>CM075651.1:52502500-55002500 GCA_037953625.1 Crotalaria pallida
ATTAAATGATGAACTTGAGTTGTCTTGGAAATCTTTAATAAAAATCTTGTTTTGATGGGGTTAATACATGTTGATGTGAATGTTGTGTGGTGTGATGCTTTGAAAAGTTTGCTTTGAAAGTCTACATGTCTTGATGTGATTCAGTGATTCTTTGCATGTTGAAAATGAACAAAAACTTTGCCTTTTTGCATGTTGACATTCGGCCATCCTAGAAAGAGGTAGAGGGCTATGTTTGTTCCTCATTTAGGGTGCATGCATGATCAAACTATTTTTAATATAAGAGCTTGAAAGTGTATGTATGAAATAACCAAGTTTTACAAGGAAAATAAACTAAGTCTTTGGAATGGTTTATGGCTCAAATTGTTGTTTTGATTTAAGTTAAGAAAATGAATTAAAATTGTTGATTTTTCCCCTTGAATGCTCACGGTTTTAACCCAAAATAAAGAAAATGATTTCATGAAATTATGTCTTTATTTGTGCATTAAATCCTTGCAAAATTATATGTGTATGATTCGGCCGATGCATGTTTAAATGGTAGGAAAATTTTCTTCATGAAATGACTTGTGATTAGGGCTATATTCCTAGGTGCATGATGCTATGTGTGTGATGGAAAGTGATGTGTTGATTTCTTTGATTTCCTTGGTTTTAGGTGTGAAAAGGAATAAGTTGATTTAGTTATGTAAAAAGAAATTTTCATGATGATGATGATTCAAAGATCTTAAGTTTTTTATATTGGTGGCTAGAAATTGTTAACCATGTGTAATTCGGTTTTGTTGAGTTAATTAAAAAAGATTAAGTTAAATTATTTTCTTAAGATATAATTGAATTAGTCTATTAAGATTATAATTTAATTAATGGTTCTAAATGGTGTAAAATGTGATTTGCATTATGTAAGTTTGTGAATGCTTTGAATGCTTTGAAACTTTATATGATTGCTCTTTATGCTAATTGAGTGTGTTCCAGAAAGTTTAGATTAAATTGGAATTGTTCTAAATTTTGTTTGTGTGATTTATTGGTGGAAAAATCTATGTTTGGATTTAAAAGGATTTGAAAAATGTTTTATTTGAAAAAGTATGATTTAAACAACTTAAATTGATTTGGAATTTTTCTACGACATTCTTTGATCAGTACCTGATAATACTGTGAAGTTTGGAAATTAAATGAATTAATTTGATTTGGTCTTGAAATTTTTATCTCCTTGGATTTTTGGCATTTTGTCTAAGATAGATTTTTAATGTGTCGTTTCTTGGAATTTCGTTCAAGGTTTAAAGATAATGATTTTATAACCGGAATGTTTTAAACTAAGAGAAATGAATTCTGTTTCGAAGAAGAGATTATTTTAGAATTGTTTTAAAGATTCCTTGGAAAACCTTTTTATTAGAGATTTGATTTGAATTTGAAACCTTTTGGATATTGACAATGACTTTTCAAGAGAGGAATTATTTCAACGTGTTTTCAAAACGAAATTATGAATTTATCGAAATCGTTCTAACGCACGGGAAAAATGTTATAGTTCGGGTGACAGATGCAAAGGAAACGAGGCAAGGCAAACGACTGGGAAATCTTGGAAAGCTTTCGAGAGTTTCGCCATCTAGGTGAGAGAGGGGCTCCCCTTAAGACGCAGTGGTATTTAGGTAACATATTAAGGCATCCAATCATCTCAAAGATTGGACCTCGATCTCATTAGGCGATGTAGTGGGATAGCATTTGTTTGTTTGTTTGTTGTGTGTTTGCCTATCCATACGAATCGCTGAGATCGGTTGTCGTCTATAGTTAATATGTTTTGCTGGAATGGTATGATGTTCTGTTTTTATAAATTATGCATGAGTTACTTGATTTCTTTTAGTATGTGAAATGGTTTAATTATCTATTGGAAAATGTTTGCTTACACCCTGAAGCATGAGATGATATTAATGGAATTGTAAGAGTAATGGATTAAGACTAAAAAGAAAAGAAATACGGAAAAGAATTCTAAGAACGATTGAGGAAGAGATAAGTCATGAGGTGAATAAGATTGTGAATGAGATAAATAGTGAAAGAAAGAGGATTAATAGCTGAATTGAGAAAGAGTTGAGATAAAAAGATGATTTTCAAGATGGTGATAAGAAATACCTGACGGGGCGAGCGGAAGTGTGGAGATGATGAGGAGAAAGACGCCGATGGTGCTGCGGAGCAATAATTGAGGAGAAAGACGTTGATGGTGCTACTGAGCAACAACTAAGGAGAGAGACGTTGATGGTGCTGCTGAGCAACAACTGAGGAGAAAGATGTTAATGATGCTGCTGAGCAATGATGATGATAAAGATGCTGACGATGCTGCTGAGCAATGGCTGATGAGAAAGATGCTGATGATGCTGTTGAGCAATGGCTGATGAGAATAATGCTGATGAGATGCATGAGAAAGAGATATGATGCAAGATGCTGTTGAGATTTTTGGGGAACGGATTGCGATTAGTGGTCGGGACACGTTGAAGGGATGCACCAAGGACGAGCCGACCATTAGGATTAAGCCGTTAATTAAAACTTTAAAATACTTTAAAAGACATTAACGAACACGGTGAGTTATGAGTGTCGTATCGAAGTAGTGGAGAGGAAGGAACCATGAGTATCTGCGGATACTCAGGTGGAGATTGCATTAGGGGAGGACAATGACGGTGAAATGTCAAGAAGTCTAGAGTATGTTTCTAGGCCGAACGAACTCCACATGTGGCATAGGAACGTGGTAGGGACTAGGTCCAACGCCGTGGTAAGTTCTGCAGGCCAACTAGAAAATACTGTCGCCCCCTAGATTGCAAATCTTGAATAGTGAGAGGGACTGGAACGGGGCATTTTTGATTGCCACTGTACCCGAGTTTTCTACAGTGAGCCTTGATTATATGATATGATATGATTTGATATGAATGAATTGAATTGATTTGAGACTGTACCCGAGTTTTCTACAGTTCTCCTGGCTTGGAGCCAATTGTTGAGATAGCTGTCGTGCCCACGTGGTAAAGGTCCTGTACTCCTGTTTGCTTCCGACTAGGTTGGGTGGATGACCGAGGAGATGTAGACGTGTGTGTCTTCCTTAGTGATGATTTCCCCACATCATTGAGCGAACCGGAACGATAAGACTTAAGAGATTATAATGATCAAAAGAAAAGTACAGTAAAGATATAAAGTGTTGAATAAGATTTATAAGATAAGTATAAGAAAGGATTCTTGGGATAATTGATGAGTTTGGAAATCATGATGGAAGAAGGATTAAGAAAAGTTGTGAAAGCTTATGAGAAAGATTTTGAGATTGCGATTACGAGAATTTAAGAATAAGATTGTGTTTAATTATACGATGATAATGATCTTGTTGTTGTTTTGGTTTGTTTGATGTTTATTGCTTGTCTTAATATTTGCCTATTGTAATTCCACATAGTCGACATAGCTGTTTTGGGTAGCTCACTATCTCCTGTATCTCTGCTTTGTATTGGAAAAATCTTGTATGGTCATTAGATGGAAAATATAGCGAGATTCCAGCTCATTCGGGAGATAGGAGCATCTCCATTGAAAGGAGACAACATAACCATGGCCGCCCGTGTCATAGTTTATCTAGAGATGAAGCGGCGAAGAAAAGAAATCATGGAGAGGCATTTAGCCCGCGAAATGGAGGAAGTCCAAGTATGAGACGACTCTATGGAAGAGACTCCTAAGGCGACAGATGAGGACGATTTTGCTTGCGGTTCAAGAGTATGATCTACCAAGTAGCGGAGTTAGATGGCGAGTTTTAGTGTGTATGACTAGATGCTAGGTAATCCCCTCAGAGTATTGTAATCCATTGTAAGTTCTTAGTTGCCATGGCTTTATCATACTGTACCCCGGCTAAAGTTTTATTCAGTACTGATGTTTGGAAACAAGTAAATGGGCTGGGTATTTAAATGATGTTTTGTGAACAAGTTTCAAGGTGCGGTGTCTTGTGACATCTCGGTTTGGAACTTGAAAGACTTTTATGTACGTGAGAACATGAGTTTTAAATCTTAACTATGTTTTGAAAGTCTAAGTGTTTTCATGTCATTGTTATACACGTTTTAAAAAAAAAATTGGCCCAAATTTTCACTATAATTTAAGTTACTGTAGTTTTCAAGTTGCCGAATCGGGGTGTTACAGTTATGGTATCAGAGCAATGGTTGATCTAAGTAACCTTATGCATGGACTTACATACTCTGCTGTGTGACTCTATGTGTGCGTTAGTAGTAAGATAGCGATAGATGAGAATAGGAACGCTAAGAGTACGCGGATGATTTCCTGGAATGCGTCGGTTTTCGTCTACAGCGGAGACGAGGAGCAGTGATCAGTACGACATGGGTGTTGACGTGTGATTTGAATCTTCTTTCGCTGAGCTCATCTCTGATATGAACCCCTTTTTTCTGTGGTGACCCTTAATCTATGAGATCTTGTCTTGTGACTAGAGCTTTCTTTGCTGTTGAAGCCTTTCTTGTATAAACCCTATGCATTGCCAAATTGCTTTGGCATGACGCTTGAAAATCCCTTTCCTGAAAATCTTAGACCATGTTCTTGATAAGGCCTTGATTGTTGATGAACCCAAAGTTTCCTCGTTTGATTTTGACCCGACATGTATCTTTTCCTAAACTCTTGATGAAAAATTTGGATCCTGACACCCTATCCCAGTCAAGTAGATAGTTCTGGAATGGAGAGTTAGTTGTGAAGTGTCGTTAGACAGAGTTGCAAAGACCAAGGAGAATAAGGATTAGTCGGTAGGAATGGAAGGAAGTGTGAGTCTTGGAGAAAATAGGAGTACCCTTTTGAGTCTCAGGTGAGTGGCGAGTTATGTAAAGTGGTTAGGACTAAGAGCTTTGATGTCGGATTGATCAAAATAATGGTTTAGGTGGTAATAAGATGAGGAAGAAATTAAGGTGATGATTAGAATTTAGAGTTATAAGTGTCTTGATTTGAGTTGGAAAATGGTTGGATAAAGGTGAATAAGTGATGATATGGTAAAGTCGAATTGATAAGATGGTGAAATTTGTGGATAGAATCCTTAAGTGTTGACCCAAGGTTAGGTAAAAAGCTAGGATTTGATGTGGTAATGGATAATAGGTCTTTGAGTTGAGGAATTTTAATGGTTTAGAATATGAGGAAAATCGTGGAAAGTGGAAAAGGGCTTAGAATGTCTAAGTTATATGATTAAGTTTTTGAAATAGGGAGTGAGATGATACATGTTTCTTGAGGATTAGTGGTTGGTTAGAGTAAAGGGAAGATGTAACAGTGACCATAGGAGTCTGATGAGGATCATTATTTGGTGAGATATAAGGTAACCAGAGGATAGAGTGGAGCTAAGTGATGGGGAATTTTGTAAGAAGTGACCAAAAAGTGGTGAAGGATAGGAGTATTTAGAGGTTAAGTCTGTGATGGTAAATGTGGTATAGAGAGATATGAGTCATTTAAGTTGGGGAGTAGTTAGAAATGTGAGGTTTTGAAGAGTAGCTCGTTTAGGCTTGAACTGATGAGAAGAATGTGACCCTAAGTATGGTAGTGTGTTGACCCTAGATGTCCGTAACCCTATTATTCTCGGATACTATTTTGATGCCTTTGAACCCCTCAGTCCTTTGTTGTCAGTGAAACCGTGTTGTTTTTACCCCACTCTGTTTGTCATTGAAAGTACTTCGAGAGATTACTTTTGCAATTAATCCGTTTGATTTGCTCTTGAGAACGATGAATAGATGGTACATGTTCAAGGATGCAACGATTGCTGCAGTTGGAGAGGAAAAGAATTACTTCAAGGAGCAACGCGTCCACGGATTAGACTGACTCTGCACTGCATTTCTCGAGGACGAGAAATCTTCAAGTTGGGGAGAATGTAACACCCCGCATTTTTTCCATACGTGCGTGAACGAATTTTGTCAAAATGAATCTTAAGATTTTGTTTTATAAGAGATTTTCAGACAGATATTTTACGAGAGTAAGAGATAAAGTATTGATTCTCATGGATTTTTATAAACAAACTATTTTTATAAATGTGAAGTGAATGATTTTGTTGATTTGATTTATAAGAAATGAGTTGTGGTTTTATTAAAAGGATGATTTTATTAGAAATGAATTTTCATTTGGATTTGCTAACTTTGAAAACTCGTATCTTTTTAACCATAATTCAGAATTTTATGATCTTTATACGAAAACGATCGTCATGAAACGTAGATTTTGAAAATGTAACTTTTATAATTTTCTGGGTAGATTTATAAAAATTTATTTCTGAGTTTGTAAAGTACGAATTTTTGAGATTTTGTTTTGAAGAAAATAAACTTATTGTTATGGCATGATAATTATAAATGAATATGATTAAGAATAAAAATGCAAGACATGTATGTGTATGTATGTGTGATACGGTTTGTATGTATGTATGTGTGTGTATGTTCTACGTATGTGTATGTATGTATAAGCTTAGGATTATAATTTTCTAGAAGCTTTTAGGATAAGATAAAACCATGAGGAAACTAAGTTGGTAGGAAACTCTAAGTATTAACCACAAAGTAACTAGACCTAAAGTGACATAGTTCCTTAATTCACTCCACCTTGTCCCCTTGCTTAGATTCCTTTCATGCAAACTTTAGGATGGACCAAACCGCCCCTCCCATTTATGCATGACCGAACCAAAGACCAAGGGCAAAAAAGGGATTAGTTCGTTGGCCTATAAATAAGTAGTGGCCTTAGTTCATTCCTTTCATTTCCTTTTCATTTCCCATTTTCACACCCAAAACACAACTCTAAGAGCCCATTTAACTCTTAGAGAAAGAAAAGAAAAGAAAGAGAGAGAGAAAGAGAGAGGGCCATGAGGGTTAGGAAGAGGAAGAAGGAGATTCAAGCTAGATCAAGGAGTTTTCTTTGAAGATCTAAGTATTAGGAGACTAGAAGATCAACCTTTTCTTGGTAGGTGACTTGGAGATCAAGAGGAAGATTGTAAGATTTTCCCTTGTTGATTGTAGATCTTTATTCTTTTCTTCTTGCATGTTTAATTTTATGACTTGAAAGAAGAGTTTATGTGTTGTCTTTCTTAGTCATGGACTTTAAAGACTAAAAAGTGATTTGTAATATGTGTAACCTTATGCTTCGGTTGAGGTTTCCTTTATAGATCTTGATGTTTTCTAACCAAAACCTTAAAGATCTAAAGAAAGTTAAGATTTTTGTGAAGCCTAAAATAAACTTTCTTGCATGTTAAATTTTCTTGTTTTAAACCGTGATCTATGTGTGTTTATGTGATCATTTGACAAGAAAATACATGATCTAAACTTGATTATTAAAAAAGTAAAGATCTTTGGCTTTGCATGTTGAATTTTCTTGCTAAACCGTGACTTATGATGTGTTTCCATGATTATTTGATGAATAAAAATATGACTTAAGCTTGATTAGTGAGAAAGTTAAACTCTTTAAGTCTTGCATGTTGATTTGGTGATGATCTTAGTTAATCTAAGTGTGTGCATGTGATAATCCTTGTTTGATAAAGTGAAAAGTTGTGAACTTTGATTTTGCATGTTAATTTCAAGAAAAGATCATGTTTTTCTTTTAATACATGATTCGGTTTTGAAGAGAAATTAAAGAATCAAGCTTTAAATTGATTTTTGAATATAAACATGATTTGATCTAGTATTTGATTATGTGCATGTTATATTTTCATAAAGCCTATTCGGCCATACTTAAAAAGAAATGAAATCTATGCTTTTTATTTTGTGAAAAATTGATGCATGTGTGTCTTAAGACTAGATCTAATGATTTTAAGAACATGCATGTCATTCTTAGTAGTTTAAAGTACAATCTTGATTTTTTTTAAGATTAAATGATGAACTTGAGTTGTCTTGGAAATCTTTAATAAAAATCTTGTTTTGATGGGGTTAATACATGTTGATGTGAATGTTGTGTGGTGTGATGCTTTGAAAAGTTTGCTTTGAAAGTCTACATGTCTTGATGTGATTCAGTGATTCTTTGCATGTTGAAAATGAACAAAAACTTTGCCTTTTTGCATGTTGACATTCGGCCATCCTAGAAAGAGGTAGAGGGCTATGTTTGTTCCTCATTTAGGGTGCATGCATGATCAAACTATTTTTAATATAAGAGCTTGAAAGTGTATGTATGAAATAACCAAGTTTTACAAGGAAAATAAACTAAGTCTTTGGAATGGTTTATGGCTCAAATTGTTGTTTTGATTTAAGTTAAGAAAATGAATTAAAATTGTTGATTTTTCCCCTTGAATGCTCACGGTTTTAACCCAAAATAAATAAAATGATTTCATGAAATTATGTCTTTATTTGTGCATTAAATCCTTGCAAAATTATATGTGTATGATTCGGCCGATGCATGTTTAAATGGTAGGAAAATTTTCTTCATGAAATGACTTGTGATTAGGGCTATATTCCTAGGTGCATGATGCTATGTGTGTGATGGAAAGTGATGTGTTGATTTCTTTGATTTCCTTGGTTTTAGGTGTGAAAAGGAATAAGTTGATTTAGTTATGTAAAAAGAAATTTTCATGATGATGATGATTCAAAGATCTTAAGTTTTTTATATTGGTGGCTAGAAATTGTTAACCATGTGTAATTCGGTTTTGTTGAGTTAATTAAAAAAGATTAAGTTAAATTATTTTCTTAAGATATAATTGAATTAGTCTATTAAGATTATAATTTAATTAATGGTTCTAAATGGTGTAAAATGTGATTTGCATTATGTAAGTTTGTGAATGCTTTGAATGCTTTGAAACTTTATATGATTGCTCTTTATGCTAATTGAGTGTGTTCCAGAAAGTTTAGATTAAATTGGAATTGTTCTAAATTTTGTTTGTGTGATTTATTGGTGGAAAAATCTATGTTTGGATTTAAAAGGATTTGAAAAATGTTTTATTTGAAAAAGTATGATTTAAACAACTTAAATTGATTTGGAATTTTTCTACGACATTCTTTGATCAGTACCTGATAATACTGTGAAGTTTGGAAATTAAATGAATTAATTTGATTTGGTCTTGAAATTTTTATCTCCTTGGATTTTTGGCATTTTGTCTAAGATAGATTTTTAATGTGTCGTTTCTTGGAATTTCGTTCAAGGTTTAAAGATAATGATTTTATAACCGGAATGTTTTAAACTAAGAGAAATGAATTCTGTTTCGAAGAAGAGATTATTTTAGAATTGTTTTAAAGATTCCTTGGAAAACCTTTTTATTAGAGATTTGATTTGAATTTGAAACCTTTTGGATATTGACAATGACTTTTCAAGAGAGGAATTATTTCAACGTGTTTTCAAAACGAAATTATGAATTTATCGAAATCGTTCTAACGCACGGGAAAAATGTTATAGTTCGGGTGACGGATGCAAAGGAAACGAGGCAAGGCAAGCGACTGGGAAATCTTGGAAAGCTTTCGAGAGTTTCGCCATCTAGGTGAGAGAGGGGCTCCCCTTAAGACGCAGTGGTATTTAGGTAACATATTAAGGCATCCAATCATCTCAAAGATTGGACCTCGATCTCATTAGGCGATGTAGTGGGATAGCATTTGTTTGTTTGTTTGTTGTGTGTTTGCCTATCCATACGAATCGCTGAGATCGGTTGTCGTCTATAGTTAATATGTTTTGCTGGAATGGTATGATGTTCTGTTTTTATAAATTATGCATGAGTTACTTGATTTCTTTTAGTATGTGAAATGGTTTAATTATCTATTGGAAAATGTTTGCTTACACCCTGAAGCATGAGATGATATTAATGGAATTGTAAGAGTAATGGATTAAGACTAAAAAGAAAAGAAATACGGAAAAGAATTCTAAGAACGATTGAGGAAGAGATAAGTCATGAGGTGAATAAGATTGTGAATGAGATAAATAGTGAAAGAAAGAGGATTAATAGCTGAATTGAGAAAGAGTTGAGATAAAAAGATGATTTTCAAGATGGTGATAAGAAATACCTGACGGGGCGAGCGGAAGTGTGGAGATGATGAGGAGAAAGGAGAAAGACGCCGATGGTGCTGCGGAGCAATAATTGAGGAGAAAGACGTTGATGGTGCTACTGAGCAACAACTAAGGAGAGAGACGCTGATGGTGCTGCTGAGCAACAACTGAGGAGAAAGATGTTAATGATGCTGCTGAGCAATGATGATGATAAAGATGCTGACGATGCTGCTGAGCAATGGCTGATGAGAAAGATGCTGATGATGCTGTTGAGCAATGGCTGATGAGAATAATGCTGATGAGATGCATGAGAAAGAGATATGATGCAAGATGCTGTTGAGATTTTTGGGGAACGGATTGCGATTAGTGGTCGGGACACGTTGAAGGGATGCACCAAGGACGAGCCGACCATTAGGATTAAGCCGTTAATTAAAACTTTAAAATACTTTAAAAGACATTAACGAACGCGGTGAGTTATGAGTGTCGTATCGAAGTAGTGGAGAGGAAGGAACCATGAGTATCTGCGGATACTCAGGTGGAGATTGCATTAGGGGAGGACAATGACGGTGAAATGTCAAGAAGTCTAGAGTATGTTTCTAGGCCGAACGAACTCCACATGTGGCATAGGAACGTGGTAGAACTGGGTCCAACGCCGTGGTAAGTTCTGCAGGCCAACTAGAAAATACTGTCGCCCCCTAGATTGCAAATCTTGAATAGTGAGAGGGACTGGAACGGGGCATTTTTGATTGCCACTGTACCCGAGTTTTCTACAGTGAGCCTTGATTATATGATATGATATGATTTGATATGAATGAATTGAATTGATTTGAGACTGTACCCGAGTTTTCTACAGTTCTCCTGGCTTGGAGCCAATTGTTGAGATAGCTGTCGTGCCCACGTGGTAAAGGTCCTGTACTCCTGTTTGCTTCCGACTAGGTTGGGTGGATGACCGAGGAGATGTAGACGTGTGTGTCTTCCTTAGTGATGATTTCCCCACATCATTGAGCGAACCGGAACGATAAGACTTAAGAGATTATAATGATCAAAAGAAAAGTACAGTAAAGATATAAAGTGTTGAATAAGATTTATAAGATAAGTATAAGAAAGGATTCTTGGGATAATTGATGAGTTTGGAAATCATGATGGAAGAAGGATTAAGAAAAGTTGTGAAAGCTTATGAGAAAGATTTTGAGATTGCGATTACGAGAATTTAAGAATAAGATTGTGTTTAATTATATGATGATAAAAATTCAATTTCTCTTAAACAGAACATCGAAAACACATGCCGATTCTTCCTAAATTCTTATTACAACTTCTACTATAATAAAATAACTAAAACTAAACCAAAATAAAATAGTTGCATCTGCTGTACAGCCGTAGAAAAGTTGCATCAATTCAAAAAGTTCAAGTAACAATCCAAAACAATTTAGATACAATTCCTACTTATGCCAAAGACTTATAAATACAATTATTTCTAATAAAATATAACTTTTTCATTAATTCTAAATTCTGGACAGCAGCTTAATATTTTTAATTTAAGTTATCCTAATTACTCAAAATACTTATTTCTATTGATTTCTATATCACATTTGCACATATAAACAAGGTATCACTAACATTCTGAGATAGTCATTTGGGATCTTAAATAAATAAATTTTTCAGATTTAAAAATAATTTTCCAGAATAAAAATGAAACTTTTCAAAATTAATCTTTTCCATATAAACATGTAATATATTCAGTAAACATACTAAAGCAATCATCAAATAAAATAGAAAAATTCAATAGATTTAATTTCTTTTTCTCCTAAAATTCGACTAACATATAGACAAATTATAAAAATATTTTCAATTCCTAAAGCATCTATATAATATAATTATATCATTTTGTATATTAAAAATAAGAGGTTTAATCATTAACAAAATATAAAATAAATCTCTTTTAGAAAATAATTCACTTTTTCCAGCAACTAACATTTACAAACATATCAACCACATATTCATACAATTAATTAAAAATACATGTTCTTATAGGTTTATAACAACTACCATTTGTTCCTATTTCTTGTAAACAATTAACTATAATTTAACTACACATCAAACAATCAAACAAATTACAAAAATAATTTCAAAACAACACAATAGACCTCACGGTCTATTCTTCTTATTTTTCCAGAAATTTAATTTTTGTTAATTTCTCATTGTTCTTATTTAACTTAAATCCAAACAAAAGAAAATCAAATACAAACAAACAATAACAATTACATAAAAAATTCCATAACATATAATTCCATATACTTCAACAACATCAAAATTTTCCAGAATTAATTTTATTCTTAAAAATCATTTTTTTGTTCCTTTAAATCATTTTCATTTCATTTCTACTTTAAAAAAAATACCTATTTGTTTTCATTCTTAACTATAACTCAAATACACATGAAATAACAACAGTTATCATACAATATATATATATATATATATATATATATGTACATACACGTCCAGAAAAGAAAAGAAAATAAAAACCAAAAATAACAATCCATTTTAATCTTTTATTCATTTCTATTTTCTTTTATTAAACAACAACATAATTAAAATACACAAATCAATCCTCAATTTTCTTAATATATCACACGGCCTATATATACATATATATACCAGAAATAAAATTTTCTATTGTTATTTACTTGTTTCTTTTTCATTCCTTAAAACAAAGAACAAAACAATTAAAAGACAATGAATAAAAAAAACTTATTTGCTCATACAAAATTCTCCATAATCCTTATGTTCTAAGAATTAAAATAAACCCAGAAATAAAATTACTCAAACTCATCAAAACTATTAGTCATCTTAAGAATTTAAGAAAAGGGGAGATAAATCCCTTTAAACACCCTTTTTGTGTCCCTTTTCTTATTCTTAATTCATGTGACTTAAGAACAATTTCATATATTCAAAAATAACTTCAAAAATGAAAAGGAAAATTTAGAACTTGACCATAGAAGAAATTTAGAAGATTTAAACAAAATGTAAACAAAACAATTTAAAAACAACTTAAATAAATGAGTGATTTTGGGTTACCTCTACTCCTTAAGCTTTTTAGAAAACTTCAAGCAACCAAGCAACTCTTCCCTTCCTTCCTAGCTTACACGTCCCTCTCTCTCAATTTCTCTCTTAGAATTTTATTTTTTTCTCTTGTGAAACTATCAAGTGTTTGTGAGTGAAAAATGTGGGAACTAAGGCTATCTATTTATAGGTGTTGAGGATGCATTTCCCCTCCATTTTCAGAGGCAAATTCGTCCCCCCTTCATCAAGTCTTAGTCAAAAAATTTCAAACACTACTTGGAACATGAACTAGCATTAAATGGGATTTTGTTGATTCCTAAAGCATTTTAATTCATGGTTTCTTCTCACAAACTTCAGAACTATTCTTCTCCTCTTCCCACTTATTTTGGACGGTGCATATTATTAAAATAGAAGAGAAAATTTCTCATTGGTTCATTGTGGAGGTGCCTACATAATTATCCCATCATATTAACTATCAAAATTTGATTTTCTACCTACTGTACAAAAATTTTCGTAAATATTAAAATAAAATTTTTATTTTTATATATTAAGATTCTACATTTTAATACGATCATTTTCATATAAAGTTTGTAATTTTTGGACTTACGGTTTGAAAGTTATGAATTTTTGAAGTCCTAAGATCATTTCCTTCAAAAATACACTTTCTAAGCTTTCAAATAATTTAAAAATAATAAAAATACGAAAATACACTTAATTTGAATAATAGTTCATTATACAACTTCAGAAATGTATTTTCATTTTCAAAATAAAATATTCTTTAGTCAAAAGGTTATTTAATGCATTAAAACCATACATTGGTTCTTAAAACTCAAAAATTCGTTCACTACTGTAGCAGTGATAAAATTTCGAAAACTCAAAAATAAAAATCAAAGCTTTACATTTTCATAATCTAGATTTCGATACGATCGTTTTCACATATCATTTGTAATTTTTCGACGTACGGTTGAAAAGATATGAATTTCTAAAGATAGGGTACTCTAATTCATCAAAAATCATTTCATCTTTTAAAATCATTTAAATCAAATACTTTACCTTAAAATATTTCTTTTAAATAGGCTAGGGAAAATATTGGTACATAATATATATATATATATATATATGTCACGTATATATATATATATAGGTATATATATATATAGGTATATATATATATATATATTTATTCATATATATTAAATCCAGGCATCAAAATCAAGCATAATTTCCTAATTTCAATTATAAAGTCACAAATAATTTGGGTAAAATTGTGGGTCTCACACTATTTTGATGCCTTTGAACCCCTCAGTCCTTTGTTGTCAGTGAAACCGTGTTGTTTTTACCCCACTCTATTTGTCATTGAAAGTACTTCGAGAGATTACTTTTGCAAGTAATCCGTTTGATTTGCTCTTGAGAACGATGAATAGATGGTACATGTTCAAGGATGCGACGATTGCTGCAGTTGGAGAGGAAACGAATTACTTCAAGGAGCTACGCGTCCACAGATTAGACTGACTCTGCACTGCATTTCTCGAGGACGAGAAATCTTCAAGTTGGGGAGAATGTAACACCCCGCATTTTTCCCATACGTGCGTGAACGAATTTTGTCAAAATGAATCTTAAGATTTTGTTTTATAAGAGATTGTCAGACAGATATTTTACGAGAGTAAGAGATAAAGTATTGATTCTCATGGATTTTTATAAACAAACTATTTTTATAAATGTGAAGTGAATGATTTTGTTGATTTGATTTATAAGAAATGAGTTATGGTTTTATTAAAAGGATGATTTTATTAGAAATGAATTTTCATTTGGATTTGATAACTTTGAAAACTCGTATCTTTTTAACCGTAATTCAGAATTTTATGATCTTTATACGAAAACGATCGTCATGAAACGTAGATTTTGAAAATGTAACTTTTATAATTTTCTGGGTAGATTTATAAAAATTTATTTCTGAGTTTGTAAAGTACGAATTTTTGAGATTTTGTTTTGAAGAAAATAAACTTATTGTTATGGCATGAATTTTTATGTGATATGTGCTGGTTTAATGTGTGTGTAATAAGTGATGCATGAAAATGATTGTATGAATGTGCTTGTTAGAGTTAATTTCTTTGTTATGTGAATTGATAATTATAAATGAATATGATTAAGAATAAAAATGCAAGACATGTATGTGTATGTATGTGTGATACGGTTTGTATGTATGTATGTGTGTGTATGTTCTACGTATGTGTATGTATGTATAAGCTTAGGATTATAATTTTCTAGAAGCTTTTAGGATAAGATAAAACCATGAGGAAACTAAGTTGGTAGGAAACTCTAAGTATTAACCACAAAGTAACTAGACCTAAAGTGACATAGTTCCTTAATTCACTCCACCTTGTCCCCTTGCTTAGATTCCTTTCATGAAAACTTTAGGATGGACCAAACCGCCCCTCCCATTTATGCATGACCGAACCAAAGACCAAGGGAAAAAAAGGGATTAGTTCGTTGGCCTATAAATAAGTAGTGGCCTTAGTTCATTCCTTTCATTTCCTTTTCATTTCCCATTTTCACACCCAAAACACAACTCTAAGAGCCCATTTAACTCTTAGAGAAAGAAAAGAAAAGAAAGAGAGAGAGAAAGAGAGAGGGCCATGAGGGTTAGGAAGAGGAAGAAGGAGATTCAAGCTAGATCAAGGAGTTTTCTTTGAAGATCTAAGTATTAGGAGACTAGAAGATCAACCTTTTCTTGGTAGGTGACTTGTGTAACACCTAGAATTCTAATCCTATATACCATTATTTTATAAAAAAATCTTAGAAAAATTTTGACAGGGTTTGTTTTAAAATTAGAGCTTTCCCTTTATAGAAAACCTGTCACCTGTCAGCCAGAACATTCAAAAGTATATGTTTATTTCATTCATAACAAAGTATGTACTTATACAAGTCATCAGTCAAGGCCACATCCAGCCCAAAGTTAAGGTTTACACATCAAAAATGTGGAGTATCACCATTTCAAAAAAAAAAAAAAAACATATACATATAAGTTTTTTTCCAACAAAGTCCATAAGTGGTGATATCCGGAAATTTACATTAAAAGTTCATATACATAATATTTTCCAAAATACATGATATTAGAGCATAGGTCAGCTGAAAGAGTGGATCCATAAAGAGATGGGTTACACTTCCTTAGGAGGAGTGTACCCATCCTCGGCCTCAGGGAAAGCAGAAATATCTCCAGCCTCATTACCTAAAATGGTCAACACAGAGGGTAAGATATAGCTCAAAATCAAAGGAAACACATAAAAGCAGTAATAAGACATAATAATATACATGTTACAAAAACATGTAAGAAATAATGCAATGATACATAAATATGCAATATTCCAGAATTGTGCCATATTCCATAATTATTCCTTTCCATAATTTCCATAGTTTACAGAATTTCCATAATATAACCATATCCCATTGGTTTCCATAAAACCTCACATCACCCTCCGCACTATTGGAAAAGATCAACTAGGAGTAAGTGTTCCCCAACCAATGCTTGCACAGTACTTCACGTGACCGTCCTTCGTACAATTTGGGCTGTTTACCCAAATTGGCTATAGCGGGAACCACTTTGCACTAGTCCAGAAATGTTTAAGTGACCAATAGAATTATTATAGGGCGCGTAGGACCAATCCCCAACGTGGTGCATTTTCCACGTCCTTTGGTAGATCAAAGTCCAACTACAATAATTCTAGTGATTGTGATTTTAACACAATCTCGCCACTATACCATTCTCGTCCGTCTATTCTATGGAACCTTCACATGACTGTCTTTCGGTCCATGAAAGGTTCTCGTATCTTTTCCAATTTCCTACCGTCCTGCCTCACTTCATTAATTACGTGTTTCTAAATCTTTTAGTAGTTTTCCTTTAATCCAATTATTAACACATGTTCATTTCCATAATATGAGAGTTTAGGTTTCCAACATAAAAGTCCATATCATTACCATTTAATACTCATAAATTTAGAAGCATAATAACATATTCCAAACCATTTATAATTCAAGCATAATCAAACATAAACCCCTAAAATTTCAGCCAAGCCACAACCTAGAAATTTGGGAATTCCTAAGCTAATAATCCATATACAATCAAAAACATGCCTAAGATTATGAGCTAACTACTAAAATCATGCCCTTCCTCTAATTAAAAGTATATCTCCCCTCTTACCTTGATTTAGAGAAAGTGGAGGTGAGAGATGGAGAGAGAGAACCGTGAATTGATGGAGG
Source organism: Crotalaria pallida (assembly GCA_037953625.1). Lineage (NCBI taxonomy): Eukaryota > Viridiplantae > Streptophyta > Magnoliopsida > Fabales > Fabaceae > Crotalaria > Crotalaria pallida. The sequence continues at coordinate 52,519,727 of CM075651.1, forward strand.
AAAAGAAGAGATTGATGGTGAAAGAGAGTTGAAACCTTGCTTTGATGAAGGGAAAAGATGATTTGATGAAGGAATCAAGAGGTTGGAGGTTGGGGGTGATAAACCCTAATTTTCCCAAGAGGTTCGAGTGAGCCTTTTTGTTTTTTTCCTAAATGAACTAAGCCAAATGCCTTAAAAACTGATTTTGCAGGTCGTGGACATCGATGTCCACCTATGGATATCGATGTGCAACATCGATGTGCACAACAAGGACATCTATGTCCACAGATAAAATCTGACAGCAACTTTCGCATTCAAACAGCCATAACTTTTTCGTTAACCGTTGGATCTTGCTCAAATTTGGAGATAAGCTCCCTAATAATCCCAACTTCACATCCAACGGTGGGATTTAGGTTTTAAGCTATAAATCCTACAATCCAATATCCTAGGCTTATGGTTTTCCTAACTTGATCTCCACGATTCTAAGGTTAAACATAATGCATGAATGCCACTTAACTACTCTTCCTAATCAAGGTTAAAACTTCACATACTTATATTAGCTTAAATAAAAAGAGGATGTTACAATCCTCCCCCACTTACATTGAATTTCGTCCCCGAAATTCAGCTAGCTCTGAAGAGATGCGGATGAGATGCCTTCATCTTAGATTCCAACTCCCATGTTGCTTCTTCAACATTGTTGCTAATCCATACCACTTTCACTAAAGGGATTTCTTTACCTCGAAGCTGCTTAACTTTCCGATCTTCGATTCGGATTGGTTGCATTTCGAAGGTCAAGTTCTCCCTTAAAGGAATTTCTTCTGCTGGAATGACATGGGATGAATCATAGATGTACTTGCGAAGCTGCGAAACATGAAAAACATCATGTAGATTGGATAGCTGGGGTGGCAAGGCAATTCTATAGGCCATTTTTCCAATTTTCTTCAAAATCTGATATGGCCCAATGAATCGCAAAGTGAGCTTCTTGGGCCTCAACACCCTTCCAACACCTGTAGTCGGCACCACTTTCAAGAACACATGCTCACCTTCAGCAAATTCCACTGGATTCCTTTTCTTATCTGCATAACTCTTTTGCCGATCCTGTGCTGCTTTCATTTTCTCTTGGATCATTCTGATCTTCTCTGTTGATTCTCCCCCACTTGAAACCAGCATAGGGGAGTCCTACACCTCCTTCCATACAATGCCTCGAAGGGAGCCATTCCAATACTAGAATGGTAGGAATAATTATATGTAAATTCCACTAGAGGCAATAACTGTTCCCAACTCTGATGTTGCTCCAAGGTACAAGTTCTCAACAAGTCCTCCAAGGATTGGATAGTGCGCTCAGTCTGTCCATCAGTTTGAGGATGATAGGCAGAACTGAGTCTCAATTCTGTCCCCAGAGCCTGTTGAAGACTTTGCCAAAACCTTGATAAAAATCTGGGATCACGATCCGAAATGATATTAGAAGGAACTCCATGCAGCCTGACAATCTCCTTAACAAAAAGCTGGGCTAACCTTTCCATTGAAAACTTCATACTAATGGAAATGAAGTGAGCAGACTTTGTCAATCTGTCCACTATCACCCAAATTGCATCATGACCGACATTGGTTCTTGGCAAGCCCGACACAAAATCCATAGCTATGCTATCCCATTTCCACACTGGAACTTCAAGTGGGTGTAGCATTCCACCTGGCTTCTTGTGTTCTATTTTGGACTTTTGACAAATCAAGCATCTTGCCACATATTCTGCCACATCTCTTTTAATTTCGGGCCACCAGAACATCCTCTTAAGATCTTGATACATTTTTGTTGTTCCAGGGTGCAGGCTCAACTTACTCTTGTGAGCCTCATCCAGGAGTGCTTTCTTCAAATCTGGGTTGGAAGGAATGCATATCCTGTTTCTGAACCTCAGGACTCCATCCTTCCCTTCCTGGAAATCAGGTTCATTCCTCGATACTGCCATTCTCTTCTGCTCCTGCAATTCGACATCTTCTAACTGCTTCTGCCGAATTGAATCCAGGAAATCATTGGTAATTTGGAGCATACCAACACTGATACTGTTCTTTTTGAATTGGACTCCAAGATTGAGGTTGTTGAATTCCTCAATCAATTCCAACTCTTTGATCATCATGCTACTGATGTGGAGGGTTTTGCGGCTAAGTGCATCAGCCACAACATTAGCCTTTCCTGGATGGTATTGCAGATTGAAATCATAATCCTTCAAAAATTCCATCCACCTCCTTTGTCTCATATTGAGCTCCTTCTGATCAAACAGGTACTTGAGACTTTTATGATCACTAAACACTTCGAATCTTGTACCATACAAGTAATGCCTCCATACCTTAAGAGCAAAAACAATAGCTGCTAGCTCCAGATCATGAGTAGGGTAATTCTCCTCATGAGGTCTCAATTGCCTGGAAACATAGGCAATCACCCTACCTTCTTGCATCAGAACACAGCCTAGACCTTGCCTTGATGCATCACAATAAACATCAAAGTTCTTTTGAGGATCAGGCAAGATTAAGACTGGCGGAGAAGTCAATCTGCTCTTCAATTCCAAGAAGCTATCCTCACACTTGGGAGTCCACCTAAATGGAGTCTCCTTCCTGGTCAACTTTGTCAATGGCAAGGCTATTTTAGAAAAATCCTTGATAAATCTCCTATAATAACCTGCCAGACCAAGAAAACTCCTGACTTCAGTCACATTTTTGGGCTGTTCCCACTTCTACACAGCCTCTATCTTTGCAGGGTCCACTGCGATACCTTCACTAGTAATCACATGGCCTAAGAATTTTACTTTCTCGAGCCAAAATTCACACTTGGAAAGCTTTGCATACAGCTGCTTCTCTTTCAAAGTTCGCAGGACTATCCAAAGATGCTCTTGGTGCTCACTGGGATTCTTTGAGTAGATCAAGATATCATCAATAAAGACTACTACAAAGGAATCCAAGTAAGGTCGGAAAATCCTGTTCATATAGCCCATGAACACAGCTGGTGCATTGGTTAGACCAAATGGCATAACCACATATTCATAATGGCCATACCGTGATCTAAATGCAGTCTTGGGGATGTCCTCTTCCTTGACTCTGATTTGATGATAGCCGGACCGAAGATCAATCTTAGAAAAGACTGCTGCTCCACGCAACTGATCCATCAAATCATCGATTCGCGGCAAAGGATACTTATTCTTGATGGTTACTTTATTAAGCTGCCGGTAGTCAACACACAACCTGAGGCTTCCATCCTTCTTTTTAACAAAGAGTACTGGAGCTCCCCAAGGTGAGACACTCGGCCTTATGAACTTCTTCTCCAACATATCTTCTAATTGCTTCTTCAATTCCACTAATTCCACTGGAGCCATTCGATGAGGAGGCAAAGAAATTGGTCCAGTCCCTGGCACCAAATCAATGCTAAACTCTACTTCCCGCACTGGTGGTAATCCAGGAACTTCCTCCGGAAAAACTTCTGGGAATTCATTCACTATTTGGATCTGAGAAAGGGATGGAACTAATTCAGCTTCCATGGTGGCTAATTCTAGTTTTGGTTCTTTAGGTTGGCTGAAGATAATGGTTTTATTGTGACAGTCTATGACTACATGGTTACTAGACATCCAGTCCATACCTAGGATTATGTCTAATTGGGTTAAGGGTAAACATATAAGGTCAATTTGAAATTCATGGTCTAGGATTTTAAGGTTACAGTTGGAACACATTTTTGAAGTAATAACAGAAGGGTTTGTGGGGGTTGACACTACTAGTTTATAAGATGTTTCTATGACAGGTAATTTTAGTCTATGAACACAATCTAAGGATATGAAGGAATGGGTTGCACCACAATCATACAACATGCTGCAAGGAAAACCATTCAGATAACAGGTACCTTTGATCAACTCTTCTGATTCTTCTGCTTGGGCTCCAGACATTGTATAGACTTTTCCATAAGCAGTGGAAGGATTAGCTCCAGACTTGATAACATTTCCTCCTCTCCTTGCATTATGATTCTGAGGGCAATTGCTAACAATATGCCCTGGCTGCTGACATAAGAAGCAAACAATCTGATTCCCTGGATTTAGCAATCTCCGGCAAACTCCTGTGTGGCGCTTATTGCAATGAGGACACATAGGATAAGAATTCTGAATAATAGGAGATGCTCTCCCTGCAGCTACCCCTGGCGCTTTCACATCAGCTACCTTTGGAATGGGGTAAGGATTCCTTCTAACCGCCGGTCCTTTATCTCTGCCTCGAACTGGTCCATGGGTTTTGGGAGCTACCTGCAAACTCCTCTTATGAGCTTCCTTCGCCTTCCGATCATCTTCATATGTGCGGCACATATTCACCAACTGAGGATAACTACGGATATTCTGATATCCGATAGCCATCTTAATCTCCGGGCGATGACCGCTCTCAAATTTTGTGCACTTGGACCTTTCATCTGGATGGAACTGAAAATAAGGAGAGAATCAGATTAACTCCTCAAACTTTGCTGAATATTCTCCGACACTCATCGCCCCTTGTTTCAGCTCCAAAAATTCAATTTCCTTTTTGCGGCGAACATTCTCTGGAAAGTATTTCTCTAGGAACTTCTCCTTGAAGAGTTCCCATGAGATAACACTTCCTTCAGCCTCCACAAATCTCCTGGTATCCTCCCACCAGGCTTCAGCATCACCAACTAGCATGTGAGTAGAATAAGCCACCTTCTCCTCATCGGAACAAACAAAAGATCGAAAGATCTTTTCCAATTCTTGCAGCCACAGCTGAGCTCTCATAGGATCAAAGCCGCCTTCAAATTTGGGAGGGTCCATCTTCTTAAATTCAGCAATTCCATTTGCAACAGCTGGCTCATGCCTTTGGTTGGTCTGATTAGCACTGGCTTGAACCAGATTCTCCAAGACTTCAGCTTGACGATCATTAGATCGGGTAAGATTACCAAGGACCTCAGTAAGTCTTTCAAAGACTTGATTAGATCTACCTGCCATCTGATATTCATGTGTGATTAGTACCATTATCACCAATGAATAACAAATAACCCAGCATTAATACTAAGACTCTACTAACTTACTACTTCCTATTAACTTATAAAAATTGAGTGATTACTCGCTTGGTGAGTAACACTTTGGGAGTATGGTAATCCCATACTCACAGCCGAGGAATGCCACCTTTACTCTGATACCATAAAATGTAACACCTAGAATTCTAATCCTATATACCATTATTTTATAAAAAAATCTTAGAAAAATTTTGACAGGTTTGTTTTAAAATTAGAGCTTTCCCTTTATAGAAAACCTGTCACCTGTCAGCCAGAACATTCAAAAGTATATGTTTATATTCATTCATAACAAAGTATGTACTTATACAAGTCATCAGTCAAGGCCACATCCAGCCCAAAGTTAAGTTTTACACATAAAAAATGTGGAGTATCACCATTTCAAAAAAAAACATATACATATAAGTTTTTTTCCAACAAAGTCCATAAGTGGTGATATCCGGAAATTTACATTAAAAGTTCATATACATAATATTTTCCAAAATACATGATATTAGAGCATAGGTCAGCTGAAAGAGTGGATCCATAAAGAGATGGGTTACACTTCCTTAGGAGGAGTGTACCCGTCCTCGGCCTCAGGGAAAGCAGAAATATCTCCAGCCTCATTACCTAAAATGGTCAACACAGAGGGTAAGATATAGCTCAAAATCAAAGGAAACACATAAAAGCAGAAATAAGACATAATAATATACATGTTACAAAAACATGTAAGAAATAATGCAATGATACATAAATATGCAATATTCCAGAATTGTGCCATGTTCCATAATTATTCCTTTCCATAATTTCCATAGTTTCCAGAATTTCCATAATATAACCATATCCCATTGGTTTCCATAAAACCTCACATCACCCTCCGCACTATTGGAAAAGATCAACTAGGAGTAAGTGTTCCCCAACCAATGCTTGCATAGTACTTCACGTGACCGTCCTTCGTACAATTTGGGCTGTTTACCCAAATTGGCTATAGCGGGAACCACTTTGCACTAGTCCAGAAATGTTTAAGTGACCAATAGAATTATTATAGGGCGCGTAGGACCAATCCCCAACGTGGTGCATTTTCCACGTCCTTTGGTAGATCAAAGTCCAACTACAATAATTCTAGTGATTGTGATTTTAACACAATCTCACCACTATACCATTCTCGTCCGTCTATTCTATGGAACCTTCACATGACTGTCCTTCGGTCCATAAAATGTTCTCGTATCTTTTCCAATTTCCTACCGTCCTGCCTCACTTCATTAATTACGTGTTTTTAAATCTTTTAGTAGTTTTCCTTTAATCCAATTATTAACACATGTTCATTTCCATAATATGAGAGTTTAGGTTTCCAACATAAAAGTCCATATCATTACCATTTAATACTCATAAATTTAGAAGCATAATAACATATTCCAAACCATTTATAATTCAAGCATAATCAAACATAAACCCCTAAAATTTCAGCCAAGCCACAACCTAGAAATTTGGGAATTCCTAAGCTAATAATCCATATACAATCAAAAACATGCCTAAGATTATGAGCTAACTACTAAAATCATGCCCTTCCTCTAATTAAAAGTATATCTCCCCTCTTACCTTGATTTAGAGAAAGTGGAGGTGAGAGATGGAGAGAGAGAACCATGAATTGATGGAGGAAAAGAAGAGATTGATGGTGAAAGAGAGTTGAAACCTTGCTTTGATGAAGGGAAAAGATGATTTGATGAAGGAATCAAGAGGTTGGAGGTTGGGGGTGATAAACCCTAATTTTCCCAAGAGGTTCGAGTGAGCCTTTTTGATTTTTTCCTAAATGAACTCAGCCAAATGCCTTAAAAACTTATTCTGCAGGTCGTGGACATCGATGTCCACCTATGGATAACGATGTGCAACATCGATGTGCACAACAAGGACATCTATGTCCACAGATAAAATCTGACAGCAACTTTCGCATTCAAACAGCCATAACTTTTTCGTTAACCGTTGGATCTTGCTCAAATTTGGAGATAAGCTCCCTAATAATCCCAACTTCACATCCAACGGTGGGTTTTAGGTTTTTAGCTATAAATCCTACAATCCAATCTCCTAGGCTTATGGTTTTCCTAACTTGATCTCCACGATTCTAAGGTTAAACATAATGCATGAATGCCACTTAACTACTCTTCCTAATCAAGGTTAAAACTTCACATACTTATATTAGCTTAAATAAAAAGAGGATGTTACAACTTGGAGATCAAGAGGAAGATTGTAATAGTTTAGATTTTCCCTTGTTGATTGTAGATCTTTTTTCTTTTCTTCTTGCATGTTTAATTTTATGACTTGAAAGAAGAGTTTATGTGTTGTCTTTCTTAGTCATGGACTTTAAAGACTAAAAAGTGATTTGTAATATGTGTAACCTTATGCTTCGGTTGAGGTTTCCTTTATAGATCTTGATGTTTTCTAACCAAAACCTTAAAGATCTAAAGAAAGTTAATATTTTTGTGAAGCCTAAAATTAACTTTCTTGCATGTTAAATTTTCTTGTTTTAAACCGTGATCTATGTGTGTTTATGTGATCATTTGACAAGAAAATACATGATCTAAACTTGATTATTAAAAAAGTAAAGATCTTTGGCTTTGCATGTTGAATTTTCTTGCTAAACCGTGACTTATGATGTGTTTCCATGATTATTTGATGAATAAAAATATGACTTAAGCTTGATTAGTGAGAAAGTTAAAGTCTTTAAGTCTTGCATGTTGATTTGGTGATGATCTTAGTTAATCTAAGTGTGTGCATGTGATAATCCTTGTTTGATAAAGTGAAAAGTTGTGAACTTTGATTTTGCATGTTAATTTCAAGAAAAGATCATGTTTTTCTTTTAATACATGATTCGGTTTTGAAGAGAAATTAAAGAATCAAGCTTTAAATTGATTTTTGAATATAAACATGATTTGATCTAGTATTTGATTATGTGCATGTTATATTTTCATAAAGCCTATTCGGCCATACTTAAAAAGAAATGAAATCTATGCTTTTTATTTTGTGAAAAATTGATGCATGTGTGTCTTAAGACTAGATCTAATGATTTTAAGAACATGCATGTCATTCTTAGTAGTTTAAAGTACAATCTTGATTTTTTTAAGATTAAATGATGAACTTGAGTTGTCTTGGAAATCTTTAATAAAAATCTTGTTTTGATGGGGTTAATACATGTTGATGTGAATGTTGTGTGGTGTGATGCTTTGAAAAGTTTGCTTTGAAAGTCTACATGTCTTGATGTGATTCTGTGATTCTTTGCATGTTGAAAATGAACAAAAACTTTGCCTTTTTGCATGTTGACATTCGGCCATCCTAGAAAGAGGTAGAGGGCTATGTTTGTTCCTCATTTAGGGTGCATGCATGATCAAACTATTTTTAATATAAGAGCTTGAAAGTGTATGTATGAAATAACCAAGTTTTACAAGGAAAATAAAATAAGTCTTTGGAATGGTTTATGGCTCAAATTGTTGTTTTGATTTAAGTTAAGAAAATGAATTAAAATTGTTGATTTTTCCCCTTGAATGCTCACGGTTTTAACCCAAAATAAAGAAAATGATTTCATGAAATTATGTCTTTATTTGTGCATTAAATCCTTGAAAAATTATATGTGTATGATTCGGCCAATGCATGTTTAAATGGTAGGAAAATTTTCTTCATGAAATGACTTGTGATTAGAGCTATATTCCTAGGTGCATGATGCTATGTGTGTGATGGAAAGTGATGTGTTGATTTCTTTGATTTCCTTGGTTTTAGGTGTGAAAAGGAATAAGTTGATTTAGTTATGTAAAAAGAAATTTTCATGATGATGATGATTCAAAGATCTTAAGTTTTTTATATTGGTGGCTAGAAATTGTTAACCATGTGTAATTTGGTTTTGTTGAGTTAATTAAAAAAGATTAAGTTAAATTATTTTCTTAAGATATAATTGAATTAGTCTATTAAGATTATAATTTAATTAATGGTTCTAAATGGTGTAAAATGTGATTTGCATTATGTAAGTTTGTGAATGCTTTGAATGCTTTGAAACTTTATATGATTGCTCTTTATGCTAATTGAGTGTGTTCCAGAAAGTTTAGATTAAATTGGAATTGTTCTGAATTTTGTTTGTGTGATTTATTGGTGGAAAAATCTATGTTTGGATTTAAAAGGATTTGAAAAATGTTTTATTTGAAAAAGTATGATTTAAACAACTTAAATTGATTTGGAATTTTTCTACGACATTCTTTGATCAGTACCTGATAATACTGTGAAGTTTGGAAATTAAATGAATTAATTTGATTTGGTCTTAAAATTTTTATCTCCTTGGATTTTTGGCATTTTGTCTAAGATAGATTTTCAATGTGTTGTTTCTTGGAATTTCGTTCAAGGTTTAAAGATAATGATTTTATAACCGGAATGTTTTAAACTAAGAGAAATGAATTCTGTTTCGAAGAAGAGATTATTTTAGAATTGTTTTAAAGATTCCTTGGAAAACCTTTTTATTAGAGATTTGATTTGAATTTGAAACCTTTTGGATATTGACAATGACTTTTCAAGAGAGGAATTATTTCAACGTGTTTTCAAAACGAAATTATGAATTTATCGAAATCGTTCTAACGCAGGGGAAAAATGTTATAGTTCGGGTGACGGATGCAAAGGAAACGAGGCAAGGCAAGCGACTGGGAAATCTTGGAAAGCTTTCGAGAGTTTCGCCATCTAGGTGAGAGAGGGGCTCCCCTTAAGACGCCGTGGTATTTAGGTAACATATTAAGGCATCCAATCATCTCAAAGATTGGACCTCGATCTCATTAGGCGATGTAGTGGGATAGCAATTGTTTGTTTGTTTGTTGTGTGTTTGCCTATCCATACGAATCGCTGAGATCGGTTGTCGTCTATAGTAAATATGTTTTGATGAAATGGTATGATGTTCTGTTTTTATAAATTATGCATGAGTTACTTGATTTCTTTTAGTATGTGAAATGGTTTAATTATCTGTTGGAAAATGTTTGCTTACACCCTGAAGCATGAGATGATATTAATGCAATTGTAAGAGTAATGGATTAAGACTAAAAAGAAAAGAAATACGGATAAGAATTCTAAGAACGATTGAGGAAGAGATAAGTCATGAGGTGAATAAGATTGTGAATGAGATAAATAGTGAAAGAAAGAGGATTAATAGCTGAATTGAGAAAGAGTTGAGATAAAAAGATGATTTTCAAGATGGTGATAAGAAATACCTGACGGGGCGAGCGGAAGCGTGGAGATGATGACGAGAAAGACGCCGATGGTGCTGCGGAGCAATAATTGAGGAGAAAGACGCTGATGGTGCTACTGAGCAACAACTAAGGAGAGAGACGCTGATGGTGCTGCTGAGCAACAACTGAGGAGAAAGATGTTAATGATGCTGCTGAGCAATGATGATGATAAAGATGCTGACGATGCTGCTGAGCAATGGCTGATGAGAAAGATGCTGATGATGCTGTTGAGCAATGGCTGATGAGAATAATGCTGATGAGATGCATGAGAAAGAGATATGATGCAAGATGCTGTTGAGATTTTTGGGGAACGGATTGCGATTAGTGGTCGGGACACGTTGAAGGGATGCACCAAGGACGAGCCGACTATTAGGATTAAGCCGTTAATTAAAACTCTAAAACTTTAAAAGACTTTAAAAGACATTAACGAACGCGGTGAGTTATGAGTGTCGTATCGAAGTAGTGGAGAGGAAGGAACCATGAGTATCTACGGATACTCAGGTGGAGATTGCATTAGGGGAGGACAATGACGGTGAAACGTGAAGAAGTCTAGAGTATGTTTCTAGGCGAAACGAACTCCACATGTGGCATAGGAACGTGGTAGGGACTGGGTTCAACGCCATGGTAAGTTCTGCAGGCCAACTAGAAAATACTATCGCCCCCTAGATTGCAAATCTTGAATAGTGAGAGGGACTGGAACGGGGCATTTGTGATTATCGTCTCACTTCGCTCAATCCTTCCCTTAACGTCTTATTATTATCTCCTTGCCATCTTATACTTAGGTACTTTTCGTTACTAATTATTCTCATACTAACTCTCAGTTATTTACCTCTTCTTTTTCTTTTCTTTTTCTTCTTCTCTTCCTTTGTTTCTCTTTTTCCTACATCACTCATATTTAATAATTCCTAGCTCATGCCTTTAGAACCAATTATATTATTTCTTTTTCCGCTAACTCTCTCTTTCATATTTTCCGTTTATTTCCTTCCTCTAATGGCTAAATACTCATTCACTCCATTTATTTCTATTAACCTTATTTTATCCTAATCTAGCTCTCAACTCATTCCTACACTTTCTTCATTTAATTCCGGCTCTCCATAGTTAATCTCTAATTTCTCCATTTTCTCACTTACGCTACTCACTCGTTCTTATAATTCCGTTTATTTCGTTGCTAATTGTTTCAACTCTACTTTAACTAAATTTTCTTTCCTAATTATCTTCCTTCATTATTTAGCGGGCTACTCTAAGGTTCATTCACAACTAACATCCCTCGGTCCTAGCGATAGATATAACTACCCAGAAATACACCCCTTAAGGACTGGTAATGAAACCCCTTACCTCAATCAATGACAGTGAGAGGGGTAACCTTAGCCTGACGCTTTACTCTCCGGCTTACGCTCTAGCTCGGCTCCAATTTGATCCTAAGCTTCCACAATCTTCGACTCCAAGAACGGCGGGGACAATCGATCTCGATCGCGGTGACGGTGTTGCTCCTCGCTATTTGAGAGCGATCGCGGCCGAGTCGAGGCCCAAGCTTCAAGCCTCGGAGTACCCAACACAAGCCCGGAGCGAATCACGATCAGTGTCGGCGTCGGTGAGATCCGGTGAGGAGAGAGAAAGCCCTAGAGGAGAGAGAAACATCAAGAGAGGAGGAAGAGAGAAAGGGTACTCAATCAATAGGGAAAGGGAGAGGAAGGAGAGCTCATGGTGGTGGTGGTAGGTGGCGGTTCATGGTGGTGGTTTGGGGTGGTGGTTTGTGGTGGTGGAAGGAAAGAGGGAAAGAGATGAGGGAAAGAGAGAGAAAGAGACTAAGAGGGAGGAGAGGAAAAGAGAGAATCCATGAGGAGGAGGAAGAACAAGGAGGTGGGGCGGCCCTTGGTGGTCCTTGTGGTGGCTGGAGGTGGTTTTGGGGTGTTTGGGGTTGGTTTAGGTGAGGGAGAGAGAAGTGGTGCGGAGGAGTATGAGAGAAGAGGGCCTGGTGCGTGATTCTTATAGTTTTGGTGCGGCTGGATCGCGTCGCGCGCCTGGGCGCGGTGCTTGGTGCGCCTGCGCGCGCCACACGTGCATCTGATGCGCCCTTGTTCTCTCGCACGCGCCTGGGCGAGTAATTGGTGCGCCTGGGCGGATTTCCCACGGGTTTGGTGCACCTGATGCACACTGGTGCGCCTGGGCGTGCACCGGTGCGCCTGACTTCGATTCGTCATAATTTTTTTGTTAACCGTCGGATCGAGCCCAAATTTTTAGGCAAGCTTCTTAACCCCCTAAACTTCACATCCAACGGTGGAATTTTATTTCTTAGCATCCTATAATAAATTTCTAATTTTCTCTTTTCGGTCGATTTCTAGCATCTAAGACGCCGATTTAACCCCCGATTTCGCTTATATAATTTTGCTCGAAGCCATAATTGCTTTCTATACAACCCCTAGTACTCAAAATGACTGCTCACCTAGCTCACAAAATTTGTTAAGCAATTAATCTACCCATTCTTTCCACTTTAATTCCATTAATTCATTAATTATTGCTTGGAATTAAATTAGGGATGTTACAATTCTCCCCCACTTATTAGAATTTCGTCCCCGAAATTCCGTTCAATTCCTTCAAATGGAGAACCATCCCGTTAGTAAACTTCTGACCTTAGTTTTCACTTCCCTTCGGTTTTTACTTTCGCTCCATATATGGCTAAGGCCATGCCCATTTCAATGTCTGTCTTCTGGCATTACGTACCATCTCCATCTACACAAGATCGTCAATTTTCTTATTATTAAAGTTCCATCTCCCATTCCTTGGATTGAAATCCTCCCCCACTTAGCATCGACATAATTGATTATATCCATGCTAGAGGGTTATGCTTATCCGTTGCTCAGAATAGAGTACACCGGTTCCCGACCGGTATCCAAGGCTAAAAAGAGGACACATGGGTGACAATCTATCAGTAGGCACGGAACTATGCGGGATTTCTACGACTTGGCGAATTATCATCTATGCATCTGAGATTCTTGGAACTTGAAGAGAGTGAAGATGTAAATAAGAAACATGAAGCACTCAAGAGTGAGTCTCATGGTTTTTGCAAGATGACCCAGGATGTACTGGATACGTGTCAAGCAAGAAGACAATGGAGATTATTCCCCAAGTGTGCATTTTCTGCAGAGAGTCGTCGAAGGATGCGTTCCTATGGACCTGCGGTTACTTGATTGGTCTCGGTCAATCGGGGTCCTACCAAATGCACCGGGTCCCAAAAGACTGAGATTATCACTTGCGGTGTTCAGACGTATCGTCTTAATTGAGATTCCACTCCGTGACTTCACTTTTATCCCGTCCACCTTTTACTCCTTTAAGTGAGTCTAGAATAGTTCATTTTAGAATCACTCTTCACCACGTTCGCATTCTACTTCGATGCTACTTCATTCCCATTCGTTTGACAATTCCTATTTAGTAAAAGAATTCCTAGAGATCGATTCCCCTTGAGGGTCAAGGTCAAAGTCTAGCTGTTGTTTCTCGATTCGGTGTCGTTTTGGGAAGGTCTTGTTTTATTCTTTAGTTTAACCCCCATTCGGTTCTCTTCGAAGTGTTTGGAAATATCTGTTTAGTAGTCCTATGGCTTACAGTATGCTTATGAGTTTTTGTCGCTCGGATGGAATCCGAATTGAGTCGTCACGTCTCCCCCACTTATTATCAACATACCTGAGTAAGTCGAAGGCAGGGAGGAAACTGGGTTGACTCCGAGAATTGATTAGCTAAGTTCTTCATGGATTGTCGAGGTGGTACATGGAATTAAGTTGACCGCTAATCGGTCACATCGATGTGGTTTCGAATTTTCTATGATATGATAACACTTCTTACTTACGCGTACAGCTAAGTTCTCACAAGTTGGAGAGGTGGTTCTTATAGAGTTTATACCATCCGTTCTAAGATAGGGTATTCGATTACGCTATTCTTAAATAGATAAGATGGCTTAAGGCTCTTATGCTTTGGTTTTTGTTTTGGGCTTACTATCCGCTTCCGTTTAAGGAACTTGGAAAGAACACCATTCGGGTTGGTTTCTGTGTTTCCAAAGGATCTACTCCCTTGGAGAGTTTCCATTTCTATGGTTTCAATTTCATTAAGAGGATTGCAATGATATCATCCGTTAATAGTTGCAAAGATTGAGGTGATCAATCTCAACCTCACGTCTATCAACAGCGCACCATTGTCGGGTTCTTATTTTTACCGAAGGCCATTGTTCAATTGCTCAACCTTGGTTGGTCTCGGCGGGGATACTTGGTAAGGTTGTCAAGATTTTCTTTTCTCGCGGGCGACCGTTCAGGAACCTTCTTGGTAAGACTCCCAGTAGGTTTCGGACTGTCAAAGTCTGATCTAGCTTTTCAGAGAAGCTGGAGATGGTGTCTAGGGTGAGCTTGATTCCCTCAAGAACTTCACGTGAAGGATCCGAAGAAGGAATCGTTCAAGTCGGCCTACTTTCTTCTAAAGGTAATACTTCTCATGAAATCTTATGTTGGATTGGTTTTTGTGCTACTTCGAAGCTTTCAAATGACATTGACAAACGACAAGCGCGAAGATCGAGATGGTCAGTCTCAATCTCACATTTATCAATAGCAACATCATTGTCAGGTTTGCTGACGATATAGTCACTTAATAGTTGCAAGAGTAAGGATGACCAATCCTACCCTTACACTCTATTAAACAACAACACCATCAAGGGATCCAGTTGAGTTTAAACTAACGTCCTATAGTCTATTGCTGTCACAACCTAATCCTGAGGAAGTTAGCAAGTGAACACATATATAAATAGGTAGTTATATATGTATCCTATTCGCCTAACTTAGACACTTGACTATACATATCGGTTACTCGCTTGGTGAGTAACCATCGGAGATGTGAGTCCACACTCCAAAGGCCGAGGAAAAACTGCTCTGATACCAAAATGTAACACCTCACTTATATTATAAATTTTTAGGCTTTATCAAAATCGGAGTTTGAAAATTTCGTTTTAGTACTTAACTTTCATTAAAAGGTTTTACGGAAATCTGGCAGAGTTTCCCCTGTTTTCTGGACTTCCCAAAATTTTCTTCTAAAAACCTGTCAGCCAGAAACTTTTAAAAACATAAACAACAACAGTTTAATAGTTATATCATATCCTAATGCCCGATGACTACAAAGTTCAGGGCGTACAACTATTACATATTTTAAATTTACAAAATAGTTGTCCACTCAAAATATAATGTATATGTATATATATATTCACTCCACGTAGTGGAATGAAGATCCTGCCCGACCAGCACTGGTGTATGCTCCACTTGTGTACCTGAAAAATAATGACAACACAGGGGAAGCATCACACAGAACTTAAAAAGGAGATTTCTAAGCAGATATATACGACACGCCAAAACCATTCAAGCCTATACTATGCTACACAATTCAAGTTCTTCTTTCCTTTTTACCTCCTAACTGTTTCCCAATTCTTTTTCTTTCTAATTGTTTTCTTTTAGATAATCCCTAACCTCTAATTATTCTTGTTCCTCATTACTTTCGTTATTTTCCTTTTTACTCCCATTTTCCATTTGTATTTCCATTTTGATTCCATTATTTGGTTAACATGCCGGTTACCTTTTCGTTCCTTTAATCTTTTATTGGTGACAGGGTCTAACGACCTCCCATCGTTTAAATTATGGTGGCAGGGTCTAACGACCTCCCGCCGTTTAAATTATGGTGACAGGGTCTAACGACCTCCCGTCGTTTAAATTATGGTGACAGGGTCTAACGACCTCCCGCCGTTTAAATTATGGTGACAGGGTCTAACGACCTCCCGTCGTTTAAATTATGGTGACAGGGTCTAACGACCTCCTGCCATTTTAATCCTTTCTCTAATTTATCGTATTAGTCTTATCCCTTTACTTTCAATTCCTTAATTCTATCTAATACTTTTAATTTCCTAACTCTTCCTTATCCTCCATTATCGTCTCACTTCGCTCAATCCTTCCCTTAACGTCTTATTATTATCTCCTTGCCATCTTATACTTAGGTACTTTTCGTTACTAATTATTCTCATACTAACTCTCAGTTATTTACCTCTTCTTTTTCTTTTCTTTTTCTTCTTCTCTTCCTTTGTTTCTCTTTTTCCTACATCACTCATATTTAATAATTCCTAGCTCATGCCTTTAGAACCAATTATATTATTTCTTTTTCCGCTAACTCTCTCTTTCATATTTTCCGTTTATTTCCTTCCTCTAATGGCTAAATACTCATTCACTCCATTTATTTCTATTAACCTTATTTTATCCTAATCTAGCTCTCAACTCATTCCTACACTTTCTTCATTTAATTCCGGCTCTCCATAGTTAATCTCTAATTTCTCCATTTTCTCACTTACGCTACTCACTCGTTCTTATAATTCCGTTTATTTCGTTGCTAATTGTTTCAACTCTACTTTAACTAAATTTTCTTTCCTAATTATCTTCCTTCATTATTTAGCGGGCTACTCTAAGGTTCATTCACAACTAACATGCCCCGGTCCTAGCGATAGATATAACTACCCAGAAATACACCCCTTAAGGACTGGTAATGAAACCCCTTACCTCAATCAATGACAGTGAGAGGGGTAACCTTAGCCTGACGCTTTACTCTCCAGCTTACGCTCTAGCTCGGCTCCAATTTGATCCTAAGCTTCCACAATCTTCGACTCCAAGCACGGCGGGGACAATCGATCTCGATCGCGGTGACGGTGTTGCTCCTCGCTATTTGAGAGCGATCGCGGCCGAGTCGAGGCCCAAGCTTCAAGCCTCGGAGTACCCAACACAAGCCCGGAGCGAATCACGATCAGTGTCGGCGTTGGTGAGATCCGGTGAGGAGAGAGAAAGCCCTAGAGGAGAGAGAAACATCAAGGGAGGAGGAAGAGAGAAAGGGTACTCAATCAATAGGGAAAGGGAGAGGAAGGAGAGCTCATGGTGGTGGTGGTAGGTGGCGGTTCATGGTGGTGGTTTGGGGTGGTGGTTTGTGGTGGTGGAAGGAAAGAGGGAAAGAGATGAGGGAAAGAGAGAGAAAGAGACTAAGAGGGAGGAGAGGAAAAGAGAGAATCCATGAGGAGGAGGAAGAACAACGAGGTGGGGCGGCCCTTGGTGGTCCTTGTGGTGGCTGGAGGTGGTTTTGGGGTGTTTGGGGTTGGTTTAGGTGAGGGAGAGAGAAGTGGTGCGGAGGAGTATGAGAGAAGAGGGCCTGGTGCGTGACTCTTATAGTTTTGGTGCGGCTGGGTCGCGTCGCGCGCCTGGGCACGGTGCTTGGTGCGCCTGCGCGTGCCACACGTGCATCTGATGCGCCCTTGTTCTCTCGCGCGCGCCTGGGCGAGTAATTGGTGCGCCTGGGCGGATTTCCCACGGGTTTGGTGCACCTGATGCACACTGGTGCGCCTGGGCGTGCACCAGTAGTTCCTGACTTCGATTCGTCATAACTTTTTTGTTAACCGTCGGATCGAGCCCAAATTTTTAGACAAGCTTCTTAACCCCCTAAACTTCACATCCAACGGTGGAATTTTATTTCTTAGCATCCTATAATAAATTTATAATTTTCTCTTTTCGGTCGATTTCTAGCATCTAAGACGCCGATTTAACCCCCGATTTCGCTTATATAATTTTGCTCGAAGCCATAATTGCTTTCTATACAACCCCTAGTACTCAAAATTACTGCTCATCTAGCTCACAAAATTTGTTAAGCAATTAATCTACCCATTCTTTCCACTTTAATTCCATTAATTCATTAATTATTGCTTGGAATTAAATTAGGGATGTTACATTTTTAAAAAAAATTGGCCCAAATTTTCACTATACTTAATTTAAGTTACTGTAGTTTTCAAGTTGCCGAATCGGGGTGTTACAGTTATGGTATCAGAGCAATGGTTGATCTAAGTAACCTTATGCATGGACTTACATACTCTACTGTGTGACTCTATGTGTGCGTTAGTTGAAAGATAGCGATAGATGAGAATAGGAACGCTAAGAGTACGCGGATGATTTCCTGGAATGCGTCGGTTTTCGTCTACAGCAGAGACGAGGAGCAGTGATCAGTACGACATGGGTGTTGACGTGTGATTTGAATCTTCTTTCGCTGAGCTCATCTCTGATATGAACCCCTTTTTTCTGTGGTGACCCTTAATCTATGAGATCTTGTCTTGTGACTAGAGCTTTCTTTGCTGTTGAAGCCTTTCTTGTATAAACCCTATGCATTGCCAAATTGCTTTGGCATGACGCTTGAAAATCCTTTTCCTGAAAATCTTAGACCATGTTCTTGATAAGGCCTTGATTGTTGATGAACCCAAAGTTTCCTCGTTTGATTTTGACCCGACATGTATCTTTTCCTAAACTCTTGATGAAAAATTTGGACCCTGACACCCTATCCCAGTCAAGTAGATAGTTCTAGAATGGAGAGTTAGTTGTGAAGTGTCGTTAGACAGAGTTGCAAAGACCAAGGAGAATAAGGATTAGTCGGTAGGAATGGAAGGAAGTGTGAGTCTTGGAGAAAATAGGAGTACCCTTTTGAGTCTCAGGTGAGTGGCGAGTTATGTAAAGTGGTTAGGACTAAGAGCTTTGATGTCGGATTGATCAAAATAATGGTTTAGGTGGTAATAAGATGAGGAAGAAATTAAGGTGATGATTAGAATTTAGAGTTATAAGTGTCTTGATTTGAGTTGGAAAATGGTTGGATAAAGGTGAATAAGTGATGATATGGTAAAGTCGAATTGATAAGATGGTGAAATTTGTGGATAGAATCCTTAAGTGTTGACCCAAGGTTAGGTAAAAAGCTAGGATTTGATGTGGTAATGGATAATAGGTCTTTGAGTTGAGGAATTTTAATGGTTTAGAATATGAGGAAAATCGTGGAAAGTGGAAAAGGGCTTAGAATGTCTAAGTTATATGATTAAGTTTTTGAAATAGGGAGTGAGATGATACATGTTTCTTGAGGATTAGTGGGTTGTTAGAGTAAAGGGAAGATGTAACAGTGACCATAGGAGTCTGATGAGGATCATTATTTGGTGAGATATAAGGTAACCAGAGGATAGAGTGGAGCTAAGTGATGGGGAATTTTGTAAGAAGTGACCAAAAAGTGGTGAAGGATAGGAGTATTTAGAGGTTAAGTCTGTGATGGTAAATGTGGTATAGAGAGATATGAGTCATTTAAGTTGGGGAGTAGTTAGAAATGTGAGGTTTTGAAGAGTAGCTCGTTTAGGCTTGAACTGATGAGAAGAATGTGACCCTAAGTATGGTAGTGTCTTGACCCTAGATGTCCGTAACCCTGTTATTCTCGGATACTATTTTGATGCCTTTGAACCCCTCAGTCCTTTGTTGTCAGTGAAACCGTGTTGTTTTTACCCCACTCTGTTTGTCATTGAAAGTACTTCGAGAGATTACTTTTGCAAGTAATCCGTTTGATTTGCTCTTGAGAACGATGAATAGATGGTACATGTTCAAGGATGTGACGATTGCTGCAGTTGGAGAGGAAAAGAATTACTTCAAGGAGCTACGCGTCCACAGATTAGACTGACTCTACACTGCATTTCTCGAGGACGAGAAATCTTCAAGTTCGGGAGAATGTAACACCCCGCATTTTTCCCATACGTGCGTTAACGAATTTTGTCAAAATGAATCTTAAGATTTTGTTTTATAAGAGATTGTCAGACAGATATTTTACAAGAGTAAGAGATAAAGTATTGATTCTCATGGATTTTTATAAATGTGAAGTGAATGATTTTGTTGATTTGATTTATAAGAAATGAGTTGTGGTTTTATTAAAAGGATGATTTTATTAGAAATGAATTTTCATTTGGATTTGCTAACTTTGAAAACTCGTATCTTTTTAACCGTAATTCAGAATTTTATGATCTTTATACGAAAACGATCGTCATGAAACGTAGATTTTGAAAATGTAACTTTTAGAATTTTCTGGGTAGATTTATAAAAATTTATTTCTGAGTTTGTAAAGTACGAATTTTTGAGATTTTGTTTTGAAGAAAATAAACTTATTGTAATGGCATGAATTTTTATGTGATATGTGGTGGTTTAATGTGTGTGTAATAAGTGATGCATGAAAATGATTGTATGAATGTGCTTGTTAGAGTTAATTGCTTTGTTATGTGAATTGATAATTATAAATGAATATGATTAAGAATAAAAATGCAAGACATGTATGTGTATGTATGTGTGATACGGTTTGTATGTATGTATGTGTGTGTATGTTCTACGTATGTGTATGTATGTATAAGCTTAGGATTATAATTTTCTAGAAGCTTTTAGGATAAGATAAAACCATGAGGAAACTAAGTTGGTAGGAAACTCTAAGTATTAACCACAAAGTAACTAGACCTAAAGTGACATAGTTCCTTAATTCACTCCACCTTGTCCCCTTGCTTAGATTCCTTTCATGCAAACTTTAGGATGGACCAAACCGCCCCTCCCATTTATGCATGACCGAACCAAATACCAAGGGAAAAAAAGGGATTAGTTCGTTGGCCTATAAATAAGTAGTGGCCTTAGTTCATTCCTTTCATTTCCTTTTCATTTCCCATTTTCACACCCAAAACACAACTCTAAGAGCCCATTTAACTCTTAGAGAAAGAAAAGAAAAGAAAGAGAGAGAGAAAGAGAGAGGGCCGTGAGGGTTAGGAAGAGGAAGAAGGAGATTCAAGCTAGATCAAGGAGTTTTCTTTGAAGATCTAAGTATTAGGAGACTAGAAGATCAACCTTTTCTTGGTAGGTGACTTGTGTAACACCTAGAATTCTAATCCTATATACCATTATTTTATAAAAAAATCTTAGAAAATTTTTGACAGGGTTTGTTTTAAAATTAGAGCTTTCCCTTTATAGAAAACCTGTCACCTGTCAGCCAGAACATTCAAAAGTATATGTTTATATTCATTCATAACAAAGTATGTACTTATACAAGTCATCAGTCAAGGCCACATCCAGCCCAAAGTTAAGTTTCACACATCAAAAATGTGGAGTATCACCATTTCAAAAAAAAAAACATATACATATAAGTTTTTTTCCAACAAAGTCCATAAATGGTGATATCCGGAAATTTACATTAAAAGTTCATATACATAATATTTTCCAAAATACATGATATTAGAGCATAGGTCAGCTGAAAGAGTGGATCCATAAAGAGATGGGTTACACTTCCTTAGGAGGAGTGTACCCGTCCTCGGCCTCAGGGAAAGCAGAAATATCTCCAGCCTCATTACCTAAAATGGTCAACACATAGGGTAAGATATAGCTCAAAATCAAAGGAAACACATAAAAGCAGTAATAAGACATAATAATATACATGTTACAAAAACATGTAAGAAATAATGCAATGATACATAAATATGCAATATTCCAGAATTGTGCCATATTCTATAATTATTCCTTTCCATAATTTCCATAGTTTTCAGAATTTCAATAATATAACCATATCCCATTGGTTTCCATAAAACCTCACATCACCCTCCGCACTATTGGAAAAGATCAACTAGGAGTAAGTGTTCCCCAACCAATGCTTGCACAGTACTTCACGTGACCGTCCTTCGTACAATTTGGGCTGTTTACCCAAATTGGCTATAGCGGGAACCACTTTGCACTAGTCCAGAAATGTTTAAGTGACCAATAGAATTATTATAGGGCGCGTAGGACCAATCCCCAACGTGGTGCATTTTCCACGTCCTTTGGTAGATCAAAGTCCAACTACAATAATTCTAGTGATTGTGATTTTAACACAATCTCGCCACTATACCATTCTCGTCCGTCTATTCTATGGAACCTTCACATGACTGTCCTTCGGTCCATAAAATGTTCTCGTATCTTTTCCAATTTCCTACCGTCCTGCCTCACTTCATTAATTACGTGTTTCTAAATCTTTTAGTAGTTTTCCTTTAATCCAATTATTAACACATGTTCATTTCCATAATATGAGAGTTTAGGTTTCCAACATAAAAGTCCATATCATTACCATTTAATACTCATAAATTTAGAAGCATAATAACATATTCCAAACCATTTATAATTCAAGCATAATCAAACATAAACCCCTAAAATTTCAGCCAAGCCACAACCTAGAAATTTGGGAATTCCTAAGCTAATAATCCATATACAATCAAAAACATGCCTAAGATTATGAGCTAACTACTAAAATCATGCCCTTCCTCTAATTAAAAGTATATCTCCCCTCTTACCTTGATTTAGAGAAAGTGGAGGTGAGAGATGGAGAGAGAGAACCGTGAATTGATGGAGGAAAAGAAGAGATTGATGGTGAAAGAGAGTTGAAACCTTGCTTTGATGAAGGGAAAAGATGATTTGATGAAGGAATCAAGAGGTTGGAGGTTGGGGGGTGATAAACCCTAATTTTCCCAAGAGGTTCGAGTGAGCCTTTTTGATTTTTTCCTAAATGAACTCAGCCAAATGCCTTAAAAACTGATTCTGCAGGTCGTGGACATCGATGTCCACCTATGGATATCGATGTGCAACATCGATGTGCACAACAAGGACATCTATGTCCACAGATAAAATCTGACAGCAACTTTCGCATTCAAACAACCATAACGTTTTCGTTAACCGTTGGATCTTGCTCAAATTTGGAGATAAGCTCCCTAATAATCCCAACTTCACATCCAACGGTGGGTTTTAGGTTTTAAGCTATAAATCCTACAATCCAATCTCCTAGGCTTATGGTTTTCCTAACTTGATCTCCATGATTCTAAGGTTAAACATAATGCATGAATGCCACTTAACTACTCTTCCTAATCAAGGTTAAAACTTCACATACTTATATTAGCTTAAATACAAAGAGGATGTTACAATCCTCCCCCACTTACATTGAATTTCGTCCCCGAAATTCTGCTAGCTCTGAAGAGATGCGGATGAGATGCCTTCATCTTAGATTCTAACTCCCATGTTGCTTCTTCAACATTCTTGCGAATCCATACCACTTTCACTAAAGGGATTTCTTTACCTCGAAGCTGCTTAACTTTCCGATCTTCGATTCGGATTGGTTGCATTTCGAAGTTCAAGTTCTCCCTTAAAGGAATTTCTTCTGCTGGAATGACATGGGATGAATCATAGATGTACTTGCGAAGCTGCGAAACATGAAACACATCATGTAGATTGGATAGCTGGGGTGGCAAGGCAATTCTATAGGCCATATTTCCAATTTTCTTCAAAACCTGATATGGCCCAATGAATCGCGAAGTGAGCTTCTTGGGCTTCAACACCCTTCCAAAACCTGTAGTCGGCACCACTTTCAAGAACACATGCTCACCTTCAGCAAATTCCACTGGATTCCTTTTCTTATCTGCATAACTCTTTTGCCTATCCTGTGCTGCTTTCATTTTCTCTTGGATCATTCTGATCTTCTTTGTTGATTCTTGAACAATCTCAGGTCCAATGAGTTGATTCTCCCCCACTTGAAACCAGCATAGGGGAGTCCTACACCTCCTTCCATACAATGCCTCGAAGGGAGCCATTCCAATACTAGAATGGTAGGAATTATTATATGTAAATTCCACTAGAGGCAATAATTGTTCCCAACTCTGATGTTGCTCCAAGGTACAAGTTCTCAACAAGTCCTCCAAGGATTGGATAGTGCGCTCAGTCTGTCCATCAGTTTGAGGATGATAGGCAGAACTGAGTCTCAATTCTGTCCCCAGAGCCTGTTGAAGACTTTTCCAAAACCTTGATAAAAATCTGGGATCACGATCCGAAATGATATTAGAAGGAACTCCATGCAGCCTGACAATCTCCTTAACAAAAAGCTGGGCTAACCTTTCCATTGAAAACTTCATACTAATGGAAATGAAGTGAGCAGACTTTGTCAATCTGTCCACTATCACCCAAATTGCATCATGACCGACATTGGTTCTTGGCAAGCCCGACACAAAATCCATAGCTATGCTATCCCATTTCCACACTGGAACTTCAAGTGGGTGTAGCATTCCACCTGGCTTCTTGTGTTCTATTTTGGACTTTTGACAAATCAAGCATCTTGCCACATATTCTGCCACATCTCTTTTAATTCCTGGCCACCAGAACATCCTCTTAAGATCTTGATACATTTTTGTTGTTCCAGGGTGCAGGCTCAACTTACTCTTGTGAGCCTCATCTAGGAGTGCTTTCTTCAAATCTGGGTTGGAAGGAATGCATATCCTGTTTCTGAACCTCAGGACTCCATCCTTCCCTTCCTGGAAATCAGGTTCATTCCTGGATACTGCCATTCTCTTCTGCTCCTGCAATTCGACATCTTTTAACTGCTTCTGCCGAATTGAATCCAGGAAATCATTGGTAATTTGGAGCATACCAACACTGATACTGTTCTTTTTGAATTGGACTCCAAGATTGAGGTTGTTGAATTCCTCAATCAATTCCAACTCTTTGATCATCATGCTACTGATGTGGAGGGTTTTGCGGCTAAGTGCATCAGCCACAACATTAGCCTTTCCTGGATGGTATTGCAGATTGAAATCATAATCCTCCAAAAATTCCATCCACCTCCTTTGTCTCATATTGAGCTCCTTCTGATCAAACAGGTACTTGAGACTTTTATGATCACTAAACACTTCGAACCTTGTACCATACAAGTAATGCCTCCATACCTTAAGAGCAAAAACAATAGCTGCTAGCTCCAGATCATGAGTAGGGTAATTCTCCTCATGAGGTCTCAATTGCCTGGAAACATAGGCAATCACCCTACCTTCTTGCATCAGAACACAGCCTAGACCTTGCCTTGATGCATCACAATAAACATCAAAGTTCTTCTGAGGATCAGGCAAGATTAAGACTGGCGGAGAAGTCAATCTGCTCTTCAATTCCAAGAAGCTATCCTCACACTTGGGAGTCCACCTAAATGGAGTCTCCTTCCTGGTCAACTTTGTCAATGGCAAGGCTATTTTAGAAAAATCCTTGATAAATCTCCTATAATAACCTGCCAGACCAAGAAAACTCCTGACTTCAGTCACATTTTTGGGCTGTTCCCACTTCAACACAGCCTCTATCTTTGCAGGGTCCACTGCGATACCTTCACTAGTAATCACATGGCCTAAGAATTTTACTTTCTCGAGCCAAAATTCACACTTGGAAAGCTTTGCATACAGCTGCTTCTCTTTCAAAGTTCGCAGGACTATCCGAAGATGCTCTTGGTGCTCACTGGGATTCTTTGAGTAGATCAAGATATCATCAATAAAGACTACTACAAAGGAATCCAAGTAAGGTCGGAAAATC
The DNA here is from genome assembly GCA_037953625.1 of Crotalaria pallida. Classification (NCBI taxonomy): domain Eukaryota; kingdom Viridiplantae; phylum Streptophyta; class Magnoliopsida; order Fabales; family Fabaceae; genus Crotalaria; species Crotalaria pallida. The sequence goes on from CM075651.1 coordinate 52,545,205, forward strand.
CTGTTCATATAGCCCATGAACACAGCTGGTGCATTGGTTAGACCAAATGGCATAACCACATATTCATAATGGCCATACCGTGATCTAAATGCAGTCTTGGGGATGTCCTCTTCCTTGACTCTGATTTGATGATAGCCGGACCGAAGATCAATCTTAGAAAAGACTGCTGCTCCACGCAACTGATCCATCAAATCATCGATTCGCGGCAAAGGATACTTATTCTTGATGGTTACTTTATTAAGCTGCCGGTAGTCAACACACAACCTGAGGCTTCCATCCTTCTTTTTAACAAAGAGTACTGGAGCTCCCCAGGGTGAGACACTCGGCCTTATGAACTTCTTCTCCAACATATCTTCTAATTGCTTCTTCAATTCCACTAATTCCACTGGAGCCATTCGATGAGGAGGCAAAGAAATTGGTCCAGTCCCTGGCACCAAATCAATGCTAAACTCTACTTCCCGCACTGGTGGTAATCCAGGAACTTCCTCCGGAAAAACTTCTGGGAATTCATTCACTATTGGGATCTGAGAAAGGGATGGAACTAATTCAGCTTCCTTGGTGGCTAATTCTAGTTGTGGTTCTTTAGGTTGGCTGAAGATAATGGTTTTATTGTGACAGTCTATGACTACATGGTTACTAGACATCCAGTCCATACCTAGGATTATGTCTAATTGGGTTAAGGGTAAACATATAAGGTCAATTTGAAATTCATGGTCTAGGATTTTAAGGTTACAGTTGGAACACATTTTTGAAGTAATAACAGAAGGGTTTGTGGGGGTTGACACTACTAGTTTATAAGATGTTTCTATGACAGGTAACTTTAGTCTATGAACACAATCTAAGGATATGAAGGAATGGGTTGCACCACAATCATACAACATGCTGCAAGGAAAACCATTCAGATAACAGGTACCTTTGATCAACTCTTCTGATTCTTCTGCTTGGGCTCCAGACATTGTATAGACTTTTCCATAAGAAGTGGAAGGATTAGCTCCAGACTTGATAACATTTCCTCCTCTCCTTGCATTATGATTCTGAGGGCAATTGCTAACAATATGCCCTGGCTGCTGACATAAGAAGCAAACAATCTGATTCCCTGGATTTAGAAATCTTCGGCAAACTCCTATGTGGCGCTTATTGCAATGAGGACACATAGGATAAGGATTCTGAATAATAGGAGATGCTCTCCCTGCAGCTACCCCTAGCGCTTTAACATCAGCTACCTTTGGAATGGGGTAAGGATTCCTTCTAACCGCCGGTCCTTTATCCCTGCCTCGAACTGGTCCATGGGTTTTGGGAGCTACCTGCAAACTCCTCTTATGAGCTTCCTTCGCCTTCCGATCATCTTCATATGTGCGGCACATATTCACCAACTGAGGATAACTACGGATATTCTGATATCCGATAGCCATCTTAATCTCCGGGCGATGACCGCTCTCAAATTTTGTGCACATGGACCTTTCATCTGGATGGAACTGAAAATAAGGAGAGAATCGGATTAACTCCTCAAACTTTGCTGAATATTCTCCGACACTCATCGCCCCTTGTTTCAGCTCCAAAAATTCAATTTCCTTTTTGCGGCGAACATTCTCTGGAAAGTATTTCTCTAGGAACTTCTCCTTGAAGAGTTCCCATGAGATAACACTTCCTTCAGCCTCCACAAATCTCCTAGTATCCTCCCACCAGGCTTCAGCATTACCAACTAGCATGTGAGTAGAATAAGCCACCTTCTCCTCATCGGAACAAACAAAAGATCGAAAGATCTTTTCCAATTCTTGCAGCCACAGCTGAGCTCTCATAGGATCAAAGCCGCCTTCAAATCTAGGAGGGTCCATCTTCTTAAATTCAGCAATTCCATTTGCAACAGCTGGCTCATGCCTTTGGTTGGCCTGATTAGCACTGGCTTGAACCAGATTCTCCAAGACTTCAGCTTGACGATCATTAGATCGGGTAAGATTACCAAGGACCTCAGTAAGTCTTTCAAAGACTTGATTAGATCTACCTGCCATCTGATATTCATGTGTGATTAGTACCATTATCACCAATGAATAACAAATAACCCAGCATTACTACTAACACTCTACTAACTTACTACTTCCTATTAACTTATAAAAATTGAGTGATTACTCGCTTGGTGAGTAACACTTTGGGAGTATGGTAATCCCATACTCACAGCCGAGGAATGCCACCTTTGCTCTGATACCATAAAATGTAACACCTAGAATTCTAATCCTATATACCATTATTTTATAAAAAAATCTTAGAAAAATTTTGACAGGGTTTGTTTTAAAATTAGAGCTTTCCCTTTATAGAAAACCTGTCACCTGTCAGCCAGAACATTCAAAAGTATATGTTTATATTCATTCATAACAAAGTATGTACTTATACAAGTCATCAGTCAAGGCCACATCCAGCCCAAAGTTAAGTTTTACACATAAAAAATGTGGAGTATCACCATTTCAAAAAAAAAACATATACATATAAGTTTTTTTCCAACAAAGTCCATAAGTGGTGATATCCGGAAATTTACATTAAAAGTTCATATACATAATATTTTCCAAAATACATGATATTAGAGCATAGGTCAGCTGAAAGAGTGGATCCATAAAGAGATGGGTTACACTTCCTTAGGAGGAGTGTACCCGTCCTCGGCCTCAGGGAAAGTAGAAATATCTCCAGCCTCATTACCTAAAATGGTCAACACAGAGGGTAAGATATAGCTCAAAATCAAAGGAAACACATAAAAGCAGTAATAAGACATAATAATATACATGTTACAAAAACATGTAAGAAATAATGCAATGATACATAAATATGCAATATTCCAGAATTGTGCCATGTTCCATAATTATTCCTTTCCATAATTTCCATAGTTTCCAGAATTTCCATAATATAACCATATCCCATTGGTTTCCATAAAACCTCACATCACCCTCCGCACTATTGGAAAAGATCAACTAGGAGTAAGTGTTCCCCAACCAATGCTTGCACAGTACTTCACGTGACCGTCCTTCGTACAATTTGGGCTGTTTACCCAAATTGGCTATAGCGGGAACCACTTTGCACTAGTCCAGAAATGTTTAAGTGACCAATAGAATTATTATAGGGCGCGTAGGACCAATCCCCAACGTGGTGCATTTTCCACGTCCTTTGGTAGATCAAAGTCCAACTACAATAATTCTAGTGATTGTGATTTTAACACAATCTCACCACTATACCATTCTCGTCCGTCTATTCTATGGAACCTTCACATGACTGTCCTTCGGTCCATAAAATGTTCTCGTATCTTTTCCAATTTCCTACCGTCCTGCCTCACTTCATTAATTACGTGTTTTTAAATCTTTTAGTAGTTTTCCTTTAATCCAATTATTAACACATGTTCATTTCCATAATATGAGAGTTTAGGTTTCCAACATAAAAGTCCATATCATTACCATTTAATACTCATAAATTTAGAAGCATAATAACATATTCCAAACCATTTATAATTCAAGCATAATCAAACATAAACCCCTAAAATTTCAGCCAAGCCACAACCTAGAAATTTGGGAATTCCTAAGCTAATAATCCATATACAATAAAAAAACATGCCTAAGATTATGAGCTAACTACTAAAATCATGCCCTTCCTCTAATTAAAAGTATATCTCCCCTCTTACCTTGATTTAGAGAAAGTGGAGGTGAGAGATGGAGAGAGAGAACCGTGAATTGATGGAGGAAAAGAAGAGATTGATGGTGAAAGAGAGTTGAAACCTTGCTTTGATGAAGGGAAAAAATGATTTGATGAAGGAATCAAGAGGTTGGAGGTTGGGGGGTGATAAACCCTAATTTTCCCAAGAGGTTCGAGTGAGCCTTTTTGATTTTTTCCTAAATGAACTCAGCTAAATGCCTTAAAAACTGATTCTGCAGGTCGTGGACATCGATGTCCACCTATGGATATCGATGTGCAACATCGATGTGCACAACAAGGACATCTATGTCCACAGATAAACAGCAACTTTCGCATTCAAACAGCCATAACTTTTTCGTTAACCGTTGGATCTTGCTCAAATTTGGAGATAAGCTCCCTAATAATCCCAACTTCACATCCAACGGTGGGTTTTAGGTTTTTAGCTATAAATCCTACAATCCAATCTCCTAGGCTTATGGTTTTCCTAACTTGATCTCCACGATTCTAAGGTTAAACATAATGCATGAATGCCACTTAACTACTCTTCCTAATCAAGGTTAAAACTTCACATACTTATATTAGCTTAAATAAAAAGAGGGTGTTACAACTTGGAGATCAAGAGGAAGATTGTAATAGTTTAGATTTTCCCTTGTTGATTGTAGATCTTTATTCTTTTCTTCTTGCATGTTTAATTTTATGACTTGAAAGAAGAGTTTATGTGTTGTCTTTCTTAGTCATGGACTTTAAAGACTAAAAAGTGATTTGTAATATGTGTAACCTTATGCTTCGGTTGAGGTTTCCTTTATAGATCTTGATGTTTTCTAACCAAAACCTTAAAGATCTAAAGAAAGTTAAGATTTTTGTGAAGCCTAAAATAAACTTTCTTGCATGTTAAATTTTCTTGTTTTAAACCGTGATCTATGTGTGTTTATGTGATCATTTGACAAGAAAATACATGATCTAAACTTGATTATTAAAAAAGTAAAGATCTTTGGCTTTGCATGTTGAATTTTCTTGCTAAACCGTGACTTATGATGTGTTTCCATGATTATTTGATGAATAAAAATATGACTTAAGCTTGATTAGTGAGAAAGTTAAACTCTTTAAGTCTTGCATGTTGATTTGGTGATGATCTTAGTTAATCTAAGTGTGTGCATGTGATAATCCTTGTTTGATAAAGTGAAAAGTTGTGAACTTTGATTTTGCATGTTAATTTCAAGAAAAGATCATGTTTTTCTTTTAATACATGATTCGGTTTTGAAGAGAAATTAAAGAATCAAGCTTTAAATTGATTTTTGAATATAAACATGATTTGATCTAGTATTTGATTATGTGCATGTTATATTTTCATAAAGCCTATTCGGCCATACTTAAAAAGAAATGAAATCTATGCTTTTTATTTTGTGAAAAATTGATGCATGTGTGTCTTAAGACTAGATCTAATGATTTTAAGAACATGCATGTCATTCTTAGTAGTTTAAAGTACAATCTTGATTTTTTTTAAGATTAAATGATGAACTTGAGTTGTCTTGGAAATCTTTAATAAAAATCTTGTTTTGATGGGGTTAATACATGTTGATGTGAATGTTGTGTGGTGTGATGCTTTGAAAAGTTTGCTTTGAAAGTCTACATGTCTTGATGTGATTATGTGGTTCTTTGCATGTTGAAAATGAACAAAAACTTTGCCTTTTTGCATGTTGACATTCGGCCATCCTAGAAAGAGGTAGAGGGCTATGTTTGTTCCTCATTTAGGGTGCATGCATGATCAAACTATTTTTAATATAAGAGCTTGAAAGTGTATGTATGAAATAACCAAGTTTTACAAGGAAAATAAAATAAGTCTTTGGAATGGTTTATGGCTCAAATTGTTGTTTTGATTTAAGTTAAGAAAATGAATTAAAATTGTTGATTTTTCCCCTTGAATGCTCACGGTTTTAACCCAAAATAAAGAAAATGATTTCATGAAATTATGTCTTTATTTGTGCATTAAATCCTTGCAAAATTATATGTGTATGATTCGGCCAATGCATGTTTAAATGGTAGGAAAATTTTCTTCATGAAATGACTTGTGATTAGGGCTATATTCCTAGGTGCATGATGCTATGTGTGTGATGGAAAGTGATGTGTTGATTTCTTTGATTTCCTTGGTTTTAGGTGTGAAAAGGAATAAGTTGATTTAGTTATGTAAAAAGAAATTTTCATGATGATGATGATTCAAAGATCTTAAGTTTTTTATATTGGTGGCTAGAAATTGTTAACCATGTGTAATTCGGTTTTGTTGAGTTAATTAAAAAAGATTAAGTTAAATTATTTTCTTAAGATATAATTGAATTAGTCTATTAAGATTATAATTTAATTAATGGTTCTAAATGGTGTAAAATGTGATTTGCATTATGTAAGTTTGTGAATGCTTTGAATGCTTTGAAACTTTATATGATTTCTCTTTTTGCTAATTGAGTGTGTTCCAGAAAGTTTAGATTAAATTGGAATTGTTCTGAATTTTGTTTGTGTGATTTAATGGTGGAAAAATCTATGTTTGGATTTAAAAGGATTTGAAAAATGTTTTATTTGAAAAAGAATGATTTAAACAACTTAAATTGATTTGGAATTTTTCTACGACATTCTTTGATCAGTACCTGATAATACTGTGAAGTTTGGAAATTAAATGAATTAATTTGATTTGGTCTTGAAATTTCTATCTCCTTGGATTTTTGGCATTTTGTCTAAGATAGATTTTCAATGTGTCGTTTCTTGGAATTTCGTTCAAGGTTTAAAGATAATGATTTTATAACCGGAATGTTTTAAACTAAGAGAAATGAATTCTGTTTCGAAGAAGAGATTATTTTAGAATTGTTTTAAAGATTCCTTGGAAAACCTTTTTATTAGAGATTTGATTTGAATTTGAAACCTTTTGGATATTGACAATGACTTTTCAAGAGAGGAATTATTTCAACGTGTTTTCAAAACGAAATTATGAATTTATCGAAATCGTTCTAACGCACGGGAAAAATGTTATAGTTCGGGTGACGGATGCAAAGGAAACGAGGCAAGGCAAGCGACTGGGAAATCTTGGAAAGCTTGCGAGAGTTTCGCCATCTAGGTGAGAGAGGGGCTCCCCTTAAGATGCCGTGGTATTTAGGTAACATATTAAGGCATCCAATCATCTCAAAGATTGGACCTCGATCTCATTAGGCGATGTAGTGGGATAGCAATTGTTTGTTTGTTTGTTGTGTGTTTGCCTATCCATACGAATCGCTGAGATCGGTTGTCGTCTATAGTTAATATGTTTTGCTGAAATGGTATGATGTTCTGTTTTTATAAATTATGCATGAGTTACTTGATTTCTTTTAGTATGTGAAATGGTTTAATTATCTGTTGGAAAATGTTTGCTTACACCCTGAAGCATGAGATGATATTAATGGAATTGTAAGAGTAATGGATTAAGACTAAAAAGAAAAGAAATGCGGATAAGAATTCTAAGAACGATTGAGGAAGAGATAAGTCATGAGGTGAATAAGATTGTGAATGAGATAAATAGTGAAAGAAAGAGGATTAATAGCTGAATTGAGAAAGAGTTGAGATAAAAAGATGATTTTCAAGATGGTGATAAGAAATACCTGACGGGGCGAGCGGAAGCGTGGAGATGATGAGGAGAAAGACGCCGATGGTGCTGCGGAGCAATAATTGAGGAGAAAGACGCTGATGGTGCTACTGAGCAACAACTAAGGAGAGAGACGCTGATGGTGCTGCTGAGCAACAACTGAGGAGAAAGATGTTAATGATGCTGCTGAGCAATGATGATGATAAAGATGCTGACGATGCTGCTGAGCAATGGCTGATGATGTTGTTGAGAAATGGCTGATGAGAATAATGCTGATGAGATGCATGAGAAAGAGATATGATGCATGATGCTGTTGAGATTTTTGGGGAACGGATTGCGATTAATGGTCGGGACACGTTGAAGGGATGCACCAAGGACGAGCCGACCATTAGGATTAAGCCGTTAATTAAAACTCTAAAACTTTAAAAGACTTTAAAAGACATTAACGAACGCGGTGAGTTATGAGTGTCGTATCGAAGTAGTGGAGAGGAAGGAACCATGAGTATCTGCGGATACTCAGGTGGAGATTGCATTAGGGGAGGACAATGACGGTGAACGTCAAGAAGTCTAGAGTATGTTTCTAGGCGGAACGAACTCCACATGTGGCATAGGAACGTGGTAGGGACTGGGTCCAACGCCGTGGTAAGTTCTGCAGGCCAACTAGAAAATACTGTCGCCCCCTAGATTGCAAATCTTGAATAGTGAGAGGGACTGGAACGGGGCATTTGTGATTGCCACTGTACCCGAGTTTTCTACAGTGAGCCTTGATTATATGATATGATATGAATTGATATGAATGAATTGAATTGATTTGAGACTGTACCCGAGTTTTCTACAGTTCTCCTGGCTTGGAGCCAATTGTTGAGATAGCTGTCGTGCCCACGTGGTAAAGGTCATGTACTCCTGTTTGCTTCCGACTAGGTTGGGTGGATGACCGAGGAGATGTAGACATGTGTGTCTTCCTCAGTGATGATTTCCCCACATCATTGAGCGAACCGGAACGATAAGACTTAAGAGATTAAAATGATCAAAAGAAAAGTACAGTAAAGATATAAAGTGTTGAATAAGATTTATAAGATAAGTATAAGAAAGGATTCTTGGGATAATTGATGAGTTTGGAAATCATGATGGAAGAAGGATTAAGAAAAGTTGTGAAAGCTTATGAGAAAGATTTTGAGATTGCGATTACGAGAATTTAAGAATAAGATTGTGTTTAATTATACGATGATAATGATCTTGTTGTTGTTTTGGTTTGTTTGATGTTTATTGCTTGTCTTAATATTTGCCTATTGTAATTCCACATAGTCGACATAGCTGTTTTGGGTAGCTCACTATCTCCTGTATCTCTGCTTTGTATTGGAAAAATCTTGTATGGTCATTAGATGGAAAATATAGCGAGACTCCAGCTCATTCGGGAGATAGGAGCATCTCCATTGAAAGGAGACAACATAACCATGGCCGCCCGTGTCATAGTTTATCTAGAGATGAAGCGGCGAATAAAAGAAATCATGGAGAGGCATTTAGCCCGCGAAATGGAGGAAGACCAAGTACGAGACGACTCTATGGAAGAGACTCCTAAGGCGGCAGATGAGGACGATTCTGCTTGCGGTTCAAGAGTATGATCTACCAAGCAGCGGAGTTAGATGGCGAGTTTTAGTGTGTATGACTAGATGCTAGGTAATCCCCTCAGAGTATTGTATTCCATTGTAAGTTCTTAGTTGCCATGGCTTTATCATACTGTACCCCGGCTAAAGTTTTATTCAGTACTGATGTTTGGAAACAAGTAAATGGGCTGGGTATTTAAATGATGTTTTGTGAACAAGTTTCAAGATGCGGTGTCTTGTGACATCTCGGTTTGGAACTTGAAAGACTTTTATGTACGTGAGAACATGAGTTTTAAATCTTAACTATGTTTTGAAACTCTAAGTGTTCTCATGTCATTGTTATACACGTTTTAAAAAAAAAATTGGCCCAAATTTTCACTATACTTAATTTAAGTTACTGTAGTTTTCAAGTTGCCGAATCGGGGTGTTACAGTTATGGTATCAGAGCAATGGTTGATCTAAGTAACCTTATGCATGGACTTACATACTCTGCTGTGTGACTCTATGTGCGCGTTAGTAGTAAGATAGCGATAGATGAGAATACGAACGCTAAGAGTACGCAGATGATTTCCTGGAATGCGTCGGTTTTCGTCTACAGCGGAGACGAGGAGCAGTGATCAGTACGACATGGGTGTTGACGTGTGATTTGAATCTTCTTTCGCTGAGCTCATCTCTGATATGAACCCCTTTTTTTCTGTGGTGACCCTTAATCTATGAGATCTTGTCTTGTGACTAGAGCTTTCTTTGCTGTTGAAGCCTTTCTTGTATAAACCCTATGCATTGCCAAATTGCTTTGGCATGACGCTTGAAAATCCCTTTCCTGAAAATCTTAGACCATGTTCTTGATAAGGCCTTGATTGTTGATGAACCCAAAGTTTCCTCGTTTGATTTTGACCCGACATGTATCTTTTCCTAAACTCTTGATGAAAAATTTGGACCCTGACACCCTATCCCAGTCAAGTAGATAGTTCTGGAATGGAGAGTTAGTTGTGAAGTGTCGTTAGACAGAGTTGCAAAGACCAAAGAGAATAAGGATTAGTCGGTAGGAATGGAAGGAAGTGTGAGTCTTGGAGAAAATAGGAGTACCCTTTTGAGTCTCAGGTAAGCCGTTAATTAGAACTCTAAAACTTTAAAAGACTTTAAAAGACATTAACGAACGCGGTGAGTTATGAGTGTCGTATCGAAGTAGTGGAGAGGAAGGAATCATGAGTATCTGCGGATACTCAGGTGGAGATTGCATTAGGGGAGGACAATGACGGTGAAACGTCAAGAAGTCTAGAGTATGTTTCTAGGCGGAACGATCTCCATATGTGGCATAGGAACGTGGTAGGGACTGGGTCCAACGCCGTGGTAAGTTCTGCAGGCCAACTAGAAAATACTGTCGCCCCCTAGATTGCAAATCTTGAACAATGAGAGGGACTGAAACGGGGCATTTGTGATTGCCACTGTACCCGAGTTTTCTACAGTGAGCCTTGATTATATGATATGATATGAATTGATATGAATGAGTTGAATTGATTTGAGACTGTACCCGAGTTTTCTACATTTCTACTAACACCCCAAGTTTTTATATAAAATATCACTTAATAAGTTTAATAATTAAATTGAAGAACTTAAAAATTTCTTTTCATAAAATTAAGTTTACATATGAAATTGGGTATTTCCATTACAATATGAGTAGCGCAACATATAATTTCCTTCTTTCCAAATCTTCCGCTGCGACACTCTGATCCTCATGCTCCTTGGCATTCACCTAAAATGATAACCACTAAGGGTGAGACCTTTTCACAACACATTGAAATATAAGATAGTAAAGAGCACATAATAAAAATTCAAGCATCATAGTCAAACCATGTCATGAACTAACAAAATGCTTCACATTTTTATATTAACAGTTTTCAACACATATCTATAATCACTTTCATTTCCTTTATTTTATCTTGGTCTTACATTGCCGTAGCTTAAGTGAGAACCAAGGTGCATACTTATATTTTACACTTGGCCTCACATTGCCGTAGCTTAAGCGAGCACCAAGCCCTTAGCCTCACATTGCCGTAGCTTAAGTGAGCACCAAGGTGCATACTTATATTTTACACATGGCCTCACATTGCCGTAGCTTAAGTGAGCACCAAGCCCTTAGCCTCACATTGCCGTAGCTTAAGTGAGCACCAAGCCCTTAGCCTCACATTGCCGTAGCTTAAGTGAGCACCAAGGTGCATACTTATATTTTACACTTGGCCTCACATTGTCGTAGCTTAAGTGAGCACCAAGCCGCATACTTATATTTTGCACTTGGCCTCACATTGCCGTAGCTTAAGTGAGAACCAAGCCGCATACTTATATTTTGTCCTTAGATTTACAATATACTTATATCATCATAGATCTCTAGTCTTTTAGTTTAAACACTTCATTACAAAGCACACAAATCAATTAGTCATTCATAACAAGTAACAATTTATTTAAAAACACATAACCCATACACAACTAATCACAAACATAAGTTAAGGGTTCACACTTTTTCCCAACCATTACTCATAATATTCAAAAGCACTAAAAATCAATTCCATGCATTTCCAGTAAACATCATCAACCTTCAATATACAATTATAATACTCTTCTTGTTCAAGCATTCAAATTTTATCCATTAATGATTTCACCACCTCATAACCAACATTATAAAATATTTCATATTCAGTACTTAGACATCAATATACTCATTTAACGCACATAGGGAACATAGCAATTTTCACCAGACAACAGACATCATAAATAAATCGACATACTCAGGTATGTCTCAGAGTTCTGTAAAATAAGTCAACTCCCTAGGGTTCTTCACTTCCTACTTTACAACATATATAAGGGGTTATTAGCAAATTATGTCAATTAAGTTAAATAACTCAATTAAAACAAAAATACATTCAATCTCCCTAAACCAACTTTAAACATGTGCTATTTTGCTACCCACAACCCAATTTAACTACTTAACCCAAGTCCTATTATATACCCCAACTATCCCTAACTCAAGGTGTGGAAAAGAGACTCCCCTTACCTGGAAATCCTAGCAATAACGACAGAGCCATGTTTAACATCCGCCACTTGCTCCAGGGTCAAGGTCCATAACAACGTGTTGGATCTAAATAGGGACATATGTAAAAAAACTAATTATAACATTAAAAATATATATATAATAAACTCATTTTTATCAAAATAATAAATATATATCATTTTACAACAAAAATATATAACTTTTCTCCAAAACATCTCTTTATTTGAAAACATAGGGATAATAAAAATATTGACGGATCGTCGAATAAATTAGGTAGATGGATAGAGGAAGTTGAGGATATTAGTTACCTAAGAAGGATTTGAGATTGAACGGTTGGATCTTGAGTTATTGGACCGGGAAGATAAGGAAAAATAAAATACGTTTAGGTAAAACAATATTGTATTTTGAATTACTCAAAACTGATTGAAAAATAATAAAGTCACCGGTCCCTACAGATAGCTATTGCGTAAGAAAAAGTATAAAAATTCAAAAGTAAATACATTTTCTCAATCCCGATATTAAACTTGATAAAAAATAATATTTGTAATTTTGAAATAGCAAATTATTATATATAACTTATATCAGTAATTTATTAAACCAGTCCAGAAGCTAAAAATAAAACAGCCTCCAAACACTATGAAAATTTACAGGGACGCTCAAAATATTAAGTTAAACATATTTTTCTAAAGAAACTATTTATAAAAATGTCTCTAAAGCTTGCCACTTGAGCTCCCTGTCAAAATGTTAATTAAACTAAATAAAAGTGCTACTTTATTTTTGGAAAACGTATGGTAACAAATTTATGCTTATTTTGACTAGAAGACATATTTCAAATATACTGATGAAATCAGAATTTTATTCCGAGACTAAAATCTTGAAAACATCATATTAAATCATTTAATTATTTTACTAAAAGTATTAGAAATAACGGGATGTTACAGTTCTCCTGACTTGGAGCCAATTGTTGAGATAGCTGTCGTGCCCGCGTGGTAAAGGTCCTGTACTCCAATTTGCTTCCGACTAGGTTGGGTGGATGACCGAGGAGATGTAGACGTGTGTGTCTTCCTCAGTGATGATTTCCCCACATCATTGAGCGAACCGGAACGATAAGACTTAAGAGATTAAAATGATCAAAAGAAAAGTACAGTAAAGATATAAAGTGTTGAATAAGATTTATAAGATAAGTATAAGAAAGGATTCTTGGGATAATTGATGAGTTTGGAAATCATGATGGAAGAAGGATTAAGAAAAGTTGTGAAAGCTTATGAGAAAGATTTTGAGATTGCGATTACGAGAATTTAAGAATAAGATTGTGTTTAATTATACGATGATAATGATCTTGTTGTTGTTTTGGTTTGTTTGATGTTTATTGCTTGTCTTAATATTTGCCTATTGTAATTCCACATAGTCGACATAGCTGTTTTGGGTAGCTCACTCTCTCCTGTATCTCTGCTTTGTATTGGAAAAATCTTGTATGGTCATTAGATGGAAAATATAGCGAGATTCCAGCTCATTCGGGAGATAGGAGCATCTCCATTGAAAGGAGACAACATAACCATGGCCGCCCGTGTCATAGTTTATCTAGAGATGAAGCGGCAAAGAAAAGAAATCATGGAGAGGCATTTAGCCCGCGAAATGGAGGAAGACCAAGTACGAGACGACTCTATGGAAGAGACTCCTAAGGCGGCAGATGAGGACGACTCTGCTTGCGGTTCAAGAGTATGGTGTGTGTATGACTAGATGCTAGGTAATCCCCTCAGAGTATTGTATTCCATTGTAAGTTCTTAGTTGCCATGGCTTTATCATACTGTACCCCGGCTAAAGTTTTATTCAGTACTGATGTTTGGAAACATGTAAATGGGCTGGGTATTTAAATGATGTTTTGTGAACAAGTTTCAAGGTGCGGTGTCTTGTGACATCTCGGTTTGGAACTTGAAATACTTTTATGTACGTGAGAACATGAGTTTTAAATCTTAACTATGTTTTGAAAGTCTAAGTGTTCTCATGTCATTGTTATACACGTTTAAAAAAAAAATTGGCCCAAATTTTCACTATACTTAATTTAAGTTACTGTAGTTTTCAAGTTGCCGAATCGGGGTGTTACAGTTATGGTATCAGAGCAATGGTTGATCTAAGTAACCTTATGCATGGACTTACATACTCTGCTGTGTGACTCTATGTGCGCGTTAGTAGTAAGATAGCGATAGATGAGAATAGGAACGCTAAGAGTACGCGGATGATTTCCTGGAATGCGTCGGTTTTCGTCTACAGCGGAGACGAGAAGCAGTGATCAGTACGACATGGGTGTTGACGTGTGATTTGAATCTTCTTTCGCTGAGCTCATCTCTGATATGAACCCCTTTTGCCTGTGGTGACCCTTAATCTATGAGATCTTGTCTTGTGACTAGAGCTTTCTTTGCTGTTGAAGCCTTTCTTGTATAAACCCTATGCATTGCCAAATTGCTTTGGCATGACGCTTGAAAATCCCTTTCCTGAAAATCTTAGACCATGTTCTTGATAAGGCCTTGATTGTTGATGAACCCAAAGTTTCCTCGTTTGATTTTGACCCGACGTGTATCTTTTCCTAAACTCTTGATGAAAAATTTGGACCCTGACACCCTATCCCAGTCAAGTAGATAGTTCTAGAATGGAGAGTTAGTTGTGAAGTGTCGTTAGACAGAGTTGCAAAGACCAAGGAGAATAAGGATTAGTCGGTATGAATGGAAGGAAGTGCGAGTCCTGGAGAAAATAGGAGTACCCTTTTGAGTCTCAGGTGAGTGGCGAGTTATGTAAAGTGGTTAGGACTAAGAGCTTTGATGTCGGATTGATCAAAATAATGGTTTAGGTGGTAATAAGATGAGGAAGAAATTAAGGTGATGATTAGAATTTAGAGTTATAAGTGTCTTGATTTGAGTTGGAAAATGGTTGGATAGAGGTGAATAAATGATGATATGGTAAAGTCGAATTGATAAGATGGTGAAATTTGTGGATAGAATCCTTAAGTGTTGACCCAAGGTTAGGTAAAAAGCTAGGATTTGATGTGGTAATGGATAATAGGTCTTTGAGTTGAGGAATTTTAATGGTTTAGAATATGAGGAAAATCGTGGAAAGTGGAAAAGGGCTTAGAATGTCTAAGTTATATGATTAAGTGTTTGAAATAGGGAGTGAGATGATACATGTTTCTTGAGGATTAGTGGTTGGTTAGAGTAAAGGGAAGATGTAACAATGACCATAAGAGTCTGATGAGGATCATTATTTGGTGAGATATAAGGTAACCAGAGGATAGAGTGGAGCTAAGTGATTCGGAATTTTGTAAGAAGTGGCCAAAAAGTGGTGAAGGATAGGAGTATTTAGAGGTTAAGTCTGTGATGGTAAATGTGGTATAGAGAGATATGAGTCATTTAAGTTGGGGAGTAGTTAGAAATGTGAGGTTTTGAAGAGTAACTCGTTTAGGCTTGAACTGATGAGAAGAATGTGACCCTAAGTATGGTAATGTCTTGACCCTAGATGTCCGTAACCCTGTTATTCTCGGATATTATTTTGATGCCTTTGAACCCCTCAGTCCTCTGTTGTCAGTGAAACCATGTTGTTTTTACCCCACTCTGTTTGTCATTGAAAGTACTTTGAGAGATTACTTTTGCAAGTTATCCGTTTGATTTGCTCTTGAGAACGATGAATAGATGGTACATGTTCAAGGATGCGACGATTGCTGCAGTTGGAGAGGAAAAGAATTACTTCAAGGAGCTACGCGTCCACAGATTAGACTGACTCTGCACTACATTTCTCGAGGACGAGAAATCTTCAAGTTGAGGAGAATGTAACACCCTGTGACACCCTCTTCTCATCTTAAGTAAATATTACAATAGTTAAGTATTTCTTTTTAAAATATATGGACTTGTTGATATATAGAAATTGTGAAAATAAAAATTTCTCTTTCAAGGCGGGTGCATAAACCAAAACATGGAATTCTTGGAGAATGAATTCTACATCATTTTAAACAATTGTGTTAAATTCGGCATTCTCTAAAACCTTTTCATAAGCTGGATAGCATCCGCATTTTGAAATCGTATTTATATGATATAAAGTAAGTGATGTCATCTTTTCTTTCGTTTTGTAAAACTGATACCCTTTAGTTCTTTTGTAGCCGAACTCTTTAAATAGCTTAAATCAGAGTAAGCGGAAATAATGGAACTATGCATTTTTATAAGATAAACATAATTTGCATATATATATATATATAAGTCATGATGTACATAGTCCCGTAGTTATGTCTCCAAGATCCATACAAGTCCATAAAAGATCCATATCAAAACAAGACCATAGCCCTAGAGTTCTCATAAGTATATATACAATATATATACAACACAAAAATATGAAGCTCTAGAGGTGGTCACATAGATCTGGCAGCAACAGTAGTAGTAGTGATAGTAGTAGCAGTCTCCAGGTAGCAAAAGAAAACATCATCATCCACATCAACAGCAGCAGCAGCAGAACCTTCTCCACAACATCCCCACATCCCCTGATCCTCATCATATACTATATACACATACCTAGGGATCATCATCCATCCACTGGCTCCCGGTAGAATGAACGACAGGCTCGCCCCCACTCTCGTCCTCCACGGGATCCTCCTCGATCTCATCCGATGGAGAGTGTACCCTACCATTGGGTACAGGGTCAGGAGATGGTGTGACCCTAACTGGGCTCCTCGGATCAGAAGGGGGAGTCTCCTCGCGGACGACACTCGAAGAAAAAGGGTGTGAGCGGGTAGGTCTAAAACGAAAACTGTGATAAGAGCGAGCTGGTCGTGTGGGAGGTGGTCCATGATGTGTAAAAAGGTAGTACGTGCATAGTGTATATGATGGGAATCCTAAATCTACGAGGATGAAATCGAATCAGCGGGTTCGGGTGGTAGAAGGTAACCTCTACCCCTCCCTCGAACACCGCGCGATGGTCCTCATAGATCCATGTACCACTAGGAAGTGGCCGGATCTCGATGCAAGCGATGTAACATGACATCACTTACAAGGGCATAGGGGTAAGTAATTCTATACACATAATCAATAGAACATAAATGTTTGTACAATGCGAAGGTATATACATGCAACAATAAACAACAATCACCCTTAGCATTTAGCAGATATAGGATGCAAGTAGGATGCTCATACTTGTTTTATTTATCAATCTTAGTTTACATGAGTGGTATGATGTATGAACTTAGCTCTCAAGCCTATCTCCATCATTCTATGTCACTCTCTGACATCCATCCTTTACTTCGTCCAGCACTCAACCGTGCGTTGTACTCCTAGGTGTACAACATTCGTACATTCACCAAGAATGTACACGACAAGCTTGGAATCCATGCCACCCGAGCATATCCCGTCATCCAAACGGCCCATCATCCAAACGGTGTAATCATATCGGCATCTCACTAAGCCGACCACGTCGCCAACCATAACGTGTCATCAAGTGAGCCGTCAATTGGCACTCCCAGAGGCCCTCCACATGTTACCAAAACATGATAAACGATCTATCATCCAGACTCCAAAATGAATGCACTAAATTTCGCTTAAAGGAATTGATTGATGTTTTTCTTGTTAATAATACCTGACGTGCCACCCGAGCAGCGTCTCGTCATTCAAACGAAAATTTATTTTATCATCAATCAGTGTTCCCTTAAGTCTTAGATCACTTGGATTTAAGTATTAATAATTGATTCAGAATTAAAAATGGTATTTTTAAATATCTGGGTAAAATACTCGAGTGTTCCTCAGAATACTCGAGTGTTCTTCAGTTATTTCCAGATTACTCGAGTGTTCCTCAGTTACTCGAGTTGTTCAAGCCTTTCTGAGGATTTGGGTTTCAGATTCATAAAAATACTCGAGTAGTTCATGAGTACTCGAGTGTTCTTCATCAATTCCAGAACACTCGAGTGACCCCTGCATTACTCGAGTGGTTTACCTTAACATATCCCCATGCATCAGTCGATACTCGAGTTCTGGGCCTGGTACTCGAGTGTTCTAACACAAAATACACTATTTTATCAAAAATTTACTCGAGTATCAAGCCAAGTACTCGAGTCTTTTTTTGCAGAACAGACTGGAAACTTGGTTTTAACATGCCATTTTCAATTCTAATCATTTCTAGTCCAATCCAATGATCAAAAGAGTTTATACAACACATATTAAACATGCTCAAACACTTATAACCCATCAATTAACAAATTTGACAGAGAATCAAGAGTTTGTGCATAAAACATACAATTTCACAACTTAACATCTCAATTTGCAAAATACTCAATAAACTTGTGAAATAATGCTCAATACAGCTTGCATGCATCATAAGAAACTTGCTCAAAACAACCATAGAGCATGAGTTGGTCTCCAAACCAAAGTTCCTATTCAATCTAAGCCCTTAGAGCCTCTTGGTGGCTCTCTAATGAAAATCATGGAATTTAAACTCTATCTAGTGCATAAAACAACTTCCCCTTACCTCAATTTCGTGTGAGAACTGAAATTGGACAGAAAAACGAACTCCAAGCTAGTTTCCCCAAAAACCATATGACAGCAACATAGTTTTGAGTGAGGTCATAAAACCAGAGATTTTGATGGTGAAATCATGCAAAATAATTAGGGAAAGTAATTAGAAATCGTTCTCTGCAACACATACTAGAGAATGGAATGAAATTGAAGTCTCAAAGATTCAAGGGCTTACCAAAATCGATTGCTCAAGTAAGCTCCAGGAACTGAAAAACAGCTTCAACTCCTTCCCTTCTCAGATTCGATTCTCACTCTATACTTGTTTTTGACTAGCAATCTTTGTGTCTTTACGAAGCCCTTGATGTGAGCTTTGTAATCGTGTATCACTCAAATTCTAACACTCAAAGATGAAGAGGAATCGAGAGAAACAAATTTGGAACCCTAACCTCACAATTTCATCAACAAAGCCTTCAAATTCGTTGATGAATGGCTTAAATAGGCACTTGAAGCTTGCATGCAGATCGACACGACAACTATGGACGTGGGAGGGTGGTGATTTCGTGTCAACGAAACGAAATCGTTGATGGTGACTCACCAAACGCACTAACTCGTGCAACTCTGACCAGAATACTCGAGTATTCAAGATAATACTCGAGTGTTTTGCCCAGTTTTTGAAAAATAATAATTTTATTTACTTTCCCTCCAAAACCTTTCCTATAATTACCTCTAGGTCCCAACCCAAGGACTAATATTTAAAATGCTTATATTATGCATAATTATACTTATTAAATAGATGCACACACATTTCCTAAATACATAAATAAAAATTTTAATCGAAGATTAAGAATGGAAATAATTAATTATAATAAACTTGATGATTAACATTTCATTAATCAGGGATTAAAATTTTGAGGTGTTACACTACTCCCCTACCTACAAGGAATTTCGTCCCCGAAATTCAACTCAAACAAACAATTCAGGATAGTCCTGACGCATCTTATCCTCTAATTCCCAAGATGCTTCCATCACATCGCCACAAACCCAGACGACTTTGACCAAACAAATATCCTTCCCTCTAAGCTGCTTGACTCTTCGGTCTTCAATGCGAATAGGCATGGCTTCAAAGGTTATGTTCTCATGGATTTCTAGGTCATCGGGTTGGATTCTAAGAACGATGGTGGGGTCATGGACATACCTTTTCAGCTGAGACACGTGAAACACATTATGAAGATTAGCTAGCGATGGGGGCAGGGCTAATTGATAGGCTACTGGGCCGACTCTTTTAAGAATTTGGTAGGGACCAATAAACTTAGGTGATAGTTTCTGGGTTTTTAAGGCTCTACTAACACCTTTGGTAGGTACTATTCTAAGGAACACATGGTCTCCTTCAGTAAATTCTAAAGGTTTCCTCCTCCTATCAGCATAGCTTTTCTGCCTACTTTGAGCTGTCCTCATCTTCTCTTGTATCGTCTTGATCTTCTAATTCGTTTCTTGTACAAATTCTGGTCCAACCAAAGAATTCTCCCCCACTTGAAACCAGCATAATGGTGTCTGACACTTTCTCCCATACAAAGCTTCAAATGGTGCCATTCCAATGCTCGCGTGGAAACAATTGTTGTACGTAAATTCCACGAGCGGCAACATTTGCTCCCAATTCCTTTGTCCTTCCAAAACACAGGCTCGATGTCCTCCAGTGACTGAATAGTCCTTTCCATTTGACCATCAGTCTGAGGGTAGTATGCAGAACTCAACTTCAGTCTTGAACCCAGAGCTCTATGCAGATCTTGCCAAAACTTCGACGTGAACCTCGGATCGCGATCTGACATGATACTTGATGGTACCCCATGCAGGCGAACAACTTCCTTGATATTCAACTGAGTGAGCTTTTCCAAAGAGTAGCGCATGTTAACTGGAATAAAATGCGCTGACTTGGTCAAGCGATCTACGATCACCCAGATTGCATCGTGACCAGTAGCTGTCCTTGGCAATCCCGACACGAAATCCATCGAGATACTATCCCATTTCCATAATGGAATCTCCAAGGGAAGTAATTCTCCTCCTGGCCTTTGGTGTTCCACCTTCGCCTTTTGACACACCAAACAAAACGCCACATAACTAGCCACATCTTTCTTTAAACCAGGCCACAAAAACATCTTCTTCAGGCCTAATACATTTTGGTAGCTCCCGGATGCATACTCATCTTGCTCTTATGCGCTTCATCCAGAATCATTCTTCTTATCTCCAGATTATCCGGCACACAAATCCTTGCTTTAAAGCGAAGGATTCCATCCTTTCCCTCTTGAAACACTAACTCCTTGCCTTCCTCCATAAGCTTCCTTGAGTCCCTCATCGTCTTGTTGCAATTCTCGAATCCTTTGCAAGAACTCATTGGCATTCTGCAACATTCCCAACTTGATGTTGGTCGGCTCCACTTGCATCGTCAGGCTCAAATCTCTAAATTCTTCTATCAATGCAGCTTCTCTGACCATCATTGCACTGATATGCATTGTTTTTCGACTTAACGCATCTGCCACAACATTTGCTTTTCCAGGATGGTAATGAAGTTCAAACTCATAATCCTTCAAGAACTCCATCCATCGGTGTTGCCTCATATTCAACTCCTTCTGGTCAAAGAGGTACTTCAAACTCTTATGGTCACTAAACACCCGGAATGTAATGCCATAGAGATAATGCCTCCAAATCTTTAGAGCGAAAACAACCGCTGCCAGCTCTAGATCAGGAGTTGGGTAGTTCATTTCATGAACTTTTAGCTGTCTCGAGGCATAAGCGACTACCTTCCCATCTTGCATCAAAACACTCCCAAGTCCTTGTTTCGATGCATCACAAATATACCTTGAAACTTTTCTGTGTATCAGGCAAAATCAACACAGCGGATGATGTTAATCTTTCTTTCAGCTCTCGAAAACTCCTTTCACACTTCTCATCCCAAATAAAGGGTTGGTCTTTCAGAGTTAACTTTGTCAAGGGCTGTGCTAACTTCGAGAAACCTTCTATAAATCTTCCATAATATCCAGCCAGACCAAGAAAGCTCCTCACCTCCGTGACCGACTTTGGTTGCTCCCATTGCAAAACCGAGCTTACTTTCGCCGGATCAACTGTTATTCCCTTATTTGAAATCACATGCCCCAAGAACTTAACTTCCTCCAGCCAGAACTCACACTTTGTAAGTTTGGCGTACAACTGCTTCTCTTTCAAAATACTCAACATTATCCTCAAGTGTTCAGCATGCTCCTTCTGATTCTTAGAGTAAATAAGGATATCGTCAATGAACACAACCACGAATGAATCTAAATAAGGTCTAAAGATTCGATTCATGTAGTCCATGAAAATAGCTGGTGCATTGGTCAATCCGAACGGCATCACAACGTACTCATAATGCCCGTATCGGGATCGAAATGCAGTCTTTGAGATATCCTCTTCTCTAATCCTGATCTGATGATACCCTGATCTCAGATCAATCTTGGAAAATACTGAAGCCCCACGAACTTGATCCATAAGGTCATCGATCCTTGGCAATGGATACTTGTTCTTGATTGTGACCTTATTCAATTGCCGATAGTCGATGCACATCCTCATACTACCATCTTTCTTCTTGACGAACAGAACCGGAGCACCCCAAGGTGACACACTTGGTCGGATCATCTGCTTCTATAATAGCTCCTCAATCTGCTTCTTCATTTCAGCCATTTCTGGTGGTGCCATTCTATAAGGAGCGATAGAAATGGGACCAGCTCCCGAAACCAGATCAATTCCGAATTCAATCTCTCTTCTTGGTGGCAAGCCAGGTATCTCATCAGCGAATACCTCCGGAAAATCTCTGACAACAGGAATCTCTTCCATCCTTGGACCATTCTCCTCCACTTCAATGTTGAACAGGCACATGTAGCCAGAGGGTTTCGGGTTCCTATAAGTCACTATCTTTCTATCACAATCGATGATCACTTGGTTTTGACTCAACCAGTCCATCCCCAAGATCACATCCAATTACAATAAGGGTAAACAGATCAAATCTACCCTAGAGGTTTGTCCTAACACTTTTATACAACAGTTAAGACATGCTCTAGAAACAACTACAGGAGCATTAGTAGGGGTTTCTACTTTCAGAGTATATGGCAATTCAGACATAGGTAGACTCAAACGATCTACACATTCATAGGAAACGAATGAATGCGTTGCACCAGAATCAAACAAAACATTACAAAGCTGACCATTTAGCAAGTAGTTACCTTGCACCAGATCAGAAGATCGACTTGCCTCCACACCACTAAGTGTGAAAACCCTTCCTTAAGCCATAGGCCTATCAGCAGTTCCTCTTGAATTAGCTTTGACCGGTTCCTTGCAGTCTCTCGCAAAGTGTCCCGGCTTCCCATAGTTGAAACAGCCACTTGTTCCCCAACAAACACGACCATAATGATGGCGCTTGCACTTGTCACAAAATGGAGCCTCGCTCCGAAGGTTCCTTCCATCACTACCTCCAGCCTTTCCCTTGCCTTTCCCTCGACGATCAAACGGACCCTTGCCTCGGTTGTTGAAACCCTTACGCCTCTGAGGTCCATAATTCTGGTTGTCCTTTCTTTCTGAGACTTGCAACTCTTCAGATTTCTTGTCATCTTCATACATCCTACACATGTCCACAAGTGCAGGAAAACTTTGAATCCGTTGGTAGCTGAAAATTGACTTCAACTTGGGCCTCAAGCCTCCCTCAAACTTGATACACTTGCTCCTTTCATCGGGGTTGTTCTGATAGTATGGAGAGTACTTCATCAACTCCTCGAACTTGGCCACATACTCACCCACACTCATGCTTCCTTATTTCAACTGCAAAAACTCCACCTCCTTCTTTCTCCTCAAATCCTCAGGGAAGTATTTAATTAGAAACTTCTCCATAAATACACCCCAATTCACATCCCTTCCTTCATAGTGTAGGAGCTGAACCGTGTGATTCCACCAGTTTTCAGCTTCATCCTCTAGCATGTAGACTGCATATGCTACTTTCTGAGCTTCCGTGCAATCCAAAGTTCTCAAAATCTTGTCCATGGTGTGAATCCACTTATTGGCCTCCTCAGGTTTAAATCCTTCTTCAAACTTGGATGGGTTACAACTCCTAAAATCAGCCAGACTCTTTGCCTCAGTATTACCCACATTGCACTGGTGAGGGGGATTAGCCGGTTGAGATGGTTGCTAAGATTGTTGTTGCATGGAATCCAACACCGCAGTAATCCTTTCTAACATCGCATTGGTGTGATTTTGGTTTCTAGTTGCCATATTAGACCTGCGCTATGGACTTATGGTCACATATGTTGAACTAAAGAAACATTCATCACACCACCTATACTAGGGTCTTAACCAAAACCTCAAAAAAAACATTCAATTGTATCTAATGCTCAAAACAAGCAAGATACTAGAATTCAAAACAATAAATATGCCCTGTGGATACCTGCTTGATGTTGATGGCTACCTTTCTGGAACTATTTCCACTACTACAGGATCTGACTTTTTGCTTTGATACCACTCAGTGTGACACCCTCTTCTCATCTTAAGTAAATATTACAATAGTTAAGTATTTCTTTTAAAATATATGGACTTGTTGATATATAGAAATTGTGAAAATAAAAATTTCTCTTTCAAGGCGGGTGCACAAACCAAAACATGGAATTCTTGGAGAATGAATTCTACATCATTTTAAACAATTGTGTTAAATTCGGCATTCTCTAAAACCTTTTCATAAGCTGGATAGCATCCGCATTTTGAAATCGTATTTATATGATATAAAGTAAGTGATGCCATCTTTTCTTTCGTTTTGTAAAACTGATACCCTTTAGTTCTTTTGTAGCCGAACTCTTTAAATAGGTTAAATCAGAGTAAGCGGAAATAATGGAACTATGCAATTTTATAAGATAAACATAATTTGCATTTATATATATATATATATATAAGTCATGATGTACATAGTCCCGTAGTTATGTCTCCAAGATCCATACAAGTCCATAAAAGATCCATATCAAAACAAGACCATAGCCCTAGAGTTCTCATAAGTATATCTACAATATATATACAACACAAAAATATGAAGCTCTATAGGTGGTCACATAGATCTGGCAGCAACAGTAGTAGTAGTGATAGTAGTAGCAGTCTCCAGGTAGCAAAAGAAAACATCATCATCCACATCAACAGCAGCAGCAGCAGAACCTTCTCCATAACATCCCCACATCGAATCCCCTGATCCTCATCATATACTACATACACATACCTAGGGATCATCATCCCTCCACTGGCTCACGGTAGAATGAACGACAGGCTCGCCCCCACTCTCGTCCTCCACGGGATCCTCCTCGATCTCATCCGATGGAGAGTGTACCCTACCACTGGGTACAGGGTCAGGAGATGATGTGACCCTAACTGGACTCCTCGGATCAGAAGGGGGAGTCTCCTCGCGGACGACTCTCGAAGAAAAAGGGTGTGAGCGGGTAGGTCTAAAACGAAAACTGTGATAAGAGCGAGCTGGTCGTGTGGGAGGTGGTCCATGATATGTGTAAAAAGATGGTACGTGCATAGTGTATATGATGGGAATCCTAAATCTACGAGGACGAAATCGAATCAGCTGGTTCGGGTGGTAGAAGGTAACCTCTACATCTCCCTCGAACACCGCGCGATGGTCCTAATAGATCCATGTACCACTAGGAAGTGGTCGGATCTCGATGCAAGCGATGTAACGTGACATCACCTACAAGGGCATAGGGGTAAGTAATTCTATACACATAATCAATAGAGCATAAATGTATGTACAATGCGAAGGTATATACATGCAACAATAAACAACAATCACACTTAGCATTTAGCAGATATAGGATGCAAGTAGGATGCTCATACTTGTTTCATTTATCAATCTTAGTTTAAATGAGTGGCATGATGTATGAACTTAGCTCTCAAGCTTATCTCCATCATTCTATGTCACTCTCTGACGTCCATCCTTTACTTCGTCCAGCACTCAACCGTGCGTTGTACTCCTAGGTGTACAACATTTGTACATTCACCAAGATTGTACACGACAAGCTTGGAATCCATGCCACCCAAGCATATCCCGTCATCCAAACGGTGTAATCATATCGGCATCTCACTAAGCCGACCACGTCATTAACCATAACGTGTCATCAAGCGAGCCATCAATTGGCACTCCCAGAGGCCCTCCACATGTTACCAAAACATGATAAACGATCTATCATCCAGACTCCAAAATGAATGCATTAAATTTCGCTTAAAGGAATTGATTGATGTTTTTCTTGTTAATAATACCTGACGTGCCACCCGAGCAGCGTCTTGTCATTCAAACGAAAATTTATTATATCATCAATCAGTGTTCCCTTAAGTCTTAGATCACTTGGATTTAAGTATTAATCAATGATTCAGAATTAAAAATGTATTTTTAAATATCTGGGTAAAATACTCGAGTGTTCCTCAGAATACTCGAGTGTTCTTCAGTTATTTCCAGATTACTCGAGTGTTCCTTAGTTACTCGAGTTGTTCATGCCTTTTTGAGGATTTGGGTTTCAGATTCATAAAAATACTCGAGTAGTTCATGAGTACTCGAGTGTTCTTCATCAATTCTAGAACACTCGAGTGACCCCTGCATTACTCGAGTGGTTTACCTTAACATATCCCCATGCATCAGTCGATACTCGAGTTCTGGGCCTGGTACTCGAGTGTTCTAACACAAAATACACTGTTTTATCAAAAATTTACTTGAGTATCAAGCCAAGTACTCGAGTCTTTTCTTGCAGAACAGACTGGAAACTTGGTTTTAACATGCCATTTTCAATTCTAATCATTTCTAGTCCAATCCAATGATCAACAGAGTTTATACAACACATATTAAACATGCTCAAACACTTATAACTCATCAATTAACAAATTTGACAAAGAATCAAGAGTTTGTGCATAAAACATACAATTTCACAACTTAACATCTCAATTTGCAAAATACTCAATAAACTTGTGAAACAAAGCTCAATACAGCTTGCATGCATCATAAGAAACTTGCTCAAAACAACCATAGAGCATGAGTTGGTCTCCAAACCAAAGTTCCTATTCAATCTAAGCCCTTAGAGCCTCTTGGTGGCTCTCTAATGAAAATCATGGAATTTAAACTCTTTCTAGTGCATAAAACAACTTCCCCTTACCTCAATTTCGTGTGAGAACTGAAATTGGACAGAAAAACGAACTCCAAGCTAGTTTCCCCAAAAACCATATGACAGCAACACAGTTTTGAGTGAGGTCAAAAAACCAGAGATTTTGATGGTGAAATCATGCAAAATAATTAGGGAAAGTAATTAGAAATCGTTCTCTGTAACACATACTAGAGAATGGAATAAAATTGAAGTCTCAAAGATTCAAGGGCTTACCAAAATCGATTGCTCAAGTAAGCTCCAGGAACTGAAAAACAGCTTCAATTCCTTCCCTTCTCATATTCGATTCTCACTCTATACTTGTTTTTGACTAGCAATCTTTGTGTCTTTACGAAGCCCTTGATGTGAGCTTCGTAATCGTGTATCACTCGAATTCTAACACTCAAAGATGAAGAGGAATCGAGAGAAACAAATTCGGAACCCTAACCTCATAATTTCATCAACAAAGCCTTCAAATTCGTTGATGAATGGCTTAAATAGGCACTTGAAGCTTGCATGCAGATCAACACGACAACTATGGACGTGGGAGGGTGGTGATTTCGTGTCAACGAAACGAAATCGTTGATGGTTGTAACATCCCGAATTTTAATTCTAAGAGTAATTAGAATAATGATAAGATTTGGAAGTGGGGATTATTCTAAAATGGATTTTAAATGATGGATTAGGAGTTCTTTGAATGCCATAAAGGAATCAAGAAGCATTGGCATCAGAAAGGAGGTGGAAAGATGAACAAAAGAGCGTTAGAAACGATGTTTCTGGTGTTATAAACACCCTATATTAGGAAATTAAAAATAAAATATTTACAACTCTAAACACAAATTCCACCGTTGGATGTGAAGATTGGTATGTAGGGAAGCTTGCTTTAAAATTTGAGGAAGATCCAATGGTTAACGAAGAAGTTATGGCCATTCAAAGTCGGGGTGCTGCAAACTCTACAACTTAATCGATTAAGCTGCAGCTTAATCGATTAAGTCCAGAAAATTGGAAAAGCCTTAATCGATTAATAATCGATTAGAGGCTGTAGCTGCTGAAAAAAATAAAGGCAATCACGTGTTCTTCCCTTCCAAAATTCAAACCTCCTTCTCTCTCTCCTCTAGGGTTCCATTCTCCATCATCAAATCCACCAAGAACAAGTGGGATTTCTTCATTTCATCAACAAATCTCTTCCTCCTTGCTCCAAGTAAGTATTCAAGCCTTTGATTCCTTCCCTCTCTCTCTCTAATTCGAGTTTTCTCTCTCCTCCCTTCCATGGATATACGAATTTTATGTCATGGGTTTGACAAATTCATGACTCATTTGTGTTCTATTGTTTCATGGAGGTCAAGAAAACTCTTTCCTTCCACTCAATCCTTGGAGCTTTTGATTAAGGAACTTAGGAGCTAGGGCTTGGAAGATTTTTCCCCATTTCTCTTGGTTTGAGGTAAGGGAGTGGATATAGTGAGCATTGGTTTGTTCTAGGGAATAGGTTCAAATTAGTTCATAAGAGCTTGCTAGGATTTATATGTTATTTTGGTGTTATTAAATCCCTAGGATTTTTAAGAAATATAGTAGTTTAATTTAACTAAAGAAATAAAAATTAAACCTTGAGAATGCATGAAAATTGGTATGCATTAATGTTAAATGTTCTATGTATTAAATGTTGATGGAATTGGTGAATATCTGTTAATGTGAGCAATTGATCTAATTTGTGAGTTATTTGGAATATATGTGGATGCTACTTTTATGTGATAATGCAAGTATTGTTGCCCATGATTCTAAGTGTGATAATTGTTTTGAAAATAAATAAATGGAATTATAAGAATAATTGGAGTTGCAGCTATGATTGATCCTTGCGATACACCGACCCATTAGGTGCCCTGTTAGGTGACAAGTTACCCATTAGGCACAAGTTACCCAATCCAGGTGCAAGTTACCTATTAGGTCCCGTAAATGCCCGTTAGGCGGGGGTATCCAATGGATCAATCATGCTGCACAATAATAAAAGCTTTGAAAATAGAAAATGTGAATGTGATGGTAAAAGAGTTGAGATGTTGTTTTTAGTCCTAATGGGTGTCAACCGTGGCCTAATAGGTGGCAAGTTACCTGGATTGGGTGAAAGTCCTAGTGGGTGTGAAATGCCTAACAGGTGCGCTAATCCCTAATGGTAAAGAAAAGATAAAATGATTTAAAATATGATGAGATGTGTGTATGTTGTCCTCTGACCGTGAGGAGACATACGATGTTATTTAGGTATGTTAGCCTCTGATAGCGAGGTGACATACGGTGTATGATTTCGAAAAAAGTGTATGACTTATGGATATGAGTTGAAAACTGATAATATGAGTAAGTAAAGGTAATGAAAATGGAAATTTAAAATGATGAAAGTGATGTGAAAGACGAAAGGGATAAAGGGATGAAAATGTTGAAAAGATGAACAGATGACAAGAATGAAAGAGATGAAAAGTGAAACAAAATGATAAGTAATGAGAAATATAAATGAAATCTGAAATGGATTGTTAAATTGTGAATGCATGATATGTGCCTGTGGATAAATTGTGCTATATGATCTAATTGATAATTGTGCTTGGCTTAGTGGGTAATTATGTCTAATGAGAAACTGCTTTCCTATTTCATGTGCAATGCTCACTCCCTTACATTTACAGGTGATGAGATTGAGCAGGCACAGCCCCCGGCCGAGCAGGAGTACTTTCCCTTACAGGGAGAGTAGGGTGTGACGAAACCGCAATTGGTGGTTGGAGAGACAAAGGAATCCTAGAAATACACCTAGAAGGGGGGGTTGAATAGGTGTCTAAGCTACCTTGAAAGATTTTCGAACGAAACAAATCGAAACAATCAAAACAAAATACTTTTCCATAAACTCTCAGGTTTACTCGAGTAGATTTCAGAGTACTCGAGTAGTACTCGATTAAAGACTCGTTTACTCGAGTATATCTGACAGAAACCAGAAAAATCAAGTTTTCATTCGCATACGAAAATCAATCAATTCACACGAAAGATCAGAGATTCAGCGGGAATGATTAACACCTATGTTCTTATTGATTAACCTAGTTATGAAAATGATTTTCCCCAAGTTAATTTGAACAATAAAGATTCAATTCAATCAATTATGAAAATCAATCTTTCTAGATTTTCAACCAAGAACACAATCAAATGACTTGAATATAAAGAGTAAGGGTTTAGAGATACGACAAAGTGATTTATCCTGGTTCACTTTCATCCGCTTGAAAGCTACATCCAGTCCCCTCTTCAACCAAGAGATATTCTTCACTATGAGGAATTAGAGTTCTCAAATTACAAGTGATTGCCTCACAAGACTTCCTTCTTGCTAGCCTACAAGAGATAACTGACACCCTTGCCTTGTAATCCTATTGATCTTCTCTCTAATCTAACCTCTACCCCTTGTTGATAATCGACACAACAAGTCTTGAATTGCTTGATGATAATCCACACACCAAGGCTTCTCCTTGCTTGATTCACAACCAAGACTTCTTCTTCTTCAATGAGATTTGCTTGATGATAAATGACACACCAAGGCTTCTTTGTTTGTTGTAGTGGCTTGCCTTATTTGCAAAGATTACAACTCAATGAATACACATAACAATCCTAATGAATCTCAATCAATAGATATGACAAATCACACAAGAAATTCAAAGGTTCTTGATCAAAGAATATGAAAATAGAAAAGCTTTGATCTTTGAAATTGAGAGAGAATAGAGTGGCTTGATTCTTTGTAAAATGAATATCAAAATGATAGGTTAGGAAAAGGTTTTTATAGAATACCCAAAAGTTATGGCACTTGAAAACTGATTTTGAGAAGTGAAAATCGTATTTTAAAAAACCAGTTCAGCAGTGTTTACTCGAGTAAATTGCAGCATACTCGAGTACTACTCGATTAAATCTTGATTTACTCGAGTAGATTGATACTGCACTTGTTTAAAACTTGTTTTCTCAAAAACCAACCTTTCCTTTAAAACCTTTAAGCCACCTATTGATTCTAGGTTAAGTGAAAACTCAAATTATGATTAAATCATGACTTATGAATGAGATTCACTACCCTCTAAACAAACTACCCAAATGAAAACCTATGAAACTTGAGAGGCAAAAGATAAAACAAAAACAATTACACTCAAACTTAAGTCTTCATGAGCTTGCTTTCTCTCTTCTTCATTTGATGTTTGTTGTTGCTTGTTGAACTTGAACTTGATCAACACATGATAGCTTGTTCAAAACACTTTGTAACCTTTTGTCATTATCAAAACATTCATCATGGAACTAACAGGGTGTTTTGGGTTTAAAATATAATATGGACCTAAGTCTAATATAATATTTGGATGTAAATTCAATATGTATATTTTGAATGAAACTTAATATGTTTTGTTTTAACAAAGTTATATGTGTTGAGTATGACACTCAAACTTAGTATTTTTCCGCTATTACTCTGATTAATTATGCACGTTGATATATTTGGAGCCCATGGGGCCTTGATATGATTTAGAAATGTAATCTGAAGCCCTGCTGGCTATTAGTTGTTTATTTGAAAATTGTTTATACAGGTTAAATTTTGGAAAGTCCGATAAACAGACAAAACTCCGTCCGTTTGACGGGTGATTTTACTAAACTAAAAAGGAATTTTTAAGTTCACATTTTTAATACTTGGTAATTAAGGGTAATTATTCTTAGGGTGTTACATTTATGGTATCAGAGCAGTTTCCCTCGGCCTTTGGAGTGTGGATTCACATCTCCAATGGTTACTCACCAAGAGAGTAACTAGGAAATAGTGTCAAGTTCTATAGTAGTTACTTAGGTTTATAGTTATAGAACCCTATGTAGATATGTACTAAATTATGTATATGCCCGCATTAATAGAATCCTTTGTTGCCACACTGTAGCAACATGAAAAATCAGCTTCTCCAATCTCCTGCTAGCAGTTCGGCTACTGATCGTAAGATCAATTCCCCAGCTGATTCTTTGAAACCCAAGCCGTATGACATCTGTCTTCAAGAAGGGCAAACTTCTACAAGTGGTAAGCTTAGGTCGACTATTGAAGACAAGGAGCAACACGTGGGGGTACAAGTTGGTGAGAAGAAGAGTATAATTGTGAGACCGGGAATGGTTCTCCTGAAGCAACACTTGGCTCATGAAGAACAGGTGGGCGTAGTAAAGAACTGTAGTGAGATGGGCTTAGGCCCTGGAGGTTTTTATCAACCAGGCTTTACAAGTGGAGCCAGGCTCCGACAGAAAATGATGTGCCTCGGCTTAGATTGGAATCCTCAAACTCGAGTATATGGACACAAAAGAGTAATTGATGGAAGCGAACCACCCAATATTCCTGATCATTTCATTCAGCTGGCTATGGGAGCGATGCAGGAAGCACAATCTTTGATTGAGAAGGAATGCGGTGTAAGTGAAGTGGAGGACATACTCCCTTCCATGTCCCCTGATGTCTGCATTGTCAATTTCTATAGAAAAAATGGAAGGCTTGGTCTTCATCAGGACCGTGACGAAAGTGTTGGTAGCCTGCAAAGAGGTATACCGGTAGTATCATTTCTGCATTGGTGACTCCGCTGAGTTTCTCTATGGAGACTAGAGAGATCCAAGGAGAGCAAAAAGAATCCCCTTGGGGTCGGGTGATGTATTAATGTTCGGTGGCGAGTCTCGTCACATCTTTCATGGAGTGTCAATGATCATACCCGACACCGCTCCAGAGGGATTACTCAAAGACACAAGACTTCGTCCTGGACGTCTCAACCTTACATTCAGACAGTATCAGTTTCCTGGTCCACACCCTTGAGGTCTGCGGTACAGCTACTTAAGGAGGTCAGGGCCAAACTAACAAAAGGTACGAGACGATTCAAAAACTTAGATAAACATTTTAGGTACTTTCAATCTGCATCTCTATTAAGTTTCAGTGTAGAATATCCTAAATCAATTCTCTTGGAATTTTAAATTCCTAATCCTGTATTTCTAGATGTTGTGAAACCTAAGAAAGACTCATCTTCAATCCAATCTTGAGTACCATCTAAAGGAACACGTAGGAAAAACCTTACTTAGTTATAAGACCGTAACAAGAGACCTAACCAAAAACCTGGTGATAGTGTCATCCTCTAATAGAGTGTAAGGTCAGGATTGGTCATCCTTTCTCTTGCATCTGTTAAAAGATAATGCTATCATTCAACCACGCAGTGATGTACAGTTGATAAATGTGAGATTGGGACTGACCACCTCGGTCTTCGCGTTTATTGACATGCTATATTATTGCAATCATCTAGTTGAGATCCGAATAAACCATCTAGGAATTCTATCTCTGTCGAAAGCCCGATTGAACTTTAATCCTATCGGATCTTTACTAAGGCTCATAAACAGTGATTCGCAAACCAACCCCATTTAAGATACTCTTATTCTATACTTCCACCGAGAACATTCAACTAAATGATCGAACCACCCCTCTAACTTGTATGAGAACTTAGCCGTATGCGTAGGCATGGAGAGCCATCATGTCATAGAAAATTCGAAACCACACCAATAAGACCGATTAGCAGTCAACTTAATCCCATGAACCACCTCACCAACCAATTAAGAACCTAGCTAATTAATTCTTGGAATCAACCCAGCTTCCTCCCTGCCTTCGAACTTACTCAAGTATGTTGATACTAAGTGGGGGAGACTTGATGACTCAATTCGGATCATATCCGAGCGACAGTAACTAGTAATCATACCATAAGCCATAGGACTGCTAAACAGATAAGTCCAAACGCTTCGCCGAGAATCGAACGAGAGTTAAACTAGGGATAAAACAAGACCTTCCCAAAACGACACCGAATTGAGAAACAACAACTAGACCTTGACCTTGACCCTCAAGTGGAACCGATCTCTAAGAATTCTTTTATCGAATTGGAATTGTCAAACGTATGGGAATGAAGTAGCATCGAAGTAGAATGCGAATGTGGTGAAGATTGATTCTAAAATGGATTTTGCTAGACTCACTTGAAGGAGTAAAAGGTGAACGGGATAAAAGCGAAGTCACGAAGTGGAATCTCAATCAAGACGTTACGTCGAAACACCGCAAGTGATAATCTCAGTCTTTTGGGACCCTGTGCATTTGATAGGACTCCGATCGATCGAGATCAACCAGTTAGCCGCAGATTCATAGAAACGCACCCTTTGACGACTCTCTGCTGAAAATGCACACTTTGGGGATAATCTCCATTGTCTTCTTGCTTGACATGTATCCAGTCCATCCTGGGTCATCTTGCAAAGACCATGAGACTCATTTTTGAGTGCTTCAGGTTTCCCCTTTTCATCTTCACTCTCTTCAATCTTCAAGCATCTAAGGTATATGTGCGAGAAATTCGCCAAGTCATAGAAACCCGGCATAGTTCTATGCCTACCGATAGATAGTTACCCATGTATCCTCTTTTCAACCTTGAATACCAGTTGGGAACCTGTGTACTCTATTCTGGGCAACAGATGATTACGCCCCTTAGCATGGATATAATCAAGTATGTCAATGCCAAGTGGGAAGGATTTCAATCCAAGGAATAGGAGATGGAACTTTAATAATAAGAAAACTTACGATCCTATCTAGGTAGAGATCATACATTGTATTCGAAGAGAAGCATTGAAATAGGCTTGACCCTAACCGCACCCGGTGCGGGGAATAAAGACCGAAGGGAAGTGAAAAGCGTAGTCAGAAGCTTTGCCAATGGGATGGTTCTCCAATTACGGAACTCAACGGAATTTCGGGGACGAAATTCTAATAAGTGGGGGAGAATTGTAACATCCCGAATTTTAATTCTAAGAGTAATTAGAATAATGATAAGATTTGGAAGTGGGGATTATTCTAAAAAGGATTTTAAATGATGGATTAGGAGTTCTTTGAATGCCATAAAGGAATCAAGAAGCATTGGCATCAGAAAGGAGGTGGAAAGATGAACAAAAGAGCGTTAGAAACGATGTTTCTGGTGTTATAAACATCCTATATTAGGAAATTAAAAATAAAAGATTTACCACTCTAAACACAAATTCCACCGTTGGATGTGAAGATTGGTATGTAGGGAAGCTTGCTTTAAAATTTGAGGAAGATCCAACGGTTAACGAAGAAGTTATGGCCATTCAAAGTCGGGGTGCTGCAAACTCTACAACTTAATCGATTAAGCTTCAGCTTAATCGATTAAGTCCAGAAATTGGAAAAGCCTTAATCGATTAATAATCGATTAGAGGCTGTAGCTGCTGAAAAAATAAAGGCAATCACGTGTTCTTCCCTTCCAAAATTCGAACCTCCTTCTCTCTCTCCTCTAGGGTTCCATTCTCCATCATCAAATCCACCAAGAACAAGTGGGATTTCTTCATTTCATCAACAAATCTCTTCCTCCTTGCTCCAAGTAAGTATTCAAGCCTTTGATTCCTTCCCTCTCTCTCTCTCTAATTCGAGTTTTCTCTCTCCTCCCTTCCATGGATATACGAATTTTATGTCATGGGTTTGACAAATTCATGACTCATTTGTGTTCTATTGTTTCATGGAGGTCAAGAAAACTCTCTCCTTCCACTCAATCCTTGGAGCTTTTGATTAAGGAACTTAGGAGCTAGGGCTTGGAAGATTTTTCCCCATTTCTCTGGGTTTGAGGTAAGGGAGTGGATATAGTGAGCATTGGTTTGTTCTAGAGAATAGGTTCAAATTAGTTCATAAGAGCTTGCTAGGATTTATATGTTATTTTGGTGTTATTAAATCCCTAGGATTTTGAAGAAATAGAGTAGTTTAATTTAATTAAAGAAATAAAAATTAAACCTTGAGAATGCATGAAAATTGGTATGCATTAATGTTAAATGTTCTATGTATTAAATGTTGATGGAATTGGTGAATATCTGTTAATGTGAGCAATTGATCTAATTTGTGAGTTATTTGGAATATATGTGGATGCTACTTTTATGTGATAATGCAAGTATTGTTGCCCATGATTCTAAGTGTGATAATTGTTTTGAAAATAAATAAATGGAATTATAAGAATAATTGGAGTTGCAGCTATGATTGATCCTTGCGATACACCGACCCATTAGGTGCCCTGTTAGGTGACAAGTTACCCATTAGGCACAAGTTACCCAATCCAGGTGCAAGTTACCTATTAGGTCCCGTAAATGCCCGTTAGGCGGGGGTATCCAATGGATCAATCATGCTGCACAATAATAAAAGCTTTGAAAATAGAAAATGTGAATGTGATGGTAAAAGAGTTGAGATGTTGTTTTTAGTCCTAATGGGTGTCAACCGTGGCCTAATAGGTGGCAAGTTACCTGGATTGGGTGAAAGTCCTAGTGGGTGTGAAATGCCTAACAGGTGCGCTAATCCCTAATGGTAAAGAAAAGATAAAATGATTTAAAATATGATGAGATGTGTGTATGTTGTCCTCTGACCGTGAGGAGACATACGATGTTATTTAGGTATGTTAGCCTCTGATAGCGAGGTGACATACGGTGTATGATTTCGAAAAAAGTGTATGACTTATGGATATGAGTTGAAAACTGATAATATGAGTAAGTAAAGGTAATGAAAATGGAAATTTAAAATGATGAAAGTGATGTGAAAGACGAAAGGGATAAAGGGATGAAAATGTTGAAAAGATGAACAGATGACAAGAATGAAAGAGATGAAAACTGAAACAAAATGATAAGTAATGAGAAATATAAATGAAATCTGAAATGGATTGTTAAATTGTGAATGCATGATATGTGCCTGTGGATAAATTGTGCTATATGATCTAATTGATAATTGTGCTTGGCTTAGTGGGTAATTATGTCTAATGAGAAACTGCTTTCCTATTTCATGTACAATGCTCACTCCCTTACATTTACAGGCGATGAGATTGAGCAGGCACAGCCCCCGGCCGAGCAGGAGTACTTTCCCTTACAGGGAGAGTAGGGTGTTTTGGGTTTAAAATATAATATGGACCTCAGTCTAATTTAATATTTGGATGTAAATTCAATATGTATATTTTGAATGAAACTTAATATGTTTTGTTTTAACAAAGTTATATGTGTTGAGTATGACACTCAAACTTAGTATTTTTCCGCTATTACTCTGATTAATTATGCACGTTGATATATTTGGAGCCCATGGGGCCTTGATATGATTTAGAAATGTAATCTGAAGCCCTGCTGGCTATTAGTTGTTTATTTGAAAATTGTTTATACAGGTTAAATTTTGGAAAGTTCGATAAACAGACAAAACTCCGTCCGTTTGACGGGTGATTTTACTAAACTAAAAAGGAATTTTTAAGTTCACATTTTTAATACTTGGTAATTAAGGGTAATTATTCTTAGGGTGTTACAATGGTGACTCACCAAACGCACTAACTCGTGCAACTCTGACCAGAATACTCGAGTATTTTGCCCAGTTTTTGAAAAATAATAATTTTATTTACTTTCCCTCCAAAACCTTTCCTATAATTACCTCTAGGTCCCAACCCAGGGACTAATATGCAAAATGCTTATATTATGCATAATTATACTTATTAAATAGATGCACACACATTTCCTAAATACATAAATACAGATTTTAATCGAAGATTAAGAATGGAAATAATTAATTATAATAAACTTGATAATTAACATTTCATCAATCAGGGATTAAACTTGATATGCGTGAACGAATTTTGTCAAAATGAAGCTTAAGATTTTGTTTTATAAGAGATTTTCAGACAGATATTTTACGAGAGTAAGAGATAAAGTATTGATTCTCATGGATTTTTATAAACAAACTATTTTTATAAATGTGCAGTGAATGATTTTGTTAATTTGATTTATAAGAAATGAGTTGTGGTTTTATTAAAAGGATGATTTTATTAGAAATAAATTTTCATTTGGATTTGCTAACTTTGAAAACTCGTATCTTTTTAACCGTAATTCGGAATTTTATGATCTTTATACGAAAACGATCGTCATGAAACGTAGATTTTGAAAATGTAACTTTTAGAATTTTTTGGGTTGATTTATAAAAATTTATTTCTGAGTTTGTAAAGTACGAATTTTTGAGATTTTGTTTTGAAGAAAATAAACTTATTGTTATGGCATGAATTTTTATGTGATATGTGCTTGTTTAATGTGTGTGTAATAAGTGATGCATGAAAATGATTGTGTGAATGTGATTGTTAGAGTTAATTGCTTTGTTATGTGAATTGATAATTATAAATGAATATGATTAAGAATAAAAATGCAAGACATGTATGTGTATGTATGTGTGATACAGTTTGTATGTATGTATGTGTGTGTATGTTCTACGTATGTGTATGTATGTATAAGCTTAGGATTATAATTTTCTAGAAGCTTTTAGGATAAGATAAAACCATGACGAAACTAAGTTGGTAGGAAACTCTAAGTATTAACCACAAAGTAACTAGACCTAAAGTGACATAGTTCCTTAATTCACTCCACCTCGTCCCCTTGCTTAGATTCTTTGCATGCAAACTTTAGGATGGACCAAACCGCCCCTCCCATTTATGCATGACCGAACAAAAGACCAAGGGCAAAAGAGGGATTAGTTCGTTGGCTTATAAATAAGTAGTGGCCTTAGTTCATTCCTTTCATTTCCTTTTCATTTCCCATTTTCACACCCAAAACAGAACTCTAATATAACAACCTTCCTTTTAATAATAATGTTTAATAAAAGAAATAGTGAGTTCTATAAAAATTTTGACAAGGTTTCCTTTAAAAATGGATCTTTCCCTTACCATTCAATCACTACACCACAAAGGAGTTTTAACAACACCTAATTTACAACACTTATGTTAAAAATGCTGTAAATAAATTGCTAGTAAATGGCTAAGAGAATCAGGATAGTATTTTCAACAGCATTTGGTTAGGTAAATGCTGTAAATTCCCTTGGAAAAAATTGCAACGCTGAATTTACTGCACTTGTTTAGGCAAATGCTGTTGAATGTATGGTGAGAAATTTAATCCCTCCCGCGCGCAAATAAGCTGAAGTGCTTTAGTTTTAGTGTTTTGAATATTTTTAATATTACTTTTTATTTTTTAATTAAAAAAACACTCAGTCCTTTGGGTTTCCTCTTCTTCTACTCCCTTCTTCCTCACGATCGTCTCTTCTTCTACGCCCACTCTCAGCCACGGCCCACCACGCTCAGTCCACCACGCTCAGTCTCTCACCACACCGTCTCTCTCATCACACCGTCTTCTCTCACCACCGTCTCAGCTGTCCTCACAAACCCCCTCTCCACTGTCCTCGAAGTCCCACTCTAAACCCTCCTTCGATCCTCAACCGTCATCACTTGCAAACCCTCCTTCGTCGCTGTTCTCTAAACCCTCTCTCACCTCCATCAATCCCTAAACCCTCGCTCTCAACGAAGCACCGCTGTAACAACCGCAAGTCATCGCCGTTTGTGTAGTAAGGGTTAGCCGTCGTGGTTCAACATTCCTCTCGCCGTTTGCTTCAATTGATTGTCCATCCTCCTATTTCCTTCCAAGGTAACACATTTATTGTTTCATCTCATCCTCTGCATACTTATGATATTCTGATTGTTTCACCTTACCAATGCGAGGATGTGAAGTAGTAGTACAGATGTTCAAATAACTTCATTCTATACTAGAGTAATTTTTGTATTGTTATTTTCCATTCTTTTTGAAGAAAGGCATAATCAACCTAATGATAAACAAATTGACACAATGATGTAGCACTGTACGCTTGGCCTCAGAAATCGTACACTCGTGATACTTCAGTAATAGTACCATAAAACACTTCCTTTCCTTCAGTCATCAGATGTTTTAAAATAAAACAAAACACTTTGGTGCACCACCTACTTCATCCACTTCAAAT
Source organism: Crotalaria pallida (assembly GCA_037953625.1). Lineage (NCBI taxonomy): Eukaryota > Viridiplantae > Streptophyta > Magnoliopsida > Fabales > Fabaceae > Crotalaria > Crotalaria pallida. Next base: position 52,584,625 of record CM075651.1, read on the forward strand.
CATAGTTATCATATTAATAATACAAGTAAGGGTACACGATGCATTAATTCCAGCTAGTTCATTATTTCTCTCTCTCTCTTTCAATTTGGTTGATTTTTTGCTTCAACAGAAATCAAATAGAAACCTCAAGGCAGAGGAAGTATGTAACTTATTTATTTATGCAAAATATTAGTTGTATCATGGATAAGTGTTGTTATTTGTCCAATGAAATGTCAAAATCATTTACTCAATGACTGCTACTAGAATGCTACCCAACATTTAGATAGAGAGAAAGAAGGTGAGGTAAAGAAGTTACTTTCATTTGGGTTAGGGTGTGATTTGAGGGTTTGTTTTCATTGATAGCAATGTTGTGTTCTGGGTGGTTATTAGGGGTGTAAGTGGTTCGGTCTGAGACCGCGAGACCGCTCGGATCAGACCGGACCGGATCGAAAAATGCAGTTTGGTCTGATCTCACGGTCTGGTCCGGTCCCAAAAAGTTCAGACCATATTAGAATGGTCCGGTCCCAAAAAGTTCAGACCATATTAGAATGGTCCGGTCCACGGTCTCAGATATTCCTAGACCGCTGGGATCGGACCGGACTGATAGGGTTAATAAATAAATAAAAAAACCTACAGATTCACGAAGAGCCTCATGCCCTCACATAGTCCACATGAAGAATCTTTTTTCTACTTCAACGAGTCTTGTAAGTTAAGCCTTTATTCTATCTTCTTGCCACTGAGACCATTCCTGTTTCTTCCCAATTCTCATGTTCATGTCTAAGAGCCTTCAGTATGTTCATCGCCCATGAATGAAGATTGACGAAGGGACAAATCCCTCCTCTGTTCTTTCTTCTGCTCGTTCTCCTTCGGTCGCCGTCTCCCTCCGTCTCGCTTCGTTCTCTCTCTCCCGTCCACGCTTCGTTTTCTCTCTCTCCATGCGCACCGCCGTTCTCCCTTCGGTTCCCTCCGTCCTCGTTCTTTCTCTTTCTCTTTCCATTCGCTGCCTCCTCCTCGTTCTCTCTCTCCGTCGCCGCTGCCGCTGCCGCGTTCCTCGTTCTCTCTCTCTCTCCATGATCTCCCCTCCTCCACACGTCCACCGCCGCAGATCAAGCCCAACCGTTTCTCTCATCTGATTCCGCCGCCGCTGCCTTAGATGTTGTAACTGCTGCTCGCAGAAGTAGAGGGAACTAGGGTTCCCAAGTGAAAACGGGCCTAAAGGCCCAATTTTTTTTTAAAAAAAGGTCTTGAACTTTTATGGTCTAAATAGATCGGACCGGACCGGACCGTAACGATCCGGTCCGGTCTTTACATATGAAAAACATTGAGATCGGACCGGATCAGACCACAATGATTTAATCGGTCCGGTCCCTAAAGTTCGTTAAACCGGACCGGACCGGACCGTTACACCCCTAGTGGTTATTAGTAATTTTCAAGTGTAATATGTGTGTGATTTGAGGGGTTTCTAGGGATTAATTAAAATTAAAACTGTTTTTTTTTTAATGTTGTGGAACACTTATCTCGTGTGTTTGATTGGTGTTGTTTCAGGCTATAACATCATCAGGGACAAGGAAAGGTCAATCATCAGGGACAAGGAAAGGTGACCTGTTTGTGGCTTATGTGAACACTCAGCTGAAGAACAAGAACATCACCACTGATTCCAATGTGAGTTGTTCACAATCCTTGTTGAATGTATTTTACTTAAGATAGAGAAGTACTTAATTGTTGATAAATTAGTTTTGTCCAAAACTTTCAAGATTAACAATCTTTTCAAAACAGATGAAGTTTGCTTTTGGTTCTGATATGCAGTGTGTAAAAATCACTATTGTTTATACTGCTCTCTAAATTTATTTTCTCTGTCAAAATATAGAATGAAAATATGAAGTTTATTTATTTTTGTTGTTGTGTAGATGAAAATATGAAGTTTGCTTTTGGTTCCGATATGCAGTGTGTAAAAATCACTATTGTTGATACTGCTCTCTAAATTTATTTTCTCTGTCAAAATATAGAATGCTCAAGGCACCAACAAAAAAGCTAAAGCCACAAGAAAATAATGACTTCTTGCCTTGGTTTCTTGCTTAATTTGTTATTATATGATATATGATGATTATGGGTCCATCAGTTTCATGATTCCGAATCTGGACTGTCTTTGTTGTCTAAACTTCTAGTAGATAATTATATATCATTTTTGTAAAGAGTAGCATCTATTGCCTCACATATGTTACTAGTATCCCTTTATCTTTACTTGAAATTTCTGCATTTTTTAGAACTGCTTTCTTCAAAAGTGCTTGTATAAAAAACACTACTGTAAAGAAACAAATTTTAGTTTTTTTTTGCTTATACTTTTGATTCTTAGGAGAAGCATGGTTTCTTGTCTCTTTAGCAGCTGAGTTTCTGGTTTTTTTTCCACTTAAAAGCAATTTTAGTTTGCCCTAACACCTCATAAAATTACTCATATATTTATTTGTTTATTTATTTTTACTTAAAAAGAAGCTTGTATTGATCTCATGGCATGGCCAAGCAGGATGTGAAATTCTAAGCTATTAGGTGAAGCCACATGAATGACTTTTATTATATTTTTAACATGCCTCCTCATCAAGTGCCCTTTGCCCCTTTGGGCTTAAATCATGGGCTATGCACAGACCAACCTACCTTCTGCTGAAAGTTAACTTTTTATTAGTAGAATGGGAGCAAACAAGAATTAAATTATAGATTATAGACCACGTAATCACAAATGCGTGAGATGAAAGGAATCACAGAACTCTCAAAATGAAATGTAATCTCCATGTAGAAGTCTCTCATCCTTCTCATGGTCCCTACCAAGCGAGGTAACCTTCTGCACCATTTTGCCCAAGCCAGTGGCTGATAATGCTTAATAATTATCTTCGCGACACCCTCTTCCTTATTGCAAATAGCTTCCTGAAAAGCACTCCATCCCTGTTCATTCTGCAAACTCCAATCCACCCCAGCAGCCATAAGCATCTCGGCTGCCACTTGATCCCCAAATTTCACAGCCAAAATTCGTATTTCTAATTGTGGCAGTAATAAAATTTCGAAAATTCCAGAATAAAAATAAAAGCTTAGCATTTTCATAATCTACGTTTCGATACGGTCGTTTGGACATATCATTTGAAATTTTTCAACTTACAATCAAAAAGATATAAATTTTTGAAGTTATATCACATAACTTTGAAAATTCACATTTTTATCAACCTTGGTTAAAAGCATCCCATACTATTTTTTCTAAGGTAAAAACATATTTATCAAATATTTAAAAAATAATTTTATAATTAAATAAAATTTTATATTTATATGTGTATATATATTTAACGCCACACACATATATATAATCAAAACCAACTTTTTATAACAATTCCTATTAAATTATTCTTAAAATAAATATAACCAAATAAAAGTAAAAATAAATAAATTCGGCAAAATTGCGGGTCTCACAAGTCAACCTTAGGGTGCTTATATCAAATCTTTCAATTCAAACAAATATCTTAAACCCAAAAACTTAGTTTTCCACTCTATATAAAGACCCTGATTTCCCCAACAGACATCTAACCACGAACATATACATCTTTAAAAATCCTTGGTTTGAACAATCACTAAGTATGGGGATTTAAAATTTAAAAAGAAGATCCCGTACTAGTAAAACACTTGGAGGAACAATTAGTTTCATTTGAAAATTCAATAAAACTTTTAATCATGCACCTTACCATGAAGAGCTACCTCCATCTAATTCATAAGAACTTAGATGAAGGAGTGAAAGATCACTCAAGATTGGTAAACTCAAAGAAAAAGGGAATATGCCTTGGGCTTGGAAAAATTTAGTTTAGTTCACCTTCCAAAAGTTGAAACAATTATATTCCCTTTTGCTTCAAGTTTGAAAATTGAGTTTTCATTCCGAATTGATTTGAGTCGCATAGAAAGGGTTCCTATTGAATCGAAGTGTGACTTGGTTAAAAACAATTTAGTTAACTTACTCTTCGATTACTTAAGAATCCTTGGTTTTCTTATTATTTCCTGAAAATTTGTCGTGCGACTTCACTTTCCATTTGGAATGATTGTGGTTGGTGCATCTTTTGAAATTCATTTTAAACACTCACGCTGTCAAACAAACATAAATCATAACCTCCACTCACAAGCATCGAACCAAATTCATTTATCATAAATTAATATCAAGCACATAAGTCAAACAAAGGTACACAAATCAAATCAATTCTATCCTGAACACAAATTCCAAAAGCAACATCTTTAGTCAGTGCTTAGTGGAAAATAGTTTAGAACTTTCAAGCATGGGGATGGAAATTGAAAAGTAGCTCTTAGTTTCAATATTGTTTGAAGAACATTTTCAAAAGTTTAAACCCATCCCCACATAAGCATGGACTTTATATGTGCATAACACTACCATCAATCTAAACTGAAGTGATGCGAGAACCTTTAGATTGAATTCCAACCCCTTTCTCGATTAAAGAAACCTCGTTCTATTTATAAAATCTTATGGTTATACTCGGGGTTCAAGTCCAATCGATAGGAACTCCATACTATCCTTCGTTTAGTATTAAAATCATCGGAATTAAATTAGCTGTGGAACCAGCTACAAATTTAATACAAATGTTTTTGTTGTTTTTCATGGATCCTAATCTAGTCGATGTGAACGAAATCACTCGGTTAGATTAGTATCGAGTCAATAAATTATTTTGATTTTCATGGTTCCCCTTCTACTTTCTTTCCGCCTACTTTAACGCTAAACCATTCCACGTGAAAACATATTTCAAGGACCTTTTTGATGAAATACGAACCGCTTCCCCCAACTTGGACAAAAATTTACTTTCATGATTGCAATTTGAGTTAATATAGTTCAGCGGTTCCAATTCGATCGATCAGTACTCGTTTCTTGTTTCCCGATTGGTATCACAGTTACTTGAATTGAAATTAGCTATGGAATTCGACCATAATTTAATTTAAACGTTGTTTTTGGTTCTCTTTGATACTAGTCTAATCGACATGAATTTAGTCACTCGATTGGATTAGTATCCGAGTTCATCACTTATTTATTCTATGCGGTTCCATTTCTAATCCCTGTTCAATTACTTTGATGCCAATTTATTCAACAACATACATTGAAATTACGCACAAATGCACATAGCAACGCAACAAGACATAAAAGAGCTAACACCCAGTTTCATACATAGAAAATCAATTACTAATTCACGATGATATAGAAGCTTCTAGATTTCGACGACGTTACCTCCCTATAAATGCAACATCAGATTGACCAGTTCCGACACTACATTCCATCAGTGGTAATAGCCCTCGTCATCCAGTAAAGTTTACGTACATCGTTTGGATTACCAGGATTTCCTTTGTAAGAAACTTCAAGTTTTGATTAACTCAAAACTTAGAATTAATTTGCATACTTTAAGTTTCTTGTTTGCAATTTGGTAAACACTTACAATCCGCGATTCTTTAAATTCCTAAGGGATCCGCTTAGGTTTCAAAGAATTTCATTCTCTTAGTTTGTCACTTGTAGGTATTTCCCATTTGCAAATATAAACTTACTCAATAGCATTAATCATTTACAATTTCCACTTAAAAGGGTATCACCTTTAGAGGAGAAGCTCGAGATGAGAGTGTTCGCAGCGAGATTGGGACCACTTTCCCTCAGGTCGGAAGGAAAGAACTGCTCTGATACCATAAATGTAACACCCTTATTTTATATGCAAAAATAGTAAGTAAAAGTTTATATATAAAATAGTGTATTTAAAAATTTCTTTTCACAAATCAAATTTACAATAACTTTGGGCATCCATTTACGATATAGGTAGCACAAATTTAAAGTTCCCTTCTTTTCTTCAGCTGCGCCACTCTGATCCGCAAGCTCCTTAGCAATCACCTAAAATGTTAACCACTAAGGGTGAGACCTTTTTTACAACACAGTGAATCAGAAGATAATATAAAGCTCATAATATAAACTTAAGAATAACAATTAAATTAAGTTGGGGATTAACCAATTCATCACATTCTCATCTGCATTATACACAACAAATCCCTATCCATTTTCATTATTCATTTTTATTTCCCTTTTTCTTTACCATTTTCATTTCCATTCTCATTATTCATTTCCCCTTAATTTCTTTATCAATTTCATCTCTCGTTTCCTTTATTCATTATCAGTTTCCCTTTTTCTTTTTAGTGTGTATGCATCCTCAGGTCAGAGGCCTACATACACACCCCATTTTATTTACCAGGTATGCATCTTCAGGCCAGAAGCCTACATACCTGCCACTTGATGAATGTATGCATCCTCAGGTAAGTGACCTACATACATTCATCACATTATATTTACCATGTATGCATCTTCAGATCAGAAGCCTACATACATGCCAATTTATGAATGTATGCATCCCCAGGTCAGTGGCCTACATACATTCATTCCATTTTAACATATTACTTGATAAATGTATGCATCCACAGGTCAGGAGCCGACATACATTTATCTCATTTAAACATATTACTAAATAAATGTATGCATCCACAGGTCAGGAGCCTACATACATTTATTCCATTCAATCACATTGTTAAATAAATGTATGCATCCACAGGTCAGGGGCCTACATACATGCCACAATATGAATGTATGCATCCTCAGGTCAGGGGCCTACATACATTCACATTCTTAATTACCATTATATTTCCCTTTTATCATTATTTATTTATTAGCACCAGTTACAGTCAATTATTCCATTATAAATTTCTAAACATAATCAAATGTCATACAAGCACATAATTAACAAATAGGGCACAACTATTCACATATTCATATTTAACACCTAATGAACATAATAAAATCTTCGCAATCCATAACAACCAACAATCAACAATCAGTCGACATACTCAGGTATGTCTCAGAGTGCTTAAAATAAATCAACTCCCTAGGGTTCTTCACTTCCTACTTTAATAATATCCAAAGAGAATTAACATGAACATTATCAATAATTTAACAAAATCAACCCAAAATATAACAATCACCCCAATCAACTCTAATCAACCATTTATTTACTACCCACAACCCAATCTAACTATTAAACCCAAATTCTATTATAAACTATAATTATCTCTAACTCAAAGAGTGGAAAAGAGACTCCCCTTACCTGGAAATCCTAGCAATAACGACAGAGCCACATTTACATCCGCGACTTGCTCTAGGGTCAAGGTTAATAATAACGTGCTGGATTTAAATAGGGACATGTGTTAAAACTAATTATAACATTAATATATATATATATATATATATATCAAATAAATTCATTTCTGTCAAAATAATAAATATTAATAATAACGTGCTGGATTTAAATAGGGACATGTATTAAAACTAATTATAACATTAAAATATATATATATATATATATATATATAACAAATAAATTCATTTCTGTCAAAATAATAAATATATATCATTATACACTAAAAATATATCACTTTTCTCTAAAACATCTTTTTATTTGAAAATATAGGGATAATAAAAATATTGACGGATCGTCAAATAAATTAGGTAGATGGATAGAGGGAGTTGAGGAGGTTATATACCTAAGAAGGATTTGAGATTGGACGGTTGGATCTTGAGTTATTGGACCGGGAAATTGGAAAAAGACCAAAAATGTCTCCCTCCGGTTGGCCTCTGTTCGCTCCCCCTCTCTCTCTCATATACACATAAAGTTTCCTTCCTTCTATACCTATGTGTGGTGGCCTTTTATTTTCCTTGGCTTTTAACGTGTTGGCCTTAGTGCCACACGTTTTGCTTTTTTTTTTTTTCTTTTCTTTGGGTGGGCTACGGGTACCGGGTAGATTAGGAATAATACATTTATATATATTTGTGGGTGAATGTGTGTAGGTATTTTGGATTATAACTAAAAGTTTGACGATCCCAACCATAAAGTACATTTAAGTAAAACAATATTATATTTTTAACTACTCAAAACTAATTAGAAAATAATAAAGTTACCGGTCCCTCCGAATAGCTATTGCATAAGAAAAATTATCGAAATTCAAAAGTAAATATATTTTCTCAATCTTGATATTAAACTTGATAATATATAATATTTGAAATTCTAAGTAGAAGATTATTATATACAATTTAAACCGTAATATATTAAACCAGTCCAGAAGCTAAAAATAAAACAGTCTCCGAACACTATGAAAATTTACAGGGACGCTCAAAATATTAAGTTAAACATATTTTTCTAAAGAAAATATTTATAAAAATGCCTCTAAGGCTTGCCACTTGAGCTCCCTGTCAAAATGTTAATTAAACGAAATAAAAGTACTACTTTATTTTTGGAAAACGTATGGTAACAAATTTATATTTATTTTGACTAGAAAACATATTTCAAATATAATGATGAAATCAGAATTTTATTCCGAGACTCAAATATTGAAAACATCATATTAAATAATTTAATTATTTTACTAGACGTATTAGAAATAACGGGATGTTACATATCTAATGGAATAAGAAACGGTAATTATACAAGAGAGATCTAATAGTTACCAATTTAGGAATTCGTTCATGATTTAGAGAAAAACATTGATTTATGATAAATAAATGAAATAATTAATGAAACTAGTTCCTAACCATCATTCACCTATTGATTAATAGTTTTTATTTATTTTCCAGCAGCAAAACATCCTCTTAATTTAATTATTTAAATATGAATTTAATAGATTTTACTCTTAATTACTCCTAGGTAGAAATAAGTTAAATAATTCTTGGTCCCTGTGTGAACGATATCTGGTCTTAACCGACTATATTACTATCCGATCTAGTATACTTGCTAGAGAGTGATCACTCACAACTTCTATTTAATTTCTGTTTTTAATTTATTTTCTTTTTATTTTAATCCAATCTTGATTAATTAGTTAGAAACCTATAGATTTTACTTTTAACTACTCTTTGGTGAGAATTAATTGAACAATTTGCAATCCTTGAGGGACGATATCTGGTCTTATTGACTGTATTACTTTGTGATCTAGTATACTTACTAGAGAGTGAACAAGTTTTTGGCGCCGTTGCCGGGGATTGAAATTCGTTTCAATTAGTTTTCGGTACTTAGTAGTAGTTTTAGGTGAAATTTATTTTTAGTTAGTTCTTGTCTCAACAGGTGCTGCGTAATTTTTCTTTTCTTTTTGTGTTGTGCAGGAAATTATATCAATTTAAGTGCAAAGAGGAGAAAAATTCAGCACTAGGAGAGGGGAAAGAACAACATTGAGAATGGTTGGAGGAGGAGGATCTCACGGATCTTCTTCGCCTCCTCCTCCCAGGAAGACTTTGGCGGAATATGCAACCGTGGACTCGAACTTCCTCGCTTCCAGCATAGTCCGGCCAGCCATCACTGCAACTGCATTCGAATTGATCCACAATACATCCACCTCATCATGCAGGATCAGTTCAGTGGTGCGCCGAATCAAGACCCCAGGGACCATATCGCCAACTTCCTGGGCATGCTCGACTTCTTCAAGATCGAGGGTGCTACGGACGAGGCCATCAGAATGAGGATGTTCCCTCTCTCACTGAGGGGCAAGGCGCTAACTTGGGTGAACAACCAGACACCAGGGAGTCTTTCCAGCTGGAAAGTACTTGTCTCCAAATTCATGGATAAGTTTCTTCCAGCTGGGATGCAAACAAAGCTAAGGCAAGACGTTCAATCATTCATGCAAGAGGACAATGAGAAGTTGCATGAAGCTTGGCAGCACTACAACTAGCTACTAAGGAAGTGCCCAACATTTATGCAAGATTGGCAGCAGATTCAATTGTTCTATAATGGGCTCAACCGATTCAGTCAAAGTATGGTTGATGCAGCAGCTGGTGGATCGCTGATGAAGAAGACTGTTGAAGAGGCCAAAGAAGTTATTGCAAACATGACATTCAGCAGCAACAAAGGATTGAGGACCCAGGTGGAGCAAAGCGTCTTGAAGAGTCATGATCTGGACTCTAGTCAAGTCAAGATCTTAATCGAGTAGAACAAGCAAATGTAGCAGCAGATAGCTGCATTGACGAAGCAGATAAGCCAGATCACTATGTCAGCTGTATCGAGCACTCTAAAGTGCGACTTTTGTGGGGGAGGTCACCGTAATGGTGATTGTGCTTTTGAAGTCAGTAAGGGTCTAGCCACCATTGAGGAGCAGGCCAAGTTTGTGGGTGATGGAGTACCTAAAAATAACATGTACTCCAATATCAACAATCCGGGGCAAATCAGTCAGTCTCACACCTCAGGGTACAGCCCAGCACCCAATCCATACCGCCACAGAAGCAAGGCTGGGAGAAAGCACTTGAAGCAATGGCTACCACAACCAATACCTTCATGGCAGAAGCTAGGGCGAATTTCGCCAATTAAGAGGTCAACATTCACAACCTAGAAGTGCAAGTGGCTCAAATAAACAATCAGATATCAGAGATCGCAACCAACTACAAGGAGCGATGCATGACGGTTACCCTTCGAAGTGGCAAGTCGTATGAGGATCCACAGAAGAAGGGTAATGCAACTGAGCTTGAGAAGAAGGATGAGGGGCCAAAGCAACCAAGTGGAAGAGGCTCAAATGCAAGGCAACAGACGCAAGATCCACCTGGGATCAAGAGAAAGAGCAAGGCACACCCAAACCAACACCACTACCTCCGAGGGTTCCTTATCCTCAGAGGTTGAAGAAAGAGGATGACCAGAAGCAATTCTCCAAGTTCTTGGAGATGCTACGGAAGGTGGAGATCAACATCCCGTTTGCAGAGGCTCTCTCACAAATGCCTCTGTACGTGAGATTCATGAAGGAGTTGCTGACAAAGAAGAAGCAAATGCTCACTAATGAGACGTTCCTGATAGCAGAGAAGGGCAGCAACATCATCAAATCCAACCTTCCACCAAAGCTGAAGGACCCAGGTAGCTTCACTCTTCCGATTGGCATAGGCAAGGAGTAGTCAGGTAAGGCTCTCTGTGACTTAGGAGCTAGTGTTAATATTATGCCATTGTCTATTTGTGAAGCATTAAACTTAGGAGAGATTAAATCTACCCCGACATTACTTTAGTTAGCTGATAGAACCACCCTCCGTCCATATGGAGTGGGTGGAAGATATTCTGGTTAAGGTGAAAGATTTTATCCTGCCCTTAGATTTCATGATCTTAGATGTAGAAGAGGATAAAAATATTCCTCTAATTTTTGGACGGTCATTCTTAGCCACAGCAGGGGCAGTGATTCATGTGCCTATGGGAGAAGTAATTCTTCGAGTGAATGGTGACTAAAATACAATTAAATTTTTTGAAAAACCACCAATCACCGCGGAGAACTTTGCTCCTCTCATGTGCATTCAGCATTCTAAAGGAGAAAGTGCTGGAAAGAAGTTGAAAAACAAGGTGCCACCCTTGAAGGGATCTTGGCAACTACCCTAACCTCTGAAAAGAGGTGACCCGTCAAGCTCGTGACGTTAAACAAGCGCTAGTTGGGAGGCAACCCAATGTTAGGTAATTTCCCTTAGGTTTTATTTTTAGGTAATTAGTTATTAGTTAGTTTTTATTTTTATTATTAAAAAAACTGACATACAGGTCCAGCCACGCCCTAGCGTGGCACACTTCACGCCCAAGCGTGGCAGGAGGGTGCAGTATTCATGTTTGGGGGTATGACCCCATTTGCTCCCATTAGTTCCCTATATGTCACCCCAGACCTTGTACTTCGCAAAAATAATGTCCTGTTTTTTCTAGGAAGTTTTAATTTTTATTTTGTAGTTTTAGTTTACTTTAGTTTGCTTGAGGACAAGCCAACCTCTATGTTTGGGGGAGTGGACAAAATAAAAATTAAATTTTTCACATCTGAATTGTTCTCCCATTTTTAGTGTTGGTTTGTGTCTTTTGTAGGAGTAGATGATTATTCTAGACTTAGGACTGTTTTTCTGATGATAGGTGTAAATACTTAGTTTATGGTTGGACTCATTGATTTTTGACATTAATTGATTGAGCTGTAAATATTTTTGAGATCTGGTTATTTTGACAAACTTTTTGAGAAGTTGTGATTAGTGAACTGACTTTAGCCTGTGAGATTTTAGGCCTAAACACTGATGGGGTATATGATTTATTGAATTATTCTGATTTGAGACCCCTATTTCTTTTATGAGCGTGTGTGTGCACTTTGATTTTGTGTTCTAGAACTTGACCGGTGACCATTTTGAAATTGATAATTGTTTGCATGTATTAAGATGATTAAAGCACTTAGGATGTGTTTTTGTGGCCTTCAGATGATTTGAATTGATAAATATTCCCTTAGTTGCCCATTTTGAGCCTTATGAGATATTATGATTTCTCTTTGGTACCCTGCGTCTATTGAAATATTTTTGTGAGTACCCTGGAAATTTTGAATGAGCAATTGAGAGAAATGATGAAAGAAAAAGTTAAAGTAATTGGTGAAAAGTGTTATGAGTTCTATTTCTCTTCCAAGTGAAAAAAATGAAAAAATAAAAAAATAATAAAGAGAAATTTGGAAGAGAATAGAAGAAAAAAGTGAAAAGAAAAGAAGGATGTTAATGATTTTGGAGTTGAGTATGAATCTTAATTGTATTCATTGCTCATTCATAATTTTTAAGGGATGTTGTTTGATTTCATATATTTAGCCCTTTGTTTTATTCTTTGTTTCTTTTATCCCACCTTTCATCTTTAGCCATGGCCAGGTTACAACCAAAATAAAGAGAGTAATATGTCAGATTAGTCCCTGACTTTGTAAGCGTCAATCAAGTTAGTCACTGACTTTATCGAAATAGCAATTTAGTCCCTGAGATAGGAGAACGTCGATCAAGTTAGTCCCTGCCGTCACTATCGCAGGGATGTATTTGCTTTAAAATGGGATAAAGATAAGGACTTATGTGAATTAAAATGAAATCTCAGAGACTAAATTGCTATTTCGATAAAGTCAGGGACTAACTTGACCGATGCTTACAAAGTCAGGGACTAATCTGACATATTACTCAAAATAAAGACCTTTTGATTTTTGCATGTATTCAATAATTTCAGTGGAGATATGGGTCTATGGTCAAGCTTATGGTAACACATTGTCATTGTATGAACTTGAGTGAATTGTACAACCCTTGATACACATGAGAGATACACTGTGAGGTTGAGAGTGTTCACTAATCTTGAGTTCTTATTGAGTTTGTTTCTCTAACCAGGTTTCAATTGTATAAATTGCTTGTGATAAAAAGTGTTTGAGTCTGTGAGTCGAAGTCTTAGATTATGTGTGTACATTTTGATTTAGGAGGTAGTCTTGTGTTCTAGAATTTTTATTTTACTTTTGCCTGGGACATGCAAAATACTAAGTTTGGGGGAGTGATTTGGGTCCAATATAGGATGTTTTGAGCATGAATTAGACTCCCTTTTACTATGGATTTGGCTTGTTTCTCTTGTAAATTTAGGACTTTTTGTATAGTTTTTAGGAAGTTAGGTAATTTAGAATCCTTTGAACGTTTTGATCCTTTTGGGTTTGTTTCAGGTACTTTCGGAGCTTATATGAAGAAAATAAATATAGAGCATGAAACAGGATGAAAAGACCTTGAAAATGGCGCAAGAACGGAGCGAAGCGGAGCCGGAATCAGTCCCACATGCCCAGGAGTGGAGCTCCCCATGCCCGGGCGTGTCTGCAGTGAGAAAATGCACTAATCAGGTGCCTGGCACGCCCAGGCATGAGGCTCTGGGTGCCCAGGCGCGCATAGTGCGTGAAAGTGATGCTGTTCGGTATTTCGACCATAACTTGAGCTACGCTTATGCAAATGAGGCGATCTTGGTATCATTTTAAATCTAAGGAAAAGATCTACAACTTTGCCGGAAATATCCTTGCTCAAAGTCGTCCATCTTGGAGGTCAAAATCAATGCCGAAGTTGCTGTCAGATATGAGAAAGCCCAATTGGGCCACTTTCGGATCAGTTTTGCTCCAATTCAATTAGGATTAGTTTTATCTTTTAAATATACGTTTTAGAATTAGGTTAGGCAGGCATTAGCCGTCATTAGAGAGAGAGAGAGGGAGATTACATAATTTTAGAGAGTTTTAGAAGAGGAGAAGATCAAGGATTGGAAGATCCAAGGCTTTTCCATGGTAATCATGCATTCTTCTATTGCTTTTGTTCTTATTTTCATGATGTGTAACTAGAACCCTTGTGTTAAGAATTGGTGAATTTGTATGGATTAGTTTATTGATTTTATGAATTGATGTTTTTCCGTTTCTAAATCATGTGTTTGATTGCGTTTTATTTCCAATTCATAAATCTGACCAATTATGTCTTGTTTTGGATCTCTAATTCTTCAATTGAAAGATTAGGAATTAGAATAGGCCATGCCTTCAAACAATATAGTTATTCAACAAGTAGGGATACAATTGGGTAATTATATAACATGATTAATTCCCTGTTCTTAATTAAGATTATTCAATAGTTTAATCTCTTAAGGAATTAAGGATTATCTAATTGAATAAGAAACAATAATTATACAAGAGGGATCTAATAGTTACCAATTTAGGAATTTGTTCATGATTTAGGGAAAAACAGAGATTCATGATAAATAAACAACGGCCTACAATGAAACCATGTTCCTAACATCTTTCTCAAATCTCTCACAACTTCTATTTAATTTCTGTTTTTAATTTATTTTCTTTTTATTTTAATCCAATCTTGATTAATTAGTTAGAAACCTGTAATTAGTTAGAAACCTGTAGATTTTACTTTTAACTACTCTTTGGTGAGAATTAATTGAACAACTTGCAATCCCTGAGGGACGATATCTGGTCTTATTGACTATATTACTTTGCGATCTAGTATACTTGCTAGAGTTTGAACACTAAGCAAGGGGAGTGTATTGCTAGCAGACTTGGATGTTAGGGCCGATCAAGATGACACCAGGCCAACTCCTCAGGGGGATTGGGAGTTCATACAGTTAGACAGTGGAGACCCGACCATAAGGATAAGGTTGGGTACTAGACTTCCCGAGACCAAAAGAGTAGAAATGCTCGAACTTTTAAGCAGTAACAAGGACCTCTTTGCTTGGACCTCGGCGGACATGCCGGGGATCGATCCCAATTTTATTTGTCATCGACTCAGTGTTAACCCAACTGTAAAACCGGTCGTCCAAAAGAAGAGAAGGGTAGGAACGGAGAAGGCCGCTACAATTGAGGAGAAAGTGACCGAGCTCCTATCTGCGGGATTCATCAGAGAAGTCGGTGTTAGAACCTACAATCGGTGGGTGAAATAACTAGGAGACACTAGGAGAACACCTAGAAGGAGAAGTCGGTGTTAGAACCTACAATCGGTGGGTGAAATAACTAGGAGACACTAGGAGAACACCTAGAAGGGGGGGTTGAATAGGTGTTAGAGAAACCTTGAAAGGTTTTCGAAAGAAACAAATCGAAACGATTAAAACAAATGATTTTTTTCAAATTTCTCAGCTGTTAATCGATTAATAGAATGGCTAATCGATTAATGCCGAAAGCTTGATTAAAATTAATCGATTAATGAAAACAATTACTCGATTAATCACTGTTAAAACTGAAAAATCACTTTTCAATCAAATACGAAAATCAATCAATTAACACATATGATCAGAGATAAAGCGGAATTGATTAACACCAATATTCTTATTGATTACCTAGGTTATGAAAATGATTTTCCCCAAATTAATTTACACAATTAAGATTCAATTCAATCAATTATGAAAAATCACTTTTTCTAGGTTTTCAACCAAGAACACAATTAATGACTTGAATGTAAAGAGTTAAGGGTTTAGAGATACTGCACAGTGATTTATCCTGGTTCACTTTCATCCACTTGAAAGCTACATCCAGTCCCCTCTTCAACCAAGAGAGATTCTTCACTATGAGGAATTAGAGTTCTCAAATTACAAGTAAATGCCTCACAAGACTCCCTTCTTGCTAGCCTACAAGAGATACCACACCCTTGCCTTGTAACCCTATTGAATCTAATCTAACCTCTTCTCTTGCTTGCCGATTCCGCACAACAAGTCTTCCAATTTGCTTTGAGATACTTCAAAGGCTTCCACTTGCTTGATGATGCCTCACACCAAGACTTCCAATTTGCTTGTTAACACATCAAGACTTCCAATTGCTTGATAACAATCAAGACTTCCAAATGCTTCTTTGCTTGATGAACAACCAAGACTTCCTTTGTTGTAGATAGCTTGCCTTCTTTGCAATGATTACAACTCAAATGAAAAACAATAACAATCCTATGAATCTCTTTCAAAAGCTATGAAAATATCAACATAAGACATTCAAAGATTCTTGATCAAAGAACGTAAAAGTTAAAGCTTTGATCTATGAAAGTGAGAGAGAATAGAGTGGCTTTTAGAAATTGATTTGTTTTAAAGTGTAATAATGATTCACAAAGGTTAGGAAAAAGTTTATATAGAATACCCAAAAGTTGTAGCACTTGAAAACTGATTTTGAGAAGTGAAAAACGTATTTTAAAAACCAGATCTGTACGTGTTAATCGATTAACAAAGGTCTTAATCGATTAATACATGAGTTAATCGATTAAGTGCGCAAGGCATGAAAATTCTAATCGATTAGTCAAAGTGCTTAATCGATTAGTCAAAGTTCTTAATCGATTAGTCAGATGAAAACCACTTAAAAACTTGTTTTCTCAAAAACTAAACCTTTTCTTTCAAACCTTTAAGCCACCTATTGATTTTAGGTTAAGTGAAAACTCAAATTATGATATAATCATGACCTTGATAGAGATTCACTACCCTCTATTAACTCTACCCAAACTCATAAACTAAAAGACTTGAGAGGCGAAAGATATTACAATAAAACATAAACTACCAAACTAAGTCTTCATGAGCTTGCTCTCTCTTCATCACTTGATGTTTGTTGTTGCTTGATGAGCTTGAACTTGATCAACACATTTGTAGCTTGTTCAAAACCTTTTGTCATTTATCAAAACATTCTCAATGGATCTTACAATCTCCCCCTTTTTGAAAATGACAAACACGTTTTGAAGTTGTTTGAAGTTGTTGATGCTTAAACTATTTGATCACTTGATGAGACTCTTGCTCTCCCTCAATTAATGCTTTGACATTTGAATTCCAATTGATAGAAGCTTGATTCTCCCCCTATATTCAACAACTTTGCTCAACCTATATAAAAACAACAAACACGAACCTTTCTCCACAAAACAATCATTTCAAAACAACCATTTCTCCCCCTTTTGGCATTATCAAAAATTAATATATACCAATTGAAATATAAAATACTAAGCCAAAGTAGAGAATTCATATTCATTTATGTCTTCACAACATTGATATCAAATGTACAGTCACAAGAACTATACCAATTGTATAAACAAATGTAAGAACTATACTTTGAAATGTGATACCAATTGGTAAGAAAATATGACAATGAAATATAATACCAATTGTAACAAACTAATTGAAAATAGAAAGTCATCACATCACTTAACAAAGTAAGATATCAATGGTAAAGAAATATCATAAAAGCAACAATAGCATGATAATCAAATAATGATCAAAATGATACCAAAAGAGATTATAAAGAAGTAATACCAATTGTAAAAACAGTACCAATTGTAACTTATTAAAGAAATAATATCAATTGAGAGAACTATGATCAATATCTAACAATATCAAATGTTACCAATTTGTAGGATTTTCTCTTGATACCAATTGAAGATGCAAATGAATGAATAACACATGAAAGTCCTTTTGCTCTTCAATCATACCTACAAAAACAATCATGCTTTTCTTTTCCATTTTTGTTAGTGTAGGGACTCTCACCCTTTTTCACCCAAACAAACTTTCCTTTAGGTATACCATGCACTTTAATATAACATACATTTGAAGTATGTCCATGAGTGCCACAAGAGAAACATGTTGGTGCATTTGAATAATCAACTTTAAAAAAATCAACAACATTTCTATGAGACTTACTCTTAGCATTAGTATAACCCAAACCAAACTTGTTTGAATTTTCTCTTTGAAAATTTAACAATGTGCGCAATTTAATATCACCATTTGTGAAATTTGCAAGCTTATTTTTCAAAATAGCATTTTCATCTTTAAGTAACTTGCAATTCTCACAATCAACCACAATATTCAATCTACTAGCACAATCACAAGAAGAACTAGCATATATAAGATCAAGAGTTTCATTTTGAAGATTAAGCTCATCAACTTGTTTTTGAAGTTCTAAAATCTCTTGTTGATGTTTCAAAATGAGCTTCTTCCTTTCAATATTTTTCGAAGCTAGTTTCTTGAGATGTTCATGCATTTCCTCATAAGCATTATATAGAATTTCATATTTAGAAGAAATTTCGGATTTAGTTTCACTTACATCGCTTTCATAGCTTTGTTCACTTGATTCATCATTTGAACTTTCCTCTTCTTCTACTAGAGCTATCAAGTTGAGACAAGCGGCATCCTCATCATCCGAAGAACTATTCGATGTGTTTTTCTTGTCATCTTCATCATCACTATTCCAAACTATGTATGCTCTTTTAGATTTTGAATTTTTCTTTTCTTTCTCCTTCTTCTTGAGATACTTAGAGCATGAGTACTTGAGATGACCGGGCTTTCCACATTCATGGCAAACTATACCTTCTTTTGATGTCTTGGTCTTGTTGTGTGGGGGATCCTTCTCTTTACTTTTGTTCTTGTTCAACCTTCCTTTTCTCCTTAGAATCTTATTGAACTTTCTTAGTAGAAGCTTCATCTCCTCTTCATCAATGTCCGAATCAGAATCTTCATTATCATTACTATCGTAACTCTCTTCCTTTTTATATGAACTTTTGGCTTTAAGAGCAATTCCTTTTCTTTCCTTGTACTTATCCGACTCTTCATGCATATGCAAACGTCCAAGCTCCATTTCATGTTCTTGAAGCTTTCCGAAAAGTGTAGCTAAGTCCATGGTGTCCAAGTCCTTTGATTCAACAATTGCGGTAACCTTAGGTTGCCATTCCCTACTTAGACATCTTAAAACTTTGTTAACAAGTTCACAATTCAAGAAAGTTTTTCCATGAGCAATGAGATGATTAACAATATGAGTAAAACGCTTTTGCATAAAACATATAGATTCATTAGGCAACATACGAAACAATTCATATTCATGCATCAAAGAATTTAATCTAGCACGCCTAACTTCACTAGTGCCTTCATGTGTGACTTGCAAGGTGTCCCACATTTCTTTGGCATTACGACATTGGGAGATTCTAAAGAACTCATCATAAGATAAAGCGGAGGTGATGATATTCTTAGCTTTTAAATCATATTGAATTTTCCTTTTATCATCATCGGTCCACTTATCTTTGGGAGTTAGTGTAAGTACACCTTCTACTTCTTTTGAGGGAATATAAGGATCATTTTCAATGGCTTCCCAAATGTTCACATCTATGGCTTCTATAAAGATTCTCATCCTAATTTTCCAATAAGCATAACCCTCTCCACCAAACATAGGAGGGCGGCTAATTGAAGCACCTTCACCACCAAAGGGATTCGTAGAACCCATTGTAGTTTCCTCAAGGATCTTAACGAAAAAGCTCTATGCTCGTGTCTTTCGATCGAGCTCTGATACCAATTGTTAGAACCTACAATCGGTGGGTGAAATAACTAGGAGACAGTAGGAGAACACCTAGAAGGGGGGGTTGAATAGGTTTTAGAGAAACCTTGAAAGATTTTCGAAAGAAACAAATCGAAACGATTAAAACAAATGATTTTTGCAAATTTCTCAGCTGTTAATCGATTAATAGAATGGCTAATCGATTAATGCCGAAAGCTTGATTAAAATTAATC
Organism: Crotalaria pallida; assembly: GCA_037953625.1. Taxonomy (NCBI): domain Eukaryota; kingdom Viridiplantae; phylum Streptophyta; class Magnoliopsida; order Fabales; family Fabaceae; genus Crotalaria; species Crotalaria pallida. Next base: position 52,604,442 of record CM075651.1, read on the forward strand.
GATTAATGAAAACAATTACTCGATTAATCACTGTTAAAACTGAAAAATCACTTTTCAATCAAATACGAAAATCAATCAATTAACACATATGATCAGAGATAAAGCGGAATTGATTAACACCAATATTCTTATTGATTACCTAGGTTATGAAAATGATTTTCCCCAAATCAATTTACACAATTAAGATTCAATTCAATCAATTATGAAAAATCACTTTTTCTAGGTTTTCAACCAAGAACACAATTAATGACTTGAATGTAAAGAGTTAAGGGTTTAGAGATACTGCACAGTGATTTATACTGGTTCACTTTCATCCACTTGAAAGCTACATCCAGTCCCCTCTTCAACCAAGAGAGATTCTTCACTATGAGGAATTAGAGTTCTCAAATTACAAGTAAATGCCTCACAAGACTCCCTTCTTGCTAGCCTACAAGAGATACCACACCCTTGCCTTGTAACCCTATTGAATATAATCTAACCTCTTCTCTTGCTTGCCGATTCCCCACAACAAGTCTTGCAATTTGCTTTGAGATACTTCAAAGGCTTCCACTTGCTTGATGATGCCTCACACCAAGACTTCCAATTTTCTTGTTAACACAACAAGACTTCCAATTGCTTGATAACAATCAAGACTTCCAAATGCTTGTTTGCTTGATGAACAACCAAGACTTCCTTTGTTGTAGATAGCTTGCCTTCTTTGCAATGATTACAACTCAAATGAAAAACAATAACAATCCTATGAATCTCTTTCAAAAGCTATGAAAATATCAACATAAGAGATTCAAAGATTCTTGATCAAAGAATGTAAAAGTTAAAGCTTTGATCTACGAAAGTGAGAGAGAATAGAGTGGCTTTTAGAAATTGATTTGTTTTAAAGTGTAATAATGATTCACAAAGGTTAGGAAAAAGTTTATATAGAATACCCAAAAGTTGTAGCACTTGAAAACTGATTTTGAGAAGTGAAAAACGTATTTTAAGAACTAGATCTGTACGTGTTAATCGATTAACAAAGGTCTTAATCGATTAATACACGAGTTAATCGATTAAGTGCGTAAGGCATGAAAATTCTAATCGATTAGTCAAAGTGCTTAATCGATTAGCCAAAGTGCTTAATCGATTAGTCAGATGAAAACCACTTAAAAACTTGTTTTCTCAAAAACTAAACCTTTTCTTTCAAACCTTTAAGCCACCTATTGATTTTAGGTTAAGTGAAAACTCAAATTATGATATAATCATGACCTTGATAGAGATTCACTACCCTCTATTAACTCTACCCAAACTCATAAACTAAAAGACTTGAGAGGCGAAAGATATTACAATAAAACATAAACTACCAAACTAAGTCTTCATGAGCTTGCTCTCTCTTCATCACTTGATGTTTGTTGTTGCTTGATGAGCTTGAACTTGATCAACACATTTGTAACTTGTTCAAAACCTTTTGTCATTTATCAAAACATTCTCAATGGATCTTATAGTCGGTTACTCCGAGTGGCTATCAAACACAGTTCTGGTCAGGAAATCAAATGGCAAATGGCGCATGTGCGTCGACTATACTGACCTAAACAAGGCATGCCCAAAGGATCAATATGCACTACCAGTCATCGAAAAGTTGGTTGACAGATCGTCAGGATATCAACTCCTCTCGTTTATGGATGCTTACTCGGGGTACAATCAGATCCCAATGTACCCCCCGGATCAGGAGAAAACGGCCTTCATCACTGAAAGGGCCACATATTGCTATACAGTAATGCCCTTTGGGTTGAAAAACGCTGAAGCAACATACCGGCATATGATGAACAAGGTCTTCTACGGTTTGATTGGTCCTACTCTAGAGGTATATATTGATGACATGATTACTAAGAGCAGAAGGAAGGAAGATCACTCTCACGACCTAGCGGCAGTTCTTGCTTGGATTAGAAAGCACAATATGCGACTCAACCCAGAAAAGTGTACCTTTGGTGTTCTGGAAGGAGCCTTCCTGGGTTTCATGCTCACTGAGAGGGGCATAGAAGCAAACCCATAAAAGTATCGGGCTATTTTGAAAATGCATAATCCTTCCAGTGTTAAGGAGGTCCAAAGGTTAACAGGTAGGATGACAGCCCTATCTAGATTTCTTCCTCAAGCAACCAAAAAGGCTTTCCCATGGTACCAATTGCTGAGAAAAAATAACGATTTTCACTGGGACGAATCATGTGAACAAGCGTTCGTTGAATTAAAGGAATATTTATCGTCCCCTCCTATTCTCACTAGCCCTCGGGAAGGGGAGACTCTGTTCGTATACTTATCCATTCACTAGTAGAGAAAATGGATTTTACATCAGCCAATTAACATCTGTTTTAAAAAAAAAGATGTAAAAACAAAACGTGGTGGCAAACTTGTAAATAAGTTTAAAATGGAAAACATTCCGCATCAGTTTTTTTATAACTGATGCGGAAATAAATAGTTTCTTGCACAGTCCGCATCAGTTTTTGATTAACTGATGCAGAATGTCTTATTTCTGCCACTTTCCGCATCAGTTTTTAAATAAATGATGCGGAATATGTAACAGCCCGATTTTCGTAACTCAAAGTAATTAACTTTTATGTATTAAAGTTACCAAAATTGAGGCCAAATTTTTTTTTTTTTGAAAACATTGTTGAAAAGTCATCGGTGTATTTAAAAATTCTTTTGCTGAAAACTGAGTTGTTACTAAAACCATCTTTCACATAAAACATTCATGTACATAAAGTGTCTTGGCTTAAGAACTTCAAAACATTTTCTCAAAAGATTACAATATAGAATTAAAAGCTTAGCTGAATTACATAAGTGGCTCATTGCTTGGTAATCCTTCACTCAAACACTAACAATAGACTTAACTAAGAAAACTATCCCTAACTCTTCCTGTCGAACACAACCGGATGAAGCTTCCCTTTCTTCCTTCGCCCTTTCTTCACTCCCGAAGATGAAGCCACCTCTGTCGCTGCTTTTACGTTGTCGTTAAGCTCCAGCTCCAATTCATCTCGAGTGATGATCTCCATATGATGCTCCGTCTGCCCGTTGAGATATCAGCAGCACCGATATGCCAACGAACAGGAGAGAGTAAGCGATCCGAACGACGAATCATCGACGGTGTGGGATTACAATAAGCGAGATATCAAGACCATACAAGCATACAACACACAACATACATACAACACAACAATCAAGCATATCATTATTATCATTATTCTTATCATTATTTCCTTATTTTACCAAACTTATTATCTTCTCTTTATCATAGACATTTCTTCTTTCTCAATCTCACTTTCAAGTCATTCATTTTCATTTCTCAATTCAGTTCTTGCCATCAACATTCCAGGGGACTTCACTTCATAATATTATCAATCTTTTTATTACTTTCAAACTTTTATTATCAAGTCTTATCAAATCACAACCATCGATGATTGGGGAAAGCTTAGAATATCATCGAGGTACTCGTTTCGTTTGCCGTCGACACACACGTCTACATCTCCTCGGTCATCCACCCAACCTAGTAGGAAGCTAACAGGAGTACAGGACCTTTACCACGCGGGCACGACAGCTGTCTCAACATCAATTGGCTCCAAGCCAGGAGAACTGTAGAAAACTCGGGTACAGTCCCAAATCAATTTATATAATATCAATTCATTTCATATAATCAAGGCTCACTGTAGAAAACTCGGGTACAGTGGCAATCAAGATGCCCCGTTCCAGTCCCTCTCACTGTTCTCGAAATGCCATAGGGGTGACAGCACTATTCCGGTTCTGGGTGTAGAACTTACCACGGCATTAGGACCCAGTCCCTACCACGTCTGGCTAACACATATGGAATTCGTTCCGCCCAGAATAGTACTCAAGGCCTCATGACGTTTTACCGCCCTAGCCTACCCTATTGCATTCACAACCCGAATATCCCTGATATCCGGGGTATCTTCCTCTCCACTACTTCGCACTCTCATACCTCACCACGTTAGTGTCTTTTAAAGTCTTTTATCTTTTTAATTAACCTAAGGTCGGCCCATCCTTCGTGCATCCCTTCAATGAGTCCCGACCACTAACTTTGCACCATCTTTTCTCATCAGAGCACAGAGCTGGGTTCGCATCATCACATTTGCATCTCATTCACAATTTCCTCAATATCTCTTTTCACAATCTTTTTAAAGCCACATTTTATCATCTTTCTCAAAATCTCAAATCATAAACTTTCGCAAACTCTCATTTCATAACTCTTTCTCAAAATCTTGTTCGATAAACTTTCTCAAAAGTCTCAGTTCACAAAATTTCCTTAAATTCTCATTTCACAACCTTTCGAAAAATTTTCCTTTCATCACTTTCTAAAAATCTCATTTCAGAAACTTTCTTGAAATACTATTTCGCAAACTTTCCCAAATATCATCTTTCTCAAAAAACCTCATTTCATAAAATTTCTAAAAATCTCCCTTTTTCAAAACCGTTAAAAATCTCAGTTCACAAACCTTTCGTGAAAACTTACTTCTTAGATTTTTACAAAATCTCTTTTCACATATTTACTAAAAATCTCGTTTCAGAAACCCTTTTCAAAAATTCTCATTTTCAAAAAAACTTTTTCAAAAGTCTCATTTCACTAGCTTTTCGTAAAATCTAATTTCGCAAACTTTTCGTAAAATTTTCTCAAAAGAACATTTCACAAGTTTTCTAAAAATCTCATTTCATAAAATCTTTCAAAAATCTCGTTTTAAAAACCTTTTCAAAAACCCCTTTTTCACTGAGCGCTAATGGAGGAGCAAGCTCAACTCAACACTAGTCTCTTTCCAAAAACGTCAACAAAGGAGCCAAGCTCCACTCAAATCCCATCTCATTTCCATAATCAATAACAACATCGCTTTCCCAACTCTGGCTTAACCTCATTCTTATCATCAAATCTGTCCCTAATCTCACTTCTTTATCTCTTTATTTCCAATCACTCTCATTTTCCTTATCATCATTCCTTTATCTTTGTGCCATTTTCCTTTCACTAACTTATTTATTCTCTTTTCATTTTCAGGATGTAGCAGACGTCCATCAACATATTATTCATGTTGATTCACAATATAATTATCATCATGCATAACTAAATAAATAAATACAACATGCTATTTCACATCATCAACACACAATCATCACACAACAACAATGTGGTCTTTGTCACCTTCGTATAAGTGGCCACACAACACAAACAATTGCCACTATACTACTGACTCCGAACCACTTAGTTCCGATCTTTGAGATGATACGGAATGTCCTAATATATCACCTAAATACCACAGTGTCTTAGGAAAGCTTTTCTCTCACCTGAGGTCCAGCAATTAAACGTACTCGATCTCCGCGGATCCTTGTCGCTGTAACACCCCGCAAATTCCTCGTACTGAATTCAAATACTAAAAAGGTTTATTTTGAGAAAAATGTTTTTGAAAGATTATTTTCTTAGATAAATTTCTTAATTCACATTTTCAAAGTGGAAAATGAATTTAAAGAAATGATTTCCATGAAATAATGTGATGAGTTTTAAAGTTGAGTGTGAAAAATAATTATGTAATTGATATTTGTGGTGCTTTAAGGGGATTTTGGTTTTTATATATATATATATATATGATGTTATAAATAAGAAAATCCATTTTCTATGTATGTGCATGTATGTGTATGTACGGTTTTTGTATGAATGTATGTGTGAAAATGATATGTGTATGCATGTGTGTGCAATACGTGTAAGTGTGTGTGTGTATGCATGTATATGTAGGTGTGTGCCGTGTATGTATGTGGGTAGGTGGAAGCCTAGAATTTTCCTAAGTGTTGGCCAAGTAACTAAGTGAACCAAGTTTCTAACTAAGACCTAACCAAGTTGGTAGAAACCCTAAAGATAAGCTAACTAGTCTTTGAACCTAAAATGACCCCTAAGCACCTAAGCCACCCTACCTTGTCTCCTTAGCAATGCTAAACTTCACCCATGCAAATTCTTGAAGAGCCAAAATTACACCCTTCCATCTACACACATGGCCGAAACTTACAAGGTTAAAAGAGGAAGAACATGAGTTGATTATATAAGCCACCACCCTTAGTTTCTTTCACCCACTTCTCATTCATTTCTCTCATTTCCATTCATTTTCCAAACACCTTTGTTGAGAGCACATGTCAAAGCTCTCAACACATAGAAAATAGAGGGTGAGGCCGTGAGCTACAAGGAGGAAGGAGGAGGAAGATCTAGCCAAAAACCTAAGTTTTAATTGAAGATCCAAGACCTTAGAAGCTTGAAGATCAACCCTTTCTTGGTGGGTAGTCCGAAAATTATGAAGAAAGTTGTAATAGTTTAGATTTTTCCTTTTGATCTTGTGATTTTTCTTTCTTTTCTTCTTTGCATGTTAATTCCCAAAAGCTTAAATGATGAGTACAAGTGTGTTTGTAATTGATCATGGATTTTAAAGTTTAAAGCAGCTTATAAACTTCTAACTAACGGACTTCATAACTCCATTAAGGTCTTCATGAATGATCTTAAAGTTTTTCAACATAAATCTTAAAGATCTAAATAGTTTTGGAGATTTTTGTAAAGTTTAAAGTGTATCTCTTTACATATTAATTTCTCAAAGCTTGAAGAAATTTGTGAACATCTAATCAACGGATTTCCTAACTTGTTTAAAGTTTTCATAAGAGATCCTAAAGCTTTTCAAACTAAATCTTCTAAATCTAAAGGTTTGATGAGATTTTTGTGAAGAATGAAGTGGATCTCTTTGCATGTTGATTTTCTTTCTTAAACCGTGATTTAAAGATGAATTGGTGTTGCATGTTGATTTGTTGATGATCTTGATGATTTGAGTTCATGCATGTGTTAATTAACCCTTGATCTTGAATTTTTAAGACTAAATGAACTTATAAAACACTAAATCAAGAACTCTACAATTCGGTCATGATTAAAAGTGTAGGTCTTGATGTTTTTAATTGGTTGCATGTTAATTTTATGTTCATGACATTTGATGTGAGGTGTTGAAATGTTTAATTTTTGATTTGGTTTTGATAAAACTTTGATTTGTGGAGTTTTGACCTTTGAAAGCTTTAAATCCTATTTTGATCTATGAATAAGTTATACTCATGGAGTCATGCATGTTGTTTTAAACCAAAAAGACTTGATTTTCTTCAATAACCATCACGGTTTTCACCTTTCCTTACCCAAAGTAATTTTAATCTTTGATTTACACTATTATGTTTGATTTCATGACTTGATCTACAAGATCTAGGTACATGCATGTGGTTTTGAACAAAAAGATTTTTCTCTTCCTTAATGATCCTCACGGTTCTACCAAGAACCAAGGGAGATCAACTTTTGAAAAATGATTTTTGTCTTGATCCATGTTATAGGTGCATATATGATGAAGATTTAAAGTAAAAACTTGATTGTCAATTGATGTGCACTCGGTTTACCTTTGAAAAAGGAAATACTATTTTTTTAAACCGTTGTGTAGGAAGGTGCATGATAAAGCCCATGAACCTTAATATGTGCATGATGAAAAATGAACCAAAATCCTTGTTTTGACCATGATGATATTTGGCCTACACATACTAGCTAGACTAGGATCCTTTTTCAATGAAATGACATAAAAACAATGAGTGTGTTTGTGGAGTATTGTTAAGTTAAATTGTATGAAATTGTGTTGAGAATATCTAATTTATATTCGATTCTTTTTATTAAAAGATAAGGGAAATAAATGAACTAAATGGTTTTAGAAAAAGTTTTGTGGATATGTGTGTGCATGAGAGTGTATTCGGGTGAGAGTAAAATAGAGAGTAAATGATTTTGTTGCGTGAAAAAGAAAATGGAATTTAAGTGCTGAAATGAATCAAGTTGATTATGTGTGCTAAATTGTAATTCCTAACTTGTTTTCCTTGATTATACTCGGCCATCTAGTGTAAATAAATTTAGGGAGTTTAAATTGCATGAAATAAACTGTACATGATGATCTCTGAAAAGAATAAAGTTGTTTAAGGTAAGAAAAATAAATGTAAATGTGTTTGATTTACATTTTTGATTCAATTTGGTTTGTGAATATATGCATGACTAAATGTTTTGTGAGAATGAATTATTTGTGAGTGCATGATTGCCTTGATAATTGACTAACTTGGCTATACGTTTCTAATTAACTAATAAGGTGTTGTTGGTTGTATGTTAAGTTGATAATTGGAAAGAAATTAAGTATATAATTGATTTTGAAGAATTGTTGGTTTTAGAATGATTTGATGAGAATTGCTTGGGATTATTGGATTGTGTTCATGACTATACAAGATTTGTTGTATGATAAAAGGTTTGGATTAAAGTGTTATTTTTGAGTTAAAGAAATATTTGAAATAAAAAGTGTTTTTACGCTGTTTTCGGAATTTTATCAAAAGGATTTTTGTAAAATAATTCTTTGCTGTCCAGAGTTAATTATAATTGTCTCTTAACTTTAAAAATGTATTCAAGTAATTCAAAGTAAAGTTTTTAAGTGATAATTGATTAAAGAAAAACCCAAACTAGAAACGGTTATGTTTTAAAAAGTCTTCCGACGAAGAACGAAAAGTGTTTTGAGATGTGAAAAGATTTTCTTCTTATACATTAATTGTAACACCCCTAATTTTCGTTTCCCAAATAACCAAGAATTTAATTATAACAATTATTTTATAATTGAATTTTGAAGGTTTTAGTTTTTGTACATTATGTGTTTTTATTATAAAAATATGAGATATATTTTTATATGGTTATTTTGTACAAAAATATGAATATTGCAATTTAGTCCTTGGATTGAGACCTAATTGCAATATTAAAAAGGTTTTTGAAGAAAGAGTAATTAAATTATTAATTTTTGAATTTTACCAGTATGTAACCGGTTAGAGGGGCTTTGTAACCGGTTACACAATGAACTCAGGAAACTGGGTTAGTGCGTTTGATGAGTAATCACGCGTTTTAACCCAGAATTCGCCACGAATCCCACTAATTGCATGTTGGAGGACGCGTGTCTTCCTGCATGTCAACGAATTCCTCTATAAATTGAAGGAATTCTGAAGGGTTGGAGGTTGATGCACTTGATTTCTGGTGGAGAGGCTGAAATTAGGGTTCCAGATTCGTGTTGAACAATTCGTCTTCTTCGTTGAGGGTTAGAGAGGGAAACACACCTTTCTGGAAAGCTTAAATCGAGAGCTTTCCAGTGATATACACCTTGTGAGCTGAGGGTTCTTGTGTGAGGAGGAATCAACCTTAGAAATTGGAGCTGGGAAACTGAACTCTGTCTTCTCTTGGTTCTGGAAGCTGAGTTCGAGCTTTGATTCTGGTAAGCACAGATAATGTTTAAGCTTCAAATCACTTTTATTTTCTAGTGCATGTTACCCAGATCAAGTTCTAATTGTTTTCCCCAATTTCTTTGGCCAATTGCTATGTCAAAATTTCTGGTCTTTGAACCCTGTTGATGGAAATCGTGGCTGAGAGCAGAACCTAGGATTTGTGGGGAATCTATGTTGGAGCCTTTCTCTCTGCATTGTTTTGGATCAAGCACGAACCTAAGGTAAGGGGGAAGCTTACCATTTGCTAGAATGAGAATAAATTGTGGTAGAATATAGGATGAGTCACCAAGAGACTCAAAGGGCATAAGTTGAAATGGATAGATGGCTTGGAGGCCAATTTGAGCTCAATTGTTGTTTTGAGCAATTTTCAATTGATGCATGCAAGCTAAATGAAGACCGATTTCTGTGTTTAAGTGTTTGATTTCAGTTTTGTTGTGCTAAATTGGGTTTATGTGAATTTTCATGCAATTTGATTCAATAAACTTGATGCATGCAATGTGAATGTATTTCTGGGTGTAAGCATGTTTAATTTAAGGCATATGAACTTGGTGTATACCGGAATTTGGTTAGATTTGAGAAAGGAAGAAATGAGTTGTTAAAACTCTTGTTTTAGTGGTCAGACTGCATAATCTAACCGGTTACACGATTTTTGTAACCGGTTAGACACTGTAAAATTTTCAAAGAAAAATTAGTTGCAAATCAGTTCTGAAACCTTAAAGGGTTTGCACTCAAATCTAAGCCTTAAATTCAGTATGCATAGTCTGAAACATGAGTTGTTATCATGCAAAAATTCAGATTGGAAAGATTGCTATTTATGCCTTAAATTGATGGAATAATTTCAAGTGAAATTATGTTCATTGGAAAAGAATATGTGATTTGGACTTTTGAATGATGAAACAATGGTTTTTGAGGTATAAAAATAAAGTTAAAAGTGTTTTGGATTGAGTAGAGAATTCAAGAAAAAGGGTTTTCTGAATTGCAATGGTAAACAGTTCAGGTCTGTAATTCTAACCGGTTAGCCTGAAACTGTAACCAGTTAGTACCTGAATCTGAAAAATAAAAAGTTAAGTTTTTGAATACCATTGACTTTGTTTTACCCAATCTAAGTTTAATGACATGTTTTGGGATATTTCAAAGGAGAATTTTTGTGTCAAAGACTATACCTCAAATAAATCATTCAAAAGAGAAATTGGAATATTTCTAAATCACAGTAATTAATGGAAAGACCAACCTTAGTAATTATGCATGCAATACATGCATAGAGAAAGGTAATGAAATAGGTTGGCAAAGATAGTTTGTGATGTTCGGGTACTTGACCCTGTACTCTAGGAGTACTAAACTAATGCAACCAATTTGATGACACATTCTGGGAATGTGGCCATTGTCTGGGACATGGTTTCTTGGACACGTTCTGGGAACGTGATGCACACTCTGGGAGTGGTGCTTGATTTTATTCCAAGTTTGGTTTGCGATACGTTCTGGGAACGTATGTGAGTGTTCTGGGAACACATTGGTTTAATAATGGAATTAAACATAAAAACCAACCTTGATGATTGTGCATTCATATAGAATGGAAGTTTGGTTGGTAGGAACGTTTATCATATTCTGGGAATATGAGGAGGGTACTCCGGGAGTACCAAATTATAACCTACTTGATGACACATTATAGATATGTGGCCAGTGTCTAGGACCTGGTTTTATACGTTCTGGGAACGTATGTTGGTGTTCTGGGAACACTTTGATAAGCAACCTATTGGATGACACATTATAGATATGTGGCCAGTGTCCGGGACCTGGTTTTTATACGTTCTGGGAACGTATGCGTTCTGGGAATGTGATGCACACTCTGGGAGTGATGCTTATTTATCCAAGTAAGGTTTGCTACACGTTCTGGGAACGTGATGCACACTCTGGGAGTGAATGCTTATCATCCAAGTATGGTTCGGCATTACGTTCTGGGAACGAATGTCGGTGTTCCGGCAACACAACGGTGTATTGGAAGGACGTCCAAGATGGACTTTTAGAGGCCTCAGTTGTGGAAGGAAATCATGCATCATGCCACCTGCATTGAAAGAATTATTCAAATTAACCGGGTGTGCTCATATGATTATGCATCGTGATTTGCTACATGTTAACTTGTGGATGTTAGTTTTATTCTCATTTGAGTATGCGAATATGTATAGCTAACCCCCATGCCCTTATTAGGTGTTGATCGTGCATCTAGCTTGCACAAGAATCTGTAAAGGGAGATGTCTCTTAGGTGCATGCAGAGTGTAGAAGGTGTGGGTTGGTAACCCGTTGTGCAGATATCGAGGATCCGACCAGAAGGATGTTTGGACAAAGGACCAGTGACCAGCTCTATAACATTTCTATTTTTAATAGAACTTATATGATACATACTTTGGAAAAAAGTATCATAAGAGGAATTCAGTTTCATAATTATACTTATTTGGTATTAATGGACTTGTTACACTTGATATATTTTGGGGGTACAACATGATGATTTTACTATGTTTCCGCAAACTCTGATTTTGGTAGCCAACCTTTATCATTGATCAAGTGTTTCTGAAATTAAATTTTCAAGAGAAGAGAAAATTCTTATTTTCAGATCTTTTTCCAACGATAACAAGTCCAAGTTTTCATAAACTTCTTACTTTTCTTATAAAGTAAGATGATATACACGGAGTGTTACATTAATAACGTAAGCGTATTTTATTTAGTACGAGGAAAAATCTTAAAGACGAGGGATTGGGGCAGCCGACAGCACAAAGGATCCGAAACGACGGTACGCATTAAATTGCTGGACCTCAGGTGAGAGAGAAGCTTTCCTAAGACACCGTGGTAGTTAGGTGATATATTAGGACGTTCCGTATCATCTCAAAGATCAGAACTAAGTGGTTCGGAGTCAGTAGTATAAGTGGCAATTGTCTGTGTTGTGTGGCCACTTATACGAAGGTGACAAAGGCCACAATATTGTTCTGTGATGAGTGTGTGATTGATAGCATGCTTTTATGTTTTATTATGCCTGATGATATTTACTGTTGTTAAATTAAATGAGTAATATGCTGATAGACACATCTTGAATGAGAAATGAAGACGAAAGGAATAAGTTGAGAAAGTAATGAAATTAAAAGTAAAGACACAAAGAAAGATCTAATGATTGGAAATAAGGTATGCGCTGGAAAGGAAAGAAAGAGTTGAGAATTGGGGAATGAAATTGAGGATAATGATGAGAACGAGCCAGAGCTGGGGAGAGTGATGTGAATGTGGATATGAGATGTGATTTGAGCGGAGCTAGGCTCCTTTTGTTTTTGGTTTTAGTCTGGGACTAGTGTCGAGTTGAGCTTGCTCCTCCATTAGCGCTCAGCAAAGTTGTAAATTTTGGAAAGAGGTTTTGAAAAGCAGTTTTTGAAAAGGTTTGAGAAGAGCTTTTTGAAAAGATTTTTGAAAAGAAATTTTTGAAAAGATTTTTGGAAAGGAAAATTTTTGAAAAGATTTTGAAAGGGATTGTTGTAAAAGATTTGTGGAAAGAATCTTTTGAAAGAGTTTTGATGAAATAATCTTTTCGAAAAGTTTTGTGAAAACCTATATTTTTGGAAAGAAGTTTCCGGAAAGAAATTCTTTGATAAAGTTCCGAAAGGATATTTTCAAGAAAGTCTTTTGAACTGATGAATTTGAGAAATCGTTGTGAAATAACATTTTTGAGAAAGTTTATGAGAGAGGATTTTATGAGAAAGGCTATGAAACAATCTTTTGTGAAAGTTATAAAAGAGTGTTTTGAGATAGTTTTTGAAAAGATTGGTTTGAGAAAGGATGTTGAAATGAGATGATTTCGAGAAATGGAGAATGTTGAGAAAGTTTGAGAAGTGAGATTTGAGATTGTGATGTGATCCCAGCTCTGTGATATGTGAGAAATGATGAGAGAAAGTTTGTGCAAAGTTAGTGGTCGGGACTCGTTGAAGGGTTGCACGAAGGACGGGCAGACCTTAGGATAATTAAAAAGATTAAAAGACTTAAAAGACATCCGTGGTGAGGTATGAGAGTGCGAAGTAGTGGAGAGGAAGAAACCATATGTATCTGCGGATACTTAGGAGGAGATTGCATTAGGGGAGGACAATGACGGTGAAACGTCAAGAAGTCTAGAGTATATTTCTAGGCAGAACGAACTCCACATGTGGCACACTAACGTGGTGGGGACTGGGTCTAATGCCGTGGTAAGTTCTGCGGGCCCACTAGAAATATACTGTCTCCCCCTAGATTGCAAATCGAGAACAGTGAGAGGGACTGGAGTGGGGCATTATGTTTGCCACTGTAGTGAGACAGTGTGCCATGTATATGAATTGCTATGATTATGATTTGAGGATGAGACCTCCTGGTCTGGGACCATTTGATGTGTGACAGCTGTCGTGCCCGCACGGTAAAGGTCCTGTACTCCTGTTTGCTTCCGACTAGGTTGGGTGGATGACCGAGGAGATGTAGACATGAGTGATAGCCGAGAACGAAACGAATTTTCTGATGATGTATGGTATATTTCCCCAAAAGCATTAACGAGGGTGATTCGATAAGACTGGATGAAAAGAAAACGAGAAGTTAAGGGAGATAAAGGAATAAAAGAAAGGAAGAAAGAACACTAATGAGAAATGCATAAAAGAGGATAATAATGATAATGATATGTTTGATTGCTGTGTGCCTGTGTGTCATATAGTATGCTTGTATGGTCCTATTCTTTTGCCTAGCGTAATCCCACACCGTCGACGATCCGTCGTTCGGAATGCTTACTCTCTCCTGTTCGTTGGCATATCGGTGCTGCTGGTATCTCAACGGGCAGATGGAGTATCGGACAGAAGTCACCGTACGAGGCTACAGGAACCACAAAGAGAAGATTCGGTAGGAGACTCGAGGGAACTCCATCACTCTCAATGGAGCAGAGCCGGAATTTACTAGCAAGGAGGGAATCACAACAAGGAAAGGCATCATCTTCGAGAGCCAAGAGAGAACGCAAGAAGAAGAAGGAACTTCACCCAATTGTTTTCAATAGGATAGTGTGGTTAGATTAGATTGTGATAATTGTTGAGTCAAGGATTACCGATGCCATGAGCCATTATGTAATTGAGCTAAGTTTTTAATCTGACTTGTGGAGCACATCCTTATGCAAAATTAATTCATGTAAAGTTTTGAAAACTGTTAATATGATTTTGAACCAAGTTCTTTTTATGAAAATGAAAGTTTTCTGAAAATAAAAGCTTTAGTAACAACTCGGTTTTCAGCAAAAGGATGTTGAAGTACCACAACGACTTTTCAATGTTATGTTGACAAAAAAAAAATTTGGCCTCATTTTTGGCAACTTTAATAAATAGAAGTTAAATGTTTTGAGTTACGAAAATCGGGCTGTTACAGAATGGTATCAGAGCTTATGGTAATCCTTGGTGGCCTTAAGCATGGGCTTACATGCTTTGTTTGTGTGACTCTGTGTGTTTGCTAGTGTAAGGATAGGAGCATAAGATTCGGTTCTCATCTTTCTAGGATGTAAGACGTTGATTGCGGCTTAGCGTCGGCCCAGTTAGTTTAAGGAACCTGTTCATCTTGTAGATTGAGGAACGTAGAGTAAGTAGAAGCGAATAGGATTAGAACCCTCAACCTTTGATGTGTCCTTAGTGTTTGATAATTTCCCAGTTGTTGGCCTAGACGTACCCTTGTCCAAGAAGTAGACAGTATCTTTGAGAAACTAGGATGTTATTCTTGGAACCCCTGTTTGTTGAATTGCTTCAACAAAACGGTTAGTATTATTAAAATTCGAACGTTTTCTTCATGAGCCTTGCTATTAACCTATAGCCTTACCGATTCCGTTTGAGATTCATTAGCCTGAATTGTGGAGTTAGAAGTGCCATAGTTACCCAGATAGCTTAGGCTTGAACGATTAAGGAAGGATAAATGGTTTGAATTAAGTGAGGGTACAATATCGCAGTGGATTTAGTTATAAGTTTGATCAAAGTTGGGGAGTTACAAGAAGGAAAAGAGGAGCATTTTCCCGGTCCTTAGAGGAAACTCTGAGGAAAGTTTGAGGATTAGAATTGCTATACCCATAATCATAGGTTTAGACGGCGAAATTGGTAGGCTTGATTGATGTTTAGGAAAGATCTAAGAAGAAAAGTGAGATTGTTTGAGGAAGTAAGTAAACCCAGATTGTAATAGAATCCCTTAAGTTATAGAATTGATAGATCGAAAACCTTAGGAGAGCTGAAGGAAGGAGTGAGTATTGTGAGATAGTAAGGACCTAAGTTGTAGAGAATAGCGAAGATCTAAGGGTTCTAGACTAAACCCTATGCTTTTGGAGATGTGTGAATCCTTGTTTTCTTTATTTTCCCTAAGTCCGAACCTATGGTTGGACTTTTGTGACGACAATCAGCTAAAGGAGCGACATCCTCTTCGGCTAGTCCGTTGGACTTGACCCGATTCGACACGCAAGTGATGGTACGAGTGGAACTTCTTCGTCTGAAAGCGACAAACAATGAGCACGACAAAGTGAATTAGACCAGCAAAAGGGGAATACGACCATGAAGCCAGAGGAAAGTATTCTTATGAAAGTCAAGGTGATGTGAGAATTTTATACCCTGCTGCCCAATCCGTAACGAATTTCTCGGGGACGAGAAATCTTTAAGTTGGGGAGAATGTAACACCCCGCAAATTCCTCGTACTGAATTCTGTAACACCCCAATTTGGAAAACTCGAAAACAAACAACTTTAATCACTAAATAATTTGCTTCTGAAAAATAGGGTAAATTTTTTTTTTTAAAAAACAAATGATGTAACTCGTCGTTCAAGCTTTCCAAAACAAGGTATTACTTTCTAAACCTTTCTCTCAAAAACGTTTGCTGAAGTTTCTAAAAATAGTTTAATATTGAAAACTTACTTTCAACAGATAGGTAAAACATTTCACTTATAGAAAACATAACTGATTTACTTAAAACGGTTATCTGTCTGATTACGACAGTCTTTCGGAAAACAGTTTGGAAAACAGGTCTTAAAGATTCTTTTAAAAGTGGTCACCATAGATCAGCGGTGCCATTCTTACATAACATTTACCTTGCCAAAACATTACAAAAAAAAAGGGGTACACTTGATATACATATCATGCAAGGGTCCATCGGGAACCTAATTATAACTACTAAGCAGCGTCCCCTTCTTGATCCAGAACGTAAGTTCCCAAAAGCAGTCTCTGTCGTCCAGCAGCAGCCCTCTCGTCAGCACATCACGATCAGCAAGTCCTTCTTCCGGGAGAAGCATCACCAGCTCCGCTATCTTTTAGAACCAAAGGTTCATCGTCACATGTGCACAAGAAGTTGAGAGAGTAAGTTATTCGAATGGAATTACTCCCATCGACTTCTTGGATTTACACTAGCGACGCATACCAGAACAAAACATACAATACAAATAGTACAAATAGATAATTGTGCAAGATGCATGAGGATGCAATGCAATTTTCGCATTATCTAATACTTTATCCTTATCTTAAGGGAATCTCTCGATCGATCGTCTCGCAAAGTCGAATCTCTTTAACAGCTTATCTCACAAAGTCGAAGTCTCTTTGTCAACATATCACGGGTCCATCACATCGAAAATTCAGGCTTTATGGTCTTGGGTTCAGGTCTACATCTCCTTGGAATCCATCCACCTAGTTTGGAAGCAATCAGGAGTACAGGATCTCTAACCACACCGGCTTTTACTGGATGGAAAAACAAATGCTCGGGAAATAAGCACATCCGGCCGTGTTCGAGCATCCCTCTCACTGAACAAGATTTGGTCAAGGGGGTGTCAGTCCTCTTTCTAGTGATCATGTGGTACTTCGTCCACACCACTGAGTGACCAGCTCCGACCGGTTCAGCCAGGGCCCCTATGGTTTTTCCCACCTAGACAGACTTCTCAAGGCTTCTTGACGAATCACCGTCATTGTCGTCCCCTATCTCAATCATCCAGCTGAACACCACAAGGGTAATTCAGTTGTATCTTCCTGTCCACTACTGCGGGTTAGGGTTTCGAGTCATGAGGTTATACTTATTCGTTCTAACGTCGACCCATCCTAAGTCATCTCCGCTATACAGCTCCGACCATATGCGGAATGCTTCTGTGGGACTCGACCACTAAGTCTGACGGGCTCCGACCCATCTTGAACCATTTTCGGCATACGGCTCCGACCAGTATGCAGGATATCCACAATCTGTCTGACGGGCTCCAACCCATTCAGAATTACCATCGACATATAGCTACGACGATAGTAGGAATATCAATCATCATTCTGACGGGCTACGACCCACTCAGAATCACCATTGGCATATGGCTCCGACCATATGCGGGATATCCATCAATCATTGATAGATAGGCTCCGACCTATCTTAAGCCACTCTCAACACATGGCTACGACCATATGGAAACTATCACAACATATGGCTACAACCATATGGAAACTATCTCAGCATATGGCTACGACCATATGGAAACTATCTCAACATATGGCCATGACCATATGGAAACTCTCTTTGTAGAATTCAGCAACCGTTACGTCTGTGTCCAAAGGCATCATCGTAGTTGTCACATCGTCAGCTCGATCCACGTACCCGGCGCATCAGCATCATCCGATTCCACCGCGTGTTCTATCCCTTAGAGTTTCGCTCTATTCATTGGGGAATTTCTTATAGTTTTCTATGTCTTTTCTATTCTTGTCTTACATCGCGGGATGATGCATTATGATCATGCAATAACAATAGCCAACATTATTAATTCACCACCTTAGTTAACTCTTAGCCATTGATATAATCATTTTACACACATTGCAAACGTAACAACTCCCAACAAACAACATATATTCACAGAATCAATCGACATACTTAGGTATGTCTCAGCGTGCATAAATATAAGTCAACTCCCTAGGGTTCTTCACTTCCTACAATTACCACATACATAAAGGGGGGTTTTTAACAAATTTATCACATTAAATTAAATTATTCAATTAAATCAACATACATTCAATTCTCCTTAACCAACTCTGACAGGTGCTATTTTACTACCCACAACCCAATTTAACTACTTAGCCCAAATCCTATTATATACCACAACTATCCCTAACTCAAAGTGTGGAAAAGAGACTCCCCTTACCTTAGAGAGGGAGAGAGCCCACACAAAGCTCCAAAGACACCAAATCTACTCCGGATCTACCTTGATTCCTATCCTCTTGATGGATCTCCACTCCATTCTTCAAGATTGGAGGAGAGAGAAAACCCTTAGAGAGAGAAAGAGCTTCCATGAGGGAGAGAGAGACACCAAAGGCAAGGAATGAGGGAGGAAGTGTTTATGTGTAGGATCTAACCCCAAAATCAAGTTTAGATCCCATGGGTGAGGCTTGGAAAGAAAGTTTGGTGTTTTGGGGGTGGATATGGAGTGTGAGTTCATGGAGGTAGAGAAATCCATGAAGGAGAGAGAAAGAATAAGAAGAAGATGTGAGGAAGAAGGTGGGTCAACATGGAAAGAGGATTGAAGGTGGGAGTTTGGGTGCTAATGGGTGTTGGTGGAGATTTGGTGGTGTCTTTGGGGAGGAAGAGAGGAAGAGAAAGGCGTGGGAGAAGGAGGAGAAGAGAGAAAGAGAAGAAGAGAGAGAGGGAATCGTGATTTGTGGATAAGGGTGGGGGTTGAGTGGCTGAAATAAGGGGATAAGGAGAGGAAAATACGATTCTGCCGTTACTTTATTTTTTTTTCTGCATCAGACCTGAAGTAATCGATTACTTGCCCAAAGTAATCCACTACTTTGCCAAAATAATCGATTACTTCCCCCAATTAATCGATTATTTTTGCAGCATCATACATTCACCAGAGCACTGGTAATCGATTACTTTGCCTAAGTAATCCATTACTTTGCCCAAGTAATTGATTACTTTGCCCAAGTAATCCATTACTTTGCCAAAGTAATTGATTACTTTGCCCAAGTAATCCATTACTTTTAATGCAACTTTTGTGTGATTTCACCAGAGAGCATGTAATCGATTACACCCTGCAGGTAATCGATTACTCCTCTGAAAACTCCTATTTTGACAAATTCTAACTCTGAAACACTACCCTTAACTCCTATCCATGGTTTCCTATGGTTTTCCTCATAACTTCTAACTTAATTCTTCCTAATTAATCTTGGAATTAACATTTGGGATGTTACAATTCTCCCCCACTTATTGGAATTTCGTCCCCGAAATTCTGCTTAAAATCCTTAATTGGAGAACCATCCCGAAAAAGGGTTTCTAAACTACACTACCTACTTCACTTGGTTCTACTCCCCCACTTGGGATTGGCATACCATTCAACATGAATGTGCCACAAAACTCTTGCACTCATTGAAGAGTGCCGACTATAGCTTAATTTGGGTCAACCTCTAGGCTACAATTCTAACAGATTTCTAAGGTTAGTAGGCTTCCCTCCGGAATCCTACTTCGAAGGTTGGACAGGGCACTAATACACTCTAAGCACTATTACCCTAAAGGGTTGGTTATACTCTAACTCCAAAACCTACCACTTAAGTCTTAGATCTAGGCCCTAACTGGCCACAAACATCATTCAGACAAACATAGATCATGTAAATTTCATATAAGGGTCAAACATTCACAACAGCAGTCCACAACATCTTACACCTTAAACCTAAACACGACTCAACTTGGCTTCCTTCCTAACTATTCCTAGCCTAACTTAGGGCTAACACTTACCTCTACAAACACATGCACAAATATCATCACACATTTTAAAGAGCGTTTATAAAGGGGTTCGGGGAATAGGACTTACACAGTTCACAACTAAAAATGCGTTTTATAAATTCAGTTTCCCAAGGCTTTTGAAGAATTGGAAGATATCGTCCCTGGACATAATAGAGCATTATGACAAATCTTCACGTCAATTCAGAGTTCATTAGATTCACTTTTGACCCTACGACCACTTTGTAAAAGATTTGTAATGGTCGGGGTGAACCTTTGTCAAATCCATTTAAAATAGCATACAAACTCCAATTGACTTTAAGATTCAATGGGACAACAACCATTCTTGACCCAAGGTTGTGTAAAATTGTCAAACCGATTAGAGCACAGTAAATTCATTTTGTTTAAAATACTAGCTTACTCCGATTGGTTTGAAATGTCACACGATACAAAGGTTCAACCTTAGGGTGCTTAAGCCAAATTTTCCAAATCAAACAAAATCCTAAACCCAAAAACTTAGTTTTCCCTTTATATAAAAACCCTAATTACCCAAAAACACTTAACTACAAACACATACGTCCTTTAAAACCTTTGGTTTGAAAGATCACTAGGTATGGGGATTTGAAATTTAGAAAAGGATCCCATACTAGTGAAAACATTTAGAAAACAAAGATACATTTATAAAAACAAAATTATTTTGCAAATTAGGTTCCTCTCTTAATGAGGAATAAATGATTTCATTTGAAAATTCCCTAAAACTTTTAATCATACACCTTACCATGATGAGCTACCTTCATCTAATTCCATAAGATCCTAGATAAAGGAGTGACTTATCACTCAAGATGGATAAACTCGAGAAAGAGGGAATGTGCCTTGAACTTGGAAAAATTTAGTTTTAATTCATCTTCAAAAGTTACAACAATTACATTCCCTTTTTACTTCAAGTTAAAAATTGAGTTTTCATTCCGAAGTGATTTTTGAGTCGCATAAGAAGAGTTCCTATTTGACCGATGTGTGATTTGGTTACAAAGTTCACCACTCGATCACTTAGAAATCCTTGTTTTTCTTACTAGTATCTTGAAAATTTGTTGTGCGACCTCACGATCCATTTAGAATGATTGTGGTTCGGTGCTAACCTTTGAAATTCATTTTAAACACTCAGAAGCATCAAATACAAATTTTCACTTTACACAAAGACATACCAAGCACACATATCAATCGAGCATACACAAACAAAATTCAATTTCATCAAGAACAACATTTTCAAAAACAACACTTTTAGCCAATGCTTAGTAGGAAGTAATTTTGGGATTTCAAACATAAAGAGGGCAATTGAAAAGTTGTAAATCCCAGATTATTTTGAAAACATGTTCGAAAGTTTAGGTTTACTTCCACATAACATAGACTTTTTCATATACACCTATGCACTACCAATGATGTAATCAAAAGTGAGGTAAGAACTTCTACGTTGAATTTTAACCCCATCCTCGATTAAATAAACCTCTTTTCGTTACAAAATTTTATTATGGTAACTCGGGGTTCAAGTTCAATCATTAGAAGCTTCAACTTAACTTTCGATTAATATTAAAGTCACCGGAATCAAATTAGTGGTGGAATCAACCACGAGTTCAACAAAGATGTTTTTGTTGTTTTTGTGAATTCTAATCTAATAGGTGCAACCATGTCACTCGAATAGATTAGAATCGAGGTAGTAAATCATTTTGATTCTCATGGTTCCACTTCTAATTTTTTTTGTCCGCTTACTTTAACAACTCACCATTCCTCATATAAACTGATTTCGAGAACTTTTTGATTGAATTCCAACCACTTCTCACATTGGGCATAAAGTTTGTTTTTTATTTGTAATTCAAATTAATACGAGTCAGTGGTTTAAAAGTGATCTATTAGTTCCCGATGCCTATATTCATTTGATGCCACAATCGCTTGAATCAAGTTTAGTTACAGAACCGCATAAAAATATAACCTTATTTTTCATTTCTCTTAAATACTAATCAAATAAACATGACTTTAATCACTTGGTTGGATCAGTATTCGAGATTCATAATTTATTTATTTCATGCGGTTCCATTTCTAATCCCAGTTCAATTACTTTGACACCAAATTACTTTAACAAACATATACTAAGATCGCACACAAAGCACTTAGCAAAGCAAGCAAACATAAAAGAATTAACACGTAAGTTTTATACACAGGAGACCCATTACTAATTCATGATGATGCATAAACTCCTAGATTTCGACAACATCACCTCTCGATAAATGCAACATCGGATTGGCCAATTCCGACACTACATTTCCATCAGTGGTAATAGCCTTCGTTATCCAGTTAAAGTTTATGCACTCCGTTACTAATTAGTAAGATTTCCTTTGTAAGAAACTTTTAACTTTTAATTAACTCAACTTGGAATTTGCATCCCTTAAACAAGAATCAAATTGCACCTTTGAAGTTTGCTGCTTACAAACGTGCCACACTTATAGGATGTAATTCTTTGAATCTCTAAGGGATCCGGCTTAGGTTCCCAAAGAATCACATTCTATTCTCCTTAACTATCAAACATTTGCACAAATCACCAAACATTAAAATTTTCACTTAAAAGGGTCTCACCTCTTGAGAAGAAGCTTGAGATGAGAGTGTTCGCAGCGAGATCGGGACCACTTTCCCTCAGGTCGGAAAGGAAGGAACTGCTCTGATACCATAAATGTAACACCCAGCTTTTATTTAAAAATATCACTCAAAAAGTTTAATAATTAAAATGGAGAACTTAAAAGTTCCTTTTCATAAATCAAATTTACATATGAAAATGGGTATTTCAATTACAATATGAGTAGCGCAACTTATAATTTCCTTCTTTCCAAATCCTCCGCTGCGACACTCTGATCCCCAAGCTCCTTGACATTCACCTAAAATGTTAACCACATAAGGGTGAGACCTTTTCACGACACAGTGAATTAGAAGATAATAAAGAGCACATAATAAAAACTTAAGCATCATAATCAAATCAAGCTATGAATAATAAAATGCTTCACTTTCATTTTCCAAAATCATTTTCCTTTCCTTTATTTTATCTTGGTCCCACATTGCCGTAGCTTAAGTGAGCACCAAGGCGTATACTTATATTTTACACTTGGCCTCACATTGTCGTAGCTTAAGTGAGCACCAAGCCGCATACTTATATTTTGTCCTTAAATTTACAATTTACTTATATTATCATTGATCTCTAGTCTTTTAGTTTGTACCACTAGGAATTGGTTGCTCCTGCTAGGGCGTTTGTACACCCATTAGGGACTTTATTCACCCATCAGGACTATCACCCACTAGGCCTCACCCGTTAGGACTAATACATATAATTTTATACTCATACTTATCACATTCATTAAAATATTCCATTTACAAACTTTAGTATTTTACACATTTTCCTTTCTTTTAGTTTTCGTTGAATTGATCATTTTGGGAGATTGACTCCTAACGGGGCATTTATACCTAGTGGGGCGTTTTAGCCTGATGGGGCGTTTGGCCCTAATGGGGCGTTTGTACAACTAGCAGGAACACCTAGTGTCCCAATGTCACAATGAGCAATTCAACCGTCCTTAACAACACAAACACATTCACCACAATGCACACATTTCAAATAGCCATTTACATCAAGTAGCAAGGATTTACATACAACACTTACAGCATTCCAATTTTCATACATTACATAACAACAAATAATTCAACATCATTCATTTAGTCTTTTACATCAATTAGCAGATATTCACATTCAAGTACATATATCATTCAGATTTACAAACATCACATAATCACAATTATTCATCATCATTTTACAATATTACCAATTCAAAACAAGAAATCATTCTCTTCCCCCCTAATATTCGTACTATTAATTAACACTAGAGAAACCAATCCCTTGCATTCCCAATAATCATCATCAACCTTAAATAAACGGTTATATTACACTTCTTATTTAAGCATTCAAGTATTATCCCTATGTCCATTAGTTATTACTCCACCTCATAGCCAACATTATTAATTTACCACCTTAGTTAACTCTTAGCCATTGATATAATCATTTTACACACATTGCAAACGTAACAACTCTTGTAACACCCTCACTTATATTATAAATTCTTAGGCTTTATTAAAAATCGGAGTTTTAAAATTTCGTTTTAATACTTAAATTTCTTAAAAAGGTTTTACGAAAATCCGGCAGAGTTTCCTCTGTTTTCCGGACTTCCCAAAATTTTCCCCTAAAACCTGTCAGTCCAGAAACTTTTAAAAACATAAACAACAACAGTTTAATAGTTATAACAAAACCTAATGCCCGGTGGATACAAAGTTCAGGGCGAACAACTATTACATACTTAAATTACAAAATACTGGTCCACTCAAAATATATATATATATATATATTCACTCCACGTAGTGGAATGAAGATCCTGCCCGGCCAGCACTGGTGTATGCTCCACTTGCGTACCTGAAAAATGTTAACAACACAGGGGAAGCATCACGCAGAACTTAAAAAGGAGATTTCTAAGCAGATATATACGACACGCCAAAACTATTCAAGCCTATGCTATGCTACACAATTCATGTTCTTCTTTCCTTTTTACCTCCTAACTGTTTCCCAATTCTTTTTCTTTCTAATTGTCTTCTCTTAGATAATCCCTAACCTCTAATTATTCTTGTTCCTCATTACTTTCGTTATTTTCCTTTTTATTCTCATTTTCCATTTGTATTTCCATTTTAATTTCCCTTTTTATTTCATTCTCATTAACCTTTATCCTTTCCATTTTCCTTTATTCCTTTTTAATCGACACGCCCTCACAGGCTCGCATCGGACTTCCACTTTCCTTTCTAATCGACACGCCCTCACAGGCTCGCATCGATGCCGATACGCCTTCTCAGGCTCGCATCAGACTTCCACTTTCATTTCTAATCGATGCGCCCTCACAGGCTCGCATCGATGCCGATACGCCTTCTCAGGCTCGCATCGGACTTCCACTTTCATTTCTAATCGACGCGCCCTCACAGGCTCGCATCGATGCCGATACGCCTTCACAGGCTCGTATCGGACTTTCATCTTTCCTTTTCATTCGACACGCCCTCACAGGCTCGCATCGATGCCGATACGCCTTCACAGGCTCGCATCGGACTTTTATCCTTTACCTTTCCTTCTCTTTTTCTGTTTCTCAGCCTTTTCTTTTCTGGTTTACTATATTATTCTCTTTTCTCTCATCCTGCTATTTAGGGACTTATCATCACATTATTTACTTTCCACCATTCTCAACATTTCACTTTACTAGTTTATTCTTACCTTTAACTAACTCTATCTAACTTGGTCACATACCTGATATTTTACTCTTGTTACTAACACTTAATTAATTCCATTCCCTTCCTTTTATTTTTCTTCTTCTCTTCCTTTGCTTCTTTTTCCTACATCACGCATATTTAATAATACCTAGCTCACGCCTTTAGGACCAATTATATTATCTCTTTTCCTGTTAACTCTCTCTTTCTTATTTTCCGTTTATTTCCTTCCTCTAATGGCTAAATACTCATTCACTCCATTTATTTCCATTAACCTTATTTTATCCTAATTTAGTTCTCAACTCATTTCTACACTTTCTTTATTTAGTTCCGGCTCTCCCTAATTAATCTCTAATTTCTCCCTTTTCTCACTTACGCTACTCACTCGTTCTTATTATTCCGTTTATTTCGTTGCTAATTGTTTCAACTCTTCTTTAACTAAATTTTCTTTCCTAATTATCTTCCTTATTACATATCCTATTATTATCTTATTGGTCCTATTCTACTCCGTGGTCTCACTAAATTCTCTTTACTCTCATTTGTTCATTTCTAAATTTACTTCCCTATTCACCATTTCTATTCTTTTGCCACATCCTACAGATCTAATTGATTAGTTATTCTGTTACCTATCTTTTTATTCATCACTATTTGGTTCCCCTATTTACTCCATCTATCTTTCTTCATTATTATCGGGTTACTCTAAGGTTCATTAACAATCAACATTTCCCCCGGTCCTAGCGATAGATATAACTACCCAGAAATACACCCCTTAAGGACTGGTAATGAAACCCCTTACCTCAATCGATGACAGTGAGAGGGGTAACCTTAGCCTGACGCTTTACTCCCCGGCTTACGCTCTAGCTCGGCTCTAATTTGATCCTAAGCTTCCACAATCTTCGATTCCAAGCACGGCGGGGACAATCGATCTCGATCGCGGTGACGGTGTTGCTCCTTGCTATTTGAGAGCGATCGCGGCTGAATCGAGGCCCAAGCTTCAAGCCTCGGAGTACCCAACACAAGCCCGAAGCGAATCACGATCGGTGTCGGTGAGATCCGGTGAGGAGAGAGAAAGCCCTAGAGGAGAGAGAAACATCAAGGGAGGAGGAAGAGAGAAAGGGTACTCAATCAATAGGGAAAGGGAGAGGAAGAAGAGCTCTTGATGGTGGTGGTGGTGGGTGGTTCGTGGTGGTGGCCGGAAAGGAAGGAGGTGGATGGTGGAGGAAGGAAAGAGAGAAGGAGATGAAGGAAAGAGAGAGAAAGAGACTAAGAGGGAGGAGAGAGAGAGGCGCTCATGGTGGTGGTGGCCTTGGTGGTGGCTGGTGTTGCTGGAGGTGCTGGGGTTGAGTTTGGGTGGAGGAGGGAGAAGGGGAGAGGGTTTGGGGCGGATGGTGCTGGGGAAGGAGGGCCTGGTGCACCATTTTATGGACCAGATGCAGTCCAGGTCGCACCCGCGCGCCTGGGCGCGATGCCTGGTGCGCCTGCGCGCGCCACACGCGCATCTGATGCGCCATCAGATATCCTGCGCGCGCCTGGGCGAGTCGTGCATGCGCCTGGGCAAATTTTTCACGGGTTTGGTGCACCTGATGCACACTGGTGCGCCTGGGCGTGCACCGGTGCGCCTGGGCGTGCACCAGTGGTTCCTAACTTCGATTCGTCATAACTTTTTCGTTAACCGTCAGATCGAGCCAAAATTTTTAGGCAAGCTTCTTAACCCCCTAAACTTCTCATCCAACGGTGGAATTTTATTTCTTAGCATCCTATAATAAATTTCTAATTTTCTCTTTTCGGTCGATTTCTAGCATCTAAGACGCCGATTTAACCCCCGATTCGCTTATATAATTTTGCTCGAAGCCATAATTGCTTTCTATACAACCCCTAGTACTTAAAATGACTGCTCACCTTGCTCACAAAATTTGTTAAGCAATTAATCTACCCATTATTTCCACTTTAATTCCATTAATTCATTAATTATTGCTTGGAATTAAATTAGGGATGTTACAACTCCCAACAAACAACATATATTCACAGAATCAATCGACATACTCAGGTATGTCTCAGCGTGCATAAATATAAGTCAACTCCCTAGGGTTCTTCACTTCCTACAATTACCACATACATAAAGGGGTTTTTTAACAAATTTATGACATTAAATTAAATTATTCAATTAAATCAACATACATTCGATTCTCCTTAACCAACTCTGACAGGTGCTATTTTACTACCCACAACCCAATTTAACTACTTAGCCCAAATCCTATTATATACCACAACTATCCCTAACTCAAAGTTTGGAAAAGAGACTCCCCTTACCTTAGAGAGGGAGAGAGCCCACACAAAGCTCCAAAGACACCAAATCTACACCGGATCTACCTTGATTCCTATCCTCTTGACCGATCTCCACTCTGTTCTTCAAGATTGGAGGAGAGAGAAAACCCTTGGAGAGAGAAAGAGCTTCCATGAGGGAGAGAGAGACACCAAAGGCAAGGAATGAGGGAGGAAGTGTTTATGTGTAGGATCTAACCCCAAAATCAAGTTTAGATCCCATGGGTGAGGCTTGGAAAGAAAGTTTGGTGTTTTGGGGGTGGATATGGAGTGTGAGTTCATGGAGGTAGAGAAATCCATGAAGGAGAGAGAAAGAATAAGAAGAAGATGTGAGGAAGAAGATGGGTCACCATGGAAAGAGGATTGAAGGTGGGAGTTTGGGTGCTAATGGGTGTTGGTGGAGATTTGGTGGTGTCTTGGGGGAAGAAGAGAGGAAGAGAAAGGCGTGGGAGAAGGAGGAGAAGAGAGAAAGAGAAGAAGAGAGAGAGGGAATCGTGATTTGTGGATAAGGGTGGGGGTTGAGTGGCTGAAATAAGGGGATAAGGAGAGGAAAATACGATTCTGCCCTTACTTTATTTTTTTTTCTGCATCAGACCTGAAGTAATCGATTACTTGCCCAAAGTAATCCATTACTTTGCCAAAATAATCGATTAATTCCCCCAATTAATCGATTATTTTTGCAGTATCATACATTCACCAGAGCACTGGTAATCCATTACTTTGCCCAAGTAATCCATTACTTTGCCAAAGTAATCGATTACTTTGCCCAAGTAGTCCATTACTTTTAATGCAACTTTTGTGTGATTTCACCAGAGAGCATGTAATCGATTACACCCTGCAGGTAATCGATTACTCCTCTGAAAACTCCTATTTTGACAAATTCTAACTCTGAAACACTACCCTTAACTCCTATCCATGGTTTCCTATGGTTTTCCTCATAACTTCTAACATAATTCTTCCTAATTAATCTTGGAATTAACATTTGGGATGTTACAGTGAAGGGAATGAAGGAATACTGCTATCGAATTCAAGGGGGAAGATTAACCAAAAGGTGGCTGGTATTGTATTATCTAAGTGCATTACAAAGTGGAAATTTTGAGGTTAAGTAATTTTACGAAATGAAGGAGAAACAGCAGTTCAAGTAAAATTTCATGGGTATTATGAGAGAACCCCCAATCCCCATGACCTTGTACTTCATAATGTTATCACTAACCCTGTAATTTCAGGGTATCCTTTTCAAACGCAATATTTTGGCTAGCATATTTATTTAGATTTTTGTTTTTTTTTGCAGCCACGAGATTTTGCTGTTGGACATGACAATAAAATTGATATGGTTACTTCAAGAAGCTCATGTCCCAGATATGTTAGCTTGTTGGACTTTGCATCAAGGTTAGTTCTATGTTGTTTAACCTTTATACCATTATAACTATTTTTCTGTTTGAGTTGCTCTGGACTTATTATGCCTTGATTGTGCCAAAGTTTAACATATAAGTGGACTAATTGAACTAACAGTGACAGAAGGAACTGTCCAGTGTCAATTCCACACCCTGTTACTACCATATAATGAATGATACGTGAAAACGTCATTTATGATTGAGTCTGAAAGTGGTTGACTTTGAGGCCTCTTAGAGGCACGGGTTGTTCAGGTTGGTTCAAAACCAGTTTCATTACTTCATTTGGTTCACTATATATTAAGTGAATGAAGTGAATATGACAACTTATTTCACTGAAAGGAAAATGTACTTAATTCTTAAAATTAAAAAAAATAGTGGTACCAAAGTGATGAAAAATTTAAAACAAAAAAGGACTAGCTTGCACAGTCTCACTAGCATAATTAAGATGTTGATATTAAATAAAATTTCCTGGCTCTTACTTTTCAATGATGAAAATGACTGATAATCTCAAGGTTGATTATCATACAAGATCTTGAGGAACAAGATCCAGTTTTTGCTTCAAAATTTCACCTAACCTTTAGCTAAATGATAGCTCCACATGTTTATGTGAGCTATCAAAATATGACAAAACATATACAATGAATCTCATTGTATATGTTTATGTATATGAATGAATCAAAATATGAAATCTTAGCAATTGATATTCCATCATTTGAAGAAAATGTGCAGAGACAGTAATTGATTTTGATTTGTGCATTTCAATTTTCATCATGAACTGCATTGTAAGGTTATTGAATAAAAGCACTGAACAGAAATAAGAACTACTTTACTCTTCTGAATTTTGCAAGGTTTGATAAAAAAAATTACATTACATAACAAACTATATGGTTTTATCCTGTGTTTGGTGCAGAACAGAACATGACAAAAGCTAAAAAGTAGAACCTTTTGCTTTCACCGGAAGAGGTGTAGAACCAAAGATAACATAATAGAATCTTGTCTTGTCATATTTCGTCTTTGTCGGTCCATGAACCACATGCTTACCTTAAAAAGGGTATAGAAACTGCATAATTTGAATTTCTGTGGCACAATATAAAATTGATTTCAACGGAGAGTTCCAACGATTTTTTTATATGTATAAAACTTTGACACCACAAGGAATGCAATCAGATTAAGTACACTTAGCACCACTAATAGCCAGAAGAAATAATCAAGGTGACCATAATTTAGATTATTAGGTAACCATCCAGGACCCCTTTTCCTAGTAGTGATCTTTTTCACAATGGTTATAAGCAGAGAGCTCAAGTACTGTCCAAGTGCAACAATGAACAGTGAGAGAGCAGAACACAGGCTATTCATGGATTCAGGTGCTTGCTCATAGAAGAATTCTAACTGACTAATGAATGTGAAAACTTCAGCACAGCCTATTATAAAATACTGTGGAACCTACCAAAATATTGATATAGGGACCTCCTCAAGTTCGTAATAGTTGTGCCTCCTCACCATTCTAAGTCTTATATACTCCAAAGTTGCTGGAGCTATCATAAAAAGTATGGATATGAAGAGGCCAGTGCCCATTCTCTGGAGCAGAGTTAGGCCATTCTTGTGGCCACTGAACTTTCTAGCTATTGGCACAATGATCCTGTCATACACTGGGACCCAAAAGATGACACTAAGGGTATCAAAGATAGAAAGAGATGGTGGTGGGATCTGAAACTTTGAGTTGCCAACATGAGTATTCATTTGGCTACCTTGCAACCAAAAATAGTTGCTCATATCTTTCATATGTTGCATGTGAGTGTGATTACATACATATAGCTATCTTTTTATATTTAAAGAAAGGTTCCATTGTGAAAATTGTGAATATAGCTGAATTTTTTGTGCTGACAAGATTTTTTTGTTTTCCTGTTATTTCTTTTAGGGATCTCTGAATGGGCTATCTTTGGAAGGGACATTGGCTCCTGAGCTTGGGTATCTTGGTCACTTGAAATCTTTGTAAGGATTCTTGTTACTTTAAAGGACTTTAAAGAAGTTCTAAAAGAAGATGACAAGCTACGTCAATCTCAACTTTTGATGAGAATGATTTGGGTAGAATTTAATTAGTTTTGATATAATTCGTAGTTAGTGAATATAAGAGATTTGGGTAGTTTTGAATTAGTTTTAGTAAAATTTGTAGTTAGTGGATATAAGACATTTGGGTAGCATTGAATTTGTTTGGGTAGAATTTGTACTTGTACTGAAATTATTGGTTGTTGTATTGAAATTTTAGATATATATATATATATATATATATTTTGCCTTTTGGATTCATTTGTTTTAAAATTTTATTTTTTGTAGTCAAAGCAAAGAATGCAAGTCACTGTATGTATATATATATATAAATTGCAAAAAAAAACTGAACTTTCCGCATCTGTTATTTATGTATAACAGATGCGAAAAGTGCGAAACTTTCCGCACCAGTTATTTAAATATAACAGATGCGAAAAGTGCACTTTCCGCATCAGTTGCGAACAAAAACAGATGCGGAAGGTATACTTTCCGCATTAGTTAAAAAGTAAAACAGATGCGAAAGGTATACTTTTCGCATCTGTTTTTTCTATAACAGATGCGGAAAGTATACTTTTCACATCTTATTTGGTTCTCAACTGATGCGAAAAGTCACTTTCCGCATCAGTTATGGAACATATCACATCTGTTAAGAAAAGTGCACGGAAAATAGAGAAAGCACATCCTAAATTTGTAAAGCCAGAGTCAAGAGTTTCAGAAGCTGTTTAGCACGAAACTCACCCCTATTTAGGGAATAGATCAAGTTCAGTCCTAGTAGCGAAGGTAGGCGCATACGTTCATATTCCCTTGAGGGGACTCAATCTGGTAGTGATGCTACGGGATTACTTACTTAAATGTGGAGCCTTTGGTTTCCATACATCCATGTAAAAACCTTTCTCGATGACAGATCTTATTGATAAGAAAGGCGTCAAGAGCACTAAAAAAAACTTATATAATTCTAATAGGGAGTTGCTGGACAATTTTGACTGTAACCGAACGAATGAATCAAAATATGAAATCTTAGCAATTGATATTCCATCATTTGAAGAGAATGTGCAGAGACAGTAATTGATTTTGATTCGTGCATTTCAATTTTCATCATGAACTGCATTGTAAGGTTATTCAATGAAAGCACGCTGATTACAATGATTTGACACATACAATGACTGTTTGATTACTTGTCATAAACACTGAACAGAAATAAGAACTACTTTACTCTTTTGAATTTTGCAAGGTTTGATCACAAAAATTACATTACATTACAAACTATATGGTTTTATCCTGTGTTTGGTGCAGAACAGAACATGACAAAAGCTAAAAAGTAGAACTTTTGCTTTCATTGAAAAAGGTGTAGAACCAAAGATAACATAATAGAATCTTGTCTTGTCATATTTCGTCTTTGTCAGGCCATGAACCACATGCTTACCTTAAAAAGGGTATAGAAACTACATAATTTGAATTTTTGTGGCATAGTATAAAATAGATTTCAACGGAGAGTTCCAACAGTTTTTTTATATGTATAAAACTTTGACACCACAAGGAATGCAATAAGATTAAGTACACTTAGCACCACTAATAGCCAGAAGAAATAATCAAGGTGACCATAATTTAGATTATTAGGTAACCATCCAGGACCCCCTTTCCTAGTAGTGATATTTTTCACAATGGTTATAAGAAGAGAGCTCAAGTACTGTCCAAGTGCAACAGTTAGCAGTGAGAGAGCACAGGCTCCTCATGGAGTAAGGTTCTTGCTCACAGAAGAATTCCAACTGACCAATGAATGTGAAAACTTCAGCACAACCTATTATAAAATACTGTAAAACCTGCCAAAATATTGATATAGGGACCTCCTCAAGTTTGTAGTAGTTGTGCCTCCTCACCATTCTAAGTCTTATATACTCCAAAGTTGCTGCAGCTACCATAGAAAATATGGATATGAAGAGGTCAATGCCCATTCTCTAAAGCTAAGTTAGGCCATTCTTGTGGCCACTGAACTTTCTAGCTATTGGCACAATGATCCTATCATACACTGGGACCCAAAAGATGACACTAAGGGTATCAAAGATAAAAAGAGATGGTGGTGGGATCTGAAATTTTGAGTTGCCAACATGAGTATTCATTTGGCTACCTTGCAACCCAAAATAGTTGCTCATATCTTTCATATGTTGCATGTGAGTGTGATTACATACATATAACTATCTTTTTATATTTAAAGAAAGTTTCCATTGTGAAAATTGTGAATATAGCTAAATTTTTGTGCTTATAGGATTTTTTGCTTTCCTGTTATTTCTTTTAGGGATCTCTGAATGGGCTATCTTTGGAAGGGACATTGGCTCCTGAGCTTGGGTATCTTGGTCACTTGAAATCTTTGTAATGATTCCTGTTACTGTAAAGGACTTTAAAGAAGTTCTAAAAGAAGCTGACAAAGTTACGTCAATATCAACTTTTGATGAGAATGATTTGGGTAGAATTTAATTAGTTTTGATATAATTTTTAGTTAGTGAATATAAGATATTTGGGTAGTTTTGAATTAGTTTTGGTAAAATTTGTAGTTAGTGGATATAAGAAATTTGGGTAGCATTGAATTTGTTTTGGTAGAATTTGTACTTGTATTGAAATTATTGAATGTTGTATTGAAATTATTGGATATATATATTTTGTCTTTTGGATTCATTTGTTTTAAAATTTTATTTTTTGTAGTCAAAGCAAAGAATGCAAGTCACTATATATTTATATATATAAAAATTTCAAAAAAAAAATCTGATCTTTCCGCATAAGTTGCGAACAAAAACACCCATCAGTTAAAAAGTAAAACAAATGCGGAAGATATACTTTTTGCATCAGTTATCAAATAAAACAGATGCAGAAGGTATACGTTTCGCATCTGTTTTTTCTATAACAGATGCGGAAAGTATACTTTTCACATCTGTCTTGGTTCTCAACTGAACTTTCCGCATCTCCCACGTTTACATCAGTTCCGAAACTGATGCGAAATGTGTTTTAAAACAGATGTTAAATGACCAATCTGCAGTAGTGATTGGAGAATCTTCAATAAGCTCGGCCCTGGTCAGAGAAGACTAAGGAACCGAGCAACTCGTGTACTTCGTAAGAAGGGCACTCCAGGGACCAGAGACGAGGTACTCAAAAATTGAGAAACTGGCATTTGCTTTGGTGGTAACTGCACGAAGGCTCAAGCAGTATTTCCAAAGCCACCCCATCATTGTCAGAATAGCACAGCCAATCAGGCAAATACTTCACCGACCGGATTTGGCGGGAAGGATGGTCTCCTGGTCGGTCGAACTATCCGAGTTCGAAATAACTTTTGATCCAAGAAAGACACCTAAGTCCCAAACATTAGCTAATTTTATCTCAGAGTTCACAAATCATCTACCTATTCCTAAGTCACAATTTTGGAAAGTTTATGTTGACGACTCCAGCCACAACTGCAACATCCCTCATTTTATGGACTCAAATAAATCAATAAGATTTTATTTAAGATTGATTCTTCATAATTCAAGAAAGGTTTTCGGTTAAAGTATTTAAGCAAATGATTTTTTTATGAGGTTTAATTTCATGAAAGCTAAACTACGATTTTGTTATTTCTTAACGAAACGAAATTTGCTTTTGATCAAAATGAATTGTTGTTTTAAATAAATTATTTTTGGTGTATGTGGAAATGAGATTTTTGTAAAATCAAGTAAAGCTTAGTTTGTAGTGGATTAACACGGTTTATTGGTTTCTTATGGATTATATTTTGAGTTGTGAATGTATGTGTTTATGTGAGGAATTATGAATGGAACCTAATTAGTAAATTTAAATGAATGGATGCATGGACTATGTGAATAAGTGTAGGATGTAGGTGTGTGCCATATGATGGAATGGAAAACATGATATGTTGGA
Source organism: Crotalaria pallida (assembly GCA_037953625.1). NCBI lineage: Eukaryota > Viridiplantae > Streptophyta > Magnoliopsida > Fabales > Fabaceae > Crotalaria > Crotalaria pallida. Next base: position 52,639,468 of record CM075651.1, read on the forward strand.
AGTGTGATGTGCATGATCAAGTATGTGTTAAACCTATATACATCATATTTCCATGTTATGTGTTTAGCATGATAACATGAAATAGGATCACATGTGATAAGAGCATGCATTACTCCATGATGATGATGACATGAAATGAAAATGTGGGTGCATGTGTGCATATGTGTGTGTGTGTTCGGCCGAGGATGAGAGAAGAGGAACCAAATAGGATGCATGTTTTTATTTATTAAGAAATTAGAAATTCAAGTGGAAGCCAAGTAGAAGTCTAGGTTGGTGACTCATGATACCTAAGGGAGACTTTCATCAACCTTGTCTCACCATTGACAAGACCCTTGCCATGCAAAATTTGGAGTGGTCCGAATTACCCCTCCACCAAGCCATGAACCAAGGCTAAAATAGGAAAATGACCCACCCTTGCTCTTATTCTTAAAACCGTGTAGATGTGTGTTGGTAGCCATTCTTCATCTCCAAACACTCCATTTCCAAACACTTGGTTCAAGAGTACATCAACTCTTGAGACCTTAGAGAGAGAAGGAAGTACGCCGTGAGGGAGAAGAGAGGAAAAGAAGAGTGAGACTCCAAAATTCTTAACCCAAACCTCTCTACTTTCTTTCCCAACCTTGTTCTTCTTCAAGAATAAGAAGAAAATCCACCAATCAACTTAGAGAGAAGGAGGCCGAGGCAACCCTAGGAGGAGAAGAAGAAACTTGAAGTTTGAAGATTTAGTTAAAGTTTGGCTTGATCTAAGGTAGTTATTCAAGAGAATTAGTGTAATAATTTTGGTTTGTAAAAAGGGCTTTATATGGACTTTTGTTCAAGATTAATTCTCTTGTGATGCATGTCTTTATTTTCTTGTGATCTTGAAGTTTTGTTTCCTTGCATGTTATCTTTGTGACTTGATTTTGAATATTGGTGCTTGGGTGTTTTAATTTCTCTCTTGTTCTTCACGTTTTGTGTAAGTCTTGTATTCGAGCTTATGTCTTTGCTTTGATCTTGTGTTGCATGTTTTGACTTATGCTTTACTCTTGAGAAAATGTGAAACTTGAGTCTTATGTATTAGTTTGAGTGCAAGTCTTGATTTTTCCCTTGGTGCATGTACGGTTTCCAAAAGAAAATAAACATAATAGGCTTTGAAAATAATTTTTGGTATAAAAAGAATTTAAATCAAGGCCTTGTTTGTGTGAGATGATGATTCGGTGGGTGTTAGTTTAAAGGAATTCTTACATGATTTGATTTTTGGAGTTGATCCTTGCAAGTGAACATAATTTGTGAGATCTTGCCTTTATACCTATCACCATTCGGTCAAGTCTAGGAAATCATGCTAGATCATCACTCCCTTTTCATGCATGTTAAAAATTTGTCTCATCTAGAGATTGTAAGTGCATGCATGATGAGATTTACATGATCAAAGAATTTTAAGCTCATGCATGAATTTTCTTAGAAGTTAAAGACCTAAACATGTCCCTTGATTTTTATTGTGTTAGAAAATTTAAAATTTTGTTTGCCAATTCCTTGGGAAGCTCACGGTTTTATATGAGTAGATGTTTAAAGATAATTTATTTAGTTTGCATGTGTGTTTTATTGTTAAGATTAGGGATTTCTAAACCTATGGGACTTAAACCTTTTGATTTAAAACTTTAAAGTAAATTTTTCATGATCCCATTTGGTTTAGGAACGAACCCTAAGCCATTTTATTTTCCTATGTGACATAATTTAAATTCGCCTTGAATAAATGAAATTGATTAGGTGTATGATTGTGTTTTCCTTGAATTCCATTCGGTTTTGGCATAAATTCCATTCAAACTATTTTTATTTTCTTATGTTATATTGTTTGAGATAATTTAGTATAGATGAAAGGGATTTGATAAATGTTTGTGTTGTGTGTTTTCCTTATGTTCTATTCGGTCATGGTATGAAAATAAAGGAATTAAATTGATTCATCCTTGTGTGTTGGGTTATGTGATGATTAATGTGGTTTTGAGTAAGTATGTCCTTTTCTTTAATTAAATTATAATGTTTAAATGTAGGATAGAGTATTTGTCATATGTGCATGATCATTAGACTTGAACATGAACCTTGTCTCATGAAGGATATGATTCGGCCATGCATGGAAATTAAGTGTCTAAGTCTGACTCCTGTCTTATATGCATGAATTGTGATGTTGTATTTATATGTGCGTAAATGACTTGAGTGTTTAATATTTTTAAAGGTTTTGATTGAATCCTTGTGTTATTTCCCTTTGATGAAATTCAGTTTTAAAGAAAATAAAGTAAGTCAAATGTTTTGATTAATTGAAAAGAGTTGTTTTGAAAAGGTTTTTCCATTGATTCATGAAGTTCATGGTCTCAATTTAATAAATGATTTTCACAAGAAAACCTTAAGATAAATGTGGCCCTTTTAAGCCAAGAAATTATGGATGTTTTCAAACAAAAGTTTTTATTTAACCGTGAATTAAAATCAAAGTGATTCTCAAATAAGAATTTGATAATAATGTCTTATTTCATAAGAACAAATTTTAATGAGAAAGAATTATTTGAGTTCCAGTAACAATCGGGAAGCGGTTACGAACGTCGTCGAGGACAAAAAACGAGGAGCGTATAGTGAGAGTCGTCGTCAATCAGGTGAGAGAGAAGCTTTCCTAAGATATTGTGGTAGCTAAGATGATACGGAACGTAGTGGTTGGAGTCAGTAGTATAAGTGGCAATTGTTTGCCTTGTGTGGCCACTTATACGAAGGTGATAAAAACCACAACACTATTGTGTGATGTTATATGTTGATAGCATGCTTTTATTTATTTGCTTAATTATGATATGACTGTTGTGACAAGTGGACGAGTGTTGGACGTTGTGGTGTACTTAGTAAGGAAATGAAAATGAAATTGAAAGTGATGGCCTCTTAAGGGTAGGAGAATGATAAAAGATGAGAGATTGAGTGAGAGAGAGATAAGAGTTGATTGAGAAAAGGAAATTGATAGAAATGATCCGATTGAGCCAGAGCTGGGAAGAGTAATGTTATTGTGGATATGAGAGGTGAATTGAGTGGAGCTGGGCTCCTTTGTTTCGGTTTTAGTCTGGGAACTGATGTCGAGTTGAGCTTGCTCCTCCATTAGCGCTCAGCAAAGAAAGTGTGTTTTTGAAAAAGGGTTTTTGGAAAAGGAATTTTTGAAAGAAATGTTATAAGGAGTCGTGAAAATATTTTTGAAAAAGGTTTTTGAAATGAAATTCTGGAAAGGCTTTCTTTGAAAAGAGATTTTTGAAGTAGTGTGAAACAATGTTTCCAAAGGAAATTTCATGAAATGATCTCTTTTGAAAAGTTTATGGAAGGGCATGATTTTGAGGAAAGTTTTGTGAATCGACTCTTTTGATAAAGTTTTGGGAATGACATTTTGGGGAGTTATTTTTGAAACAATATCCTGTGAGTGTTGGTGAAGGTTGATTTTTGTGAAAAACCTTGGAGAAAGTATTTTTGGAGAAGTCGAGAAATGAAGTTTTTAAAGAGTAGTGAAATTGAGGTTTGAGAAAGATGGTAAAAAAGGAAAATTGAGGAAAGGAAATGTGAATTTGTTGACGTGATCCCAGCTCTGTGCCATGAGAGAAAGATTGCGCAAAGTTATTGGTCGGGACTCACTGAAGGGATGTGCGAAGGGTGAGCCGACTATTAGATTAATTAAGTAATTAAAAGATTATAAAAGACATTAACAACGAACGTAGCGAGATGTGAGAGTTAACCCGAAGTAGTGGAGAGGAAGGAACGATAAGTATCTGCAGATACATAGGACGAGATTGCATTAGGGGAGGACGATGACGGTGAAACGTCAAGAAGTCTAGAGTATTGTTATAGGCAGAACGAACTCCATAAGTGGTGCACTAACGTGGTGGGGACTGGGTCTAATACCGTGGTAAGTTCTGCACGCGCACTATAACAATACTGTCGCCCCCTAGATTGCAAATTGAGAACAGTGAGAGGGACTGGAACGGGGCATTGTGTTTGCCACTGCGAGGCAGTGTGCCATGATTATTACGAATTGATATTATTGAGGCTGGGCCTCCTGGTCAAGGACCATTTATGTGACAGCTGTCGTGCCCGCATGGTAAAGGTCCTGTACTCCTGTTTGCTTCCGACTAGGTGGATGGTTGGCCGAGGAGATGTAGGATTGAGATGTGAGTGCTAACTACGAAAAAAAAACGCGTACCTCGATGATCCTTTAACTCCCCCGATCATCGATGGTTATAACTCGATAAGACGCTAATTATATTTATGCGAGTAAGAGTCCAATAAGTGCAAAGAATGAATAAGAGATTGAGAATGGACGATGTGGAAAAGATATTGAGATTTGTGAAAGGGAGGAGGAACAAGAGAGGAGAAGTATGAAGGAAACGATGATAAGATGAAATAAATATGGATCGTGATTAATGAGGATAGTATGTTTGCTTGTTGTTATGTGTGTATGTTGTGTGTTATGTGTGTGTGTCCTATTATCTTGCCTATCGTAATTCCACACTGTCGGCGCTACGCGTCCGGATCGCTTACTCTCTCCTGTTCGTTGGCGCATCGGTGTCGCTGGTATTCCAATGGGCAGATGGATCGTCGTCTGGAGATCGTTACTTGGCCTCATAAGGGACGCGGATGGAAAGCTATACGTCGAGGATGGGCATGGTCGGGATGTGCTCAGTTGGTGATCGAAGACCCGGAACATAAGTTGGGTGGATCTACACCTAGTTTTTGTTTGGGGAGTATATCCTACATATGTCACAGCTCTGAACCGCCGCCTCGGAATCAAGGGGAGGAGAACTCAGTTAAGCTATTCGGAGTGGAACTTAAACCAAGTTCCGAAGGGGAGCCAATGAACGCAGTCGCATAATCCTCTGGAACAAAGACACCCGCAAAGAAGAAGAAGAAGCTGGAACCAATCATCTTTGATAGGAAGAGGAAGCCAGTAGTAGAATTAGATTAAGTTATTGTTTGTATTTTGCATTCAGGATTACCTAAGTAATGGACTATTGTTGTCCTTCAATTACTTTGAAGTATGCCCGACTTTTATGGAATGTGAGAATACTTTTGTGAAACAAGTTTCAAGTTCTTTTGAAAAAGAATGAATGAAGTTACTTAAGTTGAAATCGAACTGTTTTCTTAATCAAACGATTTCGGAAAACAAGGTAAGTGAGTTGTGGTTTCAAGTAACAACTCGATTTTCGAATGGGAAGGTTGAAGGATATAAATAATTTTCAATAACGCTTTCAAACCCTTCAACAACGTTTTACAAAAAAAAAAAATTTTGGCCTCATTTTTGCAACATTAATAAATAAGAGTCGGTTATTTTGGTCTTCGAAAATCGGGCTGTTACAACAGCAAGGGGGCAGGCGCTGGTATAATTCTTAAAAATGCTGAAGGAATCAGCATTGAATATTCTTTGAAATTTGAATTTCCCACTTTCAATAATCAAGCAAAGTATGAAGCAGTCCTAGTAGGTCTGCTGATTTGTGTAACAACCCGATTTTCGTAAGCCAAAAATATTTATTTTTACTTATCAAAGTTACAAAAATTGAGGCCAGATTTTTTTTTTAAAAACAATGTGAATGTGGTTTGAAAACAATATTGAAAAGTTCTTGGTGTTCTCAACACCCTCTTTGAAAACCGAGTTGTTACTAAAAACTTTCCTTTTTATAAAACATTTATTTCAATAGAAGAACTTGGTTTGAAATCATCTTGACGATCTTTCAAAAACTTCACATGGGTTACTTAACATGAAATGTATTCCATCAATCAGTTTGAAGACTTAGCTTGGTTACATAAATGGTTCATGGCTTGGTAATCCTTACTTCAAACTTTCACAACATACTTAAATTCATAACCCTATCCTTAGACTATCCTATTGAACACGATCGGATGAAGTCCTTCCTTCTTGCGTTCTCTCCTCACTTCCGAAGATGATGCCCTTCTTATGGCTGTCCCCTCATTGCTGATGGATTCCGGCTCCGCCTCGTGAAGAAGGGAAGTATGCCTCCAAGTCTCATACCGAAACTTCTCCGCGTAGTTCCTATATCCTCGTACGGTGACTTGCCCTATGTGCGGCTCCAGGTTAGCTCCACTGAGTAGATGTTCTGGATCTGCAATTACGATTTGGGTATAGCCGGTCCATACCCATCCACTTGGGGTGCGCTTCCAACCTCTTACGTACTTACTCCACGTGGTGACATCCATGCAGTACTCCATCTGCCCGTTGAAATACCAGCAGCACCGATATGCCAACGAACAGGAGAGAGTAAGCATTTCGAACGACGGATCGTCGACGGTGTGGGATTACGCTAGGCAAAATAATAGGACCATGCAAGCATACAATATAACACACGGGAACACAAAAACCAAACATATCATTATCATTATGATTATCATTATCATTATCATTCCCTTTTATGCATTTCTCACGGATATTCTTTCTTTCTTTCTTCATTTCCTTTACTTCCCTTAATTTCTCATTTTCTCTTCATCCAGTCTTATCAAATTACCCTCTTTATTTCCTTGGGGAAAAATACCATACATCAGAATATTCATTTCGTCCTCGACTATCACTCACGTCTACATCTCCTCGGTCATCCACCCAACCTAGTCGGAAGCAAACAGGAGTACAGGACCTTTACCATGCGGGCACGACAGCTGTCACAACACATAAATGGTCCCAGACCAGGAGGATCTCGTCCTCAAATCATATCAATAATATCAAGGCTCACTGTCCACGCAGTGGCAAAACACAATGCCCCGTTCCAGTCCCTCTCACTGTTCTCGATTTGCAATCTAGGGGGCGACAGTATGTTTCTAGTGGGCCCGCAGAACTTACCACGACATTAGACCCAGTCCCCACCACGTTAGTGCGCCACATGTGGAGTTCGTTCTGCATAGAAACACACTCTAGACTTCTTGACGTTTCACCGTCATCGTCCCCCCCTAATGCAATCTCGTCCTAAGTATCCGCAGATACTTATCGTTTCTTCCTCTCCACTACTTCGCACTCTCATACCTCACCGCGTATGTCTTTTAAGTCTTTTATCTTTTAATTATCCTAAGGTCGGCCCATCCTTCGTACAACCCTTCAATGAGTCCCGACCACTACTTTGCACAAACTTTCTCTCACATAGCACAGAGCTGGGATCACATCACAATTTCCAATCTCATTTCTCAAACTTTCTCAACATACTCCATTTCTCACAATCATCTTTTTTCAACATCTTTCCACCATCACATTCCGAATCTCTTCTCAAAATAATCTTTTCACAAATTTCTCAAATGCCATTTTATAAACTTTCACAAACCTCATTTCACAAAGTTTCTAAAACCTCTTTTCACAACCTTCCACAAAACTTCTTTTCAAAGACTTCTTGGAAAATACTTTTTATAATATTCCTCAGAACTTCTGTTCAAAACATTTTCAAAAGAATTTCTTTTCTCAAACTTTTTCTAAAAATTTCTCTTCACCATTTTCCACGAAATCTCTTCAAAAAAAGCTTTTCTCAAGAACCTTTTCAAAAACAGCTTTTCAAAATCCTTTTTCAAAAACCATTTTTGTAAAAACCTTTTTCAAAAAGCATATCTTTGCTGAGCGCTAATGGAGGAGCAAGCTTAACTCAACACTAGTTCCCAGACTAAAACCAAAACAAAGGAGCCTAGCTCCACTCAATTCACACCTTGTATTCACATTCACATTTCTTTTCCCAGCTCTGGCTCAACCTCATCACTATCATCAAATCTTTCCCCAATCTCAACTCTTATCTCTTTCTATTCCATCTTATATCTTTCATCATTCTTTCTTTCTCTTATTATGTCATCACTTTCAATTTCATTACTTTCACAACTTAATTATTTCATTCTCACATTAATCAACAGCATCCAATTTCAACATGCATAATTAAATAAATGAATGTAAACATGCTATACACACACAATCAACACACAATACAATGTGGTCTTTGTCACCTTCGTATAAGTGGCCACACAACACAAACAATTGCCACTATACTACTAACTCCGAACCACTTAGTTCCGATTTTTGAGATGATACGGAACGTCCTAATAAGTCACCTAACTACCACGGTGTCTTAGGAAAGCTTCTCTCTCACCTGAGGTCCAGCTATGCAATGCGTACCGTCTCCTCGAATCCTTTTTGTTGCCGACTGCCCCAATCCCTTGTCTTTAAGATTCCTCGTACTAGATAAAATACTTTACGTTATTAACTTATTCGAGAAAATCTTTTCTTATTTCAATACTAGTCCTTCTTGTCAGAACACTTGAACATTCTTCTATTACTTTATATATATATACGTACTTCCAAAAATCATTTGAAGACCACACTTTAATTCATTATGAAAACGTTTTTGAGTATAGAAAGCAAGTCCAAGTAATTCTGAACAGTAAAGAATTATATTAAAAATCACTTAGATAAAACTCCGAAAACATCGTAAAAACACTTTTAAAATTAACACTTTAAAACTCAAATTCTCATCATGAAACACAATCCCAAAAATCTCAAATAAATCAAACCAATTTGCTTTCAAAATCAATTACACACTCAATCATTTTCCAAACATTAACTTAACACACAACAACAAGCAACACAAAATGAATCATTTAATTTAGTTATAAATCAAACACTCATTCATTTAATTAAAACAAAACACTTAGGCATTCACATACTTACAAAGATACAAACCAAACACAACCATTCAATTCTTGCCATGTACATTTTATTTTATACAACTAAACTTCCTAAGTTTATTTACACTATATGGCCGAATGATATTAAAGACAACAATTCAAAGAGCACAAATTTAAAACACATAATTCAATTTGATTTATTTCAAGCATTTAAATTCTATTTCCTTTTTCATGCAATAAAATTATTCACTCTTCCTGCACATACTCACACATATGTTCATTTAAACACAATCCTTTCTAATATTTGATATCCTTCAAAAATCCTTTGAAAACTCATATTAAAATAAAATAAATAGTTTATGTGGCTGTATGGAAAAAAAAAGTCCAGCCACCCTTTCAAGTTGTAAAATATTAAAAATCAACATTTTTCATTCTAACTTTTGATACATCTAAGAACACTTGAAATCCACACTTTTTACAACTCAAAAACACTTTTAAAAATTAAAATACTTCGAAATAAAATCTTGGACAGCAAGAATAAAAGAAATCAAACCATGAAAATTCTTTTGAAAATAATCAAATACATTTATGCCCTTTTCTTTTATAAAAACCGAATTGTACAAACCACAACAACACAATAATTTTTCTTAAATCCAAGTCACAAAGCATAATCATTTCCTTGAGTCAATCAAATGCAAAAAGAATCTAGTCTATCTAATCTAGTGTCAGCCGATTCATCATCCTAGGCAAAACAAGGTCTTGATGCAAATTTTCTACATGCAAAACCTTAAATTACTAAATCAAAAACATGCATTTCAAACACATGGTTTTAGAAAAATACCACTCCCCCTTTCTATCAAAACCGTGACCTCTTAGTCACTCCAACACATTTTCATTTTTATTTTCTTTTGCATGTGCTTCTAAAAATCATAAAACAAAAGAGAATCACACGCATGTACTTTTTATGAAAAACCATCATGATCCTTTAATTTTCAAAGCTTGACCGAAAATCAATTAATGGAATCCAGAGGAAAAACTTAAATCTTTAACTTTCAAGCACACCTAGACTTAGATCAAGGCAAAACCATTTTGAAAAAGTTGTTTTCCTTTGTTTACTCACCAAAACCGTGACATGCAAGTCAAGAAACAAAACTTTTTGAGTTTAAAATCACATGCAAGACTTCAAGATCAAAGTTATAGAAAAATCAAGGCAATAATCAAATCTTTTTCAAGATCAAAACAATAGATCAAGGCACTTTGAAAAGAAAACCAAAAATCCAAGCTTAGAAAAATCAAAGTTAAAATCAAAGAATTTAAACCAATTAAATCATCTCCAACAAGCATCAAATCAACATGCATGAACTCAAAACAAAATAAAAATCATCTCAACCTAATTTTCTAGACATGGCCGAATGGTAATGTCCATGGTTTAAGGTTCTACAAGTTTGTTTGGCTCCTGAATCTCAAGATCAAAGCTAAATAGGCACTTACAAACATAGATCTACAAGAAAATTAGACATGCAACCACAAAGAAACCTTACAAGACTTAGAAAATGAAAACTACTTAAAACACTCTATGATCTTCGAATACACAAATAAAAAAGAGAAGACCTTCAACCACCTTCACTTGATCTTCAAGGTTTCCTAAAGCTTTTGGGTTTGACCTCCTTCATCTCCTCTCTTGAAGTTTGCTTCGGCTTTCCTTCTTCTAGGGTTAATGGGTAGTTTTCTCCTTGATATTTGAAGAGGGACGTGGTTGAGAAAGAAATCAAGGACGCTTGGGTTAGGAATTTGGGTTCTCACTCTTCCTCTCTTCTCCTCCCTTCACGATTTCACTCTCTTTCTCTCTATGTCTCAAGAGTTTGGTGTGCTCTTGAGATTGAGTGTGTGGTGTTTGTGGAGAAATGAGATGAAGAAGGAAGTAAAGCAAATGACTACCCACACACACACACATACACAACCTATATGGGCAAAAGCAAGGGGTGGAATTTTCCCTTCTTAGCCTCGGTTCAAGGTGTTCAAGGTATGGGGTTAAGGACAATTTGGTCCAACCACAAAATTGCATGGGAAGGGTCTTTTCAAAAAGGAGACAAGGTGTAGAGAAAGTCTCAACTAGGCTTCATGAGTCACCCTCCTAATCTCTTCCTATTTTCTTATTAAAATTCATTTACTTAATGAATAAGAAAATCAACCCTTACTTGGTCCTTCTAATCCTATATGGCCGAACCTCATGCACACATACATACATATTCAATTTATTTTCATGTTCAACACATAGCATGAACTCATAAAATAAGGCACACACTTAACACACATATATACATATATACACATACATACAATTAATTATTTTTGAGGCACATATACATCATACACATATTCATTTTTCTTTGTTCATTTAAGCCTTATGAAATCCTAAGCATGTACACATACATATACAAGTATTACACACATGTTTAGAAAATAGTTCTTTTCCATCATAAAATGACTTGAACAAAATCACAAATATTTTTATAAAAACATCAAGCACATAGATTTTCCCAAAAACTAAATTTCCAAGTTTCGGACTTTACTTAAAGAAATCATCTCTTTAAAATCCTTTATGATTTTGAAAATGTGAATTTAAGAAAATCCTTTAAGAAAATACGCTTTCAAAACACTTTTCTCAAAACAATTTTCTTTAGTGTTTTAATTTAATACGAGGAATTTACGGGGTGTTACAATTTGGGTCTAATATATGATGTTTTTGGGCTTAATTTCACTTCCTTTTTCTATGGTTTTGGCTTGTTTCTCTTGTAAATATAGGTCGTTTGTATTAGTTTTAGGAATTTTTAGTTTATTAGAATCTTTTGAACGTTTTGATCCGTTTTTGGTATGTTTCAGGTGTTTTGGAGCTTTATTTGGAGAAAATATTATTGGAGCTGCGAAGAGCATAAGAAGACCTTGAAAATGGCAAGAGAACGGAGAGAAACGGAGTCGGAGGTTACTTGGAACGCCCAGGCGCGCGTGCTTCGTTAAATTATGGGTTATCAGATGGCACGCGCCCAGGCGTGCTAGTCCCTGCGCCCAGGCGCGCGGTGTGCGAGGAAGCCCAATTGGGCCTAATTCTGAGCAGTTTTGAAGGATTTTGACAAGATTAGACTTTTATCTATTTATATTAGGATTAGTATTAGGTTTAACTATAACACCCTAAATAATTACCCTTAAATACCCATAATAAAATAGTGAATTTAAATTCTTCTGATTAATACCATTTTAACTTATGAAAATCTCTGTCAAAACGGACAGAGTTTACTTTGTAATATGGACATTTCAAGAATGAGTTCTTTTCCTGTAAACCTATTAATTTAATAATTCAAGTGAAATCAGAAAGCCATCAGGGCCAAACCATATATTAAAGAATTTATATCAGAGTTTCAGTGCGGCGGAAAATTATAAACTAATACAAGTTTTAGCAGTTATTTAAATTCCATAAAATTCTCCAAAATTACTCCCTTCCCACAAGGAGTGGTCCTGACTATACCCTGAAATGATGTTTTTCAGTACATACACATAATCATCATCATATACAAAAATCCCAAAAGTAGTCAGGACGAGACACACGACTCAACTAATATGACTTACTCTCCCTGTGAGGGAGAGCGAACCTGAGGGAGAGCGAACCTGCTCGGCCGGGGGCTGTGCTAGCTCAATCGCAGTACCTGTGGAAATAGTAAGGAGTGAGCATTACACATCAAATGGGAAAAGCAGTTTCCAATATGACATAATAATCGACTAAGTCACACACAATTACCACATAGTTCAATCAATTTCACAACAGCCACATTCATACCAACATGCATCAATATTCCGATTCCATTATTTTTCCTAAGTTATAGTTCATTTTACCTATTCGACTAATCCACCTATGCTCCTATTCCCTTTTCCTTTTACCCATTAGTTGCCTAACTATTTAATTTGTTTTACATACCCGGTTGTCCTATTATTACTAGTACATTTCTAGTACAATCCCAAATTATCTTATTATATCCTTCTACCAACCTTCCTATCTTATGTTTCTTGTATTTTTTCCATTTTCATTCTTCATTCCTTTCTTCCTACCCTTTTCATGTCCTTTATTTTCCAATTCCCATTTATGATGTATGACACCTCAGGTGAAAGGCCCACATAGATCCCTAATTTACCAAGTACGTCACCTCAGGTCAAAGGCCAACATACTCACCCTATACACACATGATAAGTATGTCACCTCAGGTCAAAGGCCCACATACTTACCATATTCACAAAGTATGTCACCTCAGGTCAAAGGCCAACATACTCACTCTATACACACATGATAAGTATGTCACCTCAGGTCAAAGGCCCACATACTTACCATATTTACAAAGTATGTCACCTCAGGTCAAAGGCCAACATACTCACCACTTCCAAACAATCATAATAAGCAACAAATATCAATATACAATAGTAAGCACACCATTCCTAATAATCTCATATAAACCATCTAGTAAATAAACACAATTACAATTCACAACACTTAAACACTTAGAGCAGCAAATGAACAGTTCACAATAATTATCAAGAATACACCAAATATATATAACAATTAGCAACAACTCAGATAAGCACCTAAAATATCCTACACATTAGCACTTAACCATTATTCTCAAGTAACACCTATAATAACATATAGTAGCAAGACCATGCATTTAGCTAGTTCAATTTATTGGTTTGCCTAATCAAATTATATTTCCTATTCCCCATCATAGAGTTACACTAAGTTCGTTTCTAATATTACCATTATTTTCTAACTTAGGTTTCCTATTCCTTATACTAACACCTAACTCTTAGCAAGAATTATGTACATACTATAAACTATTCCCCAGAGTATGGTAGTACTCACTAATACCCACTCCTTACCTCAACACTTAGAGATACGGCGGTTACACTTGCTTTAAGCTTGAGAGTCCCGCCACCAATTGAGTTATGACCCGAGAGAAAAGTGAGGAATCTAATATAATAGCTATAACAAGAAGAGTTAGCATTTATGCCATAGCCTCTTGCCAAAACTCAAGAAAATGAGAAGCTTCCATGGCCTAGAGTTGAAAACCACCATGGAAGACAAGAGAGAGAAAGGGAAAACGAGTTTGGAGAGAGAAAAGAGGAAATCCATGGCTTCAAACACTTACTTGGAGTGAAGAAGGAAGGGATTTGTTGATGGGATGAAGAAACCTCACTTTCTCTTGATGGATTTGATTATGGAGAATGGAACCCTAGGGGAGAGAGGAAGAGAGGTTCAAATTTTGGGAAGAAAAGAACGTGTGGATGACTTTATTTTTTTTATCAGCAACAGCCTTTAATCGATTAGTAATCAATTAAGGCTTTTCACCTCAGCGGACCTTAATCGATTAAGCTGTAGGGTTTTGCAGTACCCAGACTTTGACAGGCCATAACTTCTTCGTTACCCGTTGGATCTTCCTCAAATTTTAAAGCAAGCATACCCACATACTAATCTTCACATCCAACGGTGGAATTTGTGTTTAGAGTTGTAAATCTTTTATTTTGAATTTCCTAAGGTTCTATGTTTTTAACCCTAGTTCTACATGTATTTTTGGCTAGATTCTAACTTATATCTCCATTTCTTCTACCCTGAGACCATCCCAACATAGATTATACTTGGAATTAAATTTGTGATGTTACATTAACAATCAGTTAGTAGTGATTAGCAGTCAATTAGATTAGAGTTTGAAGGAGATTTTACACAGTTTTGGGAGCATTCGAAGGAGGAATCCGGAGAAGATTGAAGATTTGAAGCATATATCTGTGGTAATTTAGGAATAAATATCATAGTTATTTGTTTTCTTATTCTCTTTCATTATGTGCAACTAAACCTTTTGTATTAGGAACATGGTGTATTTGTATTTGTATTTTATTTTGATGAATTAGGTTTTTCAGTTTTAAATCAAGTGTTTAATTGTGTTTTTAATGTTATGCATAGAAGTAGCTAATCTATGTTTTGGATTTCTAAATCTGAAATTGGAAAATTAGGATTTAGAATAGGTCATGCAATTAAATAGTATAATGATTCAACTTGTAGGAATACTTTTGGATTATTATATAACTTGATAATTCACTATTCTTAATTACGGTAATTCAAGGGATTAAATTTCTAAGGAATTAGGATTTAATAAATTGAATAATAAACAGTAATTTCATAAGAGGAATCTAGGAATTACTATTTTCTGAATTATGTTCTTGATTTGAATGAGAAACATTGATTTATAATAAATAAGTGAACATACAATGAAACTGAGTTCCTAACCAAGTTGTTCCATTTAATTTCTCTTTTATTTTTAGTATATAATTCTTCCTTTTTATTTATTTATTTAATTCTGAATTTTGCATATTAATAGATTTTATTCTAGATTTTCCCTTAGGTAGAGATAAATTGAACAATTCTGAGTCCCTGTGGGTACGATATCTGGTCTTAACGGACTATATCACTATCTGATCTAGTATACAAGCTAGAGAGTGAACAAGTTTTTGGCACCGTTGCTGGGGATTTGAATTAGTTTAATCTGTTTTGGCACTAAGAAGTAATTTGGAGTGAAATCTATTTTTGATCTTAATTGTAATGTATAATAATGACTTGTGAAGAGTTGAATTGTGAAGAGTTGAAATTTTTTTGACTTTGTTTTGGCTTCACATCCTCTTACTTATGATGCAAATACCTCGATTTATGAGATTGAGAAATTATATTTCAACGAGTATAATAAATTTGTTGTAAAGGAATTGGTACAAGAGTTCTCCTTTAAGGAAGACTTAAATACTAATTTCTCTGAAAATTTTGAAGAAAAAGAAATTAAGGTGCATCATGAGGAAGAAGAGGTGAAACAAAACAAAACAGAAGAAGGAAGGATAATAGTAGAGAATTTTGACTCATCCTTGCGTGCTGAATTTTATGAACTTAAAATTTGTGTTAACTCCCTAGCATGTTTGGATGATTCAAAATTTTTCAATTATGTTAGACCCTTGAGTTTGCATGATGTTTTTCCAAAACCTCAAAATAAGTCATTGTTGTATAAAGGGATGAAAAAAGATCCTAATAATTTTGTTTTCCTTGTTCATAGAATTAACACCTTCATGGATGGGGGAAAAATAAATTTGATAAGATGATGCATGATGTAAGGAATGTACCTTTTGACCCTGGTGGGATTGAATTTATTTCTAAAATTTCCTTACTTCATCATCATCCTTGCTCATTCCCATGGGACATGGGAGTAACTTGTTATTCCTATAACACATGGGAGTTGAGCCATAGAATTTGGGATCCTGGTGGATTCTTTGTAAATATGTAGTAGTGTAGGTTTTGTTTATTTTTTTTAGTTAGTGAATAAGGAGTTGGTACTTTCTATAAGTAACTACTAATGAGGTGCTTTATTGCACTATTTTTAGTTGTTAATGTGACACAGGTAAATAAGTTTGGGGATATTTCCTCCATGTGCATCAATAGAAAAAGCTGTGCAACAAAGGTAAGTTTCCTAACTCTATTTATTAGTGAATTTTAGTTTAGGAAATTAGTTAGTGAATGTTATTTTATTTTATTTATTTTATTTTCTACATTTTTTTTTAAAAAAAAAGCACCAGTGTACAGGTCTGACGCGCCTAGGCGCGCAGTCCTGCATGCCTGGGCGTGCGCTGGGCGAGAAAAATCATAATTTTGGGGATTTTTATTCATTGATCAATTTTATACCCTTTTTCCCATCAGACCAGTCCCTGTACATGTGCAACAAAAATATGTAATTGCTTTCTAGGATTTTTTTTTTGGTTTTATTGCTTGGATATTTATTTGGATTATTTGTTATTTGCATCAAGTTATATTTTGAGTAACATATATGAGTTGATATTTCCCCATTAGAGGTGCTATTCTTGGGCACTTGTTGCTAATGACTTATATAAAGTTTGGGGGAATGTTTTCTCAATTTTGTTAGTGCTGAAGATTTTTCAGACGTAAGTAATAAGTGTTCCAAATTTATTCGATGTAATTTTTTATGTTGTAGTTAGGTATGTTTAGTTTGCTTGAGGACAAGCAAACCATTAAGTTTGGGGGATTAGACAAAATAAAAAAAAAGATCTGAATTTTTCTCCCATTTTTGGTGTTGGTTTGTGTCTTAGGTAGAGGTTTTGTAATTATTCTAGACTTAGGATTATTTTTCTGATAATAGATGTATATACTTAGTTTAGGATTAGACTTATTAATTCATGTTATTTATTTGTTGAGCTGTAAATATTTTTGAAATTTGGTTATTTTGACAAAGTTTTTCAGAACATGAGATTAGTGAACTGACTTTAGCTTAGTGAGATTTTGAGCATATTTGATGGGGTATGATTTAGTAGAAATATTTTAATATGAGACCCCTATTTCTTTCATGAGTGTGTTCTCTTTAGTTTTGTGTTCTAGAACTTGACCGGTGACCATTTTGAGATTGATAATTGATTACATGCATGAAAATGATTAAGGCATTTTGGATGGTATTTTTGTAGCCTTCAGAGATTGTTGTTTGGATTTGTTTTTCCTTAGTTGCCTATTTTGAGCCTGATATAAATATGAT
The DNA here is from genome assembly GCA_037953625.1 of Crotalaria pallida. Lineage (NCBI taxonomy): Eukaryota > Viridiplantae > Streptophyta > Magnoliopsida > Fabales > Fabaceae > Crotalaria > Crotalaria pallida. The sequence continues at coordinate 52,656,726 of CM075651.1, forward strand.
TTTTCTTTGGTACCCTGCATTAATTGTGTAACAGCCCGATTTTCGTAAGCCAAAAATATTTATTTATCAAAGTTACAAAAATTGAGGCCAGATTTTTTTTTTAGTAAAACATTGTGAATGTGGTTTGAAGACATTATTGAAAAGTCCTTGGTGTTCTCAACACCCTCTTTTAAAACCGAGTTGTTACTAAAAACTTTCCTTTTTATAAAACATTTATTTCAATAGAAGAACTTGGTTTGAAATCATCTTGACGAGCTTTCAAAAACTTCACATGGGTTACTTAACATGAAATGTATTCCATCAATCAGTTTGAAAACTTAGCTTGATTACATAAATGGTTTATGGCTTGGTAATCCTTACTTCAAACTTTCACAACATACTTAAATTAATAACCTTATCCTTAGACTATCCTATTGAACACGATCGGATGGAGTCCCTCCTTCTTGCGTTCTCTCCTCATTTCCGAGGATGATGCCTTTCTTGTTGTTGTCACCTCATTGCTGATGGATGCCGGCTCCGCCTCATGAAGAAGGGAAGTATCCCTCCGAGTCTCATATCGAAACTTCTCCGCGTAGTTCCTATACCCTCGTACGGTGACTTGCCCTATGTGCGGCTCCAGGTTAGCTCCACTGAGTAGATGTTCTGGATCTGCAATTACGATCTGGGTATGGCCGGTCCATACCCAACCGCTTGGGGTGCGCTTCCAACCTCTTCCGTACTTACTCCACGTGGTGACATCCATGCAGTACTCCATCTGCAGTTGAAATACCAGCAGCACCGATATGCCACCGAACAGGAGAGAGTAAGCATTTCGAACGACGGATCGTCGACGGTGTGGGATTACGCTAGGCAAAATAATAGGACCATGCAAGCATACAATATAACACACGGGCACACAACAACCAAACATATCATTATCATTATGATTATGATTATCATTATCATTCCCTTTTATGCATTTCTCACGGGTATTCTTTCTTTCTTTCTTCATTTCCTTTACTTCCCTTAATTTCTCATTTTCTCTTCATCCAGTCTTATCAAATTACCCTCTTTATTGCCTTGGGGAAAAATACCATACATTAGAATATTCATTTCGTCCTCGACTATCACTCACGTCTACATCTCCTCGGTCATCCACCCAACCTAGTCGGAAGCAAACAGCAGTACAGGACCTTTACCACGCGGGCACGACAGCTGTCACAACACATAAATGGTCCCAGACCCGGAGGATCTCGTCCTCAAATCATATCAATAATATCAAGGCTCACTATCCACGCAGTGGCAAAACACAATGCCCCGTTCCAGTCCCTCTCACTGTTCTCGATTTGCAATCTAGGGGGCGACAGTATGTTTCTAGTGGGCCCGCAGAACTTACCACGACATTAGACCCAGTCCCCACCACGTTAGTGCGCCACATGTGGAGTTCGTTCTGCATAGAAACACACTCTAGACTTCTTGACGTTTCACCGTCATCGTCCTCCCCTAATGCAATCTCGTCCTAAGTATCCGCAGATACTTATCGTTTCTTCCTCTCCACTACTTCGCACTCTCATACCTCACCGCGTATGTCTTTTAAGTCTTTTATCTTTTAATTATCCTAAGGTCGGCCCATCCTTCGTACAACCCTTCAATGAGTCCCGACCACTACTTTGCACAAACATTCTCTCACATAGCACAGAGCTGGGATCACATCACAATTTCCAATCTCATTTCTCAAACTTTCTCAACATACTCCATTTCTCACAATCATCTTATTTCAACATCTTTCCACCATCACATTCCGAATCTCTTCTCAAAATAATCTTTTCACAAATTTCTCAAATGCCATTTTATAAACTTTCACAAACCTCATTTCACAAAGTTTCTAAAACCTCTTTTCACAACCTTCCACAAAACTTCTTTTCAAAGACTTCTTGGAAAATACTTTTTATAATATTTATCAGAACTTCTGTTCAAAACATTTTCAAAAGAATTTCTTTTCTCAAACTTTTTCTAAAAATTTCTCTTCACCATTTTCCACAAAATCTCTTCAAAAAAAAGCTTTTCTCAAGAACCTTTTCAAAAGCTGCTTTTCAAAATCCTTTTTCAAAAACCATTTTTGTAAAAACCTTTTTCAAAAAGCATATCTTTGCTGAGCACTAATGGAGGAGCAAGCTCAACTCAACACTAGTTCCCAGACTAAAACCAAAACAAAGGAGCCTTGCTCCACTCAATTCACACCTTGTATTCACATTCACATTTCTTTTCCTAACTCTGGCTCAACCTCATCACTATCATCAAATCTTTCCCCAATCTCAACTCTTATCTCTTTCTATTCCATCTTATATCTTTCGTCATTCTTTCTTTCTCTTATTATGTCTTCACTTTCAATTTCATTACTTTCACAACTTAATTATTTCATTCTCACATTAATCAACAGCATCCAATTTCAACATGCATAATTAAATAAATGAATGTAAACATGCTATACACACACAATCAACACACAATACAATGTGGTCTTTGTCACCTTCGTATAAGTGGCCACACAACACAAACTATTGCCACTATACTACTGACTCCGAACCACTTAGTTCCGATCTTTGAGATGATACGGAACGTCCTAATAAGTCACCTAACTACCACGGTGTCTTAGGAAAGCTTCTCTCTCACCTGAGGTCCAGCTATGCAATGCGTACCGTCTCGTCGAATCCTTTTTGTTGTCGGCTGCCCCAATCCCTTGTCTTTAAGATTCCTCGTACTAGATAAAATACTTTACGTTATTAACTTATTCGAGAAAATCTTTTCTTAGTTCAATACTAGTCCTTCTTGTCAGAACACTTGAACATTCTTCTATTACTTTATATATATACATACTTCCAAAAATCATTTGAAGACCACACTTTAATTCATTATGAAAATGTTTTTGAGTATAGAAAGCAAGTCCAAGTAATTCTGAACAGTAAAGAATTATATTAAAAATCACTTAGATAAAACTCCGAAAACATCGTAAAAACACTTTTTAAAATTAACAATTTAAAACTCAAATTCTCATCATGAAACACAATCCCAAAAATCTCAAATAAATCAAACCAATTTGCTTTCAAAATAAATTACACACTCAATCATTTTCCAAACATTAACTTAACACACAACAACAAGCAACACAAAATGAATCATTTAATTTAGTTATAAATAAAACACTCATTCAATTAATTAAAACAAAACACTTAGGCATTCACATACTTACAAAGATACAAACCAAACACAACCATTCAATTCATGCCATGTACATTTTATTTTATACAACTAAACTTCCTAAGCTTATTTACACTATATGGCCGAATGATATTATAGAAAACAATTCAAAGATCACAAATTTAAAACACATAATTCAATTTGATTTATTTCAAGCATTTAAATTCTATTTCCTTTTTCATGCAATAAAATTATTCACTCTTCCTGCACATACTCACACATATGTTCATTTAAACACAATCCTTTCTAATACTTGAAATCCTTCAAAAATCCTTTGAAAACTCATATTAAAATAAAATAAATAGTTTATGTGGCTGTATGAAAAAAAAAAGTCCAGCCACCCTTTCAAGTTGTAAAACATTGAAAATCAACATTTTTCATTCTAACTTTTGATACATCAAAGAACACTTGAAATCCACACTTTTTACAACTCAAAAACACTTTTAAAAATTAAAATACTTCGAAATAAAATCTTGGACAGCAAGAATAAAAGAAATCAAACCATGAAAATTCTTTTGAAAATAATCAAATACATTTATGCCCTTTTCTTTTATAAAAACCGAATTGTACAAACCACAACAACACAATAATTTTTCTTAAATCCAAGTCACAAAGCATAATCATTTCCTTGAGTCAATCAAATGCAAAAAGAATCTAGTCTATCTAATCTAGTGTCAGCCGATTCATCATCCTAGGAAAAACAAGGTCTTGATGCAAATTTTCTACATGCAAAACCTTAAATTACTAAATCAAAAACATGCATTTCAAACACATGGTTTTAGAAAAATACCACTCCCCCTTTCTATCAAAACTGTGACCTCTTAGTCACTCCAACACATTTTCATTTTTATTTTCTTTTGCATGTGCTTCTAAAAATCATAAAACAAAAGAGAATCACACGCATGAACTTTTTATGAAAAACCATCATGATCCTTTAATTTTCAAAGCTTGACCGAAAATCAAGTAATGGAATCCAGAGGAAAAACTTAAATCTTTAACTTTCAAACACACCTAGACTTAGATCAAGGCAAAACCATTTTGAAAAAGTTGTTTTCCTTTGTTTACTCACCAAAACCGTGACATGCAAGTCAAGAAACAAAACTTTTTGAGTTTAAAATCACATGCAAGACTTCAAGATCAAAGTTATAGAAAAATCAAGGCAATAATCAAATCTTTTTCAAGATCAAAACAATAGATCAAGGCACTTTGAAAAGAAAACCAAAAATCCAAGCTTAGAAAAATCAAAGTTAAAATCAAAGAATTTAAACCAATTAAATCATCTCCAACAAGCATCAAATCAACATGCATGAACTCAAAACAAAATAAAAATCATCTCAACCTAATTTTCTAGACATGGCCGAATGGTAATGTCCATGGTTTAAGGTTCTACAAGTTTGTTTGGCTCCTGAATCTCAAGATCAAAGCTAAATAGGCACTTACAAACATAGATCTACAAGAAAATTAGACATGCAACCACAAAGAAACCTTACAAGACTTAGAAAATGAAAACTACTTAAAACACTCTATGATCTTCGAATACACAAAGAAAAAAGAGAAGACCTTCAACCACCTTCACTTGATCTTCAAGGTTTCCTAAAGCTTTTGGGTTTGACCTCCTTCTTCTCCTCTCTTGAAGTTTGCTTCGGCTTTCCTTCTTCTAGGGTTAATGGGTAGTTTTCTCCTTGATCTTTGAAGAGGGACGTGGTTGAGAAAGAAATCAAGGATGCTTGGGTTAGGAATTTGGGTTCTCACTCTTCCTCTCTTCTCCTCCCTTCACGGTTTCACTCTCTTTCTCTCTATGTCTCAAGAGTTTGGTGTGCTCTTGAGATTGAGTGTGTGGTGTTTGTGGAGAAATGAGATGAAGAAGGAAGTAAAGCAAATGACTACCCACACACACACACACACATACACGACCTATATGGGCAAAAGCAAGGGGTGGAATTTTCCCTTCTTAGCCTCGGTTCAAGGTATGGGGTTAAGGACAATTTGGTCCAACCACAAAATTGCATGGGAAGGGTCTTTTCAAAAAGGAGACAAGGTGTAGAGAAAGTCTCACCTAGGCTTCATGAGTCACCCTCCTAATCTCTCCCTATTTTCTTATTAAAATTCATTTACTTAATGAATAAGAAAATCAACCCTTACTTGGTCCTTCTAATCCTATATGGCCGAACCTCATGCACACATACATACATATTCAATTTATTTTCATGTTCAACACATAGCATGAACTCATAAAATAAGGCACACACTTAACACACATATATACATATATACACATACATACAATTAATTATTTTTGAGGCACATATATATCATACACATATTCATTTTTCTTTGTTCATTTAAGCCTTATGAAATCCTAAGCATGTACACATACATATACAAGTATTACACACATGTTTAGAAAATAGTTTTTTTCCATCATAAAATGACTTGAACAAAATCACAAATATTTTTATAAAAACATCAAGCACATAGATTTTCCCAAAAACTAAATTTCTAAGTTTCAGACTTTACTTAAAGAAATCATCTCTTTAAAATCCTTTATGATTTTGAAAATGTGAATTTAAGAAAATCCTTTAAGAAAATACGCTTTCAAAACATTTTTCTCAGAACGATTTTCTTTAGTGTTTTAATTTAATACGAGGAATTTACGGGGTGTTACATTCTCCCCAACTTAAAGATTTCTCGTCCCCGAGAAATTCGTTGTGGATTGGGCAGGAGGACAGAATTCTTGCATCACTGTGATTTTCATAAGGACACTCTCATTCTCACTTCGCGTTTGTATTCCCTTTTTGCTGATCTAATTCACCTTGTCGTGCTCCTTGTTTGCTGCTTTCAGACGAAGAAATTCCACTCGTATCATCACTTGTGGGTCGAATCGGGTTAAGTCCATCGGACTAACCGAAGACGTCGCTCCCTTAACTGATTGTCGTCACAGAAAGTCCAACCATAGGTACGGACTTAGGGGAAAATCAAACAAACAAACATTCATACGTCTCCATAAGCAAGGATTTTACCTAAGAATCCTGAAATAATCATTATTCTCTACGACTCGGGTTCCTACTGCCTCACAATAAGCACTCCTTCCTTCAATTCTTCTTCTAAGTCTAGGGTTTTCGTCTATCATTTTTCTAGCTTAAGGGAAATCCTATTACCACTTAGACTTTACCTTTGACCATCTCATTTTCTAATTAGGGTATAAGGCAATCCCAATCCTCAAATTTTTCTCAAAATTCCTATAATAACTGGTAGCATACACCTCTTTTCTTCCTTATAGCTCCCCAGCTTTGATCAAACTTATAGCTTAATCCGCTGTGATCTTACTTCCTCACTCAACTCAAACTATTCGTCCTTCCTTAATCGCTCAAGCCTAAATTATTTGGGCAACTATGGTACTTCTAACTCCACAGTTTGGGTTAGAGAGTCCTAAATAGGATTGATGAGGTCACAGATGAATAAAAAGGCTTATGAAGAAAAGGGTCAAATTTTAACAATACTAACTGTCTTGTTGTAGCAATTCAACAAACAGGGAATTCAAGAATATATAACATCCTATTTACTCAAAGATACTGACGACTCCTTTGGACAAGGGTACGTCTAGGTCAACGAACTGAGGTTTTTCTAACACTAATGAGACATCCAGGTTAAGGGGTCTCAATCTATTCACCTTCTACTCGGTCTACTTCCTTCCACATTATTGGGCCACCGGCTTCCTAACACAACCGACCCTAAACTACAAACGAAGTCTCATATACTATGAGAACTTAATCCTATGTTCCTATCCTTACACTAGCAAACACACAGAGTCACACAAACAAAGCATGTAAGCCCATGCTTAAGGCCACTAAGGATTACCATAAGCTCTGATACCATTCTGTAACAGCCCGATTTTCGTAAGCCAAAAATATTTATTTATCAAAGTTACAAAAATTGAGGCCAGATTTTTTTTTTGTAAAACATTGTGAATGTGGTTTGAAGACATTATTGAAAAGTCCTTGGTGTTCTCAACACCCTCTTTGAAAACCGAGTTGTTACTAAAAACTTTCCTTTTTATAAAACATTTATTTCAATAGAAGAACTTGGTTTGAAATCATCTTGACGATCTTTCAAAAACTTCACATGGGTTACTTAACATGAAATGTATTCCATCAATCAGTTTGGAAACTTAGCTTGATTACATAAATGGTTCATGGCTTGGTAATCCTTACTTAAAACTTTCACAACATACTTATATTCATAACCCTATCCTTAGACTATCTTATTGAACACGATCGGATGGAGTCCCTCCTTCTTGCGTTCTCTCCTCAGTTCCGAGGATGATGCCTTTCTTGTTGCTGTCACCTCATTGTGATGGATGCCGGCTCCGCCTCATGAAGAAGGGAAGTATCCCTCCGAGTCTCATACCGAAACTTCTCCGCGTAGTTCCTATACCCTCGTACGGTGACTTGCCCTATGAGCGGCTCCAGGTTAGCTCCACTGAGTAGATGTTCTGGATCTGCAATTACGATTTGGGTATGGCCGGTCCATACCCAACCGCTTGGGGTGCGCTTCCAACCTCTTCCGTACTTACTCCATGTGGTGACATCCATGCAGTACTCCATCTGCCCGTTGAAATACCAGCAACACCATATGCCAACGAAAAAGAGAGAGTAAGCATTCCGAACGACGGATCGTCGACGGTGTGGGATTACGCTTGGCAAAATAATAGGACCATGCAAGCATACAATATAACACACGGGCACACAACAACCAAACATATCATTATCATTATGATTATCATTATCATTATCATTCCCTTTTATGCATTTCTCACGGGTATTCTTTCTTTCTTTCTTCATTTCCTTTACTTCCCTTAATTTCTCATTTTCTCTTCATCCAGTCTTATCAAATTACCCTCTTTATTGCCTTGGGGAAAAATACCATACATCAGAATATTCATTTCGTCCTCGACTATCACTCACGTCTACATCTCCTCGGTCATCCACCCAACCTAGTCGGAGGAAAACAGGAGTACAGGACCTTTACCACGTGGGCACGACAACTGTCACAACACATAAATGGTCCCGGACCAGGAGGATCTCGTCCACAAATCATATCAATAATATCAAGGCTCACTGTCCACGCAGTGGCAAAACACAATGCCCCGTTCCAGTCCCTCTCACTGTTCTCGATTTGCAATCTAGGGGGCGACAGTATGTTTCTAGTGGGCCCGCAGAACTTACCACGGCATTAGACCCAGTCCCCACCACGTTAGTGCGCCACATGTGGAGTTCATTCTGCATAGAAACACACTCTAGACTTCTTGACGTTTCACCGTCATCGTCCTCCCCTAATGCAATCTTGTCCTAAGTATCCGCAGATACTTATCGTTTCTTCCTCTCCACTACTTCGCACTCTCATACCTCACCGCGTATGTCTTTTAAGTCTTTTATCTTTTAATTATCCTAAGGTCGGCCCATCCTTCGTACAACCCTTCAATGAGTCCCGACCACTACTTTGCACAAACTTTCTCTCACATAGCACAGAGCTGGGATCACATCACAATTTCCAATCTCATTTCTCAAACTTTCTCAACATACTCCATTTCTCACAATCATCTTATTTCAACATCTTTCCACCATCACATTCCGAATCTCTTCTCAAAATAATCTTTTCATAAATTTCTCAAAAGCCATTTTATAAACTTTCACAAACCTCATTTCACAAAGTTTCTAAAACCTCTTTTCACAACCTTCCACAAAACTTCTTTTCAAAGACTTCTTGGAAAACACTTTTTATAATATTTCTCAGAACTTCTGTTCAAAACATTTTCAAAAGAATTTCTTTTCTCAAACTTTATCTAAAAATTTCTCTTCACTATTTTCCACGAAATCTCTTCAAAAAAAGCTTTTCTCAAGAACCTTTTCAAAAGCTGCTTTTCAAAATCCTTTTTCAAAAACCATTTTTGTAAAAACCTTTTTCAAAAAGCATATCTTTGCTGAGCGCTAATGGAGGAGCAAGCTCAACTCAACACTAGTTCCCAGACTAAAACAAAAAAAAAGGAGCCTAGCTCCACTCAATTCACACCTTGTATTCACATTCACATTTCTTTTCCCAGCTCTGGCTCAACCTCATCACTATCATCAAATCTTTCCCCAATCTCAACTCTTATCTCTTTCTATTCCATCTTATATCTTTCGTCATTCTTTCTTTCTCTTATTTTGTCTTCACTTTCAATTTCATTACTTTCACAACTTAATTATTTCATTCTCACATTAATCAACAACATCCAATTTCAACATGCATAATTAAATAAATGAATGTAAACATGCTATACACACACAATCAACACACAATACAATGTGGTCTTTGTCACCTTCGAATAAGTGGCCACACAACACAAACAATTGCCACTATACTACTGACTCCGAACCACTTAGTTCCGATCTTTGAGATGATACGGAACGTCCTAATAAGTCACCTAACTACCACGGTGTCTTAGGAAAGCTTCTCTCTCACCTGAGGTCCAGCTATGCAATGCGTACCATCTCCTCGAATCATTTTTGTTGCCGGCTGCCCCAATCCCTTGTCTTTAAGATTCCTCGTACTAGATAAAATACTTTACGTTATTAACTTATTCGAGAAAATCTTTTCTTAGTTCAATACTAGTCCTTCTTGTCAGAACACTTGAACATTCTTCTATTACTTTATATATATATACATACTTCCAAAAATAATTTGAAGACCACACTTTAATTCATTATGAAAACGTTTTTGAGTATAGAAAGCAAGTCCAAGTAATTCTGAACAGTAAAGAATTATATTAAAAATCACTTAGATAAAACTCCGAAAACATCGTGAAAACACTTTTTAAAATTAACACTTTAAAACTCAAATTCTCATCATGAAACACAATCCCAAAAATCTCAAATAAATCAAACCAATTTGCTTTCAAAATCAATTACACACTCAATCATTTTCCAAACATTAACTTAACACACAACAGCAAGCAACACAAAATGAATCATTTAATTTAGTTATAAATAAAACACTCATTCATTTAATTAAAACAAAACACTTAGGCATTCACATACTTACAAAGATACAAACCAAACACAACCATTCAATTCATGCCATGTACATTTTATTTTATACAACTAAACTTCCTAAGCTTATTTACACTATATGGTCGAATGATATTAAAGAAAACAATTCAAAGATCACAAATATAAAACACATAATTCAATTTGATTTATTTCAAGCATTTAAATTCTATTTCCTTTTTCATGCAATAAAATTATTCACTCTTCCTGCACATACTCATGTAACACCCCGATTTGGCAACTTGAAAACTTAAATTAAAAGTGGCAAAAATTAGGGCCATTTTTTTTTGTTATGTGAACATGAGAACACTAGACTTTTAAAACACAGTTACAATTAAAACTCGTGTTCTCACATTACATGAACCCTTCCAAGATCCAAACCGAGGTGTCACAAGACACCACACATTGAAACCCGTTTTGAAAATGTAACACCCTAGGATTTTTACCCTTAATTCCCCTTTGGTAAAATACGAACTTAAAAATTTCTTTTTAATTATATTAAAATCAACCGTCAAACGGACGGAGTTTTGTTTGTTTTTCGGACTAATCCAAAATTTAACCTGTGATAAACAATTTCAAATAAACAACTAATAGCCAGCAGGGCTTCAGATTATATTTTCTAAATCATATCAGGGTCCAATGGGCTCCAAATATATCAGAGTGCATACTATTCAGAGTTTTCAGCGGAAAATAGTAAGTTAGAACCTCAAAAACCAAAGCGTAATATTTTATCAAACAAAGTGTCCTAAGCCTCACTCAAAAGTATACATTACATTTTCTTCAACAGAACATAGGAGACTTAGGTCAATAATGTACTCTAAACCCATAACACCCTACTATCCCTGTAAGGGAAAGTACTCCTGCTCGGCCGGGGGCTGTGCCAGCTCAATCTCTGTACCTGAAACTATAAGGGAGTGAGCATTGCACATGAAATAGAAAGCAGTTTCTAACTAGACATAACAACTCACTAGGTCAAACACATTTAGAAAATAAACATATATTCACATATTGCACACCATCCTCATTATCATATTTATTCCACATTTCCATTCTCATTATTCATTTCACCACTTGTTTCCTTGTATTTATTTTTCCCCGTTTCCAAATAATTCCCTTTTTAAACCCTTACCTTTTCCTTATTTTTACGGTGTATGTATGTCTCCACCAAATCGAAGGCCTACATACATACACCAATCACGATGTATGTCTCCACCAAATCGAAGGCCTACATACATCGCGTTTCCATTACCTTTACCTTATCCAATTTTATTCCCTTTTTAAATTATGTGTCCCTCAGGTCAGAGGTCAACACCCATTCATTATAATCCATTTTGTGTCCCTCAGGTCAGAGGTCAACACCCATTCATTATAATCCATTTTGTGTCCCTCAGGTCAGAGGTCAACACTCCAATACATATTTTATTCGGTGTCCCTCAGGTCAGAGGTCAACACCCAACCCATTATTTAATTCGGTGTCCCTCAGGTCAGAGGTCAACACCCAACCCATTATTTAATCCGGTGTCCCTCAGGTCAGAGGTCAAATCATACTTTCATCCTCCTACACAAACAACATAACATATACAATCACAAATACACTTACACACATTTCCCATTCATTCTTTTTCCATACTCATTCCCTATATCAATTATCAAATCTTTCCATTAATCGTTACCTCAAATCAGAGGCCAACGCATATACCACATTCTCAATGTTTGGCGCCTTATTTCAGAGGCCAAGAATTATTCACTTTCTTGTTCAATCAATTTTAACACATTTAAATACAACAACACACATTCAACAACTAATTATTCATGTAATTACCTTATTCATTTCCTTTCTCAGTTATCACAATCATACCAAATAGTATTCTCTTTCATAGTCCAACATTTATATTACACTTCATTTCAAATTACATATTTCACCTTCTCACATATTTTCTTTGTCACCACATAATAACATCACCTTTTACATTTTGTTTACACAAAATCATTTGCTTCCATTTCCGATATTCACAAGTTCAATTCATAAGCCATGACCTTTGCTCACAATTGACAATACTTAACATTTATACTCATTTAGCATTTAGATACAAATACGCACATTCAACACATATAATTGTTTCCATTCCCTTTTCTTCCTATATTAATTTATTCCATAACACATACACATATTTGCAATAGCAGTGAATTATCATTTAATACAAGACTTTACCATTAAAATCAATAATCTTAGAATTCATTTATGTCAACTTCACTATCATATTACCCAATTCCTCATGTACTTCAATTTAATCCTTATCCAAGTTTCATTTATCAAATAATTCATTGTCATATTATTGGGTTTCCTTTTCCTAGTCTTAACATCCAATCATCATGCATATTTAATTGATTAAGATTTTATATTCAATCACATAGGGTTTTATAATCTAATTTTCTCCCCTAACACATAACCCTAACAAGTATTATATACTAACTAGAGCCTACTCCCTAGAACAAGGCAAAGCTCACTATATCCACTCCCTTACCTCAAACACTTGGAGATAAGGTGATTTTGCTTGCTCTACACTTGAAAGCCTTGCCACCAATTGAGTTAGAGTCCAAAGGAAGAGGGAGGAACCTAATATAATAGCCATAGCAAGAAAAGATTAACATTCATGTAATGAGTCATGCAAAAACTCAAGAAAATTGGAGCTTCCATGACTTAAGAAACAAAAACCACCATGGATGGAGGAGAGAGAAAGGGGAGGACGAATTAGAGAGAGACAAAGGAAATTCATGGCATTAAACACTTACTTGGAGGGAAGAAGGAAGGGATTTGTTGATGGGATGAAGAAATCCCACTTGCTCTTGGTGGATTTGATGATGGAGAATGGAACCCTAGGGGAGAGAAAGAGTGAGGTTCGAATTTGGAAGAGAAAGAAGGTGTGCTGCGCTTTATTATTTTCTGCATCTACAGCATTTAATCGAGTATCGATTAAATCCCCCCCCCCTTCAGGTCTTAATCGATTAAGCTGCAGCTTAATCGATTAAGTTGCAGGATTTTCAGCACTCCGACTTTGAACGGCCATAACTTCTTTGTTAACCGTTGGATCTTCCTCAAATTTTGACACATGCTTCCCCACATATCCTACTTCACATCCACCGGTGGAATTTGTGTTTAGAGTTGTAAATCTTTTATTTTGAATTTCCTAATATCCTATGTTATTAATCCTAAATCAAGCCTTCAAACCACTAGTTTCAACTCCATATCATTACTTCCTTCACTTTCGGCTTGACCCACATCAATTATACTAGGAATTAAATTTGGGATGTTACAATTCTCCCCCACTTATTGGAATTTCGTCCCCGAAATTCCGTTAAGTTTAGTAAATGGAGAATCACCCCGGTGATAGGACTTGCAATTCTTACCTTTAATTCCCTTTGGTTTCTTCTGCCACTCTTTCGATTTGTCTTTACCTAGACAGAATTTAAATTAGGGTAGGAAGTGCTCCCCCACTTGGCTTCGACTTACCCAATTACCGCTATGCTAAAGGATGTGGGATCGGGTGAATCCGCTTCCGATCGTCCTTCGGACAAATGCAAGACAGGAGTTGCATTAGCTAGATACGGAAAAACTCGAAATATTTAACATTCCCGGAATAGTTTTAGAATCTTTCCCAGAATAGATACCCTGGGATCATGCCATGCGAAGATTTTTGTAGGATAGAACGCCTTAGAGTTTGTCTTCTCACAATGATTCGACTAGCACCGATAGGATTTAAAGCTTTTCAAAAACACAGGCATTCCTGAATAAGAAGCACACCAAAGGCTAAGTTGATTAGAGCAGGCACAATCCCTACTAAATGCTCCACAATCAACTTCTGCCATGAATCGATTAAAAAGAATAGGAAGGAAGAAGTCCACATTAGTTCCAAGATTTACCCAACTACCAAATGTGAAGGGTACGACAACTTGCCGTTGGCTGAGTCAATTATTAAGATGTTTGGTCTCAACGCAGGGATTTTACAAACTCGGCTAAACCGGCTATTCTTATGAGTGGTTATCTAAGAACCGGGAAAAGATTCGAAGCAACTGTCATATTGCTTCAAGATTGATTTAGTTGATATGATGGTTAAGAATAACTTCTGGAGAGCTATCTTAACTCATCCAAGGGATTAGCACTTAGCTATACTACTTTGGAACAAGTAGCATATACCAAGACTTCTTTTCTTTAGAACTATTTCCTATCTACTCTCTAACTCTATATGAAGCTTTTGAACGAATGTTTCGGGGTAAGGTTGGCTTCACTTACAAGAATTATTTTCCTTGGATGTCACTTCTTTGGTTGTCTACTTTCACTTTAAAGGTTACAATGATAGCATTTATTGATAGATGCAAGAATTGAGGTGATCAATCCCATCCTCACGTCTACCAACAACACATCACTGTTGGGTTCTATCAGTAATGTCATCATTTAACAAATGCAAGGATTAGAGTGATCAATTCTAACCTTACATTACATCAAATAACAACATCACAACATAATATTGGTTACTTGATACTAGAATTCTCAAACTGAAGAATTCCTTATAAGGTCTTCCATACGTTCTCTATAAGAACAGGATTGTATTTGGAAAGGCAAATCCAAAGTGTTTTAAACACTTCTATCCTAAAACATTATTAGTTCAATATTTAGCTAACAAAAGAGCAATCTAACTTCACAACTTCGAATTTAAAAGCACTTCGTATGGACTTGCCAAACGTTAGTTACCTGCAACCATATCAACTGCTTAGCCAGAGTGAACAGACCAATAAGACTCAAATACTAAGTAAATACATAGTACTATAATTATCTTATTATAATCCTAAACTATTACTATGAGCATCAATTACTCGCTAGGTGAGTAATCATTTGGAGTTTGTACAACTCCATGGCCGAGGAGAAACTGCTCTGATACCATAAATGTAACACCCTAGGATTTTTACCCTTAATTCTCCTTTGGTAAAATACGGACTTAAAAATTTCTTTTTAATTATATTAAAATCAACCGTCAAACGGACGGAGTTTTGTTTGTTTTTCGGACTAATCCAAAATTTAACCTGTGATAAACAATTTCAAATAAACAACTAATAGCCAGCAGGGCTTCAGATTATATTTTCTAAATCATATCAGGGCCCAATGGGCTCCAAATATATCAGAGTGCATACTATTCAGAGTTTTCAGCGGAAAATAGTAAGTTAGAACCTCAAAAACCAAAGCGTAATATTTTATCAAACAAAGTGTCCTAAGCCTCACTCAAAAGTATACATTACATTTTCTTCAACAGAACATAGGAGACTTAGGTCTATAATGTACTCTAAACCCATAACACTCTACTATCCCTGTAAGGGAAAGTACTCCTGCTCGGCCGGGGGCTGTGCCAGCTCAATCTCTGTACCTGAAACTATAAGGGAGTGAGCATTGCACATGAAATAGAAAGAAGTTTCTAACTAGACATAACAACTCACTAGGTCAAACACATTTAGCAAATAAACATATATTCACATATTGCACACCATCCTCATTATCATATTTATTCCACATTTCCATTCTCATTATTCATTTCACCACTTGTTTCCTTGTATTTATTTTTCCCCGTTTCCAAATAATTCCCTTTTTAAACCCTTACCTTTTCCTTATTTTTACGGTGTATGTATGTCTCCACCAAATCGAAGGCCTACATACATACACCAATCACGATGTATGTCTCCACCAAATCGAAGGCCTACATACATCGCGTTTCCATTACCTTTACCTTATCCAATTTTATTCCCTTTTTAAATTATGTGTCCCTCAGGTCAGAGGTCAACACCCATTCATTATAATCCATTTTGTGTCCCTCAGGTCAGAGGTCAACACCCATTCATTATAATCCATTTTGTGTCCCTCAGGTCAGAGGTCAACACTCCAATACATATTTTATTCGGTGTCCCTCAGGTCAGAGGTCAACACCCAACCCATTATTTAATTCGGTGTCCCTCAGGTCAGAGGTCAACACCCAACCCATTATTTAATCCGGTGTCCCTCAGGTCAGAGGTCAAATCATACTTTATCCTCCTACACAAACAACTTAACATATACAATCACAAATACACTTACACACATTTCCCATTCATTCTTTTTCCATACTCATTCCCTATATCAATTATCAAATCTTTCCATTAATCGTTACCTCAAATCAGAGGCCAACGCATATACCACATTCTCAATGTTTGGCGCCTCATTTCAGAGGCCAAGAATTATTCACTTTCTTGTTCAATCAATTTTAACACATTTAAATACAACAACACACATTCAACAACTAATTATTCATGTAATTACCTTATTCATTTCCTTTCTCAGTTATCACAATCATACCAAATAGTATTCTCTTTCATAGTCCAACATTTATATTACACTTCATTTCAAATTACATATTTCACCTTCTCACATATTTTCTTTGTCACCACATAATAACATCACCTTTTACATTTTGTTTACACAAAATCATTTGCTTCCATTTCCGATATTCACAAGTTCAATTCATAAGCCATGACCTTTGTTCACAATTGACAATACTTAACATTTATACTCATTTAGCATTTAGATACAAATACGCACATTCATCACATATAATTGTTTCCATTCCCTTTTCTTCCTATATTAATTTATTCCATAACACATACACATATTTGCAATAGCAGTGAATTATCATTTAATACAAGACTTTACCATTAAAATCAATAATCTTAGAATTCATTTATGTCAACTTCACTATCATATTACCCAATTCCTCATGTACTTCAATTTAATCCTTATCCAAGTTTCATTTATCAAATAATTCATTGTCATATTATTGGGTTTCCTTTTCCTAGTCTTAACATCCAATCATCATGCATATTTAATTGATTAAGATTTTATATTCAATCACATAGGGTTTTATAATCTAATTTTCTCCCCTAACACATAACCCTAACAAACATTATATACTAACTAGAGCCTACTCCCTAGAACAAGGCAAAGCTCACTATACCCACTCCCTTACCTCAAACACTTGGAGATAAGGTGATTTTGCTTGCTCTACACTTGAAAGCCTTGCCACCAATTGAGTTAGAGTCCAAAGGAAGAGGGAGGAACCTAATATAATAGCCATAGCAAGAAAGGATTAACATTCATGTAATGAGTCATGCCAAAACTCAAGAAAAGTGGAGCTTCCATGACTTAAGAAACAAAAACCACCATGGATGGAGGAGAGAGAAAGGGGAGGACGAATTAGAGAGAGACAAAGGAAATTCATGGCATTAAACACTTACTTGGAGGGAAGAAGGAAGGGATTTGTTGATGGGATGAAGAAATCCCACTTGCTCTTGGTGGATTTGATGATGGAGAATGGAACCCTAGGGGAGAGAAAGAGTGAGGTTCGAATTTGGAAGAGAAAGAACGTGTGCTGCGCTTTATTATTTTCTGCATCTACAGCATTTAATCAAGTATTACTCGATTAAATCCCCCCCCTTCAGGTCTTAATCGATTAAGCTGCAACTTAATCGATTAAGTTGCAGGATTTTCAGCACCCCGACTTTGAACGGCCATAACTTCTTCGTTAACCGTTGGATCTTCCTCAAATTTTGACACATGCTTCCCCACATATCCTACTTCACATCCAACGGTGGAATTTGTGTTTAGAGTTGTAAATCTTTTATTTTGAATTTCCTAATATCCTATGTTATTAATCCTAAATCAAGCCTTCAAACCACTAGTTTCAACTCCATATCATTACTTCCTTCACTTTAGGCTTGACCCACATCAATTATACTAGGAATTAAATTTGGGATGTTACAGAAAACATCATTTAGACTTGGCCCATTTAATTGTCCCAATAGTCAGTGTCAAATAAAACTGTTGCCGGGGTACAGTATGATCGAGCTAGGGAACTAAGAAACTTACATTGGAATACATGCCGCCAGGGGGATTCCCAGCTTCTAGTCATGCTTCCTAGCATTTGCCATCTAATTCCGGGCCTTGGTCGATGATGTCCACCACGCTTCCGCTGCGCCATCTACCAGTTGCAATATCAGCAAGTGCCAATACGACAACATGGTAGGAGAGAGTCAGTGTTCCGAACACTAACGGGTTGACCTTGCGGTCTCGGAGTAGAAAGGGACAGAGGATACAACATGACTATATAACTAAAACAAAATACTAGAGAATGCAATTATCATCAACAAAAATGCATCTAGCAGGTTATACACATAGCATGAATCACAACAATAATATAAACATCATCATCAACACCATTACATTATTCGGGTTCTCATTCCCAACTTCTTTCTCATGAACTTTCACCACTTTCCTCAATCCTTCTTTCCTCATAATTTCCACACTTAATACTTAATTCCAGAATTTACTCCTTTTGTGAATCTTATTCGATGCTTAATGCTTTATTATACTTTTCTTTGAAACATCTTTGTCTTTTAAGTTTTATCATTTAGATTAGCGTCAATGATGAGGGGGACACATCATTAAGCTCACACACGTCTACATCTCCTCGGTCAACCACCCAACCTAGTCGGAAGCAAACAGGAGTACAGGACCTTTACCACGCGGGCACGACAGCTGTCACACAACACATGAATGGTCCCAGACCAGGAGGCCCTGCCTCAAATCATAATCATAATAACACAATGCACGCTCTCAGCGGCAATCACAAATGCCCCGTTCCAGTCCCTCTCACTGTTCTCGAATTGCCATAGGGGGCGACAATACTATTCTAGTCTCGAGTGCAGAACTCACCACGGCATAGGATCGATCTGCCCGTACCACATGTGGAATTCGTTCCGCTAGAATAGCACTCAAGGCTTCTTGACGTATCACCGTCCTTACCCTCCCCTATTGCAATCACAACCCGAATATCCGCAGATACTCCGGGGTATCTTCCTCTCCACTACTTCGATACGACACTCATACCTCACCGTGTTTATCAATGTCTTTTAAGGTTTTAGCGTTTTAATTAGCGGCTTATTCCTAATGATCGGCTCGTCCTTGGTGCATCCCTTCAACGAAGCCCGATCACTAATCGCAAACTATTCCCCCTAAATCTCATTGGCCCCAGGCCACAAATCACTTTCTCATCTCGTTCTCAACCTTCTCAAAACTCACTCTCAACATCATTCTCATTCGCATCATCAACGTATTTTCCTCGTCTTTCCCAAAACATCTTAAATCAAGTTCAAATCAAGTTCAAATAACAAATTAATTTATCAAATCACTTCTTAAAAAAATTTATAGCTCACGGTGTCAACAAGTAATTCATATTGCAAAGCCAAATAATTTATTTTACCATTCATTTAACTTAGATCATAAATGGATTCATCAAACAAGTACATACACACACATAGATCATAGTTTAGGACAAGAAAAACATACATGCAAGAAGGATCCATGTCAAGTTTCACAAAAGCATAAGCAAAACTTTAGATCTTTTAAATTTAAGTTAGAAAAATGTTTAGATCTAACAAAGAAAATGCAAACCGAAACACAAACATAGAGTCACAATTATTACAAATAATGTTTAGTCCATGTAAGTTCAAGATCAAGAAGGAATAGAACATAATTTCACTTTACAATTTATAGAAACAAACATGCAAGAAGAAAAATAGAAGGGATCTACAACTTAAAAGAAAACTAGACTATTACATTTCTTCCTCTTTATCTTCGGATTTCCTAGCAAGAAGGTTGATCTCTTTAGGCCTCTAGCACTTAGATCTTCAAAAGGGAAGGCTCCTAAATCAAGCTCCTAAGTTTTCCTCTTCTTCTTCTACTCTCGGCCACCACTTTCTTTTCCTTTCTCCCTATTTTCTTTTCTTTTCTTTCTAAGAGTAAAATGAGCTCTTAGAATGTGTTTTGTGTTTGTGTGAGTGGAGGAAGAAACGAAGAAATGAGAATGAAAGGGTGAATGAACTAAGACTTCTAGTATAAATAAACCAACTCACAATTCCCTCCTTGTCCTTGTGTTTAAGTTTAGTCACACACTATAGGAGGGGTGGTTTTGGCATCATAGAAATATGCACGGGTGGATTTTATCAATGCAAGCGGACAAAGTGGAGTGGGTTAGGTCTTAGGGGTCATGTTAGGCTTAAAACTAGTTAGGATTTTACTAACTTGGTTTGGTTTATGGTTGCATCCTAATTCCTTTGGTTTCTCACTTTCTTACTCACTAAGTCTCTCAAGTCTCAGGCTCATCTACACACACACACGTACAATGCATACACACACATACACATAATTCGTGGCACTCTCACACACCAACACATGTCTTGCAAATTTTTATTTCCTAAACCATTAATTTATTCTTAATCATTTTTACTTATAAATTATTAATTCACACAATCATGCACTAATTTTAACAAATTACATTCACACCCTTAGTTTCATGCATAATACAGCACACATATCAACCAAACATTCATCACATAAAAATTTCAAGCCAAATCAATAAAAATCACTTTCTTCAAAACACAATTCTTTAAACTCGTATTTCACTGTTCTGAAAATAAATTTCTGTAAAACAACCCAGAAAAATCTGAAAATTATATTTTTAAAATCTGCGTTTCAATACGATCGTTTTGATATAAAGTTTGTAAAAATCCGAGTTACGGTTAAAAAGTTACGAATTTTTCAAGTTAACAGTTCAAAAACTTCACTTTAAACAAAAACCACTTTTTTTTAATAAAATCACAACTAATTCTTTATAATTCAAATCATTTCAAACTCAACAAAATTCTTCACCTCACATTTATAAAAACATGTTTTTAATAAATATCCTTGAAAATCAATGCTTGATTTCTTTCTCACGTAAAATTCTTTTTTGAAAATCTCATATAAATTAGAGTCTTAAAGTTTATTCTGTCGAAAATCGTTTACGCACGTGTGGGAAAAATGCGGGGTGTTACATTCTCCCCAACTTAAAGATTTCTCGTCCTCGAGAAATACCATGTAGAGTCTGACTATTCGGCGGACGCGTAACTCTTTGAAGAAATTCTTTTCCTCTTTAAATGTCGCAATCGTCGCATCTTCGTATTTACACCGTCGATTCATCGTTCTTAAGAGCAATTCAGATGGGTTACTTGCAAAAGTAATCTCTCAAAGGGCTTTCGATGACAAATAGGGTAGGGTATAATCAACACGGTCTCTTTGACAACAAAGGACTGATGGGTTCAAAGGCATCAAAATAGGATTCAGAAACAACAAGGTTACGCTTCTGTGGGTCATGATACTACCATACTTAGGGTCAAATCCTTCTCATCAATTCAAGCCTAAACAAATTACTCCTCAAGACTCTCCACATATCCAAATACTCCCCAACTTAGATGATGCATACCTCTATACATCATACTCATCATCACCGACTTAAACTCTAAATACCCCTATTCTTCATCACCTTTTGATTAATTCTTTCAAAATTTCCCATCACTTAGTTTCAATCTATCCTCTGGATACTTTATATCTCTCTAGGCAATTACTCTTATCAGACTCCTATAGTTACCATTAAATTTTCCTTTACTCTAATCCACCACTAATCCTCAAGAAATGTGCATTGTCTCACTTCCTATTTTAAACACTTGATCATATAACTTAGACAATTCTAAACCTTTTTCCACCTTTTACAATTTTTCTTACATCCTAAACCATCAAATTCCACCACCCTATCACTTCGACTATACCATATCATCACTTATTCATCTTTTTCTAACCATTTCCCAGTTTCAAATCAAGACACTTATGACTCTAATTATAAATATCACCTTAATTTTCTTCCTCATCTTATCTCCATTTAAACCTTTAACCAATCCGATATAAAAATTCTTAATCCTGATCACTTCACAACCCACTCTCTACTCTAGAACCATTTACTTGACTTGGTACAGGATGCCTGGGTTTAACATTTCAAACGAGAGTTTAAGAAAGAGTGAATGTCTGGTCAAATACCAAGAAGGGAAAGCTTCGGGTTCATGAAAAATCAGGGGCTAAAATTTTCGGAAAGAAGGTACTCTCAAACGTCATGTCAAAGCAATTTGGCACGCATAGGGTTTCACAAGAAAATTTTTAATCAAGGAAAGAAAGGTTGTGGTGACATAAAGAAATCTCATATCAAGAGTTCACAAACAAAAAGGGGTTCACCTCAAAGAAGAGTCTAGCGAAAGATAATTCGAATCGCACGTCGACATCTCATGACGATACTGATCTATGCTCCTCGTTGTTGCCGTACACAAAACCGATATGCTCCATGAAAATATATGCGCACTCTTAGCGTTCCTATTCTTGTCTATCACTATCTTAATACTAATGCACACACAGAGAGACATACAACAGAGTATGTAAGTCCATGCAGAGGTTACTTAGTTTAACCTCGCTCTGATACCATTCTGTAACACCCCGATTCGGCAACTTGAAAACTTAAACTAAAAGTGGCAAAAATTAGGGCCATTTTTTTTGTTATGTGAACATGAGAACACTAGACTTTTAAAACACAGTTACAATTAAAACTCGTGTTCTCACATTATATGAACCCTTCCAAGTTCCAAACCGAGGTGTCACAAGACACTGCACTTTGAAACCCGTTTTGAAAACATCATTTAGACTTGGCCCATTTAATTGTCCCAATAGTCAGTGTCAAATAAAACTGTTGCCGGGGTACAGTATGATCGAGCTAGGGAACTAAGAAACTTACATTGGAATACATGCCGCCAGGGGTATTCCCAGCTTCTAGTCATGCTTCCTAGCATTTGCCGTCTAATTCCGGGCCTTGGTCAATGAAGTACACCACGCTTCCGCTGCGCCATCTACCAGTTGCAATATCAACAAGTGCCAATACGACAACATGGTAAGAGAGAGTCAGTGTTCCGAACACTAACGGGTTGACCTTGCGGTCTCGGAGTAGAAAGGGACAGAGGATACAACATGACTATATAACTAAAACAAAATACTAGAGAATGCAATTATCATCAACAAAAATGCATCTAGCAGGTTATACACATAGCATGAATCACAACAATAATATAAACATCATCATCAACACCATTACATTATTCGGGTTCTCATTCCCAAATTCTTTCTCATGAACTTTCACCACTTTCCTCAATCCTTCTTTCCTCATAATTTCCACACTTAATACTTAATTCCAGAATTTACTCCTTTTGTGAATCTTATTCGATGCTTAATGCTTTATTATACTTTTCTTTGAAACATCTTTGTCTTTTAAGTTTTATCATTTCGATTAGCGTCAATGATGAGGGGGATACATCATTGAGCTCACACACGTCTACATCTCCTCGGTCAACCACCCAACCTAGTCGGAAGCAAACAGGAGTACAAGACCTTTACCACGCGGGTACGACAGCTGTCACACAACACATGAATGGTCCCAGACCAGGAGGCCCTGCCTCAAATCATAATCATAATAACACAATGCACGCTCTCAGCGGCAATCACAAATGCCCCGTTCCAGTCCCTCTCACTGTTCTCGAATTGCCATAGGGGGCGACAATACTATTCTAGTCTCGAGTGCAAAACTCACCACGGCATAGGACCGATCTGCCCGTACCACATGTGGAATTCGTTCCGCCTAGAATAGCACTCAAGGCTTCTTGACGTATCACCGTCCTTACCCTCCCCTATTGCAATCACAACCCGAATATCCGCAGATACTCCGGGGTATCTTCCTCTCCACTACTTCGATACAACACTCATACCTCACTGTGTTTATCAATGTCTTTTAAGGTTTTAGCGTTTTAATTAGTGGCTTATTCCTAATGATCGGCTCGTCCTTGGTGCATCCCTTCAACGAAGCCCGATCACTAATCGCAAACTATTCCCCCTAAATCTCATTGGCCCCAGGCCACAAATCACTTTCTCATCTCGTTCTCAACCTTCTCAAAACTCACTCTCAACATCATTCTCATTCGCATCATCAACGGATTTTCCTCGTCTTTCCCAAAACATCT
Organism: Crotalaria pallida; assembly: GCA_037953625.1. Lineage (NCBI taxonomy): Eukaryota > Viridiplantae > Streptophyta > Magnoliopsida > Fabales > Fabaceae > Crotalaria > Crotalaria pallida. The sequence continues at coordinate 52,681,046 of CM075651.1, forward strand.
TTCGCAAAACTTTTCGAAACACGGTTTCACAAAACTACTTTTTTTTTTTTAAATCATCTTTCCAAAACTTTCACAAAATTCCGTTTTCACAAAAGCTCTTTTCAAAAACCTTTTCAAAAAACCACATTTTTTGGTGAGTATTAATGGAGGAGCAAGCTCAACTCAACACTAAGCTTCTTCCCAAAAATGTGAACGAGGAAATCACATCTTTACTCAACCACTTTCTCACTTTAATAATTACATCCTCTTTCCCATATCAACTCTTTCCACTCAATATCAATTCTCTTTCTTTCATTCTTTTATCTCTTTTGCATTCTATTCTCATCATACTTTCTCCTCAACCTCATCTCATCACTTATATCTTTCTTAATTATTCCTCATGTTTCCCATTCGTTTCTCTTTTCTCTTTTCAATTTATCTTATTACTTCCACAGTTCTATCACCATCATTTCGCTATCCAAACACAATCAAACAATTCTCAACAAAATAAAGTATGCACAATAAATAAACATTTAGTATGCAACAGAACAGATAAACATTTAGCACGAACATCTACATCGCCTAACTCGCAGTACTCCCGTAACGTGGTTGCTCGTATTACGAGCAACCACGTTACGGGATCACCGCACTCTCACTCACCTGGATGACGACACATCCAGAAACTTTCCGAAATTTCCAGTCGTTATCCTTGCCAGGCTTCCTTCGCGTCCGACACCCGCACTAGACATTTTTCCCCGTGCGTTAGAAACGATTTACGTAAATTCTTAATTTCGTTTTAGAACACTTTAAAATAATTCCCTTTTTAAAAGCACATTGCCAATATCCAAAAGACTTTAAATTTAAATCATTCTTTTATAAAATGTTTCCAAGAAAAACTTCTTAAAACAATTTCTGTTTCAAAACAGGATCTATTTCTCATAGTTTAAAACACTTTGGTTAAAGAAAATCATTTCCTTTAAACATTAAAGGAAAAACCATTCTTTGAAAACCTTTATTAAATCAAATACAGAATTCAAGAAAATAAAACTTCAAAAACCAATCGATTGATTTATTTAATTTATAATCTTTACAACATCCTCAAACACTGATCAAAGAACATCAGTTAAGAATTTTGAATTAATTTAAGTTACCTAAATCATTCTTTTTATAGAAAACATTTTTCAATTACTTTAAAATTCAAGCATATATTTTCCACAATTAAAAACCCATAACAGAATTCAAAACAACTTCATAACAATTTCCAATTCAACCTAAATTTTCTAATACACATTCAACTAGCATACAGAACACACACGTAACAGTTTCAAAGCATTCACATACACATTACAAAACATTCAAAGCATACCTAAGCACACAGACAGGAGTCACATTTTAAATCATCTAAAATCATCAATCAAATTATAATCTAAATTAAATTACTCTTTTTAGAAAATAATTTAGACTTAATCATTTAATTAACTCACAAAACCGAACCACACATAGTCATTTTCATGATAACAAATTTTCCTAACTATATTAGCATACCTAGGCCGAATCACACAGGTACAATTTTACAGAGATTAATGCACACATACAAGCACAAAATAATGAAATCGTTTTCTTCTTTTTTTGGACTAAACCGAGAGCATTCCAAAAGAAAGCTTAATTTATTTTCTTAATCTACATCAAACAACAAGTTACAGCATAGTCACTTCAAAGTTTCACTTTTAGTTTCTTTTAACTTAATGATTTCATGCATGGACTCCTAAGTTCTTAAATTAAACTAGCCTCATCCTAAAAGAAACTTAAACAATGATCAAATATGGTTTCCTACTTATTTCTCTCATGGCCGAACGCTAACATGCAAGCAGACAAGATTTTTAGTTCAATTTCCAATATACAAAACCACAAAATCAACCATCAAGACATGTAAGAATTCAAAGCAAGCTTTTCAAGGCAGCACACCACATCACATCATTTATTTACATCACATACATAATTAGCTCAAGTTCATGACTTAGTTTCAATTGAAAATCAAGGTTACATTTTAAACTTCTAAAAATGTCATGCATGCACTCAAATTTACTAGATCTAGTCTCATCATACACATGCATCAACTAAAAAGCATGGGATTCATTCTTATTCAATATGGCCGAATGGCCTACACACAAAATAAGGCATATAAAAATCAATCACTTAAGTTAAATCATGTTCACACTTTAAGAATTATTTTAAGACTTGTTCCTTAAATCTTCTCTTCTAAACCGAGGCAAGCATAAAACAAAAACATGATTTCTCTACTTAAAATTAACATGCATGCTTTAAAAAACTTGGATCATAAAATGCTTGTACATAATTCAACAAGGACATTATCAAATCAACATGTAAAGTAAAAGGGTTTCAATTTTACTTTCGGGTAAATTTAGATCATGTATTTATTCATGAAGAAATCTCATAAATACATCATCTGTGACACCCTTCCAGATTAATCAACTATAATATAGTAATTAAGCCTTTATATTGAATAATATATGGACTTGTGAGTATTAAGAAAATAACTGAAAGTAAAATTTTCTTTTTAAAGCGGGTGCACAAATCAACACTTGGAATTCTTGGAGAATAAACCCTAAGGCATTACAAAACAGTTGTATCGAATTCGGCGATTTTTAAAACCTTTTCAAAAGTTGGGTAACATTCGTCTTTTGGAATCGTATTTATATCATAGAAAATAACTGAAGCTACCCTTACTTTAATTGATAAAACTGATACCATCAAATAGTTTTCACAGCCGAACTCTCAAATAGATTAAATCAGAGTAAGCGGAAATTATCGGACTATGCCTTGGATAGGAATATAACCATAGGTTTTATATATATATGAAAGTCATAAGTACATAGCCCAACATCAGAGTCTCCAAGATCCAAAACATACAAGTCCATAAACAGATCTACATAGCAGTGTAACCAAAACCCTAGAGTACCCAAAAGTATATTTACAACATATATACATAGCCAAAATATAAACTCCAAGGGTGGTCACGTAGATCCGGTAGCATCAGATGTAGTAGTAGTAGTATCAGTCTCCAAGAACAAAGGTAGTAGCATCTGAAGAAACCGCAATTGGTGGTTGGAGAGACAAAGGAACCCTAGGAATACACCTAGAAGGGGGGGGGGGTTGAATAGGTGTCTAAGCTACCTTGAAAGATTTTCGAACGAAACAAATCAAAACAATCAAAACAAAAAAATTTTGCAATTTTGTTCAGGTTTACTCGAGTAGATTTTAGAGTACTCGAGTAGTACTCGATTAAAGACTCGTTTACTCGAGTATATCTGACAGAAACCAGAAAAATCAAGTTTTCATTCGCATACGAAAATCAATCAATTTACATGAAAGATCAGAAATTCAGCGGAGATGATTAACACCTATATTCTTATTGATCAACCTAGTTATGAAAATGATTTTCCCCAAGTTAATTTGAACAATAAGGATTCAATTCAATCAATTATGAAAATCAATCTTTCTAGGTTTTCAACCAAGAACGCAATCAAATGACTTGAATATAAAGAGTTAAGGGTTTAGAGATACGACACAGTGATTTATCCTGGTTCACTTTCATCCGCTTGAAAGCTACATCCAGTCCCCTCTTCAACCAAGAGAGATTCTTCACTATGAGGAATTAGAGTTCTCAAATTACAAGTGAATGCCTCACAAGACTTCCTTCTTGCTAGCCTACAAGAGATAACCGACACCCTTGCCTTGTAATCCTATTGATCTTCTCTCTAATCTAACCTCTACCCCTTGTTGATAATCGACACAACAAGTCTTCAATTGCTTGATGATAATCCACACACCAAGGCTTCTCCTTGCTTGATTCACAACCAAGACTTCTTCAATTGCTTGAACTTTGCTTGATGATAATCGACACACCAAGGCTTCTTGTTTGTTGTAGTGGCTTGCCTTATTGCAAAGATTACAACTCAATGAATACACATAACAATCCTAATGAATCTCAATCAATAGCTATGACAAATCACCATAAGAGATTCAAAGGTTCTTGATCAAAGAATATGAAAATAGAAAAGCTTTGATCTTTGAAATTGAAAGAGAATAGAGTGGCTTGATTCTTTGTAAAATGAATATCAAAATAATAGGTTATGATCACAAAGGTTAGGAAAAGGTTTTTATAGAATACCCAAAAGTTATGGCACTTGAAAACTGATTTTGAGAAGTGAAAATCGTATTTTAAAAATCAATTCAGCAGTGTTTACTCGAGTAAATTGCAGCATACTCGAGTAGTACTCGATTAAACAAACTCATACTCGAGTAGATTGATACTTCACTTGTTTAAAACTTGTTTTCTCAAAAACCAACCTTTCCTTTAAAACCTTTAAGCCACCTATTGATTCTAGATTAAGTGAAAACTCAAATTATGATTTAATCATGACTTATGAATGAGATTCACTACCCTCTAAACAAACTACCCAAATGAAAACCTATGAAGCTTGAGAGGCAAAAGATAAAACAAAAACAATTACACTCAAACTTAAGTCTTCATGAGCTTGTTCTCTCTTCTTCACTTGATGTTTGTTGTTGCTTGTTGAACTTGAACTTGATCATCACATGATAGCTTGTTCAAAACACTTTGTAACCTTTTGTCATTATCAAAACATTCATCATGGGACTTACAATCTCCCCATCATGAAACTTACAATCTCCCCCTTTTTGAAAATGACAAACCATGTTTTGAAGTTCTCCAAAAGTTCTTTGAAGTTGTCGATGCTTTAACAATTTGATCACTTGGTGAGACTCTTGATCCCCCTCAATAAATGCTTTTGACATTTGAATCCAATTGAGATAAGCTTGATTCTCCCCCTAAGCTTGACTCTCCCCCTATCTTCAACAACTTTGCTCAACCTACATAAAAACAACAAAAACAACCTTTCTCCAAACAAACATCTAAAAATCATATTATTTCTCCACCTTTGAGAAACATTCCAATCAATTCAAAACATCATATTTCTCCCCCTTTGGCATTATAAAAAAAATCATATATACCAATTGAAATATAACATCTAAGCCAAGGTAAGAAATCAATGATCATTTCTTTACAACATTGATACCAATTGAACAAATACAATAGAACTATACTTTGAAATGTGATACCAATTGGCAAGAGAATATAACAATGAAATATGATACCAATTGAGAACTAAAAAGATCATAATATCACTTAACAAAGAAGATATCAATTGTAAAGAAGTATCAATAATCACAAAAATTTGATACCAAATGTGATATTTCTTTAATAACAACCAAAGCATGTCACTATATCATGATAACCATCTATGAATCTACTCAATGATACCAAATGATTTAATTAGACAATTAGAAAAGTAATACCAATTGAGAAGATACCATATGAAGTTCACAATCTAACCATAACATTTGTACCATATTTTAGGACTTCTTTTGATACCAATTGAAGATGCAAATATGAATAACACTTGTAAGCTCTCTTTGCTCTTCAATCATACCTACAAAACAATCATGCTTTGCTTTTTGGTATCCAAATGGTTTTGGATCCATTTTTGTTAGTGTAGGGACTTTCACCCTTTTTCATCCAAACAAAATCTCCTTTAGGTATACCATGCACTTTAATATAACACACATTTGAAGTATGTCCATGAGTACCACAATAGAAACATGTTGGTGCATTTGAGAAATCAACTTTAGAAAAATCAACAACATTTCTATGAGATTTACTCTTAGCATTAGTATAACCCAAACCAAACTTGTTTGAATTTTCTCTTTGAAAATTTAACAATGTGCGCAATCTAATATCACCATTTGAGAAACTTGCAAGCTTATTTTTCAAAATAGCATTTTCATTTTTAAGCAACTTGCAATTCTCACAATCAACCACAATATTCACTCTACTAGCACAATCACAAGAAGAACTAGCATATATAAGATCAAGAGTTTCATTTTCAAGATTAAGCTCATCAACTTGTTTTTGAAGAACTAAAATCTCTTTTTGATGTTTCAAAATGAGCTTCTTTCTTTCAATGTTTTTCAAAGCTAGTTTTTCAAGTTGTTCATGCATTTCTTCATAAGCATTATATAACAATTCATATTTAGAAGAAATTTCGGATTTAGTATGACTTACATCGCTTTCCTCGCTTTGATAACTTGATTCATCATTTGAACTTTGTTCTTCATCAACTAGAGCTATCAAGTTGAGACAAGCAACTTCTTCATTATCTGAAGAACTACTCGATGTGCTTTTCTTGTTATCTTCATCACTATCCCAAACTATGTATGCTCTTTTAGATTTAGAACTTTTCTTGTCTTTCTCCTTCTTCTTGAGATACTTAGATCACGAATACTTGAGATGTCCGGGTTTTCCGCATTCATGGCAAACTACACCTTCTTTTGAAGTTTTGGTCTTGTAGTGTGGAGAATCCTTCTCTTTACTTTTGTCCTTGTTCAACCTTCCTTTTCTCCTTAGAAACTTGTCAAACTTCCTTAGTAAAATTTCATGTCTTTTTCATCAACATCTGAATCGGAATCTTCACTATCATCATCATCGGAACTCATTTTCTTTTTATATCCACTTTTGACTTTAAGAGCAAGTCCCTTTCTTTCTTTGTTCTTATCCGACTCTTCATTTATACTTAATCGTCCAAGCTCCATTTCATGTTCTTGAAGCTTTCCAAAGAGTGTTGCTAGATCCATAGCATCCAAATTCTTAGATTCAATAATAGTCGTTACTTTTGGTTGCCAATTCCTGTCTAAACATCTCAACACTTTGTTAGAAAGTTCATCTTGTAAGAAAGTCTTACCAAGAGCAAGTAAATGGTTAATAATATGAGTAAAACGCTTTTGCATATCATTAATAGATTCATTTGGAAGCATTTTAAACAATTCATAATCACGCATTAAAGCATTCAATCTAGCTCTCCTAACCTCACTAGTTCCTTCATGAGTCACTTGTAAAGTGCCCCACATTTCCTTAGCACTAGAACATTGTGAAACTCTAAAGAACTCATCATAGGATAAAGCGGAGGTAATGATATTCTTTGCTTTATAATCATATTGTACTTTCTTTCTATCATCATCCTTCCACTTATCCTCGGGGATCAATTGTTCTACACCTTCAACTAAACTAGAGGGAATATGAGGGCCTTTTTCAACTACTTTCCAAATTTCACTATCTATGGCTTGGACAAAGATTTTCATTCTAACTTTCCAATATGCATAACCTTCTCCGGCAAACAATGGAGGACGACTTATTGAATAACCTTCACCACCAAAGGGATTCATGGAACCCATTGCGATTTTCTTAAAGGATCTTTACGAAAAAGCTCTTATGCTCGTGTCTTTCGATCGAGCTCTGATACCAATTGAAGAAACCGCAATTGGTGGTTAGAGAGACAAAGGAACCCTAGGAATACACCTAGAAGGGGGGGTTGAATAGGTGTCTAAGCTACCTTGAAAGATTTTCGAACGAAACAAATCGAAACAATCAAAACAAAAAAATTTTGCAATTTTGTTCAGGTTTACTCGAGTAGATTTCAGAGTACTCGAGTAGTACTCGATTAAAGACTCGTTTACTCGAGTATATCTGACAGAAATTAGAAAAATCAAGTTTTCATTCGCATACGAAAATCAATCAATTTACATGAAAGATCAGAAATTCAGCGGAGATGATTAACACCTATATTCTTATTGATCAACCTAGTTATGAAAATGATTTTCCCCAAGTTAATGTGAACAATAAAGATTCAATTCAATCAATTATGAAAATCAATCTTTCTAGGTTTTCAACCAAGAACGCAATCAAATGACTTGAATATAAAGAGTTAAGGGTTTAGAGATACGACACAGTGATTTATCCTGGGTCACTTTCATCCGCTTGAAAGCTACATCCAGTCCCCTCTTCAACCAAGAGAGATTCTTCACTATGAGGAATTAGAGTTCTCAAATTACAAGTGAATGCCTCACAAGACTTCCTTCTTGCTAGCCTACAAGAGATAACCGACACCCTTGCCTTGTAATCCTATTGATCTTCTCTCTAATCTAACCTCTACCCCTTGTTGATAATCGACACAACAAGTCTTCAATTGCTTGATGATAATCCACACACCAAGGCTTCTCCTTGCTTGATTCACAACCAAGACTTCTTCAATTGCTTGAACTTTGCTTGATGATAATCGACACACCAAGGCTTCTTGTTTGTTGTAGTGGCTTGCCTTATTGCAAAGATTACAACTCAATGAATACACATAACAATCCTAATGAATCTCAATCAATAGCTATGACAAATCACCATAAGAGATTCAAAGGTTCTTGATCAAAATATATGAAAATAGAAAAGCTTTGATCTTTGAAATTTAAAGAGAATAGAGTGGCTTGATTCTTTGTAAAATGAATATCAAAATAATAGGTTATGATCACAAAGGTTAGGAAAAGGTTTTTATAGAATACCCAAAAGTTATGGCACTTGAAAACTGATTTTGAGAAGTGAAAATCGTATTTTAAAAATCAATTCAGCAGTGTTTACTCGAGTAAATTGCAGCATACTCGAGTAGTACTCGATTAAACAAACTCATACTCGAGTAGATTGATACTTCACTTGTTTAAAACTTGTTTTCTCAAAAACCAACCTTTCCTTTAAAACCTTTAAGCCACCTATTGATTCTAGATTAAGTGAAAACTCAAATTATGATTTAATCATGACTTATGAATGAGATTCACTACCCTCTAAACAAACTACCCAAATGAAAACCTATGAAGCTTGAGAGGCAAAAGATAAAACAAAAACAATTACACTCAAACTTAAGTCTTCATGAGCTTGTTCTCTCTTCTTCACTTGATGTTTGTTGTTGCTTGTTGAACTTGAACTTGATCATCACATGATAGCTTGTTCAAAACACTTTGTAACCTTTTGTCATTATCAAAACATTCATCATGGGACTTACAATCTCCCCATCATGAAACTTACAGCATCATCATCATCACAGCAGCAGCAAAGTATCCTCCACAGCCTCCACACATCGGATCCTCTGATCCGCATCATACACCATACGCACATACCTAGGGATCATCGTCCCTCCAATCACTCCCAGTAGAATGCACGACAGGCTCGCTCCCACTCTTGTCCTCCACCGGATCCTCCTCGATCTCATACGAGGGAGAGTGTACCCTACCACTGGGTACCGGGTCAGGTGATGGTGAAACCCTGACTGGACTCCTCGGATCAGAAGGGGGAGTCTCCTCGCGGACGACTCTCGAAGTAAAAGGGTGTGAGCGGGTAGGTTGAAAATAAAAACTATGATATGAGCGAGCTGGTCGTGTGGGAGGTGGTCCATGTTAAGTATAAAAGAGGGGTACGTGCATAGTGTACATGATGGGAATCCTAAATCTACGAGGATGAAACCGGACCATCGAGTTGGGATGGTAGAAGATAACCTCTACCTCTCCCTCGAAGACCGCTCGGTGATCCTCGTAGATCCATATGCCACTAAAAAGTGGCCGGATCTCGACGCAAGCGATGTAACGTGACATCACCTACAAGGGCATAGGGGTAAGCATTTCTATACACATAATCAACAGAGTATAAATTTGCACAATATGAATATGTAAATATGCAACAATGAACAACAATCACATTTAGCACTTAGCAGTTATTGAATGCAATAAGGATGCTCATACTTGTTCATTTATCACACTTAATTCAAATGAGTGGCATGATGCATGAATCTAGCTCTCATGCCTATCTCCATCATTCTATGTCATTCTTTGACGTCCATCCCTGACAACCCAGCACTCACCAGTGCGTTGTATTCCTAGGTATACAACAGTTCGTACATTCACCAAGAATGTACACGACAAGCTTGGAATCAATGCCACCCGAGCAATGTTATAACGTGCCACCCGAGCAACGTACCGTCATCCAAACGGCCCATCATCCAAATGGTATAACCGTATCGGCATCCACTCAGCCGACCACGTCAACGACGTGTCATCAAGCAAGCGTATTGGCACTCCCAGAGGCCCTCCTCATGTTACCAAAACATGATAAACGACTTACCATCCAAACTCCAAATGAATGCATCATTTTTAAGATTGAAGGAAATTGATTAATATATTACATGCCACCTAGGCACATTCCGCCATCCAAACGGACCGTCATCCAAACGGTGTATCCATATTAATCAATTCCTCTTAAGTTCAGATCCCTTGGATTATGGTTATGAAATCCTTAACCAATTGAGTTAGAATTGAAAATGGTGTTTCTCAGGTTCTGAGTAAATTACTCGAGTATAATTCATCATACTCGAGTGTTTTTCAACTTTTCCAGATTACTCGAGTATTCTTAAAATTACTCGAGTGTTCATGACTTTCTGAGGATCTGGGTTTCAAATTCAATAAATTACTCGAGTAGTTCATGGGTTACTCGAGTGTTCATCATGTTGGAAAACTACACTCGGTAGGTGAAATAACTAGGAACACTAGGAGAACACCTAGAAGGGGGGGTTGAATAGGTGTTATAGAAACTTTGAAAGATTTTCGCAAGAAACAAATCTAAACGATTAAAACCAATGAAAATCAATCAATTAACAAATATTATATCAGAGATTAAGCGGAAACAATCAACACCAATATTCTTATTGATTCACCTAGGTTATGAAAATGATTTTCCCTTTATCAATTTTGCACAATAAAGATTCAATTCAATCAATTATAGAAAAATCACTTTTTCTAGGTTTTCAATCAAGAACACAATTAAAAACTTGAATGTAAAGAGTTAAAGGTTTAGAGATACGACACAGTGATTTATCCTGGTTCACTTTCATCCGCTTGAAAGCTACATCCAGTCCCCTCTTCAACCAAGAGAGATTCTTCACTATGAGGAATTAGAGTTTCTCAAATTACAAGTAAATGCCTCACAAGACTTCCTTCTTGCTAGCCTACAAAGGATACCACACCCTTGCTTGTAACCCTATTGATATCTAATCTAACCTCTTCTCTTGCTTGCCGATACCCCACAACAAGACTTCCAATGCTTGCTTCACTCACAAGACTTCCAATGCTTGCTTCACTCACAAGACTTCCAATTGCTTGTTCTTCAACAAGGCTTCCAAGTGCTTGATGAAATGCCTCACCAAGGCTTCCAATATAACTTTGCTTGATTCACAAAATCAAGTCTTCCTTTGTTGTAGATAGCTTGCCTTTTGCAAAGATTACAACTCAAATGAAAACAAAATAACAATCCTATGAATCTCTTTCAAAAGCTATGAAAAGATCAACATGAGAGATTCAAGGTTCTTGATCAAAGAATATGAAAATGAGAGATTTGATCTTGAGAGAGTGAAAGAGAAAAGTGTGGCTTTGATTCTTTGTAAAATTGTGTATCAAAATGATTCTAGTTGATAGAAATGATTAGGAAAAGGTTTATATAGAATACCCAAAAGTTGGAGCAACTTAGAATAGCTTTTGAGAAGTGAAAAACGTATTTAAAACAGTCACAGACCCTGTTTACTCGAGTAAAATAAGTGTTAATCGAGTAATACGAAAGCAAGATAATTTTCACTCGAGTGAGACCAAAAATACTCGAGTAAAAGTGCAGATAATCGATTATCAAAAGTTTGTTAATCTATTATCAGTTCAAAATCCACTGTTAATCAATTATCAAAATCTGTTAATCGATTATTAACATTAAAAATCACTTAAAACTTGTTTTCTCAAAAACTAAACCTTTTCTTTCAAACCTTTAAGCCACCTATTGATTTTAGGCAAAGTGAATACTCAAAATATGATATAATCATGCATTCAAAAGAGATTCACTACCCTCTAATGACTCTACCCAAACTCATAAACTAAAAGACTTGTGAGGCGAAAGATAAAACAATAAAACACAAACTACCAAACTAAGTCTTCATGAGTTGGCTCTCTCTTCTTCACTTGATGTTTGTTGTTGCTTGTTGAGCTTGAACTTGATCAACACATTGAAGCTTGTTCAAAACCTTTTGTACCTTGTTCAAAACCTTTTGGCATTTATCAAAACATTCTTCATGGATCTTACACATCATGATTTCCAGAATACTCGAGTCACCCCTGCATTACTCGAGTGGTTTGCCTTAACATGTCCTCAGGTCTTGCTCGATACTCGAGTACCAGACACAATACTCGAGTGTTCTTGCTCAAATTGCATTGTTTTACAAACGTTTTACTCGAGTACCTGGTCTAATACTCGAGTGTTTCGCAGCAGAAAACACTGAAATCTTAGTTTCAACATACCATTTTCATTTCTACTCATTTCCAGTCCATTCCAAGGATCAACAGAGTTAACATATCATAATTTGAACATGCGACAACATTCATTTCATATCAAATAACAGATTTGACAGAGAATCAACCATTAATGCATAAAATACTCAATTTGGCAACTCAATACCTCAAATTGCAAAATAAACATCACACTCATGAAACAATGGTCATTTAAGCTTGCATGCATGATTTAGAACTTGCTCAACACAGTTTTAGAGCATGACTTGGTCTCCAAACCAAAGTTCCTATTCAATCTAAGCCCTTAGAGCCTCTTGGTGGCTCTCTAATGCATTTAATGGAATTTAAACTCTATCTAGTGTACGAAATTTACTTCCCCTTACCTCTCAGACGTGTTCCAAACAAGAATTTCCAAGAGAAAGCTCTCCAACCCCAGGAATCACTTTGAGCTTCACTTGCATGACAGTTTCGAGTGCAGCACCAAAATTGAATTGGTTCACACATGAAACATAGATAAAAATTGGGGAAAATTAGATTTCTAGACTCTATACAACATAATCTAACTAAAGGAATCGAATTTGAAACTCAGGGATTCGTGAGCTTACCACAATCAATGATCAAAGTGAGCTCCCAGAACTGATGACAGCAAACAAACCTTGACTTCCCAACTTCGATTCTAACAGCACACTCACTCTCAGCTCACAATCTTTATGTCTATACAAAGCTCGTGATGTGAGCTTTGTATTGGTGTATAATTTGTGATTTGAAACTGAACACAGAGGGAGAATCGAAGAATACAATTTCAGAACCCTAACTTGAGCAAGTTTCACAATTCCATCATCAAAGTCTTCAATCTTGTTGATGAAGGGCTTAAATAGACATGGAGGGTGTTCATGCGTGACGACACGCCACCCAGGGCGTTGGCAAGGAGACGATTTCGTGTCAACGATACGGAATCGTTCATGGTGACTCATCAAACGCACTAACTCGTGCAGTTTGACCTAGATTACTCGAGTATTCTGAATAATACTCGAGTGTTTTGGTCAGATTTTGAAAAATAATTATTTTATTTACTTTTCCTCCAAAACCTTTCCTATAATTGCTTCTAGGTCTCAACCCAGGGACTAATATGCAAAAATACCTATTTCATGCATAAATATATTTATTAAAATAAATTCTAATAATATAATCACAGGTTTTAATCGAAGATTAAAAATAGAATTAATTAATTATAATAAACTTTATAATTAATATTCCATTAATCCAGGATTAAAATTTTGGGGTGTTACATCATTGATCATCATTTAGATAAGGAATTTTAACATGCGAGACAAAAGATCTCAAATCAAGTTCAAATAACAAATTAATTTATCAAATCACTTCTTAAAAAAATTTATAGCTCACGGTGTCAACAAGAAATTCATCATGCAAAGACAAATAATTTATTTTACCATTCATTTAACTTAGATCATAAATGGATTCATCAAACAAGTACATACACACATATAGATCATAGTTTAGGACAAGAAAAACATACATGCAAGAAAGATCCATGTCATGTTTCACAAAAGCATGAGCAAAACTTTAGATCTTTTAAATTTAAGTTAGAAAAATGTTTAGATCTAACAAAGAAAATGAGAACCGAAACACAAACATAGAGTCACAATTATTACAAATAATGTTTAGTCCATGTAAGTTCAAGATCAAGAAGGAATAGAACATAGTTTCACTTTACAATTTATAGAAACAAACATGCAAGAAGAAAAATAGAAGGGATCTACAACTTAAAAGAAAACTAGACTATTACATTTCTTCTTCTTTATCTTCGGATTTCCTAGCAAGAAGGTTGATCTCTTTAGGCCTCTAGCACTTAGATCTTCAAAAGGGAAGGCTCCTAAATCAAGCTCCTAAGTTTTCCTTTTCTTCTTCTACCTCTTGAGGAAAACGCAATTGGTGGTTGGAGAGACAAAGGAACCCTAGGAATACACCTAGAAGGGGGGGTTGAATAGGTGTTTAAGCTACCTTGAAAGATTTTCGAACGAAACAAATCGAAACAAACAAAACAAAAATTTTTTGCAAATTTTCTCAGGTTTACTCGAGTAGATTTCAGAGTACTCGAGTAGTACTCGATTAAAGACTCGTTTACTCGAGTATATCTGACAGAAACCAGAAAAATCAAGTTTTCATTCGCATAAGAAAATCAATCAATTCACACGAAAGATCAGAGATTCAGCGGGAATGATTAACACCTATGTTCTTATTGATTAACCTAGTTATGAAAATGATTTTCCCAAAGTTAATTTGAACAATAAAGATTCAATTCAATCAATTATGAAAATCAATCTTTCTAGGTTTTCAACCAAGAACGCAATCCAATGACTTGAATATAAAGAGTAAGGGTTTAGAGATACGACACAGTGATTTATCCTGGTTCACTTTCATCCGCTTGAAAGCTACATCCAGTCCCCTCTTCAACCAAGAGAGATTCTTCACTGTGAGGAATTAGAGTTCTCAAATTACAAGTGAATGCCTCACAAGACTCCCTTCTTGCTAGCTGATGAGCATTTTATTTCCCATTATTCCTTGCATTATTTTACTCCTATTATTGATACTTGTTGCCCATTTGACATTGATTAGCTTGATTTATTGATTTAGAGTTTATTGGACTAATATTCCGAATATTGTTTAATTTGGAATTATTTAGCCTAATTAATTCTATTTCTATTTTCAGGTAATATTTGGCACAAGGACACTTTGGGAAGTTTGGAAATGAAGATTGAAGTATTGAAGTGAAGATTGTAATTTGCATTTAGGTCCCTTTTTAATTGTAATGTTCAGAATAGTGTTTCTTAGGATTTGGGCCCATGTTTTAGGCCCATTTTGTGTCTTAAGAGGGGAAATTCGTGTAACCTCCAAGAACACACTCCCATTTCAGATTTCTCACTCTCTCTCTAGGTTAGAACTTCTCTCTTGGCTCTCCCAAGTGGTGGTGGCTGCTAGGGTTTTGTTCTTCCCCATTTCTACTCGTTTTTCTTCATTTATGGCCATGGAAGGCTAGACTTCAAGGGTTAATCCCTTTGGTATTGTATTATCTACTCTTGAGCTCTTGTTATTAATGCAATTTCATTTTCTCTTCTCTGTTTTCATGTTTATCGATGTGTAGTGGTTTGCTTAATTCCATTTCGTAGAGATAATACATGAATATAAATGCTTAATTTGTATTAACTCGTAAAAACTCCAATTCTGGTTTCTGATGCTTAATTAGAAGTTAGGGTTTGGAGTGATAACTGAATTTTCGCTTAGTATTTGGTTATCACGAGTTGGACAGAGGAGAGGAGAGGAATCGATCTTTAGTGAGCTAGGATTGAGTAGTGTACGTAGCCAAAGGGGTTTGCCCGCTTTTGTTTCTGATTTTCTTAGTTTTTATATTCTGCTTATGTTTTGTTCTTCACATTTGTCACACACAAAAACCCCCCCCCCCATTTTACTGCACACTACGTGTTTGATACTTTGCCTAGACCGATATTCGCTGGGAAACGACCTAGGATCACCTTCCTAGTACTACAGAATAAACACCTTTTATTTTGATCGGGTACGGCCTCGATCAAAATTTGGCGCCGTTGCCGGGGATTATCGGTTCTTGCCAAAGATCATACAGTAGTTAATTAGATTAGTTAGTGTAGTTAGTGTGTGAATAAGCATTCTGATAACTGATTGAAAGTTGCCCTGTTTGCTGATTTGCTGTTCTGCACAACTGATGCTATTCTAGTGATTCTGTGAGTGCCATTCAACATAGCTGCGGGTGGAATTTTTGCACGAAAATTGGTATCCACACTTGTTTCATCATATATTAGTGTGTTGATGCATCACAGACACTCAGATATGCACTGGTTGTGAGTTCCAGAAAAATTTTCCATGTTTTAGCAGCACTTACTATAAATTGGCATAACTTTTGATCAGGTTGTCGGAATTGGACGAATTATATATCAAATCGAAGGGAAAAAT
Source organism: Crotalaria pallida (assembly GCA_037953625.1). Classification (NCBI taxonomy): domain Eukaryota; kingdom Viridiplantae; phylum Streptophyta; class Magnoliopsida; order Fabales; family Fabaceae; genus Crotalaria; species Crotalaria pallida. The sequence goes on from CM075651.1 coordinate 52,697,321, forward strand.
TCAATAAAGAGATAATTTCGCCAACGGCGGAATTAGAGAAAATATTGACCCCAAAATCCTTCGTTTACTATTTCTTTTTTATTTTACAAGTTTTATTTTCTTAGTTTTTGGTCCCTGATTTAATTCTTTGACTTGGTTCCCTTTTGAATTTTGTCCTCAAACTTTCTGTGATATGTTTTCATGATTTTAGGGTGCTTAAAAAAATTAAAAAAAAATTTTAAAAAAATAAAAAATTTGTTGCCGATTTTGGTCATGCATATCTGTTACAGTATGCTATGGTTGATGCTGTTCTGTTCAGTACATGACTAGGGGCAACCCAAGTTATTTGCATCCTTACAACCCTGAAATTGATAGAACTTATCACAGATTAGTTAGACAAAATAGGAATCAGTCATTAGGTAGTGAGTCAGAGTCATCTTATAGTCCATCTAATTCTGATTCTGTTTCTATTTCTTCTATTCCTTCTACTTTTATTCAATCTGATTCTATACATTGTGATAACATGGCTCAACCCCCACCAAGGGAAAGGACACTTAGGGAGCTGGCTGCACCTGACTTCACTATTGAAGACTCGTGTATCCGGTATCCTGATGAGGATGTTCCTTTTGAGCTTAGAACAGGACTAATCCATTTGTTGCCCAAGTTTCATGGTCTTGCAGGTGAGGATCCTCATAAGCATCTCAAGAAATTCCATATAGTGTGCACCACAATGAAACCACATGATGTGCAAGAGGATCATGTCTGTCTCAGAGCATTTCCACATTCCTTAGAGGGTCTAGCACAAGATTGGTTATCTGACTTGGCCCCTGGTTCCATCACAAGCTGGGATGACTTGAAGAGGGCATTTTTGGAAAAATTCTTCCCTGCAAATAGGACCACTGCAATCAGAAAGGAAATTTCTGGTATCAGGCAACAACATGGAGAGAGTCTCTATGATTATTGGGAGAGATTCAAGAGGTTGTGTGCTTCCTGCCCTCACCATCAGATCTCAGAGCAGCTTCTCATCCAGTACTTTTATGAAGGTCTCAACTTCATGGAAAGAAACATGGTAGATGCTGCAAGTGGTGGTACATTGGGAGATATGACACCCTTACAAGCCAGGAGCAAAATTGAGAAGATGGCTTCCAATTGTCAACAATTCCATGCAAGAAGCAACAATGATGCAATAGTTGTGAGGGATGTAAATGATGTTGGTGCAGACTCGGGCAAGGTTGAGAAGCTTGAGCAGAAAATTGATTCTCTCACAACATTGGTCACACAATTGGCTGTCAATCAGAAAAAGATGATACTTCCTGCTAGAGTGTGTGGCATATGCACATCCATTGAGCACCCCACAGATGCATGCCCTTCCCTTCAGCAGCAACAGCCGATGACAAGTGGTGACCAACCCGAGGCCTATGCAGCAAACATATACAACAATAGAGGCCCACAACAACATAATCATGACCTCTCTTCCAATAGATACAACCCTGGATGGAGGAACCATCCCAATCTGAAGTGGTCTGATCAACAACAACCTCCTCCTAATGTTCCATTTCAGAACACCGCTGGACCGAGTAGACCACCATATGTACCTCCTCCAATCCAGCAGCAAAGGCACCAACAGCAGCAAGTGGTTCATCCTGCACCATCAGCCCCTCCATCCAACCAACCTACCTTGGAGGAGTTGGTGAAGCAAATGACCATGCAAAACCTCCAATTTCAACAAGAGACTAGAGCATCCATTCAGAGACAAGAGGCATCCATTCAGACTTTGACAAATCAGATGGGTCAAATGGCAACTTCTCTCAACAACTTGCAATCTCAAAATTCTGACAAGTTGCCATCCCAAACTGTGATCAACCCTCAGAATCAGAATGTGAGTGCCATCAACCTGAGGTCGGGAAAGCAGATTGTCACACCCACACCACAACCTCACCTCAACAATGATGCTCTAGCTTCCTCTAAAGGGAAGAGCCAAGTGGTAGATGAAGGTGAGCATGCTAGCACCAAAGAGAATCATCCAACTCAACCCTCCTCGACTTCAACCACAAGCCCTGCTGTTGTCCTACAACCTCCTCCTGTTCCTCTTCCATTCCCACCAAGAGTGCCTCAAAACAAAAGGGTGGAAGAGGTGGACAAGGACATTCTTGACACATTCAGGAAGGTGGAAGTCAACATACCCCTTCTTGATGCAATAAAACAGATTCCAAGGTATGCGAAGTTCCTTAAGGAGTTGTGCACTCATAAGAGAAGACTCAAGGGCAATGAGAGGATAAGCATGGGAAGGAATGTCTCCGCTCTCATAGGTAAACCTATCCCTCACATTCCTGAAAAATGTAAGGATCCTGGAACTTTCTCTATACCTTGCATCATAGGCAATGTTAAGTTTGAAAATGCTATGCTAGATTTAGGAGCATCCATAAATGTCATGCCTATGTCTGTTTTTAAGTCTCTTTCTCTTGGACCTCTTCAACCTACGGGTGTGGTGATTCAATTGGCAAATAGAAGTACTGCCCACCCCGCAGGTTTGATAGAGGATGTCTTGGTTCGGGTTGAAGAGTTGATCTTCCCTGCTGATTTTTACATACTTGATATGGAAGATGACTCTCCCCGTAATGTTGTTCCTATTATTTTGGGGAGGCCATTTTTGAAAACAGCCCGAACCAAGATAGATGTGCATTCAGGTTCACTTTCCATGGAGTTTGATGGCAGTGTGATCCGATTTGACATTTTCCATGCTATGAAACATTTTCCTGAGGATCACTCTGTTTTCCATGTGGACTTGCTCGATGATTTGATAGATGAGCATATGCTTGACTTTTTGCATCATGATTTTGAATTGCCATCTTTCACTGATTCATTTACTTGTCCATCATGCACTAACTCTGGATGGTGCACCGCATGCACTGAAATAGCCCAGTTTTTAGACTCTGCTACTGCATCTGATGATTCATATGTTATAGATTCAGATTATGCTAACCCTAACCCCATATCTGTTATGCATGAGTCTGATTTACTTGTTCAGGTGCAGGCAGCAGAATCCATTTCTGCTGTCCCTTTAGTTTCATCTATTATGCAGGCACCCTCATTGGACCTGAAGCCCCTCCCTCCTCATCTCAAATATGCTTACTTGGAGGATGAGCAGAAACTCCCAGTGATCATCTCTACCTCACTTTCTGTTGATCAAGAGGAGAAACTGCTGGATGTGATAAGAAAGAACAAGAGGGCAATTGGATGGACTTTAGCGGATATTCCTGGAATTAGCCCCTCCATGTGCATGCACCGCATTTTGTTGGAGGATGGGGCTAAACCAGTGAGACAACCCCAAAGACGATTGAACCCCCAGATTCTTGATGTGGTTAAGAAAGAGGTCACCAAGCTGCTCCAAGCGGGTATCATCTACCCAATTTCAGATAGCACTTGGGTGAGCCCGGTGCAAGTTGTCCCCAAGAAGTCTGGTGTCACAGTTGTCAAAAATGAGAAGGATGAGCTGATTCCCACTAGAGTGCAGAACAGTTGGAGAGTCTGCATTGATTACAGAAAGCTCAACCAGGCGACTCGCAAGGATCATTTCCCTCTCCCCTTCATTGATCAGATGTTGGAGCGCCTGGCAGGTAAATCTCATTATTGCTTCTTAGATGGATTCTCTGGTTATTTTCAAATTTGTATTGCACCAGAGGACCAACATAAGACCACATTTACCTGTCCTTTTGGCACATTTGCATATAGAAAGATGCCTTTTGGCCTATGCAATGCTCCTGCCACATTTCAAAGATGTATGATGAGTATTTTCGCTGACTTGCTCGAGCATTGCATAGAGGTCTTCATGGATGATTTTAGTGTTTATGGCTCCTCATTTGATGCATGTCTTGATAATTTGACTAAGGTGCTTAACAGGTGCATTGAGACTAACCTTGTCTTGAATTTTGAAAAATGCCACTTCATGGTAGAACAAGGCATAGTCTTAGGGCACATTGTTTCGCACAAGGGCATAGAAGTTGACCCTGCTAAGCTGCATGTAATATCACATTTGCCTTACCCCTCTTGCGTGCGAGAGGTGCGTTCTTTTCTTGGTCATGCAGGTTTCTATCGCAGGTTTATTCAGAACTTTAGCAACATTGCCCTTCCTCTTTCCAAGTTGCTTCAAAAGGATGCCCCATGGGAATTTGGAGACCAATGCAAGAGGGCATTTGATGAATTGAAGAAAGCACTAACCACCACTCCCATCATCCAACCACCTGATTGGACCCTCCCATTTGAGCTCATGACCGATGCTTCAAATTATGCTTTGGGAGCAGTTCTCTCCCAAAGGGTTGGTAAGCTGTCTCATGTGATTTATTATGCTTCTAGGACTTTAGATGCAGCACAGGTTAATTACACAACAACTGAAAAAGAACTTTTGGCTATTGTTTTTGCACTTGACAAATTTAGATCATATTTGCTTGGTTCTAAGGTTGTAGTGTACACTGATCATGCTGCTCTTAAGTATCTTTTGAAAAAGACAGATTCCAAACCTAGGTTGATTAGGTGGATGTTGCTCCTCCAGGAGTTTGATCTTGAGATTCAGGATCGGAGTGGTGCGCATAACCTTGTCGCAGACCACTTGAGCAGGATAGAGAGAGAGGAGGATGCATTTCCTATCCGGGATGACTTCCCGGATGAGCAGCTTTTATCTTTACATGTTTCCCATCCCCTTCCCCAAACTCCTTGGTTTGCAGACATTGTTAATTATCTGGTTGCTTCTGTTGTTCCTGCCTTGGCATCCAAAGCTCAAAGAGACAAATTAAAGAGCGATGCCAAGCATTATGTATGGGATGACCCCTATTTATGGCGTTTTTGCAGTGATCAGGTCATTCGCAGGTGCATTCCAGACCAGGAGATCCAATCGGTTCTCCAATTTTGCCATGCTTCACCAGTGGGAGGCCACCTTGGTACTCAAAGGACAGCACGAAAGGTGCTGGATTCTGGATTTTATTGGCCTACCATTTTCAAGGATGCGAGCAACATCTGCAGCTCGTGTGAGCAGTGTCAAAGAGCAGGAGGCGCCCTATCTTGGAGGCAACAGATGCCGCAACAACCTATGTTGTTTTGTGAGGTGTTTGACGTCTGGGGTATAGATTTCATGGGCCCCTTTCCTGTTTCTTTTGGTTTTTATTATATCTTACTTGCTGTGGATTACGTATCCAAATGGGTGGAAGCTAAGGCCACCAGGACTAATGATGCTCAGGTTGTTGTAGATTTTGTCAGGTCTAATATCCTTTGCAGGTTTGGCATACCTAGAGCCATAGTCAGTGACCAAGGCACACACTTCTGCAATAGATCCATGCAAGCTTTGCTCAAGAAGTATGGGGTTGTGCACAAAGTCTCTACACCCTATCACCCCCAAACCAACGGGCAAGCGGAGATTTCAAATAGAGAGATCAAGCGGATTTTGGAGAAGATGGTGAAGCCTAATAGAAAGGATTGGAGCACACGATTGGAGGATGCTTTGTGGGCCCATCGGACCGCTTACAAGGCACCCATAGGGATGTCACCCTATCGGGTTGTCTTTGGTAAGGCGTGCCACCTGCCTGTGGAGATAGAGCACCGTGCATATTGGGCTGTGAAGCAATGTAACTTAGCTCTTGATCAAGCGGGTGAGGAGAGGAAGCTGCAGTTGAGTGAGCTAGATGAGATCCGCTTGGAGGCCTATGAGAACTCCAAATTCTACAAAGAGAAGACCAAGAAGCTTCATGATAACTCCATTTCCAGAAAGGAGTTCTTGGTTGGTCAAAAAGTTTTGCTCTACAACTCTAGGCTTGGACTCATGAGTGGAAAGCTCCGCTCTAAATGGATTGGACCGTTTGTAGTCACCCAAGTGTTCCCTTATGGCACTGTGGAGATCAAGAGTGAGTCCACGAACAAGAGCTTCAAAGTCAATGGCCACCGACTCAAGCCTTTCCTAACCACCCCTTCTTTGGATGATGCACCTGTGGAGGAGGCCTCATTGGTCGACCCCACTTTTGAACAACCATGACTTAGGGAGTCTCCTTTTCTCCTTCCTTACTCTTTTTATTACACTTGTCTATATCTGTCTGATTCTGCTATTTGTGTTCCATTGAGGACAATGTGTGATTTAAGTGTGGGGGGAGAGTAGTTTAGGTTGCATATTTTGCTTTGATTTTTTTTTTAGGTTTTGCTTAGTTTTGGGCATTTTCTTGCATGTTTTTGCTTCATTTTAGTAGAGTTTTGGTATCTCGTGTCTGAATTCATGCATTTCTGTGTGTAAAGTTGCTTTTGATAATTAAGAGGTGGTAACACTGTGATAGAATTGTCCCTTTTGTGAGGATTTGAGCCTTAATTGTGGGTGGATTGCTATATATGCCACCTAATTTTCTGTCATGTGTGATTGCACTCTGGATTACTTGCACTCTAGAACTTGACTTGACTCTTGTTGATACTTGATTGCTCATGCACATTTTGAAATGATTTAGGCACTTTCTTTCTTGAATAAGCTACTAGCCATATGAGCCTACCTTGAATGAATGTATCCTTTGCTAGCCCCTTTGAGCCTTTTTATCCCTTTCCTTGTTCTTTAGCTCATTACAAGCCTATGACTGAAAAACCATGATTGTCCTAACCTTAGGGAATTTTGGAGCTTTGGAATTGTTTTGGGAATGGGTATTAGGTAAGAAGTGTGCTTTATGCTTTAATTGGTTGAGTTCTTGGTTTTGCCTCATTGGTTGTTATAGTTATGGCTTCATCTTCATGCCATTTGTGTTGTTTCTTCTTTTCTTTTTGTATATCTCTCAAAAACAAAAAAAAAAAATAGAAGACAAAAATACAAAAAAAAAAATGCAAAAATAAAAAGAAAAAAAAAAGAAAAGAAAAAAAAAAAGTGAATAAAAGGTTGTTGAGGCAAAGAGGATTGGAATTAGTGGTAGTTGATTTTGGGGTGGATTTTGCTTACTTTTTACTTATTCCCCATTGCTCCTCTATTCCTTTGGTTTTAGCTACATTCCCATATTTTTATCCTACCTTGTCCTTGGCCCCATTACAACCCTTAAAAGACCTTTTGATCATTTTGTGCATGTGTGTTGATGGTTGATGTTAGAGGTTTGTCAAGCTTATGGTTGTGTTTGTTTTTCATGATGTGCCTTGAGTGTAAATAATGATTAACCCCAAACACTTGAGTGTAAACACTTTTGAGTGATCCTTGTGAGTTTCTATCATCTTTGTGACTATCCTCTTGATGTCATTGGTTTCTTTGCATACTTGAAGTAATTGGATGATGTTCGCGGATGCTTTGACTCTTTGATCCTTAACCATTTTGTGTGCTTGAGTTTGCCCATTTCTTTGCATTTCCTAGAATTCATTGTGAAGTATGTAATCTCTTAGGTTAGCATTTCTTAGTTGTAGTCATCTTGTTGCATTATTCACTTTGGTGCATATTGATCTTCATAGTCCTATCTTTTGGTTTTGCCCAGGAGTGCAAAAGGATAAGTGTGGGGGTATTTGATGAGCATTTTATTTCCCATTATTCCTTGCATTATTTTACTCCTATTATTGATACTTGTTGCCCATTTGACATTGATTAGCTTGATTTATTGATTTAGAGTTTATTGGACTAATATTCCGAATATTGTTTAATTTGGAATTATTTAGCCTAATTAATTCTATTTCTATTTTCAGGTAATATTTGGCACAAGGACACTTTGGGAAGTTTGGAAATGAAGATTGAAGTATTGAAGTGAAGATTGTAATTTGCATTTAGGTCCCTTTTTAATTGTAATGTTCAGAATAGTGTTTCTTAGGATTTGGGCCCATGTTTTAGGCCCATTTTGTGTCTTAAGAGGGGAAATTCGTGTAACCTCCAAGAACACACTCCCATTTCAGATTTCTCACTCTCTCTCTAGGTTAGAACTTCTCTCTTGGCTCTCCCAAGTGGTGGTGGCTGCTAGGGTTTTGTTCTTCCCCATTTCTACTCGTTTTTCTTCATTTATGGCCATGGAAGGCTAGACTTCAAGGGTTAATCCCTTTGGTATTGTATTATCTACTCTTGAGCTCTTGTTATTAATGCAATTTCATTTTCTCTTCTCTGTTTTCATGTTTATCGATGTGTAGTGGTTTGCTTAATTCCATTTCGTAGAGATAATACATGAATATAAATGCTTAATTTGTATTAACTCGTAAAAACTCCAATTCTGGTTTCTGATGCTTAATTAGAAGTTAGGGTTTGGAGTGATAACTGAATTTTCGCTTAGTATTTGGTTATCACGAGTTGGACAGAGGAGAGGAGAGGAATCGATCTTTAGTGAGCTAGGATTGAGTAGTGTACGTAGCCAAAGGGGTTTGCCCGCTTTTGTTTCTGATTTTCTTAGTTTTTATATTCTGCTTATGTTTTGTTCTTCACATTTGTCACACACAAAAACCCCCCCCATTTTACTGCACACTACGTGTTTGATACTTTGCCTAGACCGATATTCGCTGGGAAACGACCTAGGATCACCTTCCTAGTACTACAGAATAAACACCTTTTATTTTGATCGGGTACGGCCTCGATCACTAGCCTACAAGAGATAACCGACACCCTTGCCTTGTAATCCTATTGATCTTCTCTCTAATTTAACCTCTACCCCTTGTTGATAATCGACACAACAAGTCTTCAATTGCTTGATGATAATCCACACACCAAGGCTTCAACTTGCTTGATTCACATCCAAGACTTCTTCTTCTTCAATGAACGTTGCTTGATGATAATCGACACACCAAGGCTTCTTTGTTTGTTGTAGTGGCTATCCTTATTGCAAAGATTAAAACTCAATGAATACACATAACAATCCTAATGAATCTCAATCAATAGCTATGACAAATCACACGAGATTCAAAGGTTCTTGATCAAAGAATATGAAAATAGAAAAGCTTTGATCTTTGAAATTGAGAGAGAATAGAGTGGCTTGATTCTTTGTAAAATGAATATCAAAATGATAGGTAATAATCACAAAGGTTAGGAAAAGGTTTTTGTAGAATACCCAAAAGTTATGGCACTTGAAAACTGATATTGAGAAGTGAAAATCGTATTTTAAAAAACCAGTTCAGCAGTGTTTACTCGAGTAAATTGCAGCATACTCGAGTACTACTCGATTAAATCTTGATTTACTCGAGTAGATTGATACTGCACTTGTTTAAAACTTGTTTTCTCAAAAACCAACCTTTCCTTTAAAACCTTTAAGCCACCTATTGATTCTAGGTTAAGTGAAAACTCAAATTATGATTTAATCATGACTTATGAATGAGATTCACTACCCTCTAAACAAACTACCCAAATGAAAACCTATGAAGCTTGAGAGGCAAAAGATAAAACAAAAACAATTACACTCAAACTTAAGTTATCATGAGCTTGCTTTCTCTCTTCTTCATTTGATGTTTGTTGTTGCTTGTTGAACTTGAACTTGATCAACACATGATAGCTTGTTCAAAACACTTTGTAACCTTTTGTCATTATCAAAACATTCACCATGGAACCAACAATCTCCCCCTTTTTGAAAATGACAAACCATGTTTTGAAGTTCTTTGAAGTTCGTTGAAGTTGTTGATGCTTTAACAATTTGATCACTTGGTGAGACTCTTGCTCCCCCTCAATAAATGCTTTTGACATTTGAATCCAATTGAGATAAGCTTGATTCTCCCCCTATCTTCAACAACTTTGCTCAACCTACATAAAAACAACAAAAACAACCTTTCTCCAAACAAACATCTAAAAATCATATTATTTCTCCAACAATCATTTCTCCACCTTTGAGAAACATTCCAATCAATTCAAAACATCATATTTCTCCCCCTTTGGCATTATCAAAAAGCAATATATACCAATTGAAATATAACATCTAAGCCAAGGTAAGAAATCAATGATCATTTCTTTACAACATTGATACCAATTGAACAAATACAATAGAACTATACTTTGAAATGTGATATCAATTGGCAAGAGAATATAACAATGAAATATGATACCAATTGAGGACTAAAAAGATCATAATATCACTTAACAAAGTAAAATATCAATGTAAAGAAATAACATATATCAACAAAATTTTGATACCAATTGTGATATTTCTTTAATAACAACCAAAGCATGTCAATAAATCATGATAATCATCTATGAATCTACTCAATGATACCAATTGAACTAATTAAACTTTTAGAAAAGTAATACCAATTGAGAAGATACCATTTGAAGTTCACAAATCTATCAACAACATTTGTACCATATTGTAGGACTTCTTTTGATACCAATTGAAGATGCAAATATGAATAACACTTGTAAGCTCTCTTTGCTCTTCAATCATACCTACAAAACAATCATGCTTTGCTTTTTGGTATCCAAATAGTTTTGGATCCATTTGTATTAGTGTAGGGACTTTCACCCTTTTTCATCCAAACAAAATCTCCTTTAGGTATACCATGCACTTTAACATAACACACATTTGAAGTATGTCCATGAGTACCACAATAGAAACATGTTGGTGCATTTGAAAAATCAACTTTAGAAAAATCAACAACATTTCTATGGGATTTACTCTTAGCATTAGTATAACCCAAACCAAACTTGTTTGAATTTTCTCTTTGAAAATTTAACAATGTGCGCAATCTAATATCACAAATGGTGAAACTTGCAAGCTTATTTTTCAAAATAGCATTTTCATCTTTAAGAAACTTGCAATTCTCACAATCAACCACAATATTCACTCTACTAGCACAATCACAAGAAGAACTAGCATATATAAGATCAAGAGTTTCATTTTCAAGATTAAGCTCATCAACTTGTTTTTGAAGATCTAAAATCTCTTTTTGACGTTTCAAAATGAGCTTCTTCCTTTCAATGTTTTTCAAAGCTAGTTTTTCAAGTTGTTCATGCATTTCTTCATAAGCATTGTATAACAATTCATATTTAGAAGAAATTTCGGATTTAGTAAGACTTACATTGCTATCCTCGCTTTGTTCACTTGATTCATCATTTGAACTTTGTTCTTCATCAACTAGAGCTATCAAGTTGAGACAAGCGGCTTCTTTATCATCCGATGAACTACTCGATGTGCTTTTCTTCTCTTCTACATCACTATCCCAAACTATGTATGCTCTTTTATGCTTGGAATTCTTCTTGTCTTTCTCCTTCTTCTTGAGATATCTAGAGCACGAATACTTGAGATGTCCAGGTTTTCCACATTCATGGAAAACTACACCTTCTCTTGAAGTTTTGGTCTTATAGTGTGGAGAATCCTTCTCTTTACTTTTGTCCTTGTTCAACCTTCCTTTTCTCCTTAGAAACTTGTCAAACTTCCTCAGTAGAAGTTTCATGTATTTTTCATCAATATCGGAATCGGAATCTTCACTATCATCATCATCGGAACTCACTTTCTTTTTGTATCCTCTTTTGACTTTAAGAGCAAGTCTCTTTCTTTCTTTGTTTTTATCCGACTCTTCATTGATACTTAATCGTCCAAGCTCCATTTCATGTTCTTGAAGCTTTCCAAAAAGTGTTGCTAGATCCATAGCATCCAAATCTTTAGATTCAATAATAGCCGTTACTTTTGGTTGCCAATTCCTGTCTAAACATCTCAACACTTTGTTAGAAAGTTCACCTTGAAGAAACGTTTTACCAAGAGCAAGTAAATGATTTATAATGTGAGTAAAACGCTTTTGCATATCATTTATAGATTCATTTGGAAGCATATGAAACAATTCATAATCACACATTAAAGCATTCAATCTAGCTCTCCTAACCTCACTAGTTCCTTCATGAGTCACTTGTAAAGTGTCCCACATTTCCTTAGCACTAGAACATTGAGAAACTCTAAAGAACTCGTCATAGGATAAAGCGGATGTGATGATATTCTTTGCTTTATAATCATATTGTACTTTCTTTCTATCATCATCTTTCCACTTGTCCTCGGGGATCAATTGTTCTACACCTTCAACTAAACTAGAGGGGATATGAGGACCTTTTTCAACTACTTTCCAAATTTCACTATCTATGGCTTGGATAAAGACTTTCATTCTAACTTTCCAATATGCATAGCCTTCTCCGGTAAACAATGGAGGACGACAAATCGAAGCACCTTCACCACCAAAGGGATTCATGGAACCCATTGCGATTTTCTTAAAGGATCTTTACGAAAAAGCTCTTATGCTCGTGTCTTTCGACCGAGCTCTGATACCAATTGAGGAAACCGCAATTGGTGGTTGGAGAGACAAAGGAACCCTAGGAATACACCTAGAAGGGGGGGTTGAATAGGTGTTTAAGCTACCTTGAAATATTTTCGAACGAAACAAATCGAAACAAACAAAACAAAAAATTTTTGCAAATTTTCTCAGGTTTACTCGAGTAGATTTCAGAGTACTCGAGTAGTACTCGATTAAAGACTCGTTTACTCGAGTATATCTGACAGAAACCAGAAAAATCAAGTTTTCATTCGCATACGAAAATCAATCAATTCACACGAAAGATCAGAGATTCAGCGGGAATGATTAACACCTATGTTCTTATTGATTAACCTAGTTATGAAAATGATTTTCCCAAAGTTAATTTGAACAATAAAGATTCAATTCAATCAATTATGAAAATCAATCTTTCTAGGTTTTCAACCAAGAACGCAATCCAATGACTTGAATATAAAGAGTAAGGGTTTAGAGATACGACACAGTGATTTATCCTGGTTCACTTTCATCCGCTTGAAAGCTACATCCAGTCCCCTCTTCAACCAAGAGAGATTCTTCACTATGAGGAATTAGAGTTCTCAAATTACAAGTGAATGCCTCACAAGACTCCCTTCTTGCTAGCCTACAAGAGATAACCGACACCCTTGCCTTGAAATCCTATTGATCTTCTCTCTAATCTAACCTCTACCCCTTGTTGATAATCGACACAACAAGTCTTCAATTGCTTGATGATAATCCACACACCAAGGCTTCAACTTGCTTGATTCACAACCAAGACTTCTTCTTCTTCAATGAACGTTGATTGATGATAATCGACACACCAAGGCTTCTTTGTTTGTTGTAGTGGCTTGCCTTATTGCAAAGATTACAACTCAATGAATACACATAACAATCCTAATGAATGTCAATCAATAGCTATGACAAATCACACAAGAGATTCAAAGGTTCTTGATCAAAGAATATGAAAATAGAAAAGCTTTGATCTTTGAAATTGAGAGAGAATAGAGTGGCTTGATTCTTTGTAAAATGAATATCAAAATGATAGGTAATAATCACAAAGGTTAGGAAAAGGTTTTTGTAGAATACCGAAAAGTTATGGCACTTGAAAACTGATTTTGAGAAGTGAAAATCGTATTTTAAAAAACCAGTTCAGCAGTGTTTACTCGAGTAAATTGCAGCATACTCGAGTACTACTCGATTAAATCTTGATTTACTCGAGTAGATTGATACTGCACTTGTTTAAAACTTGTTTTCTCAAAAACCAACCTTTCCTTTAAAACCTTTAAGCCACCTATTGATTCTAGGTTAAGTGAAAACTCAAATTATGATTTAATCATGACTTATGAATGAGATTCACTACCCTCTAAACAAACTACCCAAATGAAAACCTATGAAGCTTGAGAGGCAAAAGATAAAACAAAAACAATTACACTCAAACTTAAGTCTTCATGAGCTTGCTTTCTCTCTTCTTCATTTGATGTTTGTTGTTGCTTGTTGAACTTGAACTTGATCAACACATGATAGCTTGTTCAAAACACTTTGTAACCTTTTGTCATTATCAAAACATTCACCATGGAACTAACACCTCTCGGCCACCACTTTCTTTTCCTTTCTCCCTATTTTCTTTTCTTTTCTTTCTAAGAGTAAAATGAGCTCTTAGAATGTGTTTTGTGTTTGTGTGAGTGGAGGAACAAACGAAGAAATGAGAATGAAAGGGTGAATGAACTAAGACTTCTAGTATAAATAAACCAACTCACAATTCCTTCCTTGTCCTTGTGTTTAAGTTTAATCACACACTATAGGAGGGGCGGTTTTGGCATCATAGAAATATGCATGGGTGGATTTTATCAAAGTAAGGGGACAAAGTGGAGTGGGTTAGGTCTTAGGGGTTATGTTAGGCTTAAAACTAGTTAGGATTTTACTAACTTGGTTTGGTTTATGGTTGCATCCTAATTCCTTTGGTTTCTCACTTTCTTACTCACTAAGTCTCTCAAGTCTCAGGCTCATCTACACACACACACACGTACAATGCATACACACACATACACATAATTCGTGGCACTCTCACACACCAACACATGTCTTGCAAATTTTTATTTCCTAAACCATTAATTTATTCTTAATCATTTTTACTTATAAATTATTTAATTCACACAATCATTCACTAATTTTAACAAATTACATTCACACTCTTAGTTTCATGCATCATACAGCACACATATCAACCAAACATTCATCACATAAAAGTTTCAAGCCAAATCAATAAAAATCACTTTCTTCAAAACACAATTCTTTAAACTCGTATTTCACTGTTCTGAAAATAAATTTCTGTAAAACAACCCAGAAAAATCTGAAAATTATATTTTTAAAATCTACGTTTCAAGACGATCGTTTTGATATAAAGTTTGTAAAAATCCGAGTTACGGTTAAAAAGTTACGAATTTTTCAAGTTAACAGTTCAAAAACTTCACTTTAAACAAAAATCACTTTTTTTTTTAATATAATCACAACTAATTCTTTATAATTCAAATCATTTCAAACTCAACAAAATTCTTCACCTCACATTTATAAAAACATGTTGTTAATAAAAACCCTTGAAAATCAATGCTTGATTTCTTTCTCACGTAAAATTCTTTTCTGAAAATCTCTTATAAATTAGAGTCTTAAAGTTTATTCTGTCGAAAATCGTTTACGCACGTGTGGGAAAAATGCGGGGTGCTACATACTCACACATATGTTCATTTAAACACAATCCTTTCTAATACTTGAAATCCTTCAAAAATCCTTTGAAAACTCATTAAAATAAAATAAATAGTTTATGTGGCTGTATGAAAAAAAAAAGTCCAGCCACCCTTTCAAGTTGTAAAACATTGAAAATCAACATTTTTCATTCTAACTTTTGATACATCAAAGAACACTTGAAATCCACACTTGAAGTCCACCACGCTTCCGCTGCGCCATCTACCAGTTGCAATATCAGCAAGTGCCAATACGACAACATGGTAGGAGAGAGTCAGTGTTCCGAACACTAACGGGTTGACCTTGCGGTCTCGGAGTAGAAAGGGACAGAGGATACAACATGACTATATAACTAAAACAAAATACTAGAGAATGCAATTATCATCAACAAAAATGCATCTAGCAGGTTATACACATAGCATGAATCACAACAATAATATAAACATCATCATCAACACCATTACATTATTCGGGTTCTCATTCCCAACTTCTTTCTCATGAACTTTCACCACCTTCCTCAATCCTTCTTTCCTCATAATTTCCACACTTAATACTTAATTCCAGAATTTACTCCTTTTGTGAATCTTATTCGATGTTTAATGCTTTATTTTACTTTTCTTTGAAACATCTTTGTCTTTTAAGTTTTATCATTTTGATTAGCGTCAATGATGAGGGGGACACATCATTCAGCTCACACACGTCTACATCTCCTCGGTCAACCACCCAACCTAGTCGGAAGCAAACAGGAGTACAGGACCTTTACCACGCGGGCACGACAGCTGTCACACAACACATGAATGGTCCCAGACCAGGAGGCCCTGCCTCAAATCATAATCATAATAACACAATGCACGCTCTCAGCGGCAATCACAAATGCCTCGTTCCAGTCCCTCTCACTGTTCTCGAATTGCCATAGGGGGCGACAGTACTATTCTAGTCTCGAGTGCAGAACTCACCATGGCATAGGACCGATCTGCCCGTACCACATGTGGAATTCGTTCCGCCTAGAATAGCACTCAAGGCTTCTTGACGTATCACCGTCCTTACCCTCCCCTATTGCAATCACAACCCGAATATCCGCAGATACTCCGGGGTATCTTCCTCTCCACTACTTCGATACGACACTCATACCTCACCGTGTTTATCAATGTCTTTTAAGGTTTTAGCGTTTTAATTAGTGGATTATTCCTAATGATCGGCTCGTCCTTGGTGCATCCCTTCAACGAAGCCCGATCACTAATCGCAAACTATTCCCCCTAAATCTCATTGGCCCCAGGCCACAAATCACTTTCTCATCTCGTTCTCAACCTTCTCAAAACTCACTCTCAACATCATTCTCATTCACATCATCAACGGATTTTCCTCGTCTTTCCCAAAACATCTTTCGCAAAACTTTTCGAAACACGGTTTCACAAAACTACTTTTTTTTTTTAAATCATCTTTCCAAAACTTTCACAAAATTCTGTTTTCACAAAAGCTCTTTTCAAAAACCTTTTCAAAAAACCACATTTTTGGGTGAGTGTTAATGGAGGAGCAAGCTCAACTCAACACTAAGCTTCTTCCCAAAAATGTGAACGAGGAAATCACATCTTTACTCAACCACTTTCTCACTTTCATAATTACATCCTCTTTCCCATATCAACTCTTTCCACTCAATATCAATTCTCTTTCTTTCATTCTTTTATCTCTTTTGCATTCTATTCTCATCATACTTTCTCCTCAACCTCATCTCATCACTTATATCTTTCTTAATTATTCCTCATGTTTCCCATTCGTTTCTCTTTTCTCTTTTCAATTTATCTTATTACTTCCACAGTTCTATCACCATCATTTCGCTATCCAAACACAATCAAACAATTCTCAACAAAATAAAGTATGCACAATAAATAAACATTTAGTATGCAACAGAATAGATAAACATTTAGCACGAACATCTACATCGCCTAACTCGCAGTACTCCCGTAATCCGTGTGCTCGAATTACGAGCAACCACGTTACGGGATCACCGCATTCTCACTCACCTGGATGACGACACATCCAGAAACTTTCCGAAATTTCCAGTCGTTATCCTTGCCAGGCTTCCTTCGCGTCCGACACCCGCACTAGACATTTTTCCCCGTGCGTTAGAAACGATTTACGTAAATTCTTAATTTCGTTTTAGAACACTTTAAAATAATTCCCTTTTTAAAAGCACATTGCCAATATCCAAAAGACTTTAAATTTAAATCATTCTTTTATAAAATGTTTCCAAGAAAAACTTCTTAAAACAATTTCTGTTTCAAAACAGGATCTATTTCTCATAGTTTAAAACACTTTGGTTAAAGGAAATCATTTCCTTTAAACATTAAAGGAAAAACCATTCTTTGAAAACCTTTATTAAATCAAATACAGAATTCAAGAAAATAAAACTTCAAAAACCAATCGATTGATTTATTTAATTTATAATCTTTACAACATCCTCAAACACTGATCAAAGAACATCAGTTAAGAATTTTGAATTAATTTAAGTTACCTAAATCATTCTTTTTATAGAAAACATTTTTCAATTACTTTAAAATTCAAGCATATATTTTCCACAATTAAAAACCCATAACAGAATTCAAAACAACTTCATAACAATTTCCAATTCAACCTAAATTTTCTAATACACATTCAACTAGCATACAGAACACACACGTAACAGTTTCAAAGCATTCACATACACATTACAAAACATTCAAAGCATACCTAAGCACACAGACAGGAGTCACATTTTAAATCATCTAAAATCATCAATCAAATTATAATCTAAATTAAATTAATTAAATTACTCTTTTTAGAAAATAATTTAGACTTAATCATTTAATTAACTCACAAAACCGAACCACACATAGTCATTTTCATGATAACAAATTTTCCTAACTATATTAGCATACCTAGGCCGAATCACACAGGTACAATTTTACAGAGATTAATGCACACATACAAGCACAAAATAATGAAATCGTTTTCTTCTTTTTTTGGACTAAACCGAGAGCATTCCAAAAGAAAGCTTAATTTATTTTCTTAATCTACATCAAACAACAAGTTACAGCACAGTCACTTCAAAGTTTCACTTTTAGTTTCTTTTAACATAATGATTTCATGCATGGACTCCTAAGTTCTTAAATTAAACTAGCCTCATCCTAAAAGCAACTTAAACAATGATCAAATATTATTTCCTACTTATTCCTCTCATGGCCGAACGCTAACATGCAAGCAGACAAGATTTTTAGTTCAATTTCCAATATACAAAACCACAAAATCAACCATCAAGACATGTAAGAATTCAAAGCAAGCTTTTCAAGGCATCACACCACATCACATCATTTATTTACATCACATACATAATTAGCTCAAGTTCATGACTTAGTTTCAATTGAAAATCATGGTTACATTTTAAACTTCTAAAATTGTCATGCATGCACTCAAATTTACTAGATCTAGTCTCATCATACACATGCATCAACTAAAAAGCATGGGATTCATTCTTATTCAATATGGCCGAATGGCCTACACACAAAATAAGGCATATAAAAATCAATCACTTAAGTTAAATCATGTTCACACTTTAAGAATTATTTTAGGACTTGTTCCTTAAATCTTCTCTTCTAAACCGAGGCATGCATAAAACAAAAACATGATTTCTCTACTTAAAATTAACATGCATGCTTTAAAAAACTTGGATCATAAAATGCTTGTACATAATTCAACAAGAACATTATCAAATCAACATGTAAAGTAAAAGGGTTTCAATTTTACTTTCGGGTAAATTTAGATCATGTATTTATTCATGAAGAAATCTCATAAATACATCATCAATCATCATTTAGATAAGGAATTTTAACATGTGAGACAAAAGATCTCAAATCAAGTTCAAATAACAAATTAATTTATCAAATCACTTCTTAAAAAAATTTATAGCTCACGGTGTCAACAAGAAATTCATCATGCAAAGCCAAATAATTTATTTTACCATTCATTTAACTTAGATCATAAATGGATTCATCAAACAAGTACATACACACACATAGATCATAGTTTAGGACAAGAAAAACATACATGCAAGAAGGATCCATGTCAAGTTTCACAAAAGCATAAGCAAAACTTTAGATCTTTTAAATTTAAATTAGAAAAATGTTTAGATCTAACAAAGAAAATGCAAACCGAAACACAAACATAGAGTCACAATTATTACAAATAATGTTTAGTCTATGTAAGTTCAAGATCAAGAAGGAATAGAACATAGTTTCACTTTACAATTTATAGAAACAAACATGCAAGAAGAAAAATAGAAGGGATCTACAACTTAAAAGAAAACTAGACTATTACATTTCTTCCTCTTTATCTTCGGATTTCCTAGCAAGAAGGTTGATCTCTTTAGGCCTCTAGCACTTAGATCTTCAAAAGGGAAGGCTCCTAAATCAAGCTCCTAAGTTTTCCTCTTCTTCTTCTACCTCTCGGCCACCACTTTCTTTTCCTTTCTCCCTTTTTTCTTTTCTTTTCTTTCTAAGAGTAAAATGAGCTCTTAGAATGTGTTTTGTGTTTGTGTGAGTGGAAGAACAAACGAAGAAATGAGAATGAAAGGGTGAATGAACTAAGACTTCTAGTATAAATAAACCAACTCACAATTCCCTCCTTGTCCTTGTGTTTAAGTTTAGTCACACACTATAGGAGGGGAGGTTTTGGCATCATAGAAATATGCATGGGTGGATTTTATCAAAGCAAGGGGACAAAGTGAAGTGGGTTAGGTCTTAGGGGTCATGTTAGGCTTAAAACTAGTTAGGATTTTACTAACTTGGTTTGGTTTATGGTTGCATCCTAATTCCTTTGGTTTCTCACTTTCTTACTCACTAAGTCTCTCAAGTCTCAGGCTCATCTACACACACACACGTACAATGCATACACACACATACACATAATTTGTGGCACTCTCACACACCAACACATGTCTTGCAAATTTTTATTTCCTAAACCATTAATTTATTCTTAATCATTTTTACTTATAAATTATTAATTCACACAATCATGCACTAATTTTAACAAATTACATTCACACCCTTAGTTTCATGCATCATACAACACACATATCAACCAAACATTCATCACATAAAAGTTTCAAGCCAAATCAATAAAAATCACTTTCTTCAAAACACAATTCTTTAAACTCGTATTTCACTGTTCTGAAAATAAATTTCTGTAAAACAACCCAGAAAAATCTGAAAATTATATTTTTAAAATCTACGTTTCAAGACGATCGTTTTGATATAAAGTTTGTAAAAATCCGAGTTACGGTTAAAAAGTTACGAATTTTTCAAGTTAACAGTTCAAAAACATCACTTTAAACAAAAACCACTTTTTTTTTTTTAATAAAATCACAACTAATTCTTTATAATTCAAATCATTTCAAACTCAACAAAATTCTTCACCTCACATTTATAAAAACATGTTGTTAATAAAAATCCTTGAAAATCAATGCTTGATTTCTTTCTCACGTAAAATTCTTTTCTGAAAATCTCTTATAAATTAGAGTCTTAAAGTTTATTCTGTCGAAAATCGTTTACGCACGTGTGGGAAAAATGCGGGGTGTTACATACTCACACATATGTTCATTTAAACACAATCCTTTCTAATACTTGAAATCCTTCAAAAATCCTTTGAAAACTCATATTAAAATAAAATAAATAGTTTATGTGGCTGTATGAAAAAAAAAAAGTCCAGCCACCCTTTCAAGTTGTAAAACATTGAAAATCAACATTTTTCATTCTAACTTTTGATACATCAAAGAACACTTGAAATCCACACTTTTTACAACTCAAAAACACTTTTAAAAATTAAAATACTTCGAAATAAAATCTTGGACAGCAAGAATAAAAGAAATCAAACCATGAAAATACTTTTGAAAATAATCAAATACATTTATGCCGTTTTCTTTTATAAAAACCGAATTGAACAAACCACAACAACACAATAATTTTTCTTAAATCAAAGTCACAAAGCATAATCATTTCCTTGAGTCAATCACATGCAAAAAGAATCTAGTCTATCTAATCTAGTATAGGCCGATTCATCATCCTAGGAAAAACAAGGTCTTGATGCAAATTTTCTACATGCAAAACCTTAAATTACTAAATCAAAAACATGCATTTCAAACACATGGTTTTATAAAAATACCACTCCCTTTTTCTGTCAAAACCGTGACCTCTTAGTCACTCCAACACATTTTCATTTTTATTTTCTTTTGCATGTGCTTCTAAAAATCATTTAAAACAAAAGAGAATCACACGCATGAACTTTTTATGAAAAACCATCATGATCCTTTAATTTTCAAAGCTTGACCGAAAATCAATTAACGGAATCTAGAGGAAAAACTTAAATCTTTAACTTTTAAACACACCTAGACTTATATCAAGGCAAAACCATTTTGAAAAAGTTGTTTTCCTTTGTTTACTCACCAAAACCGTGACATGCAAGTCAAGAAACAAAACTTTTTGAGTTTAAAATCACATGCAAGACTTCAAGATCAAAGTTATGGAAAAATCAAGGCAATAATCAAATCTTTTTCAAGATCAAAACAATAGATCAAGGCACTTTGAAAAGAAAACCAAAAATCCAAGCTTAGAAAAATCAAAGTTAAAATCAAAGCATTTAAACCAATTAAATCATCTCCAACAAGCATCAAATAACATGCATGAACTCAAAACAAAATAAAAATCATCTCAACCTAATTTTCTAGACATGGCCGAATGGTAATGTCCATGGTTTAAGGTTCTACAAGTTTGTTTGGCTCTTGAAACTCAAGATCAAAGCTAAATAGGCACTTACAAACATAGATCTACAAGAAAATTAGACATGCAACCACAAAGAAACCTTACAAGACTTAGAAAATGAAAACTACTTAAAACACTCTATGATCTTCAAATACACAAAGAAAAAAGAGAAGACCTTCAACCACCTTCACTTGATTATCAAGGTTTCCTAAAGCTTTTGGGTTTGACCTCCTTCTTCTCCTCTCTTGAAGTTTGCTTCGGCTTTCCTTCTTCTAGGGTTAATGGGTGGTTTTCTCCTTCATCTTTGAAGAGGGACGTGGTTGAACAAGAAATCAAGGATGCTTGGGTTAGGAATTTGGGTTCTCACTCTTCCTCTCTTCTCCTCCCTTCACGGTTTCACTCTCTTTCTCTCTATGTCTCAAGAGTTTGGCGTGCTCTTGAGATTGAGTGTGTGGTGTTTGTGGAGAAATGAGATGAAGAAGGAAGTAAATCAAATGCCTACCCACACACACACACACATACACGACCTATATGGGCAAAAGCAAGGGGTGGAATTTTCCCTTCTTAGCCTCGGTTCAAGGTATGGGGTTAAGGACAATTTGGTCCAACCACAAAATTGCATTGGAAGGGTCTTTTCAAAAAGGAGACAAGGTGTAGAGAAAGTCTCACCTAGGCTTCATGAGTCACCCTCCTAATCTCTCCCTATTTTCTTATTAAAATTCATTTACTTAATGAATAAGAAAATCAACCCTTACTTGGTCCTTCTAATCCTATATGGCCGAACCTCATGCACACATACATAATATTCAATTTATTTTCATGTTCAACACATAGCATGAACTCATAAAATAAGGCACACACTTAACACACATATATACATATATACACATACATACAATTAATTATTTTTGAGGCACATATACATCATACACATATTCATTTTTCTTTGTTCATTTAAGCCTTATGAAATCCTAAGCATAT
Organism: Crotalaria pallida; assembly: GCA_037953625.1. NCBI lineage: Eukaryota > Viridiplantae > Streptophyta > Magnoliopsida > Fabales > Fabaceae > Crotalaria > Crotalaria pallida. The sequence continues at coordinate 52,720,009 of CM075651.1, forward strand.
ACACATACATATACAAGTATTACACACATGTTTAGAAAATAGTTCTTTTCCATCATAAAATGACTTGAACAAAATCACAAATATTTTTATAAAAACATCAAGCACATAGATTTTCCCAAAAACTAAATTTCTAAGTTTCGGACTTTACTTAAAGAAATCATCTCTTTAAAATCCTTTATGATTTTGAAAATGTGAATTTAAGAAAATCCTTTAAGAAAATACGCTTTCAAAACACTTTTCTCAGAACGATTTTCTTTAGTGTTTTAATTTAATATGAGGAATTTACGGGGTGTTACAAATTGTATATTTTTGTGAGTACCTTAGGAATTTTGAATGAGCAATTGAGAGAGGGACATTTCAAAAGTATGAAAATTGTGAAAGTGTTGCTTGAGTTACTCTTCTTCCAAGAGAAAATAAAAAAAAATTGAGAAAAAGAGGAAATTGATGAATGATAAGAGAAAAGAATTTTGTTTGGAAGAAGTAGTAGAGTAAAAAGTTGAAAAAGAAGAAGTTTGAAATAGTTGTGATTTGAGTGTGAGTCCTCATTGTATTCATTTCTCATTCATAATTTTTAGATGAAAATTTTTTTTGCATTTTAGCCCTTAGTTTCATCTTTTCTTTCTTTTATCCCACCTTGACACTTTTAGCCATGGCCACGTTACAACCAAAATAAAGACCTTTTGATTTGTGCATGTATTCAATAATTTCAGTGGAGATTTTGGTCTATGGTCAAGCTTATGATAACATTTAACTATTGTATGAACTTGAGTGAATCGTTATACCCTTGATACACATGAGAGATATACACTGAGAGGTTGAGAGTGTTCACTAGTTCTGGGTTCTGATTGGTTTTGTTTCTTTAACCAGGTTTTAATATGTGAATAGCTTGTGTAAATATGTGGCTATATTGATTAGTCAAAGTCTTAGATTAAGTGTTGTACATTTTGATTTAGAGGGTTGTCTTGTGTTTATGAATTTTTATTTTACTTTTGCCTGGGACATGCAAAATGCTAAGTTTGTGGGTGTGATTTGGGTCTAATATATGATGTTTTTGGGCTTAAATTCACTTCCTTTTGCTATGGTTTTGGCTTGTTTCTCTGGTAAATATAGGTAGTTTGTATTAGTTTTCGGAATTTTTAGTGTATTAGAATCCTTTGAAGGGATGCACCAAGAATGGGCCGACCTTAGGTTAATTAAAAATATAAAAGACTTCAAAAGACATTGACGAGTGCGGTGAATAATGAGTGTGATATCGAAGTAGTGGAGAGGAAGATACCATGGGTATCAGGGATACTCAGGTGGAGATTGCATTAGGAGAGGACAATTACGTCAAGAAGTCTAGAGTATTTTCTAGGCGGAACGAATCCCACATGTGACGCGGGTGATCGGTCCCGATAGGTCGTGGTGATGTTCTGCAGGCCAACTAGAATAATACTGTCGCCCCCTAGATTGCAAATCTTGAACAGTGAGAGGGACTGGAGCGAGGCTCTTTGATTTTGCCACTGTACCCTATTTTTCTATAGTGTGCCTTGATTATATGATTTGATTTGAGACTGTACCCGATTTTCTACAGTTCTCCTGGCTTGGAGCCATTTGTTGAGATAGCTGTCAAGCCTGCGCGGTAAAGGTCCTGTACTCCTGTTTGCTTCCGACTAGGTTGGGTGGATGACCGAGGAGATGTAGATGTGTGTTCTAACTGCAAAAGAAATGAGTACCTCGATGGTACTTCAAATTCCCCAATCATCGATGGTTGTGATCTGATAAGACTTGATAAGAAAAGTTTAAAGAGGCATGAAAAGACTTATAATTATAAGAAGTAAAGTCTTATGAAAGATTGATAATGAGAAATGAATTGAGAATGAAAGCATGAAAAATGTGATTGTAATAGTATGCAGAGGGAAATGAATGAAAGTGAAAGATTCGTATGACGTGATATTATTGGGAAAAGAAATTGAGAAAGAAGGAATGATTATATTGAAGAGTGAAAACAATCTTGGCAAGATGATGATAATGATGATGATGATGATGATATTGATGATGATACACTTGAATGCTGTGTTGTATTTATGTTGTATTGTATGTTTGTATTGTCTTAATATCTTGCCTACTATAAACCTACACCGTCGACGATGCGTCATTTGGATTGCTTACTCTCTCCTGTCTCGTTGGCATATCGGTGCTGCTGGTATTGCAACGGACAGATGAAGCATCGTATGGAGATCACCACCTGGAAAAGAAGCGGAAACGGTTGGAAGCCTACTTCCTATGGATGGGTGTGGACGGGATGTACTCAGCTAGTGGTTCCGGACCCGAAACACAAATTGAGCGGAGTCAATCTGGAACCGCATTTGGGGCAGGTCACCGTACGAGGATACAGGAGCTATGAAGAAAAGGTATGCAATGAGACTCGTGATAAACCCATCATTCTAGATGAATGGGAGTCGGAGTCGAATGACAATGGGAAAGCAGCGACAGGAATGGCATCATCTTCGGGAGTGAAGAAAGGGCGCAAGAAGAAAGGGAAACTTTATCCGGTTATTTTCGACAGGAAGGTTTAAGGGTAGTGTCATTTATCTAGGTGGCCTCATGTTATCTGTTAGCCAAGATTTAGTGTCAGTATCTGGAGTCAAGGATTACCTAAGTAATGAACTATTTATGTAATTTATCTTATTTTAGATTATGCCCTACTTTTGAAGAAGTGTAAGAATGAAATCCTTTGAGAACTGTATAAGTTTGTCTGATGAAATACGAAGAACTGTGTTGGGTTCGAAACCAAACCATTTTCCAATGATAAATATTTTTAGAGATTCATGTAAGTAAGTAGATGTTTTAGTAACAACTCGGTTTTTAGTAAAGGATGTTAAGTGCATCAATGACAACTCAATAATGTTTAAAAAAATGGCTCATTTTTAGCAACTTAATAAATAAAAGTTGATTATTTTGTATTACGAAAATTGGGCTGTTACATTATGGTATCAGAGCTTATGGTAATCCTTAGTGGCCTTAAGCATGGGCTTACATGCTTTGTTTGTGTGACTCTGTGTGTCTACTAGTGTAAGGATAGGAGTACAAGGTCCGAGTTCTCACCTTTCTGAGATGTGCGACTCTGTCTGTGTTTTAATGTATGCTGTGTTGGTCTGATGAACCTGTTGGTTAAGTAGTTTGAAGGAAGTAGACCGAGTAGAAAACGAATAGATTCTAGGATTGAGACCCCATTACCTTTGATGTTATATCATTGCTTGATAGACCCAAGTCTATTGACCTTAACGCACCTTTTTGTACAAGGGTAGTCGTTACCTTTAAGGAAATAGGATGTTATCCTTGGATCACCATGTTTGTTGAATTGCTTCAACCAAAAACAGTCAATGATGATGAAATTCAAACTTTTTCTTCATGAGCCTTACTATCAAACCATAGCCTTATCGATCCTTTCCGAAATCTATTAGCCTGACTTGCGAAAATGGAAGTGTCATGGTCACCCAGATAGCTTAGGCTTGAATGATCGCGGATGGATCAATGGTGGTAATTGAATAATATATAGGACAATGGTGAACTTAGTAGTAAGTATGATCGAAGTTGGGGAGTTGCAAGGAATAAAATAGGTGTATATTGTCAGTAATTCGAGGAAATTATGATAAAAATTTGGATGATTATAACCACTTTGTGCTATGACCAGATGTCTAGACGGTGAAAGTGATAGGCATGATTGATGTTTAGGATGAATCTAACGAGAAAAGTGGAGTTGTTCTGAGTAGACAAAACCAAAGTTGCAATAGAATTCCCCCTAAGTTGGAGAAATGATGGACGAAAGCATTAGAGTTAGGAGGAGAACTAAAGGAAGGAGTGGTTGTTTGTGAATTAGTAGGAATCTAAAGTTGTCGAGAATAGTGAATACCTAGTGATTTTCAAACCTTTTAGCAGTTTTAAAAGATAAACCTCGTGCTCCTAGAGATATGTGAAGTTGTGTTTGCTTGATATCCCTAAGTATGTACCTAATGTTGAGCCCCCTCTAACGACGATTAATTAAGAGACGATATCCTCTTGGTTTAGTTCGTTGGACTTGACTCGATTCGACACGCAAGTGGTAGTACGTGTGAAGTTTCTTCGTCCGAAAGCGACAAACGAGGAACCTTGTAAAGTAAATGATGCCAGCAAAGGGAATACGACCATGAAGTGAGAATGAGAGTGTTCTCATGGACCTCCCCGTAATGCGAGAATTTTGTGTCCTTCTGCCCAATCCGTAACGTATATCTCGGGGACGAGAAATCTTTAAGTTGGGGAGAATGTGACGACCCGCAAATTCCTCGTCTGTTTTAAATGAATTTTTGAACTATATTTTATCAACAATAGATGTATTGATGTGAAGACAAGTATTTTCATGGACTCAAAGCCAGTGGTTTTATTATTTGAGATTTCTTTAAAGAAGTGATATTCTTTGTGAACTTTGATAGATTTAACAAACTTCCGAAATTCGTATCTTTTTAACCGTAACTCCGAATTTTATGATCTTTATATGAAAACGATTGTCTTTAAATTTAGAATTTGAAAATGTGACTTTTATAATTTTCTGGATTGATTTACGAAAATTTATTTCTGGGTGCAATTCTAAACGAATTTTGAGTGCATGAATTAGTAAAAATAGTTAAAGACCTCAAATGAACTTTTCCTTTTGAGGATCTCTTTTATATATATGCAAATATGATTTTAGAAAATGAAGTGAGGGCTATATCTCTAGCCAAGTGGTGCAGTTAATTGTTTTATTTAAAGGTTGTATTTTGAAGTTTATTCACGATAATTAATGATGGTTATGAAATAAAGGAAAATTATTTTATGAATCTTACAAAGTGAATTTAAAATCAAAAAGAGTATTTGATGTGGTGTGTATGTGAATATTTGTGTGAGGTATGCATTCATTGCATTATGTTATTTCCATTGAGGTGGCATAGCACTTTAATGTTTGCATGTGTATGATTAGAAAAATGAAAATTAAGATTTGTGTATAAGTGTGTATAGTTGGCAAGCATGCATGAAGGGAGAGTAGGAAAGTTTATTTTCTTCTAGGTTAAGAAAATTAAGAGTAGAATTTAATCCATGGAAAATAATTTAGGAGATGTGATGTAGGAAACAAAATGATGAGTGATTAGACCTAATGCCCTAAATTACTCCTTATTGTCCCCTTGATAAAATCCACCCATGCAACAAACCAAAGTGCCAAAATTGCCCCTCCTAAACACACATAGACCGAAATCTCATCAAGGGCAAAAGAGGAAGCACATGACTTGCCTATATATAGTTTGGCCCATGGATCATTTTCCTTTCATTCATTCTCATTTCTTCATCTTCATTTCTCATTTCCAAACACAACACTAAGAGCCCATTAAACTCTTAGTGAGAGAGAGAGAGAGGGCCGTGAGATAGAGAGATAAGGAAGAAGAAGAAATCCAAGCTTGATTCAAGCTTTCCTTTGAAGATCCAAGAGCTTAGAAGACTAGAAGACTTTGATCTTAGGTGTGTGACTTGAAATCTTGAAAAGTTGAGTTAGTTTTGGATCTTAGGTTTTGTAATCTTCTTTTCTTTTGCATGTTTGATTTTATGGCTTTGTAATCTTGTTTCCTCTTTGCATGTGTTGGTTATGCCTTGATCTTGAAACTTCACAAGTAAAAAAATTGATTTTTGATGACTAAATAGTCTAGGCACCTCACGGTTTTGATGATAATGATTTGATCTTGAGTTTTAATTCATGCATGTCAATTTTGTACTCATATTTGTAAAAGTATGAACTTGATCCATGTATTTTTGAAAATAAAGTCTTGACCTTTAATTGCATGTGGACTTTAAAACAAAAGGCTAACATTTTTAGCACATGCATGTTGATGTTTAATCTTGAAAAGATGAGATCTTGGAGTTTAAGTAACATGCATGTTATTTTTAAGTATTGATCATGAGTATTTGTGTTAGAAAGTTTAGATCTTTCACTTTTGATCTTCTTTGTCACGGTTTTGACTAGAGTTTGTGCTTAAACTTGTTTGTTTGCCTTGATCTTTATGTGCATGCGATGATCTTAACTTGATTTTTGATAAAGATAAAATCTTGAGTCTTGCATGTTTTATTTGAGTGAAAAGATTGGACTTTTCTTGATGATCTCCACGGTTTTTAAGGAAGCAAGTTTTAAAAACGATTTTTGAGCAAAAAAGGACTTGATCTAAATATTCTACTCCTTGCATGTTAAAGATCTAGTAAAATCTATGTTTGATGGTGATTGCATATTTATTTTAAGATTGTTTGGTTGATTTATGTACCTGCATGTGATTCTTTAGTTGGAAAATGCATGATCTAAACTTGGTTAACAATAAAGTTGAGATCTTGAGCTTTGCATGTGAGTTCTAAAAAAAGATTTTCTCAAACCTTTATGCATGTTTCGGTTTTGAAGAAAGATTAAGTTTTCATGCTTTAAAAATTATTTGTGGCTTAAGCATGACTTGATTTATCAAAGTGTTGTTGTTGGTTGTGTGCTAGTTGATGTTGGAAAAATGTTTGTGTACGTAATTGGTTTTGAAATTAAGAAACTTCAAGTTCATTTGCTTGGATTTATTTGGAAACATGGGACATGTTTAGTGGCTGTCCTAAGTTTGCAATCCTTGATAAAGCATGAATTTTAAAGTGTTAGTTTTGAGCTAAAGAATTATTTGAAACAAAAGTGCTTTTACGGTGTTTTCGGATTTTATTAAAGTGATTTTGTCCTTTTCTGTCCAGAATCGTCCAGACTTGTTTCTTAATTTTAAAAAAATGTGTTCAAGTGATTTAAAGTATGGATTTCACGTGGAATTTGATTTAGGAAAAAGTCGGATTGAAAACGTTGAATTTTTCGGTGTTTTTGGACATGATTAAGGTGCTGTCCAAGACGGACCAGAAACCAAATCAATTGATTTAAATTACTTTATTAGATACTTTCAAAATGATTTTGAAGTATTTAAAGTACTAAAAAAATATTAGAGTTGTTTTGAGAAAACAATTATGTTTTAAGTCTTCCGACGAGGAATGGAATGTGTATTGAGTTAAGAAAAGACCTTCTTGATACAAGTTAGTGATATAAACATATTTTGTTTAATACGAGGAATTTCAAAGACGGGGGATTGGAGCAGCTGACAGCGATAAGGATCCGCGGAGATCGTGTGCATATATTTGCCTGGACTTGAGGTGAGAGAGAAGCCTTCCTAAGACACCGTGGTATTTAGGTGATTTACTAGGACGTTCCGGATCATCTCAAAGAACGGAACTTGGTGGTTCTGAGTCAGTAGTATAGTGGCAATTGTTTGTGTTGTGTGGCCACTTATACGAAGGAGACAAAGACCACATGTTGTTGTGTGATGGAATTATATGATGATGATTTGAAATAGCATGCTTATGTTTACCTGTTTAAATGTTTAATGATGCATGATGATAATAAGTATTGTTGTGAGTATGAATAGCATGCTGATGGACATCTGCTATGTCTTGATTATGGATTATAATTATGTGAACGTAATGAAAAATGATTGAAAAGAAAGACGGATTAGATAATGTGGGTCAGATTTTGAAAGTAAAGGATACCAAGAGAAAGATGTAACACCCTGTTTGGCCTAAGTCCTTATTGAATAAGGCAGCCTTGATAAGACATTGAGAAAAGAGATAAGAACTAAGATTGTGGAAAGATATGAGATATTATGAGAACCGTAAAAATGTGATAAGAGATAAGATATGACGTGAATGAAAGTATCGAAATGACGTTGAGCGAGAGCTGATTATAATGATGCTGATAAGCCAGAGCTGGGGAAATTAATGCCGCTGTTGTTGATTGGAATGAGGTTTGTTTTAAGTTGTGCTTACCTCCTCCACTGATGATTACTTGGAATGGGACTTGACGCGAGTTGAGCTTGCTCCTCTGTTGATGTTCCCTGAGATGAGATGTGATATAAGTTAAGCTGGGCTCTTCAGTTGTGAAATTGAAGCCTGAGGGCTGATGTTCCAAAAGAGATATGTTGTTGTTTTGAGAAAGTTTTTGAGATGTTGAGAAAGATTGTGAAATGAGATGTAAGAATGCCGATATGATCCCAGCTCTGTGCTATGTTGAGAAAAGAAAAGAAAAGTATTGAGAAATTTAGTGGTCGGGACTCGTTGAAGGGATGCACCAAGAATGGGCCGACCTTAGGTTAATTAAAAATATAAAAGACTTCAAAAGACATTGACGAGTGCGGTGAGTAATGAGTGTGATATCGAAGTAGTGGAGAGGAAGATACCATGGGTATCAGGGATACTCAGGTGGAGATTGCATTAGGAGAGGACAATTACGTCAAGAAGTCTAGAGTATTTTCTAGGTGGAACGAATCCCACATGTGACGCGGGTGATCGGTCCCGATAGGTCGTGGTGATGTTCTGCAGGCCAACTAGAATAATACTGTCGCCCCCTAGATTGCAAATCTTGAACAGTGAGAGGGACTGGAGCGAGGCTCTTTGATTTTGCCACTGTACCCGATTTTTCTATAGTGTGCCTTGATTATATGATTTGATTTGAGACTGTACCCGATTTTCTACAGTTCTTCTGGCTTGGAGCCATTTGTTGAGATAGCTGTCAAGCCTGCACGGTAAAGGTCCTGTACTCCTGTTTGCTTCCGACTAGGTTGGGTGGATGACCGAGGAGATGTAGACGTGTGTTCTAACTGCAAAAGAAACGAGTACCTCGATGATACTTCAAATTCCCCAATCATCGATGGTTGTGATCTGATAAGACTTGATAAGAAAAGTTTAAAGAGGCATGAAAAGACTTATAATTATAAGAAGTAAAGTCTTATGAAAGATTGATAATGAGAAATGAATTGAGAATGAAAGCATGAAAAATGTGATTGTAATAGTATGCAGAGGGAAATGAATGAAAGTGAAAGATTCGTATGACGTGATATTATTGGGAAAAGAAATTGAGAAAGAAGGAATGATTATATTGAAGAGTGAAAACAATCTTGGCAAGATGATGATAATGATGATGATGATGATGATATTGATGATGATACACTTGAATGCTGTGTTGTATTTATGTTGTATTGTATGTTTGTATTGTCTTAATATCTTGCCTACTATAAACCTACACCGTCGACGATGCGTCATTCGGATTTCTTACTCTCTCCTGTCTCGTTGGCATATCGGTGTTGCTGGTATTGCAACGGACAAATGAAGCATCGTATGGAGATCACCACCTGGAAAAGACGCGGAAACGGTTGGAAGCCTACTTCCTATGGATGGGTGTGGACGGGATGTACTCAGCTAGTGATTCCGGACCCGAAACACAAATTGAGCGGAGTCAATCTGGAACCGCATTTGGGGCAGGTCACCGTACGAGGATACAGGAGCTATGAAGAAAAGGTATGCAATGAGACTCGTGATAAAACCATCATTCTAGATGAATGGGAGTCGGAGTCGAATGACAATGGGAAAGCAGCGACAGGAATGGCATCATCTTCGGGAGTGAAGAAAGGGCGCAAGAAGAAAGGGAAACTTTTTCCGGTTATTTTCGACAGGAAGGTTTAAGGGTAGTGTCATTTATCTAGGTGGCCTCATGTTATCTGTTAGCCAAGATTTAGTGTCAGTATCTGGAGTCAAGGATTACCTAAGTAATGAACTATTTATGTAATTTAGCTTATTTTAGATTATGCCCTACTTTTGAAGAAGTGTAAGAATGAAATCCTTTGAGAACTGTATAAGTTTGTCTGATGAAATACGAAGAACTGTGTTGGGTTTGAAACCAAACCATTTTCCAATGATAAATATTTTTAGAGATTCATGTAAGTAAGTAGATGTTTTAGTAACAACTCGGTTTTCAGTAAAGGATGTTAAGTGCATCAATGACAACTCAATAATGTTTAAAAAAATGGCCTCATTTTTAGCAACTTAATAAATAAAAGTTGATTATTTTGTATTACGAAAATTTGGCTGTTACATTATGATATCAAAGCTTATGGTAATCCTTAGTGGCCTTAAGCATGGGCTTACATGCTTTGTTTGTGTGACTCTGTGTGTCTACTAGTGTAAGGATAGGAGTACAAGGTCCGAGTTCTCACCTTTCTGAGATGTGCGACTCTGTCTGTGTTTTAGTGTATGTTGTGTTGGTCTGATGAACCTGTTGGTTAAGTAGTTTGAAGGAAGTAGACCGAGTAGAAAACGAATAGATTCTAGGATTGAGACCCCATAACCTTTGATGTTATATCATTGCTTGATAGACCCAAGTCTGTTGACCTTAACGTACCTTTTTGTACAAGGGTAGTCGTTACCTTTGAGGAAATAGGATGTTATCCTTGGATCACCATGTTTGTTGAATTGCTTCAACCAAAAACAGTCATTGATGATGAAATTCAAACTTTTTCTTCATGAGCTTTACTATCAAACCATAGCCTTATCGATCCTTTCCGAAATCTATTAGCCTGACTTGCGAAAATGGAAGTGTCATGGTCACCCAGATAGCTTAGGCTTGAATGATCGCGGATGGATCAATGGTGGTAATTGAATAATATATAGGACAATGGTGAAATTAGTAGTAAGTTTGATCGAAGTTGGGGAGTTGCAAGGAAGAAAATAGGTGTATATTGTCAGTAATTCGAGGAAATTATGATAAAAATTTGGATGATTATAACCACTTTGTGCTATGACCAGATGTCTAGACGGTGAAAGTGATAGGCATGATTGATGTTTAGGATGAATCTAACGAGAAAAGTGGAGTTGTTCTGAGTAGACAAAACCAAAGTTGCAATAGAATTCCCCCTAAGTTGGAGAAATGATGGACGAAAGCATTAGAGTTAGGAGGAGAACTAAAGGAAGGAGTGGTTGTTTGTGAATTAGTAGGAATCTAAAGTTGTCGAGAATAGTGAATACCTAGTGATTTTCAAACCTTTTAGCAGTTTTAAAAGATAAACCTCGTGCTCCTAGAGATATGTGAAGTTGTGTTTGCTTGATATCCCTAAGTATGTACCTAATGTTGAGCCCCCTCTAACGACGATTAGTTAAGAGATATCGTCCTCTTGGTTTAGTCCGTTGGACTTGACTCGATTCGACACGCAAGTGGTAGTACGTGTGAAGTTTCTTCGTCCGAAAGCGACAAACGAGGAACCTTGTAAAGTAAATGATGCCAGCAAAGGGAATACGACCACGAAGTGAGAATGAGAGTGTTCTCATGGACCTCCCCGTAATGCGAGAATTTTGTGTCCTGCTGCCCAATCCGTAACGTATTTCTCGGGGACGAGAAATCTTTAAGTTGGGGAGAATGTGACGACCCGCAAATTCCTCGTCTGTTTTAAATGAATTTTTGAAATATATTTTATCAACAATAGATGTATTGATGTGAAGACAAGTATTTTCATGGACTCAAAGCCAGTGGTTTTATTATTTGAGATTTCTTTAAAGAAGTGATATTCTTTGTGAACTTTGATAGATTTAACAAACTTCCGAAATTCGTATCTTTTTAACCGTAACTCCGAATTTTATGATCTTTACATGAAAACGATCGTCTTTAAATGTAGAACTTGAAAATGTGACTTTTATAATTTTATGGATTGATTTACGAAAATTTATTTCTGGGTGCAATTTTAAACGAATTTTGAGTGCATGAATTAGTAAAAATAGTTAAAGACCTCAAATGAACTTTTCCTTTTGAGGATCTCTTTTATATATATGCAAATATGATTTTAGAAAATGAAGTGAGGGCTATATCTCTAGCCAAGTGGTGCAGTTAATTGTTTTATTTAAAGGTTGTATTTTGAAGTTTATTCACGATAATTAATGATGGTTATGAAATAAAGGAAAATTATTTTATGAATCTTACAAAGTGAATTTAAAATCAAAAAGAGTATTTGATGTGGTGTGTATGTGAATATTTGTGTGAGGTATGCATTCATTGCATTATGTTATTTCCATTGAGGTGGCATAGCACTTTAATGTTTGCATGTGTATGATTAGAAAAATGAAAATTAAGATTTGTGTATAAGTGTGTATAGGTGGAAAGCATGCATGAAGGGAGAGTAAGAAAGTTTATTTTCTTCTAGGTTAAGAAAATTAAGAGTAGAATTTAATCCATGGAAAATAATTTAGGAGATGTGATGTAGGAAACAAAATGATGAGTGATTAGACCTAATGCCTTAAATTACTCCTTATTGTCCCCTTGATAAAATCCACCCATGCAACAAACCAAAGTGCCAAAATTGCCCCTCCTAAACACACATAGACCGAAATCTCATCAAGGGCAAAAGAGGAAGCACATGACTTGCCTATATATAGTTTGGCCCATGGATCATTTCTAACATCCCAAAATCCGGTCCATTGAAAAATGCGAGTTAACAAAAACTTTTTCATAATGAAAGTGTGAAAACCAAAAGTACTTTTCATAAGGGTGGTATTTCCTTTACAAAATATTCTGAGTGTAAAATACTTATATAATACAAATTCCCAAAAACCCCTTTTTACACCCAGAGCATTGGTCTTCACAACTCGATCCTTCTGCAAAAGGATTCGGATGACGAGACGTCATCCTGGCTGCTTCTTCTAGATACCTCCACTCCTACAGGAGTGACTTCAATCCTGTCCTTTGAAAGAACCTACCACCACAGACATGGTAGTATGGGAGTCAGTCACTTGTCATATCGCCTAAGCAGATTATATGATTGGTCAAACACAATTATTACAGATATCATTTCAACATAATAAAAGCATGCCCAAGAGTCTTATTAAACAACATTGGCTAAAACCATTAATCTCTCATGCTATGCATGCACGTCTCTCAAATCATTTCTCCATGATCAACTCTTCCAGAAAACAACACTTTGGGATAGGCAATCGTGCGCTCGATGTTTCCACAACCTGTATAGCGGCCACACCGTTCTATACTAGAACCCCATCGACCACGATCTTAAAATGATACAAGGGGATGATCCCTGAACCATTGTCCACCATTAGTTCTAGGTCCTTGTCATTTCTACGGTGGCGGCCACACCGTTCCAACCGTCTCATGTAGCGGCCACACCGTACTACATGGTTTCCAATCCCGCATGCACCTCACTGAACGATTCCCTGTACACCATGCATGAGATGCGTCACACATATATTAATCATCACATCATACACATGGCGGCCACACCGTTCCATGCCTTCATATAGCGGGCACACCATACTATATGGAATCACATACATATGGCGGCCACACCGTTCCACATGTCTTCGTATAGCGGCCACACCGTACTATACGGAATTCCATCACACTTACCACACATATGGCGGCCACACCGTTCCACATGTCTTCGTATAGCGGCCACACCGTACTATACGGAACACATCACAATTACCACACATATGGCGGCCACACCGTTCCACATGTCTTCGTATAGCGGCCACACCGTACTATACGGAATCCTTTAAGCACAACGACTTCTTGCAGGAGTTAATCCATAACATATGGAAATCAGGGTGATCTCACTTATCCAACATTCACATATCCGAGTCGGGCACAAGCCCTAACGCATTTGGATTGAATCCTCATACTCAACAAGCATCACCACTCTTGCATTATCATTAATACTCCTTAAGTCATTGTCTATTGATATCTCAAAGCATTAATTATTCCGTAGGTTCAATTTTAGTTATTAACCACACCAACCTTAGATGGAGACATCAGACTTACTCCGCTTATCATGCTGAGGTACTAACCTCTTTCTAATGTCTTTTAAACCTTTAACTTCTCATGTTCTAAGACCTGGATTACCAAGTAGACATGATCATGCTTATCAAATCCTTTCCCAACATCATACCCAAATCTTGAACTATTAGTCACATTCAATATCCTCCAATGCAAACATGAGCATTTTCAATCCAAAGAGAACATGATGATTATTTCACAATTCATTCCATGTGAACCAACTTAACTAGTGATTGGACTCAAATAATGGCTCATGCCCCATATGCAATCTTCACCCTCATATTTAACACTAGGAAAGCATCTAATGCAAGTATAATGCTCCAACATATTTCAATTACAAGTTTCCCATTTAAGCAAATAGCTTGATGAATGAGTCTAGCTCTCAATCCTAATTCCAGAAGGAATGCAATTCTTAAACTTAAAAGAATTGATTGGTATATCCCACTTAATAATATCTCATATTATTAAGTCAATCACTTTACATTATCATCAATCAATCTCTTTTAAGTCCTAGATTATTTGGACTATTATCACTTAAGTGTAAACAAAATGATTCAGAATTGAAAATGGCATTTCTTAATTTTCTAAACAGAAATACTCGAGTATTTTCCATAATACTCGAGTAGTTCATCAGTTTCCAGTTTTTACTCGAGTAGTTCATAAATATACTCGAGTCGTTCATGTCTTTCCAAAAAAACTAAGTTTCAGAACTTCATAAATATACTCGAGTAATTCATGAGATACTCGAGTAGTCCATTACCCAGAATACTCGAGTAGTTCGTGTATTACTCGAGTGTCCAATCTGATTCTCAAGTTGGTGCGCCAATTTTCACTCTGGTGCACCACGAAATACTCGAGTGTTAAGCCAAATACTCGAGTATTTGCAGACATACCAGACTGAAACTTGATTTTTACATACCATTTTCAATTCTAATCATTTCTACTTCAATCCAATGATCCACAGAGTTCATATACCATATAACAAGTATGTTCAAACACTTAGAACTCCACAAATTACACAGAATTGAATTTGAGCACCAATTATGCATAAAACCATATTTCCAACAACTTGACATGCCAAATTCAGTTCTGAGTAATTCTAACTCAATCCAATGGTCAAATGAGCTCTATCCATATAATTAAAACTTGCCTCAACACAGAGATCACAGTAATTCACAGAGAATCCTATCATGCTCCTATTTATGCATAAACCACATATTATGCAACTCAACATAACAATATCAAATTTACCCACAATTAACATAGAAACTGAGTTTGTACAGCATAAATGCAGCATTTAGAACTTACTCCAAACTTATTCAAGGTCCAATAATGGCTTACCATAAGCATACCACATCAAGGTCATATTTTAACATACTTATTACTTATAACTCAACCCAACTCATGAATTCCTTTAGCTTAATATCATCAATTCATTTCAGGCAGTATTCAGGTTATAAAACAAGGGACCAAGTGATTGTCTGAACCTCCAAGTCCAGCAAGCATGTCTTGGTCCAATTCACATAGCATACACAAATCAAAATTCACAATCTATAATCCTAGCAATATGAATGACTTCTCCCATACCTTGAACAACACTTTGACAAACTTAAAAACACCAAAGAACAGCAGCAGCCACCCAGCACCCACCAACACCAGCCCAAATCACTTCACCCACCAAAATGCAGAACAGTGTGAGTAGAGTCCAAAAACCACATTGTTTGAGTGAGTAATCGTGCACAAAAATTAGGGAAAAAGGTTAGAATCTACTCTCTGCAACATGCATGAGAGATTAAAACCAAATTGGAATCAAGAGGGTTCATGAGCTTACCTCAATTGAGGATCAAAGTGAGCTCCAAGAACCAGTAGACAGCAACCAAACCCCCACTTTTGAGCTTCGATTCTTCCAACACTCAAACTCTCAACTCACAATTTTGGTGTCTATACAAAGCTCTAGAGTGAGCTTCGTATTGGTGTATGATTTGTGACCTAACTCTACTCAAGGAAGGAGAATCGAACCAGAGAAATCAAAAACCCTAACTTCAGATTCCAGAACAAAAATGGCCAAAATGGTTGATCTTCATCAACAAGAGAGTTTAAATACTCGAATTCACAGCTCATGCAGGTCGACACGAAGCTATGGTCGTGTCCCTGAGTTGATAACGTGTCAACTCGTGAGGTTTCTGAGTTGGTGACTCAGCCAACGCACTCACGAGTGCAACTCTGTGTAAAATACTCGAGTATTTTCATAAATACTCGAGTCTTTTAGTTAAAATAATAAAAATAAATATTTTTATTTCCTTTTCATCCAAAATCTTCCCATTATTATTTTAAGTCCTAAAACAGGGATTACTGTGTAAAAACATTATTTTCATATGTTAATGATTTTCCAATCCTTTTCATGCATAATAAATCATTAACAATCAAGGATATTAATAAAATAATTAATTACAAATAAACCTTTATAATTAATTTTTTTTATTAATCAGAATTTTAAAAATTTGGGGTGTTACATCATTTTCCTTTCATTCATTCTCATTTCTTCATCTTCATTTCTCATTTCCAAACACAACACTAAGAGCCCATTAAACTCTTAGTGAGAGAGAGAGAGAAGGAAGAAGAAGAAATCCAAGCTTGATTCAAGCTTTCCTTTGAAGATCCAAGAGCTTAGAAGACTAGAAGACTTTGATCTTAGGTGTGTGACTTGAAATCTTGAAAAGTTGAGTTAGTTTTGGATCTTAGGTTTTGTAATCTTCTTTTCTTTTGCATGTTTGTTTTTATGGCTTTGTAATCTTGTTTCCTCTTTGCATGTGTTGGTTATGCCTTGATCTTGAAACTTCACAAGTAAAAAAATTGATTTTTGATGACTAAATAGTCTAGGCACCTCACGGTTTTGATGATAATGATTTGATCTTGAGTTTTAATTCATGCATGTCAATTTTGTACTCATATTTGTAAAAGTATGAACTTGATCCATGTATTTTTGAAAATAAAGTCTTGACCTTTGATTGCATGTGGACTTTAAAACAAAAGGCTAACATTTTTAGCACATGCATGTTGATGTTTAATCTTGAAAAGATGAGATCTTGGAGTTTAAGTAACATGCATGTTATTTTTAAGTATTGATCATGAGTATTTGTGTTAGAAAGTTTAGATCTTTCACTTTTGATCTTCTTTGTCACGGTTTTGACTAGAGTTTGTGCTTAAACTTGTTTGTTTGCCTTGATCTTTATGTGCATGCGATGATCTTAACTTGATTTTTGATAAAGCTAAAATCTTGAGTCTTGCATGTTTTATTTGAGTGAAAAGATTGGACTTTTCTTGATGATCTCCACGGTTTTTAAGGAAGCAAGTTTTAAAAACGATTTTTGAGCAAAAAAGGACTTGATCTAAATATTCTACTCCTTGCATGTTAAAGATCTAGTAAAATCTATGTTTGATGGTGATTGCATGTTGATTTTAAGATTGTTTGGTTGATTTATGTACCTGCTTGTGATTCTTTAGTTGGAAAATGCATGATCTAAACTTGGTTAATAATAAAGTTGAGATCTTGAGCTTTGCATGTGAGTTCTAACAAAATATTTTCTCAAACCTTGATGCATGTTTTGGTTTTGAGAAAGATTAAGTTTTCATGCTTTAAAAATTATTTGTGGCTTAAGCATGACTTGATTTATCAAAGTGTTGTTGTTGGTTGTGTGCTAGTTGATGTTGGAAAAATGTTTGTGTACGTAATTGGTTTTGAAATTAAGCAACTTCGAGTTCATTTGCTTGGATTTATTTGGAAACATGGGACATGTTTAGTGGCTGTCCTAAGTTTGTAATTATTGATAAAGCTTGAATTTTAAAGTGTTAGTTTTGAGCTAAAGATTTATTTGAAACAAAAGTGCTTTTACGGTGTTTTCGGATTTTATTAAAGTGATTTTGTCCTTTGCTGTCCAGAATCGTTCGGACTTGTTTCTTAATTTTAAAAAAATGTGTTCAAGTGATTTAAATTATGAATTTCAAGTGGAATTTGATTAAGGAAAAAGTCGGATTGAAAACGGTGAATTTTTCGGTGTTTTTGGACATGATTAAGGTGCTGTCCAAGACGGACCAACAACCAAATAAATTGATTTAAATTACTTTATTAGATACTTTCAAAATGGTTTTGAAGTATTTAAAGTACTAAAAAAAATATTATAGTTGTTTTGAGAAAACAATTATGTTTTAAGTCTTCCGACGAGAAATGGAATGTGTATTGAGTTAAGAAAAGACCTTCTTGATACAAGTTAGTAATATAAACGTATTTTGTAAAATACGAGGAATTTCAAAGACGGGGGATTAGAGCAGCTGACAGCGATAAGGATCCGCGGAGATCGTGTGCATATATTTGCTTGGACTTGAGGTGAGAGAGAAGCCTTCCTAAGACACCGTGGTATTTAGGTGATTTATTAGGACGTTCCAGATCATCTCAAAGATCGGAACTTGGTGGTTCTGAGTCAGTAGTATAGTGGCAATTGTTTGTGTTGTGTGGCCACTTATACGAAGGAGACAAAGACCACATGTTGTTGTGTGGTTGAATTATATGATGATGATTTGAAATAGCATGCTTATGTTTACCTGTTTAAATGTTTAATGATGCATGATGATAATAAGTATTGTTGTGAGTATGAATAGCATGCTGATGGACATCTGCTATGTCTTGATTATGGATTATAATTATGTGAACGTAATGAAAAATGATTGAAAAGAAAGACGAATTAGATAATGTGGGTCAGATTTTGAAAGTAAATGATACCAAGAGAAAGATGTAACACCCTGTTTGGCCTAAGTCCTTATTGAATAAGGCAGCCTTGATAAGACATTGAGAAAAGAGATAAGAACTAATATTGTGGAAATATATGAGATATTATGAGAACCATAAAAATGTGATAAGAGATAAGATATGACGTGAATGAAAGTATCGAAATGACGTTGAGCAAGAGCTGATTATAATGATGCTGATAAGCCAGAACTGGGGAAAGTAATGCCGCTGTTGTTGATTGGAATGAGGTTTGTTTTAAGTTATGCTTTGCTCCTCCACTGATGATTACTTGCAATGGGACTTGACGCGAGTTGAGCTTGCCCCTCTGTTGATGTTCCCTGAGATGAGATGTGATATAAGTTGAGCTGGGCTCTTCAGTTGTGAAATTGAAGCCAGAGGGCTGATGTTCCAAAAGAGATATGTTGTTGTTTTGAGAAAGTTTTTGAGATGTTTAGAAAGATTGTGAAATGAGATGTTGAGAAAGATTGTGAGATGAGATGTAAGAATGCCGATATGATCCCAGCTCTATGCTATGTTGAGAAAAGAAAAGAAAAGTATTGAGAAATTTAGTGGTCGGGACTCGTTGAAGGGATGCACCAAGGATGGGCCGACCATAGGTTAATTAAAAATATAAAAACTGACAGCATCTTTCTCATTTGAACAGCCATAACTTTTTCGTTAACCGTTGGATCTTGCTCAAATTTGGAGATAAGCTCCCTAATGATTCCAGCTTCACATCCAATGGTGGGTTTTGCGTTTTAAGCTATAGGTCCTACAGTTCCAATCTCCTAGGCTTGTGGTCTTATTAACTTGATTCCTATAATTCTAAGGCAAAACTACTCATTCTAAGCCTATATGATTCAAACTCCTAATTTCTAACAATTCTGAACATGGAAATAAGACTGAGGATGTTACAATCCTCCCCCACTTACTTGAATTTCGTCCACGAAATTCAGCTGGATCCGAAAAGATGCGGATGCGATGCCTTCATCTTAGATTCTAACTCCCATGTTGCTTCTTCCACATTGTTGCGAATCCACACCACTTTCACTATGGGAATTTCCTTTCTGCGAAGCTTCCTGACTTTCCGGTCTTCAATTCTGATCGGTTGCATCTCGAAAGTCAAGTTCTCTCTCAAAGGAACTTCTTCTACTGGAATGACATGAGATGGATCATAGATGTATTTGCGGAGCTGAGATACATGAAACACATCATGAAGATTGGATAACTGCGGTGGTAAAGCAATTCTATAGGCCATTGCGCCAACTTTCTTTAAAATCTGATATGGCCCGATGAATCGCGAAGTGAGCTTCTTGGGCTTCAATACCCTTCCAACACCTGTAGTGGGGACTACTCTCAAGAATACATGCTCACCTTCAGCAAATTCTACTGGATTTCTCTTCTTATCAGCATAACTCTTTTGTCGATCTTGTGCTGCTTTCATTTTCTCTTGGATCATTTTGATCTTCTCTGTTGTTTCTTGAACAATTTCTGGCCCAATGAGTTGGTTCTCCCCCACTTGAAACCAACATAGGGGAGTTCTACATCTTCTTCCATACAATGCCTCGTAGGGAGCCATTCCGATACTAGAATGGTAAGAATTATTATAAGTAAATTCCAGTAGAGGCAATAACTGTTCCCAACTCTGATGTTGTTCCAAAGTACAAGTTCTCAACAAGTCCTCCAAGGATTGGATAGCGCGCTCAGTTTGCCCATCAGTTTGAGGATGATAGGCAGAAATGAGTCTCAATTCTGTCCCTAGAGCCTGTTGAAGACTTTGCCAAAATCTTGATAGGAATCTGGGATCCCGATCAGAAATGATATTAGAAGGAACACCATGCAACCTGACAATCTCCTTAACATAAAGCTGGGCCAACTTTTCCATTGAGTACCTCATATTGATGGGAATGAAGTGAGCAAACTTTGTCAATCTGTCCACTACCACCCAAACTTCATCATGACCGGCAATGGTCCTTGGCAAGCCCGACACAAAATCCATAGCTATGCTATCCCATTTCCACACCGGGAATTCAAGTGGGTGTAGCATTCCGCCTGGCTTCTTGTGTTCTATCTTGGATTTTTGGCAAATCAAGCACCTTGCCACATACTCTGCTACATCTCTTTTAATTCCGGGCCACCAGAACATTCTTTTTAGATCTTGATACATCTTTGTTGTTCCAGGGTGCAGGCTCAACTTACTTTTGTGAGCCTCATCCAGAAGTGCCTTTTTCAAATCTGGATTGGAAGGAATGCATATCCTGTTTCTGAACCTTAGGACTCCATCCTTCCCTTCCTGGAAATCTGGTTCATTCCTGGTTGCTGCCATTCTCTTCTGCTCTTGCAATTCGACATCTTCCAACTGCTTCTGCCGAATTGATTCCAGGAAATCATTGGTAATTTGGAGCATACCCATACTGATACTATCCTTTTTGAACTGGACTCCGAGATTGAGATTGTTGAATTCCGCAATCAACTCTAATTCCTTCACCATCATGCTACTAACATGGAGGGCTTTGCGGCTAAGTGCATCAGCAACAACATTAGCCTTTCCTGGATGGTATTGCAAACTGAAGTCATAATCCTTCAGAAATTCCATCCACCTCCTTTGTCTCATGTGTAGCTCCTTCTGATCAAATAAATACTTGAGGCTTTTGTGGTCACTAAACACTTCAAACCTTGTGCCATATAAATAATGCCTCCATACCTTAAGAGCAAAGACAATAGCTGCCAGCTCCAGGTCATGAGTAGGGTAATTCTCTTCATGCGGTCTCAATTGCCTGGAAACATAGGCAATTACCCTGCCTTCTTGCATCAGAACACAGCCTAGACCTTGCCTTGATGCATCACAATAAACATCAAAGTTCTTCTGAGGATCAGGCAAGATTAAGACTGGTGAAGAAGTCAATCTATTCTTCAATTCCAAGAAGCTATCTTCACACTTGGGAGTCCACTTAAATGGAGTCTCCTTCCTGGTCAATTTCGTCAATGGCAAGGCTATTTTCGAAAAATCCTTGATAAATCTCCTGTAATAACCTGCCAGACCAAGGAAACTTCTGACTTCTGACACTTTCTTGGGCTGCTCCCACTTCAACACAGCTTCTACCTTTGCGGGATCTGTAACACCCCAAAAATTTTAATCCCCGATTAATGAAATGTTAATTATAATTTAATTATAATTAATGGTTTCTATGTTAATCCTTGATTAAAATATGTGTTCATGTGACTAGCTTAGGTGTGTGAAATTATTTAATAAATATAATAATGTATAAAATAGGAGTTTTGCATATTAGTCCCTGGGTAGGGACCTAGAAGCAATTATAGGAAAGATTTTGGAGGGAAAGTAAATAAAATAATTATTTTTCAAAATCTGGGCAAAACACTCGAGTATTATTCTGAATACTCGAGTATTTTGGGTCAATCTGCACGAGTGAGTGCGTTTGATGAGTCACCATGAACGAGTCCCCTCCGTTAACACGAATACTCCGTCGTCAACAGCTCAAGAGTATCGTGATGCATGATGCCCCTCCATGTCTATAAAAGCTCATCAACCTTCCTAAGCTAGGAATTTTGCTCAATCTTGCTTGTGTTGACATAGTTAGGGTTTCGAATTTATCCTCTTCGATTCTCTTTCAATTCTGAGTGTTAAGGCTTGAGTGATACACGAATACAAAGCTCACATCACGAGCTTTGTATAGACATAAAAATCGTGAGGATTGAGTGAGTGTGTTGGGAGAATTGGAGCTGAGAAGTTGGAGTTTGTTCTGTCAAAGTATTGCTTGGAGCTTACTTTGATCTTGATTTCTGGTAAGCTCACAAATCCTTGAGTCTCAAATTCAGTTTCCTTAGTTAGATTATGTGGCATAGAGTCTAGAAAATCTAATTTCCCTAATTCTATTCTCTGTTTCATGTGTAAACCAATCCCACTTTGGTGTTGCACTCTAAATGCTCTGCATATGGTGCTTGAAGTTGGCCTGAGAAGTTTGGAGCTTTGTTCTTGTCAATTCTTGGTTGATTCACGTTTGAGAGGTAAGGGGAAGTAATTATATTCACTAGATAGAGATTAAATTCCATGAATTGTGTTAGAGAGCCACCAAGAGGCTCTAAGGGCTTAGATTGTATAGGAACTTTGGTTTGGAGACCAATCCATGCTCTAAAACTGTGTTGAGCAAGTTCTATATCATGCATGCAAGCTTAAATGAACTTTACCTTATGAGTTTTATGCATATTATGCAATTTGAGGTGTTGAGTTGTTAAAATGTGCATTTTATGCATAATTGTTGGATTCTCTGTCAAATCTGTGTTTTGATATGAAATAAGTGTTGTAACATGTTTAAATGATGTTATGTTAACTCTGTGGATCCCTGGAATGGACTAGAATTAAGTAGAAATGAAAATGTTATGTGAAAACCAAGTTTCAGTGTTTTCTGCTATGAAACACTCGAGTAAAAGACAGGATAATCGAGTAAAATGTTTATGAAACAATGTAAATTGAGCAAGAACACTCGAGTATTTTGTCTGATACTCGAGTATCGAGCATGACCTGAGGACAAGTTAAGGCCAACCACTCGAGTCATTCAGGGTCACTCGAGTATTCTGGAAATCAGGATGAACACTCGAGTAACCTATGGACTACTCGAGTAATTTATTGAATTTGAAACCCAAATCCTTAGAAAGTCATGAACACTCGAGTAACTTTAAGAATACTCGAGTAATCTGGAAAATTTAATGAACACTCGAGTGTACTGAATTTTACTCGAGTAAATTACCCAGAACCTGAAAACACCATTTTCAATTCTGACTTAATTAATTAAGGAATTATTAATAATAGTTCAAGGGATCAAGACTTAGAGAAATTGATTAATACAAATAGATCGTTTGGTGACGGTCCTTTTTGATAAAGAAATAAGCCTAGGTGGCCTGTAAAGTATTAATCAACTTCCCTTAAGTCCAAAAGATAAAATGCATTCATTCTGGAGTTTGGATGGTAGGACGTATTTCACGTTTTGTTAAACATGTGGAGGGCCTCTAGGAGTGCCAATACGCTTTCTTGATGACACGTCGTTGGCGTGGTCGGCTTAGTGGATGCCGATATGGTTATACCGTTTGGATGACGGTCCGTTTGGATGACGGGATATGCTCGGGTGGCATGGATTCCAAGCTTGTCGTGTACATTCTAGGTGAATGTACGAATTGTTGTATACCTAGGAATACAACGCACTGTTGAGTGCTGGGTTGTCAGGGATGGACGTCAGAGAGTGACATAGTATGATGGAGATAGGCTTGAGAGCTAAAGTCATGCATCATGCCACTCATTTAAATTAATTGTGATAAATGGAATAAGTGTGAGCATCCTATGTGCATTAATTAACTGCTAAGTGTTATATGTGATTGTTGTTAATTGATGCATAGTTACATACTCATATTGCACAATTTATTCTCTGTTGATTATGTGTATAGAATTGCTTACCCCTATGCCCTTGTAGGTGATGTCTCGTTACATTGCTTGCATCGAGATCCGGCCACTTCCTAGTGGCACATGGATCTATGAGGACCATCGTGCGGTGTTCGAGGGAGAGGTAGAGGTTACCTTCTACCACCCGAACCCATTGATCCGATTCCATCCTCGTAGATTTAGGATTCCCATCATATACACTATGCATGTACCCCCGTTTTACACTTACCATGGACCACCTCCCACGCGACCAGCTCGCTCTTATCATAGTTTTCGTTTTCGACCTACCCGCTCTCACCCTTTTACCTCGAGAGTCATCCGCGAGGAGACTCCCCCTTCTGATTCGAGGAGCCCAGTCAGGGTTTCACCATCACCTGACCCGGTCCCCAATGGTAGGGAACACTCTCCCTCGGACGAGATCGAGGAGGATCCGGTGGAGGACGAGAGTGGGAGCGAGCCTGTCGTGCATTCTACTGGGAGTGATTGGAGGGACGATGATCCCTAGGTATGTGTATAGGATATATGATGAGGATCAGAGGATCCGATGTTGTGGAGGCTGTGGAGGATACTTTGCTGCTGCTGTGATGATGATGATGCTACTACTTGTGTTTTCGGAGACTGCTACTACTACTACCACATATGATGCTGCCAGATCTACGTGATTACCCCTGGAGTTGTATTTTGGTTATGTATATATATTGTAGATATACTTTTGGAATACTCTAGGGCTGTAGTTACACTGTGATGTAGATCTGTTTTTATGGACTTGTACTTCTGGGTCTTGGAGACTATCATGATGGGACTATGTATTATGACTCTTATTATATATATAAAACCTATGTTTATATTACTATCAGTTGCATAGCCCAATGATTTCCGCTTACTCTGATTTAATCTATTTAAGAGCTCGGCTATAAATATTATTTGATGGTATCAGTTTTATCGAACAAAGCATGGGTAACTTTACTTACTTGTATGATACAAAGATGTTTCCAAAAAGCGAATGTTACCCTATTTGTGAAAAGGTTTTAGAAATCGCCGAACTCGATACAAATGTTTTGAAATGGTTTAGAGCTTATTCTCCAAGAATTCCAAATGACGATTTGTGCACCCGCTTTAAAAGAAAATTTTATTTCAGTTATTTTCTTAACACTCACAATTCCATATATTATCCAATATAATAGCTTAAATACTATATTATATTTGGGTAATTCGGAAGGGTGTCACACTTAGTGGTATCAGAGCAAAAGTCAGATCCTGTAGTAGTGGAAGTAGTTTCAGAAAGGTAGCCATCAACATCAAGCAGGTATCTCCAGGGCATTTACACTATTTGAATGTTATTATTTTTGCTTGTTGAGGTTTATATACCCATGATTTGTTTGTATCTTGTCTCTTTTTAGTACAAGACGCAATTGATTGTAGATTTAGAAGTTTAAGATAGAGCCGTAGTATAGGTGGTGTAATGGAAGTTTCTTTAGTTCAACATATGTGACCATAAGCCCATAGCGCAGGTCTAATATGGAAACTAGAAACCAAAATCACACCAACGCGATGCTAGAACGAATCACCACGGTGTTGGAAGCTATGCAACGACAGTCTCAGCAACCATCTCAACCGGTTAACCCGCCTCATCAGTGTAATGTGGGTAACGCTGAGGCGAAGACTTTGGCTGATTTTAGGAGTTGCAATCCGCCAAAGTTCGAAGGAAGATTTAAGCCAGAAGAAGCAAATAAGTGGATTCACACTATGGACAAGATTTTGAGGATGTTGGAGTGTTCGGATGCTCAAAAGGTGGCGTATGCAACTTATATGTTGGAGGATGAAGCTGAGAATTGGTGGAATCACACGATGCAGCTTCTACAATATGAAGGAAGGGATGTAAGTTGGGGAGTATTCATGGAGAAGTTTCTCCAAAAGTATTTCCCTGAGGACTTGAGAAGGAAGAAGGAAGTGGAGTTCTTGCAGCTGAAGCAAGGGAACATGAGTGTGGGTGAGTACGCAGCTAAGTTCGAGGAACTGATGAAGTACTCTCCATACTATCAGAACAATCCAGATGAGAGGAGTAAATGCATTAAGTTTGAAGGAGGCTTGAAGCCAAAGTTGAAGTCGATTTTCAGCTACCAGCGGATTCAAAGCTTTCCTGCACTTGTGGATATGTGTAGGATGTATGAAGATGATACAAAGACTGAGGAGGTGCAAGTCTTGGAAAAGAAGGACAATCAGAGCTATGGCCCACAAAGACGTGAGGGTTTCAACAATCGAGGCAAGGGTCTGTATGATCGTAGAGGGAAAGGCAAGGGCAAAGCTGGTGGTTCTGAGGGAAGGAATTATCGGAGCGAGGCTCCATTCTGCGACAAGTGCAAGCGCAATCACTATGGTCGTGTGTGTTGGGGGACAAGTGGTTGCTTTAACTGTGGGAAGCCGGGGCATTTTGCAAGGGACTGCAAGGAACCGGCCAAAGCCAACTCAAGGGGAACTGCTGATAGACATTTGGCTCAAGGAAGAGTTTTCACCCTTAGCGATGTGGAAGCAAGTCGGTCTTCTGATCTGGTGCAAGGTAAATACTTGCTTAATGGTCAGTTTTGTCATGTTTTGTTTGACTCTGGTGCAACGCATTCATTCGTTTCGTATGAATGTGTAAACCGGTTAGGCTTGATTATGTCTGAAATGCCTTATACTCTTAAAGTAGAAACCCCTACCAATGCTCCTGTAATTGTTTCTAGAGCATGTCTTAACTGTTGTATAGAAGTGTTAGGAAAAACCTCTAAAGTGGATTTGATCTGCTTACCCTTGGCACAACTAGATGTGATCTTGGGAATGGACTGGTTAAGTCAAAACCAAGTGATCATTGATTGTGATAGAAAAGTAGTGACCTATAGAAGCCCAAAACCCTCAGGCTACGTGTGCCTGTTCAACTCTGAGGTGGAGGAAAATGGTCCAAGAATGGAAGAGATCCCTATTGTCAGAAACTTTCCGGAAGTTTTTGCTGATGAGATCCCTGGTCTGCCACCAAGAAGAGAAATTGAATTCGGTATCGACATAGTTCCGGGAGCTGGTCCCATTTCTATCGCTCCCTATAGAATGGCACCACCGGAAATGGCGGAAATGAAGAAGCAGATTGAGGAACTGTTACTGAAGCAGATGATCCGACCAAGTGTGTCACCTTGGGGTGCTCCGGTTTTGTTTGTCAAGAAGAAAGATGGTAGTATGAGGATGTGCATTGACTACCGACAGCTGAATAAGGTCACCATCAAGAACAAGTATCCGTTGCCGAGGATAGATGATCTTATGGATCAAGTTCGTGGAGCTTCAATATTTTCCAAGATTGATTTGAGGTCAGGGTACCATCAAATCAGGATTAGAGAAGAGGATATCTCTAAGACTGCATTTCGATCCCGATACGGGCATTATGAGTATGTCGTGATGCCATTCGGATTGACTAATGCACCAGCTATCTTTATGGACTACATGAATCGAATCTTTAGACCCTATTTAGATTTAATCGTGGTTGTGTTCATAAATGATATCCTTATTTATTCCAAGAGCCCGGAGGAGCATGCTGAACACTTGAGGATGGTGTTGAGCATCCTAAAGGAGAAGCAATTGTACGCCAAACTTACAAAATGTGAGTTCTGGCTGAAGGAGGTTAAGTTCTTGGGGCATGTGATTTCAGACAAAGGAATAGTCGTGGATCCTACGAAAGTGAGTTCGGTTTTGCAATGGGAACAACCAAAGTCGATCACGGAGGTGAGAAGCTTTCTTGGCTTGGTTGGGTACTACAGAAGGTTTATAGAAGGTTTCTCGAAGATCGCACTGCCTTTGACGAAGTTGACTCGGAAAGATCAACCATTCCTTTGGGATGAGAAGTGTGAAAGGAGTTTTCGGGAACTGAAGGAAAGGTTGACATCGTCTCCGGTATTGATTTTGCCCGATACACAGAAGAGCTTTGATGTGTACTGTCACGCGTCGAAACAAGGCCTTGGGTGCGTTTTGATGCAAGAAGGGCAAGTGGTCGCCTATGCCTCGAGACAGCTAAAAGTTCATGAAATGAACTATCCAACTCATGATTTGGAGCTGGCAGCTGTGGTGTTTGCATTAAAGATTTGGAGGCACTATCTCTATGGCACTACGTTCCGAGTGTTCAGTGACCATAAGAGTTTAAAGTACCTCTTTGATCAAAAGGAGTTGAATATGAGGCAGCGTCGATGGATGGAGTTTTTGAAAGATTATGAGTTCGAGCTCCATTACCATCCGGGGAAGGCCAATGTTGTGGAAGATGCATTGAGTAGAAAGGCAATGCACATCAGTGCAATGATGGTCAGAGAAGCTGCACTGATAGAGGAGTTCCGGGATTTGAGTCTGACGATGCAAATGGAGCCGACAAGTATCAAGATGGGGATGCTGCAGATTGCTAATGAGTTTCTGCAAAGGATTCGGGAATTGCAACACAAGGATGAGAAGCTTATGGAAAAGAAGAAATGGATGGAAGAAGGCAAGGAATTGGAATTCCAAGAAGGGAAGGATGGAATTTTGCGTTTTAAGACAAGGATATGTGTCCCTGCTGACTTGGAAGTAAGAAGAATGATTCTGGATGAAGCGCATAAAAGTAGGATGAGTATGCATCCGAGAACTACCAAAATGTACCAGGACTTAAAGAAGCTATTTTGGTGGCCTGGTCTGAAGAAAGATGTAGCTGAGTATGTCGCCTGTTGTTTGGTGTGTCAAAAGGCGAAAGTGGAACATCAAAGACCAGGAGGAGAGTTACTTTCCTTGGAAGTTCCTGTGTGGAAATGGGATAGTATCTTGATGGACTTTGTGTCAGGATTGCCAAAGACATCTACTAGTCATGATGCCATCTTGGTGATCGTGGATCGTTTAACTAAGTCAGCGCATTTCATTCCCGTAAATATGCGCTACTCGTTGGAAAAGCTCACTCAGTTGTACATCAAAGAAGTTGTTCGTCTGCACGGTGTACCATCAAGCATCATGTCAGATCGTGATCCGAGGTTTACATCGATGTTTTGGGAAGATCTGCATAGAGCCTTGGGTTCAAGATTGAAGCTGAGTTCTGCATACCATCCTCAGACTGATGGCCAAACGGAGAGGACTATTCAGTCATTGGAGGACATTCTACGAGCCTGTGTCTTGGAAGGTCAAGGGAATTGGGAGCAGATGTTGCCGCTCGTGGAGTTTACTTACAACAACAGTTACCATACGAGCATTGGAATGGCACCATTTGAAGCTTTGTATGGGAGAAAGTGTCAGACGCTGTTATGCTGGTTTCAAGTGGGGGAGAATTCTCTGGTTGGACCAGATGTTGTGCAAGAGACCACGGAGCAGATCAAGATGATACAAGAAAAGATGAGGGCAACTCAAAGTAGGCAGAAAAGCTATGTTGATAGAAGAAGGAAACCTTTAGAATTCGCCGAAGGAGACCATGTATTCATTAGAATAGTACCAACAAAAGGTGTTAGTAGAGCCTTAAAAACCCAGAAACTATCACCTAAGTTTATTGGTCCCTATCAAATCCTCAAAAGAGTCGGCCCAGTAGCTTATCAGTTAGCCATGCCTCCGTCATTAGCTAACCTCCATAATGTATTTCATGTGTCTCAATTAAAGAGATATGTCCATGACCCAACCATTGTCCTTAGAATCCAACCTGATGACATAGAAGTTCAAGAGAATCTAACCTTCAAAGCTGTGCCAGTCCGCATTGAAGATCGAAGGATCAAACAGCTTAGAAGGAAAGATATTCGTCTGGTCAAAGTCGTCTGGGTTTGTGGAGATGTGATAGAATCATCTTGGGAATTAGAGGATAAGATGCGTCAGGATTATCCTGACTTGTTTGTATGAGTGAATTTCGGGGATGAAATTCCTTGTAAGTGGGGGAGTAGTGTAACACCCCAAAAATTTTAATCCCCGATTAATGAAATGTTAATTATAATTTAATTATAATTAATGGTTTCTATGTTAATCCTTGATTAAAATATGTGTTCATGTGACTAGCTTAGGTGTGTGAAATTATTTAATAAATATAAAAATGTATGAAATAAGTGTTTTGCATATTAGTCCCTGGGTAGGGACCTAGAAGCAATTATAGG
Source organism: Crotalaria pallida (assembly GCA_037953625.1). Lineage (NCBI taxonomy): Eukaryota > Viridiplantae > Streptophyta > Magnoliopsida > Fabales > Fabaceae > Crotalaria > Crotalaria pallida. The sequence goes on from CM075651.1 coordinate 52,750,050, forward strand.
AAAGGTTTTGGAGGGAAAGTAAATAAAATAATTATTTTTCAAAATCTGGGCAAAACACTCGAGTATTATTCTGAATACTCGAGTATTCTGGGTCAATCTGCACGAGTGAGTGCGTTTGATGAGTCACCATGAACGAGTCCCCTCCGTTGACACGAATACTCCGTCGTCAACAGCTCAAGAGTGTCGTGTCGTGATGCATGATGCCCCTCCATGTCTATAAAAGCTCATCAACCTTCCTAAGCTAGGAATTTTGCTCGATCTTGCTTGTGTTGACATAGTTAGGGTTTCGAATTTATCCTCTTCGATTCTCTTTCAATTCTGAGTGTTAAGGCTTGAGTGATACACGAATACAAAGCTCACATCACGAGCTTTGTATAGACATAAAAATCGTGAGGATTGAGTGAGTGTGTTGGGAGAATTGGAGCTGAGAAGTTGGAGTTTGTTCTATCAAAGTGTTGCTTGGAGCTTACTTTGATCTTGATTTCTGGTAAGCTCACAAATCCTTGAGTCTCAAATTCAGTTTCCTTAGTTAGATTATGTGGCATAGAGTCTTGAAAATCTAATTTCCCTAATTATATTCTCTGTTTCATGTGTAAACCAATCCCACTTTGGTGTTGCACTCTAAATGCTCTGCATATGGTGCTTGAAGTTGGTCTGAGAAGTTTGGAGCTTTGTTCTTGTCAATTCTTGGTTGATTCACGTCTGAGAGGTAAGGGGAAGTAATTATATTCACTAGATAGAGATTAAATTCCATGAATTGTGTTAGAGAGCCACCAAGAGGCTCTAAGGGCTTAGATTGAATAGGAACTTTGGTTTGGAGACCAATCCATGCTCTAAAACTGTGTTGAGCAAGTTCTATATCATGCATGCAAGCTTAAATGAACTTTACCTTATGAGTTTTATGCATATTATGCAATTTGAGGTGTTGAGTTGTTAAAATGTGCATTTTATGCATAATTGTTGGATTCTCTGTCAAATCTGTGTTTTGATATGAAATAAGTGTTGTAACATGTTTAAATGATGTTATGTTAACTCTGTGGATCCCTGGAATGGACTAGAATTAAGTAGAAATGAAAATGTTATGTGAAAACCAAGTTTCAGTGTTTTCTGCTATGAAACACTCGAGTAAAAGACAGGATACTCGAGTAAAATGTTTATGAAACAATGTAAATTGAGCAAGAACACTCGAGTATTTTTTCTGATACTCGAGTATCGAGCATGACCTGAGGACAAGTTAAGGCCAACCACTCGAGTCATTCAGGGTCACTCGAGTATTCTGGAAATCAGGATGAACACTCGAGTAACCTATGGACTACTCGAGTAATTTATTGAATTTGAAACCCAAATCCTCAGAAAGTCATGAACACTCGAGTAACTTTAAGAATACTCGAGTAATCTGGAAAAGTTAATGAACACTCGAGTGTACTGAATTTTACTCGAGTAAATTACCCAGAACCTGAAAACACCATTTTCAATTCTGACTTAATTAATTAAGGAATTATTAATAATAGTTCAAGGGATCAAGACATAGAGAAATTGATTAATACAAATAGATCGTTTGGTGACGGTCCTTTTTGATAAAGAAATAAGCCTAGGTGGCCTGTAAAGTATTAATCAACTTCCCTTAAGTCCAAAAGATAAAATGCATTCATTCTGGAGTTTGGATGGTAGGACGTATTTCATGTTTTGTTAAACATGTGGAGGGCCTCTGGGAGTGCCAATACGCTTGCTTGATGACACGTCGTTGGCGTGGTCGGCTTAGTGGATGCCGATATGGTTATACCGTTTGGATGATGGTCCGTTTGGATGACGGGATATGCTCGGGTGGCATGGATTCCAAGCTTGTCGTGTACATTCTAGGTGAATGTACGAATTGTTGTATACCTAGGAATACAACGCACTGTTGAGTGCTGGGTTGTCAGGGATGGACGTCAGAGAGTGACATAGTATGATGGAGATAGGCTTGAGAGCTAAAGTCATGCATCATGCCACTCATTTAAATTAATTGTGATAAATGGAATAAGTGTGAGCATCCTATGTGCATTAATTAACTGCTAAGTGTTATATGTGATTGTTGTTAATTGATGCATAGTTACATACTCATATTGCACAATTTATTCTCTGTTGATTATGTGTATAGAATTGCTTACCCCTATGCCCTTGTAGGTGATGTCTCGTTACATTGCTTGCATCGAGATCCGGCCACTTCCTAGTGGCACATGGATCTATGAGGACCATCGTGCGGTGTTCGAGGGAGAGGTAGAGGTTACCTTCTACCACCCGAACCCGTTGATCCGATTCCATCCTCGTAGATTTAGGATTCCCATCATATACACTATGCATGTACCCCCGTTTTACACTTACCATGGACCACCTCCCACGCGACCAGCTCGCTCTTATCATAGTTTTCGTTTTCGACCTACCCGCTCTCACCCTTTTATCTCGAGAGTCGTCCGCGAGGAGACTCCCCCTTCTGATCCGAGGAGCCCAGTCAGGGTTTCACCATCACCTGACCCGGTCCCCAGTGGTAGGGAACACTCTCCCTCGGACGAGATCGAGGAGGATCCGGTGGAGGACGAGAGTGGGAGCGAGCCTGTCGTGCATTCTACTGGGAGTGATTGGAGGGACGATGATTCCTAGGTATGTGTATAGGGTATATGATGAGGATCAGAGGATCCGATGTTGTGGAGGCTGTGGAGGATACTTTGCTGCTGTTGTGATGATGATGATGCTACTACTTGTGTTTTTGGTGACTGCTACTACTACTACCACATCTGATGCTGCCAGATCTACGTGATTACCCCTGGAGTTGTATTTTGGTTATGTATATATATTGTAGATATACTTTTGGAATACTCTAGGGCTGTAGTTACACTGTGATGTAGATCTGTTTTTATGGACTTGTACTTCTGGGTCTTGGAGACTATCATGATGGGACTTTGTATTATGACTCTTATTATATATATAAAACCTATGTTTATATTACTATCAGTTGCATAGTCCAATGATTTCCGCTTACTCTGATTTAATCTATTTAAGAGCTCGGCTATAAATATTATTTGATGGTATCAGTTTTATCGAACAAAGCATGGGTAACTTTACTTACTTGTATGATACAAAGATGTTTCCAAAGAGCGAATGTTACCCTATTTGTGAAAAGGTTTTAGAAATCGCCGAACTCGATACAAATGTTTCGAAATGGTTTAGAGCTTATTCTCCAAGAATTCCAAATGACGATTTGTGCACCCGCTTTAAAAGAAAATTTTATTTCAGTTATTTTCTTAACACTCACAAGTCCATATATTATCCAATATAATAGCTTAAATACTATATTATATTTGGGTAATTAATTCCTTCCTTAGTAATCACATGACCCAAGAATTTCACTTTCTCGAGCCAAAATTCACACTTGGAAAGCTTTGCATATAACTGCTTCTCCTTCAAAGTCTGCAGGACTATCCGAAGATGCTCTTGATGCTCACTGGGATCCTTTGAGTAGATTAAAATATCATCAATAAAGACTACCACAAAGGAATCCAAGTAAGGTCGGAAAAACCTATTCATATAGTCCACGAACGCAGTTGGTGCATTGGTTAGACCAAACGGCATCACCACATATTCATAATGGCCGTATCGTGATCTAAATGCAGTCTTGGGAATGTCTTCTTCCTTGACTCTGATTTGATGATACCCGGATTGAAGATCGATCTTAGAAAAGATGGCTGCTCCACGCAACTGGTCCATCAAATCATCGATCCGTGGCAAAGGGTACTTATTCTTGATGGTTACTTTATTAAGCTACCGGTAGTCAACACACAATCTGAGGCTTCCATCCTTCTTTTTATCAAAGAGTACAGGAGATCCCCAGGGTGAGACACTCGGCCTTATGAACCTCTTCTCCAACATATCTTTTAATTGCTTCTTCAATTCCACTAATTCCACTGGAGCCATTTTGTGAGGAGGCAAGGAAATTGGTCCAGTCCCTGGCACCAAGTCAATGCTGAATTCTACTTCTCGAACTGGTGGTAGTCCAGGAACTTCATCCGGAAAAACTTCTGGAAATTCATTCACAACTGGGATTTGAGACAAGGATGGTACTAGTTCAGCTTCCATGGTGGCTAATTCTAATTTTGGTTCTTTAGGTTGGTTGAAGATAATGGTTTTATTGTGACAGTCTATGACTACATGGTTACTAGACTTCCAGTCCATGCCTAGGATTATGTCTAATTGGGTTAAGGGTAGACATATAAGGTCAATTTGAAATTCATGTTCTAGGATTTTAAGGTTACAGTTGGAACACATTTTGGAAGTACTAACAGAAGGATTTGTAGGGGTTGACACTATTAGTTTATAGGGTATTTAAATAACAGGTAGTTTGAATCTATGAACACAATCTAAGGATATGAAGGAATGGGTTGCACCACAATCATACAACACTTTGAAAGGGAAACCATTCAGATAACATGTACCTTTGATCAGATCTTCTGCTTCTTCTGCTTGGGCTCCAGACATTGTATAAACTTTTCCATAAGCAGTGGAAGGATTAGTGCCAGACTTGATTACATTTCCTCCTCTTCTTGCATTCTGATTCTGAGGGCAATTACTAACAATATTCCCTGGTTGCTGGCATAAGAAACAAACAATCTGATTACCCCTATTCTGCAAACTCCAGCAAACTCTGGAATGGCGCCTTTTGCAATGAGGACACAAAGGGGAGGGACCTTGAATAACAGGAACTGATCTCCCTGTAGCTACACCTGGTGCCTTCACATCAACTACCTTTGGAACGGGGTAAGGATCCCTTCGAACCACCGGTCCTTTACCCCTGCCCCGAACTGGTCCATGGGTTTTGGGAGCTACCTGCATACACCTCTTATATGCTTCCTTCGCTTTCCGATCATCTTCATATGTGCGGCACATATTCACCAACTGTGGAAAGCTGCGGATATTCTGATATCCGATGGCCATCTTTATTTCTGGGCGAAGACCGTTCTCGAACTTTGTGCATTTGGACCTTTCATTTGGGTGGAACTGAAAATAGGGTGAGAATCTGATTAACTCCTCAAATTTTGCTGCATAATCTCCCACACTCATCGATCCTTGTTTCAGCTCCAGAAATTCAATTTCCTTCTTTCTGCGGACATCCTCTGGAAAGTATTTCTCTAAGAACTTCTCTTTAAAGAGTTCCCAAGAAATAACACTTCCTTCCGCTTCCATAAACCTCCTTGTATCTTCCCACCAGGCTTCAGCATCACCAACCAGCATATAAGTTGAGTAAGAGACCTTCTCTTCATCAGAACAATGAAAAGATCTGAAGATCTTCTCTAGTTCTTACAGCCAGAGTTGTGCTCCCATTGGATTAAATCCGCCTTCAAATCTGGGAGGATCCATCTTCTTGAATTCAGCAATCCCATTTGCAGCAGCTGGATCTTGCCTCTGGTTAGCCTGATTAGCACTTGCCTGAACCAGGTTCTCCAAAACTTCGGCCTGACGATCATTGGATCGAGTCAGGTTGCCAAGAACTTCAGTAAGTCTCTCAAAGACTTGGTTAGATCGGCCTGCCATCTGAATTCAAGTGGGATTAGAACAACCATCCACATTGAATAACAAATGATACTAAGGCTCTATTAACTTACGACTTCCTAATAACTTATAAGAATTAAGCAATTACTCGCTTGGTGAGTAACACTTTGGGAGTATGGTAATCCCATACTCACAGCCGAGGAATGCAACCATTGCTCTGATACCATAAATGTAACAACTAAAATCCTAATCCTTTATACCATTATTTCAAATAAAATTTTAAAAAAAAAATTTGACAGGGTTTGTTTTAAAATTAGAACTTTCCCTTTTTAGAAAACCTGTCACCTGTCAGCCAGAACATTCAAAAGATATATATTTATATTCATTCATAACAAAGTATGTATTTATATAAGCCATTAGTCAAGGCCACATCCAGCCCAAAGTTATGTTTTACAATTCAAAATATGGAATATCACCATTTCAAAAGCGTACACATATAAGTTTTCCAACAAAAGTCCATAAGTGGTGATATCCTGAAATTTACATTAAGAGTTCAAAATACATAATATTTTTAAACTGTATGATAAGAGAGCATGGTCAAGTGGGGTGCAACTCCCTAAAGAAACAGGGTTACACTTCCTTAGGAGAAGTGTACCCATCCTCGGCCTCGGGGAAAGCAAAAACATCTCCTTCCGAGTTACCTAAAATGGTCAACACAGAGAGTAAGATATAGCTCAAAATCAAAGGAAACACATATGAATAGTAATAAGACATAATAATAAACATGTCATACAAACATATAGGGAATGATGCAATAGTCCATAATAACACAATGGTCCAAAATTATCCACACCCATATCCATTTTCCATATTTTCCATAATATAACCATATCCCATTGGTTTCCATATAACCTCACATCACCCTCCACACTATTGGAAAAGATCAACTAGGAGTAAGTGTTCCCCAACCGATGCTCGCACAGTACTTCGCGTGAATTCGTCCTTCGTACAATTTGGGCCGTTTTACCCAAATTGGCTTTAATCGATTAATGACATGAACTAATCGATTAATGCCTCTGTATATTGAAAAATCACTTTTCAATCAAATACAAAAATCAATCAATTAACAAATACAACCAGAGATTCAGCGGAAACAATTAACACAAATATTCTTATTGATTACCTAGGTTATGAAAATGATTTTCCCCAAATCAATTTTGCACAATTAAGATTCAATTCAATCAATTATGAAAAATCACTTTTTCTAGGTTTTCAACCAAGAACACAATTAATAACAAGAATTGTAAAGAGTAGAGAGTTTAGAGATACGACACAGTGATTTATCCTGGTTCACTTTCATCCACTTGAAAGCTACTCCAGTCCCCTCTTCAACCAAGAGAGATTCTTCACTATGAGGAATTAGAGTTTCTCAAATTACAAGTAAATGCCTCACAAGACTCCCTTCTTGCTAGCCTACAAGAGATACCACACCCTTGCCTTGTAACCCTATTGATATCTAATCTAACCTCTTCTCTTGCTTGCCGATACCCCACAACAAGACTTCCAATGCTTGCTTCACTATAAGACTTCCAATTGCTTGTTAACACAACAAGGCTTCCAAGTGCTTGATGAAATGCCACATCAAGGCTTCCAATATAACTTTGCTTGATTCACAACCAAGACTTCCAATTGTTGTAGATAGCTTGCCTCTTGCAAAGATTACAACTCAAATTGAAAACAAATAACAATCCTATGAATCTCTTTCAAAAGCTATGAAAATATCAACATGAGAGATTCAAGGTTCTTGATCAAAGAATGTAAAAATAAGAACTTTGATCTTGAGAAAGTGAGAGAGAATAGAGTGGCTTGATTCTTTGTAAAAATGAATATCAAAATGATGGAATATTGTAATAATAATTCACAAAGGTTAGGAATAGATTTATATAGAATACCCAAAAGTTAGAAATGATTAGAAGTGCTTTTGAGAAGTGAAAAACTCATTTAAAAACAGTAACAGCTCGTGTTAATCGAGTAACAAAGTCACTACTCGAGTAACAAGTGTAAAACTTGTTCACTACTCGAGTATTTATGTTTCTACTCGAGTATTTACGCAAGGCTGAATAATTCTACTCGAGTAATTAGCCCCTTAATCGAGTAATTGCGCAAGACACAAAAATTCTACTCGAGTAATCAAGTGGCTAATCGAGTAGTCAGTTCAAAAAACACTTAAAAACTTGTTTTCTCAAAATCTAAACCTTTTCTTTCAAACCTTTAAGCCACCTATTGATTTTAGGCAAAGTGAATACTCAAAATATGATATAATCATGCAATCAAAAGAGATTCACTACCCTCTAATAACTCTACCCAAACTCATAAACTAAAAGACTTGTAAGGCAAAAGATAAAACAATAAAACACAAACTACCAAACTAAGTCTTCATGAGTTGGCTCTCTCTTCATCACTTGATGTTTGTTGTTGCTTGTTGAGATTGATCTTGATCAACACATTTGTAGCTTGTTCAAAACCTTTTGGCATTTATCAAAACATTCTTCATGGATCTTACAATCTCCCCCTTTTTGAAAATGACAAACATGTTTTGAAATTATGAAGTTCATTGAAGTTGTTGATGCTTGAACCATGTTATCACTTGGTGAGACTCTTGCTCCCCCTCAATTAATGCTTTTGACATTTGAAATCCAATTGAATTAAGCTTGATTCTCCCCCTATCTTCAACAACTTTGCTCAACCTACATAAAAACAACAAAACAAACCAAACCTTTCTCCAAACATACCATTTCATTTCTCCCCTTTTTCAAAACATCATATTTCTCCCCCTTTGGCATTATCAAAAAGAAATATATACCAATTGAAATATAAGATCTAAGCCAAAATAGAGAGATTAATGAGATATAACAACCAAAGCATGATAATCATCTAATGATTACTCAATGATATCAATTATAACAAATTGTATACCAATAGCATGATACCAATTATAAAACAATTGTAAGAATTTGATACCAATAGTATTTTCTCAATAGTATAAACAATATCACATCAAGAGAAATAATATCAATTGAGAGAACTATGAGCAATATCCAACAATATCAAATTGAATATACCAAATGTATAATATCGAATGTTACCAATTTGTAGGATTTTCTCCTTAATAGCAATTGAAGAAGCAAATGAATGAATAACATATGAAAGTCCTTTTGCTCTTCAATCATACCTACAAAAACAATCATGTTTTGCTTTTTGGTATCCAAATGGTTTTGGATCCATTTTTGTTAGTGTAGGGACTTTCACCCTTTTTCATCCAAACAAAATCTCCTTTAGGTATACCATGCACTTTAATATAACACACATTTGAAGTATGTCCATGAGTACCACAATAGAAACATGTTGGTGCATTTGAGAAATCAACTTTAGAAAAATCAACAACATTTCTATGAGAATTACTCTTAGCATTAGTATAACCCAAACCAAACTTGTTTGAATTTTCGCTTTGAAAATTTAACAATGTGCGCAATCTAATATCACCATTTGTGAAACTTGCAAGCTTATTTTTCAAAATAGCATTTTCATCTTTAAGCAACTTGCAATCCTCACAATCAACCACAATATTCAATCTACTAGCACAATCACAAGAAGAACTAGCATATATAAGATCAAGAGTTTCATTTTCAAGATTAAGCTCATCAACTTGTTTTTGAAGTTCTAAAATCTCTTCTTGATGTTTCAAAATGAGCTTCTTCCTTTCAATGTTTTTCAAAGCTAGTTTCTTAAATTGTTCATGCATTTCTTCATAAGCATTATACAACAATTCTTATTTGGACGAAATTTCGGATTTAGTAAGACTTACATCGCTCTCGTAGCTTTGTTCACTTGATTCATCATTTGAACTTTGTTCTTCATCATCTACTAGAGTTATCAAGTTGAGACAAGCGGCATCTTCATCATCCGAAGAACTATTTGATGTACTTTTCTTGTCTTTTTCATCATCACTATTCCAAACTATGTATGCTCTTTTAGTTTTCTTTTCTTTCTCCTTCTTCTTGAGATACTTAGAGCATGAGTACTTGAGATGACCGGGCTTTCCACATTCATGGCAAACTATACTTTCTTTTGAAGTCTTTGTCTTGTAGTGTGGGGAATTATTCTCTTTACTTTTGTCCTTGTTCATCCTTCCTTTTCTCCTTAGAATCTTATTGAACTTTCTTAGTAGAAGCTTCATCTCCTCTTCATCAATGTCCGAATCGGAATCTTCATTATCATCATAATCGGAACTCTCCTCCTTTTGATATGACTTTTGAACTTTAAGAGCAATTCCTTTTCTTTCTTTGTTCTTGTCCGATTCTTCATGCAAATGCAAACGTTCAAGCTCCATTTCATGTTCTTGTAGCTTTCCGAAAAGTGTTGCTAAGTCCATGGTGTCCAAGTCCTTTGATTCAACAATTGCGGTAACCTTGGGTTGCCATTCCCTACTTAGCATCTTAAAACTTTGTTAACAAGTTCACAATTCAAGAAAGTTTTACCAAGAGCAATGAGATGATTAACAATATGAGTAAAATGCTTTTGCATAAAACATATAGATTCATTAGGCAACATACGAAACAATTCATATTCATGCATCAAAGAATTTAATCTAGCACGCCTAACTTCACTAGTGCCTTCATGTGTGACTTGCAAGGTGTCCCACATTTCTTTGGCATCACGACATTGGGAGACTCTAAAGAACTCATCATAAGATAGAGTGGAGGTGATGATATTCTATGCTTTTAAATCATATTGAATTTTCCTTTTATCATCATCGGTCCACTTATCTTTGGGAGTTAGGGTAAGCACACCTTCTACATCTTTTGAGGGAATATAAGGACCATTTTCAATGGCTTCCCAAATGTTCACATCTATAGTTTCTATAAAGATTCTCATCCTAATTTTCCAATAAGCATAACCCTCTCCACCAAACATAGGAGGGCGGTTTATTGAAGAACCTTCACCACCAAAAGGATTCGTAGAACCCATTGTAGTTTCTCAAGGATCTTAACGAAAAAGCTCTATGCTCGTGTCTTTCGACCGAGCTCTGATACCAATTGTAAGAACCTACAATCTGTGGGTGAAACAACTAGGACACACTAGGAGAACACCTAGAAGGGGGGTTGAATAGGTGTTAGAGAAACCTTGAAATATTTTCGCAAGAAACAAATCAAAACGATTAAAACAAATGATTTTCTTGAAAACTCTTTAGCCTTAATCGATTAATGACATGAACTAATCGATTAATGCCTCTGTACATTGAAAAATCACTTTTCAATCAAATACAAAATTCAATCAATTAACAAGTACAACCAGAGATTCAGCGAAAACAATTAACACCAATATTCTTATTGATTACCTAGGTTATGAAAATGATTTTCCCCAAATCAATTTTGCACAATTAAGATTCAATTCAATCAATTAAGAAAAATCACTTTTTCTAGGTTTTCAACCAAGAACACAATTAATAACAAGAATTGTAAAGAGTAGAGAGTTTAGAGATACGACAAAGTGATTTATCCTGGTTCACTTTCATCCACTTGAAAGCTACTCCAGTCCCCTCTTCAACCAAGAGAGATTCTTCACTATGAGGAATTAGAGTTTCTCAAATTACAAGTAAATGCCTCACAAGACTCCCTTCTTGCTAGCCTACAAGAGATACCACACCCTTGCCTTGTAACCCTATTGATATCTAATCTAACCTCTTCTCTTGCTTGCCGATACCCCACAACAAGACTTCCAATGCTTGCTTCACTACAAGACTTCCAATTGCTTGTTAACACAACAAGGCTTCCAAGTGCTTGATGAAATGCCACATCAAGGCTTCCAATATAACTTTGCTTGATTCACAACCAAGACTTCCAATTTTTGTAGATAGCTTGCCTCTTGCAAAGATTACAACTCAAATTGAAAACAAATAACAATCCTATGAATCTCTTTCAAAAGCTATGAAAATATCAACATGAGAGATTCAAGGTTCTTGATCAAAGAATGTAAAAATAAGAACTTTGATCTTGAGAAAGTGAGAGAGAATAGAGTGGTTTGATTCTTTGTAAAAATGAATATCAAAATGATGGAATATTGTAATAATAATTCACAAAGGTTAGGAATAGATTTATATAGAATACCCAAAAGTTAGAAATGATTAGAAGTGCTTTTGAGAAGTGAAAAACTCATTTAAAAACAGTAACAGCTCGTGTTAATCGAGTAACAAAGTCACTACTCGAGTAACAAGTGTAAAACTTGTTCACTACTCGAGTATTTATGTTTCTACTCGAGTATTTACGCAAGGCTGAATAATTCTACTCGAGTAATTAGCCCCTTAATCGAGTAATTGCGCAAGACACAAAAATTCTACACGAGTAATCAAGTGGCTAATCGAGTAGTCAGTTCAAAAAACACTTAAAAACTTGTTTTCTCAAAATCTAAACCTTTTCTTTCAAACCTTTAAGCCACCTATTGATTTTAGGCAAAGTGAATACTCAAAATATGATATAATCAAGCAATCAAAAGAGATTCACTACCCTCTAATAACTCTACCCAAACTCATAAACTAAAAGACTTGTGAGGCAAAAGATAAAACAATAAAACACAAACTACCAAACTAAGTCTTCATGAGTTGGCTCTCTCTTCATCACTTGATGTTTGTTGTTGCTTGTTGAGATTGATCTTGATCAACACATTTGTAGCTTGTTCAAAACCTTTGGCATTTATCAAAACATTCTTCATGGATCTTACATTTCGCTCTCCTTCTCAAACGTCTAATCTCTCCAACGCAAAACAATTTTTTAATTTATAAGGGTTTTCGCAATAATTTAATAAAACTCGATTCACCCCCCCCCCCCCCTCCCGAGATTTTGAGGCCAAACCTGTAACACCCTTATTTTATATACAAAAATAGTAAGTAAAGTGTACATTTAAAATAGTTTAATTAAAATTTCCTTTTTACAATTTCAAGTTTACAAATACTTTTGGGCATCCATTTACAATATAGGTAGCATAACCATATCGTTTCCTTCTTTCCAGTCTTCCGTTGCGCCACTCTTATCCATAAGCTCCTTAGCAATCACCTAAAATGTTAACCACTAAGGGTGAGACCTTTTCACAACACAGTGAATCAGAGGATAATAAAAAGCCCATAATATAAACTTAAGAATAACTGCCAAACAAGACATGGATCAACCAATTCATTTCATTCCCATTTCTTTATACATTCCTTTCCTTAATCCTTTCCATTACCATTACGTTACCTTTTCCATTCTTAATTCCTTTTCCATTGTGTGTAACCTTAAGCAGAGATCTACACTTTTCCATTGGGTGTAACCTCAAATCAGAGATCTACACCTTACCATTGTGTGTAACCCCAAGCAGAGATCTACACACACTGTATGCAACCACAAAATAGTGATCTGCATACACCCCATCTCATTTATGTAACCCCAAACAGAGATCTACATAAACTTCCCTTTTTCCTTTTTACCGTACACCACTAGGATTTGGATACCAGCTAGGTAATTGGAACACCTGTCTAGGGACTTGGAACACCTGCCCAGGACTTTACACCCATCCAGACCATAACCTGTAGGACTATGTACTTTTACCATTCAATTTATTTAATCAAATTATTGGTGTGGAAAACTGATCCTGTGGGTCACCCGGCGCCTACAGGGCGGTTTGGCCTAATGGGTAATTGGCCTGGCAGGTAATTGGCCCTAACAGGTAATTGGAACACCTAGCCGGGTACCTAGTGTTCCGGGCCCCACTGATCAGTTTCCACTTTAGTTACCTTTACCATTATCAATTAATCAACAATCCAGTCCATTAATTATAAACCATAATCACAATTTCCACCAATATTCACAAATATGCATAATTATAATCCATTCCAAATCATCACACATATACTCATAAATAAGCATTTATCATCCATCATCATATACCTTTCCAAATACTCACATTAAGGGTCACATTCCACAATTATCATTTATAACCATTTTCCCTTATTATCACATAATCCAATCTATCCATTTACAATTCATATAATCATTTCACAATCAATACCCCTTAAGCACTCAAAATTAGTTCCACATATTTTCAAACAGGCATGACGCCCTTAAATGACCGATCATATCCCAACATTCAGCTCCTTTCAAGTTGCACATCATAATTACCCTTTTACTTCCATTATAAAACCTTTCCATTAATGTGTGTAACCCCAAGCAGAGATCTACACACACAGTGTAAGCAACCACAGACAGTGATCTGCAAACACTCCCCATTTTCCTTTTCTTTTCCTAGTTATATTATATATTTAGCCTTTTACATCACCCACTATCCAACATTAACTCAATATAACCCACGGATATCACTTAGTAAACATAACAAAATATCAACAGATAACACCACACTTAAAATCAACCTATATCATTCGACATACTCAGGTATGTCCCAGAGTGCTTAACATAAATCACCTCCCTAGGGTTCTTCACTTCCTACTTAATTAATATACAACAGGGTTAAACATAAACAGTTTCGATAATAACCAAATTTAACCAATATACACCAATTACCCCTAATCACTTCTAATCACATCTTAATCCATCACCCACAACTCAACTTAACTATTAAACTCAAATTCTATTATAGACCCTGACTATCCCTAATTCAAAGTGTGGAAAAGAGACTCCCCTTACCCTAGAGAGAGAGAGCCCGATTGAAGCTCCAATGACTTGGATTCTACCCCCGATCTACTCGGATTCCCGCTCCCTTGACCGATCTCCGCTCCGTTCTTGAGATTGCAGGAGAGAGAGAAAACCCTAGATGAGAGAGAAAGCTTCAAGAGGAGAGAGAGAGGGGCACCAAAGGAAGGAGGTAAAGGACAATACATGGGGAAGGAGATAAATCCTCATAAATGAAGGATGGAAGGTGGTTTTGTGGGTATTGATGGTTGTTGGTGGAAATTGGATTGAAGAAGGGAGAGAGAGCCATGGAGATGGGAGAATAAGAGAAGCTTCATGGAAATGGAAGAGAAGAAGAAAAACAAGGAGGAAAGGGTGATTTGTCATGGGTGAAGGTTGGAGGTTAAGATATGGAGGTTTGGTGGTGGTGGGAGGTGGTTTTGGGGTGAGGAGAGGGAGAAAGGGGCGGAAAATGAGAGAAGGGAGGGAGCTGGTGCGTGTTTTAAAACTTGCTGGTGCGGCTGATCTGCACCTGCGCGCCTGGGCGCAGTTGGTGCGCGCCTGAGCGCGGCATCGCGCATCTGATGCGCATTTTGATTTCTTGCGCGCGCCTGGGTGAGAGTTGGGTCGCGCCTGGGCGAAAAACTCACTGAATCACGCACCAAAAAGGGACCGGCGCGCCTAGGCGTGCCCCGGTGCGTCTGGGCGTGCCCTGGGGGGTCCTGACTTCAAATCGTCATAACTTCTCCGATAACCGTTGGATCTTGCTCAAATTTTGAGACAAGCATCCTAAAATCCTAAACATCACATCCAACGGTGGGAATTGGGTTTAGAGCTATGGATATTTTATTCCTAATTTTCTTGCACCGGACGAGTTCTACACTTATCACCCTGATTTAACTCCCGATTTCACTTCTATAATTCTACTTCTTGCTACCGATGCACCCTACGCAACTGCTAGTACTTAAAATTACTAATCACCTTGCTCCCAAAATTCTTTAAGCAGTTAACCTACCTATTCTCTACACTATAAACCTATTAACTCACTAATTAGGCTTGGAATTAAATAAGGGATGTTACAATTCTCCCCAACTTATTGGAATTTCGTCCCCGAAATTCCCTCCGATTCCTTTAATGGAGAACCATCCCTAACCAAAGGTCCTTCGATCACGGTACCCACTCCTTTTGGTTCTACTCCCCCACTTGGATTCGGCATACCTCTCTGCAATAGCACGCCGCTAAGCTTTTGCACTCGATAAAGGGTACTAATGCGCTCTAAACACTATTACCCTCAAGGGTTGATTACAATCTAGCTCCAAAATTTAACACTTATCCTATTCCTAGGCCTTTAACAACCACATTCATCAATCAAGCAAACATAAAGCACATAGATGTCATTCAAATATACATACACAACATTCCACATCAGCATACATTTCAAACACAACAAGACTCCACCCTACTTCCTTCTAAGCTATTCTTTTATCTACCTTGCCTAACTTTGGGCTAACACTTACCTCTACATACACATTCATAAAGATCAATATACATTTTTTTTTGAAAGACGGTTAAAAAGGGATTCGGGGAATAGGACTTATATGTTTGCAACCAAAAATGCATTTTTATCAATTTACTTTCCTAAGGTTTTTGAAAAATTGGAAGATAGTGTCCCTGAGCATAATAGAACATTATAGTAAATTTTCAAGTCAATGAGAGTTTATTAGGTTCACTTTTGACCCTACGACTACTTTGTAAAAGATTTCAATGATCGGGGTGAACCTTCGTCAAATTCACTTAAAAATAATAGACAAACTCCGATTGGCCTCAAAATTTAAAGGGACAACACTTATACATAGCCCCAGGTTGTGTAAAATTATCAAACCGATTACAGCACATTAAATTCACTTTGTTTAAAACAAAAACTTGCTCCAATTGGCTCGAAATGTTACATAAAACAACAATTCAACCTTAGGATGCTTATATCAATTCTTCCAAGTCAAAGAAATAGCCTTAAACCCAAAAACTTGGTTTTTCACTTTATGCAAAAACCCTGATTACCCCACAAACACTTAACTATATACACATGCATTTTTAAAACCTTCGGTTCGGAAAATCACTAGATATGGGGATTCAAAATGCAGAAAGAAGATCTCATACTAGTAGAATGCTTAGAAAAACAACTTTACGTTTATATAAAAAAACAAGATTTTCTTTACAAATGATGTTCCTCTCTTGATGAGGAACGATTTGCTTCATTTGAAAATGCGATTAAACTTTTAAATCATGCACCTCTCCATGAAGAGCTACCTCCATCTAATTTCATAAGAACCTAGATGAAGGAGTGAAAGAGAACTCAAGATGGGTAAACTCAAAGAAAAAGGAATATGCCTTGGACTTGGAAAAATTTAGTTTAATTCATCTTCAAAGGTTGAAACAAACATATTCCCCGTGACTTCAAGTTTGAAAATTGAGTTTCATTCCAAATTGGTTTGAGTCGCATAGGAAGGGTTCCTATTTAATCTAAGTGTGACTTAGTTAAAACCGTTGAATTAATTCACTCCTCGATTACTTAAGAATCCTTGCTTTTCTTACTATTTCCTGAAAATTTGTCGTGAGACTTCACGTTCCATTTGGAATGATTGTGGTTCGGCGCACCCTTTGAAATTCATTTTTAAACACTCACAATGTCAAACAAACTTAAATCATAATTCTATTCACAAGCACCATACAAAAATTCATTTTTCATATATCAATATCAAACACCCATATCAATCGAACATACACAAATGCATCCGATCCTATCCTGAACACAATTTTCAAAAACAACATTTTTAGTCAATGCTTAGTGGAAAGTAATTTGGGACTTTCAAATATAAAAAATGGCAATTGAAAAGCTATTAATCCCAAAATCATTTGAAAACATTTTCGAAGATTTAAATTCATTTCCACATAAACATAGACTTTTGTATATGCAAATGCACTACCATCCAAATAGTCAAAAGTAATGTGAGAACCTCTAGATTGAATGTTAACCCCTTTTTCGATTAAATATTCCTCTTTCCATTATAAAATTTTGTTATTGTAGCTTGGGGTTCAAGTTCAATCATTAGAAACTCCAACTTAACTTTTGTTTAGTATTAAAGTTATCAGAACTAAATTAGTGGTGGAGTCAATTACAAATCTGATATAAAAGTTGTTGTTGTTGTTCGTGGATTCTAATCTAAGCGACGTAACTGAATCACTTGTTTAGATTAGAATTAGATAAGGAATTATTTCGATTCTCCTGATTCCACCTCTAATTTTCGTCCGCTTACTTTAACGCTAAACTGTTCCGCGTATAAATATATTTTGAGAACCTTTCGGTTGAGTTTGAACCGCTTCCACAAGTTAGGCAAAAGTCCTTTTATATTCGCAAATCAAATTGGTGCGGTTCAGCGATTCAAATTCAATTGGTCAGTACTCGATGCTTATTTCACACTTGGTGTCACAGTTAGTCGAATCGAGATTAGTAATGGAATTGACTATTAGTTTAATTTTAAGCATTCTTTTTCGCTCTCTCAGGTACTAGTCTAATCAATGTGAATTTAATCCCTTGATTAGATTGGCATCGAGATTCTAACTTATAAAAATCCATATGGTTCCATTTCAAATCTCCATCCAACTACTTTGATACCCAACTACTTGTCAAACCCACATATTCAAGTAGTAAACAATTAAACACAACGAAACAAAGAGAATCATATAATTGGCATTAAGGTTTCATACATCGGAAATTGTTTACAACTTCACGATAGTACACAAACTCTTGAATTTCGGTGACTTCACCTCCCAATAGATATAATGCCGGATTGGCCATTTCCAACACTACATTTAATAGGTGGTAGTAGTCCTGGCAATTCGGTTGAATTCCTGTACTACATGTTTGAATGCTTAATTAGATTTCCTTTGTATAAAACTTTAACTTTCGATTCGTCCAAAAACTCAACATTTATGCTCTTCACTAATCGTGTTCATACCACTTAGGTTTCCTGTTTGCAATTGGGTGAATACTCAGAATATCCAATTCTTTGAATCACTAAGGGATCCTGCTTAGTTTCCAAAGAATTCGATTCTCTTTTCGCTTTCATAAAAATTTCATAGTTTAACTCTTGTTGTTATTTCCCATTTGAAAACATCAACTTACTCAATAGCATTTATCATTTACAATTTCCACTTAAAAGGGTCTCACCTTTAGAGGAGAAGCTCGAGATGAGAGTGTTCGTAGCGAGATTGGGACCACTTTCCCTCAGGTCGGAAGGAAGGAACTGCTCTGATACCATAAATGTAACACCCTTATTTTATATACAAAAATAGTAAGTAAAAGTTTACATTTAAAATAGTTTAATTAAAATTTCCTTTTTACAATTTCAAGTTTACAAATACTTTTGGGCATCCATTTACAATATAGGTAGCATAACCATATCGTTTCCTTCTTTCCAGTCTTCCGCTGTGCCACTCTTATCCATAAGCTCCTTAGCAATCACCTAAAATGTTAACCACTAAGGGTGAGACCTTTTCACAACACAATGAATCAGAGGATAATAAAAAGCCCATAATATAAACTAAAGAATAACAGCCAAACAAGACATGGATCAACCAATTCATTTCATTCCCATTTCCTTATACATTCCTTTCCTTAATCCTTTCCATTACCATTACGTTACCTTTTCCATTGTGTGTAACCTCAAGCAGAGATCTACACTTTTCCATTGGGTGTAACCTCAAATCAGAGATCTACACCTTACCATTGTGTGTAACCCCAAGCAGAGATCTACACACACTGTATGCAACCACAAAACAGTGATCTGCATACACCCCATCTCATTTATGTAACCCCAAACAGAGATCTACATAAACTTCCCTTTTTCCTTTTTACCGTACACCACTAGGATTTGGATACCAGCTAGGTAATTGGAACACCTGTCTAGGGACTTGGAACACCTGCCCAGGACTTTACACCCATCCAGACCATAACCTGTAGGACTATGTACTTTTACCATTCCATTTATTTAATCAAATTATTGGTGTGGAAAACTGATCCTGTGGGTCACCCGGCGCCTACAGGGCAGTTTGGCCTAATGGGTAATTGGCCTGGCAGGTAATTGGCCCTAACGGGTAATTGGAACACCTAGCCGGGTACCTAGTGTTCCGAGCCCCACTGATCAGTTTCCACTTTAGTTACCTTTACCATTATCAATTATCAACAATCCAGTCCATTAATTATATTCCATAATCACAATTTCCACCAATATTCACAAATATGCATAATTATAATCCATTCCAAATCATCACACATATACTCATAAATAAGCATTTATCATCCATCATCATATACCTTTCCAAATACTTACATTAAGGGTCACATTCCACAATTATCATTTATAACCATTTTCCCTTATTATCACATAATCCAATCTATCCATTTACAATTCATATAATCATTTCACAATCAATACCCCTTAAGCACTCAAAATTAGTTCCACATATTTTCAAATAGGCATGACGCCCTTAAATGATCGATCATATCCCAACATTCAGTTCCTTCCAAGTTGCACATCATAATTACCCTTTTCCTTCCATTATAAAACCTTTCCATTAACGTGTGTAACCCCAAGAAGAGATCTACACACACAGTGTAAGCAACCACAGACAGTGATCTGCAAACACTCCCCATTTTCCTTTTCTTTTCCTAGTTATATTATATATTTAGCCTTTTACATCTCCCACTATCCAGCATTAACTCAATATAACCCACGGATATCACTTAGTAAACATAACAAAATATCGACAGATAACACCACACTTAAAATCAACCTATTGTTGGTTTTGGCCTCAAAATCTCGAGATGGGGGGTGAATTGAGTTTTATTATGTATTGAAAAAATCGTAACAAATAAAAAATTTATTTGAGATGGAGAGATTAAACGTTCGAAACGGATCGCGAAATCGGTAGAAAAATAATAAACGAGTAGCGCAGAAACGTAAAAATTGAAATATGCGGAAAGTAAAAGAGATAGGGATAGAAAAGCTTGCACCGGTGAATTTTATACTGGTTCAGCCTTCCCGTCGAAAGGCCTAGTCCAGTCCCCAAGCGACCCGCCTGAGAGTTCTTATACCAAGCAATAGAGCCGCACCCTATTACAACCAAGAGCACCCCGCACACTACTAGGAACCTCCGTTCGCTAGGGGTCTCAATCACACAGCAGGGTTCCTCGCCCTATGACGTATCACACGTCCACTAAGGGATTCTCTCCCTAACCACTAAGGTTTAGAACGATTACAATGATAGTGATTACAATAGCTTTTTGTGTTCTCACAACACTGATGTAACACCCCGATTTGACAACTTGAAAACATAATTCATTTAGTTCAATATAGTGAAAATTTGGGCCAATTTTTTTTTCCAAGTGTTATGCAATACGAGAACGCTTAGATTTCCAAAACACAGTTACAACTTAAAACTCATGTTCTCACATTGCATAAAACCTTTCAAGTTTCAAACCGAGATGTTACGAAACATCGCACTCTGAAACTTGTTTTCACAAAACACATTTAAAAGCCCATTTCATTTGTTTTAACCGTAAAACTTAATCTCGGTTATCCAGTTTTATAAAACATAATTTGGGTGCACATGTGGATGCAGCTAATGATGTCTAAGTACCTGGTAAGGGAGTACAATACTTGGGCGCAGATATGATGACAGCAAACTTCCGCCGGCATGATACTCCTCAGCAAGGTCGAATCATCCACCCTCAAATCCTCGAGTCGAGCTGAGCCTTCTTCTTCTTTGAGACTCCATCACGGTCGTGTCTTCGTAGCCCAACGCTTGAAGCACCGACTCTCAAGGAAATCTACTTACTCTGTCACCTGTGGACATCGACACCGAAGTCCACAGGGAAGGGAAAGACAGAGAGAGTAAGCATTCCGAACGACGCATCGTCGACGGTGTGGGTTTACGATAGGCAAAGTATTAAGACCATACAAGCATACAACAATACACATCCACAGCACAACAATATAGCAGATAATTATATAAAATGCATGAGGATGCCCTGCAATCGTCGTATTACTAACACTCTATCTTTCTCTTATGGGAATTCTTTAAATCAACTATTTCGCAGAGTCGAATCTCTTAAACATCTTGTCTCGCAAAGTCGAAGTCTCTTTATCCACGTATCTCGAGTCCACCATATCGTAATTCAGGCCTTATGGTTTTGGGTTCAGGTCTACATCTCCTCGTATTCCATCCACCTAGTCGGAAGCAATCAGAAGTACAGGATCTCTACCACTCCGGCTTCAGGAGACTACGCCAAAATATAATATAAAATGCCCGGGAAAATAATGTCATGACAAAGGGGCGTCAACCTCCACCGAGTTCAAGCATCCCTTTTCTGATCCTGATTTAGTCAAGGGGCATCAGTCATCTGTCTAGTGATCATGCAGTACTTCAACTACGACACTGGACTACTCACCCCTACCCGGGATGGTCAACCCAGGTCCCCTGTAGCTTTTCCCGCCTAGACAGACTCCTCTTCAGGCTTCTTGACGAGTCACCGTCATTGCCTTCCCCTATCCCAATCATCAAGTGATTACCACGCAGGTAAACACCGTATCTTCCTCTCCACTACTTCGGGTAAGGGTTTTAGAACGAAAAGGTTCTATTCGATTTGTCCTACTGTCGACCCATCCTAAGTCTCCTCCGTCATATAGCACCAACCATATGCGGGTTGCTTCTGATGGGACTCGACTACTATATTCAAACATGTGGCTAACCGCCAATCATTTCAACATGTGGCTAACCGCCAATCATTTCAACATGTGGCTAACCGCCAATCATTACAACATGTGGCTAACCGCCAATCATTACAACATGTGGCTAACCGCCAATCATTTCAACATATGGCTAACCGCCAATCATTTCAACATATGGCTAACCGCCAATCATTTTAACATATGGCTAACCGCCAATCATTTCAACATGTGGCTAACCGCCAATCATTTCAACATATGGCTAACCGCCAATCATTTCAACATATGGCTAACCGCCAATCATTCTCATCATATGTCTACGACCATATGGAAATCATCTCAACACATGGCTACGACCATGTGGAAACACTCTCTCAACACATGGCTACGACCATGTGGAAACACTCTCAGTAAGTGGCTACGACCACATAGATATACTCTTTATAGAGTTCAGCATCCGTTGTATCCATACTTGAAGACCTCATCGTTGTCACAACATCAGCTCGATTCACACATTCGGTGCATCTGCATCATCCGGTGCCATCACACGTTCCACCCGAAGGAGTTTCGCTCGAGTCGTTGGGGGATTTCTTATAGTTTTCTAATGTCTTTACTATCCTTATTCTATAACGCGGGATGATGCAATATGCACATGCAATGATAATATAAGCATCATCATATCTCAACATACACAAGCATATCAGTCAATCAATACCATGTAATGGTATAGGTCTGAGTCTTCGTATACCTCGATACAAGCAATCACACAATTTATCGGGTATACTACTAACTACGATAGACCTTTACTCCGACTTTGAGAGAGTATGGAGTGTCCTAATAGATCACCTAAATACCACGGTGTCTTAGGGAAGCTTCTCTCTCACCTCAACTCCAGCAAATACCTCGTCCGAAATCGTTGCGAGTCCTCTCAACTGTCAGCTGTTCCGACTTCCTGACTTATACGCTCCTTACACTAGATAGAAGGCACTAACGTTACTAGTCTATCTAAATGATCGTCATACTCAAAGCGCATTTTTGAAAACTTCTTTCACTTATTGCCGGACAATCGTAAAACGTCAAGGTTTTTCTCAAATCAAAATCCAACTTTTCTTAAATCACGTACCATTTAAAAAAAATTAAACTTTAAAACCAATCAATCACATTTTCAGGATTGAAAAACAATTTAAATAAAAATCTGGACAGCAAAGATGCTAGTCCATAAAGCACTCTTTAGAAAATCCGAAAACACCGTAAAATTGCACTTTCTTAAAACCAACTTTATCTTATATTAAAAACTCTACTTCAAATCATTTTGAAAACATTTTAAAACAAGAAAAACATCTTATAAAAATTCTGGACAGCATCACATGCTAAGTCCCAAGTTCATTTTTCATTATTCAAAACCAATTTAAATCCAGAAACAAGCTGAGCATCTTGAAAACAATTTAATAAACATTTTGATCAATAATTTCTCAACCAAATAAAGTAATGAAACATATAGGCACATATAAATTGAATCATACTCATGTAAACACTTTAAATAAAACAAATTGGTTGTTGGTCCATTCCGGACAACCACAACCAAGATTCGAAAACACCGAAAAATCGTTATTTAATCTCTTTAATATTCCATGTTAAAATGATCATTTGAAATGATTTATTTTCAAACATAACACTTATGAAATCAATTAAAGCAGCAACCAATAAGTCAAATACTTCTTCAAATAATCAAATTCTTTTTCAAAAATCACTGAACTTTAAATGATCAATTATAACATCGTGATTTATCAAATAACTCATTTTCCTTCACTTCTTTTGTCAAATAAACAATTTCCAAAAACACTTAAACAAGGAAGTTCAATTAACATGAATCAACTAAAACAAATCATTTAGCACGTAGCACATAGCACATTCTCAGATCATAATTTCAAACTAATAGCCTAGACCGAAACACCGTAAGCAATCAATCTTGTGTGACGCTCTCTTTTTAACTTGAAAATACTTAATATTTCCAAATAGTTTATTACTTGCTATCAAAATTTAGGACTAGAAAATTTTTCCCTTTTTAATATCATTACTTGCTCAATCAAAAACCTCTTTTCGATATAAATCCTTATCTGAATTCGGCTTAGTAATATCTTAGATTTTAGAAATACTCTCGAGAACGCATTTTATAGATTATCAAGAAAATTACTAGTATCTATCAGTTAAATACATTACTTGCCTCTCGAGTGGGATTTGATTATATAAAATATAAACTTATCACCGAATTCCTTTGTAAATTAAAATCAGAGTTCGCGGAAGAAAATAATACTTATGGGGCACTGCTGAGGAAAATAAACATCATATATATATGGATCATACCATCAAATACAACCCCATCAGTACTACAGTAGCAAGTGATAAAAGTCGAGATAGCAAGTTTTAGTAAAACATATACAGACCATCTGTACCAAAATAAAGGCTCACTCTAAGACCTCTCAATATATACAATATATAACAAAAGTCCAAAAACAGAAGTTCCAGAGCAAGTCCTCCATGTCCTTGGCAGCTCCTCAGATCCTCCACAGCTCTATCCCTAGGATCTAGGATCCAAAACCCCTATGCTATGCAGGCTCCTATGAACCAGTGGGTCCACCTCTAGCAGAAACAAACGGCTCAACATGCACCTCCTCCTCGCTCTCATCTTCCTCGGGATCCTCCTCGACCTCGCCTGACTGAGTAGAGACCCCACCACTGGGTCTAGGATCCCCAGAAGTAGTCCTATCATACTCAGTCGGACCAGGAGAAGGAGTCTCCTCAGTAACAACTCTATGGGATGAAGGATGGGAACGAGTGGCAGCTCTAAATCTAAAACTATGAAAACGACGCATAGGTCGAGCCGGGGGTGGTCCTCTATAAGTGTAAAAAGGTGGAACATGCATAGTATAGACTAATGGGATCCTAAATCGACGAGGTCGCACACGCACCAAAGGGTTAGGGTGGTAGAGAGTGATCTCCACCTCCCCCTCAAAGGTGGCACGGTGCTCCTCATACGTCCATATACCACTAGGGATAGGGCGTATCTCGATGCAAGCTAGGTATCTGGCCATCACCTAAACAGGGCACAGGGAGTAAGTATACACATATACATAATGGATAAAGACTAAAGTTACAATCACAAATATATCATAGACAGATCAAAATGCAAATACATATGAGCACACCAATTTTTCAACATTATAACTCTTATAATGCAAGTGGCATGATGTATGATTTTCTATCCACAACTGAGGCCTCTAAATGTCGATCTTGGACGTCCATCCACTACACCATTGTGTTCCCAGAACACCGACATTAGTTCCCAGAACATAATGCCGAACCATACATGGATAAAAAGCATCACTCCCGGAGTGTGCACCACGTTCCCAGAACGCCACGTTCCCAGAACGCACAAAAACCAGGTCCCGGACACTGGCCACATATCTATAATGTGTCATCAAGTAGGTTATACCTTGGTACTCCCGGAGTACCCTCCTCATATTCCTAGAATATGATAAACGTTCCTACCAACCAGACTTCCAGTCTATATGTATGCACAACATAGGGTTGGTTTTATCTTTATCTTAATTAATGTGATTTAGAAATATTCCAATTTCTACTTTTGAATGATTTAATTGAGGTATAATATTTGGCATAAAAATTCCCCTTTGAATTTTCTCACAATATGCCTTTATAAAACCCAGATTGAGTAGTATAACTTCAATGGTATTTAAAACTTAACTTTTTATTTTTCAGATTCAGGTACTAACCGGTTACAGTTTCAGGCTAACCGGTTAGAATTACAGACCTGAACTGTTTACCATTGCAATTCAGAAAAACCCTTTTTCTTGAATTCTCTACCCAATCCAAAACACTTTCAACTTTATTCTTATACCTCAAAAACCATTGTTTTATCATTCAAAAGTCCAAATCACATATTCTTTTCCAATAACCATAATTTCACTTGAAATTATTCCATCAATTTAAGGCACAAATGGAAATCTTTCCCATCTGAATTTGTTAACATTATCACAACTTATATTCAGACTCTGTGTATGGAAATTAAGGCTTAGATTTGAGTAAAAACCATTGAAAGTTTCAGGACTGATTTGCAAACTGATTTCTCTTCGAAAATTTACAGTGTCTAACCGGTTACGAAAATCGTGTAACCGGTTAGATTATGCAGTCTGACCATTAAAACAAGAGTTTTAACAACTCATTTTCCTTCTTTCTCAAATCTAACCAATTTCCAGCATACACCAAGTTCTTATGCCTTAAATTAAACATGTTTACACCCAGAAACACATTCATATTGCATGCATCAAGTTTATTGAATTAAATTACATGAAAATTCACATAAACTCAATTTAGCACCACAAAACTGAAATCAAACACTTAAACACATAATTCAGTCATCATTTAGCTTGCATGCATCAATTAAAATTTTCTCAAAACCACAGTGAGCAAGAAATTGGCCTTCAAGCCTTTGTGCTTAAAAACGCATAATGCCCTTTTGAGTTTCATGAACTCAAATCCTAAATCCTTTGACATTTAGTCTAAATCTAGTATAGTGAAACTTCTCCCACACCTCTAAGTTGATTTGGATGAAAGTTTGACACTGATTTGCAGGAAACTCCACAGATCCTCTCAGAACCAAAGTTCTGTTTCCAGTTTCGTTTTCTAGCAACAGGGTCCAGAAATCATCAAAAATAACATGGAATTTGGCCAAAGAAATTGGGGAAAACGATTAGAACTTGATCTTGGTAACATGCACTAGAAAATAAAAGTGATTTGAAACTTAAACATGATCTGTGCTTACCAAAATCGAAGCTCGAACTCAGCTTCCAGAACCAAGAGAAAACAGAGTTCAGTTCTCCAGCTCCAATTTCTAAGGTTGATTTCTCCACACACAAGAACCCTCAACTCACAAGGTATATATCAATGAAAAGCTCTTGATGTAAGTTTTTCAGAAGTGTATCTCTCACTCTCAAACTCTCAAGAACGAAGGAGAAATCGTCCTCACGAAATCAAAACCCTAACTCACCCTTCTTCAGCAAGAATCAGTTGATCAACCCCCAATCCATCAACAATCCACCTATTTATAGCCAAATCCATATTACATGCACCTTGACGTGTGTATTGCCACTTAATTCATGCAGCAATCGTGGCGATTAACGAGTAATCCAAGTGATTACTCATCAAAATCCACTAAACCAGTTTCTGTGTTCATCGTCTAACCAGTTACAGGGCATTACTAACCGGTTAGATCAGTTCAAAATTTAAAAATTATTATTTTTAAATCTTTCCCTCCAAGAACCTTCCTAATATTGCTTGTTAGTCCTCACCCAGGGACCAGAATGCAATTTCCTTATATTTTGCATTTATTTGCCATATAAAAATATTTCCACTTATTTTTATATTTAAGGCTAATTAAATACAAAACATAAACTTAGAAAAATTCTATGAATTAATAATAAAACTTCTTTATTATTAATTTCCTATTATTCGGGAGACGAAAATTAGGGGTGTTACATCTTGCAAACTTAATCATGCATAGTCTAAACATATCATCAAGCAATCATTCATTCAATTACCTCAAAAAATAATGACCATCATACAAGTCCAGCCAAGTCACAAAGCAAAGCACAAAATTCATGTTTGTCAAAAACATTTAAATAAAGCTCTTGTTCAATTACGGGAAAGCACAAAAGATAAAATTTAAAACAATATCCAATCAACTTATTTAATTCTCAAAATCTCCAGAACATACCATCATATGTTAAAGTTAACCATATAAAATTTCCAAGTCGTTTGAACAATCTTAAGTTAGGTTTCCAATCAGATTTTGCATAAAAAGCATGATGGAACTGTTGCTGACCTGAGGCCAAAATGCCATTATTAAAAATAGTGTTTCAACTCCGAATTGCATGAAAATTGGTATAAATCTTCCTTACACAATCAAGATGATCTCATAAAAATTTCAGATTATTTGGAGTTGTGAAAGTCATACTTTTACAATTAAATTAGTCACTAAGTCGTGAAAATCCGAACCAAACGGTTCACTGTTTTTCAATTGGTAAAAATATCAAACCAACCCCAAATCACCTCAAATTTCACAAAAAGTCACATGACATGTTTAAGGAGTTACCATAAAAATTTCAAGCAATTTAGAGTAGTTTAAGTCAGAAAGCTCGGTTTAGGTTTTTCCTTGAAAACTTATTTTTCCGAAATCGTTTTCACCAAAATGATTCCATTTTAATTAACAAACCAATTCTAAAAATCATATAAAAATTCAGAGAAGTTCATTTTAACATACTTAAGTCAGTGACAAAGTTTCAGAATTATTGAACACACATAAAGATCATTTATCAAAGTTAGAAACACACACATCACCATTTCAGCACAACATCATTTCATTTAACAAGTTTGTTCATTCATTCATTTTTTTATGGAAATCAATAACACACTCATACACACATAGTTTCATGAAGTCAACACATATTTATTCAAGAAGATTTAACTCAAAAGCTAAGGTCCAAACCGTGACCTTAACTAGGGTTTTCAAAAATATTTTTCAATGATTCAAGACTTAAAGATAACAACTCCAAATCCAATAACATAATTTCACATAATTCATCAAGTAAGTAAAAACATAATCCTAGCATGTATCTCTTGCATGAACCCGTGAGCAACACATAGGTCTTTAGACAATTTTCATTTCACTTTGAACACCTAAAATCATCTCAAATTGCATGGGAATCACATACACATAACCAAAATCCAACATTAAAACCTCTAACCTAAAAATCAAGTACAAACCGTGACTACTCATAGAAAATCACCTAATTTCTTTTCATTCAAAAACATCACTAAGCTCAAGATCACAACATGTAAGGGATGAACCAAAGAAAATCAAGTTCATATCAACAAAACCGTGATCAATCCATGATTTTCTTAAAAGAATTTTCTTAGAGTTTCAAACTTCCAAAACATGCTTAGAATCTCAAGATAATCACATGTACATAACAAGACTCAATCATCAAAACTCCTAACTTAAAAACTTAGTGCAAACCGTGGCCATTCACAAGAAAAATCACCAAAGAAATCAATCATATTCAAAGATCTTTCACACTAGGATTCAAACATCAAGTATGGCAAGGCTCAAACATAGATTTTGACATGCATGCAACCAAAATTATTAGATCTTCGAAAAATCTTTCGTGAAACTCAAAATCAAGTTCTTTCCCAAAACATTTTCAAGAGATCAAAGAGAAAACTCAAGGTCATGAAGAAAACATGCTCTTAACAAAACTTTTTAGAATCAAGCTTAGAAAATAACATGCATCACACTTTTTCAAACAAAATCAAAGTTTAGAAAGAAAAGAATGAAAAAGAACAAGAATCAAAGAATAAGGTTTAAAACTTTTAAGTTCATGTTACAATTTCTTACTTAATAAAAATTTTAAGAATTCAAGTCCAAAGTCTTTGATTTCTCTCCTCTCTCCTCACGGTTTCTCCTTCCTCTTCCTAGTCCATGGTCTTTCTCCTTCTCTTTTCACTTTCTTAGCTTGATCTAGCTTAGATCATGAAGTGTCCAAGGCGTTGGTTCTCTCCCTCTAAGGATTCGGCCACTCCCTCTCTTTTCTTTTTTTTCACCAAGAGTTTGATGATTCTCTTGGTGTTTTGTGTTTGGTTTAGGAAAGAATGGAAGAAAGTGTGTGATTGTTGAGGGAATGATGGAGAACTCACTCACTCCCTCACGGTTTTGTGTTGTTGTTGATGTATGGGTTTGTGTTGATGTTGGTGTGTGTTGGTTTGCTTGGAAATGAGAAATGAAGAAGAGAAGAATTGGAAATGAACTCACACCATCACTCCCATGGTTCTAGCTTCTCTTTTATTCTTCTTTACTTTCTTTATTTGCTACTAAGGGCTTGCATGGGGGGCTTTGATGCAATTTCCTTGGTCTTATTTCCCTTCCCACGGCTCCTTCCTCTTCCTTTCCTTCCCTTCACTTTTCTTCATTTTTAGGTCAGGCTTAGGTCACTAGAGCGATGTCATCTTGTTGACTAACAAGGCATGCCACTTGTTGATCAAAGAAGTGAGCTTAGTGTCCAAGCCATGCATAGCATTCGGCCAAGAGTGATTAAGGGTAGGTTAGGTTAGTTAATTAGGTTTAAGGAACTTAATTAGGGTTCTAATCATGATTAGGGTAGGCTTAGGTTAATTAATCTAGGTTTAATTCACTAATCCTTAGTAATTAGGGCTTAATCAAGGATTAAGGTGCTAATCAAAAACTTAATCACAGGTTTAAGGGAAACTAATTTCTGGATTAGCTTACCAATCAAATGGGTTTAGGGTTTTAAGAAAGTGATTAAGCACTTAGTCAAAGATCAAGAGCTCGATTAGGGTTTCACTCATCGATTAGGGTTTCTAGAGGTGATTGGACTTGATTCTTTGAAGCTTAGAGAAAATAATTTTTCATAAAATCAATAAGATCATAGAACCGATTAAGAAGACAAAATCTCAATTAACCATAAATAGTCAAGCATACAAGGTCACACACACAAGTCAATCAAATAAGAACTCATCAAGAAATCAAAACTCTCTTAAATCGATTAAATAACTCAACACTAAATAAATTCATTTGCTTGAACTTTATAAAAATCTTTGTTTATCAAAATACCCTAAAATCGGCAACTGATTACGTAATCGAATAAAATATCCATTAAAAATCCTTTGTAAAAAAATATTTCAAAATTCTTCTTTAATGAAAAACTTATTTATATTAATCGGGAAAATACGGAATGTCACAACTGATACAACAATATGCTCTATGATAGTGAAGTAGAAGTTTATCTTAGAGTTTACTCAGCCAATATAAGTTTTGCTCTTCGAAAAAATAAGAACGATGAAAAGCAGAAGACTTGAGAAGAAGAAGAAGAGAGAAACGTGAATGAATGAATGAAAAATAAAAAGTCTGATCGTGGAAAAAACTATTTTCAATGTTGGAGTGATCTTTATTTAAAAAGGAAAACGATTTTGAATCAACAAGGATTTTTAATAAATAAAACAAAATCAAAATAGAATAAAGTAGGATTTGAAATAAGTTTTAAAATCAAAATAAAATCAAAACGATTTCCGAAATAAAATAAAGATTTGATTCTTAAAACCAAAAAGGAAATAATTCAAAATTAAAATCATTTTCGAATTTTGTAAAATATATCAGAATCTTATATATAAAAACAAATCAGGAAATAATAAAAATGATTCCGACACGTTTTTCAATAAAACATGAAGTAATCGATTACTTTCTGAAGGTAATCGATTATTCCTTCAAAAATAGAAATTCTTAAATTCATTTGAAAAACATGTAATCGATTAGGCTAATAATAGTTAATCGATTACATCACTCCTGTTCATTGTATGATGCAACTCATAATAATCGATTACACTATAGAGTTAATCGATTACTGAGCCTCTGGTTTGCATATGATGCAACATCATGTAATCGATTACTACAGAGCTTGTAATCGATTACTAAGCCTCTGAAAAATATATGATGCAACAATTATAATCGATTACTTGACTAATGTAATCGATTACTTCCATAAGAAAGTAACTGATTAACAAGATTCAGTTAATCGATTACAGCCTCTTTGATTTTTCTATGATGCAACAAAGTTAATCAATTACTTTATGAGATAATCAATTACTCTCATTGCAAACATACAAATATACAGAGTTTTGTAACATCAAGTATTTCACTAAGGTTAAATGCAGAAAAAACACTTTAATATGCAAAAACACGTTTTTCTTCTTCTCTCCTAAAATGAAAAAAACTTTATTGGCTTTGTAACTTTTAAGGAAACAAAAAGTTCATTACCTTACATTCGATCTAAGGAGAAGGTTTCTATTCTTAAGCTTGCTTCTTCAATCTTGAGACTTGCACTTGTGAGCTTGAACTTGAGTTGGCTTGTTATCATCAAAACACATACTTGAATAAAACTTGAAGTCCATAGAGAGTTTGAAGCATGTCTTCCAACCAGCTTGACTTCCAACACTCCTCCTTTTTGATGATGACAAACAACCATTCTGATATGCTCTTTATCATCTGCATCACAAGTGTTATACAAGCAGTATATACATATAAAATACTAAAACCTTCCTTAGAACAAAAAATACAGGAAATATAATATATCAAATTCTTCTCCCCCTGTATAGATGCTTATATTTGTGCATCATTTAGAGTATCTCCCCCTGAATGTCTTAGTCATGTATATCATAATATCTCTCCCCCTTTTGTAATCATCAAAAAGATGTGATATCTCCCCCTGAAACACTAAGAAGATGCATCAATAATAACAAAAGAGATATATAGACTCCATACTCAAAAGAGGTGAGAGGCAGAAGTTAAACCAATTTCTCTACAAATAAAAAAGAAATTTTCTTTTGGAAGCGGTTTCGTAAAGATATCAGCCAACTGCCGCGAAGTATCAACATACTCAATAATGCAATCACCCTTTTGAATATGATCACGAATAAAATGATGTCGAATCTCTATATGCTTCGTGCGAGAATGTTGCACTGGGTTTTTGGTGATACTAATAGCATTGGTATTATCACATTTAATGGGAATGTGATCTAGACTTACACCGAAGTCTAGGAGTTGCTGTTTCAGCCACAAAATCTGTGCGTAACAACTACCCGCGGCGACATATTCAGCCTCAGCTGTAGATAGGGCCACACTAGACTGTTTCTTGCTAACCCATGATACCAAGGAATTGCCAAGAAGATGACAAGTGCCGCTAGTGCTTTTTCTATCTACTTTGCAACCAGCAAAGTCAGAATCAGAATACCCAACAAGATTACAAGATGAACCTTTAGGGTACCACAAACCCATATCAGTTGTGCCAGACAGATATTTCATTATACGCTTGGCAGCAACCATGTGCGTTTCTTTTGGATTCGACTGGAACCGGGCACAAAGACACACACTAAACATTATATCCAGCCTACTTGCCGTTAAATAGAGAAGGGATTCGATAATACCTCGATACTTTGTAATTTCTACGGATTTACCTCCTTCGTCTTTGTCCAAGTAACAGGATGTGCTTATTGGTGTTGCTACTGCCTTGGCCTTATCCATGCCAAATCTTTTCAGTAATTCTTTGCAGTATTTTGTTTGACTAATGAAGATTCCATCCTTTGCTTGCTTCATTTGTAATCCCAGGAAAAAGTTCAGTTCGCCCATCATAGACATTTCGAACTCTTCCTGCATCATACTAGAAAATTCCTTGCAAAGGATTTCATTAGTAGCACCGAAGATAATGTCATCAACATAAATTTGAACTAAAAGAATGTCCTTTCCTTTCTTTTTGATAAAAAGTGTGTTATCAACCTTCCCTCTTTGAAAGTTATTTTCCAATAAAAATTTGCTAAGACGGTCGTACCATGCTCTAGGAGCTTGTTTCAAACCGTACAAAGCCTTTTTCAATTTATAAACATAATCTGGGTGTTCATAACTTTCAAAGCCAGGAGGTTGAGACACATAAACTTCTTCATTTATAAAACCATTAAGAAAGACACTCTTTACGTCCATTTGATATAATTTAAAGTCTAAAATGCATGCAAAAGCTAAAAGCAGTCTAATGGCTTCCAACCTAGCAACAGGGGCAAATGTTTCCTCATAATCTATCCCCTCTTCCTGGTTGTAACCTTGTGCAACTAGCCTAGATTTGTTTCGAATAATTAAACCAACCTCATCAAGTTTATTTTTATAAATCCACTTAGTTCCAATAATCGGATGAGACTCAGGCCTAGGAACAAGTTCCCACACCTGATTTCTTTCGAACTGGTTTAATTCCTCTTGCATTGCCAAAAGCCAATGCTCATCAAGCATCGCCTCAGAATAATTCTTTGGTTCTACTTGAGAAACAAATGCAAAGAAGTTACACAGATTGCTAATAGAATAGCGAGTACTTACACCTTTTGAAATGTCTCCGATGATCTGATCAATAGGATGGTGCCTAGATGTTCTCCATTCCTTAGGCAATTCAGTGTTGAGTTCCAATGATTGTTCTTGAGTTTTCTCCTCAACTGTTTCATCTGATTTTATATTGCTTTCGGAATGCTCCTTTCCTTTTGCATTCGGCTCCTCATCCTCATCGATGAATAAATCTCCAAGAATACCTGAAGTGTTATTAACAGATACCTTTCCCAACCTTCTGGGATCAGATTCGTCAAAAGATACATGAATAGATTCTTCAATAGTATTACGAGATTTATTGTAAATCCTATATGCTTTGCTCGAAGCAGAATATCCAAGGAAAATGCCCTCATCAGCTCTAGCCTCAAAACTTCCTAGATTTTCTCTACCATTATTATGCACATAACATTTACATCCAAAAACTCGAAAATGGGAAATATTTGGTTTTCTCCCCTTGTACAACTCATAGGGGGTTTTCTTTAAAATAGGCCTAATTAAAACACGGTTCATAACATAACAAGCTGTACTCACTGCATCGGCCCAAAAGTATGCAAGCAAATTAATGTCATTAAGCATTGTTCTTGAAAGCTCTTTTAATGAACAATTTTTCCTCTCCACAACCCCATTTTGCTCAGGAGTTCTTGGAGTGGAAAAATAATGCTTAACTCCATGTTTTTCGCAAAACTTTTCAAAAAGATGATTTTCAAATTCTCCACCATGACCAGTTTTAATGGATGCAATGCTTAAATGCAATTGGTTTTGAATAATCTTGGCTAGCTTTTTAAATTCATGAAATGCATCATTTTTATGGGTAATAAAAAGCGTCCACGTATACCTAGAATAGTCATCCACAATAACTAAACAATAATAGTTGCCACCAAAGCTTTTCGTTTGACAAGGTCCAAAAAGATCCATATGTAAAAGTTCCAAGGGCCTTTGGGTTGAAACAAGGTTTTTAGAAGGAAAATTTGCCCTTGTGAGTTTTGATTTAGAACAAGGATCACATTTTTCAGAAAAAGAAAAATTTTGCTTTGGCAAACCAACTACTAAGTTTTTAGAATAAATTTTATTTAAATGAGCCATGTGGATGTGACCTATTCTACGATGCCATAGCCACGATTCATCCTCTTTGGATAATAATTATTTCGCATCATTTGAGGGAATTGAATCAAAATCAATAACATAAACATTGTTTATCCTGCGAGAAATTAGCTTAATAAGATTATCAATTTTTCCCTCGATAATACATCTATCAGAATCAAATATAACCCTATTTCCCTTATCACACAATTGACTAATACTTAGCAGATTGTGTTTTAGGCCCTCAACATGTAAAACATTTTCAATGCAAGGGTTAGGAGATGTACCAATTTTACCGATTCCGAGTATCTTTCCTTGATTGTTATCTTCGAAAGTCACATTTCCTTGGTCCTTAGGCACGAGATGCGAAAATTTAGATTTATCTCCAGTCATATGTTTTGAGCATCCGCTGTCCAAGTACCACCATGACTTCTTTTCTTCCGGAGTAACCTACAAACAAAGATTTCAAGATTTCTTTTTAGGTACCCATATCTTTTTGGGTCCTTGAGCGTTAGTATAGCCATAGTTTAAATCATGCCACCTTCTAGTTTCATTGTTCAGTTTAACGAACTTCACTTTTCGGTGTATGCATTCATGTGAACCATGACCCTTTTTACCACAAACATGACAAATAATAAGAGGTTTCTTATGATTACTAGCAGGGACAAAAATGGTACTTAATTTCTTTTGATGTCTACCGGGTTGATATCCTAAACCCGCTCTATTGAAGAAACATTTTTGTCTCCCTAACATTAAGTTTAAAGTATTTCTACCTTTTGTAAATTTAGCAAGGGTTTCTTTTAAATCTTCAACTTCTTTAACCAAGTCCTTGCAGAATTTACAAGAAGAAGAACTAGCTTTGAATTTAATGTCATTACTCGAAGTGTTTGAAGAACTTTTCAAAGTCAAATTCAGCTCCTTATTTTGATTTTTCAAAAATTCATTTTCTTTACTAAGTTCTTTATTTCTTTCTAAAAGAGAAGCTGAATTTTTCTTTTCTAGAGAAACCAATAAGGATAACCTCATCGATTCCTCATGCAATTCTTCAAATGCTTCTTGTAATTCATCATAAGAAAAGTTTAGTTCAGTGGCTACCTCCTTTTCATGAGCCATCAAGCATATGTTGGCGGTTTCCTCTTGTTCGTCTGAATCTTCATCCGAACTTTCTTCATTGTCCAGCCATGCCAAGTATGCTTGCTTTCCCTTCTTTGAACTTGAGGTGCCTTTTTCTGAATTCTCTTTCTTTTTCAACTGGTAGCAGTCTGCTCTAATGTGACCAGGCTTGCCACATTCATGACATGTGATGGTTGAGCCTCCACTCTTGTTGTTGTCTCTTCTGTTGAAATTCTTCTTTCTCAGAAATTTCCCGAACTTTTTCACCAATAGACCCATGTGTTCATCATTCAATAATTCTTTGTCTGAGTCACTTTCAGCAGCAGGTGCTTCAGCCTTGAATGTCAAACTTTTAACTTTCTTGTTTTCTTCTTCATGTTGAGCCAACCTTTTTAGTTCGCTTTCATGCTCTTGTAACTTCCCAAAGAGAGTTGCCAGCGTCATAGTTGATAGATTTCTCGATTCAGC
The DNA here is from genome assembly GCA_037953625.1 of Crotalaria pallida. Classification (NCBI taxonomy): domain Eukaryota; kingdom Viridiplantae; phylum Streptophyta; class Magnoliopsida; order Fabales; family Fabaceae; genus Crotalaria; species Crotalaria pallida. Next base: position 52,786,745 of record CM075651.1, read on the forward strand.
AATCGCCGTCACTTTGGGTTGCCATTCTCTTCCCAAACACCTTAGGACTTTATTTATGAGATCCTCATTCGTGAATTTCTTCCCCAATGTCGTCAATTGATTTACAATCATTGTGAAGCGTTTTTGGATCTCTTGAATTGATTCTCCATCTTTCATTCTGAGTAGCTCATATTCACCAATCAACGTGTTGATTCTCGACCTGTTTACTTCAGTTGTACCTTCATGCGTGACTTCCAGCGTATCCCACATCTGTTGTGCTGTCTCGCATGTCGATATCCTGAAAAACTCATCATAGCTCAAAGCAGATGTTATAATATTTTTCGCTTTCAAGTCATACTGGACTCTACGTTCCTCCTCCTCCGTCCATTCAGCCATAGGCTTATCGACGGTGTTACCATTAACCACATAGGTAGGAACATAGGGACCATTTACAACAGCATCCCAAACTTTTAATCCAACTCCTTGAATAAAAATTTTCATACGGGCTTTCCAATACACGTACCCTACCCCATCAAACATGGGAGGACGGTTAATAGAACTCCCTTCACCTCTGTAACACCCTATAATTATTTACCCTTAACACCCCTTATATTAAAATATGAGTTTAAAATTTCCTTTTTAAATTATGAAAATCAACCGTCAAACGGACGGAGTTTCGTTTGTTTTTCGGACTTTTCTAAATCTTCGACCTGATAAACACATTTAAATAATATCAACAGGAGCCAACAGGGCTCAAATTGAATTATATATGCATCACATAGTTGCCCCATGGGCTCAAGTGTAAAACCTCAGTATCAGTTTGTCAGAGGCCAGCAAAAATGCTAAGTATGTAAGTCAAGAGGCCATACAACAACTATGCCCAAAAATGAATCATAAACATGCACAAAAGAGACTACCCTAAGCCTTACTCAAAAGAAACATATACAGCTCATACATATCCAATGATACGGAGGCTTAGGTCTAAAGTATAAATATCTAATCCCCATAACCCTACTCTCCCTGGGAGGGAGAGTGCACCTGCTCGGTCGGGGGCTGTGTAATCTCAATCTCTGTACCTGTAAAGAATAGTAAGGGAGTGAGCATTGCACATGAAATAGGAAAGCAGTTTCACATTAGACATAATTACCCACTAAGCCAGACACAATTACCAATTAGATCATATAGCACAATTTATTCACAGGCAATTATCATGCATTCACAATTTGGCAATCCATTTCGGATTTCATTTATATTTCTCATTACTTATCATCGTGTTCCACCTTTCATCTTTTTATTTCCATTTTCATTACCTATACTTACTCCTATTATCAGTTTTCAACTTATAAATATGGTCATACACTCTTTCGAAATCATACACTGTATGTCACCTCACAATCAGAGGTTAACATTCCCAAATAACATCGTATGTCTCCCCACGGTCAGAGGACAACATACACACATCTCATCATATTTTAAATCATTTTATCTTGTCTTTACCATTAGGGATTAGCGCACCTGTTAGGCATTTCTCACCCACTAGGACTTTCACCCAATCCAGGTAACTTGCCACCTATTAGGCCACGGTTGACACCCATTAGGACTAAAAGCAATATCTCAACTCTTTTACCATCACATTCATATTTTCTATTTTCAAAACTTTTATTATTGTGCAGCATGATTGATCCATTGGATACCCCCGCCTAACGGGCATTTACGGGACCTAATAGGTAACTTGCACCTGGATTGGGTAACTTGTGCCTAATGGGTAACTTGCACCTAACAGGGCACCTAATGGGTCGGTGTATCCCAAGGATCAATCATAGATGCAACTTCAATCATTTTTATAATTCCATTTATTTATGTTCAAAACAAGTATCACACTTAGAATCATTGGCAACATTACTCGCATTATCACATAAAAGTAAAATCCACACATATTCCAAATAATTCACAAATTAATTCAATTGCTCACATGAACAGATATTCACCAACTCAATCAACATTTAATATAAAGAACATTTAGCATCAAAACATACCAATTTCTTTGCATTCTCAAAGTTTACTTTTTATTTCTTTACCTAAATCAAACTATTCCATTCCTTCATAATCCTAGGGATTTAATAACACCAAATTAACATATAAATCCTAGCAAGCTCTTATGAACTAATTTGAACCTATTCCCTAGAACAAACCAATGCTCACTATATCCACTCCCTTACCTCAAGTCCTTAGAGTTAGAGAGAGAATTTGTGCTTGGAGCACACTTGAGTAAGAGCCACCAACCGAAAGAGAGGGAGGAACCTAAAATCAATCAAATAGAGAGACAATTTATTAAGCTTTTACCCACAAATCTTGAGGGAAAATCGTGACCCCATCAAGGTTTCTCTATGTTGATGACTAAAACTTCATGGAAGGAAGAGGGAGAGAGAGAAACTCGAATTCTAGGGAGAGAGGGAGAAGAACTCAAGATTGAAATACTTGGAGCAAGAGGGAAAGAGATTTGGTGATGGGAATGGGTGCCACACCCTTGAATCCTTGCTAAATTGAAGTGGGAAGATTGGTGCCCTAGAAGAGGGAGAGAAATTCGTGTGTTTTGGGGCAAGAACAACGCGTGCTGTCCTTTATTTTTTCTCCTGCAGCAGCCCTTAATCGATTAATACTCGATTAAGCTATTTTCCCTCTTTCAGGTCTTAATCGATTAAGCTGCAGCTTAATCGATTAAGTTGTAGGATTTTCAGCACCCCGACTATGAACGGCCGTAACTTCTTCGTTAACCGTTGGATCTTCCTCAAATTTTGACACAGGCTTCCTCACATATCCTACTTCACATCCAACGGTGGAATTTGTATTCTGAACTACCAATCATGTTATTCTCATTCCCCAATTTCCTATGTTTTAAACTTGAATTCACATGTCTAAATGGCCAATTTTCTATCTTATTTCATAGTAACTTCTATCCTAAGGCTATTAAAACATAATTTATACTAAAAATTAAATTTGGGATGTTACAATCCTCTCCCACTTACCAGAATTTCGTCCTCGAAATTCAGCTCTGGAAGGAAAACAATTGTGGATGAGACTCCATCATTTTGCTCTCCAATTCCCAAGTAGCTTCCTCTACGTTGTTTCTACTCCAAATCACCTTCACCAGTGGAATTTCCTTGCCCCTGAGTTGCTTTATCTGCCTATCCTCAATTCTGATTGGAAGAACCTCAAAAGTAAGATTCTCCTTCAAGGGCAAATCGTCAGCTGCTACCACATGAGAGGGATCATGAACGTACTTTCTCAGCTGAGAAACATGAAATACACCATGAAGCCTAGACAAGTGTGGAGACAAAGCAATCCTGTACGCCAAAGGCCCAACTCCTTCCAGAATCTCATAAGGTCCAACAAACCTTGGAGTCAGCTTCTTTGACTTGATTGCCCGACCAATGCCAGTAGTAGGGGAAACACATGGTCACCCACATCAAACTCTAGGGGTCTCCTACGCTTATCTGCATAGCTCTTTTGCCTGTCTTGAGAAGTCTTCATCTTATCCTTAATCATTGCGATCTTCTCTGTGGTTTCTTGCACCAACTCTGGCCCAGTCAACAAGTTTTCACCAATTTGGAACCAACATAGAGGCGTTCTACATTTTCTGCCATACAGTGCCTCAAACGGTGCCATTCCAATGCTAGAGTGAAAGCTATTGTTGTAAGTAAACTCCATCAATGGTAACAACTGCTCCCAGCTACCAGCCTGCTCTAGTACACAAGCCCTCAACAGATCCTCCAAAGTCTGAATAGTACGCTCAGACTGCCCATCATTTTGAGGATGATAGGCTGTACTAAACCTCAACTTAGTGCCCAAGGCCTGTTGAAGACTCTGCCAAAATCTAGATAGGAACCGTGGATCACGATCAGACACGATACTAGAAGGCACACCATGAAGCTTCACTATGTCTCGAATATACAATTGGGTCAGCTTCTCAAGTGTGTACTTCTTGTTGATCGGGATAAAATGAGCACACTTTGTTAAACGGTCTACAACCACCCATACACCGTCACAACCTGCAGCAGTTCTAGGTAGACCCGTCACAAAGTCCATGGCTATGCTATCCCACTTCCATTCAGGGATGTCAAGTGATCGCAACGGACCACCTGGCTTTTGATGCTCAATCTTCACCTTCTGACAAGTCAAACAGTGAGACACATGGTCGGCCACATCAGACTTCAACCCAGGCCACCAATAAATCCTCTTCAAATCCTGATACATCTTTGTTGTACCGGGATGGAAACTCATTTTTGTTTGGTGAGCTTCCCACAATATGTCTCTTCGAATTTGGAAGTCCATTGGAACACATATTCTATCTCTGAATCTAATGATTCCATCTGCACCCTTGATGAAATCAAGCTCCTCCTTACTTGCTGCTCCTTCCAACAACTTCTGGAGCTCTTCATCATCTGCTTGCCTTTCCTTAATCAAATCCCTCAATTCATTAGTGACCTGCAACATTTCCAGAACAATACTTTTCTCTTTCACCAGCATGTTTAAATTGAGATCACTGAACTCCTGAATCAGCTGCATCTCTTTCACCATCATGTTGCTAACGTGCAAAGTCTTGCGACTTAGCGCATCAGCTACCACATTAGCTTTACCCGGATGGTATTGAAGATGGAAATCATAATCTTTCAGAAACTTCATCCATCTCCTTTGTCGCATATTCAAATCTTTCTGATCAAAGAGATAGCGGAGACTTTTGTGATCACTGAAGACTTCAAACTTCGTGCCATACAAATAATTTCTCCAAATTTTCAATGCAAAGACAACAGCTGCTAACTCCAGATCGTGTGTTGGGTAATTCTGTTCATGCTGTCTCAACTGTCTAGATGCATATGCTATGACTTTGCCCTGCTGCATGAGCACACAACCCAAACCTTGCTTTGAGGCATCACAATAAACGTCAAAAGGTTGGGCCGGATCCGGTAAAACTAAAACAGGTGAGCTAGTCAGTCTCCTCTTCAACTCTTGGAAATTGTCTTCACATTGCTGGGACCACTGATAGGGAACATCTTTTCTAGTCAGCATAGTCAGTGGAAGAGCCAGCTTGGAGAATCCTTCAATGAATCTCCGATAATACCCTGCCATACCAAGAAAACTCCTGATTTCTGTCACTGTTGTGGGTCTCTCCCACTTCAACACTGCTTCCACCTTGGAGGGATCGACTGCAACTCCCTGAGCAGAAATAACATGACCAAGGAAATGAACCTCATTCAACCAAAAGCTACACTTGGAAAGCTTTGCATACAATTGTTTTTCCTTGAGAACCTGTAGCACGATCCTCAAATGCTCCTCATGCTCACCTGGACTCTTAGAATAGATGAGAATATCATCAATGAACACTATTACAAAAGAATCCAAATAAGGCATGAAGATTCTGTTCATATAATCCATAAACACTGCAGGAGCGTTTGTCAACCCAAATGGCATCACAACATATTCAAAATGCCCGTACCGCGTCCTAAATGCAGTTTTAGGAATATCCTCCTCACGGATACGGATTTGGTGGTATCCCGATCGAAGATCAATTTTAGAAAATACTGCTGCACCCCGTAGCTGGTCGAGCAAATCATCAATGCGAGGAAGCGGATACTTATTCTTCACCGTCACTGCATTCAGCTGCCTGTAATCAGTGCACATCCGGAGGCTACCGTCCTTTTTCTTAACAAAAAGAATCGGAGCGCCCCAAGGTGATACACTTGGCCTCACCAACTTCTTGGCCATCATTTCCTCTAGCTGCTTCTTCAACTCCTCTAATTCAGGAGGTGCCATTCTGTATGGTGCTATAGAAATTGGGCCGGCACCGGGCTTTATATCAATACCAAACTCTACTTCTCTTTTAGGGGGCAATCTAGGAATCTATGCAGGGAAGACTTCCGGGAATTTGCAGACAATTGGAATTTGACTAACATCAGAAACTTCCTCAACATCCATGGAAGATAAAGAAGGATCACCAAAAACAACGGCCTTCTGACGACAATTAATCAACACATGGTGTTGAGTCATCCAATCCATCCCCAAAATGATGTCTAACTTTTTCAGAGGCAAACAAATCAGGTTCACCTTGAAATCCCGCTCTAAGACTCGGAGTGGACATGCTAAACACATCTGGTTAGTCTCAACAGACGAGTTAGTAGGCGTAGAGACTGACAACTTAAAAGGCATTTCTACTGTTGACATCCCTAGCCTCTTCATGCAGCTACTAGAAATAAAAGAATGTGATGCTCCACAATCAAATAATACTCCACATGTGTTACCATGAATAGAACAAGTACCTGTTATCAGTTCGTCCTCCTCTGTCACTTCTTCACCATCCAGGGTGTAAACCTTGCCCCTTTGCATGGGCAGACTTGCACCCGTTTGCAGTGCCTTAGCAACATCAACTTCTTTCTTCAAAGTGCTCTTGGGACAGCGAGAAGCAAAATGACCCGGCTGTCCACAATGAAAACAAAGCCCCTCACCTCGACCTGAGCCAGTATTCCAGCATACTCCTCTGTGATACCTCCCACAATGCTGACAAAGAGGGGGAGGACCAATAGTAACTGCTGGCTGCCCAATACTTCTTGGTGCTGCAGTAGTAGGGTTGGGATAGGGACTAGATCTCTGAATAGGGCCCTTGCCTCTGATGGGACCAGTCCGCTGAGCTGCCTTACTCTTCTTCTCTGCCCTCTTTTGTTTCAATGCCTTTTCATATGCACTGGTCATATTCACCAACTGGGCCAAGTTTGCAATGCCCTGGTACGTGAATATGGCCCTGATATCAGCATCCAATCCTGCTTCAAACTTGATACACTTGGTCCGCTCGTCGGCATCCCTATAGCTTCCTGAGTATCTGATCAAGTCTTCAAACTGTGCAGCGTATTCCCCAACACTCATATTCCCCTGTTCTAGCTTCAGGAACGCCAACTCTTTCTCCCTCCGAACATCCTCCAGAAAATACTTATCCAAGAACCGGACCTTGAAAAGATCCCAAGTTATCACCTCATTCTCAGCCTCCAAATTCCTCCTCTGGTGCTCCCACCAGTGTTCCGCCTCACTCATCAGAACATACTCCACCAATCTGACTTGCTGATCTGCCGGTGACTGCAATGAACGAAGGATCTTCTCCATTTCTTGGAGCCATTTCTGAGCCCCATCTGGATTGAATCCTCCTTCAAAGCGAGGGGGATCATTCTTCCGGAATCTAGACATCCAATCTATATCCACAGGAGCTGGTGGAGGGTTCAGTGCCGCCGCTGCTGCCGCCGCTGTTGCTGCAATGTTGTTAGCTTGGTTCTATTGCAACTGCGCCATAGCTGCTGCATGATCTTGTTGCATCTGTGCCTGAGTCTGTTGCATTTGCACCTGATTCTGCTGCATTTGGGCCATGGAGGTGGCCTGATCCTGATTCATTTTCATGAGATTCTCCAAAATAGCAGCCATACGATCATTATCTCCACGACGTCCCGCCATACTGCTAAGTCATGGAGCAAACATCCCGTTAAGTTGTTAATACTAACAATTAAATAAACTCCTTATTCCTGGGACCTAGACTCTTAACTAACAGAAAAGGTAGTTACTCTAAATTCAAATCTCTAATCTAACTAACTTAGACATCTAACGTTACTCGCTTGGTGAGTAAACCATAGGAGTTGTGAATCCAAACTCCAAAGGCCGAGGAAAACTGCTCTGATACCATAAATGTAACACCCTATAATTATTTACCCTTAACACCCCTTATATTAAAATATGAGTTTAAAATTTCCTTTTTAAATTATGAAAATCAACCGTCAAACGGACGGAGTTTCGTTTGTTTTTCGGACTTTTCTAAATCTTCGACCTGATAAACACATTTAAATAATATCAACAGGAGCCAGCAGGGCTCAAATTGAATTATATATGCATCACATAGTTGCCCCATGGGCTCAAGTGTAAAACCTCAGTATCAGTTTGTCAGAGGCCAGCAAAAATGCTAAGTATGTAAGTCAAGAGGCCATACAACAACTATGCCCAAAAATGAATCATAAACATGCACAAAAGAGACTACCCTAAGCCTCACTCAAAAGAAACATATACAGCTCAAACATATCCAATGATACGGAGGCTTAGGTCTAAAGTATAAATATCTAATCCCCATAACCCTACTCTCCCTGGGAGGGAGAGTGCACCTGCTCGGCCGGGGGCTGTGCAATCTCAATCTCTGTACCTGTAAAGAATAGTAAGGGAGTGAGCATTGCACATGAAATAGGAAAGCAGTTTCACATTAGACATAATTACCCACTAAGCCAAACACAATTACCAATTAGATCATATAGCACAATTTATTCACAGGCAATTATCATGCATTCACAATTTGGCAATCCATTTCGGATTTCATTTATATTTCTCATTACTTATCATCGTGTTCCACCTTTCATCTTTTTATTTCCATTTTCATTACCTATACTTACTCCTATTATCAGTTTTCAACTTATAAATATGGTCATACACTCTTTCGAAATCATACATTGTATGTCACCTCACAATCAGAGGCTAACATACCCAAATAACATCGTATGTCTCCCCACGGTCAGAGGACAACATACACACATCTCATCATATTTTAAATCATTTTATCTTGTCTTTACCATTAGGGATTAGCGGACCTGTTAGGCATTTCTCACCCACTAGGACTTTCACCCAATCCAGGTAACTTGCCACCTATTAGGCCACGGTTGACACCCATTAGGACTAAAAGCAATATCTCAACTCTTTTACCATCACATTCATATTTTCTATTTTCAAAACTTTTATTATTGTGCAGCATGATTGATCCATTGGATACCCCCGCCTAACGGGCATTTACGGGACCTAATAGGTAACTTGCACCTGGATTGGGTAACTTGTGCCTAATGGGTAACTTGCACCTAACAGGGCACCTAATGGGTCGGTGTATCCCAAGGATCAATCATAGATGCAACTTCAATCATTTTTATAATTCCATTTATTTATGTTCAAAACAAGTATCACACTTAGAATCATTGGCAACATTACTCGCATTATCACATAAAAGTAAAATCCACACATATTCCAAATAATTCACAAATTAATTCAATTGCTCACATGAACAGATATTCACCAATTCAATCAACATTTAATATAAAGAACATTTAGCATCAAAACATACCAATTTCTTTGCATTCTCAAAGTTTACTTTTTATTTCTTTACCTAAATCAAACTATTCCATTCCTTCATAATCCTAGGGATTTAATAACACCAAATTAACATATAAATCCTAGCAAGCTCTTATGAACTAATTTGAACCTATTCCCTAGAACAAACCAATGCTCACTATATCCACTCCCTTACCTCAAGTCCTTAGAGTTAGAGAGAGAATTTGTGCTTGGAGCACACTTGAGTAAGAGCCACCAACCAAAAGAGAGGGAGGAACCTAAAATCAATCAAATAGAGAGACAATTTATTAAGCTTTTACCCACAAATCTTGAGGGAAAATCGTGACCCCATCAAGGTTTCTCTATGTTGATGACTAAAACTTCATGGAAGGAAGAAGGAGAGAGAGAAACTCGAATTCTAGGGAGAGAGGGAGAAGAACTCAAGATTGAAATACTTACTTGGAGCAAGAGGGAAAGAGATTTGGTGATGGGAATGGGTGCCACACCCTTGAATCCTTGCTAAATTGAAGTGGGAAGATTGGTGCCCTAGAAGAGGGAGAGAAATTCGTGTGTTTTGGGGCAAGAACAACGCGTGCTGTCCTTTATTTTTTCTCCTGCAGCAGCCCTTAATCGATTAATACTCGATTAAGCTATTTTCCCTCTTTCAGGTCTTAATCGATTAAGCTGCAGCTTAATCGATTAAGTTGTAGGATTTTCAGCACCCCGACTTTGAACGGCCGTAACTTCTTCGTTAACCGTTGGATCTTCCTCAAATTTTGACACAGGCTTCCTCACATATCCTACTTCACATCCAACGGTAGAATTTGTATTCTGAGCTACCAATCATGTTATTCTCATTCCCCAATTTCCTATGTTTTAAACTTGAATTCACATGTCTAAATGGCCAATTTTCTATCTTATTTCATAGTAACTTCTATCCTAAGGCTATTAAAACATAATTTATACTAAAAATTAAATTTGGGATGTTACAACCTCCAAACAGAGAGTTTGAAGCCATACTCTTGAGACTGTTAAGTCTTAACACAAGAGACTAGCTCTGATGCCAATTGTTGGTTTTGGCCTCAAAATCTCGAGAGGGGGGATGAATCGAGTTTTATTATGTATTGAAAAAATCGTAGCAAATAAAAAATTGATTTGAGATGGAGAGATTAAACGTTCGAAACGGATCACGAAATCGATAGAAAAATAATAAACGAGTAGCGCGGAAACGTAAAAATTGAAATATGCGGAAAGTAAAAGAGATAGGGATAGAAAAGCTTGCACCGGTGAATTTTACACTGGTTCAGCCTTCCCGTTGAAAGGCCTAGTCCAGTCCCCAAGAGACCCGCCTGAGAGTTCTTATACCAAGCAATAGAGTCGCACCCTATTACAACCAAGAGCACCCCGCACACTACTAGGAACCTCCGTTCGCTAGGGGCCTCAATCACACAGCAGGGTTCCTCTCCCTACGACGTATCACACATCCACTAAGGGATTCTATCCCTAACCACTAAGGTTTAGAACGATTACAATGATAGTGATTACAATAGCTTTTTGTGTTCTCACAACACTAATACAACAATATGCTCTATGATAGTGAAGTAGAAGTTTCTCTTAGAGTTTACTCAGCCAATATAAGTTTTGATCTTCGAAAAATAAGAACGATGAAAAGCAGAAGACTTGAGAAGAAGAAGAAGAGAGAAACGTGAATGAATGAATGAAAAATAAAAAGTCTGATCGTGGAAAAAACTATTTTCAATGTTGGAGTGATCTTTATTTAAAAAGGAAAACGATTTTGAATCAACAAGGATTTTTAATAAATAAAACAAAATCAAAATAGAATAAAGTAGGATTTGAAATAAGTTTTAAAATCAAAATAAAATCAAAACGATTTTCGAAATAAAATAAAGATTTGATTCTTAAAAACCAAAAAGGAAATAATTCAAAATTAAAATCATTTTCGAATTTTGTAAAATATATCAGAATCTTATATATAAAAACAAATCAGGAAATAATAAAAATGATTCTGACACGTTTTTCAATAAAACATGAAGTAATCGATTACTTTCTGAAGGTAATCGATTATTCCTTCAAAAATAGAAATTCTTAAATTCATTTGAAAAACATGTAATCGATTAGGCTAATAATAGTTAATCGATTACATCACTCCTGTTCATTGTATGATGTAACTCATAATAATCGATTACACTATCGAGTTAATCGATTACTGAGCCTCTGGTTTGCATATGATGCAACATCATGTAATCGATTACTACAGAGCTTGTAATCGATTACTAAGCCTCTGAAAAATATATGATGCAACAATTATAATCGATTACTTGACTAATGTAATCGATTACTTCCATAAGAAAGTAACTGATTAACAAGATTCAGTTAATCGATTACAGCCTCTCTGATTTTCTATGATGCAACAAAGTTAATCGATTACTTTATGAGATAATCGATTACTCTCATTGCAAACATACAAATATACAGAGTTTTGTAACATCAAGTATTTTACTAAGGTTAAATGCAGAAAAAACACTTTTATATGCAAAAACACGTTTTTCTTCTTCTCTCCTAAAAAGAAAAAACTTTATTGGCTTTGTAACTTTTAAGGAAACAAAAACTTCATTACCTTACATTCGATCTAAGGAGAAGGTTTCTATTCTTAACCTTGCTTCTTCAATCTTGAGACTTGCACTTGTGAGCTTGAACTTGAGTTGGCTTGTTATCATCAAAACACATACTTGAATAAAACTTGAAGTCCATAGAGAGTTTGAAGCATGTCTTCCAACCAGCTTGACTTCCAACACCTATATCAGTCGACATACTCAGGTATGTCCCAGAGTGCTTAGCATAAATCACCTCCCTAGGGTTCTTCACTTCCTACTTAATTAATATACAACAGGGTTAAACATAAATAGTTTCCATAATAACCAAATTTAACCAATATACACCCATTACCCCTAATCACTTCTAATCACATCTTAATTCATCAGTCACAACTCAACTTAACTATTAAACTCAAGTTCTATTATAGACCCTAACTATCCCTAATTCAAAGTGTGGAAAAGAGACTCCCCTTACCTTGGAGTGAGAGAGCTCGATTGAAGCTCCAAGGACTTGGATTCTACCCCCGATCTACTCGGATTCTCGCTCCCTTGACCGATCTCCGCTCCGTTCTTGAGATTGGAGGAGAGAGAGAAAACCCTAGATGAGAGAGAAAGCTTCAAGAGGAGAGAGAGAGAGGGACACCAAAGGAAGGAGGTAAAGGACAATACATGGGGAAGGAGATAAATCCTCATAAATGAAGGATGGAAGGTGGTTTTGTGGGTATAGATGGTTGTTGGTGGAAATTGGAGTGAAGAAGGGAGAGAGAGCCATGGAGATGGGAGAATAAGAGAAGCTTCATGGAAATGGAAGAGAAGAAGAAAAACAAGGAGGAAAGGGTGATTTGTCATGGGTGAAGGTTGGAGGTTAAGCTATGGAGGTTTGGTGGTGGTGGGAGGTGGTTTTGGGGTGAGGAGAGGGAGAAAGGGGCGGAAAATGAGAGAAGGGAGGGAGCTGGTGCGTGTTTTAAAGCTGGCTGGTGCTGCTGATCTGCACCCGCGCGCCTGGGCGCAGTTGGTGCGCGCCTGAGCGCGGCATCGCGCATCTGATGCGCGTTTTGATTTTTCGCGCGTGCTTGGGCGAGATTTGGGCCTCGCCTGGGCGAAAAACTCACTGAATCACGCACCAAAAAGGGACCGGCGCGCCTAGGCGTGCCCCGGTGCGTCTGGGCATGCCCTGGGGGGGTCCGGACTTCAAATCGTCATAACTTCTCCGATAACCGTTGGATCTTGCTCAAATTTTGAGACAAGCATCCTAAAATCCTAAACTTCACATCCAACGGTGGGAATTGGGTTTAGAGTGTAACACCCCGCAAATTACTCGTATTAATTTAAAATACTAAAAGAAAATTATTTGAGAAAAGTGTTTTGGAAAAGTAGGTTCTTAAATAAATTTATTAAATTACTTTTTCAAAGTGATAAATGGTTTTAAAGAAATGATTTTCGTGAAATAATGTTATGGTTTTTGGAAATAATTATGTGTTTAGTATTTTTTATGCTTTGAGGAATGGTAAAATTTTCAATAAGAGATTATTTGATGAAAAGTGATTTATTTTCTATAAATATATGTGCTTGATATTTTTGGTGTCATTATAATTTTGATGCGTGAATAATTTGTTTTCTATGTGGGTATACAAATGTTTGTACGGTTCTTAGGTATGCATGCTTAGGGTTATGAGGAATTTAGTTAGTGCAAATTATTTAATGATGTATACATGAAAATAGGTGTGGTTAGTATGTGCATGAGTATGTATGTGAATGAGTATGTGCATATGAGTAGGTATATGTGCATGTGTGAGAGTGCATCGTGTAAGAGTGTGTGTGTGTGTGCATGTAAGTGAACATGTGTAGGCATGTGTGTGTGTCGTGTGTGAGTGAGTGAGGAAAGCAAGTAACTAAGTCCCAAACTAAATCCCCACTAAACTCCTAACTAAACCCTAACTAGTTGGAAGAAACCCTAATGAGAGCTTAAAAGTCAACAACTGAGGATGAACCCTAAGCCCTTATGTCTCCCACTTTGTCTCCTTGAGGAATACTAATCTCCACCCATGCAATTTTGGGAAGAACCAAAATTACCCCTCACCCTCCCTCATGACCGAATCCTCTACAAGGGCTAAAGGGGGAAAGTCTTATGCCTTTGCCTTTGCCTATTTATAGCCAAATGGGTGAAGTATTGGCTACTTCATCCCCACGTTTCCACCCTTCATTTCCCTAGTTTCTCATTTCCTTTCAAACACACTTGTTGAGAGCAAAATCAAGCCCTCAACACACACAAAGAAAAGAGAGTGGCCGTAAGGAAGAGAGGAAGAAGGAGAGGAGTCCAAGCCAAAACCTAGAGTTTTCCCTTGAAGATCCAAGCACATAGAAGCTAGGAGACCAACTTTTCCCTTGGTGGGTAGTTCGAATAAGCATGAGAAGTTGTAATAGTGTAGGTTTTCTTTTGATGTTGTAATGTTCCTTTCTTTTCCTTCTTTGCATGATCTATTTGTATTTGGTCATGAACTCATAAGAAAACTTGTAAATCTCTAATCAATGGACTTCATAACTCAAATTAAGTTTTTCATTAAAGATCTCAAAGTTTTTCCAACGAAAATCTTAAAGATCTAAACGTTTTCCAAGTTAAATCCTCTAGATCTAAAGATTTGTTGAGATCTTTGATGTTTCATGTTAGTTGATGATTGATCTTGGTTCTATGTGTGTATACATGTGTTGAAAGAACTTTGACCTTGAATTTTAAGACTAAACGAACTCACAAAACATTAGAACCTAAATTAAATGATTCGGCCATGTCTAGAAAATTAGGTTGTGATGATTTCTATTTTGTTTAGAGTTCATGCATGTTAGTTTGATGTTTGTTGAAAGTGATTCAAGTGGTTTTAATGCTTTGATTTTTACTTTGATTTTTCTAAGCTTTGATCTTTGGTTTTGTTTTGATTCTAAGCTTTGCATGTCTTGATTTTTGATTCAATCTTAAGAAAAACTTTGATTTATGTCTTGATCTTTAAATCGTGTTTGATCTTTTTATTTTTGTGTTGATCTTGACTTTGTTTTGAGTTTTGTGAATGACTTTGAATAAAAGCCTTTATATTTCTTAAAATATGCCTCGATTTTGACCTCTTTTCAATTCAAAATGATTTTGTTTCCTATTTGTGTCCTTATGTTTAATTTTGTGACTTGATCTACATGATCTAAGTGCATGCATGTTGATGTCGAGTCTTGAAAAGTTATTCCTTTATGTTCTTTGAAAAGTAAATTAAAGTGTTTGTGTTAATGCAAGATTCTTGCATGATTTGCTAGAAAAAGCTTGGGATCCATTCTTGCATGTTAAATTTAAATGAAAGGATTATGATTTCTTGTATTGCATGCCTCGGTTTTGGAAGGAAATTAGGGAGGCAAGCTTTAAAATAATTTTCCTTACATGAACATGATTTAATTTAAATGTTGGTTTATTGCATGATGTATTCGGCCATGTATGGATCAAGATTCATGCCTCTTTATTTTGTGAGAACTTGACATGTGCTTCATGTCCTTGCATGATTTTTTATTTGTTTTAAGAAAAATAAATTAAAGTTTGATTATTTTCCCAAGTTGTAGCTCACGGTTTATTAGAAAGAAGAAGAAAATAATTACATGAATTATGTGTTTGATAATGCATGAATCTTGCTTTGAATTGTGAAGTGTTTTGGTCAATGCATTATAATTAGGTTAGTATTCCTTTCCATGAAATAAAAATGAAATGGTTTTTGAAACTAATTATGTGTGGATGATTGAATCAAGTGTTTGATTATGAAAATATTTAGTTGAAAATGAAATGTTTGGGTTGTGATGGTTTCAGTGTTTATGTGACTTGATTTCTCAAGTGTGTTGTGGACCGTGTGTGTTCTTGGGTTTGAATTTAATTTGATTTGATTTATTTGAAGTTGTGAGATTGTGTTTATGATTTTCTAAAGTCGCTTTATAACGAAAACATGAGTTTTTAAAGTGTTAATAATGAACTAAAAAGTATTTGAAACTAAAAAGAGTTTTACGATGTTTTCGGGTTTTTATTATACAACATTTCTTTGTTGTCCAAGTTTATTTAAGGTTGTTTCTTGATTTCTAAAAAATAAATTTATGAGACTCAAAGTTGGTTTTAGAAAATCCCGGATTGAAAACGATGAATTTTTCGGTGTTTTTGGAACATGTTTAAGGTGCTGTCCAGAATGGACCAGTAACCAAATAAATTAATTCAAACCATTTTATTAAATGTTTTCAAATGGTTTTATAAGATTTACAGTACTAGAGAATGGTTCCAATAAAACAACAATGTTTTCAGTTTTGTAATGAGGAACAGAAAGTTACGAGTCAAGAAAAGATTCTTAATGCAAGAAAATAACATAAGTATATTTTATTTAGTACGAGGAATCTTAAAGACAAGGGATTGAGGCAGTGGGCAGCACAAAGGATACGCGGAGACGGTACGCATTTAATAGCTGGACCTCAAGTGAGAGAGAAGCTATCCTAAGACACTGTGGTGTTTAGGTGATATATTAGGACGTTCCGTATCGTCTCAAAGATCGGAACTTAGTGGTTCGGAGTCAGTAGTATGAGTGGCAATTGTTTGATTGTGTGGCCACTTATATGAAGGTGACAATGACCACAATGCTATTGTCTGATGTTGTGTGTTGATAGCATGCTTTTATCTATTTATTTAATTATGTTTGATGATGTTCATTACTGTTGACTATAATGCGTAAACGGTTGATGGACGTCTGTTACGTCCTGAATAAGAAATGTAAGCGAAAAGAAATAAGGGGAGAAGGTAATGAAATTTGAAGTAAAGACACGATGAGAAAGGAATAATGATAAAGAGTTGAAATTGGGGGAAAAGAATGATGTTGATTATGAGCCAGAGATGGGGAAGAGTGATGATGATGTGACTTGAGTGGAGCTAGGCTCCTTTGTTTTCGGTTTTAGTCTGGGACTAGTGTTGAGTTGAGCTTGCTCCTCCATTAGCGTCCAGCAATGGTGTGGAGTTTGAAAAAGGTTTTGAAAAGCGGTCTTTGAAAAAGGTTGTTGAAGAAAGATTTTTGAAAAGATTTGTGAAAAGAGATTTTGTAGAGAATGGTGAAAAGAAAATTTTAGAAAAGGTTGTGAAAAGAAATTCTTTTGAAAATGTTTTGAACAGAGGTTCTGATAAATAATATAAAAAGTATTTTCAAAGAAGTTTTTGAAAAGAAATTTTGTGGAAGGCTGTGAAAAGAGATTTTAGAAATTGTGTGAAATGAGGTTTTGTGAAAGTTTACAAAATGGCATTTGAGGAAGTTGTGAAAAGATTGTTTGAGAAAAGATGATTGTGAGAAATGGAGTATGTTGAAAAAGTTTGAGAAACGAGATTGAGATTGTGATGAGGTCCCAGCTCTGTGCTATGTGAGTTTTCAGAAAGAGAGAGATTGTGCAAAGTTAGCGGTCGGGACTCACTGAAGGGATGTACGAAGGGTGAGCCGACCAATAGGTTAATTAAAAAAATAAAAGACTTTAAAAGACATTAACAACGAACGTGGTGAGATATGAGAGTTAACCCGAAGTAGTGGAGAGGAAGGAACGATAAGTATCTGCGGATACTTAGGACGAGATTGCATTAGGGGAGGACGATGACGGTGAAACGTCAAGAAGTCTAGAGTATTGTTATAGGCAGAACGAATTCCATAAGTGGTGCACTAACGTGGTGAGGACTGGGTCTAATACCGTGGTAAGTTCTGCGCGCGCACTATAACAATACTGTCGCCCCCTAGATTGCAAATCGAGAACAGTGAGAGGGACTGGAGTGGGGCATCTTGTTTGCCACTGCGAGGCAGTGTGCCATGTTATTATGTGAATTGATATTGAGGCTGAGCCTCCTGGTCTGGGACCATTTGTGTTGTGACAGCTGTCGTGCCCGCACGGTAAAGGTCCTGTACTCCTGTTTGCTTCCGACTAGGTGGATGGGTGGCCGAGGAGATGTAGGCTTGAGATGTGAGTGCTAACTACGAAAGAAACGCGTACCTAGATGATCCCTGAAATCCCCTAATCATCGATGGTTGTAATTCGATAACACATTGTAAGAAAAGATTTATAATTGTAAGAGTAAGGATTCAAGGAAGGTGAGGAATGAGAAGAGATTGAGAATGGAAATGTGGGAATGGCGTTGAATTCTATGGAAGGGATTGGAAATAAGAGTGGAGAGGTATGAAGGAAATGATAATAATAAGATATAATAAATGTGGAATGTGATAATGATGATGAAATGTCCACTTGTTATTTTGTGTGTACTGTGTTGTATGTTATTTGTGTGTGGTCCTATTATTTTACCTATCGCAATTCCACACCGTCGACGATTCGTCGTTCGGATCGCTTACTCTCTCCTGTTCGTTGGCATATCGGTGCTGCTGATATCTCAATGGGCAGACGGAGTATCGCATGAAGACCATCACTAAAGTCGAGATGAAGATAAAGCTGAGTGACAACTGAAAAGCAGCCACGAGGGTGACTTCATCTTCTGGAGCGAAGAAAGGGTACGAGAGGAGAGGAGAGCTTCTTCCGGAGATCTTCCTTAGAAGGAAGCGAAAGTAGCGTATTTAGGTTAAACCTGTGAGTTATGTTTTGAGTCAAGGATTACCAAGCAATGTGCCACTCATGTATTCTGGCCGAGTTTTACCTTATGTACTAAGGTCTACTTTATTTTGAAAATCAAACAATGTAATCTTTTGGAAATATCATGATGATTTGGAAACCGGTCATTTATGATGGTGAAAGTTTTATTAAAATAAATGCGTTTGTAACAACTCGGTTTCCAGCCAAAAAGGATGTTGAAGTACAACAACGATTTCTCAACAACGTCCTCATACACTTCAACAATGTTTTATAAAAAAAAAATTTGCCTCATTTTTACAACTTTAATGAGTAAAAGTTATCCATTTTTTATTTACGAAAATCGGGTTGTTACATAGAGCTATGGATATTTTATTCCTAATTTTCTTGCACCGGACGAGTTCTACACTTAACACCCTGATTTAACTCCCGATTTCACTTCTATGAGTCTACTTCTTGCTACCGATGCACCCTACGCAACCCCTAGTACTTAAAATTACTAATCACCTTGCTCCCAAAATTCTTTAAGCAGTTAATCTACCTATTCTCTGCACTATAAACCTATTAACTCACTAATTAGGCTTGGAATTAAATAAGGGATGTTACAAAACCCAATAGTAATTGGTCCTCATTCAGGTGGAGTCCTTTGAATGTTTTAAATAACATGATATCTGTCGAGCTTCCCTGGTCCAAAATGCTCTCATATGCTATTATTTATTTTACTGGTATAGGTGATCAGGAGTGTACCAGCAAGATGGTGAAGGTTGAAATTAAAGTTATTGCTCCAAGCTAGATGTCCCTACTTGCTTCAATACACAGTCTGGCAATGTAGAAGTTATTAGTACCACTAATCATGTTGACCCACAAGAGCAAGATTATCCTATTGCCCAAGATAGTGCACGAAGACTAATCAAAATGCCAACTAGATTTACTCAGAATAATCTGGTTGCTTATGCATTAACTGTAGCACAGGAAATTGATGGTGTTGAGCCAAATAATTACTCTTAAGCTATTTCTTGTGTTGATTATTTTAAATTGTCTTTAAACCTTTGCCCAAAGACGGAGGAAGAAAAGGAACGCTTGTCATATGTTCCTTATTCTAGTGCAATTGGATGTCTCATGTATGTCATGGTTTGCACGAAGCCCGATTTAGCTTATGCCGTTAGTGTTGTCAGTACATATAGGCTTAATTATGTTTCCAGTTCTTAAACTTTAGGGTCATTTTGTCCCAAGTCCTTGTTTTTTTTTTCAATGTTTGACTCCCCGAAGTAACTTTTGAGTTTCACATATACCCGTGCTACCAATTTCGGCCGAATTTTGCAAACATGTCACACCGAAATCCTAGTCAGACGCAAGAGGTTAGTCACGTGGTACCACATGATGCCATGTGGATGAAGAACTTTTTTTGAAATTAAAGAATCTAAAAAAGTTAATATTTTTTATATTTTTAGTTTAAAAATAAAAATAAAAAAGAATTGGAGAGAGAGGTCATCTTCACCCATGTTGCATCACGTGGCTAACTTTCTGCGTCTGACTAGGATTCTGGTATGATATGTCAGCAAAATTTGGTCATAATTGGTAGAAAGGGTATATGGCGTACCCAGAAATAACTTCGGGGAGCCAGACATTAGAAATGTCCTATGACAAAATGACCCTACAGTTCAAGGACTTGGCACATAATTAAGCCGTAGATATATGTATAATCCTGGCAAGGATAATTGGAATGCTATAAAATGGATCCTTCGTTATTTAAAAGGTACTGCAGATGTTGGTTTAGTGTTTGATATGGAGAAGGCTAAATTTGATAACGTAGTTGGTTATGTTGATTCTAATTATGGTAGTGATCTTGACCTGAGAAGGTTTCTTTTTGGTTACATCTTCACTTTTTGTGATGATGCTATTAGTTGGTGTGCATCTCTTCAGTCTATTACAACATTGTTTACTACTGGATTTGAATATGTTGCAACTATAGGTGTTCGGAAGCTATTTGGCTTAGTGGCTTTGTTGTTGAATTTGGATTGAATCAAGATGTTCTTGTTGTGTTTGTGATAGCCAACGTGCTATATATTTGACTTAGAACCATATGTATCATAGTAAGACCAGACATATTGATTTGAAGTGCCACTTCATCAGAGATATAGTCTACAAGTGAAATTACAGTGAAGATTCACACTCTTGACAATCCAACAGACATGTTGACAAAGCCACTTCCTATTGTCAAGTTCAAGCATTGTTTGGAATTGGTTGGTGCATACAATACTTGACTGCCCTTCCAGGCTTATTTTTACAAAGAGTATGCAATTAATTATTTATTTATTTATTTATTTATTTTATGGGGAATTCGAGCCAAGGTGAAAATTTGTTGGGATTTGTTTCGAATTCCCTTTATCCAAAATAGGAGTTTAAGATATGATAGAGTTATTGTATTTAATCTTTTTTTCATATCTTATTGATTCTTATTTTATTTTCATATCTTATCCTTAGATATCTTTAACCTATTTTGTGATTAAGTTTTGGAAAATTATAAATTATATGTCAAGGGTTCATGTTAAACATGTCTCACACAACACAATTCTCTCATTCGCCCACATAGTGAATAATATTGCTTTTTCTTTTCCTTTGCCGGTGAAGCTTTTTCCCCTCTAATTTGATATTTTCCTCCACGTAAATATTGGGTATCATCTCTTCCTATACTACTCTATATTCCTAGTTAAATTTCTATGCCTTTAACACTATTCTGCTTTGATGCCTTACCGTCATGGTCTTATGGACCTTAAACTTGGATTTCTGAACCAAAAAAAACAAACTATTTTGCTAAAAGGTGCGAATGTTTATCCTGCTCATGAAAAGTGCAAACCAGCGTCTTAGTGTAGAGAGCTAGTGGTGTTCCTCAACTATCGTTGGGACATGTTTAGCAACCAACTTGTTCATTCATCATAATCATTTAATTAGCTATTGCCTCCAATATAGGCTATACAAAGTCATAAACAACACTGGCAACATCTCAGGACTCAAGAATCTGGATAATCAGATTACTAACTTAGCTACTACTAAAACAATTAAAATGCTCATATAAAATGGGTATCTATCATTGCCAACCACTAACAATATATCATCTCTATAAGAAGCTTTGATCTTACATTATATACAAGTTCCAAAAAATAAAAGTCAATACAGCTGTGCTTCTTCTTGCTTACAAAATGTGGTCCTTCAAAATGCAGTCATCAGATGTGAAAAAGCTTTGTTCAAGATTAAGCAGATAGAGGAAACTCCATTTCCTGCAAATTAATATTTAAGTTATCAGCACCAATTAGCGATACATAATGAAATACTGATTGTAATGGCAAAACTAGCTGGGACAATACATCCAACGATAAGCCACAAGATCATCATTAATCTAAGGCGTAACATAACTAAAACAATGAGTCAATGGCTGCAAGAAGTTGAATGGTACATAGCAGTGGGAGAAAAATGATGAGCTTGTCAGAAGAGAGCTCTAAAGGCTCCTGGAAAGACTGCATGAGGCTGCAAATTGAAAGCCTGGACTTGCTGAAACACAAACTTCTGATGAGTTCATGAGGCAAAGGAGCTGGGAACTTGTATAACAGATTAGGGCCTGGACGGAAAACTCTTAGGCGGCAGTTATGGCAGGAAAAGCGAGGATGTGCAAAACAGGAGACTGCAGCTGCTAGGTTTTTTTGTCAATGGCTAAAGGTTGTTACTTGTAACCCTAAAACAATCTTTTAAATTGGTAAAAATTGGGCAAAGTAAGGATTTTGCCCCGGCTCAGTATCACAGGTGCTACAGGCAAGAAATCATCAACAATATGCCACCATCACAGCAACAACAACCACGACATGAGGGCAATCCGATAGTGGTCACAAAACCAGAATATGACACGCTGCTGCTTTAGCAGCATGGAATGCCACACCTGAGGTATGTGCTACCCTTATTTCATTGTGATTTTTCCAAGACTAGTGATACTTTCATTAATATAAAGTTAGAAGCTGCTGCTGAAAGCAGAACAAATTGAGATAGCAATTTACAAAAAAGCAATTCAAAGTTAATGACTGTTAATGTCAATCTGACAATCAACATTAAGTCAAACAAAAGCAAGAATATTTACTAGCACTGGCATATTGACATACAAAAACACCAATCGACTAGAATTTTTTTTATATTTAAAATTATTAATTTTTTATGATAGGCAATTGGAATACATACACCCGTTAAATATGTTAAACGGACATGGAATCAAATCCTGTAAAGTGTCTCTTTGCTTGCGGGGGTATGACTGGGTAGTGGAATATGTAATTAAAAGGTGACTACACAAGTACACAACAACCTTGCTGTAGTGCCGAGGCTCACCTTCACTCATTAAATATGATAATGTGCAATTTAATTTGCCAGTATAATTTAAAAAAGCATCCGCTTTAGGCATCAATGATGCAATATGGTAAAGCATTTGAGACATTAAAAGTCAGCAGATGAAGAAAGAAGGGAATAAATAGTATTTCAAAAGCTGATAATGGAATTCTCTTACAAAACAAACATGACAACAGTTCAGATGGCAATTTCAATCATGCTTTAGATAGTTATTGTGAAGTATGTGACTCGAAAACCAAACTTATGCATGATCTTTAACATATTTTACCAAATTATCAATATACCTTTTATAAAGGAGCATAAGTTGAACACCGCAACTAGGCATAAAACATTAATAACCAAAACTATCTTATATATTCATGTTACTTGTTTAGAAATAGATGCTATATTGCCACATGTGAACTAAATCAACATCAGCAACTAAGGAATTAACAGAAATTTATAGGACCTCAGATAATATTCACGGAATCACCTACATATCCTATTAACAGAAATTTTAAACATAATGAATTAGATCCATAGATCATTCCACTTACATGGTCGTTCATCAGTCCATTTTTTCCAACTCAGGACCTCATCGTTAGGTTAAATTCTCATCGTGAACAAACTAAGTTCTTTCAAGAAAGATTAACAGACTACGAAATTTTTCAATCATGGTAGTTTCACATCAGAAAGCCCATTTTGAATAAAATACCCTTTGTATATTACATACAGTTGTAAGGGTCGTCATTAAAAATATACTAATATTTTGTATTATTGCAGATTGTAGTTTTATTAGGGAAGATAAATTTTTACCTAACTTTTTAGCTTTAGTTTAGGCAAGTAATCATTTTCTAGTCTATATAATATAATACCCCTGTATGTATATCTTTATCCATTCAGAAATAACATTATTTGGTCCTTTCCTTTCAAGTTGGTATCAACTCCCAATTAGGGAGATTCTGCTTCTGCAACCAACCCTAGCCTACCTTTATGGCAGCTGACACCACAGCTTCATTGCGGCTAGCCCTTTTGCAACTTGAGAATGAAAGATATTAATTTGCCGCCTTGAGGGGGATTGATTTAAAGGTCCACATTAAAAACAGAATATTGTGTAGTTATTCGAGCTTGTACAATTTTTAGGACAGATTGTGCCTCATTTTTAGCACTAGTTTAGGCAATTAATTATTTCTTAGTCTGTATAATGTGAACCCTGTATAGTGTTATTCATTCAAGTAAGGCAATCATTCATGAACTATTAACTCTTATAAGAATCACAATAATGGACACAGTGTAACCATAGTATTGACCTATAATTTAAAAAATAAACCCTATAGCTGTTTGGTATGCGGTCACTTAATTACTCAAGCACTTCAACTTATAATAATAAAAATAATTAACAAAAAGAAAAGTTCAAAGGTTAAGTACGACTGCCAAGAATGAACACCAAAAAATCAGCACATTAAGACTCTATTGTTAGAGGAAACCTTAAATTAAAGTCAGTGGATACAGGCATACAGCCTAACAGGCAGTAGAATAGAGTCATTCATACTAAATAAGATGATATGACTACAAATAAAATGAATAATTTGGCAAAGAAACTGAACTTGAAAAGGGTGAATCTCATGAAGGGAAAGTTTTAGGAACATATGTTCAATTCAATATATTAAATAAAATACCACCAACAAACGACAGATTGAACATAAACAGAAAGAAAAGGATATAAACAAACAAATTTGGACTGCTAGAGGTAGCAGAAACAACATAAATGGCCTATACAACAGAGCAACCATGATACCAATAAGTAAGAAAAGCACACGATAAAAAGTCATTAAAACACATAGTGTGCGTATGGTATAGCTGACAAAACTAGATTATGATTATATTTATCAAGACTATAATATGTTAAATTTAGAATCTATTTATGTTTGGGTACCTTAGCTGAAAAGTGAATTTAAGTTAACCTGTTTCATTTGGATTGTGTAAAAGAGAAGTAAAGTTGAGTGCGAAAAAATAACCTCCACAAAAAAATTAAAAAAAAAAAAAAAGCAACACCTCAAAATTGGAGCTTGGAGTTTTAGCTTTTTTTCTCAAAAATAAAATCTCTTTGTATAATTTAATCTCTATGGCAAACATGTTGTTGATTCACAAAATAGATTATTTTTCTTAAAGTAAGATAAAACTTCAATCTCTAATCTTTACCAAACATGAACTACTCAATCCTCAACTAATACCAGATTATAAATATTAAACTCTCGATCATTTGAAGAAGATCTGGATGTTACAAAGACCACAATATGTAGTTTCCAGTGAACAACATATCCCTATAACTTGTACAGTTAATAGACTTTTACATAGGAGATTGGACAGAGTGCCAGAAAAAACTAAGATACATAAATAGAAGACAACGGTGAAAAGATGTAAGTTAAAAGGAAGAACTTGGCTTTACCTCAGTGTACATAGGCAAAAACTCGGCTTCAACATATTAAAAAGTCTAGGAACCTCTCAAAAATCATTCAGTTACAGATAGAGAGCTTTCCTGTCACCTCATCAGCTACCCCATAATCAAGGCTGAGCTCTCTCATTGGAGGGATGCTCTCCATTGCAAATAGCATTAGACGAGGGAACATCAAATTATTGTGATCATACAGAACAAACTGAACGAACACATTTGGAGTCGAACTATGACTTATATAGCAAGCAACATTCCTCAAAGTTGACACATCCAAGGCAAAATCTAAAGGAGGAATTGATGGATATGATGGACGCTCATACTCGGGGTTTATTAGAGATAAATCACCCCATTCTGCCCACCTATCAGAAAACCGATTCGGATATATCAATCTATCACCATTCATCGTCAAAATTTCGCTTTGCTCCCTAGTCAGAACAACCCCTGTGTACTCACAGATAAAAGCACCAGCTTGAATAAGGTCCAAGGACCTAACTCCCCAACCAGTTTCCATAGATCTAAACACTTCCAACCTATTCTTCAACCCCTTTTGTGTAACACGGTTTCGACAATGAGGAGGACAATGGCAAAAAGGGCCACATTCAAAAACTAAAGGCTTCCCTCTTAAGAGAATCCCATTCAGATTATAAGGAAATTCCCCTCCATTTTTCATAGCACAAAAACATCCATCACCGCAACCGTCCACACACTCACAACCTGTAACTCTTCCACTTTGATGAAACACCACAGGCTGAAAATTAGTCTTTGGAAGATACTCAAAATGAAGAGGGTCATTGAATGTATCTATATCATTAAACAGACGTACTGGGGTACTCTCCTTCTTGTTTGAAATATCAAGAGAAAGATATTTAAAATTCGACGGATCTTTCCAAAGCATCATAGCTTCTTTAAGCACCGAGCTACCCATCTTAGATTGCCCATCAATTCTGCACAGCTTAAACTTAAAAACACCAAAGCCAGACTTCCCAACATCAAACCAGCAATTAACAATTCTATACAACCCATCATAAACATACACCTTACCAGAAGCGGTGGCAGTTCCTTCACACCGAACCCCACGAATAACCCTGACTTCAATGCCATATTGCATACTTCTTTCCATGGCAAGGTTGCCTCCTTCCAACTTCTGGTGAAAAACTTGTTTAAAGTGCTTGTCTTGCCCTCCATGACCAGAATAAATGATCACATCGCCCTCATCGAGATCATCCTCATATCCTCCAGAAACTATGACACTAGTAGCTATTGGTTCCCCGTTCGAGCTGAAACTAGCTGGAAGATAATCAATTCCAGCTTGTGGTTGACCATGTAACCCAACCACACATAACTCCATCCTATACAGAAACACGTCCCCAATGCAAACACCAGGAATCGCGCCAACAATCCTCTGATCGCGATTAAGCCACAACCCAGCACTCCTCATCGAATTCGAAGCTTTTAAATCTGCTCTCGCCTTCCTGTTATCCGATTCCGCCTTCCTCTCCTCCTCCTTCGTCCACTTCACACGCAACGAGTCATAGATCAACCTCGTCTTCCTCACCACCTCACGAAAATGTCGCTGCTCCTTGACACCTCCGAAATCCGTCACCCTCACCAGCTCCTTCACCGCCCGGCTTCGAGGTGTAGTCAGCGCCCCCGCCCCCGCCCCCGGAGAATCCTGGCTGTCGAATCCTGGCGGCACCGGGACGATGGCCCCCGCCCCCGGAGAATCCAGGCTCTGGAATCCTGGCGGCACCGGGACGATGGCGCCGGAATTCATGTCCAAAACGGCGTCTTTCGGATCGTTGTTGGAATCTGGGAGTTGCTGCAGGCCCTTCGAGAACGCAATCCTGAAGATTTCTGAGAGTTGGTGGAAGTCCGTGACGGCGTCGTTTTCGTTGTTGTTGTTGTTAATGTCGAAGGAGCCAGCTGGAGCAGCTAGGGTTTCGTCGCCGAAGAGGTTTAGGAGAGGGTGGGACCCATGTGAAAAGTTCTGTTGTTGGTGGGGCCCTTGTTGCGGGGTCGGTGTATCGACCCATCCCTCGAAAGGTTCGAGCTTGGGAATGAGTATCTGGGTGGTGGCATTTGCTGACGTAGCAGCGGTGGCTGTCGCGGCGGCGGAGGTAGCGGCGGCATGGATGGGGAAGGTGATTCCGGGCGGAGGAGGAAGGAAAGTTGTGGAGTTGGGGTTTAGAGAAGGGAAGAGGGCATACATATCAATATTATTATTATTATTATTATTACAATCCATGTTATTATTTATATAAAAATAAAAATAAAAAGAAGAAAATATGAATGTAGGGTTTTAGAATAGAGACATGGGATGGATTGCAGTGGTTGTTGTCATGTGTGAGAGAGAGAAAGGACAGAGAGGAGAGAGATAGAGAGAGAGGGAGGAGAGAGAGAGAGGGGAGTTTTTAAGACATTTGGGTGTTGGGGTATGGAAGTACAGGGAGGAGCTTGTGCGTCTGAAAAGTGTCAATAGATCTCAGTTTGAGTTTGAACTTCAAATTTCAGAACATGAACAGTAGTTTTAAGAAAATGAAAGTAGCAGAGATAAAACACAAAGAGGAACTCCTGAAGATATATATACTGCTTAGGCCTTTGATGTAAGAAAAAATATTATTTTGGTCAAAAGATTAAAAAAAATTATTTTGGTCAAAGATTAAAAAAAATTAATTATTTTTTTATATTACTATAATTATTCTTAAAATAATTTTAGAAAGTGATTATTTCATCTACTTTTTGTTTCATTTCCAATGCAAATTTTCAAAAGTAGCTTTATTTCTTATCAATTTCAGAAAATTAAATATACTCAACTAACTTATAAGAAAAATTTGGACTTATAAATTTTTTTCACTCCCACAAAATTTAACAAGTGCCCTTAAAAAGACCCAATTAATGAATAAGTATTAAAAATTTATCCTAAACTAAAGTTAAAATAGCACTAAATTAAAAAATTAAATTATATATTATGTATATCTTATTATTTATTATTTGATGAATTATGCATCAAATTGTTACTTTTTTTAAAAAGTCATTAAATTATTATTTGGTTAATTTGGTAAACAATGCTTTAAAAAAATAAAATGGAAAGAGTATAAGTTTTTATTTAAATTTTTTTATTAGATTTTATGACCAAATTAAGTGTAATTATATTAGTATGTTGTGTGATGGTCTGCACGCCCCGGCGCGCGATGTGCGAGAAAGCTCAATTGAGCCAATTTCTGATCAGTTTTGAGGGATTTTGATAAGATTAGACTTTTATATATTTATTTTAGGATGAATATTAGGTTTAGAGCAAGTTTTTAGTCAGTTAATCAGTGATGAATGGTAATTAGGATTCAATAGATAGTTTTAGAAAGGAGATTTACACAATTTTGGGAGCATTTGAAGGAGGAATCCGGAGAAGATTGAAGATTTGAAGCACATATCTTTGGTAATTTAGGAATAAATATCATAGTTATTTGTTTTCTTCTTCTCTTTCATTATGTGTAACTAAATCTTTTGTGTTAGGAATTAACGTTTTTTAGTTTTAAATCATGTGTTTAATTGTGTTTTTAATGTTATGCATAGAAGTAGCTAATCTATGTTTTGGATTTCTAAATCCGAAATTGGAAAATTAGGATTTTGAATAGGTTATGCAATTAAACAATATAATGAGTCAACTTGTAGGAATACTTTTGAATTATTATATAACTTGATAATTCACTGTTCTTAATTAAGGTTATTCAATGGATTAAATTTCTAAGGAATTAGGATTTAATAAATTGGATAATAAACAGTAATTTCATAAGAGGAATCTAGGAATTACTATTTTTTGAATTTGTTCTTGATTTGAATGAAAAATATTGATTTATAATAAATAAGTGAATATACAATGAAACTAAGTTCCTAACCAAGTTCTTCCATTTTATTTCTCTTCTATTTTATTTTCAGCATATAATTCTTCTTTTTAATTTATTTATTTAATTCTGAATTTTGCATTTTAATAGATTTTATTCTAGATTTTACCTTAGGTAGAGATAGATTGAACAATTCTGAGTTCCTGTGGTTACGATATCAGGTCTTAACCGACTATATTACTTTGCGATCTAGTATACTTGCTAGAGAGTGATCAAGTTTTTGGCGCCGTTGTCGGGGACTTGAATTAGTTTAATCTGTTTTGGCACTAAGAAGTAATTTGGAGTGAAATCTATTTTTTTTATTTAATTGAAATGTATAATAATGATTTGTGAAGAGTTAGAATTTTTTGATTTTGTTTTGGTTTCACATCCTCTTACTTATGATGCAAATACGCCTATTAGTGAGATTGAAAAGTTTTATAAGAAATCTTTCATAGAAAAGACAGTACAAGAGTTTTCCATTAAGGAAGGCTTAAGTACTAATTTCTATGAAAATTTTGAAGAAAAAGAAATTAAAGTGCATCATGAGAAAGAAGAAGTGAAACAAAATAAAATAAATGGGGATAGAATAATAATAGAAAAATTTGACTCATCCTTGCGTGCTGAAATTTCTGAACTTAAAAATTGTGTTAAATCCTTAGCATGTTTGGATGATTCAAAAATTTTCAATTATGTTCGACCCTTAAATTTACATGATGTTTTTCCAGAACATCAACACAAATCATTGTTGTATAATGGGATGAATAAAGATCCTAATAATTTTGTTTTTCTTGTTCATGAAATTAACACCTTCATGAATGGGGAAAAAGTCAAATTTTCTAAGATGATGCATGATGTAAGGAATATACCTTTTGACCCTGGTGGGATTGGATTTATTTCTAAAATTTCCTTACTTCATCCATGCTCATTCCCATGGGACATGGGAGTAACTTGTTATTCCTATATCACATGGGAATTGAGCCATAGAATTTGGGATCCTGGTGGATTCTTTGTAATTATGTAGTAGTGTAGGTTTTATTTTATTTTTTTGTTAGTGAATAAGGAATTGAAACTTTTTATAAGTGATTACTAATGAGGTGCTTTATAGCACTATTTTTAGTTGTTCATGTGACTCAGGTAAATAAAGTTTGGGAATTTTCTCCATGTTGCATTAATAGAAAAAGCTGTGCTACAAAGGTAAGTTTCTTAATTCCTTATAATAGTTGATTTTAGTTTAGGAAATTAGTTTTTAATATAGGTAATTTTAATTTAGTTATTTTTAATTTTATTTTTAAATTTTTTATTATACTGTAAATTAAAAAAAAATGGCCTGTACAATACCCCCGCGCCTGGGCGCAGAGGACCGCGCGCCTGGGCGCGCTCGAGGCGTTATCAGATACGCCAGAAGCAGTTATCCCCCATTCTTCCAATTCATTCAATTTCATTCTTCCCCAATTCGAACCCTAACCCCCAATTTCTCAAATTCAACAAAATCTTCCTCAAATCCTCAAATTTTTTCAACAAAACTCAATATTCCTTCTTCCTTTTCCATTATTCTTCCCTATTCTTCAAGGATTTTCAAGTTTTTCTCCTCTTCTCTACCCTTCCAGTCAATTCGGTTTTTCTCTCTCAAGGGCAAAGGGACACGAATTTCTTCATTATTTTGGGTAAGAATCACTTTTCTATACTCCCTGTACTGTTGTGGTTGATTTTGGAGTTAAGAGTTAGTGATTTAGAGCTTGGTTTTTGAGTTCTAGAGAGTGCCCACTGTAACAGCCCGATTTTCACTTCCAAAACCTTAACTGATTTATTAGTAATTTGTTGCAAAAATGAGGCCATTTTTTTTTTAAACATAAGTTCATTAGTGATTAACATCACCCTTTGAAAATCGAGTTGTCACTTTCGAAACTTCCCATACAAACACCATCATGAAACATAACATCATTTCCATTACGATTAAAACATAAGCCATAAGTACTGGAGTCACACTCCAAAAAGTTTTCCAAAAATAGGCCATGATCACAAAAGATTACAAACCATAATTTAAAAGTAGCTTAATTACATCCATGGTACGTCACAAAGTAATCCTCGATTGGAACTTCGATCCTAGACACACTACACATCTAGACACAGAACACAGGACATCACTCTTTAGCTGAACTAGCGTCCGTCTCCATATATTCACTTGAATCCGCCTCCGCTTCGTGACCAGAGTCACTAGCGTCTTCTTCCTCCATCGGTTGAGGAATCACAGCCGTCAATGGTGCGGGATCACCATCATACTCGTGATGCTCCCTCGGTCCACCGTCTTGATAGTCACGGAGAGTGACTTGTCCCACGTGCACGTCCAGACTCTTTCCTCGCAGAATATGCCTTGGATCATCAATATCCAATCGAGTTTCACCTCTCCAAATCCAGCCTTCAGGAACAACCTCCCATGCTCCTTCCTGAAGAGGCCACATGTGGATTTCTACATGATACGCCATCTACCCATTGCAATACCGGCAAAATCCAATACGACAAACAGGTAAGAGAGAGTCAGTGTGCCATACACTAACGAGTTGACCGTAAGGTCTCAAGGTAGACTCGATAGAAAGAAAGACAGATGACAGATGACAATTTGACCAGTATACAGGGCGAGATAAGGTAACCAGGATGTAGAGGATAAACAGAATATGATAAATAGACAGAACAAGATAGCAAAGCAAGTAATCATCATATGAACAAAGCATAATAAACAAAATATGCAAAGTATATAAATGGCATATAAGGCACATAAAAGTAAAGTATAACTCATCCATCGAAATCATGATTCGCATTCCTGAACAACACCTTACTTACTCAATCTTTTCCAACATTCAATTATATCTTTATTCTTTGAATATTAAGTCTTATCATAACTCAGCTCACTCAATGAGGTAGGGGGAAAACCATCACTGAGGAAAACGCACACGTCTACATCTCCTCGGTATCCATCCAAACCTAGTCGGAAGCCAACAGGATTACATGACCTTTACCACGCGGGCACGACAGCTGTCTCAACAATTCATTGGTCCCAGACCAGGAGGACTATAGCCTCGATCAATTCAATTCACATAATATCATTAATCAACGCTCACTGTACACGCAGTGGCAAATCACAATGCCCCGTTCCAGTTCCTCTCACTGTTGTAGACTTGCAATCAAGGGGGTGACAGTATCATTTCTAGTTAGCTATGCGGAACTTGCCACGGCATTGGACCCAGTCCCTACCACGTTAGTATACCACTTGTGGGATTCGTTCCGCCTAGAAATATACTCTAGGCTTCTTGACGTTCACCGTCCTTGCCCTCCCCTCATGCAATCCCCACCTGAGTATCCGCAGATACCCATAGTATCTTCCTCTCCACTACTTCGCACTCTCATACCTCACCCCGTATGTTAGTCTTTTAATGTCTTTTAAGTCTTTTAATGTCTTATAATTAACCTACGGTCGGCTTGCCCTTAGTCCATCCCTTTGACAAGACCCGACCACTAAGGGTTATCTCTTTTCCCCACTTTCACATATCATTCTTTCGCTTTCTCAAGCCACTTGGCACAATCACATCATTCCATAGGAATTCACATAGCTCTCTTTAACGATCATTCTCCGTCTTGGAATCCATCAGCACGATCTCAGCTCCACGAGTATAGACTCCTCGTCCAGTGCGTTGTTGCTCCATGAAACTTTCTTGGATCTCATGTCATATCACTTTTCCATTTATCTTCCATTATTACTCTTTCTTTATAATTTTCATTATCATTAATCATCCCAGCCAGATAAACAGAGTATAATATTTAACCACATAATCGTAAAGAGAACTAATACAAGACAGAAATGAACATGCATCAAATTTAATAAAACATATAAGCATATAACACATAATAGGTCACATAAGCCTTTCCACATCACCACACGAGCAACTACGTTACGGGCTCACCGCACTCTCACTCACTTACTCACTCACCTCTTAATCCAGCAAGAGAAACACTTTGACCTCGAAAATTTCTAGCGTCTCTTTGAGAATCGTTCCCACCGTCCACTGAATACCTCAAGGTAAAATAAATACACTTTTATTAAAACTATTTCAATTAAAAATCACGACTTGGTCTCTTTAATGGAAAATCCTTTACTTTCTTTATCCTCTTTGTAAATACAGACGTTTTTCTTTTTCTAAAACAAAGCACAATCCTTTCTAATATTTGAAATCCATTAAAAATCATTTGAAAACTCACATTAGAATAAATACAATAAATAGTTTATGTGGCTGTATGAAATAAGTCCAACCACCCTTTTCACTTTGTAAAACATGGAAAAATCAATAATTTTTATTCTAACTTTTTATATATCAAATAACACTTGAAATCCACGCTTTTCACAACTCAAAAACACTTTTTAAATTAAAAAAAAACCTTGAAATAAAATCTTGGATAGCAAAGAACTAAAAATCAAAACCATGAAAATACTTTTAGAAATAATCAAATACATTTATTTATTTTCTTTCATGAAAACCGAATTGAACAAAACCAAAACAACACAATTCAAATAAAATTTTTCTTAAAACAAAGTCACAAAACATAATCATTTCAATAAGTCAATCACATGCAAAAAGGAATCTAGCCTATTAATCTAGCATAGGCCGAATCATCATCATAGGAAAAACAAAGTCTTTGATGCACTTTTTCTTCATGCAAAAACCTTAAAATACTAAATTAAAAACATGCATTTCAAACACATGGTTTTAGAAAAATACCACTCCCTTTTTCTTCCCAAAACCGTGACCTATTAGTCACTTCAAACTTGTTTTCATTTTTATTTTCTTTTGCATGCACTTTTAAAAATCATTTGAAGTAAAAGAGAATCACATGCAAAAGCCTTTTCATGAAAAACAATCATGATCTTCTTGTTTTCAAAGCTTGACCGAAAACTCATCAACAAAATCAAATGAAAAACTTAAATCTTTAGCCTTCAAACACAAATAAACTTAGATCAAAGTAAAACCATTTTGCAAAAGTTGTTTTCCTTTACTTTCTCATCAAAACCGTGACATGCAAACCAAGAAACAAGACTTTTTGAGTTCAAAAATCACATGCAAGACTTCAAGATCAAAGCTATTGAAAATCAAGGCAAGAATCAAATCCTTTTTCAAGATCAAAACAAAAGATCAAAGCCTTTTTGAAAAGAAAACCAAAGATCAAAGCTTAGAAAAATCAAAGTTAAAATCAAAGCATCCAGGCCACCTAGATCAACTTTAACAAACATCAAACCAACATGCATGAACTCAAAACAAAATAAAAATCATCACAACCTAATTTTTCTAGACATGGCCGAATGGTAGAGTCCATGGCTTAAGGTTCTACAAGTTTGTTTGGCTCTTGAAACTCAAGATCAAAGCTAAACAATAACATACAAACATAGATCTACATAAAAATTAAACATGCAACAACATTTAGACCTTACAAGACTTGGAAAAATAAGAACTACTCCTAACACTCTATGATCTTCGAGTAAACCAAAGAAAAAGAGAAGATCTTCAACCACCTTCACTTGATCTTCAAGGAATCCCAAGGCTTTTGGGTTTGATCTCCTTCTTTTCCTCCTTCAAGCTCTCGGCCTCACTCTCTCTCTCTCTATCTCTCTCTAAGAGTTTGATGATACTCTTAGAAATGTGTTTAGAATGGAATGGGAAATGTGACGGAAAGAGTTGGAAATGAACTATGGCTTTGGGCTTATATATAGACAAACGAACATTTCCCTTCTTGCCCTTAAGGAATTTCGGTCATGAGTGAATTGGTGAGGGTGATTTTGGCTTCACAAAAGTTTGCATGGCTTAAGGCCAAGTCATGAGACAACTGGATTGAATTAAGGCTTAATCCTTCATCCTATTGGTTGGTCATCCCTTAACTATGCTTTACACTAAACTAAACCTATATGCTACTCGTCTACTACCTTAGGGTTCAAGAAAGTCAAGACTCTATCATGCATGCACATACATACATATATGGCCGAATGCACACATGCACACACATACACATAGAAAGTCATTTTTATTTCCTTTCTTATAAAATCACAATTTTCCTTAAAATATAAAATATTAAATACTTAATTATTTCAACTCAAAAATTCAACCCAAAACTCATAATATTTTCTCACAAAAAAATTCATTTTCTTTAAAATCCTTTATCACTTGAAATCATAAAAGAAATTTAATTCAAGAAATTTTCTTTCAAAACACTCTTTTTAAAACACTTTCTCAAAATAATCTCTTTATCATCAAAACAAATATGAGGTATTCAGACGGGGTGTTACACCCACCAAGTGTTCGATCATTTGTTTTTAGTTAATTCTGAGCTTTTAGGATGCCTAGGGGAAAAAGACCAGTTGTAGGGAGTGCTAGTAATGATTTGGGGAAGACCTTCGAGCATTCGAGGGTCTCCGACTATTATGAAGGGAAGATGGTGAAGAGGGGTATAACCCCGGAAACGAGTATGCTATATAAGAGCGAGGGGCCGGTAGGGAGGCGTGTTGTTGGGGTTAGTAGTATTGAGGAGGTGAAGGAGACCCTGTTAATTAACAGGTGGTTGGATTGGATTAGGGAGCCTGACGAGGTGTTTAGCAAGTTCCTGGTGTGGGAATTTTATGCTAACGCCTGCGAACAAGTTTGAGTTGGATGGTACTCATAGGAGGGTATCGTATGTCCGAGGAGTTGAGGTGCCTTATGATGCTGACACTATTGCTCGTGTCATGGGACTTCAGTCTTACCCTTTGGAGGCGGCACGCCGGCACCTGCTATGTTTACTGTGGCTAGTTTTGATAATGAGGAGGAGTACCCGCTGAACATGGTGAAGGATGCTTTGTTCTTGGTAGACAAGGATTGGAACTTGACTACGTCTGGAGTAGTCAAGCATGTTTACCAGAAGAACTTGGTGGGAGCGGCTAGATTTTGGGTCAGATTCATTGTGCATAATTTGGATCCACATTCTCATGACACTGAGGTACAGCCAGGGGTTTGTAGACTGATATATGCCCTTCGCCGTGGTATCATAGTAGACGCTGCATCTATTATCTCTGACTGGATGCATCGTTTTGCTAAGAAGGAGGCAGGATATGTAGGTTTTCCTTGGGTGATCACCCGACTGTGCGCTGCAGCCGGTGTTGATTTTCGTGGGGATGTGAGGGATCTTAGGAGGACCCTGAAGATGACCAGAGCTACATGGGACATGTTTATCGGCCGATCTATAGAGGTAGCTAGAGCCGGTCCACCCCAGTCACAGAGCCATATCCTAGTTCAGTAGCCTCAAGATGAGGCAGGTCCTTACAGCCAGCCAACACAGCAGAGGGGAGGTGATGATGGGAAGATCATTGGGATGTTACAGCGTTTGCTTCGGAGACAGAGCAGAGCAGCTGAGTTCCAGCGCAAAGAGATTGCTCGGAAGGAGACAGGCAATGTTGGCTTCCCTTGGGTTTACCCGGATGTGCACTGCAGCTGGGGTTGATTTCAGAGCTGATGTGAGGGACCTAAAGAGGACCCCTAGGATGACTAAGGCCACCTGGGATTCATACAGTGTTCGAGCTATAGAGACGGTCAGAGAGGGCCCACCACCACAGCAACAGCAGCTTATCCCACCACCAGCACAGCAGCAGCATTCTGAGGCAGGACCTTCCAGCCAGCCGGCGAGGCAGTCGGGCGGCATGGATGAGGTCATTGGGTTAATGCAGCGTATGCTGTAACACCCCAATTTGGACATAGAATTTTTCATAAAAATTTGCGCCATTTTTTTTATAACATTTCTAAAACATTTCCTTTAATTTATTTTGAAAAGATTAACTTTAACCAATATACATTACTTAGCTTTGTTTACCAAATATCCGAGATGTTATTCTATTCCAAACTGAGACATTAACATTACACATTCCAAAACTCCTTTCCTTAAAATATTATTTCCTCTAAGGACTAATTGCTGAAAACATTTGATTACCTTTTAAAAATTCGACAAAAGACTTCAATTGAGAAGTAAAAGAATTTATTCTTATAATCGAGTAATTACATCAATTCAATTGTTTTACAAAAAGGTCACGGCCCCTAAGGTCATGACATTTGATAAAATAAAATACTGAATAAAAGTTCTATGCTAATACTAGAGATTACATAGTCCTATCAGAGCAGACAGACTCAATCTAACTATTGAGGCCTAAGACATGCCATCCGAGTCTCAAACACATGCCATCCAATCAGCTTCACTTTAAAATAATCCCAATGCACTATCCACTATTTGAAACTTCCACACGACCATGACTTGATCTGCCATCTGTGGACATCATTCCCAATGTCCACAGAAAAAGGGAAAGCAGAGAGAGTAAGCGATCCGAACGAATTAATCGTCGATGACATGTACTTACTCTAAGGGATCACATTAAGATTCACACACATACATATACATTCATCTAAGCAAATAGTGGCCATTCTCAATAGACCTCATGATCATAAGTATCACCATCATCATTTCATAGCATCTCCTCATAATGTCATGTCATATCATCAATAATAATTTTCACTTGCTTCATAATGGATTTTCAATAAAAATATTAATAATCTTCTTTAGTTTTCTTCTTTCAACTCAAACATAGCTGTCAATGATTTAGGGAGGGATGTAACACCTTATGATTAATTACCCTTATTTCCCCTTATATTAAAACATGAGCTTAAAAATTTCTTTTTAAATTATGAAAATCAACCGTCAAACAGATGGAGTTTCGTTTGTTTTTCGGACTTTTCTAAATCCTCAACCTGATAAACACATTTAAATAGTATCAACAGGAACCAACAGGGCTCAAATATAAATGTATATGCATCACATAGTTGCCCCATGGGCTCCAGTGTAAAACATCCGCATCAGTTTGTCAGAGTGTCAGCAAAAATGCTAAGTATGTAAATCAAGAGGCCATAACAACAACTATGCCCAAAAAAGAATCATGAACCATGCACAAAAGAAACTATCCTAAGCCTCACTCAAAAAGAAACATATACAGCTCATACACATCCAATGATATGGAGGCTTAGGTCAAAATATAAGTATCTAATCCCCATAACCCTACTCTCCCTGGGAGGGAGAGTGAACCTGCTCGGCCGGGGGCTGTGCAACCTCAATCTCTGTACCTGTAAAGAATAGTAAGGGAGTGAGCATTGCACATGAAATAGGAAAGCAGTTTCTCATTAGACATAATTACCCACTAAGCCAGACACAATTATCAATTAGGTCATATAGCACATTTTATTCACAGGCAATTATCATGCATTCACAATTTGGCAATCCATTTCAGATTTCATTTATATAGCTCATTTCTTATCATTTTGTTTCACCTTTCATCTTTTTATTTCCATGTTCATTACCTTCACTTACACATATTATCAGTTTTCAACTCATAACCATAAGTCATACACTCTTTCGAAATCATACACCGTATGCCACCTCACAATCAGAGGCTAACATACCCAATTATCAT
Source organism: Crotalaria pallida (assembly GCA_037953625.1). NCBI lineage: Eukaryota > Viridiplantae > Streptophyta > Magnoliopsida > Fabales > Fabaceae > Crotalaria > Crotalaria pallida. The sequence continues at coordinate 52,825,337 of CM075651.1, forward strand.
CGTATGTCTCCTCACGGTCAGAGGGCAACATACACACATCTCATCATCTTTTAAATCGTTTTATCTTTTATTTACCATTAGGGATTAGCGCACCTGTTAGGGCATTTCACACCCACTAGGACTTTCACCCAATCCAGGTAACTTGCCCCCTATTAGGCCACGGTTGACACCCATTAGGACTAAAAGCAACATCTCAACTCTTTTACCATCACATTCACATTTTCTCTTTTCAAAACTATTATTATTGTGCAGCATGATTGATTCATTGGATACACCCGCCTAACGGGGCATTTACGGGACCTAATAGGTAACTTGCACCTGGATTGGGTAACTTGTGCCTAATGGGTAACTTGTCACCTAACAGGGCACCTAATGGGTCGATGTATCCCAAGGATCAATCATAGTTGCAACTTTAATCATTTTTATAATTCCATTTATTTATATTCAAAACAATATCACACTTAGAATCGTTGGCAACATTATTTGCATTATCACATAAAAGTAAAATCCACACATATTCCAACTAATTCACAAATTAATTCAATTACTCGCATTAACACATATTCACCAATTCAATCAACATTTAGTATAAAGAGCATTTAGCATTAATACATACCAATTTCTATGCATTCTCAAAGTTTGCTTTTTATTTCTTTAATTAAATCAATCTACTCTATTCCTTCATAATCCTAGGGATTTAATAACACCAAAATAACATATAAATCCTAGCAAGCTCTAATGAACTAATTTGAACCTATTCCCTAGAACAAACCAATGCTCACTATAACCACTCCCTTACCTCACCCTTGTAGAGAGAGAGAGAGCTCCAAAACTATGGGAGAGAGAGAATGAGCTAGAAACCAAAGAAAGGAAAATTAGTTAGAGATTGGGGCGGGGAATTCGAAATCTATGAAGGAAAGGAGGAATAGAGCTTGTATTCCACTTACCTTGAGCTTGAGAGATGAGAACCAAGAATGGGTGTTGGCCCTAACTCATACCCATGAATTGAGAGAGGAAGAACTTGAGAGATTGAAGGGAGATTAAGTGTTTAAATGTGTTGGGGATTGATTCTCAATGCTTATTTGTGGATTGAAATGGTGATTTGAGGTGAAATCTAGAGAGAGAATGGGGAGCTGTTCGTGACCTAGGAGAGAGAGTGAAGTTGAGTTATGAATGAGATTGTTGGCTGAAACACGTTTTTAAGACTGTCTGCACAAAACACTCGAGTGTTTTCCAAAAGACTCGAGTGTTGCCTTTAAAAATACTCGAGTCTTTTGGTCTCGAGTATACCTGAGAGTTCAAATTTCCCCGATTCTAAATATGTAAAACACTCGAGTCTTTTCACAAAGACTCGAGTAGTGCCTGAAAGAGTCATTTTCCAACTAGCCAGAACACTCGAGTCTTTTCCAAAAGACTCGAGTATTTTGCCCAGTACCCTATTTATTCATTTTCCTATTTTCCTCCTATTTTCTTCCTGCTTCAAATCGAGATAACTTCTTCGTTACCCGTTGGATCTTGCTCAAATTTGGAAGCAAGCTTCCTAAAATCCTTATTTTCATATCCAACGGTAGAATTTGCATTCTAAACTACCAATCTTGTTATTCTATTTCTCCAAAGTCCTATGTTTTAAACTTGAGTTTGCATGTCTAATTGGCCAATTTCTAACTTATATCATAATTACTTCTATCCTAAGACTATCAAACATGATTTACACTAAGAATTTAAATTTGGGATGTTACAAGGGAAATCATCGAGGCAGGGGAAAAAGTCAGCACACATGATACATGTCCTCCTCAATATCCAACCACGACCTAGTTCAGAAAGCAGATGGGACGCACAAGAATCCTAACCATGCAGGCATCGATAGTCAAAGGGTACGCACCAGCTGAAACCACTACAGAGGGCCAGCAAAAGAAATAGTAAATGGACCACACTCAATTGGTAAGTAAATAAAAACAATGACCTCTAGTCTTGATTCGGATTCCCTCTCACCATCTCCGATTTGCTAAAGGGGGCGACCACTCTATCCCTAGTTCGCGTTGCAGTCCTTGCTACGATCGAGGCCTATCAGGGACCTTGGATCATTGTAACGTTGTCCCGCCTAGGAAGCGCTCCAGGCTTCTTGATGTTTCACCGTCCTTGCCTTCCCCTATCACAATCACCACTCGAAGAGTACAAACTTCCAAGTATTCGGTATCTTTCCTCTCCACTACTTCTCTCTCAACGCAGGGTTAGGAAAGATTAAGCTTTTAAAGTCTTTAAGTCCAATAAGTATTTTAGAAAAAGATTTAGCTTTATGAACTTATCGTTGGTCGACCCATTCTAAGCCACGCTTCTAACAGGCCTCGACCTCTAACACGAAAACGAACAAACACCTCCCTACATATAGTGGAATCCACAAAGCTCGCAACCACGACACTTCATTCACGTGGCCAGCTACTTAAAATCAAGCACGTCTGAAGATAGTGCGATTGGGGATATACATCACAAGGTTATCTGTGCTACGTTGCACCATCACTGTATACTACTACTTTAGACGATATGAGCAAAGCTTACTTTTCAATCTTTACACTTTCAAGATAAAAATTCTCTTTTCCAGAATCAATCAGATATTACATGATATTCAACACAATAATCATTTCATCAATTCTCTCCAAGATATATCATTATTCAAAGCAGATAAACAAAACTGCTCAGGATATAACATAATTCAAAGCAGATAAATATAATAATCATGAAATATAATACAGATAAATCATAAACAGCGAATCACACAAACAAGAGTTATTGTCTCAACGTCGTCCGGCCAAACACACACACAAACAATTGTCGTCACGTATATTGACAAATAACTACGGAGTTCTAATCTTTGAGATGATCAAGAACATTCTAATGCTATCCAAAGTGCCATTGTGTCTTAGGAAAGCTTCTCTCTCACCTGGATGTGAAGCTAGAGACAATTGATTCTTTTACCCGAATTTGCTTCACTCGAACCTTAAACATTGATAATACAATTCAAAGGACCAATCAATTATACATTCACAAAACAATAACTTAAACCAATTGAACCCTTTTTCAAAATACGTAGAAAAATCGTAGATCATAAAACAATATTAGTAACTTAAAACCTTTTTCAAAACTCAAAAACAATTTACTGTTCAAGTAAAAACATTCTTTTGTTTATAACTTTATAAATCATGAAAACCTTTTCAAATCACAAAATAATTTTTAAAACTTAATTATAACATCTCAAAGATAAATTCCAGCTTTTTATTTACTGAAAAATCCCTTTCCAAACACCTTATAACAACTACCATTATCAGACAAATCATACAGCCAGAATTTAAATCATTTGTTTTTGGTGCAACACTTAAATCAATTCAAACGGTAAATAAAGATCACACAACCACATTACAAGCACAAATAATCCATTTAGAACATAAACTCATGTACTCAAAACTTAAAATAATTTTTCTAAATTGATGCAACTCATTTACAGATTCTAATCAGCATAAGAAAAATCACTTTTTAAGCATTCGTACACATATTCATGCACCTAAATTCTAACACATAAAATCACATACTTTATCATATTAAAACAATTTCTAAGATCAATATAATTAAATTAAAAATTAAGGACAACATGAGTTTTCTGATCTTAAAAAGCACTTTTCTCTTAAACAGTTAATCCAAAAATAATGCCACTTTTTCCTATAGCTTAATTACAAGCTCTACTATGAAAATATCATAATGTTTAATTAAAATGAACAAATTAAGCTTTGCTGGACAGCCACACAAACAGGTTGCATTCACTTAAAAATTCATCACAATTCAAGTTCTAACACTTATACACAAAGACCTATAATCTACAACTCAAAAATATACTCAACTTAGAAAAATAATCACATTTTTTAAATTACATCAAATCTGGACAACAACTTCATTTTCCATAAAATAATAATTTTGTTCACTTTAAAACTTTCATTTTCATACCATACATGATACTAAATACATATACACATAAAAATACACCTTTATATCACATGCCCTTATTAAAATAAAAATTTTTAGAATTAAAATAAATTTCCAGATTATTTCTTTTTTTACCAAAAATCATTTATGTAATTGTTATTTCATGAAACCACATCAATGTATTAAGAAACAAACACCATATAATCACATAAACACTTAGAAAAATCAAAATTATACTCCTACCTATGATCATAACAATTCGGCCATTTAAAAAAATTAGGAACAGTAACCAAATTATTTTTCACATAATCAATTATTAAACCTTATAATCAATTACAAGAAAACAAAGAACAAGGAATAAATTATGCACATAATCATCAAACAATTAAAAAATTTTCTTTTTTCACTCATGTAGGTCTCACGGCCTACACAAAAAATAAAATAATTTTTGCAGCAATTTCCAAATAAAATTTTGTTTATTCATCAAATGATTATTTCCTTTAAGAATTTATGATAAAACAATCAAATATTCATCATTAAAATTTCCAAAAATCACTTAAGCGTGTTCATATGAACCAAATAAAATTTTTCATTTCCTTATTCCATCCTCATATATTCGGTCTGTAACACCCCAAATTTTTAATCCCTGGTTAATGAAAATCAATTATAAAAGTTTATTTATAATTAATTATTTTTATTAATATCTTTGATTACAAAATGATTTATTATGCATGATAATATTAGATAGTTTTTAATATGAGAAAATAAAGTTTTTGCATATTAGTCATTGCTTTAGGACCTAGAAGTAAATTTTGGAAAGGTTTTGGAGGGAAAAGAAATAAAATAAATATTTTCAAAAAAATGACCAAAATACTCGAGTATTTCTGAAAAGACTCGAGTATTCTGGTCAGAGTTGGACGAGTTAGTGCGTTTTGATGAGTCACCACCGAGTTTCCGCCGTGTTGACACGAAATCACCACCAAGACACGTTCCAGTCTTCGTGTTGCTGTGCATGGCCATCTAATTCATGTATTTAAACTCGATCATTGCTGGGAATCAACCATTTTGGCAACTTGTTGAAGAATTCGTGAATTAGGGTTCCTGAATCTTTTCATTCGATTCTCCCTCTCTGTGTTAAGTCAAGCCACAAATCATACACCAATACGAAGCTCACATCTCGAGCTTTGTATAGACACCAAAATCGTGAGCTGAGAGTTTGAGTGTTAGAAGAATCAAAGCTCGAAAGTGGGGACTGTTTGCTATCAACTGGTTCTTGGAGCTTACTTTGATCTTCAATTGTGGTAAGCTCGTGAACCCTCTTGGTTCCAAATCGGTTTTAATCTCTCATGCATGTTGCAGAGAGGAGATTCTAACCTTTTTCCCCAATTTTTGTGCACGATTACGCACTCAAACAATTTGGTTTTTGGACTCTGCTCACACTGTTCTGGATTTTGGTGGTTGAAGTGGTTTTTGGTGTTGTGGTGCTCTTCCTTGCAAAGTCTCTGTTGATTCACGTCTGAGAGGTTAGGGGAAAGCTTTCTATTCAGTAGATAGAGTTTAAATTTCATGAATTTGTTTAGAGAGCCACCAAGAGGCTCTAAGGGCTTAGTTTGAATAGGGAGATTGGTTTGGAGAACAACCTGTGCTCTAAAATAGTTTTGAGCAAGTTTAATATGTTGCATGCAAGCTATTTGGAACTTAAAATCATGAGTATTCTGTGTATTATGCAAATTGATATGTTAAGTTGTGGATTTTCTAAGTTTTATGCATAATCTTATGAGTCTCTGTAAATTCTGTAATTTGATGTGTTCTAAGTGCTTGAACATGTTTAATATATGGTATATGAACTCTGTTGATCATTGGATTGGATTAGAAATGGTTAAAATTGAAAATGGTATGTAAAAACCAAGTTTTTCAGTCTGTTCTGTCTCATAATACTCGAGTAGATGGCTCAATACTCGAGTATTTCGTGATGCACCAGTGTGTCTTTTGCACCACGACTCGAGCATTAGTTTTAGGACTCGAGTATTAACAGATGCAGCAAGAATTTTTTCTGATGAACCACTCGAGTAATGCATGGACTACTCGAGTATTTTGGGTTGATGAACGACTCGAGTATTTTTAGAAAAACCTGAAACTTGACTTTTTGAAAAAATAAGAACGACTCGAGTAAAATTATGAACTACTCGAGTAAAACTGGAAACTGAAGAACTACTCGAGTATCATAAAGAATACTCGAGTATTTTAGCCAGAAACTTAAAAATACCATTTTTAATTCTGAATCATTCGGTTAATACTTAAATGATAATAATCCAAGTGATCTAAGACTTAAAAGAAATTAATTGATGATGATATGAAATTTTGAATTAATAATATGAGATATTATTAATTGAGATATACCAATCAATTCTTTTAAGTTAAGAAATTGCATTCATTCTGGAGTTCGGATGTTAGAGTGTTTTTCATGTTATGATAACATGTGGAGGACCTCTGGTAATGCTAAATGTTGCTGCTAGATCGATGACACATTAAGGTGGACGATGTGGGCAGTATGTGATATACTGTTGATTTGATGTTTCAACGGTGTGATGCACACAAGTGATAAGGTTTACGTTTTGGCGACGTGACGTTCATCATACATGATGACGTTGTTTATCACCTCTGTTGTGTATCACTAGTAATAAGGTTTACGTTTTGGCGACATGACGTTCATCAGATGTGGTGACGTTGTTTATCACTCCCGTTGTATATTGTGAAGTGATAGGTTTTCGTTTTGGTGACATGACGTTCACCAGATAGTGTGACGTTTTTATCACTTCCGAGCTAGTACGCCATACATTCTGATAACGTATTTGTTGTATTATGGGAATACACTGTTGTTATGGATGGACGTCTGTGAGGAATTTCATATATCATGCCACTCATCCTTAACCAAGTTAAGGTTTGGTAATTAAAAACAAGTGTGAGCATTTTATTTGCATTAAGTATTTGCTAAGTGTTGACTGTGGATGTTAACTGAATTGAGGTTATCTGTTCATGTTTATATTGCTTAATCATTTATGCTCTATCCATTATGTGTATAGAATTGCTTATCCCTGTTCCCTTGTAGGTGATGTCACGTTACATCGCTTGCATCAAGATCCGCCCACTTCTTAGTGGCATATGGATCTACAAGGATCTCTGATGAAGGTCTAATATATGATGTTTAAAGGCTTAATTTCACTTCCTTTTGCTTGGGTTTTAGCTAGTTTCTCTTGTAAATATAGGTATTTTATATTAGTTTTACGAATTTTTAGTTTATTAGAATCCTTTGAACGTTTTGATCCGTTTTGGATATGTTTCAGGTATTTCGGAGCTTTATTTGGAGAAAATATTATTGGAGCTGAAAAGAGCATAAGAAGACCTTGAAAATGACACAAGAACGGAGAGAAACGGAGTCGAAAATTCCTCAGCACGCCCAGGCGCGGGATCTGCACGCCCCGGCGCACTTGCAGCGATAATCAGAGGGCATCAGACATAGCGCGCCCAGGCGTGCTGGTCTGCACGCCCAGGCGCGCAAAGTGCGTGAAAGTGACGTTGTTCGGTATTTTGATCATAACTTCAGCTACGCTTATCCAAATTAGGCGATCTAGGTATAATTTTAAAGCTAAGGAAAAGATCTACAACTTTGACAGAAATAGCCTTGCTCAAATTCGTCCATCTTGGGGGTAATAATCAGTGCCGAAGTTGCTGTCAGACACAAATACGGGATTTAGAAGGATTTTAATAATAAATTCTATTTGTAGATAAGATTATTAAAGATTAGATTATGCTAATAGAATATTATCATATCAATTCAATTAGGATTAGTTTTAGACTTTAAATATAGGTTTTTCCTTTAGGTTTGGTAGACTTTTCAGAGCCAAAAAAAATTAGAATAGAATTAGGATTAGAGAAGAGAGGTTGTTATGCAATTGAGAGCAAGGAGGTAAGGCACAAGGATTGAAGATCAACATTGTTGGAGGGATAATCCACTTGATGATTGACTCTTGGGGGTAAATTCATTATTGTCTGTAATTATTAGTTTATTCCATTCCTTCTTCTTCTTCTTCTTCCAATATGTATAATTGAACCTCTTGTTAGGAATAAGGTTGATTTGTATGGATGTTAATTTGACTGTTTATTTATGAATTAATATTTTTCCTTTCAAATCAATTGTTTGGTTGTGTTTTAATTACAATTCATAGAATTCGCGACTTTATGTTTTGATTTGGTAATCTGAACCTTAATTGGAAAATTAGGATTAAGATTAGGCCTTTCAACCAAACAATATAATTATTCAACTGAATACTTTTGGGTAATTGTATAACTCTTATAAATTAGAACTCACTTAAGGGATTAAGGGGTAAAGTTTAGTAAGAAACATAATTGCATGAGGGATCTAGCTTTTATTGTTTCTGGAGTTTTTGATTTATTGGAAAACATATTCTCATAATTAATAACCTGATCCTACAATGAACCAAATTCCTAACCTTTTCCATATTTGCTTCTAATTCCTTTTTAGTTTGTGAATTATTTCATACCTTAATTCTACATTCCTATCTCTCTAAACTCTAAACCCATACAAGTTATACATAATAATTGCAATTAGGTGAAAGAAATTAGAAACAATTTGCAATCGCCGAGTGGAACGATAATTTTACTTACTCTTTATTACTTGTGCGATCGGTACACTTGCCGAATTGCCAACAAGTTTTTGGCGCCGTTGCCGGGGATTGAAATTCGATTCTAATTTTTTCTGGTACTTATACTTAATTATTTGTGTAACTTGTACTTTTTCATGTCTAACTATTATTTTAATAATAATTTAGATGTTGATAGATATATTTCGGATCCCTATTCTCCATACTATTATGCACAAAACATAAGTAATAGGAAAGCTTCATGGGAAATAGCTTTAGAGAAATTAGAAGCTACATATAAGAAACGATTTCATGTGGAGCCAATTCCTGTGGTGAAAGCTCCATGGGAAATAGCTTTTGAGAAATGTGTTCAACACACTAAAGAATTTATTGAAGAATCTAGAACTTATTACCCGACTCAAGGTTCCACTTCAAGGAACCTTGAAATTAAAGTTGAACACATTTCAAAGCCGTTAGATGAAGAGTCACAAGCATCACCAACAATTTTTGACTCTCTTCAAAGAGAGGAAAAAGTGGTGGTGATGGATGTGACCAATGATGAAACCCCTATGGAGGAGCAAATAGATGAAAATGTGGATAATAAGTTGGAGGAAGAGGACCGAAATAAAATTTTAGAAGGTTTGAATATGGTAGAAAAATTTGATCCACCCTTGCATGATGAATTTCTTGCAATTAAAAATTTGGTCAAATCTATTGAATGCTTGGATGATTCAAATTTTTTTCACTATATTCAACCTCTATGCTTTCATGAAAAATCTAAAAATCAATCTAAATCATTATTGAACAATAGAGAACCTGAAAAGGTAGTTTTCCTAATTCATGGAATTAACACTTTCATGAATGGGAAAAGAAATAATTTGTCTAAGATGATGCATGGAGTAAGGAATGCACCTTTTGACCCTGGTGAGATTGAACTTATTTTTGAAACCTCCTTACTCCACCATCATCCAAGGGTTGCCCCATGGGATGTGAGAATAACTTGTTATTGTTGCATCACATGGGAATTAACCCATAGAATTTGGGATCCTGGTGGATTCTTTGTAATTATGTAATAGTATAGGTTTTTATTTTTTTAGTTAGTTAGTGAATAAAGAGTTTAGAGCTTTCTTTATGTAACTGCTAATGAGGTGCTTTCTAGCACTATTTTTAGTTGTTCATGTGACACAAGTGAATAAGTTTGGGGAGTCTCCTCCATTGTGCATAAGGAGAGAATGTTGTGCTACAAAGGGAAGTCTCTATCTCCTTGTTTTTTGTTTTTAAATTTTTATTTTGTAGTTAGGTATGTTTAGTTTAGTTTGCTTGAGGACAAGCCAACCTCTAAGTTTGGGGAAGTGGATACAAAATAATTTTTTTTTCAGATTTGAATTATTTTCTCCCATTTTTGGTGTTGGTTTGTGTCTCAGGTAGAGGTTTTGTAATTATTCTAGACTTAGGATTATTTTTCTAATGATAGGTGTATATACTTAGTTTAGGATTAGACTCATTGATTCATGTTATTTATTTGTTGAGTTGTAAATATTTTTGAAATTTGGTTATTTTGAAAAAGTTTTTCAAAACTTGAGATTAGTGAACTGACTTTAGCCTGTGAGATTTTGAGCCTTTTGATGGGGTATGATTTTGTTGAATTATTCTGATTTGAGACCCCTATTCTTTCATGAGTGTGTTCACTTTAGTTTTGTGTTCTAGAACTTGACCGGTGACCATTTTGAGATTGATAATTGATTGCATGCATTAATATGATTAAGGCACTTAGGATGTGTTTTTGTGGCCTTCAACTGTTTTGTATTGATAATGTTCCCTTAGTTGCCCATTTTGAGCCATATGAGATATTATGATTTTTCTTTGGTACCCTGTATTTATTGAAATATTCTTTGTGAGTACCTTGGGAGTTTTGAATGAGCAATTGAGAGAGAGACATTTCAAAAGTAATGAAATTGTGAAAGTGTTTATTGAGTTACTCTTCTTCCAAAAAAAAAGAAAAGAAAAAACTGAAAAAGTGGAAATTGATGAATGATAAGAGAAAAAAAGAAAAATTTTTGTTTGGAAGAAGTAGTAGATTGAAATTGAAAAAGAAGAAGTTTGAAATAGTTGTGAATAAGTATGAGTCCTCTTTGTATTCATTGCTCATTCATAATTTTTAGAGGGAAATTTGTTTTTGCATTTAGCCCTTAGTTTTATCCCTTCTTTCTTTTATCCCACCTTAACACTTTTAGCCATGACCACGTTACAACCGAATTAAAGACCTTTTGATTTGTGCATGTTTTCAATAATTTCAGTGGAGATTTGAGTCTATGGTCAAGCTTACGGTAACACTTTACTATTGTATGAACTTGAGTGAATTGTTATAACCCTTGATACACATGAGAGATATACACTGAGAGGTTGAGAGTGTACACTAGTTCTGAGTTCTGATTTATTTTGTTTCTTTAACCAGGTTTTGATATGTGAATAGCTTGAGTAAATATGTGACGGTGTTGATGAGTCGAAGTCTTAGATTAAGTATTGTACATTTTGATTTAGAAGGTAGTCTTGTGTTTATGAATTTTTATTTTACTTTTGCCTGAGACATGCAAAATGCTAAGTTTGGGGGTGTGATGAAGTTCTAATATATGATGTTTTAAGGCTTAATTTCACTTCCTTTGGCTTGGGTTTTAGCTTGTTTCTCTTGTAAATATAGGTGTTTTATATTAGTTTTAGGAATTTTTAGTTTATTAGAATCCTTTGAACGTTTTGATCTGTTTTGGGTATGTTTCAGGTATTTCGGAGCTTTATTTGGAGAAAATATTATTGGAGCTGAAAAGAGCATAAGAAGACCTTGAAAATGACACAAGAACGGAGAGAAACAGAGTCGAAAACTCCTCAGCACGCCCAGGTGCGGGATCTGCACGCCCAGGCGCGCTTGCAGCGGTAATCAGAGGGCATCAGACATAGCGCCCAGGCGTGCTGGTCTGCACGCCCAGGCGCGCAAAGTGCGTGAAAGTGACGCTGTTCGGTATTTTGATCATAACTTGCGCTACACTTATCCAAATGAGGCGATCTAGGTATCATTTTAAAGCTATTGAAAAGATCTACAACTTTGCCAGAAATAGCCTTTCTCAAATTCGTCCATCTTGGGGGTCAAAATCAGTTCCGAAGTTGCTATCAGACACAAATACGGGAATTAGAAGGATTTTAATAATAAATTCTATTTGTAGATAAGATTATTAAAGATTAGATTATTCTAATAGGATATTATCATATCAATTCAATTAGGATTAGTTTTAGACTTTAAACATAGGTTTTTCCTTTAGGTTTGGTAGACTTTTCAGAGCCAAATAAGATTAGAATAGAATTAGGATTAGAGAAGAGAGGCTGTTATGCAATTGAGAGCAAGAAGGCAAGACACAAGGATTGAAGATCAACATTGTTGGAGGGATAATCCACTTGATGATTGAAGATCTCTTGGGGGTAAATTGATTATTGTCTATAATTATTAGTTTATTCCATTCCTTCTTCTTCCTCTTCCAATATGTATAATTGAACCTATTGTTAGGAATAAGGTTGATTTGTATGGATCTTAATTTGGCTGTTTATTTATGAATTAATATTTTTCATTTCAAATCAATTGTTTGGTTGTGTTTTAATTACAATTCATAGAATTCGCGACTTTATGTTTTGATTTGGTAATCTGAACCTTAATTGGAAAATTAGGATTATGATCAGGCCTTTCAACCAAACAATATAATTATTCAACTCGTAGGAATACTTTTGGGTAATTGTATAACTCTTATAAATTAGAACTCACTTAAGGGATTAAGGGGTAAAGTTTAGTAAGAAACATAATTGCATGAGGGATCTAGCTTTTATTGTTTCTGGAGTTTTTGATTTATTGGAAAACATATTTTTGTAACACCCTAATAAATTCTACCCTTAATTCCCAAGTATTAAAAATGTGTACTTAAAAATTCCTTTTTAACTTATGAAAATCAACCGTCAAACGGACGGAGTTTCGTTTGTTTTTCGGACTTTCCAAAATTTAACCTGTATATAACATAATCCATATATATAAAATCAACAGCCAGCAGGGCTGCACCACATGCACATAACAGATAAAAGCCCCACGGGCACAAAATACAACATCCAGTGTCAGCTATCAGAGTGTAAGCGGAATATGTGTACTAGGTGCAACTAGCATGATGCTCAAAAATAGCTATGCCAAAAACAATATCCTAAGCCTCATCAAAAATATATGGACATCACAAATACATCAAAAGAATAAGGAGGCTTAGGACACATATAGTCCTAATCCCCATAATAACCCTACTCTCCCTGTGAGGGAGAGCACTCCTGCTCGGCCGGGGGCTGTGCTAACTCAATCTCTGTACCTGAAAGATAGTAAGGGAGTGAGCATTGCACATGAAATAGAACAGCAGTTTCTAGATAGACATAACAACTAACCAGGCCAAACACAATTAGCAATTTATTCACATAAATACAAATTCATCACAAGCATACCATATTTTCCAATTCCATTAATTTATCCATGCCGGTTCCCTTTTTAGTTAGTTCCTTTCCACCATTTGGTTCCCTTTTATTTGTTTTCCCCGTTTCCAAAGAAATCCCTTTTTTAAAACCCTTACCTTTTACTTATTTTTACGGTGTATGTATGTCTCCACCAAATCGAAGGCCTACATACATCGCGTTTCCATTACCATTACCTTGTCCAATTTTATCCCCTTACCCTTTTCCTTATTTTTACGGTGTATGTATGTCTCCACCAAATCGAAGGCCTACATACATCGCGTTTCCATTACCATTACCTTGTCCAATTTTATCCCCTTACCCTTTTCCTTATTTTTACGGTGTATGTATGTCTCCACCAAATCGAAGGCCTACATACATACACCAATCACGATGTATGTCTCCACCAAATCGAAGGCCTACATACATCGCGTTTCCATTACCTTTACCTTGTCCAATTTTATTCCCTTTTTCTTTTATTCATTTCCTTTTATTTACGGTGTATGTATGTCTCCACCAAATCGAAGGCCTACATACATACACCAACCACGATGTATGTCTCCACCAAATCGAAGGCCTACATACATACACCACCGACGATGTATGTCTCCACCAAATCGAAGGCCTACATACATCGCCCCGTTTACGTTGTATTGTCTCCCCCCAATCGAAGGCCTACAATACAACACCATTTTACGATGTATCGTCTCTCCCAAATCGAAGGCCTACGATACATCACCATGCTCATCCAATGTTAGTTGTCCATATTATATGTCATTAATTTGTCTACCAATTCCATTTAGTATTTACAAAATTACTCCAAGCACAAGCACCATCATATTTATAATCAAATAACCACAATTCACTTTTCACATAAACAATTAGAATACAAATAATAACAAACATCACCTTTCATGTAATCATGCAACACCCACATTTCTTTTTCACTTGTCCAAGTTATTGATTTAACATTCTAAATTAGGGGTTCATGCCATTTAATTTTCCTCCATTAAACCTAACCTTATTCTCTAATTCCTAGAGTTCCATAATTAATAATTAAGCCTATCTTTAACATTTTCCTTCGTTTCTAAATTGGGGTTTCTAATTTCCTACCCTAACACATAAACTCCTAGCCAACCATTATATCTAAATACAAACCCTTTCCTAGAACAAGCCAATGCTCACTATATCCACCCCCTTACCTTAACCTTGTAGAGAGAGAAGGGAGTACCAAACCCTAACTCTTTGAAATCTTCCCCTTTTGAGTTTCAATCAAATAGCCTCCAAGTGTGTAGTGAGAGTGAGGAGGAGAGATTGATCCTACTTAGCCATGGTGTAGAGAGAGAAAGCTTCAAGGCTATGGAGGAGAGAGAAACTATACCCACAATGACCAAACAAAGCAAGAACGATTAGAGATTGATGGTAGTTTGTGTAAGTTGAACGAGAAAGGAATGAAACTCAAATAAACTTACTTAGATGTGATGATTCTCCATGGTGGGTGTTCTTGAAGCTTCAAGGATGGAGAGAGAAAATTGGGGATTGAAGTGGGTGAGAGGAAATAGAAGAGATTGATGAATGATTATGTGTTAGTGTGTGATGGGGATTGATTTTTGGTAGTTTATTATGGATCTAAGGGAGGATTTGAGGATGAAATTAGAGAGAGAGAAGAGATAGCTTCGTGCCCTAGAGAGAGAAAGAAAAAGGAATGAATGAGGAAGAAGACCCCAAGCACGTTTTATTTCTGATGCAGTACGCACTACTCGAGTAGTCAGTGGACTACTCGAGTAGTCCAAGTTTTCTGGACTTTCTGTTTCTCCCAAATACTCGATTACCCAGTGAACTAATCGATTAGTTGGTGAACTACTCGATTAATTCAGGTACTACTCGAGTAGTCTGGCTAGTTCTCTTTTTCATTGGTATTTCAAAATGCCATAACTTCTTCGTTACCCGTCGGATCTTGCTCAAATTTTAACACAAGCTTCCTCACCTATCCTACTTCACATCCAACGGTGGAATTTGTATTCTAAGCTACCAATCTTGTTATTCTTATTCCCCAAAGTCCTATGTTTTAAACTTGAATTTGCATGTCTAATTGGCCGATTTCTAACGTATATCATAATTGTTTCTATCCTAAGACTATCAAAACATAATTTACACTAAGAATTAAGTTTGGGATGTTACAATTTTCATAATTAATAACATTATCCTACAATAAAACCAAATTCCTAACCTTTTCCATATTTTCTTCTAATTCCTTTTTAGTTTCTGAATTGTTTCATACCTTAATTCTACATTCCTATCTCTCTAAACCCTAAACCCATACAAGTTATACATAATAATTGCAATTAGGTGAAAGAAATTAGAAACAATTTGCAATCCCCGAGTGGAATGATAATTTTACTTACTCTTTATTACTTGTGCGATCGGTACACTTGCCGAATTGCCAACAATCTCCGAGCGGTGTATGAGGGTGAGGTAGAGATTACCGTCTATCATCCTAATCCACTGATTCGATTCCCTCCTCGTAGGTTTAGGATTCCCATCACATGCACCATGCATGTACCACCTTTTTATACTTACCATGGATCACCTCCCACTCGACCAGCTCGCTCGTATCACAGTTTTCAATTCCGACCTACCCGCTCACACCCTTTTATTTCTAGAGTCGTTCGAGAGGAGACTCCCTCATCTGTTCCAAGGAGTCCTATTAGGGTCACGTCTTCACCAGACCCTGTACCCAGTGGTAGGGTACCTACTCCTTCAAATGAGATAGAGGAGGATCCTGTCGAAGACGAGAGCGGAGGCGAGCCTGTCGTTCATTCTACCGGGAGTCAGTGGAGGGACGATGATCCTTAGGTATGTGCATAGGGTAGATGATGTGGATCAGAGATCCGGTGTGAATACTGCTGTGAAGGAGATGCTGCTGATGGATTGATGATGACTGCTGCTGCTACTGGGAGACTTCTACTACTACTAGTGCTATGAGACCAACACTGGAGTTTTATAGTTTGATATGTATATGTTGTAGATATACTTTTTGTGAACTCTAGGGTTATGGTCTACTTTTGATATAGATATTATGTATGGACTTGTTCTGGGTCTTGGAGACTTTTACTTGTGGACGATGTACCATATTCACTCGTTGTGGGGGTGGTGGAAATTCATTTGGGGCTAGAGCTTGAACGATGGCTCGTTCAGCCAAACGCTGCATGGTGAGCTGTTGGAGGTCTGCTATGGCTTGGCCTTGCTGTTATATGATCAGCATTTGTTGTCTCATCATGGCCAAGACCTCAACATCACAAGAGCGTGAAGACTGTCGTGAGTGAGAACGATGTGTAGTACTGACGGAGAGAGCACGTTCGCCGTGCCGGCGGTGCTGCGCTGTGTTGGTTTCTCCAAGTTGGGAGCGTAGATGCATGCGCTGACCTTCCTCCTGGTGCACGCGCCGACCTTCCTCCTGGTGGTGAGTTGGATTTGAGTTATCACCCGTGTGGATGGTGTAAGGTCCACTGTGGGTATGGGTAAACTTTGGTGGTGGGGGAGGAGGTGGCGGTGGTGGAGGTGGTGGCGGGGGAGGAGGTGGAGGTGGTGGAGGGGGTGGTTGTGGGGACCTTGATGCCCTATTGGCTTCGAGGTGGAGGCGCAGGTACTCTGTTGTTGGCACCCTCCTTGGAAGGCCTCTCCCCCTCCTCAGCACTGGTGGTACGTCAGTCATGGTAGATTCTTTTGGCGGGGATGAAGTTTTTCTCTCCGCACAGACGACCCCAATGTGATGTCCTAGACTATGAGGTCCTCAAGGTTGAGGAAGAAGACCTTAAGGAAGCCTCTGTCTAGGGTTTATCTGTGATGTTTGTGGGTGTCCTCAGATGGCAAGGTAGAGAGCCAAGAAGTAACCCTAATCACTAGTGTGTGAAGGTGATAATTAGGGTTAGAGGACATACCTGAGCCCCATGTAGTACGGAGCTACTTATAGGGGGGAGCTGGTTGCCCTAATGGGCTTGCTTGAGGCCCAAGTAGGGCCAGCTTGTACTGAGCTATGAGCGGATGAGCTGTCCTTGTGGATAACGTGAGACACGTCATCCTGTCCTTGGTATCGGAATATCTGGGAGGTGTCGGACTCTAGGAGGTGTCGGAATCTGGGAGGTGTCGAACAGGGAAGTCGGACCTTGGTAGGAGTATAAGGTTGGCCCGTATCCGGTGTCTGTTCGGCCAAGCACACAGAGGGCTTCTTACAGGGCTGGGAGGCCTTAAGCGAGGGTCCTGAGGACCTCGTCTAGGCCGAGTCTGTAACGCCCCGATTTTCACCATCCGAAAATAATCATCATTTAATTAAAGGTTGCTAAAAAATGAGGCCATTTTTTTTTAAAACGTTTTGCGAAGCCATTGGTGCATCTTGACACCCATCCTTGAAAACCGGGGTGTTACGTAAAACGTTTCCGCACTTCCACTTCCGCATCTGTCAAAACAATTTCATATTTAAAACAAAAGTTGGCCAGTTCATAAAATAAAAGTAGGGCATAGCTACAAGAGTGATACATCGCTAAAAGAGTCCTTTGTTTCACACTTACAATCAACTTTAAAATAATCTACCCTACCTCTGGCTCTTTCTAATGAAAACTATGGGGTGCATCTCATGATCCTCTTTCTTGCGTCCTTGCTTGACACTAGAAGATGAAGCTATCTCAGTTACAGCTTGTCCACGATTCTTTGGCACCTGTAACACTCTCACTTTTATTAGCAATTTTTAGGTTTTATAAAAATCGGAGTTTTGAAATTTCGTTTTAATACTTAAATTTCTTAAAAAGGTTTTACGAAAATCCGGCAGAGTTTCCTCTGTTTTCCGGACTTCCCAAAATTTTTCTCCTAAAGACCTGTCAGTCCAGAATTGTTTAAAAACATAAACAACAATAGTTTAATAGTTATAACAAAACCTAATGCCCGGTGGATACAAAGTTCAGGGCGAACAACTATTACATATTTAAATTACAAAATACTGGTCCACTCAAAATATATATATATATATATATATATATATGTATATATTCACTCCACGTAGTGGAATGAAGATCCTGCCCGGCCAGCACTGGTGTATGCTCCACTTGCGTACCTGAAAAATGTTAACAACACAGGGGAAGCATCACACAGAACTTAAAAAGGAGATTTCTAAGCAGATATATACGACACGCCAAAACTATTCAAGCCTATGCTATGCTACACAATTCATGTTCTTCTTTCCTTTTTACCACCTGATTGTTTCCCAATTCTTATCCTATCTAAATGTTTTCTTTTAGATAATCCTTAATCTCTATTTATCCATGTTACTCATTACTTTCGTTATTTTCCGTTTTATTCTCTTTTGTATTTCCATTTTAAACTTCCTTTTATGTTATTCTCATTACTCTTTTTCCTTTCCATTTTCCTTTATTACTTTTGCTCTTTCCTTTTTCACATTTACTATCTGGCCACAGGGTCAATACAACCACCTGCGCCGTTTACCAATCATAATAGGCCACAGGGTCAATACAACCACCTGCGCCGTTTACCAATCCTAATAGGCCACAGGGTCAATACAACCACCTGCGCCGTTTACCAATCCTAATAGGCCACAGGGTCAATACAACCACCTGCGCCGTTTACCAATCAAAATAGGCCACAGGGTCAATACAACCACCTGCGCCGTTTACCAATCCTAATAGGCCACAGGGTCAATACAACCACCTGCGCCGTGCCACAGGGTCAATACAACCACCTGTGACATTTATCATTTTATCTAGGCCACAGGGTCAATACAACCACCTGCGCCGTGACACAGGGTCAATACAACCACCTGTGACATTTATCATTTTCTTTATTTCTCATCACTAACTCGTCTTATTCTTTTCTCTTTACATTTAGTCCCTTAATTCTCTTTAATTCTTTTAATTCATTAATCCATCTTTAATCCCTATTATGTGTTTACTCCCCTTGTCCCTTTTCCTTATTTTTGTTTATTCTAAATCTATTCAACTCACTAATAATTCTCGTTCCCAATTAACTTTGCTTGATTTAGTCCTATGCATTATATTTCAATTCTCGCCACTCACCCTTAATAAATTTCATTTCCCTTTCTTTTCTTTTTCTTCTTCTCTTCCTTTGTTTATTTTTCCTACATCACTCATATTTAATAATTCCTAGCTCATGCATTTAGAACCAAATATATTATTTCTTTTTCCGCTAACCCTCTCTTTCTTATTTTCTGTTTATTTCTTTCCTCTAATGGTTAATTACTCATTCACTCCATTTATTTCTATTAACCTTATTTCATCCTAATTTAATTCTCAACTCATTTCTACACTTTCTTTATTTAGTTCCGGCTCTCCCTAATCAATCTCTAATTTCTTCCCTTTCTTATTTACGCTACTCACTCATTATTATAATTCCGCTCATTTCGTTGCTAATTGTTTAAACTCTTCTTTAACTAAATTTTCTTTCCTAATTATCTTCCTTCATTATTAGCGGGCTACTCTAAGGTTCATTCACAATTAACATTTCCCCCGGTCCTAGCGATAGATATAACTACCCAGAAATACACCCCTTAAGGACTGGTAATAAAACCCCTTACCTCAATCGATGACAGTGAGAGGGGTAACCTTAGCCTGACGCTTTACTCCCCGGCTTACGCTCTAGCTCGGCTCCAATTCGATCCTAAGCTTCCACGACCTTTGATTCCAAGCACGGCGGGGACAATCGATCCCGATCGCGGTGACGGTGTTGCACCTCGTTGTTTGCGAACGATCGCGGCCGGATCGAGGCCCAAGCTTAAAGCCTCGGAGTACCCAACACAAGCCCGGTGCGAATCACGATCGGTGTCGGCGTCGGTGAGATCCGGTGGGGAGAGAGAAAACCCTAGAGGAGAGAGAAACACAAAGGGAGGAGGAAGAGAGTAAGGGAACTCAATCAATAGGGAAAGGGAGAGGAAGAAGAGGTCATGGTGGTGGTGGTGGGTGGTGGCTCGTGGTGGTGGCTATGGTGTGGTGTGGTGGTGGAGGAAAAGGAGGAGAGAGAGAAAAGGAGGGAAAGAGACTAAGAGGGAGGAGAGAGAGAGGCGTCCATGGTGATGATGGTGGGCTTGGCGGTGGAGGCTGGTGGTGGATGGAGGTGGCTGGAGGGGTGCTTGGGGGCTGCTGGACGGAGGTGGGTGAAGGGAGAAGGTCTGGGGCGGAGAAATGAAGAGAGAAGGGGGTCTGGTGCGCAGCTCTTATAGAGCTGGTGCGGATCAGATCCGCGTGCGCGCCTGAGCGCGGACGGGTCGCGCCTGAGCGCGGGGCACGCACCAGGCTGGTGCTGGTGCGGAAACGCGTGCGTCTGGTGCGGGGGATGAGAGACTCTGGCGCGCCATTTTCTGGTTGGTGCGCACGTTGCGCGTCAGGGGCGCGCCTGGGCGAGGCTGGTGCGCGCTTGGGCGAATTTTCCACGGGTTTGGTGCACCTGGTGCACACTGGTGCGCCTGGGCGTGCACCGGTGCGCCTGGGCGTGCACCAGTGGTTCCCAACTTTGATTCGCCGTAACTTTTTCGTTACCCGTCGGATTGGGTCCAAATTTTTAGGCAAGCTTCTTCACCCCATAAACTTCATATCCAACGGTGGAATTTAATTTCTTAGCATCCTATAATAAATTCCTAATTTTCTCTTTTCGGTCGATTTCTAACGTCGAAAACGCCGATTTAACTCTCGATCTCGCTTATATGACTTTGCCCAAAGCCATAAATGCCTTCTATACAACTCCTAGGTCCTATAATCACCACTCACATATCTAGCAAAATTCATTAAGCCACTTTTCCAATTTTTCTAAGGTTTTTAATAATTATTTCATTTAAATCAAAGTTTAGGATGTTACAATTCTCCCCCACTTATTAGAATTTCGTCCCCGAAATTCCGTTCAATTCCTTCAAATGGAGAACCATCGCATGGGTAAGCTTCTGATCACGGTTTTCACTTCCCTTTGATTTTTACTTTCCGCTCCGTATGCGGTTAGAGTCATGCTTATTCCAACGTCTGTCTTCTAGCACCACGTACCAACTCCATCAGGATCGTCAATTTTCTTATTATTAAAGTTCCATCCCCCATTCCTTGGATTGAAATCCTCCCCCACTTAGCAGCGACATAATTGATTATATCCATGCTAGAGGGTTATGCTTATCCGTTGCTCAGAATAGAGTACACCGGTTCCCGACCGGTATCCAAGGCTAAAAAGAGGACACGTGGGTGACAATCTATCAGTAGGCATAGAACTATGCCGGGTCTCTATGACTTGGCGAATTCTCACCAATGCACCTGAGATGCTTGGAACTTGAAGAGAGTGAAGATGAAAGGAAGAAACATGAAGCACTCAAGAGCGAGTCTCATGGCTTTTGCAAGATGACCCAGGATGTACTGGGTACGTGTCAAGCAAGAAGACAATGGAGATTATTCCCCAAGTGTGCATTTTCTGAAAAGAGTCATCGAAGGATGCGTTCCTATGGACCTGCGGTTACTTGATTGGTCTCGGTCAATCGGGGTCCTACCAAATGCACCGGGTCCCAAAAGACTGAGATTATCACTTGCGGTGTTCCGACGTATCGTCTTAATTGAGATTCCACTCCGCGACTTCACTTTTATCTCGTCCACCTTTTACTCCTTTAAGTGAGTCTAGAATAGTTCATTTTAGAATCACTCTTCACCACGTTCGCATTCTACTTCGATGCTACTTCATTCCCATTCGTTTGACAATTCCTATTTGGTAAAAGAATTCCTAGAGATCGATTCCCCTTGAGGGTCAAGGTCAAAGTCTAGCTGTTGCTTCTCGATTCGGTGTCGTTTTGGGAAGGTCTTGTTTTATTCTTTAGTTTAACCCCAATTCGGTTCTCTTCGAAGTGTTTGGAAATATCTGTTTAGTAGTCCTATGGCTTACGGTATGCTTATGAGTTTTTGTCGCTCGGATGGAATCCGAATTGAGTCGTCACGTCTCCCCCACTTATTATCAACATACCTGAGTAAGTCGAAGGCAGGGAGGAAACTGGGTTGACTCCGAGAATTGATTAGCTAAGTTCTTCATGGATTGTCGAGGTGGTACATGGAATTAAGTTGACCGCTAATCGGTCACATCGATGTGGTTTCGAATTTTCTACGATATGATAACACTTCTTACTTACGCGTACAGCTAAGTTCTCACAAGCTGGAGAGGTGGTTCTTATAGAGTTTATACCATCTGTTCTAAGATAGGGTATTCGATTACGCTATTCTTAAATAGATAAGATGGCTTAAGGCTCTTATGCTTTGGTTTTTGTTTTGGGCTTACTATCCGCTTCCGTTTAAGGAACTTGGAAAGAACACCATTCGGGTTGGTTTCTGTGTTTCCAAAGGATCTACTCCCTTGGAGAGTTTCCATTTCTATGGTTTCAATTTCATTAATAGGATTGCAATGATATCATCCGTTAATAGTTGCAAAGATTGAGGTGATCAATCTCAACCTCACGTCTATCAACAGCGCACCATTGTCGGGTTCTTATTTTTACCGAAGGCCATTGTTCAATTGCTCAACCTTGGTTGGTCTCGGCGGGGATACTTGGTAAGGTTGTCAAGACTTGCTTTTCTCGCGGGCGACCGTTCAGGAACCTTGTTGGTAAGACTCCCAGTAGGTTTTGGATTGTCAAAAGTCTGATCGAGCTTTTCAGAGAAGCTGGAGATGGTGTCTAGGGTGAGCTTGATTCCCTCAAGAACTTCACGTGAAGGATCCGAAGAAGGAAACGTTCAAGTCGGCCTACTTTCTTCTCAAGGTAATACTTCTCATGAAATCTTATGTTGGATTGGTTTTTGTGCTACTTCGAAGCTTTCAATGACATTGACAATCGACAAGCGCGAAGATCGAGATGGTCAGTCTCAATCTCACATTTATTTATAGCAACATCATTGTCAGGTTTGCTGACGATATAGTCACTTAATAGTTGCAAGAGTAAGGATGACCAATCCTACCCTTACACTCTATTAAACAACAACACCATCAAGGGATCCAGTTGAGTTTAAACTAACGTCCTATAGTCTATTGCTGTCACAACCTACTCCTGAGGAAGTTAGCAAGTGAACACATATAAATAGGTAGTTATATATGTATCCTATTCGCCTAACTTAGACACTTGACTATACATATCGGTTACTCGCTTGGTGAGTAACCATCGGAGATGTGAGTCCACACTCCAAAGGCCGAGGAAAAACTGCTCTGATACCAAATTTGTAACACTCTCACTTTTATTAGAAATTTTTAGGTTTTATAAAAATCGGAGTTTTGAAATTTCGTTTTAATACTTAAATTTCTTAAAAAGGTTTTACGAAAATCCGGCAGAGTTTCCTCTGTTTTCCGGACTTCCCAAAATTTTTCTCCTAAAGACCTATCAGTCCAGAATTGTTTAAAAACATAAACAAAAACAGTTTAATAGTTATAACAAAACCTAATGCCCGGTGGATACAAAGTTCAGGGCGAACAACTATTACATATTTAAATTACAAAATACTGGTCCACTCAAAATATATATATATATATATATATATATGTATATATTCACTCCACGTAGTGGAATGAAGATCCTGCCCGGCCAGCACTGGTGTATGCTCCACTTGCGTACCTGAAAAATGTTAACAACACAGGGGAAGCATCACACAGAACTTAAAAAGGAGATTTCTAAGCAGATATATACGACACGCCAAAACTATTCAAGCCTATGCTATGCTACACAATTCATGTTCTTCTTTCCTTTTTACCACCTGATTGTTTCCCAATTCTTATCCTTTCTAAATGTTTTCTTTTAGATAATCCTTAATCTCTATTTATCCATGTTACTCATTACTTTCGTTATTTTCCTTTTTCTTCTCTTTTGTATTTCCATTTTAAACTTCCTTTTATGTTATTCTCATTACTCTTTTTCCTTTCCATTTTCCTTTATTACTTTTGCTCTTTCCTTTTTCACATTTACTATCTGGCCACAGGGTCAATACAACCACCTGCGCCGTTTACCAATCATAATAGGTCACAGGGTCAATACAACCACCTGTGCCGTTTACCAATCATAATAGGCCACAGGGTCAATACAACCACCTGCGCCGCTTACCAATCCTAATAGGCCACAGGGTCAATACAACCACCTGCGCCGTTTACCAATCATAATAGGCCACAGGGTCAATACAACCTGCGCCGTTTACCAATCCTAATAGGCCACAGGGTCAATACAACCACCTGCGCCGTTTACCAATCCTAATAGGCCACAGGGTCAATACAACCACCTGCGCCGTTTACCAATCCTAATAGGCCACAGGGTCAATACAACCACCTGCGCCGTTTACCAATCCTAATAGGCCACAGGGTCAATACAACCACCTGCGCCGTTTACCAATCCTAATAGGCCACAGGGTCAATACAACCACCTGCGCCGTTTACCAATCCTAATAGGTCACAGGGTCAATACAACCACCTGCGCCGTGCCACAGGGTCAATACAACCACCTGTGACATTTATCATTTTATCTAGGCCACAGGCCACAGGGTCAATACAACCACCTGTGACATTTATCATTTTCTTTATTTCTCATCACTAACTCGTCTTATTCTTTTCTCTTTACATTTAGTCCCTTAATTCTCTTTAATTCTTTTAATTCATTAATCCATCTTTAATCCCTATTATGTGTTTACTCCCCTTGTCCCTTTTCATTATTTTTGTTTATTCTAAATATATTCAACTCACTAATAATTCTCGTTCCCAGTTAACTTTGCTTGATTTAGCCCTATGCATTATTTTTCAATTCTCGCCACTCACCCTTAATAAATTTCATTTCCCTTTCTTTTCTTTTTCTTCTTCTCTTCCTTTGTTTATTTTTCCTACATCACTCATATTTAATAATTCCTAGCTCATGCATTTAGAACCAAATATATTATTTCTTTTTCCGTTAACCCTCTCTTTCTTATTTTCCGTTTATTTCTTTCCTCTAATGGTTAATTACTCATTCACTCCATTTATTTCTATTAACCTTATTTCATCCTAATTTAATTCTCAACTCATTTCTACACTTTCTTTATTTAGTTCCGGCTCTCCCTAATCAATCTCTAATTTCTTCCCTTTCTTACTTACGCTACTCACTCATTATTATAATTCCGCTCATTTCGTTGCTAATTGTTTCAACTCTTCTTTAACTAAATTTTATTTCCTAATTATCTTCCTTCATTATTAGCGGGCTACTCTAAGGTTCATTCACAATTAACATTTTTCCCGGTCCTAGCGATAGATATAACTACCCAGAAATACACCCCTTAAGGACTGGTAATAAAACCCCTTACCTCAATCGATGACAGTGAGAGGGGTAACCTTAGCCTGACGCTTTACTCCCCGGCTTACGCTCTAGCTCGGCTCCAATTCGATCCTAAGCTTCCACGACCTTTGATTCCAAGCACGGCGGGGACAATCGATCCCGATCGCGGTGACGGTGTTGCACCTCGTTGTTTGCGAACGATCGCGGCCGGATCGAGGCCCAAGCTTAAAGCCTCGGAGTACCCAACACAAGCCCGGTGCGAATCACGATCGGTGTCGGCGTCGGTGAGATCCGGTGGGGAGAGAGAAAACCCTAGAGGAGAGAGAAACACAAAGGGAGGAGGAAGAGAGTAAGGGAACTCAATCAATAGGGAAAGGGAGAGGAAGAAGAGGTCATGGTGGTGGTGGTGGGTGGTGGCTCGTGGTGGTGGCTATGGTGTGGTGTGGTGGTGGAGGAAAAGGAGGAGAGAGAGAAAAGGAGGGAAAGAGACTAAGAGGGAGGAGAGAGAGAGGCGTCCATGGTGATGATGGTGGGCTTGGCGGTGGAGGCTGGTGGTGGATGGAGGTGGCTGGAGGGGTGCTTGGGGGCTGCTGGACGGAGGTGGGTGAAGGGAGAAGGTCTGGGGCGGAGAAATGAAGAGAGAAGGGGGTCTGGTGCGCAGCTCTTATAGAGCTGGTGCGGATCAGATCCGCGTGCGCGCCTGAGCGCGGACGGGTCGCGCCTGAGCGCGGGGCACGCACCAGGCTGGTGCTGGTGCGGAAACGCGTGCGTCTGGTGCGGGGGATGGGAGACTCTGGCGCGCCATTTTCTGGTTGGTGCGCACGTTGCGTGTCAGGGGCGCGCCTGGGCGAGGCTGGTGCGCGCTTGGGCGAATTTTCCACGGGTTTGGTGCACCTGGTGCACACTGGTGCGCCTGGGCGTGCACCAGTGGTTCCCAACTTTGATTCGCCGTAACTTTTTCGTTACCCGTTGGATCGGGGCCAAATTTTTAGGCAAGCTTCTTCACCCCATAAACTTCATATCCAACGGTGGAATTTAATTTCTTAGCATCCTATAATAAATTCCTAATTTTCTCTTTTCGGTCGATTTCTAACGTCGAAAACGCCGATTTAACTCCCGATCTCGCTTATATGACTTTGCCCAAAGCCATAAATGCCTTCTATACAACTCCTAGGTCCTATAATCACCACTCACATATCTAGCAAAATTCATTAAGCCACTTTTCCAATTTTTCTAAGGTTTTTAATAATTATTTCATTTAAATCAAAGTTTAGGATGTTACAGCACCCACTGCATTCTTGTAGGTGCAGAAGAAATCCTCGGGGCTTCACAGCGCAGCTTCTCCTCATAGTCACCATATCCTCGGACAGAAACTTGTCCTAGCAGCGGTCCTAGGTCAGCTCCGCAAAGTCGATGCTCAGGATCCGGAATCACAATCTGCGATCACCAGTCCATACCCAACCAGATGGGGTACGCTTCCAGCCACATCCATGTTTCATCCAGGTTGAAATCTCCAAGCGATAATCCATCTGCGCGTTGGGATACCAGAAGCACCGATATACCAACGGGCAGGAGAGAGTTAGCGAACCGAACGACAAGTCGTCGACGTTGTGGATTTACCGCAGGGGAAATATCAAGACAAACACACACAATACAAACAAGTACACACAGCACTCAAGCATCACAATTTATTATTATTATCTTATTGTCATTCTCTTCTTCCTCTTAATTACTCTCTCAATTTCTTTCTCACTCTCACTATCCAAACCTTCTTTTCTTCCCTTCTCCAAGGATCTCATTACTTCCTTCACACTTTCCATCTCATCATCAACCATTCACAAACTCTACTTTTCTTAATTACATTCGTTTTCTTTAGCAAATCTTATTGAGTTATAACCATCGATGATTAAGGGGAATTTAAGAATCATCGAGGTACGCATCCGTTCGTAGTTAGCACTCACGTCTCAAGTATACATCTCCTCGGCCATCCATCCACCTAGTCGGAAGCAAACAGGAGTACAGAACCTTTACCGTGCAGGCACGACAGCTATCACACAACAAATGGTCCCTGACCAGGAAGCCCAGCCTCAAATCATATCATTTCATATATAACAAGGCACGCTCTCAGCGGCAAACAAAATGCCCCACTCCAGTTCCTCTCACTGTTCTAGATTTGCATCTAGGGAGCGACAGTACTTATTCTAGCTGATCATGCAGAACTTGCCACGGCATTGGACCCAGTCCCCACCACGTTAGTGCCCCACTTGTGGAATTGTTCCGCCTAGAATAGTACTCTAGACTTCTTGACGTTTCACCGTCATCGTCCTCCCCTACTGCAATCTCCACCTGAGTATCCGCAGATACCCATAGTATCTTCCTCTCCACTACTTCACGTTAACTCTCATACCTCACCGCGTTCGCTGTTAATGTCTTTTAAAGGCTTTTAACTTTTTAATTAACCTAATGGTCAGCTCACCCTTCGTACAACCCTTCAATGAGTCCTGACCGCTAACTTTGCATCACTTTTCATAACTCAAACTTAGCACAGAGCGGAATCACATTCACAACTTGAATCTCATCACAAAACTTTCCGCCAAACAACCTTTTCTTAGCATCTCTTTCATAAGCTCCCAAATCTCACTTCACAAATCCTCTTCTAAAACTCTTTCCAAAACTTCAAATCACAAATCCTTTTCTAAAATTTCATTTCATAAATATTTTCCAAAATCTCCTTTAGAAAACTCATTTCAAAAATTTTCCTTTCGAAATCCTTTTTCAAAACTTCTTTTCACAATCACTTTCAGAAAATCAATGTTGGAAAATTTTTCTCATTTTGGGAACCCCTTCAAATATACGTTTTGTAAACTCTTTTCAAAAATCTCCTTTTTGGGGACCCTTTTCAAAAATACATTTTCAAAAAACTTATTTTCAAAAATTTCAGTTCGCAAACTCTTTTCAAAAACTCCTTTCATAAGTCCTCTCAAAAATCTCATCTTTGAAAACCTTTTCAAAAATTTCTTTTCAAAAACCTTTCTCAAAAACTTTCCCTTCTTGAGAACTAGTCGAGGAGCAAGCTCAACTCAACACTAAACTCAGTCCAAGAAAACAAAACCCAAGAATCAAGTTCCACCGTCAACACCTTTTACTTTCCAAACACATCAACATCCCGTCCTCGCTCTAGCTCATTCGCATCATTAACAAACAAACATCACCAATCTCATCTCTTTAACACTTTCAATCTTCCTTTTCCATTTTCTTTCCAATCATCCTCAATCCTCTTATCACTATCTCCACTCTCAATGTCTTATCATGCTAAGGCGGCCTTGCTCCACAAGGACTTAAGCCGCACAAGGGTTATTTCTTTTCTTAATGTCTTTTAATGTCTTTTAATTCTAATCTCTTTTATTATCGTTATCACACAATTCGATATCAACATTCATAAGTAAACAAATACAAACAGCACATCATCACACATCACACACAACAATGTGGTCTTTGTCCTATTCGTATAAGTGGCCACACAAAGCACACAATTGCCACTATACTATTGACGTAGAACCACTTAGTTCCGATCTTTGAGCTGATACGGAACGTCTTAATATAACACC
This sequence comes from Crotalaria pallida, assembly GCA_037953625.1. NCBI lineage: Eukaryota > Viridiplantae > Streptophyta > Magnoliopsida > Fabales > Fabaceae > Crotalaria > Crotalaria pallida. Next base: position 52,854,409 of record CM075651.1, read on the forward strand.
TACTACCACGGTGGTTTAGGAAAGCTACTCTCTCACCTGAGGTCCAGCTATTAGATGCACACAGTCTCCTCTGGTCTCGGTTGCTGCCACTGTTTTAATCCCTCGTCTGTAACATTCCTCGAATTAATTAAAACGTATTTTCATTAAAAACTTTTCTTAATTTAAAACGTTTTTCATTCCTCGTCGGAAATCTTAAAAATAAGATTGCTTTCTCAAAACACTCTTAACTTTCTTAGTTCTTTAAACACTTCAAAAATCATTTTGAAACACTAAATAAAATAATTCAAATCAAATGGTTTGGTGGCTGGTCCGTCTTGGACAGCACCTTAACCTCATTCAAAAACACCGAAAAATTCACCGGTTTCAATCCGGGTTTTTTCTAAAATCAATTACCTTTTGAAAACCAAACTTTGAGTCTCATAAACACAATTTAGAAATCAAGAAAACAATTTTAAATAAACGTGGACAGCAAAGAAATACTTTACAAAAATCACTTTTATAAAACCCGAAAACATCGTAAAACTCCTTTTGTTTCAAAAACTCTTTTAGATCAATCCTAACACTTTGAAAACTCAACAAATCACAAAAATTATTTCACAAATTCAAATGAATCTAACCAAATAAATTTCAAAATCAAACATACACACACACACGGTCAATTACATACTTTGATACATCAATTATTCAAATTAATCACAAACAAACATTCATTTTCGAGTAAACATTTTCTCAATCAAACACTTAACTCAATCATGCAACACATAATTAGCTTCAAAAACATTTTATTTTTATAAAACAAAAACACTTAGGCATACTTGAGTTCATAAACCGAACACACACATACACAATCATTCAAACACAAACTCTTTATTCCTAATCAATTATTTTACAAAATGCATTAATTATTCTATTTTATTTCATGGAAAAGAACTCTAACCTAATCTACATGCATAGACCGAAAAACTTCACATAAATCAAAACAAGGTTCATGCATCATCTAACATACAAATTCATGCAATTATTTTCTTCTTTTTCTTGACAAAACCGATAGCTACATCTTTGGAGAACACTCAAACTTTAATTTATTTTTTTTACTTAAGTTAGATCAAGAAGGCATGTAAGGACATAGAACACATATCAAATTTTCACAAAATAAAAGCATGGATTCTAATCTAAACTTGGCCGAATACATCATGCACAAATACACACTTAGATTAAATCATGTTCATGCAAATAAAATTGTTTTAAAGCTTATCTCCCTAATTTTCTTCTAAAAATCGAGACATGCATCAAAAAAATCATGATCTTTTTCACTTATATTAACATGCAAGATTAAATCTTAAGCCTTTCTAACAAAACATGTAAAAATCATGGATCACATAAACATTTTCAATTTATTTTTCAAAAGGGTATAAAAATTAACTTTTTCAAAGCTCAACACCAACATGCATGTACTTAAATCATGTGGATCAAGTCACGAAATTAAACATAAAAGCACAAATCAAAGACAAAAATCATCTTGAGTGAGAAAAAGGCAAAACCGTGACATATTATAGGAAAAATACTAAAGCATTTGTTTCAAAAATCATTTACAAAATTAAGGTCAAAACAAAGATCAAGGATCAAGACAAGAACCACAAATCAAGACACAAATTAAGACATGCAAAGGTTAAGATCAAAACAAAACTAAGAATCAAAACAAAAATTAAAGCTTTTATCAAGATTAAATCAAAACCGAAACATGCAAGAGTTCAAAACCATATAAATCATCATTAATCAACATGCAAGACCAAAAATTATCAAAAAAGTTTAGATCAAACACTAATTTAGCAAATAAACACATAAACATCTCTTGATCTACGGTTTTAAGCATAAAAATTAGACATGCAAGAAGATCTACTTCAAGTTCACATGGATCATAAACAAAACATTAAATCAAGGAAATTTAACTTAAAAATAATAAGACCTACCATGGGAACATCAAGATCTAACATGAAGAGCACAAACCGAACCAACAATCACATATTACAAATTCATTTAAGTCTTTAAAAGTCAATGGTTAAGAAGAAGATTACACATAAGTGCATAAAAATAAACATGCAAGAGAAGAAAAGAAAATAGAATTACAAGATTAAGTACTAATTCTAAGGCTTCTAGGTCTTCGGTTTATACCAAGGAAAAAAGGTCTTCAACACTTCTAAGCACTTGATCTTCAAAAGGACTCCTAGGTTTATGGTTGATCTCCTTCCTTCTTCTTCTTCTCTAAACCTCAAGGTTCCTCTTCCTCCTTTCTCTCTTAATTTCTATTCTTAGTCTAAGAGTTTGAGAGACTCTTAGAATTGTGTTTGGGGTGGGTGTTGGGACGAAGGAAGTGAAGAATGAAGTGAAGAATGAGTGAAATGAAGCTAAGGGCCAAGGGTTATATAGAGAAATTTGAGCTTCCTATTTTGCCCTTGAGTGGATTCGTTCATGAGCTTTGGAGGAGGGGTAATTTCGGTTCTTCCAAATGTTGCATGGGTGGGGTTTAGCATGGCTCAAGGAGACAATGTAGGGGACATAAGAGCTTTAGGGTTCATCCTAGGTTGTTGACTTTTTTGGTCCTCCTTAGGGTTTCCACCAACTAGTTAGGGTTTAGTTGGGATTTAGTTAGGTTTTGGTTACTTGGTTGACACTTCTAGGCTTCCATTCACACACTCACACACGCGGCACACACATATATTTACACATACACTTACTCATGCACACACACTTACACGATGCACATACACACATGCACATATACCTACTCATATGTACATGCACCACACATACATTCATGCATACATAACCATGTCCATTTACTAATTGAATTTCCACACAATCCTAAGCATACATTCATGCACAACCGTACACATATACATGCACACACATAGACAATAAATCATTCATGCATAAAAATCATGACACCGAAATATCAAGCACATATTCATGGAAAATCAATCACCTTTTCAAAATAAATTTTAAAACTCTTAACTTCATTTCATGAAAATCATTCTTTAAAATCATTTATCATTTTGAAAACGTGAATAAAGAAATTTATTTAAGAAAATATCCTTTAAAAAATACTTTGCTCAAAAATAATTCCTTTTAAAAATTAAAATCGTACGAGGATTTTGAGGGGTGTTACAGTCTCCCCAACTTAAAGATTTCTCGTCCCCGAGAAATAAGTTGTGGATTAGGCAGTATGGCACAGCAACTCTCACACCATTCCCATTCTTGCTTCATGGTTATTCTTTGCCCTCTCGAACAGTAGGCTCTACACAACACTCTCATGTGTCGCTCTCGGGTGAAGAAGCTCCATAGCAAACCTCTTACGTGTCGAACCGGGTTAAGTCACACAGAGTAACCGAAGAAAATGTCGCACCTTTAACTGATCGCCGTCATAACGAGTATACCCTCGGGTAAAGACCCAGGAAAAATCAAACAAACAAAATTCACACATCTCCAAAAACATCATGTTTAGCCTAAAATACTCACTATCTCCTACACTCTAGGATCTCACTAACCTACAAACAATCACTCCATCCTCTAATTCATCCGACTCTATGGCTTTCATCTACTATACCTCCATCTAAACATCCAATCATAGCGCCAAGGGGGTCTAATCTTCCTCACTATTCCCTTATACTACACCGTCTTCCCTCCTTGTGGCTCCCCAACTTTGATCAAACTCACTACTAAGCTTATAGTTGTCCTACATCGTACTCAATAACCATCATCTATTCATCCACAATCATTCAAGCCTAAACTATCTGGGCAACTACGACACCTCTAAATCTATGAACCAGGTCAATAATTCTCGGAAAGGTTGGTAAGGATACGGCCTAATAGGAAAGCTGAAGAAAGAATTTGGACTCCGACTAACTGCCGTTGTTGAAGCAATTCAACAAACACGGGGTCTCAAAAATAACATTCTATTTTCTCAAGGGTAATGTCAAAAAGGTACATCGGGGTCAACAAACTTAGGTTTTGGCAAAGGATATAGGATGTTAATCTTAAAATCGGTTCACTTATACTTTCTACTTAACCAACAGGGTCCTTAATCTAACACAACAGGTACTAGGAGCAACCAAGTCCTACATCTTAAGAAGTCGAGAACCTAATCTTAGACTCTTATCCTTGCTCTAGCAAGCACACATTGTCACATAGCAAACAAGCAATCAAACAAACAAAGCATGTAAGTATGGGCTTAGGGCCACAAAGGACTAACATCGCTCTGATACCACTCTGTAACGCCCCGATTTTCACCATCCGAAAATAATCATCATTTAATTAAAGGTTGCTAAAAAATGAGGCCATTTTTTTTAAACGTGTTGGGAAGCCATTGGTGCATCTTGACACCCATCCTTGAAAACCGGGGTGTTACGTAAAACGTTTCCGCACTTCCACTTCCGCATCTGTCAAAACAATTTCATATTTAAAACAAAAGTTGGCCAGTTCATAAAATAAAAGTAGGGCATAGCTACAAGAGTGATACATCGCTAAAAGAGTCCTTTGTTTCACACTTACAATCAACTTTAAAATAATCTACCCTACCTCTGGCTCTTTCTAATGAAAACTATGGGGTGCAGCTCATGATCCTCTTTCTTGTGTCCTTGCTTGACACTAGAAGATGAAGCTATCTCAGTTACAGCTTGTCCACGATTCTTTGGCACCCACTGCATTCTTGTCGGTGCAGAAGAAATCCTCGGGGCTTCACAGCGCAGCTTCTCCTCATAGTCTCCATATCCTCGGACAGAAACTTGTCCTAGCAGCGTTCCTAGGTCAGCTCTGCAAAGTCGATGCTCAGGATCCGGAATCACAATCTGCGAATCACCAGTCCATACCCAACCAGATGGGGTACGCTTCCAACCACATCCATGTTTCATCCAGGTTGAAATCTCCAAGCGATAATCCATCTGCGCGTTGGGATACCAGAAGCACCGATATACCAACAGGCAGGAGAGAGTTAGCGAACCGAACGACAAGTCGTCGACGTTGTGGATTTACCGCAGGCAAAATATCAAGACAAACACACACAATACAAACAAGTACACACAGCACTCAAGCATCACAATTTATTATTATTATCTTATTATCATTCTTTTCTTCCTCTTAATTACTCTCTCAATTTCTTTCTCACTCTCACTATCCAAACCTTCTTTTCTTTCCTTCTCCAAGGATCTCATTACTTCCTTCACACTTTCCATCTCATCATCAACCATTCACAAACTCTACTTTTCTTAATTACATTCGTTTTCTTTAGCAAATCTTATTGAGTTATAACCATCGATGATTAAGGGGAATTTAAGAATCATCGAGGTACGCATCCGTTCGTAGTTAGCACTCACGTCTCAAGTATACATCTCCTCGGCCATCCATCCACCTAGTCGGAAGCAAACAGGAGTACAGAACCTTTACCGTGCAGGCACGACAGCTGTCACACAACAAATGGTCCCTGACCAGGAGGCCCAGCCTCAAATCATATCATTTCATATATAACAAGGCACGCTCTCAGCGGCAAACAAAATGCCCCACTCCAGTTCCTCTCACTGTTCTAGATTTGCATCTAGGGGGCGACAGTACTTATTCTAGCTGATCATGCAGAACTTGCCACGACATTGGACCCAGTCCCCACCACGTTAGTGCCCCACTTGTGGAATTGTTCCGCCTAGAATAGTACTCTAGACTTCTTGACGTTTCACCGTCATCGTCCTCCCCTACTGCAATCTCCACCTGAGTATCCGCAGATACCCATAGTATCTTCCTCTCCACTACTTCAGGTTAACTCTCATACCTCACCGCGTTCGCTGTTAATGTCTTTTAAAGGCTTTTAACTTTTTAATTAACCTAATGGTCAGCTCACCCTTCGTACAACCCTTCAATGAGTCCTGACCGCTAACTTTGCATCACTTTTCATAACTCAAACTTAGCACAGAGCGGAATCACATTCACAACTTGAATCTCATCACAAAACTTTCCCCCAAACAACCTTTTCTTAGCATCTCTTTCATAAGCTCCCAAATCTCACTTCACAATTCCTCTTCTAAAACTCTTTCCAAAACTTCAAATCATAAGTCCTTTTCTAAAATTTCATTTCATAAATATTTTCCAAAATCTCCTTTAGAAAACTCATTTCAAAAATTTTCCTTTCGAAATCCTTTTTCAAAACTTCTTTTCACAATCACTTTCAGAAAATCAATGTTGGAAAATTTTTCTCATTTTGGGAACCCCTTCAAAAATACGTTTTGTAAACTCTTTTCAAAAATCTCCTTTTTGGGGACCCTTTTCAAAAATACATTTTCAAAAAACTTATTTTCAAAAATTTCAGTTCGCAAACTCTTTTCAAAAACTCCTTTCATAAGTCCTCTCAAAAATCTCATCTTTGAAAACCTTTTCAAAAATTTCTTTTCAAAAACCTTTCTCAAAAACTTTCCCTTCTTGAGAACTAGTGGAGGAGCAAGCTCAACTCAACACTAAACTCAGTCCAAGAAAACAAAAACCAAGAATCAAGTTCCACCCTCAATACCTTTTACTTTCCAAACACATCAATATCCCGTCCTCGCTCTAGCTCATTCGCATCATTAACAAACAAACATCGCCAATCTCATCTCTTTAACACTTTCAATCATCCTCAATCCTCTTATCACTATCTCCACTCTCAATGTCCTATCATGCTAAGGCGGCCTTGCTCCACAAGGACTTAAGCCGCACAAGGGTTATTTCTTTTCTTAATGTCTTTTAATGTCTTTTAATTCTAATCTCTTTTATTATCGTTATCACACAATTCGATATCAACATTCATAAGTAAACAAATACAAACAGCACATCATCACACATCACACACAACAATGTGGTCTTTGTCCTATTCGTATAAGTGGCCACACAAAGCACACAATTGCCACTATACTACTGACGCAGAACCACTTAGTTCCGATCTTTGAGCTGATACAGAACGTCTTAATATAACACCTACTACCACGGTGTCTTAGGAAAGCTACTCTCTCACCTGAGGTCCATCTATTAGATGCACACAGTCTCCTCTGGTCTCGGTTGCTGCCACTGTCTTAATCCCTCGTCTGTAACATTCCTTGAATTAATTAAAACGTATTTTCATTAAAAACTTTTCTTAACTTAAAACGTTTTTCATTCCTCGTCGGAAATCTTAAAAAGAAGATTGCTTTCTCAAAACACTCTTAACTTTCTTAGTTCTTTAAACACTTCAAAAATCATTTTGAAACACTAAATAAAATAATTCAAATCAAATGGTTTGGTGGCTGGTCCGTCTTGGACAGCACCTTTACCTCATTCAAAAACACCGAAAAATTCACCGGTTTCAATCCGGGTTTTTTCTAAAATCAATTACCTTTTGAAAACCAAACTTTGAGTCTCATAAACACAATTTAGAAATCAAGAAAACAATTTTAAATAAACGTGGACAGCAAAGAAATACTTTACAAAAATCACTTTTATAAAACCCAAAAACATCGTAAAACTCCTTTTGTTTCAAAAACTCTTTTAGATCAATCCTAACACTTTGAAAACTCAACAAATCACAAACATTATTTCACAAATTCAAATGAATCTAACCAAATAAATTTCAAAATCAAACATACACACACACGGTCAATTACATACTTTGATACATCAATTATTCAAATTAATCACAAACAAACATTCATTTTCGAGTAAACATTTTCTCAATCAAACACTTAACTCAATCATGCAACACATAATTAGCTTCAAAAACATTTTATTTTTATAAAACAAAAACACTTAGGCATACTTGAGTTCATAAACCGAACACACACATACACAATCATTCAAACACAAACTCTTTATTCCTAATCAATTATTTCACAAAATGCATTAATTATTCTATTTTATTTCATGGAAAAGAACTCTAACCTAATCTACATGCATAGACCGAAACACTTTACATAAATCAAAACAAGGTTCATGCATCATCTAACATACAAATTCATGCAATTATTTTCTTCTTTTTCTTGACAAAACCGAGAGCTACATCTTTGGAGAACACTCAAACTTTAATTTATTTTCTTTACTTAAGTTAGATCAAGAAAGTATGTAAGGACATAGAACACATATCAAATTTTCACAAAATAAAAGCATGGATTCTAATCTAAACTTGGCCGAATACATCATGCACAAAATACACACTTAGATTAAATCATGTTCATGTAAATAAAATTGTTTTAAAGCTTATCTCCCTAATTTTCTTCTAAAAACCGAGACATGCATCAAAAGAAATCATGATCTTTTTCACTTATATTAACATGCAAGATTAAATCTTAAGCCTTTCTAACAAAACATGTAAAAATCATGGATCACATAAACATTTTCAATTTATTTTTCAAAAGGGTATAAAAATAACTTTTTCAAAGCTCAACACCAACATGCATGTACTTAAATCATGTGGATCAAGTCATGAAATTAAACATAAAAGCACAGATCAAAGACAAAAATCATCTTGAGTGAGAAAAAGGCAAAACCGTGACATATTCTAGGAAAAATACTAAAGCATTTGTTTCAAAAATCATTTACAAAATTAAGGTCAAAACAAAGATCAAGGATCAAGACAAGAACCACAAATCAAGACACAAATTAAGACATGCAAAGGTTAAGATCAAAACAAAACTAAGAATCAAAACACAAATTAAAGCTTTTATCAAGATTAAATCAAAATCGAAACATGCAAGGGTTCAAAACCATATAAATCATCATTAATCAACATGCAAGACCAAAAATTATCAAACAAGTTTAGATCAAACACTAATTTAGCAAATAAACACATAAACATCTCTTGATCTACGGTTTTAAGCATAAAAATTAGACATGCAAGAAGATCTACTTCAAGTTCACATGGATCATAAACAAAACTTTAAATCAAGGAAATTTAACTTGAAAATAATAAGACCTACCATGGGAACATCAAGATCTAACATGAAGAGCACAAACCGAACCAACAATCACATATTACAAATTCATTTAAGTCTTTAAAAGTCAATGGTTAAGAATAAGATTACACATAAGTGCATAAAAATAAACATGCAAGAGAAGAAAAGAAAATAGAATTACAAGATTAAGAACTAATTATAAGGCTTCTAGGTCTTCGGTTTATACCAAGGAAAGAAGGTCTTCAACACTTCTAAGCACTTGATCTTCAAAAGGACTCCTAGGTTTATGGTTGATCTCCTTCCTTCTTCTTCTTCTCTAAACCTCACGGTTCCTCTTCCTCCTTTCTCTCTTAATTTCTATTCTTAGTCTAAGAGTTTGAGAGACTCTTAGAATTGTGTTTGGGGTGGGTATTGGGACGAAGGAAGTGAAGAATGAAGTGAAGAATGAGTGAAATGAAGCTAAGGGCCAAGGGTTATATAGAGAAATTCGAGCTTCCTATTTTGCCCTTGAGTGGATTCGGTCATGAGCTTTGGAGGAGGGGTAATTTCGGTTCTTCCAAATGTTGCATGGGTGGAGTTTAGCATGGCTCAAGGAGACAATGTAGGGGACATAAGAGCTTTAGGGTTCATCCTAGGTTGTTGACTTTTTTGGTCCTCCTTAGGGTTTCCACCAACTAGTTAGGGTTTAGTTGGGATTTAGTTAGGTTTTGATTACTTGGTTGACACTTCTAGGCTTCCATTCACACACTCACACACGCGGCACACACATATATTTACACATACACTTACTCATGCACACACACTTACACGATGCACATACACACATGCACATATACCTACTCATATGTACATGCACCACACATACATTCATGCATACATAACCATGTCCATTTACTAATTGAATTTCCACACAATCCTAAGCATACATTCATGCACAACCGTACACATATACATGCACACACATAGACAATAAATCATTCATGCATAAAAATCATGATACCGAAATGTCAAGCACATATTCATGGAAAATCAATCACCTTTTCAAAATAAATTTTAAAACTCTTAACTTCATTTCATGAAAATCATTCTTTAAAATCATTTATCATTTTGAAAACGTGAATAAAGAAATTTATTTAAGAAAATATCCTTTCAAAAATACTTTGCTCAAAAATAATTCCTTTTAAAAATTAAAACCGTACGAGGATTTTGAGGGGTGTTACAGAGTCCACCACAATAGTATTTTATTTTAATGATATTTGAATATGAAATGATTTTTGAAGGATTATGGTGTTTCATCTTAAAAAAAATCATATCTTTTTAACCGTAAGTCCAAAAATTACAAACTATATATCAAAACGATCGTATTGAAATGTAGATTCTGAAAATGTAAAATTTTGTATTTAATTCTGGAGATTTCGAATTTTTATTCTTGCCACTGTAGAATTCGAATTTTTATAATTAATAAACTTGTGAATGCATTTTTAAGTCATTTAATGGCTCTTTGACCAAGAGATATTTTTACTTTGGATGAAAAACTTATTTTTCTGAATTCTTATTGGTTGCACCCTCCATAATTTAATTTCTGTATTTTTGAAATTTAAATTAATTTGAAAGTTTATGAAATGCATTTTTGGAGGAAATAACTTTAGAACTTCAAAAATTCATAACTTTCAAACCGTAAGTCCGAAAAATTATAAATTTTATATTGAAACGATTGTATTGAAATGTAGTTTCTAAAAATGTATAAATTTTAATTTTATGTGGTGTTCTTCGAAAATTTTTCTGCTGCAGTAACTGTACGAATTTTATATGTTTAAAGCTTGAAAAAAATTAATTTAAGGCCTAGAATTAATTATTGGACCTAAAATTAATTTATTTGTATATTTATGTATCTTTTTTTGGACTGCACCGTCCAAAAATAATATTTTCTATTTATTTTTGAATTTTAAATTGTTAGAATAATTATTTGATTGGTTGAAAAAGGTGGCAATTTAATGTTGTGTAAATTGCAAAATTCCTCCTTCTTCTCCAAGCAATGCACATGCCCAATATTATGACCAGAGGGGAATGAATTCAAATTTTTACTTTTGAAAGAAGAATTGAAATTCAAATGAATAAGGTTTTTGGTGCAAGCTTTAATTAAACTTGGAAAACTCATGATTTTTAACTTGATGACCAAGCATAAGAAGTAAAATTTTTCTTTCTTCCCCAAGACTATAGAAACCGTGTGACTTACTTCATTTTGGGGTGTGAAGATAATTTTTACTTCCTATATAAAGAGCTCTTGAAACCTTGGCATTTTTCACAAAATCAAACTTAAGAAACAAGAGAGAAAAAAAAATTAAGAGAACCCTAAGAAGAAGGGTGTTTGGGCGTGGCATCCAGGGAGCAAGGAAGGAGAGAATTTGCACATCATTGAAGTATTTTCATTTCTTAAGAGAAAGGTATTCTCATGAACTTTTGATTTATTCCTTTTTAATTTGTTTTAAGTTTTCTTTTCTGGATTTGTATAAACAACAATAAGCTTTTTGTTCTTGAGTTCTTTTCTATTTTATGAACCCTAACATGAAGTTTGAAAATTGTTTTAAGTATTTGTGAAATTTTGTTTATGGTCATGTGAATAAGAATTAAAAGGGACTTATAAAGAGGTCTAAAGAAACAAGATTTTCCCTTTTATTTTCTTATGATGGCCGAAATTTTTGAGGATGAAATAAAGAAGTGAAAAGTTTGATTTGCATCATATGAACATTTTTAAGTGATTTTTGGAATTTTTGAATGGTGAATGATTGATGTTTTATCATGAATTTTTTAAAGGAAACTATCATTTGATGAATAAACAAAATTGTTTTTGGAAATTGCTGCAAAAATTATTTTATTTTTCTGGGTAGGCCATGAGACCTACATGATTGCAAAAAGAAAATTTTATAATTGTTTGATGATTATGTGTGTGATGTTCCATTGTTAGGGATACACCACAATGTGTGTTTGGGGTTGTTGCAGCTGACGAGGGTGACTCCGATCCTACGTACCCCCAGTGATAAGGGGATCAAGCCACACGTAGTTCTTGAGAGTAGGGATGAGAGAACGTACCTTAACCCCAGTAGCCTGTTGGTTCTTATAGGAGATTACCTGTTAGGTGTGTCGTGGGTAACCCTAGCTTAGTTGGGCTGGGCCTGTTGCTAGGCTCTTAAGTCTAGTCCATCACATAAGCCCCCCAGCTCAAGAAGAGTCGAAGAGACTGTGCCAAGTTGCTGGTCTGATCCGATGTCCTTTTTCGAGGGTTAGTGATGATGTAGAAGATTGTTTGTAGCCAAGACCTTTTACTCGGAAGAGTATCGCTGATGGTTGATAGCTTCTTTGTGCTCGGATAATGACAGGGAAACCCGATAGGAGATTCTCCATAATTAGCAAACGATTCCGAGCAGGGGAAATCAACAAAATATTCTTCATACCCGGAACGAGAGACTCTAGTGGGGAACACAGTGCAAGGTTTCCACAATCGTCTTATGAACCCGAGGAGAGAAGGTTAGTGCGTGGTTCCCGATGTTCTGAATGTATGAGATACCAAAAGGGGGAACACTGTCGAAGGTTCGCGCGCAGTTGGCTCATGTATTCGAAGCGGGGAACCGTACATAGGCTGTGTACGCTGAATGTATGAGATACCAAAAAGGGGGACGCTGTCGAAGGTCCGCACGCAGTTGGCATATGTATTCGAAACAGGGAAACGTACATTGTACACAGGCTTCTCTACGCTCGGAACACAAACGCAAAGAGGGAAACTCGACACCGGGGTCCTCGCCATCATCAATAGGTTTCGAATAGAGTAACATGTTATTGTGTTCGCCATGCTCGGAAAATAATTTGCCCATTGATGAGAATCTCGAAATGGGTTATTCAGCAGTTCGAACCATGTACCTCGCATATGTGCACAGAAAAAATAATTTAGCGGTTGTCGTCCAAGTTTATAACAACAATAATAAACGATGAATGACATGTAATGACATTAATTAGCGAAAGTGTAATATTTTTGTTGTTAACTAATAGTCATGTGAGTCAATAAAAATAGGATAAACCATACTAAATATTATAGTGAGAAGAAAACTACTTCCCTGCGCTCATAAAATTTGGGCCGTTCAAGTGCTGGCCCATTTCATTTGTCCTCCGCAGAGTTGGGCTTGGAGCCCGAAGTTCCTCTTCGAGCAGCAGCTGCTTCTGCGCGCCAACAGGGATGCGGCGGCGGGTCAGTACCATGAAGACCGGAAGATCACACCGCCGTTAGCGTTGTCTTCCTCGCCGTCGACGGTTTGAACCGCAACCTTAGCCCTTGTTTGTTGGTTCGCATAACGGCGGCGGCTGTCATGGAAGATTGATGTGCTCGCTGTTTTGGCTTGTGATGGGTCATGGGTTAGGGACGTCTTGGTGGCACCAGAATCAGAGGGAGACGGAGGAAATCTAGTGCGAATTGAAGCAGAGTGAAGACCAGAGGTTCAGTGGCGGAGTGGGGACTCGTGTAACACCCCGATTTCGGCAACTTGAAATCATTATCTCTTTAACAAAATATAGTAAAAATTTGGGAAATTTTTTTTTTACAAGGTGACATGGGCATGAGAACCTTTATGTTCCAAAATCATTTCTGTAACTTAATTGAAATTAAATAACGTTCTCATGTCACACATCACAAGTCAAGTTCCAAACCGAGATGTTACTTAACATCGCGCTTTGTAACTTAGCTTCATAAATCTCTTTTGAGAAAACATTTTCAAATCTTGTTTCTTAAAACCATTCTCAATAAAATCCAAGCGGGGTTCAGAATGATACGACAATGTAAAAAAGTAGATGCAAGGAATACAGTGCTCGAAGGGATTACCTACTGCTAGTCTTGACCTTTATTCTTTCTAACTGAAGTCCACTGCAGCAGCCTCATCGAGGTGACGTACAGATTTACTGCAGGGTCGACCATCTACCCGTTGCAATATCGGAATAACCCGATACGACAACATGATAGGAGAGACGGTCAGTATTCCAGAAGTACAACATGACAAGCAGAATACTAACGACTTCGTATAAAAAGAATACTCAGAATAAAAATATAAGACTCATGCATTAACAAATACTCATGCTATGCATATGACAAATATACTCACGTAAGCACATAGGAAACACTTATAAATGAAACATACAAAATCATAAACCATCACAACACACATCACTTCACTTGGCATCACAAGCCTTCGAACTTTCCATTCTCATCATCCTCTTTCTCATTCTTTCCAACAATCAATATACTTTCTTTCTTTGAATCTTTCTCAACTCTTCATAAATTCTTATTGCTTTCTTTCTTATAATCTTTTTATCATTATTAAATCTTATCAAACGGTTAGCATCAATGATGAGGGGGAAAACATCATTGAGCTCGCACACGTCTACATCTCCTCGGTCATCCACCCAACCTAGTCGGAAGCAAACAGGAGTACAGGACCTTTACCACGCGGGCACGACAGCTGTCACACAAACAAATGGTCCTAGACCAGGAGGCCCTGCCTCAAATCATAATCATAATTCACATAATAACAATGCACGCTCTCAGCGGCAATCACAAATGCCCCGTTCCAGTCCCTCTCACTGTTCTCGATTTGCAATCAAGGGGGCGACAGTATAATTTCTAGTTCGCGATGCGGAACTTACCACGGTATTAGACCCAGTCCCCACCACGTTAGTGCACCACATGTGGGATTCGTTCCGCCTAGAAATATACTCTAGACTTCTTGACGTTTCACCGTCATCGTCCTCCCCTCATGCAATCTCCTCCTAAGTATCCGCAGATACCTATGGTTCCTTCCTCTCCACTACTTCGATACGACACTCATACCTCACCACGTTTTGTAAATGTCTTTTAGAGTCTTTTAAAGTTTTAACGTTTTAATTAGCGGCTTAATCCTAACAGTCGGCTCGTCCTTGGTGCATCCCTTCAACGAAGCCCGACCACTAATCGCAATCTGTTTCCCCCTAAATCTCAATGGCCCTTGGCCTCACATCACTTTCTCACTCATCTCATCATCATGATTCTCAAAAGCTCATTCTCAGCATATTCTAATCAACATCATCAACATCTTTTCCTTGTCTTTCTCAAAATCTCTTTTCGCAAAACTTTTTCGAAAGCTTAATTTCACAAAACTTTTGCTTCACAAAACATTTTCAGAAACCTCATTTCAAAAATCCTTTCACAAAACTTTTTCAAAAATACTGTTTCCAAAAACTTTCACAAAATATTATTTTCACAAAAGCTTTTTCAAAATCTCTTTTCAAAAACCTTTTTCAAAAATCACATTTTTGGGTGAGTGTTAATGGAGGAGCAAGCTCAACTCAACACTAAGCTTCTTCCCAAAAACATGAACGAGGAATCACATCTTCATTCAAACCACATCACACTTTCATAACAACATTACTCTTCTCCAATCACAACTCTTGGTATTCCATTACTTACACAACCTTTGTTACCATTCTTCTTTCTTTCAATCACGTTTCTTTCACAATCTTATCCGCGTTACGTTTTATCTCTTTCTCAATCGTATCTCTTTAATTTCTCACCAAATATCAAATCTCACTCTTTCTCATAATTCGCAGCATCACTTATAACCACATTCAACTTTTCATACAGAACAGGATATACTCAACAATATGCTCACAGAGAATTCCAAAATTATTCATGCAACATATTTAACAAAACAGATAAACATCTAGCACATATAGATCACATAAAATTTATGCAGATCATGACCTATGACAAATACTCAATTAGACTTGACAGACTCATTTTAGAACCGAGTCTACGTGTCACGATGACCTAGGCCTACTGCATCTCTCACCTCACATTCCAGCATCTGAAATCGTCGCGGGTCCTTCCCAACAAGTCGGCCGTTCCGCTTCTCGACTTATACGCACCTTGTACTAAGGGAGATGACACTAACGTTATAATTCTATCTTAAACAATCGTCATATTCATTATCTAAACGTGTTTTCGAAAACTCTTCTTATTTCTCGTCGGAAAATAGTAAAACGTCAAAAATTTTTCAAATCAAATTCAACTTTTGAAAATACTTTAAATATCTCAAAACCTTTTTAAAACAATTGACAAAACAATTCAAAACCATTTGTTTTTGATTGCTGGTCCGTTCCGGACAGCCACTAACCAAAGCTCGAAAACACCGAAAAACTTAACTTTAGTTCATACAAGACTTGTTATAAAATAAACATTTAAATGATTTATTTTTAAAACTTAATATCGTGAAATGAATTAAGGGCAACAACCATTAAGTCCAAGGTTATTTAATTAAATCAAAGCTAAACTATTTCAAGATCAATTACTTTTCAAAACCAATCACAAACACAACACTTTGGTTAATTAAATCATTCATGCATAACCTAGACAATTCATCAAATAATCACTTATTCAATCATTTCAAGACATTATGGTTGTCATACAAGCCAGCCAAGTCATAATATCAAGCATAAAAGTTCACATTCATCAAAAACATTCAAATGGGATCCTAGTGCGATTACACGTAAAACACAAAAGATAAAATCCAAAACTATATCAAATTAACTTGTTTAATTATCAAAATTTCCAGAATACACACATATATGCCAAAGTTCATCAAGTAAAATTTTCAAGTCATTTAAACAATTCTAAGCTAGGTTTCAAATAAAATTTTGCATGAAAAACAAAACGGAGCTGTTGCTGGTCTGAGGCAAAAACGTTATTATTAAAAATAGTTGTTCAACTCCGAATTGCACAAAATACAGTCAAGACTATCTCATAAAATTTTCAGATTATTTGGAGTTGTTCAAGTTATAATTTTCCAATTAAATTTGTCACTAAGTCCAGAAAATCTGAACCAAACGGTTCACTGTTTTGCCTTTATTAAAAATATCAAATCAACTCCAAATCTCTTCAAATTTTACAGAGAGCATCTAGAGATGTTCAGGAAGATACCATAAAAATTTAAAACAATTTAGAGTAGCACAGGTTCGAAAATTTTGTTTATCTTAAAAATGAAAAACTTATTTTCTCAAAATGGTTTTCATAAAGTTGGCTCACAAAGAAATAGAAAATCAATTCCAAAAATCATTTAAAAATTCGGAGAAGTTCATTTTAATATACTTAAGACAGTGACAAAATTCCAGAATCATTTCACATACAAAAATATCATTCATCAAGGTCAACACACACATATTCACAATTTCAGCACAACATCATTTTAATCAACAAGTTTGTTCATACAATTTCATGAAAATCAAAAATACACTCATACATACAATCAACACCAAAAATCAATCCATCACTTATTTTTCTTTCAAAAACCGAATTAACATATTTTAGGGAAACAATTTTCTTTAACTCAAATAAAACATGCATCACATCTAGAAATAAAAACCAAGCCTCTTAAATTAAAAATCAAGAATCAAACTAAACTATCCTAGATATGGACATGCACATACTTAGAATTAATAGATCTTTTCATGCATGCATCAAATACTTCAATAAAAAAATTCATCTTTAAAAATTCATGTCATCACCGAAACATGCATAAAGAAAATGAGTTCATTCTATCAAAAATTTCATGCTTTAAGTCAAGCACTTTAACTAAGAATAATTTTATTTACATGCACATAAAACCAAATCAAGCAAGAAAATAAGATCATTAACACAAAAATTCTTTTAGAACCGACTTGAACATCAAGCTCTTAAAAATAGTTAATCTTTCCTTGTTAAATCAAGATCTTAAAATTCAAGTTTAGAAATCAATAGGTTTGTTCATTAAACACATATAGATCATGGTTTCAAGCAAGAAAATTAAACATGCAAGACTAGAAAATTGAACTTTTTCACAAAACAAATTTAGATAATAAATTTATTCAACAATCATTACACAAACATACATGATCCATGGTTTAAGGGAAGGAAAATAGACATGCAAGAAAGTTAATTTTAGATTTTCACAAAATCTTTAGTTTTCTTTAGATCTCTAAGATTTTGGTTAGGAAAATATTAGATCCATCAAATAAAATCCTCAACCGAAACATCAAGTATAAGCTACACATATTACAAATAAATTTAAGTCCTTAAAAGTCCATAGTTGAGGAAGATCAACACATGAAGTGCATAGAAAGGAACATGCAAGAGAAGAAAAGAAAATTACAAAACTACAAAACAAGAACTAGTTCTAATCTTCTAGGATCTTTGGTTATACCAAGGAAAAAGGGTCTTCTAACACTTGATCTTCAAAGGACTTCCTAGGTTTAAGCTTGATCTAGCATGGATTTCCTCTTCCTCCTTCTTCTTCCTCACGGTTCTCTCTCTTTTTTTTTTTTATGTGTCTCAAGAGCTAGTGTGGCTCTTTGAGACTATGTGTTTGAGTTGGTGTGAAAGAAAGGAAATGAAAGAATGAAAGAAAGGAATGTAGGAAAGGATGAGAAGAATGAGGGAAAATTACTAAGGTTGAAACACACTTTCCTTGCTTGGGTCTTTAATTTGGTTTGGTCAACATGCATCAAGGAAGGGGTATTTTTGGGCATGCTAAGACTTCTACTACTTGGTCCCCAAGTCTTTGGTTTTCTTTTCTTTTTCTTTTTATTTCCTTTCCCACTTAGTCATCTAGCAAGGCTTCCCCAAGACTACACATACACACACCCTTACACTTGTCACACATACACACATTACACACACCTCATGCATTCACACACTCACCCAACCGTGGCACACCCTTTTGCACACACATGTCCTATTTTTTTTATTTCTTCTTTATTTGGTCACCAAGTAAAGCTATATGTCATGCACACATACATATACTATATCATACATATATCACACATACACACATAAGCACACATTCAATCATACATTTGATCACACAATAATTTCTTCTTTCCTTAAATAATCAAACATACATAATAACAATTTAAACACATAATAAACTGTACTTATTGGTTGCACTTATAGCCCTTATTTCATTTTCTAAAATCATACTTTAATATATTAAAGATAATCCCAAAAGGAAAAATTCATTAAGAATCAAAAACCATTTTTCATGATTAATTCCTTTAAAGTTCGTCCTTTACAGTACTGGAAAATATTTTTTGCAAACCAACCCAGAAAATTATGAAAGATACAGTTTTAGAATCTACGTTTCGATACGATCGTTTTGATATAAAGATCATAAAAATCGGAGTTACGGTTAAAAAGTTATGGATTTTCGAAGTTAATTAATCTTTCAAAGTCCATAAAGAAAATCATTTTTACAAATCAGCATCAATAAAATAATTTTTCATTAAAAATCATTCTTACTAACTCTATAAAAAAATATTTATTTATCAAAACTTCGTAAAATCAACACCTTAATTCGAAATCGAATAAAATACTCATCGAAAACCTTTTTAAACAAATGTCGCAAAACTTTTTCTTTAATAAAATTTTTATTCGTCCTAGTCGGAAAAACGCGGGATGTTACATTCTCCCCAACTTGCAGATTTCTCGTCCTCGATAAATGCGACGCAGAATTCCACGATCAACGGATGTCAGATTCCTCGGAGTGTTTCTCTCAATTTATGACAGCAGTCGTCGCCTTCAAATCGTCGCATATGCATCGTTTTCTCAAAGGTTATCTTCGTAGGTCATTTCATCATCGGACACACGAAATACTAATGGTGTAGCTTTGTCAACAAGAGTTCAAAGGGTTCAATGGTTTTGAAACAAAGTTCAAAAAGAATAGCACACTTATGCCAATCCTGATAGGGATACTACTTTCCTCATAGTCTTTCTTCCTTAATTTAACTCTTCTCATCCCTTTAAGCCTAGGTGGGTTATTACAAACCTCGAAATCTCCGTTTACTCCCCAACTTTGACGGATCATATTCCTATACATCACATCTATTCATTAACACTTGACAGAGACGAAGGTCATAAAATTTTTCCAACGTCTACTAATTCTAGTTTGTCTTACAAAACTTCCCATTACTTTGTTCAAGCCTATCTTAGATTCTGCTAACTAAACCAAATTCTCGTCCTCTAAACCATTAAAAATTTTCCAACTCAGGGATTTATCCTTCAGATTAGCGATCTTAGCACCTAAGGACACTCTTAACTCCACAGCTTATGGTCACCTATGTCCATTAAAACATCAAATCTTGGTCATTTAACCTAATTTTTGGTCATCACTTAAAAGTGCTATCCGTGAATTTCACCACTCTGTCTAGTTGATCTTATAGTCCTATCATAGGTTCACATCTACCTCAATCATTCACCTACTCCAACTAAAGCTTTTCTAACTCCAACTCTCTCAAACACATCCCAAATATCCCCAATCTTAACACCATCTACACCATTACTTGGGTTAGACTACTATCAAACTTTTCAGTTTTAATCCCTTTTATACACTCCACTATCTTACTTATGGTTCTAGGGGTACTCTTATTCTAATGCATCACATCTGTTAATGCTTATTCCTTCCTCAACCATTATAACTCTTTCCTTAACAACACCTCACTGTCAACCTTATAACTTAGATATGTCTAGTCGATTGGCATAAAGTGTCAGGGTCTAAAGTTTTCATGGAAGGCTTTTAGAGAACAAACGTATTGTCAAGGCAACTCAACAACACATAGGGTTTTCATAAGAAAAATTTCAACAAGGAAAAGAGGGTTCTAGTCGCAAAATAATGTCGCATGTCAATAGCTCAGAGGTCGTTACAACCAAAAAGGGAATTCTCAGCAAAAGAGGGTTCAACAGTCAAGAGAGGTTCAGGTCTCAAAGAATACAGTCTCCGTACGATTCTGATCACGGCTCCTTCCACCATCGCAGACGAATCCGTAACACGTTCCGAAGATAGAGATATAGAATGATAGAGATAGATCGAACGTTAGAGGTGGTATGGTAGAGATGCTCACGTGACTTCATACTCTTATTCTCACTCATCGTAGTTCTAACACTAACGCACAGACAGACACACAAACAAGCACGTAAGCCCATGCATCAGGCTACTTGGGACAACCATTGCTCTGATTTCGGCAACTTGAAAACATTATCTCTTTAACAAAATATAGTAAAAATTTGGGAATTTTTTTTTTTACAAGGTGACATGGGCATGAGAACCTTTATGTTCCAAAATCATTTCCGTAACTTAATTGAAATTATATAACGTTCTCATGTCACACATCACAAGTCAAGTTCCAAACCGAGATGTTACTTAACATCGCGCTTTGTAACTTAGCTTCATAAATCTCTTTTGAGAAAACATTTTCAAATCTTGTTTCTTAAAACCATTCTCAATAAAATGCAAGCGGGGTTCAGAATGATACGACAATGTAACCAAGTAGATGCAAGGAATACAGTGCTCGAAGGGATTACCTACTGCTAGTCTTGACCTTTATTCTTTCTAACCGAAGTCCACTGCAGCAGCCTCATCGAGGTGACGTACAGATTTACTGCAGGGTCGACCATCTACCCGTTGCAATATAGGAATAACCCGATACGACAACATGATAGGAGAGATGGTCATTATTCCAGAAGTACAACATGACAAGCAGAATACTAACGACTTCGTATAAAAAGAATACTCAGAATAAAAATATAAGACTCATGCATTAACAACTACTCATGCTATGCATATGACAAATATACTCACGTAAGCACATAGGAAACACTTATAAATGAAACATACAAAATCATAAACCATCACAAAACACATCACTTCACTTGGCATCACAAGCCTTCGAACTTTCCATTCTCATCATCCTCTTTCTCATTCTTTCCAACAATCAATATACTTTCTTTCTTAGAATCTTTCTCAACTCTTCATAAATTCTTATTGCTTTCTTTCTTATAATCTTTTTATCATTATTAAATCTTATCAAACGGTTAGCATCAATGATGAGGGGGAAACCATCATTGAGCTCGCACACGTCTACATCTCCTCGGTCATCCACCCAACCTAGTCGGAAGCAAACAGGAGTACAGGACCTTTACCACGCGGGCACGACAGCTGTCACACAAACAAATGGTCCCAGACCAGGAGGCCCTGCCTCAAATCATAATCATAATTCACATAATAACAATGCACGCTCTCAGCGGCAATCACAAATGCCCCGTTCCAGTCCCTCTCACTGTTCTCGATTTGCAATCAAGGGGGCGACAATATAATTTCTAGTTCGCGATGCAGAACTTACCACGGTATTAGACCCAGTCCCCACCACGTTAGTGCACCACATGTGGGATTCGTTCCGCCTAGAAATATACTCTAGACTTCTTGACGTTTCACCGTCATCGTCCTCCCCTCATGCAATCTCCTCCTAAGTATCCGCAGATACCTATGGTTCCTTCCTCTCCACTACTTCGATACGACACTCATACCTCACCGCGTTTTGTAAATGTCTTTTAGAGTCTTTTAAAGTTTTAACGTTTTAATTAGCGGCTTAATCCTAACAGTCGGCTCATCTTTGGTGCATCCCTTCAACGAAGCCCGACCACTAATCGCAATCTGTTTCCCCCTAAATCTCAATGGCCCTTGGCCTCACATCACTTTCTCACTCATCTCATCATCATGATTCTCAAAAGCTCATTCTCAGCATATTCTAATCAACATCATCAACATCTTTTCCTTGTCTTTCTCAAAATCTCTTTTCGCAAAACTTTTTCGAAAGCTTAATTTCACAAAACTTTTACTTCACAAAACATTTTCAGAAACCTCATTTCAAAAATCCTTTCACAAAACTTTTTCAAAAATACTGTTTCCAAAAACTTTCACAAAATATTATATTCACAAAAGCTTTTTCAAAATCTCTTTTCAAAAACCTTTTTCAAAAATCACATTTTTGGGTGAGTGTTAATGGAGGAGCAAGCTCAACTCAACACTAAGCTTCTTCCCAAAAACATGAACGAGGAATCACATCTTCATTCAAACCACATCACACTTTCATAACAGCATTACTCTTCTCCAATCACAACTCTTGGTATTCCATTACTTACACAACCTTTGTTACCATTCTTCTTTCTTTCAATCACGTTTCTTTCACAATCTTATCCGCGTTACGTTTTATCTCTTTCTCAATCGTATCTCTTTAATTTCTCACCAAATATCAAATCTCACTCTTTCTCATAATTCGCAGCATCACTTATAACCACATTCAACTTTTCATACAGAATAGGATATACTCAACAATATGCTCACAGAGAATTCCAAAATTATTCATGCAACATATTTAACAAAACAGATAAACATCTAGCACATATAGATCACATAAAATTTATGCAGATCATGACCTATGACAAATACTCAATTAGACTTGACAGACTCATTTTAGAACCGAGTCTACGTGTCACGATGACCTAGGCCTACTGCATCTCTCACCTCACATTCCAGCATCTGAAATCGTCGCGGGTCCTTCCCAACAAGTCGGCCGTTCCGCTTCTCGACTTATACGCACCTTGTACTAAGGGAGATGACACTAACGTTATAATTCTATCTTAAACAATCGTCATATTCATTATCTAAACGTGTTTTCGAAAACTCTTTTTATTTCTCGTCGGAAAATAGTAAAACGTCAAAACTTTTTCAAATCAAATTCAACTTTTGAAAATACTTTAAATATCTCAAAACCTTTTTAAAACAATTGACAAAACAATTCAAAACCATTTGTTTTTGGTTGCTGGTCCGTTCCGGACAGCCACTAACCAAAGCTCGAAAACACCGAAAAACTTAACTTTAGTTCATACAAGACTTGTTATAAAATAAACATTTAAATGATTTATTTTTAAAACTTAATATCGTGAAATGAATTAAGGGCAGAAACCATTAAGTCCAAGGTTCTTTAATTAAATCAAAGCTAAACTATTTCAAGACCAATTACTTTTCAAAACCAATCACAAACACAACACTTTGGTTAATTAAATCATTCAAGCATAACCTAGACAATTCATAAAATAATCACTTATTCAAACATTTCAAGACATTATGGTTGTCATACAAGCCCGCCAAGTCATAATATCAAGCATAAAAGTTCACATTCATCAAAAACATTCAAATGGGATCCTAGTGTGATTACACGTAAAACACAAAAGATAAAATCAAAAAACTATATCAAATTAATTTTTTTAATTCTAGAATACACACATATATGCCAAAGTTCATCAAGTAAAATTTTCAAGTCATTTAAATAATCCTAAGCTAGGTTTCAAATCAAATTTTGCATGAAAAACAAAACGGAGCTGTTGCTGGTCTGAGGCAAAAACGTTATTATTAAAAATAGTTGTTCAACTCCGAATTGAACAAAAATTGGTATAAGTCTTTCTTATACAGTCAAGACTATCTCATAAAATTTTCAGAGTATTTGGAGTTTTGCAAGTTATATTTTTCCAATTAAATTTGTCACCAAGTCCAGAAAATCTGAACCAAATGGTTCACTGTTTTGCCTTTATTAAAAATATCAAATCAACTCCAAATCTCTTCAAATTTTACAGAGAGCATCTAGATATGTTAAGGAAGTTACCATAAAAATTTAAAACAATTTAGAGTATCACAGGTTTGAAAATTTTGTTTATCTTTAAACTGAAAAACTTATTTTCTCAAAATGGTTTTCATAAAGTTGGCTCACAAAGAAATATAAAATCAATTCCAAAAATCATTTAAAAATTCGGAGAAGTTCATTTTAATATACTTAAGACAGCGACAAAATTCCAGAATTATTTCACATACAAAAATATCATTCATCAAGGTCAACACACACATATTCACAATTTCAGCACAACATCATTTTAATCAACAAGTTTGTTCATCCAATTTCATGAAAATAAAAAATACACTCATACATACAATCAACACCAAAAATCAATCCATCACTTATTTTTCTTTCAAAAACCGAATTAACATATTTTAGGGAAACAATTTTCTTTAACTCAAATAAAACATGCATCACATCTAGAAATAAAAACCAAGCCTCTTAAATTAAAAATCAAGAATCAACCTAAACTATCCTAGATATGGACATGCATATACTTAGAATTAATAGATCTTTTCATGCATGCATCAAATACTTCAATAAAAAAATTCATCTTTAAAAATTCATGTCATCACCGAAACATGCATAAAGAAAATGAGTTCATTCTATCAAAAATTTCATGCTTTAAGTCAAGCACTTTAACTAAGAATAATTTTATTTACATGCACATAAAACCAATTCAAGCAAGAAAATAAGATCATTAACACAAAAATTCTTTTAGAACCGATTTGAACATCAAGCTCTTAAAAATAGTTAATCTTTCCTTGTTAAATCAAGATCTTAAAAATCAAGTTTAGAAATCAATAGGTTTGTTCATTAAACACATATAGATCATGGTTTCAAGCAAGAAAATTAAACATGCAAGACTAGAAATTGAACTTTTTCACAAAACAAATTTAGATCATAAATTTATTCAACAATCATTACACAAACATACATGATCCACGGTTTAAGGGAAGGAAAATAGACATGCAAGAAAGTTAATTTTAGATTTTCACAAAATCTTTAGTTTTATTTAGATCTCTAAGATTTTGGTTAGGAAAATATTAGATCCATCAAATAAAATCCTCAACTAAAACATCAAGTATAAGATACACATATTACAAATAAATTTAAGTCCTTAAAAGTCCATAGTTGAGGAAGATCAACATGTGATGTCCCAAGGTCCGAGGCACCACATGAGGTGTTTGGGGGTTGTTGCAGCTGACGAGGGTGACCCCGGTCCTACGTATCCCATGAGAGGGGAATCAAGCCACACGTAGTTCTTAGGTTTAGAGAGACATACCTTAGCCCCTAGGGAGAGGGGGATATATATAGGAGAGCTGGTTGCCCTAATGGGCTTGCTTGAGGCCCAAGTAGGGCCAGCCTGTAATGAGCTATGAGTGGATGAGCTGTCCTTGTGGATAAGGTGAGGAACGTCATCCTGTCCTTAGTATCGGAATATCTGGGCGGTGTCGGACTCGAAAGTCGGACCTGGGTAGGAGTATGAGGTCGGCCCGTATCTGGTGTCTGTTCGGCCGTTGAGCCTTGAGATCGGCCCAGAGCACAAAGGGGTGAGAGCATGATATCGGCCCGTGTCTGATGTCTGTTTGGCCGTTGAGCCTTGAGCTCGGCCAAGCATACAGAGGGCCTGCTGAAGGGTCCTCAGGTCCTGAGTGAGGGCCACGTGGAGCTCGGCTAGGCCGAGTCCACCACATAAGCCCCCCAGCTCGGTCCAGGCTATTTGAGCCTTGCTCCGAGGTCTTGGTTCAGGTCCTTTTCCCAAGTCCACCACATAAGCCCCCCAGCTCGGCGAGACTTTGTGAGTCTCGAGCCGAGTTAGGCAGAAAAAAGGCTTAGCACTAAGCATCATAGCACTAAGTACCCCCCACCTTCTAGGAAGGGTTTGAGTACTAGTCCACAATCATGTGCTCAAGGCTAGCGAAGGATGGCAAGGCGGGTTAGGAGAAATCGATCCGCCACGTGAGCCCCCCAACTCGGGAAGAGTTGTAGAGACTCTGTGCCGAGTTGAGGTCCTTTCTGCGTCCGTCTGATCAGTGCTGAGTTGGTGATGAGGTAGAAACATGCTTGCAGGCGTGGCCTTCCGCTCGGAAGAGTGTTGCGGATGGTTGATAGTGCTCTTTTGTGCTCGGATGATGAAACTGAAAGAGTACCCCGATCTCGAACCGAGTTCCCGCGGGGGGATCTGCCAGAAGCTCGGTGAGGCTCATCTCAAACCGAGTACAAGCTCGGTGAGGAACATCTCGAACCGAGTGTAAGCTCGGTGAGGCTCATCTCGAACCGAGTGCAAGCTCGGTGAGGTACATCTCTAACCGAGGTCCCGCGGGGGGGATCCGCCACCAGCCCGGTGAGGCTCATCTCGAACCGAGTACAAGCTCGGTGAGGAACATCTCGAACCGAGTGCAAGCTCGGTGAGGTACATCTCGAACCGAGTGCAAGCTCGGTGAGGTACATCTCTAACCAAGGCTCCGCGGGGGGGATCCAACACCAGCTCGGTGAGGCTCATCTCGAACCGAGTCCAAGCTCGGTGAGGAACATCTCGAACCGAGTTCCCGCGGGGGGAGTTCCAGAATGGATTTGGGGATGCTCCGAGATGAGGGTGATAAAGTTATAAGTGTAGTCATATGAACAGATTCCTTGTGGATGGGAGAGAAGTAGCGTTAATTTCTTCATCCATGCTGTTAATTAACCGCAACTGCTGAGTTCCTCGGAATTCGAGAGGTCGGACAAAATCTCACGAGTTGTCGGGAGTGTCTCTCCCCTTTACTTTTCCAAAACCTTTGATTCGATAACAACAGCGCCAGGGGCAAGCATGCAAAGCAAGGAATCGCCGAGCAAGGTCGTGGTGTCTGTGCAAAAGAGCCTAGGAAACGCCAAGCTGTAGGCGAACCGACGAGCTTGTCAAGGCTCACGGGGGACCTCTATCAAAGCAGAAGGCGGAGAGGAATGCAGTCCATAAAATATTGGCCGAGAATGCCTCTCTGACCTAGAGAAGGCGGCAGACGACATCTTTGACACCTTCGGGAATGTCGTGAGTCAGATTAATATCCTCAACCCCGACCTTCGCCTCAAGGTGTTCAGGGTTGAAGACGGCGTGCTGGTGGATTACAATGCCGAGGTTGATAGATCGACTGATAACCTGCCTGCCCCCCTTGCCGAGAAGGAGAAAGAGATTTTTGATCGTTGTTTTAGACCCGATGAGGGTTGTGCTCTGCATGTGGTAAGGAGAGCTCGGATCCTGCACCGTTCGCCGAGGACAGTGAACTTTCAACGCAAGTTGTTGCACATAGGATGTGGTTGTCTAAACCTTTGACTTCGGACGACTCCCCCTGACCAGTGCAGTAACTTATAAGTTTTCCTCTGAAAAAAGGTACTGTATATAAGTGAATGCGGTAGGGAACTCGAATGCCATCCTCGGCCCCAGTGTAAAAGAGGTTGCTGAGTGAAGTTATGTGAGAACATTTCACAGCAAGCTGTACTTTACCGGGTGTCCCTTGTACCCTGAGCTTATAAGCCGATCTCAGAAGATGTTCACTGTATATAAGCGCCGTGCAACATTTAGGTGGCTAATGCTAAATGAGAGGATTTGTACGTACTCACTGTCTGTAGCACTAGTACCGACTTGTATGCGTGAATGCATGTAAGTGTGGTGACAGGGGTGTAGACTCACAATGAAGAATCAAAGAACTTTTGATGATGTCAAATAAAAAGACTCGGCATGTGCTTAGCGTTAGACAAGTCAGACTTATCAGCGCAAGCGTTCAGCTAAAGGTACAAGCTCTGCAGAGGCTCGGAATCTTTGTTTTGCGTATGCGTTCCGCCAAAGGCAGAGGCTCGGCAGAAGCTCGGAAAACTAGGGTTCTTCGCAACCTGCATCAAGTCAGCTTTTGTAGCTCAAGCTCGGATTTGACTCGGCCCGTGATCAAGGCCAAAGTTCATCCAAGTTTGCAAGCTCGGTTCTTCATTTCAAGGCAGTAAGCTCTGATGATGATGATTTGCTCGGTATTCGCTCGGATTAAGCTCAAAACAGCCACAACATCTTATAGAGTAAATAAGCTCGGGTTGATCGTTCTAAACTTGACTATTTGCCGACACTCAGATAAAGCTCAGAAACACCAAGCTCGATCAAAGCCAAAAGCTCGACAATCTCTGTTCATCGTCTTCAACAATGCATCGTCTTCAACCTTCGGACTCTGCTCAACTGTTCCGTACTTTTTATTACCGTTGAGTCTGGGTAGAAGTCCTAGGTTTAGCTCCTATGCTCTGACAAGTTTGAAATTCAAAATGAGTTAAATCAAAGGTTGGTGAACTGTCACCATCACTGCTCTGCTGTCTAAATGTTACCGTTGGAAACCCCATCACCGTACAGCTCTCTTTCTCTCTTTCTCTGCAGAAAAGAGGAGACTATAAAAGAGGGGGTCTTCAACGTTAACATGGACTGATTGCTTTACAACCATTTTTTTTCTCAGAACCAAAAACTTTCATTTTTACTTTAAAACAGAGCAGAAATCAAAAACTCACAGAGAAGAAGAACATTCGATTTTCATACGAACTTAGAGACTTAAATCTTTCAAATCTTAACTCTAAGTTCGAATCTGTTCTTCTATGTGAAATCCTTCTAGAATTGACTCACTCTTGTTATTCAATCTTTCATCATATTCGAAGAGTGTTTCGAATTGGAGCCATACACCTTCATCATCTTCTTCGTTGTATTTGCTGTTGTGAGAAGCTGGTCTCTGATCGAGAAAGCTTTGATTTGCAAAGGTTCCAAAGAGGTTCTTTGGTCGTCGATTTGTTGTGGGTATTTTGTCACGAGTTTGGTACACTCGTTTGACTGGATAGGTCTAGAGGGGTAGGCTCTTGTAAATCCTTTGTAACCCAGAAAATCGATTTTTAGTGAAAGCTCTCTGAAAGGTTTTCAGAGGGGACTGGACTAGCTCTCAGGGTGAGAGTGAACCAGGATAAATCTCTGGTGTTCTTTCTTTACTGCTTATCTGTTGCTGTCGAGCATAACGTTAATTTCGCTAATCTTCATTTATCTAAGTTTGAACTGTTATTTTTCTTAGCTCGGCCCTTTGAGTGTTGTTCTTCGAACTTAAGTCAAAAACCAGCTCTACCTTGAAGCAGCTCGGTTAACTGATTAACCATTTTGTTTATCTGATTGGTTAATCATTTAACCTTGTCTGCTCGGAAAGAAGCTCGCGTTTTCTTTTAAAACCGAACAACATCAGGTTAATTTTAAATAAATCAAAAAATTGCCATATTAGCTTCAATCTCCTATTCACCCCCCCTCTACTCGATTGTTAGGCCTCTTGTTGGTTTCCAACAAGTGGTATCAGAGCTCGGTCGAAAGATCGAGTGTAAAAACTTTTTCGAAAAGATCCTTGAGGAAACCGAATGGCTACTAACAATCCCTTCGGAGGTGAAGGCTCTTCCATAAACAGACCACCACTATTCAATGGTGAGGGTTATGCTTATTGGAAAGCTCGAATGAAAATTTTCATTGAAGCCATAGATATGGAAATTTGGAAATCTATTGAAAATGGGCCATTTGTCCCTAAAAGAAAAATTAATGATGAAGTTGTAGAAATCTCGTGGGAAAGTTGGGATGATGATGACAAAAGAAAAGTATCTTTCGATTTAAAAGCTAAAAACATCATCACCTCAGCTTTGTCCTACGATGAATTCTTTCGAGTGTCAAGTTGCAAATCTGCTAAAGAAATTTGGGACATTCTACAACTTACTCATGAAGGGACAAGTGAGGTCAGACGAGCAAGATTAAATACTCTGATGCATGAATATGAGTTATTCCGAATGCTGCCAAATGAAAATATAAATGATTTGCAGAAACGGTTTACTCATATCATAAACCATCTTAATGCTCTCGGCAAAGAATAAAGAATGGCAGCCGAAGGTCACTGCCATCATGGAAGCTAAAGACTTGGACACAATGAGTATAGCCACTTTGTTCGTCAAGCTGCAACAGCATGAGATGGAGCTCGGCAGACTGACCATGCATGAAGAATCTGATAAGAAGAAGAAGGGAATTTCCCTCAAAGCTGCTATAAAGGCAACCAAAGAATCCTCTGAAGATGAGTCCAGCTCGGACATGGATGAGGAAGACTTTGGTCTCATGGTCAGGAAGTTCAGCAAATTTTTTAAAGGCAAAAAGAACTTCATAAACAGAGCAAGAGATACCAGAAGCACTCACCACAAAGGCTCAAGTTCAAAAGACCGAGTTAGATGCCACGAATGTGGTGAAACAGGTCACATTAGAACTTACTGTCCAAGATTACAAAAGCAAAGTGGTGAAGAAATAAAGAAGAACAAAGACCACAAGAAGAAGAGAGCTTACATAGTATGGGATGCACCCAACAACAATACCAGCTCAAGCTCCAGCTCAGGCGATGAAGAAGAAAAAGCAATTCTGTGCTTAATTGGAAGGGAAACTATGTTCAGAAGCCCAAGCCAAATGAGCCCCGAGCAAGAATGGCGCTCGAACCGTGAAAAGGAAGTATCGAGCTCATCACTCAGAATAGATGAACAAGATCTCCCTCTATATGACTCTTGCTCGGAGTGTGAAGATGAGGAAGCTTGTTCGAGTCTCAGATATACCGATCAAGAAGACTCATCGAGCTCGACTTTTGGCACAATTAATCAAAGATCAAATTTCAAATGCTTAATGGGCAAACACAGCGAGGAAACCTCAGCCAGCCGAACAATGTCTGAACATAAAAACACTGAGGTAACCTCTACATCTTATTCTGACTCTGAATCTGAATTTAATGACTCTGATGAATTGTATTCTGCTTATCTTGAAATGCAAACCAAATTCAAGAAGCTTGCTAAAAATTTCATTAAGTTGAAACTCAGTCTTTCAAAATACAAAGAGCAAGTTCTTGATTTGGAAAATTCAATTGAAATTCTGAAAAGCAGAAACGAGTCATTAGAAAACACTATCACTCAGTTGAAAAATGAAAATCTTGACTGCTGCACTAAATATGAAAAGGAAATTTCTGACCTAAAATTTAAAAGTGCAACTGTCATCAAGAGTGATGGCTTGTTTGATCGGCTTTTAGCCGAACATAGGAACTACTCGAACAAAACTGGCCTCGGCTACACTCAGACCAAGAAGAAAGCAGTAAGGAAACTCGGCTATGTCTCAAACTTTAATAACTCAAAACGACCGAGCTGCTCTTACTGTGGCCTTCATGGTCATACACCCAATGAATGTAAAATCCGACGTCACGGTGTAACCAAGGGCAACTTTGTTTGGGCAGTCAAAAAGAAAGATCCAACTGCTAACCCCCAGGGATCCAAAACAATTTGGGTACCCGAATCAAAGAAGTAATATTTTTGTGATGCAGGTGTGCTTCCGAGCAAAGGAGAGCAGATGGTACCTTGACAGTGGATGCTCGAAGCACATGACGGGGGACAAAAATCTATTCGTTGAACTTTCACATTCAGATAAGGGCTACGTCACTTATGGTGATAACAACCGAGGTAAAATATTGGGTGAAGGTAAAGTCAGTAACTCTGCCAACTTGGTTATCAACAATGTTTTACTTGTAAAAGGGCTAGAACACAATCTTTTAAGTATTAGCCAACTTTGTGATATTGGTAACCATGTTGTTTTTACCTCTACCCATTGCATTATTAAAAGTGACGAGGACAACTCTGTCAAATTTGTTGGAAAACGATTTAACAATACTTATTTGGTTGATTTGAATGAAATCACCTCTTTGGTAAAAACTTGCATGGTTAGCAAAGAAAGTGACACATGGTTATGGCATAGAAGGACAACTCATATAAATGTAAACCAGTTAAAGAAACTACAATCAAAAGAATTAGTGATTGGTTTACCAAAGCTAAATTTTAACATTGAGGGAGTTTGTTCTTCATGCAAGAAGTGCAAACCGATCAAAAAGAAAAACGATTTTCCATCTAAGTTGATGGTCTCGACAACGCATCCGTTGGAAATGTTACACATGGATTTGTTCGGACCATCACAAGTCAAAAGCTTTGGTGGCAATCTCTATGCCTTAGTAATTGTAGATGACTTTTCCAGGTTTACATGGACTTTATTTTTAAAATCAAAAAGTGAAACTTTTGAAACTTTTAAAGAGCTTGTCAAGCAACTTCAAAACCGAGCTAACCAAAAAGTAGTTGTAATCCGAACAGACCATGGAGGTGAGTTCGAGAACTACAAATTTGACAAGTTTTGTTCTAAGTTCGGAATAGAACATCAGTTTTCCGCTCCTCGGACTCCCGAACAAAACAGAGTTGTGGAACGGAAAAACCGTGTTCTAGAAGAACTAGCCCGGACCATGCTAAATGAATACAATTTACCTCATTATTTCTGGGCCGATGCGGTGAACACAGCTTGCTAAGTAATGAATCGCATCCTCATCAGACCAATTTTAAAGAAGACTCCATATGAACTTTATAAGGGTAGAAAACCAAAAATTTCTCATTTCCATACATTTGGCTGCAAAGTCTTCATTTTAAACAATGGAAAAGAGCATCTCGGCAAATTTGATTCTAAAGCCGATGAAGGAATATTTTTGGGTTATTCTACTCATAGTAAAGCATTTAGAGTTTTTAACAAAAGGACCTCCACTGTGGAAGAGTCCGTGCATGTGGTATTTGATGAGTCTCCTCGGAGAGACAATGTTAGTTGTGTAGATAGAGAGGATCATCATATGGCTGAACTCGATCCGAGCACAACAGCTGAAAGAGCTCAAAAGGATGAAACTGCTGAAGACAAAGATCGGAGGGACGAGCTTGTTCCGAGCCAAACAAACAAGGAACAAACCGAACTCAGTCCGAGCCAAATTCAAAATAGTCAGTCCGAATTCATTCCAAGCCGAGCAGAGCAGTTTGAGCTCAGTCCAGCCTGGAAGAGAGTCAAGGACCATCCGATAGAGAATGTGCTCGGCGACTTGAATAAGGGAGTTTTAACTCGTCGTTCTATTCAGAACTTTTGCAATTTCACTTCCTTTGTTTCTCAAATTGAACCTAATTCGATTGATCAAGCAATTAATGATGAACATTGGGCGATTGCCATGCAAGAGGAACTGAATCAATTCATCAGAAATGATGTATGGGAATTGGTTCCTCGGCCCAATGATCATACGATAATTGGCTTGAAATGGATTTTCAGAAATAAAACAGATGAATTAGGCTTAATTATAAGAAACAAAGCAAGATTAGTTGCTCAAGGCTACAACCAAGAGGAAGGTATCGATTATGATGAAACCTTCGCTCCAGTTGCTAGGCTTGAAGCAATCCAAATTTTACTTGCTTTTGCATCTATTATGAATTTCACCCTTTATCAAATGGATGTAAAGAGTGCTTTCTTAAATGGATTTATAAATGAAGAAGTAAATGTGAAACAACCTCCTGGCTTTGAAAATTTTGAATATCCAAACCATGTATCTAAACTCAAAAAGGCTCTTTACGGTTTGAAACAAGCTCCGAGAGCTTGGTATGATCGTTTGAGCTCATTTTTACTCGAACAAGGGTTTGAGAGAGGGAAAGTTGACACAACTCTATTCATTTATAAATCCAAAAAGGACATATTGTTAGTACAAGTTTATGTTGGTGATATAATTTTCGGTGCTACTAACATGTCTCTTTGCAAGAAGTTCTCTGAAACAATGCAAGGTGAATTCGAGATGTCGATGATGGGAGAACTCACATTCTTCCTTGGGTTGAAAATAAAGCAAGTTGATGAAGGAACCTTTGTGCATCAAGGAAAATACTGCAAGGCACTCCTCAAGAAATTTGGCTTAGAAAATTGCAAAGAAGCTGCCACTCCCATGAGCACATCCAGCTATCTCGGCAAGGATGAATCAGGTAAAGCCGTGGATGTGAGCAAATATAGAGGCATGATAGGAAGCCTTCTATATTTGACTGCGTCTCGGCCAGATATTATGTTCAGTGTTTGGTTATGTGCTCGTTTTCAAGCTAATCCCAAAGAATCTCATCTTTCGGCGGTTAAGCGAATTTTTAAATATTTAAAAGGAACTGTGAACACTAGTCTGTGGTATCCTAGGGATGCCAATCTTAGTTTGATTGGGTATTCGGACTCAGATTTTGCTGGGTGCAAGTTTGATCGAAAAAGCACAAGTGGAACTTGTCATTTGCTCGGCAGGTCTCTTGTGTCGTGGTTTTCTAAAAAGCAAGCTTGCATTGCTTTGTCAACAGCTGAGGCCGAATACATTGCTGCTAGTAATTGTTGTGCTCAAATTCTTTGGATGAAACAACAGTTATCAGATTTTGGCTTAATTTTAGATCACATTCCTATCAAATGTGACAATACAAGTGCAATCAATCTAACTAAGAATCCAGTGTATCACTCTCGAACAAAACACATTGAAATTAGGCATCATTTTCTTCGAGATCATGTTCAAAAAGGTGACTGTGTCATAGAATTTGTAAGTACTGAAAATCAATTAGCCGATGTGTTTACTAAACCTTTGCCGAGGGAAACTCTTTATAAAATTCGGCGTGAGCTCGACATTCTAGACGAATCCAGTGTGTGCTCAGCGCAAGCTCGGAATCCTGGATAAGTTTAGCATGTGCTAGGCATGAGCTTGGTTTTCAGTATATCATAAATTTTGATCACCTTCATAGTCTCGATCTTTACGTTCAATTGTGTATTTGTTTAAATTTCCTGAAATTTCACATCCTTCAAAACCTCTTCCCTTCCTCTAAATTTTTATCTAAGGGGAGAAGAGTGTTGTTTTTACTATTTGAACTTTCATATTATGTTATTCGTCATTCTCACCTTTATCTTTTACCTTCTCGGATGAGAAGCATGCTTTCACTGTTAAAAGGGGGAGAACGATGATCATGAAAATTTTCTTCCTTGGTTATCACTTTAAAGTCTTAAGGGGGAGAACAATTTTGTTTTTAAATCAACAAGTGGTACATTACTATCAAGTGCTTACAGAAAAATGTTAAATCTCTTTTTTTCCAAAAAGGGGGAGAAAGGTGTTAATCTTTTCTTTAGTTTTTATTTCTCTCTTTTGGCGAATGTGCTTAATCTTTGGCTCCTTTTTGATCATGCCAAAAGGGGGAGAAAGGTGTGTTTGTTGTTTGTTTTTGATGATTCAGATTTTGTGAGCATAAAGTTAGGGGGTGTGTTTGACGAGCTGCTCCTGCTCCACATTTTTACATTCTTTCAACAAGTGGAAGGGGGAGAAAGATCTGATAAGTGCATTTTCATGTGCAACATGTGGTGTATTTTCGAGCAAATTCCAATCAGTGTCAAGTCAAATCAGCTTACGAGCATACAGTCAGGGGGAGAACACAAAAAGCAACAAACTGTTAAAGAATATTTGTCATCATCAAAAAGGGGGAGATTGTAGACTCACAATGAAGAATCAAAGAACTTTTGATTATGTCAAATAAAAAGACTCGGCATGTGCTTAGCGTTAGACAAGTCAGACTTATCAGTGTAAGCGTTCAGCTAAAGGTACAAGCTCTGCAGAGGCTCGGAATCTTTGTTTTGCATATGCGTTTCGCCAAAGGCAGAGGCTCGGCAGAAGCTCGGAAAACTAGGGTTCTTCGCTACCTGCATCAAGTCAGCTTTTGTACCTCAAGCTCGGATTTGACTCGGCCCGTGATCAAGGCCAAAGTTCATCCAAGTTTGCAAGCTCGGTTCTTCATTTCAAGGCAGTAAGCTCGGATGATGATGATTTGCTCGGTATTCGCTCGGATTAAGCTCAAAACAGCCACAGCATCTTATAGAGTAAATAAGCTCGGGTTGATCATTCTAAACTTGACTATTTGCCGACGCTCAAATCAAGCTCATAAACACCAAGCTCAATCAAAGCCAAAAGCTCGGCAATCTCTATTCATCGTCTTCAACAATGCATCGTCTTCAACCTTCGGACTCTGCTCAACTGTTCCGTACTTTTTATTACCGTTGAGTCTGGGTAGAAGTCCTAGGTTTAGCTCCTATGCTCTGACAAGTTTGAAATTCAAAATGAGTTAAATCAAAGGTTGGTGAACTGTCACCATCACTGCTCTGCTGTCTAAATGTTACCGTTGGAAACCCCATCACCATACAGCTCTCTTTCTCTCTTTCTCTGCAGAAAAGAGGAGACTATAAAAGAGGGGGTCTTCAACGTTAACATGGACTGATTGCTTTACAACCATTTTTTTTCTCAGAACCAAAAACTTTCATTTTTACTTTAAAACAGAGCAGAAATCAAAAACTCACAGAGAAGAAGAACATTCGATTTTCATACGAACTTAGAGACTTAAATCTTTCAAATCTTAACTCTAAGTTCGAATCTGTTCTTCTCTGTGAAATCCTTCTAGAATTGACTCACTCTTGTTATTCAATCTTTCATCATATTCGAAGAGTGTTTTGAATTGGAGCCATACACCTTCATCATCTTCTTCGTTGTATTTGCTGTTGTGAGAAGTTGGTCTCTGATCGAGAAAGCTTCGATTTGCAAAGGTTCCAAAGAGGTTCTTTGGTCGTCGATTTGTTGTGGGTAGTTTGTCACGAGTTTGGTACACTCGTTTGACTGGATAGGTCTAGAGGGGTAGGCTCTTGTAAATCCTTTGTAACCCAGAAAATCGATTTTTAGTGAAAGCTCTCTGAAAGGTTTTCAGAGGGGACTGGACTAGCTCTCAGGGTGAGAGTGAACCAGGATAAATCTCTGGTGTTCTTTCTTTACTGCTTATCTGTTGCTGCCGAGCATAACGTTAATTCCGCTAATCTTCATTTATCTAAGTTTGAACTGTTATTTTTCTTAGCTCGGCCCTTTGAGTGTTGTTCTTCGAACTTAAGTCAAAAACAAGCTCTACCTTGAAGCAGCTCGGTTAACTGATTAACCATTTTGTTTATCTGATTGGTTAATCATTTAACCTTGTCTACTCGGAAAGAAGCTCGCGTTTTCTTTTAAAACCGAACAACATCAGGTTAATTTTAAATAAATCGAAAAATTGGCATATTAGCTTCAATCTCCTATTCACCTCCCCTCTACTCGATTGTTAGGCCTCTTGTTGGTTTCCAACAAGGGGGGACCGTTCTACCACAAAGGTAGGGTCGAGATGATAACAGCTCGGTAGGAGCATGAATTGACCGTTCTACCACAAAGGTAAGGTCGAGATGATAACAGCTCGGTAGGAGCATGAACTGACCGTTCTACCACAAAGGTAAGGTCGAGATGATAACCGCTCGATAGAAACATGAATTAAAGAGAATAATAGCAGCTCGGCAGATCAGATAGAAACATGAATTAGGGAGAATAATAGCAGCTCGGCAGGTGAGATATAAACGTGAAATAAAGAGAATAATAGTAGCTCGACCTCCCTTTTCGATAAACCACGCAATTTAAAATATAGAATCTCCAAGCTCAGAAATAAGCATGAACTAAGAAATAATGTATGCCTTTGGAATTGTTCACCTTCGAGAAGCCGTGATGGTACTGTGAAAACCAAAGAAGATCCAAGCCGAGATGAAAAGTGGGGCCAGCAAGATAATAGAGGCAAACATAGCAGTTCGTCCGAAAAAGGTCCAAGCCGAGATGAGAATAGAGATCGTAAGATGGCTTCGTTCCAAATAGAGACAATCGTAGCACCTCGGCCTTCCTTTTTTCGACCATCATTTTCCTGAATCTTACATTACATGTAAAATAATAATAATAAGTGATCGGCATTAATTTTGACACTTTATGATAATTCATGATAATTAAATAACAACAATGAAAACTGTTGGCAGGCGAGAATAAAACACCGACATAAGAGCGGGATGATTTGAGCAGGTCATACGCAACAGATATGAAAGCGGCAAATACTGAAATTTAAGATATTGTTCAACCAAACAGCATTGTCCGCATGATTTCAGGTATATCACATTCCATAACAGAAGACATTTATAAACATGTCAACGAACCAAATGAAAGCATTTAATTCGTGAAAAACGACAACAGGAGAGGTAATGGAAATCAAATATTATCATACTATCACAATAGAAGAGGCAGAGATTTAAGGACATTTAACAACAAGAAGACCAGATAAGCAATTTTGTTCAGCAGTACGTCGGGTAGCAACATGTAGAATATCAAATAATAAACACCGAGTAGGGAAACTATAAGGAAGCAAGTATTAAAAGCATATGTCAGAAATAGTTGACCAGGTAAACCAATATCAAGAAGCATGCAAAGTAAACACATAGAAAGGCGATGAGATAGGAAAATGATATGGGAACTAGGATTTCTTCCCTGATTCAGGTGAGGATAGGAGTGTCGGATTGAAGAATGTCGAACTAAAGTATGTCGGATAGGAGAATGTCGGATTGAAGTATGTCGGATTAGGAGTATGCAGTCCGTCCTTTTCGAATGGGGTTTGTCGAGCTTTGAGGCCCGACCTCCGTTTTCCTTAGTGTGATGTCGGGCGAGAGAAACTAGCAGAATAGTCGTCATACTCGGATTAAGAGATCGGCTCGAGTGTGAAACACTGTGCGAGTCTTCCGAAATTACCTTAAAAATCCGAGGAGAGAAGAGTAAACTCGGATTATGATTTTCGAAATCATGTAAATCCGAGGAGAGAAGAGTGAACTCGGATTATGATTTTCGAAATCATGTAAATCCGAGGAGAGAAGGATGAACTCGGATTATGATTTTCGAAATCATGTAAATCCCAGGAGAGGAGAGTAAACTCGGATTATGATTTTCGAAATCATGTAAATCCGAGGAGAGAAGAAAAAACTCGGATTATGATTTTCGAAATCATGTAAATCCTAGGAGAGAAGAGTGAACTCGGATTATGATTTTCGAAATCATGTAAATCCTAGGAGAGAAGAGTAAACTCGGATTATGATTTTCGAAATCATGTAAATCCGAGGAGAGAAGAATAAACTCGGATTATGTGACAAAGTTTGATTGTCGTAAATAATATTTGATGACATTAACAGGCGAAGATATATTTTTGACCAATGTGAATCATGCATCAAAATAATGACGTGTAATAATAAAAATAATTTGCAAGGCTTGATACAGAACACTACCCTGATATAGGAATGAGTATTGAGTTGTTGGGCCCATGGTACGTTGATAGCCCGATCCTCTCCTCTTTATTTCTTTCTTTTTCTTCTTTGATTTTTTTTTAAACCTGGGCTTGCTGGCCCGTTAGGTAATTGTTGATGCTTTTTTTTTTTGGAATGGACCAACAGCCCATTTGGCAGCAGCTGCTGAACTTTTTTTTTTTTTTTGAATTGGGC
Organism: Crotalaria pallida; assembly: GCA_037953625.1. Lineage (NCBI taxonomy): Eukaryota > Viridiplantae > Streptophyta > Magnoliopsida > Fabales > Fabaceae > Crotalaria > Crotalaria pallida. The sequence goes on from CM075651.1 coordinate 52,894,138, forward strand.
CTTGTGGCCCGTTAGGGTTGACACCCTAATGCAGCAGGTGCTGCTGTGCTCTACACGCAAGGGTGGCGCTGAAATTCCCTTGCAGCGGCGGCTAACCCGGGGTGATGCTGCCCACAGCGGCGGCTAACCCTAGACAGCGACTGTCACCGTTTGTAACGGAGGTGGTAGTAGGCGCAAACACGAGGGCTGGCGCCGGTGGTCGTTGGTGACGGGAACGGTGAGGAGCCTCACGGTTGATGGTGCTCGAAGGAGAGACGCAGGGATGATGAGGAGTCGCGGTGGCTCGGGATTCTGCAATGGTGGTGGCGTCGATGGTCTTCTCCGCTGCCATTGAAGTGTCGCGATGATGACTGGTTCACCGAATGGTGGCGTTCTCACACCATCGAGATCTGGCCTCGGTTTCGAACGACGATGGTGGAGGCAAGAGGATCTGGACCCGTGTTGGAGCAAGAGGATTGACACCATCGCTGCCGAGCTCATCACCGCCAACGCCGCAAATATCAGAAGGAGAAGTGGCGGTGCTCGACGGTGGCGGCGTCACGATCGCGATCAAGCCTTGGCTCGATGTTTACCTTGGTTCGCATAGGAAAATGCAGCCACTGCTGCCAAGAGATCAGAGAAGGGAACCGTGGTGATGCTCATCTTCCTGGTTCATAAAACGACTGCTCCTCTTCGAACAACAGCAGGAGCAGCCACGCCGACGTTAACAGCACGCCTGGTGGCGGCGGCCCAGAAGAAGAAGGGACCTTGAAGCTGGTGGCGTTGGTGTTCGAGTTGAGCACCGGGTCGCGAGGAGACGGAGATGCAGCAGCGCCGGTTACCAGCCTCGAACCGCACCAACCACCCCAATGAACGAGCACCGGTGCCTAGCTTTATGCAGCACCAGCAAGCAGTACCCACCAAGGAGGCACCCTTCTTCCACCTTCGCATCAACACGCCATTGTTGTTCTTTCTATTTTTTTATGTGGATGGGAATCGGAGTTTACCGTTCCCACAGACGGTGCCAATGTGATGTCCCAAGGTCGGAGGCACCACATGAGGTGTTTAGGGGTTGTTGCAGCTGACGAGGGTGACCCCGGTCCTACGTATCCCATGAGAGGGGAATCAAGCCACATGTAGTTCCTAGGTTTAGAGAGACATACCTTAGCCCCTAGGGAGAGGGGGATATATATAGGAGAGCTGGTTGCCCTAATGGGCTTGCTTGAGGCCCAAGTAGGGCCAGCCTGTAATGAGCTATGAGTGGATGAGCTGTCCTTGTGGATAAGGTGAGGAACGTCATCCTGTCCTTAGTATCGGAATATCTGGGCGGTGTCGGACTCGAAAGTCGGACCTGGGTAGGAGTATGAGGTCGGCCCGTATCTGGTGTCTGTTCGGTCGTTGAGCCTTGAGCTCGGCCCAGAGCACAGAGGGGTGAGAGCATGATATCGGCCTGTGTCTGATGTCTGTTCGGCCGTTGAGCCTTGAGCTCGGCCAAGCATACAGAGGGCCTGAGTGAGGGCCATGTGGAGCTCGGCTAGGCCAAGTCCACCACACAACACATGAAGTGCATAAAAAGGAACATGCAAGAGAAGAAAAGAAAATTACAAAACTACAAAACAAGAACTAGTTCTAATCTTCTAGGATCTTCGGTTATACCAAGGAAAAAGGGTCTTCTAACACTTGATCTTCAAAGGACTTCCTAGGTTTAAGCTTGATCTAGCATGGATTTCCTCTTCCTCCTTCTTCTTCCTCACGGTTCTCTCTCTCTCTTTTTTTTTATTTTTTTTATGTGTCTCAAGAGCTAGTGTGGCTCTTTGAGACTATGTGTTTGAGTTGGTGTGAATGAAAGGAAATGAAAGAATGAAAGAAAGGAACGTAGGAAAGGATGATAAGAATGAGGGAAAATAACTAAGGTTGAAACACACTTTCCTTCCTTGGGTCTTTAATTTGGTTTGGTCAACATGCATCAAGGAAGGGGTATTTTTGGGCATGCTAAGACTTCTACTACTTGGTCCCCAAGTCTTTGGTTTTCTTTTCTTTTTATTTTTATTTCCTTTCCCACTTAGTCATCTAGCAAGGCTTCCCCAAGCCTACACATACACACTGTAACATCCCCATTTTTAATTCCAAACATAATAAGAGTAATAAAAAGAAAAATAGCACTAACTAATTGATCATTGATATGGCTAAGTGATTAGTTCAATTAAAATGTTAAAAATAATTATACTATTTGAAAACCATGCTTTCTATACTCTAATATATTTTGATATTTTATATGTTGAACTTGTTTTAAGAATTTTAAGATTCTTAACTTGATAATTTTATATAAGTACTTACTAAATGCTTACATTTTATTATTAGTATTTTTTTTGAGATTTACAATAAACAAATAAAGAAAAATGGTACTAGTGTTTTAAATCATACTAACACAAGTAATAATAATAATAATAATAAATAAATAAATAAAAATAAAAAGAATAATAATAATAATAATAGTAATAATACTAATAAATAAAAATTAAAAGAAAAATAATAATAATAATAATAATAGTAATAATAATAATAATATAATAATAATAATGATAATGTAATAATAAAAAAAAGAAAAAGAAAAGAAAAAAAAATAAAAGAGGAAGGGGGGTTCGATCAACCCCCCCATCTCCTTCTTCTCCAACCCAGCCGGCCCTAATTTGGGGCAACACCATCTCCCTCCTTCCTCCCAGTTCCGGCCGCCCCACCAAGCACCACCACTCGTCCGTCTCTCTCATGCGTTCTCCATCTCTCACGCGTGCCTTCCTATCTCCTTCAACTCTCTGCCGCCGCCTCCCTCACACGACCGCCACGCCGCATCCTCCTCTCTCAGTCGCGTTCGCTGTAACATTCCGAATTTTAAACCCAAGCATAATTGAATTAATAATAATTTGGGATAATTGAAATAATAATAATAAACCATAAATAAGTATTCAAAAGAAGTATTTTAGCATTGGAAAAGAATAATAACAAAGACAAGTAGGTTAGAAAAGAAAGGAGTGTTAAATTGAAGTTAGGAACAGGTCAGAAAAATAGATAATTCGGTACTAAAACATAACATAGGGTAGAAAATAAAAATAAAAGATTTAAGACTCAAAACAAAATTCCCACCGTTGGATATGAAGGTATGATTTTTAGGAAGTTGCTCGTCAAATTTGAGCAAGATCCGACGGTGTACGAAGAAGTTATGGCTATTTGAAGTTGGGAGAAAATAGCTGAAAAATAGAAAAATGAAGTAGCAGTATCTGAGGCTTTCGCTTAAGCGAAAATGTCACAGAATCAACACCTCAAGATCTCGCTTAAGCGAGTATATTTCGCTTAAGCGAAATAGGTTCCATGGCATCACTGTAAGGGCTTCGCTTAAGCGAAAATGCTTCGCTTAAGCGAAAATTCTGCGATCTGCAAAAATAAAAAGGCACGTTGGGGGTCATTCAACCCCCAAAACCCCCCATTTGTCCCCCTCCTCCTTCAACTTCGACCCTCCTCTCTCTCCTCCGACCTCCACCGCCGGAACCGCCCCGGGCCGCCTCCACCTTGGCCTCTCCTTCAACCCATCTCTCTCTCTCTCCTCCCTCGAGTTCCCTCTCACAGCCGCTCTCTCTCCTTCTCATGGACTCCAATCGCAAGCTCTCTCTCTCTCCGCCGGACTTCTCTCTCCCTTGCGACTTCTCCTCCTCTCTGGACCGCCGCCAGGCGCGTTCTCCCTCCTCCGGTCACGCCGCGGCCACCACCATCATCGTTCGCTATTGCCGCCGTGCACGAAACACGAATCGGGGCCTCACGTTCTCTCCCGGTGTTCCTTGCCACCACCGCCTCTGTTGGCTGCTGCTGCCACTGCTGTTCTTTGCGGCTTCAGCCATGGAGTCACGCTACCACCTCTTTCCTCCCTCTGATCCGATGTGTGTTGCTGCTAAGGACCGTCACCAACGCCGGTATCGTCGTCATCGTTACCGGGGCCAACCTCTCTGCTGTGTTTGAACCGGGTTAACCGAACCGGCATCCAAAACCGTCTTCGAGGATAAATCTCTAATACCCTTTTAATTATCCTATATCGTGTTTTAATAATACTAATACTAATACTAATTATACTAGTATGGTTAATAATTATTTAGTATTAAACTAATTTAGAAATTAAACTTGTAATATAGTTTATATTGATTTTTAATTATTATGTTATCTTTAATAATTTTAATTAGTTAATCTGATTTGTATTATAGCAAGTTGACCGATATGTCGAACGATGATTTTTAAAAGTATCCTGTTAATTGTGTCCGGTCTCTAAGTAATTGAGTTATTGTTTAGTGAGGTTGAATTGTCCCTAAACTAAACAATACATCGATTAATTAGAAATCCGATATACTCGGCATAATGTTAATCCGAGATAGGGCGTTGAACATTAATTTCAAACTGAAGGGAATTGTAATTGTTTTAAGATTATAATGGCGACTTGGACTTATTTTTGAATTGAGCATACTTCCTTTTAGTTCGGAATTAATAGTGTCAAGTTACGCAATTGATTTTGTAACTTAAAACAAAAATTACTTTACTTAATGCATTTCTGACGGATATGTTACTTTTGAAAAGTTAGCGTGCTTTTAACAAAAAGATCTAGTATTTTATTGAGAAGCAATAGTCTTAAGTTTAAATTCCTATTTGACCTTGACTTATAAATTTTAGTTAAATATTTTCGAGATTAACTTATTTCGAATTCCAAGTTAAAGTTACTTACCTTAAAAGTATTCTAATTATTATCTTAGCCTGGGGGTTAAGTGCTTTTCAATAAGAAACTACACTATTTTATTGAGAAAACTACGAATTTAATTTGAAACTAAATGTTAATTGTTGAGATTTCAAATTGAGTCGGTTTTGGCGCATCCAATTGATTTCTATTTAATTTAATAAATATAGTCAGACGACGAAGGATTTTAGGAACCGTTGTGATGCGAACAACAAACCGCGTAGCGTCGTGAGCCGGAACAGGATAGCCTAGTCGTGCCTCGAAACAGGTTCTGGTAGAACCCCAAGGTAAGGGGTTTATTGCCGCACGGTGGTTGTGTAACTAGTATGTGTGTGCGTGTTGAGGTTAATTGGTTTGTGTAGTTGATAATATGAATTGATGATTTAATTGTGCTAAGTGATTAATTGATATATATGTCCTAATAATTGTGTTGTGAACTGCTAAATGCTAATTGAGGCCATGAATTAGGTGTAATTGTTGAAAATATAAGAATGATATGTATGTGCTAAATTATGTGAATTAATTGGATAATGACTTGTATTATAATGTAATTATTAAATATATTGAATGGTGTATGTATGTTGTATTTAGAGATTGATTGAAAACGGAAAGGAGTGAACGGAGGAGTGAGCTTTGAATTTGATGGCAACACATAGATGAAAATGTAAGGGAAGTAAAATGGGGAAAATAGGAAGTGTTATTAGAAATGATTGTGAGTTAATTATAAGGAAATAGATTAGTTGTAGTAGAAAAGAAAAAGAGGAAAATCAGAGTAGAAGAAAAAAAAAAGGAAAATAAAAGGAAGTAAAGAAAATAAAAGTCCGGTGCGAGCCTGGTAAGGCGTATCGGCATCGATGTCAGCCTGGTAAGGCGTATCGACTAAAAAGGAAAATGGAAGTCCGGTGCGAGCCTGGTCAGGCGTATCGGCATCGATGCGAGCCTGGTAAGGCGTGTCGATTAAAAAGAAAAAGGAAAAAGAATAAAAAGAAAAGAAAAAGAGAATATTGGTATGCGATTTGGATCCTGTAAGACACACGGTGGGGTGCAATAAGTCGGGTGCGCAACACCTGCAATAAGCCGCTGGCTGGAACGTGTGCAAGGGTTGAGTTAGTCGTGCGACCTTTGGGGATCCGTACGCATCGGTAAGTCGTATCCTCTGAAAGACTGGGGAACGCAGTGGCAAACTCGCATAGCCAAGGATTTTGTGGCATTCTGGCCGTGTAAGACACGCTCTCGGGTGCAGGAAACGTAAGCCGCCTTGGCAGAGTGCGCAGTGGTTGAGTTAGACGTGCGGCCTTTGGGGATTCGTACGCATCCGTAAGACGTATCCTCTGAAAGACTGGGGAACGCAATTGTGAAACCACAAAGATCTCGAAAAAGTAAAAAGAAATGAAAAAGAATGAAATGAAAAGAATGAAATAAAAAGAAACAAAAAGAAGGAAGTTGAGAATGTGATGAATGAGATGGTGAAATGAGAGATAGGAATGAGAATTAGTCAGCTTAGCAAAATAGGAAGAATGTGAGTAAAAAGTAGGAATGGAAGAAGAACTGAGAGTTTAAGTTTAGGTGAGGGTAGAAAGTTAAGTGAACGGAAATAGAATAGGAGTTGACATTAATTAGGGAATGTGAATAATTTGGAGACGTTTGTGTTTGCAGTGAATAGGTGATTGGGCGTGATATGTTTGCATTATTTGGTTAATTGCTAATTGTGTATGACTTGGCATGTATATACATTACTAGTTAGTGCAATTCTCACCCTTACAAACAATACAGGTACAGGTTAGGAGCATTGCTGTTATTTGGGCTGAGCAGGAAACCCTCACCATGAGGGGTGTCTTTTATGATACCAAGAGTGAATTTTAATTAAGTTTAAGAATGTATTTTTATAATTAAATGTGTGTATTAGTGTATGCCCAGAGTTGTGTATTTGTGGGCATTAGGTTTTTATTTATTGTAATATTTATGATTTAAGCTTCTGCACTATTCTGGTCTGGACAGGTACAAAAGGAAATTATGGGGAAAGTCCGAAAAACAAAGGAAACTCTGCCGGATTTTCGTCAAAATTTTCAAGTCCATATTTTTATAAATCTTAATAAAACTAAATATTTGTGAGGGTGTTACATTCGCAGCTCGCTGCACCAAGGAGGTCACGCCGTTGCTTTGCGATCTCTCTCCCTCCAAGTCACGAATGGCGACCTCTTCTCCTTCACAGATCGCCGCCGCCGTTGAACCGAACGGAGACTATGGGCTCGCGAACCGCGCCGCCGCCACTGCACAAAGCTTGAACCATAGCTCGTTTTTCTCCTCTCTCCGGTTCGCATCTGATCCTAGAGGCCTTGTTTGTGTTCCTTCGCCGCGGGTTGTTGCAGTTGCTGCGAAGGAGCTGCCGCCACCGCCATGCTTACCGCCAGTCCTTCCCTTGCCATGAACGTTGTGGTTGCAGGTCCAAACCAGACCAGAACCCACCCCTTGGTTGTACTTCAAACTAGATGCTAGAGAACCGAACCGACGCCGTTATCGTCATCGGCCACTGTTGCGGGTTCGATTCAAACCGCCATCACCAACATAGTCGAGGAGTCAAACCGACCCCGGCCATGTAAGCCGTAGTTGGTGGATTTGGACTAGTTTGACGCAAGCCGTAGCGGGATCATCTCACTGAGCCGTAAGCCAGGTTCTAATAGAACCCTGAGGTAAGGGGTTCTTTACCTTGCTTTAGGGAGTATTTTCTGATTAGTATATAATACTTGCTAAGAATATGTGGGTATGCTTGTGACTGATTATTCGGTAATTAATTAAAATTAAATATAAAGCAAGAAAGTAAATGAAATGAACTATAAATTGATATTCGTGATTGAATATACAAGCTAAGTGCTAAGTGCTATATGTTATCATGTTTGTTTATTTGCTGGTTGTTAATTGTGAATGATTATAAATGATTATTTTTCTGTATGTCTGGTTGATTTAAAGATATATATATATAAATCATTTAAGTGGTTGAATCGTGATGTTGTGTGCTAAATTGGTATCGCGTAATGAATTGAATAATTGAATAATAAATAAAAGAAAGTAAATATGTATGAGATGTAAACTAGAATGAGAACTAAGGAATATAAAGAGTTAAAAATGTCATGACATAAACTTAGGGAATTGAAAATATAAAGTGTGAAAATTGTTGTGTATGCTTGTATGATAAATGTGTGTTGAATGACGAATGAGATAACAAATTAATAATAAAAGGCAAGAGAGAAAAGAATAATTAAAAGAAAGTAAAGAAAGGAGAAAAGAGAACTGCATGAATTGTAAAAGGAAAACTGGCACAGGTTAGATCGCGAGATCTGGTCATGAGACCCTGTGTCCAATTGATAAAAGACTAATAAGAGAATGGGCCAACGCAGGTTAGATCTTGGGATCTGGTCATAATGTAACACCCCTAATTTTCGTCTCCCGAATAATAGGAAATTAATAATAAAAGTTTATTATTAATTTATAGAAATTTTCCAAGTTTATATTTTGTATTTAATTAGCCTTAAATATAAAAATAAGTTGAAATATTTTTATAAGGCAAATAAACGCAAAATATAAGGATATTGCATTTTGGTCCCTGAATGAGGACTTAAAGGTAATATTGAAAAGGTTCTTGGAGGGAAAGATTTAAAATATTAATTTTTAAATTTTGTACTAATCTAACCGGTTAGTAATGCCCAGTAACCGGTTAGACGATGAACCCAGAAACTGGGTTAGTGGATTTTGATGAGTAATCACTTGATTAATCCCGAATTCGCCAAGATTACAGCCTGAAATTAGTGGGATCACACGCGTCAACATGCATGTAATCTAATTTGCCTATAAATTGTGGATTTTCTGAGGTGTTGGGGGTTGGTTTTGTTGATCTATGTTGAAGAGGGCAAAATTAGGGTTTCGTTTTTGTTCTGAGAAATTCGTTTCAGTCCTTGAGTGTTAGAGAGCGAAACACACACTTCTGGAAAGCTTGAATCAAGGGCTTTCCATTGATATAAGATTTGAGAGTTGAGTGCTCGTGTGGAAGGAGGAATCAACCTTGGAAGCTAGGAATTGAAGTCTGAGTTCTGTGTTTTTCTCTTCTAGAAGCTGAATTCCAGATCTGATTTTGGGTAAGTACAGCCACCATTAAGCCTCCAATCTTTTCTATTTCCTAGTGCATGTTACCTATTTTGAGTCCTAATGGTTTTCCCCAATTTCCTTGGCCATTTGCTATGTCAAAACTTCTGGTCTTTGGACCCTGTTGGTGGAATTCGTGGCTGAGAACAGAACCTTGGGTTTGTGAGAAATCTGTGGAGATTCTTCAATTTCTGTGTCAATCTTCATCAAACTCAGTCTTAAGGTATGGGAGAACTCTACCTTATACTAGATTTAGACAAAGAATCAAGTGAATTAGGATTTGAGTTAACAAAACTCAAAAAGGGCATTATGTGCAATATGGCACAAAGGCTTGGAGGCCAAATTCTTGCTCAATATTGTTTTGAGCAACTTTATGTTGATGCATGCAAAGTATATTGATACTGAATTCTGGATTTAAATGCTTATGATAAGTTTTGTTGTATTAAATTGTGTTTATGTGAATTTTTATGCAATTTGATGCAAAAAGCTTGATGCATGCACTTTGAATTTGTTTCTGTGATGAAACATGTTTGGTTAAGGTATATGAACCCTGTTAAATGATGGAATTTGGTTAGATTTGAGAAACAAAGAGAATGATGTGTCAAAACTCTTGTTTTAATGGACTGAGTGCATAATCTAACTGGTTACTCGATATTCGTAACCGGTTAGACACTGCAGAATTTCAAAAGAAAAATTAGTTTATAAAACAGTCCTGAAGTTTCACTAATTTTACTCAAATCTATACCTTAATTTCACTGGAAAGAATCTGAAAATGAGGTAACAATACTTTCTTGGTTCAGATTTTAAGGTAAAGGGTTAATACCTTAAATTAATGGAATAATTTCAAGAGGAAATTATGCTTTGTTGGACACAGAATGTGATTGGAACTTTTGAATGATGAAAGCTGTGATTTTTGAGGCATAAAACAATGTTTAACTTGTTTATGGATTGGGTAGTGAATTCAAGAAAAAGGGTTTTTCTGAATTGCAATGGTAAACAGTTCAGGTCTGTAATTCTAACCGGTTAGCCTGAAACTGTAACTGGTTAGTACCTAAATTTGAAAAATAAAAAGTTAAGTTTTTGAATACAATTGATTTTGTTTTACCCAATCTAAGTTTAAGGGCATGTTTTGAGAAAAATTCAAAGGAGAATTTTATGCCAAAGAGTATGCCTCAAATAAATCATTCAAAAGGGAAATTGGAATATTTCTAAATCACATTAATTAATGTAAAGATAAAACCAACCCTGATATTTGTGCATCCATATAGACTGGAAGTCTGGTTGGTAGGAACGTTTATCACATTCTGGGAATATGAGGAGGGTACTCCGGGAGTACCAAATTATAACCTACTTGATGACACATTATAGATATGTGGCCAGTGTCTGGGACCTGGTTATTATGCGTTTTGGGAACGTATGCGTTCTGGGAACGTGGTGCACACTCTGGGAGTGATGCTTATTATCCAAGTATGGTTCGGCATTATGTTCTGGGAACAAATGTCGGTGTTCTGGGAACACAAGGGTGTATTGGATGGACGTCCAAGATGGAGTTTTAGAGGCCTCAGTTGTGGATAGAAAATCATACATCATGCCACTTGCATTATAAGAGTTATAATGTTGAAAACGGGTGTGGTCATATGTATTTGCATTATGATCTGTCCATGATATATTTGTGATTGTAATTTTAGTCTTTATCAATAATGTATATGTGTATACTTACTCCCTGTGCCCTGTTTAGGTGATGGCCAGATACCTAGCTTGCATCGAGATACGCCCTATCCCTAGCGGTATATGGACGTATGAGGAGCACCGTGCCACTTTTGAGGGGGAGGTTGAGATAACTCTCTACCACCCTAACCCTCTGGTGCGAGTGCGACCTCGTCGATTTAGGATTCCCTTAGTCTACACTATGCATGTTCCACCTTTTTAAACATATAGAGGACCACCCCCGGCTCGACCTATGCGTCATTTTCATAGTTTTCGTTTCAGGAATGCCACTCGTTCCCATCCTTCCTCCCATAGAGTTGTCACTGAGGAGACTCCTTCTCCTGGTCCGACTGATTTTGATAGGACTGCTTCTGCAGATCTTAGACCCAGTGGTGGGGTCTCTACACAATCGGGCGAGGTCGAGGAGGACCCTGTGGAGGATGAGAGCGAGGAGGAGGTGCATGTTGAGCCGACTGTTTCAGCTAGAGGTGGACCCGCTGGTTCATAGGAGCCTTCATAGCGTAGATGTTTTGGATCCTAGATCCTAGGGATAGAGCTGTGGAGGAGCTGAGGAGCTGCTGAGGACACAGACGACTTGCTCTGAGACTTCTGTTTTTGGTTTTTGTTATATATTGTATATATCTGAGAGGTCTTAGAGTGAGGTTTTATTTTATGCAGCTGGTCTGTATATGTTTCATCAAAACTTGCTATCTCGACTTTTTATCACTTGCTACTGACTGTACTGATGGGGTTATGTTATGACTTATATATATATATATATATGGTGTTTTCTTTACCTCAGCAGTGCCCCATAAGTATTATTTTTACTTCCGCGAACTCTGATTTCTATTTAAAAGGGATTCGGCAATAAGTGTATGTTTTATATACTCAAATCCAACTCGAGAGGCAAATGATATGTTTTAATAATATCTACGAATAATATTTTCTATAAGTAAGAAATTGTTATCTCGAGAGTCTTTTCGAATCTAAGATATTACTCAGCCGAATTCAAATTGATTAATGTTAAAAAGGGTTTTTGAACGAGCAAGTACTAATCTTAAAAAGGAAAAATTTTCTAGTCTAAATTTTGATAGCAAGTATTCAACTATTTGGAAATATTAATTATTTTCAAGTTAAAAAGAGGGCGTCACACCCTTTGGTGGTATCAGAGCATTGGTCCTGTCCCTCATGGCCCCGAAGATGCAGCTAAGTATGGTATTCAATGTTGATTGAATATGTTTTGTGTAAGTTAGTAGTATTTATGTTTTAAAGACCTTTTTAGTAACCCAAAGCCCATAGTGCAGGTCTTTCTATGGCAACCAGGAATAGAAATATTACTAATGAAATGTTAGAACGAATCACGACCGTGCTGGAAGGCATGCAGCAGCAGCAAACACAACAACCATCTCAAGGGCGAGCTGGTAACCCATCTGCTGGCAATATGGCGAATCATGATGCTAAGACTCTATCGGATGTCAAAAAGTGCAACCCACCAAGGTTCGAGGGAGGATATAAACCTGACGAGGCGAACAAGTGGTTGTATGAGATTAACAAGATTTTTCGAACTCTGGAGTGTTCTGATGAACAGAAGGTGACCTATGCAGTTTACATGCTTCACGGAGAAGCTGAAAACTGGTGGGATCACACTGTCCAATTGCTGAATTTTGAAAGGAGGGCAATCAACTGGGGAGTATTTATGGAGAAGTTTCTTAATAAATATTTTCCAGAAGATTTGCGGAGAAAGAAGGAAGTGGAATTCATGCAATTGAAGCAGGGGGATATGAGTGTAGGAGAGTATGCTGCCAGATTCGAGGAGCTGATGAAGTACTCTCCCTATTACTTAAATAACCCTGATGAAAGGAGTAAGTGTGTGAAGTTTGAAGGTGGACTAAGGCCGGAACTGAAGTCTATCTTCAGTTATCAAAGGATTCAGAGTTTCCCTGCACTAGTGGATATGTGCAGAATGTATGAAGATGATAAGAAGGCTGAGTTGATTGGAAGTCAAGTGAAGGGGGTTGGACAGAACTATGGACCACAGAGGAAGAAGAAGTTTGATCATCGGAATAATGGTCCATATTCTAAGAACAAGGGTAAGGGCAAGGCGGTGATGGATAACAAGAACAAGTCTCGCGATAATGCTCCTTATTGCGAGAAGTGTAGACGTTATCATCATGGTCAGTTTTGCTGGTCCACAGGGGGCTGTTTCAAGTGTGGAAAACAAGGTCACTTTGCTCGTGAATGCAAAGAATCTGCAAAGGGAGATGCAAAGGGATCTGCTGGCAAGCCTGTGGTGCAAGGAAGAGTGTTTACCCTGAGTGGTAATGAAGCAACCCAAACCCTGAATCTTGTGCAATGTAACTTTCTGCTTAATAACCAACCTTGCAGAATAATGTTTGATTCTGGAGCTACACATTCTTTTGTTTCTCCTGAATGTGTGAATAGGCTGAATCTTGTTGTTTCTGATTCACCCTGCTATCTTAGTATAGATACCCCTACGGGAATACCGGTCTTCACCGCTAAAGTCTGTTTAGGGTGCAATGTAGAAATTCTGGGTCGTTTATTCAAGATAGATTTGGTTTGTCTTCCTAAGTTACAATTGGATGTGATCTTGGGTATGGATTGGTTGATGAAGAACCAAGTGATCATCAATTGTGAGGAAAAGACAATTCAATATAGAACCCTTGAACCAGAGGGTTATATGTGTTTATTCTCGGCTTCTGGAGAAGAAGAGTCGATGCCGATCGAGGAGATTCCGTTGGTGAGGGAATTTCCGGAAGTATTTCCTGAGGAGATACCAGGATTACCTCCGAAGCGAGAGATAGAGTTTGGGATCGATTTAGTCCCTGGAGCTGGTCCCATCTCTATTGCTCCTTATAGGATGGCACCACCAGAAATGGTAGAAATGAAGAAGCATATAGAGGAGTTGCTGCAGAAACAGATGATCAGGTTTGCCTTGGGGAGCTCCATTACTGTTTGTAAAGAAGATAGATGGGAGTATGAGGATGTGTGTGGACTACAGGCAGTTAAATAAGGTCACTATTAAGAACAAGTATCCTTTGCCAAGGATTGATGACCTTATGGACCAGGTTAGGGGAGCTGCAGTATTCTCCAAGATAGATCTGAGATCGGGTTATCATCAGATCAGGATAAAGGAGGAGGATATACCCAAGACTGCATTTCGATCTCGATACGGTCATTATGAGTATGTTGTGATGCCGTTCGGGTTGACTAATGCACCTGCTATTTTCATGGATTATATGAACCGGATCTTTAGACCATATTTGGATTTATTTGTGGTGGTATTCATTGATGATATTCTGGTCTATTCTAAAAATCCGGAAGAGCATGAAGAGCATCTCAGGATTGTGTTGAAAGTTCTAAAGGAGAAGCAATTATATGCCAAACTTACGAAGTGTGAGTTTTGGTTGAACGAAGTAAAGTTTTTGGGGCATGTAATCTCTAAAGAAGGAATTGCGGTGGATCCAACAAAAGTATGTTCAGTGCTAAGTTGGGAACAGCCTAAGATCGTGACAGAGGTGAGAAGTTTCTTAGGGCTGGCTGGATACTATCGTCGGTTCATAGAAGGATTTTCTAAGATTGCACTGCCTTTGACCAAGTTGACTCGAAAAGATCAACCGTTCGTGTGGGACGATCGGTGTGAAGTTAGTTTCCGTGAGTTGAAGGAAAGGTTAACATCGTCTCATGTGTTAATCTTACCTGATCCTCACAAAAGTTTTGAAGTGTACTGTGATGCATCTAAGCAAGGACTGGGTTGTGTATTGATGCAAGAAGGAAGAGTAGTGGCTTATGCATCGCGACAATTGAAGAATCATGAAGTGAATTACCCGACACACGATTTAGAATTGGCTGCGATCGTGTTTGCCTTAAAGATATGGAGACATCATCTCTATGGCACTACATTCCAAGTATTTAGTGACCATAAGAGTTTGAAATATCTGTTCGACCAGAAAGAGTTGAACATGAGGCAAAGAAGATGGATGGAGTTTTTGAAAGATTATGACTTTTAACTCCACTATCATCCGGGTAAAGCAAATGTGGTTGCAGATGCTTTGAGTCGGAAAGCAATCCACATAAGTGCGATGATGGTTAAGGAAGCAGCGTTGATTGAGGAATTCAGAGACTTGAGCTTGTTGACACAAGTGAAGCCATCAAGTATCAAGTTGGGGATGTGGCAGATTACAAACGAGTTCTTGGAAAGAATTCGGGAGTTACAACGAGCAGACGAAGAATTGATGGAAAAGATGAGACTAGGTTCAGAGGGAAGGGAATCTGATTTCAAGATTGGGCAGGATGGAATCCTTCGTTTCAGGACAAGGATTTGTATACCAAAAGATCAGGAAGTTAGGAGACTGATTCTTGACGAAGCCCATAAGAGTCGGATGAGTATGCATCCTGGATCAACAAAAATGTATCAAGACTTGAAGAAGATGTTTTGGTGGTCTGGATTGAAAAAGGATGTGGCAGAATATGTGGCGGCGTGCTTGATTTGCCAGAAAGCTAAGGTAGAACATCAGAAACCGGGAGGACAGTTACAACCTTTGAGGATTCCCCAGTGGAAGTGGGATAGCATCTCAATGGATTTTGTGTCTGGTTTGCCAAGGACAGCAGCAAATCATGATGCAATTTGGGTAGTTGTAGATAGGTTAACCAAGTCGGCGCATTTTATTCCGATAAATATGCGTTATCCTTTGAACAAGCTTACCCAGATCTATATCAAGGAGGTAGTTCGTCTTCACGGAGTGCCTTCGAGTTTTGTGTCGGACCGAGATCCCAGATTTTTGTCGCAATTCTGGAAAAGTTTGCATGATGCTATGGGAACGAGGTTGAAATTGAGTTCTGCGTATCATCCACAAACGGATGGCCGGACGGAGAGAACGATTCAATCTTTGGAAGATGTGTTGAGGGCTTGTGCACTTGAAGAACAAGGAAGTTGGGATCAAGTGTTACCTCTTGCAGAATTCACACACAACAACAGCTATCATGCGAGCATTGGAATGGCACCGTTCGAGGCGTTGTATGGAAGGAAGTGTCAAACCCCGCTATGTTGGTTCCAAGTGGGGGAGAACTTGATGGTTGGACCAGAAATGATACAACAGACATCTGAGAAGATTAAGATGGTCCAGGCAAAGATGAAAGCGGCTCAGAGTCGGCAGAAGAGTTATGCGGATAAGAGGAGAAAACCATTAGAGTTTTCCGAGGGCGATCATGTGTTCCTTTGGGTAGTTCCGATGAAAGGAATCAGTAGAGCTTTGAGAACCCGAAAGCTTTCGCCTAAGTGTATAGGTCCATACCAAATTCTTAAGAGAATTGGTCCTGTTGCTTATCAATTGGCTTTACCACCCTCTTTATCCAATTTGCACAACGTCTTTCACGTTTCGCAATTAAAGAAGTACGTGCATGACCCATCAGTTATTCTAAAACTTCAACCTGACGACCTAACTCTAAAGGAAAACCTGACCGTTGAGACCAGACCAGTTCAGATAGAAGGACGTGAAGTTAAGAAGCTAAGGGGAAAAGAGATACCTTTAGTAAATGTCATATGGGAAAATGCTGACATATCAGAAGCTACATGGGAATTAGAAGAGAAGATGCGTCAAGAGTATTCAGAATTATTTTTGTAACATAGAATTTCGGGGACGAAATTCCTTTTAAGTGGGGGAGTAGTGTAACACCCCTAATTTTCGTCTCCCGAATAATAGGAAATTAATAATAAAAGTTTATTATTAATTTATAGAAATTTTCCAAGTTTATATTTTGTATTTAATTAGCCTTAAATATAAAAATAAGTTGAAATATTTTTATAAGGCAAATAAATGCAAAATATAAGGATATTGCATTTTGGTCCCTGAATGAGGACTTAAAGGTAATATTGAAAAGGTTCTTGGAGGGAAAGATTTAAAATATTAATTTTTAAATTTTGTACTAATCTAACCGGTTAGTAATGCCCAGTAACCGGTTAGACGATGAACCCAGAAACTGGGTTAGTGGATTTTGATGAGTAATCACTTGATTAATCCCGAATTCGCCACGATTACAGCTTGAAATTAGTGGGATCACACGCGTCAACATGCATGTAATCTAATTTGCCTATAAATTGTGGATTTTCTGAGGTGTTGGGGGTTGGTTTTGTTGATCTATGTTGAAGAGGGCAAAATTAGGGTTTCATTTTTGTTCTGAGAAATTCGTTTCAGTCCTCGAGTGTTAGAGAGCGAAACACACACTTCTGGAAAGCTTGAATCAAGGGCTTTCCATTGATATAAGATTTGAGAGCTGAGTGCTCGTGTGGAAGGAGGAATCAACCTTGGAAGCTAGGAATTGAAGTCTGAGTTCTGTGTTTTTCTGTTCTGGAAGCTGAATTCCAGATCTGATTTTGGGTAAGTACAACCACCATTAAGCCTCCAATCTTTTCTATTTCCTAGTGCATGTTACCTATTTTGAGTCCTAATGGTTTTCCCCAATTTCCTTGGCCATTTGCTATGTCAAAACTTCTGGTCTTTGGACCCTGTTGGTGGAATTCGTGGCTGAGAACAGAACCTTGGGTTTGTGAGAAATCTGTGGAGATTCTTCAATTTCTGTGTCAATCTTCATCAAACTCAGTCTTAAGGTATGGGAGAAGTCTACCTTATACTAGATTTAGACAAAGAATCAAGTGAATTAGGATTTGAGTTAACAAAACTCAAAAAGGGCATTATGTGCAATATGGCACAAAGGCTTGGAGGCCAAATTCTTGCTCAATATTGTTTTGAGCAACTTTATGTTGATGGATGCAAAGTATATTGATACTGAATTCTGGATTTAAATGCTTATGATAAGTTTTGTTGTATTAAATTGTGTTTATGTGAATTTTTATGCAATTTGATGCAAAAAGCTTGATGCATGCACTTTGAATTTGTTTCTGTGATGAAACATGTTTGGTTAAGGTATATGAACCCTGTTAAATGATGGAATTTGGTTAGATTTGAGAAACAAAGAGAATGATGTGTCAAAACTCTTGTTTTAATGGACTGACTGCATAATCTAACCGGTTACTCGATATTCGTAACCGGTTAGACACTGCAGAATTTCAAAAGAAAAATTAGTTTATAAAACAGTCCTGAAGTTTCACTAATTTTACTCAAATCTATACCTTAATTTCACTGGAAAGAATCTGAAAATGAGGTAACAATACTTTCTTGGTTCATATTTTAAGGTAAAGGGTTAATACCTTAAATTAATGGAATAATTTCAAGAGGAAATTATGCTTTGTTGGACACAGAATGTGATTGGAACTTTTGAATGATGAAAACTGTGATTTTTGAGGCATAAAACAATGTTTAACTTGTTTATGGATTGGGTAGTGAATTCAAGAAAAAGGGTTTTTCTGAATTGCAATGGTAAACAGTTCAGGTCTGTAATTCTAACCGGTTAGCCTGAAACTGTAACCGGTTAGTACCTGAATTTGAAAAATAAAAAGTTAAGTTTTTGAATACCATTAATTTTGTTTTACCCAATCTAAGTTTAAGGGCATGTTTTGAGAAAAATTCAAAGGATAATTTTATGCCAAAGAGTATGCCTCAAATAAATCATTCAAAAGGGAAATTGGAATATTTCTAAATCACATTAATTAATGTAAAGATAAAACCAACCCTGATATTTGTGCTTCCATATAGACTGGAAGTCTGGTTGGTAGGAACGTTTATCATATTCTGGGAATATGAGGAGGGTACTCCGGGAGTACCAATTTATAACCTACTTGATGACACATTATAGATATGTGGCCAGTGTCCGGGACCTGGTTTTTATGCGTTATGGGAACGTATGCGTTCTGGGAATGTGGTGCACACTCCGGGAGTGATGCTTATTATCCAAGTATGGTTCGGCATTATGTTCTGGGAACAAATGTCGGTGTTCCGGGAACACAAGGGTGTATTGGATGGACGTCCAAGATGGACTTTTAGAGGCCTCAGTTGTGGATAGAAAATCATACATCATGCCACTTGCATTATAAGAGTTATAATGTTGAAAACGGGTGTGCTCATATGTATTTGCATTATGATCTATCCATGATATATATGTGATTGTAATTTTAGTCTTTATCAATTATGTATATGTGTATACTTACTCCCTGTGCCCTGTTTAGGTGATGGCCAGATACCTAGCTTGCATCGAGATACGCCCTATCCCTAGCGGTATATGGACGTATGAGGAGCACCGTGCCACTTTTGAGGGGGAGGTTGAGATCACTCTCTACCACCCTAACCCTCTGGTGCAAGTGCGACCTCGTCGATTTAGGATTCCCTTAGTCTACACTATGCATGTTCCACCTTTTTATACATATAGAGGACCACCCCCGGCTCGACCTATGTGTCGTTTTCATAGTTTTCGTTTCAGGAATGCCACTCGTTCCCATCCTTCCTCCCATAGAGTTGTCACTGAGGTGACTCCTTCTCCTGGTCCGACTGATTTTGATAGGACTGCTTCTGCAGATCTTAGACCCAGTGGTGGGGTCTCTACACAGTCGGGCGAGGTCGAGGAGGACCCTGTGGAGGATGAGAGCGAGGAGGAGGTGCATGTTGAGCCGACTGTTTCAGCTAGAGGTGGACCCGCTGGTTCATAGGAGCCTGCATAGCGTAGATGTTTTGGATCCTAGATCCTAGGGATAGAGCTGTGGAGGAGCTGAGGAGCTGCTGAGGACACAGACGACTTGCTCTGAGACTTCTGTTTTTGGATTTTGTTATATATTGTATATATCTAAGAGGTCCTAGAGTGAGGTTTTATTTTATGCAGCTGGTCTGTATATGTTTCATCAAAACTTGCTATCTCGACTTTTTATTACTTGCTACTGACTGTACTGATGGGGTTATGTTATGACTTATATATATATATGGTGTTTTCTTTTCCTCAGCAGTGCCCCATAAGTATTATTTTTACTTCCGCGAACTCTGATTTCTATTTAAAAGGGATTCGGCGATAAGTGTATGTTTTATATACTCAAATCCAACTCGAGAGGCAAATGATATGTTTTAATAATATCTACGAATAATATTTTCTATAAGTAAGAAATTGTTATCTCGAGAGTCTTTTCGAATCTAAGATATTACTCAGCCGAATTCAAATTGATTCATGTTAAAAAGGGTTTTTGAACGAGCAAGTACTAATCTTAAAAAGGAAAATTTTTCTAGTCTAAATTTTGATAGCAAGTATTCAACTATTTGGAAATATTAATTATTTTCAAGTTAAAAAGAGGGCGTCACACATAAGACCCTGTGGCCAACGCAGGTTAGATAATATGATCTGGTCATGAGACCCTATGGCGCAGGTTAGGTCGAAAGGATCTGGTCATGAGACCCTGTGACATAGGTTAGGTCATATGTATCTGTTCAATAGACCCTGTAGTAGAACAATAAACAGTGGTTCGGTGCAGGTTAGGCGGTGTGGCCTGGTCATGAGACCCTGTAGCCGAACCATTAAAAAGAATGAAAGCAAGAGAGAAAGGGTAAAACTAAAGGAAAGAGAACAAGATAAAAGAAAGAGTCAAAATAAAGGAGAGAGAATAACGAGAAAGAATAGAATGAAAAGAAGAGGAACGGGTAATTGTGTGTGAATATTTGAAATGGTGTTTACGTGATAAATGACGGTATGTGGGTGAACTGGTGATTTATTAAAATGGAAAGTTGAAAACTGAGACCTAACGAAGATATTATGAATGGAATAAATGAATGGATACTAACAAGGCTAATGTTTGTGTATGATGCATGCTGGGTTTGCCTAAATGAAATTTATGTGCTATATGTTAACTGCGTTTGACTTAGTCAGTTATTATGTGTAGTCTGGAGACTACTTTCTACTTCATGTGTAAACTTACAACCATTTTTCAGGTTTTGAGATTGGAGCTTACACAGTTTTTGGCCGAGCAGGTTGAACCTCCACTACGTGGAGTATCTGTTTGTTATTTACGAGTGGACTGTAGGTTTAGATATGTTAAAAACTACTATTTTGTAATTTAAAAATATGTATTAGTTGTATGCCCCTATTTGAGATATTTGGGGCATTAGGGTCTGTTTCTGGATAATAGTTAAACGTTTTATGATTTAAAGTTTGCTGGGCTGAACAGGTTAAGCGGGTACAAAATTGGAAATTTTGGGAAAGTCCGAAAAACAGAGGAAACTCTGTCCGTTTTTCCGGAAGAATATTCTTAAGTATTTTAATTTAAAAATAAATTTTCAATTACCATTTTTATAAAATCCTAATTTAACTAAATAATTGTGAGGGTGTTACATTATGGTATCAGAGTAGTTTTTCCTCGGCCTTGGAGTGTGGATTCACAACTCCTTTGGGTTACTCACCAAGCGAGTAACCGATAGATAGTTAAGTCAGATGAATAGGATACATATATATATATATATATATATTTATATTTATAGGGAAACACATATAATTATAGGAACTAAGTGATAAGATTTGGAAGCGTAGTGATAGTGTTAAGCCATGGAATACAGGTTTAACTTTAATTGAATTCAGCGATGGTGTTGTCATTTGATGGAATGTGAGGTCAGAACTGATCATTTTGATCCTTGCATCTGTTAAGTGATAATATCATCAATAACCGCTCCAATGATGTTGCTATTGATAGATGGGAGATTGGGACTGATCACCTCAATCTTCGCACCTATTCATGGTCGATGCCATTGGAAGCTCCTAACTAAAACAAAAACCGATCCGAAATAGAATTTCCCCAAGAAGTTCCACCTTTAGGAGGAAAGAAGCCAACCAGACAGTGCCTTTTGAACCCTTCATGCAACATCCTGGAGAAAACCAAGCTGGCTTTAGGAACACCTTCTAAATTGCATGAAGAACCAAATCAGATGTTGCTAGCCATAAACTCATCGGAAATCTTTCCACAATTCCTGGACAGCCACCCAAAAAAAGAAAAAAAAAAGTTTTGACAATTCCATAAAGTCTCCACACTGAGACTAGACGATCTTAGCAATTGAACACCAACAGGTAGTAAGCTTAACCTAACCCTTAGTCTTGGAAATGATGTAAGCCCCTAAGAATGTTGGCCTACCTCGATCCATGGGCACTAAGTGTCATTCAAGACTTTATTCGTGTTTCGTTGAACCGTAAGTAATGATTCCATTCGTGTGAGTAAACCTCCATCTTCTTATTTTGATCTTCGTAGTTCTGAACCAAATTTGATGCAACGATTTCAATCCTAACCAAGTGCATTCGTGTTTCAACCAACTAAGGTTGGTGAACTCTTGATTTTCCCTATGTTTGTCTTTGTTGAATATCAGACGTTCACGGAGTTCTAGTTTTGTCTACTCGATTCGGTTACCTCGTATGAATAAAGTTGGACCACTGTACGAAGTACCCTCACCGAGATCGATCAAGTCAATCATCGCTCTGTAGAAAGTACATCTATTAATGATTCCTTAATGAAAGTGCATTCTCTGGGATAATCTCCATTGTCTTCTTGCTTGACATGTACCCAGTCATGCTGCTAACCTCGATGTCTGTACGGGCATGAACCTTTCTCGACCTTGTCACCCAGCACATCCTTGATCACCTTGCAAAGATCATTAAGCTTCAACTTGAGTGCTTCGTGTTTCTTCTTCGCATCTTCACTCGTTTCGAGCCTCAAGCATCAAGTGGGAGAACTTAGAAGTAGACACGAGAATTCGCCAAATCGTAGAAATTCAATATGACCCAATGCTCCTCAACAGGTGCCATCTTCAATCTCGAAGAACCGTCAAAAAGTTAGATAAACGATCCTTAGAACTGACCAAGCCTATTATTTGACATTGACACAGCCAGGCATGTCAATGCCAAGTGAGGGAGTAAGGAACCATAGTTGGAATCCGTTACTCCTAGCTGATTAAATCTGGACGCTTAGCCGAAAGAACCTTTCCCTAATAATCGAAGTTGGTACTCACAAGTGCCGGAGTATGGACGAAGTCAACCATTAGTCCGGAGGAAATGCCTTTTTCTATGAATATCTAGTAAAAATGCATTCTTTAGGATGATTTTCTTCATCTTCTTGCTTGACATGTATCTAATCACGTTATCGTCTCCAATGCCTGTATCTACCCGATTCTTGTCCTGATGGCGACCCTCTTGGACCCGCCAATCACCATACAAAATGGAGAAAACCATACGCAGTCAGACACCACAACCTTCTCAGACTCGTCAACCCATCACGACTGTCGATTTCGAAAGAAGTGCAAGTCCTAAGATGATAGAAATGTCAAATTCCATTAGCTTTCTTGTCCGGTATCAAGTTCATTCAAGCTTTCCTTAAGGTTTGACTCGAAGAAGGTTGTAAGGGACTGCTGACATACACCCAAGGTATGTCTTGAGTGTCGTTGGTCTAAAATAGTGTTTAATAGAATGTTCAAACGTCAAGAATACTTGCCAACCTCCAACCTTTGACCATCGAAAATCGTTTAAGAATTTAATAATAAATCTGAAAGCCTTAATTAGTACCCCAATTCGTGCAAGTAGATCCCTTCCTCCTCGTTCTTCTTGGTTTGACATGACCTCGAAGTAGCGATTTTTTATCATGGATCAAAGATTTCGCGCTCCAATCTACTAAACATTGAGAATTTACGATCTTCTCCTTGTTTCTTATCTTAGAATATCTATCGTTCCTGGAGTTCCGGTCTTATTTATTCGATCAGATTCCGGAAAATTTCTAGCCATAAGCTGCTACATTCTACGAAAAGTCTTTGGATCGCATAATCTTATGCTATTTTCTTAAAGCGAAGTAGCAAATTCCTCGTGAATTCCAAAGATTGTATTTTCTGTTGTTGTTAGATTCTTGCACTCTTTATTAAGAGTCGTATGAAAGGCAATTAGGAGCCGACACGTTCGATTTCCTACTTCCTGGCATCGGAGTAAGCAGGTAAATTGATGCTAAGTGGGGGAGGATTTCAACCCAAGAAATGGAAGATGGAACTTTCATAATAAGGAAATGGTGAATCCTGTCGCGATAGAGGAGATACGTAGTGTCCGAGGACAGACATGACAATACTAAGAAGAATGGACCTAAACACATCGGAAGCGAGGAAATAGAACCGACAGGAACCCCATTAGCTGGATGGTTCTCCGGGTTACGAAGTAACCCGAATTTCGGGGACGAAATTCTTATAAGTGGGGAGAATTGTAACATCCCCATTTTTAATTCCAAACATAATAAGAGTAATAAAAAGAAAAATAGCACTAACTAATTGATCATTGATATGGCTAAGTGATTAGTTCAATTAAAATGTTAAAAATAATTATACTATTTGAAAACCATGCTCTCTATACTCTAATATATTTTGACATTTTATATGTTGAACTTGTTTTAAGAATTTTAAGATTCTTAACTTGATAATTTTATATAAGTACTTACTAAATGCTTACATTTTATTATTAGTATTTTTTTTGAGATTTACAATAAACAAATAAAGAAAAACGGTACTAGTGTTTTAAATCATACTAACACAAGTAATAATAATAATAATAAATAAATAAATAAAAATAAAAAGAATAATAATAATAATAATAGTAATAATAGTAATAAATAAAAATAAAAAGAAAATAATAATAATAATAATAATAATAGTAATAATAATAATAATATAATAATAATAATAATGATAATGTAATAATAAAAAAAATAAAAAAAAAAATAAAAGAGGAAGGGGGGTTCGATCAACCCCCCCATCTACTTCTTCTCCAACCCAGCCGGCCCTAATTTGGGGCAACACCATCTCCCTCCTTCCTCCCAGTTCCGGCCGCCCCACCAAGCACCACCACTCGTCCGTCTCTCTCATGCGTTCTCCATCTCTCACGCGTGCCTTCCTCTCTCCTTCAACTCTCTGCCACCGCCTCCCTCACACGACCACCACGCCGCATCCTCCTCTCCCAGTCGCGTTCGCTGTAACACCCTTACAATTACTACCCTTAATTCCCAAGTATTAAAAATATGTACTTAAAAATTCCTTTTTAATATAATAAAATCACCCGTCAAACGGACGGAGTTTTGCCTGTTTCTCAGACTTTTCCAAATTTTAACCTGTGAATAACATCATCAATATAAACAACCAACAGCCAGCAGGGCTGCACCTCATGCACATAACATATAAAAGCCCCATGGGCGCAAAATATAACATCCAGTATCAGTAATCAGAGTTCAAGCGGAATATAAATACTAGGTGCAACTAGCATAATGCTCAACCCATAGTTATGCCATAACTAATATCCTAAGCCTCATCAAAATATATAAGCATCACATATACAACAAAAGAATAGAGAGGCTTAGGCCCAATGTAATCCTAAACCCAATAACAACCCTACTCTCCCTATGAGGGAGAGCACTCCTGCTCGGCCGGGGGCTGTGCTAACTCAATCTCTGTACCTGAAAGATGTTAAGGGAGTGAGCATTGCACATGAAATAGAAAAGCAGTTTCTAGATAGACATAACAACTCACCAGGCCAAACACACTTAGCATTTATTCATATAATCACATTATCATTGCAAGCATACCACATTTTCCAATTCCATCATTCTACAAGTGCAGGTTCCCTCTTAGTTAATTCATTTCCACCTTATGAATCCCTTTTAATTATTTTCCCCGTTTCCAAATAAATCCCGTTATATCCCCTTACCTTTTTCCTTCTTCTTTTCCCTTTATTTACGGTGTATGTATGTCTCCACCAAATCGAAGGCCTACATACATACACCAATCACGATGTATGTCTCCACCAAATCGAAGGCCTACATACATCACTTTTCCATTACCATTATCTTATCCAATTTTATTCCCTGTTTCCCTTATTCATTTCCTTTTTATTTACGGTGTATGTATGTCTCCACCAAATCGAAGGCCTACATACATACACCAATCACGATGTATGTCTCCTCCAAATCGAAGGCCTACATACATCGCTTTTCCTTTACTGTTTACCTTATTTTATCCATTGTCCTTTCCTTTTTCCTTTTTATTTAGGGTGTATGTATGTCTCCACCAAATCGAAGGCCTACATACATACACCAATCACGATGTATGTCTCCACCAAATCGAAGGCCTACATACATCGCTTTTCCTTTACCGTTTACCTTATTTTATCCATTGTCCTTTCCTTTTTCATTTTTATTTAGGGTGTATGTATGTCTCCACCAAATCGAAGGCCTACATACATACACCAATCACGATGTATGTCTCCACCAAATCGAAGGCCTACATACATCGCCCCGTTTACGTTTTATTGTCTTCCCCAAATCGAAGGCCTACAATACAACCCAAGTTTTACGATGTATCGTCTCCCCCAAATCGAAGGCCTACGATACACCACCATATTTATCCAATATTAGTTGTCCATATTATATGTCATTATTTTGCCTACCAATTCCGTTTAATATTTATCAAATCATTCCAAGCACAAACACCATCATATTTATAACCAAATAGCCACAATTCACTTTCCTAATTAACACCATTCCAATATTTAAGAAATACCAAATAGAGCACATAATTACATCCACCACTATTCATGCACATCACTTTTAACATAAACAATTAGTGCAAATAACAACAAAATTCACCTTCTCATATAATCATGCATAATCACATTTTTCACTTATCCGGATTATTGATTCAAAGTCCTATCTTAGGGGTTCATGCCATTTATTTTCCTCAATTAAAACCTAACCTCATTCTCTACTTCTTAGAATTCCATAATTAATAATTAAACCTATTTTCAACATTTCCCTTAGTTTCTAAATTGGGATTTCTAATTTCCTACCCTAACACATAAACTCCTAGCCAACCATTATATCTAAACACAAACCCTTTCCTAGAACAAGCCAATGCTCACTATATCCACCCCCTTACCTCAACCAAGTAGAGGTAAGAATAAACCTTCCAAGCCCTAGCTTCAAACACTTCACAAATGAGCTCCAATGGCAAGAGAGCGAGGAGAGTGATCTTTGACTTCCTTAAGCCACAAAAACGAAGTTGAACATAAGATTTGTGACACACAAGACATGGGGTTCGAATTTTCTTATCAAAAGAGGGAAAACAAAGAGAAATTCGTATGGCCCTAAGAAAAGAAAGGAGAAATGAGCCTTACCTATTAAGCTCTATAATGAGTTGATAAGCTTGATGAGGAAGAAGTTGAACAACTTGGTCTTGGTGGAATGGAGGGTGAAATCCGTATGGGAGAAGAGAGGAAGAGAAATTCGTGTGAGAAAGGGAGGAGAAAATGAGTGATGTTGATGATGGAGAGAAGAGGAACTCTTGATTTGATGAAGGGAAGAAGCAATTTGATGAGGATTCAAGAGGTTTGAGGTTGGGAAATGATGAACCCTAACTTTTCCCAAGAGGTTCAAGTGAGGATTTTATGATTTTTTCCAAATGAACTCAGCCAAATGCCTTAAAAACTGATTCTGTAGGTCATGGACATCGATGTCCACCTATGGATATCGATGTGCAACATGGATGTGCACAACAATGACATCTATGTCCACAGATAAAATCTAACAGCAACTTTCACATTCAAACAGCCATAACTTTTTCGTTAACCGTTGGATCTTTCTCAAATTTGGAGATAAGCTCCCTAATGACCCCAACTTCACATCCAACGGTGGGTTTTAGGTGTTAAGCTATAAATCCTACAATCCAATCTCCTAGGCTTATGGTTTTCCTAACTTGACTTACTACTTCTTCCTTTCCTAAACCAATATTATTATTATTAATCTTTTCTAATGCTTGAACACTTCCTTTAATACCTATTTATGGTTTTATTATTATTATCTCAATTATCCCAAACTATTATTAATTTATTTACACTTGGGTTTAAAATTTGGGATGTTACATTTCTCCCCAGCTTACTAGAATTCCGTCCCCGAAATTCCGTTCAATCCCTTCAAATGGAGAACCATCCCATTAGTAAGATCTGACTACGGTTTTCACTTCCCTTCGTTTTTTTTTACACTTTCCGCTCCATATATGGTTAGGGTCATGCCCATTTCAACACTTGTCTTCTAACACTACGTGTTATCTCTATCTGCACAAGGTCATCAGTTTTTCTTATTATTAAAGTTTCATCTCCCATTCCTTGGATTGAAATCCTCCCCCACTTAGCATTGACATACTTGATTATATCCATGCTAGGGGGTATGCTAATTCGTTGCTCAGAATAGAGTACACAGGTTCCCAACTGGTATCCAAAGCTGAAAAGAGGGCACGTGGATGACTATCTATTGGTGGGCATAGAACTATGTCGGGTTTCTACGACTTGGCAAATTCTCACCTATGTATCTGAGATGCTTGAGGCTTGAAGAGAGTGAAGATGAAAATAAGAAACATGAAGCACTCAAGAGTGAGTCTCATGGTCTTTGTAAGATGACCCAGGATGTACTGGATACATGTCAAGCAAGAAGACAATGGAGGTTATCCCCAAAGTGTGCATTTTCAGCAGAGAGTCGTCGAAGGATTCGTTTGCTATGGATCTGCGGCTAATTGATTGGTCTCGGTTAACCGGGGTCCCATCAAATGCACAGAGCCCAAAAGACTTAGATTATCACTTGCGGTGTTCCGACATAACATCCTGATTGCGATTCCACTTCGCGACTTCACTTTTATCCCATTCACCTTCTACTCTTTCAAGTGAGTCTAGCAAAGTCACTCTAAAAATCAATCTTCACCACACTTGCATTCTACTTCGATGCTACTTCCTTCCCATTCGTTCAGTAATTCCAATTTGGGATAGGAATTCCTAAAGATTGATTACATTTGAGGGTCAAGATCAAGGTCTAGTTGTTGTTTCTCAGTTCGGTGTTATTTTCGGCAGGTATTGTTTTACCTCTAGTTTAACTCTCCTTCGATCCTCCGCGAAGTGTCTGGAATTATCTGTTTAGTAGTCCTATGGCTTATGGTATGATTACGAGTTATTGTCGCTCGGATAGGATCCGAATTGAGTCGTCACGTCTCCCCCACTTAGTATCAACATACCTGAGTAAGTCGAAGGCAGGGAAGAAACTGAGTTGGTTCCAAGAATTGATTAGCTAGGCTCTTCATACCTACGCCTACGACTAAGTTCTCATGCAAGTTAGAGGGGTGGTTCGATCATTTAGTTGGATGTTCTCGGTGGAAATACAGAATATGAGTGTCTTGAACGGGGTTGGTTTGCGAATCACTATTTACGAGTCTTAGTAAAGATCTTATAGGATTAACGTTCAATCGGGCTTTCGACAGGGATAGAATTCCTAGATGGTTTATTCGGATTTCAAATAGATGATTGCAATAATATAGCATGTCAATAAACGCGAAGACTGAGGTGGTCAGTCCCAATCTCACATTTATTAACTATACATCACTGCGTTATTGAATGATAGCATTATCTCTTAACAGATGCAAGAGAAAGGATGACCAATCCTGACCTTACACTCTATTAGAGAACGACACTATCACAAGGTTTTTGGTTAGGTCTCTTGTTACGGTCTTACGACTAAGTAAGGTTTTTCCTACATGTTCCTTTAGATGGTACTCATGATTGGATTGAAGATGAGCCTTTCTTAAGTTTCACAACTTCTAGAAATACAGGATTAGGAATTTAAAATTCTAAGAGAATTGATTTAGGATGTTCTACACTGAAACTTAATAAAGATTCAGATTTGAAAGTACCTAAAGTGTCTATCTAAATTTTTGAATCGTCTCATACCTTTTGTTGTTTTAGCCCTGATCTCCTTAAGTAGCTGTACCGCAGACCTCAAGGGTGTGGATCAGGAAACTGATATTGTCGGAATGTAAGGTTGAGACGTCCAGGACGAAGTCCTATGTCATTGAGTTATCCCTCTGGGGCTGTGTCTGGTATGATTGCCGACACACCATGAAAGATGTGACGAGACTCGCCACCGAATATTAATACATCACCCGATTCCAAGATAATTCTTTCTGCTATCCTTGGATCTCTCTGGTCTCCATAGAGAAACTCAGCCGAGTCACCAATGCAAAGTGATACTACCGGTATCCCCCTTTGCAAGCTTCCAACACTTTCGTCACGGTCCTGATGGAGACCAAGCTTTCCATTTTCTTCATAGAAGTTGACAATGCAGACATCAGGGGACATGGAAGGAAGTATGTCCTCCACTTCACTTACACCGCATTCCTTCTCCATCAAAGATTGTGCTTCTTGCATCGCTCCCATAACCAGCTGAATAAAATGATCAGGAATATTGGGTGGTTCGCTTCCATCAGTTACCCTTTTGTGTCCCTTTTGTAAGAAGTTCATCTTTTATTATGACTGTGTCCAACAGACCATCAGCCGTTCTTCTTTTCTTTATGACTGAGTCCAACAGACCATCAGTCGTTCTCTTTTTATTCTTTCTTAATTATTTCTCTTTTCTCTTCTTATAATTTAAGTATTTATTTTATACTTGTCTCAATATTTTGATCTTTATTTTCGTTTATGACTTATCACATTTTCTACATTTTCTACTTTACTCTTTTTCTTTTGTTAGTTTCCCTCGATTTTATCCAACTCTAGTTAATACGGTCAAGTATAGTATATTCTAGTTCTCGTTACTTATTCTTAGTTATTTCTTAATTTCCTTATCTCCGTCAATTACCTATCTCATTGTTCCTATTTCATTAACTATATTATATTTAATTTCTCTATTAACTTAATCTAACTTCTCAATCTTTATTACATTATTCTATCTAACTTCCCTCATAATGTACTTTCTCTTTGTTTTATTATCTTTTTATTAATCCGCTTATCGGTTTCCTATTTTCTTTTAAATCTATTTCATTATTTTGCGCCTATTGCTCTAATCGGTCCTGCACGTATTTATTATTCCCTATACTAATCCCTCCTTTACCTCACTTTACTCTTCGGGTACTATTATACTTATTATCTTTTAATTCATTAATTCTACTCTCTCTTTCGCCTATTTCGTTTACCCTTTTTGTCCTTTTACTTCCCCTATGGTTTTATTTTTATGATTGCTCACGTTTTTGTTTTATTCTAACTATTTTAATATTCTAGTTACGCTCATTCGTTCCGGGCCTTATTCTACGCTCATTCCTTTTATTCCCTAAAGTGTGGTGTCTATTAACAATTTTATTTATTTCCTTTATATCCACGAGGGTTACCCTAAGGTTCATTAACATACTTTTTAATTACCCTATTCTCAGCTACCACTATAGCATCCTAGAATTTACTTCTTAAGTAAAGGTAACGCGAACCCTCTTACCTCGGGTTTGTTAAATAGAACCTGGATTTTAGCTCGGCGACGATGACGGCGTCGGTGTTGCTCCTCGTTAGCGGGAACGATCGCGGCTGGACCAAGGCAAGAGCTTCGAGCCTCGGGGTTCCCGACACAAGCCCAGTGCGATCACGGTCAGTAACGACGCCGGTGAGATCCTAGGAGAGAGAGATGGAGAGACTCACCGTGGTGGTGGCCACGGCTCACGGCGGTGGCGGCCGGAGAGGAAGAGGAGGGCGGTGGAGAAGGTGGAGAGAGAGAAAGAGAGAGAGAGAGGGAGAGAAACCAAGAGTGAAGAGAGAGGGAGGGGTCTTGATGGTGGTGGGGGTGGTCGAAGGTGGCGGCCGGAGGTGAAGAAGGTGGCCGGAGATAGTGGAGGTTAAGGAGGAGGAAGGAGAGAGAAAGAAAGAGAGGGAGAAAGAGAGAGAGAGAGGGCGGCGGGTTGAAGGAGGAATGGCCAAGGGGTGGCGGCTTAGGGCGGCGGTGGAGGTGCTGGACGGAGGAGCTAAGGAGGAGGTGAAACGGGGGAAGAAAAATGGGGGTTTGGGGGGTTGTCGACGCACCATTTATGGTGCTGGTGCTGCTGTTACGAGCACCTCGTGCTTGAGCGCGGCCGCGCGCGCCTGGGTGCGACCCCTACTACTGATCAGTTTTGTTTTCTTTTTTTTTTTTACTATGAGTTGACTATGCTATAACTTCTTCGTGCACCGTTGGATCTTGCTCAAATTTGACGAGCAACCTCTTAAAAATCATATCTTCACATCCAACGGTGGAAATTGTGTTTGGAGTCTTAAATTTTTTATTTTGAATTTCCTAATGTCGGGTGTTTATAACACCGAAAAAATCGATTTTTAACACTCGCTTGGTCTTCCTTAAATTTGCTTTTCGATGCCAATGCTCCTTGACTCCTTTATGGCACTCAAAGAATTCCTAATCCATCATTTTAAATCCCTTTTAGGGTAATCCTTGTTTCCAAATATTATTATTATTCTAATTATTATTAGAATTAAAATTCGGGATGTCACATTTCTCCCCCACTTATTTAGAATTTCGTCCCCGAAATTCCGTTCGATTCCTTAAATGGAGAATCATCCCATTGGTAAACTCCTGACTACGGTCTGCACTTCCCTTTGGTTTTTATTTCCCGCTCCAAGTGTGGTTAGGGTCATACCTATTTCAATGGTTGTCTTCTAATATTACGTATTCCCTCTATCTGGACAGGATCGTCAGTTTTCTTATTATTAAAGTTCCATCTCCCATTCCTTGGATTTAAATCCTCCCCCACTTAGCATCAACATACTTGGTTATATCCATGCTTGGGGGTATGATCATTCGTTATTCAGAATTTAGCACATAAGCTTCTCGATCGGTATCCAAGGTTGGAAGGGACACGTGGGTGGTTGTCTATCGGTAGGCATAAAACTATGCCGGGTTCTTACAGCTTGGCGAATTCTCATATATACATCTGAGACGCTTGAAAACTTGAACAGAGTGAAGATGAAAAGAAGAAACACGAAGCACTCAAGGATGGGTTCCATAGTCTTCGTACGACGACCCAGGATGTACTGGATACATGTCAAGCAAGAAGACAATGGATATTATCCTTAAGTGTGCGTTTTCAGCAGAGAGTCATCGAAAGATGCATTTTCTATGGAATTACAGCTGATTTGATTTGGTCTTGATAAAGGCACATGGTGCAACAGCTAAACTTGCTTCCTTTGAGGGAATCGTTAGGGAACTAGACTAAGTTCTTAAGTGCATTCTAATTCCTAATGGTGAGCACGATTCACTAGTTTACTTGGGTCGGTCTCGGTGTGGATACCCTACTAATTCATCCAGTTTCGCCTTTCTCGCGAATAACCACTTCGGATTCTTAATAAAATGCTTGATGAGTTTTGGGCTTTTAGTTTGGCTTTCCATGAAGTCTAAAGACGGTTACTACAGGTTCGCTCAGCTCGGTTCTCTCGCAAGTTCTATTCGCGGTTACCCTACTAGTAAGTGGGTGCACTAGCTTAAGGCTCGTATCTGTCTGTCCTGATTTTTTGTTGGAAAGTGTCAATGATATCGACCACTAATAGTTGCGAAGATCGAGGTGATCAGTCCCAGTCTCACAGCTATCAATAGCAACATCATCGTCAAGTTTGTTGATGTTATCGTCCCCTTGCAGATGTAAGAATCAGAGTGATCAGTTCTAATCTTACATTCTACCAGTGGCAATACCATCACTGTGTTCGGCGGAACTTTAACTAATGTATTATCATTTATTGATTTCTTTTTAAGTTAAATCGAATATGTATGCTTTTTGTAAAACATTTTAAATACATATTTTAAATAAATATTTGGTATATAGTTAACACTAAAAGTACCCCGGGTGAGTTCATTCGTCGCTCTGCATGCTCCCAGGACAGTTTGCAGCACGGTGTCCCAACTGTCCGCAGTGATAACAAAGACCCTCCTTCCTGAGTTGGTTCATAGGCCAACACAACCGTTGGTGAGATTTTCCACAGTGTGAACATAAGGGCCTAGCAATTGGGATAACCACATTATGGTCCGCATCCCTGGGAACCATTGCCATAGCATTAATATCGGCATATGGACCTGATTCTTGCGTCGGTCCTTCTCTCCTGGTAGAACTTCCAGCACCCTGCATACTCTTGTTTCGTTGTTCCAACCTTTCCTGTCTCAATCCTTTTTCGTAAGTGCTAGCCATGTTTACCAGGTCGGACAAGTTCGCAACATTCTGATATTCAAAGGTGACTTTAATTTCAGTGCGAAGCCCGTCCTCAAACTTAATGCACTTAGTCCTTTCATCCGTGTAACATCCTCAATTTAGATTTCAGTATGATGTGTTTTAAGCTAAGTATTTATGAGGATTCCTTAGTATAGAAATAGGTTTGAGTAGAAATCCAAGCATAGGTTAGTTTAGGAACTTAAGGAAATGAAGGAGAGTTAGGAATCATGAAAGTTTGGAGTTTTGTTTAAGATAATCGATTACATTGAGGTTTGTAATCGATTACATGCTCTCAGGTACGAGTACACAAAATGTTGCAGCATAATAATCAATTATCATGGTCAAAATAATCGATTATTTTATAAAGTAATCGATTACATCGTAGGGTTTAATCGATTATGAGTGGTCAGGAAATTGTATGGGAAATGTTGCATCAAAGGGAGTAATCGATTACCTAGGGGCAGTAATCGATTACTACTTGAAAAGTCTGAAAAAAAAATAGAAGTAAGGACCACATAACTCGTGGGTTGCTTTGGAAGCAACCAATCTCAGCCACACAAATTCCATGGTGGCCAAGACATGTGGTTAAAAAGGAAAAGAAAGAAAAAGATAAGTTCATTCATCATCATCAACATCACAAAGCTTTCCCTCTTTTTCTTTCTTCTTCTCCAACGAGTTTCTTCTCCTTCTTCATAGAGTTTTTCTTCTCATCCTTGAGCAACCAAGAGCAAGTGAGTTTCCATCAATTCCATTACTCCTAGGTAAGTCTCCTTATTTCCCTCTTGGTTTTACTCTTCTTTATTTCTCTCAAAAACCCCCCAACCTCCACCAAGAACTAAGTTTAGCTATCAACTCAAGAAAAGCCTTATCTTCATCATAGGAGCTTGGGAATCAATAGGAATCAAAGGAAGGAGTGCTAAGGAACTTGGTCTTAGGATTTTGGTGGTTATTTCTTGAAGTTTCAAAGTCTCTTCTACCCTTCAAGAGGTAAGGGGTTTAAATTGGGTTTAGATTGGGGGAAATATTTGAAACTAGTAATAAGAACTTAATTAGGTATATTTAGGTGTTCTATTAAGATTAGAATTAGGAGGGTATGGTTTAGCTAGAAAATCCCAAGTTAGGGTTAGGTTATATTTGCTATTTTGTTGTTTATTCTTTGAATTTGTTATAAGTTGTCCAATATTGTTAATTGATATGATATTGTGTGTATTGATATATTTATAAATAATAAGGTAAAGTAGTAATAGTTATGCATCAATTAGGGCAAAATACTTTCCAATTTAGTTTGAACCAAACTAATGTAATTTTCTAAAGTATAAACGGGTTTACAATTCGTTGATTGTTTAATGAGTACAGGGGACGTTAGGAGTTGGGGAAAAACATATGTTTCTATTCGTGAGGACTGAAGTAAATCACTGGGATTATTATAGGGAACTTTGATCCTGCAAAGGACATGGGTTTGATTCCTGTGTTGGGGATTGGTTCCATGCGAACTATAGTAATTCCATTACTTTAGAGTTCTTCTTGGCCAGTGAGAGTGATTTCTGCTAGAGCCAATTTGGTCAATCAAGCCAAATTGTACGTTGAACACTACCCTTGAGGAGTGTGACGTATTGTGCAAGCGGGTGAGCGACATTCCTAGAGGATGTGAAGCACCCAATCAGAGGTTGAGAAATGCTTACTCCTGGTCGGTTTTTCCCCAGAGTGGAGGGTGTATGTGAGGTTGTTGAAATGTTATTGAAAAGGGAAAAGTTAAAAGTAAAGTTAAAGTTAAAGTTAAATTGGAAATGTTAAAGTGAAGGTGTGAAAGAAATACATAAGGACTAATTCGTTGAATCCGATTGAATTGTTAAAGTTAAGAAAGTGGAAATAAATTGTTTAACGTCGGATTCATGAATTAGATCCCTACAGTGTGACGTGCATAGCATAACCATGTGTTTGTACATCTACGCATTACATTATAAGTATGTATCATTTATATATTGTTAAGTGCCTTTGTAATTGTCTTTTTGATTGTTTAATGATTATGTGAATGCCTAGTCATTACTTATTGTTATTTTCACATGTTTTCCTTAATCTAAATTCAAGTTTACTCACCCTTACATGTTGACAATTTTAGGTACCCCTGATGAAGATCCAGTTTCTATCCCCTCCGCCGAGGAACTTTACACTCCGACTGATGGAGTGTAGTTGCATTACCGAGTCATGCCAGCTGCATACTCTATGTTTTATATTTTGCCGCACATGTTATACTTTACTTTTTATGTAAAAATGTATAGTTTCTATAATGGTTGTGGGGATGTATACTCATCCATATTTTGATGTAAATTGCACTCACTAAATCACAACCTATCTTTTTGGAGTGTACCAAAACTCTTGGGACTTGATGGACTTTGTAAAATGAAGGCATGTATAATAATGTTACTACTTGGATGTTTATATTTGCATATACAAATTATTCTGAAATTCTGATAGGGCATATTTTATATATGGGAAGTCCGATTTATAAATGGAACCATGCAAAAAATTTTCTTATTTTTTTCCTATAATTGCATTAGAGTTATGGTACTTAAGTGTAGGTGTTACATTTTATGGTATCAGAGCATTAGTTGCATTCCTCGGTTGTGGAGTATGGCTTTCCTACTCCTGAGGTGCTACTCCACATGAGAGTATCATCAAAGTAGTTAATAAATAGTTCATTTTCATTTCTTAAGTAATTAGTAGCTAGTTCTATTTTTGATTTTCTTAGCGGATGTGATTCTTACTAATCGCTCTGTGATTCCAGATCTAGAATGGCGACTCGACAAAATCGAGTATTCGAAAGAATATCAGAGGTCTTGGAGGACCTATCCCGGACCAATGCCAATCAAACCAACATTTTGGAGAATATGGTTCAGGCCAGTGCCCAACAGGCCCAAAATTTTAATAATCATCACTCTCCTCAACCCCAGCCACCAGTGCAAGCTCATTGTATTGCTGATTTTAAGAAGTTGGACCCCAAGGTTTGTGGGTGGGTTTGATCCAACAGGAGCACAACAATGGCTGAAAGATATAGAGAAGATCTTCAAATCCTTGCCATGTACAGATGAGGAGAAGGTGGCGTACGCCTCATTCATGCTTTCTGGTGAGGCGGAGGCATGGTGGGAGGACACTAGTCATTTCCTGGAGGCAGAAGGAAAGCAGATTACATGGGAATTGTTTAAGGAGAGGTTCTTGGGCAAGTTCTTTCCGGAAGATGTCAGAAGAAAGAAGGAGATTGAGTTTTTGGAATTGAAACAAGGGGGTATGTCGGTGGGGCAGTATGTCTCCAAATTTGAAGAGCTGATTAAGTTTTCTCCATATTATCAGCACCATCCCGATGAGGGTTCTAAATGTGTCAAGTTTGAGAACGGTCTTCGGCCCAATATCAAGTTGGATCTTGGGTACCAGAGGATCAAAAATTATCCACAGCTGGTTGATATGTGCAGGATGTATGAAGGCGATTTGTTAGTGAAGGAAGCAAATGACAGAAGTATAAGAGCAGCTCAGAGGGTTGCTAGTCCAGTGAGGGACAAAGGTAAGGGACCTTCCATCCAGAGGAACTACCCTTACCCAAATTGTAACATCCCAAATTTAATTCCAAGTATAAATATTGAGTTAATAGGTCTAGAGCGTAGAAAGTGGGTAGATTAATTGCTTAACGAATTTTGTGAGCAAGGTGAGCAGCCATTTTGAGTACTAGGGGTTGTATAGAAGGCAATGGTAGCTTCGAGCGAAATTAACTAAGCGAAATCGGGAGTTAAATCGGCGTTTCCGATGTTAGAAATCGACCGAAAAGAGAAAATTAGAAATTTATGATAGGATGCTAAGAAAATAAATTCCACCGTTGGATGTGAAATTTAGGGGATTAAGAAGCTTGTCTAAAAATTTGGACCCGATACGACGGTTGACGAAAAAGTTACGGCGAATCGAAGATTGGAAGTCTGA
Source organism: Crotalaria pallida (assembly GCA_037953625.1). NCBI lineage: Eukaryota > Viridiplantae > Streptophyta > Magnoliopsida > Fabales > Fabaceae > Crotalaria > Crotalaria pallida. The sequence goes on from CM075651.1 coordinate 52,931,683, forward strand.
TTCTCGCCCAAGCGCGCTTCCCTCTCGCCCAGGCGCGTGCACTGTTCATGGGTGCACCAGCCAGTGGAAAAACCGCCCAGGCGAGGCCCCCATGCGCCCAGGCGCGCCTCTGGTGCATCAGCACGCACCAGCTTTGTTTATGGCGCGCTAATCCTCCTCCTGACCGCACGCACCACGCACCAGGCCAGAAGCTGGTGCAGATCTCGCGCTCAGGCGCGCCAGACGTGCGCCCAGGCGCGCGCGCGCAGCAGCACCAAATTTGGTGCGTTGGATCAGAAACTTGGGGCCAAAGTCAGTTTCTAAGCCACACGATCTTGGTGGCTGATTCAAGGCAAAATGAAGGGTGTTGAACATCACCCTCCCTCATACTCCAACACCAATTCAAGCCCTCTTCCTCCCATCTTCTCTCCATACTCAAGAACACCAAAGCACCATTCAATCACCCAAACACACAAGATCAAGCAATCAACCACTCAATCCTCATCAACATCAAACATCCCTCATGAAGTGAGCCCAAGACATCATCATCATCTCTTTCATCCTCTTCCTTAGGGTTTAGAACCCCTATTGTCATTGCCATATATATATTATCAATAATCAAGAATCACCAACACTCCTCATGACTTTCACCAAGTATTGGGCATGAAAATGGACTAGAACTTACCTCCTTTCTTTCTCTCTCACACGAATTGTTTCTCTCCTCTCCCTCTTGGTTTTTCAAGTTCCATCATCTTTTGGGGTAAGTAGAGTCCTATGGCATGTTATTAATTCCATTCCTTTTCTCTTCTAATTCATGAAAGTTGTATTTAATCTCCTCTAGGGATCAAGCTTTTCTCTCTTCAAGTTGATCAAGAATCAAGGTCACCATCAACTTCTCCATTTTAAGCTAAGGAATCATCACATAGGACCTCCCTCACCTCAAGGAACTCTTATATTTATTGGTTTTGAGGTAAGAAGGGAAGTGTTACCTCTACTTAGGGGGTATTTTTCTAGCTTGTATATAGGGGGAATTAAGGGTAGAGAATAAAATAGAAAGAGGAACTTTAGGGAAATTGATTAGAATAGGACTTATGAATGGTTAATGGATATGACTTTAATTGTGTATGTTTGTAATTGCCTAGATTTAAGTATTTGTGGGTTTGATAATGAGAGTGAGCTATAGAGTTAGAGATGAGATAGACAATTGGATTTAGTGATAATTGGAATAGAGAAATTAATGGTAACTTGAAACAATTGTAGGTTGTGAATGCGTAACAAATAGGGGATAAATAATCAAATAGTTGAACTATGTGAAAATTGGGAACAATGATGATGAATGTGGATTATGGTCTGGTTTGAAAGTCAATAATGAATATAGTGATTAGGAAGTTGGTTATGTTATTGATTTTAGTATTTAGAATGGAATTGGAATGAACATGAATAATTGATTATGATATTGAGTATTATCTATGGACCCTCCAAAATGGAGAGGATATGTTCATGACCCTCCCTACGCGGAGTGGGAAATTATATTATCATGACCCTCCGTAAAGGAGTGGATATTTTCAGGACCCTCCGTGAAGGAGTGGATATTATCATGACCCTCCGTAAGGGAGTGGATATTTTCAGGACCCTCCGTGAAGGTGTGGATATTATCATGACCCTCCGTAAGGGAGTGGATATTTTCAGGACCCTCCGTGAAGGAGTGGATATTATCATGACCCTCCGTAAGGGAGTGGATATTTTCAGGACCCTCCGTGAAGGAGTGGATATTATCATGACCCTCCGTAAGGAGTGGAGTATTATAGAATTGTATGTGCAGTATCATGACCCTTCATAGGGAGCGAATAATATCAGGGCCCTCTGTAGGGGAGTGGAATATTTTATGAATAAGGCCCTCCATTAGGAGTGAGTATTAAATGGGATTAAAAGGATAGGTAGGTAAGTGTGTAAAATGATAGAAGGAAGTGATAGAATTAAGAAAGGTTAAGGACATCGTCGAAAGGAATAAGAAATGAATATGGTCAACAATAGGGTATTAATGAAGCAAGGGAAATTGAAATAGAAAATATAATTCAAGTGATAATGGGTAGTAATCTCTTAGTTGTTCTCTATGTCATTTTAGAATGTATTTTCTAAGTTCTGTGTAATGCTACCCTTCTTGATATATTTTTACAGGTGAAGAAGGAGCTTACACGTGTATGGCCGAACAGGATCACATTCCACAGCGTGGAATGTGATGTTAGTTGGGGAACGAATGACGGACAAGGGGCTTATTTTGGGAAAAAAAATGTTTTGTCGACATAACTAATGTTAGTTGGTTATTTTGTGGAAAAACTAAAGTGTTTTAAGACTTGTATATACTTTTCTAAACCTGATGTAATGGTGCTACGGCACACTGTTTATATTTTGCCCTGCTGGCAACTGAAATGATATGAATGAATATTTTGAACAGGTTGAAGGTGAAACAAATTTTTGGAAAGCTAAGAAAACAAAGGAAACTCCGTCCGCTTGACGGGAGATTTTTACAAGTTAAAAAGAAAATTTCAAATTTACTATTTTTAATAAGGCTACTTAGGGTTAAATAAATAGGGTGTTATACAAATTCCAGGGGTGGAGATAACAGGGTTAAGGGAGTTGCGGGGAAAGCAGCAGTCCCTGTTGCAGGCAAGTCAGTTCCTGCTGTTGTTCCTGGTGTTGTTCCATCTTTTCCACAATGCCAACATTGTGGAAAGCGCCATGGGGGTACGTGCTGGAGGTTGTTGTATCCAGGTCAAGTGGGTCCATGTTTCTTGTGCAGACAGTTTGGACATCGTGCTGCTAATTGTCCAAACCAAGGTCAAGGAAGGGATGTTCCAGTGGGACAGACAGGTCAAGCTCAGCCTGCGGTTTATGGCAGAGTGTATGCTATGACTGGTGTGGAGGCAGAGCAGTCAGAGGAGCTGATCAGAGGTACTGGTCTTCTTAATGGAATGCCTTGCCGAATTTTATTTGATAGTGGTGCAACTCATTCATTTATATCCCTAGAATGTGTTAGTAGATTAAATTTACCTGTTATGGAAGCTCCTTTTAAACTCATAGTAACTACCCCAACTAACCCTTCAGTCATTACATCCCAAATGTGTCCTAATTGTACCGTCCAAGTATATGACCACACATTTCACATAAACCTCATATGCTTACCTTTGACCCAACTAGATATAATTTTAGGTATGGACTGGATGTCAGAAAACCATGTCCTAATAGATTTCCACAAAAAGGCCATAATCTTTAATCTACCCAAAGAACCAAAGTTAAATCTCACTGCTATAGAAACCCACAAAGAACCATTAATCCACCAGATCCCAATAGTGAATGAGTTCCCAAAGGTTTTTCCAGATGAAGTTCCTGGTTTACCACCAGTACGTGAGGTGGAGTTTAGTATTGACCTGGTGCCAGGAACTGGACCTATTTCTTTGGCTCCACATAGAATGGCTCCAGTTGAGTTGGAAGAATTGAAGAAGCAGATAGAGGATATGCAAGCAAAGAAGTTCATCAGTCCTAGTGTCTCTCCCTGGGGTGCACCGGTTCTTTTTGTCAAGAAGAAGGACGGAAGCCTCAGGTTGTGTGTAGATTACAGGCAGCTGAATAAGGTGACGATCAAGAACAAGTATCCTCTCCCACGCATCGATGATTTGATGGATCAATTGCGTTGTGCAACGGTGTTTTCTAAGATCGATCTTCGATCTGGTTACCACCAAATCCGGGTGAAGGAAGAGGATATACCCAAGACTGCTTTTAGATCACGGTATGGCCACTATGAGTATATGGTAATGCCGTTCGGTCTAACCAATGCCCCCGCAGTTTTTATGGACTATATGAACTGTGTTTTCCGACCTTACTTGGATTCCTTTGTAGTTGTCTTTATTGACGATATTCTTGTATACTCAAAGGATCCCAGTGAGCATCGGGAGCACCTCAGGATAGTCTTAAAGACTTTGAAGGAGAAGCAGTTGTGTGACATTCCGTATTTTCCTAACTAAAATAAATAAGTTTTCATCAAAGAGAAATTTTGAGATATTATTTTACAAATGATTTTCAATGAATATTTTATCCGACTGCGTAATCAATTTTCGATTTTCTGGATTTTGATAAACAAAGATTTTTATAAAGTTCAAGCAAATGAATTTATTGAGTGTTGAGTTATTTAATCGATTTAAAAGAGTTTTGATTTCTTGATGAGTTCTTATTTGATTGACTTGTGTGTGTGACCTTGTATGCTTGACGATTTATGGTTAATTGAGATTTTGTCTTCTTAATCGGTTCTATGATCTTATTGATTTTATGAAAAATTATTTTCTCTAAGCTTCAAAGAATCAAGTCCAATCACCTCTAGAAACCCTAATCGATGAGTGAAACCCTAATCGAGCTCTTGATCTTTGATTAAGTGCTTAATCACTTTCTTAAAACCCTAAACCCATTTGATTAGTAAGCTAATCCAGAAATTAGTTTTCCTTAAACCTGTGATTAAGTTTTTGATTAGCACCTTAATCCTTGATTAAGCCCTAATTACTAAGGATTAGTGAATTAAACCTAGATTAATTAACCTAATCCTACCCTAATCATGATTAGAACCCTAATTAAGTGCCTTAAACCTAATTAACTAACCTAACCTACCCTTAATCACTCTTGGCCGAATGCTATGCATGGCTTGGACACTAAGCTCACTTCTTTGATCAACAAGTGGCATGCCTTGTTAGTCAACAAGATGACATCACTCTAGTGACCTAAGCATGACCTAAAAATGAAGAAAAAGTGAATGGAAGGAAAGGAAGAGGAAGGAGTCGTGGGAAGGAAACTAAGACCAAGGAAATTGCATCAAAGCCCTCCATGCAAACCCTTAGTAGCAAATAAAAAAAGTTGGAATGGATAGAAGAAAAGGGACCAAACCGTGAGGAGGAAGGAGTGAGTGTTCATTCTTATTTCCTCATCCCATCTTCATCATTTCTTCTTTCTTTCAATACCCACACAAACAACTTCAACAACACCAACACCCATCAAACCTCCCAAAACCGTGAGGGAGTGAGTGAGTTCTCCATCATTCCTTCAACAATCACACACTTTCTTCCATTCTTTTCCTAAGCCAAACACAAAACACCAAGAGAATCATCAAACTCTTGGTGAGAAAAAGAAAGAGAGAAGGTGGCCGAATCTAAGGAGGAGGAGAACCAAACCTAGAACACTTTATCACCTAAGCAAGATCAAGCTAAACTAGTAAAGAGGAGGGAGAAAAACCATGGACCTTAGAGGATGAGTGAATAAACCGTGAGGAGAGAAAAGAAACCAAGGATTTTGGACTTGAAATGCTTAAAAGTTTTAACTAAGTAAGGATTTATTTCATGATCTGAAAGTTTTAAAACCTTTTTCGTTGATTCTTGCTCTTTTTCATTCTTTCTTTCTAAACTTTGATTTTGTGCATGTTATTTTTCCAAGCTCGATTCTAAAAAGTTTTGTTAAGAAAATGTTTTCCTTTATGATCTTGAGTTTTCTCTTTGATCTCTTGAAAATGTTTTGGGAAAGAACTTGATTTTAAGTTTCATGAAAGATTTTTCAAAGATCTAATAATTTTGGTTGCATGCATGTCAAGATCTATGTTTGAGCTTTACCATACTTGATGTTTGAATCCTAATGTGAAAAATCTTTGAAAATGATTGAATTTCTTGGTAACTTTTCTTGTGATGTTCACGGCTTGTGCTTGATTTTTAAGTTAGAAGTTTTGATGATTGAATCTTGTTATGTGCATGTGATTATCTTGAGATTCTAAGCATGATTTGAAAGTTTGAAACTCTAAGAAAATTATTTTAAGAAAACTATGGATTGGTCACGATTTTATTGTGATTGTGAGCATGAACTTGATTTTCCTTTGCTTGATCTCTTGCATGTTATGATCTTGAAATTTAATAATAAGTGATGTTGTGATCCTTAGGTGTAGCCACGGTTTCACATGCTAAATCAAAAGATTGAGATTTTCTTAAGTTTGGTTGATGAATATGTGATTCCCATGAACTTTGAGTTAATTTTTGGGTGCTAAATGTAAAATCTAATTTGTTTAAGAAACCTATGTATGCCACGGTTTCATGAATAAAAATATGTTAGGACTATGCTTTTGTTTGCTTGATGAATTATGAGAACTTGTTGTTGGATTTAGAGTTGTTTTTAAGTCTTGAATTCTTGAAAATGTTTTTGAGAAAATCTAAGTCTAGGCCACGGTTTAGACCTTAATTTCTAAGTTGAATTTTCTTAATTGAATATGTGTTAATGTCATGAAATTATATGTTGATTTGTGAAGATGGTTCTTTGAGAAAATGAATTCTTAAACAAACCATGATGCATACGGTTTTGACATGTTTAAGTATGACAAGATGAAGTTTTGCTAAGATAAAATTGACTAAGTGAAAGTTAAATGAAAATGTTTTGGTTTGAACAATTTGACTAAGTGCTGAAATCTTAATTTATAAGAGATTTTCTTGCAAGAGACTTTGAGAAATGATAGTTATACTAATTGGATTGCCTTGGAATTTTAATATGTGGCCCTTGGTGCTATCTAAATGAATTCTGGAAAATTTGAAGCAATTTGGAATTGTTTTGGCATTTTAAAAGAATTTTGGTTATTCGGTGTTGATTATGGAAGTCTAGGGTTTTTAGTGAAAAATATTTTGATAAGTAGCACTTGTGCATGTTTTATGATTCTGAAACTTGGACACTGTTTTAAGTAGGTTAGATTGAGTGTCCCTGAATTTTTATAAGATTTTTGGAATTGGTTTGTTAATTGAAATGAAGTCATTTTGGTGAAAACGATTTCGGAAAAGTAAGTTTTCAAGGAAAAACCTAAACCGCGTTTTATAACCTAAACAACTCTAAACTGCTCGAAATTTTTATGGTAGCTCCTTAAACAGGTCTTGTGACTCTCTGTAAAATTTAAGGTGATTTGGAGTTGGTTTGATATTTTTACCAATTGAAAAACAGTGAACCGTTTGGTTCGGATTTTCCAGACCTAGTGACTAATTTAATTGAAAAAGTATGACTTGCACAACTCCAAATAATCTGAAATTTTTATGAGATGATCTTGATTGTGTAAGGAAGATTTATACCAATTTTCATGCAATTCGGAGTTGAAACACTATTTTTAATTATGGAGTTTTGGCCTCAGGTCAGCAACGGTTCCATCATGCTTTTTATGCAAAATCTGATTGGAAACCTAACTTAAGATTGTTCAAATGACTTGGAAATTTTATATGATTAACTTTAACCTATATTGGTATGTTCTGGAAGTTTTGAGAATTAAACAAGTTGACTTAATGTAGTTTTAAATTTTATCTTTTGTGTTTTCCCGTAATTGAACAAAAGCTTTATTTAGATGTTTTTGACAAACGGGAATTTTGTGCTTTGTTTTGTGACTTGGCTGGACTTGTATGATGATTATTATGTCTTGAAGTAATTGAATGAATGATTGCTTGATGACACATCTAGACTATGCATGATTGAGTTTGCAAGATCGATTGTTTACGGTGTTCGGTCTAGGCTATTAGTTTGAAATTATGATTTGAAAATATGCTATGTGCTATGTGCTAAATGATTTGTTTTAGGTGATACATGCTAATTGAACTTCTTTGTTTAAGTGTTATGTTCGGAAAATAAATCATTTCAAATGATCATTTTAACATGGAATATTAAAGAGATTAAATAACGATTTTTCGGTGTTTTCGAATCTTGGTTGTGGTTGTCCGGAATGGACCAACAACCAATTTGTTTTATTTAAAGTGTTTACATGAGTATGATTCAATTTATATGTGCCTATATGTTTCATTGCTTTATTTGGTTGGAAAACTGTTAATCAAGGTGTTTAATTAATTGTTTTCAAGATACTTGGTTTGTCTATGGATTTAAATTGGTTTTGAATAATGAAAAATGGACTTGGGACTTAGCATATGACGCTGTCCAGGATTCTTCTAAGTTGTATTTCTTGTTCTGGAATGTTTTTAAAGTGGTTTGAAGATGTGTTTTGTTGGTTTTAAGTTTGAGTTCTAAATGGTACGTGATTTAAGAAAAAGTTGGATTTCAAAAATGATGATATTCGATGTTTTCGGGATCGAGCGAGCTGCTGTCCAAGACAGACCAGCAACCGATCCATTTATTTAAAATGATTTCATTGATTTCTTACAATGATTTCAAAGTATTTAAAGTACGGTGAAAGTGGAATTTGATTTTGAGAAAGTCTTGATGTTTTACGATTTTCCGACAAGAAGTAAAAGGAGTTTTCGAAAACGCGCTTTAAGTTTAAGTATGGCGATTATTTAGATAAACTAGTAACGTTAGTGTCTCCTATATAGTTTGAGGTGCGTATAAGTCAAGAACCTGGAGCAACTGACAGTTGGGAGGACCCGCAACGACTTCGGACGAGGTATTTGCTGGAGTTGAGGTGAGAGAGAAGCTTCCCTAAGACACCGTGGTATTTAGGTGATCTATTAGGACACTCCGTACTCTCTCAAAGTCGGAGTAAAGGTCTATCGAAGCTAGTAGTATACCCGATAAATTGTGTGATTGCTTGTATCGAGGTATACGAAGACTCAAACCTATACATTGCATGGTATTGATTGACTGATATGCTTGGGTATGTTGAGATATAATGTTGTTTATATTATCATTTCATGTGCATATTGCATCATCCCGCGTTATAAGATAAGAATAGAAAAGACATAGAAAAACTTTAAGAATTCCCCTGACGATTAGAGCGAGACTCTAGGGGCTGGAAGGCGTGATGGAACCGGATGATGCCGATACGCCGAGTACGTGGAACGAGTGATGCTGTTACGACGACGATGACTTGAGTGTGGACGCAGCAATGGCGGTTAGCCACATGATGAAAATGAATGGCAGTTAGCCACATGATGAAAGTGAATGGCGGTTAGCCACATGATGAGAGTGAATGGCGGTTAGCCACATGTTGAAATGATTGGCGGTTAGCCACATGTTGAGATGATTGGCGGTTAGCCACGTGTTGAGATGACTGGCGGTTAGCCACATGTTTGAATATCGTAGTCGAGTCCCATCAGAAGCAACCTGCATATGGTTGGTGCTATATGACGGAGGAGACTTAGGATGGGTCGACAGTAGGACAATCGAATAGAACCTTTTCGCCCTAAAACCTTTACCCGAAGTAGTGGAGAGGAAGACACGGTGTTTACCCGCGTGGTACTCACTTGATGATTGGGATAGGGGAAGGCAATGACGGTGACTCGTCAAGAAGCCTGAAGAGGAGTCTGTCTAGGCGGGAAAAGCTACAGGGGACCTGGGTTGACCATCCCGGGTAGGGGTGAGTAGTCCAGTGTCGTAGTTGAAGTACTGCATGATCACTAGACAGATGACTGACGCCCCTTGACTAAATCAGGATCAGAAGAGGGATGCTTGAACTCGGTGGAGGTTGACGCCCCTTGTCATGACATTATTTTCCCGGGCATTTTATATTATATTTTGGCGTAGTCTCCTGAAGCCGGAGTGGTAGAGATCCTGTACTTCTGATTGCTTCCGACTAGGTGGATGGATTCGAGGAGATGTAAACCTGAACCTTAAACCCTAAAGCTTGAATTCTGATACAATTGACTTGTGATATGTGAGCTTTGAGACTTCGGCTTTGAGAAAGCGATACGATAAGAGATTCGACTTTGAGAGATAAGATGTTTAAGAGATACGATTGTGTGAGGCAGATTAATTAAGAGAATTCCCCAATGAAAAGATGAGACGTTAGTTAGTGCGACGATTGCATCGCATCCTCATGCATCATGCATAATTATATGTTGTATTGTTGTGTTGTGAATGTGTATCGTTGTGCGTTTGTATCGTCTTAATATTTTGCCTATCGTAAACCCACATCATCGACGATACGTCGTTCGGAATGCTTACTCTCTCTGTCTTCCCCCTTCCCTGTGGACTTCCGTGATGATGTCCACAGGTGACAGAGAAAGTAAATTAGCTTGGGAGTCGGCGCTTCAAGTGATGGCCTACGAAGACGAGATCGAGATGGAGTCTCGAAGGAGAAGAAAGTCAAGCTCGGCTAGAGGACTCAATGATCGATGGTTCGACTCTTCGGAGGAGCATACGTCGGACGGAGATCTATTGTTATAGCGTCTATATTCAAGTGATGTACTCCCTTATCAGGTACTTAGACATCATTAACTGTATCCACATGTACACCCGAAAGATGTTTTATAAAGCTGGACAATCAACGTTAAGTTTTCTGGTTAAACATAAAAGATATGGGCTTTTAAATGTGATTTGTGAAAACGAGTTTCAAAGTGCGATGTTTCGTAACATCTCGGTTTGGAACTTGAAGTACAACGTGTGATGTGAGGATCAAATTTATGATGCAAATTATTTTGGAACTTAGAGATCCTCGTATCCATGTCATGTTTAAAAAAAAAAAAATTGGCCCAAATTTTCACTATATTGAACTAAATGAATTATGTTTTCAAGTTGTCAAATCGGGGTGTTACAAGTTGTATGCAAAGTTTGCCAAGTGTGAATTTTGGCTTGAGAAGGTTAATTTCTTGGGTCATGTGATCACTAAAGAGGGCATTGCAGTGGATCCTGCCAAGGTTGAGGCTATGTTGCAATGGGAAAGACCTAAATCAGTGACGGAGGTTCGGAGTTTCCTTGGATTGGCAGGCTATTATAGGCGGTTTATCAAGGATTTTTCCAAGATAGCTTCGCCATTAACCAAGTTGACAAGAAAGGAGACAGCTTTTGTTTAGGATCAGAAGTGGGAGCTGAGTTTTCAAGAACTCAAGGACAAGTTAACTTCTTCTCCTGTTCTTGTTCTTCCGGATCCGAAGAAGAGTTTTGATGTTTATTGTGATGCTTCTAGCCAGGGTCTAGGATGTGTTCTCATGCAAGAAGGAAGAGTAATTGCTTATTCTTCCCGGCAGTTGAGGCTGCATGAGGAGAACTATCCTACGCATGATTTGGAACTTGCAGCTATCGTTTTTGCTCTCAAAATATGGAGGCACTATCTCTATGGAACGAGATTTGAAGTGTATAGCGATCATAAGAGCCTTAAGTACTTGTTCGACCAGAAGGAGTTGAACATGAGGCAGCGGCATTGGATGGAGTTTCTTAAAGATTATGATTTCAGCTTGCAGTACCATCCTGGAAAGGCTAATGTGGTTGCTGATGCGCTTAGCCGAAAAGCCCTCCATATCAGTTGTATGATGGTCAAGGAATTGGAGTTGATTGAGGATTTTCGGAATCTCAATCTTGGTGTCCAATTCAAGAAAGAGAGCATAAGTGTTGGGAGGTTGCAGATAACCAACACATTTTTGGATGCGATTCGACAGAAGCAACTTGAGGATGTTGAATTGCAAGAAAGAAAAAGAGTAGCCGCAAGCAAGAACGAGCCTGATTTTCATGAAGGTGCAGATGGAGTTCTTAGATTCCGGAATAGAATCTATGTTCCATCCAATCCAGAGTTGAAAGAAGCTATTCTGGAAGAGGCACACAAGAGCAAATTAAGTTTGCATCCAGGCACGACGAAGATGTATCAGGATTTAAGGAAATTGTTCTGGTGGCCAGGCATGAAACGAGATGTAGCAGGTTATGTGGCTAGATGTTTAACCTGTCAGAAGTCCAAGATAGAGCACCAGAAACCTGGAGGTGTGTTGCATTCTTTGCAGATTCCAGTGAGGAAATGGGACAGTATAGCAATGGATTTTGTCTCAGGGTTGCCAAGGACCACAGCTGGATTGGATGCAGTGTGGGTGATCGTGGACAGATTGACAAAGTCTGCCCATTTTCTTCCCATAAATATGAAGTATTCTATGGAGAAGCTGGCACAGTTATATGTTAAGGAGATTATCAGAATTCATAGAGTGCCTTCTGATATCATCTCAGATCGTGATCCAAGGTTCCTTTCACGATTCTGGCAGAGTCTTCAGCAAGCTTTAGGGACAGAATTGAAACTCAGTTCTGCCTACCATCCTCAGACAGATGGACAGACTGAACGGACTATTCAATCCCTAGAAGATTTGCTTAGGACTTGTGTTTTGGAACACCAAAAGAGTTGGGAGCAACTGTTGCCTTTGGTAGAGTTTACTTATAATAACTCCTACCATTCTAGCATCGGAATGGCTCCTTATGAAGCATTATATGGTAGAAGATGTCTGACTCCCCTATGCTGGTTCCAAGTGGGGGAGAGACAGTTGATGGGTCCTGATGTTGTCCAAGACACAACGGAGAAAGTGAAGATGATTCAGGAAAGAATGAAGGCAGCACAGGATCGACAGAAGAGTTATGCGGATAAGCGGAGGAAGCCTTTGGAATTTGAAGTGGGTGAGCATGTTTTTCTTAAGGTGGTTCCTACCATAGGTGTTGGAAGGGTGTTGAAACCCAAGAAGCTCACTTCTAGATTCATTGGTCCGTATCAGATTCTGCAAAGGGTCGAATCAATGGCGTACAGAATAGCTCTTCCTCCTCAGTTATCCAATTTGCATGATGTGTTCCACGTTTCCCAGCTTCGCAAGTATGTGTTTGATCCTTCTCATGTCATCCCAGAAGAAGAGGTTCCGGTGAGGGAGAATCTGACTTTTGAGATGCAGCTAGTTAGAATTGAGGATAGAAGGATTAAACAGCTTCATGGCAAAGAGATTCCATTGGTAAAGGTGATTTGGAATTGCAACAATATAGAAGAAGCTACATGGGAGTTGGAGGATAAGTTCAAAACTTCTCATCCACTTTTATTTCAGGCAGCTTGAATTTCGAGGACGAAATTCCGGTAAGTGGGGGAGAATTGTAACATCCTCAATTTAGATTTCAGTATGATGTGTTTTAAGCTAAGTATTTATGAGGATTCCTTAGTATAGAAATAGCTTTGAGTAGAAATCCAAGCATAGGTTAGTTTAGGAACTTAAGGAAATGAAGGAGAGTTAGGAATCATGAAAGTTTGGAGTTTTGTTTAAGATAATCGATTACATTGAGGTTTGTAATCGATTACATGCTCTCAGGTACGAGTACACAAAATGTTGCAGCATAATAATCGATTATCAGGGTCAAAATAATCGATTATTTTATAAAGTAATCGATTACATCGTAGGGTTTAATCGATTATGAGTGGTCAGGAAATTGTATGGGAAATGTTGCATCAAAGGGAGTAATCGATTACCTAGGGGCAGTAATCGATTACTACTTGAAAAGTCTGAAAAAAAAAATAGAAGTAGGGACCACATAACTCGTGGGTTGCTTTGGAAGCAACCAATCTCAGCCACACAAATTCCATGGTGGCCAAGACATGTGGTTAAAAAGGAAAAGAAAGAAAAAGATAAGTTCATTCATCATCATCAACATCACAAAGCTTTCCCTCTTTTTCTTTATTCTTCTCCAACGAGTTTCTTCTCCTTCTTTATAGAGTTTTTCTTCTCATCCTTGAGCAACCAAGAGAAAGTGAGTTTCCATCAATTCCATTACTCCTAGGTAAGTCTCCTTATTTCCCTCTTGGTTTTACTCTTCTTTATTTCTCTCAAAAACCCCCTAACCTCCACCAAGAACTAAGTTTAGCTATCAACTCAAGAAAAGCCTTATCTTCATCATAGGAGCTTGGAAATCAATAGGAATCAAAGGAAGGAGTGCTAAGGAACTTGGTCTTAGGATTTTGGTGGTTATTTCTTGAAGTTTCAAAGTCTCATCTACCCTTCAAGAGGTAAGGGGTTTAAATTGGGTTTAGATTGGGGGAAATATTTGAAACTAGTAATAAGAACTTAATTAGGTATATTTAGGTGTTCTATTAAGATTAGAATTAGGAGGGTATGGATTAGCTAGAAAATCCCAAGTTAGGGTTAGGTTATATTTGCTATTTTGTTGTTTATGCTTTGAATTTGTTATAAGTTGTCCAATATTGTTAATTGATATGATATTGTGTGTATTGATATATTTATAAATAATAAGGTAAAGTAGTAATAGTTATGCATCAATTAGGGCAAAATACTTTCCAATTTAGTTTGAACCAAACTAATGTAATTTTATAAAGTATAAACGGGTTTACAATTAAATTGGAAAGCACTTGCAAATTGCATTATTTATAGAGTACAGGGGACGTTAGGTGTAGGGGAAAAACATACGTTTCTATTCATGAGGACTGAAGTAAATCACTGGGATTATTATAGGGAACTTTGATCCTGCAAAGGACATGGGTTTGATTCCTGTGTTGGGGATTGGTTCCATGCGAGCTATAGTAATTTCATTACTTTAGAGTTCTTCTTGGCCAGTGAGAGTGATTTCTTCTAGAGCCAATTTGGTCAATCAAGCCAAATTGTACGTTGAACACTACCCTTGAGGAGTGTGACGTATTGTGCAAGCGGGTGAGCGACATTCCTAGAGGATGTTAAGCACCCAATCAGAGGTTGAGAAATGCTTACTCCTGGTCGGTTTTTCCCCAGAGTGGAGGGTGTATGTGAGGTTGTTGAAATGTTATTGAATAGGGAAAAGTTAAAAGTAAAGTTAAAGTTAAAGTTAAATTGGAAATGTTAAAGTGAAGGTGTGAAAGAAATACATAAGGACTAATTCGTTGAATCCGATTGAATTGTTAAAGTTAAGAAAGTGGAAATAAATTGTTTAACGTCGGATTCATGAATTAGATCCCTACAGTGTGACGTGCATAGCATAACCATGTGTTTGTACATCTACGCATTACATTATAAGTATGTATCATTTATATATTGTTAAGTGCCTTTGTAATTGTCTTTTTGATTGTTTAATGATTATGTGAATGCCTAGTCATTACTTATTGTTATTTTCACATGTTTTCCTTAATCTAAATTCAAGTTTACTCACCCTTACATGTTGACAATTTTAGGTACCCCTGATGAAGATCCAGTTTCTATCCCCTCCGCCGAGGAACTTTACACTCCGACTGATGGAGTGTAGTTGCATTACCGAGTCATGCCAGCTGCATACTCTATGTTTTATATTTTGCCGCACATGTTATACTTTACTTTTTATGTAAAAATGTATAGTTTCTATAATGGTTGTGGGGATGTATACTCATCCATATTTTGATGTAAATTGCACTCACTAAATCACAACCTATCTTTTTGGAGCGTACCAAAACTCTTGGGACTTGATGGACTTTGTAAAATGAAGGCATGTATAATAATGTTACTACTTGGATGTTTATATTTGCATATACAAATTATTCTGAAATTCTGACAGGGCATATTTTATATATGGGAAGTCTGATTTATAAATGGAACCATGCAAAAAAATTTCTTATTATTTTCCTATAATTGCATTAGAGTTATGGTACTTAAGTGTAGGTGTTACAATCCGCATCCTTGTAGCTTCCGGCATATCGGATGAGATCCTCAAAATGTGCAGCATATTCTCCCACACTCATGTTCCCTTGTTTCAGGGTCAAGAACGCCAGCTCTTTTTCTCGGCGAACATCTTCCGGGAAATACTTCCCTAAGAACCTGATTCTGAACACTTCCCAGGTGATTTCCTGGTTAGCGATCTCCATTTCCCTTCGCACACGTTCCCACCAATACTCAGCTTCTCCAGTGAGCATGTACGCCGTCAAAGGGACTATCTGCTCCACGGGCGATGACTTTGTGCGGAAAATCTTCAATTCTTGGAGCCATCTCTGTGCTGAGTCAGGATTGTAGCCACCTTCAAACTTGGGCGGATCGTTCTATCTGAATCTAGCTAGCCAATCGATGTCGATTGGGTTTGGTGGTTGATGGAGTGCGGCGGCTGCTGCTGCTGCGGCTGCTGCTACTGTTTCGGCCTGGTTCTGGTTCATTTGGACCAGATTCTCAAGTATCGCGACCATCCTATCATCACGAGTACGTCTCCGAGGCATGGTGACTGAGTTCTGGAAAAAGAACACGTTATTCCACAATTAACTAAGAACTTTTAAATTAAGTGTACCTATTTATCTATTCGAAGACTTAACACTATCACTTGGTTACTCGCTTGATGAGTAACCCATAGGAGTTGTGAGTCCAAACTCCAAGGCCGAGGGAAACTGCTCTGATACCATAAATGTAACATCCTCACTTTAATTAGTTAATTTTAAATTTTAATAAAATCAGAGTTTGAAAATTCATTTTAGAATTTGATTTCTTATGAAAATGCTTAGGAAAATCCGGCAGAGTTTCCTCTGTTTTTCGGACTTCCCAAAAATTTCTTCTTATAAACCTGTCAGTCCAGAATTATTTAAAAACATAAAACACAACAGTTTAAAAACCAGTTCATATCCTAACGCCCGATTAATACAAATTCAGGGCATACAATTACTACGCATATTAAATTACAAAAATAACAGTTTTCAATATAATTAAAATAAAATCCGCTCATGGTATCACAATCTACACTCCACGTGGTGGAGGGTTTCCGATTCGGCCGCAACTGTGTAAGCTCTGCTTCCGTACCTGTAAAATTATAGCAAGAAGGGTAGCATTACACAGAACTTAAAAAGATAAATCCTATAAGAAGACATAGCAAATAACTAAGCCTACACAATTATTAGTATACGTTATTCATTTAATTAATTTCCTCTAGTTCCTTACATTCTCTTTTCTTTTCTTTTTCTTCTTCTCTTCCTTTTCTTTTTTTTCTTTTTTTTTTATCTTTTCATTTTTCCTTATGACTGAGTCCAACAGACCATCAGCCCTCTATCTTTAACATGACTGAGTCCAAAAGACCATCAGCCGTTTTCCTTTTATTATGACTGAGTCCAACAGACCATCAGCCGCTCATCTTTTCTTTATGACAGAGTCCAAAAGACCATCAGCCGTTTTCCTTTAAGTGACTGAGTCCAAAAGACCATCAGCCGTTTTCTTTCTATATGACTGAGTCCAAAAGACCATCAGCCGTTTTCCTCTATATGACTGAGTCCAAAAGACCATCAGCCGTTTTCCTTTTCTGATGACTGAGTCCAACAGACCATCAGCCGTTCATCTTTTATCATGACTGAGTCCAACAAACCATCAGCCGTTCATCTTTTATTATGACTGAGTCCAACAGACCATCAGCCGTTCTTCTTTTCTTTATGACTGAGTCCAACAGACCATCAGCCGTTCTCTTTTTATTCTTTCTTAATTATTTCTCTTTTCTCTTCTTATAATTTAAGTATTTCTTTTATACTTGTCTCAATATTTTGATCTTTATTTTCGTTTATGACTTATCACATTTTCTACTTTACTCTTTTTCTTTTGTTAGTTTCCCTCGATTTTATCCAACTCTAGTTAATACGGTCAAGTATAGTATATTCTAGTTCTCGTTACTTATTCTTAGTTATTTCTTAATTTCCTTATCTCCGTCAATTACCTATCTCATTGTTCCTATTTCATTAACTATATTATATTTAATTGCTCTATTAACTTAATCTAACTTCTCAATTTTTATTACATTATTCTATCTAACTTCCCTCATAATGTACTTTCTCTTCGTTTTATTATCTTTTTATTAATCCGCTTATCGGTTTCCTATTTTCTTTTAAATCTATTTCATTATTTTGCGCCTATTTCTCTAATCGGTCCTGCACGTATTTATTATTCCCTATACTAATCCCTCCTTTACCTCACTTTACTCTTCGGGTACTATTATACTTATTATCTTTTAATTCATTAATTCTACTCTCTCTTTCGCCTATTTCGTTTACCCTTTTTGTCCTTTTACTTCCCCTATGGTTTTATTTTTATGATTGCTCACGTTTTTGTTTTATTCTAACTATTTTAATATTCTAGTTACGCTCATTCGTTTCGGGCCTTATTCTACGCTCATTCCTTTTATTCCCTAAAGTGTGGTGTCTATTAACAATTTTATTTATTTCCTTTAAATCCACGAGGGTTACCCTAAGGTTCATTAACATACTTTTTAATTACCCTATTCTCAGCTACCACTATAGCATCCTAGAATTTACTTCTTAAGTAAAGGTAACGCGAACCCTCTTACCTCGGGTTTGTTAAATAGAACCTGGATTTTAGCTCGGCGACGATGACTGCGTCGGTGTTGCTCCTCGTTAGCGGGAACGATCGCGGCTGGACCAAGGCAAGAGCTTCGAGCCTCGGGGTTCCCGACACAAGTCCAGTGCGATCACAGTCAGTAACGACGCCGGTGAGATCCTAGGAGAGAGAGATGGGGAGACTCACCGTGGTGGTGGCCACGGCTCACGGCGGTGGCGGCCGGAGAGGAAGAGGAGGGCGGTGGAGAAGGTGGAGAGAGAGAAAGAGAGAGAGAGGGAGAGAAACTAAGAGGGAAGAGAGAGGGAGGGGTCTTGATGGTGGTGGGGGTGGTGGAAGGTGGCGGCCGGAGGTGAAGAAGGTGGCCGGAGATGGTGGAGGTTAAGGAGGAGGAAGGAGAGAGAAAGAAAGAGAGGGAGAAAGAGAGAGAGAGAGGGCGGCGGGTTGAAGGAGGAAGGGCCAAGGGGTGGCGGCTTAGGGCGGCGGTGGAGGTGCTGGACGGAGGAGCTAAGGAGGAGGTGATATGGGGGAAGAAAAATGGGGGTTTGGGGGGGTTGTCGACGCACCATTTATGAGTTGACTGTGCTATAACGTCTTCGTGCACCCCCCCTACTGATCAGTTTTGTTTTCCTTTTTTTTTTTACTATGAGTTGACTGTGCTATAACGTCTTCGTGCACCGTTGGATCTTGCTCAAATTTGACGAGCAACCTCCTAAAGATCATATCTTCACATCCAACGGTGGAAATTGTCTTTGGAGTCTTAAATTTTTTATTTTGAATTTCCTAATGTCGGGTGTTTATAACACCGAAAAAATCGACTTTTAACACTCGCTTGGTCTTCCTTAAATTTGCTTTTCGATGCCAATGCTCCTTGACTCCTTTATGGCACTCAAAGAATTCCTAATCCATCATTTTAAATCCCTTTTAGGGTAATCCTTGTTTCCAAATCTTATTATTATTTTAATTATTATTAGAATTAAAATTCGGGATGTTACAAAGAATCTCAGGAATCGAGAGATGGGAAGCATGCATCATTCCACCTATTTGGAAAGAGAAATAAATGAAATGTCGGGTGCTCATGTTTATGCATTTCTATCATGATGGGTGCTTACTTGTGGATGTTAGGACTTTATTCTTATTTGATAATGCGAATGTATAAGCTTACCCCCTACCCTTAATAGGTTTTGACCAGGTACCTAGATTACCTAGAGATTAAAGGAATTGGATGACCCGTAAGTTCACGAAGTACTAAGTCATCATGGGATAGAGACTCTTTTGTACAACTCTGAGGACTCAACCAGATGAACGAATGGATGAAGAACCAGTGACCAGCTCTGGAACGTCTCTATTTTTGATAATGGAAACAATGCATATATTTTGAGAAATGTATGCAAGAGGGAACCTAGTTTTCATACTTTAATATTATTGTGGTACACATCGAATTTATATACCTGATTTTATGAGTCAATGAACTATTTTAATATATTCCGCTCACTCTGATTTTATCGTTCAGCACGAAGGAAGTATTGTTAAAGTTGGTTTCCTGGGATGACCTAATAACTAAGTTATTTTCGAAAGCTATTTTGTACTACAAAGGTTATCTCAAAAGGATTCTAAAATGTTCACCAAATAATTACTCCTTCTACCGAATTTAGTTCCAATACATGGCTTAAATTTGAGTATCACATTCAAGGAAAAATTTTCATACTCAGACTTTTCCAACACGTTTCAATAATAAGTGAAATTCTTTTTAAGAAACGAGGGATGTTACAACAGAGGCCCTAATACTTTTCCTTATTTAAATTATGTGTCCCTCAGGTCAGAGGTCAACACCCATTCATTATAATTCATTTTGTGTCCCTCAGGTCAGAGGTCAACACCTAAACATTTTATTCATCTTGTGTCCCTCAGGTCAGAGGTCAACACTTAAACATTTTATTCATTTTGTGTCCCTCAGGTCAGAGGTCAACACTTAAACATTTTATTCATTTTGTGTCCCTCAGGTCAGAGGTCAACACATTATTCACTTCAATTCCTTTCGTGTCCCTCAAGTCAGAGGTCAACACATTAATAATTTATTTCATTTAGTGTCCCTCAGGTCAGAGGTCAACACAATATTCATTTATTTCATTCTGTGTCCCTCAGGTCAGAGGTCAACACACTATTGTACTTCACCTCCACGCAGGTAGGTACCTCATACATTTGGCCTATGGGTACTTCACCTCCACACCGGAAGGTACCTCATACCATTGTACTTCACCTCCACACCGGAAGGTACCTCATACAATTTGGCCGGTGGGTACTTCACCTCCACGCCGGAAGGTACCTCATACCACCACATAGGTTATACATATAAAAATTAAGATTTAAGCATAACAATACACATAATTCCGAGCACACCATTCGTTCATTCACTTAATATTTGGCACCTCAATTCAGAGGCCAAGAATTACTCACTTTCTTGTTCAATCAATCATAACACATGCCATCATAGTTACACATATTTATAGTTTCTCATTCATAACTTATCCATACTCATTTCCCATATTAATTACTGAATCCTCTTAAATAGCATTCATGTTCTCAGTTAAACATATACCATACATTTAAGCACAATTAAACAAAATTAGAATTAGGGAGCAAATATACACAACCAACTCATACTTATCACATAATTAACATCATCGTTTCACTTTTAATTTACATGTAATTATTTCATTCCCATTTCCACCTTTATTCATATTTTCACATTTAGTGTACAAAAATATTCAACCCAACATACATAATATCACCTTCTCATATTTTTGCTTTAACAACACATATATTCGTTTCCATTCCATTTTCTTCCTATATCAATTTATTCCACAACACATACATATATTTGCAACAATAATCGATTATCATTTAATTCACAACTTTACAAATAAAGTCAATAATCATAGAAATCATTTATGGAAACTTCACTATCATATTACCCAATTCCTCATGCACTTCAATTATAATCATTATCCAAATTCCATTTATCAACTAATTCATTTTCATATCATTGGGTTTCCTTTTCCTAGTCTTTACTTCCAACATCATACTTATTTAATTAATTAGAATTTTATATTCAATAACTTAGGGTTTTATAATCTAATTTTCTCCCCTAACACATAACCCTAACAAATCATCATATACTAACTAGAACTTAATCCCTAGAACAAGGCAAAACCCACCCCCTTACCTTAAACACTTGGAGATAAGGTGATTTTACTTGCTCTAAGCTTGATAGTCTTGCCACCAAATGAGTTAGAATCCAAAGGAAGAGGGAGGAACCTAATATAAGAGCCATAGCAAGAAAAGATTAACATTTATGCAATGGGTCATGCCAAAACTCAAGAAAAGTGGAGCTTCCATGGCTTAGAATCAAAAACCACCATGGATGGAGGAGAGAGAAAGGGGAGGACGGATTAGAGAGAGAAAAAGGAAATTCATGGCATTAAACACTTACTTGAAGTGAAGAAGGAAGAGATTTGTCGATGGAATGAAGAAATCCCACTTGCTCTTGGTGGATTTGATGATGGAGAATGGAACCCTAGGGGAGAGAGGAAGAGAGAAACGAACTTGGCAAGAAAAGAGCGTGTGTTTTGCCTTTATTTTTTTTCCTCAGCAGCACGACTTAATCGATTAAGAACTTACTTAATCGATTAACATTTTTCTCACTATTTGACCTTAATCGATTAGCCAACAGGTTAATCGATTAAGCTGCAGAATTTTGCATTATTCAGTACTTTGAAAGGCCATAACTTCTTCGTTACCTGTTGGATCTTCCTCAAATTTTAAAGCAAGCTTCCTCACTAACTCTACTTCACATCCAACGGTGGAATTTATGTTTTGAGCTGCCAATCTTTTATTTTAAATTTCCTAAGGTTCTATGCTTAAAGCTTCAAATTTACACTCCTAATTACCCCATTTCTCACTTAATATCACCACTTCTTCTACTCTAAGTCTATCACAACATAGATTATACTAGGAATTGGATTTTGGGATGTTACATTTAACAATTGATTATGTGGAAAATAATTTGGTTACTGTTTCTATTTTTCTTATATGGCCGAATTGATGTGATTATAGGGTAGGAGTATTATTTTGATTTTCTAAGTGATTATGTGATTATATGGTGTTTGAATCTTAATTCTTTGATGTGGTTTCATGAAATAACAATTGAACAAATGATTTTTGATGAAAAAGATATAATTCTGGAAATTTATTTTAATTCTGGAAAATTTTATTTTAGATAAAGGCGTGTGATTTAAGGTATATTTTTATGTGTATTTGTGATGTGTTTATGCGTATATGTTTTTGGTATCATGTATGGTATGAAAATGAAAGTTTTAAACTGAAATAAAACTAATTTTATGGAAAAATAATGTTGTTGTTCAGATTTGAATTAATTATGAAAACATGAATTTTTTCAAAGTTAAGTTCATTTTAAGCTTTTAGATTATAGGCCTTTTTGTATAAATGATAGAACTTGTAAAATAATGAATTTTTGGGTGAATGCAACTTTGTTGTGTGGCTGTCCAACTAGACTTAATTGTTAATCTGAAATCAAACTTTATGTTATTTTTATAATAGAACTTGTAATTAAGCTATAGGAAAAAAGTGGCACTAATTTTGGATTAACAGTTTAAGAGAAAAGTGATCTTTAAGATTTAGAGCTTATGCTGTACAACAATTTTTAATTTGATTGCATCAATCTTAGAAATTGTTCTAATATGGTAAAGTATGTGATTTTATGTCTTAGGAGTTTAGATGAATGATATATGTGTACTGATGCCGGAAATATGATTTTTATATGTTGTCTAGAGTCTATAAATAAGTTGCATCAACTCTAGAAATTATTTTGAGTTTAGGAATATATGAGTTTATGTTGTATATGCATTGGGTATGCTTTTGATATGGTTTTGTGATTTTTTTTTAGAACAAATTCTTTACTGCTTAAATTGATTTAAGTGTTTCATCAAAAACAAATGATTTTAACTCTGGCTGTATAATTTATCTGCAAATGGTAGTTGTTATAAGATAGTTGGAGATGAGTTTTTGAGTAATTAATGTTTTGGAATTTATTTTTGAGAGGTGATAATAAAGTGCTAAAAGATATATTATTTTTGGAAAAGGTTTTCATGATTTAAAAAGCTAAAAGAAAAAGTGATTTTACTGATGCAGTAATCTGTTTTTGGTTTTCAAAGAGGTTTTAAGTTACTAATATTGTTTTATGATCTACGATTTTTCTATGTATTTTGAAAAAGGATTCAATTGGTTTAAGTTATTGTTTTGTGAATGTATAATTGATTGGTCCTTCGAATTGTATTATCAATGTTTAAGGTTCGAGTGAAGCAAATTCGGGTAATCAAGAATCGGTTGTCTCTAGCTTCACATCCAGCTGAGAGAGAAGCTTTCCTAAGACACAATGGCACTTTGGGTGGCATTAGGATGTTCTTGATCACCTCAAAGATTAGAACTCCGTAGTTATTTGTCAATATACGTGACGGCAATTGTTTGTGTGTGTATTTGGCCGGACGACGTTGAGACAATAACTCTTGTTTGTGTGATTCCCTGTTTATAATTATCTAATCCATGAATATTATATTGATCTGCTTTGAATTATGTTATATCCTGAGCAGTTTTGTTTATCTACTTTGAATAATGATGTATCCTGGAAAAAATTGATGAAATGATTATTATGCTGAAAATCATGTAATATCCGATTGATTCTGGAAAAGAGAATTGTTATCTTGAAAGTATAAAGATTGAAAAGTAAGGTTTGCTCGTATCGTCTAAAGTAATAGTATACAATGATGGTGCAACGTAGCACAGGTAACCTTGTGATGTATATCCCCAATCGCACTGTTTTCGGACGTGCTTGATTTTAAGTAGCTGGCCACGTGAATGAAATGCCGTGGTTGCGAGCTTTGTGGATTCCACTGTATGCAGGGAGGTGGTTGTTTCATTTTTCCCTTAGAGGTCGAGGCCTGTTAGAAGCGTGGCTTAGAATGGGTTGACCAATGATAGGTTAATAAAGCTAAATCTTTTTCTAAAAGACTTAAAATGCTTAAAAGACTTTAAAAGCTTAATCTTTCCTAACCCTGCGTTGAGAGAGAAGTAGTGGAGAGGAAAGATACCGAATACCTGGAGGTTTGTACTCTTCAAGTGGTGATTGCGATAGGGGAAGACAAGGATGGTGAAACGTCAAGAAGCCTAGAGCGCTTCCTTAGGCGGAACAACGTTACAATGGTCCGAGGTCCCTGATAGGCCTCGACCGTAACAAGGACTGCACGATCAACTAGGGATAGAGCTGTCACCCCCTTGAGCAAATCGGAGATGGTGAGAGGGAATCCGAATCGAGGCTAGAGGTCATCGTTTTTATTTATTGACCCACTGAGCGTGGTCCATTTACTAATTCTTTTGCTGCCCCTTTGTAGTGGTTCCAGCTGGTGCGTACCCTTTGACTATCGATACCTACGTGGTTAGGATTCCTATGCGTCCCATCTGCTTTCCGAACTAGGACGTGGTTGGATATTGAGGAGGAGATGTATCGTGTGCTGACTTATTCCCCTGCCTCAATGATTTCCCTCCCTAAATCATTGACGGCTATGTTTGAGTTGAAAGAAGAAAATTGAAGAAGATTATTAATATTTTTATTGAAAATCCCTTATGAAGCAAGTGAAAATTATTATTGATGATATGACATGACATTATGAGGAGATTCTATGAAATGATGATGGTGATACTTATGATCCTGAGGTATTTTGAGAATGACCATTAATTGCTTATTTCATTAGATGATTGTATATGTATGTTTGTGAATCTTAATGTGATCCCTTAGAGTAAGTCCATGCCGTCGACGATTAATTCGTTCGGATCGCTTACTCTCTCTGCTTTCCCTTTTCTGTGGAAATTGGGAATGATGTCCACAGATGGCAGATCAAGTCATTGTCGTGTGGAAGTTCAAATAGTGGATAGTGCATTGGGATTATTTTAAAGTGAAGCTGATTGGATGGCATGTGTTGAGACTTTGATCCGGAGCTGATCGTCAGTGGGAGTTCGACCCAGATGCGGCATCAGTAATGGAGAGCAGCGACAACGAGAAATTTTATGTTTGTCTTAGGCCTCAATAGTTAGATTGAGTCTGTCTGCTCCGATAGGATTGATGTAATCTCTAGTATTAGCATAGAACTTTTATTCAGTATTTTATTGTATCAAATGTCATGACCTTAGGGGCTGTGACCTTTTTGTAAAACAATTGGATTGATGTAATGGTTCAATTATAATAATAAATCCTTTTACCTTCTCAATTGAAGTCTTTTGTCGAATTTTTAAAAGGTAATCAAATGTTTTCCGCAATTAATCCTTAGAGGAAATAATATTTTAAGAAAGGAGTTTTGGAATGTGTAATGGTAATGTCTCAGTTTGGAATAGAATATCATCTCGGATATTTTGTAAACAAACCTAAGTAATGTATATTGGTTAAAGTTAATCTTTTCAAAATAAATTAAAAGGAATTGTTTTAGAAAGGTTAAAAAAAATGGCGCAAATTTTTGCTAAAAATTCTATGTCCAAATTGGGGTGTTACAGATAACTCCACTACGCATCAAACAAGCATTCAAAACAACACACCAACTCGGAGAATGATCAACTTCATCACTCCCATTACACTTGACCATAGCGGAGACCCTTCCATTTCCCAGCAGGCCTATTTGAACCCATCTCACTCTTCGGTTCCTTACAATTCTTGGAAATGTGCCCATGCTGTTCACAGTTGAAACAATTGGGATTCTGGTAAGGGCACTTCGGTCCATAGTGATTCTTTTTGCAAAGATCACAAATTGGGATCACACGTCTTTTGCACCATCTCCATCCTTGTTAAGTCCATCCTTGTTAAGTCCATTCTCTTCGGTCCATAGTGATTTCCACCATTTTTGTCGAGGCTGTTGCGATTGCCGTTGTTGTCTGGCTGAAAAGGATTGCTTCCCAAGCCCTTAGGAATCCACTCACCCCTTATTGGCCTCTTTCCTTTTTTTCCACTTTGATGATAAGGGTCGTGATGCATCTGATTCCTTCTTTCAAACCTCTTGTTAAACCGAAGTTTCCCCGTAAAGCTTCGTGTAGCCGGGTAGTTCACTGGTTTTGCCTCCACATTATTTATCAGAGTCATTCCTTCAAACATATCACTTCGTCTTGCTTCCGGTCCAAACTTCAGAAGGTTCACATGAGGAAGAAACATCTCAAATCCCAACCCTAGTCCTCTTATGAACTCAGGATATGCATCGTCGTTGCTGTTGCTTTGATTAGTCGATCCCACGAAAGGACCATGCACCATCTTTTCTGCACACCTTCAACTCTTAGACTACACACATCATAACTCAACACAAACAATCAATCCGATAGACACATTAGAGTCATACAAGGAAAGCATATAAGGCTATGCTTAAGGGAACTAAGGACAACCATTGCTCTGATACCACTAAATGTAACACCCCAATTTGGACATAGAATTTTTCAAAAAAATTTGCACCATTTTTTTATAACCTTTCTAAAACATTTCCTTTTAATTTATTTTGAAAAGATTAACTTTAACCAATATACATTACTTAGCTTTGTTTACCAAATATCCGAGATGTTATTCTATTCCAAACTGAGACATTACCATTACACATTCCAAAACTCCTTTCCTTAAAATATTATTTCCTCTAAGGATTAATTGCGGAAAACATTTGATTACCTTTTAAAAATTTGACAAAAGACTTCAATTGAGAAGTAAGAATTTATTCTTATAATCGAGTAATTACATCAATTCAATTGTTTTACAAAAAGGTCACAGCCCCTAAGGTCATGACATTTGATACAATAAAATACTGAATAAAAGTTCTATACTAATACTAGAGATTACATCAGTCCTATCGGAGCAGACAGACTCAATCTAACTATTGAGGCCTAAGACAAACATAAAATTTCTCGTTGTCGCTGCTCTCCATTACTGATGCCGCATCTAGATCGAACTCCCATTGACGATCAACTCCGTCTCAAAGTCTCAAACACTTGCCATCCAATCAGCTTCACTTTAAAATAATCCCAATGCACTATCCACTATTTGAAACTTCCACACGACAATGACTTGATATGCCATCTGTGGACATCATTTCCAATGTCCAGAGAAAAAGGGAAAGCAGAGAGAGTAAGCGATCCGAACGAATTAATCGTCGACGACATGGAATTACTCTAAGGGATCACATTAAGATTCACACACATACATATACAATCATCTAAGCAAATAGTGGCCATTCTCAAAAGACCTCATGATCATAAGTATCACCATCATCATTTCATAGCATCTCCTCATAATGTCATGTCATATCATCAATAATAATTTTCACTTGCTTCATAAGGGATTTTCAATAAAAATATTAATAATCTTTTTTAGTTTTCTTCTTTCAACTCAAACATAGCCGTCAATAATTTAGGGAGGGAAATCATCGAGGCAGGGGAAAAAGTCAGCATGTGACACCCTCAAAGTTTGCCAAGTAATTAATACAAAATAAATGCTATTACTTGAGAATATATGGACTTGTTTAATATTAGAAAATACTGGATTCAAAATTTTCCTTTCTTTTCATAAGAGTCGGGTGCACAAAGCAAAATATAGGACATTTGGAGAATAATTGACGTGTTACTTTTTAAAATCGAATTCGACATTTGCTTTTCTCAAAAACTAGTTACACAAATCTTAGATAGCATTCTCTTTGAAGATAGGATGTATTATATTTCATATAACATAACTTAAGTAATGCCATCCAGTTTTTCATCTAAACAACTGATACCATTTCAAAATTTCATAGCCGAATTCTTTTTAAATTAATATCAGAGTAAGCGGAAATAATAGGACTATGCAATAAACTATCATATAAACATAGGTTTTATATATATATCAACAGGTACATAATACATAGTCCAGCGGTAAAGATCTTCAAAATCCCAGTACAAGTCCATAAAGCTGTGTATATCAAAATAGACCATAACTCAAGAGTCTTCAAAAAAGGATATCCCCAATATATACATAACAAGATATAAAACTCCAAAGCTGGTCTCATAGCACGGGTAGCAGCAGTAGTATTAGTAGTAGAAGTCTACAAGAAGTAGTATCAACCAGCATCCAACACCACGGTAGCAAGTCTCCTCCGCAGCATCCATCACACCGGATCCATGATCCTCATCATTTACCTTATGCATGTACTTAGGGATTATCGTTCCTCTCCATTGGCTCCCGATAGAATGAACGACAGGCTCGCACTACTACACAATTGCAAAAAAATAGCCGGATATTAATCCCGGTTCCGTTCCGGAACTGGGATTAATAGACAAATAATAGTTTAAAAATACCATGAATTTATTGATCCCGGTTATAAAAAACACGGAACCGGGATCAATGTTATAACATATATAATTTTTTATTTTTTAAAAATTAAAAGTCACACAAACCTTATTTATCCCGTTGTTTTACTTCAACTGGGATGAATAATAAAAACACGGAACCGGGATCAATGTTATAACATAAATAATTTTTTATTTTTCAAAAATTAAAAATCCCACGAACCTTATTTATCCCATCATTTTATTTCAACTGGGATGAATAAATTAATTATTTTGGTACCAAATCCCTTGAACTCCCTCGTGTGCTCACTCCTCAGACCTTCGTCTCTCTCTCACCTCCGTTCTCTCCTCATGCCCAAAGGACATCACCACTCACGAGAGAGAGAAACTGAGGGAATTATAACAGTCAAAGGGGAGTGCGGTAATGGATCTGAAGGGAGAGCTTGCGGTGGTCGCACAGTGAGGGAGCGAGGAGGCCGCACGATAGTGTCACTGTCCGACCGGTAGTTCGCGGTGCCGGTGTTTAGCTAGGTTTGATTATTGTTTGTGTTGGGTGAAATTGGTATTAAGATGGTTTATGTATTTGTGAAAGAAATCCCTTCATGTTATATATTATGGTAAATTACAGATGGTTCTTATATTTATATATAGATGTGTGTCTCATTGTGTGTCTTATGATGTTATTTTTTTTTCAGGAGGATGATGCTCCTGTTGTGGAGGATGTGAAAGAGGACGATGACGATGACGACGACGATGAAGACGACGAAGATGATGACAAGGACGACGGTGCTGAAGGTCCTCCCTTTCATTTTCACCTCCGCTATGTTTGATTTAATAATTATTACTTTCTTACTTTTTTTTAATTGTGTTATTTTTTTTATAGACCTTATATTATGATTGATTGACCCTGGTATTGAACTTGCATTTGTGTTTGGTAGATCTTTTTTTTTTTTTGTAACAATAGGCTTTTATATTGTGGTATTTAACTGGTGAAATAAGGAACTTAAAGATTATTTTTTATGACTATGATCTAATTTTAGAAGATCTACCCAGTAGAAATAACAATGTGCTTTTTAGGTAACTAAACTACTCTTTTGTTTCTTTTTTTGGAATAGACTTACAAATACCTTGGCTTAGTTTTATACTTTTATTGTACTGGATCAAACAAAATATATCTATTTATGAACTTGGTATATGTAGAAATGGTAAGAAGAAATATCGGGGTACTGATGATTACTGAGCTCTTAAGTGTGGTGTTTTTCATTTTGGGTCTGAAGGTACTCTTTGTGCCTTTATTAGCCATGACTGTCTTAGTGACCATGAATTTTGAGTTGAGGCATTGGTTGTCTGCATACATTATAGTGGGAAACTAATAGGAGTTAAAATGAGGCTGATGCTGAAGTTCTATTTTTTGTTATTTAGTTAATTGACATTTAAATGCTAAGGCTTGAAAAACATATATGAGCTAGATTCAATTGATGCTTTTGTCCGAATTACCATTGAAGTATCAGTTGGTAAGATTGGAGAATTCTATCTTAAGCTGCTATTAAGAGCAAGAGTGAACATGCATACTAAGTGTTTGATAAAATGTCTCAAATTTTGATTGTAGAGTTTCACAGTATTTGGTTTAAACTTGCAATAATGGCTCTTTAGATACAACCACCACTTCACTATGTGTAATTGTGTATACTGTCTGCTATGTTTTTTTTTACCCAACCCACCCTTACCCTCTCTTTCTCTCTCTCTTTTCAGATCAGCTCCTGCATTTTTAGCACAGGGACATCATTACCACTTAAGTAAGATCATTTTGAATGTAAATTAGTTCAGAATACATGGTGTATTGCTATTATCTATGTTATAAATACTTATATTACAAACACAAATTCTATTAGAACACAACTAATTTGTGTTTTTGAAGAGGAAGCAACTACTAATGAATTAGTTTAACTATATTTGAGACATCAGCCAAGTGAGCAAGACACTTATGTAGACATAGAAGCTGCACACAGATGCCTTGAGGAGAAATATGGAGTGAAAGAGGAGGACACAATACTGTATGGTCAATCAGTTGGAAGTGAACCAACTCTTGAATTGGCTACACGTTTGCCTAGATTGAGAGCTGTCATTCTTCACAGTCAAATCCTTTCTGGCCTAAGAGTCATGTATCCTGTTAAGAAAACATTCTGGTTTGACATTTACAAGGTTTGCCTTCTGCTTTCATCATGCATATGAATAACTCATAGTTTTGGAATTGTGTCCTAACATTGAAAATTTGAAATGCTTGTCCTTCTTTTCCTGCAGAATATTGATAAAATCCCATTGGTCAAATGCCCAGTTGTGGTAATTCATGTAAGTATTTGTTCTATTCATCCTTCATTTACCTGTTTCATAGTTATTGATCTTTCATATTCACTCATAACTTGATTAGTAAGTAATTAGTAACACATGTGTATCAGTATATACCAACAGTAGTCCACTAACTCTAAGTTTATTTGCAATATCCATTCTTATACTAATACTATTTAATAAAAACAAAAATGCATCACTGGTGAAAAAGTGAGGCAGAGAGCATTTTAAGCTGACATTTGGAAGCTCAAAATAATGTGGACAAATATTTTTCTGAGTATAGAATTCTCATCAAATATTTGGGCAACATTGCTTCATAAAACTCCCTTGACAATATTTGACAGGGAACAGAAGATGAAGTTGTTGATGTCTCTCATGGTAAGACACTATGGGAACTATGCAATGAGAAGTATGAACCTTTATGGCTGATTGGAGGAAACCATTGCAATCTAGAACTCTTCCTTGAGTACCTGAGTCATCTAATGAAATTCATATCTGCCATAGAGAAACTACCACCCATGCAAAATGCAGCTGAGTCATCTAATAAGCACTTGTTTTTTAATGACAGGATACTAGCACCAACTACATATATTTTCTTTGCTTCTGCTCTTCCTGTTATTGCCTTTGGTGCACAGCTGAGAAGAGACACAGGTTCTTCATCTTCTTCCCTTTCATTTCTTAGGATTGTTTTATACCAAGTTAAATAGAAAATAGTGATAATTTTTAGAGTAAATATCTAAGTTCATTCCTATGAAATGAAAAAATTTCAACTAAGTTTCCATGAACCTCAAACGCCGGTTAAAATAATCCCCTATTGGAGTATTGGACTAATGTATCCCTAAATTTGTCCTGAAAAATTGATTAATCCCCTATCAAGGTTAGTTTGTGATGAATTAGTTTTAAGTATTAGTTTTAAGTATTAAATGAAACATGATTTGGCATGACATATGGGAAAAGGACATTATAGTTTTTGGCA
The DNA here is from genome assembly GCA_037953625.1 of Crotalaria pallida. Taxonomy (NCBI): domain Eukaryota; kingdom Viridiplantae; phylum Streptophyta; class Magnoliopsida; order Fabales; family Fabaceae; genus Crotalaria; species Crotalaria pallida. Next base: position 52,963,381 of record CM075651.1, read on the forward strand.
ATTGCAGGGAATGGTAAGTGAGTTTAAAGTTCCTAATGAGGGAGATCCAAAATTGGACATGTACCAATTTCATTGGCTATATGCAAATGGATTGTTGGGAATTACATTCACCTTTGGCCTTCTCTATACTGCTTTAAAAAGCAGAAGAGCGAGGTCATGGTATCAAAGTGAAATCCCTGCTAGTGGTTTGAGTAATACTGTATTATCATGGTTGAAATGTATATAGAATATGACATAGTTTTGTTTATTGGTGTCAGGTTGGTTTAGAAGTTTCATTGCAGACTATGGTGTTCCTTTGAGATGGTGGTGGTGTGGACAGGACTATCTTTCATACTACCAAGTAAAGTGCCTTCTGGAGTTCCTAGAAGGCTCATTGCTCCTCTAGCTTGGGAATCTCCATCTTTACACCATGTAATCAAAGTAATCTCTCTCTCTCTATATATATATATGTGTGTGTGTGTGTGTGTGTGTGTGTTGCATACAATCATACCAATTCTAACATGGATTTAGAAAACTTACTAATATAACATTTGCTGCAGGATATGGGGAAGGTTTCTCCGTCATATATTTTCACTGCTATTATTCCTGCCATGATGGTAGCCGGGCTTTACTTTTTTGATCATAGTGTTGCTTCGCAGATGGCGCAACAGAAGGAATTCAATCTTAAGAAACCTTCTGCATATCACTATGACATTTTGTTGCTAGGATTCATGGTATATCTCACTCTTGTATTGAATTTTTTTTTTAATTTTCATTCATATCAGTAATTGTATAGGAACTATTGCTTTGCTCTGGATGAAAAAAATAATAAACAGACATTGCTTTGTGGACTAATTGGCTTACCACCTTCAAATGGAGTTCTGCCTCAATCCCCTATGCACACCAAGAGCCTGGCTGTTCTCAAGAAACAGGTAGGAGAATGAGTATTTAAAATTTGTAGTAGCAAGTATTACGATTCAGTTCGATATTTGATTTGATAGGTTTTGAACAGGTACGTGAATATGTAACAAATAGTATGATTAGATTTGATATGTGATATGGTGAGTTTTGAATGGCAGTTAATCTGAAGGAGGATGGTTAAAAGCGCTAAGGAAAGCATAAGGCAAAAAGCTAGCAACTCCGAAATCTATGGGAACATGCAAGCGGTGTTTATAGAAATGTATAGTAGTATAGATGTAAACACAAGTCTCTGATCAATAAAACCATAATCATGAATAGCTAAGTTAGTTTCTTATAGGTCTTGACTCTTGAATATGATTGTTTTGCAGAATCACTCAGTGGTCAAAGAACTAGAGGATTTGAAAGAGGTTGTCCTGAATGCTGAAGATAAAGGAGACAAGAATGAGAGCACATTTTATCCTGAGAAATACATTGATACATATCTGCCTGTAGGCGTAAATGAGCAAAGAGTGAACAATCTATTGCAGTCAGTCCTTGTAGAAGCAGCAATATTTGCTATGCCTGCCATAAAAAAGATACCAACTTCAATTCTGTGGGGATACTTTGCTTACTTGGCCATTGATAGTCTTCCAGGGAATCAATTCTTTGAAAGGATACTACTTCTCTGTGAGGTAATATTGGAACATGTCACACTTTTATTAGGGTTATTAGAGAAGCTGAAATAATGAAACTACGGAGTAGAAAGTTTTTTTTTGGCTGCAGGAGTAGAAAGTTTGGACATTGGTAAGCATATCTTCATTTTCTCCTTGACCTAGTGACCTTGTCATTACAATGAATGCTTTCACGTAAATGTTGAGGCAAGTTCATAAGACATAAGAACTGTAGTTCTCACAAACTTAATTCTTTTGCAAACAATTATGCCTTCAGATTATCTCTGGAAAATCATTTCCTTGATGTCACCCCTCATTTTAAATAGAATCCACCTAGTTGGTTTAACTCTTCATGTGGTTAGATTTACTTAATTTAGGTCTATCCATGCTGAATATATCAAAGATAGAGCATAGCGGTGATTTCTTATTGTTGTGTCTATTTATTTTTTTTTTCAGATGATCCATGTATTTGATCAAGGATTGCTAAATCATGGTGTCTTGCTTGTGGGATATGTTGCAAAAGGCTTCGCTATTCTTAGTACAACTATTGGATTATCATGATTCCATATTATCGCCGTTGTTGTTGATGTGGTTAGTGTGTTGGTAGGAGTTTTGATGATGTAAATTTTAAGATTTTAGTGTAAGTTGAAAACTAAAATCTTTTGCCATTTGTAAAAGTGAAATGATAGAACAATTGCAAATTTAGTGATGCCGAGATATTGGTATTTTTTAATTTTTTTTCCAAGTTTCATGTTTTTTCCATCTTTTATATATATATATATATATATATATATATATATATATATATATATTTCTTGTTACTGAATGCTCTTTTAATAATAAAGCTTATTTGTTGATAAAATAAATAAATAAATAAAAGATATCAAGAACAAAATTATAAAACTTAACAGTGATCATAAGAATTATTGATCCCGGTTCCTAATAAAAAACTTATAGTGATCATAAAAATTATTGATCCCGGTTCCTTTAAAAATTTCATCAGTGATTATTCAGTGTTATTGATCCCGGTTCCTTGTTTCTCTTTAGATCCCGGTTCCGTTTTTTTTCCAAAACAACAGGGATCAAAAGTGTCATTCTTGTTATACCAGGGGATACAATCCCAGTTCGGAACCGAGATCAATAGGCATGCGGAACCGGGATCTTTTAGCTATTCTGTTGTAGTGTCGCCTCCACTCTCGTCTTCGACAGGATCCTCCTTTATCTTATTTGAAGGAGTGGGTACACTACCACTGGGTACAAGGTCTGATGAAGACGTGACCTTAATAGGACTCCTTGAAATAGATGGGGGAGTCTCCTCTCGAATGACTCTAAAAGAAAAAGGGTGTGAGCGGGTAGGTCGGAATTGAAAACTGTGATACGAGCGAGCTGCTCGAGTGAGAGATGATCCATGGTAAGTATAAAAGTTGGTACATGCATAGTGTATATGATGGGAATCCTAAACCTACGAGGATGGAACCGAATCAGTGTTCTAGGGTGATAAAAGGAAATCTCTACCTCCCTCTCATACACCACTCGGAAATCCTCGTAGATCCATATGCCACTAAGAAGTGGTCAGATCTCGATGCAAGCGATGTAACGTGACATCACCTACAAGGGCATAGGGGTAAGCAATTCTATACACATGATCAATAGAGCATAAATGTTTAAGCAACATACTTACGCACAAATAATCCCAAATAAGTTAACAGCCACAGTTAACACTTAGCAATCATTTAATGCAAATAAGATGTTCACACTCATTCTTGATATCAAGCCTTAACTTAATTAAGGATAAGTGGCATGATGCCTGACATTCTTCTTTTTCTGAGATTCTCCCTCTAATGTCCTCACGGACGTCAATCCAATACAACAGTGCATTCCCAAATCACGAATATGTTACCAAAACGTATGGCGTACTAGCTCGGAAGTGATAAAAACATCACACTATCTGGTGAACGTCACGTCGCCCAAGGACGTAAACCAATCACTTCTTAACATACAACGGGTGTGATAAAAAAACGTCACCACATCTGATGAACGTCACGTCGCCTAAGGACGTAAACCTTATCACTTGTGATACACAACAGAGGTGATAAACAATGTCACCATGTCTGATGAACGTCATGTCGCCAAAACGTAAACCTTACCACTTGTGTGCAACACACCGTTGAATCATAAAATCAACAGTATACCACATACTGCCCACATTGTCCACCTTAATGTGTCATCGAGCTAGTAGCAACTTTTAGTATTTCCAGAGGTCCTGCTCATGAATAAACAATCTGGCACTCAAGCTCTTAACTTAAAGAAATTGATTGGTCTACCTCAATTGATAATATATAACGTGCCACCCGAGCAACGTCCCGTCATCCAAACGGAATAACCATATCATCAATCAATTTCTTTCAAGTCTTAGATCGCTTGGATTATTGTTATTTAAGTATCAACCAAATGGTTCAGAATTGAAAATGGTACTTCTAATATTCTGGGTAAAACTACTCGAGTGTTCTTCATTTTCCAGAAATTCATGTTTCAGTTTTCACCAAAATACTCGAGTGTTCTACATAGTTACTCGAGTGTTCTTCAGATTTTACCAAATTACTCGAGTGTTCTTCATGATACTCAAGTGTTCTTCATTTTCCAGAAATTCATGTTTCAGTTTTGGTCGAAATACTCGAGTGTTTTCAGACAGATAACACTGAAATTTGCATTTTAACATACCATTTCCAATTCTAGCCAATTCTAATCCAATCCAATGATCAACAGAGCTTACATTATACATATTAAACATGTTCCAACACAGAAACCACAACTTATTACACCGAATCAAATCTGAGCAACAATTATGCACAAAAACACATTTTTAACAACTCAACATACCAAATTCAGTTCCACACATTTTTGGCATGAAAACAACTTGCATATAGCTCACATGCAACATATAGAACTTGCTCAGAACAACATTAGAACACAGGTTGGTCTCCAAACCAATTTCCCTATTCAAACTAAGCCCTTAGAGCCTCTTGGTGGCTCTCTAATCAAATGCATGCAATTTAAACTCTATCTAGTGAATAGAGAGCTTCCCCCTTACCTCTTAGACGTGAATCAACATAGACTTTACCCAAAACTTAGCTTCCAAGCTGAATTCCCCAAACTCCACACTGAAAAAGAGCAGTTTCAGCAGAGCACCAAGATTGAATTGGTTGATGCATAAGACAGACATAAAAATTGGGGAAATTAGTTTCTATATACTCTCTACAATTCTTACTAACTAAAGAGACAAGATTCACATGGAGAGGTTGCCTGGGCTTACCAAGATCGAGCTCCAAAGTAAGCTCCAGGAAACCCGAGACAGCAAACGGACTCCAACTTCCAAGCTTCGATTCTTCCAATCTACGAACTCTCAGCTCACAATTTTGGTATCTTTGTGAAGCCCTGAATGTGAGCTTCACAATGGTGTATAGTTTGTGATTCGAATCAACACAGAGAGGGAGAATCGATTGAATCAATTCAGAAATCCTAACTCAAGCAAAACTCACAAAATTGGCAAAATGGGTTGGTTGAATCATCAACCATGGCTTAAATAGCCATTGATGGAGCTCATGCAACTCGACAAGAAAGCCATGGACATGTTGAAAGACTGATTTCATGTCAAACGGCGGTGACTCGTTGGTGGTGACTCACCAAACGCACTAACTCGTCAACTCTGACCAAAATACTCGAGTACTCCCAGAAACACTCGAGTATTTTGACCAGTTTTTGAAAAATATAAATTTTATTTTCTTTCCCTCCAAAACCTTTTTAAAATTACTTCAAGGTCCCAAACAGGGACTAATGTTAAAAATATTTATTTTCTCATATTAAAACTATCTAATATTATCATTCATAATAGATCACTTTGAAATCAAGAACAAAAATAATTAATTATAAATAAGCTTTATAATTAACAGAATATTAATCAGGGGTTAAAAATCTGGGATGTTACACAGCACACACGATACATCTCCTCCTCAATATCCAACCACGACCTAGTTCGAAAAACAGATGGGACGCACAGGAATCCTAACCACGCAGGCATCGATAGTCAAAGGGTATGCACCAGTTGAAACCACTACAGAGGGACAGCAAAAAAATAGTAATTGGACCACGCTCAGTGGGTAAGTAAATAAAAACAATGACCTCTAGCCTTGATTCGGATTCCCTCTCACCATCTCCGATTTTCTCAAGGGGGTGATAGCTCTATCCCTAGTTCGCGTTGCAGTCCTTGCTACGATCAAGGCCTATCAGGGACCTTGGATCATTGTAACGTTGTCTCGCCTAGGGAAGCGCTCCAGGCTTCTTGACGTTTCACCGTCCTTGCCTTCCTCTATCACAATCACCACTCGACGAGTACAAACCTCCAAGTATTCGGTATCTTTCCTCTCCACTACTTCTCTCTCAACGTAGGTTTAGGAAAGATTAAGCTTTTAAAGTCTTTAAGTCCTTTAAGTATTTTAGAAAAAGATTTAGCTTTATTAACCTATCGTTGGTCGACCCATTCTAAGTCACGCTTCTAATAGGCCTCGACCTCTAAAAAGAAAACGAACAAACACCTCTCTACATACAATGGAATCCACAATGCTCGCAACAACGACACTTCATTCTGTAAGATCCATGAAGAATGTTTTGATAAATGCCAAAAGGTTTTGAACAAGCTACAAATGTGTTGATCAAGTTCAAGCTCAACAAGCAACAACAAACATCAAGTGATGAAGAGAGAGCAAGCTCATGAAGACTTAGTTTGGTAGTTTGTGTTTTAATGTTTTATCTTTTGCCTCACAAGTCTTTTAGTTTATGAGTTTGGGTAGAGTTTATTAGAGGGTAGTGAATCTCTTTTGAATGCATGATTATATCATATTTTGAGTATTCACTTTGCCTAAAATCAATAGGTGGCTTAAAGGTTTGAAAGAAAAGGTTTAGTTTTTGAGAAAACAAGTTTTAAGTGATTTTTAATGTTAATAATAGATTAACAGATTTTGATAATCGATTAACAGTGTATTTTGAACTGATAATCTATTAACAAACTTTTGATAATCGATTATCTTGACTTTTACTCGATTAGAATTTTGCAGCCTTGCGCAAATACTCGAGTGTTTTTGATTTTACTCGAGTATTTATTGTTTTACTCGAGTAGATTTATTTAGCTTTGCGCACTTACTCGAGTAGCCACTTTATTACTCGAGTAAACAGGGTCTGTAACTGTTTTAAATACGTTTTTCACTTCTCAAAAGCTATTCTTAGTTGCTCCAACTTTTGGGTAGTCTATATAAACCTTTTCCTAATCATTTCTATCAACTAGAATCATTTTAATACACAATTTTACAAAGAATCAAAGCCACACTATTCTCTCTCACTCTCTCAAGATCAAAGCTCTCATTTTCATATTCTTTGATCAAGAACCTTGAATCTCTCATGTTGATCTTTTCATAGCTTTTGAAAGAGATTCATAGGATTGTTATTTTGTTTTCATTTGAGTTGTAGTCATTGCAAGAGGCAAACATTCTACAACATTGGAAGCCTTGATTTTGTGAAATCAAGCATAGTTCATTGGAAGTCTTGAAGAAGCATTTCATCAAGCACTTGGAAGCCTTGTTGAAGAACAAGCAATTGGAAGACTTGTTGTGGGGTATCGGCAAGCAAGAGAAGAGGTTAGATTAGATATCAATAGGGTTACAAGGCAAGGGTGTGGTATCTCTTGTAGGCTAGCAAGAAGGAAGTCTTGTGAGGCATTTACTTGTAATTTGAGAAACTCTAATTCCTCATAGTGAAGAACCTCTCTTGGTTGAAGAGGGGACTGGAGTAGCTTTCAAGTGGATGAAAGTGAACCAGGATAAATCACTGTGTCGTATCTCTAAACCCTTAACTCTTTACAATTCAAGTCTTTAATTGTGTTCTTGATTGAAAACCTAAAAAAGTGATTTTTCTATATTTGATTGAATTGAATCGTTATTGTGCAAAATTGATAAAGCGAAAATCATTTTCATAACCTAGGTGAATCAATAAGAATATTGGTGTTGATTGTTTCCGCTTAATCTCTGATATAATATTTGTTAATTGATTGATTTTCATTGGTTTTAATCGTTTAAATTTGTTTCTTGCGAAAATCTTTCAAAGTTTCTTTAACACCTATTCAACCCCCTTCTAGGTGTTCTCCTAGTGTTCCTATTTGTTTCAACCACCGATTGTAGGTTTCTCACACATTCATGTGGCCAGCTACTTAAAATCAAGCATGTCCGAAGACAGTGCGATTGGGGATATACATCACAAGATTATTTGTGCTACGTTGTTGCACCATCACTGTATACTATTACTTTAGACGATACGAGCAAAGCTTACTTTTCAATCTTTTCACTTTCAAGATAACAATTCTCTTTTCCAGAATCAATCGGATATTACATGATATACAGCACAATAATCATTTCATCAATTCTCTCCAAGATATATCATTATTCAAAGCAGATAAACAAAACTGCTCAGGATATAACATAATTCAAAGCAGATAAATATAATACTCAGGAAATATAATATAGATAAATCATAAACAGTGAATCACACAAACAAGAGTTATTGTCTCAACGTCGTCCAGCCAAACACACACACAAACAATTTCCGTCACGTATATTGACAAATAACTACGGAGTTCTAATCTTTGAGATGATCAAGAACATCCTAATGCTACCCAAAGTGCCATTGTGTCTTAGGAAAGCTTCTCTCACCTGGATGTGAAGCTAGAGACAACTGATTCTTGATTACCCAAATTTGCTTCACTCGAACCTTAAACTTTGATAATACAATTCAAAGGACCAATCAATTATACATTCAAAAAACAATAACTTAAACCAATTGAACCCTTTTTCAAATACGTAGAAAAATCATAGATCATAAAACAATATTAGTAACCTAAAACCTTTTTCAAAACTCAAAAACAATTCACTGTTCAAGTAATAACACTTTATTGTTTATAACTTTATAAATCATGAAAACCTTTTCAAATCACAAAATAATTTTTAAAATTTAATTATAACATCTCAAAGATAAATTCTAGCTTTTTATTTAGTGAAAAATCCCTTTCCAAACACCTTATAACAACTACTATTATCAAACAAATCATACAGCCAGAGTTAAAATCATTTGTTTTTGGTGCAACACTTAAATCAATTCAAACAGTAAATAAAAATCATACAACCACATTACAAGAACACATAATCCATTTAGAACATAAACTCATGTACTCAAAACTCAAAATAATTTTTCTAAATTGATGCAACTCACTTATGTAACATCCCAAAATTTTAATCCCCGATTAATGAATAATTAATTATAAAGTTTATTATAATTAATTATTTCTATTTTTAATCTTTGATCAAAACCTGAGTTTATATTGTTAGAATTCATGTTAGTAATTATTTTATGCATAAATAAATATTTTGCATATTAGTCCTTGATTTGGGACCTAGAGGTAATTATAGGAAAGATTTTGGAGGGAAAGTAAATAATATAATTATTTTTCAAAAATTGGGCAAAATACTCGAGTATTGCTTGGAAAACTCGAGTATTCTTGACAGAGTTGCTCAACGTTAGTGCGTTTTGGTGAGTCAGCACCGAGTTACCGCCGCCTTGACACGAAAACACCCTCCACAACACGTCCTTGTATGCGTGTCGACGTGCATGGGCATGTTCCTTGCCTATTTAAACCCTTTGAACTCAGATTGAGAGCCATTTTGCCAATTTGTTGATGAGTTTGTGAGTTAGGGTTCTAAAATCGTTTCCTTCGATTCTCCCTGTGTACTTAGAATCAAGTAACAAATAATACACCAATACAAAGCTCACATCACGAGCTTTGTATAGATATCAAGTTTGTGAGCTAAGAGTGAGTGTGGTGAAAGAATCAAGGCTTGGAAGGGGAAGCTGTTCTGCCAAGCCTTTGTCTGGAGCTCACTTTGATTCCAATTTTTGGTAAGCTCACGAGTCTTTTGAGTCTCAATTCGATTTCTTTGGTTGGTGTGTGTTGCATAGAGTCTAGAAAAACTAAATTCCCCAATTTTTGTCTCTGTTTCATGTGTGAACCAATTCAATCTTGGTGCTGCAGTCAAAACTGTCTTGCATGTGATGCTCAAAGTCATTTCTAGTGTTGGAGAGCTTTTTCTTTGGAATCCTCTGTTGGTACACGTCTGAGAGGTAAGGGGAAGTTGTTTTATTCACTAGATAGAGTTTAAATTCCATGATTTTCATTAGAGAGCCACCAAGAGGCTCTAAGGGCTTAGATTGAATAGGAACTTTGGTTTGGAGACCAATTCATGCTCTATGGTTGTTGTGAGTAAGTTTTATATGATGCATGCAAGCTGTAATGAACACTATTTCATGAGTTTGTTGATTAATTTGCAATTTGAGGTATTAAGTTGTTAAATTGTATGTTTTATGCATTAACAATCGATTCTCTGTCAAATCTGTAATTTGACATGTGATAAGTGTTATAACATGTTCAATATATGGTATATGAACTGTTTTGATCATTGGTTTGGGTTAAAAATGTTTAGAAATGAAAATGGTATGTAAAAACCAAGTTTTCAGTCTGTTCTGTCTGATAAAACTCGAGTATATGGCTCGATAATCGAGTATTTCGTGATGCACTAGTGTGGAATTTTGGTGGACAACTCGAGTATCTGGCTTGGGAATCGAGTATTAACAAATGCAACAAGAGTCAAGTTTGATGAACGACTCGAGTAATGCATGAACTACTCGAGTATTCTGGATTGGTGAATGACTCGAGTATCTCATGAACTACTCGAGTATTTTCTTAAAAATCTGAAACCTAACTTTCTGAAAAGACATGAACAACTCGAGTATAATGATGAACTACTCGAGTAAAACTGGGAACTGATGAACTACTCGAGTGTTATGAATAATGTAAGATCCATGAAGAATGTTTTGATAAATTCCAAAAGGTTTTGAACAAGCTACAAATGTGTTGATCAAGTTCAAGTTCAACAAGCAACAACAAACATCAAGTTATGAAGAGAGAACCAACTCATGAAGACTTAGTTTGGTAGTTTATGTTTTATTGTTTTATCTTTTGCCTCACAAGTCTTTTAGTTTATGAGTTTGGGTAGAATTTATTAGAGGGTAGTGAATCTCTTTTGATTGCATGATTATATCATATTTTGAGTATTCACTTTGCCTAAAATCAATAGGTGGCTTAAAGGTTTGAAAGAAAAGGTTTAGTTTTTGAGAAAACAAGTTTTAAGTGATTTTTAATGTTAATAACCGATTAACAGATTTTGATAATTGATTAACAGTGTATTTTGAACTGATAATCGATTAACAAACTTTTGATAATCGATTATCTGAACTTTTACTCGAGTAAAACCTTTTTCACTCGAGTGAAATTTATGCAGCTTTCGTATTACTCGAGTAACACTCATTTCACTCGAGTAACTTGATCAGATATGGTTTTTTAAATACGTTTTTCACTTCTCAAAAGCCATTCTAAGTGCTCCAACTTTTGGGTATTCTATATAAACCTTTTCCTAATCATTTCTATCAACTAGAATCATTTTGATACACAATTTTACAAAGAATCAAAGCCACACTATTCTCTCTCACTCTCTCAAGATCAAAGCTCTCATTTTTATATTCTTTGATCAAGAACCTTGAATCTCTCATGTTGATATTTCATAGCTTTTGAAAGAGATTCATAGGATTGTTTTTGTTTTCTATTGAGTTGTAATCATTGCAAGAGGCAAACATTCTACAACAAAGGAAGCCTTGATTTTGTGAATCAAGCAAGTTTAGTTGAAAGTCTTGAAGAAGCATTTCATCAAGCATTTGGAAGGCACTTTGAAGAATCTCAAAGTACTTGGAAGTCTTGTGAGTGAAGCAAGCAAAGAAGACTTGTTGTGGGGTTATCAACAAGCAGGTAGAGGTTAGATTAGATATCAATAGGGTTACAAGGCAAGGGTGTGGTATCTCTTGTAGGCTAGCAAGAAGGAAGTCTTGTGAGGCATTTACTTGTAATTTGAGAAACTCTAATTCCTCATAGTGAAGAATCTCTCTTGGTTGAAGAGGGGACTGGAGTAGGTTTCAAGTGGATGAAAGTGAACCAGGATAAATCACTGTGTCGTATCTCTAAACTCTCTACTCTTTACAATTCTTGTTATTAATTGTGTTCTTGATTGAAAACCTAGAAAAAGTGATTTTTCTATATTTGATTGAATTGAATCTTTATTGTGCAAAATTGATAAAGGGAAAATCATTTTCATAACCTAGGTGAATCAATAAGAATATTGGTGTTGATTGTTTCAGCTTAATCTCTCATATAATATTTGTTAATTGATTGATTTTCATTGGTTTTAATCGTTTAGATTTGTTTCTTGCGAAAATCTTTCAAAGTTTCTTTAACACCTATTCAACCCCCCCTTCTAGGTGTTCTCCTAGTGTTCCTATTTGTTTCAACCATCGAGTGTAGTTTTCCAACAATTGGTATCAGAGCTCGGTCGAAAGACACGAGCATAGAGCTTTTTCGTTAAAGATCTTAAGGAAACTACAATGGGTTCTACGAATCCTTTTGGTGGTGAAGGTGCTTCAATTAATCGCCCTCCTATGTTTGGTGGAGAGGGTTATGGTTATTGGAAAATTAGGATGAGAATCTTTATAGAAGCTATAGATATGAACATTTGGGAAGCCATTGAAAATGGTCCTTATATTCCCTCAAAAGATGTAGAAGGTGTGCTTACCCTTACTCCCAAAGATAAGTGGACCGATGATGATAAAATGAAAATTCAATATGATTTAAAAGCAAAGAATATCATCATCTCCGCTCTATCTTATGATGAGTTCTTTAGAGTCTCCCAATGTAAAGATGCCAAAGATATGTGGGACACCTTGCAAGTCACACATGAAGGCACTAGTGAAGTTAGGCGTGCTAGATTAAATTCTTTGATGCATGAATATGAATTGTTTCATATGTTGCCTAATGAATCTATATGTTTTATGCAAAAAACGTTTTACTCATATTGTTAATCATCTCATTGCTCTTGGTAAAACTTTCTTGAATTGTGAACTTGTTAACAAAGTTTTAAGATGTCTAAGTAGGGAATGGCAACCCAAGGTTACCGCAATTGTTGAATCAAAGGACTTGGACACAATGGACTTAGCAACACTTTTCGGAAAGTTACAAGAACATGAAATGGAGCTTCAACGTTTGCATAAGCATGAAGAATCGGTCAAGTATGGAGAGAGAAAAGGAATTGCTCTTAAAGCTCAAAGGTCATATAAAAAGGAAGAGAGTTTCGTTGATGATGATGATGTTGATAATGAAGATTCCGATTCGGACATTGATGAAGAGGAGATGAAGCTTCTACTAAGAAAGTTCAATAAAATTCTAAGGAGAAAAGGAAGGTTGAACAAGGACAAAAGTAAAGAGAAGGATCCCCCACACTACAAGACCAAGACTTCAAAAGAAGGTGTAGTTTGCCATGAATGTGGAAAGCCCGGTCATCTCAAGTACTCATGCTCTAAGTATCTCAAGAAGAAGGAGAAAGAGAAGAAAAATGCAAAACACAAAAGGGCATACATAGTTTGGAATAGTGATGATGAACAAGACAAGAAAAGCACAACTAGTAGTTCTTCGGATGATGAACATGCCGCTTGTCTCAACTTGATAGCTCAAGTACATGAAGAGGAAAGCTCAAATGATGAATCAAGTGAACAAAGTGACGAAAGCGATGTAAGTCTTACTAAATCCGAAATTTCTTCAAATTATGAAATGTTATATAATGCTTATGAAGAAATGCATGAACATCTCAAGAAATTAGCTAAGAAAAATATTGATAGGAAGAAGCTCATTGAGGAACATCAACAAAAGATTTTAGATCTTCAAAAGCAAGTTGATGACCTTAAGTTAGACAATGAGACTTTGCATCTTATCATTGATAATTCTACTTGTGATTGTGCTAGTAGAGTGAATATTGTGGTTGATTGTGAGAATTGCAAGTTGCTCAAAGATGAAAATGCTATTTTGAAAAATAAGCTTGCAAGTTTCACAAATGGTGATATTAGATTGCGAACATTGTTAAATTTTCAAAGAGAAAATTCAAACAAGTTTGGTTTGGGTTATACTAATGCTAAGAGTAAATCTCATAGAAATGTTGTTGATTTTTCTAAAGTTGATTTTTCAAATGCACCAACATGTTTCTATTGTGGTACTCATGGACATACTTCAAATGTGTGTTATATTAAAGTGCATGGTATACCTAAAGGAGATTTTGTTTGGGTGAAAAAGGGTGAGAGTCCCTACACTAACAAAAATGGATCCAAAACCATTTGGATACCAAAAAGCAAAGCATGATTGTTTTGTAGGTATGATTGAAGAAGCAAATGAAGGTCTATACACATTTGATACAATTGACATTATTGATCTACTTCAATTGGTATCAAGGAGAAAATTCTACAAATTGGTGTTATTCTATTCATGCTTTGGTTATATTTCTTCTATTTTGGCTTAGATCTTATTTCAATTGGTATTTGTTTAGTTACAATTGGTATATATTTCTTTTTGATAATGCCAAAGGGGGAGAAATATGATGTTTTTGAAACAAAGGGGAGAAATATTTTTTTTAAATGGTATGTTTGGAGAAAGGTTTGTTTTGTTGTTTTTATGTAGGTTGAGCAAAGTTGTTGGAGATAGGGGGAGAATCAAGCTTACTCAATCGGATTTCAAATGTCAAAAGCATTAATTGAGGGGGAGCAAGAGTCTCACCAAGTGATCAAATGGTTCAAGCATCATCAACTTCAATGAACTTCAAACGATTTCAAAACATGTTTGTCATTTTCAAAAAGGGGGAGATTGTAAGATCCATGAAGAATGTTTTGATAAATGCCAAAAGGTTTTGAACAAGCTACAAATGTGTTGATCAAGTTCAAGTTCAACAAGCAACAACAAACATCAAGTTATGAAGAGAGAACCAACTCATGAAGACTTAGTTTGGTAGTTTATGTTTTATTGTTTTATCTTTTGCCTCACAAGTCTTTTAGTTTATGAGTTTGGGTAGAATTTATTAGAGGGTAGTGAATCTCTTTTGATTGCATGATTATATCATATTTTGAGTATTCACTTTGCCTAAAATCAATAGGTGGCTTAAAGGTTTGAAAGAAAAGGTTTAGTTTTTGAGAAAACAAGTTTTAAGTGATTTTTAATGTTAATAACCGATTAACAGATTTTGATAATTGATTAACAGTGTATTTTGAACTGATAATCGATTAACAAACTTTTGATAATCGATTATCTGAACTTTTACTCGAGTAAAACCTTTTTCACTCGAGTGAAATTTATGCAGCTTTCGTATTACTCGAGTAACACTCATTTCACTCGAGTAACTTGATCAGATATGGTTTTTTAAATACGTTTTTCACTTCTCAAAAGCCATTCTAAGTGCTCCAACTTTTGGGTATTCTATATAAACCTTTTCCTAATCATTTCTATCAACTAGAATCATTTTGATACACAATTTTACAAAGAATCAAAGCCACACTATTCTCTCTCACTCTCTCAAGATCAAAGCTCTCATTTTTATATTCTTTGATCAAGAACCTTGAATCTCTCATGTTGATATTTCATAGCTTTTGAAAGAGATTCATAGGATTGTTTTTGTTTTCTATTGAGTTGTAATCATTGCAAGAGGCAAACATTCTACAACAAAGGAAGCCTTGATTTTGTGAATCAAGCAAGTTTAGTTGAAAGTCTTGAAGAAGCATTTCATCAAGCATTTGGAAGGCACTTTGAAGAATCTCAAAGTACTTGGAAGTCTTGTGAGTGAAGCAAGCAAAGAAGACTTGTTGTGGGGTTATCAACAAGCAGGTAGAGGTTAGATTAGATATCAATAGGGTTACAAGGCAAGGGTGTGGCATCTCTTGTAGGCTAGCAAGAAGGAAGTCTTGTGAGGCATTTACTTGTAATTTGAGAAACTCTAATTCCTCATAGTGAAGAATCTCTCTTGGTTGAAGAGGGGACTGGAGTAGGTTTCAAGTGGATGAAAGTGAACCAGGATAAATCACTGTGTCGTATCTCTAAACTCTCTACTCTTTACAATTCTTGTTATTAATTGTGTTCTTGATTGAAAACCTAGAAAAAGTGATTTTTCTATATTTGATTGAATTGAATCTTTATTGTGCAAAATTGATAAAGGGAAAATCATTTTCATAACCTAGGTGAATCAATAAGAATATTGGTGTTGATTGTTTCCGCTTAATCTCTCATATAATATTTGTTAATTGATTGATTTTCATTGGTTTTAATCGTTTAGATTTGTTTCTTGCGAAAATCTTTCAAAGTTTCTTTAACACCTATTCAACCCCCCCTTCTAGGTGTTCTCCTAGTGTTCCTATTTGTTTCAACCATCGAGTGTAGTTTTCCAACAATTGGTATCAGAGCTCGGTCGAAAGACACGAGCATAGAGCTTTTTCGTTAAAGATCTTAAGGAAACTACAATGGGTTCTACGAATCCTTTTGGTGGTGAAGGTGCTTCAATTAATCGCCCTCCTATGTTTGGTGGAGAGGGTTATGGTTATTGGAAAATTAGGATGAGAATCTTTATAGAAGCTATAGATATGAACATTTGGGAAGCCATTGAAAATGGTCCTTATATTCCCTCAAAAGATGTAGAAGGTGTGCTTACCCTTACTCCCAAAGATAAGTGGACCGATGATGATAAAATGAAAATTCAATATGATTTAAAAGCAAAGAATATCATCATCTCCGCTCTATCTTATGATGAGTTCTTTAGAGTCTCCCAATGTAAAGATGCCAAAGATATGTGGGACACCTTGCAAGTCACACATGAAGGCACTAGTGAAGTTAGGCGTGCTAGATTAAATTCTTTGATGCATGAATATGAATTATTTCATATGTTGCCTAATGAATCTATATGTTTTATGCAAAAAACGTTTTACTCATATTGTTAATCATCTCATTGCTCTTGGTAAAACTTTCTTGAATTGTGAACTTGTTAACAAAGTTTTAAGATGTCTAAGTAGGGAATGGCAACCCAAGGTTACCGCAATTGTTGAATCAAAGGACTTGGACACAATGGACTTAGCAACACTTTTCGGAAAGTTACAAGAACATGAAATGGAGCTTCAACGTTTGCATAAGCATGAAGAATCGGTCAAGTATGGAGAGAGAAAAGGAATTGCTCTTAAAGCTCAAAGGTCATATAAAAAGGAAGAGAGTTTCGTTGATGATGATGATGTTGATAATGAAGATTCCGATTCGGACATTGATGAAGAGGAGATGAAGCTTCTACTAAGAAAGTTCAATAAAATTCTAAGGAGAAAAGGAAGGTTGAACAAGGACAAAAGTAAAGAGAAGGATCCCCCACACTACAAGACCAAGACTTCAAAAGAAGGTGTAGTTTGCCATGAATGTGGAAAGCCCGGTCATCTCAAGTACTCATGCTCTAAGTATCTCAAGAAGAAGGAGAAAGAGAAGAAAAATGCAAAACACAAAAGGGCATACATAGTTTGGAATAGTGATGATGAACAAGACAAGAAAAGCACAACTAGTAGTTCTTCGGATGATGAACATGCCGCTTGTCTCAACTTGATAGCTCAAGTACATGAAGAGGAAAGCTCAAATGATGAATCAAGTGAACAAAGTGACGAAAGCGATGTAAGTCTTACTAAATCCGAAATTTCTTCAAATTATGAAATGTTATATAATGCTTATGAAGAAATGCTTATTTATTGTAATATTTACTTGTATGGGAAAAGGGTGTCACACTGAGTGGTATCAGAGCAAAAGTCAGATCCGGTAGTAGTGTAAGTAGTTCCAGAAAGGTAGGCATCAACATCAAGCAGGTATTCACAGGGCATATTTATTGACTTGAATTCTAGTATCTTGCTTTTTGGGCATTAGATACAATTGAATGTGTTGTTTGAGGTTTTAGTTAAGACCTTAGTATAGGTGGTGTAATGAAAGTTTCTTTAGTTCAACATATGTGACCATAAGCCCATAGCGCAGGTCTATTATGGCAACTAGAAACCAAAATCACACCAATGCGATATTAGAAAGGATTACCGCGGTGCTGGAGGCTATGCAACAACAAGCTCAGCAACCACCTCAACCGGTTAACCCGCCTCACCAGTGTAATGCGGGTAACACCGAGGCAAAGAGTTTGGCTGATTTTAGGAGCTGTAATCCACTCAAGTATGAAGGAGGATTTAAACCTGAGGAGGCCAGTAAGTGGATTCACACCATGGACAAGATTTTGAGAACTTTGGATTGCACGGAAGCTCAGAAAGTAGCGTATGCCGTCTACATGCTAGAGGACGAAGCTGAGAATTGGTGGAATCATACGGTTCAGCTCCTACGTTATGAAGGAAGGGATGTGAATTGGGATGTATTTATGGAGAAGTTTCTCAATAAATACTTCCCTAAGGATTTGAGGAGAAAGAAGGAAGTGGAGTTCTTGCAGCTGAAGCATGGAGACATGAGTGTGGGTGAGTACGCAGCCAAGTTCGAGGAATTGATGAAGTACTCTCCATATTACCAGAACAACCCCGATGAAAGAAGCACGTGTATCAAGTTCGAAGGGGGTTTAAGGCCCAAATTGAAGTCTATTTTCAGCTATCAACGGATCCAAAGCTTCCCTGCACTTGTGGACATGTGTAGGATGTATGAGGATGACAAGAAAGCTGAAGGATTGCAAGAAACAGAAAGAAAAGATAGCCAGAATTATGGACCTCAGAAGCGTAAGGGTTTCAACAATCGAGGCAAAGGTCCATATGATCGCCAAGGGAAAGACAAAGGAAAAGTTGGAAGTAGTGATGGAAGTAATTTCCGAAGCGAGGCTCCCTTCTGTGAGAAGTGTAAGCATCATCATCGTGGAAGAATTTGTTGGGAAACAAGTACTTGCTTCAATTGTGGGAAGCAGGGTCATATTTCACGTTACTGTAGAGAACATGTGAAGTGTAACATCCCGAATTTTAAACCCGCAGATAAATAAATAATAATTAGAATAATTAAAAATGAAAATAACAAACCACAAAGAGGTATTCCCAGTGAGGATTCTAACATTAGAAGAAAATACTAATAATAATACTAAGCGAATTAGAGAAGAAAGGAGCGTTAAATCGAAGTTAGGATCGGACCGGAAAATAGATAATTCGATAATAAACATAACAAAGGCTAGAAAATTAAAATAAAAGATTTAAGACTCCAAACACAATTTCCACCGTTGGATATAAAGATATGATTTTTAGGAAGTTGCTCGTCAAATTTGAGCAAGATCCGACGGTGAACGAGGAAGTTATGGAGGTTTGAAGTTCGGAAGAAAATAGAAGGAAAATGGAAAAAATGAAACAGCAGTACCTGATCATTTCGCTTAAGCGAAAATATTTCACTTAAGCGAAACTGATCCAGTGGCAACATAGAAGAGTTTCGCTTAAGCGAAAAACATTCGTATCCATTACTGAAGGTCGTTCGCTTAAGCGAATAAATTTCGCTTAAGCGAAAATAGCTCGAGTGGCTTTAAATCGAGGGGAAACCCTCGTCTTCCTCACTCTCCCCTCTTTGTTTCTCTCTCCTCCGCCGATTCCCCTTCTTCCTCCCTCCACCACGGCCTCCACCGCCGCCCAACACCGCCCAACACCACCCTCCACCTTGGTCTCTCTCTCCCTCCATTGAGTTCTCTCTCTCCTCCCTCTCAATCGGTTCCCTCTCCCTCTCCATCACCCACCGCCCTACTCTCCGGCCGCCACCGCCGTGAGCTGTGGCCACCACCACGGTGAGCCTCCCCATCCCACTCTCTTCCTTCTATTGACCCTTCTCTCCCTCTCTCTTTCCCTTTGGCCAAGCTCTCTCTCTCTCTCCCTCTTTCTCTCTCCACTTCCTTGTCCCCACGGCCGCCGCCACCACCACCACTGACCACCACCGTCACCAAACCACCATAGCCTCTCCCTCATCCACGAGCTTTCTCTCTCTCCTCACGGATCTCCCCGGCGCCGTTACCGGTTCGTGATCGTGCTGGGCTCTTGTCGGGAACCTCGGAGCTCGAAGCCTTGCCTCGGTTTAGTCCCGGTCGTTCCCCACTAACGAGGAGCAACACCGACGCCGTCATCGTCGCCGAGTTAAAATCCAGGTTCTATTTAAAAAGCCCGAGGTAAGAGGGTTCGCGTTACCTTTGCTTAAGAAGTAAATTCTAGGTTGCTATAGTGGTAGCTGAGAATAGAGTAATTAAAAAGTATGTTAATGAACCTTAGGGTACCCGTTGATATAGAAAAAGTTAATAAAATTGTGACGAGAAACCACACTTTAGGGAATAAAAGGAATGAGCATAGAGTAAGGCCCGGAATGAATAAGCGAAATTAGAATATTAAAATAGTTCGAATAAAACAAAAACATGAGCAACCATAAGAATAGAACCATAGGGGAAGAAAAAGGACTGGAGGGTAAACGAAATAGGCAAGAAGAGAGTGGAATTAGTGAATTAAAAAGATAATAAGTATAATAGTAACCGAAGAGTAAAGTGGAGTAAAGGAGGGATTAAAAATGGAATAATAAAAATGTGCAGGATCGAGTAGAGCAATAGGCATAAAATAATGAAATAGATTTGAAAGAAAATAGGAAAAAGATAAGAGGAATAATAGAAAGATAATGAAAGAAGAGAGAGTACATTATGAGGGAAGTTAAGCAAAATAATGTAATAAGAATTGAAAAGCTAGATTAAGTGAATGGAGCCATTAAATATAATATAGATGATGAAATAGGAACGATGAATTAGGTAATTGACTGGGATAAGGAAATGAAGAAATAAGTAAGAATTAGTAATGAGAACTAGAAAATGCTATATTAGACCGTATTAATTAGAGTGGATAAAATCGGGGGAAATTAACGAAAAGAGAAAGAGTAAAGTAGAAAATGTAGAAAAATGTGATAAGTCACAAACGAAAGAAAAGATCAAAAAAATAGAGACAAGTATAAAAGAATTACTTAAATTATAAGAAAAAGAAAAGGAAGAGAAGAAGAAAAAGGAAAAGAGAGAAGGATATTTAAAATAGTGAAAAGTAAACAATGTAATGATAAGTCCCTAAGTAAGGAACGAAAGAGAAAGAAAGAGAAAGAAAGAAAATAAAGTCCGGTGCGAGCCTGGTAAGGTGTATCGGCATCGATGCGAGCCTGGTAGGGCGTGTCGATTAAAAAAAGAAAAGAGAATAAAAGTCCGGTGCGAGCCTGGTAAGGCGTATCGGCATCGATGCGAGCCTGGTAAGGCGTGTCGATTAAAAATGAAAAAATGGAAGTCCGATGCGAGCCTGGTAAGGCGTATCGGCATCGATGCGAGCCTGGTAAGGCGTATCGATTAAAAGAAAAAATGGAAGTCCGATGCGAGCCTGGTAAGGCGTATCGGCATCGATGCAAGCCTGGTAAGGCGTATCGATTAAAAGGAAAAAGAATGGAAAATGGATAAAAGAATGAGAAGGAAAGAAAGAAAAGAGAACCATTAATTAAAAGAATGTGAGAATAAGTGAAGAACTAAAAGAGATTAATTATGTGAATAATTATGAATAAAGTAAGCTAATAAGTAAGTAGGCTTAGTTATTTGCTATGTCTTCTTTTAGGATTTATCTTTTTAAGTTCTGTGTAATGCTACCCTTCTTGATATCATTTTACAGGTACGGGAGCGGAGCTTACACTGTCGCAGGCCGAACTGGAAACCCTCCACTACGTGGAGTGAAATTTGTGATACCTTGAGTGGATTTTTATTATGTATAAACTGTTGTTTTTGTAACTTACAATATGTGTAGTTATCTGCCCTGAGACTGTTACTGATCGGGCATTAGGACCTGAACTGGTTTTTAATATGTTGTGTTTATATTTTTGAACAATTCTGGATTGACAGGTTTTTAGAAGGAAATTTTTGGGAAGTCCGAAAAACAGAGGAAACTCTGCCAGATTTTCGTAAAAACTTTTATGAGAAATTAAACGTTAAAAGGAATTTTCAAACTCTGATTTTATAAAAATCTAAAATTAACTAATAAAAGTGAGGATGTTACATGAAGAGTAACCCCAACGTACCTGCTAGCAAACCAATGACTCAAGGCAGAGTGTTTACCCTTAGCGGAGTAGAAGCTAATCGATCCTCCGATCCCGTGCAAGGTAACGATTTGCCGATGTTTAGTCTTGCAATGCGTTGTCTGATTTCAATATTATGCATCCGTATGAATGTGTGAATCGTTTGACTTTGTCTATATTTGAGTTGTTCTATATTGGTATGATAGAAACTCTTACGAACATTCCTATAGTTGTTTCTAAGGTAAGTCTTAACGGTTGTATAGAAGTGTCAGGAGGAGTCTTTAAAATAGATTTGATTTGTCTATCTTTACCGCATTGGGATGCGATCTTAGGAATCGACTGATTGAGTACTATCATAGGACCATAGATGGACTTCCTTAAGTCAAACTCCTATAACCAAGGTAATCCGAAGAATTAGCCTCTTATATGAAATGAGAATACAACGAGGATTTTCAGTAATTGAGTGAAGGCTAACATTCTCTCCTGCGTTGCTCTTACTCGATTCATAAGAAGGTATTAAAGAATAATTTCATGTATCGAGGCAAGGACCTAGAAGAGAGTAGTGTTAAGTAAGAAAGGTGTGTACGTATCAAAGTGATTGAATACACTCAGGGTAAGCTCTTGTTGCAGGATTCGAAGCTTGCAACAAGTATGCCCACTCTAAAAAAAATTTTTGGAGGTTTAGTCCCTAAGACTCTATGTCCCGGGGATTTAGAGACCAAAGGAATATAAAGAAATTGATTCGATCAGAAGGAGAAATTGAATTAGAGTTATCATCAATGGGTGGAGTTGAAAGTTTTGACTTCGAGTTCCATTACCTACCTAGTAAAGTGAAAGGTGATAACCAATATTGAATCGAAGAACAATTCATGAAAACTCTAAGATGACCAAGAGGCTATTCTAAGTAGGGAAGTTGGAAGGAAGTATGAGATTGACTTAGGGAAGATAAGAGAACCAATTTCCATCAGTGGACGGAAGAAATTCTTCTTTATATAAGAATTTATATCTTGAACAATTTGTGAATTGGGAGTAAAAATTTTGGAGTCACACACACAAGAGGTGAGTGGATAAAAGGTCATGCCACTTCTATGTTAAGTGATGTAGCGAGGAACTGGTGGGAACTGTGTAAGATGAATGTTGAAACAAAAGATTGGTATATCGCCTGATTAGCATTCGAAAAGACGACTTTGGGTAATTGAAGAAAATTCTCCAAAGGCATGAGAAGGATACAAGGGGTTGAATCGCTAAACATAGAACGGGAAAGTAATAGGCTCGGAGAAGGCATCGTGTAACACCCTCACAAATATTTAGTTTTATTAAGATTTATAAAAATATGGACTTGAAAATTTTGACGAAAATCCGGCAGAGTTTCCTCTGTTTTTCGGACTTTCCCTAAAATTTCCTTTTGTACCTATCCAGACCAGAATAGTTCAGAAGCTTAAATCATAAATATTACAATAAATAAAAACCTAATGCCCACAAATACACAACTCTGGGCATACACTAATACACACATTTAATTATAAAAATACATTCTTAAACTTAATTAAAATTCACTCTTGGTATCATAAAAGACACCCCTCATGGTGAGGGTTTCCTGCTCAGCCCAAATAACAGCAATGCTCCTGACCTGTACCTGTATTGTTTGTAAGGGTGAGAATTGCACTAACTAGTAATGTATATACATGCCAAGTCATACACAATTAGCAATTAACCAAATAATGCAAACATATCACGCCCAATCACCTATTCACTGCAAACACAAACGTCTCCAAATTATTCACATTCCCTAATTAATGTCAACTCCTATTCTATTTCCGTTCACTTAACTTTCTACCCTCACCTAAACTTAAACTCTCAATTCTTCTTCCATTCCTACTTTTTACTCACATTCTTCCTATTTTGCTAAGCTGACTAATTCTCATTCCTATCTCTCATTTCACCATCTCATTCATCACATTCTCAACTTCCTTCTTTTTGTTTCTTTTTATTTCATTCTTTTCATTTCATTCTTTTTCATTTCTTTTTAATTTTTCGAGATCTTTGTGGTTTCACAATTACGTTCCCCAGTCTTTCAGAGGATACGTCTTACGGATGCGTACGGATCCCCAAAGGCCGCACGTCTAACTCAACCACTGCGCACTCTGCCAAGGCGGCTTACGTTTCCTGCACCCGAGAGCGTGTCTTACACGGCCAGAATGCCACAAAATCCTTGGCTATGCGAGTTTGCCACTGCGTTCCCCAGTCTTTCAGAGGATACGACTTACCGATGCGTACGGATCCCCAAAGGTCGCACGACTAACTGATCGAGGTCGTACCCGATACAAATAAAAATAGTTTAAATATAGTACTAGGAAGTGACTCCTAGGTCGTCTCCCAAGGAATATCTTATCAAGCAAAAGGTCGAACACATAGTATGCATAGAAAACAGGGGGGGTTTTTTTTTTGTATTGAATATTGAATAATTGAAATCAAAACAGAATTAAATCAAAACGAAGAAACAGATAAGGAAAAGCGGATAAACCCCTTTGGCTCGCGTTCACAACTCTATCATCGGTCACAAAAGATCAATTTCTTTCCTCTTCACTGTCCAACTCGTGAGAATTAAATACTAAGCGAAAATTCAATTCTCACCCCAAAACCCAAACCTCTAATTAAGCATTAAAAGCCAAAGCATGGAGTTTTTACGAGTTTGCATAAATTAAGCATTCATACACATGGATTATCTCTATAGAATGGAATTAAGCGAACCATAACATATCAATAAGCATGAAAACAGTGAATAAAAACGAAATAGCATTAAGAACAAAACCTCAAGAGTATGTGATACATTACCAAAGGGATTTAACCTAAGAGTTTAGCCTTCCATGATGAAATAAGTCAAAAACGTGTAGAAAGGGAAGAGAGAGAAACCCTAGCAGCCACCACAAGCTTGGAGAGCAAAACTAAGCCTTCTCTATGAGAGAGAATGTAAAAAAACGTGAATGGAAGGTCTCCCAAGGGTTTACACGAATTTGGCTTTTTAAATCACAAAACGGGCCTAAATCATGGGCCCAAATCCTAAGGAAAGCTTATCTCTAAATTAAATCTAAAAATATCTTATAGATAAAATCTAAATCTTAAAAGATATAACTAAATCTCAACTAATCCTAAAGATAGATTACAATCTTCACTTCATCATATATCTTCTCTTCCAAAATTAAATCTTCATTCCCAAAATGTCCAAAACGCCCTTGTGCCAAATATGACCTGAAAATAGAAATAGAATTAATTAGGCTAAATAATCCCAAATTAAACAATATTCAGAATAGTAGTCCAATAAACTCTAAATCACTAAATCAAGCTAAACAATGTCAAATAGGCAACAAGTATCAATAATAGGAGTAAAATAATGCAAGGAAAAATGGGAAATAAAATGCTCATCAAATACCCCCACACTTATCCTTTTGCACTCCTGGGCAAAACTAAGAATTAGGACTGAGAAGATCAATATGCACCAAAGTGAATCATGTAACAAGATTACTAAAACTAATGAATGCAAACCTAAGAGATTACATACTTCACAATGAATTCTAGGAAATGCAAAGAAATGGGCAAAATCGAGCACATGAAGAAAATAAGGACCAAAGAATCAAGCATTCATGAACATCATCCAATTATTTCAAATATGCAAAGAAAACCAATGACATCAAGAGGGTAGTCACAAAGATGATAGAAACTCACAAGGATCACTCAATAGTGTTTACACTCAAGTGTTTAAGGTTAATCAGTGTTTACACTCAAGGCACATCATGAAAAACAAACACAACCATAGGCTTGACAAGCCTCTAACATCAACAATCAACACACATGCACATTAAGATCAAAAGGTCTTTTCAGGGTTGTAATGGGGCCAAGGACAAGGTAGGATAAAAATATGGGAAATGTAGCTAAAACCCAGGGAATAGAGGAGCAATGGGGAACAAGTAAAAAAATAAGCACAATCCACCCCAGAATGAAATGGTAAACATAACAACAACCTCTAATTCCAATCCTCCATGCCTCAATCAACCTTTTATTCCATTTTTTTTTCTTCTTCTTTTTTCTTCTTCTTTTTTCTTTGAATTGCATTACATTGCAGAACTTCATGAACGAAAGAAAAGAAGAAACAACAAAAATGGCATAATGAGATAAAGCCATAATTACATCACCGACCATAGAGGCAAAACCCAGAACTCACAAGAGATGAAGAACAAAGCACCCTCGCTTACTTAATACCCATTCCCAAAACAATTCCAAAGCTCCAACATTCCCTAAGGTTAGGACAATCATGGTTTTTCAGTCATAGGCTTGTAATGAGCTAAAGAACAAAGAAAAGGGATATAAAGGCTCAAAGGGGCTATCAAAGGATAAATTCATTCAAGGTAGGCTCATATGGCTAGTGGCTTATTCAAGAAAAAAAAACAATCCCTAAATCATTTCAAAATGTGCATGGGAATATCAAGTATCAACAAGAGTCAAGTCAAGTTCTAGAGTGCAAGTAATCCAGAGTGCAATCACACATGAAAGAAAAATTAGGTGGCATATATAGCAATCCACCCACAATTAAGGCTCAAATCCTCACAAAAGGGACAATTCTATCACAGTGTTACCACCTCTTAATTATCAAAAGCAACTTTACACATAGAAATGCACGAATTCAGACACAAGATACCAAGACTCTACTAAAATGAAGCAAAAACATGCAAGAAAATGCCCAAAACTTAGCAAAACCTAAAAAAAATCAAAGCAAAAATATGCAACCTAAACTACTCACCGCCCCACACTTAAATCACACATTGTCCTCAATGGAAAACAAATAGCAGAATTAGACAGATATAGACAAGTGCAATAAAAAGAGTAAGGAAGGAGAAAAGAAGACTCCCTTAATCATGGTGGGTCAAAAATGGGGTCGACCAATGAGGCTTCCTCCACAGGTGCATCATCCAAAGAAGGGGTAGTGAGGAAAGGCTTGAGTCGGTGACCACTGACTTTGAAGCTCTTGTCTGTGGACTCACTCTTGATCTCCACAGTGCCATAAGGAAACACCTGGGTGACTACAAACGGTCCAATCCATTTAGAGCGGAGCTTTCCACTCATGAGTCCAAGCCTAGAGTTGTAGAGCATCACTTTTTGACCAACCAAGAACTCCTTTCTGCAAATTGAGCTATCATGGAGCTTCTTGGTCTTCTCTTTGTAGAACTTGGAATTCTCATAGGCCTCCAAACGGATCTCATCTAGCTCACTCAACTGCAGCTTCCTCTCCTCACCCGCTTGATCAAGAGCTAAGTTACATTGCTTCACAGCCCAATATGCACAGTGCTCTATCTCCACAGGCAGGTGGCACGCCTTACCAAAGATAACCCGATAGGGTGACATCCCTATGGGTGCCTTGTAAGCAGTCCGATGGGCCCATAAAGCATCCTCCAATCGTGTGCTCCAATCCTTTCTATTAGGCTTCACCATCTTCTCCAAAATCCGCTTGATCTCTCTGTTTGAAATCTCAGCTTGCCCATTGGTTTGGGGGTGATATGGTGTAGAAACTTTGTGCACAACCCCATACTTCTTGAGCAAAGCTTGCATGGATCTATTGTAGAAGTGTGTGCCTTGATCACTGACTATGGCTCTAGGTATGCCAAACCTGCAGAGGATATTAGACCTGACAAAATCTACAACAACCTGAGCATCATTAGTCCTGGTGGCCTTAGCTTCCACCCATTTGGATACATAATCCACAGCAAGTAAGATATAATAAAAACCAAAAGAAACAGGAAAGGGGCCCATGAAATCTATACCCCAGACATCAAACACCTCACAGAACAACATAGGTTGTTGCGGCATCTGTTGCCTCCAAGATAGGGCGCCTCCTGCCCTTTGACATTGCTCACATGAGCTGCAGATTTTGCTTGCATCCTTGAAGATGGTAGGCTAATAAAATCCAGAATCCAGCACCTTTCGTGCTGTCCTTTGAGTGCCAAGGTGGCCTCCAACTGGTGAAGCATGGCAAAATTGGAGAACCGATTGGATCTCCTGGTCTGGAATGCACCTGCGAATGACCTGATCACTGCAAAAACGCCACAAATAGGGGTCATCCCATACATAATACTTGGCATCGCTCTTCAATTTGTCTCTTTGAGCTTTGGATGCCAAGGGTGGAAAAACAGATGCAACTATATAATTTACAATATCAGCAAACCAAGGAATAAGGGGAGGGGGATGTGAAACATGCAAAACTAAAAGCTGCTCATCCGGGAAGTCATCCCGGATAGGAAATGCATCCTCCTCTCTCTCTATTCTACTCAAGTGGTCTGCGACAAGGTTATGTGCACCACTCCGATCCTGAATCTCAAGATCAAACTCCTGGAGGAGCAACATCCATCTAATCAACCTAGGTTTGGAATCTGTCTTTTTCAAAAGATACTTCAGAGCAGCATGATCAGTATACACCACAACCTTAGAACCTAATAGATATGATCTAAACTTATCAAGTGCAAAGACAATGGCTAACAACTCTTTTTCAGTTGTGGTGTAATTAACTTGTGCTGAATCTAAAGTCCTAGATGCATAATAAATCACATGAGACATCTTACGAACCCTTTGGGAGAGAACTGCTCCCAAAGCATAATTCGAGGCATCGGTCATGAGCTCAAATGGGAGAGTCCAGTCAGGTGGTTGGATGATGGGAGTGGTGGTTAGTGCTCTCTTTAGCTCATCAAATGCTTTCTTGCATTGGTCTCCAAACTCAAATGCGGTATCCTTTTGAAGCAAGTTGGATAGTGGAAGGGCTATCTTGCTAAAGTTCTGAATAAACCTGCGATAGAAACCTGCATGGCCAAGAAAAGAACGCACCTCTCGCACGCAAGAGGGGTAAGGCAAATGTGATATTACATGCAGCTTAGAAGGGTCAACCTCTATGCCCTTATGCGAAATAATGTGCCCTAAGACTATGCCTTGTTCTACCATAAAATGACATTTTTCAAAATTCAAGACAAGGTTAGTCTCAATGCACCTATTAAGCACCTTAGACAAACTATCAAGACATGCATCAAAAGAGGAACCATATACACTAAAATCATCCATGAAGACCTCTATGCAATGCTCAAGTAAGTCATTAAAAATACTCATCATATATCTTTGAAAAGTGCCAGGAGCATTGCATAGGCCAAAAGGCATCTTCCTATAAGCAAATGTACCAAAAGGACAGGTAAATGTAGTCTTATGTTGGTCCTCTGGTGCAATACAGATTTGGAAATAACCAGAGAAACCATCTAAGAAGCAATAGTGAGATTTACCTGCCAGGCGCTCCAACATCTGATCAATGAAGGGAAGAGGAAAGTGATCCTTGCGGGTCGCCTGGTTGAGCTTCCTCTAGTCAATGCAGACTCTCCAACTGTTCTGCACTCTAGTGGGAATCAGCTCATCCTTCTCATTTTTGACAACTGTCACCCCAGACTTCTTGGGAACTACTTGAACCGGGCTTACCCAAGTGCTGTCTGAAATGGGGTAGATAATGCCAGCTTGCAGCAGCTTGGTGACCTCTTTCTTCACCACATCAAGAATCTGGGGGTTCAACCGTCTCTGGGGTTGTCTCACTGGTTTAGCCCCATCCTCCAATAAAATCCGATGCATGCACATGGAGGGGCTAATACCAGGTATGTCTGCCAAAGTCCATCCTATTTCCCTTTTGTTTGCTCTAATCACATCCAGCAGCTTCTTCTCCTGATCAACAGAAAGGGAGGTAGAGATGATCACTGGAAGTTTCTGCTCAGCCTCCAAGTAAGCATATTTGAGATGAGGAGGAAGGGGCTTCAGGTCCAATAAAGGTGCCTGCATCACAGATGGAACTAAAGGAGTAGCAGAATTGGATTCTGCCGCCTGCACCTGAACAAGTGAATTAGACTCATGCAAAACAGAAATGGGGTTAGCATGATCTGAATCTATATCATATGAATCAACAGATGCAGTAGCAGAATTTAAAAACTGGTCAATTTCAATGCATGCAGTGCACATTTCGGAATCAGAACATGCAGAACAAGTAAATGAGCTAGTGAAAGATGGCAAATCATAATCATGCAAAAAGTCTAGAACATGCTCATCAATCAGATCATCAATCAAGTCAACATGAAAGACAGAGTGGTCATCAGAAAAATGTTTCATAGCATCAAAAATATTGAATCGAACCACACTGTCATCAAATTCCATGGAAAGTGTACCTGCATGCACATCTATCTTGGTTCGGGCTGTTTTCAAAAATGGTCTCCCTAATATGATAGGGACAGCACTACGAGAGGTGTCCTCTTCCATATCAAGAATATAAAAATCAGCAGGAAAGATAAGCTCTTCAACCCGAACCAAGACATCCTCTATCAAACCTGCGGGGCAGGCAGTAGATCTATTTGCCAAATGAATAACCACACCCGTAGGTTGAAGAGGTCCAAGTGAAAGAGACTTGAAAACAGACATAGGCATAACATTAATAGATGCTCCTAAATATAGCAAAGCATTCTCAAATTTAGTATTACCTATGATACAAGGCACAGAGAAAGTTCCAGGATCCTTACACTTTTCAGGAATATGAGGGACGGGTTTACCTATAAGAGCAGAGACATTTCTTCCCATGGTGATCCTCTCATTGCCCTTGAGCTTCCGTTTGTGCGTGCATAGATCCTTCAAGAACTTTGCATACCTTGGAATCTGCTTGATTGCATCAAGAAGGGGTATGTTGACTTCCACCTTCCTGAATGTGTCAAGTATCTCTTTGTCAATCTCTTCCATTTTCTTGCTTTGAGTCACCCCCCTTGGTGGGAAAGGAAGAGGAATGGGGGGTGGTTGTTGGACAGCAGCAGGTGTTGTGCTTGTGGAAGGCTGAGCTGGATGGGATTTTCTGGTACTTGTGTGCTCACTCTCCTCGACCATTTGGCTCTTCTTGTTGGTTGAAACTAGATCATCTTTGTTGAGGTCAGATTCTGGTGTGGGTGTGACAATCTGCTTCCCTGACCTTAGACTAATGGCATTCACATTCTGGTTTGGATTGATCACTGTTTGGGATGACAACTTGTTAGAATTCTGAGATTGCATAGTGTTGATTGCTATTGCCATCTGTCCCATCTGATTGGTCAAAGATTGAATGGAGGCCTCTTGTCTTTGAATGGATGCTCTAGTTTCCTGTTGGAATTGGAGATTTTGCATGGTCATCTGTTTCATCAGCTCTTCCAATGAAGGCTGCTGCTCAGTACTAGGAGCTGGTGGTGCAGAATTAGCCTGTTGTTGTTGTCTCTATTGCTGGACTGGAGGAGGTACATATGGTGGTCTGGAATTGTTCTGAAATTGAACCTGTGAAGGTTGCTGATCAGACCATCTCAGGTTGGGATGGTTCCTCCAACCAGGGTTGTATCTATTGGTAGAGAGATCAAAGTTCTGTGGCTGCTGGTTTCTACTGTTGAAGATGTTGGCGGCATATGCCTCAGGTTGGTCAGCACCAGTCGTTGGTTGCTGCTGCACAGAAGGGCATGCATCTGTGGGGTGCTCAGCGGATGTGCATATGCCACATAATCTAGCAGGCAAGGACAACTTCTTCTGGTTGATGGCCAATTGAGTGACCAAAGTTGTAAGTGAATCTATCTTCTGTTCAAGCTTCTCAACCTTACCAGAACTTGTGCCAACATCATTCACTCCTCTCACTATGATTGCATCGCTGTTGCCCCTTGCATGGAATTGTTGACAATTGGAAGCCATCTTCTCAATCTTGACCCTGGCTTCTAAAGGTGTCATGTCTCCTAGGGCACCACCACTTGCAGCATCAAGCATGTTTCTCTCCATGAGGTTGAGACCTTCATAGAAATATTGAATAAGCAGCTGCTCTGAGATCTGATGGTGGGGGCAGCTCGCACACAGTCTCTTGAATCTCTCCCAATACTCATAGAGACTTTCTCCACTTTGTTGCCTGATGCCTGATATATCCTTTCGGATTGCTGTTGTTCTGCATGCAGGGAAGAATTTCTCCAAAAATGCCCTCTTCAGGTCATCCCAGACTGTGATAGAACCAGGGGCCAGATCGTACAACCAATCCTTGGCTAGCCCCTCTAGGGAGTGTGGGAATGCCTTAAGACAAACATGATCCTCTTGCACATCATGTGGTTTCATAGTAGCACAGACAATATGGAACTGCTTGAGATGTTTATGAGGATCCTCACCTGCAAGACCATTAAACTTGGGCAACAAATGAATTAGTCCAGACCTTAGCTCATACGGGTCATCGGGATACTGGATGCACAAATCTTCAATAGTGAAATCAGGTGCAGCCAGCTCCCTCAATGTCCTCTCACGTGGTGGAGGTTGAGCCATATTTTCAGAATAATCAGAATAAGAATCAGAATAAGAATCAGAATTTATAGGAATAGAAGAAAAAGAAGCAGACTCACTATGTAAAGACTCAATAGACTCACTACCTATGGACTGGTTCGTATTTTGTCTAACTAGTCTGTGATAAGTTCTATCAATTTCAGGGTTATATGGATGAAAGTAGCTTGGGTTGCCCCTAGTCATGTACTGAACAGAACACCATTAAGCATAGCAAACTGTCACTAATATACATGACCAAAATAGACAACAAAAATTTTTATTTTTTAAAATTTTTTTCTTTATTTTTCTCAGCACCCTAAAATCATGAAAACATACCACAAAAAGTTTGAGGACAAAATTCAAAAGGGAACCAAGGCAAACAATTAAATCAGAGACCAAAAACTAAGAAAAAAAAACTTGTAAAATAAAAAAGAAATAGTAAAACGGCTTTTTCAGGATCCAGATGAAGGAGTTTTCTGACAAAGTGAGAAAAATCAGATTATTCAGAAAATTCCCTTCGATTTGATATAAAATTCGTCAAATTCCGAGTTACGGGTCAAAAGTTACAACGATTTGAAGACAGTGCTGCTAAAACTTGGAAAATTTTTCTGGAACTCACAACCAGTTATGATCTGAGTGATCGTGGTGCCTCAAAACCTTTTTATATGATAAAAGTAGTGTGGATATAAATTTTCGTGCAAAAATTCCACCCACAACTATGTGAACTAGCAACCACAGAATCAATCAAATACACTAATTGCAACAAAATAGCAAAACAGCAAACAGTGCAACTTCAACCGGTTATCAGAATTGACTACTAGACCCTAAATCAGACACGACACACTATAATAACTATACTAACTACGACACTAACTAACTACTAATGACCTTTGGCAAGAACCGATATTCCCCGGCAACGGCGCCAAATTTGATCGAGGTCGTACCCGATACAAATAAAAATAGTTTAAATATAGTACTAGGAAGTGACTCCTAGGTCGTCTCCCAAGGAATATCTTATCAAGCAAAAGGTCGAACACATAGTATGCATAGAAAACAGGGGGGTTTTTTTTTTTGTATTGAATATTGAATAATTGAAATCAAAACAGAATTAAATCAAAACGAAGAAACAGATAAGGAAAAGCGGATAAACCCCTTTGGCTCGCGTTCACAACTCTATCATCGGTCACAAAAGATCAATTTCTTTCCTCTTCACTGTCCAACTCGTGAGAATTAAATACTAAGCGAAAATTCAATTCTCACCCCAAAACCCAAACCTCTAATTAAGCATTAAAAGCCAAAGCATGGAGTTTTTACGAGTTTGCATAAATTAAGCATTCATACACATGGATTATCTCTATAGAATGGAATTAAGCGAACCATAACATATCAATAAGCATGAAAACAGTGAATAAAAACGAAATAGCATTAAGAACAAAACCTCAAGAGTATGTGATACATTACCAAAGGGATTTAACCTAAGAGTTTAGCCTTCCATGATGAAATAAGTCAAAAACGTGTAGAAAGGGAAGAGAGAGAAACCCTAGCAGCCACCACAAGCTTGGAGAGCAAAACTAAGCCTTCTCTATGAGAGAGAATGTAAAAAAACGTGAATTGAAGGTCTCCCAAGGGTTTACACGAATTTGGCTTTTTAAATCACAAAACGGGCCTAAATCATGGGCCCAAATCCTAAGGAAAGCTTATCTCTAAATTAAATCTAAAAATATCTTATAGATAAAATCTAAATCTTAAAAGATATAACTAAATCTCAACTAATCCTAAAGATAGATTACAATCTTCACTTCATCATATATCTTCTCTTCCAAAATTAAATCTTCATTCCCAAAATGTCCAAAACGCCCTTGTGCCAAATATGACCTGAAAATAGAAATAGAATTAATTAGGCTAAATAATCCCAAATTAAACAATATTCAGAATAGTAGTCCAATAAACTCTAAATCACTAAATCAAGCTAAACAATGTCAAATAGGCAACAAGTATCAATAATAGGAGTAAAATAATGCAAGGAAAAATGGGAAATAAAATGCTCATCACTAACTCAACCCTTGCACACGTTCCAGCCAGCGGCTTATTACAGGTGTTGCGCACCCGACTTATTGCACCCCACCGTGTGTCTTACAGGATCCAAATCGCATACCAATATTCTCTTTTTCTTTTCTTTTTATTCTTTTTCCTTTTTCTTTTTAATCGACACGCCTTACCAGGCTCGCATCGGACTTCCATTTTCCTTTTTAATCGATACGCCTTACCAGGCTCACATCGATGCCGATACGCCTTACCAGGCTCGCACCGGACTTTTATTTTCTTTACTTCCTTTTATTTTCCTTTTATTTTTCTTCTACTCTGATTTTCCTCTTTTTCTTTTCTACTACAACTAATCTATTTCCTTATAATTAACTCACAATCATTTCTAATAACACTTCCTATTTTCCCCATTTTACTTCCCTTACATTTTCATCTATGTGTTGCCATCAAATTCAAAGCTCACTCCTCCGTTCACTCCTTTCCGTTTTCAATCAATCTCTAAATACAACATACATACACCATTCAATATATTTAATAATTACATTATAATACAAGTCATTATCCAATTAATTCACATAATTTAGCACATACATATCATTCTTATATTTTCAACAATTACACCTAATTCATGGCCTCAATTAGCATTTAGCAGTTCACAACACAATTATTAGGACATATATATCAATTAATCACTTAGCACAATTAAATCATCAATTCATATTATAATTCATAAATATCAATCCCTAATATCAACTACACAAACCAATTAACCTCAACACGCACACACATACTAGTTACACAACCACCGTGCGGCAATAAACCCCTTACCTTGGGGTTCTACCAGAACCTGTTTCGAGGCACGACTGGGCTATCCTGTTCCGGCTCACGACGCTACGCGGTTTGTTGTTCGCATCACAACAGTTCCAAAAATCTTTCGTCGTCTGACTATATTTATTAAATTAAATAGAAATCAATTGGATGCGCCAAAATCGACTCAATTTGAAATCTCAACAATTAACATTTAGTTTCAAATTAAATTCGTAGTTTTCTCAATAAAATAGTGTAGTTTCTTATTGAAAAGCATTTAACCCCAGGCTAAGATAATAATTAGAATACTTTTAAGTTAAGTAACTTTAACTTGGAATTCGAAATAAGTTAATCTCGAAAATATTTAACTAAAATTTATAAATCAAGGTCAAATAGGAATCTAAACTTAAGACTATTGCTTCTAAAAAAAATACTAGATCTTTTTGTTAAAAGCACGCTAACTTTTCAAAAGTAACATATCCGTCAGAAATGCATTAAGTAAAGTAATTTTTGTTTTAAGTTACAAAATCAATTGCGTAACTTGACACTATTAATTCCAAACTAAAAGGAAGTATGCTCAATTCAAAAATAAGTCCAAGTCGCCATTATAATCTTAAACCAATTACACTTCCCTTCAGTTTGAAATTAATGTTCAACTCCCTATCTCGGATTAACATTATGCCGAGTATATCGGATTTCTAATTAATCGATGTATTGTTTAGTTTAGGGACAATTCAACCTCACTAAACAATAAATCAATTACTTAGAGACCGGACACAATTAACAGGATACTTTTAAAAATCATCGTTCGGCATATCGGTCAACTTGCTATAATACAAATCAGATTAACTAATTAAAATTATTAAAGATAACATAATAATTAAAAATCAATGTAAACTATATTACAAGTTTAATTTCTAAATTAGTTTAATTCTAAATAATTATTAACCATACTAGTATAATTAGTATTAGTATTATTATTATTAAAACACGATATAGGATAATTAAAAGGGTATTAGAGATTTACCCTCGAAGACGGTTTTGGATGCCGGTTCGGTTAACCCGGTTCAAACACAGCAGAGAGGTTGGCCCCGGTAACGATGACGATGATACCGGCGTCGGTGACGATCCTTAGCAGCAACACACATCGGATCAGAGGGAGGAAAGAGGTGGTAGCGTGACTCCATGGCTGAAGCCGCAAAGAACAACGGTGGCGGCAGCAGCCAACAGAGGCGGCGGTGGCAAGGAACACCGGGAGAGAACGCGAGGCCCCGATTCGTGTTTCGTGCACGGCGGCAATAGCGAACGATGATGGTGGTGGCCGCGGCGTGACCGGAGGAGGGAGAACGCGCCTGGCGGCGGTCCAGAGAGGAGGAGAAGTCGCAAGGGAGAGAGAAGTCCGGCGGAGAGAGAGAGAGCTTGCGATTGGAGTCCATGAGAAGGAGAGAGAGCGGTTGTGAGAGGGAACTCGAGGGAGGAGAGAGAGAGACGGGTTGAAGGAGAGGCCAAGGTGGAGGCGGCCCGGGGCGGTTCCGGCGGTGGAGGTCGGAGGAGAGAGAGGAGGGTCGAAGTTGAAAGAGGAGGGGGACGAATGGGGGGTTTTGGGGGTTGAATGACCCCCAACGTGCCTTTTTATTTTTGCAGATCGCAGAATTTTCGCTTAAGCGAAGCCCTTACAGTGATGCCATGGAACCTATTTCGCTTAAGCAAAATATACTCGCTTAAGCGAGCTCTTGAGGTGTTGATTCTGTGACATTTTCGCTTAAGCGAAATAATTTTTGCTTAAGCGAAAGCCTCAGATACTGCTACTTCATTTTTCTATTTTTCAGCTATTTTCTCCCAACTTCAAATAGCCATAACTTCTTCGTTCACTGTCGGATCTTGCTCAAATTTGACGAGCAACTTCCTAAAGATCATACCTTCATATCCAACGGTGGGAATTTTTTTTTGAGTCTTAAATATTTTATTTTGATTTTCTACCCTATGTTATGTTTTAGTACCGAATTATCTATTTTTCTGACCTGTTCCTAACTTCAATTTAACACTCCTTTCTTTTCTAACCTACTTGTCTTTGTTATTATTCTTTTCCAATGCTAAAATACTTCTTTTGAATACTTATTTATGGTTTATTATTATTATTTCAATTATCCCAAATTATTATTAATTCAATTATGCTTGGGTTTAAAATTCGGGATGTTACATTTCTCCCTCACTTATTGAAATTTCGTCCTCGAAATTCCAGTTGTCCCTTAATTTGGAGGAGCATCCCATGGCATAGTTTCCAACCATGTCAA
The DNA here is from genome assembly GCA_037953625.1 of Crotalaria pallida. Lineage (NCBI taxonomy): Eukaryota > Viridiplantae > Streptophyta > Magnoliopsida > Fabales > Fabaceae > Crotalaria > Crotalaria pallida. Next base: position 53,000,538 of record CM075651.1, read on the forward strand.
TTAATTCCTCCGGTTCCATTCTTCCATTGGAGGAATTCCTAAGGTGGAAGTTCGTCGGCTTACTTACTTGTCTCCTATGGGGTTTATCTCGGTCAATCGGGGTCTTGTCAAATGCACAGAGTTTCCAGAGACTGAGGTCATCCACTTGCAGTGCACCGACATGACACCTTAAGTGAGGCTTCACTTCGTGACTTCACTCTTATCCTTTTTTTTCCTTCACCTTTGTTAATCGGATAGGATTCGAATTGAACCATAAAGTCTGCCCCACTTAGTATCAACATACCTGAGTAGGTCGAAGGCAGGGAGAAAACTACGTTGATTCTAAGAATTCATTAGCTAAGTACTTAATTGATTGGCGAGGTGGTACATGGGCTAAATTGACTTCTAGTCGGTATTATTGGTGTTACTTTTAAATTTCCTATGCCATATCTCAGTTCCGGCATTAAGAGAAGAGGGTGAGTTGATGTTTTTGCTTAACTGGTCCGAGTGGAAGTACTAAATAAAGTTGCCCTAAACTGGATGGTTTTGTAACCAACTATTCACGGTGCTTGGTAAGGTTCTTAATGGGCTGCAAGTTAGATTTGGCTTTGATGAAACTAGAATTCTTATGTGGGTTGTTCTGATTTCAACTAATAGATTGCAATAATGTAGCATATCAATAAACGCGAAGATCGGGGTGGTCAGTCCCAATCTCACATCTATCAACAGTACATCATCATTGCAGATAATGATAATATTATCCTTTAACAGGCGTAAGAGTAAGGATGACCAATCCTACCCTTACATTCCATTAAAAGATAACACTATTACAAGGTCCTTTCGGTTAACTTTCTCAATGAGATCTTACAACTGATTGGGATTTCCTATAATTTTTCATGATTTCCTACGAATTTGGATTGAGCCTATGTGTGTATATTCATACTCCCTAAGTTTCACAGTTCCTCTTAGTGAGAGGTCCGGAATTTGGATTCTAAGAAAGATGAGTTTAGCAAGGTCCTCCTTAAAGGATTAGTAGAGATGGGGACTTGAGGTTCTAAAATAATTATATTCCTCATATTAGTAGCAGAATGTGCCTCTAATCATTCCGCTCAAGTCCGTCCGAACAAATTCTCTTCTTTCTTGGAATAGTTTGAAGTAATGTGGCCCGACTACTCGCACCTAAAGCAACAAGCTTCCTATTTAAAATGGTTCAGGAACCAATCTATACCACGGTGGGGTTTCCCTCACTATGGCATAGTGGTGTAACACGTGATACGGTCTCATTCCGTTTGGGACCCCCGATTAATTGTCATGTCTCCTTTCGTCATCGCTCGCCTTTAGTGCCAGTCCCATTTTATAGGTGATTAACACCTTCCCTAAGACAATTGTGATTTATGAAAGATTATTTTATAATTTCTTTCTTAATCATAATTATATTTCATAAATAAATTAAGTCTATGATATGTTAGTATTAGTATGTGCGAAAGTAGAGAGTTATTGGAGCAAGAAGATAATATGTAAAAATAAGGTTTTTACATATTAGTCCCTGGAAGAGGATCTAGAAGCAATATTAGGAAGACTTTGGAGGGAAGGGCATTAAAATAAATATTTTTGAAAATTTGACCAAAACACTCGAGTATTCCTGGAAATACTCGAGTAATCGAGTCAGTGGAGGACTCGTTAGTGCGGTTGATGAGTCAACACACGATGATCCCCGAGTTTGACACGAAAACACCATGAGTACACATTAAGGACCTTCGTGTCGAGTTGCATGACGAGTGGGAATGTCTATTTAAGCCTTTGGTTGAAGATAATGGAGGATTTGGTTGGTTTTTCTCTGAAAATATAGAGTTAGGGTTTTCAATTTCGTCTTCCACGTTCTCCTCTGATTCTGAGAGTTGAGTTGAGTGATACACATCATTGTAAAGCTCACATCACGAGCTTTACAAAGACCTAAGATTTGAGAGTTGTGGTTGCCTGAGGAAGGGGAATCGAAGCTCGAAAGTGAGGCGTTTTATGTGGCCAAGTTCAGAAACTTGAAGCTTGGAGCTCACTTCCAGCTTGGATTGTGGTAAGCTCCTGGACCCTATGACCCTCAAATTCGTTTATACCTCTAGTTTAAGTTGCAGAGAATTGATTCTAATCATTTTCCCCAATTTTTAAAACGATTTTGTATGTTAAATTCTCTGGTTTTGGTGCTCTGTTCAAACTGTGGCTGCATGCAAAGGATTTTTGGGTTTGAGCATCTCCAGCCAATTTCTCTGCAATTTCAGAGTTGAGTCACGAATTTGAGGTAAGGGTGAAGCTATTGATTCACTAGAATAAGAGTATATTGTGTAGAATTAGGTTGAGAGTCAATGAATGACTCTATGGGCATAGTTTGAAATAGGTTTGAGGCTTGGAGGCCTTTCTGGACTTAACTGAAGGTTTGGACATGTTTATTTGGTCACATGCAAGGTGTGCCAATGCTGAAAATGGAATGGATATATGTAGAATTGGAATTGGTATGTTAAGTTGTGGAAAATGCATTTTTATGCATAATTATGGATAATCTGTGATTCAGTGTTAAATGTTGTTAATTCTGTGTTGGAACATGTTTAAAATGTGTAATGTAAGCTATATTGATCTTTGGTTTGGACTGGAATGGACTATAATCGAAATTGGTATGTTAAAACTTGATTTTAGTGCTGTCTGTCTGCAAACACTCGAGTATTATAGGTAATACTCGAGTATTTTTCCTGTTTGAGAAATTAATTTTCTGGAAGACTCCAGAACACTCGAGTATTCATATAAAACACTCGAGTATTCTGGAAATTTTTAAAGTATATTTCTGGAAACGAAAGAACACTCGAGTCTTTCCTGGAACACTCGAGTACATGGTTGAATCTTTGTAAATTTAGTTCTGGAAACAAAGAACACTCGAGTACCAGGAGGAACACTCGAGTACTTTGATAAATCAAGAAAACACTCGAGTCTGGAGAAGTTTACTCGAGTATTTTTGGATCAGGACGAAAACACAATTTTACTTTTAACATACCTAATGGGATATCGATCAAGATCAATTATGCTTATGGAAATAAAAGTGTCATGTTCCAATAAAAGGACTGGGAAATTATTAACAACAGTTTAACCTAATGAAGGAATAATATTGGATGCACATAATAAGATTATTGGTTAATCTTGGTGTATAATTTTTATGTGCATACATGCATGGTGTAAGGTTGGGGATAATTCGGTGGTAACTGGCTCGATGACACATTTTGGTAATGTGGGCAGCATTTGGGAATGCTGTTACGTCTTGGTGACGTTGTGTGCACACTATCCGAGCAGTTCCACAATACATGTTGGTCATGTATGCGAATTATTGGAATGAACGTTCAATGAACAATGGAATTGGGAGACATGCATCATTACTCATAATTAATGGTATTAATATAAATGGAATACATTCATCTGCATTTACCTTTGCATTGGATATTTGTAACTGGCTATTGTTACATGATTTATTTATTCTTATTCGATTATGTGAATTATGTGCTTACCCCTTATTGCCCATGTTAGGTGACGGCACGCTATCTAGCTTGCATCGAGTTGCGCCCGCTCCCTAGTGGAGTGTGGTACTACGAGGACCATCGAGCCACATTTGAGGGTGAGGTGGAGGTGACTCTGTATCACCCCAACCCTTTGGCTCGTGTTCGTTCTTGTAGGTTTCGCATCCCTATTGTCTATACTTTGCATGTACCCCCTTTCTATACTTATCATGGATCACCCCCGACTCCACCTGCTCGTCGCTTCCACTCTTTCCGTTTTCGAGTTGCTACTAGATCTCACCCCTCCGCTTCTCGAGTGATTCGAGAGGAGACTCCTATACCTAGTTCGATGAGTCCGGTTCATGGGACACCCTCAGCGGACCCAGTGCCCAGTGGTGGGATACCCACTCAGTCGGAGGAGGTAGAGGAGGACCCGGAGGAGGGCGATGGTGAGGACGAGCCAGTCAAGCACTCCACTGGGAGCCAGTGGGGAGTTGGGGATCCACCAGGTGATGCATAGTATAGATGATTAGGATGTGGGACGGGTGGAGCAGCTGCTGGAGACTCTGGAGATCAGGCTATGGAGGAGGATCACTGGACCACCTTTGGAGATTTCACATTTTGCTCTATATATATATATTGTACATATTTTTGAGAGATCTCAGTGAGGTGGTCTTATCTTTAGTTTATATTATGGACTTGTATTTTCGTAACACCTGCTATCTCGACTTTGACTTGGTTGTATGTGACTTTTATGGATGATGATATATATATATACCTACTCTTTTCCTATAAATAGTTTATGAATGTGAATTATCGAGTCAAGGTCACTATTTTCCACTTACTCTGATAATTACGGTATTTCGCTATAATAAGAAATGTTTTCATAAATGACTAAGGAAAGGATTTTAATAACCACAAATAAACACCAAGTTATTCTATAAGAATTAAAGAAGAAGTTTTATAATTATATCTCTACTCGAGCAAGTCCATACTTTCTATTTTAGTAACATAAGAGAACTCCTTTTAATAAAGTAGTACAATAAAAAGAGCATGACACCTTTTGTGGTATCAGAGCATAATGGTCCTAATTCTTGATCCTCTCAAGCATAACCTGCCAGAAGTTCCTACAGCTGGGTAAAGTTTCTTAGCTATTTGATTTATTTCATATGGCTTAGTTCTATTAGTGATAGTTTAGAATAGAACTAGATAGACCTCAAGCCTAGACAGCTCTTTAATGACCTAGGTCCATAGTACAGGTTCACTATGGCATCACGATATAGAAACCAAACGAACGAACTGCTGGAAAGGATGGCTACAGTGTTGGAGAATTTGCAGCAGAATCAGCAACAGCAACATCAACCTCAGCCTGTTAATCCACCTCCAGCGGGCGCGGTAGCTGCAGAAGCCAAAACTTTGTCGGATTTCAAGAGTTGCAATCCCTCAAAGTTTGCTGGTGGATTTAAACCAGAGGAAGCTAACAAGTGGATCTTGGAGATGGGCAAGATCTTTAGAACTTTAGAATGCTCCAATGCCCAGAGGATAGCTTATGCTGTTTTCATGCTGGAGGGAGAAGCAAAACACTGGTGGAATCATACTGCCCAGTTACTAGCTCATGAAGGAAGAGAGGTAACTTGGGAAGTATTCATGGGAGAATTTCTCAAGAAGTATTTTCCTGAGGATTTAAGGAGAAAGAAAGAGGTTGAGTTTCTACAACTCAAAAAAGGCAGCATGAGTGTAGGTGAATATGCTGTGAAATTTGAAGAACTAATGAAATACTCCCCTTACTATCAGATGAATCCGGATGAGAGGAGTAAATGTATCAAGTTTGAGGGAGGACTGAGACCCGAATTGAAGTCGGTGTTCAGTTATCAAAAGATTCAAAGTTTCCCTACGCTGGTTGATATGTGTAGGATGTATGAGGATGATAAAGGGCGGAGGCAGTACAGATTGTGGAAGGAAAGAAGGAGCATTCGGGATATGGTCCACAGAGACGGAAGGGGCATGACCACCGTAATAAAGGCCCTTATTCTCATAAGAATAGGGGGAAGGGCAAGATGTCTGATGATCGAAACACCTCTTACAATAATGCTCCTTATTGTGAGAAATGCAGGCGTCATCACTTTGGAAAATTCTTCTGGTCTCACAGTGGGTGCTTTAACTGTGGGAAACCTGGTCATTTTTCTCGCGATTGCAAGGAACCACCCAAGAATGCTCAAAGAGGTTCTACAGACAAGCCGGTGACTCAAGGTAGAGTTTTCACCCTTAGTGGTGCTGAAGCGAATCAGACTCCAGGACTCATGCAAGGTACTTATCTACTCAATGATCAACCTTGTAGAATTTTATTCGATTCAGGAGCCACTCATTCATTTGTGTCATTTGAATGTGTGAATCGTTTGAAATTGCCTGTGTCTGAATCACCCTATTATCTTAGGGTAGAGACCCCTACTAACTCTCCTGTAATCGCCTCAAAGGTGTGTCCTAATTGTAAAATTAGGATAGCAGATCGAGTCTTTCAGTTAGATTTGATCTGTCTACCTTTGTCCCAATTGGATGTGATTTTGGGTATGGACTGGATGGTTAGCAACCACGTAGTTATTGATTGTGCTAAGAAGACGCTTTTGTTCAAAGACCCAATTTTGGAGAAGTATCTCTGTTTGGTCTCTGCGGTTGAGCCGGAGAAAGGAGAAAAATCTGTGGAAGAGATTCCGATTGTAAGGGAATTTCCAGAAGTGTTTTCCGAAGAGATGCCAGGATTACCACCCTAGAGGGAGATTGAGTTTGGAATCGAGTTGATTCCAGGAACTGGTCCCATTTCTATTGCTCCTTATAGAATGGCACCACCTGAGATGGTCGAATTGAAGAACCAGATTGAGGAATTACTGCAAAAACAACTTATTAGGCCAAGTGTGTCCCCATGGGGTGCTCCAGTGTTGTTTGTCAAGAAGAAAGATGGAAGCCTTAGGATGTGTGTGGATTATAGACAGTTGAATAAGGTGACTATAAAGAACAAGTATCCTTTGCCAAGGATAGATGATCTCATGGATCAAGTGAGAGGAGCTTCGGTGTTTTCTAAGATCGATCTGAGATCTGGATATCATCAGATCAGAATCAAGGAGGAAGACATCCCTAAGACTGCATTTCGATCTCGATACGGACATTATGAATATGTTGTAATGCCGTTCGGATTAACAAATGCACCAGCCATTTTCATGGACTACATGAATCGGATTTTTAGACCATATCTGGATTCATTCGTGGTAGTTTTCATTGATGACATCCTGATATATTCTAAGAGTCTGGAAGAACATGCCGAACACCTTCGAGTAGTGTTGAAGATTTTGAAGGAGAAGCAACTCTACGCCAAAATATCTAAGTGTGAGTTTTGGTTAAAAGAAGTCCAGTTCTTGGGGCATGTGATCTCGGAAGGTGGCATAACAGTTGACCCAGCCAAGGTGGAATCAGTTTTGCAGTGGGTTCAACCAAAGACGGTCACTGAAGTCAGAAGTTTCTTAGGGTTGGCCGGATATTATAGAAGATTTATTGAGGGATTTTCGAAGATTGCATTACCCCTCACCAAGATGACTAGGAAGGATCAACCATTTGTATGGGATGAGAAGTGTGAAAAGAGTTTTCTGATGCTTAAGGAAAGATTAACATCCTCACCAGTGTTAATCTTACCTGACCCTCACAAGGAGTACGAAGTGTACTGTGATGCATCGGGACAAGGACTTGGGAGTGTCCTAATGCAAGAGGGAAAGGTTGTGGCGTATGCATCTCGTCAACTGAAAGTTCATGAGGTAAACTACCCCACCCATGATTTGGAACTTGCTGCAATAGTCTTTGCACTGAAGATATGGAGGCATTATCTCTATGGCACTACGTTTCGGGTGTTTAGTGACCATAAGAGTTTGAAGTACTTATTTGATCAGAAGGAGTTAAATATGAGGCAGCGTCGGTGGATGGAATTTTTGAAAGACTACGACTTTCAGCTTCATTACCATCCTGGTAAGGCTAATGTTGTAGCAGACGCTTTGAGCCGTAAAGCGATTTATGTGAGCTCCATGATGATCAAGGAAGCGGCTTTAATAGAAAAGTTACGGGATCTAAGCCTGGTGATGCAAGTGGAACCAAGTCAGATTGTGTTGGGTATGTTGCAAATTTCTAGTGAATTCTTGACTCGAATTCGAGAATTGCAACGTGAAGATCCGGAATTGTTAGAAAAGAGGGAATTGATGGAAAAAGGAAAGGAGTCAGATTTTTCAGAAGGGCCGGATGGAATTCTTCGTTTTAAAACGAGAGTTTGTATACCGAAGAACTTGGAGATTAGGAGGATGATTTTGGATAAGGCTCATAAGAGTCAGATGAGTATGCACCCTGGATCGACAAAGATGTACCAGGATTTGAAAAGCATGTTCTGGTGGCCTGGTCTTAAGAAGGATGTAGCAGAATATGTATCGTCATGTTTAATTTGCCAAAAGGTTAAAGTGGAACATCAGAAGCCTGGAGGGATGTTGCAGCCCCTAGATATTCCACAATGGAAGTGGGATAGCATTTCCATGGACTTTGTGACTGGATTGCCAAGGACAGTTGCAAACCATGATGCAATCTGGGTAATTGTGGATCGTCTTACTAAGTCGGCGCATTTCATTCCGGTGAATATGCACTATTCTTTGGAGAAACTGACCCAGATTTATATTCGGGAAGTGGTACGATTGCATGGAATACCATCCAGTATTATTTCGGATCGTGATCCGAGATTCATGTCTAGATTTTGGACAAGTTTGCATCAAGCTCTGGGGACGAGACTTAAGATGAGTTCAGCTTATCACCCTCAGACAGATGGGCAAACCGAAAGGACCATTCAAACTTTGGAGGACATATTGCGAGCGTGTGTGTTAGAAGAAAGAGGAAGTTGGGATCAGATATTACCACTCGTAGAATTTACATACAACAACGGATATCATACCAGTATCGGTATGGCACCGTTCGAAGCGTTGTATGGGAGAAAATGCCAAACCCCACTATGCTGGTTTCAAGTGGGGGAGAATTTACATCTTGGTCCGGATGTGGTGCAACAGACAACCGAAAGGATTAGAATGATTCAAGAAAAGATCAGGACTGCGGTTAGTCGTCAGCAGAGTTATTCGGATCGAAGAAGAAGACCTTTAGAGTTTGCAGAAGGCGACCATGTATTCCTCAGGATTGTGCCGCTGAAGGGTGTGAGTAGAGCACTGAAACCTCAGAAGCTGTCACCTAAGTTTATAGGTCCCTATCAAATCCTTAAGAGAATAGGACCTGTAGCTTACCAAATAGCTCTTCCGCCATCTTTAGCCAACCTGCACAATGTTTTTCATGTCTCTCAATTGAAAAAGTTTGTGCATGATCCAACCTCGATCCTTCAAATTCGTCCAGATGATTTAACCTTACGAGAAAACCTAACCTTTAAAGCTGGTCCAGTGAAAGTGGAAGATAGGAGGACTAAGCAGCTTAGAGGAAAGGAGATTCCATTGGTCAAAGTTATGTGGCAAAGCGGGAATGTATTCGAGTCAACCTGGGAATTAGAGGATCGAATGCGCAAGGATTATCCTGAGTTATTTTTGTAAGCTGAATTTCGGGGACGAAATTCCTGTTAAGTGGGGGAGTAGTGTAACACCCCAAATTTTCTCTTCCTGATGTAATACAATTGTGATTTATGAAAGATTGTTTTATAATTTCTTTCTTAATCATAATTATATTTCATAAATAAATTAAGTCTATGATAAGTTAGTATTAGTATGTGCGAAAGTAGAGAGTTATTGGAGCAAGAAGATAATATGTAAAAATAAGGTTTTTACATATTAGTCCCTGGAAGAGGATCTAGAAGCAATATTAGGAAGACTTTGGAGGGAAGGGCATTAAAATAAATATTTTTGAAAATTTGACCAAAACACTCGAGTATTCCTGGAAATACTCGAGTAATCGAGTCAGTGGAGGACTCGTTAGTGCGGTTGATGAGTCAACACACGACGATCCCCGAGTTTGACACGAAAACACCATGAGTACACGTTAAGGACCTTCGTGTCGAGTTGCATGACGAGTGGGAATGTCTATTTAAGCCTTTGGTTGAAGATAATGGAGGATTTGGTTGGTTTTTCTCTGAAAATATAGAGTTAGGGTTTTCAATTTCGTCTTCCACGTTCTCCTCTGATTCTGAGAGTTGAGTTGAGTGATACACATCATTGTAAAGCTCACATCACGAGCTTTACAAAGACCTAAGATTTGAGAGTTGTGGTTGCCTGAGGAAGGGGAATCGAAGCTCGAAAGTGAGGCGTTTTCTGTGGCCAAGTTCAGAAACTTGAAGCTTGGAGCTCACTTCCAGCTTGGATTGTGGTAAGCTCCTGGACCCTATGACCCTCAAATTCGTTTATACCTCTAGTTTAAGTTGCAGAGAATTGATTCTAATCATTTTCCCCAATTTTTAAAACGACTTTGTATGTTAAATTCTCTGGTTTTGGTGCTCTGTTCAAACTGTGGCTGCATGCAAAGGATTTTTGGGTTTGAGCATCTCCAGCCAATTTCTCTACAATTTCAGAGTTGAGTCACGAATTTGAGGTAAGGGTGAAGCTATTGATTCACTAGAATAAGAGTATATTGTGTGGAATTAGGTTGAGAGTCAATGAATGACTCTATGGGCATAGTTTGAAATAGGTTTGAGGCTTGGAGGCCTTTCTGGACTTAACTGAAGGTTTGGACATGTTTATTTGGTCACATGCAAGGTGTGCCAATGCTGAAAATGGAATGGATATATGTAGAATTGGAATTGGTATGTTAAGTTGTGGAAAATGCATTTTTATGCATAATTATGGATAAGCTGTGATTCAGTGTTAAATGTTGTTAATTCTGTGTTGGAACATGTTTAAAATGTGTAATGTAAGCTATATTGATCTTTGGTTTGGACTGGAATGGACTATAATCGAAATTGGTATGTTAAAACTTGAATTTAATGCTGTCTGTCTGCAAACACTCGAGTATTATGGGTAATACTCGAGTATTTTGCCTGTTTGAGAAATTAATTTTCTGGAAGACTCAAGAACACTCGAGTATTCATATAAAACACTCGAGTATTCTGGAAATTTTTAAAGTATATTTCTGGAAACGAAAGAACACTCGAGTCTTGCCTGGAACACTCGAGTACATGGTTGAATCTTTGTAAATTTAGTTCTGGAAACAAAGAACACTCGAGTACCAGGAGGAACACTCGAGTACTTTGATAAATCAAGAAAACACTCGAGTCTGGAGAAGTTTACTCGTGTATTTTTGGATCAGGACGGAAACACAATTTTACTTTTAACATACCTAATGGGATATCGATCAAGATCAATTATGCTTATGGAAATAAAAGTGTCATGTTCCAATAAAAGGACTCGGAAATTATTAACAACAGTTTAACCTACTGAAGGAATAATATTGGATGCACATAATAAGATTATTGGTTAATCTTGGTGTATAATTTTTATGTGCATACATGCATGGTGTAAGGTTGGGGATAATTCGGTGGTAATTGGCTCGATGACACATTTTGGTAATGTGGGCAGCATTTGGGAATGCTGTTACGTCTTGGTGACGTTGTGTGCACACTATCCGAGCAGTTCCACAATACATGTTGGTCATGTATGCGAATTATTGGAATGAACGTTCAATGGACAATGGAATTGGGAGACATGCATCATTACTCATAATTAATGGTATTAATATAAATGGAATACATTCATCTGCATTTACCTTTGCATTGGATATTTGTAACTGGCTATTGTTACATGTTTTATTTATTCTTATTCGATTATGTGAATTATGTGCTTACCCCTTATTGCCCATGTTAGGTGACGGCACGCTATCTAGCTTGCATCGAGTTGCGCCCGCTCCCTAGCGGAGTGTGGTACTACGAGGACCATCGATCCACATTTGAGGGTGAGGTGGAGGTGACTCTGTATCACCCCAACCCTTTGGCTCGTGTCCGTCCTCGTAGGTTTCGCATCCCTATTGTCTATACTTTGCATGTACCCCCTTTCTATACTTATCATGGATCACCCCCGACTCGACCTGCTCCTCGCTTCCACTCTTTCCGTTTTCGAGTTGCTACTAGATCTTACCCCTCTGCTTCTCGAGTGATTCGAGAGGAGACTCCTATACCTAGTCCGATGAGTCCGGTTCATGGGACACCCTCAGCGGACCCAGTGCCCAGTGGTGGGATACCCACTCAGTCGGAGGAGGTAGAGGAGGACCCGGAGGAGGGCGATGGTGAGGACGAGCCAGTCGAGCACTCCACTGGGAGCCAGTGGGGAGTTGGGGATCCACCAGGTGATGCATAGTATAGATGATTAGGATGTGGGACGGGTGGAGCAGCTGCTGGAGACTCTGGAGATCAGGCTATGAAGGAGGATCACTGGACCACCTTTGGAGATTTCACATTTTGCTCTATATATATATATTGTACATATTTTTGAGAGATCTCAGTGAGGTGGTCTTATCTTTAGTTTATATTATGGACTTGTATTTTCGTAAAACCTGCTATCTCGACTTTGACTTGGTTGTATGTGACTTTTATGGATGATGATGATATATATATATATATACCTACTCTTTTCCTATAAATAGTTTATGAATGTGAATTATCAAGTCAAGGTCACTATTTTCCGCTTACTCTGATAATTACGGTATTTCGCTATAATAAGAAATGTTTTCATAAATGACTAAGGAAAGGCTTTTAATAACCACAAATAAACACCAAGTTATTCTATAAGAATTAAAGAAGAAGTTTTATAATTATATCTCTACTCGAGCAAGTCCATACTTTCTATTTTAGTAACATAAGAGAACTCCTTTTAATAAAGTAGTACAATAAAAAGAGCGTGACATCCATTATAATCTTAAAACAATTACACATCCCTTCAGTTTGAAAATAATGTTCAACGCCCTATGTCGGATTAACATTATGCCGAGTATATCGGATTTCTAATTAATCGATGTATTGTTTAGTTTAGGGACAATTCAACCTCACTAAACAATAACTCAATTACTTAGAGACTGGACACAATTAACAGGATACTTTTAACAATCATCGTTCGGCATATCGGTCAACTTGCTATAATACAAATCATATTACCTAATTAAAATTATTAAAGATAACATAATAATTAAAAATCAATATAAACTATATTACAAGTTTAATTTCTAAATTAGTTTAATACTAAATAATTATTAACCATACTAGTATAATTAGTATTAGTATTATTATTATTAAAACACGCTATAGGATAATTAAAAGGGTATTAGAGATTTACCCTCGAAGACAGTTTTGGATGCCGGTTCGGTTAACCCGGTTCAAACACAGCAGAGAGGCTGGCCCCGGTAACGATGACGACGATACCGGCGTCGGTGACGATCCTTAGCAGCAACACACATCGGATCAGAGGGAGGAAAGAGGTGGTAGCGTGACTCCATGGCTGAAGCCACAAAGAACAGCGGTGGCAGCAGCAGCCAACAGAGGCGGCGGTGGCAAGCAACACCGGGAGAGAACGCAAGGCCCCGATTCGTGTTTCGTGCACGGCGGCAATAGCGAACGATGATGGTGGCGGCCGCGGCGTGACCGGAGGAGGGAGAACGTGCCTGGCGGCGGTCCAGAGAGGAGGAGAAGTCGCAAGGGAGAGAGAAGTCCGGCAGAGAGAGAGAGAGAGCTGGCGATTGGAGTCCATGAGAAGGAGAGAGAGCGGCTGTGAGAGGGAACTCGAGGGAGGAGAGAGAGAGACGGGTTGAAGGAGAGGCCAAGGTGGAGGCGGCCCGGGGCGGTTCCGGCGGTGGAGGTCGGAGGAGAGAGAGGAGGGTCGAAGTTGAAGGAGGAGGGGGACGAATGGGGGGTTTTGGGGGTTGAATGACCCCCAACGTGCCTTTTTATTTTTGCAGATCGCAGAATTTTCGCTTAAGCGAAGCATTTTCGCTTAAGCGAAGCCCTTATAGTGTGCCATGGAACCTATTTCGCTTAAGCGAAATATACTCGCTTAAGCGAGCTCTTGAGCTGTTGATTCTATGACATTTTCGCTTAAGCGAAATAATTTTCGCTTAAGCGAAAGCCTCAGATACTGCTACTTTATTTTTCTATTTTTCAGCTATTTTCTCCCAACTTCATATAGCCATAACTTCTTCGTTCACCGTCGGATCTTGCTCAAATTTGACGAGCAACTTCCTAAACATCATACCTTCATATCCAACGGTGGGAATTTTGTTTTGAGTCTTAAATATTTTATTTTGATTTTCTACCCTATGTTATGTTTTAGTACCGAATTATCTATTTTTCTGACCTGTTCCTAACTTCAATTTAACACTCCTTTCTTTTCTAACCTACTTGTCTTTGTTATTATTCTTTTCCAATGCTAAAATACTTCTTTTGAATACTTATTTATGGTTTATTATTATTATTATTTCAATTATCCCAAATTATTATTAATTCAATTATGCTTGGGTTTAAAATTCGGGATGTTACACATCGCCAAGTTCAAACGACTGAGGAAGTATGTTTCATAACAACCCGGATGGAAGGTTCAAATATGTGAAGTTTAGAATGGATTATGTCCGAACCTCTAGCCAGCTATCAAGTATTAATGCATAAGGAATTTTCACAATATTGGGAAACGTATGTGGAATTTATAAATACAATGGATGGGCATAAGAAGTTGGTAGAATGAATGTCCAAAACCAGTATAAGAGGGACTTGGGCAAAAAGGAAGTACTCAATTAGAAAAAAAAGGGAAAGGTAGTTGAGAAAATTAATTATGGAGGAATGACAAAATTAAAGGAACCCCGATCGTGAGAATTATAAAGTATGTTAATAAGAAGTAAGAGCTTGCCCAACTCCATGTGTAGGAAATGAGGTGCGTTACTTTGGACTAAGTAGTGGTACACCTATAAAGACCTTCAATTGCAGCTGTAGGAGACTGAGATTTTAAGTCGTCAGATTCAGTTAGGGTTACGAGTAAGGAGGGAATGGACGTCAAGCGAATTGAGTTCGGATGAGTGTCCAACATGTTAGGATGCGAGTTAGATCTATGTATAGGTAATCTGAGTTATCCTTCCTCTGATCGGAATTAACATAATCAATGTTTTCGATTGCGTTAATTAAACCGTTTGTAATCTGAAAACCTGAGATAATCTGTAACTGGGATTTCTATGATCAAAACCCTTATCACAGTTGGATGTGATAAATATCTTTGGACACTACAGATAGAAAAGATTAGTTAAGACAAACGGGATTAACAACCACCGGGATAGGACAAGTATTTGTCTCCCCAACGGAAATTTCCCTAGAATTGACAATCTGTTTAAGTCTGATAGTGACAATAACACTCCTTATCTGTAAGTTCATCTAACTTAAAGATAAATCGTATAATCTTTCTTGAGAAAGATTATATCTGTAAGGGATGATTTTATCACTGACAGTTAAAATATTAGGACTGATCACCCTAATGTTTATGACTATTAAGGAATAAAGTCATACAAATGATTCCTTACTCGTGCTTGAGTGATCAGAGTGCGCAACGGAACATGTTTTTTTTTCTCAAAAATATCTTTCGAAAACGTTTTAATTGAGGAATATATATATATATATATATATATATTTGAAAGTATTATTCGAAAAAGTTTTCTCGAAAAAGTTTATTTGGAAAAGCTTCAGTTTAAGCTTTACATTGAAACATCTTGTCCGAAATGATCAAAAGATTTTATTTGAATTAGTTACGAAATAATTTTCGAAGAAAAATTTAAGAAAACTCTTTTGTGAGAAAAGGAATTAATATAAGTCTTTAAACACAAAGGTGTTATTTGAGAAAGTTTTATTTGAAATATTTTGAGTCAGGGAATTTAAAGAAGTGTAAGAAAACTTTTTTTAATGGGGAAGGATTTTCCCTATGGATATTTTGAAAACATCAAAATAGTCTTTTATTTGATTTTGTGAACGTGTAATTTGGAAGAGTGAATTTCGGGGACGAAATTCCATTTAAGTGGGGAAGTAGTGTAACACCCCAAAACTTTAATCCCCGATTAATGAATAATTAATATAAATTTTATTATAATTAATTATTTCTATTTTTAATCTTTGATCAAAACCTGAGTTTATATTGTTAGAATTCATGTTGGTAATTATTTTATGCATAAATAAATATTTTGCATATTAGTCCTTGATTTGGGACCTAGAGGTAATTATTGGAAAGATTTTGGAGGGAAAGTAAATAAAATAATTATTTTTCAAAAATTGGGCAAAATACTCGAGTATTGCTCGGAAAACTCGAGTATTCTTGACAGAGTTGCTCAACGTTAGTGCGTTTTGGTGAGTCAGCACCGAGTTACCGCCGCCTTAACACGAAAACACCCTCCACAACACGTCCTTGTATGCGTGTCGACGTGCATGGGCATGTTCCTTGCCTATTAAAACCCTTTGAACTCAGATTGAGAGCCATTTTGCCAATTTGTTGATGAGTTTGTGAGTTAGGGTTCTAAAATCGTTTCCTTCTATTCTCCCTATGTACTTAGAATCAAGTAACAAATAATACACCAATACAAAACTCACATCACGAGCTTTGTATAGATATCAAGTTTGTGAGCTAAGAGTGAGTGTGGTGAAAGAATCAAGGCTTGGAAGGGGAAGCTGTTCTGCCAAGCCTTTGTCTGGAGCTCACTTTGATTCCAATTTTTGGTAAGCTCACGAGTCTTTTGAGTCTCAATTCGATTTCTTTGGTTCGTGTGTGTTGCATAGAGTCTATAAAAACTAAATTCCCCAATTTTTGTCTCTGTTTCATGTGTGAACCAATTCAATCTTGGTGCTGCACTCAAAACTGTCTTGCATGTGATGCTCAAAGTCATTTCTGGTGTTGGAGAGCTTTTTCTTTGGAATCCTCTGTTGGTACACGTCTGAGAGGTAAGGGGAAGTTGTTTTATGCACTAGATAGAGTTTAAATTCCATGATTTTCATTAAAGAGCCACCAAGAGGCTCTAAGGGCTTAGATTGAATAGGAACTTTGGTAAGGAGACCAATTCATGCTCTATGGTTGTTGTGAGCATGTTTTATATGATGCATGCAAGCTGTAATGAACACTATTTCATGAGTTTGTTGATTAATTTGCAATTTGAGGTATTAAGTTGTTAAATTGTATGTTTTATGTATTAACAATCGATTCTCTGCCAAATCTGTAATTTGATATGTGATAAGTGTTATAACATGTTCAATATATGGTATATGAACTGTTTTGATCATTGGTTTGGGTTAAAAATGTTTAGAAATGAAAATGGTATGTAAAAACCAAGTTTTCAGTCTGTTCTGTTTGATAAAACTCGAGTATATGGCTCGATACTCGAGTATTTCGTGATGCACCAGTGTGGAATTTTGGCGCACAACTCGAGTATCTGGCTTGGGACTCGAGTATTAACAGATGCAACAAGAGTCAAGTTTGATGAACGACTCGAGTAATGCATGAACTACTCGAGTATTTTGGATTGGTGAATGACTCGAGTATCTCATGAACTACTTGAGTATTTTCTTAAAAATCTGAAACCCAACTTTCTGAAAAGACATGAACAACTCAAGTATAATGATGAACTACTCGAGTAAAACTGGGAACTGATGAACTACTCGAGTGTTATGAATAATACTCGAGTATTTTAGTCAGAAACTTAAAGATACCATTTTCAATTCTAAGTCATTTTGTAAACACTTAAAGGACAACAAAATAAGTGATCCTGGACTTAAAAAGAAATTGATTGGCGTTATGATGTTTTCATTTGAGTAATGATACGTTGCTCGGGAGGCACGTAAGGTATTAATAAAAGAATAAAACATCAATCAATTCCTTTTTAACTAAGTAATGCATCCATTTTGGAGGTTGGATGGTAGGTCGTTTAACATGTTTTGGTAACATGTGGAGGGCCTCTGGGAGTGCCAATACGCTTGCTTGATGACACGTTGAAGACGTGGTCGGCTTAGTGGATGCCGATATGGTTACACCGTTTGGATGACGGTCCGTTTGGATGACGGGATGTGCTCGGGTGGCACGGGTTCCAAGCTTGTCGTGTACATTCTTGGTGAATGTATGAAATGTTGTATACCTAGGAATACAACGCACCTGTAGGGTCTGCCGACCTGACACGGATTCAAGCCTTGTCAGAGGGATTCTCTAAAGGCACTTCCCTCGGTTCACTTAACATGAACGTCCCTCGCTCGGACTCATGGACTCCTAGCATACCCAAAGGACCAGGCTCGGACTTGATGGAACCGAGCCTCATCATCGGTCCTCAATCCATCAGGCTTGAGACTTTAGGCCGAGACATACCGTCGGCTCGCGGATAAGCTCAGACCCACCGAGGCTTCTTATCCCTTCCGCAAATCACTCCTAGATTCTCGCAACAGCCTAGATATGAGATCTTCAGCTGATCCTATCCGGATTCTAAGAGCATAATCCTCCGATATTATCTCACAGAATCCTGGTTCAGCTCAACCCTGATACAGGGCCCAGACGGCCCATATCAGCCTCCTCCAAACCTTATAAATAGCTCACTACAGCTAGGGTTTCAGGTACGTACTCTCATCCCTAAGTTGACACTCTGCACACATGTTGACTAGGGAGAACCTGCTTTTCCCAACTGGAACTGCAGAAATACCATAAGTCACACATTAACTCTTGATCCTCTCTAGGGCTCCTGATTCCATAGTCTTGAGCACTTAGAGGGTTAAGGACATCTAGTGTTCCAGGACACTACATTGGCGCCGTCTGTGGGGATCGACTAACCAGTATTCCCATAACCACTGTTGTAACATCCTGATTTCTTTAACATTATAAATTATAAGTTTTATTGAATTAAATAAATGTTCCCTAGAATTTATCATTTAAGTGTTGGGTATTTTCCTAAAATGCTTTATTTTAATTAGGAAAGAATATTTAATTATATTTTAAAGTGAACTCTTTTAAAGATAATTAACATATGAAAATAATGCTAAACATTTTTAATACTTTACTTAACCTTTATATATTCAATAATGAATTACGTTTAGTGTTTTTAAATATTTAACTTTATGACATTCTCAAAAATATATTTGTTTATTTGATTCGATGACTAGATTCTATTTTTTTTTAGAATGCTCTTAAAAAAAATATAATCACCCTCATTGAAGGATATACTTTTTATATTTTCCTCAATTTGGACATACCAATATTAAATTACTTCGTAAGTAATATAAATTATTAACTTTATGATATCCCTTTATGTGATAGTATGATATTTAATTCCTTGTATTAGATTCCCTTCAAATAATAATAATGTTGATTTCTATTTACTAAATTAATAAATAAATAAAAAAAAAGTATTTGTTATAAAAAAAGAAGAAGAAGATGTGTGCTGTGTGAAGGGGAGGGGGAAAACCCTAACACCTTCCTTGGTTCAGCCGCCCCTTCCCTCACCCTCCTTCCTCCGTCCCTTTCCTCTCTCCCTCCGATCCCTGTCGCCAAGCCACAATCACCACCGCCCAAAGTCCCTCTCCCTCCTTCTCTCCTAGCCTCTTCCATTGCAGCGGTCTCTCTCCCCCATGCTTGCGATTTCTCTTTCTCTCCTTGGTTTTATCTTTGCGTCGCTGTCCAAGCTCCATTGCCGCCGTCACTCGCGAGCCCCAGCCGTCCGTCGTTGCTGGGCTCTTCTCCATCAAGCTCGCGACGCGTGCTTGTTCTCCCTCTTGTCGCGAACAGCGACGCCCCTTTTGGCCAGAACAAATTGCCGCTGCCGTTGCTAGTTGTTGCTCGCTGCTGCTGCCATGGAGGCCGCCGCTGTCAAGGACGACATTCACCTCCTCTTCGCCGTGTGTGCTTTGCTGTGGGTTCAAACCAAGCCGTCGCCAGTGAAGTTGTCGCGGTGCATCAATACGTTGCATCAGAACCGTGCCGTTATCGTCACCGACGCCGGTCGTGGATGCCGTGGTTGATGTGAAGAGGTGATACTGTGAACCACTTTACCTTGCTATGAACCAGTCTGAACCGAAGCCGTTTTTGTCCTCCCTGCTACTTCAAAATTCATATTTGAGGGTAAATCCCTAATACCTTTTTAATTGCTATGTGTTATGTTTTAATAATAACAATGATACTAATACTAATAGTAATACTAATTTTAATATTAATTAGTGATAACTATAACATTAAGTTGTTTTTGAATGTTTATGTTGTTTTAGAAAATAAATAGTATTTGAATTAAGTATTAAGTTTTAATTTTACTATTTAAACTATTATTGATTATTGATAATGATTTTGATTAGTTACTCCGATTTGTATAATACCGAGTTGACCATTATGCCGAACGATGAGTTTAAAGGGTATTTTAGTTAAATGTGCTGGGTCCCTAAGTAAGTGAGCTGTTGTTTAGCTTAGTGGGATTGTCCCTAGGCTAAATCATACCTCAGTTAATTAGGAACCTGAGATATTCGGCATAACATTAATTCGAGTCAAAACGTTGAACATTAGTTTCAAATTGAAGAGAAGAGCAATTATTTGAAAGTTATAATTGTGACTTGGACTTATTTTGAACCGTGGACACTTCTTTTTAATTCGGAATTAATAGTGTCAAGTACCGGCATTTGATTTTGTGGCTTGAAGCTAAAACAACTCAACTTTAATGTATTTTCAACAAAAAGCGGTACTATCTTATTGAAGGGACAACGGTTTTAATTTCATTTGACTATGATTTATGAATTTTAAGTAAACGATTTCGAACTTGGCTTGCTTCGATTTCCAAACTAAAGTTCCCTTTTTGTAAAGCTTCAACGTGTTAACTTTAATATGATTTTTGACGCGTTTTCACATTTGCTATTAGTTTACTAATTTATTTTTAATGTTTGGTTTTGAGAACACCGAATGGTTCCTTATTAACACTTTGTTAGATTGTCTTGCATATAATGGGAAGTATATATTTTCATAATGTATGAATCAAACCACTAATCCAATAATGATATTAATATAGTGTAAATAAAAAGGATTAAATGATTGTTGCTTGTCACGTGATTAAGACTTTGTGCGTTATATTGATTATTATTTATTTTCTATAATATGATTAGACGACGAAGGAGCTTGAGAACATGTCGCCACGTGTAAGCAATGGGATAGGATACTTTTGGACAGTGTCGCACAAAAAGGAGCGTGTGACATTCCGTATTTTCCTAACTAAAATAAATAAGTTTTCATCAAAGAGAAATTTTGAGATATTATTTTACAAATGATTTTAAATGAATATTTTATCCGACTGCGTAATCAATTTTCGATTTTCTGGAATTTGGTAAACAAAGATTTTTATAGAATTCAAGCAAATGATTTTATTGGGTTTGGAATAATTCTATTATTTGTGATTTCATTTGAGAAATGAATCTCTTTGTGCATTTTTATGGACTTAACCTAATTAATTAAAGAATTGATCTAAAAAGAGTTTTGATTCCATGATGAATCCTTATGTTTTGAAATTTGATTTGCTTGTGTGTGTGTGACTTCGTGTGCTTGATTGTTTAAGGTTCCATTAAGATTTTGTTTTATTGATTTCATGGAAAATTATTTTCTCTAAACTTCAAAGAAATCAATGTCCAAGTCGTCCTGACCTAGAATCATTCCTAGAAACCCTAATTAGTAGCCTAACCGTGGATAAAACCCTAATCGAGCTCTTAATCCTTGATTGAGTGCTTAATTATTTCTTGAAACCCTAAACCCTCAAGATTAGGGAGCTAATCCAAGATTAGTTTTTCCTTAATCCCATGATTAAGTTTTTGATTATCACCTTAATCCTTGATTAAGCCCTAATCACTGAGGATTAGTGGACTAAACCTAGATTAATTAACCTAATCCTACCCTAATCATGATTAGAACCCTAATTAGTGCCTTAAACCTAATTAACTAATCTAACCACCCAAAGGCTCCATGTGGCCGAATTCTAGCATGCATGGCTTGGCCACCAAGCTTATTCCTTTGATCAACAAGTGGCATGCCCTTGGTCAACACCATGACCTCACCTACATGACATAAGCATGACTTAATTGGAGAAGAAAAAGTGAAGAAGAGGAAAGGAGGAGGAAGGAGCCGTGGGAAAAAGACTAAGACCAAGGAAATTGCATCAAAGCCCTCCATGCAAACCCTTCTTGGCAAATAAGAGAAATAGAGAAAGATAAAAGAAAGAGGGACCAAACCGTGTGAGTGAGTGAGTTGTTTCATTCCATCATTCTTCATTCCTACATCTTCATCATTTCTAGTTCCCCCATCAACACAAACAACAACAACAACCCACACCAACATACACTCTCAAAACCGTGAGAGTGAAGAGAGAATGATCAAGACACATACACTCCTCTTGTTTCCATTTCCTTCATTTCTTTCCAAAACCAAACACACAACACTAAGAGCACCATCAAGCTCTTAGTGAGAAAGTGAGAGAAAGAGAGTGGCCGAACTTGAGAGAGAAGGAGAACTAACCCAAAATCCTTCACAACCTAAGCAAGATCAAGCTAAACTAATGGAGAAGAGAAGGAAAAACCATGGACCTTAGAAAGGAGATGAGTGAACCGTGAGGAGAGGAGAAAAACAAAAGATTTTGGACTTGATTCTTTAAAACTTTTAATTAAGTAAGGACCTTGTTCCATGATCTTAAAAGTTTAAAACCCTTTTCTTTGATTCTTCGTTTTTCATGATTTCCTTCTAAAGCCTTGATTTTGTTTGAAAAGTGTTGATGCATGATTATTTTTGTGTTAGATCTAGTGATTTCCTCTACATGCATGTTGATTTCTAAACTTGATCTTGAAGTTTTGATTAAGAAAGTGTTTTCTCTCATGATTTTAAGTTTTCCTCTTTGAAGTGTTTTTGAAAAGAAATTAATTCTTGAGCTTTCATAAACGATTTTCCAAAGACCTAATGTTTGTGATTTCGTGCATGTCAAGATCCATGTCTAAACTATGATTTGTTTAATGTTTGAGTCTTAATGTGAAGACCTTTGTGAATGATTGAATTTTCCCTAATGATTTTCTTTATGGAGGCTACGGTTTGTTGTTGTTGTGAGTGAAAGTTTGATTTTCTTTTGTTTGATCTCTTGCATGTTATGATCTTGAGATTTAATGATGTGTGATGTTATGATGATGGTTACGGTTTGCATGTATAAATGAACAAGATTAAGATTTTCTTAAGCTTAACTAATGAATGTGCAATTTCCATGGACTTTATGTTAATCTTAAGTGTTTAATGTGAAATAAAAATTGCTTAGAGACCTATGTGTGCTCACGGTTTCATGAGTAAAAATATGCTAGGATTATGTTTGTACTTGCTTGATACACTATGTGAAGTTGTTTTTAGAAGCCTTGAACCTTTGAAGATGTTTTTGAGAAAAACTAGTTAAGGTCACGGTTTGGACCTTAGCTTTTGAGTTAAGTTATCTTGAATAAATATGTGTTGGCTTCATGCAACTACGTTTTGAATTGTGTGTATGAGTATATTATTGATTTTCATAAAAATAAATGAATGAACAAACTTGTTGAGTAAAATAATGTTGTGCTGAAATCTTAATTTAAAAGTAATTATCTTGTAAGAAACTTTGAGAAACAATAGTTATACTAATTGGATTGCCTTGGAATTTTAATATGTGATCCTTGATGCTATTTAAATGAGTTCTGGGAAATTTTAAGGAATTTGAAATTGTTTTGGCATTTTAAACGAATTTTGGTTGTTCGGTGTTAATTATAGAAATCTAAGGTTTTTAGTGAAAAAGAATTGGATAAGTAATACTTGTATATGTTTGATGATTCTGAAATTTGAAAA
This sequence comes from Crotalaria pallida, assembly GCA_037953625.1. Taxonomy (NCBI): domain Eukaryota; kingdom Viridiplantae; phylum Streptophyta; class Magnoliopsida; order Fabales; family Fabaceae; genus Crotalaria; species Crotalaria pallida. The sequence goes on from CM075651.1 coordinate 53,023,891, forward strand.
CTATTTTAATTAGGTTAAACTGATTGTCCCTGAATTTTCACATGATTTTTGGAGTTGGTTTGTTAATTGAAATAGAGTCATTTTGGTGAAAACGATTTCGGAAAAATAAGTTTTCAAGGAAAAACCTAAACAGAGTTTTCTTACCTAAGATACTCTAAATTTCTTGAAATTTTTATGGTAGCTCCTTAAACATGTCGTGTGACTCTCTGTAAAATTTGGGGTGATTTGGAGTTGGTTTGATATTTTTACCAATTGAAAAACAGTGAACCGTTTGGTTCGGATTTTCCAGACCTAGTGACTAATTTAATTGAAAACGTCTAACTTTCGCAACTCAAAATAATCTGAAATTTTTATGAGATGATCTTGATTGTGTAAGGAAGCTTTATACCAATTTTCATGCAATTCGGGGTTGAAACACTATTTTTAATAATGGCATTTTGGCCTCAGGTCAGCAACAGTTCCATCATGCTTTTTATGCAAAATCTGATTGGAAACCTAACTTAAGATTGTTCAAATGACTTGGAAATTTTATATGATTAACTTTAACCTATATTGGTATGTTCTGGAAGTTTTGAGAATTAAACAAGCTGATTTGATGTAGTTTTAAATTTTATCTTTTGTGCTTTCCCGTGATTGAATAAAAAGCTTTATTTAAGTGTTTTTGACAAACATGAATTTTGTGCTTTGTTTTGTGACTTGGATGTACTTGTATAATGATTATTATTTCTTGAAATAATTGAATGAGTGATTACTTGATGGTATGTTTAGACTATGCATGAGTGAGTTTGCAAGACAATTGTCTACGGTGTTTCGGTCTAGGCTATTTGTTTGAGATTATGACTTGAGAGTGTACTATGTGTTACGTGCCAAAATGATTTGTTTTAGATGATTCATTCTAATTGAACTTCTTTGTTTAAGTGTTATGTTTGAAAATAAATCATTTTCAGATACTTAATTTAACATGGAACATTAAATAGATTAAAGAACAATTTTTCGATGTTTTCGAACCTTGGTTATGGCTGTCCGGAATGGACCAACAACCAATTCATTTATTTAAAGTGTTTGGATGAGTATGATTTCATTTGTGTGTGCCTATATGTTTTATTACTTTATTTGGTTGAGAAATTATTGATCAAAATGTTTATTAAATTGTTTTCAAGATGCTTAGCTTGTTTCTGGATTTAAATTGGTTTTGAATAATGAAAAATGAACTTGGGACTTAGCATGTGATGCTGTCCATAATTTTTATAAGATGTATTTCTTGTTTTGAAATGTTTTCAAAACGATTTGAAGTAGAGTTTTTAATATAAGATGAAGTTGGATTTCAAAAATGACATTTTTCGATGTTTTCGGGATCGAGCGAGCTGCTGTCCAGGACGGACCAGCAACCGATCCATTTATTTAAATTGATTTCTTATAATGATTTCAAAGTATTTAAAGTACGGTGAAAGTGGAATTTGATTTTGAGAAAGTCTTGATGTTTTACGATTTTCTGACAAGAAGTAAAAGGAGTTTTCGAAAACGCGCTTTAAGTTTAAGTATGGCGATTATTTAGATAGACTAGTAACGTTAGTGTCTCCTATCTAGTACGAGGTGCGTATAAGTCAGGAAGCTGGAGCAGCTGACAGTTGGGAGATCCCGCAACGATTTCGGACGAGGTATTTGCTGGAGTTGAGGTGAGAGAGAAGCTTCCCTAAGACACCGTGGTATTTAGGTGATCTATTAGGACACTCCGTACTCTCTCAAAGTCGGAGTAAAGGTCTAACGTAGTTAGTAGTATACCCGATAAATTGTGTGATTGTTTGTATCGAGGTATACGAAGACTCAGACCTATACCATTACATGGTATTGATTGGTTGAAATATTTGTTTATGTTGAGTTATATTGCTGCTTATATTGTCATTGCATGAGCATATTGCATCATCCCGCGTTATAAGATAAGAATAAAAAAGACATAGAAAGACTATAAGAATCCCCCGACGATTAGAGTAAGACTCTAAGGGAAGGAACACGCGGTGGAACCGGATGATGCTGACACGCCGAGTACGTGGATCGAGCTGACAACGTGATTATGACGACAATGCTGTGAACATGGACGCAATGACTGAGTGTCTACAAAGATGGTTTCCACATGGTCGTAGCCATGTGTCGATGTGGTTTCCTCATGGTCGTAGCCATGTGTTGATATGGTCTCCACGTGGTCGTAGCCATGTGTCGAGAATGTTTCCACGTGGTCGTAGCCATGTGATGATGATGCTTTCATATGGTCGTAGCCATATGTTGAATGTGCTCCATATGGTCGTAGCCATATGTTGAGAATGCTTCTGAGTGGGTCGGGGCCCGTCAGAACAGCTGTTGATATCCTGCACATGGTCGGAGCTATGTGCCGAATGTGATTTCGGATGGGTCGGAGCTCATCAAATATAGTAGTCGAGTCCCATCAGAGGCAACCCGCATATGGTTGGTGCTATATGATGGAGGACACTTAGGATGGGTCGACAGTAGGACAAATTGAATAGAACCCTTTCGTCCTAAAACCCTTACCCGAAGTAGTGGAGAGGAAGATACGGTGTTTACCTGCATGGTAATCACTTGATGATTGGGATAGGGGAAGGCAATGACGATGACTCGTCAAGAAGCTTAAAGAGGAGTCTGTCTAGACGGGAAAAGCTACAGGGGACCTGGGTTGACCATCCCGGGTAGGGGTGAGTAGTCCAGTGTCGTAGTTGAAGTACTGCATGATCACTAGACAGATGACTGACGCCCCTTGACTAAATCAGGATCAGAAGAGGGATGCTTGAACTCGGTGGAGGTTGACGCCCCTTGTCATGACATTATTTTCCCGGGCATTTTATATTATATTTTGGCGTAGTCTCTTGAAGCCGGAGTGGTAGAGATCCTGTACTTCTGATTGCTTCCGACTAGGAAGATGGATTCGAGGAGATGTAAACCTGAACCTTAAACCCTAAAGCTTGAATTCTGATACGATTGACTTTTGATATGTGATCTATGAGACTTCGGCTTTGAGAAAGCGATACGATAAGAGATTCGACTTTGCGAGATAAGATGTTTAAGAGACACGATTGTGTGAGGCAGATTAATTAAGAGAATTCCCCAATGAAAAGATGAGACGTTAGTTAGTGCGACGATTGCATCGCATCCTCATGCATCATGCATAATTATATGATGTATTGTTGTGTTGTGAATGTGTATCGTTGTGTGTTTGTATCGTCTTAATATTTTGCCTATCGTAAACCCACACCGTCGACGATACGTCGTTCGGAATGCTTACTCTCTCTGTCTTTCCCTTCCCTGTGGACTTCGGTGTCGATGTCCACAGGTGATAGAGTAAGTAGATTTCCTTGAGAGTCAGTGCTTCAAGCGTTGGGCTACGAAGACACGACCGTGATGGAGTCTCAAAGAAGAAGAAGGCTCAGCTCGACTCGAGGATTCGATGGTGGATGATTCAACTTGCTGAGGAGCATCACGTTAGCGGAAGCCTGCTGTTACGGTGTCTATGTCCAAGTATTGTACTCCCTTACCAGGTACTTAGACATCATTAGTTGTATCCACATGTGCACCCGAAAGATTTTTTATAAAGCTGGACAATCAATATTAAGTTTTCCGGTTAGACATAAATGAGATGGGCTTTCTAAATGTGATTGTGAAAACGAGTTTCAAAGTGCGATGTTTCGTAACATCTCGGTTTGGAGCTTGAAGTATAACATGAGATATGAGAATCCAATTTATGTTGCAAATTATCTGACGAAAGATTTTGGAACTTGGAGATTCTCATATCCATGTCATGCTTCAAAAAAAAAAATTGGCCCAAATTTTCACTATATTAATTAAAGAAATTTTATTTTCAAGTTGTCAAATCGGGGTGTTACAGAGCGTGTCTTTGGAAAAGCAAGGTAAGGGAGTGGATATAGTGAGCATTGGTTTGTTCTAGGGAATAGGTTCAAATTAGTTCATAAGAGCTTGCTAGGATTTATATGTTATTTCGATGTTATTAAATCCCTAGGATTATGAAGGAATAGAGTAGTTTGATTTAATTAAAGAAATAAAAAGTAAACCTTGAGAATGCATAGAAATTGGTATGTATTAATGCTAAATGCTCTTTATAGTAAATGTTGATTGAATTGGTGAATATCTGTTAATGTGAGCAATTGATCTAATTTTGTGAGTTATTTGGAATAGATGTGGATGTTACTTTTATGTGATAATGCAAGTAATGTTGCCAATGATTCTAAGTGTGATGATTGTTGAATATAAATAAATGGAATTATAAAAATGATTGAAGTTGCAGCTATGATTGATCCTTGGGATACATCGACCCATTAGGTGCCCTGTTAGGCGACAAGTTACCCATTAGGCACAAGTTACCCAATCCAGGTGCAAGTTACCTATTAGGTCCCGTAAATGCCCCGTTAGGCGGGTGTATCCAATGGATCAATCATGCTGCACAATAATAAAAGTCTTGAAAATAGAAAATGCGAATGTGATGGTAAAAGAGTTGAGATGTTGTTTTTAGTCCTAATTGGTGTCAACCGTGGCCTAATAGGTGGAAAGTTACCTGGTTTGGGTGAAAGTCCTAGTGGGTGTGAAATGCCTAACTGGTGCGCTAATCCCTAATGGTAAAGAAAAGATAAAACGATTTAAAAGATGATGAGATGTGTGTATGCTGTCCTCTGACCGTGGGGAGACATACGATGTTATTCGGGTATGTTAGCCTCTGATTGTGAGGTGACATACGGTGTATGATTTCGAAAGAGTGTATGACTTATGGTTATGAGTTGAAAACTGATAATATGAGTAAGTGAAGGTAATGAAAATGGAAATAAAAAGATGAAAGGTGAAACAAAATGATAAGAAATGAGATATATAAATGAAATCTGAAATGGATTGCCAAATTGTGAATGCATGATAATTGCCTGTGAATAAATTGTGCTATATGACCTAATTGATAATTGTGTCTGGCTTAGTGGGTAATTATGTCTAATGAGAAACTGCTTTCCTATTTCATGTGCAATGCTCACTCCCTTACTATCCTTTACAGGTACAAAGATTGAGATTGCACTATTACTGGCCGAGCAGGAGTGCACTCCACACCGTGGAGTGTAATTTAGTTTAGAGTGTATTATGGTCATTTTATTATAATTAATCTATTTTGGGTTTTTGAAATAATCTAATCACTGTAAGCCCGAGTTTGTTATATGTCGTTGTTAGGGCTGGTAAAGTTAATTATTATATTTAGAAGTTAAAATGTTTTTCTGGATTGTACTGGTTTGACAGGTGAAAATTTTAAATTTTTGGGAAGTCCGATAAACAGAGGAAACTTTGTCGGATTTTCATTAAGTTTTAAAACAAAATTTTCAAGTCCTAAGTAAAAATCAACTTAATTATTAGTAATTAAACTATATAATTGTGAGGGTGTTACATTATGGTATCAGAGCAGTTTTCCTCGGCATTGGAGTTTGGACTCACAACTCCTAGGGTTTACTCACCAAGCGAGTAGCCAATAGACAGTTATATGTCTAAGTTAGTTAAATTAGGAATTAGGACTTAGAATAATATCGCTAATTCATAGTTGATTTCTTGGTGTTTGTTTCAAACTTCACCAAGTGTTTAAAATGAATTTCCCCATTTGTTGTATTGTCATACTTGGAAAACGTGTAATTGTCAAAACTAAGGGCAGTGAAAGATCCCAACGGGCCAGGGCATGCTAGCTGCCACCCCAACAGGAAGGATTAACCCTTGGTATTGAATTAAGAGCACGAATTCCAATGGTGACAATTTAGACAAAATAATTCCAATGGCATTTCTGTACATTTAAAACCGTGAATTAAGTCGTGTCACTCTCCTCAATCATGATTCTGTTTCTGTTGTGCAGAACCTTAACATTGGTTTTGCGTCTTGAACCTTTATTTCTTCGTTCAAATCTTAACATCTTAGATATTAATTGTTGAATCTAGAATTCATCCTCCTGCGAATATCAATCGATTGTGAATGGTTTTTATTAATGCATGATGCACTTGCTAATGTACAACTTGTTGAGTACGTTGCAACCATCATTCTTATTTCTATGCGAACACTTGAATTCTAAACCAAAAACTTACCTATTCTTGTTCTTGCATGGGTTGGATCTTACATACACCCATGGCCTTTTGATATCGAATAGAATTCCTCTATTGTCATCGATGGTCAAATTTCTATTCTTAATGAATAAGATTCCTTGTGGTTCAAACGTAATTGGAGAGTCGTTAGTTCTTCCTTTAATCCCGTCTTAGCTATGAAGGCATAATGCAGTTGCAACTTGACAAGTTGACCCTTGAACTTGTCTTGGTAAAGTAATCCTTATCCTCTCTTATACGCCAATAAATTCAATTGCTTGGTGATTCTTTTCAATTCCAATTGCATCGTGATTGTCATAGACTCGAATTGTCTCTTGCAAAGTTTAAAATACATACTTTCTAGTTTTAATACGCTCCAAGTAACATGCAACCCTTTTCGTATGACCTATGACTGCATGAGCATGCTTATTTCGGGTCATGACTCTAACGCTTTTGATAGTGGTGACTCTTGAGACATTGTCCTTACTCTTTAATACTTTGAAAATTATTATTTTTGATAATCTCCCGATTTGTCTAATCCTTAGATTTGATTGACACTTTCCTGAGTCTACTATATATCATGTTTCTCAAATGTGTAGTCCACAAACATTCTTATCCTATCTAGAATAAGGTTGTTATCCAAGAAAATTGATGTCCCATGTTATCGTTCTATTGTCTAATTGGCGATCCGAGACGATCAATTACCTTGTTCCTTGATGGGTTGTTTTGGATTTCGCCTTACTTGATTAATTATTCTATGCCTTGTGAAGAATTTAGTAAACTCGTGGAATTTGACATCGGAATTGATCAAAACTTTGTTCGGAACGACGAAGACGCATCAAAGACTAGACAATGCAAGAACGACCTCAGTAAAAGGAAGAAGTTTACCTCTTGTCTTATGAGTTAAATTAAGCACCTTGTTTGTTATAGCTGGCTAAGTTTATTGGAATGATACTCAGGGATTCTCGAATCCTAACCTTACGGTTTTCCCTAATCAAATTTCGAGGACGAAATTTCTTTTTGGGGGGAAGGATTGTAACATCCTGATTTCTTTAACATTATAAATTATAAGTTTTATTGAATTAAATAAATGTTCCCTAGAATTTATCATTTAAGTGTTGGGTATTTTCCTAAAATGCTTTATTTTAATTAGGAAAGAATATTTAATTATATTTTAAAGTGAACTCTTTTAAAGATAATTAACATATGAAAATAATGCTAAACATTTTTAATACTTTACTTAACCTTTATATATTCAATAATGAATTACGTTTAGTGTTTTTAAATATTTAACTTTATGACATTCTCAAAAATATATTTGTTTATTTGATTCGATGACTAGATTCTATTTTTTTTAGAATGCTCTTAAAAAAAATATAATCACCCTAATTGAAGGATATACTTTTTATATTTTCCTCAATTTGGACATACCAATATTAAATTACTTCGTAAGCAAAATAAATTATTAACTTTATGATATCCCTTTATGTGATAGTATGATATTTAATTCCTTGTATTAGATTCCCTTCAAATAATAATAATGTTGATTTCTATTTACTAAATTAATAAATAAATAAAAAAAAGTATTTGTTATAAAAAAAAAAGAAGAAGATGTGTGCTGTGTGAAAGGGAGGGGGAAAACCCTAACACCTTCCTTGGTTCAGCCGCCCCTTCCCTCACCCTCCTTCCTCCGTCCCTTTCCTCTCTCCCTCCGATCCCTGTCCCCAAGCCACAATCACCACCGCCCAAAGTCCCTCTCCCTCCTCCTCTCCTAGCCTCCTCCATCGCAGCGGTCTCTCTCCCCCATGCTTGCGATTTCTCTTTCTCTCCTTGGTTTTATCTTTGCGTCGCTGCCCAAGCTCCATTGCCGCCGTCACTCGCAAGCCGCAGCCGTCCGTCGTTGCTGGGCTCTTCTCCATCAAGCTCGTGACACGTGCTCGTTCTCCCTCCTGTCGCGAATCGCGACGCCCCTTTTGGCCAGAACAAATTGCCGCTGCCGTTGCTAGTTGTTGCTCGCTGCTGCTGCCATGGAGGCCACCGCTGTCAAGGATGACATTCACCTCCTCTTCGCCGTGTGTGCTTTGCTGTGGGTTCAAACCAAGCCGTCGCCAGTGGAGTTGTCGCGGTGCATCAATACGTTGCATCAGAACCGTGCCGTTATCGTCACCGACGCCGGTCGTGGATGCCGTGGTTGATGTGAAGAGGTGATACTGTGAACCACTTTACCTTGCTGTGAACCAGTCTGAACCGAAGCCGTTTTTGTCCTCCCTGCTACTTCAAAATTCATATTTGAAGGTAAATCCCTAATACCTTTTTAATTGCTATGTGTTATGTTTTAATAATAACAATGATACTAATACTAATAGTAATACTAATTTTAATATTAATTAGTGATAATTATAACATTAAGTTGTTTTTGAATGTTTATGTTGTTTTAGAAAATAATTAGTATTTGAATTAAGTATTAAGTTTTAATTTTACTATTTAAACTATTATTTATTATTGATAATGATTTTGATTAGTTACTCTGATTTGTATAATACCGAGTTGACCATTATGCCGAACGATGAGTTTAAAGGGTATTTTAGTTAAATGTGCTGGGTCCCTAAGTAAGTGTGCTGTCGTTTAGCTTAGTGGGATTGTCCCTAGGCTAAATCATACCTCAGTTAATTAGGAACCTGAGATATTCGGCATAACATTAATTCGAGTCAAAACGTTGAACATTAGTTTCAAATTGAAGAGAAGAGCAATTATTTGAAAGTTATAATTGTGACTTGGACTTATTTTGAACCGTGGACACTTCTTTTTAATTCGGAATTAATAGTGTCAAGTACCGGCATTTGATTTTGTGGCTTGAAGCTAAAACAACTCAACTTCAATGTATTTTCAACAAAAAGCGGTACTATCTTATTGAAGGGACAATGGTTTTAATTTCATTTGACTATGATTTATGAATTTTAAGTAAACGATTTCGAACTTGGCTTGCTTCGATTTCCAAACTAAAGTTCCCTTTTTGTAAAGCTTCAACGTGTTAACTTTAATATGATTTTGACGCGTTTTCACATTTGCTATTAGTTTACTAATTTATTTTTAATGTTTGGTTTTGAGAACACCGAATGGTTCCTTATTAACACTTTGTTAGATTATCTTGCATATAATGGGAAGTATATATTTTCATAATGTATGAATCAAACAACTAATCCAATAATGATATTAATATAGTGTAAATAAAAAGGATTAAATGATTGTTGCTTGTCACGTGAGTAAGACTTTGTGCGTTATATTGATTATTATTTATTTTATATAATATGATTAGACGACAAAGGAGCTTGAGAACTTGTCGCCACGTGTAAGCAATGGGATAGGATACTTTTGGACAGTGTCGCACAAAAAGGAGCGTGTCTTTGGAAAAGCAAGGTAAGGGAGTGGATATAGTGAGCATTGGTTTGTTCTAGGGAATAGGTTCAAATTAGTTCATAAGAGCTTGCTAGGATTTATATGTTATTTCGGTGTTATTAAATCCCTAGGATTATGAAGGAATAGAGTAGTTTGATTTAATTAAAGAAATAAAAAGTAAACCTTGAGAATGCATAGAAATTGGTATGTATTAATGCTAAATGCTCTTTATAGTAAATGTTGATTGAATTGGTGAATATCTGTTAATGTGAGCAATTGATCTAATTTTGTGAGTTATTTGGAATAGATGTGGATGTTACTTTTATGTGATAATGCAAGTAATGTTGCCAATGATTCTAAGTGTGATGATTGTTGAATATAAATAAATGGAATTATAAAAATGATTGAAGTTGCAGCTATGATTGATCCTTGGGATACATCGACCCATTAGGTGCCCTGTTAGGTGACAAGTTACCCATTAGGCACAAGTTACCCAATCCAGGTGCAAGTTACCTATTAGGTCCCGTAAATGCCCCGTTAGGCGGGTGTATCCAATGGATCAATCATGCTGCACAATAATAAAAGTCTTGAAAATAGAAAATGTGAATGTGATGGTAAAAGATTTGAGATGTTGTTTTTAGTCCTAATGGGTGTCAACCGTGGCCTAATAGGTGGAAAGTTGTCTGGTTTGGGTGAAAGTCCTTGTGGGTGTGAAATGCCTAACAGGTGCGCTAATCCCTAATGGTAAAGAAAAGATAAAACGATTTAAAAGATGATGAGATGTGTGTATGTTGTCCTCTGACCGTGGGGAGACATACGATGTTATTCGGGTATGTTAGCCTCTGATTGTGAGGTGACATACGGTGTATGATTTCGAAAGAGTGTATGACTTATGGTTATGAGTAGAAAACTGATAATATGAGTAAGTGAAGGTAATGAAAATGGAAATAAAAAGATGAAGGGTGAAACAAAATGATAAGAAATGAGATATATAAATGAAATCTGAAATGGATTGCCAAATTGTGAATGCATGATAATTGCCTGTGAATAAATTGTGCTCTATGACCTAATTGATAATTGTGTCTGGCTTAGTGGGTAATTATGTCTAATGAGAAACTGCTTTCCTATTTCATGTGCAATGCTCACTCCCTTACTATCCTTTACAGGTACAAAGATTGAGATTGCACTATTACTGGCCGAGCAGGAGTGCACTCCACACCGTGGAGTGTAATTTAGTTTAGAGTGTATTATGGTCATTTTATTATAATTAATCTATTTTGGGTTTTTGAAATAATCTAATCACTGTAAGCCCGAGTTTGTTATATGTCGTTGTTAGGGCTGGTAAAGTTAATTATTATATTTAGAAGTTAAAATGTTTTTCTGGATTGTACTGGTTTGACAGGTGAAAATTTTAAATTTTTGGGAAGTCCAATAAACAGAGGAAACTTTGTCGGATTTTCATTAAGTTTTAAAACAAAATTTTCAAGTCCTAAGTAAAAATCAACTTAATTATTAGTAATTAAACTATATAATTGTGAGGGTGTTACAACTGTTCTCATGGCACACGATAACGATGACAATAACCAGGGGGATCTCCGCCGTCGCATCCGGGGAAGGCCGCCTATGAGCGGGGGAAGAGGAAACGTTAGGGACAGAATTGCTCCAGGAGGACCCACTGGAGGCGATCATGCCGGTTGCTCCGCCAGTTCCTCCGGTTCAGGCTAATGTTCCTCCAGTTATTCAAGCACAAGTCACAGTTCCTCCTCGCGTTGAAGGCGGCAGAGGACGATCCAACCCTCATATTGTTCCTGATGGCCATGTTTCAGAATGGCATGACACTGCAGATTCTGGACCACGTCAATCTCGGAGGGCCCCAGCTGGGTCACAAACTGGTGAGGATCGGCGAGTTGAGCGTTCCGCTCGTCGTGACCACTCCCTTGCCGAGCGATCCAACAGGGAAGTCCCTTAATTTACTAGGGGTCGTTTTGGAACACTTCAAGGTGGTGAATGTTCCGAAACGCAAGGTAGATCTTACATGACTACTTCGTCGGCCCGTAGGAGAGAGGAATCAATCATGGAGATCTTGAGGACTCAAACTTCTTTGATTGAAAAGCAGAATCGGGCTATCGCTGCTCTTCAGCAGCAAAGCATGGCAAGAATAGCCAAGCAAGGCCCTCACGTGGCTCTCGGCAACCCTAATAACCTTCCTCCACCCCCACCCCTTAATCCGGGATTGGTTCCTGGGCGTGTTACTGGGGAACCCCATCCTGGACATCCTTTCATAGTTGAGATAATGGCATTTCAAACCCCGCAGACTTATGTGGGTCATCAGAATATCCCTCGGTATAATGGGACGACTGATCCGATGGACCACATCGCGGCTTACGAATCCTCCATGATGTTTTATGGAGGAGGGGATTTCATGAAGTGTCGAGCATTCTCAATGACTCTGGGATTGGCACCTTTGAGATGGTTCAATTCCCTACCTGCCAACTCGATTCACTCATGAGCCGAGCTGAGGACAGCATTTTTGAACCGATATACAGCCAGTATGTCACAACCCAAGTTGGACCATTCATTGGCTGGAGTCACACAGAGACCTGACGAGTCTCTTCGCGATTACCTGGCTCGGTATCAACAAGAAGCTAGTGGCATATCAGGCCTGCAATCGGGAGTATCTGTCCTCTTGCTCACTCAAGGGTTGCGAGATGGTGATTTCAAGGATTGTCTGATTGGAGAACCACCAAGGGACATGGCCGAACTCAGGGAAAGATCTAGGAAGTTTGTTAATTTGGAGGAATTCCATAGAATCAGTACCGCGGCCCGGGGTCAGGAACAGCGCCCTCGTCAGAACGATTCCCGTCAAAGTGATCGTTTTCGAGAGAGTAGGGGGAGGAAGGACAAGAGGGAGAGAGGAGAAAGAGAAAAACTGCCTCCCAAAGGCAAGTATGATGTATACACTGAGCTTACAGTCCCGAGGAGTCAAATCCTCCGAGAGACTATGCACACTGAAATGCGCAACATTACTCGGCCTCCAGCTTTGAGAAAAGCTGCCCAGAGGGACAGGACGAAGTATTGTGACCATCACGGTGGATGGGGGCATACGACTGATCAGTGTACGATGCTGAAGGACTTGATTGAAGAAATGGTTAGGGATGGGAAGCTTCAACAATACATCGGGGAAGCGATGCGGAAGCGTTCAAGGAGAAGTCATTCACCACCCAAAACCGAAGAAAAAAGGAATAAAAGCCCTACACCACCTGCAGGGGGAGCCTCCGCCCTACCGTCCGAGCAGGATAAGGGTCGAGAGTCGTTTCTGATCAACACCATTGCTGGTGGATTTGCGGGTGGCGGGGAAAAAAGAAGTGATCGAAAAAAGTATGTGGGACAGGTCCTTTCGGTGGCTAGCCGACCGATCCAAAAGCCCAAAAAGAAGAACATTGTCATCAGTTTCAGTGACGATGACTTTGCTGATATTATCCAAGACCACAATGATCCAATGGTGGTCACTGCCAGGCTCGGCAATTACGAAGTGAAGAGGATTCTTGTTGACCAAGGGAGTTCAGCAGACATTATGTTTTTGGACCTGTTCGAAGCTTTGAAGTTGAAAAGATCTGATCTTACTCCTTTCGAGGGAAGTCTGATCGGCTTCATGGGTCATTCGATTGTTCCCTTAGGCCACATCCATCTCCCAGTGACTATGGGGGAACAACCTTCGGCCCGAACCGAGATAGTGAAGTTTTTAGTTGTCCAGGCCCCATCAGCGTACAACGCTATTCTCCGCCGTACGACACTTCAATCTGTTGGTGCGGTGGTATCGACTGTCCATCTAGCCATGAAGTTTCCAGGATCTGATGACAAGGTGGTCACGGTACGCTCTGAACAAGAGTTGGCCCGAAAATGTTACAACATCAGCCTAGGGAAGTTAAAGATCGAAGATGGGGAGATCATGAAGGAGCCACTCAACAAAGGAAGTGTTAACTTGGCAGATCTCGACGTACGGGAAGAGGATGAAACTAGGCCAACCCCTCAGGGGGACTTTAAAAAGGTAATTCTGGGTCCCGATCCATCCCATTGTGTCAAGATTGGGGTCGGTCTTGCTGAGGAATTAGAAAGAGAACTGACGGAACTGCTGGTAGAAAACAAAGACTTGTTTGCTTGGACTTCAGCAGACATGCCGAGGATCGATCCGAATTTTATCTGCCATAAGTTAAGTGTGTATCCTGGCGCCAAGCCAGTATGTCAGAAGAAAAGACGGGTCGGAACCGAGAAGGCACAAGCAACTGAAGAAAAGGTGTCCGAGCTAATAGAGGTGGGGTTTATCAGGGAGGTGGTGTACACTGATTGGTTGGCTAATCCCGTGCTAGTCAAGAAATCCAATGGAAAATGGAGAATGTGCGTAGATTACACAGACCTGAACAAAGTCTGCCCCAAGGATCAATACCCACTTCCCTGCATAGACAAACTAGTGGACCGTTTGGCGGGCTATCATAGATTGTCATTTATGGATGCTTACTCAGGCTACAATCAGATCCCGATGTATCCTCCGGATCAGGTAAAAACCTCGTTCGTCACAGAAAATGCTACATATTGTTACAACGTCATGCCGTTCGGACTGAAGAACGCTGGGGCGACTTACCAGCGAATGGTGAACAAGGTATTCGGTCCGCTCATTGGGCCGAAAATGGAAGTATACATCGACGATATGATTGCAAAAAGTCTGAAGGAGGAGCACCATGCTAAGGATTTGAAGGTTATCCTTGATAGAATTCGGCAGTTTGACATGAGGTTAAACCCAGAAAAATGCACTTTTTGGGTTCCTGCTGGTTCATTCCTCGGGTTCATGCTCATCGAACGGGGAATTGAGGCAAACCCAGAGAAGTGCCGAGCCATCCTTGAGATGAAGAGCCCTTCCGACATCAAGGGAGTACAGCAGCTAGCAGGTCGGGTAGCAGCTCTCTCCAGGTTTCTATCTCAGTCAGCTCGGAAGGCCTTGCCATGGTACCAACTGCTGAGGAAGGAAAAAGAAAAGATGTTCGAGTGGAACGAGGCATGTGAAAAGGCCTTTACTGACCTTAAGCAATACCTAGCATCTCCTCCAATCTTATCTAGTCCGGTAGCTGGAGAGGTTTTGTTCCTGTACTTATCAGTGGGGGATTCGGTGGTCAGTTCGGTTCTGGTTCGGGAAGAATCAGGCAAAGAATCTCCTGTTTACTTCGTCAGCCGAGCACTTCAAGGACCAGAGCTGAGGTATCATAAGGTTGAAAAGTTGGCGTTTTGTTTGGTTGTTACGGCTAGGAGGCTGCGTCAATACTTCCAAAGCCACCATATCACGGTCAGAACTGCTCAGCCAATCCGACAGATCCTTCAAAAACCCGACTTGGCAGGCAGAATGGTGACTTGGGCTATTGAACTTTCCGAGTTCGACATCACTTTCGAACCTCGAAAAGCAATGAAGTCTCAGGTCTTAGCTGATTTTCTCACCGAGTTTACTGAGCCATTGACGAGCTCAAACTTGGATTGGAGCATTTATGTCGATGGGTCAAGTAACAAGCTCGGAGCAGGGGCGGGAATAATCCTGGAGAACTCCGAGGGAGTTACCCTTGAATATTCATTGAAGTTCGGCTTTCCCACGTCAAATAATCAGGCCAAGTATGAAGCCGTAATGGCTGGACTAAGGATGGCAAAAGAAGTAGGAGCCCGAGAAGTGAAGATTTTCAGCGATTCTCAGTTGGTGGTTTCGCAAATTAAGGATGATTATCAAGCTAAGGAACCCATCCTCCAAAAGTATCTCGAGAAGGTGAAGTTCTTATCTTCAGAGTTTGCCAAGGTCGAATTCTGCCACATCCCGAGAGAAAGCAATGGCCGAGCGGACATTCTTTCCAAACTTGCTTCAACAAAGGGTCCTGGAAATAACAAGACGTTGATCCAAGAAATGGTGCATGGACCTAGCGTTGTCCTCTCCGTTTCGGTGGATCCAAGTTGGACCTCTCCGATCATAAACTTCTTGGAACAAGGAATCTTGCCGGCGAATCCAGTCGAGGCCAAAAAGCTTGTCAGAAAGGCATCCCAATTCGCCATGATCGATGGAATTCTGTTTCGCTGTGGGGTCAGCGGCCCTATGTTCAGGTGCTTAGACCCCGCCGAAGCAAAGCAGGCACTAGAAGAAGTCCATGGAGGCATCGGAAGTCATCATGTCGGAGGGAAATCACTGGCCAAGAAGATTCTAAGGGCAGGATACTACTGGCCGACCCTACAACAGGATGCAATCAGTCATGTAAAGAGATGTGAAAAATGTCAGTTTCACAGTGACGTCTACCAGAAGCCGGCCGAGGAACTTCATTCAGTTTCATCTCCCTATCCCTTCTATCAATGGGGAATGGATTTGATTGGCCAGTTCCCCACCGCACCAGGACAGCTCAAATGGGTGATAGTGGCCATCGATTATTTTACCAAGTGGATTGAAGCCGAGCCACTAGCAACTATTTCGTCGGCCAAGGTTCAGAAGTTCTTTGAGAGACAGGTTATAGCTCGGTTTGGATTGCCACAAGTCTTAGTAACTGACAATGGAACTCAATTTGCGGCAAAGGCATTCCAGGACTTGGTCAACGCTTTGAACATTGAACACTATTTTTCCTCGGTCGAGCACCCTCAGACCAACGGACAAGTAGAATCAGTGAACCGAAGTATCATTCAGGGGATCAAGAAAAGACTCATCGGTGCTAAGGGAAATTGGTTGGAAAACCTCCATGAAGTGCTTTGGTCGTACCGCACCACCATACAGACTTCGACGGGAGAAACCCCTTATCGTCTTACTTATGGTTGCGACGCTGTCATCCCGATGGAAAGGATCATCCCATCTTTCCGAGCCTTACAACAACCGAACCCCCTCAACAACACTTTACTGTATGAGGACCTAGTTCTGTCAGAAGAAGTTAGAGACTTAGCTGCCGAACGGGAAAGACATGCCAAGCTTATGCAAGCGAAAGGGTATAATCGCTCAATAGTACCCAGAGAATTCGAGGTAGGTGACCTCGTCCTACGAAGAGCTGACATCGGCCTCAAAAATGCTAAGGATGGGAAACTGGCTCAGAATTGGGAAGGTCCATATCGAGTAGCTTCCAAAACAGGAACGGGAGCCTACAAGCTCGAAACTCTCTCGGGTGCCCTCATCAACAACACATGGAACGTGGCAAAACTTAGAGCATATTTCAGTTAGAAATTTCTACCCATTTTAATTCTATTTTCAATTGTTTTTGTTTTACTATTTCCCTTGCTGTGATAGGACTATTTATTTTTAATGATGGTGTATGCTCGGTGGAACTCCGAGCCCATTGTACTTATTGTTAATGCTTCGAATAAATAAAAGTGCTGTTATTGAATTCATTGTATTTACGTACTTTTCCTCATAACCGACTAGCCACCGTTTATGACGCGAACGATTATAAACAGCTCAAAGAAGAGCTTATAACTCGTCAAGTACCTTAAAAGGATTCCCGATTCAAACATGATTTGTTTTAAAAAAAATCATTTATACATTGCGGATAGAGGAACCCACCTCGGCTAAAGTGCTGGAGTTCCGAGGTCTTAACACTTGAATTCTTAACAAAAAGTTCAGAAAGAAGCATAAAATAAAAACGGATATTATAAATATTCCAAACCAGTTATAGCAAAAAAGATTTCAACCCATCTATTGGGGCAGATACATAAGTAAAAAAGCAAAAGAAAAAAACTACTCAATATCAGACAATACTACGCTGTCAGGGTCGAACTTCTCCTCTTCTTCTTCACCTTCAGCACCTTCGGCCTCTTCTTCCTCGGATTCCTCGGCGAAATGGTCAGGAAGGTCACTGCTGCTCATGTCAATAGGAACCCCATTCGCACCCACAATCTGACCATTCTTGGCAGCAAAGAGGGGGTCGACGCCCTTTGTCACGAGGTTGGGATTCAGGATGCGAAGCTGCTCGGCTGTGTTAAGGAAGGAATCTTCAACTGCGTGACTCCAGTTGTACAGATTCTCCTGGGCCGCCTTCTTATGCTTAAGAGCTTTTGCTCTCATCTTGTCCATAGAGGCTCGGAGCCTTGTAACCTCATCCTTAGCATATTCGAGTTGCTCTTGAGCCACAGCAGCAACCTGCTCAGCTTTCCGAGCCTTCTCTATAGCTTCCCGAAGAGTTGTGGCATCCTCCTCAGCCTTTTTCAAGATTTCCTCCGACCGCTTCACCCTTTCCTCGGCCTCTTGAAGAGTCCTTTCGGCTGCTTCTTTAGCAGCTTCGGCTTGAGCTTTGGCGCCTTCAAATTCCTGCATTCCCTTCTGCAGTCTTTCATTCTCGGCCGCCAGAACCTGAAGTTTTTTCTCAAAGCTTTCCACTTGGAGCTACAAGTAATCCTCCCGATCATCAGCTTCTTATCTTTTCTTCTTCTCCTCGGGGGCCACTCCAGCGTAGATATCGTCACCACGCTGACCGAGGTAATGTAGAATGCTTGCACCTCGTAGGAAGCTCCTCACCAAGGCCGAGCAGTTATTTTCCCAGGTGCCTGGACCCCAGGCATTTATCACTTCAGCGTCTTTAGGAGGAAAGAGATTTGTGGTGAAGGAATCTAACTTATTATGCCTACCCCACACAGTTTTGGCGACGGCGTCGTCCATACCCTCAGTAACTTGAATTCCTTTGTGGGGCTTGCTCAGGTGAAACCAGTCGCCAGCCAATCCTTTCCTTTTCTCCATCCGAGGTCTCTTGGAGGGACGCTCAGGGGTACCCTGAGTACTTGGTTGCACTTCTACGGGAACTGTTGGCTCAACACTCTTGGTGGCATGAGGTACCTCGGAAGGAATAGCACGAGGAGCAACAAGAGGACTAGTTGTTGGAGTGGGTTCGGGGGTTTGGCTTTTAGCCGAGGATCCCGACTCTCCTCTCGCAGCAGCCAGCTGAGCCATCCTGGCCGAAGCAGCAGCACTCTTCTTAGCTTTTGATGCTTTCTTCCCCATTTTTTCTGCGACAAGGAAATATGCTTTAGACCGACTAAAAAAAATTGTATATATACCCAGCTCGGCCTTCACTTCGGCCCGTGTTCTCTTCAGCAATATTTTCTTGGTATCAATTTGACCATTTGCCTTTAGGTATTCCCAAACTCGGTCACACAATCGTCTCTCGGCCTTCGTCAAATCGACCTTATAGTCAAATTGATACAAGGAGGCCCCTCGGTTATAGATACCGTTCGACCAACCCAGAGGGAAGCGAGGTACGACTTTGATTTCTCCTTCTTCCTCAACCTGCTCCATAAACCAGCACACACCAGCCCCATTGTACTCATACCGAAAAAAGAGAGGCTTGAAGGACTTCCAAGAGTCGGTGACTTTAGCGAAAAGTGCGTGGTCCTTCCGAGCTTTCAGTGACACCCAAAGCCCTTTGGAGTTGCCGAACTTGTTCACTTGAGGGGCATATAGCCAAAAGAAAGCTCGAAGTGTGGCAACTAAACCTTCGGCATCGCAGAACTGTTGGAATGCTCATACAAATGCCCATCCACTCGGGTGTAGCTGACTCGGGGCTATGCTTAGGTGGTTGAGTACTTCGATTTCAAAAGTCGAAAAGGGCATGCGGATTCCGACCTTTGTTACTATTTCTTCGTAGAAGTAGAAGAATTGTTGATTTTGCGGCACTTCAAAGCAGATCCGGTCGTCGATGTTCACGTGCCTTAGCTCAAATTCCGGCGCATTCCCATTTGCGCTCGGAGGGGTTAGGAGAGGACGAAGGTGGTTCAAACTGTTACTCGTCAGCAACGAAGGCCTCGTCTCAAGCACCTCCCGATCAAAGACTTCATCGTACTGCGCATGATTGGGCGGTAAAGGATATTCTTCAGGATTGGTGTCACACCTGCGCTCCACCATATCTGGGGAAAAAGTAAAAGGCTCGGCGTTAGGATTTTTTACAGCAGATGTTTTAATTCTAAAGTTAAGGCCGAACCTTGGACTTTTTCCCCCCTCTTTCCTTGGATCTCCCAAAGGCTCTTCCTCTATTGCACAGCGCTCGGGGCTAATCCTAACCTGAGCTCTACGCTCAGCAAACCTATAAGCCAACAGCCACTTACTATCCTCAGCGGGATCCGATGGATATTCTACAGCTAACGGTTTTGTCTCGGTGGATCCACGGCTGATGGGGGGTGGAAGGATCTACTGCGTCATCGGTATCAGAATTCCCAACATCCCCAGAATTCCCAGAAAACGTTGAATCGCTATCACTAGAAGGCTCTTCTCCTAATTTTCTACAAAGTTCACGATAAATCCTTCTTAAATCCCTCCACCCTCTCATGATTAACTAACCCCTTAATATTACCTACCCAGAAATCCCAGAAATCCAAGATTTCTCAAACCCCTGAAAAACCAATACGGATTATTCAAACCTCAAACCCCTGCAAAACCCAGAAACCAAAACCCCTTTTATGAAAAAAAGAAGAAACCGCAAGGATAAAAGCAGAAGGAGTGGAAAAAAATTACCTATTTAGTGGTTGGTTTCTCTGAAAAGGTTGACAGTAGTGGATGATCGTGAAAAGAGCGGAGAAGAGCAGAAGAAGGGTGCGGGAAAAGGAGAAATGAGTGAGAGCTTTTTCTGGATTGAGTGAGAAATGCTGGTTTGAGAAAGGGTGGAATGAAATAAGCATGGGATATGAATAACCCCCAGCAAACGATTCAGTTTACTCCCCTGAGGTACGTGTGGGCCGAAAGCCCATTATCTTACTCAGCCACTCACACGATGAAACGTGGAAGTTACAAAGAGGCGCTTTTTCAAATTTCAAAATTTGCAATGATGTGGCACAACTCTCAAGGACGCGCTCTGTACCTAGAGAACCTAAAACGTCACCTCGAACAGGCTACCTGGGTACAGCTGTCACAAACTCCCGAACTAAGGCATCCAAAAAGGTCAACCCTAAACACTTGCTACCTCGTCACAGACTTCTCAAAGTCTTACGAGCTGGGGGGCTTGTAGGGTCTGCCGAGCTGACACGGATTCAAGCCTTGTCAGAGGGATTCTCTAAAGGCACTTCCCTCGGTTCACTTAACATGAATGTCCCTCGCTCGGACTCATGGACTCCTAGCATACCCAAAGGACCAGGCTCGGACTTGATGGAACCGAGCCTCATCATCGGTCCTCAATCCATCAGGCTTGAGACTCTAGGTCGAGACATACCGTCGGCTCGCGGATAAGCTCAGACCCACCGAGGCTTCTTATACCTTCCGCAAATCACTCCTAGATTCTCGCAACAGCCTAGACATGAGATCTTCAGCTGATCCTATCCGGATTCTAAGAGCATAATCCTCCGATATTATCTCACAGAATCCTGGTTCAGCTCAACCCTGATACAGGGCCCAGACGGCCCATATCAGCCTCCTCCAAACCCTATAAATAGCTCACTACAGCTAGGGTTTCAGGTACGTACTCTCATCCCTAAGTTGACACTCTGCACACATGTTGACTAGGGAGAACCTGCTTTTCCTAACTGGAACTGTAGAAGTACCATAAGTCACACATTAACTCTTGATCCTCTCTAGGGCTCCTGATTCCATAGTCTTGAGCACTTAGAGGGTTAAGGACATCTAGTGTTCCAGGACACTACAGCACCGGTGAGTGCTGGGTTGTCAGGGATGGATGTCAGAGAGTGACATAGATTGATGGAGATAGGCTTGAGAGCTAAATTCATGCATCATGCCACTCATTTAAATTAACTGTGATAAATTAAACAAGTGTGAGCATTCTACTTGCATTCAATAACTGCTAAGTGCTAAATGTGATTGTTGTTCATTGCTGCATATTTACCCATTGTACATTTCTGCTCTATTGATTATGTGTATAGAATTGCTTACCCCTATGCCCTTGTAGGTGATGTCTCGATACATCGCTTGCATCGAGATTCGGCCACTTCCTAGTGGCACATGGATCTATGAGGACCATCGCGCGGTGTTCGAGGGAGAGGTAGAGATTACCTTCTACCACCCGAACCCGTTGGTTCGATTCCGTCCTCATAGATTTAGGATTCCCATCATATACACTATGCACGTACGCCCGTTTTACACATATCATGGACCACCTCCCACATGGCCAGCTCGTTCTTATCACAGCTTTCATTTCAGACCTACCCGCTCACACCCTTTTTCCTCGAGAGTCGTCCGCGAGGATACTCCCCCTTCCGACCCAAGGAGTCCAGTCAGGGTCACACCATCTCCTGACCCGTGCCTAGTGGTAGGGTACACTCTCCATCGGATGAGATCGAGGAGGATCCCGTGGAGGATGAGAGCGGGGGCAAGCCTGTCGTTCATTCCACCGGGAGTCAGTGGAGGGATGATGACCGCTAGGTACGTGTATAGGGTGTATGATGAGGATCAGGGGATTCGATGTGGAGATGCCATGGAGGAGATTCTGCTGCTGCTGTTGATGGGGAAGTTTCTTTTGCTACCTGGAGACTACTACTACCATTACCACTACCACTACTGATGCTGTCAGATCTATGTGACCACCTCTAGAGTTCATATTTTGATATGTATATATTTTGTAGATATGCTCTTGAGAGCTCTAGGGCTATTGTTATATTATGACGTAGATCTGTTATGGACTTGTTGGACCTTGGAGACTTGACTACTGGGACTATGTACTACTTGACCTATATATATATATATAGCTTATGTTCATATTTATGACTGTGCATAGTCCTACTCTTTCCGCTTACTCTGATAAAGATTAATTAACGAATTCGGTTGCATTAATTAAATGGTATCAATTCCGTAAAAGAAAGAATGGATATGCATCGTCTAATTTTACGTTGTCTATACATTTTCGAAAGCGCCGATGCTATCCGGATTTTGGAAAAGTTTTCTTATTTTAGCAAACACCGAATTCAACACAATGTTTCAGATAATATGAATTGTTCTCTCCAAGAGCTCCATACTTTGATTGTGCACCCGCTTGAAAAAAAAAGAGAAATTTTGATTTTCATCATTTCTATACAATAACAAGTCCATAAATTTTACAAGTAATACTTATTTATTGTAATATTTACTTGTATGGGAAAAGGGTGTCACAATTTACATATTCTAATCAGCATAAGAAAAATCACTTTTTAAGCATCAATACACACATATTCATGCACCTAAATTCTAACACATAAAATCACATACTTTATCATATTAAAACAATTTCTAAGATCAATATAATTAAATTATCAATTAAGGACAACATGAGTTTTCTAATCTTAAAAAGCACTTTTCTCTTAAACATTTAATCCCAAAATCATGCCACTTTTTCCTATAGCTTAATTACAAGCTCTACTAAGAAAATATCATAATGTTTGATTCAAATGAACAAATTAAGCTTTTCTGGATAGCCACACAAACAGGTTGCATTCACTTAAAAATTCATCACAATTCAAGTTCTAACACTTATACACAAAGACCTATAATCTACAACACAAAAATATACTCAACTTAGAAAAATAATCACATTTTCTAAATTACATCAAATCTGGACAGAAACTTCATTTTCCAGAAAAAAATAATTTTGTTCACTTTAAAACTTTCAATTTCATACCATACATGATACTAAATACATATACACATAAACACATCACAAATACACATAAAAATACACCTTTATATCACACGCCCTTATTAAAATAAAATTTTTCAGAATTAAAATAAATTTCCAGATTATTTCTTTTTTATCAAAAATCATTTATGTAATTGTTATTTCATGAAACCACATCAAAGTATTAAGATACAAACACCATATAATCACATAAACACTTAGAAAAATCAAAATTATACTCCTACCTATGATCATAACTATTCGGCCATTTAAAAAAATTAGGAACAGTAATGAAATTATTTTTCACATAATCAATTATTAAACCTTATAATCAATTACAAGAAAACAAAGAACAAGGAATAAATTATGCACATGATCATCAAACAATTATAAAATTTTATTTTTACACTCATGTAGGTCTCACGGCCTACCCAAAAAATAAAAATAATTTTTGTAGCAATTTCCAAATAAAATTTTGTTTATTCATCAAATGATTATTTCCTTTAAGAATTTTGATAAAACAATCAAATATTCATCATTAAAATTTTCAAAAATCACTTAAACATGTTCATATGAACCAAATAAAATTTTCCATTTCCTTATTCCATCCTCATATATTCGGCCATCATAAAAAAAATAAAAGGGAAAACTTTGTTTCTTTAAACTTCATTTCAAGCCCCTTTTAATCCTTATTCACATGACCATAAATAAAAATTCACAAACAGTTAAAAAAATCTCAAATCTTCATGTTAGGGTCCAGAACATAAAGCTTACTGTTTATTTATAAAAATTCCAAAAGAAAAGCTTCAAAACAAATTACAAGAAATAAATCAAAAGTTCATGAGAATACCTTTCTCCTAAGCAAAAAAAATAATGAACTTCAAGTGAGTATGCACTGTTTCCTCTTCACCTATGTCACGCTTCCCTCTCTCTTACTCTCAAGGCTCTCGAAATTTTTTTTCTTTCTACAAAAGAGTTGTGTGTTGTGTGTAAAAAATGAGGGGGCTTAAGACTCTATTTTTAGGTTTAGCAAAGAGTGAATCTTCCCCTAAAAACCCATAAGGTTCACGCCCTTGGAGAGCGAGAAGGTGGTCAAGAATTTCAAATTTTCACTTAAGGTCTAGTAACATGTACCTTTTATTAAAGCATTTCTTCTAATTCCTATGCAAATAAATTTTCAAACATTCACGACATGTTGAATTCAGAAAGTATCTCTATGTATCTGGACGGTGCATTCAAAAAAATACATAAATATATAAATAAATTATTTTTAGGTCCAATAATTAATTCTAGGCCTTAAATTAATTTTTTTCAAGCTTTAAACATATAAAATTCGTACAGTTACTGCGGCAGAAAAGTTTTTGAAGGACACCACATAAAATTAAAATTTTTACATTTTTAGAAACTATATTTCAATACGATCGTTTTCATATAAAATCTATAATTTTTCGGACTTACCGTTTGAAAGTTATGAATTTTTGAAGTTCTAAAGTTATTTCCTCCAAAAATGCATTTCATAAGCTTTCAAACTAATTTAAATTTAAAAAAATACAAAAATTAAATTATGGACGGTGCAACCAATAAGAACTTAGAAAAATAAGTTTTTCATCCAAGTAAAAATATCTCTTAGTCAAAGATCCATTAAATGTCTTAAGGTTAACTTTCAAGCTTATAAACACAAAAAAATCGTACTATACTGTAACAGAAATAAAATTATGAATGCTCCTAAATAAAATCTAAGTCTATACATTTTTGTAATCTACATTTCAATACGATTTTTTGACATATTATTTGTAATTTTTGGACGTACGGTTAAAAAGATATGAATTTTTGAAGACAAAACACTATAATCCTTCAAAAGTCATTTCATATTCAAAGATAAAATACTATACCTTATAAAAATATTTTCATACTAATAATACACTTTAAATTCATGAAAGAACAATGTATGCATATATACACCCACGTGTATATATATATATATACACATATATAATTATATAACTTCAAACAATATTTTTATAATTGAAAATAAAATCTGCTAGTTTTGTCACTCTTCTCTCTTCTCTCTCGTGGAAGCCCTAATCCTAGTGCAGCCACCGTTGGCCGTGTATGGCCAAGAAGAGGGGAAGACCCCCTAAAACCCCTTCCTTATCATCAAGCAAGGATCGTTCTCAGCCTGACCTTGACTCGCCAGGGACTCAAAAGTTGGATTTTTCACAACTCGATGAGGAGGACATGGCTGAAATAGATAGCTTAAGCCCTAAGCAAGCGGAAAGGCTCTTGAAAAACCTTGATGTGTTACGTGAGAAAATCAAGGGAAAAGCTATCATGGAGGAGCAGCAAAAGGAGCGTACAATTTCTCAGGATAATAGAAGGGAGCAAGAAGAAGGAACTGTATTTCATTGTTATATCTCAATTGGTATCATATTTCATTGTTATATTTCTTACCAATTGGTATCACATTTCAAAGTATAGTTCTTGTGTATTTCAATTAGGTATCAATGTTGTGAAGAAATGAATGTTGATCTCTCTATTTTGGCTTAGCATGTTATATTTCAATTGGTATATATTACTTTTTGATAATGCCAAAGGGGGAGAAGGGGTTGTTTTGTTGTTTTTATGTAGGTTGAGCTAAGTTGTTGAAGATAGGGGGAGAATCAAGCTTCTATCAATTGGATCAATTGGATTTCAAATGTCAAAAGCATTTATTAAGAGGGAGCAAGTTTCTCACCCAGTGATCAAATGGTTCAAGCATCAACAACTTCAAACAACTTCAAAATGTGTTTGTCATTTTCAAAAAGGGGCAGATTGTAAGTTCCATTGAGAATGTTTTGATAATGACAAAAGTTTTTGAACAAGCTACAAATGTGTTGATCAAGTTCAAGCTCAACAAGCAAACAACAAACATCAAATGATGAAGAGAGAACAAGCTCATGAAGACTTAGATTGAGTGTAGTTGTAATATCTTTAGTTTGAGTCTTTTATTTTGATGAGTTTGGTTAGAGTATTTAGAGGGTAGTGAATCTTTATCAAAGGTCATGACTATATCATAATTAAGGGGGTTCACTTAACCTAAAATCAATAGGTGGCTTAAAGGTTTGAAAGAAAAGGTTTAGTTTTGAGAAAACAAGTTTTTAAGTGATTTGCACTGTCATAATCGATTAAGCCTAATCATAATCGATTAAGATATTTTAAGTTACAGTGCTTAATCGATTAAGCATCAGTTTAATCGATTAAGACCTGTAAAACTGGTTTTTAAAATACGTTTTTCACTTCTCAAAATCAGTTTTTAGTGCTACAAACTTTTGGGTATTCTATATAAACCTTTTCCTAATCTTTGTGATAATCAAGCATCATTTTTACATCAATTTTACAAAGAACCAAGCCACTCTATTCTCTCTCAATTTCATAGATCAAAAGCTTTATCTTTTACATTCTTTGATCAAGAATCTTGGAATCTCTTATGTGATATTGTCATAGCTATTGAAAGAGATTCATAGGATTGTTATATGGTTTTCATTTGAGTTGTAATCTTCGCAAGAGGCAAGCTATCTACAACAAAAAAGAAGACTTGGTGTGTCAATTATCATCAAGCAAGTTCATTCAAATTGAAGAAGAAGTCTTGGTTGTGAATCAAGCAAAGTGAAGTCTTATTGTGAGGTATCAACGAGCAACGTGAAGACTTGTTGTGTGGATTATCAACAAGCAAAGGGTAGAGGTTAGATTAGAGGGTCAATAGGATTGCAAAACAAGAGTGTGGTGTATCTCTTGGAGGCTATCAATGTAATATCCCAATTTTTGCTCCCAAATAAATAAAAGGAATATTTAAATAAAACTAATTATATGGAATTAGTTAGTTTTATTTATTAATTTGTTGTTATATTAGAAGAATTATCCAAGGAAAAGTGAGAGAAAATAATTTGGGCTCTAAAAATAAGGATTTTTGCAGTTTAGTCCTTGGAAAGGACCTAAGAGGTAATATTGGAAAGATGTTTGGAGGGAAAGTGAATAAAATAATAATTTTTGAAAATCTGAGTGCGTTACTCGAGTAGCCCAAACAATTTACTCGAGTAACAGTGGTGCTGAAGCTGAAGATAGTGCGTTTGATGATTCAGCAAATTGAGTAATTCAATTATTTACACCTAGCACCGACTGGAGTTGATGGAAACACGTGTTGGTGTGCATGATAGCCATTCTTGGCTATAAATTCATGCTTTTGGGTTGAGGAAATCATAAGAAAATAAGAAAAAGAAGGGAAACTCTGCTGAATTTTAGTTTGAACACCCTCTGTTCTTCATCTTCGTTCTTAATCCCTACCCACACTCAGTTGATGAGCTTGATACCTTTTTCAAGCTTGTCACAAGACCTTTAATTTGAGACAAGAATCGTGTGTTTTGGTGGCTGGAGCAAGGAGAACGAATTGCTTGAAGTTGGACTCTTGAAACTGAAGTTGGGAAATTTCAGTGGTAAGGAGCTAAGTTGGAGGCTTCAATTTAGGTATGTAGAGGACTCCAAATCGTGCCATTTTGATTTCTATTTAGAGTTTGCAATGTCTAGTTTCCTTATTGACCAAATTTGCTCATTTTCATGCACGTTTGGTTTCTCAAATCATCACCCGAACTTGCTCTGCTGAACCTGTTTTGGAACCAAAAACAGAGCATTTGGAGTTGGTGGATTCTGTGAGTTTCTTTGCTGCCTTTGCATTCAAAAAGCTTCATTGAGGTAAGGGAGAAGCTTTACTAATGCTAGAATAGATTGAGGTGTTGAATTGAGTATTGGTTGAACCACCATGAGGTTCAAAGGGCACTAGGTTAGGGGACAATGGCTTGGAGGCCAATTTGACCATAAAACTGAATTGGAACATGTTAGATGTTGATATCTAAAGCTAAATGAACCTTCAATTTGATCTGAAATTGAGTAATTAATGAATTGGTATGTGAGGTTGTGTTTTAGGTTAAAATTGGGGAAATTGTGATGAATCTGTGATTTTGATGTTAATCCCTGAAATTGATGCTATGAACAAGTTTATTATATTGTATTTAAGTTGGTTTGAAGCTTAGTTTTGGTAAAAATTGGATTGGCATGAGTTTGGCATATAAAAACCAGTTCAGCAGTGTTTTTCTGCACAATTTACTCGAGTAACCCGAGCTGTTACTCGAGTAATGCGTGAAAATTCTGATCAGTCTGATGGGTACAAGAGGATTACTCGATTAAATCTGATGTATTAATCGAGTAACATCTTAAACTTTGAATAATTGGAAATATATGCAGTACTACTCGAGTAATAGATCTGTTAATCGAGTAATGCGAAAGGTACAAAAAGATTACTCGATTAATCTAGTGCAATACTCGATTAATGGACTCTGTTAATCGATTAGTGATTGAATTTTTTTGTGAAAGGATCAGAATTTAATGATGTGATTGATTATCAAAGGGTTTGAATCAATTAAAGGACTGAACTGAAATGGATTGAAGTCAGAGAACGTTAAATAAAGTTCAACTATGCCAAGTCCCAACTTCAAACAACTTAAATGACACTGAATTGTATTCATGGTCAAACCATGCATAGCATCCGCATTATTTGAGTTCCCACATGACTAGAGACACGTCCGTGAGGCGTGGGCATATCCTTTCGGTTGAACTCGAGGGACCTGAGTGTCTGCTCCAAAGGGTTCACGGGGGAGTGTCGGTGACCGGGGTTGCACCTTCTGTTTCCGGAAATACACACGTGCGTGTGGGCATGTCATTGGGTGCCGGACTCGATGAGGCGTAGTCCTACGGGATACATCGACAACATTTCTAAGAGCTCTAGAGGTGTTGGTTTATTTGTGGGCCGAGTTCGATGAGATACTCAGTATGGGTATCGGGCATGTTTATTTTAAGGTGCCACGGAAGCCTATTTGTTGTAGTTGGCCAACAATCATGCATTGATAAAATTAGATGCATCACGACTGCATACTCTATTGATTTATAATTAAGTCTTCATGTTGGTGTTTAACATGGTTGACTAAAAATTTATAAGTTATATTAATTGCAATAAATAAAATCTTACTTGATTAGAACTGTACCCCGTCTATTTTATTATGTGTTAGTATTTGCTAACTCCCTATGCCCTTGCAGGTGATGGCTCATTACCTGACATACGTTGAGTTACGCCCGCTCCGTAGAGGAGTGTGGGACTACGAGGAGCACCGAGCGGTGTTCGAGGGTGAGGTTGACGTGATCTTTCGTCATCCTAACCCCCTTGCTCGAGTGCGACCTTGTAGGCTTCGCATCCCCATGATCTACATACTGCACATTCCACCAGCTTACACTTATCGTTTTGGTTCTCCACCCCCACATCATGGACGTCGTTTTTATAACCTATGTGTCCGACGCCCTGCCACCCGTACACGTCCCTCTACTTCTGATGAGGCTACTGCTACGGCCACTCCTCGTCCTGGTCCGACCACCAGGGTATGCTTTGCACCCTCCCCGGAGCTGGTGCGTCGCGTTGCTACCCCTGTGGTGTCGGACGAGGAGGAGGAGGAGGACCCCGTAGAGGACGTGGATGGACCAGCTGCGGACAGTCAGTGATGTGGTGTTTTGTTTCGACAGTATGTGCAGTATGGGGATCATGTTAGGATGTGGTGTTTAGCTTTTGGAAGACCAGGGATCAGACATCAACGTGGGTGGATCATGGCTAAGCTCTCGAAGACTCTTTATTTTGATTTGTGTTATATTGTATATTGTTGAGAGGGTCTATGAGAGTTGTTATTTTATATCTGCTGGTCGGTATCCTTATATTTTGCTACCTCGACTTTTATCTCTGATATTTGGGCACCTGAGTTTATATATATATATATATAGATGGGCTATGGTTGTGTAGATATTATGATCTTTAAAAAAAATTATTCCAATTACAACCACATAAATCATTTTGAAAATCGTTTCCGCTGAAGGTACCAAACCGGTACTCAACCGATTATTTTTGAAAAGTAATGTATTTTCGAATCAAAGCTTTTGGGATGTGGAACTTGTTGTATAATAAGAAAAAGTTTTTCCATAAAGTTCCTATACGAACAACGTTTATTAAATAAATAAAGCTACGTTTTGAGAATATCATATAATTTGTTATTATACATTGAGTCACCACACTTGTTGGTATCAGAGCTGTGATCCTGCGAACTGATGTTGATCTGTGATATCCAAAAGGTAATATCTGTTTTAGATGCTTGCTTTAGCGTCTATTTTAGTTAGTTTTAGAATTGAAAAGAGGTGTGATATGCATACTTCCTGTTAGAATCTTAGCTTGATGTAGAATCTTCAGTGCAGGCTTAAGATGTCTACTAGAAACAATAACAATCATATAGCCGAGGCCATAGAGAGGTTGACTGAGGTGTTAGTTAATATGCATCAGCAACAATCTAATCCGCCCCCTCAGCCTATGCAAGCAGAGAACCAGGAGTCGAAGACTTTCTCGGAATTTCGACGCTTTAGACCTCCAAAGTTTGAAGGAGGTCACAAACCTGTGGAAGCGAATCGTTGGATTCAGGAGTTGAACAAGATCTTCCGCACTATGGAATGCACTGATGCTCAAAGAGTGAAGTTTGCAGTTTTCATGTTGTGCGATGAAGTTGAGAATTGGTGGCATCACACCATGCAACTTCTGAATTATGAAGGAAGGCTGATTACTTGGGAGGTGTTCGTTGAGAAATTTCTCAATAAATACTTTCCTGAGGATCAAAGGAGGAAGAAGGAGTTAGAATTTATGCAATTGAGACAAGGAGACATGAGTGTGGGGGAATACGCACCAAATTCAAGGAGCTTATCAAGTATTCTCCGTACTACCAACTCAACCCGGACGAGAGGTCCAAATGCATCAAGTTTGAAAATGGGCTCAAGCCGGAGATAAAGTCTGCTTTTGGATATCAGAAGGTGAGAAGTTTTCCTGCTTTAGTGGAGATGTGTCGAGTTTATGAAGATGATAAGAAAGAAGAAGAGGCTCAAAGGAGGAATCAATCAGGGGTTGGACCCATGAGGAAGAAGAATTTCAACAACCGGAGTAAGGGTCCTTATTATCATAAAGGAAAAGGGAAGGAAATGAATGGTGGTAAAGGTATTTCTCCAGCAAGCAATCGTAAGTGCGAGAAGTGTAACCGTTTCCATTTCGGAACCAATTGTTATGCTGCTCAGCATGGTCTTTGTTTTAATTGTGGAAAGAAAGGGCACTATTCTCGTGAATGCAAGGAGCCGATAAAGAAGGAGGGAGGAAGCAAGCCCACTGTTGCTGGAAAGGTGTTTGCTTTAAGTGGAATTGAATCAACCCCATCATCTGGCCTGATCCAAGGTATCTATCTTCTTAATGACCAGCCCTGTGTTGTTAT
Organism: Crotalaria pallida; assembly: GCA_037953625.1. NCBI lineage: Eukaryota > Viridiplantae > Streptophyta > Magnoliopsida > Fabales > Fabaceae > Crotalaria > Crotalaria pallida. Next base: position 53,055,343 of record CM075651.1, read on the forward strand.
GTTTGATTCCGGAGCCACGCACTCTTTCGTATCTTATGAGTGTGTACATCGCTTAAAGTTTGTAGTATCTGAGTCACCCTATCATCTACAGCTTGAAACCCCCACCAACAACCCTTGTGTTGTTTCTAAGATTTGCAAAGACTGTAAGGTAATGGTCTTAAACCATATATCCTCAGTAGATTTAATCTGTTTACCCATGCTTAAGATAGATGTGATCCTAGGAATGGATTGGTTGCATCGAAATCAAGTTATCTTAGACTGTGATGAAAAAACGATCCAGTTCCAAAACCATGAATCCCTAAGTTTTGAACCCAAGGGGTATGTTTGTCTATTCTCCTCAATTGTGGAAAAGAAGAAGGAAGTGGAGATTGAGGATATTCCGGTGGTTAGAGACTTTCCGGAAGTGTTTCCAGAAGAAATTCCAGGATTACCGCCAAAGCGTGAAATTGAGTTTGGAATCGATCTCGTACCTGGAACCGGACCTATCTCTATTGCTCCGTATAGGATGGCACCACTGGAGATGGCCGAGATGAAAAAGCAGATTGAAGAATTGTTGCAGAAGCAAATGATAAGGCCGAGTGTTTCGCCATGGGGAGCCCCATTGTTGTTTGTTAAGAAGAAGGACGGAAGCATGAGGATGTGTGTGGACTATCGTTAGCTGAATAAGGTCACAATCAAGAACAAGTATCCTTTGCCAAGGATTGACGATCTGATGGATCAAGTCCGAGAAGCTTCAGTGTTTTCTAAGATCGATCTAAGGTCGGGATATCATCAGATTCGAATTCGGGATGAAGACATTCCGAAGACGACTTTCAGATCAAGATATGGTCATTATGAGAATGTGGTTATGCCGTTTGGGCTAACGAATGCTCCTGCTATCTTCATGGATTATATGAACCGGATTTTCAGACCCTATCTGGATTCGTTCGTGGTAGTGTTCATTGAGTATATTCTTATCTACTCCAAGAGTCCCGAGGATCATGCGGAACATCTCAAGATCGTGTTGGGGGTCTTGAAGGAGAAGCAATTGTATGCCAAACTTGCTAAGTGTGAGTTTTGGTTGGATAAGGTGAACTTTCTGGGACATGTTATCACCAAGGAAGGCATCGCTGTAGATCCAGCCAAAGTTGGAGCTGTGCTGAAATGGGAACAACCAAAGACTGTGACGGAAGTTCGTAGTTTCTTGGGTTTAGCTGGATACTATCGAAGATTCATCGAAGGATTTTCGAAGATTGCCTTGCCATTGACTAAGTTGACTCGTAAAGAGCAACCTTTCTTGTGGGATCTTAAGTGTGAGGAAAGTTTTCAGTTGTTAAAGGAAAAGTTAACATCCTCACCAGTGTTGGTATTGCCTGACCCACATAGAAGCTTCGATGTTTATTGCGATGCTTCGAGGCAAGGACTTGGATGTGTTTTAATGCAAGATAGAAAAGTGGTAGCATACGCATCCAGGCAGTTCAAGGTGCATGAGGTCAACTATCCGACGCATGATTTAGAGCTCGCTGCTATTGTCTTTGCTTTGAAAATTTGGAGACACTACCTCTATGGCACTACCTTCAAGGTATTTAGTGACCATAAGAGCCTGAGGTATCTGTTTGACCAGAAAGAGTTGAATATGAGGCAAAGGTGTTGGATGGAGTTTATTAAGGATTATGATTTCGAGCTCCAATACCATCCCGGTAAAGCAAATGTAGTAGCTGATGCTTTAAGCCGGAAGACTCTCCATATAAGCTCAATGATGATCAAGGAATTTTCTCTAATCGAGAAGTTTCGTGATCTAAGTATGACGATGCAAGTGGAAGGAGAATGAATTATGCTTGGTAAGTTGCAAATTACCAATGAATTCCTGATTCAAGTTCGGGAATCTCAGCAGATAGATGAAGAACTGCAAGAGAAGAGAAGGCTCATGTTGGAAGGGAAGGAACCAAACTTCCAGGCTGGAAGTGATGGAATTCTCCGATTCAAAAATCGGGTTTGTATTCCAAAAGATTTGGAGATAAGAAGATTAATCTTAGACGAAGCACATAAAAGTCGGATGAGTATTCATCCGGGATCAACCAAAATGTATCAAGATTTGAAGAAGCTGTTTTGGTGGTCTGGGTTAAAGAAAGATGTTGCTTCGTATGTTGCTTCTTGTTTGATTTGCCAGAAGGCAAAAGCTGAGCATAAGAGGCCAGGTGGTGAATTGCAACCATTGGATATCCCTGTGTGGAAATGGAATGGCATATCAATGGATTTTGTGTATGGATTACCAAGGACTGTTGGAGGACATGATGCGATTTGGGTAATCGTTGATAGATTGACCAAGTCGGCGCATTTCATTCCAGTTAATATGCGCTATCGCATGGAAAAGTTTGCTGAGTTGTACATCAAGGAGATTGTTCGTCTACATGGTATACCTTCAAGTATTGTTTCGGATCGAGATCCGAGATTTACTTCGAAGTTTTGGAAGGGTTTGCAGCAGTCTCTAGGATCAAAGCTGAGAATGAGTTCTGCTTATCACCCTCAGACTGATGGTCAGTCGGAAAGGACTATCCAGTCTCTTGAGGATTTGTTAAGAGCTTGTGTGTTGGGAAGTCAGGAAGGTTGGGATAAACTCTTGCCTCTGATAGAGTTTACCTACACTAACAGTCATCATTTCAGTATTGGAATGGCACCATTCGAAGCTTTGTATGGAAGGAAGTGTCAAACTCCCCTATGTTGGTTCCAAGTGGGGGAGCAAACAATTATTGGACCTGAGCTTATTCAAGAAACCTCTGAGAAGATTCAAATGATCAGAGAGAAGATGAAGACAGCGCAAAGCCGACAGAAAAGTTATGCGGATAAAAGGAGAAGACCCTTGGAGTTTGGAGAGGGCGATCATGTTTTCATTCGCATAAGACCGACAACTGGTGTTGGGAGAGCTTTGAAGACAAAGAAGTTGTCAGCACGGTTTATTGGTCCTTATCAGATACTCAAGCGTATCGGTCCTGTCGCTTATCAGCTCGCTTTGCCTCCGTCTTTGTCTAATCTCCATAATGTGTTTCATGTTTCGCAATTACGGAAATTTGTGCCAGATCCTAATTCAGTAATTGAAGTTCAACCTGATGATGTGGCTTTGAGAGAGAATCTCGCTTTTGAGACAATCCCTGTCAGAATTGAAGATCGAAGAATGAAGCAGTTGCGGGGAAAAGAAATTCCATTAGTCAAAGTTATTTGGGAAAATGCTGATGTATCAGAAGCAACTTGGGAATTAGAAGATAAGATGAGAAAAGATTATCCTGAGCTGTTTTTGTAAGCGGAATTTCGAGGATGAAATTCTTGTAAGTGGGGGAGAAATGTAATATCCCAATTTTTGTTCCCAAATAAATAAAAGGAATATTTAAATAAAACTAATTATATGGAATTAGTTAGTTTTATTTATTAATTTGTTGTTATATTAGAAGAATTATCCAAGGAAAAGTGAGAGAAAATAATTTGGGCTCTAAAAATAAGGATTTTTGCAGTTTAGTCCTTGGAAAGGACCTAAGAGGTAATATTGGAAAGATGTTTGGAGGGAAAGTGAATAAAATAATAATTTTTGAAAATCTGAGTGCGTTACTCGAGTAGCCCGAACAATTTACTCGAGTAACAGTGGTGCTGAAGCTGAAGATAGTGCGTTTGATGATTCAGCAAATTGAGTAATTCAATTATTTACACCTAGCACCGACTGGAGTTGATGGAAACACGTGTTGGTGTGCATGATAGCCATTCTTTGCTATAAATTCATGCTTTTGGGTTGAGGAAATCATAAGAAAATAAGAAAAAGAAGGGAAACTCTGCTGAATTTTAGTTTGAACACCCTCTGTTCTTCATCTTCGTTCTTAATCCCTACCCACACTCAGTTGATGAGCTTGATACCTTTTTCAAGCTTGTCACAAGACCTTTAATTTGAGACAAGAATCGTGTGTTTTGGTGGCTGGAGCAAGGAGAACGAATTGCTTGAAGTTGGACTCTTGAAACTGAAGTTGGGAAATTTCAGTGGTAAGGAGCTAAGTTGGAGGCTTCGATTTAGGTATGTAGAGGACTCCAAATCGTGCCATTTTGATTTCTATTTAGAGTTTGCAATGTCTAGTTTCCTTATTGACCAAATTTGCTCATTTTCATGCACGTTTGGTTTCTCAAATCATCACCCGAACTTGCTCTGCTGAACCTGTTTTGGAACCAAAAACAGAGCATTTGGAGTTGGTGGATTCTGTGAGTTTCTTTGCTGCCTTTGCATTCAAAAAGCTTCATTGAGGTAAGGGAGAAGCTTTACTAATGCTAGAATAGATTGAGGTGTTGAATTGAGTATTGGTTGAACCACCATGAGGTTCAAAGGGCACTAGGTTAGGGGACAATGGCTTGGAGGCCAATTTGACCATAAAACTGAATTGGAACATGTTAGATGTTGATATCTAAAGCTAAATGAACCTTCAATTTGATCTGAAATTGAGTAATTAATGAATTGGTATGTGAGGTTGTGTTTTAGGTTAAAATTGGGGGAAATTGTGATGAATCTGTGATTTTGATGTTAATCCCTGAAATTGATGCTATGAACAAGTTTATTATATTGTATTTAAGTTGGTTTGAAGCTTAGTTTTGGTAAAAATTGGATTGGCATGAGTTTGGCATATAAAAACCAGTTCAGCAGTGTTTTTCTGCACAATTTACTCGAGTAACCCGAGCTGTTACTCGAGTAATGCGTGAAAATTCTGATCAGTCTGATGGGTACAAGAGGATTACTCGATTAAATCTGATGTATTAATCGAGTAACATCTTAAACTTTGAATAATTGGAAATATATGCAGTACTACTCGAGTAATAGATCTGTTAATCGAGTAATGCGAAAGGTACAAAAAGATTACTCGATTAATCTAGTGCAATACTCGATTAATGGACTCTGTTAATCGATTAGTGATTGAATTTTTTTGTGAAAGGATCAGAATTTAATGATGTGATTGATTATCAAAGGGTTTGAATCAATTAAAGGACTGAACTGAAATGGATTGAAGTCAGAGAACGTTAAATAAAGTTCAACTATGCCAAGTCCCAACTTCAAACAACTTAAATGACACTGAATTGTATTGATGGTCAAACCATGCATAGCATCCGCATTATTTGAGTTCCCACATGACTAGAGACACGTCCGTGAGGCGTGGGCATATCCTTTCGGTTGAACTCGAGGGACCTGAGTGTCTGCTCCAAAGGGTTCACGGGGGAGTGTCGGTGACCGGGGTTGCACCTTCTGTTTCCGGAAATACACACGTGCGTGTGGGCATGTCATTGGGTGCCGGACTCGATGAGGCGTAGTCCTACGGGATACGTCGACAACATTTCTAAGAGCTTTAGAGGTGTTGGTTTATTTGTGGGCCGAGTTCGATGAGATACTCAGTATAGGTATCGGGCATGTTTATTTTAAGGTGCCACGGAAGCCTATTTGTTGTAGTTTGCCAACAATCATGCATTGATAAAATTAGATGCATCACGACTGCATACTCTATTGATTTATAATTAAGTCTTCATGTTGGTGTTTAACATGGTTGACTAAAAATTTATAAGTTATATTAATTGCAATAAATAAAATCTTACTTGATTAGAACTGTACCCCGTCTATTTTATTATGTGTTAGTATTTGCTAACTCCCTATGCCCTTGCAGGTGATGGCTCGTTACCTGACATACGTTGAGTTACGCCCGCTCCGTAGAGGAGTGTGGGACTACGAGGAGCACCGAGCGGTGTTCGAGGGTGAGGTTGACGTGATCTTTCGTCATCCTAACCCCCTTGCTCGAGTGCGACCTTGTAGGCTTCGCATCCCCATGATCTACATACTGCACATTCCACCAGCTTACACTTATCGTTTTGGTTCTCCACCCCCACATCATGGACGTCGTTTTTATAACCTACGTGTCCGACGCCCCGCCACCCGTACACGTCCCTCTACTTCTGATGAGGCTACTGCTACGGCCACTCCTCGTCCTGGTCCGACCACCAGGGTACGCTTTGCACCCTCCCCGGAGCCGGTGCGTCGCGTTGCTACCCCTGTGGTATCGGACGAGGAGGAGGAGGAGGACCCCGTAGAGGACGTGGATGGACCAGCTGCGAACAGTCAGTGATGTGGTGTTTTGTTTCGACAGTATGTGCAGTATGGGGATCATGTTAGGATGTGGTGTTTAGCTTTTGGAAGACCAGGGATCAGACATCAGCGTGGGTGGATCATGGCTCAGCTCTCGAAGACTCTTTATTTTGATTTGTGTTATATTGTATATAGTTGAGAGGGTCTATGAGAGTTGTTATTTTATATCTGCTGGTCGGTATCCTTATATTTTGCTACCTCGACTTTTATCTCTGATATTTGGGCACCTGAGTTTTTATATATATATATATATATAGATGGGTTATGGTTGTGCAGATATTATGATCTTTAAAAAAAATTATTCCAATTACAACCACAGAAATCATTTTGAAAATCGTTTCCGCTGAAGGTACCAAACCGGTACTCAACCGATTATTTTTGAAAAGTAATGTATTTTCGAATCAAAGCTTTTGGGATGTGGAACTTGTTGTATAATAAGAAAAAGTTTTTCCATAAAGTTCCTATACGAACAACGTTTATTAAATAAATAAAGCTACGTTTTGAGAATATCATATAATTTGTTATTATACATTGAGTCACCACAATAGAGAAGGGAGTCTTGAGAGGCATTTGTTTGTAATTTGAGAACTATAATTCCTCATAGTGAAGAATCTCTCTTGGTTGAAGAGGGGACTGGATGTAGCTTTCAAGTGGATGAAAGTGAACCAGGATAAATCACTGTGCAGTATCTCTAAACCCTTAACTCTTTACATTCTTGTCATTTCATATGTTCTTTGTTGAAAACCTAGAAAAGAGTGATTTTTCATAAGTGATTGAATTGAATCTTAATTGTGAAAATTGATTTAATGAAAATCATTTTCATAACCTAGGTAATCAATAAGAATATTGGGGTTAATCTTTTCCGCTGAATCTCTGATCATACGTGTTAATTGATTGATTTTCGTATTCGATTGAAAAGTGTTTTTTCAGTTTTTGAATGTGCTTAATCGATTAAGGGTGTTCATAATCGATTAAGGTTTTGTGTACTTTCTGGTCTTAATCGATTAAGACACAGTTTAATCGATTAAGAGCTGAGCTTTTTGCAAAAAAACATTTGTTTTAATTGTTTCGATTTGTTTCGGTCGAAAAGCTTTCAAGGTTTCTTAAACACCTATTCAACCCCCCTTCTAGGTGTTCTCCTAGGGTTCCTTAGTTGTTTCAACCACCAATTGTGGTTTCCTCAGGACTTTTTCTTAGTTTTTATTGCATGGATTTTTTTTCTGTTCACTTTTTATTGCATCTGGATATATGTTGTGCATGTAACAGGTGTGAGTCGATGTCTCCCCCATGAGAGGTGCTATTTTTGCACTTGTTTCTAATGACCTGCAGGTATTAAGTTTGGGGGAGAATCTTCTCATTTTTGTTAGTGATGAGTGTTTGATGCGGATGTGAAAGGGAAGTGTTCTGGATTTTTCTGTGTAGTTTTTTTATTTCTTTTTTGTAGTTTAGGTTAGTTTAGTTTGCTTGAGGACAAGCCAACCTCTATGTTTGGAGGAGTGGACAAAATAAAAATTTTCAGACTTGAATTGTTCTCCCATTTTTGGTGTTGGTTTGTGTCTTGGGTAGAAGTAGGTAATTATTCTAGACTTAGGACTGTTTTTCTGATGATAGGTGTAAATATTTAGTTTAGGATTGGACTCACTGATTTTTGATACTGAATTGATTGAGCTGTAAATATTTTTGAGATCTGGTTATTTTGACAAACTTTTTGAGAAGCTGAGATTAGTGAACTGACCTTTAGCTTAGTGAGTTATTTGAGCCCAAACACTAAAGGGTATGTGATTTATTGAATTATTTTTTATTTGAAACCCCTAACTCTTTCATTAGTGTGTTCACTTTGGCTTTGTGTTCTAGAACTTGACCTGCGACCATTTTGAGATTGATAATTGTTTGCATGCATTAAGATGATTAAGGCACTTGGGATGTGTTTTTGTGGCCTTCAATTGATTTGTATTGATAATATTTCCTTTAGTTGCCCATTTTGAGCCAAATGAATTATGATTTTTCTTTGGTACCCTGCATTGATTGCATAATTTTTGTGATTACCTTAGGAATTTTGAATGAGAAATTGAGAGGAACGAATAAGAAAAATTGAATGAATGGTATAAAGTGTTGTGAATCTACGTCTCTTCCATGAAAAAAATAAATGAAATAAAATAAAAAGAAGAGAAATTTGGAAGAGAGTAGAGGAAAAAAAGTGAAAAGAAAAGAAGTATGAAATTGATTGTGATTTGAGTGTGAGTCCTCTGCGGTATTTATTGCTCATTCAATATTTTTGAGGGAAATTTGTTTGTGAATTTTAGCCCTTAGTTTTATCCTTTCTTTCTTTTATCCCACCTAACACTTTTAGCCATGGTCTCATTACAACCAAATAAAAGACCTTTTGATTTTTGTGTGCATTCAATAATTTCAGTGGAGATTTGGGTCTATGGTCAAACTTAGGGTAACATTTAGTCATTGCATGAATGTGTGTGCATTATTGATATATGACCTTGATACACATAAGAGATATACACTGAGAGGTTGGGAGTGTTTACTAGTTTTGAGTTCTTGTTGAGTTTGTTATTCTAACCAGGTTTCAATTGTATGAATTGCTTGTGAAAATAAGTGTCTGAGTCTGTGAGTCGAAGTCCTAGATTAGGTGTGTACATTTTGATTTAGAGGGTAGTGTTGTGTTCTAGAATTTTTATTTTACTTTTTCCTGGGACATGCAAAATGCTAAGTTTGGAGGAGTGATTTGGGTCCAATATATGATGTTTTTGGGCTTAATTTCACTTCATTTTAATATGGTTTTGACTTGTTTCTCTTGTAAATATAGGTTGTTTTTGTTAAGTTTAGGATTTTTATTAGAAGTAGAGTCCTTTGAACAATTTGATACGTTTTGGGTATGTTTCAGGTACTTTTGAAGCTTAATTTGAGAAAATAATTATGGAGTTGGAAAGAGCATAAGAAGACCTTGAAAATGGCGCAAGAACGGAGCAAAACGGAGTCAAAAGAGGCACCACATGCCCAGGCGTGCAGATCTACGCGCCCAGTCACGCGTGCCACGTTAATACTCAACCATCAGACCTGGCGCGCCCAGGCACGCGACACCCGATCAGGACCAATTGGGCCAATTTCAGAGTGTTTTCGAAGGATTCTCTTAGGATTTTGTGTATTATTATTTATATTAGGATTAGTGACTAGGTTAGTAGCTTTGGTAGAGGGAGATTACACACTTTGGAAGCATTTGAAGGAGGAATACATTGAAGCTTGAAGATTCAGATCAGTTTTAGTGGTAATTTAGGAATGAATTCCATTATTATTGCTTTGTTTCTTCCTTCTATTATGTGTAACTAAAACCCTTGTGTTAGGAACATGGTGGATTTTTTTTTTGGCATAAGAAAAAATCTATTACCACTTGAAAATATAAAACAAAACTAAAGGCCATTTAAGAGCACTTTTCCACCTTCTAGGAAGGGTTCAAAGACTCAAAAATGCCAAAAACTAAAGTTTAGCACTAATTCTATTAACAAGAACCTTATTGGACCAATTAATAAACAATGGGTAACAAAAATTAACTCTAACAACCACTTCTTGCTTAATACGCGCCACTAGCTGAGACTTTGGACACGTGTGGTGAGCAAAAAGCCTCTTGTTCCTTTCAGACCACACATTGTAGATGATGCTGGCAACCAAATAAAAAATGCTTCTTCTTCTTCGTTTGTCAGGGAAGGCTCGAAGAACCCAGAATCTCCATCCCTGGAACTTGTAGTGCACCACATCCAAGCAAAACCAGTTGCAACACTCCTCAAAGATCGATCGAGTCCAATCACACTCAAAGAATAAGTGTAACACCCCAACTTGGAAAAAGAATTTTCACTAAAAATTTGCGCCATTTTTTTTATAAACATTTGTTACAAGATATCATTAAAGGGTAAGTTTGCATATGAACTTAGTTTCCAAAAATAATTTCACAATTCGTCTTTCCAAAGATTGTATTACGTAAACAACTTAGTTTCTTGAAAAGGTTTTCTTCCATTACTTGTACTAAATTCTATTTCCCAAAATGAGTGTCACGACATATTTCCATTCACAAAACATACTAGCTGAAATGCGGAATAAATCATCATTATATTAATTCCAAAATAACCATCATACTGAAAAGTGTTTCGGCTCAACGGTCATTATCCAAAATAAAAGTGACATAACAAAATCTTCCCATAGGGATTACATAAAGATGATCAGAGGGTCCGTTATCCAAGACTCAAAAACAGAGATCAATACTACTAAGAACTAAGCTACTCGTCGCCATGCGCATCCTCGTCAGGGTCCTCCTCCGGAACTTCTTCTTTTGGGTCCCCTTCTGGGTCTTCCTCCTCACCAAAATTGTGATTAGCAAGCGGATTATTATGAAAAGCCCAAGGTCCATCCGGCATAAGATCCCTCAAATGATAACGCACTTCCTCACGGTCCGTAGCTACTTCTCGTAATACGTGATCTCGATCGGCAAAAACGAGTCTCGCTGGTCCCTCCCAGATCCATCCATTCGCAGTTCTATGCCATTGTCCCCCCATTAAAGGAGACATCTCCAACCTAAGTAACCGGTCCGCCATCTAATAATTTCCATAGATAAAAACAAAAACATAACAGAGAATAGAGAGTTAGCGACCAGACGAACAAGGCGTCGACGGCATGGGCTTACTCCATGGGTCGCACTAGGACTAACACAAGGTATATCCATAACATTCCATAATAACTTCATGCCACAATATTAGTCCTCCGCAGAGCAGACATCGGTTTGAAAAATGCTCGTGAAGGAAAGCTCGCCCGGAATTGGGAAGGCCCCTATCGAGTGAAGTCCCGATCCGGGTCTGAGGGATACAGGCTAGAAACTTTGATAGGAGCTGAGATCAACAACAGTTGGAATGCTTCCAAACTGAGACACTACTATAGCTGAACTGATTCTCTTTCTATTACCTTGTTGCATTTTCAATTTAGTAACTTAGTTTATTTCACGTTGTTTTTATGATTACCATCATCAAACTTATGTATTGATTATTCCCTAGTTAATGAAATATTTTGCAGAAATCACATTTTCAGTTTCTGAGCATATTTTTCTTTTTCTTTTTTACTTTGTTTACGTGCTACGACCCTCTCCGCCCGGGTAGCCACCGGGCCGACCCGGGTCGCTCAAACTAATTCTCATAAACGAGAAAGCACATTGAGATGGCCAACTAAGGAACCCTCGACGGTATCCCACGATTGTGGATCGAGAACCTCACCTCGACTAAAGGTTGGCGGTTCGAAATCTCTCAAACGGAACAAAACGCTTGTAAATAAACACAAGTATAAGAAGCATGGAAGCGTAAAGACAAGATAAATCATAGCAAGACAAAGATATTATACATAGAGCAACGTGTTCTACATTAAAATCCAAACAGGCCTAGACACATGGCTGAGCTGACAAGCAGAATCAAAAACCCAAACATACGGGCTAAAAAAAAGCAACAAGTTAATCCAAATAAGAGAGGACGACGGTGGACTCGTCAAAGTCTTCCTCCTCCCCCTCGTCATTCTCGTTAACACCTTCCAATGGATTCGACAGGTTCGGTGACTGGAGATTGGTGACTGGAGATCCACCTCGACTTCACCGTTTGAGCAATCAACAATTCGACCTTGTTTTACCTCGAATAAAGGATGGGACCTGAGAACATGAAGGTTGGGGTTGAGAATCTTCAGCTGCCTCAGTGCATTATGAAACGAATCGTCAACAACATGGTCCCAATCGAAGAAGTTCTTCGCAGAACCAATTTTATGTTTAAGGGCCTTTGCCCTCATCTTCTCCAGCTGAATCCGAAGCCTCTCGGCTTCCTGACGCGCTTCAGTCAGATAACCCTCGGAATCTTGCAAAGACTTCTCAGCAGTAGCTAACCGTGTCTCTACCTCTTCCTTACTTTTTAGCCTCACCTCCAACACCTCCCTGGCCTTCATCGCCTCGTTCCTCTCTCGAATCGCATCATCCCTCGATTGGAGTGCCTCATCCTTAGCTTTTTCAAGTAAATCTTTCTCCTTGGCAACAGTACTGTTGGTCTCCACCAAGGTGGTCTCCACCAAGGTCTCATTTGCATCCTTATAAGACTGAATCTGCTGAGCAACAGCAGCTTTTCTTTCTCGCTCCCCGGCCGTCAGACCGAACTTATTGGTATGATGAGCCATGAAATAGAACATGCTGGTAGCTCAGAGAGTGGCGCACCCTAAAGCGCGGAAGTTACCCTCAAGGAGTTCGGTGGGTTGGGCAAGGAGTCGACCATCATCCTGATAAGTGAAAATAGAACCAAGGATCTGCTCGGGAATAGGGCGAGTCCAAACAGTTGGAACACTCGGATCAAAGTTGGTTGATTAAGATTGGATTTGAGAAGGGGTGCGAGCAGGTTCCTCCTCGGTTGATGGACCTTTTCCCTTATCCAACCTCTGCCTCTTCGCGAGAGGAGTGTGATCCTCCTCCTCATCATCATGTACGAGCAGGGGGGTTGAAGCACTTCCCGTAACCCGAGACTGAGTAACCGCAGTAGGAACCTCAACAACAGTAACAATGGGCGACATAGTGGCATTCTGAGCAATAGCCTCGCTCGAAGCCTGAGCCGAGGTTTGGGTACTTCCACCACGGTGGCTTTCACTATCCTCCTTATGTCTACCTGACCATTAGCCTCTAGGTAGGCAGCAAACCGATCACATGTGTGCCTTTCGGCATCATTCAACTCGGCCTTATAATTGAATTGGTACTGATTAACATTTCGATATAAAAGGCTGGTGACTAGGACAGCGGAAACCGAGGTAAGTCGTTTTCGAAAAACCAGCAGGCACCATCGCCGACATGGCTATACTTAAAATATTGAGGTTTGAAGTTCTTCCATGAATCCGAGAACTTTGTAAAAAGAGCCCTATCCTTGGCTTTCAGTGAAACCCACAGCCGTTTCTTTGACCCTTTTTCTAAAACAGTAGCTTGCGGCACGAAGATACAAAGGAAGGCTCAGATCATACAAGATATATTCACAGCCTCACAGAATTTTTGAAAAGCGCGGATAATGACCCATCCGTTGGGGTGAAGTTGACTCGGCGCGATACCTAGTCGATTCAGAAGTTGCATTTCTATCTCGGTAAAAGGCACCGTAATCCCGAGTGTCGTCATTATCTCGACATACATGTAGAAGTATTGTTGCCCTTCGGGCACTCTGGAGCAAACCCGTTCGTTCACCCCCACCGTCGATATCCCGTATGAATTGCGAGTGTTGTCCCCAGGACAGGGCAGTAACAACGCCCTCAAACACCCGAAACTTTCCATGGTAAGGGTCGAACGAGACCCAAGTACATCCCTATCCACCCAGTCATACTCTCCTGCATCTGGAGGAAGAGGGAACTCCTCAAGGTGAGTGACGCAGCGGCGAACCATACCTGAGGAAAGGGAAGAAGACTCGACGTCAGTACCTACGGGAGCAGTTTCAACAAATAAAGACCTACGACCTCTCCCTCTATAGTCGAGTCTCGAGCACCTTCCCACCTTTACTGGTGCCCAGAAAGGCCCAACCCGAGTATTACGGCTGGCACGCGCTTCCCTACGCGCCCTACGCTCGGCCTTTCGTTGAGCTAAACACCAATCCACCCTTTCCCTAAAGTTTTCTGGGTGGATCACAGCTAGAGGGACCTCTTCTACGGGCTCCTCCAAACCCTGGTACAAGAATGGCTCCGGTGAGGATGAAACCTCCGTGCCGGAAGAAGAAGAAGAGGAGGAAGAGGGAGAATCACTCCCATCACTCAACCCCAGAGTATCAACCCACTGTTTCCATCTCTCTCAACCCCCTTTCCCTGACCTTTCCCCCATCACCGGAAAAGCAGCCGGAGAAAGCCAATTTCTGGAGAAGAAACACCAACCCAAGCAAGTCCTCTGGTTAAAAACCTAGAAATTAAAAATAAGGACACAACCAAGCTTGACAATGGAAGAAACCCACAAACCCTTACACATTAACAAACCCATGAACCTCCCAATCCAAACGTTCCTAGAATCTACGAATTCTACGAGAACCCAGGAAACAAACCAAAGAAATCAGAAAGTTAATCCCCAAAAAAAACCAGAAAAAACATCAAAATAAACCCAGAATCCTGAACAGTTACATATGCAAAAATAAAGCCAGAACAAACCGAGAAAGAGTAAAAACCAATAAGGGAAAGAAAGTAGTACCTGTAAGCAAAGGAAGAAGATTGAAGAAGAAAGGGAGTAGCAATGGAGAAGACGATGTAACACCCCAATTTGGACATAGAATTTTTAGCAAAAATTTGCACCATTTTTTTTATAACCTTTTAAAACATTTCCTTTTAATTTATTCTAAAAAGATTAACTTTAACCAATATACATTACTTAGCTTTGTTTACAAAATATCCGAGATGTTATTCTATTCCATACTGAGACATTACCATTACATATTCCAAAACTCCTTTCCTTAAAATATTATCTCCTCTAAGGATTCATTGTGGAACATTTGATTACCTTTTAAAAATTCGACAAAAGACTTCAATTGAGAAGTAAAAGAATTTATTCTTATAATCGAGTAATTACATCAATTCAATTGTTTTACAAAAAGATCACAACCCCTAAGGTCATGACATTTGAAACAATAAAATACCGAATAAAAAGTTCTATGCTAATACTAGAAATTACATCAGTCCTATGAGAGCAGACAGACTCAATCTAACTATTGAAACCTAAGACAAACATAAAACTTCTCGTTGTCGTTGGTCTCTACTACTGATGTCGCATCTGGGTCGAACTCCCACTGACGATTAGCTCCGGATCAAAGTCTCACACATGCCATCCAATCAGCTTCGCTTTAAAATAATCCCAATGCACTATCCACTATTTGAAACTTCTACATGACAATGACTTGATCTGCCATTTGTGGACATCATTTCCAATGTCCACAGAAAGAAGGGAAAGCAGAGAGAGTAAGCGGTCCGAACGAATTAATCGTCGACGGCATGGACTTACTCTAAGGGTTCACATTAGGATTCACACACATACATATACAACCATCTAATAAAATAAGCAAATAGTGGCCATTCTCAAAAGACCTCAAGATCATAAGTATCACCATCATCATTTCATAGCATCCCCTCATAATGTCATGTTATATCATCAATAATAATTTCACTTGCTTCATAAGGGATTTTCAAATAAAATATTAATAATCTTCTTCAATTTTCTTCTTTCAACTCAAAACTTAGCCATCAATGATTTAGGGAGGGAAATCATTGAGGCAGGGGAATAAGTCAGCACACACGATACATCTCCTCCTCAATATCCAACCACGACCTAGTTCGGAAAGTAGATGGGACACACAGGAATCCTAACCACGCAGGCATCGATAGTCAAAGGGTATGCACTAGCCGAAACCACTACAAAGGAGCAGCAAAAGAAATAGTAAATGGAGCACGCTCAGTGAGTCAATAAATAAAAACGATGACCTCTAGCCTCAATTCGGATTCCCTCTCACCATCTCCGATTTGCTCAAGGGGGCGACAGCTCTATCCCTAGTTGATCGTGCAGTCCTTGCTACGATCGAGGCCTATCAGGGACCTCGAACCATTGTAACGTTGTTCCGCCTTGGGAAGCGCTCCAGGCTTCTTGACGTTTCACCGTCCTTGCCTTCCCCTATCACAATCACCACTCTAAGAGTACAAACCTCCTAGTATTTGGTATCTTTCCTCTCCACTACTTCTCTCTCAACGCAGGGTTAGGAAAGATTAAACTTTTAAAGTCTTTAAGTCTTTTAGAAAAGATTTAGCTTTATTAACTTATCATTGGTCGACCCATTCTAAGCCACGCTTCTAACAGGCTTCGACCTCTAAAAGAATACGAACAAACACCTCCCTACATACAGTGGAATCCACAAAGCTCGCAACCACGACACTTCATTCACGTGGCCAGCTACTTAAAATCAAGCACGTCCGAAGACAGTGCGATTGGGGATATACATCAGAAGGTTATCTGTGCTACGTTGCACCATCACTGTATACTACTACTTTAGACGATACGAGCGAAGCTTACTTCTCAATCTTTACACTTTCAAGATAACAATTCTCTTTTCTAGAATCAATCGGATATTACATACATGATATTCAGCATAATAATCATTTCATCAATTCTCTCCAAGATATATCATTACTCAAAGCAGATAAACAAAACTGCTCAGGATATCACATATTTCAAAGCAGATAAATATAATACAGATAAATCATCAACAGAGAATCACATAAACAAGAGTTATTGTCTCAACGTCATCCGGCCAAACACACGCACAAACAATTGTCGTTACGTATATTGACAAATAACTACGGAGTTCTGATCTTTGAGATGATCAAGAACATCCTAATGCTACCCAAAGTGCCATTGTGTCTTAGGAAAGTGTCTCTCTCACCTGGACTTGAAGCTAGAGACTAATGATTCTGATTATCCGATTTTGCTTCACTTGAACCTTAAACATCGATAATACAATTCAAAGGACCAATCAATTATACACTCATAAAATAATAACTTAAACCAATTGAACCATTTTTCAAAATACGTAAAATAATCGTAGATCATAAAACAATATTAGTAACTTAAAACCTTTTTCAAAACTCAAAAACAATTCACTGCTGTTCAAGTAAAAACACTTTTTGTTTATAACTTTATAAATCATGAAAACCTTTTCAAATCACAAAATAATTTTTAAAACTTAGTTACAACATCTCAAAGATAAATTCCATCCCTTTCCAAACACCTTATAACAACTACCATTATCAGACAAATCATACAGCCAGAGTTAAAATCATTTGTTTGTGGTGCAACACTTAAACCAATTCAAACAGTAAATAAAAATCATACAACCACATTACAAGCACACATGATCCATTTAGAAACATAAACTCATGTACTCAAAACTCAAAATAATTTTTCTAAATTGATGCAACTCATTTACAGATTCTAATCAGCATAAGAAAAATCACCTTTTAAGCATCAGTACACACATATTCATGCACCTAAATTTCTAACACATAAAATTACATACTTTATCATATTAAAACAATTTCTAATATCAATATAATTAAATTAACAATTAAGGACAACATGAGTTTTCTAATCTTAAAAAGCACTTTTCTCTTAAACAGTTAATCTAAAAATCGTGTCACTTTTTCCTATAGCTTAATTACAAGCTCTATTATAAAAATAACATAAAGTTTGATTTAATTAAATAATTTAAGCTTGCTGGACAGCCACATCAAAACAGGTTGCATTCATTCAAAAATCAATATTATACAAGTTCTAACACTTATACCCAAAGGCTTATAATCTACAACTCAAAAATATACTTAACTTAGAAAAATAGTCACATTTTTTAAATCACATCAAATATGGACAGCAACATCATTTTCCAGAAAATCCTAATTTTATTCACTTTAAAACTTTCATTTTCATACTATACATGATACAAACTACATATACACATAAACACATCACAAATACACATAAAAATACACCTTAAATCACATGCCCTTATTAAAATAAATTTTTCAGGATTAAAATAAATTTCCAGAATTATCTCTTTCCATCAAAAATCATTTGTTCAATTGTTATTTCATGAAACCACATCAAAGAATTAAGATACAAACACCATATAATCACATAAACACTTAGAAAAATCAACATAATACTCCTACCCTATGATCATAACAATTCGGCCATATAAAAAAATAGAAACAGTATCCAAAATATTTTCACATAATCAATTGTTAAACTTTTAAAATCAATTACAAAATACAAAGAACAAAGAATAAATCATGCACATAATCATCAAATAATTATAAAATTTTATTTTTGTATTCATGTAGGTTTCACGGACTACCCAGAAAAATAAAAATAATTTTTGCAGAATTTTTAAATACAATTTGGTTTATTACTCAAATGATTATTTCCTTTAAAAGCTTACTGTTTGTTTATATAAATCCAAAAAAGAAAACTTAAAACAAATTAAAAGGAATAAATCAAAAGTTCATGAGAATACCTTTCTTCTAAGCAATGAAAATACTTCAATGATGTGCAAATTCTCTCCTCCTCCTTTGCTCCCAGATGCCACGCCCAACTCCACACTTTCTTAGGGCCCTCTTAATTTTTTCTCTCTTGTTTCTTAAGTTTCATTGCTTTCGCTCGCGAAAATTTTTATTTTAGTTCGAAATGGGGTCGGATTAGATATGATAATAAATAAAATATAATAATAAAAAGATTCGTTAAAACCTTATAACAAAACAAGATTGTATAGATCGAGTTAGATATGGATAGCAGAAATTGTCTATAAGAATAGATGTTTAGTTAGTTATCAAAACAAACTATACAAATTGCCAATAGACCAAAAGATTATATGAAATCTCAAAAAATTCCATGATTCTATCATATTTATTATTCTTCATTAAACAAATATATTTTATATTATTTTATCGGTTAAATCCATTTTTTTTAATCGTTTCATTCGCGAGGAGCCGTAAGTAAAAATTATCTTCACACCACAAAATGAAGTAAGTCACACTGTTTTTATAGTCTTGGGGAAGAAGGAAAATTTTACTTCTTATGCTTGGTCATCAAGTTAAAAAATCATGGGTTTCCAAGTTTAATTAAAGCTTGCACCAAAAACCCTATTCATTTGAATTTCAGTTCTTCCTTCACAAGTAAAAATTTGAATTCATTCCCCTCTGGTCAGAATGTTGGGCGTGTGCATTGGTTGGAGAAGAAGGAGAAATTTTTCAATTTACACAACATTAAATTGCCACCTTTTTCAACCAATCAAATAATTATTCTAACAATTTAAAATTCAAAAATAAATATAAAATATTATTTCTGGATTTTTCAGTCCAAAAAAAATACATAAATATATAAATAAATTATTTTTAGGTCCAATAATTAATTCTAGGCCTTAAATTAATTTTTTTCAAGCTCTAAACATATAAAATTCGTACAGTTACTGCAGCAGAAAAATTTTCGAAGAACACCATATAAAATTAAAATTTTTACATTTTTAGAAACTATATTTCAATACGATCGTTTTCATATAAAATTTATAATTTTCGGACTTACGGTTTGAAAGTTATGAATTTTTGGGGTTTTAAGTTATTTCCTCCAAAAATGCATTACATAAGCTTTGAAACTAATTTAAATTTCAAAAATACAAAAATTAAATTATGGACAGTGCAACCAATAAGAAATCATAAAAATAAGTTTTTCATCCAAGTAAAAATATCTCTTGGTCAAAGAGCCATTAAATGACTTAAAAATGCATTCCCAAGTTTATTAATTATAAAAATTCGAATTCTACAGTGGCGAGAATAAAAATTCGACATCTCCAGAATTAAATCCAAAACATTACATTTTCATAATCTACATTTCAATATGATCGTTTTGATATAAAGTTTGTAATTTTTGGACTTACGATTAAAAAGATATTAATTTTTTAAGATGAAACTCCATAATCCTTCAAAAATCATTTCATATTCAAATATCTTTAAAATAAAATACTATGCCTTATAAAAATATTTTCATGCTAAGAATTCAATTTAAATACATAAAAGAACATTGGTATGCATATATGTGGTGGACTCGGCCTAGCCGAGGTCCTCAGGAACCTCGCTTAAGGCCTCACGGCCCTGTAAGAAGTCCTCTGTGCGCTTGGCTGAGCTCAAAGCTCAACGGCCGAACAGACACCGGATACGGGCCAACCTCATTCTCCTACCAAGGTCCGACTTCCCTTTCCGACACCTCCTAGAGTCCGACACCTCCTAGAGTCCGACACATCCAAGATATTCCGATAGCAAGGACAGGATGACGTGACTCACCTTATCCACAAGGACAACTCATCCGCTCATAGCTCAGTACAGGCTGGCCCTACTTGGGCCTCAAGCAAGCCCATTAAGGCAACCAGCTCCCCCCTATAAGTAGCTCCGTACTACATGGGGCTCAGGTATGTCCTCTAACCCTAATTATCACCTTCACACACCAGTGATTAGGGTTACTTCTTGGCTCTCTACCTTGCCATCTGAGGACACCCACAAACATCACAGATAAACCCTAGACAGAGTCTTCCTTAAGGTCTTCTTCCTCAACCTTGAGGACCTCATAGTCTAGGACATCACATTGGCGCCGTCTGTGGGGAGAGAAAAATATCATTCCCACCAAAAGAATCTACCATGACTGACGTACCACCAGTGCAGAGGAGGGGGAGAGGCCGTCCAAGAAGGGTGCCAACAATAGAGGACTTGCGCCTCCACCTCGAAGCCAATAGGGCAGCAAGGTCCCCGCAACCACCCCCTCCACCACCTCCACCTCCTCCCCCGCCACCACCTCCACCACCGCCACCTCTACCTCCCCCACCACCAGAGTTTACCCATACCCACAGTGGACCTTACACCATCCACACGGGTGATAACTCAAATCCAACTCACCACCACGAGGAAGGTCGGCACATGCAGCTACGCTCCCAACTTGGAGAAACCAACACAGAGCAGCACCACCGACGCGGCGAACGTGCTCACTCCGTCAGTACTACACACCGTTCTCACTCACGACAGTCTTCACGCTCTCGTGATGCAGAGGTCTTGGCCATGATAAGACAACAAATGCGGATCATAGAACAGCAAGGCCAAGCCATAGCAGACCTCCAACAGCTTACCATGCAGCGTTTGGCTGAACGAACCGCCGTCCAAGCTCCAGCCCCAAATGAATTTCCACCACCCCCACCTCCTCCACCACCACCACCTCCGTTAACACCACAAACGCTAACAACACCACATACTGTCATCACACAACTGACACAAACACTACCCTCTGACCATCAACAGCCTGACTTAGATGATTCTCACCCTGGACACCCTTTCACAGCAGCCATCATGTCCTACGAGCCACCACCAGGATTCCTTGGACCCAGCAACATACCCAGGTATAATGGCCTGACCGATCCTCAAGAGCACGTACTCTCTTACGAGGGAGCCATGAACTTCTATGGCGGTGGAGATCGGCTCAAGTGCCGAGCTTTCTTCCTGACCCTCCAAGCTCCAGTTCTCCGATGGTATTCAACGTTACCTAAGAATTCTGTTAACTGTTGGGCAGAGATGAAACGAGCATTTCTCAATAGGTACACTGCTAGTTGTGTGCAACCGAGATCCAACCACACACTAGCAACAGTGACACAAAAGTCAGACGAATCGCTACGTGCTTACCTACACAGGTTTCACAATGAGTCCAGCTCGGTTCCTAACTTATCTCCCGAGGTGGCCATCCTCCTCTTGACTCAAGGTCTGGCCGAGGGAGGATTCAAAGACTCACTAATAGGAAAGCCACCAAGAGATATGGCCGAGCTCAGACAAAGATCCAACAAGTACATCAACTTGGAGGAATTTAACAAAGGTCAAACAAGTAGAATGGAGAATGTTCAAGCTGCTTCACAGAATGCCCTTCCTCGAGGTCTCCCTCGAGGAAACAGGGAAGATAGAGGAGGAAGAGCGGAGCAAGGGGACCAACGTCGTTCTCATGTCGGCCAGCAGGATGACCGCCGATGTCCTTATATCACCAAGTATGATACTTACACCCCCCTGACGGTTCCGAGGTCGCAAGTATGGAGGGAAACTATGCAGACCGAACTCAGACATGTAATCAGGCCACCTTTCCTCAGAAATCAAAATAACATCAGAGACAGATCTAAGTACTGCAACTTCCACGATGGGTATGGACACCAAACCGACCAGTGCACCTGGCTTCGAGATGTTATCGAAGATATGGTGAGAAGGGGTAAGTTGCAACAGTACGTACGAGAAGCAGTAGAGAGAAGAGGCCGGAGACGATCTTGGAGCCCGAATCAAGACAAAGGAAATGCCAAGGTTGACCCATCTCCAGAAAAGAAAAATGAAGAACCACAACGAGTGAATATGGTTGTGGTGCAGGATTTGGATAAGTCACGGGAAAATTTCCGAGTTGAAACCACTCGGGAGGTTTTGCCGGTGGCGGCGAGAAGAGATCAGAAAGGAAAAGGTATGTCAACCAAGTGTTAGCTGTTCATTGCAAACCCATCTGTAAAAAACCATCTCGGAACATCCCCATCACCTTTTCCGATTAGGACATGGAAGATATCGTCCCGGATCACAATGACCCAATGGTGATCACGGCGTTGATCGGTAACTTCGAGGTCGCCCGAGTATTCATTGATCAAGGAAGCTCGGCCGACATTCTTTTTCTTCACACTTTTCAGGCACTGAAATTGAGGTCAACCGACCTCGTTGAATTTGAAGGCAATCTTATCAGCTTCACGGGTGAGGCAATTCGCCCCCTAGGAGCCATCCACCTCCCGGTGACCTTAGGTAAGCAGCCTTCGGCCTGAACGGAGATCATCAAGTTTCTAGTTGTTGATTCTGATTCCCCTTACAATGTGATACTGGGAAGAACCTGCCTGCAAGCCTTTGGGGCAGTGGTTTCAACCGTGCATTTATCCATGAAATTTGTCGGCTCTGACGACAAGGTCGTCACAGTCAAAGCCGACTAGGTGAGGGCCCGACTCTTCTACAACGCAAGTCTACGGGAAATAAAGAAAAAACAAGAGCTTACTGGTCTGATGTTGGCCAAAGGGAGAGTTCTGTTGGCCGAGCTGGATGTCCAGGCCGAACAGGATGATCTTAGGCCTTCCCCTCAAGTTTGAGACCCTCGATGGAGCCGAGCTCAAGAACTCCTCGAACGTTCCAAAACTGAGAACCTATTTCAGTTAGGTTTACCTCGGATATCGTCAGCAGTCACCAGCACCTCCAGTTAAAGTTTAAAGTTTAAGTTCATTTCAGTTTCTGTTAATGTTTTTACATCTGCTTCCTCTAGTCATATTCTGTTCCATTGTGATATATTCACTTTTTCAAAGGCAATGTACTCACGCTTATGATTAATGAAAAAGTACAAACTTGCTCTTACTCAAGTGCCACAGTTTTATATACGTACGTACTAGCTTCTCATTTAGCACTAGCCACCTAAATGTTGCATGGCTCTATGTACAGTCAACATCTTCTAAATAAGATCGGCTCATATGCACAGTGTACAAGGGACATCCAGTAAAGTACAGCTTGCTGTGAAATGTTCTCACATAACTTCACTCAGCAACCTCTTTCACATCGGGGACGAGGACACACACCTCGGCTAAGGTGGGTGGATCCGAGATCCCTACCGTATGCCCTTATATACAGTACCTTTTTTCAGAGGAAAACTTATAAGATTACAGCACTTACTGAGTCGTCCGAGCTTAACCTAATTAGTTACATTATGTTTTTATGATGAGTTTTTTTAAGTCCGATTGAATCCGAATACAACAAGTAAAAAAGGACTTGTATTCTCAAAAACATTTTTACCTGGTTATCTAAACAAAATGCAACAAGTCTCAAACACTTGCATTTCTCAGAATGAGTTTTCTTGGCGATCTCCTAACTTATCACAGTTCGGATCCGAGGTCTCAAAAGTAAACATGCAACGAGTTAATAAAATAAACTCGCATTTGTGCAACAAGTCAAAGAAAAGGCTTGCATAAAAATAACCTCGGACACCAGATGTATGCAACGAGTTAAAATAAAAAACTTGCATAAAAATGATAGCATGGTGCAACAAGTGAAACAAAATAAACTTGCATTACAAAGACAACTGTTATACAAAGACAGAAAAATCAAACAGGTCCCAGACTGTCAAGCATGTTATACAAGAACATAGACAAATTGCAAGCTGCCCAGCATTATGAGGGACTCACGCTGCATCATCTTCGACATCAGAAAGCACAACCTTTCTCGGATCAAACTCCTCATCCGGATTCTCCTCCAAGGGATTAGGAAGATTCTCTTCGGGTTGGTCGAGGTCTACCTTGACCCCACCATTCTCATAATCCATCATCTTCCCATCTTCCACCGCGAACCCGGCACAGGCGCCGACGACCCGAACTCGGAACCCTTGGTTCAGATGCAGGATCTGCTCAACAGCATTGGCAAAGATTTTGCCTCCTCCCTTCTCAAAGTCGAAGGTGGCCTCGGCCGCTGCTGTCTTATGCTTAAGAGCTTGAGCAGCTCTTCTCCTCAGCAAAGTTCAGACCCTTTCTACCTCGGCCAGGCCTTCCTGCCGACCAGCTTCCTTAGCATCTGCTTTTACTTGGGCTAGTGCCTCCTCATGCTTTTTAAGAAGCTCTTCCATTTGTTGGCGATGCTTCTCTTCCAGTTCAGCCAGCTTCTGATCGGCAAAATCTTTGATACTCCTTAGACCAGCAACCTCGGCCGCCATTTCAGCTCGGGCCTTCTTCTTGGCAGGCGACGCCTTCCGCCACATCATCGGCGACCTCCGCCAGCACGTTGAACATGGTAGTAGATCTTTTCAGCTGACAGGCCAGCTCCTTGGCCATTCTCTTCCACTCTGCCCCGGACATTTTTATCAACGTCTCTTTCACCGAGGGCTTGGCAGTAGTGGTGGGCGGCCTCGGGAGAATGTCAATTCCCCTCCTCGGGCCTGCTGACGAAGGAGGGGTATCTGCAGCATTGACCACCTCGGTGCTTGGGTTCAAAGATTGAGGAGAAGGAGGAACAATTATAACGTTAGGAAGAGTTGGTTGAGGTCGAGGAGCCGAGTCGGTGGAAGCCGTGTCGGTAGAGACATCGGCAGGAGCTGTTTCACTGGAAGGGCTGTCTGTTCTCTGCCTCTTACGAGCCGCCATTGCAAGCTTGAGTGCCTTGGACGACATATCCGACCAGTGTTTGTCTGAAAACAAAAACAAAAGAACAAAGAAAAATCAGTAAGAAAGTTGGAAGAAAATGTACAAGTGTGAGAGCAAAGTTAACTACCAATTTTGGCTAAGACTTCGTTATCAGGACACTTCATGAAAACGCCGATGTCAAGCTGGAATTTCCGAGCTCGGTACTCGGATTGGAAGTGGTAAGTAGTCACAGCTTCATCGGCATCAAGCGTCGCGCCCGACCATCTCTGCGGCGTGTCGAGGTGACGGGTGAAGAATTCCTCGGTCCATTCCAAAGGAAACCAAGGTCGCCCTGTGCCTACATACTTATACTTGAAAAATTTGGGCTTGAAATGCTTCCAAGAATCCGTAAACATGCCGAAGATCCCATAGTGACCTCGGGCCTTGGTCGATACCCAGAGCCGACCAGTAACACCGTCTTTATTACTTACAAACGGGTTGTACATCCACAAGAAGAGCCGAACTGTACACACCAACCTTTTGGCTCCACAATACTTTTGGAATGCTCTAAGGAATGACCAAGTATTGGGATGAAGTTGTGAAGGGGCCAATCCGAGCTCGTTCAAAACCCTCATCTCTAAATCAGTAAATGGGAGGGTCACGCCGAGGTTATGGATCAGATCGGCGTAGAAGAAGAAAAAGTTGTTGTCAGTACCAGTGCATATTCTGTCGTTTGCCGAACAGGGGATAACTTCATAAGAAGTCCCAGTAGCATCCCCCGAGCAGGGCAGTACAGCTCTCTTCACTCCGGCAAGTTTGTCCTCGGAGTCCAAACTGGACCGCACTCCTTTAGGCTCCACGTCGACCCACTGGTACTGATTGGCGTCGGAAGGTGCAACGTAAAGCTCAGGTCGGCTGATGCACTTTCGGGGCAGCATGTTACCTGTGGAAGAACAGGGGAGCTCGGCGTTAGTCCTACGGGTTACAAAAAATAACCCCCCAGAAAACCCCCTCGAAGTTGTTCTGAGGGGCGAGCATCTCCCCTCTACCACAGGAACCCCCTGTTCGTACATCCTCTCTCTCCCCATCTTTTCAAAGTCGGAACGCTCCCTACCATCGACGAATTCGGCCCAAGCATACTGCCTTATCCACTCTCTCTTCTCTTCCCAATCCCAAGGACAGACGACCTCGACGGGATCAACCTCCAGGACTCGTTTCTCATATCTCTGCCTATACTCCCTCTGGCGACGGAGCGCCTCGTCTACCTCCATGGAGGAGCAGGACGAGGAGGAAGAGCCGTCCTCCTCCTCACTATTGCTGGTTGACAGGGAAACTACCCCTACCCATTTCCTAAACCATTCCCTACTCATACTGAAACCAATCCACTTCCCTGGGTTTCTGAAAAATAAAAACAAAAACATGAATCAAAAACCCTCCAAAATCCTAAAACGCTCCCAACCCAAAGAATGCCGAAATTCCAAAAATTATTCCCCAAAATCAAAACCTCAAACCCAAAAGCTTCAACTAAATGTGATCACTTAAAAGAATCCAGGGACCAATTTCAGTGTTTACTTTTCTTTTTTTTTTCATCGGAAAGTATCCTAACCCCATTGGCACATTGTTATTGAAAAGTGGGAATACATCGAGATAATTCAATCACAAGTTGGCACGCGTTGGCATATTTTGGCATAGTTGAGAAATCGAGGCATCTTAAATTCTGTACTGTAGTTTAGTTTCTTGAGAGTGGAAAGTAGGTCTTGACTCTTGAGACAGTTGGAAAGAGCCTCTCAAGTATTATCCCAAAAAAAAAAAAAAAAAACACAGCCTCTCAAGTAGTATTAATTCATTATCAGCATTTCCATGACTTTACTTGGCAATCGTTTCTATAGAATTATTCCAAGGAAATGTCCCGAAGATCTTCAAGAATTAAATCTTGTATGCATTTTCTGACCTTCATCTCCACTTTTCCTTGCTTCTCTTTTTGTGTTCCTCATGAAAAATGTTAGCTTACACATTAAAAAAAAAAAAGTAAATGTAAGATTTTAATTGTGAAGGATAATAAGAGGCGGTGGAATTAAAGTAACACTTTAATACTTTTTTTCTATGAATTTATTTAATAGTATATGCCTTTCATATAAGAGCATCATCAAATTTACATAGAGTGAATTCTTCTTGTAATTTGGTGGATCCCACATGAAATTAGCACTATGTTGGAGCATCATCATATTTGCATGTCTTCCTGAATGTATCCTATGAACTCCTTCATGATCTTGAATTGATTATGAAATTTAAGACAAGGGAAGCTTATTTTCCAGTTCATGTTAAATCTCTGCTATGCTTGTGAATAATTTATTTCATGATGCATGCTAACAGCTTGGTCTTTGCAGGTGATTCCAAACAATTTCACAAGGAAATATGGAGGTGGTATGTCAAACCCAATTTTTCTGAAGCCCCCAGATGGCACTGAATGGAAGGTATATTGGACTAAAAATGATGATAAGATTTGTTTTCAAGAAGGTTGGAAAGAATTTGCTTCTTATTACTCTCTGGAATATGGGCATTTGTTGGTGTTTGAATACAAGGGAACTTGTCATTTTGATGTACACATATTTGACATGAGTGCCCTTGAAGTTGAATATCCTTTACATAACCAGATTACTAATGCTGAGCCTGAGTCAGTTGAAATTTTGAATGAACAATCTCCAAGCAAGAAGAAAAGAGTGAAATCACCACTGTCATCACTTAAGCCACATAAGACTGATGTTGAAAGTAGCCCAAATTTGCAGATCTTGCCTCAGCTTGCCCAAACCGGAGGTAGTCAATCAGGAACGGCGATCCGTAAGATGCCAATAATTCCATCCATCAAGCGAGAGTTTGATGGTATGTATGTCATGATCAGATCATCCTATCCATTTTTGACTTGGTCTTTAGCCTGTGTTCAATTTGACTAATCAAGCCTTACTATGTTAATGGGTATTCTTGGTGAACTTTTGATAGATATGAGCATAAATATATTAGCTTTATATATATAACTGTGAAGATAGTTACTTTTTTTGTAACTTTTTTTGTTCCTATTTTAATGAGTAGATAGTTTATTTATTGTGGTTGAAAAAGAAATTCAAAAGTTTGGTTCTTGGATTAAAAAAAAATAGTGTGTAATGTCAGAATGTATATGAAGCAAATTCAAGTGGTTGTTCTCAAAATGCTGCAGAGTAGAGGATCTTAAACTTGATTTGTTTGTATGCCACAGATGGAATGTCAACTCGAGGATCTTCACAGTTGATTAGCCCCCGCCATGGAACAGCAGGAAATGTGAAAGAAGCTGAGAAATTTACGTCGGAAAATCCTTTTTTTATGATTAATATACGACATGTTTATCTCGAGAAATCCAGACCGGTAAGTTTAGCAGATAAGTTTATAATGTTGAAGCCTTTATATCAAGCAAGCTTCCAGATATTTATATACTTTCAAGTTTCAAAACCTTACACTCTATGCTTATGGTGAGGAAAATATAATGATGCAGTGCTTACCAGCAGTCTTTGCCAGAACGTATTTTAGAGAGAAGCAGCAGAATGTGATGATAAAGTTTGGAGAGAAGTTTTGGACTGTAAAGGTGCTCAGTTATCCGTCGAAAGGGAAAGCCTCCTTCTCCATAGGTTGGCCCCTTTTTGCTGAAGAAAGCAAATTGCAAGTTGGAGATGTTTGTGTCTTTGAGCTCATTAACAGAGAAGATGCAGTGCTTCAACTTCATATTTTTAGAGGCCACAATTAGCCAAAAATCCACTAGGAGCTTTTAAATCAAGAGGTTTAGTGATGATGCGTATATAAGCATATTGCTCCTCTTGCTAGGATGAACTTTGTATTGTAGTTAATCCTTGTTAACCATTATGTGAACCATGAAGATTAGGGGATTATGTGGGACATGCATTTTCCCAGGACTTGGTGGTTACTTATTCTGCTGAATCATCTCCAATTGCAGTTTGTTATGCTAATGGAGTTGTATACAATTATGTAAAATTGTCATGATAAAATTGAAATAACTTTGTTGAATTCTAAGTTCTTATCTTTAACTAGCTAGAATCACACATTTATTTTATGTTGCTTTTAATTGAACAATACTAAAACAACTTGAATAGAAAGATTAAACTGGGTAAGTTCATTTTCTCATACTTAGAGCTCGAGTGTTAAAATCTCATACTGGTAAAGATTAAACGGTGTCGAAAGTGCAAAAATGATCAGGCAAACTGGTGAAGATGGCAAGCATAGTGCGTTCAATTTGCACTTATGTTCCAAAGATGTTGTGAAAACGGCTTGGTGGCTCAAAACTCAAATCCACCGGCCAATCACAATTGATGCAAGAAAAGTCAACATAGCATAGCTCACAAATCCAACCATGCAGATGCACTCACATGGGCTTTTCCATATACAGTATGCTAGCAAATTCAACACAAAGATGTGTTCTCATGTGCATTCTTTCCATGGCTGCACCGTCCAATAACTTTTATGGCCTTCTACAATTTCTTTCCTTTGCCTATAAAAGGCATGCTTTGGGCTTGTGTAAACAGCATTAGACACACAACAAGTACACATAATACCACAAACACATCTCATATAATATCTTGTGTATTTTAGCTTCGTAAAACACAAGTGTTATATTTTATATTCTCAATTTTTGTATCTTTGATAATATTGAAAATTTTAGGCTTATTTAGTTCCATTAGAGAGAGTATTTTGTGAGAGAAATTTTTCTTTTATCCTCATAATTATAAGAGAATTTGTTGTACTCTCCTTTTTCATAGTGCAAGTTTCTCTCATTGCCATGGTTTTTTACTCTCTAAATTAGGGAGGTTTTTTCCACGTTAAATATTGTGTGTCCATCTTCTCTATTTTGTTTTAACTTCTCTTTAAATTACCAATTAATTCGATCCTTTCGCTTCCGCATTAGCGCTGATACCCTAACAAGTGGCATCAGAGCTCTTATTAAATTGGGAACTACAAGATGTCTTCTGTTACTAAATTTGACATCGAGAAGTTTGATGGCAGGATTAGCTTTTCTACCTGGAAAGTCCAAATGAAGGACGTTCTTACCCAGAACGGATTAAAGAAAGGTTTAGATGGGAAGTCGAAGAAGCCGGCTACCATGACAAATGAGCAATGGGACGAGTTAGATGAAAAGGCGCTTTTAGCAATCCAACTTTGCTTGTCCAAGGAGGTTCTTTGTGAGGTAGCCAATGAAGTCATTGCTGTGACATTATGGTTAAAGCTAGAGTCTTTATACATGACCAAGAGCCTCGCAAACAAGCTTCGTCTCAAAGAGCGGTTATACACAATCCGTATGGCCGAAGGTACTCCTATTCAATCTCATCTTTATGAGTTTAATTCTATTATTATGGATCTTCAAAATATTGATACTAAAATTGAAGATGAAGATAAAGTTGTTCTGTTGGTTGTCTCTCTACCTTCTACCTATAAACACTTTAAAGAAATTATGTTGAATGGTAACAACGACACCTTATACTTTGAAGAAGTTAAATCTAATTTATTGTCCAAAGAAAAATTGATCTTGAAGTTCATTCTATGGGCAAGGGTGAGGGATTAAGTGTTAGAGGTAGAACTCTAGAAAAAGGGAGTACTAGTCATAAAAAATTCAGATCCAAATCCAAGGGACGTAAATCCAACAAATTTTGTCATTATTGCAAGAAACCAGGGCATGAAATTTCTGATTGATATTCCTTGAAGAAAAAACAAGAAAAACAAGAAAAAGATAAATCTGAACCTAAAGCTGCTAATGTTGAAGGTGACTCTGATAGTGATATCCTATTATATGTTGTCTCTTCTAATAAGAGGAGTAAAACAGAATGGATTCTTGATTTTGGATGTGCTTTTCATATGTGTCCTCATAAGGACTTATTTACCACTTTTGAAGCTGTTGATAGTGGTGTTTTAATAGGAAATGATGCCCAATACAAAGTTGCAGGAATAGATACTATTCAGATAAAGACTCATTGTAACATCCCGAAATTTAATCCCAAGAATAAACAAAATAATAAGAGGGTTTAAGTGTAGTAGTTCGAACCTTGGTCCGACCTACCCGATCTTAGCCGACCAACGAGCAACGTTCGGGGTCATAAGCCGACCTCGTTCCGCCTCACACCCCTCGTCAGTAACCAATCTTCTCGAATTTAAAGGACTCTGGATTGACCAGTTAGCATCGAGCTCATCAGTTAGCACCGAGCTCATCAGTAGCATCGAGATCATCAATAGCACCGAGCTCATGGGAATCGACCTTGTTTTGTTTTACACCCCTTGGGAGTGGTCACACCAGCCTCACATCAACGTCAAGGCATCTCGGCCTCCACGTGCCTAGCATCTCGTTAGAGAGGCTAAACCGATCTTGCACCGACGCCAAGATGTCTCGGCCTCCACGCGCCGAGCATTTCGCTTTACCTGTCTCATTCCGAGCAGGTGCTTCCAGGGATCCGAACACCGAGGTCCCAACACAGTCCCCTTGACTCTAGTCCGATCTATTCGATCGTACACCGACTAGTTAGCACTCAGTTACGAGCACCGACCACGATCCGGTCGGATTCATAACACACCGAGCTAGGGCCAAGAACGAGCCAAGACAAATGGCTCTCGCAGCGTTTTCTGCACCCAGGCGCACCATTCTCCATCCCAGGCGCACGCATCAGATCTTGAACCCTCTCAACCACTCATTTGTGGTTTCCTCGGGAAGCCATTAATTTATAACCACATAATTGCCAAGCTTCCAAGGGAAGCTTCTCACTAGGACCACATGTTTATTTTCAAAGGGAAATAAAACAAAAACAAAGGCCAACACAGCAAACACTCATTCATTTCTTCATCATTCTCATCCTATTCTCACCAAGAAAATAACCACTAACCACCCCTTACTCCCTCTCCAATCCGTGACACCCCTCTCTCTCTCTCCCTATCTCCATTGATTTCTCCAATTTCACGACTATGGAGAAATACAAATACATGCCTCATCATCAAGGACAAGCTAGAAATTACATTCCCCTCACCCATACACCTCACGAATCAAACCATCATCTCCCATAGGTTTTCTAAGCTCCATGACAATGGATCCTTATGCTCTCTTGGGGTTTCAAGCAAAACCTAGGAGATTCAAGCTTTAAGGCTCACGAGGACAAGGAATAAGGAGCTAAGGAGTAAGCTTTGGATTTGAGGTTCTACCTCTCCCATTCTAGGTAAAGAGGTTGTGTTACCTTAGCTTAGGATGTAGTTTCTCTTATGTTATAGTGATGACTAGGGCATAGAAATAAGTTGAGTATAAAACATTAGGGTAGTTGATATGAATATTAAAAGAAAATAGTATGTGAGAAGAGAAGGAAAAACGTATGTAGAATTATGAGAGTAAGAGAATATGTTTATAGATAACCAGGAAATGAATGATTAAATAAATAATAGATTAAAATGTGACTAGTAACAATAAGGTAGAATATTCATGAGGAGAATAAAAGAGAAATAAGAATAGATAATAGAGGGAGGATAAGGGGTGGAAATAGAAATCAAGAACATAAAATAAATTACTGATAAAGTGAAATATTGAAAAGAGATAGAAACTCAGGAAATATGACAAAGGATAAGAAAGAAAATGTAAAACGATAAGTAAAGCTAAGGAAGGTAATAATGGTGTTGTACGAGGTACCTTTTAGGAGGGTGAAGTACTCGGAGTAGGATATGTGTACGAGGGACCCTTGCGGAGGATATTGGCCATTGGGGACACTGACACACTAGGTGCCCTGCTAGGTGTTCCAAACACCCCATTAGGGCTAAACGCCCCGTCAGGCTAAACGTCTCATTAGGTCCAAACACCTCGTTAGGCATCGGTGTGACCAATGGATCAATTCACTACTAACTAAAATAAAGTAGAAACTAAGGGAGATGAATCGAACAAAGTAATAAGCATAGACCTAACGGGTGATGCCTAATGGGTGCCAAAGTCTTGATGGATGCAAAGTCCCTAGTGGGTGTCCCAAACGCCCTAGCAGGTGCAATCAAATCCTAGTGGTGCATTCTGGTTTGTGTGCGTACCTTTTCAAGTATGCCGGATGGCCGAGTGCAGTAAGTCACGCATGTGGGTGCGTGCAATAAGTCGCGACCGGACCGTGAGTGCAATAAGTTGCGCATGTGGGTGTGTGCGATAAGCCACGATCAAACCATGCGCAATGATGAGTACACACACTAACCTAGAAGATATGGAAAGGGTGACCAAAAGAAATAAAAGATTAGGAGAGAGAGCAAGAGAGAAGTAATAGAGGATTAGGATGAAATAATTTATAGAATAGAGAAAATAGAAGGGAAGTTACGAAAATTGTCATTGTGTGAATTTGAGCCTAATGTGTATGAGTACGTGCCAATGTGAACTATTGTGTGTGACTTAGTAGATTATTATGTCTTATTAGAAACTGTTTTCCTATGTTATGTGTAATGCTCACTCCTTACTGTTTTTATACAGATATTGAGCCCGAGCTATCACATTATTTGGCCGAGCAAGAGTACTCTCCCTCTCAGGGAGAGTAAGTTATAGTAGTGGGTCTTGTTTTATGTCACGTGCCTCTTTTTATATCATGATGTAGTTGAACCTTGTAATATAAAATGTAAATATTTATTTCGGGTCGGCCCAGGGCCCCTCCTTCAAAGAAAGGAATTATTTTGGGAAAATGACTATTCCAAATACTTGTCATTACTACTGCTAAAAACTCTGATGTGAATCTAACTATGATGTGAATAGTGCATGATGATGCATGATGTTATGTTTAGCCCTCCTGGCTTTCTGCTGATATTATTATGTGTTGAAAAACGGGTTTTCAGGAAAAACTTAGATTTTGGGAATATCCCTAAAACAAAGGAAACTCCGTCCGTTTCGACGGAGATTTTTATAAGAAATTAATTTTCAAAAGAAATTTTTTGGTCACTATCTTTTATTAAGGGTAGGCAAGGGTAATTATAAGTAGGGTGTTACACAAGGTTTTCTTGGCAAACATGGCATCGGTAAGTTGGAGTTTTGCAAGTACTACATTTTTGGGGAAACAGAAAAGAGTTAGTTTCTCCACTGCCACTCACTGCACCAAAGGTATTCTTGATTATATTCATTCTGACCTTTGGGGGCCTTCTAAAATTCCTTCCCATGGAGGTAGTCGTTATATGATGACTATCATAGATGACTTTTCTCGTAAAGTTTGGGTTTATTTCCTGAAACACAAAAATGACACATTCACCACTTTTAAGAAGTGGAAAACTCTTGTTGAAACTCAAACAGGGAAGAAAGTCAATAAGCTCAGAACGGATAATGGATTAGAGTTCTGTAATGGTGACTTTAATGAGTTTTGCGCAAATCATGATGTTGCAGAATGGATAAACAGAACTTCACATGAGAGAGCTCGTTGTAGGCTCTCGAATGCTGGGTTATGGCATCCACGTGATTTTTGAGCCGAAGCAGCATCCACTGCATGTTACTTGGTGAACCGTTCTCCACATTCGGCACTAAACTTCAAAGTTCCAGAAGAAATTTGGTCATGTAATCTTGTTGATTATTCTAATTTAAGAATTTTCGAATGTCCTGCATATTCACATGATAATGATGGTAAATTAGATCCAAGAGCTGTTGAGTATATATTTCTTGGTTATGCATCTGAGACTAAGGGATATCGTTTATGGTTTCCTAAGTAACGAAAATTAATTCTTAGAAGAGATGTGACTTTTAATGAGGATGCATTATTATTTTCTAGAAAACAATCTCTTGTGTCTTCTTCCACTAGTACAGGAAATTTGCAGGGTACTAGCAAGAAGGTGGAGTTAGAAATGAAGTCTGTCACTCCTGATGTCGATGTTCCATCTTCCTCAACTCATAAGTCTAGCATTGATGATCATGATGGTGACCATGATCCTTATGATAATATCACTTCTCCTATCTAGCCGCAACAAGAGGACTATTCTATTGCCCGAGACAGAACAAGAAGACAAATCATAAAGCCAGCCAAATACAGAGATGGAGATAATCTAATTGTTTATGCATTATCTGTTGCACAAGAGGTAAATGATGGTGTTGAGCCTACCAGCTATTCTGTAGTTGTTTCTTGTGCTGATTCTTCAAAGTGGCTACTGGCTATGAATGAAGAAATTGAGTCTCCATAAGAATGGTACTTGGGCTTTGACTGAGCTTCCTAAAGGCAAAAGACCATTGAAATGCAAATGGATTTATAAGAAGAAATATGGTATTCTCAAGGTTGAAGATCCTAAATGCGAAGCACGGTTAGTCGTAAAAAGGCTTTAGTCAAAAGGAAGGTATTGACTTTAATGAGATTTTCTCTCCTGTTGTTCGTCATACTTCCATTCGTGTTTTGCTTGCTTTTGTTGCTTTATTTGATTTGGATTTAGAGCAACTTGATGTCAAAACAACTTTTCTACATGGAGAGCTAGAAGAAGAAATTTACATGGAGCAACCTGAGGGATTTATTGTTCCTCGTAAGGAGGAACTTGTCTGTCGACTAAAGAAATCTTTATATGGCCTTAAGCAACACTACTGGAAAAAACACTTTTAAACTTGGTCGCAGTGGTTATGTTAAAGATGTACAATCATGTTAAAAAGTGTTTTTAAACTCGGTTTTAAACTCGGTTTCTTATTACAACCGAGTTAAAAAGTTGGAATTTTAAACTCGGTTGCTTATAAAAACCGATTTTAAAAGTTTAATTAGTTTTTTTTAAAGATTTTAAATACACTTGATGGGATAGCCCTGCAATTTTTTTCAAAATATATTTATAGCTTATAAAACACAAAAACAGGAAAACAGAATTCAAATAAATAAATTTGTAGATAGATATATATTTTCAGTATAATAGTTGACAACACAAAAACATAATAAATTCCTAACTATAATGTCATTTACTACTATCATCTAAATGTCATTTATTGCTATCTAGTTCAAGTATAAAAATGATGCCCATCCACGTTAAAATCTGAGACTGGTACATTCTTCGTCCCATTCGGTCTCAGCATAAGGATCACAATCTATCTTGTTGACCACAAGGATCACTGGGGTGGAAGATCCAGTTGATCTCTATTACAGGAAAAAATTAATAACGATTGCAAATGAAGATGCATCTTCATTTTATTACAGCATTGCAGAAAATAATACTAGGCACCAAGCTTAATATAAAAACAAATCAGGTGTAATGTGTAACACCCCACATTTTTCCCGTACGTGCGTAAACGAATTCGTTTAAAATAAACCTTGAGTTTTGCTTTCAAAAGGATTTTTCTAAAAAGAATTATTTACGATTTTATTTAAGAATGATTTCTTTATGGAAAGAATTTGCATTTTGATTGATGAACTTTGAGAATGCAATTTTTAGAATTTTCTGGATTTATTTACAAACTGTATTTCTGGGAATTTTGGAAGATGAATTTTTATGAAACCATGATTTCTGGAAAGCTGATGACTTTAAATAAATTATCTTTTGGAAATTTTCTATTTGTACGAAAAACTTGATTTTTAAGGATTTCTAATTATGTGTTTTGTGTAAATGATTGTTTCACTTTGAAAGAATTTAAGTTTTCCCTAGGATAATGATGTGCTCTCGTAGGAGATTAAATCAATTGCCAAGACATAGAATTAATTGATGATATGTGCTCATTGTGATATGTATGTGTTTGGTTTAATATGTAAATATTGATTGAAAATAAACATGTGTGCATATGTGTGTAAATGTGTTACGGTTTTGGGCATATAAGTGTGTATGTGACTTTTGAAAATGTTGCATAAATCACATGAACTAATGATCATGGTGTCTTGAATAAATAAGAATAGGAAATGAAAATGAAAATGCATGAGGTGTGGGCATATATGTGTGCCACGGTGATGGGTGTGTGTGTGTATAGGTTAGAACTTTGACTCTTGGGTAGAAAAGAAAGGATTGGAAGTGACCATGCATGATGAAGTCTAGCCCTAGCCTAAGCACTTTGTCTCTTTGATTTAACCCTTGCCATGCAAATTTTTAGAAACCCAAATTTACCCTTCCATTTGGTGCCTTGGCCGAAACCCATTCCAAGGGCAAAGAAGGCAAATTCGGTGCCCTTAAATCAACCAAGCCTTGACTCATTTCTTTACTTTCTTTCATTTCCTTCACAAACAAACCTAAACACTTTCTAAGGGACTATCCAACCCTTAGAAGAAATAGAGAGAGAGAAAAGAGAGAGGGTGGCCGTGAGGAACATCAAGAAGGAGAAAGGAGATTTGGACCAAGACTTTGAGTCTCTTTGAAGATCCAGTACCCTTGGAGTAGGAAACCAACTTTCCCTTGGTAGGTCATTCGAAGATCAAGAAAGAGGACCATGATGTTTAGGATTTTCTTTTGGTCTTGTAACTTTTCTTTCTTCTTTTTATTGCATGTTTGTTTTCATAGCTTGAGAGATGAGTGCAAGTATGATTTAGACTTTATCATGGACTTTTAAATTGATTTGTAATATGTAAACTCATGGACTCTTTATAGGTGCTTCGGTGATGGCTTCTTTTAGGTAGATCTTGATGATTTTCTAAACAAATTTCTAATGGATCTAAATAACTACTTGAGATTTTGTGAAAAACTAAAATTGAAACCCCATGCATGTTGGATTTCTTCTTTTAAACCGTGATCAACAACATTTTTATGAAAGGATTGGATGCCTAATGCATGATCTAAGTGTGGTTTGTGTTGAATTGGGAATTTCAAGTCTTGCATGTTAAGTTTTGTGCTAAACCCGTGACCTATGTGCATATATTTGAATAATTGATTAACAACTTCATGATCTAAGTTTATTTGAGAAGGAAATAGGGATTTTTAGCTTTGCATGTTGACTTTGTGATGATTTTGGTTGATCTTTGTATGTGTTGTCATTAATCCATGATCGTTGATTAAAAGTTAGGACTTTGAGGCTTTGCATGTCAAGTTTCGAATGAAAAAGGCTATGTTTCCCTTTGTGTGTGTCTCGGCCTAGTAGCAATAAATAGGATAATGGACATTAAAATGATTTTTCTTCTTATGATCATGATTTGATTTAAAGACTTGTTTTATGTTTGTGGTGTTGATATGAAGGCCATTCGGCCATGAGTGCTAAAAATGTGTTGGTGCATGATTTTTAGGTGCATGTATGAATTAGGAGTAGATTTAATAATTTTAAGTCCATGCATGCTATTCTTTTAGAAGAGTAAGTTATAATCCAAATTTTCATTTTTAGAAAAACTATGAGTTTGAGCTTTGATAAGAAATTTAAGGAATCTCATGATGATTTATGAATGTTGGTATGGTTTGCTTTAATTGTCTTTAGTGCATTAAAAAAAATGAACTAAGATTCTTGTCTTATGTGTGGTAACATTCGGCCTAGAGATAGTACATAGGGACGTGTGCTTGATAACCGAGAGTAACCTCATAAAAGTGTATACATGAAATGATTTGTAGCTTTAATTGTTGTTTGAATTGAAGTGAAGAAAATGAAATTGAAGTTGTTAAATTTCCCTATGATGCTCACGGTTTCAATCTTTGAAGGCATGAAATGATTTTATTTTTGTCTTGGTTGTGTGTTATGTCATTTCAAGATCTCATTTAAATGTTCTGGTTAATACATGTTTAGATGATTAGAAGAATTTCTTTTAAATGAATAATGAGAGTGATTATATGCTATGTTTATACTATTATCTGTTTGATGAAATGATGTAATTTCTTTTCTTCTTTTCGGATTTTAGGACTAGAAATAAATAAATTGATTTCAAGGTCTGGAAATTATTTGTAGTTAGGAAATGTCAATCCTAGGTAATTCGGTTTTTTCATGATTTAGCTAAAGGGTTAAGCTTGAATTGTTTTCTCATGCATGATTAGTTTGTGTGTCAACTTTATAAATTAATTTAATGTAACTTTAGAATTTCATCTT
The DNA here is from genome assembly GCA_037953625.1 of Crotalaria pallida. Taxonomy (NCBI): domain Eukaryota; kingdom Viridiplantae; phylum Streptophyta; class Magnoliopsida; order Fabales; family Fabaceae; genus Crotalaria; species Crotalaria pallida. The sequence continues at coordinate 53,094,179 of CM075651.1, forward strand.
TTAAATCTTGTTATTCTGTTGAATGTTTCCATACCTCAAACGTTTTAAAGCAAGTTTTAATGAGGAAAAGAAGGTTTATTTGAATAAAAGAGTATTTCCAAAATTGTTTTCAAAAGTTTTTCTCAAAAACCGTCTTAATCATGAATCTTGAAATTGAATTTGAAAAACATTAGACAACGATAATAAGTTTTTAAAAGAAAAATTGTTTTCAAAACGAATTCACCAAATGTATCGAACTCGTTTCTAATGCACGGGAAAATGTCTTAGTTGAGCGATTGACGAGAGGATAAGAGGCGAGGAGAGATGATCAGAAACCTTGGAGAGCTATAGGATGTTCGTCATCGAGGTGAGAGAGGGGCTTTCCCTTAAGACGCCATGGTAATTAGGTACATATTAAGGCGTCCAATCATCTCAAAGATTGGACCCCAATCTCATTTAGCGTAGTGGTGTATGTGATAGCGCTTGTTTGATTGGTTTAGCTATCCACCCGAACGACTGAGATTGGTTTATAAAAAAAAATGATGATATGTTTTATATTTGTTCATGTTGTGCTATTTAATTATTTTGTGATTTGTTTATTTATTACTTAATATGATATGAATGGGAACCGCGTGAGTAAGCAATAAAGACTAAGATTATAAAGTAATAATCGAAGAAATAAGAGACGAAAACGATAAATGTGAAAGACGTGATTAGTCGAGGAAAAATGGTGACAAGGAGATGATGCTAAGATGACTATGAGGAATGTTCGAAAAAGCGAGCGGAAGCGTGGTGATGATGAGTGGAGCTAACAATGCTGCGAGGTCAAGCTGATCAGAAAATATGCTAATGACGCTGCTGAGTTATAAAAGTAAAGGATGCGGAGGATGCTATTGATCCACAACTGACGCAGAGGACAATGATGACGTGCTGAGTTACAAGTTGATATGAAATAGTGATGCTCATGTTGATGAGAGTAATATGCTGTGATTTGAGAAAGAGAAAGATGATGCAATAATGTTGTGATGATTCAAGTGATTGGTATAAGAGTTTTAGGGGGATTAGAGGCGAACGATTAGCGATCGGGTCTCATTGAAGGGATGCACCAAGGATGAGCCGATCATTAGGACTAAGCCGTAATTAAAACTCTTTAAAAGATTTTAAAAGACATTAACAATTGCGGTGAGGTATGAGTGTCGTATCGAAGTAGTGGAGAGGAAGGAACCATAGGTATCTACGGATACTTAGGAGGAGATTGCATTAGGGGAGGACGATGACGGTGATACGTCAAGAAGTCTAGAGCATGTTTCTAGGCGGAACGAACTCCACATGTGGCGCACTAACGTGGTGGGGACTGGGTCCAATGCCGTGGTAAAGTTCTGCAGGCCTACTAGAAACATACTGTCACCCCCTAGATTGCAAATCGAGAACAGTGAGAGGGACTGGAACGGGGCATTATGATTGCCACTGCGTGGACAGTGAGCCTTGTTATTATTGATATGATTTGAGGATGAGATCCTCCTGGTCTGGGACCATTGTGTTGTGACAGCTTTCGTGCCCGCGTGGTAAAGGTCCTGTACTCCTGTTTGCTTCCGACTAGGTTGGGAGGTTGACCGAGGAGATGTAGGCGTGTGTGAGCTCAATGATGTCTCCCCCTCATCATTGATGCTAATCGAATTGATAAGACTTAATAACCAAGATATTCCAAAGATAAGCATAGCAATGATTATAACAATAATGATAATGATTATGCAAATACCAAGTATTGGATAAGATTCGAGAGTGGAAGTGGATATGAATACTCTTGAAACATCTGATGAGTTTGAGAATGAAGAACGAGAGAGAATGAAAGAAAAGTATCATGGTGAAGGATGTGAATGTATTGAGCTTATACATATTGGAACGAATCATTGAGTGATTATGTAGCTATATGTGTTGTCTTGATTTACCTTATGCTATTGTTGGATTTATGTTTTCCTTTATATTTATTTTGTCTTAGTATTTACCTAATGTAATCCCACATAGTCGACATTGCCGTTTTGGGTAGCTCACTCTCTCTTTCTCGTACAATTTTATTATGTGTTGCATAAAAACGGTGCGGATCCTAGATGGACAACATTGCAAGATATCAGCTGATCAGGGAGATAGGAGCCTCACCAATTAGAGGAGATAACAACACCATGTCGGCCTACGTGGTGTTCTTTCTAAGGATTCAGCGTAGAAGCGTAGAGCTAGCCAAAAGAGTTACTCCTTTGGAAATGGAGACTAAGAGTGCGCCGGATGACTCTACGGTTGAAATCACGGAGGAGGCAGAGGAGGAGGATCCCGACACTTGGACTGAGGCCGATACAGATGAGTGTCTGAGCGATGAGGATTGGAGCCCGAGCCCTGAGGATCTGTCGATAGAGGAGGAGGACGAGTGACAGAGCAATAGTATGCGGCTAGCGTTAGTAGGATCCGACGACTAGAGATTAGGTAATTCCCTTTTGAGTAGTGTATTCCACTTCAAGTTATTAGACACGTGGCTCTAATATGTTGTAACCCCAAACAATATTATGTTAAGTACTGATGTTTTGAAATAAAATCAAATGGGGTAACTTGTTTGAATGAGGTTTTGGAAAACTAGTTTCAAAGTGCGATGTCCCGTGACATCTCAGTTTGGGACTTGAAGGGGTGGCATGCCTTTGAGAACGTAATGTTTCATAACTCGATTTCAAATTGAAAATGTTCTCATGAGCATGTAACTCTTGTTAAAAAAAATGGCCCCTAATTTTCACTTAAAATGATTATGGCTTTCAAGTTGCCAAATCGGGCTGTTACAGTTGTGGTATCAGAGCAATGGTTGATCTAAGAACTCTTGTGTGTGGACTTACATACTCTATCGTGTGACTCTGAGCGTGCGCTAGTCATATGATAGCAATAGATAAGAATAGGAATGCTAGGAACGTATCGATGTATTCTTGAAAGGTGTTAGTCTCCGTTCGCAATAGAATCCGGGAACAGTGCTCAGTGCCGTCCTGTGACGTCAATCTGTGATTCGAACCCTTCTTGTTGAACTCCTTTTGATGATAACCTCTTTTGTTTGAAATAACCTTTGAGACATTGACTTGAGATCTTGTCTTGTGACTGGAACTCTCCTATATTATTGAAAACTTTCTTGTGGAAACCCTGGATTTTTGCCAAATTGCTTTGACAAAACGTTTGGAAGAACCTTCTTCAGAATATTTTAGCCTTTGTTTGTTAAATAAACCTGACGTATTTGTTATGAACATTGATGAACCCCAAAGTCTTCTTTTTGACCTTGGACAAATATTTGTTCTTTCCTAAAGCTTCATTGAAAACATAAACCGTTGGTATCCGGCATCCGCCATATAGGTGTTCTTAGATTAAGCGGTGAATCGTGAAGTGTCCAGGAAAGTAAGGATTGATTGATATGAATGAAGGAAGTGTGAGTCCTGGAAAAGATAGGAGTACCCTTTAGGGTCATAGGAAGGTGATGAGTTATGCCCATTTGAGTAGAGATTAGAATTTTGGAGGGCGAATTGGTCAAAATGTTGGTCTAGATGGTGTAAGATAAGGAGGAAATGGAGAAAGTATGCGGGATCTAAGGTTATAAGTGTCTAAATTTGAAAAGGCTGAATGGTTGGGTAAGGAAGAATAAGCACTAATGTGGTGAAGTTGAATTGATGAATGGTGGAACTTGTGGTTAAAACCTTTAGGTATGACCTAAAGTTAGGACAGGGAAGTCAAGATTTGACGCTCTAAAGAGTAATAGATCTCCGAACCGAAAGGGATGTTGATGGAGTAGAACTCATGATAAGTAGAAAAGTTGGCAAAAGGTTTAGAACGTTTAAGTTGTATGATTGAGTATTGAAAAACCGGGGAGAAGTAGTGCGTATTCCTTGAGGATTAGTGGTAGTTAAGCAAAAGGGAAAGAGAGATAATGGTCTTAGAAGTGGATAATGACGATTAATGGAGAAAGCGTGAGATCATTAAAGGTTCAACATAGGAGACGAGAGATTGCTTAGAACCGATTGAGGTATAGTAAAGAGTGAGAGTTTTAGAAGCTGAGTTGTGATAAAAAAGGAGGTGTGTGGGGATATGATTTACTCAAGTTGGGGAGCAAGTTGAAATATGAAATTTTAGGAAATAGTTTGACTAGGCTTGAACTGATGAAGAAGAATTTAACTCCGAGATATAGTAAAGACTTGACCCAAATGAGTCTAACCCTGTTATGTTTAGATGTTGCCCGGAAGTCTCGAACCCCTGTAAAATTCTTTGCTTTCCTTAAAACTATATTGTTTGTACCCCATTCCGTTTGATGACCAAGAGAACCCCGAGAGGTTACTTGCAAACCTAGTCCGCTTGAATAACTCGTAAGGATAGCAGATCGACAGTGCACAACCACGGATGTTCGCGACGATTGCTGCAGTTAGAGAATCGAGAGATTAAATCAATTGGGCTACACGTCCATAGCCAGACTCGCTCTACACAGCATTTCTCGAGGACGAGAAATATCTAAGTTGGGGAGAATGTAACACCCCACATTTTTCCCGTACGTGCGTAAACGAATTCGTTTAAAATAAACCTTGAGTTTTGCTTTCAAAAGGATTTTTATAAAAAGAATTATTTACGATTTTATTTAAGAATGATTTCTTTATGGAAAGAATTTGCATTTTGATTGATGAACTTTGAGAATGCAATTTTTAGAATTTTCTGGATTTATTTACAAACTGTATTTCTGGGAATTTTGGAAGATGAATTTTTATGAAACCATGATTTCTGGAAAGCTGATGACTTTAAATAAATTATCTTTTGGAAATTTTCTATTTGTACGAAAAACTTGATTTTTAAGGATTTCTAATTTTGTGTTTTGTGTAAATGGTTGTTTCACTTTGAAAGAATTTAAGTTTTCCCTAGGATAATGATGTGTTCTCGTAGGAGATTAAATCAATTGCCAAGACATAGAATTAACTGATGATATGTGCTCATTGTGATATGTATGTGTTTGGTTTAATATGTAAATATTGATTGAAAATAAACATGTGTGCATATGTGTGTAAATGTGTTACGGTTTTGGGCATATAAGTGTGTATGTGACTTTTGAAAATGTTGCATAAATCACATGAACTAATGATCATGGTGTCTTGAATAAATAAGAATAGGAAATGAAAATGAAAATGCATGAGGTGTGGGCATATATGTGTGCCACGGTGATGGGTGTGTGTGTGTATAGGTTAGAACTTTGACTCTTGGGTAGAAAAGAAAGGATTAGAAGTGACCATGCATGATGAAGTCTAGCCCTAGCCTAAGCACTTTGTCTCTTTGATTTAACCCTTGCCATGCAAATTTTTAGAAACCCAAATTTACCCTTCCATTTGGTGCCTTGGCCGAAACCCATTCCAAGGGCAAAGAAGGCAAATTCGGTGCCCTTAAATCAACCAAGCCTTGACTCATTTCTTTACTTTCCTTCATTTCCTTCACAAACAAACCTAAACACTTTCTAAGGGACTATCCAACCCTTAGAAGAAATAGAGAGAGAGAGAAAAGAGAGAGGGTGGCCGTGAGGAACATCAAGAAGGAGAAAGGAGATTTGGACCAAGACTTTGAGTCTCTTTGAAGATCAAGTACCCTTGGAGTAGGAAACCAACTTTCCCGTGGTAGGTCATTCGAAGATCAAGAAAGAGGACCATGATGTTTAGGATTTTCTTTTGGTCTTGTAACTTTTCTTTCTTCTTTTTATTGCATGTTTGTTTTCATAGCTTGAGAGATGAGTGCAAGTATGATTTAGACTTTATCATGGACTTTTAAATTGATTTGTAATATGTAAACTCATGGACTCTTTATAGGTGCTTCGGTGATGGCTTCTTTTAGGTAGATCTTGATGATTTTCTAAACAAATTTCTAATGGATCTAAATAACTACTTGAGATTTTGTTAAAAACTAAAATTGACCCCATGCATGTTGGATTTCTTCTTTTAAACCGTGATCAATAACGTTTTTATGAAAGGATTGGATGCCTAATGCATGATCTAAGTGTGGTTTGTGTTGAATTGGGAATTTCAAGTCTTGCATGTTAAGTTTTGTGCTAAACCCGTGACCTATGTGCATATATTTGAATAATTGATTAACAAGTTCATGATCTAAGTTTATTTGAGAAGGAAATAGGGATTTTTAGCTTTGCATGTTGATTTTGTGATGATTTTGGCCCTTTGTGTATGTCTCGGCCTAGTAGCAATAAATAGGATAATGGACTTTAAAATGATTTTTCTTCTTATGAGCATGATTTGATTTAAAGACTTGTTTTATGTTTGTGGTGTTGATATGAAGGCCATTCGGCCATGAGTGCTAAAAATGTGTTGGTGCGTGATTTTTAGGTGCATGTATGAATTAGGAGTAGATTTAATAATTTTAAGTCCATGCATGCTATTCTTTTAGAAGATTAAGTTATAATCCAAATTTTCATTTTTAGAAAAACTATGAGTTTGAGCTTTGATAAGAAATTTAAGGAATCTCATGATGATTTATGCATGTTGGTATGGTTTGCTTTAATTGTCTTTAGTGCATTAAAAAAAATGAACTAAGATTCTTGTCTTATGTGTGGTAACATTCGGCCTAGAGATAGGAAATAGGGAAGTGTGCTTGATAACCATTTGAATTGCATATAGACCGAGAGTAACCTCATAAAAGTGTATACATGAAATGATTTGTAGCTTTAATTGTTGTTTGAATTGAAGTGAAGAAAATGAAATTGAAGTTGTTAAATTTCCCTATGATGCTCACGGTTTCAATCTTTGAAGGCATGGAATGATTTTATTTTTGTCTTGGTTGTGTGTTATGTCATTGCAAGATCTCATTTAAATGTTCTGGTTAATACATGTTTAGATGATTAGAAGAATTTCTTTTAAATGAATAATGAGAGTGATTATATGCTATGTTTATACTATTATCTGTTTGATGAAATGATGTAATTTCTTTTCTTCTTTTCGGATTTTAGGACTAGAAATAAATAAATTGATTTCAAGGTCTGGAAATTATTTGTAGTTAGGAAATGTCAATCCTAGGTAATTCGGTTTTGTCATGATTTAGCTAAAGGGTTAAGCTTGAATTGTTTTCTCATGCATGATTAGTTTGTGTGTCAACTTTAAAAATTAATTTAATGTAACTTTAGAATTTTATCTTTTAAATCTTGTTATTCTGTTGAATGTTTCCATACCCCAAACGTTTTAAAGCAAGTTTTAAGGAGGAAAAAAAGGTTTATTTGAATAAAAGAGTATTTCCAAAATTGTTTTCAAAAGTTTTTCTCAAAAACCGTCTTAATCATGAATCTTGAAATTGAATTTGAAAAACATTTGACAATGATAATAAGTTTTTAAAAGAAAAATTGTTTTCAAAACGAATTCACCAAATGTATCGAACTCGTTTCTAATGCACGGGAAAATGTCTTAGTTTAGCGATTGACGAGAGGATAAGAGGCAAGGAGAGATGATCGGAAACCTTGGAGAGCTATAGGACGTTCGTCATCGAGGTGAGAGAGGGGCTTTCCCTTAAGACGTCGTGGTAATTAGGTACATATTAAGGAGTCCAATCATCTCAAAGATTGGACCCCAATCTCATTTAGCGTAGTGGTGTATGTGATAGCGCTTGTTTGATTGGTTTAGCTATCCACCCAAACAACTGAGATTGGTTTATAAAAAAAAATGATGATAGGTTTTATATTTGTTCATGTTGTGCTATTTAATTATTTTGTGATTTGTTTATTTATTACTTAATATGATATGAATGGGAACCGCGTGAGTAAGCAATAAAGACTAAGATTATAAAGTAATAATCGAAGAAATAAGAGACGAAAACGATAAATGTGAAAGACGTGATTAGTCGAGGAAAAATGGTGACGAGGAGATGATGCTAAGATGACTATGAGGAATGTTCGACAAAGCGAGCGGAAGCGTGGTGATGATGAGTGGAGCTAACAATGCTGCGAGGTCGAGCTGATAAGAAAATATGCTAATGACGCTGCTGAGTTATAAAAGTAAAGGATGCGGAGGATGCTATTGATCCACAACTGACGCAGAGGACAATTATGATGTGCTGAGTTACAAGTTGATATGAAATAGTGATGCTCATGTTGATGAGAGTAATGTGCTGTGATTTGAGAAAGAGAAAGATGATGCAATAATGTTGTGATGATTCAAGTGATTGGTATAAGAGTTTTAGGGGGATTAGAGGCGAACGATTAGCGATCGGGTCTCATTGAAGGGATGCACCAAGGATGAGCCGATCATTAGGCCTAAGCCGTAATTAAAACTCTTTAAAAGATTTTAAAAGACATTAACAATTGCGGTGACGTATGAGTGTCGTATCGAAGTAGTGGAGAGGAAGGAACCATAGGTATCTACGGATACATAGGAGGAGATTGCATTAGGGTAGGACGATGACGGTGATACGTCAAGAAGTCTAGAGCATGTTTCTAGGCGGAACGAACTCCACATGTGGCGCACTAACGTGGTGGGGACTGGGTCCAATGCCGTGGTAAAGTTCTGCAGGCCTACTAGAAACATACTGTCACCCCCTAGATTGCAAATCGAGAACAGTGAGAGGGATTGGAACGGGGCATTGTGATTGCCACTGCGTGGACAGTGAGCCTTGTTATTATTGATATGATTTGAGGATGAGATCCTCCTGGTCTGGGACCATTGTGTTGTGACAGCTTTCGTGCCCGCGTGGTAAAGGTCCTGTACTCCTGTTTGCTTCCGACTAGGTTGGGAGGTTGACCGAGGAGATGTAGGCGTGTGTGAGCTCAATGATGTCTCCCCCTCATCATTGATGCTAATCGAATTGATAAGACTTAATAACCAAGATATTCCAAAGATAAGCATAGCAATGATTATAATAATAATGATAATGATTATGCAAATACCAAGTATTGGATAAGATTCGAGAGTGGAAGTGGATATGAATACTCTTGAAACATCTGATGAGTTTGAGAATGAAGAACGAGAGAGAATGAAAGAAAAGTATCATGGTGAAGGATGTGAATGTATTGAGCTTATACATATTGGAACGAATCATTGAGTGATTATGTAGCTATATGTGTTGTCTTGATTTACCTTATGCTATTGTTGGATTTATGTTTTCCTTTATATTTATTTTGTCTTAGTATTTACCTAATGTAATCCCACATAGTCGACATTGCCGTTTTGGGTAGCTCACTCTCTCTTTCTCGTACAATTTTATTATGTGTTGCATAAAAACGGTGCGGATCCTAGATGGACAACATTGCAAGATATCAGCTGATCAGGGAGATAGGAGCCTCACCAATTAGAGGAGATAACAACACCATGTCGGCCTACATGGTGTTCTTTCTAAGGATTCAGCGTAGAAGCGTAGAGCTAGCCAAAAGAGTTACTCCTTTGGAAATGGAGACTAAGAGTGCGCCGGATGACTCTACGGTTGAAATCACGGAGGAGGCAGAGGAGGAGGATCCCGACACTTGGACTGAGGCCGATACAGATGAGTGTCTGAGCGATGAGGATTGGAGCCCGAGCCCTGAGGATCTGTCGATAGAGGAGGAGGACGAGTGACAGAGCAATAGTATGTGGCAAGCGTTAGTTGGATCCGACGACTAGAGATTAGGTAATTCCCTTTTGAGTAGTGTATTCCACTTCAAGTTATTAGACACCTGGCTCTAATATGCTGTAACCCCAAACAAGATTATGTTAAGTACTGATGTTTTGAAATCAAATCAAATGGGGTAACTTGTTTGAATGAGGTTTTGGAAAACTAGTTTCAAAGTGCGATGTCCCGTGACATCTCGGTTTGGGACTTGAAGGGGTGGCATGCCTTTGAGAACGTAATGTTTCATAACTCGATTTCAAATTGAAAATGTTCTCATGAGCATGTAACTCTTGTAAAAAAGAAATGGCCCCTAATTTTCACTTAAAATGATTATGGCTTTCAAGTTGCCAAATCGGGGTGTTACATAATGTAACATTTATAACATTTTGGGCCATATCCAAAGGGATGTCAATATTTAGAAGGCTGCTAGGAGTGTGTCAATTATCATCTCATATTTTTATGATCAACAATTTATCATCTGATATGATATATTATGAAAGATATATTTCGTAGTAACCTATCTAGTCCTATGCTGCCTGTTCAGCAGCAATATCTTTATGCTAACATCTGTATCTCCCGAATCTTTCTCCATCAAATACAAAAGGTGGAATTTCTATCTATATCAAAATAATTTTAAATATCATGACTAACAGTAGGAGAAAAAGGAATATATGGTAAAACCTTAGAAGATTGAATCCTTTATAGAAGTTTGGTGTCTTCGGAAGTCCGCCCTTCAACATCACTCACAGTCATGATAATTAGATCAGCACCCCTAGCAACAGCTTCAGATCTCTCCACGCCTTTTAAGAGAACAAAAATATTAATTTCAGCACATGTTGAGCAATAATGTTAAAGTTAGTAGCAAAACACGGACATGCATAGAACAAAATACATCTAAATAATGCCAAGATAAATCAGGCAAATCCAGCCCTATATTGAACTGATTTCACTAATCAATACATCAAACAAGTGATAATTATTAGCAAGCCTATATAAAATCATTCTGTTGCTATCAGTTTCCCAAATCAGTTCACACAGGTTGGACTTGAGAAGCCATCTCAATCTCCTAATACCAATTACCAAGGTTACTATCTATACCTAAGAGGCTAAGATTCAATAAATGAACAAAATATCAAATTAAATAATTGAAAAGGTCAGATGACTTTGACATACTTTGCTCCATGCATTAAGAACGCTTGACTTGCCCACATTTGGGCGGCCAACTATTGCTATATGCAAGAATATTATATTGACATCAATAATAGAAAATCCAAAAACAGATATCATAGAATTCATACAGAAATAGACCCGCAACACACATCGAATTGTACTGGTTAAAGGAGAAAAGTTTACAAACCTAATACACTAGACTATGGGCTAGGGCCTACTTCAATAAATAAAAAAAACACCTGTTACAAAGCAGTGTTGGAGATGAAACCTGTATTCTAGATTGGAGAAGCTTGACATAATTTGCTGTGTCCAATGCATTGTCGACATCTCGTGACATGGTATGTATTTTATCCATAATGAGGTTCAAATCAAGAGGTGGCATCTCATCATCGAAATCTAAACGAGCTTCAATCTCAGTGAGCAACTCAATGCACTGTATTCTCAATGATCTGACAAGAGAAGATAAACCACCCTGAACAAGAAGAAAACATATTTTTTAAGAACATGAAAACAAACAGCCATAGATCCGACCAATGATTCTACGTAATACATATCTGACATAATACAGAAACAAAGACTAGTTTGACATGCCCGGATTCCAGGAGATGGTGCTCATCTTCATTAGTACCACCAGATGTAGCATTTGAGATTGCCAATGCCGCTTCCTTTTTAATGTCAAACTCAGCATTTTGAAGAAGATTGATTAGAGGAGCAATCAGACCAGTTTCAATAACAACCTACAAGTCAAAGATATAAAATGTATGAAGTAAAAGAGGGCATTTTCAATAAACAAGCAGACTGAAAATCTTATCCTTTCCAATAGAAAAGAAATAAAACACATTCAAATCCCCAAAAGAGAATATAGTATTTAATGCAGTATTTCCAGCGAGACATGATATATAATTCAGTTAAGTGTTTGAAAGAATTTATAAGTGAACTATTTATCATTAAGTTTCAGCCAGTCCAGCTGATGAGTCAAACTTTCAAAGGGCTTACATTGACCTTTGAACTCCAACTCTTATTTCTTATGAAAAAAACACTTAAGAATGTTAAAGATTTCTGACACACAGTATATTCACTCACATTTTGTAATGACAAAATTATTGTATTCTTGGGGTTAGGGTTGAGAATAAATTAATCTCTTCTCCAATTGGTGTGACCTTACTAAAAAAGATCTAAGTTGGATATTATTGTGTCACATCTCCATGTTAAACTACATAAAGGTCATTATCTTTCCATTGGGATAATTCAAAATATAATATGCAGGCAGATACCAAAACAACAAACTTAAAGAAAAACAATAGCTAGTACAAAAGAAAATTAGAAGTAGACTTTGTCAAACACAATTTAACATAAATTGTGCATCAAATAACTGGATTTACTGACTTACTTGTATTTGTTCTTTGTTTCCAGCTGTAATGTTTGATATAGTCCAACAACCTACTTTCTTGATACTCTTTTTATGATTATGTGTCAACAGGTTCAAAAGGCATGGAAGTGCACCATGATTGATAATAGCCTGAAAAAACAAAGTTCTACCAAAATTAGGAAAATCGTGCACTAGTTTTACTGATATGTGCACAACACATAAGGGAACAAGACACTAGATACATGGAAATAACTAAGTAGAGTAACATGTGCAAGTGTTAGTTAAAGCCACGAGAGAGACATGAAAATTGAAATCTTTTGTGGATGATGACTATCAGTGGATCATCTCTCATCAGTTCTCACTTTTCCCAGATCTTTCATTGTTATGCCCCCACCCCCTCAAAAAATAGATTCTGCGTGTAGTGAACTGAAATTGAGATCATGCGATAACAGCCGAGCACTAAACCCCATCACTAAGAATCAGTGTTTTTACTACATAATAACATAAGACATGCAAAATTAACCTATCAAACAATTTGGGATGTAATTACTTAAAATTGTTAATTTAATTCCTAAAAAGATAAGTAACACTGTTTCTTATTAATAAAAACATGAATTGAATATAAATATATCTGGTACCAAGTGGTTATTAGAATTACAGATATACAAATGTTTGCAAGTCTTTACCTGAGTCTGAATATCATCTCCAGTCACAATTTTCCCACAGTGCAAAGAGCAGGAATCAGCACTAAAGGAGACGGATGCAACTCAGATTTAAATCATTTAAACTATGGACATAATGAAAATTAAGAAACACCAATTACCTTAGAGTATGAAGGAGAGGAACGATCGATGGGTATGAAGGAGAGGAACGTGATGACTGGGCAGCAATGATGAAGGAGAGGAACATGGTGGCTTCGATAGACCGACGAATATCAACGACGACAACGATGGACAGCGAAGAGAGTGGCGGCTTCGATGGGGAGGAGAGAACGAAGAATGATGAAGATGAACAAGAGGGAAGACGAACGATGGAGAAGAACGAAGAAGATGAACTAGAGGGAACAGAGAGAAGACGAATCGAAGAGAGAACGCAGAGGAGACGGCGGAGGAAGGATAGGAAGAATCGATTGTTTGTGAAGGAAATGAGAATTTGGGACGGCGACCGTTTTATTTTGGGTTTAGGGAAGGGCTTTTTAAGTCGGTCACTAAAACAACCGAGTTAAAAAGTACCTTCTAACTCGTTCCAAAAAAACCGAGTTTAAAAATCTGAACTTTTTCACTCAGTCACTAAAACAACCGAGTTAAAAAATACTTTCTAACTCGTTTGTAAAAGAGTCGAGTTTAAAAGTCTTTTTTTTTTTAAAATCTAGAAATTATTTTTTAACTCACTTCTTTTAACAACCGAGTTAAAAAATACATTCTAAATCGGTTAAAATCACAACCGAGTTTAAAAGTAGAATTTTATTTACAAAATTAACACCGCACTTTTTTTAACTCGATTTTACAGTGACCGAGTTAAAACTCCGATTTTAAAAGCCTTTTTTCTAGTAGTAAGCTCCCTGTCAATGGTACAAGAGGTTTGACTCCTTTATGATTGGGAAAGTTTATTCTAGGAGTCAATATGATGATTACATTTATTAAAAATTTCCAGATGGTTCTTTCATATACTTGTTACTTTAAATTGATGATATGTTGATTGCATCACGTGACAAGTGTAACACCCTCATCTTTTAATAAAGGGAATAAAGTAATTTATTCAGAAATTGATGTGGTGGAAAAGTAAAAGTTCCCTTTATTCAAGATTAGCGGATAAAATTTTTCTTTTTAAAGTACATCGGTTCGGTGTTACAATGGATCAAATACAGAAATGCCCTTCTCCCTTTCTCAGCTTGAGTCTCTGGCTTCCCCGGTGGATTAACTTCGTCAGCTACTTGTACCTACCACCAAAGGCTAGGGGGGAGTAAGCCATAGCCGAAGCACATCATAAAATAATAATCTATCAGTACTAGAAATAACAAACACAAGTAGTCAGGCAATCACATAGTAATGCATATACAAATGCAAATCGAGTTATTCATCCGATATATCTTGTGTTTAAGTGGCATGATGCATGCAATATCTAATCATTCATGGCCCGGGGCATCACAGTTTGGAGGGAACATGGGGTCCTCGTGAGCTTCTTCCGCTCGACCACTCAAATGTTCACGACATGGGATCCTTGTGAGCTTCCTCCGCTCGACCACTCAAATGTCCACGAATTACAGGCTTCCTCCGCCCAGCGTAACTAGTATAAAAAGCCTCACAAACTGGAGCATATCTCAATCAATGCATGAATGCAAGAATGGTTCATTACCAGTCTTTAGAAGTTATTCATTTCTCATCATTCAAAATCCCAATAATCTCATCAGATCAACATCCACGCTCCTTGGGTGAATGGATTTCATTTCTTAGTTCATATTTCCTCATATCAACATCCGCGCTCCTTGGGCGAATGGATATCATTTCTCATCATTCAATCATTCTTGTCACCTTATGAATTTTAGCATTCATTTATCATCATCATTAATATGCATTCGTTATAAGCATAAATTTCATATTCATACTCAATCATCATCAAATTCAATCCATATTGTACAAATATGATAGGTTAAAGCTAGGTGTAGTAAAGTTTAGTATTTCCACCTTTTAGGGTCATTCTATTTGATTAGAAAGGCCTCCAATCAAATAAGATGTGAAAATTCAGATTTTACTAGTAAAATTGAAGTATGGATATCGATATCCTCTTGTGCATATCGATATGCACAATCGATATCCTCATGCTGGATATCGATATCCACCTTGTTTTTCTGCATACTGATTTGAGTTTTGAAATACCAAATCTCATTACACTTTACTTTAACCATTCTCAACCCAAAGCACATCAATATCATGTATAAATACATCTGTTAATGCATAATTTCAACAAACATTTCATCATCTTCATGTAAGATTCAAGTATTATGCATAAAAGGCATAAAGATCACAACTTAACCTATGGATTTCATTTTCCTCACATTACAGCTTAGTTTCTTCATTAGTTCAGCCTTTAATCATCATTTATAAATTGTTCCAATTCAGAAATTATGCTGGAATGACCTCCAAGTCATTTTCCTATAGCAAGTTCTCAACTTTTCCTAGCTTTTGCCCTTGAGTTCATGAGAACACCTATACTTCTAGCCATCGGATTATTATTCTAGCACCCGGATAACTTCTCCCTTACCTTTCACAAAGATTCAGACTTGTTTGGGTTGGAAGAGATTGGTTCGGTTGAGGAAAATCTCAACTTTTCCGGTTCAGCTGCAACTGTTCTGTTTTCAGTCCAACAGGGTCACAAAATCCATGTTGATCACAATGAAAAAGACACAATAATGTTGGAAAACTACACTCGGTGGTTGAAACAACTAGGAACACTAGGAGAACACCTAGAAGGGGGGGTTGAATAGGTGTTAAAGAAATTTTGAAAGATTTTCGCAAGAAATAAATCTAAACGATTAAAACCAATGAAAATCAATCAATTAACAAATATTATATCAGAGATTAAGCGGAAACAATTAACACCTATATTCTTATTGATTCACCTAGGTTATGAAAATGATTTTCCCTTTATCAATTTTGCACAATAAAGATTCAATTCAATCAAATATAGAAAAATCACTTTTTCTAGGTTTTCAATCAAGAACACAATTAATAACAAGAATTTTAAAGAGTAGAGAGTTTAGAGATACGACACAGTGATTTATCCTGGTTCACTTTCATCCACTTGAAAGCTACTCCAGTCCCCTCTTCAACCAAGAGAGATTCTTCATTATGAGGAATTAGAGTTTCTCAAATTACAAGTAAATGCCTCACAAGACTTCCTTCTTGCTAGCCTACAAGAGATACCACACCCTTGCCTTGTAATCCTATTGATATCTAATCTAACCTCTACTTGCTTGTTGATAACCCCACAACAAGTCTTCTTTGCTTGCTTCACTCACAAGACTTCCAAGTACTTTGAGATTCTTCAAAGTGCCTTCCAAATGCTTGATGAAATGCTTCTTCAAGACTTTCAACTAAACTTGCTTGATTCACAAAATCAAGGCTTCCTTTGTTGTAGAATGTTTGCCTCTTGCAATGATTACAACTCAATAGAAAACAAAAACAATCCTATGAATCTCTTTCAAAAGCTATGAAATATCAACATGAGGGATTCAAGGTTCTTGATCAAAGAATATAAAAATGAGAGCTTTGATCTTGAGAGAGTGAGAGAGAATAGTGTGGCTTTGATTCTTTGTAAAATTGTGTATCAAAATGATTCTAGTTGATTCTCATTGATAGAAATGATTAGGAAAAGGTTTATATAGAATACCCAAAAGTTGGAGCAACTTAGAATGGCTTTTGAGAAGTGAAAAACGTATTTAAAACAGTTACAGACCCTGTTTACTCGAGTAAAATAAGTGTTACTCGAGTAATACGAAAGCTGCATAAATTTCACTCGAGTGAAAAAGGTTTTACTCGAGTAAAAGTTCAGATAATCGATTATCAAAAGTTTGTTAATCGATTATCAGTACAAAATACACTGTTAATCAATTATCAAAATATGTTAATCGTTTATTAACATTAAAAATCACTTAAAACTTGTTTTCTCAAAAACTAAACCTTTTCTTTCAAACCTTTAAGCCACCTATTGATTTTAGGCAAAGTGAATACTCAAAATATGATATAATCATGCAATCAAAAGAGATTCACTACCCTCTAATAAACTCTACCCAAACTCATAAACTAAAAGACTTGTGAGGCAAAAGATAAAACATTAAAACACAAACTACCAAACTAAGTCTTCATGAGTTGGCTCTCTCTTCATAAGTTGAGCTTGAACTTGATCAACACACTTGAAGCTTGTTCAAAACCTTTTGGCATTTATCAAAACATTCTTCATGGATCTTACAAATAATTCGTGATCAATAGTTAGAATCAAAACTAGGGTATGAAATCTTGAAAATAAAACAAGTTTGAAGCTCAAAGGATACTTGAGCTTACCACAAAGATCAAAGGAATATGGCTTCCCGAATCTAAAATTCTGCAGATTTCAGTTTCAGATACTGAACTTTGCAGGAGTATAAATCCTTCCACACTCCACCAAATAACACAAGCTTGGTACCAAATCGAAGAGGGTTGAACAAGCTTCAGTTTGGTATAAGATTCGTAAGGTTTTGAGGCTTGGATCATAGAGAACGACTCAGAGAAAGTCGGGTTCTTGAATCTGAAACTTCAGATTTCAGATTGAAACACCAAACTTTGCAGGGTTATAAATATCTCTACACTCCACCAAATTGAGTAAACTTGGTATCAATTTGAAGAGGGTCAAGAGAGCTTTAATTTGGTATATGATTCGTGGTTTGGTGTGACTTTTAGAAGGAGAACGAAAGAGAACAAGTCCGCACCAGAAAACTCAAGTTTCAGAGAGTTTGAGAGGATGTTCATCAGTTATTGAGAGAGATCACCCTTAAATTCATGAAATAACCCCTCCCAAATGTCCTTATCAATTAAGCACAGTGTAGGGAAGATTTTTATGGTGATTTGTGGCTGAAAACTTGGAGAAACCACAACCATTTGTGCCTTAACCGACTTATTTTTGAGCCATCAGAGTCGTGGATATCGATATCCACCTATGGATATCGATATTGGTATGGATATCTATATCCAATGCCAAAAATGACATCACCTTTCGCATTCAAATGGCCATAACTTTTTCGTTAATCGTTGGATCTTGCTCAAATTTGGAGATAAGCTTCCTAACATACTTATCTTCATATCGAACGGTCAGTTTAGCATCTAATATTATAAATCTTTTATTTTTATTTTTCTATTATTATGATTTCACATAATATAGAATTCACACAACAATTATAAAATATATTTTGTTTTTATAAAGAAATTGGGGCTGTTACACTCTCCCCCACTTTTAAGAATTTCGTCCCCGAAATTCCATCTAGGCTTACTTAGACTCAAACTTGAGGATACTCCTCACGCATTTGGTTTGCTAACTCCTAAGTCATTTCGATGACTCTACCTCGTCTTGTTGCCATGCGACTTTGACTAAAGGGATATTCGTTCCTCTCAGTCTTTCCCCCAAAGCCTGATGCAGACTCTGCCAAAATCTAGAGATAAACCTCGGATCACGGTCCAAAATGATGCTAGGGGGAACTCCATGCAATCTCACGATCTCCTTGATGTATAGTTGTGTGAGCTTTTCCAATGAATATCGCATATTGATTGGAATAAAATGGGCCGAGTTCGACAATCGGTCCACAACAACCCACACAGCTTCATAGCCACCTTGTGTCCTTGGAAAACCCGACACAAAATCCATGGCTATGCTATCCCACTTCCATTCAGGGACTTCCAATGGTTGTAGTTCTCCGCCAGGACTTTTATGTTCAATCTTCGCCTTCTGACAAACAAGGCAAGATGATACATAAGCTGCTACGTCCGTCTTTAAACCAGGCCACCAGAACATCTTCTTCAAATCCTGATACATTTTGGTTGATCCTGGATGCAAACTCATCTTACTCTTGTGAGATTCTTCCAGAATAACCTTTCTTAGTTCTGGATTGGCAGGAATGCATACTCTATTCTTGAATCTCAAGATTCCATTTGTTCCCAGCTGGAAATCTGGTTCCTTTCCTTCTGCACTTAGCCTCTGCTTCTCTTGCAATTCAACATCTTCTTGCTGTAATTTCCGAATCTCATTAAGAAATTCATGGGAAATTTGCAGCATTCCCAATTTAATGCTTCTCTGGTCAAATTGCACCGCTAAGTTCAGATCACGAAACTTCTCAATCAGCTCCGCTTCCTTCACCATCAACGCACTGATGTGCAAAGCTTTACGACTGAGAGCATCAGCTACCACGTTGGCCTTTCCAGGGTGGTAATGCAATTCAAAGTCATAGTCCTTAGTGAACTCCATCCACCGCCGTTGCCTCATATTCAGTTCCTTTTGATCAAAAAGATACTTCAAACTCTTATGATCACTGAATACTCGGAACGTAACTCCATATAAATAGTGTCTCCATATCTTCAATGCAAACACTATGGCAGTAAGTTCCAAATCATGCGTTGGGTAGTTCTCTTCATGAACTTTTAATTGTCTTGATGCATAAGCGACCACTTTACCTTCTTGCATCAAAACACAACCCAAACCTTGTTTCGAAGCGTCGCAAAATACTTCAAAACCTTTCTGCGGATCAGGTAAAATTAACACCGGAGATGATGTCCATCTACCTTTCAGCTCCTGAAAACTTGCTTCACACCTTTCGTCCCATACAAAAGGTTGCTCCTTCCGTGTCAAACGTGTTAGAGGAAGAGCAATCTTGGAGAATCCTTCGATGAATCTCCTGTAATATCCGGCTAATCCCAGAAAACTTCGAATTTCGGTGACCGTCTTGGGCCTTTCCCAATTGAGCACCACTTCCACTTTTGCCGGATCGACTGCAACGCCTTCTTTAGAAATTACATGTCCAAGGAAGTTCACTTCTTCCAACCAGAACTCACACTTGGATAACTTAGCATATAATTTCTTCGCCTTGAGGATTTCTAACACAATCCTAAGGTGAGTGGTATGCTCCTCCAGATTCCTAGAGTAGATCAGAATATCATCGATAAACACGACCACAAAAGAATCTAGATAAGGCCGAAAGATCCTATTCATGTAATCCATGAATATAGCCGGAGCAATGCTTAGTCCGAAAGGCATCACTACGTACTCGTAGTGTCCATATCATGACCGAAATGCAGTCTTTGGAATATCATCCTCTTTGATACAGATCCGATGGTACCCAGACCTCAGATCAATTTTGGAAAATACCGCTGCTCCACGAACTTGATCCATCAAATCATCTATCCTTGGGAGAGGGTACTTATTCTTCACTGTCACCTTATTCAACTGCCGGTAGTCTACACACATTCTCAAGCTCCCATCCTTTTTCCTGACAAAGAGGACAGGTGCATCCCATGGTGAGACGCTCGATCTTATAAACTGCTTCTCCAGCAAATCTTCTATTTGCTTATTTAGCTCTGCCACTTCCAACGGAGCCATTCGGTACGGAGCAATCGAGATAGGACCAACTCCAAGAACCAATTTGATGCTAACTCCACTTCTCACTTTGGCGGCAAACCAAGCACCTCTTCAGGAAACACTTCCGGAAATTCGCAAACTACCTGGATATTCTCAATCTTTGCTTCCTTCTCAACAGAAGCATAAAGCAAACATAGCTGACCTTCAGGTTGGCTTAACAAGGGTTCTGAGTTCTGAAAGATTAGGGATTTGTCAGTTAAGAATACCGAACTATCCAGAGACATGAGAAATTCTTCATCATTGCGGGAAAGGTTTCCTTACGTAGGATCAAGAAACTTTGAACGGAATCACGAGAGAGTATTATTGAGAAGGTATTCTCGAGATTCAATTCTCCCGGAATAAGAAATTCCATTTCTCAACAATGCTGAGAAATGATTCAGGGACACGGTCTACTTGAATTCTGTTTTTATCAAAGTAAACAATCCAGGGATCTAAAAATGTTGAAAAGTTCTTTCGAAAGTTAAGGTTTCCAAAATACCCAGATACGATCGAAAGAAACCAAAGTAATCACAAGGGTAAGCAAATTAGAGATTCCTTGAATAGGGATATCGAATCATTCAGAATATATGAGAAGTTTGTTGGAAACCAACAAGCGGGCTAAGCAAATACTAGAGGGGGGGTGAATAGTATTTTGAAGCACTAATACCAAATATTTCTATTGATAATTGAAGAATGGAGCTAAGACTGAATTTTCTGGAATCAGACACAAAAGACTCGAGTCTTTTGTGAAATACTCGAGTTTTTCAGTGATGAACAACTCGAGTCTTTTCTTAAATACTCGAGTTTTTCCTATCAGATAGCAGAAAAACCAGAAATGAAAATTCAGCAATTTAACTCAAATCAATTCAATAATAAACAAGAACTTATCCAACAGAATAGCAAGCAATCTAAATAACTTTTAAACACAAAGATTCCTTGAACTTGCTACCTAATTGTATAAATCCTAATTGATTGAAATGACTTAAGTCTATTGAGCTAGAAAGTAGATTAAAAGCAATAAACCAACACTCAAGCAATTTTATCCTGGTTCACTCCAACAATGAGCTACATCCAGTCCTCCTAATCACTTAGGAGTTTCTACTAATAATCAAATTGTTAGAAATTACAAAGGATTGCTTGAGAATGGCCTCACTCAACCTAACCCTTTCAAGAGTGTACCAAACTCTTGATTTCTACCCCAATTTGATTTCGGTGATTGAAGAACTCTTCACAAAGCTTCCTTGAACTCCCTTCAAGAAACTCCACCGGGCTAGGAACCTCCTAGTCTTGTGCTTGAGAACCTCTCAAGACTTCCAACACCCTAAGCCACTTAGGGTTTGCTTGGGAACAATCCAAGACTTTGAATAATCAAGCTTTTTGTATGTGTATTACTAATCTCACAATGGATTAGCACAAATAAGCACAGCTCAATGTAAGAATTGAGGCCTAAAACTCAACTTGGAATAAAATGACAATATGAGTGAGAAGTTGAGCTTTTTGGGAATTAACACTTGAGAAGAGGAAATTAAGAAAGCTTGAATCAATATGATCTTGTTGTCTTGTTTGTTCTTGCACAAATTCAAAGAGAAATTTTACAATAAGGTTCTGAATTGCTCTCTTGGGTTGGATGAGACTCAAATGCCCTCAATTGGGTTTTTGAGTTTCTCCAACGTTCATTTTTGCTGACTGGACAAAAATACTCGAGTCTTTTGGTAAAAACTCGAGTCTTTTTGGTCGGTCACGAGTAAATTGGTGCACGAACAAGACTAACGGTCATAATTGCTGACCTGGCACAAATACTCGAGTTTTTCTATAAATACTCGAGTATATACTCGAGTCTTTATCAAAATACTCGAGTATTTTGATCAGATATGGGAAAAGTTATTTTTCAATTTTATTTTTCCTCTCAAGTATTAATTTTTGGTCAATCTCAACTTAATAAACATATAAAAATTTATTCCTAGAAGAGACTAACTATTTCTACCCACTCTCAACCACTCTCAACATAAATTAGAAATTTACAATTAATATTTGATTGAGAATGATTGGGCACTTGACTTCTTTTCTTGACTTCTTGTTGATGTTGATGTTGCAATATCTTCAAGGCATGATTTGTTAATTATTTTGTCATCATCAAAACATAATCCACATAATTAGGAGCATTGAATTCACAATCTCCCCCTTTTTGGTGATGACAAAATAATTAACACTTGATCCATTTGTTAAGCTTGATCCACTTGGAGATGCAACTCCCCCTCACTATATGATACTTTTCACCTATCTAAAAAATTCAGCTTGAGCAAGATGTTATGACAATTTAATTTTAGCACCAAGCCTATGGTATTAGAGAATTTAACAATTATCAGAGTATATACCATAATTAGAGATTTTAGATGCAACAATATCAAGACAAGACAAGTGTAATATCTCTCCCCCTTTTTGTCATACGCCAAAAAGATGTAACAATTTAGAAAAAGATCAAGAGAGGAGAGGTGCATAATCGGAAAACCCCATAACCAATTATGCAAATAAAACGGAGATATAATAACGATAAAGAGCTCCCCCTGAAGCTTTGCACAAGCATCATAATGAAGACCAAATTCATTAACATAAAAACATCATAAAAGGTCCAAATCAAAGGTGCAATAATAAACCCAAAGTCTCAAAACACCAAGTTCTCAAAATACAGAAAATGTAACAAAGACCAATCATGATAAAAACAGAATGAAAACTAAGATAAAATCCAAAGGTCAACATCATCAAAACATCGAAGGAGCTGGAGCATCTGGAGGAGGATAAAACCGAGAGAAGAGTTTAGAGGATGAAAAACTAGTAAGATTTGACAAAACTTTGAGGAAAATCTGAGTTTTGAGGAGAGAGATATGAGAAAACCGAGAGAGAAGAGGGTCGCAAAAAAAACTTGAGTCTGAGAGTATATATAAACAGTTCAAAATACTCGAATATATTCATAAATACTAGAGTTGTTCTTTAGGATATACTCGAATTTTTGAAAATATATTCGAGTCGGTCGTGACTCAGCCCAGATTTCCCCAGAAAAGTCGAGTAAAAATTGAAAAACTCGAGTTTGGTCCGAAAGTTCAAATTTTAGGAAAACGCAAAATACTCGAGTTTTTGGAAAATACTCGAGTTTGGTCTGAAAGTTCAAAAATTGGGGGTTTCGAAAGACTCGAGTGTTTTGAAAAACACTCGAGTCTAAAGACTCGAGTGTTTTTAGAAACACTCGAGTATTTTTATCAGACCCTGATTAAAAACTTTTTCAATTTAAAACTGATTTAATTTTGAATTAAAATACTCGAGTGTTTTTGGAAAAACTCGAGTATTTTGACAGAACAGAAAGTAAAAACTTAGTTTTAAAGGACCAAACACAAATCAAATACAAATGCTTCACTACCAACTTGGAATACAGTACAGAATCACACACAATTAACATATACAATTTCAAATATCATCAAGGACAATTTAACTAAGAATCAATAACACATTAGAGTAAGACTAATATGGTGATTTTCCAAAAATGACACACAATGCAATTAGCCTATATTAGCTTCATCTAAAATACCAAGTTCTCTCCTAATATGATAAAAGGTGTCCCTTGGTAGAGGTTTTGTAAAAATGTCGGCTAATTGATTTGTGGTACTAACAAATTCAATTGTGCAATCACCCTTTTGTACATGATCTCTTAAAAAATGATGTCTTATTTCAATGTGTTTAGTTCTTGAGTGATACACCGGATTCTTAGTCAAATTGATTGCACTCGTGTTATCGCATCTAATCGGAATATTTTCAAGTTTCAAACCAAAATCCGATAATTGTTGTTTCATCCATAACAGTTGAGCACAACAACTACCGGCTGCGATATATTCCGCTTCGGCGGTAGAAAGAGCGACACAAGCTTGCTTTTTAGAAAACCATGACACCAATGAACTTCCCAAGAAATGGCAAGTACCACTGGTGCTTTTGCGATCAAGCTTGCATCCCGCGAAGTCGGAATCCGAGTAACCAACTAAACAAAGATTGGCATCAGCAGGATACCATAAACCAGTGTTAATTGTTCCTTTTAGATACTTAAATATATGTTTAACTGCGGATAGGTGAGATTCTTTAGGATTAGCTTGAAATCTAGCACACATGCATACACTAAACATAATATCCGGTCTAGATGCAGTGAGATATAGGAGACTACCTATCATACCCCTATACTTACTAACATCAACCGGTGTACCTTGTTCATCCTTGTCTAGGTAGCATGATGTGCTCATTGGAGTGTAGGCTTCCTTGCACTTGTCCAATCCGAATTTTTCAAGGAGCTCTTTGCAATATTTCCCTTGATGCACAAATATCCCCTCCTTGACTTGCTTTATTTGTAAGCCTAGGAAGAACTTGAGTTCTCCCATCATTGACATTTCAAATTCCTTTTTCATCAAATTTGAAAACTCTCTACAAAGAGACACATTAGTAGCACCGAAAATGATATCATCAACATAGATTTGTACTAACAAAATGTCATCCTTGGTTTTATAAATAAATAATGTATTATCAACCTTCCCTCTTTGAAACTTGTTTTCTAATAGAAAGGAACTCAATCGATCATACCAAGCTCTAGGAGCTTGTTTCAATCCATAGAGTGCCTTTTTCAATTTATAAACATGGTTTGGAAATTCACTATTTTCAAAACCGGGGGGTTGTTTGACATACACTTCTTCATTTATAAACCCATTCAAGAAAGCACTTTTAACATCCATTTGATATAAAGTGAATTTCATGATTGAAGCATAAGCAAGTAAAATTCGGATTGCTTCAAGACGTGCAACCGGAGCAAAGGTCTCATCATAATCGATACCTTCCTCTTGGTTGTACCCTTGAGCTACTAGTCTAGCTTTGTTTCTTATAATCAACCCGGATTCATCAAGTTTGTTTCTATAAATCCATTTAGTACCAATTATGGTATGATCATCAGGTTTAGGGACTAGATCCCAAACTTCATTTCTTTCAAATTGGTTTAATTCTTCTTGCATAGCAAGAACCCAATGATCATCCTCAATGGCCTTTTTAATTGAATCGGGTTCAATTTGAGAAACAAATGAGACATAGTGGCAAATGTTTTGAATAGACCTACGAGTAAGTACTCCCTTTGACATATCTCCTATGACTTTGTCTATAGGATGAGCCTTGACCGATTTCCAAGTTGGAGGAAGTTCTTCCCTTACTTCTCCTTCATCAACTTTTGAATTCTCTCTCTCTTTTTCTTCTTTTGAAAAGACAATGCCATCTTCACTAGCATCACATAAAACACTATCTTCTTTTCAAGACTCATTAAAAACCACATGAATTGATTCCTCAATAGTTAAAGTTCTTTTATTGAAAATTCTATAAGCTTTACTATGAGAAGAATAGCCTAAAAATATGCCTTCATCGGATTTGGAATCAAACTTGCCAAGGTGTTCTTTTCCATTATTTAAAACAAAAACTTGGCATCCAAAGACATGAAAATGAGATGTATTTGGCTTTCTTCCCTTGTAAAGTTCATAGGGGGTTTTATCCAAAGAGGGCCTTATCAAAATACGATTTAAAACATAACAAGCCGTATTGACGGCATCGGCCCAAAAATATTGAGGTACTTGAGAATCATTTAACATGGTTCTAGCAAGTTCCTCTAGCACCCTATTTTTCCGCTCTACCACTCCGTTTTGTTCCGGAGTCCTTGGTGCGGAGAATTGATGCTCAATACCATTTTTAGCACAAAATCTATCAAATTTGTGGTTTTCGAATTCACCACCATGATCAGTTCGAATAATAATTACTTTTTGATTTACTTGGTTTTGCAAAAGTTTGACATGATGTTTAAAAGATTTGTAGGTCTCACTCTTAGTAGTTAAAAATAAAGTCCAAGTAAACCTAGAGAAGTCATCAACAATCACCAATGCATAATAGTTGCCACCAAAGCTTTTTATTTGTGATGGTCCAAACAAGTCCATATGAAGCATTTCTAATGGCCTTGATGTGGACATCACCATTTTTGATCCAAAGGTGTTTTTAGTTTGTTTACATTTCTTGCAAGGAGAACAAACACCTTCAATAGAAAAAGTTAGCTTTGGTAAACCAACTACTAGATCTTTAGATTGTATTTTCTTCAATTGGTTTACATTAATATGAGCGGTCCTACGATGCCATAACCAAGTGTCATTTTCTTTTCTCACTAAACAAGTAGAGACCAAAGAAGTGACTTTGTTCAAATCAACTAAGTAAGTATTATTTGACCTTCTACCAACAAATTTGATTGATTCATCTTTGTCACTTTTAATGAGGCAATGGGTAGAGGTAAAAACTACATGATTACCAACATCACATAATTGGCTTATGCTCAAGAGATTATGTTCTAATCCTTGAACATAGAGCACATTATCAATAATCAAGTTTGAAGAGTTTCCGATTTTACCAATACCAAGGATTTTGCCTTTGTTGTTGTCCCCATAAGTGACATAACCCTTTTCCTTTGGAGTAAGCTCAATGAAGTGCCGCTTATCTCCCGTCATGTGCTTCGAACATCCACTATCAAGATACCACAATTGTTTTCCCGTTCGAAGGCACACCTACAATATGAAATCACTTGTTCACTTTGGGTACCCAAACAATGTTGGGTCCCTTAGGGTTAGTGTTGGGACTTTCTCCCTTCTTAATCCACATATAAGTGCCCTTATTCATTTCAAACTTCTTAATATGGCACTCAATGTTGATATGTCCAACTTTTCCACAATAAGTACAAGTTGGTCTCTTTGATGAGTTTTTCTTAGAAAATGTTCCAACCACCTTGTACTTTTTGTCCTTTTTATGAACATATCCTAAACCGGTTTTGTTGTGATTATGTCTTTGAGAGTTCAACAACCGGTTGAGGTTTCTATCACTATGTGAGATTGTGAGTTTGTTTTTCAACTCTTTCACTTCTTTTTCAAGTTCATCACATCTCTCACATGGAGTGATAATCTCCTCATGATTTGCACAATCACTTTGATGACTAGAATTAATAAGTTCCAAGGATTCATTTTGAAGTTTCAACTCATTTATAGATTTTTGCAATTCATCAATTTCATGTTGAAACTCCAAAATTTTCTTTCCTTTTTCCTTATTAATTTTAGCAAGCCTTTTAAATTGAATTAACATTTCATTGTAGGCTTCTTGCAAATCATCATATGAAATGGAGTTTGAAGAGGAACAAGAAGAACTAGAGGTTACCTCATCATCACTTTCACTCATGCCATGATTAGCTCTTGATGAGGACTCATGATTGTTCTTGGCCATGAGACAAAGGTTTGCATTTTCATCACCGGAACTACTTGAAGATGATTCATTGCTCTTCTCCGGTGCATCCCAAACAATGTATGCACGCTTCCCTTTGGTCTCTTGGGTCTTCTTGTCATTCTTCTTCAAGAATGTGGCACATTCCATTCTTATGTGACCAACCCCTCCACATTCATGACACTTAACTCCATCATTGGTACTCTTTTCTCTTTGTTTGGAGTCTTTGGTTCTCTTGAAATTGGATGAAGATCCACCTTTCTTCCCTTTGAAGAATTTGTTGAATCTTTTCACAAACATCCCAAATTCTTCTTGATTTGGTTCACCATCGGAATCTCCACTTGTAGAGCATTCTTCAACTTCTTTTGTAGCTTTGGTTGAAGCTTTGAGTGCTATGCTCTTTTTCTTTTTGTCCGATTCCTCATGCATCCCAAGTCTTGTAAGCTCCATCTCATGCTCTTGGAGTTTGCCAAACAAAGTGGCTAAGTCCATGCTATTTATGTCTCTTGATTCCTTGATGGCGGTTACCTTGGGTTGCCAACTCCTATCAAGACATCTTAGAATTTTGTTAGTAGTTTCACCATTGCGAAATACTTTTCCCAAGGAAATCAAATGATTAACAATGTGAGAGAATAGCTTTTGCAAGTCACTAATGGTTTCATTTGGCAACATGTGGAACAATTCATATTCGTGAGTTAGAGAATTCAATCTTGCATCTCTAACCTCACTTGTTCCCTCATGTGTGACTTGCAAAGTATCCCACATTTCTTTTGCCGATTTACATTGGGAAACTCTATAAAATTCATCATGGGATAGAGCCGAAAAGATGATGTTTTTAGCTTTTAAATCAAATGAGACTTTTCTCTTTTCATCATCATTCCAACTACTCCTTGGAATTTCAACAATTTCATCATTTATTTTCTTTTTGGGAATGAAAGGACCATTTTCAATTGCATCCCAAATATCCATATCAATTGCTTCAATAAAAACTTTCATGCGAGTTTTCCAATAAACATATCCTTCACCATTAAATAGTGGAGGACGGTTTATTGAAGCTCCTTCTCCACCAAAGTTATTGCTAGAGCCCATTTAGTTTCCAAAAGGATCTTTTTCGAAAAAGTTGTTACACTCGATCTTTCGACCGAGCTCTGATACCACTTGTTGGAAACCAACAAGCGGGCTAAGCAAATACTAGAGGGGGGTGAATAGTATTTTGAAGCACTAATACCAAATATTTCGATTGATAATTGAAGAATGGAGCTAAGACTGAATTTTCTGGAATCAGACACAAAAGACTCGAGTCTTTTGTGAAATACTCGAGTTTTTCAGTGATGAACAACTCGAGTCTTTTCTTAAATACTCGAGTTTTTCCTATCAGATAGCAGAAAAACCAGAAACGAAAATTCAGCAATTTAACTCAAATCAATTCAATAATAAACAAGAACTTATCCAACAGAATAGCAAGCAATCTAAATAACTTTTAAACACAAAGATTCCTTGAACTTGCTACCTAATTGTATAAATCCTAATTGATTGAAATGACTTAAGTCTATTGAGCTAGAAAGTAGATTAAAAGCAATAAACCAACACTCAAGCAATTTTATCCTGGTTCACTCCAACAATGAGCTACATCCAGTCCTCCTAATCACTTAGGAGTTTCTACTAATAATCAAATTGTTAGAAATTACAAAGGATTGCTTGAGAATGGCCTCACTCAACCTAACCCTTTCAAGAGTGTACCAAACTCTTGATTTCTACCCCAATTTGATTCCGGTGATTGAAGAACTCTTCACAAAGCTTCCTTGAACTCCCTTCAAGAAACTCCACCGGGCTAGGAACCTCCTAGTCTTGTGCTTGAGAACCTCTCAAGACTTCCAACACCCTAAGCCACTTAGGGTTTGCTTGGGAACAATCCAAGACTTTGAATAATCAAGCTTTTTGTATGTGTATTACTAATCTCACAATGGATTAGCACAAATAAGCACAGCT
Source organism: Crotalaria pallida (assembly GCA_037953625.1). Taxonomy (NCBI): domain Eukaryota; kingdom Viridiplantae; phylum Streptophyta; class Magnoliopsida; order Fabales; family Fabaceae; genus Crotalaria; species Crotalaria pallida. The sequence goes on from CM075651.1 coordinate 53,123,754, forward strand.
CAATGTAAGAATTGAGGCCTAAAACTCAACTTGGAATAAAATGACAATATGAGTGAGAAGTTGAGCTTTTTGGGAATTAACACTTGAGAAGAGGAAATTAAGAAAGCTTGAATCAATATGATCTTGTTGTCTTGTTTGTTCTTGCACAAATTCAAAGAGAAATTTTACAATAAGGTTCTGAATTGCTCTCTTGGGTTGGATGAGACTCAAATGCCCTCAATTGGGTTTTTGAGTTTCTCCAACGTTCATTTTTGCTGACTGGACAAAAATACTCGAGTCTTTTGGTAAAAACTCGAGTCTTTTTGGTCGGTCACGAGTAAATTGGTGCACGAACAAGACTAACGGTCATAATTGCTGACCTGGCACAAATACTCGAGTTTTTCTATAAATACTCGAGTATATACTCGAGTCTTTATCAAAATACTCGAGTATTTTGATCAGATATGGGAAAAGTTATTTTTCAATTTTATTTTTCCTCTCAAGTATTAATTTTTGGTCAATCTCAACTTAATAAACATATAAAAATTTATTCCTAGAAGAGACTAACTATTTCTACCCACTCTCAACCACTCTCAACATAAATTAGAAATTTACAATTAATATTTGATTGAGAATGATTGGGCACTTGACTTCTTTTCTTGACTTCTTGTTGATGTTGATGTTGCAATATCTTCAAGGCATGATTTGTTAATTATTTTGTCATCATCAAAACATAATCCACATAATTAGGAGCATTGAATTCACAAAGTTCATCATCATTCAAACAAGATTTGCTCAGCGGGGAATTAAAGAACTATGTACAAGATTATCAAAAGCATTATCAAGGTTTAACGATCTAGGTACAGGGAATTCCATTTCCCAGAAGTACTATGAAACAGTTCAAGGATGTGGTTGCTTACGTTCGACTTCCACATAAGTAACCGATCAAGGGTTGTGTCAATGAGAAAGATCAAATAATAGGTGTTTCTATTACGCACTCGATTTAGAATGAAGTTTCGGATGTCCATGATCATCTTTTCCAAGAGCTGTAACTATGAGGGTGGCCAATCCTAACATTACACACCATTGGTCAGGAGACCATATCAATCCGATTGAAGTTATAATCCTCCAAATGGAAGACTATAAATGTACCTTTAGGTTAAAAGAATCTAAAGATAAAGATTATTTGTCATCGTCAGATTCCACTTGGTTAATTAAGTGCTAGAGATTTTCAATTTCCGTTGGGGTGGCATTCACATGCCCTTGCCCGTTGGTTGTCATTCTCTCTAGACTTAACTAACTTCCTTTCCTCTGATCATAACAGGGATAACTGAGTTTTGATTTTGACCTGACTGGCTCAAAGTTCAACTCAGTACTCAATACGTTTCATTTAGACGATTCCTAAAATCAAACAAGATCCTAATACGTCTAATAATCTCTACTAACTCAATGATAACGTGTCAGAAACTGACAATAGAGGTGATGTAACCATACTCTCAGGCCGAAAAGGAAGGAACTGCTCTGATACCATAATGTAACACCCTCATCTTTTAATAAAGGGAATAAAGTAATTTATTCAGAAATTGATGTGGTGGAAAAGTAAAAGTTCCCTTTATTCAAGATTAGCGGATAAAATTTTTCTTTTTAAAGTACATCGGTTCGGTGTTACAATGGATCAAATACAGAAATGCCCTTCTCCCTTTCTCAGCTTGAGTCTCTGGCTTGCCCGGTGGATTAACTTCGTCAGCTACTTGTACCTACCACCAAAGGCTAGGGGGGAGTAAGCCATAGCCGAAGCACATCATAAAATAATAATCTATCAGTACTAGAAATAACAAACACAAGTAGTCATGCAATCACATAGTAATGCATATACAAATGCAAATCGAGTTATTCATCCGATATATCTTGTGTTTAAGTGGCATGATGCATGCAATATCTAATCATTCATGGCCCGGGGCATCACAGTTTGGAGGGAACATGGGGTCCTCGTGAGCTTCCTCCGCTCGACCACTCAAATGTTCACGACATGGGGTCCTCGTGAGCTTCCTCCGCTCGACCACTCAAATGTCCACGAATTACAGGCTTCCTCCGCCCAACGTAACTAGTATAAAAAGCCTCACAAACTGGAGCATATCTCAATCAATGCATGAATGCAAGAATGGTTCATTACCAGTCTTTAGAAGTTATTCATTTCTCATCATTCAAAATCCCAATAATCTCATCAGATCAACATCCACGCTCCTTGGGTGAATGGATTTCATTTCTTAGTTCATATTTCCTCATATCAACATCCGCGCTCCTTGGGCGAATGGATATCATTTCTCATCATTCAATCATTCTTGTCACCTTATGAATTTTAGCATTCATTTATCATCATCATTAATATGCATTCGTTATAAGCATAAATTTCATATTCATACTCAATCATCATCAAATTCAATCCATATTGTACAAATATGATAGGTTAAAGCTAGGTGTAGTAAAGTTTAGTATTTCCACCTTTTAGGGTCATTCTATTTGATTAGAAAGGCCTCCAATCAAATAAAATGTGAAAATTCAGATTTTACTAGTAAAATTGAAGTATGGATATCGATATCCTCTTGTGCATATCGATATGCACAATCGATATCCTCATGCTGGATATCGATATCCACCTTGTTTTTCTGCATACTGATTTGAGTTTTGAAATACCAAATCTCATTACACTTTACTTTAACCATTCTCAACCCAAAGCACATCAATATCATGTATAAATACATCTGTTAATGCATAATTTCAACAAACATTTCATCATCTTCATGTAAGATTCAAGTATTATGCATAAAAGGCATAAAGATCACAACTTAACCTATGGATTTCATTTTCCTCACATTACAGCTTAGTTTCTTCATTAGTTCATCCTTTAATCATCATTTATAAATTGTTCCAATTCAGAAATTATGCTGGAATGACCTCCAAGTCATTTTCCTATAGCAAGTTCTCAACTTTTCCTAGCTTTTGCCCTTGAGTTCATGAGAACACCTATACTTCTAGCCATCGGATTATTATTCTAGCACCCGGATAACTTCTCCCTTACCTATCACAAAGATTCAGACTTGTTTGGGTTGGAAGAGATTGGTTCGGTTGAGGAAAATCTCAACTTTTCCGGTTCAGCCGCAACTGTTCTGTTTTCAGTCCAACAGGGTCACAAAATCCATGTTGATCACCATGAAAAAGACACAATAATTTCGTGATCAATAGTTAGAATCAAAACTAGGGTATGAAATCTTGAAAATAAAACAAGTTTGAAGCTCAAAGGATACTTGAGCTTACCACAAAGATCAAAGGAATATGGCTTCCCGAATCTGAAATTCTGCAGATTTCAGTTTCAGATACTGAACTTTGCAGGAGTATAAATCCTTCCATACTCCACCAAATCAGACAAGCTTGGTACCAAATCGAAGAGGGTTGAACAAGCTTCAGTTTGGTATAAGATTCATAAGGTTTTGAGGCTTGGATCATAGAGAACGACTCAGAGAAAGTGGGGTTCTTGAATCTGAAACTTCAGATTTCAGATTGAAACACCAAACTTTGCAGGGTTATAAATATCTCTACACTCCACCAAATTGAGTAAACTTGGTATCAATTTGAAGAGGGTTAAGAGAGCTTTAATTTGGTATATGATTCGTGGTTTGGTGTGACTTGTAGAAGGAGAACGAAAGAGAACAAGTCCGCACCAGAAAACTCATGTTTCAGAGAGTTTGAGAGGATGTTCATCAGTTATTGAGAGAGATCACCCTTAAATTCATGAAATAACCCCTCCCAAATGTCCTTATCAATTAAGCACAATGTAGGGAAGATTTATATGGTGATTTGTGGCTGAAAACTTGGAGAAACCACAACCATTTGTGCCTTAACCGACTTATTTTTGAGCCATCAGAGTCGTGGATATCGATATTGGATATCGATATCCAATATCGATATCCATGATATGGATATCTATATCCAATGCCAAAAATGACATCACCTTTCGCATTCAAATGGCCATAACTTTTTCGTTAACCGTTGGATCTTGATCAAATTTGGAGATAAGCTTCCTAACATACTTATCTTCATATCCAACGGTCAGTTTTGCATCTAATTATATAAATCTTTTATTTTTAGTTTTCTATTATTATGCTTTCACATAATATAGAATTCACACAATTATAAAATATATTTTGTTTTTATAAAGAAATTGGGGCTGTTACAAAAAGTCTTTGATTAGGAAATTAAAAACTCAAATCAATAATGAGTTTGACATGAAAGAATTAGGTGCAACTAAGAAAATTCTTGGCATGGAGATTCGCAGCGATCGTCAAGCTGGTAAACTTTTTTTTATCTCAACATAAATATATTGAGAGAGTGCTTGACAGATTTAATATGGGTGACTGCAGACCTGTTTTTACTCCGCTTGCTGCACATTTCAAATTATATGCAGACCTTTGCCCACAGACAGATGAAGAAATGGACCATATGTCACACGTTCCTTATGCTAGTGCAGTTGGCAGTCTTATAGTTGTTATGGTGTGTACTAGGCCTGATTTACATATGTCGTTAGCATTGTCAGTCTGTATATGCATAATCCTGGAAAGGATCATTAGAATGCTGTAAAATGGATTTTTCAGTATTTTAAAGGTGGCTCCGATATTGGCTTGGTATTTGACAAAAGGAAAGCTGCAACCAATTATGTTATTGGTTATGTTGATTCAGATTATGGTGACGATCTTGACAGAAGAAGATCTCTTTCTGGTTACCTCTTTACTCTCTGCAATAGTGCTATTAGTTGGAAAGCTACGCTTCAGTCTATTGCTGCTTTATCTACAACTGAAGCAGAATATATTTCAGCAACAGAGGGTGTTAAAGAAGCTCTTTGGCTTCGAGGTTTGGTAAATGAACTTGGTCTAACACAGGATGTTCTTATTGTGTATTGTGATAGCCAGAGTGCTATTCATTTGACCAAGAATAGTTGATATCACGACAAGTGATTTGGGTCTAATATATGATGTTTTTGGGCTTAATTTCACCTCCTTTTACTATGAATTTGGCTTGTTTCTCTTGTAAACTTAGGATGTTTTTATTAGTTTTTGGATTTTTATTAGAAATAGAGTCCTTTGAACGTTTTGATCCTTTTGTTCAAGATTTCAGGTACTTTTGGTGCTTAATTGAAGAAAATAAATATGGAACTGGAAATGAGATGAAAAAGACCTTAAAAATGGCACAAGAACGGAGCGAAACGGAGTCAGAAGAGGTGGCTCACGGCCAGGCGCGTGGGGCAGCACGCCCAGGCGTGGCCACCACGTTGAACCAACCTTATCAGACCTGGCGCGCCCAAGCGCGCGTCCTACGTTCAGGCCCAGTTGGGCAAATTTTTGAGCAGTTTTGAAGGATTCTTTTAGGTTTTGTAATTATCTATTTAAACTAGGATTAGAAATTAGGTTAGCAGCTTTGGTAGAAGGGAGATTACGCATCTAGGAAGCATTCAAGGAGGAATCCATTGAAGATCGAAGCGTTTTTGTGGTAATTTAGGAATGAATTCCACAATTATTGTTTTTGTTCTTCCTTTCTCTATGTGTAACTAAAACCCTTGTGTTATGAACATGATGAATTTGCATGAATAGTTTATTTTAATTAACGAATTAATGTTTTTCCGTTTTTAAATCAAGCATTTGATTGTGTTTTAATTATTATGCATGAACGTGATCACTTTATGTTTTGGATTTCTAAATCTGAAATTGGGAAATTATGATTTAGAATAGGCCATTCAATCAAACGGTATAACTATCCAACTCGTAGGAATACTTTTGGATTCTTATATAACTTTTCATAAATTCCACTGTTTTAATAAAGGTTATTCAATGGTTTAATTACTTAAGGGATTAAGGGTTATTGAATACCTTAGGAATTTGTTCTTAATTTAAGGAAAAACAATGATTCATGATTAATAAACAATGCCTGCAATGAAACCGAGTTCCTAACCACTTTTCTCCACTGCATTCAAAACCTTTTTAAATTTCAGCATTAGTTCTAATTTTAATTTCAATTCAGAAACAATTTGTAAAATAATGTTAGTTAATAGATTTAGCTTTAAACTACTTGTAACACCCCGATTTAGAACATAAATTATTCCTTCATTTTAAAATAGTATTTGAAAAATATGAGCCAAATTTTTTTTATTATCTGCAGCATGAACATACTGAAGTGGTGGTGAAAGTATTCCTTAAAAATAAAATAAGTGTATGTCATGTCACCGGTCAAATTCCAAATCGGAATATTAACCACATCACGCTTTGGAACCCGCACCGTAATTTCATAAAACTATTTCCATTTACCAAAGTGTTAGTTAATTCATAAAACATTTTAGGTGTTTCATCAGAGTGACATAGTTTCCGTAAATAGTCTGGTTTTACAGTAACATACATAATGACCCTCGCCAGGTTATCCAGTACACATAAACAGGACGAAAAGCATAAACAATACCGACACTAAGGATTGAAAGCATCCTCCGTCGAGGATACAGACTCGATCGTCACTCCAAGGGGCTCCATCCAATCCCATCCTATCTTGCCGATTTCCAAGGCCCTTAGCATTCTGGCAACATTGCCTACCTGAACTTACCATTTATTTTTAAACAAAGAACACGCAAAACAGAGAGAGTAAGCAATCCAGACATTGAGATGTCGACTAGGTGGATTTATATTAGGCAATTAAACAATTAAACAGATAAAGCGACACAATTAAAATGAATAGGACTGTAACTTAATTAACATTCTCATCGATGTTTCTCGTTCTTACTCATTATGTTTTTAGCATCCATTCACATTCATGTCACCACATTCTCTTTTTCTCTTAGGCACCTCTTGCCACATACCACATTTTTATTCCATCTTTTTCCTTTGCGTATAACCTCTCCCTTTTCATAACTGTATGCTTTAGATAATTCACTGTTCTCTTCTTAATGATTGAAAGCCATCTTGATATATTGTTACTCTTTTTCTCTTATTAAGTCTTATTATATCGTGTCCATCAATGACAGGGAATTTGAAAGTCATTGTGGTTTTATGGTTAACACACGTACATCTCCTCCAAACCATCCAAACTTAGTCGGAAGCAAACGGGACGTACAGGAACCTTAAGCCATGCAAGTCGAACAACCGAGAAATCTCAAGATATAAGTCAAGGCCACAACCGTACGGGTCGGCCATCATGACACTTAACATTTTAAGTCCAAAAATCATTCAACTGCCCGCCTCGTTCAGGTTCCCTCTCACCGTTTCAAATTTGATCAAGGGGGCGATAGTATTATCCTAGTCTGCAGTGTGGAGCCCGCTACGATCCCTTGGGTCTTAAGTCCCGATCACTTATAGACTAGCTCCACCTAGCATAGTACTCTAGGTTTCTTGACGTATCACCGTAATCACCCTCCCATATCACAATCGCACTCCTGAATATCCGCAGATAAGCAGGGTATCTTCCTCTCCACTACTCCACACACAACTCACCGCATTATTCGAAATCTTTTAAATGTCTATTAATATTTTAATATTAATTCTAGATTTGGCAAGTCACCTTCGTTCATCCCTTCGGTGAACCTCGTCCTCTAAACGATTACTTCTCATAAATTTCTTCAACAGTGTTTTATCCCAAGAACTTAAGGCTCGGACACACTTAAGAATTAAAGGAGTGAGAAATTAAAAAAGGAATGTGTGGCGTCTATTATTTTTACTATTCAGATTCTAAACACTGTTAAGAAATTATGATTTTTTCTGGAAAAAATATTTAATAACTTTTTAAAATAAGTATGTGTTTGTAAATTATTTCATATTAATTAGGTAAGGAAGGGATTACTTATTTTGATATTTATTTACTCTTTAAAAGTTACAGTGTCTCAAGTAATTTGTACAAGTACAAAACTTTGATTATAAATAATTCTACCAAAATTTTTAGACAAGGATATTTAATTAGAAAAGGAATATTTCTAAAATGCAACCAAATTTTGGATGGTTGCACAACACTCTCCTAAATAAACCAATGATTGATTGACATATTAACTAATGAAGATTTTAAATCACTGTCATGTCAGCTTATATTCGCTGATTTGTTAAAGAACCATTTGTCCACTAAATAATTGTTTTGTAACCATCCCAATTTTGTTTGAATGCAAGTAGTGCAAAAAAAAAACCTCATGCATGTACATTTTATAATTTGTAGTTAATTATTTCAGAATACCTAATTTTTTTTATGTAAATTATCTGAATAATTTTTTCATTTGAAAAAATAAGAATTTATTGTTCTCAACTGTATTTTAAATCGTGTTAATTTTTAATTTTAATCTAATATTAATTATAACCCGATAGAGTACCTTTGTCTCATAGTTGACTTTATATTGCCTCGTGTCATTTTTAGCAATCTTTTGCTACTCTTCTTTAACTTACTGTTTCTACATCTGTTATGATAGCTTTTTCAGACCATGTCCTGACTCTTATATCTTCTTTGCTACCTGTACCCTATAGCTACATACTCCAGTTCCTTTTCTTATCCTAAACATGTAGAGTCCACGCCTAAACATCGTAGCTCTATATCTACTTCTTCTTTGCATTTCCTTTCCCAATTGACCCAAACATCGTAGTTTTTTCATCTTCTGTTTTTTAATTATGGCTTTTAATATTTCTCCTTTGTTTGATGTATCTCTTGAATGGGCATCATGGAATGTTAAAGTTCGTGTACTTCATTGTTTTATTGTTCATGGCCAATCTGGTGATGTTCCCTACAGAGATCTTCAATTGCTTTTGGTTGATGCATTTGTAAGTTATAACCTGCACCATATTTTTTGCGTTTTTCTCTTTATATCTGGCTCTTTCATTCTTACCTTTTAATTTTTTTAAGGACACCAAGATTCAAGGTCGTGTTTCCCAAAGTCTCTCCCCAAGTATGAACATTTGCTACATGAAGGAATTGCTTATACTATTTCATCCATCTCAAGTGTTCCAAATACTGGCAAGTATCGTTGGACTCCTCATCCTTGTCTTTTATCATTCACCGATTTCACCCAGGTGAAACCAGACCAATGTAGTATGATTCCAAACCAGTCCTTTTCCTTTGGTAGTATAGACAGCGTGTTCATGCCATATTATAGCAGTGATATATTGAGAGGTAGTTTTTTATATAATTTACTATCAAAGTTTGTTTTAGGTTAGTCTATGTCTTTTTTTTTGTAACTGATACCACTGGAATCTATGACATTTGTTTAATTTTGTTAGATGTAATTGGACTGTTGACTGCTGTTACTAATGAGCGCACATACAATAAAAATGGTATTGCTACACCGTCTGTTATGTTGGAATTATCGGATCAATAGTGAGTTAATTATTTATCAATTTTTCCCCTCAATTTTTTTTTTTAAAACTCAATTTATTAATACTTGCCTTATTGTATTCAGTGGCACGATAGACCGTTGTCTATTTGGTGAGCATGTTTCTGAGTTGAATCGCTTCTTGGCATGTAATAACACTGTTGAGACTGTTGTTGTTATTCAGCTTTGTCGGATGCGCATATCTGATGGTAGTCGTAAAAATCTTGGCTGTAGTTCTCTTTCCACTACTTATAGTTCCTCCTTTTCCTTTCTTTTTGATTCTTATAAATTTTTATGCCCTTTCAAATAGGCAAGATTATTGTTCACGTCATTCCCGGTATATCAAATCTTATTTTCAATCTTGATATTGTTGAAGCTCTTTGAAATGATTTGGTACCTTATCCTTATAACTATTGTATTGATTTCTTAATTTAATTTTTATTTTTTTCAACTTAACAGAATTGATGAACATGGTTTCTTCGACTACCTTCCTTCTGTTATTGCTACTCAAAGAAAAACATCAATGGAAGATCAATTTATGGCTTCCTATCCTCATGTTATGCTTGATCAGTTACCATATGTGAAAGAGGTTTGTTAAGTAATATGCCGTGAAGATTGATTTATATTGGAATTTTTTGTTTTTAAGTCTTATGGTTTCTAATACTATACTATTGATAATTCAGAGTGGTATGTGTATTGTTTTTGCCACCATAGTTGGACTTGCTGGTACATTTGATTGGGTATTCAATGAATGTGTGTGCAAGGGATCTCTTAGCATGAAGTCAAGTGCACTTTACTGCAATACTTGTGCGAAGTTTGTCTTCAACTTTGTTCCACGGTATATTTGCCACTGGTTTTTTTTAAAAATTTTTCTCTCTCTTTTATTAATCTTCTTAATTTTTTATCCAAATTCACTACTAATACATATGCGATTCACTGTGTGTGCTATCTAATTTTTTTTTGACATGTTAATTGATTTTCCAGGTACAAATTTAAGCTTGCTGTTAGCGATTGTAACTCCGTTGCACCGTTTGTGATGTTAGACCGCGATGCCAGATTCCTCATTGGTCATTCCTGTCAAGAGTTATTTGAAATTTCTCCCCAGGTTCTCAATTCATAATTATGTTAACCCTTTTTTCTGATTGTAATTTCAGATTTTTTTTTTATTTTTTTGCTTACAGTTACTACATTTTTCCAGTATTTTATTTTTGTTGCTTAAAATTTATAACATTCAGTTGAATATTTTTCCAGCAACAGTCCGATGCATTTGCATATGCCAGGATTATGGACTCTTTGGTTGATAGAAGCTTCTTATTTAAGATATCTGTTAACGTTGGGTCGACCTCTCAGTCTTCTTCTTCTTACTCCATCCGGAGGTTTCCGGAGGTTGGTTGAAATCAAAACCAATGACATGTTCCAAGCATATTTTCTGGAATCTTCACCTAATAAGGTATATTTCATCTATTTTGTATGAATACGTGTTTTCTTTGTAACTATAATATTCATTTCTATCCAATTATCTATCCTGCACTATTTATCGTTGTATATGCACTACATGTAGGCTGTTTATTCTCCGTTGTTTTCGGATGTTGATCCCGAAGATATCAGATCACATGTGTAGATACCCAATTTTATCCCCCAAACAAAATAAAATAAAAAATAATAAAAAAATGTTTTGTTTTTTTTTAAAAAAAATATAAAAATAAGAATAAAAAAAATAAGAAAAGATTTTGAAAAAAAAGTTTTTTTGTAAAAAATAAAAAAAGCGAAATTAAAAAAAGATAAGATAAAAACGTGTTTTTGGTAAAAGATTTGATAAGTTTTTGAGAGGATAAAGATAATTTTTTTTTATTAAAAGGATTTGTTTTATTTATAAAAGGATTATCATCAGATTTGTTTTGATTTTAAAAGATTGAGAATTGATCTTTAGCAAATTTAAAAGATTTGATTAAGGAATAAACCAAGAAATATTCCACTGGGCTCTCAGAGCCTGTTGAAAAAACCCTATTTTTCTTAACCTAATTTTTCCTATATATAAAGCTCTCTTCCTCACAATTTCAAGAAGAGAATTTCATAGACACACAATTTTGAAGTAACAATTTTTTGGATGCAATTTTCTTAAAAAAGACGTATGACTAAAACTTAAGCTCTGTTCAGTATCTCACTATCTGTGCTGGTGTTAAGTACTCCATTTCCGTCCACTTTTCTTTTTCTTCATTTTTCCGATTTCCGTGCTAGCCACCTATGCACCTTTACTTCCTCTCTTAGCTGCAACTTCTATTGGCTGCAGGTATTCCCCTACCAATTCTCCTCAGTTGCACTACTTCCTCCGTCCCGGTTTGTTTGTTTTTTTTTAATTCTTTTATTTAGTCAAATCTTCTTTATTTATTGATAAGTAATTAAATAAAAATTTAAAATGTAGTAATTTTTTATTCTTATATAAAATTGGCTGTGTTTTGATAAGTCGATTTTTCTCATCCAAATTTGTTTAGTGGTGAGATCGTAAGGACTTCCTCTCTACATTCAAAAAATAAGTATTACATAATTCCTTTTAAAATAGTAATTAGTAATTAAATAATTTTTATTAATTAATTATTAACTCGCGTTTTGGAAACTCATTTTTCTTCATCTAAATATCGAAGTCTTATGTATTTTTGTGACACCCTCGTTTTATATCTTGAAAATAATTAATATTTCCAAATACAGAATACTTGTTATCAAAAATTGGGTACAGAAAATTTTCCTTTGTAATGTATACTTGCTCAATTATAAAACACCTTTAACCTGAGCAATTAAATTGAATTCGGCTTAATAATATCTTAATTATAAAAAGGCTCTCGAGACAATGTCTTTTTAACACAACGAAACATATGTGTAACATTTCTTAAAAACATATTATTTGTCTCTTGAGTTTGATCGAACGTGTAGAATATAAACTTATTGCCGAATCCTTTTGAACCAAAATCAGAGTATGCGGAAGTAAAAATAATACTTGTGGGGCACTGCTGAGGTAAAGAAAAACATCATATATATATATATATATATATATATATGTATCATAACATAAAACATCCCCACATGTATTAGTAGCAAGTAACCAAAGTCGAGATAGCAAGAGTTGATAGAACATATACATAACCAACTGCTCAAAATAAACCTCACTCTAAGACCTCTCAAAAATATATACAATATACCACAATATCAAAATAAAAGTCCCAGAGCAGGTCATCTATATCCTCAGCAGCTCCTCTGATCCTCTGCAGCTCTATCCCTAGACCTAGGATCCAAAACATCTATGCTATGCAGGCTCCTAGGAATCATCTGGTCCACCTCTAGCAAAGACAGTAGGCTCGACATGCACCTCCTCCTTGTCCTCATCCTCCACGGGATCTTCCTCGACCTCGCCCGACTGTGCAGAGACCCCACCACTGGGTCTAGGATCTGCAGAAGCAGTCCTCTCAAAGTCAGTCGGACCAGGAGAAGGAGTCTCCTCGGTAACAACTCTACGGGAAGAAGGATGAGTACGAGTGGCAGCTCTAAAACGAAAACTATGAAATCGATGCACAGGTTGAGCCGGGGGTGGTCCTCTATATGTATAAAAGGGTGGAACATGCATAGTATAGACTAAAGGAATCCTAAATCTACGAGGTCGCACCCGAACCAGAGGGTTAGGGTGGTAGAGAGTGATCTCCACTGTAACACCCCAAAATTTTAATCCCCGATTAATGAAATGTTAATTATAAAATTTATTATAATTAATTATTTCCATTTTAATCCTTGATTAAAATTTTGTGTTATGTATTTATGAAATGTGTGTGCATTTATTAAATAAGTATAATTATGCATAAAATAAACATTTTGCATATTAGTCCCTGGGTTGGGACCTAAAAGCAATTATAGGAAAGGTTTTGGAGGGAAAGTAAATAAAATTATTATTTTTCAAAAATTGGGCAAAATACTCGAGTATTATCTTGAATACTCGAGTATTCTGGTCAGAGTTGCACGAGTTAGTGCGTTTAGTGAGTCACCACCACCGATTCCCTCTCCTTGCCACGAATACTCCATCCTCAACACTTCAACGCAGTCGTGTCGACATGCATGAGCTCGATTGAGGTCTATAAAAGCCATCCAAACCGAATTGTTGAAGCATTTTGGCCAAATTCATATGTGTTGCTGGAGTTAGGGTTCCTGAGTTCTTCACTTCGATTCTCCCTCTGTGCTTAGAGTTAAGATACAAATTATACACCAATACAAAGCTCACATCACGAGCTTTGTATAGACACCAAATTCGGGAGCTGAGAGTGTGTGTGAAGGAAGAATCAAAGCTTGGAAGTTGGAGCTGTTGCTGTTAAGTTGGTTCTGGAGCTTACTTTGATCCCTGATTTTGGTAAGCTCACGAGTTCTCTGAGTCTTAATTCGGTTTCTATAGCTAGTAGGTGTTGCATAGAGTTTAGAAATACAAATTTCCCCAATTTTTATCTCTGTTTCCTATGTCAACCAATTCCATTTTGGACCTCCACTCAAAACTGTTCTGCATGTGATGCTTGAAGAGGTTTTGGTGCTGTGGAGCTTCTTCTTGCAAATTCTCTTGTTGATACAAGTCTGAGAGGTAAGGGGAAGTTTTTCTATTCACTAGATAGAGTTTAAATTTCATGATTTCCAGTAGAGAGCCACCAAGAGGCTCTAAGGGCTTAGATTGAATAAGAAATTTGGTTTGGAGATCAACTCATGCTCTATGGTTGTTTTGAGCAAGTTTCATATGATGCATGCAAGCTGTATTAAGCTCTATTTCACAAGTTTATTGAGTACTTTGCAATTTGATATGTTAAGTTGTGAAATTGTATGTTTTATGCATAAACTCTTGATTCTCTGTCAAATCTGTTAATTGATGAGTTGTAAGTGTTTGAGCATGTTCAATATGTGTTATATGAACTCTGTTGATCATTGGATTGGATTAGAAATGGTTAGAATTGAAAATGGTATGTTAAAACCAAGTTTCCAGTCTGTTCTGTAAGAAAAGACTCGAGTACTTGGCTTGATACTCGAGTGAAATTTTGGTAAAACAGTGTATTTTGTGTTAGAACACTCGAGTACCAGGCCCAGAACTCGAGTATTAACTGAGTCATGAGGACATTTTAAGGTAGACCACTCGAGTAATGTAGGAGTCATTCGAGTGCTCTGGAATTGATGAAGAACACTCGAGTACTCATGAATCACTCGAGTAGTTCTATGAATCTGAAACCCAAATCCTCAGAAAGACATGAACAACTCGAGTAATTTAGAACTACTCGAGTAATCTGGAAATAAGTGAAGAACACTCGAGTATTCTGAAGAACACTCGAGTAGTTTACCCATAATATTAAAAATACCATTTTTAATTCTGAATCATTTGGTTAATGATTAAATAATAATAATCCAAGGGATCTGGACTTAAAAGAAATTGATTAATATAATTATACCGTTTGGAGGACGAGACGTTGCCCGGGTGGCACGTTATATATTAACCAATTTCCTTTAAGTTTAAAATTTATGCATTCATTCTCGAGTTTGGATGATAGATTGTTTATCATGTTTTGATAACATGAGGAGGGCCTCTGGGAGTGCCAATTGACAGCTCGCTTGATGACACGTTATGGTTGACGACGTGGTCGGCATAGTGAGATGCTGATATGGATATACCGTTTGGATGACGGGACGTTTCTCGGGTGGCACGTATTCCAAGCTTGTCGTGTACATTCTTGGTGAATGTATGAATGTTGTACACCTAGGAGTACAACGCACTGTTGAGTGCTGGACGGAGTAAAGGATGGACGTCAGAGAGTGTTATAGAATGATGGAGATAGGCTTGAGAGCTAGGTTCATACATCATGCCACTCATCTAAAATAATATTGACAAATGGAACCAGTATGAGCATCCTACTTGAATTCAATAACTGCTAAATGCTAAATGTGATTGTTGTTTATTGTTGCATAACTATACGTTCACATTGTTCACATATTTATACTCTATTGATTATGTGTATAGAATTTCTTACCCCTATGCCCTTGTAGGTGATCTCACGTTACATCGCTTGGATGAGTTTCTCGGGTGGCATATGGATCTACGAGGACCATCGCGCGGTGTTCGAGGGGGAGGTAGAGGTTACCTTCTACCACCCGAACCCGCTGATTCTATTCCGTCCTCGTAGGTTTAGGATTCCCATCATATACACTATGCACGTACCCCCTTTTTACACATATCATGGACCACCTCCCACACGACCAGCTCGCTCATATCACAGCTTTCGTTTTCGACCTACCCGCTCACACCCTTTTTCTTCGAGAGTCGTCCGCGAGGAAACTCCCCCTTCTGATCCGAGGAGCCCAGTTTGGGTCACACCATCTCCTGACCCTGTACCTAGTGGTAGGGTACACTCTCCATCGGATGAGATCGAGGAGGATCCTGTGGAGGACGAGAGCGGAGGTGTTGATTTGCCAGCAAGTGGACTGGGTCAACGAGTAATATAGTCTATGGAAGACCGAATATCGTCCCACTGGGAGTTGTGTTTTTAGTACATTTTCACGTTAATGTAATTAAAAATAAATACTATAACTAAAAAGTGATTTAAATTAAAATTAAAATTTGAAATTAATAATTAACTAAACTAATTAATTGCTGAAATTAAATAAAACTTGAGAAACTATGGGAGAAAATGGTTAGGAACGTTGGTTGCATTGTAGATTTCACTTATTCAATTATAATTTGGATTTTCCTTTAATTCATGGACAATTCCTCCCAAATAGCAATAATTAGATCTCTCTAACATTACCCTTCACTTTCTAAATGCTTAATCCTTGATCTCTCAACAAATTACAGCATTGGAAAATAACATATTCAGCACAAGGGAATTACCAAATCATATAATCATTCGATCATATCTCTATAACTAAACTGATTATACCGTTAATTGCAAGGCCTATTCAAAATCCTAACTTTCGTTAAGAATTAAGAAATCCAAAACATAAAGTGATCAGTTTTACGTATGCAATAAAAACACAATTAACGCATGAATTAAAAACAGGAAAATACTAAATTATAAATTGAAATAAGCTACGCCATACAAATTCACCTTGTTCCTAACACGAGGGTTTTAGTTACACATAGAAATAAGAAGAATGAAAGACATAATAGGGAAATTCATAGACAAATTACCCCAAATTCTTCAATCTTCAATTGCTCCAAAGTATTGCAATCTCCCTCTTCAATTCTAATTTCTGTTTTCTCCTCTAGTTGGCTGCCTAACCTAATTCTAAATCCCTAATTTATATTTACAAATTATCCCTAAGTAGAATCCCAATCAATTTCTGATGTTTTGGCCCAATTGGGCCTGTTCTAGTGCACGTGCGCCCCAGGCGCGCTCGTCTGCTGTTCCTGGTTTTCTTCAGTTGGCGCGTCCCAGGCGCACCCGTCCACGCGCCCCAGGCACGCGGGACATGTTCCGGCTCCATTTTTCTCCGTTCTTTTTCCTACTTCAAGGTCTTTACGTGCTCTTTCTAATTCCATAATTAATTTTTGCATTTGAGCTCCAAAATCACCTGAAACAATGAACAAACGATCAAAAAGTTCAAGGGAAACTACAACTACTAAAATTCCTAAAAACTAATAATAAGATCCTAAGTTTGCTATGAAATCAAGCCAAATCAAAGTAAAAGAGGGTAAAATGAAGTCCAAAAGATATATATATCAGACCCAAATCACTCCCCCAAACTTAGCATTTTGCATGTCCCAGTCAAAAGTAAAATAAAATTCTAAATAAAAGACAAACTCCCTAAATCAACATATATACACCTCATCTAAGACTACAACTCATGACTCCAACACATATTATCACAAACTATTTACACAATCACAAACTAGTTAGAGTAACAAACCCAATCAGAACTCAGGACTAGTGAACACTCTCAACCTCTCAAATGTTTCTCTCAAAAGTGTATAAGGGTAATATTTAATTTAAGCACACAAGTTCATCAATGACAAAGTGCTACCATATGCTTGACCATAGACCAACATCTCCACTGAAATTATCAATTGCACACAAAAATCAAAAGGTCTTTAATATTGGTTGTAATGGGGCCTGGCTAAAGTGTTAGGTGGGATAAAAGAAAGAAGGAATAATGAATTAAGGGCTAAATGTAAAATAAATTCCCCTAGAAATCATGAATGAGCACTAAATATATCACAATAAGCACAACTCAATCACAACTTTATTATTCTCACTTTTCAATTTTATTCCTCTACTCTCTTCCTTCTCACTTTCATTCAATTTATTTTTTTTATTTTTTTCATTGGAAGAGAAGTAGGCACAAAACACTTTTCATTTTCTTTTCTTTTGCATCACATTCCACTTAATTGCTCATCCAAAATTCCTAAGGTACTCATAATAAAATTAATGCAATCCATGCAGGGTACCAAAGAAAAATCATATATCATTATAAGGCTCAAAGTGGGCAACTAAGGGAACAATTTAATGCAACAATCTGAAGGCCTCAAAAACACATCCTAAGTGCCTTAATCATTTTCATGCATGCAATCAATCATCAATTTTGAAATGGTCACAGGTCAAGTTCTAGAGCACAATTATCAAAGAGAACACACTCATGAACGAATAGGGGTCTCACAATCAGAATATATTCAATAAAATTCATACCCCTCAATATAAGGCTCAAAACCTCACATGGCTAAAGTCAGTTCACTAATCACAAGTTCTGAAAGCATTTGTCAAAATAACCAGTGCACAATTATATTTACAGCTCAATCAAATAGAGTTGAAAGTCAATGAGTCTAAGTCCTAAACTAAGTATATACATGCATCAAAAAAGAAAAAGTCCTAAATCTAGAATAATCACCAACTTTCACTAAGGACACAAACCAACACCAAACATGGGGAAACAATTCAAATCTGAAAAATCAATTTTTATTTTGTATCCTCCCCCAAACATAGAGTTGGCTTGTCCTCAAGCAAACTACTCTACCTAAAAACTAAAAAATAAAAATGAAAAACCTATACTAAAAAACTAACCAAAAATGACAAGGATAAAGATTAAGAATACTACCTATCACATCCACATAAATAGCACTAAACACAAGTGAGATGTTGCTTCCCCAAACTTAATACCTGCAATGGTTAGCACAAGTGCAACAAAGCACCACTAATGGTAGGAGACAACATTCACGCCTGCACAAAACTCAGCAATATAGATGCAACAAGATAATAGTCGAAATAAATATCCATGCATTAAAAATAAATTAAATACTAAATAAAATGCAAAACATGTTTTTATATCACAAGTACAAAGCGGGGAATGGAAAATACATCAGATAAAGCAAATAAGAACATCCACCAAACTAATCCTCATCCATCCCCCTAGCATCAGGCTCAGGCACATCCACCGGATAATCCAACAGGCTCCTCTCATAGTCAGAATAAGGGCGCAGCTCCACAGAGTAACCATGATCAGCACTCCAGGCCCTCAGAATATCATCCCGGACCTCGTTCCTGTGCAACTGGACACGTTGGAACTCAGCCTGTTGTCGTAAATACCGCCCCTGCAGTGCCTGCTCCCTCATCATAGACTGCATCATAACCCTCAGGTCCTCCACACCATCCGACGACTGTGCCGGTCGGCGAGAAGATCCTGCTCTATCCTGGACTGGTGGCTGGGAGTCAAGAATAATCGGTGGGTGTCTATCCTCTCCAGCTGTCTTAATAGCAAGTAAAACATAATTATCCCAGACAGATTTAGTTAACATGGTGGCCCTGTTAATCTCCGTCATCTCCTCACTCCCAGGCACTACCCCCACAGCAGCACACAATTGGTGTATCACCCAAGAGAATCCCACATATCCCTTATCACTCAAAGCAAAGCGGTGCAACTGATCAGAAATCAGCGACGCTGCATCAACAACAACACAGGACTTAAGGGCATACACTAATCGGCAAATAGCTGGGGAAATCTCAGTATCATGGGAATGAGGGTACAAGTTGTGCATAATGAACCGGACCCAAAACCGGGATGCTCCTGCATATTCCTCTAAGACACATGTTTTGGCCTTTGATTAATATTAAAATTCCACGTTTTTCCAGCCAAAAACAAGTGTTTCTGAAGCATATCCAGAGGATACATACCCCCATCCTCATAGCTATCCGTGTTGAACAAAGCGGGGGCCATATTAGGCGAGTAGCTAGGAAGGCGTAGGACACGTGCTATAGTAGCAGCATCATAAGGCACTTCCTTACCCCTCACATAAGCAACCATCCTATGCTCAACTGTACCATGCAACAGCTCCTCCTTCTTCTCTAATTGAGCACGCCACCAAGCATGCGAATAAAACTCCCACACCAATTTCTGACTCAAATACTCCGGTGGACCTCTAACCCACGGTTCCCATTTGTTTACCTGAATAACCTCCATCACCTCCGCCACACCTCTAAGACCTACCACTTGCTGACCGGAAACGGTCTCATCAAGGACCATACCCAATTCCGCCTGCACCTTCCGCTTAACCATCTTCCCATCATAAAACTCGGAGACTTTCGGATGCTCAAAAGTCATCCCAACCTCTCCACTACTCTCCACCATAGGCCTCTTTCCTCTTCTCAACATGTTTAAGTGCAAAAAAATGCAATTGGCAATTTATCGAACACCTGGTACGTAGCACAAAACTTTCAAAATTTTAAAGATAGAGCTCAATCCTAACCTTCCAAATCCAAATAAATCAGACCAGAGAAGGATAGAGAAGAGATTCTTACCTTAAAACAATGAAAAATTCGTGCCCCTTAGTCCTTTTTTATGGAAACTGAATTGAGAAGAGAAGAGAGGGGAATGGGGTTTTTGCAAAAATTTTATGAAAAGGAAGAGAGATTGATGATGAGGATGATGATTAATGGAAGAGTGAGTGAGTGATTTGATGAAATTTGGGTGGATTTGATGGAATTTTTGAATTGGGGGTGAAATTGGGGTTAGGGTTCTAAGTGTTTTGATTTGGGGATGAAAGGAAGCGTGAGGGGAATGGCTGAACTCCCCCCAGGCGTGCTTAATCAGACGCGCGCCCCAGGCGCGCCTGCTCTGTATAGGGACTTCTTTTTTTTTTTAAATAATAAAAAAAAAATGCAGACATAAAAAAAATAACTAAACTACCTAAACTATCCTAAACTAAAAAAATAAAATCACCTATCCTAAAGTACCTATCCTGAGGGAAAATTACTTAAAATTGGGTTGCCTCCTAAAAAGCGCTTGTTTAATGTCACGAGCCTGACTCATCGCCCCTAGAAGGGGCTTAAGGGCAATTGGTTTCAGAAGGGTGCACAAGCTCTAAATCATTAATTTGTTCATTAGAGCTTGCAACACAATTAATTTGGGGGAAGCAATCTGCCGTGCATGGTGGTTTTTCAAAAATATTTATCACTGCTTGCTCACCATTGACACGGAGAATAACTTCTCCTCTAGGAACATCTATGATTACCCCTGCTGTGGCCAAGAAAGGCCTTCCAAAAATTAGAGGAATGTTATCATCCTCTTCTATGTCAAGCACCATAAAATCAAGGGGTAATATAAAATCTTTTACTTTCACCAAGATATCTTCCACCACTCCATAAGGGCGGAGGACGGTGTTATCAGCTAGTTGTAAGAGGATCGGGGTCGGTTTAATCTCTCCTATCCCTAACTTATTAAAAAGTGACAAAGGCATGATATTAACACTGGCACCAAGGTCACAGAGGGCCTTACCTGTATAATCCTTGCCGATGCTTATAGGTAGATTAAAGCTTCCTGGATCCTTCAACTTCGGTGGCAGATTGGATTTTATGATTCTGCTAAACTTCTCAGCAATTGGAAATGTCTCTCCAGTGAGCATCCCCTTCTTCTTGGTCAGAAGATCCTTCATAAACCTCGCATACAGAGGCATTTGTTCAAGAGCCTCCGCAAACGGGATATTAATCTGGATCTTTCTGATCATATCCAAAAATTTCTGAAAGTGCCTCTTGTCTTCATCCTTTTTCAACCTTTGAGGAAAAGGCAGCCTCAAAGGCAAAGGAACTGGCCTAGGCTGAACCGGTATGTGATCCGCAGGTGGACCCTGCGTACTCGATGCTCCTAATTCACCTTCCTTCTTCTTTGATGTTGCATCACCCTTAGGCTCCTTCTCTTTGCTTGAATTTTCATTGGTGGCACTCCCCTTGGCAGTTGGTTCATCATATGTTGTGCCACTTCGGAGTGTCACCTTCATGCACCTCTCCTTGGGATTAGCTATAGTGTCACTAGGAAAAGTTCCCACTGACCTCTCAGAGATTTGTTTGGCAAGCTGACCCACTTGCACCTCCAGATTACGAATGCTAGCACCCTGATTGGAAAATTGGGCTCTAGTCTCCTCAATGAAAGATTGGGTGGAGTTGGTCAACTTATCAAGTGCTAACTCCCAGGAAGGCTTCTGCTGCTGTTGTGGCTGATTCAATGCTGGGCTGTGCCACGAGAAATTTGGGTGATTGCGATATGCTGGATTGTAGGTGTTGGAGTACATGTTGTTTCTGTTTCCTCCACCACCCACATACTTTGCTTGTTCTTCAATAGTCGCTTTTTTTCCCATTTCACTGGCACAGTCTCCATTCTGATGGTTCCCATTGCAAAAGTCACAAACCAGTGTGCTACCCACTGCTCCCAACTGATGCTGCCCCATTTGCTTCATTAATGCTGTGATCTGATCATGCATCTCCTTATTCTGCTGAATGAGAGTCTGCATCTGGGTAGTGCTCAGTTCTGGATTCTTCAAGATAGTCTTGTCAGCAAGGGCTTGACTACTATTGTAGGCCATAGTCTCAATTATTTATTTTGCCTCTTCCATAGTCTTCTTAATCAAGGACCCTCCAGCTGCTGTATCAATCATGAATTTGTTTGTGCTCCTCAACCCATCATAGAATAATCGGATCTGCATCCAATCTGGAATAGCATGTGTCGGGCACTTCTTCAACAGCTGGTTATATCTCTCCCATGCATCATGCAATAACTCCCCCTCTGCTTGAACAAAAGAGTTGACATCTTGGCGGAGTTTGGCTTGCTTTCCAGCTGGGAGAAACTGAGCCATGAATTTCTTGACTAGAATATCCCAACTGGAAAGGCTTCCAGGAGGCTGATTCCTCATCCAAGTAAAGGCCTTGTCCCTCAAAGATAGAGGAAACATACGCATACGAATCGCCTCATCTGATGCACCTTCTATCATGAAAAAATCCAACATCTGGATAAAATTGGCTATGTGTTCAGTAGGATCTTGATTAGGTGCACCTGAGAATTGATCCTGTTTGATGAGATGAATATATTGAGGATCAATCTCAAATGCAGCTGCTAAAATTGCTGGCCGGACTACACTGCATGTGCAGACATCTGGATCCACTGTGGTATAATCAGCCAAAGTCTTCCTTGTGGGTTGGGTTGTTGCACCGGAACCACCAGAACCATGTGATTCAGCCATCTATCTTGCTTGCTTTGCTTGCTTTCTCAACTGTTTCCCACTAAGCTCCAATTCGGGATCAAGTTGCACAAGGCCTCGATTACCTACAGAGCGTAAAAGCATAAAAACGGTTTAGCAGCACCTGTTAAATTAAACTAATTAAAAACAGAAAAATAAAAAAGAGAAAAATAGAATTTACTAATAACTACACTAAGTACCAAAAATATACTAAAGAAAACTACTCCCCGGCAACGGCGCCAAAAACTTGTTGATTTGCCAGCAAGTGGACTGGGTCAACGAGTAATATAGTCTATGGAAGACCGAATATCGTCCCACAGGGAGTTGTGTTTTTAGTACATTTTCACCTTAATGTAATTAAAAATAAATCCTATAACTAAAAAGGGATTTAAATTAAAATTCAGATTTGAAATCAATAATTAACTAAACTAATTAATTGCTGAAATTAAATAAAACTTGAGAAACTATGGGAGAAAGTGGTTAGGAACGTTGATTGCATTGTAGGTTTCACTTATTCAATTATAATTTAGATTTTCCTTTAATTCATGGACAATTCCTCTCAAATAGCAATAATTAGATCTCTCTAACATTACCCTTTACTTTCTAAATGCTTAATCCTTGATCTCTCAACAAATTACAGCATTGGAAAATAACATATTCAGCACAAGGGAATTACCAAATCATATAATCATTCGATCATATCTCTATAACTAAACTGATTATACCGTTAATTACAAGGCCTATTCAAAATCCTAACTTTCGTTAAGAATTAAGAAATCCAAAACATAAAGTGATCAGTTTTACGTATGCAATAAAAACACAATTAATGCATGAATTAAAAACAGGAAAATACTAAATTATAAATTGAAATAAGCTACGCCATACAAATTCACCTTGTTCCTAACACGAGGGTTTTAGTTACACATAGAAATAAGAAGAATGAAAGACATAATAGGGAAATTCATAGACAAATTACCCCAAATTCTTCAATCTTCAATTGCTCCAAAGTATTGCAATCTCCCTCTTCAATTCTAATTTCTATTTTCTTCTCTAGTTGGCTTCCTAACCTAATTCTAAATCACTAATTTATATTTACAAATTATCCCTAAGTAGAATCCCAATCAATTTCTGAAGTTTTGGCCCAATTGGGCCTGTTCTGGTGCACGCGCGCCCCAGGCGCGCACTGTAACACCCTGATATGGCAACCTGAAACCATGATTACTTTAAATAAAATATGGTGAAAATTTGGGCAATTTTTTTTTAAAACGCGTAACAGGGTTGAGTAGCATGAGTATGAGAACCATAAGTTATTTTCTACAATTCTTGCGCAATTAAAATAGGGTTCTCACAACATCATCCTAAGTTTCAAGTTCCAAACCGAAGCATCACACGACACCTCACTTTGCAACTTGATTCTTCTCAACTTAGTTATCGTTGCCCATTTCGTTTTCGTAATCAGAGATCAGTGGTGCCCAAAATAAATATAACATTCATTGAAATAAGTTCGGGGAATTACACCAGGAGACCGCAACCGTCTAGCTGAGTGAATACAATGAAATATAATACTTCAACTAAAAAGAAAAGAAACTACGAATGGGTTCACTAAGATGAAGACGATGGATCCACGGGAGGTGCCTCGCTCGGGTCGAACTCGATCATATCCGCATCAGGAAACTCCTCCTCATCAGGATCCTCTTCCGGGTCTTCCTCAGGCTCACTCTCCTGCATGGCTTCAAATGCATCGTCCGTAAGATCGTTCAAAGCTTCGTCCAGCTCTTCCAACTCCTCAGCCTCAGGGTCAATTCTTGCTGGTAGTGGCATTGGATGCCCACCATGGTAGTCCGCCGGTCCACCGGTCTGCAAGTCCGAAAGCACAAAACGACATGTGCGATTATCGGGTGCTGTTCCTCGAAGAGTATGGTTGGGATCGAAGATGCGAACCTCGGTAACTCCATGCCACTCCCAACCTCGGTAGTTCACTTCCCATCTACCTTCGTCTCGGATGTCAAACGTAAACTTAACCGGATCCATGGACTAAAGAGTCGACCACATAAGGACGGATAAATAGACATTGAAGAAATTGAGAGAGTAAGTATTCCCAAGCATGTGATGCCAACAGTGTGGAATTACAGTAGGCAAGATATTAAGATAGACAAACCATACCAACATAAAGATAATCACATAGACTCTTAGGAATACTTACTTCATTCCAATACCTTTTTCTACTTAATGCCTTATGCATACTCACATCACATTCCATAGAATACTTGCGCTGCGCACTCTGATCTCCTCACCATAAAAACTCGTTCTTACTCCCATACTTTCATTCAAGAATTATTCTCAACATATTATTATCACATCCATACGTAATTCTTTCTTTTCTTATTTAAGTTTTATGAATTCGAATCCATCAATGATGTAGGGATTTAATCATCATTGAGGAAAAACGCTCTCAAGTTAGCACACACGTCTACATCTCCTCGGTAATCCACCCAACCTAGTCGGAAGCAAACAGGAGTACAGGACCTTTACCGTGCGGGCACGACAGCTGTCTCAACACATAAATGGTCCCAGACCAGGAGGACTCAGCCTCAATCAAATCATATCAATTCATAAATATTCATGGCACACTGTCTCACAGTGGCAAACAAGATGCCCCACTCCAGTCCCTCTCACTGTTCTAGATTTGCAATCTAGGGGGCGACAGTACTAATTCTAGTTTGCAAAGCAGAACTTGCCACGGCATTGGACCCAGTCTCCACCACGTTAGTGCGCCACTTGTGGGATTGTTCTGCCTAGAATAGTTCTCTAGACTTCTTGACGTATCACCGTCATTGTCCTCCCCAAATGCAATCTCCTCCTAAGTATCCGCAGATACCTATGGTTTCTTCCTCTCCACTACTTCGGGTCACTCATAACTCACCGCGTCAATACATGTCTTTTAAAAGTCTTTTAATTAGAGGCTTAACCTATTGGTCGGCTCATCCTTAGTACATCCCTTCAACGAGTCCCGACCACTAATCTTCTCAAAACATCTCCTTTCTCAACATCGCACAGAGCTGGGTTCTCTTTGACAGCCAAACTTCTCATCTCATCATCCATCATCAAACTCTTGTTTCTTTCTCATCTCGAAAATATCTTTCCAAAATATGGTTTCACAAAATCCTTCCCAGATAATGTTTTCACAAACTTTTTCAAAAATAGTGTTTCGCAAATTCTTTTCAAAAATAAAACTTTCTCAAATGCCTCCCCAAAATAAAGTTTCACAAATCCTTTTCAAAAATAGGTTTTCACAAACTTCCTTCAAAATAGTGTTTCATAAACAATATTCAAAAATGAGGTTTTACAAACTCTTGTAGAAAATCATTTCCATATTTCTTTTCCAAACCTTTTCAAAAAAACTCTTTTCAGAATAACACTTTTGCTGAGCACTAATGGAGGAGCAAGCTCGACTCAACACTAGTCTCAGACTAAAACCAAAAACAAAGAGTCCATCTCCGATCAAATTCCATCTTGTTTCCACAATTTCATTTCCGTTCACCCATGGCTCGACCTCAGAAAGCATCCATATCAACAATGTTACCCAAGCTCTGGCTCAATTCATCGCTTTCATCACTTATTCTTTTCCGATAACATCTTACATCTTTCCTCACTCGTCTCTTATCTCTTATATCTTTGATTATTATTATTGTTCACAGCGTTGCCACATTCCACATCCAACTAGTAATAAGAAATAGATAAATAGGAAAATAAATAACATACTAACATTCAAACACAAATAAATTAATTACTTACTCATACTGACTCAGGACACTAAGTTTCGACTTTTGAGATGGTCGAAACACTTAATATGTTACCTAAAAACCACGGTGTTTGGGGGAAACTTCTCTCTCACCTTGAATGACGATAATTCTCACGATACGCTTCTTGGTTCCCGACGCGATGCTCGTAACTGCTTCCCGACCGTTACTGGAACTCAAATAATTCTTTCTCATTAAAATTTGTTCTTATAAGATCATTTTGAGAACAAGACATCATGACCAAAACTCCTTAGTTGAAAATCACTTTGACTTCAATTCATAATCAAGTAAAAACATTTGTTTGGAAACATCAATAATTCCTTGGCTCTTTAAAAGGCCACATTTATCTTAAGATTTTCTTATAAAAATCATTTGTGAAATTAAAACCATGAAAATCTTTTCAAAACAATACTTTTCGATTAATCAAATCCTTTAACTCACTTTACTCTCCTTAAAACCGAATTGAATTAAAAGAAAACAACACTATAATTAAGTCAAAAACTTCTTAGAATTGTCAAACATTTAAATCATTCAAACACACACAAGCAAATGTAAAATCACAAACCATTCATCATTCATGCATATAATACAAAAATCAAACACATGCACCTAGTTTCTATGCATGGCCGAATCTCATCCTACATGAGATAAGGTTCATGTTCAAGTCTAATGATCAATAACACATGCACATATGACAAGTACTCTATCCTATATTTAAACATCACAATTTAATAACAACTAAAGAAAAAAGGACACATTAACTTAGAATACTACTAATCATCATATAAATCAACATACGAGGAAGAAATCAATTTATTTCTTTTATTTTCATACTAAGGCCGAATAGAATATAAGAAAATTACCTAATACAATCATTTATAAAATCAATTCCATTGTCTCAAACAATCACTCATAAGAAAATAAAAATAACCTAAATAACATTTGTTCCTAAACCGAATGGGATCATGAAAAATTTACTTTAAAGTTTTAAATCAAAAGGTTTAAGTCCCATAGGTTTAGAAATCCCTAATCCTTACAATAAAACATACATGCCAAATGAAATAAATTAAATTGGTCATTCACGAGCACAAGACCGAGAGCTTCACAAGAAAGTTCAGCAAGTTATAGTCAAATCACAATAACATCAAGAATCATGTCAAGATATTTAGCTTCTAAGAAAACTCATGCATGCACTTAGAATCTCTAAATGGGACAAATTTCAACATGCATGTAAGGAAATGATGATCTAGCATGGTTTCCTATTTTTCCTAGGCTTGACCGAATGACTACATGCATAAAGGCAAGATCTCTAGATTCTATTTTCTTATGCAAAGATCAAACTCAAGATCAAACCATGCAAAACTTTTGAAACAATATTTTTCTTTTATAAGGCTCCGACCGAATCATCATCACACACAAACCAAATCTTGATTCCAATTCTTTTTACAAAAAATATTTTCAAAGCTTGTTATGTTTATTTTCTTTTGGAGACCGTAACATGCATCAAAGAAAATCAAGACTTGGACTTAAAATAAACATACAAACTCAAACTTCATGTTTTTCAAAGATCCATCATAGATCAAGACATGCAAAGAAAGATCAAGGCAAAATATAAACTTAACTCAAATCCTAAACAAACCGTGAAGAACAAGTTAAGAATCAAAGCATCCAAATGCAAATATTCAAGACCAAGTCATAAAATTTACATGCAAAGCATTTAAACTTCAAGATCATAAGAAAATAAACACATGCACCACAAAAGAATTAAACTTAAACAAAGTCCATATAAAGTCCTTTACAACTCAAAATTATTACATTAAAATTTCTTAAATAACTACCTTAAATCAAAATCTCTAACTTAAATCTTCAAATCCTCCTCTTCTCCTCCTAGGGTTTGCTTCGGCCTCCTCCTCTTAGGGTTGATGGGTGGCTTTTCTCTTCTAATCCTTGAAGGAGAATAAGGTTGAGAAGAAATTAAGGATGTGTGGGTTAAGGGCTTTGAGTCTCCACTCTTCTTTCTCTCTTCTCCCTCACGGCCAAACTCTCTTTTCTCTCTAAGTCTCACGAGTTTGGGGTGCTCTTGGACTAAGTGTTTAGGTTGAAGAAGAAAATGGAAATGAGTTAGCCAACACTCACTCCTTCATACGGCTTTAAGGCAAAACAAAGGGGTTGGAAAATTCCTCTTCTAACCTCGGTTCAATGGCTTGGTTCAAGGGTAATTTAGTCCACTCCAAAGTTTGCATGAAAAGAGTCTTGTCAAGAAGGAGACAATGGTGGAAGAAAGTCTTCCTAGGCATCATAAGTCACTCCTCCTAATATCATACCTATTTTCTATTTTCTTAATGTTTAAAAGGGTGCATCCTACTTGGTTTCTTGGGGCTACACTTGGCCGAACATACACACACATGCATATATAATTTTATTTCATGTTAACAATACATTAAGTCATGCATGCACTCAACACATATAATTTCACTTCATGTTATCATGATAAACACATAGCATGGAATTATGATGCATATACTTAACACATACTTGATCATGCACATCACACTTTTAGCATATCATGTTTCTTTTCAAAGCATACGACACACATATACATGCACTATACATATATTCACATAATTCATGCATTCATTAATTTAAATTTCCTAATTAAATTTGATGCGTAATTATTTACACAAAACACATATTCACAAATTCAAAAATGCAACTTTAAAGAAAATCAATCCACCTTACCCATTTAATTATAAAATAAGCTCTTCTTAAATTTAAAATAAAACCATACTCATACATCAAGGATCTTCAAAAGAAATAATTCATTTAAAACCTCAAATCATTCTTGGTAAAAAGTAAAAATTCATTTCTTTAAGAAATCTCAAAATCATAATTTTGACTTTCATGAAATCAAACTTCAAATAAAAATCATTTTCCAAAACATTTCTTTGGAAATCCTTCTTAGATTCTGAAAAATCAATCTTAAATAAAATCTTATTGATTTATTTGAGTCCAGAAAATGCGAGATGTTACACGTGCGTCTGCTGTTCCTGGTTTTCTTCAGTTGGCGCGCCCCAGGCGCACCCGTCCACGCGCCCCAGGCGTGCGGGACATGTTCCGGCTCCGTTTTTCTCCGTTCTTTTTCCTACTTCAAGGTCTTTACGTGCTCTTTCCAATTCCATAATTAATTTTTGCATTTGAGCTCCAAAATCACCTGAAACAATGAACAAACGATCAAAAAGTTCAAGGGAAACTACAACTACTAAAATTCCTAAAAACTAATAATAAGATCCTAAGTTTGCTATGAAAACAAGCAAAATCAAAGTAAAAGAGGGTAAAATGAAGTCCAAAAGATATATATATATATATATATCAGACCCAAATCAGGAGGCGAGCCTGTCGTTCATTCTACCGGGAGTCAGTGGAGGGGCGATGATCCCTAGATATGTGCATATGGCATATGATGAGGATCAGGGGATCCGATGTGGGGATGTTGTGGAGGAGATACTGCTGCTGCTGTTGATGATGATGATGTTTCTTTCTGCTACCTGGAGACTGCTACTATTATCACTACTACTACTGCTGCTGCCAGATCTATGTGACCACCTCTAGAGTTCATATTTTTGTGATGTATATATTGTAGATATACTTTTGAGAACTCTAGGGTTATGGTTTTCTTTTGATATAGATCTTTTGATGGACTTGTATATGGATCTTGGAGATATGACCGTGGGACTATGTACTTTATGACTTACTTACATATATATATATATATATATATATATATGCAAATTATGTTTATCTTATAATTATGCATAGTTCCATTATTTCCGCTTACTCTGATTTAACCTATTTAAAGAGTTCAGCTACGATATAAATAAATGGTATTAGTTCTACAAAAAGAAAGAAAGGATGACATCGCTTAATTTCTATCATATAAATACGATTTCAAAATACTGATGCTATCCAGCTTTTGAAAAGGTTTTAGAGAATGCCGAATTCAACACATTGTTTAAAATGATATAGATTTTCTTCTCCAAGAATTCCATGCTTTGGTTTGTGCACCCGCCTTGAAAGAGAAATTTTTATTTTCACAATTTCTATATAATAACAAGTCCATATATCTTTCCAAGTAATATTTAATTATTGTAATATTTACTTAAGTAAAGAAGAGGGTGTCACACTGAGTGGTATCAGAGCAAAAGTCAGATCCTGTAGTAGTGGAAGTAGTTCCAGAAAGGTATCCACCATCACCAAGCAGGTATCCACACGGCGTATTTATTGTTTTGAATGCTAGTATCTTGCTTGTTTTGAGCATTAGATACAATTGAATGTTCTGTTTGAAGTTATGGTTATCGCCTTAGTATAGGTGGTGTGATGAATGTTTCTTTAGTTCAACATATGCGACCATAAGCCTATAGTGCAGGTCTATTATGGCAACTAGAAACCAAAATCACACCAACGCGATGTTAAAAAGGATAACCGCGGTGCTGGAGTCCATGCAACAACAACAATCTCAGCAACCACCTCAACCGGTTAACCCACCTCATCAGTGCAATGTGGGTAATTCTGAGGCGAAGAGTTTGGTGGATTTTAGGAGTTGTAATCCACCCAAGTTCGAAGGTGGATATAAACTTGAGGAGGCCAATAAGTGGATTCACACCATGGACAAGATTCTGAGAACCTTGGATTGCACGGAAGCTCAGAAAGTAGCATATGCAACCTACATGTTAGAGGATGAAGCTGAGAACTGGTGGAATCACACGGTTCAGCTCCTACATTATGAAGGAAGGGATGTGAAATGGGGTGTATTTATGGAGAAGTTTCTCAATAAATACTTCCCTGAAGACTTGAGGAGAAAGAAGGAGGTGGAATTTTTACAACTGAAGCAAGGAGACATGAGTGTGGATGAGTACGCGGCCAAGTTTGAGGAGTTGATGAAGTACTCTCCATACTACCAGAACAACCCTGATTAAAGGAGCAAGTGTATCAAGTTCGAAGGAGGTTTAAGACCCAAGCTGAAGTCTATTTTCAGTTATCAACAGATTCAATGTTTCCCCGCACTTGTGGACATGTGTAGGATGTACGAGGATGACAAGAAAGCTGAAGGGTTGCAAGCAACAGAGAGAAAGGACAACCAGAATTATGGACCTCAGAGGCGTAAGGGTTTCAACAACCGAGGCAAGGGTCCGTATGATCGCCGAGGGAAAGGCAAAGGAAAAGTTGGAGGAAATGATGGAAGGAACTTTCGGAGCGAGGCTCCATTTTGTGACAAGTGTAGGCGCCATCATTATGGGCGTTTTTGTTGGGGAACAAGTAATTGTTTCAACTGTGGGAAGTCGGGACATTTTGCGAAGGACTGCAAGGAGCCGGCTAAAGCCAATTCAAGAGGAACTGCTGATAGGCCTATGATTGAAGGAAGGGTTTTCACACTTAGTGGTGTGGAGGCAAGTCGATCCTCTGATCTGGTGCAAGGTAATTACTTTCTAAATGGTCATCTTTGCAATGTGTTGTTTGATTCTGGTGCAACGCATTCATTTGTTTCATATGAATGTGTAGAACGTTTGAGGTTACCCATGTCTGAATTATCTTACACTTTGAAAGTAGAAACCCCTACTAATGCTCCTGTAGTTGTTTCTAGAGCATGTCATAACTGTTGTATAGAAGTGTTAGGACAAACCTCTAAGGTAGATTTGATCTGTTTACCCTTATCACAATTGGATGTGATCTTGGGGATGGACTGGTTAAGTCGAAACCAAGTGATCATCGATTGTGATAGGAAGATAGTGACCTATAGAAACCCAACACCCTCTGGCTACATGTGTCTGTTCAACACTGAAGTAGAGGAGAATGGTCCAAGGATGGAAGAGATCCCTGTTGTCAGAGACTTTCCGAAGGTTTTCGCTCATGAGATACCTGGTCTGCCACCAAGAAGAGAGATTGAATTCAGAATTGATTTAGTTCCGGGAGCTGGTCCCATTTCTATCGCTCCTTATAGAATGGCACCACCAGAAATGGCTGAAATGAAGAAGCAGATCAAGGAGTTGTTGCAGAAGCAGATGATCCGACCAAGTGTGTCACCTTGGGGTGCTCCGGTTTTGTTCGTGAAGAAGAAAAATGGTAGTATGAGGATGTGTATAGACTACCGGCAGTTGAATAAGGTCACAATCAAGAACAAGTATCCTTTACCAAGGATAGATGACCTTATGGATCAAGTTCGTGGGGCCTCAGTGTTTTCCAAGATTGATCTGAGATCAGGGTACCATCAGATCAGGATTAGAGAAGAGGATATCTCTAAGACCGCATTTCGATCCCGATACGGACACTATGAATATGTTGTGATGCCGTTCGGATTGACTGATGAACCAGCTATTTCATGGATTACATGAATCGAATCTTTAGACCCTATTTAGATTCATTCGTGGTTGTGTTTGTCACACCCTCTCTATTGTGTTATAAAACATAGTCTCTCTATTGTTTATTTTATAGAATATATGGACTTGCGTGAGTAGAGAAGTAATGAAAATTCTTTTATTTCTTATATTTGGTGAAAGTAATTCGTTTTATCATAAGTTGGGTTTTCATTTATGACTATTAAAACTTCCCAACTCAGTACTAAAATCTTTCTTGATGGAGCAAAGCAACATGATTATCAGAGTAAGCGGAAAGTAGTGACCTTGATTTGATAATCCACATTTCATGTCATTTATAGAAAGACGTATATATATCCATATCATAATATAACATAAAGTACCAACATACATCAAGGTCAAAGTCGAGGTAGCAGAAGTTTACAAAATACAAGTCCATAATATGTAATCAAAAGATAAGACCACCTCACTGAGATCTCTCAAAACTATGTACAATATATGTATAGAGCAAAATATAAAATCCCAACAGTGGTCCAATGATCCTCGTCCATAGCATAAGTCTCCAGAGTCTCCAGCAGCTGCTCCACATGTCCCATGTAACAGCCCGATTTTCGCTTCCGAAAACTTAACTGAATTATGCTACTTTCTTACAAAAAATGAGGCCATTTTTTTTTTAAAAAAAACATGAGTTCATGAATAACTAACACCACCCTTTCGAAAATCGAGTTGTCACTTTCGAAACCTTTCACCCTAAATCCACATCATTATGAAAACATGGAACTTGCTTGCATTAATAAAAACATAAGTCACACATACTAAAGATACACTCCAAAGTTTTTCCAAAAGAAGTGAACTGAAGTCAAAATATTACAAACCGAAATAAAAGATAGCTGATTACATCATTAGTTCATTACAAGATAATCCTCGACTGAAACTCAGATCCTAGACACAAGACATCCTCTAGACACAGATTGCAAGACGTCACTCATCAGCAGAACTAGCCTCCGTCTCCATATCCTCGCTTGAATCCGTCTCCGCTGCGTGATCGGGATCGCTAGAACTCTCCTCATCCATAGGTTCAGGAACCACTGCTGCCAAGGGTGCAGGATCACCATTTAGCTCATGGTGTTCCTGTGGTCCACCGTCCATGCCTGCTCCCCGTAGAATGTGCCTTGGATCGTTGATCTCCAGACGAGTATCTCCTCTCCAGATCCATCCATTAGGTACCACCTCCCATGCACCTCCCTGAAGAGGCCACATGTGGATCGCTACATGATACGCCATCTACCCGTTGCAATACCGGCAAATGCCAATAAGACAACCAGGTAGGAGAGAGTCAGCGTGCCATACGTAACAGGTTGACCGCAAGGTCGCAGAATAGACACGATAGGAAGACAAACAGTACCAAGGATACTCGACGACTATATATACACAGAACAAGACACGAGAACCAGAATACATCGAGTACTTGAAGGATAAAACGCTTTTCCCACATCAAACTCAATATCATAAATAAAGGTATAAAATAAACCACACATAAAAAGCAATACTCGCCAACCATTACCACCATATATCACAACTGAACATCATCATAATTTTCCCATCTTTTCTAATATTCAGCATCTCTTTATTCTTTTGTTATTAAGTTTTATCGTACTTAACTCACTCAATGAGGTAGGGAATCACCATCACTGTTGAACGCGCACTCTACATCTCCTCGGTCTTCATCCACCTAGTCGGAAGCCAACAGGAGTACAGGACCTTTACCACGCGGGCACGACAGCTGTCTCAACATATGGCTCCAAGCCAGGAGGTCTCAGCCTCAAAACATATTATATAATCAAGGCTCACTGTCCGCGCAGTGGCAAAACACATTGCCCCGTTCCAGTCCCTCTCAACTGTTGTAGACTTGCATTCAAGGGGGTGACGGCATCATTTCTAGTTAGCTATGCGGTACTTATCACGGCATTAGACCCAGTCTCCACCACGTTAGTGTGCCACTTATGGGATTCGTCCCGCCTAGAAATGTACTCGAGGCTTCTTGACGAGTCACCGTCATTGCCCTCCCCTCATGCAATCTCCACCCGAGTATCCGCAGATACCCATAGTATCTTCCTCTCCACTAATTCACACTGTCATATCTCACCGCGAATATTAATGTTTTTTAATGTCTTTTAGAACCTTAAAGTCTTTTAGTTAACCTATAGTCGGCTTGCCCTTAGTCCATCCCTTCGACAAGACCCGACCACTAAAGCATCTTTTTCCCCACTTTCACAAATACATTCACATTCCAAGCCCCTCGGGCAACCATCTCACCTCATCACTTTCTCATAAATTCACGTTGCTCTTTGCACTATCACTTCTAGCACAACATATTCTCTAACACGATCTCAGCTTCACAAGCACCATGTCCTTATTCAATACATTGACATTTCATCACATTTCTCATACCGCATCACATACCATTCCTTCACTCATCCTCATACGTTCATCCTTTCATTATCATTCGTGAATCACTTAAACATATCAAACGGGAAAATCACCATCTCATCACAGAGTAATAAGGAACTGACTTAAGGTAATAAATAACGTGCACAAGAACGTAACATAAATAAGCATTACATAAACACATTGCACCACCATCCGGCAACAATGTTACAGGCTCACCGCAATCTCACTCACCTCTTATTCCAGCAAGAGAAATACTCTACCCTTGAAGGTCTCTAACTTCTCTTTGAGAATTGTCACCACCGTCCACTGAATAACCTCAAATAAATAAATACGCTTTGATTAAAAACTATTTCAATTAGAAATCACCACTTGATTCTCAATTCAAAACCCTTTACTTTCTTTATTCTTTATTAAAATATTGATATTTATCGAAACAACTCTCAATCTTTTCTATCGCTTAAAGCCTTTTGAAAATCGTTTGAAAACTCATATTAGGATAAATAAAACAATAGTTTATGTGGCTGTATGGGAAAGTCCTGCCACTCATTCCTAGTTGGAAAACCTTGAAAATCCACCATTTTTCACTCCAAATTTTCATAAATCAATAACACTTGAAATCCATGTCTTTTCACAAATCAAAAACATTTTTAAACTTGAAATACTTGGAAATAAAGTCTTGGACAGAAAAGAATAAAAGAAATTAAATCATGAAATCACTTTAAGAAAATAATCAAATTCATTTACTCATTTCCTTTATCAAACCGAATGGAATCAAAAACAAAACAACACAATTCAAACAAATTTTTCTTAAAACAAAGTCATGAAACATAATCATTTCAAAGAGACAAATACATGCAAAAGAATCTAGCCTCTTCAACCTAATATAGGCCGAATCATCACTAGTTGAAAACAAAATCTTGGATGCACTTTTCTTCATGCAAAAACCTTGAGAATTTTAAATCAAAAACATGCACATGTAAAACACATAGATTTAGAAAATACCACTTCTTTTTCTTCCTCAAAATCGTGACTTATTTGTGTCACTTCAAAAACATTTTTATTTTCATTTTCCTTTGCATGCACTTTTAAAATCATGGGAATCAAAAAGAAATTACATGCAAGGAACTTTTTCATGAAAAGTCATTAAGTTTCTTTGTTTTCAAAGCTTGACCGAATGGTACTTTAACAAAATCAAGAGGAAAACTTAAATCCTTGACTTTGAAATACACATGAATTAGATCAAAACATAAATCATTTGGAAAAGAATTGTTTTCCTTGGTTTCTCATCAAAACCGTGACATGCAAGTCATGGAATAAACTTTTTGAGCAAAATAATCTCATGCAAAACTTAGAAATCAAAACCATGGAAAATCAAGGTAAGAATCAAATCCTTTTCAAAGCCAAAACAAAGATGAAAGTCCTTTTGAAAATAAAACCAAGATCAAAACTTTAGAAAATTTCAAAGTGAAAGCCAAAGTATGAAAACCACATAGATCCTCTTCAAATAGCATCAAGTTATCATGCATGAAATTAGAATGAAATGAAAGTCATCACAACCTAATTTTCTAAGCAAGACCGAATAGGAATGTCCATGGGTTAGGGTTCTACAAGCTTATGATGTTCTTGGAACTTAAGATCAAGGTTTTACAAGTGCTTACAAACATAGATCTTCAAAGAAATTGAACATGCAACAACAAAGAACTTTACAAGACTTAGAAAATTAAAAACCACTTAGAACAACCTAGGACCTTCGAATAAACTAGAGAAATAGAAAGGATCTTCAACCTCTTCACTTATTCTCCAAGAATCCTAAGACTTTTGAGCTTGGTCTTTCTCTTCCTCTTCTCCTTGTTGCTCACGGGTTCTCCCTCTCTCTCTATGTTTCTAGTTCTTTTCTAAGAGCTTGATGTCTCCCTTAGAAAATGTGCTTAGTTTTTGAAGTGAATTGTGAGGCAAATGGGTGGGTGTACTACGGTTTTGGGGTTATAAGGAGCAACAAAGCATTTCCCTTCTTGCCCTTAAAGAAGTTCGGCCAAGTGTGTTGCTAGGAAGGGTAATTTTGGAATCATCAAGGCTTGCATGGCTCAAGCCAAGCCATTGGACAAATAGAGAAGAATTAGGGCTAAGCTTGCTTCCTATTGGTTGGTCAAACTACTAACCATGCTTAACAATAATTAAACCTAGGTGCTAATGGGTTACTAGCTTAGGGTGCAAGAAAGTCAACAAGATTGCATGATGCATGCCACACACACACACCACACGGCGACACCTACACACACATGCACCATAATTCATTTTTATTTTCTTTTTCACAAAACCACATTTTCTTTAAAATACAAAATATAAAACACTTAAATAATTTAATCCGAAAATTCAATTCCAACTCAACCCAAAAATTCAATTTAAATTTCTTAGGGTTTTTCTCAAAACAAAAATCATTTGAAATCACAAAATAAATTTAATTCAAGAAATACTTTTTCAAAATACCCTTTGAAAACATTTTCTCAAATAAATTTCTTTGTCTATTAAAATTCATGTGAGGTATTCAGACGGGGTGTTACATCCCACATCGTAACCATCTATACTATGCATCACCTGGTGGATCCCCAACTCCCCACTGGCTCCCAGTGGAGTGCTCGACTGGCTCGCCCTCACTCTCAGCCTTCTCAGGGTCCTCCTCCACCTCGTCCGACTGAGTGGGTGCCCTTCCACTAGGCACTGGGTCAGCCGAAGGAGTCCCATGAACCAGACTCATCGGACTAGGTATAGGAGTCTCCTCACGGATCACTCGAGAAGTAGAGGGGTGAGATCTAGTAGCAGCTCTAAAGCGAAAGGAATGAAATCGACGAGCTGGTCGAGTCGGGGGTGGTCCATGATAAGTATAAAAAGGGGGTACATGAAAAGTATAGATAATAGGGATGCAAAACCTACGAGGACGGACACGAGCCAGAGGGTTAGGGTGATATAGAGTCACCTCTACCTCACCCTCAAACGTGGCCCTGTGGTCCTCGTAGTACCACACTCCACTAGGGAGTGGGCGCAACTCGATGCAAGCTAGATAGCGAGCCATCACCTACAATTGGCATAAGGGGTAAGCAATATAACTCACATAATCGAATAAGAATACATAAAGCAAGTAACATTCACAATTACCAAGTATTCAGATGCATATACAAATGAGCAAGCATGGTTCATTTATGATAATCCCATTATTTATGTGTCATGATGCATGCTTCCCATTTCCATTATTTATTGAACGTTCAATCCAGTAATTCGTATACATGACCAACATGTATCGTGAAACTTCTCGGATAGTGTGCACACAACGTCACCAAGACGTAACAACATTCCCCAATGCTGCCCACATTACCAAAATGTGTCATCGAGCCAGTTACCACCGAATTAATTATCCATCTCCTTTCTCCATGCATGTATGCACATAAAATTTATCCATTAAGATTAACCAATAATCTTATTATGTGCATCCAATATTATTCCCTCAGTGAATTACAATGTTGTTAGTAATTTCCCCCATTCTTTTATTGGAACATGATACTTTTCCATAAGCATAGTTGATTTTAATTGACATCACTTTGGATATGTTAAAAAAAATTACTTTTCTGTCCCTGGACCAAAAGACTCGAGTGAACTTTCCTGGACTCGAGTGTTACTCAGATTCATCAAAATACTCGAGTGTTCTACATGAGTACTCGAGTGTTCTTCGTTTCCAGAAATTCATTTTCAGATTCATTAAAATACTCGAGTGTTCTTCATGAGTACTCGAGTGTTCTTCGTTTCCAGAAATTCAATTTTCCCAAATTGGTCGAAACACTCGAGTATCATCCTAATACTCGAGTATTTTCAGACAAATAACACTGTGAATTGTGTTTTAACATACCATTTCCAATTATAGCCAATTCCAATCCAAACCAAGGATCAACAGAGCCTATAATACACATATTGATCATGTTCCAATATAGAATTAACAACATATTACACTGAATCACAGAATAGCATCAAATATGCATAAAGTCCATTTTTCCACAACTCAACATACCAAATCCAATTCTAGGCACATTTAGCACAATCACAGCTTTGGTATAGCTTGCATGTAACATAATAAACTTGTCCCATACTCCATTTGAACACAGAGAGGCCTCCAAGCCTTGATCCTATTTCCAACTATGCCCATAGAGTCTTTTGTTCACTCTCAACCTAAATTCACATACTTTAAACTTATTCTAGTGAATTAATAGCTCCACCCTTACCTCTAGGTCGTGAATCAACACAGAGATTGCAGAGAAATTGGCTGGAAATGCTAAACCCCAAAAATCCTTTGCATGCAACCATATGTGAGCAGAGTACCAAAACCAGAGGATTTGACATGAAAAATCATTGTAAAAATTAGGGAAAAAGGTTAGGAGTTATTCTCTGCAACTTAAACTAGAGGTAGGAACGAATTTGAGGTTCAGAGAGCTCATAAACTTACCAAAAACCTAGCTTCAAGTAAGCTCCAGACCTTAAGAACTTGGTTTGACAGCAACTTTCCCTCCTCTTTCGATCCTTGATTCTCCTTCCACACAGCCCCTCAACTCACGAATCTTATGTCTTTGTGAAGCTCGAAACGTGAGCTTCACAATGGTGTATCACACTCAATCTAACTCTCAACAACGCTCGAGTAATCACAGCACGAAATTGGAAACCCTAAGGTGATATTTAAGGAGCACTTCGACCAAAATCCTCCACTTTCTTCAACCAAGAGCTTAAATAGACACTCCCATTGATCATGCAGCTCGCCACGATGCCCATTAACGTGTCCTGGTTGTGTTTTCGTGTCAACCAAAAAGAATCGTCGTGTGTTGACTCATCAAACGCACTCACGAGTTCTCCACGGACTCGATTACTCGAGTGTTTCCAGGAATACTCGAGTATTCTTGTCAATTTTTCAAAAATTTATTTTAATACCCTTCCCTCCAAGACCTTCCTAATATTGCTTCTAGGTCCTCATTCAGGGATTAATATGTAAAAACAATATTTTTATATATTATATATTATCAAAATATTCTTCCACCTCATCAGAGTACCAATACTAACACCTAATTAATCTAAATTAATTATAAAGTAAATAATTATGATAATAGAAAAATAATTATAAAATAACCTTTCATAATCAAAATTTTTTACATCATAGGATGAAAATTTGGGGTGTTACAGTGTTCGTTGACG
Organism: Crotalaria pallida; assembly: GCA_037953625.1. NCBI lineage: Eukaryota > Viridiplantae > Streptophyta > Magnoliopsida > Fabales > Fabaceae > Crotalaria > Crotalaria pallida. The sequence continues at coordinate 53,164,449 of CM075651.1, forward strand.
ATATCCTTATTTATTCGAAGAGCCCGGAGGAGCATGCTGAACACTTGAGGATAGTGTTGAGTATCCTGAAGGCGAAGCTGTTGTACGCCAAACTTACAAAGTGTGAGTTCTGGCTGAAGGAAGTTAAGTTCTTGGGGCATGTAATTTCAAATAAGGGAATAGCAGTTGACCCGGCAAAAGTAAGCTCGGTTTTGCAATGGGAGCAACCGAAGTCGGTCACGGAGGTGAGAAGCTTTCTCGGTTTGGCTGGTTACTATAGAAGATTTATAGAAGGTTTCTCGAAGATTGCGCTACCTTTGACCAAGTTAACTCGGAAAGATCAACCCTTTATCTGGGATGAGAAGTGTGAAAGGAGTTTCCGAGAGTTGAAAGAAAGATTGACACCCTCCCCTGTGTTGATTTTTCCTGATACACAGAAGAGTTTCGAGGTGTATTGCGATGCATCGAAAGAAGGACTTGGGAGTGTTTTGATGCAAGATGGGAAGGTAGTCGCTTATGCCTCGAGATAGCTAAAAGTTCATGAAATGAACTACCCAACTCATGATTTAGAGCTGGCAGCGTTTGTTTTCGCTCTAAAGATTTGGAGGCATTATCTCTATGGCACTACGTTCTGGCTGTTTAGTGACCATAAGAGTTTAAAATACCTCTTTGACTAGAAGGAGTTGAAAATGAGGAAATGCCGATGGATGGAGTTCTTGAAAGATTATGAGTTCAAACTTCATTACCATCCTGGGAAAGCAAACGTGGTGGCTGATGCATTGAGTCGAAAAGCAATGCATATCAGTGCAATGATGGTCAGAGAAGCTGCATTGATAGAAGAATTCCGAGATCTGAGCTTGGCAATGCAAGTTGTAACATCCCTAAAGTTTAGTTCCCGAATAATGTTATGCTTTGCTATATAAATGCTTTGCCTTAGCTTGATGTTTTAGAACTTAATCTTGTGTAGTTAGCTAATAGTGATTAGGGTAGCTTAAACATAATCTATTAAGTGTAGCCAGGTGTAGTTTAAGTTGATTAGGCTTAGATGTCTAATAGCTTAGTTAAAAGTTAGATTAGTTTGGTTAATGAATGGCTTAAGGGTTAAGTGGATTAGATTAAGCCTAAGTTAACCAAATGGGCCTTGTGAGTGATGTTGGGCCATGAATGTGTGCACATGAGTAATGGGCCATGTGTGTGTGTGTGAAAGCCGTGAAGAGTGTGTGTGTGTGTAGCCTTGAGTGAATTTGTGAGGTGTCATGCCCACATTCTATGCATGGTGCACAAGAAGAGGTGGCAACACCACATTTCACTTCCTTTCATGAAGTGTGAGGTGTCCACACCAAAACACACCACTTAGCCACCTAAACACTTCACCATTTGACCATAAGCCATCATATAAGTGACCATGTGTTGGTGATAATCACTTTTGCTTCCTTTTCTTCTTAGCATCATCACCATCATCTTCATCTTCTTCCTTGGAGAACCCCACGGCCAACACCACAAACACCACCATTCAAACTCATTCTTCCATTAAAACCAAGAACTCTTTACATATCCTAACTCTAGATCATGAATATACAACATGCATGAGTGATTAAGGCTTAGAAAGTTCAAATCCAACCCCTCCCCTTCTTGAGAAGCTCACGGCCACACTCCTCACCACCCTTAATCAAGCCTAAACTTTTACCAAAAACAAGAAACCTTAGCATATTCATACTCTAGATCATGAATATGCCACTTGCTTGAAATTTTGTGTTGAAGAAATTTCAATCACTAAACTTCAAACCTAAACAACCCCACGGCCAAACCCCAAACCAAGCCTTAAAATCTTAAGCTTAGTAGATCAAGTGGAGCCTTAGAGTTTTAGAAGTTTGAGACCAAGTTTCAAGTGTCAAGGAGGGAAAGTGCTCACGGTTTGGTAAGGAAAAGGTCTAAAAGCTCAAAGTCTCCTTAGTTTTCTTCAAGAGGTATGTGAGAGAAGCTTACACTTTTACTAGAATAATTCTTGAAGCTTAGAAATTAGGTTGAGTCACCATGAGACTCAAGGGCACTAGTTAGATTTTGTTTTGGCTTGGAGGCCAATTTGTGATGAATCTTGTCATGTGGTTGTTAAATGTCTATGCTGAATTTTATGATTATGTTTATGTTGGTTAATTGAATGTTTAGACCCTTGGATGAACAAGACTAAAGTGTTGACTAAATGGATTTTAGTTAACTAGGCCGTAAGTGAGAATTAGACAAGGTGATTAAAGTGTTGATCAAAATGGTTTTAGATTGCTATGTCTCGGTTAAGGGGTTAATCTAGTAGCTAAATGGTTTAGTCAACTAAGTACCAATCAAACTTAGTCTTAGATAACTAAGTTGGACTTAATCCTAACCTAGTAAACTTAATCCTTGATTAGTCAACTAATCCAAGATTAGTTTCACTTAATCCTAGATTAGTGAACTTAATCCCATGATTAGTCAACTAATCCAAGATTAGTTGGACTTAATCCTAACCTAGTAAACTTAATCCTTGATTAGTCAACTAATCCAAGATTAGTTCGACTTAATCCTAGATTAGTGAACTTAATCCTTGATTAGTCAACTAATCCAAGATTAGTTGGACTTAATCCTAGATTAGTGAACTTAATCCCATGATTAGTCAACTAATCCAAGATTAGTTCGACTTAATCCTAGACTAGTGAACTTAATCCCATGATTAGTCAACTAATCCAAGATTAGTTGGACTTAATCCTAGATTAGTGAACCAAATCCCATGGTTATTCAACTAATCCAAGATTAGTGGGACTTAACCCTAGATTAGTGAACTTAATCCCCTGATTAGTCAACTAATCCATGATTAGTTGGACTTAACCCATGATTAGTCGGATTTAATCCGAGATTAGTCAATTAAGCTAGACCCAAATCATGATTAGGGAGACCTAATCCATGATTAGTGGACTTAGTCCATGATTAGTCAGCTAAAGTTCAGTTAAACCTAGTCTTAAGTAATTAGGACTTACTTAATCAAAGTCTTAAGTAATTAAGACTTACTTAACCCACGTGCTAGTTACTTAAGGTGTACTTAGGTCAGGTAAATGATGGGACTTTGTCCTAAGCTTGACCTAGAACTTGTATGACTCTACTATGTTAACCGCATACTTATATACATATGGATACATGTTGAACGCTTATGATTATATGATTAGCTAGTATGAATGGGTATGTATCCATGTTGAACTGTTGTCGAATGATCATGACATAGTTCAACTAACGATAAACTTGGAACATGAACATATGCATGATAACTTAGGATTGCAAGAGTTGCATTGATAACATACATGAGCTAGGTTATCAGACCAGTCCCAATCTGAGGAACACCTACGTAGGTGGAAACACTGTAAGTCGTGCCTTTTCTACGCAGGTGAACCTGTGAACTGTTTATATAACTGAACTTGATATTTTATGAAACCACGCACAGGGTTCACCGTAAGTCGTGCCTTTCTACGCCGGTCGACGCATGGTAAGTCGTGCCTTTTACGCTGGTGGAAACACTGTAAGTCGTGCCGTTTACGCTGGTGGAAACACTGTAAGTCGTGCCCTTTACGCTGGTGGAAACACTGTAAGTCGTGCCTTCTACGCAGGTGGAAACACTGTAAGTCGTGCCTTCTACGCAGGTGGAAGCACTATAAGTCGTGCCTTTTACGCTGGCAGACGTGCCGTAAGCCGTGTCGCGTTCTTGAACGCACCGTTCCTCAGATCCGGACCCGGTGGACATCGAGGCCTCGGAGTTGGAGAAACATGTACATGCATCATGCCACCTATCTTGAAGATAATAACTAAACTGGTGTTTGCTCATACGTATATGCATTATTGCACTGGTTATTGCTGCTGTTCATCTGGTTGTGAATGTTAGGGCTTAGGCTTATTCGATAATGCGACTGTGTTAGGCTTACTCTCCTGCCCTTTTAGGTAATGGCCAGATACCTACTTTGCATCGATATCCGCCTGCTCCTTGATGGAGTTTGGGAGTATCAGGATCACCAGATTGTTTTTGAGGGTGAAGTAGAGATCACTCTCTACCATCCAAATCCCGTAGTTCGCTTTCGTCCTCGTAGGTTTCGTATTCCGATTATTTACATTATGCATATACCCACGTTTTAACTTTTTGTGCCCTCGGATGGACGACCTTTAAGGGTGTGCATGGTGGAAGTTATTCGGAATTCGAATTAGTTATTCAGCTTTTGGTTTGACTAAACCGGTGATCTCTGACTATGGAGTAGCTCCAATGGACCAGTAGCCAGCTCTGATGATACCCTTTTCTTTTGAGTTTTATATATTGTAAATATTGCTTTTGGTGAGGTATTGTCAGAGTGTTTTATTTTCAATGGACTTGTACCTACTATGTAACATACTTTTATCACTTAATATCTATAACTAAGGTTCACTTCACGCATTTCAATATTCCGCTGGTTTTCGAATGAGTTTTGGAAATCCGGCATCGATCAGTTTTTAAAGAACTTGTAATTGAGGGACTAAAGGTTTCATTAACGAAAATAATATTTATTTCAAAAACCCTCGACTGCTTTTCAATGACTTATAACTTTCCGGATTTCAACTCTTTGATTTTTACGTACGAACCAAGTGTATTAAAAAGAAAAATTTTTCCACCCTAATTTTTGGAAAACTATACAAGTCCAAATTAATTTTTTTTTGGAAAACCTTTTCAAGCAGAAAGAGCGTTACACCTTTTGTGGTATCAGAGCTGAAGGTCCTGCACCTGGTCCATAGTTAGTCCCATCAAGACTAAGATAGTTGTAGGATTAAGATAGTTCTAGGGCTTCAGTTCCCTCAGGTCTATTGTGATACTTAGCCTTTAGTGCAGGTTCACAATGGCAGCTAGGAATCAACGTAACATAGCTGAGGTTTTAGATAGGATCACTACGGTGATCGAGAACATGCAACAACAAGCTAACCAACCACCCCCAGACCAAGAGGGACAAGTCGAGTTCCGTAGTCTGTCCGAGTTCCGAAACTGTAACCCTCCTAGGTTTGAGGGAGGTTTCAAAACCGATGAGGCTAACAAGTGGATAAACGAACTGGACAAAATCTTCCAAACCCTAGGATGTACGGATGCTCAGCGAGTGACCTATGCCACGTACATGTTGTTTGGGGAGGCTGAAAACTGGTGGAAGCACGCTGTTCAACTCTTGGCTCATGAAGGTCGGGAAATCACATGGCAAGTGTTCACGGAAAAGTTTCTGGATAAGTACTTTCCCGAGGATCTGAGGCGGAAGAAGGAGGTAGAGTTTCTGCAACTGCAGCAAGGTGACATGAGTGTGGGTGAATACACAACTAAGTTTGAGGAGCTGCTTAAGTATTCTCCTTACTTTCAGCAACACCCTGATGAACGAAGAAAGTGCATCAAGTTTGAGAATGGGCTAAGGCTGGATTTAAAAGCAGCTTTCAGTTATCAGAAGATTCAAAACTTCTCAACTCTGGTCGACATGTGCCGGGTTTATGAAGATGATAAAAAGGCTGAGGAGCTATACATGCGAAGTAAGAGGAATCAGCAGAGTTTCGGGTCACAGAAGCGCAAGGAGTCAAACTTTAGAGGCCAAAGGCCGCACTTCAAGAACAAGGGTAAAAGCAAGGTGTCGGAACAAGTAGCAAGTTATCAGGGAAGCGCTCCGTTGTGTGATAAGTGCAAACGCCATCACTTCGGAGAGGTTTGTCGGAAGCCGTTTTTTGGTTGCTTTAAGTGTGGTAAGTCGGGTCATTGGTCAAGGGACTGCAGAGAACCCGAGAAGAGTGACTTGAAGGGATCGGTGAATAGACCGGTGGCTAGAGGGAAGGTGTTTACTCTCAGTGGTGCTGAAGCCAATCAAGCCCCTAATCTCGTGCAAGGTACCCTTCTTCTTAATAGTCAACCTTGAAAAGTTTTGTTTGATTCTGGAGCTAGTCATTCTTTTGTTTCATATGAGTGTGTGAATCGTTTGAACTTGCCCCTATCCAATTCACCATACTGCTTTAGAATAGAAACCCCAACTAACTCCCCTGTTCTTACTTCCAAAGTCTGTTTAAATTGTTTGGTTGAGGCACTAGGCCGCGTCTCGAGTGTAGACCTAGTCTGTTTACCTCTATCACAGTTAGATGTCATTCTGGGTATGGATTGGATGACGAGGAACCGAGTGATCATCGACTGTGATAGGAGGATAGCCTTGTACAAAGACCTTCAACCCTCGAACCCCGAACCCAAAGGCTTCATGTGTCTGTTCTCTGTAACGAGGGAAGAAGAGGAGAAAGAGATAGAAGGAATACCTGTGGTAAAGGAGTTTTCGGAGGTGTTCACGGATGATGTGCCAGGGTTGCCGCCGAATCGAGAAATCGAGTTTGGTATCGATCTAATCCCAGGAACTGGCCCAATCTCTATAGCACCCTATAGGATGGCGCCGCCGGAAATGGCTGAGTTGAAGAAGCAAGTAGAAGAGTTGCTACAGAAATAGTTGATCAGACCAAGTGTGTCTCCCTGGGGTGCGCCAGTGTTGTTTGTGAGAAAGAAGGACGGAAGTCTGTGTATGTGTGTGGACTACCGGCAGTTGAACAAGGTGGCCATTAAGAACAAATACCCTCTGCCAAGGATAGACGATCTTATGGATCAAGTTCGCGGAGCTTCTGTTTTCTCGAAGATAGACCTAAGATCTGGGTACCATCAGATAAGGATTCGGGAACGGGATATTCCCAAGACGGCGTTTCGGTATCGTTATTGTCACTATGAGTATGTGGTAATGCCGTTCGGTTTGACGAATGCTCCTGCTGTCTTTATGGACTACATGAACAGGGTCTTCAGACCGTTCTTGGACTCGTTTGTAGTGGTCTTTATAGATGGCATTCTGGTCTACTCAAAGAGTCCAGAGGAACATGCAGAACACTTAAGGATTGTGTTGAAAGTTTTAAAGAAGAAACAGTTATACGCCAAACCCTCGAAGTGCGAGTTTTGGCTAGAGGAAGTTAAGTTTTTGGGGCATGTGATCTCAAAAGGAGGAATAGCTGTCGATCCAAAAAAGGTTGAATCAGTTCTTCAATGGGAACAGCCTAAGACGGTAACGGAGGTCCGGAGTTTCTTAGGACTTGCCGGGTACTACCGAAGGTTTATAGAAGGATTTTCAAAGATCTCCCTACCCTTGACTAAGTTGACCAAGAAGGATCAACCTTTTGTCTGGGACTCGAAGTGCGATGAGAGTTTCCAAAAGCTGAAGGAAAAGTTGACCACTTCACCGGTGTTAATCTTACCTGACCCACAGAAGAGTTTTGATGTGTACTGCAATGCGTCAGTGCAAGGCCTCGGATTTGTGTTGATGCAAGAAGGTAAGGTTGTGGCATACGCATCAAGGCAGTTGAAAGTGCATGAGGTGAATTATCCGACGCACGACTTGGAGTTGGCCGTAATAGTTTTTGCTCTTAAGATCTGGAGGCACTATCTCTATGGCACTGTGTTCCGAGTGTTCAGTGACCATAAGAGTTTAAAGTATCTCTTTGATCAGAAAGAGCTGAACATGAGACAACGTAAGTGGACGGAGTTTCTCAAAGATTATGACTTCGAACTCCACTATCATCCTGGAAAGGCGAATGTGGTTGCGGATGCCCTAAGCAGAAAGGCATTGCATGTGAGTTCCATGATGATTACTGGAGAAGTTTTGGGATATGAGTTTGGTAATGGAAGTCGAGCCAACAAGCTTAAAGTTAGGAATGCTGCAGATCACGAATGAGTTTATGACTCTGATCCGCGAGCGGCAACAAGAAGATGGTGAGCTTAGTGAAAAGAAAAGGATGGCATCTGAAGGGAAAGAACTGAACTTTCAGGAGGGAAAGGATGGACTTCTTCGTTTTAAAACGAGGATATGCGTTCCAAAAGACGCAGAACTTAGAAGAATGATATTGGAGGAAGCGCACAAGAGTCGGATGAGTATGCATCCGGGAACAACTAAGATGTATCAGGATTTGAAAAAGTTATTATGGTGGTCTGGATTAAAGAGAGATGTGGCTGAGTATGTAGCATCATGTTTGGTTTGCCAGAAAACGAAGGCCGAGCATAGGAAGCAAGGAGGAGAGTTACAATGTTTGGAGGTCCCTCAGTGGAAATGGGACAGCATATCGATAGATTTTGTGACAAGTTTACCAAGGACGGACCGGAATTTTGATACCATATGGGTTGTGGTAGATCGGTTAACTAAATCGGCGCATTTTATCCCCATAAATGTGCGTTATTCGATGGAAAGGCTTTCTCAACTCTACGTTGATGAGGTGGTACGACTGCATGGTATACCTTCCAGTATAGTTTCTGACCGTGATCCAAGGTTTACATCTCGGTTTTGGATCAGTTTGCATCAAGCCCTGGGAACAAAGTTAAAAATGGGATCTGCTTATCATCCTCAAACTGACGGACAAACAGAGCGAACCATTCAGACCTTGGAAGATATGTTAAGAGCGTGTGCCTTGGAGGAGAAAAGAAGTTGGGATAAGGTGTTACCATTGGTGGAGTTTACCTATAATAACAGTTATCATGCGAGTATTGGGATGGCACCGTTTGAAGCGTTGTATGGTAGAAAGTGCCAGACACCACTATGTTGGTTTCAGGTGGGGAAGAATGCTTTGATCGGTCCAGAACTGGTACAAGAAACAACTGAAAAGATTAAAATGGTACAAGAGAAGATGAGGGCCGCTCAGGGAAGGCAGAAGAGTTATGCGGATAAGAGGAGAAGACCTCTTGAGTTTTCAAAAGGAGAGCATGTGTTTATGCAGGTATCCCCGATGAAAGGCGTAGGCAGAGCGTTGAGAACCAAGAAACTTTCACCCAGGTTCATCGGTCCGTACCAAATCCTTAGGAAAATTGGTCCAGTTGCGTACCAGATAGCCTTACCACCATCTTTGTCTAGTTTGCACAATGTATTTCATGTTTCACAACTCTGAAAGTTTGTGCACGACCCTAACTCCATTCTGGATATCCGACCCGATGACCTATCTGTGCGAGAAAACCTAACTCTAGAAGCTGGCCCGATTTGTATAGTAGACCGCCGAATCAAGCAACTTAGGGGAAAGGAAATACCCTTGGTTAGAATTGTTTGGGAACACAATGGTGTTCAAGAGTCAACTTGGGAACCCGAAGCTACGATGCGTAGAGAATATCCTGAGTTGTTAGAGTAGAATAGAATTTCGGGGACGAAATTCCTGTAAGTGGGGGAGAGTGTAACATCCCTAAATTTTAGTTCCCGAATAATGTTATGCTTTGCTAAATAAATGCTTTGCCTTAGCTTGATGTGTTAAAACTTAATCTTGTGTAGTTAGCTAATAGTGATTAGGGATAGCGTAAAAATAATCTATTAAGTGTAGCCTTGTGTAGTTTAAGTTGATTAGGCTTAGATGTCTAATAGCTTAGTTAAAAGTTAGATTAGTTTTGTTAATGAATGGCTTAAGGGTTAAGTGGATTAGATTAAGCCTAAGTTAACCAAATGGGCCTTGGGAGTGATGTTGGGCCATGAATGTGTGCACATGAGTAATGGGCCATGTATGTGTGTGTGAAAGCCGTGAAGAGTGTGTGTGTGTGTAGCCTTGAGTGAGTTTGTGAGGTGTCTTGCCCACATTTTATGCATGGTGCACAAGAAGAGGTGGCAACACCACATTTCACTTCCTTTCATGAAGTGTGAGGTGTCCACACCAAAACACACCACTTATCCACCTAAACACTTCACCATTTGACCATAAGCCATCATATAAGTGACCATGTGTTGGTGATAATCACTTTTGATTCCTTTTCTTCTTAGCATCATCACCATCATCTTCATCTTCCTCCTTGGAGAACCCCACGGCCAACACCACAAACACCACCATTCAAACTCATTCTTCCATTAAAACCAAGAACTCTTTACATATCCTAACTCTAGATCATGAATATACAACATGCATGAGTGATTAAGGCTTAGAAAGTTCAAATCCAACCCCTCCCCTTCTTGAGAAGCTCACGGCCACACTCCTCACCACCCTTAATCAAGCCTAAACTTTTACCAAACACAAGAAACCTTAGCATATTCATACTCTAGATCATGAATATGCCACTTGCTTGAAATTTCGTGTTGAAGAAATTTCAATCACTAAACTTCAAACCTAAACAACCCCACGGCCAAACCCCAAACCAAGCCTTAAAATCTTTAGCTTGGTAGATCAAGTGGAGCCTTATACTTTTAGAAGTTTGAGATCAAGTTTCAAGTGTCAAGGAGGGAGAGTGCTCACGGTTTGGTAAGGAAAAGGTCTAAAAGCTCAAAGTCTCCTTAGTTTTATTCAAGAGGTATGTGAGAGAAGCTTACACTTTTGCTAGAATAAGTCTTGAAGCTTAGAAATTAGGTTGAGTCACCATGAGACTCAAGGGCACTAGTTAGATTTTGTTTTGGCTTGGAGGCCAATTTGTGATGAATCTTGTCATGTGGTTGTTAAATGTCTATGCTGAATTTTATGATTATGTTTATGTTGGTTAATTGAATGTTTTGACCCTTGGATGAACAAGACTAACATGTTGGCTAAATGGATTTTAGTTAACTAGGCCGTAAGTGAGAATTAGACAAGGTGATTAAAGTGTTGATCCAAATGGTTTTAGATTGCTAAGTCTCGGTTAAGGGGTTAATCTAGTAGCTAAATGGTTTAGTCAACTATGTACCAATCAAACTTAGTCTTAGATAACTAAGTTGGACTTAATCCTAACCTAGTAAACTTAATCCTTGATTAGTCAACTAATCCAAGATTAGTTGGACTTAATCCTAGATTAGTGAACTTAATCCCATGATTAGTCAACTAATCCAAGATTAGTTGGACTTAATCCTAACCTAGTAAACTTAATCCTTGATTAGTCAACTAATCCAAGATTAGTTGGGCTTAATCCTAGATTAGTGAACTTAATCCTTGATTAGTCAACTAATCCAAGATTAGTTGGACTTAATCCAAGATTAGTGAACTTAATCCCATGATTAGTCAACTAATCCCAGATTAGTTGGACTTAATCCTAGACTAGTGAACTTAATCCCATGATTAGTCAAATAATCTAAGATTAGTTGGACTTAATCCTGGATTAGTGAACCAAATCCCATGGTTAGTCAACTAATCCAAGATTAGTTGGACTTAACCCTAGATTAGTGAACTTAATCCCCTGATTAGTCAACTAATCCATGATTAGTTGGACTTAACCCATGATTAGTCGGATTTAATCCGAGATTAGTCAATTAAGCTAGACCCAATGCATGATTAGGGAGACCTAATCCATGATTAGTGGACTTAGTCCATGATTAGTCAGCTAAATTTTAGTTAAACCTAGTCTTAAGTAATTAGGACTTACTTAATCAAAGTCTTAAGTAATTAAGACTTACTTAACCCACGTGCTAGTTACCTAAGGTGTACTTAGGTCAGGTAAATGATGGGACTTTGTCCTAAGCTTGACCTAGAACTTGTATGACTCTACTATGTTAACCGCATACTTATATACATATGGATACATGTTGAACGCTTATGATTATATGATGAGCTAGTATGAATGGGTATGTATCCATGCTGAACTGTTGTCGAATGATCATGACAAAGTTGAACTAACGATAAACTTGGAACATGAACATATGCATGATAACCTAGGATTGCAAGAGTTGCATTGATAACATACATGAGCTAGGTTATCAGACCAGTCCCAATCTGAGGAACACCTATGCAGGTGGAAACACCGTAAGTCGTGCCTTTTCTACGCAGGTGAACCTGTGAACTGTTTATATAACTAAACTTGATATTTTATGAAAGCACGCACAGGGGTCACCTTAAGCCGTGCCTTTCTACGCTGGTGGACGCACTGTAAGTCGTGCCTTTTACGCTGGTGGAAACACTGTAAGTCGTGCCCTTTACGCTGATGGAAACACTGTAAGTCGTGCCTTCTACGCAGGTGGAAACACTGTAAGTCGTGCCTTCTATGCAGGTGGAAACACTGTAAGTCGTGCCTTTTACGCTGACAGACGTGCCGTAAGCCGTGCCGCGTTCTTGAACGCACCGTTCCTCAGATCTGGACCCGGTGGACATCGAGGCCTCGGAGTTGGAGAAACATGTACATGCATCATGCCACCTATCTTGAAGATAATAACTAAACTGGTGTTTCTCATACGTATATGCATTATTGCACTGGTTATTGCTGCTGTTCATCTGGTTGTGAACGTTAGGGCTTAGGCTTATTCGATAATGCGACTGTGTTTGGCTTACTCTCCTGCCCTTTTAGGTAATGGCTAGATACCTGCTTTGCATCGAGATCCGCCCCGCTCCTTGATGGCGTTTGGGAGTATCAGGATCACCGGATTATTTTTGAGGGTGAAGTAGAGATCTCTCTCTACCATCCCAATCCCGTAGTTCGCTTTCGTCCTCGTAGGTTTCGTATTCCGATTATTTACATTATGCGTATACCCACGTTTTAAACTTTTTGTGCCCTCGGATGGACGACCCTTAAGGGTGTGCATGGTGGAAGTAATTCGGAATTCGAATTAGTTATTCAGCTTTTGGTTGGACGAAACCAGTGATCTCTGACTATGGAGTAGCTGCAGTGGACGAGTAACCAGCTCTGATGATACCCTTTTCTTTTGAGTTTTATATATTGTAAATATTGCTTTTGGTGAGGTATTGTCAGAGTGTTTTATTTTTAATGGACTTGTACCTACTATGTAACAGACTTTTATCACTTAATATCTATAACTAAGGTTCACTTCACACATTTCAATATTCCGCTGGTTTTCCAATGAGTTTTGGAAATCCGTCATTAATCAGTTTTTAAAGAACTTGCAATTGAGGGACTAAAGGTTTCATTAACGAAAATAATATTTATTTCAAAAACCCTCGACTGCTTTTCAATGACTTATAACTTTCCGGATTTCAACTCTTTGATTTTTACTTACGAACCAAGTGTATTAAAAAGATAAATTTTTCCACCCTAATTTTTGGAAAACTATACAAGTCCAAATTAATTTTTTTTTGGAAAACTTTTTCATACACAAGTGGAGCCGACAAGTGTCAAGATGGGGATTCTGCAAATTGCCAATGAGTTCTTGCAAAGAATTCGTGAATTGCAACATGAAGATGAAGGGCTTAAGGAAAAGAAGAAACTTATGGAGGAAGGCAAGGAGTCAGAGTTTCAAGAACGAAAAGATGGAATCCTTCGCTTTAGAGCAAGGATTTGTGTGCCTGACGATTTAGAAGTAAGGAGGATGATTCTGGATGAAGCGCTTAAGAGCAAGATGAGTATGCATCCAGGAGCTACCAAAATGTATCAGGATTTGAAGAAGATGTTTTGGTGGCCTGGCTTAAAGAAGGACGTGGCTAAGTATGTGGCATGTTGTTTGGTGTGTCAGAAGGCGAAGGTGGAACATCAAAAGCCAGGAGGAGAATTACTTCCCTTAGAGATTCCGTTATGGAAATGGAATAGTATCTTGATGGATTTCGTGTCTGGATTGCCAAGAACAGCTACTGGTCATGATGCAATCTGGGTGATCGTGGATCGTTTGACCAAGTCAGCGCATTTTATTCCCGTTAATATGCGCTACTCTTTGGAAAAGCTCACTCAGTTGTATATCAAGGAAGTTGTTCGTCTGCATGGGGTACCATCAAGTATCGTGTCAGATCGCGATCCGAGGTTTACATCGAAGTTTTGGCAAGATCTGCATAGAGCTATGGGTTCAAGACTGAAGCTAAGTTCTGCATACCATCCGCAGACTGATTGTCAAACGGAGAGGACTATTCAGTCACTGGAGGACATCTTAAGAGCTTGTGCTTTGGAAGGTCAAGGGAATTGGGAACAAATGTTGCCGCTCGTGGAATTTACTTACAACAATAGTTACCACGCGAGCATCGGTATGACACCATTTGAAGCTCTATATGGAAGAAAGTGTCAGACACCGTTATGCTGGTTTCAAGTGGGGGAGAGTTCTCTGGTTGGACCAGATATTGTGCAAGAGACCACGGAAAAGATTAAGATGATACAAGAAAAGATGAAGATTGCTCAGAGTAGGCAGAAAAGCTACGCTGATAACAGGAGGAAACCTTTGGAATTTGCCGAAGGAGACCATGTGTTCATTAGAATAGTACCAACCAAAGGTGTTAGTCAAGCCTTGAAAACCCAGAAACAATCACCTAAGTTTATTGGTCCCTACCAAATTCTTAAAAGAGTCGGCCCAGTAGCTTATCAATTAGCCCTACCCCCGTCGCTAGCTAATCTTCATAATGTGTTTCACGTATCTCAGCTGAAAAGGTATGTCCATGACCCCACCATCGTTCTTAGAATCCAACCTGACGACCTAGAAATCCATGAGAACCTAACCTTTGAAGCCATGCCTATTCGCATTGAAGACCGAAGAGTCAAGCAGCTTAGAGGGAAGGATATTTGTTTGGTTAAAGTCGTCTGGATTTGTGGCGATGTGATGGAAGCATCTTGGGAATTAGAGGATTAGACGCATCAGGACTATCCTGAATTGTTTGTATAAGTTGAATTTCGGGGACGAAATTCCTTGTAAGTGGGGGAGTAGTGTAACACCCCAAAATTTTAATCCCCGATTAATGAAATGTTAATAATAAAATTTATTATAATTAATTATTTCCATTTTAATCCTTGATTAAAATTCTGTGTTATGTATTTATTAAATGTGTGTGCATTTATTAAATAAGTATAATTATGCATAAAATAAACATTTTGCATATTAGTTCCTGGGTTGGGACCTAGAAGCAATTATAGGAAAGGTTTTGGAGGGAAAGTAAATAAAATTATTATTTTTCAAAAACTGGGCAAAATACTCGAGTATTATCTTGAATACTCGAGTATTCTGGTCAGAGTTGCACGAGTTAGTGCGTTTAGTTAGTCACCACCACCAATTCCCTCTCCTTGCCACGAATACTCCATCCTCAACACTTCAACGCAGTCGTGTCGACATGCATGAGCTCGATTGAGGTCTATAAAAGCCATCCAAACCGAATTGTTGAAGAATTTTGGCCAAATTCATATGTGTTGCTGGAGTTAGGGTTCCTGAGTTCTTCACTTCGATTCTCCCTCTGTGCTTAGAGTTAAGATACAAATTATACACCAATACAAAGCTCACATCACGAGCTTTGTATAGACACCAAATTCGTGAGCTGAGAGTGTGTGTGAAGGAAGAATCAAAGCTTGGAAGTTGGAGCTGTTGCTGTTAAGTTGGTTCTGGAGCTTACTTTGATCCCTGATTTTGGTAAGCTCACGAGTTCTCTGAGTCTTAATTCGGTTTCTATAGCTAGTAGGTGTTGCATAGAGTTTAGAAATACTAATTTCCCCAATTTCTATCTCTGTTTCCTATGTCAACCAATTACATTTTGGACCTCCACTCAAAACTGTCCTGCATGTGATGCTTGAAGAGGTTTTGGTGTTGTGGAGCTTCTTCTTGCAAATTCTCTTGTTGATACAAGTCTGAGAGGTAAGGGGAAGTTTTTCTATTCACTAGATAGAGTTTAAATTTCATGATTTCCAGTAGAGAGCCACCAAGAGGCTCTAAGGGCTTAGATTGAATAAGAAATTTGGTTTGGAGACCAACTCATGCTCTATGGTTGTTTTGATCACGTTTCATATGATGCATGCAAGCTGTATTAAGCTCTATTTCACAAGTTTATTGAGTATTTTGCAATTTGATATGTTAAGTTGTGAAATTGTATGTTTTATGCATAAACTCTTGATTCTCTGTCAAATCTGTTAATTGATGAGTTGTAAGTGTTTGAGCATGTTCAATATGTGTTATATGAACTCTGTTGATCATTGGATTGGAATAGAAATGGTTAGAATTGAAAATGGTATGTTAAAACCAAGTTTTCAGTCTGTTCTGTAAGAAAATACTCGAGTACTTGGCTTGATACTCGAGTGAAATTTTGGTAAAACAGTGTATTTTGTGTTAGAACACTCGAGTACCAGGCCCAGAACTCGAGTATTAACTGAGTCATGAGGACATTTTAAGGTAAACCACTCGAGTAATGCAGGAGTCATTCGAGTGTTCTGGAATTGATGAAGAACACTCGAGTACTCATGAATCACTCGAGTAGTTCTATGAATCTGAAACCCAAATCCTCAGAAAGACATGAACAACTCGAGTAATTTAGAACTACTCGAGTAATCTGGAAATAAGTGAAGAACACTCGAGTATTCTGAAGAACACTCGAGTAGTTTACCCAGAATATTAAAAATACCATTTTTAATTGTAACACCCCTAATTTTCGTCTCCCGGATAATAAGGAAATTAATAATAAAAGTCTTATTATTAATTTATGTGAATTTCCAAGTTTATGTTTTGTATTTAATTAGCCCGAAATATAAAAATTAGTTGAAATATTTTTATATGGCAAATAAATGCAAAATATAAGGATATTGCTTTTTAGTCCCTGGATTAGGACCTAAATGTAATATTCAAAAGTTCTTGGAGGGAAAAGATTTAAAAATATTAATTTTTAAATTTTGTACTGATCTAACCGGTTAGTAATGCCCTGTAATCGGTTAGACGATGAACCCAGAAACTGGGTTAGTGGATTTTGATGAGTAATCACTTGATTAATTCGATTAATCGCCACGAAATCAGCCTAAACTCAGTGGAAAACACGCGTCAACGTGCATGCTATTCCAAATTGCCTATAAATAGTTGAATTTCTGAAGAATTGGGGGTTGATTCAACTGGAATTGTGTTGAGAAGGGTTGTTAGGGTTTCAGATTCGTTCAGGGAAATTCATCTTCTTCCTTGAGAGTTAGGGAGTGAGACACACACTTCTGAAAAGCTTGAATCAAGGGCTTTTCAGTGATATACACCTTGTGAGCTGAGTGTTCGTGTGTGAGGAGGAATCAGCCTTAGAAGTTGGAGCTGGAAACTAAACTCTGTCTTCTCTTGGTTCTGGAAGCTGAGTTCGAGCCTTGATTTTGGTATGCACAGATAACATTTAAGCTTCAAATCACTTTTATTTTCTAGTGCATGTTACCCAATCAAGTTCTAATCGTTTCCCCCAATTTCTTTGGCCAATTGCTATGTCAAATTTGGTGGTTTTTGGACCCTGCTCGACTGTTGATGGCTGAGAACAGAGAGTTGGGATTCAAGGAACATCTTGCTAATTTCAGAGGTTATACTTATCAAACACTATCCTAAGGGGAGAAGCTTACCTTATACTAGATTTAGACTAAAATCAAGTGATTTAGGATTTGAGTTAACAAAGACTCAAAAGGGCATTATGTGTTTAAAGCACAAAGGTTTGGAGGCCAAATTCTAGCTCAATTCTGTTTTGAGCAGATTTAAGTTGATGCATGCAAGTGATTTTAAGGTTTAACTCAGAAACTAAATGTTGATTATAAGCTTTGTGGTATTGAATTGTGTTTGTATTGATTTTTATGCAAATTGATACAATAAGCTTAATGCATGCAAGTTAAATGTGTTTCTGAGTATGAACATATTTTTCTTAAGGTATATGAACTCTGAGAATGTTGAAATTTGGTTAGATTTGAGAAATGAAAAGAATGATTTGTCAAAACTCTTGTTTTAATGGACTGACTGCATAATCTAACCGGTTACTCGATAATTGTAACCGGTTAGACACTGTAAAATTTCAAAAGAAAATTGTGACGCTCTCTTTTTAACTTGAAAATAATTAATATTTCCAAATAGTTGAATACTTGCTATCAAAATTAGGACTAGAAAATTTTTCATTTTTAAGATTAGTACTTGCTCGTTCATAAACCCTTTTTAACATAAACCATTTTTGAATTCGGCTTAATAATATCTTAAATTCGAAAAAGGCTCTCGAGATAACATTTCCTTAATTATAGAAAACATTATTCGTAGTTATTATTAAAACATATCATTTGCCTCTCGAGTTGAATTTGAATATATAAAACATAAACTTATCGCTGAATCCTTTCTTAATAGAAATCAGAGTTCGCGGAAGTAAAAGTAATACTTATGGGGCACTGCTGAGGTAAAGAAAACATCATATATATATAAGTCATAACATAGACCCCATCAGTACAGTCAATAGCAAGTGATAAAAAGTCGAGATAGCAAGTTTTGATGAAACATATACAGACCAGCTGCATAAAATAAAACCTCACCCTAAGACCTCTCAAATATATACAATATATGACAAAATCCAAAAGTAGAAGTCTCAGAGCAGGTCGTCGGTGTCCTCAGCAGCTCCTCAGATCCTCCACAGCTCTATCCCTAGGATCTTGGATCCAAAACATCTACGCTATGCAGGCTTCTATGAACCAGCGGGTACACCTCTAGCAGAAACAGTCGGCTCAACATGCACCTCCTCCTCGCTCTCATCCTCCACAGGGTCCTCCTCGACCTCGCCCAACTATGTAGAGACCCCACCACTGGGTCTAGGATCTGCAGAAGCAGTCCTATCATAGTTAGTCGGACCAGGAGAAGGAGTCTCCTCAGTGACAACTCTATGGGAGGAAGGATGGGAACGAGTGGCAGCTCTAAAACGAAAACTATGAAAGCGACGCATAGGTCGAGCCGGGGGTGGTCCTCTATATGTATAAAAAGGTGGAACATGCATAGTATAGACTAATGGGATCCTAAATCGACGAGGTCGCACTCGCACCAGAGGGTTAGGGTGGTAGAGAGTGATCTCAACCTCCCCCTCAAAAGTGGCACGGTGCTCCTCATACGTCCATATGCCACTAGGGATAGGGCGTATCTCGATGCAACCTAGGTATCTGGCCATCACCTAAACAGCGCACAGAGAGTAAGTATACACATATACATAATTGATAAAGACTAAAATTACAATCACAATTATATCATGGACAGATAATAATGCAAATACATATGAGCACACCAGTTTTCAACATTATACTCTTATAATGCAAGTGGCATGATGTATGATTTTCTATCCACAACTGAGGCCTCTAAAAGTCCATCTAGGACGTCCATCCAATACACCCTTGTGTTCCCGGAACACCGACATTCGTTCCCAGAACGTAATGCCGAACCATACTTGGATAATAAGCATCACTCCCGGAGTGTGCACCACGTTCCCAGAACGCATACGTTCCCAGAACGCATACGTTCCCAGAACGCATAAAAACCAGGTCCCGGACACTGGCCACATATCTATAATGTGTCATCAAGTAGGTTATAATTTGGTACTCCCGGAGTACCCTCCTCATATTCCCAGAATATGATAAACGTTCCTACCAACCAGACTTCCAGTCTATATGGATGCACAAATATCGGGGTTGGTTTTATCTTTGCATTAATTATGTGATTTAGAAAATTTTCCAATTTTCCCTTTTGAATGATTTATTTGAGGCATACTCTTTGGCACATAATTCTCCTTTGAATTTTCTCAAAATATGCCTTTAAGCTTAGATGAGGAAAAATACAACCAATGGTATTCAGAAACTTAACTTTTTATTTTTCAGATACAGGTACTAACCGGTTACAGTTACAGAACCGGTTAGAATTACAGACCTGAACTATTTACCATTGTAATTCAGGAAAACCCTTTTTCTTGAATTCTCTACCCAATCCATAAATCAATTTAACATTATTTTATGCCTCAAAAACCACTGTTTTATCATTCAAAAGGTCTAAATCACATCTCATTCTCCAATGAACATAATTTCCTCTTGAAATTATCTCATTAACTTAAGGCATTAACTCTACTCTTCCAAATCTGAACCATTACATTATAACAACTCATGTTCAGGTCATGTATAATGAAATTAAAGCATAGATTTGAGCATAAACTACTAAGATTTTTCAGGATTGATTTTATAAACTCATTTTTCTTTGCAATTCTGCAGTGTCTAACCGGTTACGAATATCGAGTAACCAGTTAGATTATGCAGTCAGTCCACTAAAACCAGAGGTTTGACAATTCATTTTCTTCTTTTCTCAAATCTAACCCAATTTCAACATTCACAAAGTTCATATGCCTTAAGATAAACATGCTCATACCCAGAAACACATTTAGTTTGCATGCATCAAGTTTATGGTATTAATTTGCACAAAAATCAACACAAACACCATTTAATACCACAAAACTCATAATCAACAATTAGTTTCTGATTTCCAATCTTAAATCACTTGCATGCATCAATTTAATTTTGCTCAAACAGAATTGAGCCATAATTTTGGCCTCCAAGCCTTTGTGCTTAAAAACACATAATGCCCTTTTGAGTTTTGTTAACTCAAATCCTAATTCAATTGATTTTTAGTCTAAATCTAGTATAAGGTAGACTTCTCCCATACCTTAAGACAGAGTTTGATGGAGATTAACACTGGATTTGAAGAAAGACCACAGATTCCCCACAATTTCCCCTAATCTGCTCTCAGCCACGAATTCCACCAACAGGGTCAAAAGACCAGAAATTTTGACATAGCAAATGGCCAAAGAAATTGGGGAAAACAATTAGAGATTGTTCTAGGAAACATTCACTAATGAAGGAAATAGATTTGAGACTTAATGATGAACTATACTTACCAAAATCAAAGTTGTAATTCAGCTTCCAGAACTAAGAAGAAACAGAGTTCAGTTTCCAACTTGTGGCTTCCAAGATTGATTTCTCCTTCTACACGAAAACTCAACTCACAAAGTGTATACCACTGAAAAGCCCTTGATTCAAGCTTTTCAGAAATGTGTGTTTCGCTCTCTAATACTCAAAGACTGAAACGAATTTCCCAGAATGAAAACGAAACCCTAATTTGCCCTCCTCAACACAGATCAGCAAAACCAACCCTCAACACCTCTGAAAATCCACAATTTATAGACAAATTAGACTTGCATGCATGGTGACGCGTGGTTCTCCACTAGAATTAGGCTGTAATCGTGGCAAATTTGGGATTAATCATGTGATTACTCATCAAAATCCACTAACCCAGTTTCTGGGTTCATCGTCTAACCGGTTACAAGGCATTACTAACCGGTTAGATTAGTACAAAATTTAAAAATTAATATTTTTAAATCTTTCCCTCCAAGAACCTATTCAATATTACCATTAAGTCCTCATTCAGGGACCAAAATGCAATATCCTTATATTTTGCATTTATTTGCCATATAAAAATATTTCAACCTATTTTTATATTTCAGGCTAATTAAATACAAAATATAAACTTGGGAAAATTTCTATAAATTAATAATAAAACTTTTATTATTAATTTCCTATTATTCGGGAGACGAAAATTAGGGGTGTTATGTTGGAAACCAACAAGCGGGTAAAAATACCTTCTAGAGGGGGGGTGAATAGAAGTATCAAACTACGATATACGATTTTCGTTAAACTATCAAAAACTGTTCAATTTTAGCCAATTTACACTAACTTAATCGATTAACCTGAGATTTAATCGATTAAGCCTGAAAGCTTGAATTTACTTAATCGATTACTAATCGATTAAACACTGTAAAAAGACAGAAAATCCAGAATTCAAACAAGATCGATTTGCAACCAAAAATCAATGAATCAATATACGAATATACAGAAAATCAATTAACAATCAATTAATGAATTAATGAAGAATGCTTAATTGAAATTCCCAAATAATATCTAAGATTGATTTTAGGTTTGGTTGATTTTAGAATCGAATTAATATGAAAAAGCTCAAAATCAAGAACACGTGATTTTAGCCTGGTTCACTCTTAATCAAGAGCTACATCCAGTCCACCCTCTCTGGTTTGGGTGATTTGCTGCACTATGAACAATTGAATGAGATTACAAGAATGTGTTAAGATCCTCTCAATTCTCTTGATCCTAACCCTTGTTGATGATGTACCAAATCAATCAACGTCTACCCAATTCTTGTACAACGATTCCAATTGTTCCTTGTCGATTGAATCACGATCAATCTTCTTGTGAGCTTCGAATGATTCCAAAATCACTAAGGGACTTGCTCCAACCCTCGTCTTCGCTTTGTTTTCCAAAGAAAACTGTTCTTTGTTGAATCTTCAAAGAAGTAACCTCAATGCTACGAATTGATTCAACGCAATGAAAGCTCAAACTCTAAGAATCATCAATTTGAAAAGTAAAAGAAGAATGAATGTTTCACAAATTGAGATTCAGAATTAACAATGATAGAGTAATAATGTTTTAAAGAATAATGCTCAAGAATGTTGTGAAAACTGTGTGAAATAAGCTCTGTGAAAATTTAGAATTCGTAACCTTTCAAAAGTTGTGAATGAAGCCTTTTAATATTCAGTTTTAACAGACTTTAATCGATTAAACGATTTGCTTAATCGATTACTAATCGATTAACCAATTACTTAATCGATTAAGATCTGTACAAAACTGATAAAAATAATTTCAATAAAACTTCAATTTTCACCTAATAAATTTTGAAAGTTCTTGAGCAATTTTTTTTAACACTCTATCAATGCAATCTCAATTGTTAAACATTAAACATTACTCTTTTATTTTTAATTGAGATTATAAACTAATCTACCACCCACTCTCATAAAATAATAAAACAATTACAATACGATAAGAATGAATGAAATAGAAAAGTAAAGTCCTTAAATCATTTGTTGTTGTGGTGAACTCAAATCCTTGTTGTCTTCATCAAAACCTTTAAATTGAAAGCATTGCCTTGCCTTAGTTCTTCAATCTCCCCCTTTTTGATGAATGACAAACATGAACCATATCAACTCAATACTCCCCCTAAATGTATGCACACATAGGAAAAATGTCTTCACCTACAAAAACAATGATCCAAAACCTTTCTCCCCCTTTTGGCATTAATCAAAAAATAGAACAATAGTAATGTGCCAAAGGTGAGAATGTAAAACACATTCCAAACTATGATAATAATGTAAGGGTATAAAGAAAGAAAACTCAAGCACAATAACAAAACAACATAAACATAACACTTGTTGGAAACCATTAATACCATAATGTGCCAAAGATCACAGCATGAAGTACAACCCAAACATAACATAATAAAAACACATAGTCTGAAACGTAAATACCAAGTCCACACAGCGGACTATAAAACACACCACAAACCAGAAGAGAAATAGTATCTAAATCCAAGACAAATACATCATAAAGATAAGAACAACATAATCCAAAAGCATAACACCATATGAAATCGAGACCAAATGCAATAATGCAGGACATGACATGAATGAAGTCACTGTGGAGGTGGTGGTGGTGGCTGTGGAAACATATGCCCAAGAGCACCAAAGAAGCGATCCTCCATCGCTTGAAAACCAGTCCGAATCAACGCATTCTGGCGCTCTTCCATAGCAATTTGCCGCTGTTCCATCTGTGCAAAATGCCCACCAATTTCAGCAGATAAACTCTCACGCAACTCCTGGAAATCAAAGCCATGATAAGGAGGGGGTTGGTGTTGCTGTCGCCCACCATCAGTCATAAAATCCTCGACATTGAAAATCGGTTCAGGAGGCGCATTTGAAGGACCAGCAACCATTTGCCTTGCTAGTTCTTCTTGTTCTTCTTGCTTCTTGAGACGATCTATATCCACCTTCCACATCCAATTTCGAGCACGTGGATACTCATCCATACCAAGACCATGAAGAAGAGTGGAATCAATACACTCCTTGTCAGTAACCACAATTTCTTCTTCTTCATCATTTATCTCCACACCAAAGTGCTCCAAAATATGAGAAACAATCATAGGATAAGGCAGAAAAGAATTTCTAGTGGATGCCGAAGCAATAACCATACGATCAAGTACCATCCTAGACCAATTAATTGGAATGTGCTCCACAAATGCATAGATTAATCTAACCTCATCGTTTGACGCTTGTCCATAGTTCTGGCTAGACTTAGGCCGCAAAATATAAGAAATGACATATAGCAGGAGCCTCGCATCCGGAGACATAATTCCAACATGCTTTGTACCGCTGTCCCACTTAAATCCTTCTCTAACAGTCTTACCAAAAGTGGTTGACACATCACAATCATTTAAAATTTCATTTCTCTTGTCATTAAAATAAGTACCCTCAGTAGTCAAATCAAACAATTCATGCATCAAACTTTCTCTAAATTTCAGAAACTTGCCCTTAACAATAGTCTTGTAATACTCATCATCAGCATCATATTTAAGGTTTGCATAGAATTTTCGAACCAACCTAGGGTAATAGTTGCAATGAAAAACTAGGAATTTTTGCAATCCTTGTTCTACAAATAGAGAAGAACAGTCAAACCTCTGAGTGATTAGCCATTTCATGTTCACAAACCGCACTAAACCGAAACCACGCTTGATAAACCCTTGCTCCCACTGCTGCCTTTGCTCTTTTGAATAGAAATAGGAGTCCAAGTCAAGGTGTACTCGTTGCTTCTTGCGCTTACCAGATGATGAAGATGGAGGGGCCATTTGATGCTCTTAGGGTTTTGAATTTGGGGGTTTAATGAAAGGGGATGAATTGGAATGAAATTGATGTGGAATATGAGAGAATATGAATGAGGAATGAAGATTATGCAAGAAATTCGTGAAGAAATCAAGTAGAAATGAGTAAATGGTGATGAATCAGTGTGAGAAGAGGAGTGAAGGTCGTGTTTTGAGTGAGAGAGAATGAGAAAAGACTTGAAAAAATGCTTTTTAATCTGTCAGTTAACAGACAACTTAATCGATTAAGCTGTCGTTTAATCGATTAATACTCGATTAAGAACTGTGTAAAAACAGTTTTAATGCATTTTTAAGCCAAAATTCATGAAAAGCAAATGCACAAAGTATATGCACAATCCAAAACAATTCAAACACAGTTAGCACACATGCAATTAAGCAAATAACTAATGAAGCACATCATGTAAGCATTTATCAATCTAAATGCCAAAGAATGACACATAACAAAGGTTAATTGAATCATGAGTTTGAAATTTGAAGACCTAAACATCTCTAAAACAAATCACTAAGAAGTAGGCAATGGTTAGAGGTAAAACTGACACTATTACCAATATCACATAACTGACTAATGCTAAGCAAATTATGTTCTAAACCTTCAACATATAGCACATTATCAATTATCACATTGGAAGAGTTACCGATTTTACCTACACCGAGAATTCGTCCTCGATTATTATCACCATAAGTCACATGTCCTTTATCTCTTGGTGTTAGCTCGATGAAATGCTTCTTATCTCCAGTCATGTGCCTTGAACAACCGCTGTCTAGGTACCACCGGTTATCTCTCGTTCTAAGGCACACCTGCAAAAAAAAAATTAGTTTGAAGACATAGGTACCCAAACGATGTTGGGTCCTTTGGGGTTAATTTCTGGTTTTTCTCCTTTCACAATCCAAATAAAATCCTTATTAGGAACACCAAACTTTTTAATATTGCAAAATTTTGAAACATGACCAAAGATGCCACAATAAAAGCAAGTCGGTTTTCTAGAAAAGTTCACTTTTGAAAAACTTCCAACTTGTCTATATGACTTCTTCTTTGGTTTGATGTATCCCAAACCAGATCTATTTGCATTGTCACGTTGACTAGAAAGTAAGTCATTTAAATCTCTTTTTCCTTTTGCAAAGGTAGCAAGTTTTTCTTTCAAATCAAGTAATTCTTTTTCATATGTCTTGCACCTTTCACAATCGGAAATCACAACATTTGAAACACAATGATCACATGATGCATTAGAGTATATAAGTTCCAAAGTCTCATTTTGAAGTACAAGCTCATCAATATGTTTTTGCATTTCCAAAATCTTTTCATTGTACTTCAAAATGGCTTTCTTAGCCTCAATGTTAATTTTTGCTAATTTCTTAAGTTCGGCATGCATATCAACATAGGCATTATAAAGTGCATCATATGAAGGGGAGGAACAAGATTCATTATCGGAATCCACATCAGAGTTAGTTTTAGATTGTACCTCCTTTGAGCTTGAAAGCTCAAGTGACGTCTCACTAGTGGAAGCCTCAACATCATCCATAGCCATAAGACACAAGTTAGCCGACTCTTCATCCTCCGAAGTACTTGAATTTGTATCTTCTTCGGGTTCGTCCCAAACAATGTAGGCCTTCTTAGCCTTGTGGTTGTTGGACTTCTTCTTGTCGTTATCGGACTTCTTAGGCTTTTGTGGACAATGATATTTGACGTGACCCGCTTTCCCACAAGTATGGCAAATTATTTTATCTCTTGGGGTCTTTGACTTTTGTGGATTTTCCTTACTATCTCTTGAATTGAATCCTCTTGTGTTTCCTTTCTTCTTGAAGAATTTTCTGAATTTCTTCACAACAAGTGCAAGTGACTCGTCATCAAGGTCGGAATCCGTGTCTTCATCCAAGGAAGAATCATTAGTAGTATCAACACTTTTTGAAGATGAAGCCTTAAATGCGATACTCTTCTTCTTCTTATCGTATTCCTCATTTGAAGTTAAGCGACCGAGCTCCATCTCGTGCTCTTCCAACTTACCAAACAAAGTAGCGAGATCCATGGTATCCAAGTTCTTTGATTCAATAATTGCCGTGACCTTGGGTTGCCAATTTCTGTCCAAACACCTCAAAACTTTATTAGTAAGTTCTCCCGGTAAGAATTCCTTACCAAGAGCAAGCAAGTGGTTAATAATATGAGTAAATCTCTTTTGCAAATCATTAATATTCTCATTAGGCAACATAGTAAATAACTCATATTCACGCATCAAGACATTTAATCTAGCTCTCCTAACTTCACTAGTTCCCTCGTGAGTCACTTGTAAAGTGTCCCACATTTCCTTTGCACTAGCGCATTGGGATACCCTAAAGAACTCATCATATGACAAAGCGGACGTAATGATATTCTTAGCCTTGTAATCTAATTGGATCTTTTTCTTATCATCGTCGGTCCACTTGTCTTCGGGGGTTAATGTTTGAGCATCCTCAACTAGGGTATAGGGAATGTGAGGACCTTTTTCAATAGTTTTCCAAATCTCGTTATCAATAGCTTGAATGAAAATTTTCATCCTAACTTTCCAATAGGCATACCCCTCACCACCAAATAGTGGGGGTCGATTAATAGCTGCACCTTCTCCTCCAAAAGGATTTTGAGAACCCATGGTTTCCAATGGATCTTTTCGAAAAAGTTTTTAAACTCGGTTTATTCGACCGAGCTCTGATACCACTTGTTGGAAACCAACAAGCGGGTAAAAATACCTTCTAGAGCGGGGGTGAATAGAAGTATCAAACTACGATATACGATTTTCGTTAAACTATCAAAAACTGTTCAATTTTAGCCAATTTACACTAACTTAATCGATTAACCTGAGATTTAATCGATTAAGCCTGAAAGCTTGAATTTACTTAATCGATTACTAATCGATTAAACACTGTAAAAAGACAGAAAATCCAGAATTCAAACAAGATCGATTTGCAACCAAAAATCAATGAATCAATATACGAATATACAGAAAATCAATTAACAATCAATTAATGAATTAATGAAGAATGCTTAATTGAAATTCCCAAATAATATCTAAGATTGATTTTAGGTTTGGTTGATTTTAGAATCGAATTAATATGAAAAAGCTCAAAATCAAGAACACGTGATTTTAGCCTGGTTCACTCTTAATCAAGAGCTACATCCAGTCCACCCTCTCTGGTTTGGGTGATTTGCTGCACTATGAACAATTGAATGAGATTACAAGAATGTGTTAAGATCCTCTCAATTCTCTTGATCCTAACCCTTGTTGATGATGTACCAAATCAATCAACGTCTACCCAATTCTTGTACAACGATTCCAATTGTTCCTTGTCGATTGAATCACGATCAATCTTCTTGTGAGCTTCGAATGATTCCAAAATCACTAAGGGACTTGCTCCAACCCTCGTCTTCGCTTTGTTTTCCAAAGAAAACTGTTCTTTGTTGAATCTTCAAAGAAGTAACCTCAATGCTACGAATTGATTCAACGCAATGAAAGCTCAAACTCTAAGAATCATCAATTTGAAAAGTAAAAGAAGAATGAATGTTTCACAAATTGAGATTCAGAATTAACAATGATAGAGTAATAATGTTTTAAAGAATAATGCTCAAGAATGTTGTGAAAACTGTGTGAAATAAGCTCTGTGAAAATTTAGAATTCGTAACCTTTCAAAAGTTGTGAATGAAGCCTTTTAATATTCAGTTTTAACAGACTTTAATCGATTAAACGATTTTCTTAATCGATTACTAATCGATTAACCAATTACTTAATCGATTAAGATCTGTACAAAACTGATAAAAATAATTTCAATAAAACTTCAATTTTCACCTAATAAATTTTGAAAGTTCTTGAGCAATTTTTTTTTAACACTCTATCAATGCAATCTCAATTGTTAAACATTAAACATTACTCTTTTATTTTTAATTGAGAT
Organism: Crotalaria pallida; assembly: GCA_037953625.1. Lineage (NCBI taxonomy): Eukaryota > Viridiplantae > Streptophyta > Magnoliopsida > Fabales > Fabaceae > Crotalaria > Crotalaria pallida. The sequence goes on from CM075651.1 coordinate 53,192,750, forward strand.
TATAAACTAATCTACCACCCACTCTCATAAAATAATAAAACAATTACAATACGATAAGAATGAATGAAATAGAAAAGTAAAGTCCTTAAATCATTTGTTGTTGTGGTGAACTCAAATCCTTGTTGTCTTCATCAAAACCTTTAAATTGAAAGCATTGCCTTGCCTTAGTTCTTCATGTTACACTACTCCCCCACTTAAAAGGAATTTCGTCCCCGAAATTCTAGTTTACAAAAACAACTCCGGATACTCTTGACGCATCTTTTCCTCTAATTCCCACGTCGCTTCAGATACGTCAGCATTTTCCCATATGACCTTTACTAAAGGTATCTCCTTTCCCCTGAGCTGCTTAACTTCACGATCTTCTGTCTGAACTGGTCTGGTCTCAAAGGTCAGGTTTTCTTTCAAAGTTAGGTCGTCAGGTTGGAGTTTTAGAATAACTGATGGGTCATGCACGTACTTCTTTAATTGTGAAACGTGAAAGACGTTGTGCAAATTGGATAAAGAGGGTGGTAAAGCTAGTTGATAAGCAACAGGACCCACTCTTTTAAGAATTTGGTATGGACCTATACACTTAGGCGAAAGCTTTCGGGTTCTCAAAGCTCTACTGATTCCTTTCATCCGGACTACCCGAAGGAACACATGATCGCCCTCCGAAAACTCTAATGGTTTCCTCCTCTTATCCGCATAACTCTTCTGCCGACTCTGAGCCGCTTTCATCTTTGCTTGAACCATCTTAATCTTCTCAGATGTCTGTTGAATCATTTCCGGTCCAATCATCACATTCTCCCCCACTTGGAACCAACATAGCGGGGTTTGACACTTCCTTCCATACAACGCCTCGAACGGTGTCATTCCAATGCTCGCATGATAGCTGTTGTTGTATGTGAATTCTGCAAGAGGTAACACTTGATCCCAACTTCCTTGTTCTTCAAGTGCACAAGCCCTCAACATATCTTCCAAAGACTGAATCGTTCTCTCCGTCTGGCCATCCGTCTGTGGATGATACGCAGAACTCAATTTCAATCTCGTTCCCATAGCATCATGCAAACTTATCCAGAATTGCGACGAAAATCTGGGATCTCGGTCCGACACAATACTCGAAGGCACTCCGTGAAGATGAACTACCTCCTTGATATAGATCTAGGTAAGCTTGTTCAAAGGATAACGCATATTTATCGGAATAAAATGCGCCGACTTGGTTAATCTATCCACAACCACCCATATTGCATCATGATTTGCTGCTATCCTTGGCAAACCAGACACAAAATCCATTGAGATGCTATCCCACTTCCACTGGGGAATACTCAAGGGTTGCAACTGTCCTCCTGGTTTCTGATGTTCTACCTTAGCTTTTTGACAAATCAAGCACGCCGCCACGTATTCTGCAACATCCTTTTTCAATCCAAACCACCAAAACATCTTCTTCAAGTCCTGATACATTTTGGTTGATCCAGGATGCATACTCATCCGACTCTTTTGGGCTTCATCAAGAATCAGCCTTCTAACTTCCTGATATCTTGGTATGCAAATCCTTGTCCTGAAACGAAGGATTCCATCCTGCCCAATCTTGAAATCAGGTTCCCTTCCTTCTTAGCTTAGTCTCATCTTTTCCATCAATTCTTCGTCCACTCGTTGCAACTCCCGAATTCTTTCCAAGAACTCGTTGGTGATCTGCAACATCCCCAACTTGATACTTGATGGCTCCACTTGTGTCAACAAGCTCAAGTCTCTGAATTCCTCAATCAACGCTGCTTCCTTAACCATCATCGCACTTATGTGGATTGCTTTCCGACTCAAAGCATCTGCAACCACATTTGCTTTACCCGGATGGTAGTGGAGTTTAAAGTCATAATCTTTCAAAAACTCCATCCATCTTCTTTGCCTCATGTTCAACTCTTTCTGGTCGAACAGATATTTCAAACTCTTATGGTCACTAAATACTTGGAATATAGTTCCATAGAGATGATGTCTCCATATCTTTAAGGCAAACACGATTGCAGCCAATTCCAAATCATGTGTCGGGTAATTCACCTCATGGTTCTTCAATTGTCGTGATGCATAAGCCACTACCCTTCCTTCTTGCATCAATACACAGCCCAGTCCTTGCTTAGATGCATCACAGTACACTTCGAAGCTCTTGTGAGGATCAGGTAAGATTAACACAGGAGACGATGTTAACCTTTCCTTTAACTCACGAAAACTAACTTCACACCGATCGTCCCACACGAACGGTTGATCTTTCCGGGTCAACTTGGTCAAAGGCAATGCAATCTTAGAGAATCCCTCTATGAACCGACGATAGTATCCAGCCAGCCCTAAGAAACTTCTCACCTCCGTCACAGTCTTTGGTTGTTCCCAACTTAGCACTGAACTTACTTTCACTGGATCCACCGCAATTCCTTCTTTAGAGATTACATGCCCCAAAAACTTCACTTCATTTAACCAAAACTCACATTTTGTAAGATTGGCATATAATTGCTTCTCCTTCAGAACTTTCAACACAATCCTGAGATGCTCTTCATGCTCTTCCGGATTTTTAGAATAGACCAGAATATCGTCAATAAACACCACCACAAATAAATCTAGGTATGGTCTAAAGATCCGGTTCATATAATCCATGAAAATAGCAAGTGCATTAGTCAATCCGAACGGCATCACAACATATTCATAATGACCGTATCGAGATCGAAATGCAGTCTTGGGTATATCCTCCTCCTTTATCCTGATCTGATGATAACCCGATCTCAAATCAATCTTGGAGAATACTGCAGCTCCCCTAACCTGGTCCATAAGGTCATCAATCCTTGGCAAAGGATACTTATTCTTAATAGTGACCTTATTCAACTGCCTGTAGTCCACACACATTCTCATACTCCCATCTTTCTTCTTTACAAACAGTAATGGAGCTCCCCAAGGCGAAACGCTTGGCCTGATCATCTGCTTCTGCAGCAACTCCTCTATCTGCTTCTTCATTTCTACCATTTCTGGTGGTGCCATGCTATAAGGAGCAATAAAGATGGGACCAGCTCCAGGGACTAAATCTATCCCAAACTCTATTTCTCACTTCGGAGGTAATCCTGGTATCTCTTCAGGAAATACTTCCGGAAATTCTCTCACCACCAGAATCTCTTCTATCAGCATCGACTCTTCTTCCCCAGAAGCTGAGAACAAACACATATAACCCTCTGGTTCAAGGGTCTTATATTGAATTGTCTTTTCCTCACAATTGATGATCACTTGGTTCTTCATCAACCAATCCATACCCAAGATCACATCCAATTGTAACTTAGGAAGACAAACCAAATCTACCTTGGAAAAACGACCAAAAATTTCTACATTACACCCTAAACAGACTTTAGCGGTGAAGATCGGTATTCCCGTAGGGGTATCTATACTAAGATAGCAGGGTGAATCGGAAACAACAAGATTCAGCCTATTCACACATTCAGGAGAAACAAAAGAATGTGTGGCTCCAGAATCAAACATGATTTTGCAAGGTTGATTATTAAGCAGAAAGTTACCTTGCACGAGATTCGGGGTTTGGGTTGCTTCACTACTACTCAGGGTAAATACTCTTCCTTGCACCACAGGCTTGCCCGCAGATCCCTTTGCATCTCCCTTTGCAGATTCTTTGCATTCACGAGCAAAGTGACCTTGCTTCCCACACTTGAAACATCCTCCTGTGGACCAGCAAAACTGACCATGATGATAACGCCTGCACTTCTTGCAATAAGGAGCATTATCGCGAGACTTGTTCTTGTTATCCATCACCGCCTTGCCCTTACCCTTGTTCCTAGAATATGGACCATTATTCCGATGATCAAACTTCTTCTTCCTCTGTGGTCCATAGTTCTGTCCAACCCCTTTCACTTGACTTCCAATCAGCTCAGCCTTGTCATCTTCATACATTCTGCACATATCCACAAGTGCAGGGAAACTCTGAATCCTTTGATAACTGAAGATAGACTTCAGCTCCGGCCTTAGCACACCTTCAAACTTAACACACTTACTCCTTTCATCAAGGTTATTTAAGTAGTAGGGAGAGTACTTCATCAGTTCCTCGAATCTGGCAGTATACTCTCCTACACTCATATCCCCCTGCTTCAATTGCATGAATTCCACTTCCTTCTTTCTCCTCAAATCTTCTGGAAAATATTTATTAAGAAATTTCTCCATAAATACTCCCTAGTTGATTGCCCTTCTTACAAAATTCAGCAATTGGACAGTGTGATCCCACCAGTTTTCAGCTTCCCCATGAAGCATGTAAACTGCATAAGTCACCTTCTGCTCATCAGAGCACTCTAGAGTTCGAAAAATCTTGTTAATCTCATACAACCACTTGTTCGCCTCATCAGGTTTATATCCTCCCTCAAACCTTGGTGGGTTGCACTTTCTGAACTCCGACAGAGTCTTAGCGTCATGATTCACCATGTTACCAGCAGATGGGTTACCAGCTCGCCCTTGAGATGGTTGTTGTCTCTGCTGCTGCTGCATGCCTTCCATCTCGGTCATGATTCATTCTAACATTTCATTAGTAATATTTCTATTTTTGGTTGCCATAGAATGACCTGCACTATGGGCTTTGGGTCACTAAAAAGGTCTTTAAAACATAAATACTACTAACTTACTCAAAACATATTCAATCAACATCGAATATCATACTTAGCTGCATCTTCGGGGCCATGAGGGACAGGACCAATGCTCTGATACCACCAAAGGTGTGACGCTCTCTTTTTAACTTGAAAATAATTAATATTTCCAAATAGTTGAATACTTGCTATCAAAATTAGGACTAGAAAATTTTTCCTTTTTAAGATTAGTACTTGCTCATTCATAAACCCTTTTTAACATAAACCATTTTTGAATTCGGCTTAGTAATATCTTAAATTCGAAAAAGGCTCTCGAGATAACATTTCCTTAATTATAGAAAACATTATTCGTAGTTATTATTAAAACATATCATTTGCCTCTCGAGTTGAATTTGAATATATAAAACATAAACTTATCGCCGAATCCTTTCTTAATTGAAATCAGAGTTCGCGGAAGTAAAAGTAATACTTATGGGGCACTGCTGAGGTAAAGAAAACATCATATATATATAAGTCATAACATAGACCCCATTAGTACAGTCAATAGCAAGTGATAAAAAGTCGAGATAGCAAGTTTTGATGAAACATATACAGACCAGTTGCATAAAATAAAACCTCACCCTAAGACCTCTCAAATATATACAATATATGACAAAATCCAAAAGTAGAAGTCTCAGAGCAGGTCGTCGGTGTCCTCAGCAGCTCCTCAAATCCTCCACAGCTCTATCCCTAGGATCTAGGATCCAAAACATCTACGCTATGCAGGCTCCTACGAACCAGCGGGTCCATCTCTAGCAGAAACAGTCGGCTCAACATGCACCTCCTCCTCGCTCTCATCCTCCACAGGGTCCTCCTCGACCTCGCCCGACTGTGTAGAGACCCCACCACTGGGTCTAGGATCTGCAGAAGCAGTCCTATCATAGCCAGTCGGACCAGGGGAAGGAGTCTCCTCAGTGACAACTCAATGGGAGGAAGGATGGGAACGAGTGGCAGCTCTAAAACGAAAACTATGAAAACGACGCATAGGTCGAGCCAGGGGTGGTCCTCTATATGTATAAAAAGGTGGAACATGCATAGTATAGACTAATGGGATCCTAAATCGACGAGGTCGCACTCGCACTAGAGGGTTAGGGTGGTAGAGAGTGATCTCAACCTCCCCCTCAAAAGTGGCGCGGTGCTCCTCATACGTCCATATGCCACCAGGGATAGGGCGTATCTCGATGCAACCTAGGTATCTGGCCATCACCTAAACAGGGCACAGGGAGTAAATATACACATATACATAACATATACATAATTGATAAAGACTAAAATTACAATCACAATTATATCATGGACAGATAATAATGCAAATACATATGAGCACACCAGTTTTCAACATTATACTCTTATAATGCAAGTGGCATGATGTATGATTTTCTATCCACAACTGAGGCCTCTAAAAGTCCATCTAGGACGTCCATCCAATACACCCTTGTGTTCCCGGAACACCGACATTCATTCCCAGAACGTAATGCCGAACCATACTTGGAAAATAAGCATCACTCCCGGAGTGTGCACCACGTTCCCAGAACGCATACGTTCCCAGAACGCATCAAAACCAGGTCCCGGACACTGGCCACATATCTATAATGTGTCATCAAGTAGGTTATAATTTGGTACTCCCGGAGTACCCTCCTCATATTCCCAGAATATGATAAACGTTCCTACCAACCAGACTTCCAGTCTATATGGATGCACAAATATCGGGGTTGGTTTTATCTTTGCATTAATTATGTGATTTAGAAAATATTCCAATTTTCCCTTTTGAATGATTTATTTGAGGCATACTCTTTGGCACATAATTCTCCTTTGAATTTTCTCAAAATATGCCTTTAAGCTTAGATGAGGAAAAATACAACCAATGGTATTCAAAAACTTAACTTTTTATTTTTCAGATTCAGGTACTAACCGGTTACAGTTACAGGCTAACCGGTTAAAATTACAGACATGAACTGTTTACCATTGTAATTCAGGAAAACCATTTTTCTTGAATTCTCTACCCAATCCATAAATCAATTTAACATTATTTTATGCCTCAAAAACCACTGTTTTATCATTCAAAAGGTCTAAATCACATCTCATTCTCCAATGAACATAATTTCCTCTTGAAATTATCTCATTAACTTAAGGCATTAACTCTACTCTTCCAAATCTGAACCATGACATTATAACAACTCATGTTCAGGTCATGTATAATGAAATTAAAGCATAGATTTGAGCATAAACTACTAAGATTTCAGGACTAATTTTATAAACTCATTTTTCTTTGCAATTCTGCAGTGTCTAACCGGTTACGAATATCGAGTAACCGGTTAGATTATGCAGTCAGTCCACTAAAACCAGAGGTTTGACAATTCATTTTCTTCTTTTCTCAAATCTAACCCAATTTCAACATTCACAAAGTTCATATGCCTTAAGATAAACATGATCATACCCAGAAACACATTTAGTTTGCATGCATCATGTAACACCCCGCATTTTTCCCATACGTGCGTAAACGATTTCGTCGAAATAAACCTCAAAGTTTTGGTGATATAAAATAATTTTTAGAAAAGTATTTTATGTGAGAAAGAAATGAAATGGTGATTTTCAAGGAATTTTATTAAATAAATTGTTTTTATAAAAGAGAAGTGAATGGTTGTATTAAGTTGTGATTTTTCAAAAAAGTGATTTTTATTTGAGATAAAGTTTTGATCTGTTAACTTTAAAAATTCGTAACTTTTTAACCGTAATTCGGATTTTCATGAACTTTATATCAAAACGATCGTCTTGAAACGCAAATTTTAAAAATATAATTTTCAGATTTTTCTGCGTTGTTTTACAGAAATTTATTTTCAGAACAGCGAAATACAAGTTTAAAGAATTGTGTTTTTAAGAAAATGAATTTAATGATTTGGGCTTGAAATTTTTATGTGAAATGTGTTTGATTCAATGTGTGTGTACTGTGTGATGCATGAAATTAATTGTGTGAATGTGATTTGTGAATTGATTGCATTATGGTATGAATTAATAATTAGGAAGTTTAAGTAAATAAGATTAAGAAAATAAAATGTGAAGTATGTATGTGTGTATGTGTGTGCTACGGTATGAGTATGTATGTGTGTATATACGTGTATGTATGTATGTTAGGAGTAGAATTTCCTAGAAGCTTAAGGAGTAAGTCAAGCCATAACCAAATGAACCAAACTTAGTTAGAATCAAACTAAACTATGTTAGAAACCCTAACTAGTTTTAAGCCTAAGGTGACCCCTAGTGACATAGCCCACTCCACCTTGTCTCCTTGACTTTGGAGACCTTAGCCATGCAAACTTTTGGAAGGCCAAAAACGCCCTTTCCCTTATGTTATAGCCAAACCAACCATCAAGGGCACAAGAGGGAAAATAAATTTGCCTTTATATAGAATTTGCCTAAGTTCATTTCTCCTATTTTCCATTCCATTTCTTCTTCCACCGTACCAACACAAAGACTACTTCTAAGAGCCCATTTTACTCTTAGAAAGAAAAGAAAAGAAATAGAGAGAAAGGAGGGAGTATGGCTGAGAGCCATAGGAGAGGAGGAAGAAGGAGATTCAAGTTTGAACCAAGCCTTACCTTTGTAGATCAAGGATGTTAGAAGTTAGAGAACCCATCCTCATCTTGGTAGGCGACTTGAAGATCAAGAGAAGATTTTGTAATAGTTTAGTCCTCCTTTTTAGTTCATAGATCTTTATTTCTTTCTTCCTGCATGTTTAATTTTTTTAGTTTAAGTGTTGTTATTCTTTTGATCTTGGACTTTAAGGACTCTAATTAATTTGTAATATGTGATCTTTATGCTTTATGTTTCGGTTGAGGATTTTCTTGCTTGATCTAGTATTTTTCTAATTAAAATCTTAAAGATCTAAAGAATGGCTAATGATTTTTGTGAAAACTAAAATGAATCTCTTCGCATGTCTATGTTTCTTGCTTTAAACCGTGAATCATATGTGTTTATGTGATGATTTGGTGAATAAATCCATGATCTAAGTTATTTATTAATAAAGTGGAATTTTGGTTCTTAGATCTTGATCTATGTGTATGTTTGTGATTATGTGACAAGAAAATGTATGATCTAAACTTATTTTGTAAAAAGATTTATGTTTTGGTCTTTCATGTTAATTTTATGCTTATCTTAATTGATTTAAATAAATACATGTAATTGTCTTTGTTTGATGCATGAAGAATTAAGATTCTTGGCTTGCATGATTAATTATAAAGGGAAGATCATGTTTTTCTTTTTATGTGTGAATCGGTTTTTGAGAAAGGAATTAAAGAAACTAAGTCTTAAAATGATTTTCAAGTTCAAACATGTTTGACCTAAGTATTTGATTATGTGCATGTTTTATTTTTTTTAGAAGGCCATTCGGCCATGCTTGATTAAATGATTATTTTTGTATGATTTGATCTAGTATTAAAATTTTGTGTGTGTTATATTTTTGTAGAGGCCATTCGGCCATGTCTAATAAAACTAGGATCTTTACTTTTTATTTTGTGAAAAGTGGATGCATGTTTGTTTTAGAATTAGATCTAGTGATTTTATGAACATGCATGTTATTTTCATGAAAATAAAAGTAAATCTTTATTTTGACTTAAGAAAAGTTATAATTTTAAGTTTATTTTTATGCATGTTTGAAAAAGGATTTTTGTTTTAAATATATTGATGCATGTTGATGTGATGTTGTGATTTTTGTGTGTGAATGGGAAAACCTTGTCTCCTTGCATGTTGCCTTTAAGCCATCCTAGGAGTGAGTAGGAAACTATGTGTCTTTCATGTAGGTTGCATGCATGAAATAATTAAATGTGTGTGAATAATTGAGATAGTTGTGACTCTAATTGTTGCTTTGATGTTGTCTTAAAAATGAAATTTAATTTGTTGATTTTCTTTGCTGGATGCTCACGGTTTTGGTTCTAGAATAAGGAAAATGATTTCATGAGTTTATGTCTTTATTTGTACACTAAATCTTTGCACTGTTATGCATGTATAATTCGGTTAATGTATGGTTGGAAAATTGTTTTCATGAAATTATGTGTGTTTATGGCGATATTCCTAAATGTGTAAGTGATATGTGTTTACTTGGTGATTTTAGAAATAAATAAGTTAATCTGGTAAAAAGGAATTTTTGTAATGTTGATTTAATGATTTTTAGTTTTAAAATTAATTTGTAATTAGAAAATAATGACTATGTGTGATTCGGTTTTTGTTAAATTAATTAAAGGATGACTTCTAAATTATTTTCTTAAGTGTAACTAAATTAAGATTAAAATTTAATTACTAGTTTTGAAAAATTGAAAACGTGACTCCTGCGTTATGTGTATTTGTGAATGCTTTGAGTGCCTTAAAACTTGCATATACTGCTTGTGTGCTAACTGAATGTGATGAATGGAAATTGTTTTAGAATTCTGTTTGTGAATCTTGTGTGTGAAAAGTATATGTTTGAAATTCAAAGAAATAGTTTTATTTAAAGAGTATGATCTAAATAACTTAAATTAATTTGATATTTTTAAATAATATCCTTTGATCAGTGTTTGATTTTGATTTGGTTTAATTCCTAGAGTCTTGAATTTGTTTAAAGGTTCATGAAAATGGTTTTATAAATGAAGTGTTTTTGAATTAAGAGAGAGATGAATTTTTTTTAATAAGAAGATTATTTCTAATGGTTTCAAAGTTTTCTTGAAAATCTTTTAATTTGAAATCCGATTTGGTTTTGGAATCTTTGGAAATTGGTAATGCATTTTAAAGAAAAGAATTATTCCAAAGAATTTTCAAAAACGAGAATTAATAATTTATCGAAAACGTTCTAACGCACGGGGAAAAATGTTCTAGTTCGGGTGTTCCATCGGACGCGAGGAAAACGTGGCAAGGCTATCGACTGGGAACCTTGGAAAGCTTGCGGATGATTCGTCATCCAGGTGAGTGAGAGTGCGGTGATCCCGCAACGTGGTTGCTCGCAATCCGAACAGATGGATTGTGATTATACTGCGAATTAGGCAATAGAAATCTGTGTGCTAAATGTTTACTTGTTTTAATTATATGCTAAATGTTTATTGGTTGTGCATATTTAATTCGGTTTGGAATTGTTTGATGATGTCTGAATAGAGAAACCGTAATAAAAAAACCGTGGAAGTGATGACATGAGATTGAAAAGAGAAAAGAGAATGAGAATGAGAAACATGAGTATAATTAAGTGAAAGATGAGCGATAAGTAAGATGAAAGAGAAGGATGTTGGAATGATTGAGAAAAAGAACGTTTGATGCGAGTGGAATGTAAAAGAGATAAAGCAAAAAAGAAAGTGAAAGTTGAGTGAGAAGGAATGAAACATCTGATGAGGCGAGCGGAAGCGTGGTTGTGAAAATGTAATGTGGTTGGAAGTGAGATGTGATTCCTCGTTCATATTTTTGGGAAGAAGCTTAGTGTTGAGTTGAGCTTGCTCCTCCATTAACACTCACCCAAAAATGTGATTTTTGAAAAATGTTTTGAAAAGAGGTTTTAGAAAAGCTTTTGTGAAAATGATGTTTTTGTAAAAAAATTTTTGGAGACATTATTTTCGAAAAAGTTTTGCGAAAGATGTTTTGCGAAAGACGAGGAAAATATGTTGATGATGTTGAGGAGAATGATGCTGAGAAGAGCTGATGAGAATGTTGAGAATGAGATGAAAGTGATGTGAGGCCGAGGGCCATTGAGATTTTAGGGGGAAAAATTGCGTTTAGTGGTCGGGCTTCGTTGAAGGGATGCACCAAGGACGAGCCGACTGTTAGGATTAAGCTGTTTAATTAAAACTCGAAAACTTTAAAAGACTCTAAAAGACATTGATATACGAGGTGAGGCATGAGTGTCGTACGAAGTAGTGGAGAGGAAGGTACCCCAGATATCAAGGATATTCGGGTTGTGAATGCAATAGGGTAAGCTAGGGCGGTAAAACGCCATGAGGCTTTGAGTACTATTCTGGGCAGAATGAATCCCACATGTGGCGTACTAACGTGGTAGGGACTGGGTCTAATGCCGTGGTAAGTTCTGCACCCGGGACCGGAATAGTGCTGTCACCCCTATGGCATTTCAGGAACAGTGAGAGGGACTGGAACGGGGCATTTGTGATTGCCGCTGAGAGCGCGCATTGATATGATATTTGAATTGATATGACTTGAGGCAGGGCCTCCTGTTCTGGGACCATTTGTTGTGTGACAGCTGTCGTGCCCGCGTGGTAAAGGTCCTGTACTCCTGTTTGCTTCCGACTAGGTTGGGTGGTTGACCGAGGAGATGTAGACGTGTGCGAGCTCAATGATGTTTCCCCCTCATCATTGATGCTAACCGAAATAATAAAACTAAATAGACAAAGTTATTTCAAAGTGAAGTGCATCAAAATATCAAGTAAGAATTTTAAGATAAATACAAGAAGGAATTCCTGGATTAAGAGATAAGTGCGGAAATTGTGATGGAAGAAGGATTGAGAAAGTTATGAAAGTTCACGAAAAGAATTCTGAGGATGTGGTTATAAAGCGTGAATGAATTAAATGGTTAAGAATAATGCTACTGATGTGCTTAGAATAGTATGATATGTTTTGAATTATGTGATTCATATATGCTACGTGTACTACATGTTGATGATGTTGTAGTTATGTCGTTTTATTATATTCTCTGTCTACTTTTATACCCGAGACCGTATGGTCAACCCGTTGGTGTTCGGAACATTGACTCTCTCCTACCGTGTTGTCGTATTTGCAATTGCTGATATTGCAACCGGTAGATGGCGTAGTGCCAGGAAAGGCAAGTACCCGATGACTCTCTAAGTGAGACTCCTGAGATGATTGGAGGCGACAACTCCGCTGGTGGATCGAGAGTGTGGGCTGCCAAGATGCGAAGATAAAGAGATAATTTTGATGTGCATGACTAGAAGTTAGGCAATCCCCTCAGAGCTTGTACTCCATTATAAGTGCTTAATACCTAGCTCTATCATGCTGTAACCCGGCAACTGTTTTATGCAACACTGATGATTTGGAAATAATTAAACGGGCCAAGTTTTAAATAATGTTTGAAAATGAGTTTCAAAGTGCGGTGTTCTGAGACATCTCGGTTTGGAACTTGAAAGAGTTGTGCAACATGAGAACATGAGTTTTAATTGTATAATGTTTTAAAATCTGAATGTTCTCATCTTGTGTGACGCACACTTGTAAAAAAAATGGCCCTAATTTTCACTACTTTGTGTTTAAGTTTTCATGTTGCAGAATCGGGGTGTTACAGAAATGGTATCAGAGCGGAGGTTGAACTAAGTAACTTTACGTGTGGGCTTACATACTCTGCTATGTGTCTCTATGTGTGCATTAATAGTAGGATTGCGATAGATGAGAATAGGAACGCTAAGAGTGTGCCGACGCTTTTCTGGAATGTGTCAGTTTTCGTCTACAGTGGAGATGAGAAGCAGAGATCAGTAACGTCATGAGATGTTGATACGTGATTCGGGTCTTCTTTCGTTGAAGTCTTCCTTGATAAAAACCCTTTTTGTTTGAGATAACCCCTGAACTTTTGACATGAGACTTTGTTATGTAACTAGAACCTTTTTGTTCTTGGTTGAAACTTTTCGTGCGAAAACCCTATGCGTGCCAAATCTCTTTGGCATGACATTTGAAAAAGCTTTTTCTGAAATTCCTAGTCCCAGTTTTTGACAAAGCCTTGGTTGTTGCTAAACCCAAAGCTTCTTTTGATCTTTGATCAGACAAATATCTGTTCCTAAAATATTTGGACCCTAACACCCTATCTCGGTCAAGCAGATAGTTCTAGAATAGAGAGTTAGTGTGAAGTGGTGATAGTATGGACGAAGGAAATATGAGTCTTGGAGGAAATAGAGGTATCCTTGGAGTCTTAGATGAGTAGTGAGTTATGTAAAGTGGTTAGGTCTAAGAGTTGTGATGTCGAATTGGGTTAGATGGTGATGAGATGAGGAAGAAATTAAGGTAATAATTAGTGTTTTGAAGTCATAAGTGTTTGAGTTGAGTTGGTAAATGGTTGGATAGAGGTGAATAAGTTATGATATGGTACAGTTGAGTTGGTAAGATGGTGAAAATTATGGTTAGAGTCTTTAAGTGATTGACCCAAGGTTAGGTAAAAAGTTTGGATTTGATGTGGTGATGGATGATAGGTCTCTTAATTGAGGAATTTTGATGGTTTATAATAGGAGGAAAATCGTGGAAAATGGAAAAAGGTTTAGAATTTTCTAAGTTATGTGATTAAGTATTGGAAATAAGAAGTGGGAGAGTGCATGTTTCGTGAGGATTAGTGGTTGATAGGGCAGAAGGTAGATAAAATAGAGGCTATAGGAGTCTAATAAGGACCAGTATTTGGAGGGAAGTAAGGTAATGAGAGGATAGATTGAAGTTAAGTGATGGGAAATTTTGTAAGATTGATCAAAAAGTGGTGGAGATAAGAGTATTTAGAGGTTAAATCTATAAAAAGGGGTGTGGAATAGAGCAGTATGAGTCATCTAAGTTGGGGAGTCGTCGGAAAGTGTGAGGTTTCGAGGAGTAGTTTGTTTAGGCTTGAATAGATAAGCATGATATAACACTGACTGTAGGAGCGTCTTGACCCCAAATATCCGTAATCCTGTTATCCTTGAACATTATTTTGATGCCTTTGAACCCCTCATTCCTTTGTTGTCCATGAAACTGTATTGTTTCTACCCCACCATATTTGTTATTGAAAGTCCTTTGAGAGGTTACTTTTGCAAGTAATCCTTCTGAATTGCTCTTAAGAACGATGAATAGACGGTACATGTTCGAAGATGCAATGATTACGACAGTTCTAAATGGAAAGAATCTCTTCACGAAGCTATGCGTCCACAGATCAGACAGACTCTACACGGCATTTCTCGAGGACGAGAAATCTTCAAGTTGGGGAGAATGTAACACCCCGCATTTTTCCCATACGTGCGTAAACGATTTCGTCGAAATAAACCTCAAAGTTTTGGGGATATAAGAAAATTTTTAGAAAAGTATTTTATGTGAGAAAGAAATGAAATGGTGATTTTCAAGGAATTTTATTAAATAAATTGTTTTTATAAAAGAGAAGTGAATGGTTGTATTAAGTTGTGATTTTACAAAAAAGTGATTTTTATTTGAGATAAAGTTTTGATCTGTTAACTTTAAAAATTCGTAACTTTTTAAACGTAATTCGGATTTTCATGAATTTTATATCAAAACGATCGTCTTGAAACGCAGATTTTAAAAATATAATTTTCAGATTTTTCTGGGTTGTTTTACAGAAATTTATTTTCAGAACAGCGAAATACGAGTTTAAAGAATTGTGTTTTTAAGAAAATGAATTTAATGATTTGGGCTTGAAATTTTTATGTGAAATGTGTTTGATTCAATGTGTGTGTACTGTGTGATGCATGAAATTAATTGTGTGAATGTGATTTGTGAATTGATTGCATTATGGTATGAATTAATAATTAGGAAGTTTATGTAAATAAGATTAAGAAAATAAAATGTGAAGTATGTATGTGTGTATGTGTGTGCTACGGTATGAGTATGTATGTGTGTATATACGTGTATGTATGTATGTTAGGAGTAGAATTTCCTAGAAGCTTAAGGAGTAAGTCAAGCCATAACCAAATGAACCAAACTTAGTTAGAATCAAACTAAACTAAGTTAGAAACCCTAACTAGTTTTAAGCCTAAGGTGACCCCTAGTGACATAGCCCACTCCACCTTGTCTCCTTGACTTTGGAGACCTTAGCCATGCAAACTTTTGGAAGCCCAAAAACGCCCTTTCCCTTATGTTATAGCCGAACCAACCATCAAGGGCACAAGAGGGAAAATAAATTTGCCTTTATATAGAATTTGCCTTAGTTCATTTCTCCTATTTTCCATTCCATTTCTTCTTCCACCGTACCAACACAAAGACTACTTCTAAGAGCCCATTTTACTCTTAGAAAGAAAAGAAAAGAAATAGAGAGAAAGGAGGGAGTATGGCCGAGAGCCATAGGAGAGGAGGAAGAAGGAGATTCAAGTTTGAACCAAGCCTTACCTTTGTAGATCAAGGATGTTAGAAGTTAGAGAACCCATCCTCATCTTGGTAGGCGACTTGAAGATCAAGAGAAGATTTTGTAATAGTTTAGTCCTCCTTTTTAGTTCATAGATCTTTATTTCTTTCTTCCTGCATGTTTAATTTTTTTAGTTTAAGTGTTGTTATTCTTTTGATCTTGGACTTTAAGGACTCTAATTAATTTGTAATATGTGATCTTTATGCTTTATGTTTCGGTTGAGGATTTTCTTGCTTGATCTAGTATTTTTCTAATTAAAATCTTAAAGATCTAAAGAATGGCTAATGATTTTTGTGAAAACTAAAATGAATCTCTTCGCATGTCTATGTTTCTTGCTTTAAACCGTGAATCATATGTGTTTATGTGATGATTTGGTGAATAAATCCATGATCTAAGTTATTTATTAATAAAGTGGAATTTTGGTTCTTAGATCTTGATCTATGTGTATGTTTGTGATTATGTGACAAGAAAATGTATGATCTAAACTTATTTTGTAAAAAGATTTATGTTTTGGTCTTTCATGTTAATTTTATGCTTATCTTAATTGATTTAAATAAATACATGTAATTGTCTTTGTTTGATGCATGAAGAATTAAGATTCTTGGCTTGCATGATTAATTATAAAGGGAAGATCATGTTTTTCTTTTTATGTGTGAATCGGTTTTTGAGAAAGGAATTAAAGAAACTAAGTCTTAAAATGATTTTCAAGTTCAAACATGTTTGACCTAAGTATTTGATTATGTGCATGTTTTATTTTTTTTAGAAGGCCATTCGGCCATGCTTGATTAAATGATTATTTTTGTATGATTTGATCTAGTATTAAAATTTTGTGTGTGTTATATTTTTGTAGAGGCCATTCGGCCATGTCTAATAAAACTAGGATCTTTACTTTTTATTTTGTGAAAAGTGAATGCATGTTTGTTTTAGAATTAGATCTAGTGATTTTATGAACATGCATGTTATTTTCATGAAAATAAAAGTAAATCTTTATTTTGACTTAAGAAAAGTTATAATTTTAAGTTTATTTTTATGCATGTTTGAAAAAGGATTTTTGTTTTAAATATATTGATGCATGTTGATGTGATGTTGTGATTTTTGTGTGTGAATGGGAAAACCTTGTCTCCTTGTGTAACACCCTCGATACCAAATGTAACACCCTCACTTATATTAAAAATTTTTAGGCTTTATTAAAATCGGAGTTTAAAAATTTCGTTTTAGAACTTAACTTTCATTAAAAGGTTTTACGGAAATCCGGCAGAGTTTCCTCTGTTTTCCGGACTTCCCACAATTTTCTTCTAAAAACCTGTCAGTCCAGAAACTTTTAAAAACATAAACAACAACAATTTAATAGTTATATCACATCCTAATGCCCGATGAATACAAAGTTCAGGGCGTAAGACTATTACATATTTTAAATTTACAAAATAGTTGTCCACTCAAAATATAATGTATATGTATATATATATTCACTCCACGTAGTGGAATGAAGATCCTGCCCGGCCAGCACTGGTGTATGCTCCACTTGTGTACCTGAAAAACAATGACAACACAGGGGAAGCATCACACAGAACTTAAAAAGGAGATTTCTAAGCAGATATATACGACACGCCAAAACCATTCAAGCCTATACTATGCTACACAATTCAAGTTCTTCTTTTCTTATTTTACTTCCTAACTGTTTCCCAATTCTTTTCCTTTCTAATTGTTTTCTTTTAGATAAATCCTTAACCTCTAATTATTCTTGTTCCTTATTACTTTCGCTCTTTCCTTTTTATTCCCATTTTCCATTTGTATTTCCAT
Source organism: Crotalaria pallida (assembly GCA_037953625.1). Classification (NCBI taxonomy): domain Eukaryota; kingdom Viridiplantae; phylum Streptophyta; class Magnoliopsida; order Fabales; family Fabaceae; genus Crotalaria; species Crotalaria pallida. Next base: position 53,210,228 of record CM075651.1, read on the forward strand.
TTTAATTCCATTATTCGGTTAATATGCCGGTTACCTTTTCGTTCCTTTAATCTTTTATTGGTGGCAGGGTCTAACGACCTCCTGCCGTTTAAATTATGGTGACAGGGTCTAACGACCTCCCGTCGTTTAAATTATGGTGACAGGGTCTAACAACCTCCCGTCGTTTAAATTATGGTGGCAGGGTCTAACGACCTCCCGCCGTTTAAATTGTGGTGACAGGGTCTAACGACCTCCCTTCGTTTAAATTATGGTGACAGGGTCTAACGACCTCCCGTCGTTTAAATTATGGTGACAGGGTCTAACGACCTCCCGCCTTTTAAATTATGGTGACAGGGTCTAACGACCTCCCGCCTTTTAAATTATGGTGACAGGGTCTAACGACCTCCCGTCGTTTAAATTATCGTGGCAGGGTCTAACGACCTCCCGCCGTTTTACTTTTTATCGTGACAGGGTCTAACGACCTCCTGCCTTTTTACTTTTTCTCGTGACAGGGTCTAACGACCTCCTGCCGTTTTACTTTTTCTCTTGACAGGGTCTAACGACCTCCCGCCGTTTAAATTATGGTGACAGGGTCTAACGACCTCCTGTCGTTTAAATTATGGTGGCAGGGTCTAACGACCTCCCTCCGTTTAAATTGTGGTGACAGGGTCTAACGACCTCCCGTCGTTTTATATTATGGTGACAGGGTCTAACGACCTCCTGCCATTTTAATTCTTTCTCTGCTCTCTATCTTCTTTTATTTTAAGTATATTCTCTTCTCTTTACTTTTAATTCATTAGTTCTCTTTAATTCTTTTAATTTCCTAACTCTTCCTTATCCTCTATTATCGTCTCACTTCTCTCAATCCTTCCCTTAACGACTTATTATTATTTCTTTGCCATCTTATACTTAAGTACTTTTCGTTACTAATTATTCTCATGCTAGCTCTTAGTTATTTACCTTTTCTTTTTCTTTTCTTTTTCTTCTTCTCTTCCTTTGTTTCTTTTTCCTACATCACTCATATATAATAATACCTATCTCATGCATTTAAAACCAATTATATTATTTCTTTTTCCGTTAACTCTCTCTTTCTTATTTTCCGTTTATTTCCTTCCTCTAATGGCTAATTACTCATTCACTCCATTTATTTCTATTAACCTTATTTTATCCTAATTTAGTTCTCAACTCATTCCTACACTTTCTTTATTTAATTCCGGCTCTCCATAGTTAATCTCTAATTTCTTCCCTTTCTTACTTACGCTACTCACTCATTATTATAATTCCGCTTATTTCGTTGCTAATTGTTTCAACTCTTCTTTAACTAAATTTTCTTTCCTAATTATCTTCCTTCATTATTAGCGGGCTACTCGAAGGTTCATTAACAATTACCATTTCCCCCGATCCTAGCGATAGATATAACTACCCAGAAATACACCCCTTAAGGACTGGTAATAAAACCCCTTACCTCAATCGATGACAGTGAGAGGGGTAACCTTAGCCTGACGCTTTACTCTCCGGCTTACGCTCTAGCTCGGCTCCAATTTGATCCCAAGCTTCCACAATATTCGACTCCAAGAACGGCGGGGACAATCGATCTCGATCGCGGTGACGGTGTTGCTCCTCGCTATTTGAGAGCAATCGCGGACGAATCGAGGCCCAAGCTTCAAGCCTCGGAGTACCCAACACAAGCCCGGAGCGAATCACGATCGGTGTCGGCGTCGGTGAGATCCGGTGAGGAGAGAGAAAGCCCTAGAGGAGAGAGAAACATCAAGGGAGGAGGAAAAGAGAAAGGGAACTCAAATCAATAGGGAAAGAGGGGAAGAGAGCTCATGGTGATGATGGTGGTGGGTGGTGGTCCGTGGTGGCGGCTATGGTGTGGTGTGGTGGTGGAGGAAAAGGAGGAGAGAGAGGGAGAAGGAGAGAGAGAGACACTCATGATTGTGATGGTGGGCTTGGCGGTGGCGGCTGGTGGTGGTGGCTGGAGTTGCTGGGGTGCTTGGGGGCGGCTGGAAGGAGGTGGGTGAAGGGGAGAGGGTTTGGGGCGGACGGTGCTGGGGAAGGAGGGCCTGGCGCGCCATTTTATGGACCAGATGCGGTCCAGGTCGCACCCGCGCGCCTGGGCGCGGTGCCTGGTGCGCCCGCGCGTGCCACACGCGCATCTGATGCGCCATCAGATATCCTGCGCGCGCCTGGGCGAGTCGTGCATGCGCCTGGGCGAATTTTTCATGGGTTTGGTGCACCTGATGCACACCGGTGCGCCTGGGCGTGCACCGGTGCGCCTGGGCGTGCACCAGTGGTTCCTGACTTCGATTCGTCATAACTTTTTTGTTAACCGTCGGATCGAGCCCAAATTTTTAGGCAAGCTTCTTAACCCCCTAAACTTCACATCCAACGGTGGAATTTTATTTCTTAGCATCCTATAATAAATTTCTAATTTTCTCTTTTCGGTCGATTTCTAGCATCTAAGACGCCGATTTAACCCCCGATTTCGCTTATATAATTTTGATCGAAGCCATAATTGCTTTCTATACAACCCCTAGTACTTAAAATGACTGCTCACCTTGCTCACAAAATTCGTTAAGCAATTAATCTACCCATTCTTTCCACTTTAATCCCACTAGTTCATTAATTATTGCTTGGAATTAAATTAGGGATGTTACAATTCTCCCCCACTTATTAGAATTTCGTCCCCGAAATTCCGTTCAATTCCTTCAAATGGAGAACCATCCCATGGGTAAGCTTCTGATCACGATTTTCACTTCCCTTCGATTTTTACTTTCCGCTCCATACGTGGTTAGAATCATGCCCATTTCAACGCCTGTCTTCTGGCACTACGTACCATCCCCTTCTACACTGGGTCGTCGGTTTTCTTATTATCAAAGTTCCATCTCCCATTCCTTGGATTGAAATCCTCCCCCACTTAGCATCAACATACCTGAGTAAGTCGAAGGCAGGGAGGAAACTGGGTTGATTCCAAGAATTGATTATCTAGGCTCTTCATACCTACGCATGCGGTTAAATTCTCATACGAGTTAGAAGGGTGGTTCGATCATTTAGTTGGATGTTCTCGGTGGAAATATAGAATAAGAGTGTCTTGAATGGGATTGGTTTGCGAATCACTGTTCATGCGTCTTGGTGAAGATCCTGTAGGATTAAAGTTTAATCGGGCTTTCGACAAAGATAGAATTACTAGGTGGTTTATTCGGACCTCAACTAGATGATTGCAATAATATAGCATGTCAATAGACGCAAAGACCGAGGTGGTCAGTCCCAATCTCGCATTTATCGACTGTACATCACTGCGTTATTGAATGATAGTATTATCTTTTAACAGGTGCAAGAGAAAGGATGACCAATCCTGACCTTACACTCTATTAGAGGACGACACTATCACAAGGTCTTTGGTTAGATTTCTTGTTACGTTCTTATAACTAAGCAAGGTTTTAACACTTATCGACTTCTTCTAGATTACACTACCCACACTTAATCTAGACAAGGACGCTAAAGAAATCAGTTGATGCAGCATTAACATAAAAGAATACCTTGGGATTAGTTTATTCGCTCCCTTCTCCGATACGTCCAGGACAGTTCGCCCCAATGTGTCCCGGTTGTCCGCATATATAGCAGAGGCCCTTGTTCCTGTGCTGCTTCAACAACCGACATAGACGCCTGTGGGGCTTCCCACATAGCGAACATGGTTGCCTGACTTCTGGGGTATCCCCATACAGGGCCACATCTCTTGGCACTACTGCTCTAATGCCCATGTCGGTGTATGGATCTCCTTCCTGAGCCGGCTCCCTGCCTTGGCTAGAACCTTCTTATCCATGTGTTAGCTTGTTCCGCTTCTCAGCTGCACGTTGTTTCCGACTCTTTTCATAAGTACTAGCCATGTTGATCAACTGAGACAGGTCGGCGATGTTTTGATACTCAAAAACCATCTTGATTTCAGAACGAAGTCCGGTTTCGAACTTGATGCACTTGGTCCTTTCATCAGCATCTCTATAACTCCCTTCATATCGGATCAAGTCTTCAAATCTAGCAGCATATTCACCAACGCTCATGTTCCCTTGCACGAGCTGCAGAAAGGTTATCTCCTTCTCTCTACGAACATCCTCAGGAAAGTATTTGCCCAGAAAACGGTTCTTAAACAAATCCCAAGTGATCGCCTGATTGTTCGCCTCCAAACTCCTTCGCATCTGTTGCCACCAGTGTTCTGCTTCACTAGTCAACATGTATTGTGCCAGCAGAACCTTCTGTTCCTCCGGCGGTGCCATGGTATTCAGGATCTTTTCAATCTCTTGCAACCAAAGTTGTGCCCCATCGGGATTGAACCCTCCTTCAAACTTTAGCGGATCATTCTTCCTGAATCGTGCCAACCAATCAATCGCAACTGGAGCTGGGGGTTGAGAATTCATTGCTGCAACTGTTGCTGTTGCTGCTGCTGCGGCTGCTGCTGCTGCGATGCTTTCAGCTTGATTCTGTTGCATGTGTGCTTGATTCTGATTCATTTGAATCAGATTCTCCAATATAGCAGCCATCCGATCATTTTCGGCACGTCGCCCAGCCATACTGTTAGGTCATGGAGGGAACAGCCAGTTAAAGACTGAATACTTAATCAATAACCTAAATATCCTATTCTTAGACTTAGACCCTTACTAAACGAATCAGTTACTCGCTTGGTGAGTAACCATCGGAGATGTGAGTCCACACTCCAAAGGCCGAGAAAAAACTGCTTTGATACCAAAATGTAACACCCTCGATACCAAATGTAACACCCTCACTTATATTAAAAAATTTTAGGCTTTATTAAAATCGGAGTTTAAAAATTTCGTTTTAGAACTTAACTTTCATTAAAAGGTTTTACGGAAATCCGGCAGAGTTTCCTCTGTTTTCCGGACTTCCCAAAATTTTCTTCTAAAAACCTGTCAGTCCAGAAACTTTTAAAAACATAAACAACAACAGTTTAATAGTTGTATCACATCCTAATGCCCGATGAATACAAAGTTCAGGGCGTACAACTATTACATATTTTAAATTTACAAAATAGTTGTCCACTCAAAATATAATGTATATGTATATATATATTCACTCCACGTAGTGGAATGAAGATCCTGCCCGGCCAGCACTGGTGTATGCTCCACTTGTGTACCTGAAAAACAATGACAACACAGGGGAAGCATCACACAGAACTTAAAAAGGAGATTTCTAAGCAGATATATACGACACGCCAAAACCATTCAAGCCTATACTATGCTACACAATTCAAGTTCTTCTTTTCTTATTTTACTTCCTAACTGTTTCCCAATTCTTTTCCTTTCTAATTGTTTTCTTTTAGATAAATCCTTAACCTCTAATTATTCTTGTTCCTTATTACTTTCGCTCTTTCCTTTTTATTCCCATTTTCCATTTGTATTTCCATTTTAATTCCATTATTCGGTTAATATGCCGGTTACCTTTTCGTTCCTTTAATCTTTTATTGGTGGCAGGGTCTAACGACCTCCTGCCGTTTAAATTATGGTGACAGGGTCTAACGACCTCCCGTCGTTTAAATTATGGTGACAGGGTCTAACGACCTCCCGTCGTTTAAATTATGGTGGCAGGGTCTAACGACCTCCCGCCGTTTAAATTGTGGTGACAGGGTCTAACGACCTCCCTTCGTTTAAATTATGGTGACAGGGTCTAACGACCTCCCGTCGTTTAAATTATGGTGACAGGGTCTAACGACCTCCCGCCTTTTAAATTATGGTGACAGGGTCTAACGACCTCCCGCCTTTTAAATTATGGTGACAGGGTCTAACGACCTCCCGTCGTTTAAATTATCGTGGCAGGGTCTAACGACCTCCCGCCGTTTTACTTTTTATCGTGACAGGGTCTAACGACCTCCTGCCTTTTTACTTTTTCTCGTGACAGGGTCTAACGACCTCCTGCCGTTTTACTTTTTCTCTTGACAGGGTCTAACGACCTCCCGCCGTTTAAATTATGGTGACAGGGTCTAACGACCTCCTGTCGTTTAAATTATGGTGGCAGGGTCTAACGACCTCCCTCCGTTTAAATTGTGGTGACAGGGTCTAACGACCTCCCGTCGTTTTATATTATGGTGACAGGGTCTAACGACCTCCTGCCATTTTAATTCTTTCTCTGCTCTCTATCTTCTTTTATTTTAAGTATATTCTCTTCTCTTTACTTTTAATTCATTAGTTCTCTTTAATTCTTTTAATTTCCTAACTCTTCCTTATCCTCTATTATCGTCTCACTTCTCTCAATCCTTCCCTTAACGACTTATTATTATTTCTTTGCCATCTTATACTTAAGTACTTTTCGTTACTAATTATTCTCATGCTAGCTCTTAGTTATTTACCTTTTCTTTTTCTTTTCTTTTTCTTCTTCTCTTCCTTTGTTTCTTTTTCCTACATCACTCATATATAATAATACCTATCTCATGCATTTAAAACCAATTATATTATTTCTTTTTCCGTTAACTCTCTCTTTCTTATTTTCCGTTTATTTCCTTCCTCTAATGGCTAATTACTCATTCACTCCATTTATTTCTATTAACCTTATTTTATCCTAATTTAGTTCTCAACTCATTCCTACACTTTCTTTATTTAATTCCGGCTCTCCATAGTTAATCTCTAATTTCTTCCCTTTCTTACTTACGCTACTCACTCATTATTATAATTCCGCTTATTTCGTTGCTAATTGTTTCAACTCTTCTTTAACTAAATTTTCTTTCCTAATTATCTTCCTTCATTATTAGCGGGCTACTCTAAGGTTCATTAACAATTACCATTCCCCCGGTCCTAGCGATAGATATAACTACCCAGAAATACACCCCTTAAGGACTGGTAATAAAACCCCTTACCTCAATCGATGACAGTGAGAGGGGTAACCTTAGCCTGACGCTTTACTCTCCGGCTTACGCTCTAGCTCGGCTCCAATTTGATCCTAAGCTTCCACAATATTCGACTCCAAGAACGGCGGGGACAATCGATCTCGATCGCGGTGACGGTGTTGCTCCTCGCTATTTGAGAGCAATCGCGGCCGAATCGAGGCCCAAGCTTCAAGCCTCGGAGTACCCAACACAAGCCCGGAGCGAATCACGATCGGTGTCGGCGTCGGTGAGATCCGGTGAGGAGAGAGAAAGCCCTAGAGGAGAGAGAAACATCAAGGGAGGAGGAAAAGAGAAAGGGAACTCAAATCAATAGGGAAAGAGGGGAAGAGAGCTCATGGTGATGATGGTGGTGGGTGGTGGTCCGTGGTGGCGGCTATGGTGTGGTGTGGTGGTGGAGGAAAAGGAGGAGAGGGAGGGAGAAGGAGAGAGAGAGACACTCATGGTGGTGATGGTGGGCTTGGCGGTGGCGGCTGGTGGTGGTGGCTGGAGTTGCTGGGGTGCTTGGGGGTGGCTGGAAGGAGGTGGGTGAAGGGGAGAGGGTTTGGGGCGGACGGTGCTGGGGAAGGAGGGCCTGGCGCGCCATTTTATGGACTAGATGCGGTCCAGGTCGCACCCGCGCGCCACACGCGCATCTGATGCGCCATCAGATATCCTGCGCGCGCCTGGGCGAATCGTGCATGCGCCTGGGCGAATTTTTCACGAGTTTGGTGCACCTGATGCACACCGGTGAGCCTGGGCGTGCACCGGTGCGCCTGGGCGTGCACCAGTGGTTCCTGACTTCGATTCGTCATAACTTTTTCGTTAACCGTCGGATCGAGCCCAAATTTTTAGGCAAGCTTCTGAACCCCCTAAACTTCACATCCAATGGTGGAATTTTATTTCTTATCATCCTATAATAAATTTCTAATTTTCTCTTTTCGGTCGATTTCTAGCATCTAAGACGCCGATTTAACCCCCGATTTCGCTTATATAATTTTGATCGAAGCCATAATTGCTTTCTATACAACCCCTAGTACTTAAAATGACTGCTCACCTTGCTCACAAAATTCGTTAAGCAATTAATCTACCCATTCTTTCCACTTTAATCCCACTAGTTCATTAATTATTGCTTGGAATTAAATTAGGGATGTTACACCTTGCATGTTGCCTTTAAGCCATCCTAGGAGTGAGTAGGAAACTATGTGTCTTTCATGTAGGTTGCATGCATGAAATAATTAAATGTGTGTGAATAATTGAGATAGTTGTGACTCTAATTGTTGCTTTGATGTTGTCTTAAAAATAAAATTTAATTTGTTGATTTTCTTTGCTGGATGCTCACGGTTTTGGTTCTAGAATAAGGAAAATGATTTCATGACTTTATGTCTTTATTTGTACACTAAATCTTTGCACTGTTATTCATGTATAATTCGGTTAATGTATGGTTGGAAAATTGTTTTCATGAAATTATGTGTGGTTATGGCGATATTCCTAAATGTGTAAGTGATATGTGTTTACTTGGTGATTTTAGAAATAAATAAGTTAATCTGGTAAAAAGGAATTTTTGTAATGTTGATTTAATGATTTTTAGTTTTAAAATTAATTTGTAATTGGAAAATAATGACTATGTGTGATTCGGTTTTTGTTAAATTAATTAAAGGATGACTTCTAAATTATTTTCTTAAGTGTAACTAAATTAAGATTAAAATTTAATTACTAGTTTTGAATAATTGAAAATCTGACTCCTGCGTTATGTGTATTTGTGAATGCTTTGAGTGCCTTAAAACTTGCATATACTGCTTGTGTGCTAACTGAATGTGATGAATGGAAATTGTTTTAGAATTCTGTTTGTGAATCTTGTGTGTGAAAAGTATATGTTTGAAATTCGAAGAAATAGTTTTATTTAAAGAGTATGATCTAAATAACTTAAATTAATTTGAGATTTTTAAATAATATCCTTTGATCAGTGTTTGATTTTGATTTGGTTTAATTCCTAGAGTCTTGAATTTGTTTAAAGGTTCAGGAAAATGGTTTTATAAATGAAGTGTTTTTGAATTAAGAGAGAGATGAATTTGTTTTAATAACAAGATTATTTCTAATGGTTTCAAAGTTTTCTTGAAAATATTTTAATTTGAAATCCGATTTGGTTTTGGAATCTTTGGAAATTGGTAATGCATTTTAAAGAAAAGAATTATTCCATAGAATTTTCAAAAACGAGAATTAATAATTTATCGAAAACGTTCTAACGCACGGGGAAAAATGTTCTAGTTCGGGTGTTCCATCGGACGCGAGGAAAACGTGGCAAGGCTATCGACTGGGAACCTTGGAAAGCTTGCGGATGATTCATCATCCAGGTGAGTGAGAGTGCGGTGATCCCGCAACGTGGTTGCTCGCAATCCGAACAGATGGATTGTGATTATACTGCGAATTAGGCAATAGAAATCTGTGTGCTAAATGTTTACATGTTTTAATTATATGCTAAATGTTTATTGGTTGTGCATATTTAATTCGGTTTGGAATTGTTTGATGATGTCTGAATAGAGAAACCGCAATAAAAAAACCGTGGAAGTGATGACATGAGATTGAAAAGAGAAAAGAGAATGAGAATGAGAAACATGAGTATAATTAAGTGAAAGATGAGCGATAAGTAAGATTAAAGAGAAGGATGTTGGAATGATTGAGAAAAAGAACGTTTGATGCGAGTGGAATGTAAAAGAGATAAAGCAAGAAAGAAAGTGAAAGTTGAGTGAGAAGGAATGAAACATCTGATGAGGCGAGCGGAAGCGTGGTTGTGAAAATGTAATGTGGTTGGAAGTGAGATGTGATTCCTCGTTCATGTTTTTGGGAAGAAGCTTAGTGTTGAGTTGAGCTTGCTCCTCCATTAACACTCACCCAAAAATGTGATTTTTGAAAAAGGTTTTGAAAAGAGGTTTTAGAAAAGCTTTTGTGAAAATGATATTTTTGTAAAAGTTTTTTTGGAGACTTTATTTTCGAAAAAGTTTTGCGAAAGATGTTTTGCGAAAGACGAGGAAAATATGTTGATGATGTTGAGGAGAATGATGCTGAGCAAGAGCTGATGAGAATGTTGAGAATGAGATGAAAGTGATGTGAGGCCGAGGGCCATTGAGATTTTAGGGGGAAAAATTGCGTTTAGTGGTCGGGCTTCGTTGAAGGGATGCACCAAGGACGACCCGACTGTTAGGATTAAGCCATTTAAATAAAACTCGAAAACTTTAAAAGACTCTAAAAGACATTGATATACGAGGTGAGGCATGAGTGTCGTATCGAAGTAGTGGAGAGGAAGGTACCCCGGATATCAAGGATATTCGGGTTGTGAATGCTGTAACATCCCGAATTTTTATTCTAATAATAAATAGAATAATAGTAAGATTTGGAAGTGAGGATTATCATAGAAGGGATTTTAAATGATGGATTAGGAGTACTTTGAGTGCCATATAGGAGTCTAGGAGCATTGGCATCGAAAAGCAAATTTAAAGAAGACCCAAACGAGTGTTAAAAATCGATTTTTCGGTGTTATAAACAACCGACGTTAGGAAATTCAAAATAAAAGATTTAGGACTCAAAACACAATTCCCACCGTTGGATATGAAGGTATGATTTTTAGGAAGTTACTCGTCAAATTTGAGCAAGATCCGACGGTGAACGAAGAAGTTATCTCGAATTGAAGCAGGAAGAAAATAGGAGGAAAATAGGAAAATGAATAAATGGGGTACTGGGCAAAACACTGGAGTCTTTTGGAAAAGACTCGAGTGTTTTGGAAAAGACAGGAGTCTTTTGGAAAAGACTGGAGTGTTTTTAAAGAAAACACTCGAGTGTTTTGGAAAACACTCGAGTGTTTTGTGCAGACAGCCTTAAAAACGTATTGTTGGGGCTGAAACCCCATTTCAACCCCTCACTCTCTCTCTAGCCTTTCTCCCTCCTCCGTCCAGCACCACCCAACACCTCCCGCCACCACCGGAGCTCATGGCCGCCACCCCACCTCCTTGTCCTTCCTTCTTCCCATAGATACTCTCTTTCCCTCTCCTCCCTCTGGATCTCTTTCTCTCTCTTCCCTCCTCCCTTCCTCCGGCCACTGCTGCTGCCACCACCACCACCACCACCACCACCGAGAGCCACCTACCTCCGGCCGCCACTGCCACAAACCACCACCGCCTCTCTCTCCCTGCCATAGCCCCTCTCCTCCTCCTCAGATCACCCTTTCCTTCCTCTCTCATGAGAGCAACACCGGCGCCGTTACCGACTCGTGACCGTGCCGGGCTCGTGTCGGGTGCGCCAAAGCTTGGAGCTCTTGCCTAGGTTCAGCCGGGATTATTCTCACCACCGGCGTCGATCCCCGTCGACCCGTTCATCGCCCGGATCGCTAAAGCTTCACGAATCGCCGCTCCCTATTCGGAGTTGAGGTTCTCTCTTTTTACCTTCGTCACCCGAGGTAAGGGGTTTCATTACCAGTCCTTAAGGGGTGTATTTCTGGGTAGTTATATCTATCGCTAGGACCGGGGGAAATGTTAATTGCTAACGAACCTTAGGGTAACCTGCTAATAATGAAGAAAGATAGATGGAGTAAATAGGGGAACCAAATAGTGATGAATAAAAAGGTAAGTAACAGAATAACTAATTAATTAGATTGGTAGGGTGTGGCAAAAGTATAGAAATGGTGAATAGGGAAATAAATTTAGAAATGAACCAATGAGAGAAATTATAGAAATAATTAAGAATTAGAAAAGGGAATTAAAATATAACGACTATACTAACGCTAAGTGGAATTGGACGTAAACTTGAATAATTAGTAAAAGGAAAAAGGAAAAGGAAGAGAAGAAGAAAAAGAAGAGAAAGGGAATAGGGAAGTAATTAAAAGAAATTAAAAGAATTAAGAGAATTAAGGGACTAAAAGTAAAAGGGAAAGGACTAAAACGAGTTAGTAGTGAAAACTAAATGTTAAATGGCACAGGTGGTTGTATTGACCCTGTGGCCAAATAAAAAGGGTAAATGTCGCGGGTGGTTGTATTGACCCTGTGGCCTAATAAAATGGTACTCATCACAGGTGGTTGTATTGACCCTGTGCACGGCGCAGGTGGTTGTATTGACCCTGTGGCCAAGTAATAAAAAGGTAAGGGAATTTTATGTAGATCTCTGTTTGAGGTTACATAAACGAGATGGGTGTGTACAGATCACTGTTTGTGGTTGTATACACGTATGCAGATCACTGTTTGTGGTTGCAAACCCGGTGTGTAGATCTCTGTTTGGGGTTACACACAATAATAAGGGAAAAAGGAAATAAAAATGGAAAAGGGTAAAGGAATTAAAGGGAAGGAATAATGAACAAAATAATGGAAAGGATTTAGGGAAATAAAAAGGGATAATGGAAATGGATAAGGTCGTATTATGTATATGTATATATATATTAGTGGAAAAGGGCAATGAGAATGGTAATAGATAGGAAAAATAAATAATAGAATGGACATTGGAATAGGAAATAAGAAGGTAAACAATGGAATTGATATAGGAATTAGAGGAAATAAATAAGGAGAATAATTATGGAATTGCTAACTATAAATGAATAATGGAAAACGGATAAAGGATGGAAATAAGAGGATGGGAAAGAAAGAAAAAGAAATAGGTTAGTTGGAAAGAGAGTGAAGAGAGAAATCAGGGTGATTAGGAAAAAGGAGTAAAAAGGATAGAGTGAAAATAAAGAAGAACATGAATTAAGTAGTATAGCATAGGCTGGAATGGTCTTGGTGTGTTGTATATATCTGCTTAGAAATCTCTCTTTTAAGTTCTGTGTGATGCTTCCCCTGTGTGGTTAATATTTTTCAGGTACACAAGTGGAGCTTACACCAGTGCTGGCCGAGCAGGATTTTAAGTTCCACTACGTGGAATGTATTTTACATATTTTGAGTGGATAATTAATTAATGTAATTTATAATATGAATTAGTAACTTGCCCTGAAACTTGTACCAATTGGGCATTAGGATTTGTTATGACTTTTAAACTGTTGTTGTTTATGTTTTTAAACAATTCTGGACTGACAGGTTTTTCGAAGAAAATTTTTGGGATGTCCGGAAAACAGAGGAAACTCTGCCGGATTTTCGTAAAACCTTTTAAAGGAATTTAGGTGTTAAAAAGAAATTTTCAAACTCCGATTTTTAATAAAACCTAAAAATTTCTAATAAAAGTGAGAGTGTTACAAATGCAATAGGGTAAGCTAGGGCGGTAAAACGCCATGAGGCTTTGAGTACTATTCTGGGCGGAATGAATCCCACATGTGGCGTACTAACGTGGTAGGGACTGGGTCTAATGCCGTGGTAAGTTCTGCACCCGGGACCGGAATAGTACTGTCACCCCTATGGCATTAATTCCGACTAGGTTGGGTGGTTGACCGAGGAGATGTAGACGTGTGCGAGCTCAATGATGTTTCCCCCTCATCATTGATGCTAACCGAAATAATAAAACTAAATAGACAAAGTTATTTCAAAGTGAAGTGCATCAAAATATCAAGTAAGAATTGTAAGATAAATACAAGAAGGAATTCCTGGATTAAGAGATAAGTGCGGAAATTGTGATGGAAGAAGGATTGAGAAAGTTATGAAAGTTCACCAAAAGAATTCTGAGGATGTGGTTATAAAGCGTGAATGAATTAAATGGTTAAGAATAATGATACTGATGTGCTTAGAATAGTATGATATTTTTTGAATTATGTGATTCATATATGCTACGTGTACTACATGTTGATGATGTTGTAGTTATGTCGTTTTATTATATTCTCTGTCTACTTTTATACCCGAGACCGTATGGTCAACCCGTTGGTGTTCGGAACATTGACTCTCTCCTACCGTGTTGTCGTATTTGCAATTGCTGATATTGCAACCGGTAGATGGCGTAGTGCCAGGAAAGGCAAGTACCCGATGACTCTCTAAGTGAGACTCCTGAGATGATTGGAGGCGACAACTCCGCTGGTGGATCGAGAGTGTGGGCTGCCAAGATGCGAAGATAAAGAGATAATTTTGATGTGCATGACTAGAAGTTAGGCAATCCCCTCAGAGCTTGTACTCCATTGTAAGTGCTTAGTACCTAGCTCTATCATGCTGTAACCCGGCAACTGTTTTATGCAACACTGATGATTTGGAAATAATTAAACGGGCCAAGTTTTAAATAATGTTTGAAAACGAGTTTCAAAGTGCGGTGTCCTGTGACATCTCGGTTTGGAACTTGAAAGGGTTGTGCAACATGAGAACATGAGTTTTAATTGTATAATGTTTTAAAATCTGAATGTTCTCATCTTGTGTGACGCACACTTGTAAAAAAAAATGGCCCTAATTTTCACTACTTTGTGTTTAAGTTTTCATGTTGCCGAATCGGGGTGTTACACATCAAGTTTATGGTTTTAATTTGCACAAAAATCAACACAAACACCATTTAATACCACAAAACTCATAATCAACAATTAGTTTCTGATTTCCAATATTAAATCACTTGCATGCATCAATTTAATTTTGCTCAAACAAAATTGAGCCAGAATTTTGGCCTCCAAGCCTTTGTGCTTAAAAACACATAATGCCCTTTTGAGTTTTGTTAACTCAAATCCTAATTCAATTGATTTTTAGTCTAAATCTAGTATAAGGTAGACTTCTCCCATACCTTAAGACAGAGTTTGATGGAGATTAACACTGGATTTGAAGAAAGACCACAGATTCCCCACAATTTCCCCTAATCTGCTCTCAGCCACGAATTCCATCAACAGGGTCCAAAGACTAGAAATTTTGACATAGAAAATGGCCAAAGAAATTGGGGAAAACAATTAGAGATTGTTCTAGGAAACATGCACTAACGAAGGAAAGAGATTTGAGACTTAATGATGAACTATACTTACCAAAATCAAAGCTGTAATTCAGCTTCCAGAACTAAGAAGAAACAGAGTTCAGTTTCCAACTTGTGGCTTCCAAGATTGATTTCTCCTTCTACACGAAAACTCAACTCACAAAGTGTATACCACTGAAAAGCCCTTGATTCAAGCTTTTCAGAAATGTGTGTTTCGCTCTCTAATACTCAAAGACTGAAACGAATTTCCCAGAATGAAAACGAAACCCTAATTTGCCCTCCTCAACACAGATCAGCAAAACCAACCCCCAACACCTCTGAAAATCCACAATTTATAGACAAATTAGACTTGCATGCTTGGTGACACGTGGTTCTCCACTAGAATTAGGCTGTAATCGTGGCGAATTCGGGATTAATCAAGTGATCACTCATCAAAATCCACTAACCCAGTTTATGGGTTCATCATCTAATCGGTTATAGGGCATTACTAACCGGTTAGATTAGTACAAAATTTAAAAATTAATATTTTTAAATCTTTCCCTCCAAGAACCTATTCAATATTACCTTTAAGTCCTCATTCAGGGACCAAAATGCAATATCCTTATATTTTGCATTTATTTGCCATATAAAAATATTTCAACCTATTTTTATATTTCAGGCTAATTAAATACAAAATATAAACTTGGGAAAATTTCTATAAATTAATAATAAAACTTTTATTATTAATTTCCTATTATTCGGGAGACGAAAATTAGGGGTGTTACAAAAATTAGTTTATAAATCAGTCCTGAAGTCTTACTAATTTTGCTCAAATCTATACTTTAATTTCACTAGAAACAATCTGAAAATGAGTTGATAATACTGTTTTGGTTCAGATTGAAGGGTAAGGGTTAATACCTTAATTTAATGAGATAATTTCAAGAGGAAATTATGCTCTTTTGGAAATAGAATGTGATTTAGACTTTTGAATGATAAACACAGTGTTTTGAGGTATAAAACAATGTTAAAACTTGTTATAGATTGGGTAGAAAATTCAAGAAAAAGGGTTTTTCTGAATTTCAATGGTAAACAGTTCAGGTCTGTAATTCTAACCGGTTAGCCTGAAACTGTAACCGGTTAGTACCTGAATCTGAAAAATAAAAAGTTAAGTATTTGAATACCATTGGTTATGTTTTCCCAATCTAAGTTTAAGGGCATGTTTTTGAGATAATTCAAAGGAGAATTTTGTGCCAAAGATTATGTCTCAAATAAATCATTCAAAAGAGAAATTGGAATATTTCTAAATCACAGTAATTAATGTAAAGATAAAACCAACCTTGATAATTGTGCATCCATATAGAATGGAAGTTTGGTTGGTAGGAACGTTTATCATATTTTGGGAATATGAGGAGGGTACTCCGGGAGTACCAAATTGTAACCTACTTGATAACACATTCTGGGAATGTGGCCAGTGTCCGGGACCTGGTTTTTATGCGTTCTGGGAACGTATGCGTTCTGGGAACGTGGTGCACACTCCGGGAGTGATGCTTATTATCCAAGTATGGTTTGGCATTACGTTCTGGGAATGAATGTCAGTGTTCCGGGAACACAAGGGTGTATTGGATGGATGTCCAAGATGGACTTTTAGAGGCCTCAGTTGTGGATAGAAAATCATACATCATGCCACTTGCATTATCAGAGATATAATGTTGAAAATTGGTGTGCTCATATGTACTTGCATTATTATCTATCCATGATATACTTGTGTTTGTAATTTTAGTCTTTATCAATTATGTATATGTGTATACTTACTCCCTGTGCCCTGTTTTGGTGATGGCCAGATACCTAGCTTGCATCGAGATACGCCCTATCCCTAGTGGCATATGGACGTATGAGGAGCACCGTGCCACTTTTGAGGGGGAGGTGGAGATCACTCTCTACCACCCTAACCCTCTGGTGCGAGTGCGACCTCGTCGATTTAGGATCCCTTTAGTCTATACTATGCATGTTCCACCCTTTTATACATATAGAGGACCACCCTCGGCTCGACCTGTGCGTCGATTTCATAGTTTTCGTTTCAGAGCTGCCACTCGTTCTCATCCTT
Organism: Crotalaria pallida; assembly: GCA_037953625.1. Lineage (NCBI taxonomy): Eukaryota > Viridiplantae > Streptophyta > Magnoliopsida > Fabales > Fabaceae > Crotalaria > Crotalaria pallida. The sequence goes on from CM075651.1 coordinate 53,226,997, forward strand.
CCTCCCATAGAGTTGTCACTGAGGAGACTCCTTCTCCTGGTCCGACTGATTTCGAGAGGACTGCTTCTGCAGATCCTAGACCCGGTGGTGGGGTCTCTACCCAGTCAGGCGAGGTCGAGGAGGACCCCATGGAGGATGAGAGCGAGGAGGAGGTGCATGTCGAGCCGACTATTTCTGTTAGAGGTGGACCCGCTGGTTCATAGGAGCTTGCATAGTGGGGATGTTTTGGAATCCTAGATCCTTGGGATAGAGCTGTGGAGGATCTGAGGAGCTGCTGAGGACATGGATGACCTGCTCTGGGACTTCTATTTTTGGATCATGTGATATATTGTAGATATTTTGAGAGGTCTTAGAGTGAAGTTTATTTTATGCAGCTGGTTTGTATATATTTCACCAAACTTGCTATCTCGACTTTCACTACTTGCTACTGATGATACTTATGGGGTTTATGTTATGTTATGCATATATATTATGTTTTATTTACCTCAGCAGTGCCACACAAGTATTAATTTTACTTCCGCATACTCTGATTTTGATTCAAAAAGGAGCTCAGCGACAAGTTTATATTTTATATATTCGATTAAACTCGAGAAACTAATAATATATTTTAAGAAGGACTACAAAGATGTTTTACTATGTTTATGGAAATAGTATCTCGAGAGTCTTTTCGTACTTAAAGTATTATTAAGCCGAATTCCAATATTTGTGCAGATTAAAAATGTTTATTATCGAGCAAGTACAAATTAAAAAGGAAAAATTTTTCTAGTCCTAATATTTGATAGCAAGTATTTCAATCATTTGGAAATATTAATTATTTTCAAGATGTAAAACGAGAGTGTCACACTAATTCTGAATCATTTGGTTAATGATTAAATAATAATAATCCAAGGGATCTGGACTTAAAAGAAATTGATTAATATAATTATACCGTTTGGATGACGAGACGTTGCCCGGGTGACACGTTATATATTAACCAATTTCCTTTAAGTTTAAAATTTATGCATTCATTCTCGAGTTTGGATGATAGATCGTTTATCATGTTTTGATAACATGAGGAGGGCCTCTGGGAGTGCCAATTGACGGCTCGCTTGATGACACGTTATGGTTGACGACGTGGTCGGCATAGTGAGATGCTGATATGGTTATACCGTTTGGATGATGGGACGTTGCTCGGGTGGCACGTATTTCAAGCATGTCGTGTACATTCTTGGTGAATGTACGAATGTTGTACACCTAGGAGTACAACGCACTATTGAGTGCTGGACGGAGTAAAGGATGGACGTCAGAGAGTGTTATAGAATGATGGAGATAGGCTTGAGAGCTAGGTTCATACATCATGCCACTCATCTAAAATAATATTGATAAATGGAACCAGTATGAGCATCCTACTTGCATTCAATAACTGCTAAATGCTAAATGTGATTGTTGTTTATTGTTGCATAACTATACATTCACATTGTTCACATATTTATACTCTATTGATTATGTGTATAGAATTGCTTACCCCTATGCCCTTGTAGGTGATCTCACGTTACATCGCTTGCATCGAGATCCGGCCACTTCCTAGTGGCATATGGATCTACGAGGACCATCGCGCGGTGTTTGAGGGGGAGATAGAGGTTACCTTCTACCACCCGAACCCGCTGATTCGATTCCGTCCTCGTAGGTTTAGGATTCCCATCATATAAACTATGCACGTACCCCCTTTTTATGCATATCATGGACCACCTCCCACACGACCAGCTCGCTCATATCACAGCTTTCGTTTTCGACCTACCCGCTCACACCCTTTTTCTTCGAGAGTCGTCCGCGAGAAAACTCCCCCTTCTGATCCGAGGAGCCCAGTTAGGGTCACACCATCTCCTGACCCTGTACCTAGTGGTAGGTTACACTCTCCATCGGATGAGATCGAGGAGGATCCTGTGGAGGACGAGAGCGGAGATGAGCCTGTCGTTCATTCTACTGGGAGTCAGTGGAGGGATGATGATCCCTTGATATGTGCATATGGCATATGATGAGGATCAGGGGATCCGATTTGGGGATGTTGTGGAGGAGATATTGCTGCTGCTGTTGATGATGATGATGTTTCTTTCTGCTACCTGGAGACTGCTACTATTTTCACTACTACTACTGTTGCTGCTAGATCTATGTGACCACCTCTAGGGTTCATATTTTTGTGATGTATATATTGTAGATATACTTTTGAGAACTCTAGGGTTATGGTTTTATTTTGATATATATCTTCTGATGGACTTGTATATGGATCTTGGAGATATGACCGTGGGACTATGTACTTTATGACTTACTTACATATATATATATATATGCAAATTATGTTTATCTTATAATTATGCATAGTTCCATTATTTCCGCTTACTCTGATTTAACCTATTTAAAGAGTTCGGTTACGATATAAATAAATGGTATCAGTTCTACAAAAAGAAAGAAAGGATGGCATCGCTTAATTTCTATCATATAAATACGATTTCAAAGTATTGATGCTATCCAGCTTGTGAAAATGTTTTAGAGAATGCCGAATTCAACACATTGTTTAAAATGATATAGATTTTCTTCTCCAAGAATTCCATGCTTTGGTTTGTGCACCCGCCTTGAAAGAGAAATTTTTATTTTCACAATTTCTATATAATAACAAGTCCATATATCTTTCCAAGTAATACTTAATTATTGTAATATTTACTTAAGTAAAGAAGAGGGTGTCACATCCAGCTCCCCCTCAAAGGTGGCTCGGTGCTCCTCGTACATCCATATACCACTAGGGATAGGGCGTATCTCGATGCAGGCTAGGTATTTGGCCATCACCTAAACAGGGCATAGGGAGTAAGTATACACATATACATAATCAATAAAGACTAAAATTACAAACACAAGTATATCATGGATAGACAATTATGCAAGTACATATGAGCATACCAATTTTCAACATTATATCTCTTATAATGCAAGTGGCATGGTGCATGATTTCTATCCACAACTGAGGCCTCTAACATAAGTCCATCTTGGATGTTCATCCAATACACCGTTGTGTTCCCGGAACACTGACATTCGTTCCCAGAACGTAATGCCAAACCATACATGGATAAATAAGCATCACTCCCAGAGTGTGCATCACATTCCCAGAACGCATACGTTCCGAGAACGCATAAAAACCATGTCCCAGACATTGGCCACATTCCCAGAATGTGTCATCAAGTAGGTTACAATTTGGTACTCCCGGAGTACCCTCCTCATATTCCCAGAATATGATAAACGTTTCCTACCAACCCATCTTCCATTCTCTATGCATGAATGCACAATTATTGAGGTTGGTTTTTATCTTTACTTAATTATTGTGATTTAGAAATATTTCAATTTCTCTTTTGAATGATTAATTTGAGGTATAACCTTTGGCACAAAAATTCATTCTTGAATTAAATTGAAAACATGCCATTAGGCTTAGATTGGGAAAAACTTAACCAATGGTATTCACTTTTCACTTAAAAGACTTAACTTTTATTTTTTCATTTTCAGGTGCTAACCGGTTACAGTCTCAGGCTAACCGGTTAGAATTACAGACCTGAACGGGTTAACCATTGAAATTCAGAAAACCCTTTTTCTTGAATTCTCTACCCAATCCATAAACAAGTTTCAACATTGTTTTATACCTCAAACCGACTGTTTTCATCATTCAAAAGTCTAAATCACATTCAAATTCCAAATGAGTACAATTTCCTCTTGAAATTATCTCATTACACTAAGGTATTAACTCTCAATTTCAATCTGAACCAAACAGTATTTATCAACTTATTTTCAGATTGAGTTCAAGTGAAATTAGAGTCTAGATTTGAGTAAAAATGGTAAGAACACAGGACCAATTTCAGAAATTCATTTTCTTTGAAATTTTACAGTATCTAACCGGTTACAAATATCGAATAATCGGTTAGATTATGCAGTCTGCACATTGAAAAATGAGGTTTTGCATACCATTCTTTCCAATACTCAAATCTAACCAATTTCAACGCTCAAAAGAGTTCACATACCTTAAAATAAACATGTTTAACCACAGAAACATATTTCATTTGCATGCATTAAGTTTAAAGTATCAAATTGCATAAAAACCCACATAAACAAAATTTAATACCACAAAAATCATAATAAACATTTCGATTATGATTCAAGCATCAAAATCACTTGCATGAATCAAAACAAAATTGCTCAAAACAGAATTGAGCTATAAATTGGCCTCCAAGCCTTTTAACCTTAAACACATAATGCCCTTTTTGAGTCTTTGTTGACTCAAGCCATAAATCACTTGATTTTAGTCTCAATCTAGTATAAGGTAAACTTCTCCCATACCTCAAAGTCGTGTTTGATGAGTATAATCACTGAGGTTTGAAGAAAATCCACAGACTCCACAGAAATCCTAGGTTCTGCTCTCAGCCACGTTTTCCAGCAACAGGGTTCAAAAACCAGAGAATTTGACATAGAAATTGACCAAAGAAATTAGGGAAAACAATTAGAACTTAATCTAGGTAACATGCACTAAAGAATCGAAGAGATTTGAGGCTTAGGAGTTATCTGTACTTACCAAAATCAAGACTCAAACCCAGCTTCCAGAAACCAGAAAACACACTCTCATCATATGGCTACGAGCATATGGAAATCAATTCAACACATGGCTACAACCATGTAGATACACTCTCATCATATGGCTACGACCATATGGAAATCAATTCAACACATGGCTACAACCATGTAGATACACTCTCAACAATGTTCCATAGTCATTGCGTCCATGTTAAAAACATCATCGTCACATTCACATCATCAGCTCGATCCACGTACTCGGCGCATCAGCATCATCCAGATCCATTGCGTGCTCCATCCCTTAGAGTCTCGCTCTAATCGTCGGGGAATTTCTTATAGTTTTCTAATGTCTTTATTATTCTTACCTTATATCGCGGGATGATGCATTATGCTCATGCAATGACAATATAACAACAATATATCTCAACATAAACAAATATAGCAATCAATCAATACCATGTAATGGTATAGGTCTGAGTCTTCGTATACCGCGATACAAACAAGTACACAATTTATCGGGTATACTACTAGCTACGATAGACCTTTACTTCGACTTTGAGAGAGTACAGAGTGTCCTAGCATACTCACTAGACACCAAAGCGTCTTAGGATAACTTCTCTCTCACCTGGGTTTGCAGTTATCGAATCTACAAGTTCCGAACGATCTGCTCCCTTCCTAGTCTGCCCGACTCCAACTTCTTCCAAGTCCCATAAGATAGACATATGAGTATTAAACTTTATTTAAATATTACTCTTAGAATTATTCTCAACGCAACTTAAGAAAATCCAAACTTTTGTCTTTGTTTAAAAATCAAAGCATCAACTCTTTCACTCAAACTTGTCCAAAATCAAGTACTAACTTTTATACTTTAAAATCATGAGAAATAATCAAATAAATCAATTTAAATAAAACAAGAAATATAACTTAGAAAATTCTGGACAACATCTCGTCTTAGGTTTTAAATTCATTTTCCATTATTCACAATCAACTCGAATCCACAAACAAACCCAGAATCTTGAGAACAATCAATTAAACATTTCGATCAACAAATTCTCAAACTCAAACACTTATAATCAAACTTGGACAGCATGCTATTCAAATGAAACAAGTCATTTAAACACTTCCATAAGCTTCAAGAATTATTCATTCAATTCATGAACCAATTTAGTACTTGAAAACACTTAAGTAAATTCCTCAAACCATAATTTTTCTCAACTTTAACACTTTTAAACAAACATGGGCAGCAAAGAACTTTAAATGAAAATCACATATAAGCATATTAAACTCAAGGAGATTAAGTTTCTCACTCAATCTCCTCAAAACCGAAATATATAAGCTCAAGTTCAAGGTTTAACAAAAATTTTAACTTCACACCCCATCATCATTCATCAAGGTCATGGCATTTGATTCACGAAAATCAAACTTTCATGAAGACCATCCCAAAACCGAATCATGCATGAATTAAGATCACAACCTTAACATAGTTTTATTCATTAAAATTCATTTAAGCCTTAGATCATCACATGCATGCACCTTGATCTAAATAAAAACTTGATTTTTTTAACAAAAACATTATAGATCCGTGACATGCATCCAAGATCAAGACTCAAACAAATTTTTCTATTCACCAAAAAAACTCATAAACTCATAGATCATTGTATGCACATTATCAAAACACAAGAAAGTCTAAACTTCAACAAAACTACCTCAAACCGTGACCAATTCTTAGCTTTTCTCAAAAAATTTCTTAGAACTTTAACTTATCCAAAACAAGTTTCAAATATTCCAAGATCAACATGCACATATCATAAACAAATTAACAAACTTGTAGCCTTTGGTTCTCCAACAAAACCGTGGCCCCTTTTTAACAAAATCACCAAGGAAGATTTGATTTTTAAAAAAACAAGCTTTATGCATGTTAAAATCAAGTCTTGATCCTTTGCAAAACAAGTCATACAAAACCAAAATCAAACTTTTCAAAGAACACTTTAAGAAAATCAAAGGAGAGATGAAAATTTCCAAGAAATCAAGAAGAAAACTCAAGATCATAAGAGAAAACATTTTCTTAGCAAAAACTTCAAGATCAAGCTCAAAGATCAACATGCATGTAAAGGAAATTACTAGATCTAACATAAAAACAAACATGCATCAACACCTTTCAAACAAAATCAAAGTCTTAGAAGAAAAGTGTGAAAACGAAAAAGAATCAAAGAAAAGGGTTTAAAACTTTTAGATCATGAAATAAAATTCTTACTTAATCTAAACTTTTCAAAAATCAAGTCCAATATCTTTGGTTTCTCTCCTCTCTTCACGGTTCATTTATTCTTTCTAAGGTCCATGGTTTTCTCCTTTTCTTCTTCACTATCTTGGCTTGATTTCACTAGATTGTGAAGAGTTTGGGTTGGTTCTTCCTCTCTTACAATTCGGCCACTCTCTTTCTTTCTCTCTCACCAAGAGCTTGATGTAGCTCTTTGGTGTTGTGTTTAGTTTGGAAAAGAAATGAAGGTGATGAAGAGAAGTGTGTTGATCATCCTCTCTTGGCTTCACTCCCCACGGTTTTGAGGGTGTTTGGTGGTGTGTGTTGTTGTTGTTGTTGATGAGAAGAAATGGTGAAGAATGAAGAATGAAGAATGAAACAACTCACTCTCTTCTTCACACGGTTTTGGTCCCTTCTTTATTGTTCTTCATTTTTCTTATTTTCCATCAAGGGCTTGCATGGGTGGCTTCTTTGCAACTACTTGGGGACTAAGTTACAAAACTTGGAGGCCAAGTCTTGCTCTCAAGTCCCTCACGGCTCCCTCCTTCCTTTCCCTTCTTTTTCCTCTCTTATCTCATGCTTTGGTCATCTTGATGATGTCACTAGTTTGACTATAAGGCATGCAACTTGGTGACTAAGCAAAGCTACTTGGTGGCCAAGTAATGCACCTAGGCATTCGGCCATAGGTGATTAGGGTAGGATTAGATTAGCTTAATTAGGTTTAGGGTGATAATTAGGCTCTAATCATGATTAGGGTAGGATTAGGAAAATTAATTTAGGTTTAGTCCACTAATCCTTAGAGATTAGGGTTTAATCAAGGATTAAGGTACTAATCAAAAACTTAATCATAGGTTTAAGGAAAATTAATTCTAGGTTAGCTCATTAACCTTGATAATTTAGGGTTTAAGAGAGTGATTAAGTTCTTAATCAAGAATTAAGAACTCGATTAGGGTTTTATCAAAGATCACGGATGCTAATTAGGGTTTCTAGAGACGATTGGACTTTGATTCTTTGAAACTTGAAATAAAATAATTTTCCATCTTAAAATCATATGCAACAAAGTCTCAATTAAAACTTTAAGCAATCAAACACAAAATCACAACAAATAAATCAAGCATATAAATCCATTATGAAATCAAACTCTTTCAAATCAATTCTTAAATCAATTAGGTTAAAATAATTTTCATGATTTGGGACTTGTAGAAGTGAGTCAAATGGGCAGATGTTACACAATGATGGTGAAGGAAGCAGTTTTGATCGAGGAATTCAGAGACTTGAGCTTGTTGATGCAAGTGGAACCATCAAGCATCAGCTTAGGAATGCTGCAGATCACAAATGAATTCTTGGAAAGAATTCGGAAGTTACAACAAGTAGATGAGGAGTTGATGAAGAAGATGAGATTAGGTTCAGAAGGGAAGGAACCTGATTTCAAGATTGGGTTGGATGGAATCCTTCATTTTAGAACAAGGATTTTCATACCAAAAGATCAGGAGGTTAGGAGGTTGATTCTTGATGAAGCACATAAGAGTCGTGTAACACCCCGATTTGGAAAACTCGAAAACAAACAACTTTAATCACTAAATAATTTATTTAGGAAAAATAGGGTTATTTTTTTTTAAAATATAAAACTCAACGGTCAAGCTTTCCAAAACAAGGTATTACTTTTGAAACCTTTCTCTCAAAAACGTTTGCTGAAGTTTCTAAAACAATTTGATATCGGGAACTTACTTTCAATGTATAAGTAAAACATTTTGAACATTTGGAAAACATATTTGATATGTTTAAAATAGTTTGCCTGTCTGACTATGACAGTGTGACGCTCTCTTTTTAACTTGAAAATAATTAATATTTCCAAATAGTTTACTACTTGCTATCAAAATTAGGAATTGAAAATTTTTCCTTTTTAATATTATTACTTGCTTAATCAAAACCTCTTTTTGGACATAAACCGTTTCATGAATTCGGCATAGTATTATCTTAGATATGAAAAAGACTCTCGAGGAAGCACGCCCTTATTTATAGGAAACCTTAGTAGTTATTATTTAAACATATGATTTGCCTCTAGAGTCAGATTTGAGTATATAATATATATACGTTTCGCCGAATTCTTTATAAACTGAAATCAAAGTTCGCGGAAGAAAAATAGTACTTATGGGGCACTGCTGAGGAAAATAAACATCATATATATATATATAGATCATACCATCAAATTAAACCCCATCAGTACAGTAGCAAGTGATAAAAAGTCGAGATAGCAAGTTTTGATAAGACATATACAGACCAGCTGCACTAAAATAAAAGCTCACTCTAAGACCTCTCAATATATACAATATATAACAAAGTCCAAAAGCAGAAGTCCCAGAGCAAGTCTTCCATGTCCTCAGCAGCTCCTCAGATCCTCCACAGCTCTATCCCTAGGATCTAGGATCCAAAACACCTATGCTATGCAGGCTCCTATGAACCAGCGGGTCCACCTCTAGCAGAAATAGTCGGCTCAACATGCACCTCCTCCTCGCTCTCATCCTCCACAGGGTCCTCCTCGACCTCGCCCGACGGTGTAGAGACCCCACCACTGGGTCTAGGATCCGCAGAAGCAGTCCTATCATACTCGGTCGGACCAGGAGAAGGAGTCTCCTCAGTGACAACTCTATGGGATGAAGGATGGGAACGAGTGGCAGCTCTAAAACGAAAACTATGGAAACGACGCATAGGTCGAGCCGGGGGTGGTCCTCTATAAGTGTAAAAAGGTGGAACATGCATAGTATAGACTAATGGAACCCTAAATCGACGAGGTTGCACCCGCACCAGAGGGTTAGGGTGGTAGAGAGTAATCTCAACCTCCCCCTCAAAGGTGGCACGGTGCTCCTCATACGTCCATATACCGCTAGGGATAGGGCGTATCTCGATGCAGGCTAGGTATCTGGCCATCACCTAAATAGGGCACAGGGAGTAAGTATACACATATACATAATGGATAAAGACTAAAATTACAATCACAAATATATCATGGACAGATCATAATGCAAATACATATGAGCACACCAATTTTTCAACATTATAACTCTTATAATGCAAGTGGCATGACGTATGATTTTCTATCCACAACTGAGGCCTCTAAATGTCCATCTTGGACGTCCATCCAATACACCATTGTGTTCCCGGAACACCGACATTAGTTCCCAGAACAAAATGCCGAACCATACTTGGATAAAAAGAATCACTCCCGGAGTGTGCACCACGTTCCCAGAACGCCACGTTCCCAGAACGCATAAAAACCAGGTCCCGGACACTGGCCATATATCTATAATGTGTCATCAAGTAGGTTATACTTTGGTACTCCCGGAGTACCCTCCTCATATTCCCAGAATATGATAACGATCCTACCAACCAGACTTCCAGTCTATATGTATGCACAACATCAGGGTTGGTTTTATCTTTACATTAATTAATGTGATTTAGAAATATTCCAATTTCTACTTTTGAATGATTTATTTGAGGTACAACATTTGGCATAAAATTCCCGCTTGAATTTTTCTCAAAACATGCCTTTTAAAACCCAGATTGAGTAATACAACTTCAATGGTATTTAAAACTTAACTTTTTATTTTTCATATTCAGGTACTAACCGGTTACAGTTTCAGGCTAACCGGTTAGAATTACAGACCTGAACTGTTTACCATTGCAATTCAGAAAAAACCCTTTTTTTCTTGAATTCTCTACCCAATCCAAAACACATTTAACATTGTTTTATACCTCAAAAACCATTGTTTCATCATTCAAAAGTCCAAATCACATATCCTTTTCCAATGAACATAATTTCTCTTGAAATTATTCCATCAATTTAAGGCATAAATTGTAATCTTTCCAATCTGAATTTATTAACATTATCACAACCCATATTCAGACCTTGTGTATTGAAATTAAGGCTTAGATTTGAGTAAAACTATTAAGATTTCAGGACTGATTTATAAACTGATTTTTCTTTGAAAATCTGCAGTGTCTAACCGGTTATGAAAATCGTGTAACCGGTTAGATTATGCAGTCAGACCATTAAAACAAGAGTTTTAACAACTCATTTTCTTCCTTTCTCAAATCTAACCAAATTTCAGTATACACCAAGTTCATATGCCTTAAAATAAACATGTTTACACCCAGAAACACATTCGTATTGCATGCATCAAGTTTATTGTATTAAATTGCATGAAAATCCACATAAACACAATTTAACACAACAAAACTTAAATCAAGCACTCAAACACAGAATTCGGCATTTATATAGCTTGCATGCATCAATTTAAAATTGCTCAAAACCACAGTGAGCAAGAAATTGGCCTCCAAGCCTTTGTGCTTAAAAACACATAATGCCCTTTTGAGTTTTGTGAACTCAAATCCTAAAACGCATCAACACATTCAACCTAGCACGTCTAACCTCTCTAGTTCCTTCATGAGTCACTTGTAAAATGTCCCACATTTCCTTAGCACTAGCACATTGTGAAACTCTAAAGAATTCGTCATAAGATAAAGCGGAGGTGATGATATTTTTTGCTTTAAAATCAAATTGAACTTTCTTTTTATCATCATCCGTCCACTTATCCTCAGGGGTTAATTGTGCAGCTCCTTCAACTACGCTAGAGGGAATGTGAGGACCTTTTTCAATCGCTTTCCAAATTTCAATATCGATCGCTTGGATAAAAATTTTCATTCTTACTTTCCAATAAAGGTATCCCTCACTGTTAAATAGTGGGGGACGGTTTATTGCAGCACCTTCACCTCAAAAAGGATTTTGATTCGAGCCCATGGTTTCCAAAGGATCTTTTCGAAAAAGCTTTTAAGCTCGGTTTATTCGACCAAGCTCTGATACCACTTGTTGGAAACCAACAAGCGGCTAAAATAACCTTCTAGAGGGGGGGGGGTGAATAGAAGTGTTAAGCGTCGATACCCAAATTTAAAAAGTAATCAAATTGGTTCAGAAACGATTCAATTTTAAGCCAAAAATACAAGACTTAATCGATTAAATTGAACTTTAATCGATTAACGTCAGATTGTTCACTTTTCCTTAATCGATTATGTAACAGCCCGATTTTCGCCACCCAAAAATAATCATCTTTTGATTAAAAAGTAGCTAAAAATGAGGCCATTTTTTTTAAACGTTTGTGGTGAATCATTAGTGCATGTTCACGTCCTTACTCGAAAACCGGGTTGTTACTTAAAACCTTTCCGCACCTTCACCTTCAAATCTTTCAAACGATTTCATATTTCTTGTTAAAACAAAGTTCGGCCAGTTCACAAAATAAAAGTAAGGCATAGTTACAGAAGTGACACTTCGCTCAGATAATCCTTGACCCAACACTATTAACAACTTAATTTATTGACCCTACCTCTGACTCTTCCTAATGAAAACTATACGGTGAAACGCTTGATCCTCCTTCTTGAATCCTTGCTTAACTCTAGAGGATGAAGCCTTCCTCCTTGCTGCTAGTCCGTCATTCTTTGGCACCCATTGCATCCTAGTTGGAACAGAAGAAGTCCTCCAAGCTTCACATCGCACCTTCTACTCGTAGTCTCGGTATCCACGGACAGAAACTTGCTCCAAGAGAGGTCCTAGGTTAGCTCCGCAAAGTCGATGCTCGGGATCCGGAATCATGATCTGAGTGTCGCTAATCCATACCCAACCAGATGGGGTACGCTTCCAGCCACATCCATGCCTAGTCCAGGTTGCAATCTCCATACGATACTCCATCTGCACGTTGGAGTACCAGAAGCACCGATATACCAACGGGCAGGAGAGAGTTAGCGAACCGAACGACAAGTCGTCGACGTTGTGGATTTACCGCAGGCGGGATATCAAGACAGCACACAATACAAACAAGGCAATCACAAAACAACACTCAAGCATAACGACATATTATCATTCTTTTTATTCTTTCTTATCTCTTATTCCTCAATTCCTTTCACATTCTCAATATCCAAACCTTCACTCCTTTTCTTTCCCTTTCCAAGGGTCTCATCTCTGTTTCCTTCCACAGCTCCATTCATCAACAATTCATGTACCTTACTTTTCTTAATTATAAATCTTTTCTCATCATGTCTTATTGAATTATAACAATCGATGATCGGGGATTTAAGAATCATCGAGGTGCGCATTCCTTCGTAGTTAGCACTCACGTTTCAAGTCTACATCTCCTCGGCCATCCATCCGCCTAGTCGGAAGCAAACAGGAGTACAGGACCTTTACCGTGCGGGCACGACAGCTGTCTCACAAACAAATGGTCCCAGACCAGGAGGACTACCGCCTCAAATCATATCATATCAGTTCAATTCATATATAAACAAGGCACACTGTCTCACTCACAGTGGCAAACAAGATGCCCCACTCCAATCCCTCTCACTGTTCTAGACTTGCAATCTAGGGGGTGACAGTACAACTCTAGTGTGCACGCAGAACTTGCCACGACATTGGACCCAGTCCCTACCACGTTAGTACGCCACTTGTGGAATTCGTTCTGCCTAGAAAAGTACTCTAGACTTCTTGACGTTTCACCGTCATCGTCCTCCCCTAATGCAATCTCCACCTGAGTATCCGCAGATACCCATTGTATCTTCCTCTCCACTACTTCGGGTTAACTCTCATACCTCACCGCGTTCGCTGTTAATGTCTTTTAAAGTCTTTTACCTTTTACTTAACCTAATGGTCGGCTCACCCTTCGTACAACCCTTCAATGAGTCCCGACCGCTATCTTTGCATAACTTTTCCTTTCATTCCTCAACTTGGCACAGAGCGGGATCACATTAACAGCTTGAATCTCATCACAAAAACTTTTCTCAAAATTTCTTTTGTAAACTTTCACAAAAACCTCATTTTGAAGGTTTTCTCAAAAATCTACTTTTGAAAGTTCTTTTCAAAAATCTCAATTTCACACATTCTTTTCACAAAATCTCGTTTTTGTAAATCCTTTTTCGAAAATCTCGTTTCCTAATTTCTTTTCCAAAAATCTCCTTTCGAAAACCCATTTCAAAAGTCTCTTTTTTGGAAAATCTTTTTTCACAAACTCATTTCACAATTTCTTTTCAAAAAATTTGTTTTGGAAAATTTTTCTCATTTTGGGAATCCCTTTCAAAATTTCATTTTCGTAAACTCTTTCAAAAATTCTCATTTTTGGAACCCTTTTTCAAACTTTCATTTAGTGAACTCTTTTTCAAAAATTTTCTTTTCATAAACCCTTTTCTAAAAATTTCCTTTCATAAATCTTTGTCAAAAATCTCATTTTCGAAAACCTTTTCAAAAACTTTCTCTTCTTGAGAACTAGTGGAGGAGCAAGCTCAACTCAACACCAGTCTCAGTCCAAGAAAACAAAATCAAAGAATCAAGCTTCACTCTCAACATACTTTTCACTTTCAATACCATCAACATTCCTTCCTCGCTCTGGTTTATTCGCATCATTATTAAACGATCTTTGTAACACCCCGATTTGGCCACTTGAAACCATAATCTCATTTACTAAAATTTAGGGCCATTTTTTTTTAAAAACATAGTTGTGTCGCATGAATATGAGAACCGGTATAGTTCAAAACTCTTTCATTAAAAGTGAAGTTCTCATACACCATGCCAAGCTTCAAGTTCCAAACCGAAGTGTCACGTGACACCACACTTTGCAACTCGAGTCTTCACAACTTAGTTACTATTTTTAAAATCAGAGTCAGTGATGCCCAATGTTTCATTCATTGAAATTAGTTTGGGGTTACATCAGGATACGCAATGGTTTAGTGGTAACAAATACAAGAAACATATACTTATAGATAAAGAAAGGAAACTACCAACGCGTCTTCTAAGATGATGGAGAATCAGCTGGAGGTGCCTCACTCGGTTCGACCTCAATCTCCTCAGCATCCGGGTACTCCTCTTCCATGAACTCCTCGGGGTCTTCTTCCGGCTCACTTTCCTCCATGGCCTCAAACGCATCGTCGGACAATTCGTTCATGACTGTGTCTAGCTCCTCTAGCTCTTCTGCTTCTGGGTCAATACGTGCAGGTAACGACATCGGATAGCCACCATGGTAGTCGGCTGGACCACCCATCTGCAGATCCGACAACACAAAACGGCATCTACGAGAGTCGGATTCAGTTCCCCTAAGGGTGTGGTCAGGGTCGAAAATGCGAACCTCAGCTGCCCCACGCCATTCCCATCCACGGCGATTCACTTCCCATCTCCCTTCGTTGTATAACTCAAAGGTGAACTTAACTGGGTCCATAGACTATGGGTTGACAACATAGGGATAGATACATAGACACATACAGAAGAATTGAGAGAGTAAGTATTCCCAGACATGTGATGCCAACAGTTGTGGAATTACAGTAGATGAAATATTAAGAATAAACAATAACATACAAGAAAACATACACACTTAGACAAATACTTACCTCACTCCATTATTTTTTTCTAATTAATACCTTATGCACGTTCCAACCACATTTCACAAGTTACTTCCGCTGCGCACTCTGATTTTACTTCCATATAAGCTCATCATCTTATCCAGACTTTCATTCAATGTATTTACGCTTATAATTCATTCCTTTTCTTATTTAAGTTTTATGAATGCGGAACCATTAATGATGCAAGGGAGTTAAAAGCATCATTAGGAAAATGTTCTCAAGTTAGCACACTCGTCTACATCTCCTTGGTACACCAGCCAACCTAGTCGGAAGCAAACAGGAGTACAGAACCTTTACCGTGCGGGCACGACAGCTGTCAACACAATTGGTCCCAGACCAGGAGGCTCAGCCTCAAACACATGTGATATCACAATCAGGCTCACTGCCTTGCAGTGGCAAAACACATTGCCCCACTCCAGTTCCTCTCACTGTTCTCGATTTGCAATCTAGGGGGCGACAGTACTAATTCTAGTTTGCAAAGCAGGACGTGCCACGGCATTGGACCCAGTCCCCATCACGTTAGTGCGCAACTTGTGGAGTTGTCCCACCCAGAATAGTACTCTAGACTTCTTGACGTATCACCGTCATCGTCCTCCCCTAATGCAATCTCGTCCTAAGTATCCGCAGATACCTATCGTTCCTTCCTCTCCACTACTTCGCGTTAACTCTCATATCTCACCGCGCTAATACATGTCTTTTAAAAGTCTTTTAGTTAAAGGCTTAACCTATTGGTCGGCTCATCCTTAGTACAACCCTTCAACGAGTCCCGACCTCTATCAATTTGTATCTCAACATAGCACAGAGCTGGCCTTTCCATGACACATCAACTCCCTTAACTCATCATCCGTCACAACACATCTTTTCAGAAACATATTTCACAAACATTTTACTACTTCTTTTCAAAACCACGGTTCACAAATTCCTTTTCAAAATCCTTTCAAATACTCTTTCCCCCAAAATCTTCGTAAATGATCTTTCACAAAAGTCTTTTCAATACTCTTTCATCCAAAACCTTTGTTTTTGCAAAAAGTTTCACAAAGATCTTTTTCTTTACAATGACATTTTAAAAATAAAATACTTCCAACGTAAAGTTCTAAAAGTCTTTTCAAGAATGAGGTCTCACAACCTTGTTTCAAAATTTGTTTCCATAAATCTTTTCGAAAACTCCTTTTCCAAAAATTTCTTTTCACAATCTTTTCACAAATCATTTTCAAAAATCATATTTTTGGGTGAGTGTTAATGGAGGAGCAAGCTCAACTCAACACTAAGCTTCTTCCCAAAAATAAAGACTTGCTGGGCGCTAATGGAGGAGCAAGCCCAGCTCAACACTAGCTCCCAGACTAAAATCAAGCAACGGAATTCAATTCCACAACTCCGCCCTTATGTCCCCTCATAGCTAGACCTCAGAAAGCAATCACTCCACATTGACACCCAAGCTCTGGCTCAACATTAGCTCTCATCACATAGTCTCTTTCTCACACAAGGATTACATCTTTTATTTCACTTAATGCTTAACTCTTGCTTTATATTCTCATTGATTACTAGTCACAAGGTCATTCCCAATCCATACTCACAGCGTATCCATATCCGGATTACTCAACCAACAGATAAATCATTATTGAATAGAACAATTAAAGTAATTAAAATAAATTCAGGCAATAACATATCAACACAATCAATAGACCAATCTCAGTCGTTCGGGTGGATAGCTAAACCAATCAAACAAGCGCTATCACACACACCACTACGCTAAATGAGATTGGAGTCCAACCTTTGAGATGATTGGACCTCTTAATATTTACCTACATACCACGGTTGTTTAGGGGAAACTTCTCTCTCACCTCGATTGACGACAATTCTCACTATACGCTCTTGACACGTTCCTTGCTTGTCTGCGGCGACGTTCGTAACGGCTTCCCGATTGTGACTGGAACTCAAATGGTTTTACTCTTATTAAAATCGTCTTTAACTATCATTTTGAAAACAAAACATTATTGCAACTTCTTATTAAAAGAACTCTTTGGTTCCTTAAAAGACCACATTTATCTTAAGGTTTCTCTTAAATAAATCATTATTATAAAAACTTTTTCTTTGGAAGTTAATTCGGTTTTATACAAGTAAAACGTTTGTTAAATTAAAACCACGAAAACAAAATCAAATCATTTGACTCATTTCATTTTCTTCAAAACCAAATCAAATAGAAAGAAAACTTCACAAGGATCAAATCAAAATTCTTTTCAGAAACATCAAGCACTCGAATCATTTTATAACACAAATATTAAACACTCAAGGCATTCAAGCACATACACAATTATGGCACTACCCAAAACTCATGCACATGGGACAAAATAAAACACATGCACCAAATTCCTATACTTGGTCGAATTCCATCCTACATGAGACAAGGCTTATATTTCAATTACTAATGATTACTAACACATGTATTTAGGGAAGGCAACACATATTATCATATTTCAAAAAGAGAAGGACACACTTACTTAGAATAATGCTAATCATCATGTAAATCAACACACAATTGGGAATTTAATTTATTTCCTTTACCTCTATACCCAAACCGAATAGATCACAAAGGAAAATCATTTCATGCAAACATATTTCAATTTAATTTATTCAAACCATGATACAAAAGAAATAAAGATAGCTTAAAAGAAGTTTGTGCCAAAACCGAATGGGCTACATGAGAAATATTTAAACATTTATCAATGCAACTTCATTCATATAGAATTAATTCAAACAACAACACATAAGAAAAGGAAGTGGTTTAATTAGGATTTTATTCCTAAACCGAATGGGTCACAAAATTACTTTTAGGTTTTTATCCAAAAATTCAAGTCCCATAGGTTTAGAAATCCTTAATCCTAATCATAGAACACACATGCAAAATCAAAATCAACTAACTTAGGCTTCCCTACATGCAAAACCGTGAGCTTCTTACAAGGTTTTCCTTAAAAATTTAGTTCCTTAACACAATAAAATCAAAGACCATGTCAAAAGCATCTAAGAAAATTTATGCATGTACTCACAATTTGATCACATAAATCTCATCATGTATGTACTTATAACCTCTAGATGAGACAAATTTCAGCATGCATGTAAGGAAAATTAACACAAAACTTACCCTAAACACAAAATCTATCCAAACTGTGAGGAACTCAATTGAAAATGGAAACATCTACGCACACTTATTCAAGAAGAAATGAAACATGTGACATGCAAGACTTTAAGAATGTAAGATCAAAAGAAAATAAAGGCATGCATCACAATTATTACATCAAATAAATGTCCATTTTAAAGTCCTTTTACAAACCAAAATCACTAAACTAAACCTTCTCTTAGAAGACTACCTTAGATCAAGGCCCTAACTAAATCTCCAACTTCAAGTCTCCTTCTCCTCCTCCTAAGGTTGTGCTTCGGCCTCCTTTTCTCCAAGGGTGAGGGTGGATTTTTTCTTGGTTGATTCTTGAAAGAAATAGGGTTGAGAAGAGATTTGAGGTGGTTTGGGTGAAAAATCTTAGGCTTGACACTCTTGTTTCCTCTTCCTCCCTTACGGTTTCTTTTTCTTTTCTTTCTAAAGTCACAAGAGTTGATGGTTCTCTTGGACAAGTGTTTAGGTTGATGAAGAAGATGGAAACGGAATGGCCAACACTCACTCACCCCTACGGTTTAAAGAACAAGAGGGAAAGGCTTGGAATTTTCCCATTTGGTCCTCGGTTCATAGGGTGGTTCAAAGGGTAGATTGGGAAATACCAAAAGTTGCATGGCAAGGGTCTTGTCGATGGAGGCAAGGAAGTCTTTCATAGCCATCATGAGTCACCACTCTACTCCCTCTTACTTCCTCATTCTCTCGCCACACTCCCCCCTAATTCCTTATTTTCTTGCCACTTAAGGGTTGCACTCTCTCTTCCTAGTTTTATCTCAATTTCTAGTTTCTTACTAACTAAAGGAATTGCATCCTATTTGGTTCCTCTTTTCCTACACTCGGCCGAACATACACCTCACACACATACACTTAAATTTTATTTCAAATTATCATCATATAGCATACATCATGAAACATTGCCTTCTCTTAATTCATGCATAATTAAGCACACAAGCATACACTCATCATGCATATAACACTTAACTCATTATATTTTCTACTTAAGGCATACGGTACACATACCACATACATGCATTCATTCATTTAAATCAATTAATTAAATTTCATATACACACATACACACACCTATATGCATCATGCATTTTTACTTAGACAATTCATTTATTTTAATTTCCTAGTTGAATCCGTCACATACAATCACACACAAACACACCCAATTAAAAATATAGTTCATAAGAAAATCGTTAATCCGAACCAATTAGTAAAATCATAGGTTCATGTAATTCAAGGACTTCCATTTAAAACCACAAATCATTTTGGTAAAAAGGAAATTTGTTCTCAAACAACAAAATCATTGTTTACCCTTTTATAAAAATCAACTCTCAGAAATAAAAGAAATCATTGATAAAATAATTTGACCAAAAATCTAGAAAATTTTTATTTGAGGAAATTCATTTGTCAAAAATCATGGTTTTTCACTAAATCAATTTCAAATAAAGCCATTCTTTCCAAAACACTTAACTGAAAACTTTTCTTACTTCAAACTTTATGAAATTATTTGAGTCCAGAAAAATACGGGATGTTACATTCTCCCCAACTTCGAGATTTCTCGTCCTCGAGAAATGATGCGCAGAATCGTCTGAATTACGAGTGCGAAGCTCCTTACCATCCACTCTTTCCTGGAAATCCTAGTCCAATGGCGTCACTCTAGGGTCTCGGATCCCTATTCACTCCCCAACTTTGATGATCCTTATCACCGAACACTTCGTCCACGGATATAACTGACTCCAATAACTCTTAATTCTTGGCATAACCTTGAATTGCTCCATTCCTGAGTCGGAGATAACTATCTGACGGGCAGAAGTCTTTATCAAAGTTTGAAGAATCGATTGGTTCGTTCACAAAGAAAGTTGGCAAACTGAATTCGAAGATTGGGTTTGATTAGGCCAGAAGGGCTCAAGATCACTTTAGAAATGAATCTGGGCAACAAACAGTAGAACAGGTCTAGGTTTCAAATCGAATCAAGAGTTCAAGAAACGAATGGGGTTCATAACAAACAAAGGTTCCAACGAAGAGGATAAGTTCAAAGAGAAATGGGTTACAGTTCCGGGTTGCTGGCAAAGCTTGGTGCTTCCAAACGATCATTCGCTCACGCTTGACACTTCGATTTCTAATCGCTCTAAACTAACGCACGATAAACTCTATGAGGTATAGATTCCATGTATTTGCTACTCAAAACTAAACCATAGCTCTGATACCACTTCTGTAACACCCCGATTTGGCCACTTGAAACCATAATCTCATTTACTAAAATTTAGGGCCATTTTTTTTTAAACATAGTTGTGTCGCATGAATATGAGAACCGGTATAGTTCCTAACTCTTTCATTAAAAGTGAAGTTCTCATACACCATGATGCCAAGCTTCAAGTTCCAAACCGAAGTGTCACGTGACACCACACTTTGCAACTCGAGTCTTCACAACTTAGTTACTATTTTTAAAATCAGAGTCAGTGATGCCCAATGTTTCATTCATTGAAATTAGTTCGGGGTTACATCAGGATACGCAATGGTTTAGTGGTAACAAATACAAGAAACATATACTTATAAATAAAGAAAGGAAACTACCAACGCGTCTTCTAAGATGATGGAGAATCAGCTGGAGGTGCCTCACTCGGGTCGACCTCAATCTCCTCAGCATCCGGGTACTCCTCTTCCATGAACTCCTCGGGGTCTTCTTCCGGCTCACTTTCCTCCATGGCCTCAAACGCATTGTCGGACAATTCGTTCATGACTGTGTCTAGCTCCTCTAGCTCTTCTGCTTCTGGGTCAATACGTGCAGGTAACGACATCGGATAGCCACCATGGTAGTCGGCTGGACCACCCATCTGCAGATCCGACAACACAAAACGGCATCTACGAGAGTCGGGTTCGGTTCCCCTAAGGGTGTGGTCAGGGTCGAAAATGCGAACCTCAGCTGCCCCACGCCATTCCCATCCATGGCGATTCACTTCCCATCTCCCTTCGTTGTGTACCTCAAAGGTGAACTTAACTGGGTCCATAGACTATGGGTTGACAACATAGGGATAGATACATAGACACATACAGAAGAATTGAGAGAGTAAGTATTCCCAGACATGTGATGCCAACAGTTGTGGAATTACAGTAGATGAAATATTAAGAATAAACAATAACACACAAGAAAACATACACACTTAGACAAATACTTACCTCACTCCATTATTTTTTTCTAATTAATACCTTATGCACGTTCCAACCACATTTCACAAGTTACTTCCGCTGCGCACTCTGATTTTACTTCCATATAAGCTCATCATCTTATCCAGACTTTCATTCAATGTATTTACGCTTATAATTCATTCCTTTTCTTATTTAAGTTTTATGAATGTGGAACCATTAATGATGCAAGGGAGTTAAAAGCATCATTAGGAAAATGTTCTCAAGTTAGCACACTCGTCTACATCTCCTTGGTACACCAGCCAACCTAGTCGGAAGCAAACAGGAGTACAGAACCTTTACCGTGCAGGCACGACAGCTGTCAACACAATTGGTCCCAGACCAGGAGGCTCAGCCTCAAACACATGTGATATCACAATCAGGCTCACTGCCTTGCAGTGGCAAAACACATTGCCCCACTCCAGTTCCTATCACTGTTCTCGATTTGCAATCTAGGGGGCGACAGTACTAATTCTAGTTTGCAAAGCAGGACGTGCCACGGCATTGGACCCAGTCCCCATCACGTTAGTGCGCCACTTGTGGAGTTGTCCCACCCAGAATAGTACTCTAGACTTCTTGACGTATCACCGTCATCGTCCTCCCCTAATGCAATCTCGTCCTAAGTATCCGCAGATCCCTATCGTTCCTTCCTCTCCACTACTTCGCGTTAACTCTCATATCTCACCGCGCTAATACATGTCTTTTAAAAGTCTTTTAGTTAAAGGCTTAACCTATTGGTCGGCTCATCCTTAGTACAACCCTTCAACGAGTCCCGACCTCTATCAATTTGTATCTCAACATAGCACAGAGCTGGCCTTTCCATGACACATCAACTCCCTTAACTCATCATCCGTCACAACACATCTTTTCAGAAACATATTTCACAAACATTTCACTACTTCTTTTCAAAACCACGGTTCACAAATTCCTTTTCAAAATCCTTTCAAATACTCTTTCCCCCAAAATCTTCGTAAATGATCTTTCACAAAAGTCTTTTCAATACTCTTTCATCCAAAACCTTTGTTTTTGCAAAAAGTTTCACAAAGATCTTTTTCTTTACAATGACATTTTAAAAATAAAATACTTCCAAGGTAAAGTTCTAAAAGTCTTTTCAAGAATGAGGTCTCACAACCTTGTTTCAAAATTTGTTTCCATAAATCTTTTCGAAAACTCCTTTTCCAAAAATTTCTTTTCACAATCTTTTCACAAATCATTTTCAAAAATCATATTTTTGGGTGAGTGTTAATGGAGGAGCAAGCTCAACTCAACACTAAGCTTCTTCCCAAAAATAAAGACTTGCTGGGCGCTAATGGAGGAGCAAGCCCAGCTCAACACTAGCTCCCAGACTAAAATCAAGCAACGGAATTCAATTCCACAACTCCGCCCTTATGTCCCCTCATAGCTAGACCTTAGAAAGCAATCACTCCACATTGACACCCAAGCTCTGGCTCAACATTAGCTCTCATCACATAGTCTCTTTCTCACACAAGGATTACATCTTTTATTTCACTTAATGCTTAACTCTTGCTTTATATTCTCATTGATTACTAGTCACAAGGTCATTCCCAATCCATACTCACAGCGTATCCATATCCGGATTACTCAACCAACGGATAAATCATTATTGAATAGAACAATTAAAGTAATTAAAATAAATTCAGCCAATAACATATCAACACAATCAATAGACCAATCTCAGTCGTTCGGGTGGATAGCTAAACCAATCAAACAAGCGCTATCACACACACCACTACACTAAATGAGATTGGAGTCCAACCTTTGAGATGATTGGACCTCTTAATATTTACCTACATACCACGGTTGTTTAGGGGAAACTTCTCTCTCACCTCGATTGACGACAATTCTCACTATACGCTCTTGACACGTTCCTTGCTTGTCTGCGGCGACGTTCGTAACGGCTTCCCGATTGTGACTGGAACTCAAATGGTTTTACTCTTATTAAAATCGTCTTTAACTATCATTTTGAAAACAAAACATTATTGCAACTTCTTATTAAAAGAACTCTTTGGTTCCTTAAAAGACCACATTTATCTTAAGGTTTCTCTTAAATAAATCATTATTATAAAAACTTTTTCTTTGGAAGTTAATTCGGTTTTATACAAGTAAAACGTTTGTTAAATTAAAACCACGAAAACAAAATCAAATCATTTGACTCATTTCATTTTCTTCAAAACCGAATCAAATAGAAAGAAAACTTCACAAGGATCAAATCAAAATTCTTTTCAGAAACATCAAGCACTCGAATCATTTTCAAACACAAATATTAAACACTCAAGGCATTCAAGCACATACACAATTATGGCACTACCCAAAACTCATGCACATGGGACAAAATAAAACACATGCACCAAATTCCTATACTTGGCCGAATTCCATCCTACATGAGACAAGGCTTATATTTCAATTACTAATGATTACTAACACATGTATTTAGGGAAGGCAACACATATTATCATATTTCAAAAAGAGAAGGACACACTTAGAATAATGCTAATCATCATGTAAATCAACACACAATTGGGAATTTAATTTATTTCCTTTACCTCTATACCCAAGCCGAATAGATCACAAAGGAAAATCATTTCATGCAAACATATTTCAATTTAATTTATTCAAACCATGATACAAAAGAAATAAAGATAGCTTAAAAGAAGTTTGTGCCAAAACCGAATGGGCTACATGAGAAATATTTAAACATTTATCAATGCAACTTCATTCATATAGAATTAATTCAAACAACAACACATAAGAAAAGGAAGTGGTTTAATTAGGATTTTATTCCTAAACCGAATGGGTCACAAAATTACTTTTAGGTTTTTATCCAAAAATTCAAGTCCCATAGGTTTAGAAATCCTTAATCCTAATCATAGAACACACATGCAAAATCAAAATCAACTAACTTAGGCTTCCCTACATGCAAAACCGTGAGCTTCTCACAAGGTTTTCCTTAAAAATTTAGTTCCTTAACACAATAAAATGAAAGACCATGTCAAAAGCATCTAAGAAAATTTATGCATGTACTCACAATTTGATCACATAAATCTCATCATGTATGTACTTATAACCTCTAGATGAGACAAATTTCAGCATGCATGTAAGGAAAATAATGATCTAGCATAGTTCCCTAGTCTTGACCGAATGACTACACACATAGGCAAGATCTCACAAATTATTTTTACATGCCTTAATCAAATCAAGATCAACTCATGCAACAATTTTAGAACAACGTTTTTATTTTTATTAAAGCATTGGCTGAATCATCATCATACAAAAATTATTTTTTACAAAGTTATTTGTTGAATTTATTTTCTTTTGAGAAACCGTGACATGCACACAAAGAAAAGATCAAGACTTTGTATCAAAACAACATACAAATTTAAGGTTCACCTTTTATCAAGGATTAAGCATAGATTAGACATGCAAGGCAAGGTCAACACAAAAACACAAGCTCAACACAAATCCTAGGCAAAACCGTGAAGATCAAGATAGAAATTAAAACATCCAAGTACTAATATTTAAGATCAAATCAAAAAGATAACATGCAAGGCACTCAGGCTTCAAGATCATGAAAAATTAAACACATGCATCTCCAAAATTAACACAAAACTTACCCTAAACACAAAATCTATCCAAACCGTGAGGAACTCAATTGAAAATGGAAACATCTAAGCACACTTATTCAAGAAGAAATCAAACATGTGACATGCAAGACTTTAAGAATGTAAGATCAAAAGAAAATAAAGGCATGCATCACAATTATTACATCAAATAAATGTCCATTTTAAAGTCCTTTTACAAACCAAAATCACTAAACTAAACCTTCTCTTAGAAGACTACCTTAGATCAAGGCCCTAACTAAATCTCCAACTTCAAGTCTCCTTCTCCTCCTCCTAAGGTTGTGCTTCGGCCTCCTTTCCTCCAAGGATGAGGGTGGATTTTTTATTGGTTGATTCTTGAAAGAAAGAGGGTTGAGAAGAGATTTGAGGTGGTTTGGGTGAAAAATCTTAGGCTTGACACTCTTGTTTCCTCTTCCTCCCTTACGGTTTCTTTTTCTTTTCTTTCTAAAGTCACAAGAGTTGATGGTTCTCTTGGACAAGTGTTTAGGTTGATGAAGAAGATGGAAACGGAATGGCCAACACTCACTCACCCCTACGGTTTAAAGAACAAGAGGGAAAGGCTTGGAATTTTCCCATTTGGTCCTCGGTTCATAGGGTGGTTCAAAGGGTAGATTGGGAAATACCAAAAGTTGCATGGCAAGGGTCTTGTCGATGGAGGCAAGGAAGTCTTTCATAGCCATCATGAGTCACCACTCTACTCCCTCTTACTTCCTCATTCTCTCGCCACACTCCCCCCTAATTCCTTATTTTCTTGCCACTTAAGGGTTGCACTCTCTCTTCCTAGTTTTATCTCAATTTCTAGTTTCTTACTAACTAAAGGAATTGCATCCTATTTGGTTCCTCTTTTCCTACACTCGGCCGAACATACACCTCACACACATACACTTAAATTTTATTTCAATTTATCATCATATAGCATACATCATGAAACATTGCCTTCTCTTAATTCATGCATAATTAAGCACACAAGCATACACTCATCATGCATATAACACTTAACTCATTATATTTTCTACTTAAGGCATACGGTACACATACCACATACATGCATTCATTCATTTAAATCAATTAATTAAATTTCATATACACACATACACACACCTATATGCATCATGCATTTTTACTTAAACAATTCATTTATTTTAATTTCCTAGTAGAATCCGTCACATACAATCACACACAAACACACCCAATTAAAAATATAGTTCATAAGAAAATCGTTAATCCGAACCAATTAGTAAAATCATAGGTTCATGTAATTCAAGGACTTCCATTTAAAACAACAAATCATTTTGGTAAAAAGGAAATTTGTTCTCAAACAACAAAATCATTGTTTACCCTTTTATAAAAATCAACTCTCAGAAATAAAAGAAATCATTGATAAAATAATTTGACCAAAAATCTAGAAAAATTTTATTTGAGGAAATTCATTTGTGAAAAAATCATGGTTTTTCACTAAATCAATTTCAAATAAAGCCATTCTTTCCAAAACACTTAACTGAAAACTTTTCTTACTTCAAACTTTATTAAATTATTTGAGTCCAGAAAAATACGGGATGTTACAATCTTCTCCGATCTCATCTCTCTATCTCTTTTCCATCAATCCTTTTCATTTCCTTTCCGATCATTCTTAATCCTCTTATCACTATCTCCATTCTTAAAGTCTTATCAAGGCTGCCTTATTCCACAAGGACTTAGGCCAAACAGGGATTATCTCTTTTCTTGGTATCTTTTAATTCTAATCTTAAACATCATTATTAAAAACATCATCATGCATAAATAAGTAAACAATATAAACATATTACAACATCAACACACAATCATCACACACAACAATGTGATCTTTGTCCTCTTCGTATGAGTGGCCACACAAAGCAAACAATTGCCACTATACTACTGACGCAGAACCACTGAGTTCCGATCTTTGAGCTGATACGGAACGTCTTAATATAACACCTACTACCACGGTGTCTTAGGAAAGCTACTCTCTCACCTGAGGTCCAGCGATTAGATACGTACAGTCTTCTCTGAACTGGATTGCTGCCACTGCCTTAATCCCTCATCTGTAACATCCCTCGTATTAATCAAAATACATTTTCATTACTATCTTTTATTAAGAAAACATTTTTCATCCTTCGTCGGAAATCGTAAAATATGATTGTTTTCTTAAAATGACTCAAACGTTTCTTAGTCCTTCAAATACTTAAAAATCACTTTGAAAACATCAAATAAAGCAATCTAAATCAATTGGTTTGGTTGTTGGTCTGTCTTGGACAGCACCATAACCTCATTCAAAAACATCGAAAAATTCACCGGTTTCAATCCGGGTTTTTCTAAAATCAATGACCTTTTGAAAACCAAACTTTGAGTCTCATGAACTCAATTTAGAAATCAAGAAAACAATTTTAAATAAACTTGGGCAGCAAGGAATAGTTTCACAAAAATCAATTTAATAAAACCCGAAAACGTCGTAAAAACTCTTTTTATTTCAAATACTCTTTAGGTCAATATTAATTCTTTAAAACTCAAGTTTTTGTTGTAAAAAAAATCTTAAAACACAACTTCACAAATTCAAATAGATCAAACCAAATTAAGTTCAAGACGATTACACACACGGCCAACCACACACTTTGATCATATAAACAATTATTCAATTATTCACTTTGATTACGAACCATTCATTCATTCATAAGCAAATATTTCACAAATCAAACACTTAAGTAAATTATTCAACACACAATTACTTTCAAAAACATTTAACTTTTGTAAAACAAAAACACTTAAACATGTTTAAGCTCACAAACCGAATGCACACACATAATTTCACTTAAACACAAAACTTAGTCCTAATCAATTATTTCATCAAATACCTTCATTATTCCTATATTACTTCATGGAAAAGAATTCTAACCTAATTAACATGCATAGACCGAAAATCATCACACAAATCAAAACAAGATTCATGCATCATCGAACATACAAAATCATGCAATTACTTCTTCTTTTTCTTAATGAAACTGTGAGCTTCAACTTGAAAAATAATCAAACTTTAATCTAAATTAAATCAAAGATCATGCAAAATCATAGAGCATATATCAAGTTCTCACAAAATAAAAGCATGGATTTTAAATTAAACATAGCCGAATACAACATGCACAAGATCAACACCTAGATTAAATCATGTTCATACAAGAAAAATTATTTTAAAGCTTGTTTCCCTAATTTCTTCTAAAAACCGAGGCATGCATCCAAAGAAGACATGATCTTTTTATTTTAAAATCAACATGCAAGAAGGAATCTTAAGCTTTCCTAACAAAATATGCAACAATCATGGATCAACACAAACACTTTCAATTTATTTCTCAAAAGGACATGAAAATAACTTTTCAAAGCTCAACACCAACATGCATGCACTTAAATCATGTAGATCAAGTCATGAGATTAAACATGAGAACACAAATAGAAGACAAAAATCATTTGAATGAAAAGGGACCAAAAACTGAATCATAATTAAAGAAAATAAGAAAGCTTTGTTCAAAAATCATTTACAAAACTCAAAACAAAACCAAAATCAAAACCAAAATCAAAGATCAAAACACAAATCAAAGCTTTTCTTGAGATCAAACCAAAAATCAATACATGCAAAGATTCAAGGTCATCATCAAACAACATGCAAGACCAAAAATTAAAAATAAGCTTAGATCAAACATTGATTCATCAAATAAACACTAAAACATTTCATGATCTACGATTTTAAGCATCAAAATCAAACATGCAAGAAGATTTACTCCAAGTTCACAAAGATCATAAGCAAAACTTTAGATCTAAGAGATTTAACTTGAAAAACATCTAGATTCATCATGAAAATCATCAACCGAATCATCAAGCATAAGCTAACATATTACAAATAAATTTAAGTCATTAAAAGTCCATAGTTAAGAAAGATCAACACATAAAGTCATCTTTCAAAACATAAAATGAACATGCAAAGAAAAGAAACAATAATTACAAGATTACAAATAAAACTAGTTCTACTCTTCTAGGATCTTCGGTTTATACCAAGAAAATAGGTCTTCTAGCACTTGATCTTCAAAGAACTCCTAGGTTTAAGGCTTGATCTCCTCTTCTTCTTCCTCCCTAGACCTTACAGCCTTCTCCTTCTTTCTCTCTTTCTTTATATTTTCTAATTCTTAGTCTAAGAGTTTGAGGAGCTCTTAGAGCTTGTGTTTGGTTGTGTTTGGGCGTGGAAGAGTGGAATGAAAAATGGGTAAGGGAAAATGAATCAAGGTCACTCACATAAATAGGCCCATCGTGATTCCTCTCTTGCCCTTGGGTTGAATTAGGTTTATGTGTAAATGGGAGGGGTAAATTCGGTACATCACAAAATTGCATGGGTGGAGGTTAGCATTGCTTAAGGAGACAATGTAGGGAACACTAGGTGCTTAGGGGTCATTTAGGGGCAAAGACTTGTTAGCTCATCTTTAGGGTTTCCACTATTTGGTTAGGACTTGGTTAGGACTTGGTTACTTGCTCATCACTTAGGAAAATTCTAGGCTTCACACACACACATATACACGGCATATACACATACATATTAACACATATATTCACACATACACATGCTCATGCACACACACACTTACACGTTACCCACGTACATACATGCATACACATATCAATCACACCCACATTCATGCATACATCATCATGTTCTTCCACTAATTAAATTCTAAGTATACATGCATGTAAAAACCGTACATACACATGCATACATACATAGAAAATAAATTTTCTTATTTATAAAATCATTCATGGATAAAATCATAACAACACCAAAAATATCAAGCACACATTTTTAGAAAACACATCACCATTTCATCAAATAATTCTTGTTGAAAAATTCATCATTTCACTAAAAGAATTTTAATCACATAATCATTTCCAAAAACTCAACTTTAAAATTCATAACATTATTTCATGAAAAACCATTCCTTTAAAATCATTTACCACTTTGAAAACGTGAATAAAGAAATTTATTTAAGAAAATATCCTTTCAAAAATACTTTTCCCAAAAACAATTCTTTTTAGAGATTAAAACAGCACGAGGAATTTGAGGGGTGTTACAGATTACACTGAGCTCTAATCGATTAAGCACTGATAAAATACAGAAAATCAAAGTTCAATTCAATTCAAGATTTGCAAGAAACTCTAGAAACGAAGAATTAAACCTAAGGTAATTAACTACGAATCAATTAATCAGAAATATACGATAACTCTCACAAGATTCAATTTCAATTGTAAAACGTAAAGAGTAAAAATACGAAGAACACGCAAAGATTTTATCCTTGTTCACTCACAACCACCGTGAGCTACATCCAGTCCTCCCTCTCTGATTTGGGAGATTTGCTTCACTAAGAAATAAGAAGATTAGTATACAATTAGTTAGAATTCCTCAAATACACAATCCTAACCCTTTTCTCATACGATGTACCAAATCGTAGAGAGTCTACCCAATCTCTTAATTCTTGTTCTCGTTCTTCTTGATTGAAAGTCGCTTCCAATCCTCTTTAGCTTTTAGCATTGAAACCTTCAACGCTCAAGATATCGCTCAACCTTGCTCCTTTCCAATTTGCTCAATTGAAAACTTGTTTGTTAAATCTTCAAAGTAACCTCTTTGTTACCAATACATTCAACTAAGAATATTACAAGCACTTGAATCTCAATATTGACACAATAAGAATGAAATGTGTAGAAGGATTGAGATTCCAAAAGAATGTGATAGAGAATGATTTTGTCACAGAATATTAGCTCATGAAAATTTGAAAGATAGTGAAAAATTGCTCTTGAAAAATTATGGTTCGTAACCTTTTTCCAAATGCATTAGAAAAGCTTTTATTTAATCAGATGCAACAGTACTTAATCGATTAAATAATGCCTTAATCGATTACTAATTGATTAACATGTGTTTTAATCGATTAAACACTGTAAAAATCCTTTTCTTTAATTTGTAATTCTCACTTGTTAATTTTAATAAATCTTTGAGCTAAATTCTCTATCAAGGTAATCTCAATTCCTAAACATATTAAATTCTTATAAATGAAATTGAGATTATTTAACCTAGTCTACCACCCAACACTCGTATAATAAAAGAATAATAACATTAAAATACAAGAATATGAATGAGAGATAAACTAGTCTTCAACTTGTTGTTGTTATTTTAGGTTGACCAAACACTTTGTCTTCATCAAAACACAATTGTACCACATCAAGCCTTCAGGATCTTCCTGACCTCGCCCGACTGTGCAGAGACCCCACCACTGGGTCTAGGATCTGCAGAAGCAGTCCTCTCAAAGTCAGTCGAACCAGGAGAAGGAGTCTCCTCGGTAACAACTCTGTGGGAAGAAGGATGAGTACGAGTGGCAGCTCTAAAACGAAAACTATGAAATCGATGCACAGGTCGAGCCGGGGGTGGTCCTCTATATGTATAAAAGGGTGAAACATGCATAGTATAGACTAAAGGAATCCTAAATCTACGAGGTCGCACTCGAACTAGAGGGTTAGGGTGGTAGAGAGTGATCTCCACCTCCCCCTCAAAGATGGCTCGGTGCTCCTCGTATGTCCATATACCACTAGGGATAGGGCGTATCTCGATGCAGGCTAGGTATCTGGCCATCACCTAAATAGGGCATAGGAGTAAGTATACACATATACATAATCAATAAAGACTAAAATTACAAACACAAGTATATCATGGACAGACAACTATGCAAGTACATATGAGCATACCAATTTTCAGCATTATATCTCTTATAATGCAAGTGGCATGGTGCATGATTTCTATCCACAACTGAGGCCTGTCCATCTTGGACGTCCATCCAATACACCGTTGTGTTCCCGGAACACTCGTTCCCAGAACGTAATGCCAAACCATACTTGGATAAATAAGCATCACTCCCAGAGTGTGCATCACGTTCCCAGAACGCATACGTTCCCAGAACGCATAAAAACCATGTCCCAGACATTGGCCACATTCCCAGAATCACTACAAGAAATATTGGTATTACCGACGGCCAAAATCCGTCGGTAATGACCAAAATCCGTCGGAAATTCCACTTTTCCGACAGATTTTCCGACGGACCAAAACCGTCAGGAAAAATTGTAACACCCCGCAAATTCCTCGTATTAATTTAAAATACTAAAGAGAAT
This sequence comes from Crotalaria pallida, assembly GCA_037953625.1. Lineage (NCBI taxonomy): Eukaryota > Viridiplantae > Streptophyta > Magnoliopsida > Fabales > Fabaceae > Crotalaria > Crotalaria pallida. The sequence continues at coordinate 53,259,467 of CM075651.1, forward strand.
TATATTTTTGAAAAGGTGTTTTAAAAGAATATTTTCTCGAATAAACTCCTTATTCATGATTTCAAGTGATAAAGGATTTTAAAGAAAATGATTTTTTTTTGTGAGAAAATATTGAGTTTTGGGTGGAATTTTTAAGTTGAAATAACTAAGTATTTAATATTTTGTATTTTAGGAAATTGTGATTTTATAAGAAAGAAAATAAAAATGATTTTTAGTGTATGTGTGTGCATGTGTTCGGCCATGTGTGTATGTATGTGCATACATGATAGATTTTTGACTTTCTTGCACCCTAAGATAGTAGGTTAGTAGCACATAGGTTTAGTTTAAGTGTAAAGTATAGTTGAGGATTTGACCAGCCAATAGGATGAAAGATTAAGCCTAATTTCACTCTATTTGTCTCATGTCTTGGCTTGATCCATGCAAGCTTTCATGAGGTCAATTTTACCCTTCATCCAACACTCTTTGGCCGAATTCTCTCAAGGGCAAGAAGGGAATTGTTCGAGTGTCTATTTATATCTCAAAGCCTAGTTCATTTCCAACTCTTTCCTCACAATTCCATTCTAAACCAAACACAATTCTAAGAGTAACCTCAAACTCTTAGTGAGAGAGACATATAGAGAGAGTGAGACCGTGAGCCTCAAGAGAAGAAGAAGAAGAAGATCAAACCCAAAAGCCTTAGGAATTCTTGAAGATCCATTGAAGGTTGTTGAAGATCTACTCTTTTCTTTGTTTATTCGAAGATCATAGAGTGTTAGAATAGTTCTTAATTTCCCATGTCTTGTAAAGTTAATTGTTGTTGCATGTCTAATTTTCTTAAAAGATCTATGTTTGTAAGTACCTATTTAGCTTTGATCTTGAGTTTCAAGAACCAAACCAACTTGTAGAACCTTAAACCATGGACCCTACCATTCGGCCATGTCTAAAAAATTAGGTTATGATTTTGCTTTGAGTTCATGCATGTTAAATTGATGTTTGTTAAAGATGATCTAAGTGGATTAAGTGCTTTGATTTTTACTTGGATTTTTCTAAGCTTTGATCTTTGGTTTTCTTTTCAAAAAGGACTTTGATCTATTGTTTTGATCTTGAAAAATATTTGATTCTTGCCTTGATTTTCCATAACTTGGATCTTGAAGTCTTGCATGTGACTCTTTTACTCAAAAAGTTTTGCTTCTTGGTTTGCATGTCACGGTTTTGATGAGAAACAAAGGAAAACAACTTTTTTCAAATTGATTTTTACTTTGATCTAAATCTATGTGTGTTTCAAAGCTAAAGATTTAAGTTCTTCCTCTTGATTTTGTTAATTGGTTTCGGTCAAGCTTTGAAAATCAAGGAGATTATGGGTGTTTTCATAAAAAGTTCCTTGCATGTGTTTTCTTTTTGATTTATATGATTTTTAAAGTGCATACAAAAGAAAAGTGAAAATGAAAATGTGTTTGAAGTGACAAAAGAGGTTACGGTTTTGGGAAGAAAAAGGGAGTGGTATTTCTCTAAAAGAGGCGTTTCTCCTATTGAAGTAGACCAACAATATTGTTTTTGTCAAAATGAGGTTCGGCTTAGACATGGAAAATAGACTAGGGTTCTTTTTCAATGAAGTGACATAAAAACAATGAGTGTGTTTTGCAAAATCTTGTTAAATCAATATGTTTGAAATTGTGTCGTGAATGTCTAAATTGCATTCGGTTTTTAAATTAAAAATAAAGGACCTAAATGAATTAAATAATTTTGGAAAGTGTTGTGTTTAAATTGGAAATATGTGTGTGTATTCGGTTAGGAGAAAAGGGAAGAGTAAATAATTTTGTTTCATGAAAAAGAAAATGGAAATTAAGTTCTTAAATTAAACCAAGTTGATTTGTGTGTTTTACCATGGTGATCCTTGACTTGTTTTCTTGGATTCCATTCGGTCATGTAGTGTAAATAGTCTAGGATACTTAATTGCATTGAGATTGTTGTGCTCGGTTTATATCTTTGTGAATATGTGAATGCCTATGATGAGCATTTTATTTCCCATTTTATATCTTTGCATTTCCTAGAATTCATTGTGAAGTATGTAATCTCTTAGGTTTGCATTTCTTAATTGTAGTCATCTTGTTGCATGATTCACTTTGGTGCATATTGATCTTCATAGTCCTATCTTTTGGTTTTGCCCAGGAGTGCAAAAGGATAAGTGTGGGGGTATTTGATGAGCATTTTATTTCCCATTATTCCTTGCATTATTTTACTCCTATTATTGATACTTGTTGCCCATTTGACATTGATTAGCTTGATTTAGTGATTTAGAGTTTATTGGACTAATATTCCGAATATTGTTTAATTTGGAATTATTTAGCCTAATTAATTCTATTTCTATTTTCAGGTAATATTTGGCACAAGGACACTTTGGGAAGTTTGGAAATGAAGATTGAAGTATTGAAGTGAAGATTGTAATTTGCATTTAGGTCCCTTTTTAATTGTAATGTTCAGAATAGTGTTTCTTAGGATTTGGGCCCATGTTTTAGGCCCATTTTGTGTCTTAGGAGGGGAAATTCGTGTAACCCCCAAGGACACACTCCCATTTTCAGATTTCTCACTCTCTCTCTAGGTTAGAACTTCTCTCTTGGCTCTCCCAAGTGGTGGTGGCTGCTAGGGTTTTGTTCTTCCCCATTTCTACTCGTTTTTCTTCATTTATGGCCATGGAAGGCTAGACTTCAAGGGTTAATCCCTTTGGTATTGTATTATCTACTCTTGAGCTCTTGTTATTAATGCAATTTCATTTTCTCTTCTCTGTTTTCATGTTTATCGATGTGTAGTGGTTTGCTTAATTCCATTTCGTAGAGATAATACATGAATATAAATGCTTAATTTGTATTAACTCGTAAAAACTCCAATTCTGGTTTCTGATGCTTAATTAGAAGTTAGGGTTTGGAGTGATAACTGAATTTTCGCTTAGTATTTGGTTATCACGAGTTGGACAGAGGAGAGGAGAGGAATCGATCTTTAGTGAGCTAGGATTGAGTAGTGTACGTAGCCAAAGGGGTTTGCCCGCTTTTGTTTCTGATTTTCTTAGTTTTTATATTCTGTTTATGTTTTGTTCTTCACATTTGTCACACACAAAAACCCCCCCATTTTACTGCACACTACGTGTTTGATACTTTGCCTAGACCGATATTCGCTGGGAAACGACCTAGGATCACCTTCCTAGTACTACAGAATAAACACCTTTTATTTTGATCGGGTACGGCCTCGATCAAAATTTGGCGCCGTTGCCGGGGATTATCGGTTCTTGCCAAAGATCATACAGTAGTTAGTTAGATTAGTTAGTGTAGTTAGTGTGTGAATAAGCATTCTGATAACTGATTGAAAGTTGCCCTGTTTGCTGATTTGCTGTTCTGCACAACTGATGCTATTCTAGTGATTCCGTGAGTGCCATTCAACATAGCTGCGGGTGGAATTTTTGCACGAAAATTGGTATCCACACTTGTTTCATCATATATTAGTGTGTTGATGCATCACAGACACTCAGATAGGCACTGGTTGTGAGTTCCAGAAAAATTTTCCATGTTTTAGCAGCACTTACTATAAATAGGCATAACTTTTGATCAGGTTGTCGGAATTGGACGAATTTTATATCAAATCGAAGGGAATTTTCTGAATAATCTGATTTTTCTCACTTCGTCAGAAAACCCCTTCGTTTGGATCCTGAAAAAGCTTGTTTACTATTTCTTTTTTATTTTACAAGTTCTATTTTCTTAGTTTTTGGTCACTGTTTTAATTCTTTGACTTGGTTCCCTTTTGAATTTTGTCCTCAAACTTTCTGTGATATGTTTTCATGATTTTAGGGTGCTGAAAAAAATAAAGAAAAAAATTTTAAAAAATAATAAATTTTGTTGCCGATTTTGGTCATGCATATCTGTTACAGTATGCTATGGTTGATGCTGTTCTGTTCAGTACATGACTAGGGGCAACCCAAGTTATTTGCATCCTTATAACCCTGAAATTGATAGAACTTATCACAGATTAGTTAGACAAAATAGGAATCAGTCATTAGGTAGTGAGTCAGAGTCATCTTATAGTCCATCTAATTCTGATTCTGTTTCTATTTCTTCTATTCCTTCTACTTTTATTCAATCTGATTCTATACATTGTGATAACATGGCTCAACCCCCACCAAGGGAAAGGACACTTAGGGAGCTGGCTGCACCTGACTTCACTATTGAAGACTCGTGTATCCGGTATCCTGATGAGGATGTTCCTTTTGAGCTTAGAACAGGACTAATCCATTTGTTGCCCAAGTTTCATGGTCTTGCAGGTGAGGATCCTCATAAGCATCTCAAGAAATTCCATATAGTGTGCACCACAATGAAACCACATGATGTGCAAGAGGATCATGTCTGTCTCAGAGCATTTCCACATTCCTTAGAGGGTCTAGCACAAGATTGGTTATCTGACTTGGCCCCTGGTTCCATCACAAGCTGGGATGACTTGAAGAGGGCATTTCTGGAAAAATTCTTCCCTGCAAATAGGACCACTGCAATCAGAAAGGAAATTTCTGGTATCAGGCAACAACATGGAGAGAGTCTCTATGATTATTGGGAGAGATTCAAGAGGTTGTGTGCTTCCTGCCCTCACCATCAGATCTCAGAGCAGCTTCTCATCCAGTACTTTTATGAAGGTCTCAACTTCATGGAAAGAAACATGGTAGATGCTGCAAGTGGTGGTACATTGGGAGATATGACACCCTTACAAGCCAGGAGCAAAATTGAGAAGATGGCTTCCAACTGTCAACAATTCCATGCAAGAAGCAACAGTGATGCAATAGTTGTGAGGGATGTAAATGATGTTGGTGCAGACTCGGGCAAGGTTGAGAAGCTTGAGCAGAAAATTGATTCTCTCACAACATTGGTCACACAATTGGCTGTCAATCAGAAAAAGATGATACTTCCTACTAGAGTGTGTGGCATATGCACATCCATTGAGCACCCCACAGATGCATGCCCTTCCCTTCAGCAGCAACAGCCGATGACAAGTGGTGACCAACCCGAGGCCTATGCAGCAAACATATACAACAATAGAGGCCCACAACAACACAATCATGACCTCTCTTCCAATAGATACAACCCTGGATGGAGGAACCATCCCAATCTGAAGTGGTCTGATCAACAACAACAACCTCCTCCTAATGTTCCATTTCAGAACACCGCTGGACCGAGCAGACCACCATATGTACCTCCTCCAATCCAGCAGCAAAGGCAACAACAACAGCAACAAGTGGTTCATCCTGCACCATCAGCCCCTCCATCCAACCAACCTACCTTGGAGGAGTTGGTGAGGCAAATGACCATGCAAAACCTCCAATTTCAACAAGAAACTAGAGCAGCCATTCAGAGACAAGAGGTATCCATTCAGACTTTGACAAATCAGATGGGTCAAATGGCAACTTCTCTCAACAACTTGCAATCTCAAAATTCTGACAAGTTACCTTCCCAAACAGTGATCAACCCTCAGAATCAGAATGTGAGTGCCATCAACCTGAGGTCAGGAAAGCAGATTGTCAGACCCACACCACAACCTCACCTCAACAATGATGCTCTAGCTTCCTCTAAAGGGAAGAGCCAAGTGATAGAGGAAGGTGAACACCCTAGCACCAAGGAGAGTCATCCAACTCAACCTTCCTCAAGCTCAACCACAAAACCTGCTATTGTCCTCCAACCTCCTCCCATTCCTCTTCCATTCCCACCAAGAGTGCCTCAAAACAAAAGGGTGGAAGAGGTGGACAAGGATATTCTTGACACATTCAGGAAGGTGGAAGTCAACATACCCCTTCTTGATGTAATAAAACAAATTCCAAGGTACGCGAAGTTCCTTAAGGAGTTGTGCACTAATAAGAGAAGACTCAAGGGCAATGAGAGGATAAGCATGGGAAGGAATGTCTCCGCTCTCATAGGTAAACCTATCCCTCACATTCCTGAAAAATGTAAGGATCCTGGAACTTTCTCTATACCTTGCATCATAGGCAATGTGAAGTTTGAAAATGCTATGCTAGATTTAGGAGCATCCATAAATATCATGCCTATGTCTGTTTTTAAGTCTCTTTCTCTTGGACCTCTTCAACCTACGGGTGTGGTGATTCAATTAGCAAATAGAAGTACTGCCCACCCTGCAGGTTTGATAGAGGATGTCTTGGTTCGGGTTGAAGAGCTGATCTTCCCTGCTGATTTTTACATACTTGATATGGAAGATGACTCCCCCCGTAATGCTGTTCCTATTATTTTGGGGAGGCCATTTTTGAAAACAGCCCGAACCAAGATAGATGTGCATTCAGGTTCACTTTCCATGGAGTTTGATGGCAGTGTGATCCGATTTGACATTTTCCATGCTATGAAACATTTTCCTGAGGATCACTCTGTCTTTCATATAGACTTTCTTGATGAGATTGATGAACATGTGCTTGATGTTTTGCATGATCCTGATTTGCCATCATTTACAGACTCATTTTCTTGTCCTGCATGTACTGATTCCGAAATGTGCATGTCATGCATTGATCAATTTCTAGCTTCTGACACTGCATCTGTTGATGACTCTCATATTATAGATTTTGCTAACCCCCTCTCTGTTATGCAAGAGTCTGATTCTTTTGTTCAGGTGCAGGCAGCAGAATCCATTTCTACTGTCCCTTTAGTTCCATCCATTATGCAGGCACCCTCATTGGACCTGAAGCCCCTCCCTCCTCATCTCAAATATGATTACTTTGAGGATGAGCAGAAACTCCCAGTGATCATCTCTACCTCACTTTCTGTTGATCAAGAGGAGAAACTGCTAGATATGATTAGACAGAACAAGAGGGCAGTCGGATGGACTTTAGCATATCTACCTGGGGTGCCACTTGTGAACTTCAGAAACATAGTCCTTCGATTAGGAGACCAATGCAAGATGGCATTCGATCCGCTGAAGAGAGCACTCACCTTCTTCCCACCATGACTTCGGGAGTTTTCTTTTCTCCTTCTTCACTCTTTTTATTACACTTGTCTATATCTGTCTGATTCTGCTATTTGTGTTCCATTGAGGACAATGTGTGATTTAAGTGTGGGGGGAGAGTAGTTTAGGTTGCATATTTTGCTTTGATTTTTTTTTTAGGTTTTGCTTAGTTTTGGGCATTTTCTTGCATGTTTTTGCTTCATTTTAGTAGAGTTTTGGTATCTCGTGTCTGAATTCATGCATTTCTGTGTGTAAAGTTGCTTTTGATAATTAAGAGGTGGTAACACTGTGATAGAATTGTCCCTTTTGTGAGGATTTGAGCCTTAATTGTGGGTGGATTGCTATATATGCCACCTAATTTTCTGTCATGTGTGATTGCACTCTGGATTACTTGCACTCTAGAACTTGACTTGACTCTTGTTGATACTTGATTGCTCATGCACATTTTGAAATGATTTAGGCACTTTCTTTCTTGAATAAGCTACTAGCCATATGAGCCTACCTTGAATGAATGTATCCTTTGCTAGCCCCTTTGAGCCTTTTTATCCCTTTCCTTGTTCTTTAGCTCATTACAAGCCTATGACTGAAAAACCATGATTGTCCTAACCTTAGGGAATTTTGGAGCTTTGGAATTGTTTTGGGAATGGGTATTAGGTAAGAAGTGTGCTTTATGCTTTAATTGGTTGAGTTCTTGGTTTTGCCTCATTGGTTGTTATAGTTATGGCTTCATCTTCATGCCATTTGTGTTGTTTCTTCTTTTCTTTTTGTATATCTCTCAAAAACAAAAAAAAAAATAGAAGACAAAAATACAAAAAAAAAAAAAATGCAAAAATAAAAAGAAAAAAAAAGAAGAGAAAAAAAAAAGTGAATAAAAGGTTGTTGAGGCAAAGAGGATTGGAATTAGTGGTAGTTGATTTTGGGGTGGATTTTGCTTACTTTTTACTTATTCCCCATTGCTCCTCTATTCCCTTGGTTTTAGCTACATTCCCATATTTTTATCCTACCTTGTCCTTGGCCCCATTACAACCCTTAAAAGACCTTTTGATCATTTTGTGCATGTGTGTTGATGGTTGATGTTAGAGGCTTGTCAAGCTTATGGTTGTGTTTGTTTTTCATGATGTGCCTTGAGTGTAAATAATGATTAACCCCAAACACTTGAGTGTAAACACTTTTGAGTGATCCTTGTGAGTTTCTATCATCTTTGTGACTATCCTCTTGATGTCATTGGTTTCTTTGCATACTTGAAGTAATTGGATGATGTTCGCGGATGCTTTGACTCTTTGATCCTTAACCATTTTGTGTGCTTGAGTTTGCCCATTTCTTTGCATTTCCTAGAATTCATTGTGAAGTATGTAATCTCTTAGGTTTGCATTTCTTAATTGTAGTCATCTTGTTGCATGATTCACTTTGGTGCATATTGATCTTCATAGTCCTATCTTTTGGTTTTGCCCAGGAGTGCAAAAGGATAAGTGTGGGGGTATTTGATGAGCATTTTATTTCCCATTATTCCTTGCATTATTTTACTCCTATTATTGATACTTGTTGCCCATTTGACATTGATTAGCTTGATTTAGTGATTTAGAGTTTATTGGACTAATATTCCGAATATTGTTTAATTTGGAATTATTTAGCCTAATTAATTCTATTTCTATTTTCAGGTAATATTTGGCACAAGGACACTTTGGGAAGTTTGGAAATGAAGATTGAAGTATTGAAGTGAAGATTGTAATTTGCATTTAGGTCCCTTTTTAATTGTAATGTTCAGAATAGTGTTTCTTAGGATTTGGGCCCATGTTTTAGGCCCATTTTGTGTCTTAGGAGGGGAAATTCGTGTAACCCCCAAGGACACACTCCCATTTTCAGATTTCTCACTCTCTCTCTAGGTTAGAACTTCTCTCTTGGCTCTCCCAAGTGGTGGTGGCTGCTAGGGTTTTGTTCTTCCCCATTTCTACTCGTTTTTCTTCATTTATGGCCATGGAAGGCTAGACTTCAAGGGTTAATCCCTTTGGTATTGTATTATCTACTCTTGAGCTCTTGTTATTAATGCAATTTCATTTTCTCTTCTCTGTTTTCATGTTTATCGATGTGTAGTGGTTTGCTTAATTCCATTTCGTAGAGATAATACATGAATATAAATGCTTAATTTGTATTAACTCGTAAAAACTCCAATTCTGGTTTCTGATGCTTAATTAGAAGTTAGGGTTTGGAGTGATAACTGAATTTTCGCTTAGTATTTGGTTATCACGAGTTGGACAGAGGAGAGGAGAGGAATCGATCTTTAGTGAGCTAGGATTGAGTAGTGTACGTAGCCAAAGGGGTTTGCCCGCTTTTGTTTCTGATTTTCTTAGTTTTTATATTCTGTTTATGTTTTGTTCTTCACATTTGTCACACACAAAAACCCCCCCATTTTACTGCACACTACGTGTTTGATACTTTGCCTAGACCGATATTCGCTGGGAAACGACCTAGGATCACCTTCCTAGTACTACAGAATAAACACCTTTTATTTTGATCGGGTACGGCCTCGATCAGCCTAAGTGTTTCGTTTAAGTGAATAAATGTTTGAATTATAGTGGTGTATGTGTGTGGCTTGTTGTGGTGTGTTAAGTGGATGCTTGGAAAGTGATTGAGTGTGTAATCGATTTTGAAATTAGTTGATTCTGAAATAATTTGATTTGATTGAGTCTTGTTGGGACTGTGTTTATGGCTGCCCAGAATTGTTTGGACTTGCTTCTTACATTTAAAAACGTTCTCATGCGATTTAAAGTAAAGTTTTCAAGAGATAATTGATTTAAGAAAAGATTTTCTTAATACACGATAGCAACATAAGTGTGTTTTATTTAATACGAGGAATGAGGGGTGTTTAAGTTACGAAAAAGATTTTCCTAATACAAGCTAATAACAAAAACGTATTTTATTTAGTACGAGGAAATCTTAAGGACAAGGGATTTGGGCAGCCGGCAACAAAAAGGATTCGATGAGACGGTACGCAATACATTGCTGGACCTCAGGTGAGAGAGAAGCTTTCCTAAGACACCATGGTAGTTGTAACACCCTAATAAATTCTACCCTTAAAACCCAAGTATTAAAAATGAGTACTTAAAAATTCATTTTTATTATATTAAAATCAACCATCAAACGGACAGAGTTTTGTCTGTTTTTCGGACTTCCCAAAATCATCAACCTGATAAACACATTTATATGAAATTAACAGGAGCCAGCAAGGCTCAAATATAAATATATAAGCATCGCATAGTTGCCCCTTGGGCTCAAGTGTAAAACATAGTGTGTCAGAGTGCCAGCAAAGTATTAAGTGTGAATCAAGAGACCATAACAACAACTATGCATCAAAAGAATCATAAACCCTGCACAAAAGAAACTATCCTAGCCTCACCCAAAAGAAAACATATATAGCTCATATACATCCAAATATACGGAGGCTGAAATCAAAATAAAAGTATCAAATCCCCATAACCCTACTCTCCCTGTGAGGGAGAGCACTCCTGCTCGGCCGGGGGCTGTGCTAGCTCAATCTCTGTACCTGTAATGATAGTAAGGGAGTGAGCATTGCACATGAAATAAAATTGCAGTTTCCATATAATCATAATAAATCCACTTGGCCAAACACAAATAGTAAAGTAATGACATATAGCATTTACAAGTCTATTCACAACCAACCTCTTTCCACCCCTTTCTATTTTCTCTTTATCATGATTCCATAATTACCCCTTTTCTTTAGCATGCCCATAATCAATGTTAATGTTCATTACCATTTACTTTATCCCTTTTTCCTATTCATTTCCATTGTCTTTATCCATTTTCCATTTTCCCTTAACATTTTCACTAATTCAATTCCCTTTCCGTTTTTGATTCCGTTACCATTGTCCATTATCTTTTCCATTTTCTGACTATATCCATTATCTTTTCCATTTTCCTTTATTTCCTTTTTCCTTTATGCGTAACCCCAAATCAGAGATCTACGCTTTCCATTGGGTGTAACCTCAAATCAGAGATCTACACCTTACCATCGTGTGTAATCTCAAAATAGAGATCTACACACGGAGTATGCAACCACAACCAGTGATCTGCATACCCTTCCCCTTTTTTTTTCCTTTTTAATTGTACACCACTAGGATTTTGGTTACCCGCTAGGTAATTGGCACACCTGTCTAGGGACTTGAAACACCTGCCCAGGACTTTACACCCATCCAGACCATAACCTGTAGGACTATGTACATATTTACCATTCCATTATTTATTTCAATTATTGGTGTGGAAAATTGATCCTGTGGGTCACCCGGCGCCTACAGGGCGATTTGGCCTGATGGGTAATTGGCCTGGCAGGTAATTGGCCCTAACAGGTAATTGGAACACCTAGCCGGGTACCTAGTGTTCCGGGCCCCACTGATCAGTTTCCACATTAGTTACCTTTACCATTTAAATTAACCATAGTCCAGTTCATTAATATAGCCATCAACACAATTCCAATAATAATCACAATATGCATAAATATAAACCATTCCAAATCATCACACATATATTCATAAATAAACAATTATCATCCATCATCATATACATTTCCAAATACTCACATTTAGGGTCACATTCCACGAATAACATTTATGATCATTTTCCTTTATTATCACAATCCAATTTATCCATTCACAACTTATATAGTCATTTCACAATTAATTAATACCCTTTTTAGTACTCAAACTTAGTTCCACATATTTTCAAATAAGCATGACTCCCTTAGATAACCAATCATATCCCAACATTTAGTTCCTTTCAAATTACCCATTATAATTACCCTTTTTAAATAAGTATCACTAAGTACTTTGTTATCAACAATTATAACCATAATTCATTCCGATTCAATAAACACATAATGCACACTATCCATGTTGTCATTTTCCATTTCCAAGTAATAAATACCAATTTAACCATGACCAAACATACATGTATGGTACATTAATTACTTCATCAATGACTCAACATCCTTTCACATTCAAAGTTCACATTAACTTTCCCTTATTAATTATGATTCCTAAGTTCCTTTCTCTTATGTCCTCCATTCCTTAAATTACTAGCCAAGATTCTACCATTAAATACCCTAAACACATAACTCCTAGAAAATCACTATAACCATAGGGATACCCAATCTTAGATCACCCAATGCTCACTATAATCCACCCCCTTACCTTAAATCAAGAGAGATGGGGGAAACCTTCCAAGCCCTAGCTCCTAAGCTCCTTAATCAAGAGCTCCAAGGATTGAGTGAAAGAGAGAGACTCTTGACCTCCATGACACAATAGAGCACAAATGAGTCATAATTTATGCTAAATCATATCATGAAATTCGTATGCCATGTGAGGGAAGAGGGAGAAATTCGTATGGCCCTAGAGAGAGAGAGAGTATTGAAACTTACCAATGGAAGGGAGGATGATGATAGATGAGTGTTGAGCTTGAGGAAGATGAAAACAAAGCCCTATCTTGGTGAGAAAGAAGGGGGATTCGAATGGGAGGGAGGAGAGGAGGAACTTGAGAGATTGAAGGGAGATTAAGTGTTTAAATGTGTTGGGGATTGATTCTCAATGCTTATTTATGGATTGAGATGGTGATTTGAGGTGAAATCTAGAGAGAGAATGAGGAGATGTTCGTGACCTAGGAGAGAGAGTGGAGTTGGGTTATGAAGAAGATGGTTGGCTGAAACACGTTTTTGAGGCTGTCTGCACAAAACACTCGAGTGTTTTCAAAAACACTCGAGTGTTTTCTTTAAAAACACTCGAGTGTTTTCTTTAAAAACACTCCAGTCTTTTCCAAAAGACTCCAGTCTTTTACAAAACACTCGAGTATTTTCCAAAAGACTCGAGTAGTGCCTGAGTGCCCCATTTTCCATCTAACCAGAACACTCGAGTCTTTTCCAAAAGACTCGAGTGTTTTGCCCAGTACCCCATTTATTTATTTTCCTATTTTCCTCCTATTTTCTTCCTGCTTCAATTCGAGATAACTTCTTCGTTCGCCGTCGGATCTTGCTCAAATTTGACGAGTAACTTCCTAAAAATCATACCTTCATATCCAACGGTGGGAATTGTGTTCTAAGCTACCAATTTTGTTATTCTATTTCTCCAAAATCCTATGTTTTAAACTTGGGTTTGCATGTCAAATTAGCCAATTTCTAACTTATATCATAATTACTTCCATCCTAGGACTATCAAAACGTAATTTACACTAAGAACTAAATTTGGGATGTTACAATCCTCTCCCACTTACAAGAATTTCGTCCTCGAAATTCAGCTGTCGTGGAACAGCTGAGGATAAGACTCCTTCATCTTGCTCTCCAGCTCCCAAGTAGCCTCTTCTACGTTGTTTCTGTTCCAAATCACCTTCACCAATGGAATCTCCTTGCCTCGGAGTTGCTTAATCTGCCTGTCTTCAATTCTGATCGGGAGGATTTCAAAAGTAAGATTCTCCTTCAAGGGCAAATCGTCCGCTGCTACCACATAGGAGGGATCATGAATGTATTTCCTTAACTAGGAAACATGAAATACACCATGAAGCCTAGACAAATGTGGAGGCAAAGCAATCCTGTACGCCAAAGGTCCAACTCTCTCTAGAATCTCGTAAGGCCCAACAAACCACGGAGTCAGCTTCTTTGACTTAATTGCCCGACCAATGCCAGTGGTAGGGGACACCCTAAGAAACACATGATCACCCACATCAAACTCTAGGGGTCTCCTACGCTTATCTGCATAGCTCTTCTGCCTGTCTTGAGAAGTCTTCATCTTATCCTTAATCATCGCGATTTTCTCTGTTGTTTCTTGCACCAACTCTGGCCCAGTCAACAAGTTCTCCCCGATCTGGAACCAACAAAGAGGCGTTCTGCACTTTCTAACATATAGTGCCTCAAAAGGTGCCATGCCGATACTAGAGTGAAAGCTGTTGTTGTAAGTAAATTCCATAAATGGTAACAACTGCTCCCAACTACCAGCCTGCTCTAGAACACAAGCCCTCAACAGATCCTCCAAAGTCTGAATAGTACGCTCAGACTGCCCATCAGTTTGAGGATGATAGGCGGTACTAAACTTCAACTTAGTACCCAAGGCCTCCTGAAGACTCTGCCAAAATCTGGATAGAAACCGGGGATCCCGATCGGACACAATACTAGAAGGCACACCATGAAGCTTCACTATGTCCCGAATATACAACTGTGTCAGCTTCTCTAATGTATACTTCTTATTGATCGGAATAAAGTGAGCATATTTTGTCAAACGGTCTACCACAACCCATACACCATCACAACCTGCTGCAGTCCTAGGTAGACCTGTCACAAAATCCATGGCTATGCTATCCCATTTCCATTCAGGGACATCCAGTGATCGCAATGGACCACCTGGCTTTTGATGCTCAATCTTCACCTTCTGACAAGTCAAACAGTGAGACACATGGTCGGCCACATCAGTCTTCAACCCTGGCCACCAATAGATCCTCTTCAAATCCTGATACATTTTTGTTGTACCGGGATGGAAACTCATTTTTGTTTGGTGAGCTTCCCACAATATGTCTCTTCGAATCTGGAAGTCCATTGGAACACATATTCTACCTCTGAACCGGATGATTCCATCTGGACCCTTGATGAAATCAGGTTCCTCTTCACTTGCTGCTCCTTCAAACAACTTTTGGAGCTCTTCATCATCTGCTTGCCTTTCCTTTATCAAATCCATGAGCTCACTAGTGGCCTGCAACATTTCCAGAACAATACTCTTCTCTTTCACCAGCATGTTCAAGTTAAGATCACTAAACTCCTGGATTAGTTGCATCTCCTTCACCATCAAGTTGCTAATATGAAGAGTTTTGCGACTCAATGCATCGGCTACCACATTAGCTTTACCCGGATGGTATTGAAGATGAAAGTCATAGTCTTTCAGGAACTCCATCCATCTCCTCTGTCTCATATTCAACTCTTTTTGATCGAAGAGATAACGGAGACTCTTGTGGTCACTGAACACTTCGAACTTTGTGCCATACAAGTAATGTCTCCAGATTTTCAGGGCAAACACCACAGCGGCTAACTCCAAGTCATGAGTCGGATAATTCTGCTCATGCTGCCGCAACTGTCTAGATGCATAGGCCACAACTTTACCTTTCTGCATAAGTACACAACCCAAACCTTGCTTTGAAGCATCACAATACACATCAAAGGGTTGGGTTGATTCCGGCAATGTCAGAACCGGTGAGCTCGTCAATCTCTTCTTCAGCTCCAAGAAACTATTCTCACACTGCTGTGACCATTGATAAGGGACATCCTTCCTGGTTAACTTTGTCAATGGGAGAGCCAGTTTGGAGAAACCTTCGATGAATCTTCGATAGTAACCTGCCAATCCCAAAAAGCTTCTGATTTCTGTAACTGTTGTGGGCCTCTCCCACTTTAACACCGCTTCCACCTTGGAGGGATCCACAGCAACTCCCTGTGCAGAAATCACATGTCCCAGAAAGTGGACCTCATCCAACCAAAAGCTACATTTAGACAGCTTGGCATACAACTGCTTCTCTTTGAGAACCTGCAGAACAATTCTCAAATGCTGCTCATGTTCACCCGGACTCTTAGAATAAATCAGGATGTCATCAATAAACACAATGACAAAAGAATCCAAGTATGGCATGAAGATCCTATTCATGTAATCCATGAATATAGCAGGAGCGTTGGTCAATCCGAAAGGCATCACCACATACTCAAAGTGCCCATAACGCGTCCTGAAAGCAGTTTTTGGAATGTCCTCTTCACGGATACGGATTTGATGGTATCCCGATCGGAGGTCAATCTTAGAGAACACTGATGCACCCCTCAACTGATCCAACAAATCGTCAATGCGAGGGAGCGGATACTTGTTCTTTACTGTCACGGCATTCAGCTGTCTATAATCTGTGCACATCCGAAGGCTACCATCCTTCTTCTTGACAAAGAGGATAGGAGCACCCCAGGGTGACACACTTGGCCTGATAAGTCCCTTTGCTAGTAGCTCCTCCAACTGCTTCTTCAATTCCTCCAATTCCGGAGGCGCCATTCTGTAGGGTGCAATAGAAATTGGACCTGTACCAGGCTTCAAATCAATACTAAACTCCACTTCTCTTCTTGGAGGCAATCCGGGAATCTCCGTAGAAAAGACTTCCGGAAACTCACGAACCACAGGAATTTGACTCACATCAGAAACTTCATCAACTTCCATGGTAGATAGAGCGGCATCACTAAAGATAACTGCTTTCTTACAACAGTCAATTAAGACATTATGCTGAGTCATCCAATCCATACCCAAAATAATGTCTAACTTGGTTAGAGCCAAACAAATGAGATTAATTCTGAATTCCCGCTCCAAAACTCGGAGTGGGCAATCCAAACACATTTGAGAAGTGACTACTGAAGAATTTGTGGGGGTAGAAACTGATAACTTATACGGCATGTCTACCGTGGACAACCCTAGTCTCTTCATGCAATCAATAGAAATGAAGGAATGAGATGCACCACAATCAAACAAAACACCACAGGACAAGTTGTTCACAAAACAAGTACCTCGGATCAGCTCATCCTCCTCAGTCACCTCTTCTCCATCCAGTGTATACACTTTGCCCTTCTGCAACGGCTGACTGCCACCTACTTTCTGCACCCGGATATCATTAACTTCCTTCTTCATTGTGCTTTTAGGACAGTTGTTAGCAAAGTGTCCAGGCTGACCACATAAAAAGCAAAGCCCCTCATTCCTAGTATGAGCCCAGCATACACCCCTGTGCGGCTTCCCACAATGTGTACAAGTAGGAACAGGACCAAGTGTCGCTGCAGATTGCCCTGCTCCTCTAGGGGCTGAAGGTCTAGAATTAGAATAAGGACCAGATCTCTGTATCGGACCCCTGCCCCTAATAGGACCAGACAATTTCTGTGATGCCCTACTTCGCTCCTCTGCCTGTTCCTGCTTGAGAGAATCTTCATAAGCACTGGTCATATTCACTAGTTGAGAGAGATTAGAGATTCCTTGATAGACAAACACAGTCTTGATCTTGGGATGGAGACCAGCTTCAAACTTGATGCATTTAGTGCGTTCATCCGCATCTCGGTAGCTGCCCGAATAGCGAATGAGGTCCTCGAATTGAGCTGCATACTCTCCAACACTGAGGTTCCCTTGTTTCAGCTCAAGGAAAGCCACTTCCTTCTCCCTCCTTACATTTTCCGGGAAGTACTTTCCCAGAAAACGGACCTTAAAAAGATCCCATGAAATGAGCTCATGAGCTGCTTCCAAACCTCTCCTCTGTTGGTCCCACCAATGTTCCGCCTCACCCATCAGCACATACTCCACCAGTCGCATATACTGATCACCCGGTGGCTGCAGTGAGCGATACACCTTCTCCATCTCATGGAGCCATCTTTGAGCTCCAGCGGGATTATAACCCCCCTCAAACTTCGGTGGATCGCTTTTTCTAAAGCGGCCCATCCAATCAATCTCCACTGGTGGTGGTGGAGGAGGCTGAAGTGCGGCTGCAGCAGCTGCTACAGCTGCAGCAATGTTCTGAGCTTGATTGTGTTGCAGATTTGCAAGATTATCAGCCTGTTGTTGTTGAACTTGGGCTTGGTTCTGCTGCAATTGGACCGGAGTTTCAAGTATTGCAGCAATTCTGTCATTGTCCGCCCGTCTCCCTGCCATACTGTTGAGTCATTGAAGGAAAACCGGTTAATTATGAAACAACTAAATACAACTATTAATATCCTACAACTTTACTTAGACACTAAACTATGTACTTGGGTTACTCGCTCGGTGAGTAACCATAGGAATAATGAGTTTATACTTCAAAGGCCGAGGGAAACTGCTCTGATACCATAAATGTAACACCCTAATAAATTCTACCCTTAAAACCCAAGTATTAAAAATGAGTACTTAAAAATTCATTTTTATTATATTAAAATCAACCATCAAACGGACAGAGTTTTGTCTGTTTTTCGGACTTCCCAAAATCTTCAACCTGATAAACACATTTATATGAAATTAACAGGAGCCAGCAGGGCTCAAATATAAATATATAAGCATCGCATAGTTGCCCCTTGGGCTCAAGTGTAAAACATAGTGTGTCAGAGTGCCAGCAAAGTATTAAGTGTGAATCAAGAGACCATAACAACAACTATGCATCAAAAGAATCATAAACCCTGCACAAAAGAAACTATCCTAGCCTCACCCAAAAGAAAACATATATAGCTCATATACATCCAAATATACGGAGGCTGAAATCAAAATAAAAGTATCAAATCCCCATAACCCTACTCTCCCTGTGAGGGAGAGCACTCCTGCTCGGCCGGGGGCTGTGCTAGCTCAATCTCTGTACCTGTAATGATAGTAAGGGAGTGAGCATTGCACATGAAATAAAATTGCAGTTTCCATATAATCATAATAAATCCACTAGGCCAAACACAAATAGTAAAGTAATGACATATAGCATTTACAAGTCTATTCACAATCAACCTCTTTCCACCCCTTTCTATTTTCTCTTTATCATGATTCCATAATTACCCCTTTTCTTTAGCATGCCCATAATCAATGTTAATGTTCATTACCATTTACTTTATCCCTTTTTCCTATTCATTTCCATTATCTTTATCCATTTTCCATTTTCCCTTAACATTTTCACTAATTCAATTCCCTTTCCGTTTTTGATTCCGTTACCATTGTCCATTATCTTTTCCATTTTCTGACTATATCCATTATCTTTTCCATTTTCCTTTATTTCCTTTTTCCTTTATGCGTAACCCCAAATCAGAGATCTACGCTTTCCATTGGGTGTAACCTCAAATCAGAGATCTACACCTTACCATCGTGTGTAATCTCAAAATAGAGATCTACACACGGAGTATGCAACCACAACCAGTGATCTGCATACCCTTCCCTTTTTTTTTCCTTTTTAATTGTACACCACTAGGATTTTGGTTACCCGCTAGGTAATTGGCACACCTGTCTAGGGACTTGAAACACCTGCCCAGGACTTTACACCCATCCAGACCATAACCTGTAGGACTATGTACATATTTACCATTCCATTATTTATTTCAATTATTGGTGTGGAAAATTGATCCTGTGGGTCACCCGGCGCCTATAGGGCGATTTGGCCTGATGGGTAATTGGCCTGGCAGGTAATTGGCCCTAACAGGTAATTGGAACACCTAGTCGGGTACCTAGTGTTCCGGGCCCCACTGATAAGTTTCCACATTAGTTACCTTTACCATTTAAATTAACCATAGTCCAGTTCATTAATATAGCCATCAACACAATTCCAATAATAATCACAATATGCATAAATATAAACCATTCCAAATCATCACACATATATTCATAAATAAACAATTATCATCCATCATCATATACATTTCCAAATACTCACATTTAGGGTCACATTCCACGAATAACATTTATGATCATTTACCTTTATTATCACAATCCAATTTATCCATTCACAATTTATATAGTCATTTCACAATTAATTAATACCCTTTTTAGTACTCAAACTTAGTTCCACATATTTTCAAATAAGCATGACTCCCTTAGATAACCAATCATATCCCAACATTTAGTTCCTTTCAAATTACCCATTATAATTACCCTTTTTAAATAAGTATCACTAAGTACTTTGTTATCAACAATTATAACCATAATTCATTCCGATTCAATAAACACATAATGCACTATCCATGTTGTCATTTTCCATTTCCAAGTAATAAATACCAATTTAACCATGACCAAACATACATGTATGGCACATTAATTACTTCATCAATGACTCAACATCCTTTCACATTCAAAGTTCACATTAACTTTCCCTTATTAATTATGATTCCTAAGTTCCTTTCTCTTATGTCCTCCATTACTTAAATTACTAGCCAAGATTCTACCATTAAATACCCTAAACACATAACTCCTAGAAAATCACTATAACCATAGGGATACCCAATCTTAGATCACCCAATGCTCACTATAATCCACCCCCTTACCTTAAATCAAGAGAGATGGGGGAAACCTTCCAAGCCCTAGCTCCTAAGCTCCTTAATCAAGAGCTCCAAGGATTGAGTGAAAGAGAGAGACTCTTGACCTCCATGACACAATAGAGCACAAATGAGTCATAATTTATGCTAAATCATAACATGAAATTCGTATGCCATGTGAGGGAAGAGGGAGAAATTCGTATGGCCCTAGAGAGAGAGAGAGAGTATTGAAACTTACCAATGGAAGGGAGGATGATGATAGATGAGTGTTGAGATTGAGGAAGATGAAAACAAAGCCCTATCTTGGTGAGAAAGAAGGGGGATTCGAATGGGAGGGAGGAGAGGAGGAACTTGAGAGGTTGAAGGGATATTAAGTGTTTAAATGTGTTGGGGATTGATTCTCAATGCTTATTTATGGATTGAGATGGTGATTTGAGGTGAAATCTAGAGAGAGAATGAGGAGATGTTCGTGACCTAGGAGAGAGAGTGGAGTTGGGTTATGAAGAAGATGGTTGGCTGAAACACGTTTTTGAGGCTGTCTGCACAAAACACTCGAGTGTTTTCAAAAACACGAAAACACTCGAGTGTTTTCTTTAAAAACACTCCAGTCTTTTCCGAAAGACTCCAGTCTTTTACAAAACACTCGAGTCTTTTCCAAAAGACTCGAGTAGTGCCAGAGTGCCCCATTTTCCAACTGACCAGAACACTCGAGTCTTTTCCAAAAGACTCGAGTGTTTTGCCCAGTACCCCATTTATTCATTTTCCTATTTTCCTCCTATTTTCTTCCTGCTTCAATTCGAGATAACTTCTTCGTTCGCCGTCGGATCTTGCTCAAATTTGACGAGTAACTTCCTAAAAATCATACCTTCATATCCAACGGTGGGAATTGTGTTCTAAGCTACCAATTTTGTTATTCTATTTCTCCAAAATCCTATGTTTTAAACTTGGGTTTGCATGTCAAATTAGCCAATTTCTAACTTATATCATAATTACTTCCATCCTAGGACTATCAAAACGTAATTTACACTAAGAACTAAATTTGGGATGTTACAGTAGTTAGGTGATATATTAGGACGTTCCGTATCATCTCAAAGATCGGAGCAAAGTGGTCCGGAGTCAGTAGTATAAGTGGCAACTGTTTGTGTTGTGTGGCCACTTATACGAAGGTGACAAAGACCACAATGTTATTGTGTGATGTTGTGTGCATGCTTTTATTTATTTATTTAATTATATCTGATGATACTTATTACTGTTGATTGAAATGAGTGAATGGCTGATGGACGTCTGTTACGTCCTGAATAAGGAAATGAAATTAATGAAATTGAAAGTAAAGTTATAAGTATGAGAAGATAATAATGATTGGAAACAAAGTATGTGTTGGAAAAGAAAGAAAGAATTGAGATTGGGGAAAGAATGAATGATAATGTTGAGAACGAGCCAGAGCTGGGGAGAGTGATGTTGATTGTTGGAACAAGGTGTGAATTGAGTGGGACTAGTGTTGAGTTTAGCTTGCTCCTCCATTAGCGCTCAGCAAAGATATTATTTTTGAAAAAGGTTTTTAAAAAAAGCGGTTTTTGAAAAAGGTTTTTGAAAAGCAATTTTTGAAAAGGTTTTGAGAAGAGCTGTTGAAAAGATTTTTGAAACGAGATTTTGTGGAAAATGGTGAAAAGAAATTTTTTTAAAAGAGTTGTGAAAAGAAAGTCTTTTGAAAATGTTTTTGAAAGGAGGTTTTTGAGAAATATTATAAAAGAATTTTCAGGAAGGTTTTTGAAGGGAAATTTTGCGAAAGGATGTGAAAAGAGATTTTAGAAACTTTGTGACAAAGGGTTTTTAAGAAAGTTTTTGCAAAGAGATTTTGAGCAATTGTGAAACTAGAGTTTTGAGAAATTCACAAAAGGGAATTTTATGAAAATGTTTATGAAATGAAGTTTTGTGAAAGCCTGTAAAATGGCATTTGGAGAAAGGTTGAGAAAAGATTGTGGATTGTCAAGAGAGATGGTGGAATGTATTTTGTGGAATGAGATATCAGTTGAGAATTCGTTGATGTGATCCCGGCTCTGTGCTATGTGAGAATTGATGAGAGGAAGTTTGTGTAAAGTTAGTGGTCGGGACTCATTGAAGGGTTGCACGAAGGATGGGCCGACTGTAGGATAATTAAAAACAAGATAAAAGACTTTAAAAGACTTACGCGGTGAGGTATGAGAGTGCGAAGTAGTGGAGAGGAAGAAACCATAAGTATCTACGGATACTTAGGAGGAGATTGCCTTAGGGGAGGACGATGATGGTGAAACGTCAAGAAGTCTAGAGTATATTTCTAGGCAGAACGAACTCCACATGTGGCACACTAACGTGGTGGGGACTGGGTCTAATGCCGTGGTAAGTTCTACGGGCCCACTAGAAATATAATGTCGCCCCCTAGATTGCAAATCTAGAACAGTGAGAGGGACTGGAGTGGGGCATCTTGATTGCCACTATGAGACAATGTGCCTTGTTATATATGAATTGAAGGAATTGAGTTGATTTGAGGCTGAGTCCTCCTGGTCTGGGACCATTTGAGTTTGAGACAGCTGTCGTGCCCGCACGGTAAAGGTCCTGTACTCCTGTTTGCTTCCGACTAGGTTGGGTGGATGACCGAGGAGATGTAGACGTGAGTGATAGCCGAGAATGAAAAGGATATTTTGATGATATCTTGAGTACCCCGATCATTAAAGATTGTGAAATGATAAAGACCGGATGAAAAGAGAAGTATAGTTGTGAAAAGGAAATGAGAAGAAAGTAAAAGATATTCATAAGACGTAAAGGTAAATTAATAAGAGAATGAAAAATGATAAGAAGGATGATGATAATAATGATAATGTTATACTTGATTGCTATGTGTTTGTATTGTATGTTTGTGTGGTCCTATATGTTGCCTATCGTAATCCCACACCGTCGACAATTCGTCGTTCGGAACCCTTACTCTCTCCTGTTCGTTGGCATATCGGTGTTGCTGGTATTTCAACGGGCAGATGGAGTACTGCATGGACGTCACCACGTGGAGTAAATATGGAAGAGGTTGGAAGCGTACTCCAAGCGGCTGGGTATGGACCGGCCATACTCAGATTGTAATCCCCGATCCGGAGCATCAACTGAGCGTAGCTAACTTGGGGCCGCGCTTGGGAAAAGTCATTGTGCGAGGATATCGGAACTACAAGGAGAAGGTGCAATATGAGAAACAATGGAAGTCTACCACCAAAGAAGGAGTGAAGTTGGAGCCCAACGACAATACCGAGACAACTACATGGACGGCTTCATCTTCGAAAGCGAAGAGAGGATCCAAGAAGAAGGAGGACCTCCACCCGATTGCCTTCAATAGGGTAGCTTAAAGTTAGCATGGATAGTTTAGACTGTAGTGAGTGTTTGTGTTAAGGATTACCTGAGTGATGATCTATTGATGTAACTTAACTTATTCTAAAGCATGCCCGACTTTTGACATCCTCATGAGAAATGTTTAATGATCCCTTTTGGTGGGATGCAAAGAACTATTTTAAAAATGGAATCACACCGTTTTTCCCTAGCAAATGTTTTGAAAACCTGAGTGAGTAAAGATTTGTTTTAGTAACAACTCGGTTTTCGGTAAAGGGTGTTGAGAACACAAAGAACTTTTAAACAACGGTTTCAAACACTTCAACAATGTTTTGCAAAAAAAAAAAAATTGGCCTCATTTTTACAACATAAACAAATAAAAGATGGTTATTTCTGAATTACGAAAATTGGGCTGTTACAAAAATGGCATTGGAAACAGCTTGTGACAGAATTTTTAAACCGTCGAAAATACCGACGGAAAAATCCGTCGGAAAATCCGTCGATAACTGCTTTTATTTTTGACGGATTATCCGTCAGAAACAGCTTGCAAAAATAACAAAAATTTACCGATGGAAAAATCCGTCGAAAATGACAATATTATTTTAAAAAAAATTATAAAAATTTATGCACAAAATAAATATTATTCAAGTCAATCATCCTCTCATACATGTTTTTTTTTTCAAAGGCAAAATTGAATTAACCACTAGTACGTAAAGCAAAAATACAATAGTCCAAGTCATAAAGTAAAAATAAGAAACCAAGTTACCCACTGGACCTGTTGCAAATCCAGAAACAGCTGAACAGAGGACTAGGATACATGAAACCAAATATTACAAGAAGAAAATATGAATATAAAAAAAGTACCAACAAGCAGATAATGCGAGCAGGTATGTCTTCTAAAGGAATGATGTTTTTTATGGAGCCAATGATTTCCATAAGTACAGTTCCTTATCTTCACATTCCTCTTCTTGTTGAATTGTCTTGTACCTACTCTTAAATGCAGACAACAACAAAAACCCGTTTGTTCCATCGCTCACTTTGCCATAAGTGAAAAATGAGTTAACAAGCATTAGATAAAAAAAATACCTGGTATGAATATTTGCACTTCTTGAAATACCAAAATTTTTGCAAAAGTGAAATATAACAAGGTGTTAGAAAAGATGCTATTAATAAAAACCAACGGTAGAGAAGTAGACATCATCTATGTATCATAGCAAAACACTGAAAACAGTATTAAAAAGATACACAACTTAGTTAAAAAATATCCTTTTGCAAACTAGAATCGCAGTATGCTTCAGTACTAAAAACATACTTAATTTAGTCAAAACAATCCAATGAAATCAATGTTTATTACAACAACGAGAGCAAAAAAATTATATTACAACAAGAAGGCAAAATTAAGTTACAGTCAAAAATAGATTTTCTATTTATATAGAATACACAAAGCTAAGAATTACAAACACTTCTAGCAAGCATAACACTTGTTCTAATGCTTAGAACATGAGATATAGAATTATTTCCTTTTGTGTGTGAGAAAGAGGTAGTGGACATTAACAAAGTACTGTTTGAAAAAAGAAATGCTTGAAGCAATGAGATATCTTTCAACCAATGTACTCAGTTTACTTATATTTCTTTCCTGTGTAGTTTCAATCAATATACTTAGTATATATTTCAGAAATATATACACAAGTACAACATATTTCAATCAATATACTTCTGTGGTCACGATCCGCGAATTTGTAATCCCCCATGATCCGCAAGTGGCTCGAGCAGGTTACACCACTTTTAGGGTCCTTTTGGTGGGAATATGAAATTTGATCGAATTATTGCAAAGGAAGGAAACGCGGGGAGAGTATGATTTGGAGGCAAATAATAATTAAAAAGACCTCCACTAATTCACTTAAAACCTCCTCTGTTTATACCACTACTTAGTAACCTCTTCTCATTTTAATTTGTCTAATGGGGGTTTAAATAACCTCCACAAAAAAATTTCCACTAATAACAATATTTGTTGTAGTGTAACTTGATGTCTTTAATTTAAGAACAAGGGAGAATTTCATTGAAGGGAAGGTACATCATTTTTGTGCTTTGTTCTTGAAGCACAAATTACATAACAATATTCTCTACAGGTCAGAAGTCTCAAAAGAAATGTAATAAGCAAGATGCACCCAAACAATATAATAAGCTTCACTAAAATACCAGCAAAGAGGAAAATAGAAACAGGACAACATCTCATGGAATGGAATGGAAACTAATAGACAAACAAGAAAATCATCACATACAGACTAGAACTTCCAATGGGAAGCTATATCATTAATAAAGATTTCAAGCACTGTGGCATTAATCCCAGATAACAACCATTATATGGTAAGGATGCTAACCTCAGATAACAACCATTGCTTATCAAGCAATCATGTCCTAGCCTTGTTCAGTACCGAATTTTTAGACTTCAACATTCTCTACAAATGAAAGAATGAGGAGGATCACTGGATGATGACAGGTAATTTTTTTTTTTAAAAAAAAAAGATAACAACAAAGAGTAGATAATATGGTAATCAGTAACAAAAATGCAAGATAGTTAATAAAAATCACTCAGACAAGCATACCTTTTCAAGACCAGACATCATATGCTCATTGTTATTAAGATACTTTTTCCTCAGTGTGAAATCAAAGACATCATGAAGGAAATCATTTTCCTAATTTGCCAAGGGAAAAAGGACAAAAAGGTAATTATCAATATTATAAGCATTTCAAAAAAAATTAGAAGCTTGCTAAAGAAAAATGCAAGAGAAAAGTGAGAGTCATATATTGAGGTAAATTGGAATAATAGACTGTTTTGAAGATTTCCAAGATACTGCACCTCCTGTTAATGTAAAAACATAACCAGAAGTTGATTTTGTTTCATCAGAATCAGAAATCCAATTTGCATCACTAAAACATTCAATAACAGCAGGAAAACAAGTATAATGAATGCCATAATTAATAGTTCCTTTAAGATATCTCGGGCATAGGTGTAGTCATTTTGATTAAAGGAATAGCTACTGAACTGAGATATAAAAATGCAATTGCTCTAAGTTTAGAATTAAAGATATTAAGCTAACAAGTGAGACTCATATATTGAGGCATGTGACACTCTCGTTTTACATCTTGAAAATAATTAATATTTCCAAATGATTGAAATACTTGCAATCAAATTTTAGGACTAGAAAAATTTTTCCTTTTTAATTTGTACTTGCTCGATTATAAACATTTTTAATCTGCACAAATATTGGAATTCGGCTTAATAATATCTTAATTACAAAAAGACTCTCGAGATACTATTTCCATAAACATAGTAAAACATCTTTGTAGTCCTTCTTAAAATATATTATTACTTTCTCGAGTTTAATCGAATATATAAAATATAAACTTGTCGCCGAGCTCCTTTTTGAATCAAAATCAGAGTATGCGGAAGTAAAATTAATACTTGTGGGGCACTGCTGAGGTAAATAAAACATAATATATATATGTATAACATAACATAAACCCCATAAGTATCATCAGTAGCAAGTAGTGAAAGTCGATATAGCAAGTTTGGTGAAATATGTACAAACCAGCTGCATAAAATAAACCTCACTCTAAGACCTCTCAAAATATCTACAATATATCACATGATACAAAAGTAGAAGTCCCAGAGCAGGTCATCCATGTCCTCTGCAGCTCCTCAGATCCTCCACAGCTCTATCCATAGGATCTAGGATTCCAAAACATCCACGCTATGCAGGCTCCTATGAACCAGCGGGTCCACCTCTAACAGAAACAGTCGGCTCGACATGCACCTCCTCCTCGCTCTCATCCTCCACGGGGTCCTCCTCGACCTCGCCTGACTGGGTAGAGACCCCACCACTGGGTCTAGGATCTGTAGAAGTAGTCCACTCGAAATCAGTCAGACCAGGAGAAGGAGTCTCCTTAGTGACAACTCTATGGGAGGAAGGATGAGAACGAGTGGCAGCTCTGAAACGAAAACTATGAAATCGATGCACAGGTCGAGCCGGGGGTGGTCCTCTATATGTATAAGAGGGTGGAACATGCATAGTATAGACTAAAGGGATCCTAAATCGACGAGGTCGCACTCGCACCAGAGGGTTAGGGTGGTAGAGAGTGATCTCCACCTCCCCTCAAAAGTGGCACGGTGCTCCTCATACGTCCATATGCCACTAGGGATAGGGCGTATCTCGATGCAAGCTAGGTATCTGGCCATCACCTAAACAGGGCACAGGGAGTAAGTATACACATATACATTATTGATAAAGACTAAAATTACAAACACAAGTATATCATGGACAGATAATAATGCAAGTACATATGAGTACACCAATTTTCAACATTATATCTCTGATAATGCAAGTGGCATGATGTATGATTTTCTATCCACAACTGAGGCCTCTAAAAGTCCATCTTGGACGTCCATCCAATACACCCTTGTGTTCCTGGAACACTGACATTCGTTCCCAGAACGTAATGCCAAACCATACTTGGATAATAAGCATCACTCCCGGAGTGTGCACCACGTTCCCAGAACGCATACGTTCCCAAAACGGATAAAAACCAGGTCCCGGACACTGGCCACATTCAAAGAATGTGTCATCAAGTAGGTTACAATTTGGTACTCCCGGAGTACCCTCCTCATATTCCCAGAATATGATAAACGTTCCTACCAACCAAACTTCCGTTCTATATGGATGCACAATTATCAAGGTTGGTTTTATCTTTACATTAATTACTGTGATTTAGAAATATTCCAATTTCTCTTTTGAATGATTTATTTGAGGCATAATCTTTGGCACAAAATTTTCCTTTGAATTATCTCAAAAACATGCCCTTAAACTTAGATTGGGAAATTATAACCAATGGTATTCAAATACTTAACTTTTTATTTTTCAGATTCAGGTACTAACCGGTTACAGTTTCAGGCTAACCGGTTAGAATTACAGACCTGAACTGTTTACCATTGAAATTCAGAAAAACCCTTTTTCTTGAATTTTCTACCAATCTATAACAAGTTTTAACATTGTTTTATACCTCAAAACATTGTTTTTATCATTCAAAAGTCTAAATCACATTCTATTTCCAAAAGAGCATAATTTCCTCTTGAAATTATCTCATTAAATTAAGGTATTAACCCTTACCCTTCAATCTGAACCAAAACAGTATTATCAACTCATTTTCAGATTGTTTCTAGTGAAATTAAAGTATAGATTTGAGCAAAATTAGTAAGAGTTCAGGACTGATTTATAAACTGATTTTCCTTTGAAATTTTACAGTGTCTAACCGGTTACAAATATCGAGTAACCGGTTAGATTATGCAGTCAGTCCACTAAAACAAGAGATTTGACAAATCATTCTTTTCATTTCTCAAATCTAACCAAATTTCAGCATTTATCAGGGTTCATATACCTTAAACAAATATATTTCATCACATAAACATATTCAATTTGCATGCATTAAGCTTATTGTATCAATTTGCATAAAAATCAATACAAACACAATTCAATACCACAAAGCTTGTAATCAACATTTAGTTTCTGAGTTAAACCTTAAAATCACTTGCATGCATCAACTTAAATCTGCTCAAAACAGAATTGAGCTAGAATTTGGCCTCCAAGCCTTTGTGCTTTAAACACATAATTCCCTTTTGAGTCTTTGTTAACTCAAATCCAAAATCACTTGATTTTAGTCTAAATCTAGTATAAGGTAAGCTTCTCCCATACCTTAGGATAGTGTTTGATAAGTATAACCTCTGAAATCAGCAAGAAGTTCCTTGAATCCCAACTCTCTGTTCTCAGCCATCAACAGTCGAGCAGGGTCCAAAAACCATCAAATTTGACATAGTAATTGGCCAAAGAAATTGGGGGAAACGATTAGAACTTGATCTGGTTAACATGCACTATAAAATAAAAGTGATTTGAAGCTTAAATGTTATCTGTGCTTACCAGAATCAAGGCTCGAACTCAGCTTCCATAACCAAGAGAAGACAGAGTTTAGTTTCCAGCTCTAACTTCTAAGGCTGATTCCTCCTCACACACGAACACTCAGCTCACAAGGTGTATATCACTGAAAAGCCCTTGATTCAAGCTTTTCAGAAGTGTGTGTCTCACTCTCTAACTCTCAAGGAAGAAGATGAATTTCCCTGAACGAATCTGAAACCCTAACAACCCTTCTCAACACAATTTCAATTGAATCAACCCCCAATTCTTCAGAAATTCAACTATTTATAGGCAATTTGGAATAGCATGCACGTTGACGCGTGTTTTCCACTAAGTTTAGGTTGATTTCGTGGCGATTAATCGAATTAATCAAGTGATTACTCATCAAAATCCACTAACCCAGTTTCTGGGTTCATCGCCTAACCGGTTATAGGGCATTACTAACCGGTTAGATCAGTACAAAATTTACAAATTAATATTTTTAAATCTTTTCCCTCCAAGAACTTTTCAATATTACATTTAGGTCCTAATCCATGGACTAAAAAGCAATATCCTTATATTTTGCATTTATTTGCCATATAAAAATATTTCAACTAATTTTTATATTTCAGGCTAATTAAATACAAAACATAAACTTGGAAATTCATATAAATTAATAATAAGACTTTTATTATTAATTTCCTTATTATCCGGGAGACGAAAATTAGGGGTGTTACACTACTCCCCCACTTAAAAGGAATTTCGTCCCCGAAATTCTAGCTTACAAAAACAACTCCGGATACTCTTGACGCATCTTTTCCTCTAATTCCCATGTAGCTTCAGACACGTCAACATTTTCCCATACGACCTTCACTAAAGGTATCTCCTTTCCCCTGAGTTGCTTAACTTCCCGATCCTCTATCTGAACTGGTCTGGTCTTAAAGGTAAGGTTTTCCTTCAAAACTAGGTCATCAGGTTGGAGTTCTAAAATAACTGATGGGTCATGCACATACTTCTTCAATTGAGAAACATTAAAGACATTGTGCAAATTGGATAAAGAGGGTGGTAAAGCTAGTTGATAAGCAACAGGACCAACTCTCTTAAGGATTTGGTATGGACCTATACACTTAGGCGAAAGCTTTCGGGTTCTCAAGGCTCTACTGATTCCTTTCATCAGAACTATCCGAAGAAACACATGGTCGCCCTCCGAAAACTCTAATGGTTTCCTTCTTTTGTCAGCATAACTCTTCTGCCGACTCTGAGCCGCTTTCATCTTTTCTTGAACCATCCTGATCTTCTCAGATGTCTGCTGTATCATTTCCGGTCCAACCATTAAATTCTTCTCTACTTGGAACCAACATAGCGGGGTTTGACACTTCCTTCCATACAACGCCTCAAACGGTGCCATCCCAATGCTCGCGTGATAGCTGTTGTTGTATGTGAATTCTGCAAGAGGTAGCACTTGATCCCAACTTCCTTGTTCCTCAAGTGCACAAGCCCGCAACACATCTTCCAAAGACTGAATCGTTCTCTCCGTCTGGCCATCCGTCTGTGGATGATACGCAGAACTCAATTTCAATCTTGTTCCCATAGCATCATGCAAACTTTTCCAGAACTGCGAAGAAAATCTGGGATCTCGATCCGACACAATACTTGAAGGCACTCCGTGAAGACGAACTACTTCCTTAATATAGATCTGGGTAAGCTTATTCAAAGGATAGCGCAAATTTATCGGAATAAAATGCGTCGACTTGGTTGATCCAGGATGCATACTCATCCGACTCTTATCTGCTTCATCGAGAATCAGTCTTCTAATCTCCTGGTCTCTCGGTATGCAAATCCTTGTCCTGAAACGAAGGATTCCATCCAGCCCAATCTTGAAATCAGGTTCTTTTCCTTCTGAACCTAATCTCATCTTTTCCATCAATTCTCCATCCGCTCGTTGCAACTCCCGAATTTTTTCCAAGAACTCATTTGTAATCTGCAACATTCCTAACTTGATACTTGATGGCTCCACTTGTGTCAACAAGCTCAAGTCTCTGAATTCTTCAATCAACGCTGCTTCCTTAACCATCATTGCACTTATGTGGATTGCTTTCCGACTCCAAGCATCTGCAACCACATTTGCTTTACCCGGATGATAGTAGAGTTTAAAGTCATAATCTTTCAAAAACTCCATCCATCTTCTTTGCCTCATGTTCAACTCTTTCTGATCGAACAGATATTTCAAACTCTTATGGTCACTAAAGACTTGAAACGTAGTGCCATAGAGATCATGTCTCCATATCTTTAAGGCAAACATGATCGCCGCCAATTCCAAATCGTGTGTCGGGTAATTCACTTCATGATTCTTCAATTGTCGCGATGCATAAGCCACTACTCTTCCTTCTTGCATCAAAACACAACCCATTCCTTGCTTAGATGCATCACAGTACACTTCAAAGCTTTTGTGAGGATCATGTAACATTAACACAGGAGACGATGTTAACCTTTCCTTCAACTCACGGAAACTAACTTCACACCTATCGTCCCACACGAACGGTTGATCTTTCCGAGTCAACTTAGTCAAAGGCAACGCAATCTTGGAAAATCCTTCTATAAACCGACGATAGTATCCAGCTAGCCCCAAGAAACTTCTCACCTCAGTCACAGTCTTGGGCTATTCCCAGGTTAGCACTGAACTTACTTTTGTTGGATCCACCGCAATTCCTTCTTTAGAGATTACATGCCCCAAAAACTTCACTTCATTCAACCAAAACTCACATTTCGTAAGTTTGGCATATAATTGCTTCTCTTTCAGGAGTTTTAACACAATCCTGAGATGCTCTTCATGCTCCTCCGGATTCTTAGAATAGACCAGAATATCATCGATAAACACCACCACAAATAAATCCAGGTATGGTCTAAAGATCCGGTTCATATAATCCATGAATATAGCAGGTGCATTAGTCAATCCGAACGGCATCACAACATACTCATAATGACCGTATCGAGATCGAAATGCAGTCATGGGTATATCCTCTTCCTTTATCCTGATCTGATGATAACCCGATCTCAGATCAATCCTGGAAAATACTGCAGCTCCCCTAACTTGATCCATAAGGTCAACAATCCTTGGTAAAGGGTACTTATTCTTAATGGTGACCTTATTCAACTGTCTGTAATCCACACACATTCTCATACTCCCATCCTTCTTCTTTACAAACAGTAATGGAGCTCCCCAAGGCGAAACGCTTGGCCTGATCATCTGCTTCTGCAGCAATTCCTCTATCTGCTTCTTCATTTCTGCCATTTCCGGTGGTGCCATCCTATAAGGAGCAATAGAGATGGGACCAGCTCCAGGGACTAAGTCAATCCCAAACTCTATCTCTCGCTTCAGAGGTAATCCTGGTATTTCCTCAGGAAATACTTCCGGAAATTCCCTCACCACAGGAATCTCTTCTATCGGCATCGATTCTTCTTCCCCAGAAGCCGAGAACAAACAGATATAACCTTCAGGTTCAAGGGTTCTATATTGGATTGTCTTTTCTTCACAATTGATGGTCACTTGGTTCTTCATCAACCAATCCATACCCAAGATCACATCCAATTGTAACTTAGGGAGACAAACCAAATCTACTTTGGAAAGACGACCCAAAATTTCCACATTACACCCTAAACAGACTTTAGCGGTAAAAATTGGTATTCCAGTAGGGGTATCTATACTAAGATAACAAGGTGAATCGGAAACAACAAGATTCAGCCTATTTACACATTCAGGAGAAACAAAAGAATGTGTAGCTCCAGAATCAAACATGATTTTGCAAGGTTGATTATTAAGCAGAAAGTTACCTTGCACGAGATTCGAGGTTTGGGTTGCTTTATTACCACTCAGGGTAAACACTCTTCCTTGAGCCACAGGCTTGCTAGCAGATCCCTTTGCATCACCTTTTGCAGATTCTTTGCACTCACGAGCAAAGTGACCTTGCTTTCCACATTTGAAACATCCTCCTGTGGACCAGCAAAACTGACCATGATGATAACGCCTACACTTCTCGCAATAAGGAGCATTATCGCGAGACTTGTTCTTGTTATCCATCACAACTTTGCCCTTGCCCTTGTTCTTTTGAGAATATGGACCATTATTCCGATGATCAAACCTCTTCTTCCTCTGTGGTCCATAGTTCTGTCCAACTCCTTTCCCTTGACTTCCGATCAACTTAGCCTTCTTGTCATCCTCATACATTCTGCACATATCCACAAGTGCAGGGAAACTCTGAATCCTTTGGTAACTGAAAATAAACTTCAGCTCCGGTCTCAGCCCACCTTCAAACTTAACACACTTACTTCGTTCGTCAGGGTTATTCAAGTAGTAGGGAGAGTATTTCATCAGCTCCTCGAATCTGGCAGCATACTCTCCTACACTCATATCCCCCTGCTTCAATTACATGAATTCCACTTCCTTATTTCTCCTTAAATCTTCTGGAAAGTATTTATTAAGAAATTTCTCCATAAACACTCCCCAGTTGATTGCCCTCCTTTCAAAATTCAGCAATTGAACAGTGTGATCCCACCAGTTTTCAGCTTCCCCATGAAGCATGTAAACTGCATAGGTTACCTTCTGTTGATCAGAACAATCTAGAGTTCGGAAAATCTTGTTGATCTCGTACAACCACTTGTTTGCCTCATCAGGTATGTATCCGCCTTCAAACCTTGGTGGATTGCACTTCCTGAACTCCGACAGAGTCTTAGCATCATGATTCGGCATATTGCCAACAGGTGGGTTACCAGCTCGCCCATGAGGTGGCTGCTGTCGCTACTGCTGCTGCATGCCTTCCAGCACTGTCGTGATTCGTTCTATCATTTCGTTCGTAATATTTCTATTTCTGGTTGCCATAAAGACATGCACTATGGGCTTTGGGTCACTAAAAAGGTCTTTAAAACATAAATGCTACTAACTTACAAAAAACATATTCAATTTACATTGAATACCATACTTAGCTGCATCATCGGGGCCATGAGGGACAGGACCAATGCTCTGATACCACCAAAGGTGTGACACTCTCGTTTTACATCTTGAAAATAATTAATATTTCCAAATGATTGAAATACTTGCTATCAAATATTAGGACTAGAAAAAATTTTCCATTTTAATTTGTACTTGCTCGATTATAAACATTTTTAATCTGCACAAATATTGGAATTCGGCTTAATAATATCTTAATTACAAAAAGACTCTCGAGATACTATTTCCATAAACATAGTAAAACATCTTTGTAGTCCTTCTTAAAATATATTATTAGTTTCTCGAGTTTAATCGAATATATAAAATATAAACTTGTCGCCGAGCTCCTTTTTGAATCAAAATCAGAGTATGCGGAAGTAAAATTAATACTTGTGGGGCACTGCTGATGTAAATAAAACATAATATATATATGTATAACATAACATAAACCCCATAAGTATCATCAGTAGCAAGTAGTGAAAGTCGATATAGCAAGTTTGGTGAAATATATACAAACCAGCTGCATAAAATAAACCTCACTCTAAGACCTCTCAAAATATCTACAATATAACACATGATCCAAAAGTAGAAGTCCCAGAGCAGGTCATCCAT
This sequence comes from Crotalaria pallida, assembly GCA_037953625.1. NCBI lineage: Eukaryota > Viridiplantae > Streptophyta > Magnoliopsida > Fabales > Fabaceae > Crotalaria > Crotalaria pallida. The sequence goes on from CM075651.1 coordinate 53,294,316, forward strand.
GTCCTCAGCAGCTCCTCAGATCCTCCACAGCTCTATCCCTAGGATCTAGGATTCCAAAACATCCACGCTATGCAGGCTCCTATGAACCAGCGGGTCCACCTCTAACAGAAACAGTCGGCTCGACATGCACCTCCTCCTCGCTCTCATCCTCCACGGGGTCCTCCTCGACCTCGCCTGACTGGGTAGAGACCCCACCACCGGGTCTAGGATCTGCAGAAGCAGTCCTCTCGAAATCAGTCGGACGAGGAGAAGGAGTCTCCTCAGTGACAACTCTATGGGAGGAAGGATGAGAACGAGTGGCAGCTCTGAAACGAAAACTATGAAATCGACGCACAGGTCGAGCCGGGGGTGGTCCTCTATATGTATAAAAGGGTGGAACATGCATAGTATAGACTAAAGGGATCCTAAATCGACGAGGTCGCACTCGCACCAGAGGGTTAGGGTGGTGGAGAGTGATCTCCACCTCCCCCTCAAAAGTGGCACGGTGCTCTTCATACGTCCATATGCCACTAGGGATAGGGCGTATCTCGATGCAAGCTAGGTATCTGGCCATCACCTAAACAGGGCACAGGGAGTAAGTATACACATATACATAATTGGTAAAGACTAAAATTAAAAACACAAGTATATCATGGACAGATAATAATGCAAGTACATATGAGCACCCCCTTTAACATCGGAGAATAGAGATCGCTTCAAACTGAGATTTCTGAATCATTCAATTAAATTGGAGCTTTAACGGAAGAGAGAGAAAGGCATATGACCATGGAGTGAGAGGTGCGATGGCAACGTGGCGTGGAGAGGAGCCGGCGTTGGAGGCCATGGAATTGACGACGGTTGCGGTGAGAAGTACCTGTTGCTGGCGCTGGCGGTGGCTATCACAATCTTGGTCCTGTCGCGGTCGCTGGTGACGGCGGCGTGGTGTGGTGAGGTGTGGCAGCTTGGCGTGGCGTGGCGTGGCGTGGTCCTTCAGTAATCAGGCGAGGAACGGGGGCGACGAGAGAAGCCGAGAAGAGGAAGAGGAGTGGGCGGAGTGGGCGCTCCAAAGATGAGAAAGACAGAACGTGAATGGAAGATGAGCCACAAAACTGACTTAGGTGTTTGGTATTTTTAGTCAATTTAGTCCATAATTAGTTAATTAGATAATTAGAGTTACTCTCTATGTCCTTATTGTAGGGCACCATTTTGATAGAATTGGTGTCCCTTTTTATAAGTCTTTTTAGAATATATATTAAAGAGTTTATTCTAAATACATCCTCATAATTGTATAAGAGTAACAGGGTAATAATTACAATAGAGAAACAAATGAACAAAGTTGTAAAGTTTTAAATATGGGTAACTTTAGAATGACAACATATTTTTTTGATAAATTTGAGAGTAATAATTACTTTTCTTAATCTGTGTAAATTAGGTAAAAGTTATTAATTACTATATCAACGGACAGAGGGAGTAAAAATTAGAGTTAATAGTCAATTTAGTCCCAAAAAGATATTTGCATCAATTTAGTCCCAAAAAGATATTTTCAAAAAGATATTTTCAATCCAAACTATGAACATATATCAAACTGGATTTTAAAAGACCATCATCGTCTTTACTCTTCGTTGTTAATCCCTATTTTCAATCGCAGACCCCGCATAATGTATTCTTTAACCTTGATCCTTTTACAAAGGAAATTTTAGAAAAGCATGAAATGGTAATTTTTGAAAATGTTTTCTAGCAACCTATCGCTTTCACCCAACGTGGGCATATCTAAAAATCGTATTCCTTTTATATTGAATAACTTCGGGTTGGAATTTGAAACCACTCTCTTCATTAGTAACAAACTCTGTTTTGGGTGATTTTCCATATATGTAAATGTTGTTTATCCTTTGAATGGCAAGATGCATAATTTTTCATCAAAATGAATATCAAAATCTTTTCAAGACTTTTACTCAATTCAATTCAATGCAAGACTATTTTAGCATGTATTGATCATTTTTACTAACGTGTGTTGAGTTGATGTTTTACTTTTCTTTTAAGAAGTATACTCTTCGAAAAAAAAAATTTCAAACTGATACTCCTTGTATTTGGGTTAAGTTTAATCTCATATAGAATTTTAAATAAATAATGCTTTAAGTTTTCGTGTATGTTATTATTTCTCTTGATTGTTCTATTTGAATTATGCTTTGTCATGCTAATTTCTCTTATTGTTAAATGCTTTCTGTTTGCTCCTCTTTGAATATGTTATTTATGCTTGCTCTTAAAAAAATGTTTTCTGAGGTTGATGTCTGTTATTTTGTTAAATAATGAAATGCTATAGGAGAGTTTATGACTTCTTGTTCTCTGATTAGTCAGAATCGATTAGTTTTTCCTATGATCAAAACCCACAGGGTCGTAGAACTTCTTGCAAGAAGGAGTCTCATTAGCAGCAGAGTAACTAGGTTAATGAACCCACCCGAGTTATGTTCTAAGTGGGGGAGCGTATCCTCAAAGTCTTAACCCTTTTCATTGTCTAAGATATGAGTCATCTTGTGATTAGAGCATATAGCTCTACATCTCTTTTATTTCTTAGAACTCAGCCGAATTTCGGGAACGAAATTCCTATAAGTGGGGGAGTATTGTAACATCCCCAATTTTCGATATCCGTTTAGGATGGTTATTAGAGGAAAATTAGTGTGTGTTTAAGTGTTTAAAGTGTAGAGTTTAGCTAAGAGTAGAATGATATGAGGTAGAACTAGCTTAGAATGACTTTATATAGTATCTGAGTAAGGTTCTGGGTAGTAATCCAAACCTAGATGAGTATAGGAGCTTAAGGGAATGAAACAGGGTTAGAAAGTCATCAAAATGGTATTTTGCATCAAGTAATCGATTACCTTGATGGGTTTAATCGATTACTTGCTCTCAGGTGAAATCACACAAAGTGTTGCAGCGAAGTAATCGATTACTTGGGTGAAGTAATCGATTACCTTGTGATTTCAATGAAATAATCGATTATTTTGAAGGGCTTAATCGATTATTTGGTCTCAGGATTTTGTACTAGGTTGTTGCATTGAAGAAGTAATCGATTATTCACAAGAAGTAATCGATTACTTCCAGCCAGATTTGATTAAAAACACGTTTTTCCTTCACTTTTCCCATAAGTTTCTCTCTCCTTTACTCGACTCTCTCTCTCTTGTTCTTCGATCTCCCTCTTCTTCTCTCTACCCTCACGCTCCAATCATCCAAAACAACAACAAATCACAACAACCAACATCAAATAAACATCATAAATCATCTCCCTATCACATATTTATATGTTTCATCTCTCAAATCTCATTGTTTCCTTCATTTTCATGAAAAGCCCCAAATTGGGAACCCAAAACCCTAACTCCCAAATCCACCAAATTGAGTCTTCCAATCCTTCAAGGAAGCATAGATCGGGTATGAGGTCATGGAATAGGAGGCTTAGGAGCTTATTTGGAGCTTGGTGGATGTATTGTAAGGAAAACCCCAATCTCTCTCTTTCTTTCTCTCTCTTAAAGGTAAGGGGGAGTACTTTGGTTTTAATTAGGGGAAGGATTTAATGATAGTAATAGGTTATACCTAGATGTATTTTTATGTGTATGTTTGATTTATATGCTTGATGTTGTTATGATTGAATATGAAAATATATGTTATGAATTTGGGGTTTGATATTAGTAATTGATTGTTTTAATTGTTATTGAATGAAATAAATGAATAAATGTTATTGTCATGATTATTGTTATTGTTATGCATGATTGTTATTGTTTATATATATAGTATGGCCAAATCTTAAGTTAGAGAACCCAACCAAATTGATATAAAGTATTAAAGATTTGATTATTGAAAACAACATAAAATGAACTAGAAACACGTGCATTCAAGGAGTAAGGTGGACCTTAGGGGGTTACGGGGAAAACATACGTCGTTTTAACGATAGATGAGGACAAGAGTAAATGTTAGGAAGCACTATGGAGGACTTTGATCTTCCAAAGGACATGGGTTCGCCACCTGTGTCGGGGATTGGTCCGTTGCAAACCATAGTATTTCTATTTACTTTGGCTCCTTGTGGCCAGTGATAGTGATTTCTGCTAGAGCCAATCTGGGCGAATCAATCCAGATTGTACGTTGTACACTACCCTAGAGGAGTGTGACGTACTGTGCAAGCGGGTGAGCGACATTCCTAGAGGATGTGAAGCACCCAAACAGGGGTTGAGAAATGCTTCCTCCTGGTCGGTTTTCCCCAGAGTGGAGGGAGAAGTGTTGTGAGGAAATTGTTATTGGCATTGGAAATGGAGAAGTGCATTCATTGTTATAAACGAGTTTAATTCGCTGAATCCAATGAAAGTGTTAAAGTGTTATAGTGAATACAGTGAAAAGTTATAGTGTTGCATTGGATTCAGGGATTAAATCACAGTGGTATACAGTTACATGCATTGTTCATATGTTTGAGCATAAAAGCATCGTAAAGTATTGTTATTGTTATTGATAAGGAAATGTGAATAGTGTGAATGGGTTAAGTGATAAGATATAGGATCGTTATTGTTGAATAAGATAATATGAGTATGATGATATGTGTTTGGGTATGTCTAGTTATGTCCTATTACTGCTATTTTAAGTGTTTTCCTTAATTATTATTCAAATTACTCACCCCTTAAGTTGACCATTTTAGGTACCATTGGAGAAGAGTATTCATTGCTTCCATGTAGAGAAAGGTATACTCACAGTGAAAGAGTATATTAGTGATTAAGACCTAAGGGTCACAATCATCCTGCAACTGCTCTTAGATTCTATGATGTAAATCATTTCATTATACATTGTTATTGGCTTAAACATGAAAATGGTCCTTGTAAATATTGACATTTTTGAAATTGGTCCTTGTAAAATTTTTCTTTTGGTTTTGGTCCCTGCACTTACAAAACGTTTTGGTTTTGGTCCCTCATATTAAATTTTGGTCCCCATAATTACGTTGGTAGTTTGTTTTGGTCCCTCTATTATTTAGATTCAATTGGTTTTGGTCCCTCTAATATCATGGTTTTTGAACTGGTTTTCTTATTTAATGTAATTTTTCTGTTTACCCTTGAGAATTAATGCAAGAATACCATCATTAAAGCAGAGGGTGAGTTGGTTTTGTTTAACATTTGCAATTTGGTAATAAAATTTTTTATTTACCAAAAAAAATGCAAGAATACCATCATTAGTAGGTCATAGAATATAATATATTACATTTTTGGCATTTTTCATCCACATATAACAGAAGGGATAAAAACCAAAATATTTTATAAATGTAGGGAACAAAACCAAAAGAAAAATTTTACAGGGACCAATTTAAAAAAAAAGTCAATATTTATAGGGACCATTTTCATATTAATTAATTATTAACTTTTCATCTTAAGTTAAAGATATTATTATTTTGTAAAAGAGACTTTATAAGGATTTGTGAAAGAAAAAGTTAGTGGTTGTGAAGGATATTGATCTATCCTCTTTTAAATGAACTCTTAAGTAAGTCACAATCACTTACAATGTAAGTATGGATTTGTTATTGTTATAAACTGTTCTGGACTGACAGGTATAACTTGTAAATTGGGGAAAGTCCATATTTTAAAGTAAACTCCGTCAAAATTTTTATAAAACCCCAATTATTTTCTAATTAAATCACCAACTTAAAGTCATATAATTTAAGTATAAAAGGTAGGATGTTACATTATGGTATCAGAGCAATGGTTGGAATTCTCGGCCGTGGAGTATGGATTTTCTACTCCCAAAGGGTTACTCCACATGAGAGTAACTAACCAATAGTTAGCTTAGTAGCCTAATGCAATACTTTATGCATGCATATCTAGTTAAAGTTAGCATAGTTTAGTAGTATTAATGGAATAATGTTAGTGATAGTTTAGCAATCTTCAGTTCAAAGTGGGCTAAGTAAAATTTTCAATTGTAGCTTTGTTGTACTTTGTAGGAGACTGAAAGTAGAGACTAAGGGAAATGATAACTCCCAACGGGCAGAGCATGAAATCGCTACCCCAACGGGATGAACTAAACCTTAGTTTTGAATTAAGTAAGTCAACTTCGGATATGACGAAGAATTGAAACTTTTATGTGAAATGAAATTTCAAAGCTTTCTTTTGAATGGAAGATGGGTCATTTCTTTTATTATTATTTGATTGGAATTCAGGTGGTACGAAAATGGTCTTATCTCTAATGCAATGTAGAATCGAGATGGGCCCCTCGAGGTTTACATTTCATTGGAAGATGATATCATTTTGTCCTTGAATCCAATGAAATAATTGTTAAATTTCTTTTCTGTGCATAAGAATAAGATAGGTATTAGGAATCATTGCATCACAGACACTCCGAGCATTCTTTATCACAGTGCGCAGCGGAAGTGGATAGGAGTTAATCTAGTGTCATTGCCTTTAACTGTACTTACTAAGTGTTGTCTTAGTAAGACCAAAGTTACTTCCTACACTTCCACATTATACTATGGTGATAAATATATTCTGATTGCTAAAGTATGAAACTACTTTTGCAACAGAATTTTCTAAGATTCTATTTTTCGAAAAGCATTAGCATTATGATTTCGAATGAATGTCAAGTGCCATAATGTTTTGATATTTTCAAAGTATAGAATTGATTCAAATTCTGAAAATTGATTGAATGTCGCGACACTAACTTTCAAGAAAATTTATTCATATTGCGGAATTCTTAACTAATTGAATGATAGTTTAGTTACTCTTAGCCTACACCGATTCTCAATTGATAAGAATTAAATGAAAGCGACGTGAGTCAATTTAAAGCGATATTTGAACTCCAAAGCTAAAATAAAAGGAATGACACTCACTACAATTTGAAAAGGTGAATGCAACTAAACTTTTAACCGAAGAATTTATTCCTTTTATTTGGTTTTGACGATCATAGAGGATTCTTATTTTCCTTGTCAAGGAATCCTCAAAGCTTTTGAATCGGTTCCAAATTAACGTAAATGATTTTTGAAAGTTTATATTAATAATTTGAAATTGTAAGTACTTGGCATGTCTTTTACAAATAATAATTTTGTCAAAGTTTTAAATGAAAATGTTTTATAAAAGTAAAGGTGTTTTCCTTATTTTAAGGAAGATATCAATTTTTGGAAATCCTTTTATCACCAAGTGCCAAACCTTATTCAAGGAAGTTGGTGCTACATTATTTTCTACTTTAATGTGGAACTGATAAATGTAAATGGAAGGTGTCAAGGTGGGTTAAATGCAACGTATCCATCATAGAATGAGATTCAAGTTTAGAATCTCAACTAAGCTAAAGGATGTTATGTCTTTTCCTTTAAGTTCACATAGAACTCAAGGGAAATACGTAGTTCTTATTGAACAAGCTATACTCCGGACTTACAAACCCTTTTAAAACCAGAGTTAATTATTGCCTGGAGTGTAGTTTGTTGGATATTGAAGTCTCAATTTTAGCATCCAATACAAGGGTCTTAGCACCAAAGTCCAGTTAATGTCGAGAGGGTTTCAACTAAGGTCCTAAGATCTTAAGCAGAAGGGTGAAACCCTAACCCAAGAGACCAAATAGGAAACCTTGGACCCTATATGAGGAATATATAAGCATAGGTTTAGGGAAAGCCTTAAGTTGGTAGAGCTTCGTTTAGATTGAGAGATAGAACTTCAATAAGGTGAGAGATTATATCAAGTGATAGAAATTAAGTTCTTCTTAGTTGAGTGTTAGAGTTTAAACCTTAGGTATATTAATATATATAGATGAATATAGGAAGTAGGTTTTGTTTGTTATAGAGTTATTGATTTGTGTATGTTTGAATGGTATATATATATATAAGTATAATTGTAATTTCAAATTTTCTATGATTATATATTAAATCAAGTTATTGTTGGAGCTATTTCTTTTGTATCCTTTCATTCTAGTTCCAACTCTGGCTGTTTTTATAAACTTTGTATACTATCTATTGTTCATCAAGATAAAGAATGTTTTTCCACCCACCATTGACGGTGATTTTGTAAAAGTACTAAATCATTCTTTATCCGTTAAGCATTAAATTAGGTTTTTCGAAGCTAATTGCCTGATGTCCTTGGCGTGGCAATTTCCAACTTCAATTCTTTTCTATTGTTACTATATTTTACAGTGTAATCTTTCTTCTTTAAAGAAAATTTTATGAATGACCAAACTTATAATTTTGATAAACTGAGCCCTTATATAAAGGACAACTCTTTTCTATACATATATGTATATAATCGAAACATATCTTTTCATGGGATATTTTCAATCCTAACTATGAACATATATCAAACTGGATTTTAAAAGACCATCATCGTCTTTACTCTTCATTGTTAATCCCTATTTTCAATGGCATTCCCCGCATAATGTATTCTCTAACCTTGATCCTTTTACAAAGGAAATTTTAGAAAAGCATGAAATGGTAATTTTCGAAAATGTTTTCTAGCAACCTATCGCTTTCACCCAGCGTGGGCATATCTAAAAATCGTATTCCTTTTATATTGAATAACTTCGGGTTGGAATTTGAAACCACTCTCTTAATTAGTAACAAACTCTGTTTTGGGTGATTTTCCATATATGTAAATGTTGTTTATCCTTTGAATGGCAAGATGCATAATTTTTCATCAAATGAATATCAAAATCTTTTCAAGACTTTTACTCAATTCAATTCAATGCAAGACTATTTTAGCATGTATTGATCATTTTTACTAACGTGTGTTGAGTTGATGTTTTACTTTTCTTTTAAGAAGTATACTCTTCGAAAAAAAAATTTCAAAATGATACTCTTTGTATTTGGGTTAAGTTTAATCTCATATAGAATTTTAAATAAATAATGATTTAAGTTTTCGTGTATGTTAGTTATTTCTCTTGATTGTTCTTTTTGAATTCTGCTTTGTCATGCTAATTTCTCTTATTGTTAAATGCTTTCTGTTTGCTCCTCTTTGAATATGTTATTTATGCTTGCTCTTAAAAAAATGTTTTCTGAGGTTGATGTCTGTTATTTTGTTAAATAATGAAATGCTATAGGAGAGTTTAGGACTTCTTGTTCTCTGATTAGTCAGAATCGATTAGTTTTTCCTATGATCAAAACCCATAGGGTCGTCGAACTTCTTGCAAGAAGGAGTCTCATTAGCAGCAGAGTAACTAGGTTAATGAACCCACCTGAGTTATGTTCTAAGTGGGGGAGCGTATCCCCAAAGTCTTAACCCTTTTCATTGTCTAAGATAGGAGTCATCTTGTGATTAGAGCATATAGCTCTACATCTCTTTTATTTCTTAGAACTCAGCCGAATTTCGGGGACGAAATTCCTATAAGTGGGGGAGTATTGTAACATCCCCAATTTTCGATATACGTTTAGGATGGTTATTAGAGGCAAATTAGTGTGTGTTTAAGTGTTTAAAGTGTAGAGTTTAGCTAAGAGTAGAATGATATGAGGTAGAACTAGCTTAGAATGAGTTTATATAGTATCTGAGTAAGGTTCTGGGTAGTAATCCAAACCTAGATGAGTATAGGAGCCTAAGGGAATGAAACAGGGTTAGAAAGTCATCAAAATGGTATTTTGCATCAAGTAATCGATTACCTTGATGGGTTTAATCGATTACTTGCTCTCAGGTGAAATCACACAAAGTGTTGCAGCAAAGTAATCGATTACTTGGGTGAAGTAATCGATTACCTTGTGATTTCAGTGAAATAATCGATTATTTTGAAGGGCTTAATCGATTATTTGGTCTCAGGATTTTGTACTAGGTTGTTGCATTGAAGAAGTAATTGATTATTCACTAGAAGTAATTGATTACTTCCAGCCAGATCTGATTAAAAACACGTTTTTCCTTCACTTTTCCCATAAGTTTCTCTCTCCTTTACTCGACTCTCTCTCTCTCTTGTTCTACGATCTCCCTCTTCTTCTCTCTACCCTCACGCTCCAATCTTCCAAAACAACAACAAATCACAACAACCAACATCAAATAAACATCATAAATCATCTCCCTATCACATATTTATATGTTTCATCTCTCAAATCTCATTGTTTCCTTCAATTTCATGAAAAGCCCCAAATTGGGAACCCAAAACCCTAACTCCCAAATCCACCAAATTGAGTCTTCCAATCTTTCAAGGAAGCATAGATCGGGTATGATATCATGGAATAGGAGGCTTAGGAGCTTATTTGGAGCTTGGTGGATGTGTTGTAAGGAAAACCCCAATCTCTCTCTTTCTTTCTCTCTCTTAAAGGTAAGGGGGAGTACTTTGGTTTTAATTAGGGGAAGGATTTAATGATAGTAATAGGTTATACCTAGATGTATTTTTATGTGTATGTTTGATTTATATGCTTGATGTTGTTATGATTGAATATGAAAATATATGTTATGAATTTGGGGTTTGATATTAGTAATTGATTGTTTTAATTGTTATTGAATGAAATAAATGAATAAATGTTATTGTCATGATTATTGTTATTGTTATGCATGATTGTTATTGTTTATATATATAGTATGGCCAAATCTTAAGTTAGAGAACCCAACCAAATTGATATAAAGTATTAAAGATTTGATTATTGAAAACAACATAAAATGAACTAGAAACACGTGCATTCAAGGAGTAAGGTGGACCTTAGGGGGTTACGGGGAAAACATACGTCGTTTTAACGATAGATGAGGACAAGAGTAAATGTTAGGAAGCACTATGGAGGACTTTGATCTTCCAAAGGACATGGGTTCGCCACCCGTGTCGGGGATTGGTCCGATGCAAACCATAGTATTTCTATATACTTTGGCTCCTTGTGGCCAGTGACAGTGATTTCTGCTAGAGCCAATCTTGGCGAATCAATCCAGATTGTACGTTGTACACTACCCTAGAGGAGTGTGACGTACTGTGCAAGCGGGTGAGCGACATTCCTAGAGGATGTGAAGCACCCAAACAGGGGTTGAGAAATGCTTCCTCCTGGTCGGATTTCCCCAGAGTGGAGGGAGAAGTGTTGTGAGGAAATTGTTATTGTCATTGGAAATGGAGAAGTGCATTCATTGTTATAAACAAGTTTAATTCGCTGAATCCAATGAAAGTGTTAAAGTGTTATAGTGAATATAGTGAAAAGTTATAGTGTTACATTGGATTCAGGGATTAAATCACAGTGGTATACAGTTACATGCATTGTTCATATGTTTGAGCATAAAAGCATCGTAAAGTATTGTTATTGTTATTGATAAGTAAATGTGAATAGTGTGAATGGGTTAAGTGATAAGATATAGGATCGTTATTGTTGAATAGGATAATATGAGTATGATGATATGTGTTTGGGTAAGTCTAGTTATGTCCTATTATTGCTATTTTAAGTGTTTTCCTTAATTATTATTCAAATTACTCACCCCTTAAGTTGACCATTTTAGGTACCATTGGAGAAGAGTATTCATTGCATCCGTGTCGAGAAAGGTATACTCACAGTGAAAGAGTATATTAGTGATTAGGACCTAAGGGTCACAATCATCCTGCAACTGCTCTTAGATTCTATGATGTAAATCATTTCATTATACATTGTAATTAATTATTAACTTTTCATCTTAAGTTAAAGATATTATTATTTTGTAAAAGAGACTTTATAAGGATTTGTGAAAGAAAAAGTTAGTGGTTGTGAAGGATATTGATCTATCCTCTTTTAAATGAACTCTTAAGTAAGTCACAATCACTTACAATGTATGTATGGATTTGTTATTGTTATAAACTGTTCTGGACTGACAGGTATAACTTGTAAATTGGGGAAAGTCCATATTTTAAAGTAAACTCCGTCAAAATTTTTATAAAACCCCAATTATTTTCTAATTAAATCACCAACTTAAAGTCATATAATTTAAGTATAAAAGGTAGGATGTTACAATATATGTCACTAATTTAGTCCCTCAAAGATCAATTGTGCCACCAATTTAGTCCTCCAAAGATATTTGGCACCAATGTAGTCCCTCAAAGAACAATCGTGTCATCAATTTAGTCCCCTAAAGATATTTGTCATCAATATAATTCATCAAAGGTCAATTGTGTGATCACCATAGTCTCTTGTACTGTTCTACTACAAATCAGTTTAACTTTACTTATGTAACACGTTAAATAAAAAAATATAAAGAAAACTTAAACACATAAACAAACATATTTTTAAAAAAACATATCTTTAGGGGACTAAATTGATAATACAATTGATCTTTGATGGACTATATTGATGACAAATATCTTTAGGGGACTAAATTCATGTCACAATTATTCTTTGAGGGACTATATTGGTGTCAAATATCTTCGGGGGACTAAATTGGTGGCACAGTTGATGCTTGAGGGACTAAATTGGTGGCAAATATTTTCGGGGGACTAACTTGATGGCACAATTAATCTTTGATAGACTAAATTCGTGGCAAATATCTTTGAGGGAATAAATTAGTGCCAACATAATATTTGGAGAACCAAATTGACTATTTACTCAAATAATTATGTTGGGAATTCGAAGAAGTAAATGAATGATAGAAGAATTGGGGAAAAGCGAAGAGGAGGTGAAATTAGGGGAAAAGTGGAGTAATTTGGGAATTCGATTTTGGACCCAAGAATTGGTTGGGCCACACCCCATTACGAACTCACTTGGCCCAATTGTGTACCCAACACGAATTTTTTTACTAGGTACTCAAACCATGAGGTATAATGGAAATTCTTATTTATATTTTTAGAGTAATTACCTGATGTAATCAAAACACAAACATGATGTAAAAAATCATTTTTTTTACCCAAATAATAACTTGTAGAATGCAGATAAGAAAATTAAAATTACACCAAACTCCCTTAGTTCTAAAACAATGTGCAGATTAACATTTAATTGAATAACAGTGATCAAACCCATGTGAGCAGATTAACATTTAACGACAAAATTATAAATGGCATTTCAACAAACACTTGTTGTGCATCCATAACTTAGAAATAAAAAACCTAAAAGTCATAAATATATATATATATATATATTTTAAACCGGGATAAAATTGGTAGTGTTGAACCCTTAGTCTGCAATGCTGCTGATAAATTCTTTTTGTTGAGAGTGAGCAGTGATATGTTAAACCCTTCTTTTTATTTTTTAAAAGATTTAATTTCTAAAGGCTAACAAATACGGATTCATTTAAAATATTTGTAAAATAAAAATCATGTTATTGTCTAGCCTAGTGGTTGGTGCCTTAAATTACCTTTAAAAGGTCACCTGTTCGAATCCTGCGTGCAACATGTTATTTAATTTTTTTTCTTTTTAAAATTCTACTAAAGATTTATAATTATATTTGCTAGGCAAATAATATTCCGACGGATAATTCCATCGATAATATTTTTTAATTTTTCTTTTTTTAAAATTTATGTATTATCGACGGAAAAATCTGTCGGAAAAATCTGTCGAAAAATCCAAAATAATAAATTTGTTTTTTGTTTAACTTTTTTGAAAATAAAAACACTCTTACCGACGGAATTTCCGTCGATAAATCCGTCGGTAAAGACCAAATACCAAATCCGTCGAAAAATGAAAATATTGACGTATATTTCCGTCGGAAAATGCTTGATTAGCGACTGAAAAAATCCGTCGGAAAAAATCCGTCGGAAATCAGGGGTATTTCTTGTAGTGAATGTCATCAAGTAGGTTACAATTTGGTACTCCCGGAGTACCCTCCTCATATTCCCAGAATATGATAAACGTTTCCTACCAAACCATCTTCCATTCTCTATGCATGAATGCACAATTATTGAGGTTGGTTTTATCTTTACTTAATTATTGTGATTTACAAATATTTCAATTTCTCTTTTGAATGATTAATTTGAGGTATAACCTTTGGCACAAAAATTCATTCTTGAATTAACTTGAAAACATGCCATTAGGCTTAGATTGGGAAAAACTTAACCAATGGTATTCACTTTTCACTTAAAAGACTTAAATTTTATTTTTTCAATTTCAGGTGCTAACCGGTTACAGTCTCAGGCTAACCGGTTAGAATTACAGACCTGAACTGGTTAACCATTGAAATTCAGAAAACCCTTTTTCTTGAATTCTCTACCCAATCCATAAACAAGTTTCAACATTGTTTTATACCTCAAACCCACTGTTTTCATCATTCAAAAGTCTAAATCACATTCCAATTCCAAATGAGCACAATTTCCTCTTGAAATTATCACATTACACTAAGGTATTAACTCTCAATTTCAATCTGAACCAAACATTATTTATCAACTTATTTTCAGATTGAGTTCAAGTGAAATTAGAGTCTAGAATTGAGTAAAAATGGTAAGAACAAAGGACCAATTTCAGAAATTCATTTTCTTTGAAATTTTACAGTATCTAACCGGTTACAAATATCGAATAACCGGTTAGATTATGCAGTCTGCACATTGAAAAATGAGGTTTTGCATACCATTTTTTCCAAAACTCAAATCTAACCAATTTCAACACTCAAAAGAGTTCACATACCTTAAAATAAACATGTTTAACCACAGAAACATATTTCATTTACATGCATTAAGTTTAAAGTATCAAATTGCATAAAAACCCACATAAACACAATTTAATACCACAAAACTCATAATAAACATTTAGATTATGATTCAAGCATCAAAATCACTTGCATGCATCAAAAAAAAATTGCTCAAAACAGAATTGAGCTATAAATTGGCCCCTAAGCCTTTTAACCTTAAACACATAATGCCCTTTTTGAGTCTTTGTTGACTCAAGCCCTAAATCACTTGATTTTAGTCTCAATCTAGTATAAGGTAAACTTCTCCCATACCTCAAAGTCGTGTTTGATGAGTATAATCACTGAGGTTTGAAGAAAATCCACAGACTCCACAGAAATCCTAGGTTCTGCTCTCCGCCACGTTTTCCAGCAACGGGGTTCAAAAATCATAGAATTTGACATAGAAATTGACCAAAGAAATTAGGGAAAACAATTAGAACTTAATCTAGGTAACATGCACTAAAGAATCGAAGTGATTTGAGGCTTAGGAGCTATCTGTACTTACCAAAATCAAGACTCAAACCCAACTTCCAGAAACCAGAAAACACAGAATTCAGCTTTCCCAACTTCAACTTCCCAGATCAATTTCTCCTCCCACACACACTCTTGGCTTACAATGTTTATATCAATGAAAAGCCCTTGATTCAAGCTTTTCAGAAGTGTATCACTCGCTCTCTAACACTCGGAACAGAGAAGAATTTCTCCAAACGAATTAGAAACCCTAACAGAGCAATTTCTCCACCAACACTCAGAAATCAACCCCAAACCTTCAACAATCCTGGCTTTTATAGAGGAATTGGAGTAACATGCACACCGACCCGTGTTATCCACTAATCTGAGGCTGTTTTCGTGGCGATTCCATGGATTAATCAAGTGATTACTCATCAAAACGCACTAACCCAGTTTCTGGGTTCATCGTCTAACCAGTTGCAGGGCATTTCTAACCGGTTAGATCAGTACAAAATTTAAAAATTAATACTTTTTAAATCTTTCCCTCCAAGAACCTTTCTAATATTACATTTAGGTCCTAATCCAAGGACTAAAATGCAATATCCATATTTTTGTATTTATTTGCCATATAAAAATATTTTCACCTATTTTTATATTTCAAGGCTAATTAAATACAAAATAGAAACTTGGAAAATTTATATAAATTAATAATAAAATTTTATTATTAATTTCCTTATTATCCGGGAGACGAAAATTAGGGGTGTTAAAATTTTCCTCTTCGCATAAATTCCATTTTTTTTACGTAGTAAAATAAAAACATTAACTTAATTTGAATTACGTTACAAATAAATAGTAAAATTAAAAATAATTTTCTTTATAAAATTACATGAATTTTATTAAATAAGTATTAACAAAATGTGTAACACCCCGCATTTTCTGGACTCAAATAAATCAATAAGATTTCATTTAAAAATAATTTTCAGGATTTAAGAAAGATTCTTTTTAGTTATAGTGTTTTAACAAGTGATTTTATTTGAAGTTTGATTTTTGAGATTTCTTAAAGAAAAGAATTTTCTCTTTATATGATCTGAGGTTTTAAATAAATTATTCTTTTGAAGATTTTTGAGTTATGAGAAGCTATGGTTCTACTAAATAAAGTAAAGCTTATTTTTGTAATTAAATTGGTGCGGTTTATTCTCTTAAGAATTATATCTTTGAAATTGTTTTGAGTGTGCAAATATGTGTTAACTTAACAAGTAAGATAAATTGCATGCAAAATTAAATGAATTATGTATGAAATTTAATTAGTGGATTTGAGGCGAATGAATGCATGAATACGTGTGAGTGTGAATATCTATATATATATATATATATGATTGTATGTATGTTTAAATATGTGTGTGTATTATTTCATGACTCCATGCTATGTGCTTATGATGATGATATGAAATGAAATTATATGTGTGCATGTGTACATGTGTGTGTGTTCGGCCATGAAGGAATAGAAGAGCCAAGTAGAAGCTTATTTTCTTTGCCATTAAGAAATTAGAAAACAAATTGAAATTAGGAAGAACCCTAGGGTATGTAACTCATGAGGCCTAGGAGAGACTTTCTTCCACCTTGTCTCCTTGTAACATGACCATTCCCATGCAAGTTTTTGAATTGGCCGAATTGCCCTTGGACCAACCCATTGAACCGAGGTTAGAAGAGGAAATTCCAGGCCCTTGTTTTGCTCTTAAAACCGTATGAGTGGGTGAGTGTTGGCTAGATTATTCCCATCTCTTCATATTTCCAAACACTTAGCCCCAAGAGCACCATCAAGCTCTTGAGACCCTTAGAGAGAAAAGTGAGGCCGTGAGAGCAAGAAGAAGAAGGGGAGGATGAGACTCCAAGTTCCTTGACCAAACCCTTTTGATTTCCTTCCTCAACCACATTCTTCTTCAAGAATCAAGGAGAAAATGGTTTGTGACATTGGTGTTTGAATATATATAAATCTTGAGGTTCGGCCATGCATGGAAATTAGGTGCATGTATTTGATTTCTGTTTTATGTGCATAAATGATGAATGGTTTGTGACATTATAATTGTTTGTGTGTGTTTGAATGATTTGAGTGTTTAATATTTCTAAAAGGTTTTGGATTAAATTCTTGTCTTATTTTCTTTTAATTTAATTCGGTTTTAGAGGAAATAAAATGAATAAAATGATTTGATTAGTTGAAAAGTATTGTTTTGGAAAGATTTTTATATGATTTCTGAAGATTCATGGTTTCTAAATGATTTTTGTAAGAAAAACCTTAAGATAAGCGTGGCCTCGTGAAAGCTAAGAAAGTATTCATGTTTTGGTAAAGCAAGTTTTTGAAGTGAATGTTATGAGTTTTAAATTCCTAATTCTATGGTTAAAGAAATGTATTTACTTAGTTGTGAATTAAAAATCAAAGTGGTTTTCAAATAAGGAGAGTGTCTTGTTTACTGAATAATTCTATAAAAACTAATTTTAATAAGAGGAATTATTTGAGTTCCAGTAACAATCAGGGAGCAGTTACAAGTGTCGCAGTGGAAACCTGGAAGCGTATCGTGTGAATTATCGTCAGTCCAGGTGAGAGAGAAGCTTTCCTAAGACACCGTGGTAGTTACGTGATATATTAGGACGTTGATCGAGGCCGTACCCGATCAAAATAAAAGGTGTTTATTCTGTAGTACTAGGAAGGTGATCCTAGGTCGTTTCCCAGCGAATATCGGTCTAGGCAAAGTATCAAACACGTAGTGTGCAGTAAAATGGGGGGGGGGGGTTTGTGTGTGACAAATGTGAAGAACAAACCATAAACAGAATATAAAAACTAAGAAAATCAGAAACAAAAGCGGGCAAACCCCTTTGGCTACGTACACTACTCAATCCTAGCTCACTAAAGATCGATTCCTCTCCTCTCCTCTGTCCAACTCGTGATAACAAAATACTAAGCGAAAATTCAGTTATCACTCCAAACCCTAACTTCTAATTAAGCATCAGAAACCAGAATTGGAGTTTTTACGAGTTAATACAAATTAAGCATTTATATTCATGTATTATCTCTACGAAATGGAATTAAGCAAACCACTACACATCGATAAACATGAAAACAGAGAAAAGAAAACGAAATTGCATTAATAACAAGAGATCAAGAGTAGATAATACAATACCAAAGGGATTAACCCTTGAAGTCTAGCCTTCCATGGCCATAAATGAAGAAAAACGAGTAGAAATGGGGAAGAACAAAACCCTAGCAGCCACCACCACTTGGGAGAGCCAAGAGAGAATTTCTAACCTAGAGAGAGAGTGAGAAATCTGAAAATGGGAGTGTGTTCTTGGGGGTTACACGAATTTCCCCTCTTTAGTCATGAAAATGGGCCTAAAACATGGGCCCAAGTCCTAAGAAACACTATTCTGAAAATTACAATTAAAAAGGGACCTAAATGCAAATTACAATCTTCACTTCAATGCTTCAATCTTCATTTTCAAACTTCCCAAAGTGTCCTTGTGCCAAATATTACCTGAAAATGGAAATAGAATTAATTAGGCTAAATAATTCCAAATTAAACAATATTCGGAATATTAGTCCAATAAACTCTAAATCAATAAATCAAGCTAATCAATGTCAAATGGGCAACAAGTATCAATAATAGGAGTAAAATAATGCAAGGAATAATGGGAAATAAAATGCTCATCAAATACCCCCACACTTATCCTTTTGCACTCCTGGGCAAAACCAAAAGATAGGACTATGAAGATCAATATGCACCAAAGTGAATCATGCAACAAGATGACTACAACTAAGAAATGCAAACCTAAGAGATTACATACTTCACAATGAATTCTAGGAAATGCAAAGAAATGGGCAAACTCAAGCACACAAAATGGTTAAGGATCAAAGAGTCAAAGCATCCGCGAACATCATCCAATTACTTCAAGTATGCAAAGAAACCAATGACATCAAGAGGATAGTCACAAAGATGATAGAAACTCACAAGGATCACTCAAAAGTGTTTACACTCAAGTGTTTGGGGTTAATCATTATTTACACTCAAGGCACATCATGAAAAACAAACACAACTATAAGCTTGACAAGCCTCTAACATCAACCATCAACACACATGCACAAAATGATCAAAAGGTCTTTTAAGGGTTGTAATGGGGCCAAGGACAAGGTAGGATAAAAATATGGGAATGTAGCTAAAACCAAGGGAATAGAGGAGCAATGGGGAATAAGTAAAAAGTAAGCAAAATCCACCCCAAAATCAACAACCACTAATTCCAATCCTCTTTGCCTCAACAACCTTTTATTCACTTTTTTTTCTTTTTTTTTATTTTTTTATTTTTTCATTTTTTTTTTGTATTTTTGTCTTCTATTTTTTTTTTGTTTTTGAGAGATATACAAAAAGAAAAGAAGAAACAACACAAATGGCATGAAGATGAAGCCATAACTATAACAACCAATGAGGCAAAACCAAGAACTCAACCAATTAAAGCATAAAGCATACTTCTTACCTAATACCCATTCCCAAAACAATTCCAAAGCTCCAAAATTCCCTAAGGTTAGGACAATCATGGTTTTTCAGTCATAGGCTTGTAATGAGCTAAAGAACAAGGAAAGGGATAAAAAGGCTCAAAGGGGCTAGCAAAGGATACATTCATTCAAGGTAGGCTCATATGGCTAGTAGCTTATTCATGAAAGAAAGTGCCTAAATCATTTCAAAATGTGCATGAGCAATCATGTATCAACAAGAGTCAAGTCAAGTTCTAGAGTGCAAGTAATCCAGAGTGCAATCACACATGAAAGAAAATTAGGTGGCATATATAGCAATCCACCCACAATTAAGGCTCAAATCCTCACAAAAGGGACAATTCTATCACAGTGTTACCACCTCTTAATTATCAAAAGCAACTTTACACACAGAAATGCATGAATTCAGACACGAGATACCAAAACTCTACTAAAATGAAGCAAAAAAATGCAAGAAAATGCCCAAAACTAAGCAAAACCTAAAAAAAAATCAAAGCAAAATATGCAACCTAAACTACTCTCCCCCCCACACTTAAATCACACATTGTCCTCAATGGAACACAAATAGCAGAATCAGACAGATATAGACAAGTGTAATAAAAAGAGTAAGGAAGGAGAAAAGGAGACTCCCTAAGTCATGGTTGTTCAAAAGTGGGGTCGACCAATGAGGCCTCCTCCACAGGTGCATCATCCAAAGAAGGGGTGGTTAGGAAAGGCTTGAGTCGGTGGCCATTGACTTTGAAGCTCTTGTTCGTGGACTCACTCTTGATCTCCACAGTACCATAAGGAAACACCTGGGTGACTACAAACGGTCCAATCCATTTAGAGCGGAGCTTTCCACTCATGAGTCCAAGCCTAGAGTTGTAGAGCAAAACTTTTTGACCAACCAAGAACTCCTTTCTGGAAATGGAGTTATCATGAAGCTTCCTGGTCTTCTCTTTGTAGAATTTGGAGTTCTCATAGGCCTCCAAACGGATCTCATCTAGCTCACTCAACTGCAGCTTCCTCTCCTCACCCGCTTGATCAAGAGCTAAGTTACATTGCTTCACAGCCCAATATGCATGGTGCTCTATCTCCACAGGCAGGTGGCACGCCTTACCAAAGACAACCCGATAGGGTGACATCCCTATGGGTGCCTTGTAAGCGGTCCGATGGGCCCACAGAGCATCCTCCAATCGTGTGCTCCAATCCTTTCTATTAGGCTTCACCATCTTCTCCAAAATCCGCTTGATCTCTCTATTTGAAATCTCAGCTTGCCCGTTGGTTTGGGGGTGATAGGGTGTAGAAACTTTGTGCACAACCCCATACTTCTTGAGAAAAGCTTGCATGGATCTATTGCAGAAGTGTGTGCCTTGGTCACTGACTATGGCTCTAGGTATGCCAAACCTGCAAAGGATATTAGACCTGACAAAATCTACAACAACCTGAGCATCATTAGTCCTGGTGGCCTTAGCTTCCACCCATTTGGATACGTAATTCACAGCAAGTAAGATATAATAAAAACAAAAAGAAACAGGAAAGGGGCCCATGAAATCTATACCCCAGACGTCAAACACCTCACAAAACAACATAGGTTGTTGCGGCATCTGTTGCCTCCAAGATAGGGCGCCTCCTGCTCTTTGACACTGCTCACACGAGCTGCAGATGTTGCTCGCATCCTTGAAAATGGTAGGCCAATAAAATCCAGAATCCAGCACCTTTCGTGCTATCCTTTGAGTACCAAGGTGGCCTCCCACTGGTGAAGCATGGCAAAATTGGAGAACCGATTGGATCTCCTGGTCTGGAATGCACCTGCGAATGACCTGATCACTGCAAAAACGCCATAAATAGGGGTCATCCCATACATAATGCTTGGCATCGCTCTTTAATTTATCTCTTTGAGCTTTGGATGCCAAGGCAGGAAAAACAGAAGCAACCAGATAATTAACAATGTCTGCAAACCAAGGGGTTTGGGGAAGGGGATGGGAAACATGTAAAGATAAAAGCTGCTCATCCGGGAAGTCATCCCGGATAGGAAATGCATCCTCCTCTCTCTCTATCCTGCTCAAGTGGTCTGCGACAAGGTTATGCGCACCACTCCGATCCTGAATCTCAAGATCAAACTCCTGGAGGAGCAACATCCACCTAATCAACCTAGGTTTGGAATCTGTCTTTTTCAAAAGATACTTCAGAGCAGCATGATCAGTGTACACTACAACCTTAGAACCAAGCAAATATGATCTAAACTTGTCAAGTGCAAAAACAATAGCCAAAAGTTCTTTTTCAGTTGTTGTGTAATTAACCTGTGCTGCATCTAAAGTCCTAGAAGCATAATAAATCACATGCGACAGCTTACCAACCCTTTGGGAGAGAACTGCTCCCAAAGCATAATTTGAAGCATCAGTCATGAGCTCTAATGGGAGGGTCCAATCAGGTGGTTGGATGATGGGAGTGGTGGTCAGTGCTTTCTTCAATTCATCAAATGCCCTCTTGCATTGGTCTCCAAATTCCCATGGGGCATCCTTTTGAAGCAACTTGGAAAGAGGAAGAGCAATGTTGCTAAAGTTCTGAATAAACCTGCGATAGAAACCTGCATGACCAAAAAAAGAACGCACCTCTCGCACGCAAGAGAGGTAAGGCAAATGTGATATTACATGCAGCTTAGCAGGGTGAACTTCTATGCCCTTGTGCGAAACAATGTGCCCTAAGACTATGCCTTGTTCTACCATGAAGTGGCATTTTTCAAAATTCAAGACAAGGTTAGTCTCAATGCACCTGTTAAGCACCTTAGTCAAATTATCAAGACATGCATCAAATGAGGAGCCATAAACACTAAAATCATCCATGAAGACCTCTATGCAATGCTCGAGCAAGTCAGCAAAAATACTCATCATACATCTTTGAAATGTGGAAGGAGCATTGCATAGGCCAAAAGGCATCTTTCTATATGCAAATGTGCCAAAAGGACAGGTAAATGTGGTCTTATGTTGGTCTTCTGGTGCAATGCAAATTTGAAAATAACCAGAGAATCCATCTAAGAAGCAATAATGAGATTTACCTGCCAGGCGCTCCAACATCTGATCAATGAAGGGGAGAGGGAAATGATCCTTGCGAGTCGCCTGGTTGAGCTTTCTGTAATCAATGCAGACTCTCCAACTGTTCTGCACTCTAGTGGGAATCAGCTCATCCTTCTCATTTTTGACAATTGTGACACCAGACTTCTTGGGGACAACTTGCACCAGGCTCACCCAAGTGCTATCTGAAATTGGGTAGATGATACCCGCTTGGAGCAGCTTGGTGACCTCTTTCTTAACCACATCAAGAATCTGGGGGTTCAATCGTCTTTGGGGTTGTCTCACTGGTTTAGCCCCATCCTCCAACAAAATGCGGTGCATGCACATGGAGGGGCTAATTCCAGGAATATCCGCTAAAGTCCATCCAATTGCCCTCTTGTTCTTTCTTATCACATCCAGCAGTTTCTCCTCTTGATCAACAGAAAGTGAGGTAGAGATGATCACTGGGAGTTTCTGCTCATCCTCCAAGTAAGCATATTTGAGATGAGGAGGGAGGGGCTTCAGGTCCAATGAGGGTGCCTGCATAATAGGTGGAACTAAAGGGACAACAGAAATGGATTCTGCTGCCTGCACCTGAACAAGTGAATCAGACTCATGCATAACAGATATGGGGTTAGGGTTAGCATAATCTGAATCTATAACATATTAATCATCAGATGCAGCGGCAGAGTCTAGAAACTGAGCTATTTCAGTGCATGCGGTGCACCATCCAGAGTTAGTGCATGATGGACAAGTAAATGAATCAGTGAAAGATGGCAATTCAAAATCATGATGCAAAAAGTCAAGCATATGCTCATCTATCAAATCATCAAGCAAGTCCACATGGAAAACAGAGTGATCCTCAGGAAAATGTTTCATAGCATGGAAAATGTCAAATCGGATCACACTGCCATCAAACTCCATGGAAAGTGAACCTGAATGCACATCTATCTTGGTTCGGGCTGTTTTCAAAAATGGCCTCCCCAAAATAATAGGAACAGCATTACGGGGAGAGTCATCTTCCATATCAAGTATGTAAAAATCAGCAGGGAAGATCAACTCTTCAACCCAAACCAAGACATCCTTTATCAAACCTGCGGGGTGGGCAGTACTTCTATTTGCCAATTGAATCACCACACCCGTAGGTTGAAGAGGTCCAAGAGAAAGAGACTTAAAAACAGACATAGGCATGACATTTATGGATGCTCCTAAATCTAGCATAGCATTTTCAAACTTAACATTGCCTATGATGCAAGGTATAGAGAAAGTTCCAGGATCCTTACATTTTTCAGGAATGTGAGGGATAGGTTTACCTATGAGAGCGGAGACATTCCTTCCCATGCTTATCCTCTCATTGCCCTTGAGTCTTCTCTTATGAGTGCACAACTCCTTAAGGAACTTCGCATACCTTGGAATCTGTTTTATTGCATCAAGAAGGGGTATGTTGACTTCCACCTTCCTGAATGTGTCAAGAATGTCCTTGTCCACCTCTTCCACCCTTTTGTTTTGAGGCACTCTTGGTGGGAATGGAAGAGGAACAGGAGGAGGTTGTAGGACAACAGCAGGGCTTGTGGTTGAAGTTGAGGAGGGTTGAGTTGGATGATTCTCTTTGGTGCTAGCATGCTCACCTTCATCTACCACTTGGCTCTTCCCTTTAGAGGAAGCTAGAGCATCATTGTTGAGGTGAGGTTGTGGTGTGGGTGTGACAATCTACTTTCCCGACCTCAGGTTGATGGCACTCACATTCTGATTCTGAGGGTTGATCACAGTTTGGGATGGCAACTTGTCAGAATTTTGAGATTGCAAGTTGTTGAGAGAAGTTGCCATTTGACCCATCTGATTTGTCGAAGTCTGAATGGATGCCTCTTGTCTCTGAATGGATGCTCTAGTCTCTTGTTGAAATTGGAGGTTTTGCATGGTCATTTGCCTCACCAACTCCTCCAAGGTAGGTTGGTTGGATGGAGGGGCTGATGATGCAGGATGAACCACATGCTGCTGTTGTTGTTGCCTTTGCTGCTGGATTGGAGGAGGTACATATGGTGGTCTACTCGGTCCAGCGGTGTTCTGAAATGGAACATTAGGAGGAGGTTGTTGTTGTTGATCAGACCACTTCAGATTGGGACGGTTCCTCCATCCAGGGTTGTATCTATTGGAAGAGAGGTCATGATTGTGTTGTTGTGGGCCTCTATTGTTGTATATGTTTGCTGCATAGGCCTCGGGTTGGTCACCACTTGTCATCGGCTGTTGCTGCTGAAGGGAAGGGCATGCATCTGTGGGGTGCTCAATGGATGTGCATATGCCACACACTCTAGCAGGAAGTATCATCTTTTTCTGATTGACAGCCAATTGTGTGACCAATGTTGTGAGAGAATCAATTTTCTGCTCAAGCTTCTCAACCTTGCCCGAGTCTGCACCAACATCATTTACATCCCTCACAACTATTGCATCACTGTTGCTTCTTGCATGGAATTGTTGACAATTAGAAGGCATCTTCTCAATTTTGCTCCTGGCTTGTAAGGGTGTCATATCTCCCAATGTACCACCACTTGCAGCATCTACCATGTTTCTTTCCATGAAGTTGAGACCTTCATAAAAGTACTGGATGAGAAGCTGCTCTGAGATCTGATGGTGAGGGCAGGAAGCACACAACCTCTTGAATCTCTCCCAATAATCATAGAGACTCTCTCCATGTTGTTGCCTGATACCAGAAATTTCCTTTCTGATTGCAGTGGTCCTATTTGCAGGGAAGAATTTTTCCAGAAATGCCCTCTTCAAGTCATCCCAGCTTGTGATGGAACCAGGGGCCAAGTCAGATAACCAATCTTGTGCTAGACCCTCTAAGGAATGTGGAAATGCTCTGAGACAGACATGATCCTCTTGCACATCATGTGGTTTCATTGTGGTGCACACTATATGGAATTTCTTGAGATGCTTATGAGGATCCTCACCTGCAAGACCATGAAACTTGGGCAACAAATGGATTAGTCCTGTTCTAAGCTCAAAAGGAACATCCTCATCAGGATACCGGATACACGAGTCTTCAATAGTGAAGTCAGGTGCAGCCAGCTCCCTAAGTGTCCTTTCCCTTGGTGGGGGTTGAGCCATGTTATCACAATGTATAGAATCAGATTGAATAAAAGTAGAAGGAATAGAAGAAATAGAAACAGAATCAGAATTAGATGGACTATAAGATGACTCTGACTCACTACCTAATGACTGATTCTTATTTTGTCTAACTAATCTGTGATAAGTTCTATCAATTTCAGGGTTGTAAGGATGCAAATAACTTGGGTTGCCCCTAGTCATGTACTGAACAGAACAACATGAACCATAGCATACTGTAACAGATATGCATGACCAAAATCGGCAACAAAATTTTTTATTTTTTTTTAAATTATTTATTTATTTTTTAAGCACCTTAAAATCATGAAAACATATCACAGAAAGTTTGAGGACAAAATTCAAAAGGGAACCGAGTCAAAGAATTAAAACAGTGACCAAAAACTAAGAAAATAGAACTTGTAAAATAAAAAAGAAATAGTAAACAGGCTTTTTCGGGATCCAAACGAAGGGGATTTCTAACGAAGTGAGAAAAATCAGATTATTCAGAAAATTCCCTTCGATTTGATATAAAATTCGTCAAATTCCGACTTACGGATCAAAAGTTACGCCTATTTATAGTATGTACTGCTGAAACTTGGAAAATTTTTCTGGAACTCACAACCAGTGCCTATCTGAGTGTCTGTGATGCATCAACACACTAATATATGATGAAACAAGTGTGGATACCAATTTTCGTGCAAAAATTCCACCCACAGCTATGTTGAATGGCACTCACAGAATCACTAGAATAGCATCAGTTGTGCAGAACAGCAAATCAGCAAACAGGGCAACTTCCAATCAGTTATCAGAATGCTTATTCACACACTAACTACACTAAATAATCTAACTAACTACTGTATGATCTTTGGCAAGAACCGATAATCCCCGGCAACGGCGCCAAATTTTGATCGAGGCCGTACCCGATCAAAATAGAAGGTGTTTATTCTGTAGTACTAGGAAGGTGATCCTAGGTCGTTTCCCAGCGAATATCGGTCTAGGCAAAGTATCAAACACGTAGTGTGTAGTAAAATGGGGGGGTTTTTGTGTGCGACAAATGTGAAGAACAAAACATAAACAGAATATAAAAACTAAGAAAATCAGAAACAAAAGCGGGCAAACCCCTTTGGCTACGTACACTACTCAATCCTAGCTCACTAAAGATCGATTCCTCTCCTCTCCTCTGTCCAACTCGTGATAACCAAATACTAAGCGAAAATTCAGTTATCACTCCAAACCCTAACTTCTAATTAAGCATCAGAAACCAGAATTGGAGTTTTTACGAGTTAATACAAATTAAGCATTTATATTCATGTATTATCTCTACGAAATGGAATTAAGCAAACCACTACACATCGATAAACATGAAAACAGAGAAGAGAAAACTAAATTGCATTAATAACAAGAGCTCAAGAGTAGATAATACAATACCAAAGGGATTAACCCTTGAAGTCTAGCCTGTTGGAAACCAACAAGCGGCTCAATATAGTCTAGAGGGGGGGTGAATAGAATATTGAAGCCTTATTACAGATTTTTCGTCCACCTAAGAGAATGGTTTTATGAAAATAAATTTTCTTAAAAATTCAAGTCAGATTACTCGAGTAACTCAAGACTTCACTCGAGTAATACGCAAGTAAAAATAATTTCACTCGAGTATTCAGCAAATCACTCGAGTATTACGAAAACTATTTTTAAATCACTCGAGTAACAGAAAACCTACTCGAGTAATGTTCATAAACTGAAAGCAGATTACTCGAGTGACAAGAACTTTACTCGAGTAAACTGGGTAAAATTCAATTAAAACTCAGTTTTCAAAGGAGTTCTTCAAGAATAACAATGCTATGATGATTCAACAAATTATGAATGATTAATATGAACAACTTTAAGTAATATTAACATGCAATTTTAGATCAATTGAGTTGAATTAAGAAAACCCCAATTCTAACCTAAAAATGCAATTGTTAATGAATTAATGCAATACAAGGAATGAAAAATAAAAGAGACACAAGGATTTATCCTGGTTCACTTTCACCCACTTGAAAGCTACTCCAGTCCCCTCTTGAATCAAGAGAGATTCTTCACTAGAAATCTTCAAATGTAGATTTTACAATGTTTTAAGATGCAACTAGATTCTTAGTTCTCCTATCTTAAAACCCAACACAAAGTGTGTACCAAACACTTTGATCTAATCTACCCCTTTTGAGTATTCTAGATTTCCTTGCTAATTGATTGAAGATGCTTCCAACCAATCCTCTTTTCTTGCTTTGATTTGATCCTCAAAGTCTTCCTTGTGAGATTCTTCACTTGTGTTGAAACTTCAATGATGCAATCACAAATTGCAAATCTTCAACAACCACTAAGAACAAAAATTATGATCTCAAGAATATTTGAACAATGAAAGAAATAGAGTGAAGAATGAAAAGTTCTTTGTTGAATCTTGATAGCTCTTGAAAGATGTAAAAAATAGCTCTTGAATTGCTCTTGAAAGTGTATATGAAATTGTAAGAATGAATGTGTATATTTGTGAAAGAGAAAATTAAGTCCTTTTATAATTTTTCAAATACTGATTGAATTACTCGAGTAAACCATATAACATTACTCGATTAAAACATGTCAGATTAAGTTACTCGAGTGATGTGTAAACCATTACTCGATTAACCTGTCATGACATAAATTACTCGAGTGAACCAATACTCATTACTCGAGTGAACTGATCAGAATCTGAATAAAAACAAGGTTTTTCTAAAAGGATTTTCACAAAACTTTTAATAGAGCTATTTAATCAAGATTTAAAGTATCTTCACTCTTAATCAAACATTATTTAAATATTCTTAAAATCACCTAAGCTACCCACAGCAATGAGATGCATTGCATAAAAATAAAGATTACATTGAAATAGAATTAATAAAAATCCTAATTCTAATCTTCATGTGGTGTAGCTTGCTTGTTGCCAATGTTGTTGCTTGGAGAGAGATTGTTAGCATCAAAACATGAGAATCCTACAAACTCCCCCTTTTTGATGATGACAAACCTCCTTTTCAATTAAGCACTAAGTTTTAACATACTCCCCCTAAATGTAAAACACCTAGGAAAAATATAATAAAACTTAACCTACAAGAACAACATCAACAAAATATTCTCCCCCTTTTGGCATCATTAAAAAGATAAGAAAGTTGAGAAAAGTCCTTTGCCAAAAGTTGAAGGTAAGTAGTTCACAATGGTAAAAAAAATATAACAATAATGACAATACCAAAATAAACCACAATAGTGCCACAACGAATATAAACGCACAACGAATATAGCACCATAATCCATAATAGCAGAGTATCACACTAAGCAGCAAATCATAGTGTAAAGCAAAAAAACATCAACCATAGCAAATAAGCAAACGAAACTAATCAAACTAGACCATACACAAGGTCCTAAAACATAGTAGCAACAGAGTCAGAAACATGAAACAGAAACATAAACATAACATAGTCAGAAATATGCATATGAAACATGAAACAGAAATCAATCAGCAAAACATCATCAGCATCCACAGGTCTAGGAATCAGGTGGAGGAGGAGGAAAATGGTGAGAAAATAGGCCAGACATATAATCCATTAAACGATGCTCCATGGCAATATTCTTCACATCCTGTCTCATCTCCAACTGAGCAAATTGAGCATTGATGTGCTCAACCAATGACTCATGAGCAGCCTGTGCATCAAATGGAGTACCAAGATTGTCCAAATTGATATAGTCCTCAATGCGATCGGTATCCATCGGATCAGTAGAAGAAGGAGGAGCAGAAGAAGATGCATCAGCCCTATCACCAAGTAAAGTCCTTTTCCTAGAACCTGAAGCTCTTGCAGCCTTTGCAGCTTCAACCATTTCCTTAATATGTGATTTCCATAACCAAGTGCGACTTTCCCTATGCCAAGCAATTTTCATATAACTAATGTGTGAATCATTAAGACACCAGTTATTTTTCTTTTCCGTCACAGCTGGCTCATCATCAGGGATTGGAACACGGTAATACCTCAATATTTTGGTAACATGCATAGGATATGGCAAGAATTGGGTAGGAGGAGATTGAGCAGCAGCTTCCATACGAGCTAAAAACATTTTATTCCAATTCATCTCATATCTCTTTTTGATCCCATGAAACAAAATAAGATCATCATCTCCCAATTGTGCATAATTTTGATTGCATTTTGGAATCAAACAATAAGAAACAATGTACATGAGCACTCTATCCACAGCATGCAAAGGTGATACAGTTCTAGTAGTCCTATCACTCCAAGATTCACCAGTACGCAACAAATCAGTATAAATCTTATTAGTATCCACAACCAAATCCAGACAAGCATCATCACCAATAAAAGTTCCCTTGTTTTCTAAACCAAACAACATTGTCAAATCTTCAGGCTTTATAACAAAATGATGTCCTCTAACCATTGTTTGATACTCACCATCTAGCTTAGAAAAATTCTGATAAAATTGTCTGACAAGCCTAGGGTAAAAATGAGTCTCAAATTCTAAAAACCTCTTCAAATTCTGAAATTCCAAATCCTCTACAAATGAAAATTGCTCCTTATGCAACCAAGCAAACTTAACATACCGTGTAAGACCAAAAGAGCGATTGATAAAATTCGGTTCCCGCAAGTCTCGGTTGATTCCAGAAAACCAGGGGTCATTACGGCCTGCTCCTTGCTTTGCTTTCTTTCGAGGAGGTTGAGATTGTGAGGAAGAAGACATTGATTCAGAAAGTGCAGATTTGGTTTTGGGGTTAGGGTTTTGATTTGGGAATTTTCGGATTTTGGGTAAAATTGGTGAAAATGATGAATGAAATGAGTAGAAATGATGATATAATGATGAAATATGGAAGAAATTTGTATGATTTGAGAAGTTTTGTGGCTGAAAATGATGATTTGATGAAGAACCGTATGAGAGAGAAGAGAGAACGACGAACAAGAGAGAGAAAGAAACGTGAAAAATGATGCAGTTTCAACAGTTCAGTTTTTAAAATCACATAAGTTACTCGAGTGATGTTCATGCATTACTCGAGTGATTCGAGCAGTAATCGAGTGAAAAGAAATGTTACTCGAGTGTGCCGAAGATTAAAAAAATTTTACTCGAGTGATGGATGAACTAATCGAGTGATACGAAAGTCATTTTAAAATTAATCGAGTGACAAACAGAATTACTCGAGTAATACGAAAGAGATTTTAAAATTACTCGAGTGAAATATCTGTTACTCGAGTGAACTGTCCAGAATTTTAAAAATTTCAATTTTTCATGCAAAAACATTTTTCATACACAAACACATAGAAACACTTAGCATTTAGCAAGTAACACACATACAAATAAAGCAATTAACATATTATAGAAAACATACACACATAACTACATATCAAAAAAAATAAGAAACACTTTAATAAGATACAACAACTCAAAATACAAATCACATTGAAATAGGCTTGAAGGTGATTTCGAAAAGCATCAAATACAATTAGCTAATAGTGGATTCATCAAAAATACCAAGTTCTCTTTGAATCTTATAAAATGTGTCCCTTAGTAATGGTTTTGTAAAGATATCAGCTAATTGATCCGAAGTTTGAACAAACTCAATAACACAATCACCTTTTTGAACATGATATCTCAAAAAGTGATGCCTAATTTCAATATGCTTTGTCCTTGAGTGTAATACTGGATTTTTAGTCAAATTAATTGCCGAAGTGTTATCACACTTTATAGGGATTTTTGTCAAATTTAAACCAAAGTCAGATAATTGTTGTTTCATCCATAAAAGTTGTGCACAACAACTACCTGCAGCTATGTATTCGGCCTCCGCGGTTGATAAAGCTACACAATTTTGCTTTTTAGAAAACCACGATACAAGTGAATTACCAATTAAATGGCATGTTCCGCTTGTACTTTTTCGCTCAACTTTACAACCGGCAAAGTCAGAGTCCGAATAACCTATAAGTTTTAGAAAAGCATCCCTAGGATAATAAAGTCCAGTATTCATTGTACCCTTTAAGTATTTCATTATTCTTTTGACAGCAGTTAGATGCGACTCTTTCGGTTTTGTTTGAAAACGTGCACACATACATACACTAAACATGATGTCAGGCCTAGATGCAGTTAAGTATAACAAACTACCAATAATACCACGATACTTCGTTACCTCTACCACTTTTCCAGCCTCATCTTGATCTAGGTAGCATGCAACGCTCATTGGTGTAGAAGCGGATTTGCACGAATCCATCCCAAAACGTTTGAGAAGCTCTCTACAATATTTACTCTGATGAATATAAATGCCATCATTAAGCTGCTTTATTTGAAGGCCAAGAAAGAATGTAAGCTCTCCCATCATCGACATCTCGAATTCGCTTTGCATCAAGTCTGAAAACTTCTTACACAAGTTCTCGTTAGTAGCACCAAATATAATATCGTCAACATATATTTGAACCAATAAAATATTCTTACCGGAACGTTCAATAAAAAGTGTAGTGTCAACAGTGCCTCGTTTAAAACCTTTTTGTAATAAAAAATTGCTTAGTCGGTCGTACCAAGCTCTAGGAGCTTGTTTCAAACCATACAAAGCCTTTTTCAGTTTGAAAACGTAGTCCGGATGCTCAAAACTCTCGAATCCGGGAGGTTGTGACACGTAAACTTCCTCTTGAATGTATCCGTTAAGAAAGGCGCTCTTAACATCCATTTGATACAATTTAAAATTCATTATCGAAGCAAAAGCGAGAAGAATACGAATAGCTTCTAGTCTAGCAACAGGAGCATATGTCTCATCGTAATCGATTCCTTCTTCTTGACTATAACCTTGTGCTACCAACCTAGCTTTATTCCTAACAATAATACCCGATTCATCTAACTTATTCCTATAGATCCACCGAGTACCAATTACAGGACGATCATCGGGTTTTGGCACAAGCTCCCAAACTTGGTTTCTTTCAAATTGATTTAATTCTTCTTGCATGGCCATAATCCAATGATCATCTTGAAGAGCCTCTTTGATACTCTTAGGTTCTATTTGAGATACAAAGGCAACATAATAACAAAAATTATTTAAAGTGCATCGGGTTACCACTCCCTTCGCAATGTCACCTAAGATGTTAGAAATCGGATGACTTTTGTTTGATTTCCAAGCTATTGGTAATTGAGATTGAATCTCTTGTGCTAAGTCTTTATCTTGTGCTTGCACCTCTCCATCTTCAATTTGATTCTCTTCCATTTGTTGTGGTGTTGACTTCTCATGATCAAAAAATGTACCTATATTATCATCATCACAAGAAACAACACAATCTTCTTTCGAAGATTCATCAAATACAACATGCACGGATTCCTCAACGGTTAATGTTCTTTTATTGTAGACTCTATATGCTTTGCTATGGGTTGAATAACCTATGAATATGCCTTCGTCGGCTTTGGAGTCAAACTTGCCGACCGGTTCCTTTCCGTTATTTAAAACAAACACCTTACACCCAAAAACATGAAAATGTGAAATATTTGGCTTTCGCCCTTTTAAAAGTTCATAAGGTGTTTTATTTAAATGCGGATGAATAAGAACCCTATTAAGCACATAACAAGCAGTGTTTACCGCATCAGCCCAAAAATATTTAGGAACATTTGATTCTATCAACATAGTACGAGCAAGTTCCACTAATATTCTATTTTTCCTTTCTACAACTCCGTTTTGCTCCGGAGTCCTAGGGGCCGAAAATTGATGATCAATACCAAACTTATCACAAAACGCATCAATCCTAGTGTTTTCAAACTCACCTCCGTGATCACTTCTAATAGACACAATTTTCAAACTTAGTTGATTTTGGATGAGTTTGGCAAACTTTTTAAAACATTTATAAACTTCACTTTTTGCGGATAAAAATAAAGTCCATGTGAATCTAGTAAAATCGTCTACTAAAACAAATCCATAGTAATTGCCACCTAAACTTTTAATTTGTGAAGGGCCAAACAAATCCATATGGATTAGCTCCAAAGGCTTTGTTGTGCTTATCACATTTTTAGGTTTAAAAGAACTTTTAACTTGCTTGCACTTTTGACAAGAGTCACAAATGCCATCAAGCTTAAAATTTAGTTTAGGCAAACCAATCGCTAAATCTTTTCGCAAAAGTTTGTTTAATTGATTCACATTCACATGAGCAATTCGTCGATGCCAAAGACGAATTTCATCAACAAAAGATTTGAAACATTTTGAAAATAGTGAAGTTATCTCATCCAAATCAATTAAGTAAGTGTTATTAGAGCGACGACCAACAAACTTAACACTATCATCTATAGAAGACTTAATGAAACATAATTCCGGAGTAAAAGTCACATAATTGCCCATATCGCATAGTTGGCTTATACTAAGAAGTTGTGTTCTAAGCCTTCTACGTATAGGACATTTTCTATGACAAGGTTAGATACGTTACCGATCTTCCCGACTCCTAGAATTTTGCCCTTGTTGTTGTCGCCGTATGTCACAAATCCATCACTTTTCGGAGTAAGTTCCATGAAGTGCGTTTTGTCTCCCGTCATGTGTCTCGAACAACCACTATCCAAGTACCATTTGCGCTCTTTGGTTCGAAGACACACCTACAAGAAAGATATCATTTGGTTGACTTAGGTACCCAAGTGGTCTTGGGTCCCCAAGTGGTCTTGGGTCCTTTGTTGTTAGCATGGGGAGAAGTCCCCTTAACAATCCAAATATATTCACCGCTTGGTATACCAACTTTCTTTATATTACATTTATTCGTGGTATGCCCAAAGATCCCACAATAATGGCAAGTTGGGTTTTTAGAAATCTTATTCTTTGAAAATCCACCAACTTTGCGATAATTGCGTTTCTTAGGTTTGGTATAGCCAATACCGGATCTATTGCTATTGTTCCTTTGAGTTGAAAGCAAATGATCTAATGAAGTATCTCCTTTCATGAGCCTTGCAAGTCGATCATTCAAATTGAAAACTTCTTTTTCCAAAGACTTGCAATTTTCACACGATGGAGTCTCATTTGATTTCAATTCACAATTGCATGTAGAGTTTGCATAAATGAGTTCAAGAGTTTCATTTTGAAGCTTAAGTTCTTCTAAATCTTTTTGAAGTTCAATTATCTTTTCATGTTGCTTCATTATGAAATTCTTTCTTTCAACATTTATTTTAGCAAGTTTCTTCAACTCTTTATGCATCTCTACATACACATTGTACAACTCATTGAATGAAGGAGAATTAGAACTAGAGCTAGCATCGGAAAGATAATCTACCTCATTGACGTTGTCACTTGATTTAATGCTCGAAGATTCCTCTTCATCAAGCTTCGTCATCAAACATAGATTTGCAAGTTCTTCATCATCCGATGAGCTAGATGTTGATTGACTCTCCTCTTCATCCCATACTATGTAAGCCCTTTTTCCTTTAGATGAGTTGAACTTAGAGTTGTCACCTTCCGACCTCTTAGAATGAGTTGGGCATTTTGATCGATAGTGACCAAGCTTTCCACACCCATGACACTTGATGTGATCCTTGTTAGTCTTATTTCTTGGTTGTGAGTCCTTAGAATCTCTTTGTCTATTCTTATTAAAGTTTCCCTTACTCTTAAAGAACCTACCAAGCTTTTTAACTAGCAAGCCAAGGGTCTCATCATCTATATCGGAGTCCGAGTCATCCACTTGAGAGTTTTCCTCTTGTGCCTTAAGAGATTTTGAAGTTGATTTAAGAGCAATCCCCTTTTTCTTTCTATCGGCATCTTCATTCATAGATAACCGTCCAAGCTCCATTTCATGCTCTTGAAGTTTTCCGAATAGAGTTGCTAAATCAATTTGATCCACGTCTCTAGCTTCCATAATGGCCGTCACCTTAGGTTGCCATTCCCTGCTAAGACATCTCAAAATCTTATTAACAACTTCACCATTAGTAATAACTTTTCCAAGTGCAGAAAGATGATTTATGATATGAGTGAACCGCTTTTGCATGTCACCTATATTTTCATTAGGTAACATACGAAAGAGTTCATATTCATGCATGAGTGTATTTAGCCTAGCCCTTCTAACCTCCGAAGTGCCCTCATGTGTGACTTGTAATGTGTCCCACATTTGTTTAGCATCAACACATTGAGATACTCGAAAGAACTCATCATAAGAAAGAGCGGACGTGATGATATTTTTAGCTTTTAAATCAAATGCAACTTTCTTCTTATCATCATTGTCCCAACTCGATTGAGGTTTGACCGAAACAACATCATTTACTTTCGTTTGAGGAACAAAAGGTCCATTCTCTATGGCGTTCCAAATTTCCATATCTATGGCTTGAATAAAAATTTTCATGCGGACCTTCCAATAAGCATAACCCTCACCATTGAATAGTGGAGGACGATTAATGGAAGTTCCTTCACCACCAAAAGGATTTGAAATTGAGCCCATTGTTTCCAAGTAAAAGGATCTTTTCGAAAAAGCTTTTTAAGGCTCGGATTTTTCGTCCGAGCTCTGATACCACTTGTTGGAAACCAACAAGCGGCTCAATATAGTCTAGAGGGGGCTGAATAGAATATTGAAGCCTTATTACAGATTTTTCGTCCACCTAAGAGAATGGTTTTATGAAAATAAATTTTCTTAAAAATTCAAGTCAGATTACTCGAGTAACTCAAGACTTCACTCGAGTAATACGCAAGTAAAAATAATTTCACTCGAGTATTCAGCAAATCACTCGAGTATTACGAAAACTATTTTTAAATCACTCGAGTAACAGAAAACCTACTCGAGTAATGTTCATAAACTGAAAGCAGATTACTCGAGTGACAATAACTTTACTCGAGTAAACTGGGTAAAATTCAATTAAAACTCAGTTTTCAAAGGAGTTCTTCAAGAATAACAATGCTATGATGATTCAACAAATTATGAATGATTAATATGAACAACTTTAAGTAATATTAACATGCAATTTTAGATCAATTGAGTTGAATTAAGAAAACCCCAATTCTAACCTAAAAATGCAATTGTTAATGAATTAATGCAATACAAGGAATGAAAAATAAAAGAGACACAAGGATTTATCCTGGTTCACTTTCACCCACTTGAAAGCTACTCCAGTCCCCTCTTGAATCAAGAGAGATTCTTCACTAGAAATCTTCAAATGTAGATTTTACAATGTTTTAAGATGCAACTAGATTCTTAGTTCTCCTATCTTAAAACCCAACACAAAGTGTGTACCAAACACTTTGATCTAATCTACCCCATTTGAGTATTCTAGATTTCCTTGCTAATTGATTGAAGATGCTTCCAACCAATCCTCTTTTCTTGCTTTGATTTGATCCTCAAAGTCTTCCTTGTGAGATTCTTCACTTGTGTTGAAACTTCAATGATGCATTCACAAATTGCAAATCTTCAACAACCACTAAGAACAAAAATTATGATCTCAAGAATATTTGAACAATGAAAGAAATAGAGTGAAGAATGAAAAGTTCTTTGTTGAATCTTGATAGCTCTTGAAAGATGTAAAAAATAGCTCTTGAATTGCTCTTGAAAGTGTATATGAAATTGTAAGAATGAATGTGTATATTTGTGAAAGAGAAAATTAAGTCCTTTTATAATTTTTCAAATACTGATTGAATTACTCGAGTAAACCATATAACATTACTCGATTAAAACATGTCAGATTAAGTTACTCGAGTGATGTGTAAACCATTACTCGATTAACCTGTCATGACATAAATTACTCGAGTGAACCAATACTCATTACTCGAGTGAACTGATCAGAATCTGAATAAAAACAAGGTTTTTCTAAAAGGATTTTCACAAAACTTTTAATAGAGCTATTTAATCAAGATTTAAAGTATCTTCACTCTTAATCAAACATTATTTAAATATTCTTAAAATCACCTAAGCTACCCACACCAATGAGATGCATTGCATAAAAATAAAGATTACATTGAAATAGAATTAATAAAAATCCTAATTCTAATCTTCATGTGGTGTAGCTTGCTTGTTGCCAATGTTGTTGCTTGGAGAGAGATTGTTAGCATCAAAACATGAGAATCCTACATAGCCTTCCATGGCCATAAATGAAGAAAAACGAGTAGAAATGGGGAAGAACAAAACCCTAGCAGCCACCACCACTTGGGAGAGCCAAGAGAGAATTTCTAACCTAGAGAGAGAGTGAGAAATCTGAAAATGGGAGTGTGTTCTTGGGGGTTACACGAATTTCCCCTCTTTAGTCATGAAAATGGGCCTAAAACATGGGCCCAAGTCCTAAGAAACACTATTCTGAAAATTACAATTAAAAAGGGACCTAAATGCAAATTACAATCTTCACTTCAATGCTTCAATCTTCATTTTCAAACTTCCCAAAGTGTCCTTGTGCCAAATATTACCTGAAAATGGAAATAGAATTAATTAGGCTAAATAATTCCAAATTAAACAATATTCGGAATATTAGTCCAATAAACTCTAAATCAATAAATCAAGCTAATCAATGTCAAATGGGAAACAAGTATCAATAATAGGAGTAAAATAATGCAAGGAATAATGGGAAATAAAATGCTCATCAGACGTTCCGTATCATCTCAAAGATCGGAACTCAGTGGTTAGAGTCAGTAGTATAAGTGGCAATTGTTTGATTGTGTGGCCACTTATACGAAGGTGACGAAGACCACATTGTTGTGTGAGGTTTGTGTGAATGATAGCATGCTTTTATATATATATTTATTTAATTTTGCCTTATGTTAATTATTGTGGTTAATAAAAATGAAGTAAATGAGTTGTGAAAGTAATAAGATTGAAATTAAACACACAATGAGAAAAGAATAATGAGTGGGAATAAGATATGTGATGGAGAGTAAAGAGAAAGTTGAGATTGGGGAATGAAATTGAGAATGATGATGAGAACGAGCCAGAGCTGGGAAGAGTAATGTGAATGTGGATATGAGATGTGATGTGAGCGGAGCTGGGCTCCTTTTGTTTTGGTTTTAGTCTGGGACTAGTGTTGAGTTGAGCTTGCTCCTCCATTAGCGCTCAACAAAGTGAAATTTTTTGAAAAGGTTTTTGAAAAATAGTTTTTTTGAAAAAGTTTTCGAAAAGGAATTCTTTTGAAAATGTTTTTGAAAAAAGGTTTTGAGAAATATTATAAAAAGTGTTTTCAGAAAAGTTTTGAAGGGAAAATTTTATGAGAGACTTTGGAAGGGGATTTTTTTTTATATAAACTTTGAGAAAGGGGTCTTTAAAAAGGTGTAGGAAAAAGAAATCTTTAAAGGTTTTGAAATGGGATTCTTGGAGAAGTTTGTAAAACAATGTTTTCAAAAGGAGTTTTTATGAAACAATCTTTTTGAAAGAGATTTGTGAAAGAATATAATTTTGAGAAAAGTTTTGTGAATCAATCTGATGATGAAATTTTGGAATGACATTTTGTAAACTATTTTTGAAACGGTATTTTTGTGAAGGTTGGTGAAAAGAGATTTTTCGGAAGTTTTTGGAAATAGCATTTTTAGAAAGCTGAGAAAAGATGGACTCAAATAAATCAATAAGATTTCATTTAAAAAAAAATTTCAGGATTTAAGAAAGATTCTTTTTAGTTAAAGTGTTTTAACAAGTGATTTTATTTGAAGTTTGATTTTTGAGATTTCTTAAAGAAACGAATTTTCTCTTTATATGATCTGAGGTTTTAAATAAATTATTCTTTTGAAGATTTTTGAGTTATGAGAAGCTACGGTTCTACTAAATAAAGTAAAGCTTATTTTTGTAATTAAATTGGTGCGGTTTATTCTCTTAAGAATTATATCTTTGAAATTGTTTTGAGTGTGCAAATATGTGTTAACTTAAGAAGTAAGATAAATTGCATGCAAAATTAAATGAATTATGTATGAAATTTAATTAGTGGATTTGAGGCGAATGAATGCATGAATCCGTGTGAGTGTGAATATGTATATATATATGATTGTATGTATGTTTAAATATGTGTGTGTATTATTTCATGACTCCATGCTATGTGCTTATGATGATGATATGAAATGAAATTATATGTGTGCATGTGTACATGTGTGTGTGTGTTCGGCCATGAAGGAATAGAAGAGCCAAGTAGAAGCTTATTTTCTTGGCCATTAAGAAATTAGAAAACAAATGGAAATTAGGAAGAACCCTAGGGTATGTGACTCATGAGGCCTAGGAGAGACTTTCTTCCACCTTGTCTCCTTGTGACATGACCCTTCCCATGCAAGCTTTTGAATGGGCCGAATTGCCCTTGGACCAACCCATTGAACCGAGGTTAGAAGAGGAAATTCCAGGCCCTTGTTTTGCTCTTAAAACCGTATGAGTGGGTGAGTGTTGGCTAGATTATTCCCATCTCTTCATATTTCCAAACACTTAGCCCCAAGAGTGTAACAGCCCGATTTTCGAAAACTAAAACAACTTACTTTTATTTATTAATCTTGCAAAAATGGGGCCATTTTTTTTAAAACGTTATTGTAACTTATTGTTGAAGGGTTTGAGAACGTACTTGAAAAGTGGTTATTGTCCTTCAACCTTCTCTCTCGAAAACCGAGTTGTTACGTAAACCACAACTCACGTACTTTATTTTAAAAAAAAACATGTCATCAAGAAAACGGTTTGTTTCAAATTGAATAAATTCATTCATTTCTTCAAAAGAACTTTAACATGTTCATAAAACGTATTCTCACGTTCCATAAAAGTCGGGTATGCTTCAGAATGATTGAAGTACAGAAATAATTCATCACTTAGATAATCCTGGATACAAAATAACAACAACTTAATCTAACTCTACTATTGGCTTCCTCTTCCTATCAAAGAGGATTGGTTCCAGCTTCTTCTTCTTCTTTGCGGGTGCCTTTGTTCCAGAGGATGATGCGACCGCGTTCTTTGGCTCTCCTTCGGAACTTGGTTTAAGTTCCACTCCGAATAGCTTCACTGAGTTATCCTCCCCTTGATTCCGAGACGGCGGTTCAGAGCTGTGACATATGTAGGATATACTCCCCAAACACAAACTAGGTGTAGATCCACCCAACTTGTGTTCCGGATCTTCGATCACCAACTGAGCACATCCCGACCATCCCCATCCTCGACGTATAGCCTTCCATCCGCATCCCTTGTGAGGCCAAGTGACGATCTCCAAACGACGATCCATCTGCCCGTTGGAATACCAGCAACACCGATGCGCCAACGAACAGGAGAGAGTAAGCATTCCAGACGCGTAGCGTCGACGGTGTGGAATTACGGTAGGCGAGATAATAAGACACATACATACACACAAACAACACACAATACACATACACAACAACAGGCACTCCTTCCATTTATTCGTATTATTATTTCCTTCTTCCTTCACTTTTGTTTCTTCCCCCACTCATGGGCTTACTTTCTTTTCCACATATCCATTCACAGTCTCTCCTTCAATTTCCCCGTTTTTCAACTCTTACTCATATATAACTCTCTTCTCATAATGTTTTATTGGATTATAACCATCGATGATCAGGGGAGTTAAAGGATCATCGAGGTGCACGTCTCTTTTCGTAGTTAGCACTCGCATACCAAGCCTACATCTCCTTGGACAACCATCCACCTAGTCGGAAGCCAACAGGAGTACAGGACCTTTACCACGCGGGCATGACAGCTGTCTCAACAATGGCTCCAAGCCAGGAGGTCTCAGCCTCGAAACATATCATATAATCAAAATACATTGCCCCGTTCCAGTCCCTCTCCACTGTTGTAGACTTGCATCGAGGGGGCAACAGTATTGTTGTAGTGCGCGCACAGAACTTACCACGGTATTGGACCCAGTCCCCACCACGTTAGTGCACCACTTATGGAATTCGTTCTGTCTACAACAATACTCTAGACTTCTTGACGTTTCACCATCATCGTCCTCCCCTCCTGCAATCCCCACCTGAGTATCCGAAGATACCCATAGTATCTTCCTCTCCACTACTTCAGGTTAACTCTCATAACTCACCACGTTCGCGTTAATGTCTTTTAATTATTTAATTATCCTAACAGTCGGCTCACCCTTAGTGCATCCCTTCAGTGAGCCCGACTACTAACTTGGCACAATCTTCAAAAACACGCATAGCTCAGAGCTGGGAGTTCCTCAATTAAATCACATCTTATTTCTCAAACACTCCTTCCAGTTGCCTCGTCATTTCTCAAATCTTCCTTTTTATAGTCCTTCTCAAAATCTCAATTTCATCACTCTCCCAAAAACCTTATTTCCATAATTCTCACAAAATCATCTTTCACCAGAATACCATTTCCAATAACTTTCTTCAAATCTCATTTCAAAAGACTTTCTCAAAAACATTGTTTCTACTGAATATTATTTCATAAAACTTTTCAAAAGATCTAGTCATAAGATTCCTTTAAAATTTTGGTTTCGCAAGCTTCTTCAAAATCCCATTTCAAAAACCTTTTCAAAAGAAAAATTTCATTTTTCAAACCTTTTTCAAAAGTTGTCTTTACAACTTCAAATTTTCTTTTTTCAAAACTCTTTTGTGCTGGGTGCTAGTGTAGGAGCAAGCCCAGCTCAACACTAGTTCCCAGACTAAAACCAAGAACAGAGGAGCTCAGCTCAACTCAGTTCATCCCTCATCCCAACAATCGACATCACACTCCCCAGCTCTGGCTCATTTTCATTCACTTTTTCAATTTCCTTTCCAATCAACTCATACCTCTCTTTCTAATCACTCTTATCCTTTCATCATTCTTATTTTCTTGTCATTATTCTTAATTCGTTTTCCTCCTCTCATACCCAACAGTCGTTTACTTATTATAATTATAAGCATCATGATACATGAATCAATAAACAATACAAGGCATACTATAAACACACAATAAAATTGTGGTTTTTGTCACCTTTGTATAAGCAACCACACAAAGCAAACAATTGTCGCTTATACTACTGACGCTAACCACGAGTTCCGATCTTTGAGATGATACGGAACGCCCTACTAAATCACCTAGCTACCACTGTGTCTTAGGGAAGGCTTCTCTCTCACCTGAGGTCCAGCTGTTGATTGTGTGCCCTCTTTGGTTCCTTGTGCTGCCATCTGCCAGCTACACCCAACCCCGTTTCTATAGCATTCCTCATATTAAATAAAACATTTAACGTCATTAACTTATTCAAGAAAATCTTTTCTTGGTTTAGTACTTGTCTTTTTCTTTCATTGGGAGAACTTTGAAAATATAACTATTTTCGATCCGACTTTTTCTTAAATCGGTTTCCACTTAAAACTTTACTCTAAATCATCTGAAAATGTTTTTAATTGTAAAAAGGGCAAGTCCAAGTAGTCCTGGACAGCAAAGTAGTTTCACAAAATTACTTTAATACAACTTCCAAAAATATTGTAAACATTTCTTCAATTAAAATAGCTCTTTGGCTTAAAATCATCACTTTTTAAAATTCATGTTTTTATCATAAAACAATATAGAACAGCCAAGCATACATCATAATATTCAAGCAATCATACCACATACAAGTGCAAATAACATTTAGGAATGCAAGTACTCATAAACCAAACAAATCCAGGTTTCAAACCAAAGACATCAACATTTATCTCCATGTACATTTTATTTAAGTAATTAAGCTCTCTAAACCTATTTAAGTTACATAACCGAAATAAATCAAAGGAAAATAAATCCAACATCACTATTGAAATCACATAAATCAGCTTATTTCATTTTAAGCATTCCAATTCTATTTTCATGCACAAAATTGTTTATTCTTCTTTTTAGCTCCTAACCGAAAACACATATGCACACACGATTACACACATATTCATTCAAACACACACTGACACATACATG
Source organism: Crotalaria pallida (assembly GCA_037953625.1). Taxonomy (NCBI): domain Eukaryota; kingdom Viridiplantae; phylum Streptophyta; class Magnoliopsida; order Fabales; family Fabaceae; genus Crotalaria; species Crotalaria pallida. The sequence goes on from CM075651.1 coordinate 53,337,721, forward strand.
CTAGGCCGAATTAACTTAAATTGGTTATTTCCTTTATCTTTAAATAAATAACTGATTAGAAATGAATGTTTACAACACAACCTTAAAACAATTTATTTCAATACAATTTCACAAAACCTACTTATTTCTTTTATGTCATTTTATTGAAAAAGAGTCTAGCCTACTAATCCTAGCTAGGCCGAATCATCATCATAACAAATCAAGACTTTAATTTCTAAATATTCATCATGCATGCACATAGAACATGGATCAAGGCATAGATCATTTTCAAAAACTTGTTTTCTTATTTGCTTTACAAAAACCGTAGGTTTCACAAACAAAAATTCCATTTCTTGACATAATAAAATCAAAGATCATGTCAAGGTCTTTATCCTTTTTAGAGAAACACATGCATGTAAGCAAGATGATGGCCTAGCATGATTTCCTAGTCTATCTAGACTTGGCCGAATGGTGACATGCAAGAGGCAAGGTCTTATAATTTTACTTTCACAAGCAAGCATCTAAATTCATGGATCATAAGACTTAAAGGTACTATTTTATTTTCCAAAACCGTGATATGTAATTATGGAAATCAAGACTTTACACATAAATAAGACACACAATTTCAAGCTTCACATTTTCTTAAAATTTAAGTATGGATGTAGACACGCCAAAGAAGATCAAAGCAAAAACACAAATTCAAACTCAAATTTCTCAAGCAACCATGAAGAATTAATTCTTTTGCAAGCATAGAAGTAACATAAAACCACTTAGATCAAATTAAACATCAAGACCTAAATCTTATACTCATGGCCGAATCATTTAGTCATGGATTTGGTGATTTTTGAGTTCATTCACTCACCAAAATTCAAGATCAACACATAAGAAGAATATGCAAAAGAAAACAAGGAGGATCAAACCACAAAATCAACATGCATGAGAAAATCAAACAAAAGTATGAACTTAAACATAATCTCCACAAAACCGTGGTGGAGAGCATTCGCAAGCAAGAAATCAAAGTACAAAAATGACATGCAATACATTTAGGTCTCAAGATCACTTGAAATTAATTACATGCAACACAAAAATTAAATCAAAGTCCATAATAAAGTCCTTTACAACAAAATCATTAAATCAAAACTCCTTCTACCTTAATCCTAACTTAGGTCTTCTAATCTCTTCTTCTTCTCTTCTTGGTTTTGCCTCGGTTCCTCTCTTCTTCTAGGGTTAATGGGGTTTTCTCTTGATCTTTGAAGATCAAGATGGTTGAGAAAGAAATTAGTGAAGTTTGGGTTAGAAGCTTTGAGGTTTGACTCTTCTTTCTCTCTTCTCCTCTCACGGTTTCTCTCTTTTTCTCTATGAGTTTCAAGAGTTTCATGTTACTCTTGAAACTTAGTGTTTGGGTTTGTACGAAAAGAAGATGAATGAAGGAAATGAACCAAAGGCAACACATACTCACGGTTTAAGACCAAAACATGGGGTGGGATTTTCCTATTTTGGCCTTGGTTCAAGGTGTGAAGGAAGGGCAAATCGGTCCAGGCCCATTTGTTGCATGGCTTAGTTCAAGCCGTGGGAGACAAGGGTGGGAGGAAGTCCTCCTTAGGTGCATGACTCACCTCTCCTAGGCTCTCCCTAGATTTATGACTCACACCTCCTACCTCTTTCTCAATTTCAATTTCTTAATTCTTAAGGGATTCAAACCCACTTGGTTCTCTTATTCTTGCATGGCCAAACCATTCACACATACATGCATACATATGATTTTATCTTCATTTAATCACATAGCAACACATGACATCATGGCTAATGTATATGCTTAACACACATCTAAGCATCACACAATTAACACCTTTAAGTTGTCATATCCATACGGCATACACACATATATACACATAAATTCACACATTCATGCATCACACCTTATTCATGCATATTCTATACACACATTATATTCCTTCCCCATGATTAAATTCTCATATAGCCCCCAAGTACCCCAAAAACCGTATATGTACACACCTAAGAAATAATTCTAGTTTACCATAAGATAACTCAATCACAATCACAAATATTTTTATAAAAACAAACTTTCTCAAAACCAAATTTCTAAACCTTTAGATATTACTTTAGAAAATCACTCCTCTAAAAATCATTCATTATCTTGAAAACGTGAATTTTAGGAAATCATTTAAGAAATACTCCTTTCAAAACAACTTTCTCAAAAGTAAATTTCTTTAGTGTTTTAATTTAATATGAGGAATTTACGGGGTGTTACAAAGAGCACCATCAAGCTCTTTAGACCCTTGGAGAGGAAAGTGAGGCCATGAGAGCAAGAAGAAGAAGGGGAGGATGAGACTCCAAGTTCCTTGACCAAACCCTTTTGATTTCCTTCCTCAACCACATTCTTCTTCAAGAATCAAGGAGAAAAGCTACCCATCAACCCTAGGGAAGAGGAGGCCGAGGCAACCTTAGGAGGAGAAGAGGAGGATTTGAAGTTTGAAGATTTAAGTTAGAGTCTTGCTTGAATTAAGGTAGATTTTAAGAGAGCTTAGTGTAGTAATTTAGGTTTTGTAAAGGACTTTAATATGAACATTGTTTAAATTATTTTGTGGTGCATGTGTTTATTTCCTCATGATCTTGAAGCCTTGTTGCCTTGCATGATAATTTTATAAATTGATCTTGAATATTTGTACTTTGGTGCTTTGATCCTTAACTTGTTCTTCTCGGTTTGTCTAGGATCTAAGTTAAGTTTATGTTTTTACTTTGATCTTGTCTTGCATGTCATGATCTATGATTGATCTTTGAGAAAACATGAAGCTTGAGTAGTATGATTGGTTTTTAGTGCAAAAGCCTTGATTTTCTTTATATGCATGTCACGGTTTTCAAAGGAAAATAAACATAACAAGCTTTAGAAATAATTTTTGTGTAAGAAAGAATTGAATCAAGATGTTGTGTGTGATAATGATCCGGTTGATGTTTTTGAAAAGTTTGCATGATTGGATCTTGGATTTGAATCCTTGCATGTGAAAATAAATTTGTAAAATCTTGCCTTTGTACATGATGTCATTCGATCAAGTTTAGAGAGGATAGGAAGCCATGCTAGGTCATCATTCCATTTACTTGCATGTTGAAGTTGTTCCAATTAGAGATTTTAGGTGCATGCATGAAATTGTTTAAGGTTTAGAAATCTTGATATGCTTCTTGGTTTTTATGTGTTAAGAAACAAAATTTTGTTGCTAAATTCCTTGTTTGAAGCTCACGGTTTTGCATATATAAGTGATCAAGATAATTCATTTCATGTTGCATGTGTGCTTTATGGTTAAGATTAGGGATTTCTAAACCTATGGGACTTACATCTTTTGATTCCAAACTCAAAAGCAAATTTTTCATAATCCCATTCGGTTTAGGAACAAATCTTAAGCCATTTTAGTTTCTTATGTGATATTATTTAAATTAGCTTGTATAAAAGAAAGTTAATTTGATGGATGATGGCATTGAGTGATTTTCCTTTATGTTCTATTCGGTCCTAGTATGGAGATAAAAGAAATAAATCAATTTTCCCTTTTGTTTCATTCCGTCTTGGCATAAAAATTAAAGAAATGAATTAATCTTTCCTTGTATGTTGATTTGAAGCATGCTAGCATTATATTAAGTTAAATGTGTTCTCTTCTTTGATTATTACCTATATTAGGAAGCTTAAAAGTAGAATAGTGCATTGTCATATCTGCATGTGTGTTTTGGTGCATATAATCATTGGTGTTTGAATATATATAAATCTTGAGGTTCGGCCATGCATGGAAATTAGGTGCATGTATTTGATTTCTGTTTTATGTGCATAAATGATGAATGCTTTGTGACATTATAATTGTTTGTGTGTGTTTGAATGATTTGAGTGTTTAATATTTCTAAAAGGTTTTGGTTTAAATTCTTGTCTTATTTTCTTTTAATTTAATTCGGTTTTAGAGGAAATAAAATGAATAAAATGATTTGATTAGTTGAAAAGTATTGTTTTGGAATGATTTTTATATGATTTCTGAAGATTCATGGTTTCTAAATGATTTTTGTAAGAAAAACCTTAAGTTAAGCGTGGACTCGTGAAAGCTAAGAAAGTATTCATGTTTTGGTAAAGCAAGTTTTTGAAGTGCATGTTATGAGTTTTAAATTCCTAATTCTATGGTTAAAGAAATGTATTTACTTAGTTGTGAATTAAAAATCAAAGTGGTTTTCAAATAAGGAGAGTGTCTTGTTTTCTGAATAATTCTATAAGAACAAATTTTAATAAGAGGAATTATTTGAGTTCCAGTAACAATCGGGGAGCAGTTACGAGCGTCGCAGTGGAAACCCGGAAGCGTATCGTGTGAATTATCGTCAGTCCAAGTGAGAGAGAAGCTTTCCTAAGACACCGTGGTAGTTAGGTGATATATTAGGACGTTCCGTATCATCTCAAAGATCGGAACTCAGTGGTTAGAGTCAGTAGTATAAGTGGCAATTGTTTGATTGTGTGGCCACTTATACGAAGGTGACGAAGACCACATTGTTGTGTGAGGTTTGTGTGAATGATAGCATGCTTTTATATATATATTTATTTAATTTTGCCTTATGTTAATTATTGTGGTTAATAAAAATGAAGTGAATGAGTTGTGAAAGTAATAAGATTGAAATTAAAGACACAATGAGAAAAGAATAATGGATGGGAATAAGATATGTGTTGGAGAATAAAGAAAAAGTTGAGATTGGGGAATTAAATTGAGAATGATGATGAGAACGAGCCAGAGCTGGGGAGTGTAATGTGAATGTGGATATGAGATGTGATGTGAGCGGAGCTGGGCTCCTTTTGTTTTGGTTTTAGTCTAGGACTAGTGTCGAGTTTAGCTTGCTCCTCCATTAGCACTCAGCAAAGTGAAATTTTTTGAAAAGGTTTTTGAAAAACAGTTTTTTTTGAAAAAGTTTTCGAAAAGGAATTATTTGGAAAATGTTTTTGAAAAGAGGTTTTGAGAAATATTATAAAAAGTGTTTTCAGAAAAGTTTTGAAGGGAAACTTTTATGAGAGACTTTGGAAGGGGATTTTTTTTTATATAAACTTTGAGAAAGGGGTCTTTAAAAAGGTGTAGGAAAAAGAAATCTTTAAAGGTTTTGAAATGGGATTCTTGGAGAAATTTGTAAAACAATGTTTTCAAAAGGAGTTTTTATGAAACAATCTTTTTGAAAGAGATTTGTGAAAGAATATAATTTTGAGAAAAGTTTTGTGAATCAATCTGATGATGAAATTTTGGAATGACATTTTGGAAACTATTTTTGAAACTGTATTTTTGTGAAGGTTGGTGAAAAGAGATTTTTCGGAAGTTTTTGGAAATAGCATTTTGAGAAAGCTGAGAAAAGATGGTTTTGAGAAAAGGTGTTGAAATGAGATGAATTACGTGAAAGGAAGGGAAGTTGAGAAAGTTGAGAAATGAGATTTGAGATTGTGATGTGATCCCAGCTCTGTGCTATATGCGAAAAGATGAGAGAAAGATTGTGCAAAGTTAGTGGTCGGGACTCGTTGAAGGGTTGCACGAAGGACGGGCCGACCTTAGGATAATTAAAAAGATAAAAGACTTAAAAGACATACGCAATGAGGTATGAGAATGCGCAGTAGTGGAGAGGAAGGAACCATAGGTATCTGCGGATACTTAGGAGGAGATTGCATTAGGGGAGGACGATGACGATGAAACGTCAAGAAGTCTAGAGTGTGTTTCTAGGCAGAACGAACTCCACATGTGGCGCACTAACGTGGTGGGGACTGGGTCTAATGCCGTGGCAAGTTCTGCGGGCCCACTAGAAACATACTGTCGCCCCCTAGATTGCAAATCGAGAATAGTGAGAGGGACTGGAACGGGGCATTGTGTTTGCCAATGCGTGGACAGTGAGCCTTGATATTATTGATATGATTTGAGGATGAGATCCTCCTAGTCTGGGACCATTTATGTGTTGTGACAGCTGTCGTGCCCGCGTGGTAAAGGTCCTGTACTCCTGTTTGCTTCCAACTAGGTTGGGTGGATGACCGAGGAGATGTAGACGTGAGTGATAACCGAGAACGAGGTGAGTACCCGATGATATTTTGTAAGAAGAAATAGTGAGTATGAGAATGAAAGGGATTAAGAAAGAAAGAATGTTTACCAAAAGTTAAATTAAGTTTGAAAAGATAATGAAAGATAAGAGTAATGATGAGAAGACTGAGAATAATATGATAATATACTTGATCAATTGTGTGCTTGTATGTTTTGTTGTGTGATTGTATGGTCCTTTTATCTTGCCTTTCGTAATTCCACACCGTCGACGATTCGTCGTTCGGATTGCTTACTCTCTCCTGTTCGTTGGCGTATCGGTGTCGCTGGTATCTCAACGGGCAGATGGAGTGTTGCATGGATATCACTGCTTGGGGTAAATATGGAAGGGGATGGAAGCGAACCGCAAGAGGCTGGGTATGGGTCGGCCATACTCAGATTGAAATACCCGACCCAGAACATCAACTGAGCGGAGCTGATCTGGGGCCGCGCTTGAGGCAAGTTACTGTGCGAGGGTATAAGAACTACAAAGAGAAGGCATGATACGAGAAACAATGGAATTATACCACCAGAGACGGAGAGAAGTTGGAGTCCAACATTACTGCAGGGACAGCAATAGGAACGACATCTTCTTTAAAGGCAACAAGGGAATCCAAGAAGAAGAAAGACCTCCACCCGATTGCCTTCAATAGGGTGGCCCATGATTAGCATGGTTATTTTAGATTGTAGTAAGTGTGTGTTAAGGATTACCTGAGTAATGATCCCTGGATGTAACTCAACTTATTCAAATGTATGCCCGACTTTTTATACCTCCATGAAAAATGCCTAATGATCTCTTTTGGTGGGATGCAAAGAACTATTTCCATATGGAACCTAAACGTTTTTCATAACAAATGTTTGGAAACCTAAGTGAGTAAAGATCAGTTTTAGTAACACTCGATTTTCAAAAAAAAAAAGGTGTTGAGAACACCAAGGACTTTTCAATAACGTTTTCAAACCATTTCTACAATGTTTTTTTTTAAAAAAAAACTGGCCTCAATTTTTGTAACTCTAATAAGTAAAAGTAAATATTTTCGACTTACGAAAATCGGGCTGTTACAAAATGCGTTTTGGAAATCCACCTTTCCTTGCCGAAAGGACAAGGTCTTGTACATGTTCCTCTTCGCATCAAACTTTTTTTCTTAAAAAATATAAAATTAAAACAATAAGAACTACGTAGCCTTGATTCCTCATTTTATGAGGTTACGTAGGACCAGGGGCAACCTTGTCAGGCATAATAATAAAAAACAAATATTTTTTTTGGCAAACCAATTATTTAGGTCTTTTAATTAAAATCAATCAAAGGTACCATTTTCGAATGGGCGAACGGGGTGCTAATACCTTCCCCGGCTTGTAACCGACTCCCGAACTCGGAATCTACCTAGTTTGAGACCAATCTATCTAGTTCGTAGGCGAGGCCCCGAGGGTGACCCAGGACCCCGGCCGCGACAACTGGCGACTCCACTGGGGACTAAGCCAAATAAGAAAGTCAAGCCAAAATGATTGGTTTGTTTTAATAGACCTATTTTCTTTTATAATTGGTTTGCCTTTAATTAATTGTTTATTGTATATATCTGTTTAATTAAATTTTTTTTTGTTTACATATTTGCTTAATTATTTATTCTTTATTGTAATTTCTTTTGTTGTTTTATTTATTATAAAAAAAAGGGCTTTGTATGCCCCCGAAATAGATTTTTTTTTACATAGATCTTGACACACACGAAAACCCTATACCTGGGTACTGTTGTTTAAACCCTAAGTTTAGGGGTGCTTTTGCCCTACCTTTGACTTACCAAGTGTATGGTCTCTTGTAGTGTGTAAAAGTACCACTCCGATTGGGAACCATTTCTCGTGAACACGACCTTTGGGAGGTGCGTCCTACCTATTTTGGGAGGCGTAGCCAAGCTCTTGTCGATGGTTTGCGAGGTGGGTCCTCACCTTAAAGAGTGAGGGCAATCCGGGGGACCTTTAGAAGTCTAGAGCCACCATAGAGTACACTTCGTGTAACATTCTAATTTGGAACTTGAATAAGTCCATCATGATTCCTCTTCATTCACTATCAAAGGTTAAGAGGTGTCAAAACAATTAATCTGTTACCTACTTAACCTTCGAAAAAGATGTGGGGATCGTGTCAATCAAAAATTAAAAAATATATACAATTTTTCAAGTTATCAAATTAGAGTGTTACACTTTAGTTGTACCATAGAACAATGTCATAGGATTGTGGTCTATAGATATTTTAATCGCCCCCAAATAGGATCTTATGGATTCTAAGGGCACTGCATCATGCATTTTGCATCATCATATTCATGTGCATCATTCATAAAAAAAATTCTTAGAAAAGTCTAGGTTCCATCACTATTTCTCCAAAGCACCTTCTTGGACTCGATTATAAGCAAGGTCCATTGACACGTTGAAGTCATCAAATAAGCTCAAGAACATGGTTGATTGAATGAAGGGACAAGTGAACCATTTTGAATGAGGCTTCAAACCCTCGATTACACAAGCTCAACAATGAAGAGATCACAATTGACCATTCATTTCGTTATGGCAAAAAACAAAATCCAAAAAAAGTTGTCATTGCATATCATTTTAACAAGCATTTACTAGTGTTTGATCATGTGAAGAAACCATCTCACCACATTTCCAATAAATAAAAATCATTAAAAAAATTGATTCTTGCATTAACTTGAGATGTTTGATTCAAATTTGAATTTGGAAGGAGTAATTGAAACCCATCAATGGTGTGGACCCTGAAGTAGATTCTTTCAATGATACAAGGAACTCATTGCAAATCCCAAACACTAAGGAGATACCCCTAGTTACCCCATTGAGCTTTGACATTTTGAAAGGGAGATCATTTCATTTAACCCATAACATGTGTATAACCTGGGGTGGGTAGTTTTTCAAACAATTTTTTTGCCAATTATTCAAATATCAAAGAGGATTACTTTTTTTTCATAACCCAAACACACTTAATCCATTGTTCACCCCATTTGGGCTCCAACAAAAAATTTTATTCTCAAAATCTCAAAAATAATTTTTACCCGAGCAATAATGAGAATCAAATTTAAAGAAAGAGGTTTCCATGGTTGAAGTGCAAGCAAGAGAAATAAGGATTTCACGAATATCTCAAGAAAATTAAAGTCAAAAGAATGAAAGAAAAAATACAAAAAAAAAATTCAAGAAGCATGATGGGAATCCACGATGCTTGCACAGACCACGCTAAGAGCCACACCAAAGAAAGATTCTCATTTAAACTCCACATCAATTTTGGGCCTTTATATCCATTCTTTCATAAGTCACATCATCACCCCTTAATCACGTTACAACCATTAGAAAATCCTCTTGATTATTTGAAAATTGTGCAAAATTTGTTTGGAAAGACTAGGTAGAAGGAGAAAATGGAGAAATAAGAAGGGTAAGGGAAACACAAATATTTTGAGCCTCGTGACCATTTGTTTGAAAATGAAAGCCTTGAAGCCCTTGGCCACGTTACAAGCTTAAAAGATCTCGTTGAGGATTGATTTACTTGAAAAACACACCATGGTGAAAATAAAATTGACTCCATTGACCTTGTGAAACTTTTGATGAAAATATCTCATTTATAATGTATGAATTAATTTACCCCATCACATACATGAAGACCACCCCTTTCATGTCAACTCAAACACTTTATGTCACATGATCTTTGCATTAGTATTTCTTGTTAAATAAATATGCATTCCAAAAAAAAAAAAAGAAAGAAAGAAAATTGCTCGCTAGGTTAAAAACTCGAAAGGGCGGCCTAGGCAAAAGTTAGAGCAACCCGCTAGGTTGAAAACCTGAATGGGCGACCAAGGCAAAAGTTAGGGTCAAATAAAAGGGAATGAATGAAGTCTTCATATAAGGGCAATTGGGATGCGGTCCTTCATCAAAGCCAATACTTGGGTAATATTGTTGAGTTGATTCCCTAATCCTCTCAGGCACATACATTGGGCACTGATATTAATCGAACATAAAGCAAGTCAATACTGGGGCAGATTTTTTATTATTTTCTTTTATAAAGAAAAATAATAAAAAATCTTGCGATCGATCGTCACTACAGATTAAGCTTTCTCCTAAGCTATCTCAAGCAGTTATGGGGATCATATGCTATTCAAGACGAATCAAGTCAACACTGGGGTAGATTTTTTTTATTATTTTTCTAAAAAAAAATAATAAAAAAAAACATGTGATAGCCAAGTAAAAATCAAGCTAATACTGAGGCAATTTTTGGGATAAAATTGTCTTTTGAAGTATGAAGATTACCAATAAAGATGAAGAAATTAGGGCAAATCTAATCTTGTCCTTTCAAATGGTGTAAGTGCAAACATGGAGCCAATCAGGCGAATAAGTCATGAATCCATCAACACAATTATTCAATGGTGAACCATGCTTCGGTCGAGTCCATTATGGTTGCAAAAAAAAACAAAAAAAAGGGACATGTTACATTGAGTTAGACTTCATTCCATATGCATGCATCATGCATCATGCATACCCCTAAAAAATAATTTGCATCATGCATCATATTCCATCTATACATCATACTCATGCAGCCCTTTGAGGTAATAGCATTTCATTACACAATTCAATTGAAAGTCAAACAAAAATACATAAGTTAAGCATCATTACATTCCATAACATTCTCATAATGCATAACATTACATCATCACATTCAAACATTCAAAAACACACTTTTTATCATTCCATTAAATACTTTGTTCATAAATCTATCAACCATTCGAGTAACCGATCCAAGGTTATCTCATTTTTTTTTCGAGCAACCGATCCAAGGTTGTCTCATATTTTGAGTGACTGATCCAAGGTCATCTCAATTATTCGAGTAACCGATCCAAGGTTATCTCATATTTTCGAGCAACTGATCCAAGGTTGTCTCATATCCCGAGTGACTGATCCAAGGTCATCTCAATTATTCGAGTAACTGATCCAAGGTTATCTCATTTTTTCGAGCAACTGATCCAAGGTTGTCTCATATCCCGAGTGACTGATCCAAGGTCATCTCAATTATTCGAGTAACCAATCCAAGGTTATCTCATTTTTTCGAGCAACTGATCCAAGGTTGTCTCATATTCCGAGTTACTGATCCAAGGTCATCTCAATTATTCGAGTAACTGATCCAAGGTTATCTCATTTTTTCGAGCAACTGATCCAAGGTTGTCTCATATCCCGAGTGACTGATCCAAGGTCATCTCAATTATTCGAGTAACCGATCCAAGGTTATCTCATTTTTTCGAGCAACTGATCCAAGGTTGTCTCATATTCCGAGTGACTGATCCAAGTTCATCTCAATCATTCGAGTAACCGATCCAAGGTTATCTCATTTTTTTTTCGAGCAACTGATCCAAGGTTGTCTCATATTCCGAGTGACTGATCCAAGGTCATCTCAATTATTCGAGTAACCGATCCAAGGTTATCTCATTTTTTCAAGCAACTGATCCAAGGTTGTCTCATATTCCGAGTGACTGATCCAAGGTCATCTCAATTATTCTAGTAACCGATCCAAGGTTATCCCATTTTTTCGAGCAACTGATCCAATGTTGTCTCATATTCCGAGTGACTGATCCAAGGTCATCTCAATTATTCGAGTAACTGATCCAAGGTTATCTCATTTTTTCGAGCAACTGATCCAAGGTTGTCTCATATTCCGAGTGACCGATCCAAGGTCATCTCAATTATTCGAGTAACTGATCAAAGGTTATCTCATTTTTTTTCGAGCAACTGATCCAAGGTTGTCTCATATTCCGAGTGACTGACCCAAGGTCATCTCAATTATTTGAGTAACCGATCCATGTTTATCTCATATTCCGAGTGACTGATCCAAGGTCATCTCAATTATTCGAGTAACCGATCCAAGGTTATCTCATCTCTTCGAGCAACTGATCCAAGGTTGTCTCATATTCTGAGTGACTGATCCAAGGTCATCTCAATTATTCGAGTAACCGATCCAAGGTTATCTCATCCCTTCGAGTAACTGTTCCAAGGTTTTTCACTCCTCTTGAAAACAAAATTGGTATCTATTTCTTTACCAATTCCTTACAATGATAACTTGTGAAACTCTTTGAATCACATGTTATCAAGTAAGCAACAGGTAAAGAGGGGCAGCTGTAGATACCCAATTTTGTCCCCCCAAACAAAATAAAATAAAAAAAATAAAAAAATGTTTTGTATTTTTTAAAAAAAAAGATTAAAATAAGATTAAAAAAAATAAGAAAAGATTTTGAAAAAAAAAGTTTTTTTGGAAAAAATAAAAAAAGCGAAATTAAAAAAAGATAAGATAAAAATGTGTTTTTGGTAAAAGATTTGATAAGTTTTTGTGAGGATAAAGATAATTTTTTTTTTATTAAAACGATTTGTTTTATTTATAAAAGGATTATCATCAGATTTGTTTTGATTTAAAAGATTGAGATTTGATCTTTAGCAAATTTAAAAGATTTGGTTAAGGAATAAACCAGGAAATATTTCACTGGGCTCTCAGAGGCCGTTGAAAAAACCCTATTTTTCTTAACCTAATTTTTCCTATAAATAGAGCTCTCTTCCTCACAATTTCAAGAAGAGAATTTCATAGACACGCAATTTTCAAAAAAAAATTTTTAGAAGCAATTTTCTTAAAAAAGACGTATGACTAAAACATAAGCTCTGTTCGGTATCTGACTATCTGTGCTGGTGTTAAGTACTCCATTTCCATCCAGTTTTCTTTTTCTTCATTTTTCCGATTTCCGTGCTAGCCACCTCTGCACCTTTACTTCCTCTCTTCGCTGCAACTTCTATTGGCTGCATGTATTCCCCTACCAATTCTCCTCTGTTGCACTACTTCCTCTGTCCCGGTTTGTTTGTTTTTTTTAATTATTTTATTTAGTCAAATCTTCTTTATTTATCGATAAGTAATTAAATAAAAATTTAAAATGTACTCATTTTTTATTCTTATATAAAATTGGCTGTGTTTTGATAAGTCGATTTTTCTCATCCAAATTTGTTTAGTGGTGAGATCTTAAGGACTTCCTCTCTACATTTAAAAAATAAGTATTACATAATTCATTTTAAAATAGTAATTAGTAATTAAATAAATTTTATTAACTAATTATTACTTCGCGCTTTGGAAACTCATTTTTCTTCATCTAAATATCGAAGTCTTATGTATTTTCCTCTTCGCATAAATTTCATTTTTTTACACGTAGTAAAATAAAAACATTAACTTAATTTGAATTACGTTACAAATAAATAGTAAAATTAAAAATAATTTTCTTTATAAAATTACATGAATTTTATTAAATAAGTATTAACAAAATGCGTTTTGGAAATCCACCTTTCCTTGCCGAAAGGACAAGGTCTTGTACATGTTCCTCTTCGCATGAAACTTTTTTTCTAAAAAAATATAAAATTAAAACAAAAAGAACTACGTAGCCTTGATTCCTCGTTTTATGAGGGTACGAAGGACCAAGGGCAACCTTGTCAGGCATAATAATAAAAAACAAATATTTTTTTGGCAAACCAATTATTTAGGTCTTTTAATTAAAATCAATCAAAGGTACCATTTTCGAATGGGTAACGGGGTGCTAATACTTCCCCGGCTCGTAACCGACTCCCGAACTCGGAATCTATCTAGTTCGAGACCAATCTTTATCCGTTTTAATTAATAATTATTTTTTCCGCGTTTTTGCAACAAAATGCGGTGGCGACTCCATATCGGGTCAATCGACCTCCACTCGTAGGCGAGGTCCCGAGAGTGACCCGGGACCCCGGCCGCGACAGCATGCTCATAAAGCATATCAGCCCCAGTGTATTTGATTTGAATTGGTATTTAAATTCTGACGTCATTTACCGATTGCTTATACGAAAATATTTTTATTTTGCAGATCCTTAATGTGAGGAGTAAGTCAAACACTCTTGTATTTTCTGGTGATGCTACTGATTCAAACCAAAGTATGAACACCATTAGGGAAAATCTACTGTATCGATTTGATTCGGCCGCAGATAATTTACTTCATTCCTCTTCTGAAACTAGCAAGGATGAATCTTCTTCTGATGTTAACAATGAGCGAAAAATTTTCCATTTTGTTTGATTATCTTATTTCATCGCTTTGGTCTACCCGAACTTAAGTGTAATATGTCTTTGTGTTTTATTTTAATGCAGTTTGTTTTGCTAGCTTCCAAATAATTTTTTTCTTTATTTATTGCTCATGGTGCTATTTATTATTCCTCTAATCTCAATTGTATCCATTACATAATGTTTAAAAAGATAGAACACCACTTTATGTTGTGATCTAACATTTCCATTCTCATATTTTTATACTTAATTAATCTTTTTTTAATTATTTTGCAAAACTATCTTCATGTACCCATTGCATTTGGTTTTAGCAATAAATATTTACTGAATATTTCCACACAACTAAATCTTTACTCTCTGACTTATTAATTTGAAGGTGTAATATAAAAAAGAAATACAGAGGTTGCTTCCAAATTGTTATGAAAACTATTATAGATTTCATGCAAGGGTTAATGTAGAGTATGGTGTAACACCCCGCATTTTTCTCGTAGGTGCGTAAACGATTATAATTTTCAGAAAAATGTTTTTCATAAGAAAGAAATAAAGTATGATTTTCACGGATTTTTATAAACTAAATGTTTTTAAAAAAAGGGAGGAATTTTGTTGAGCTTTGAAACGATTTGATGAGTTATGATTTTATAAAAGGTGTTTTTTTTTTATTTGAAATGAAGTTTTTGAAGTGTTATCTTGGAAAATTCGTAACTTTTTAAACCGTAACTCGAATTTTTATGATCTTTATATCAAAACGACCGTCTCGAAACATAGATTTTGAAAATGTAAATTTCAGATTTTTCTTGGTGGTTTTACAAAAATTTATTATCAGAACTAAGAAATACGAATTTTGGAAATTGTGTTTTGAAGAAATGAATTTATTAATTTGGCTTGAATTTTCATGAGATATGTGTTTGATTTCATGTGTGTGTTAAATGTATGATGTGTGAAAATTATTGTGTGAATGTGATTGTATGAATTAATTGTATTATGGGGTGAATTAATATGATTAGAAAATAAAAATGTGAAACATGCATGTGTGTATGTGTAAGATACGGTGGTGTGTGTATGTGTGTATGTCTATATATGTGTGTATGTATGTACGTGTGTGTGTATGAGCTAAGGGTATAATTTTCAAGAGACTTAGTGAGTAAGTAAGCCTAACCAAACTAAACTAGTAGCCAAACTAAGTTGAAAAACCTAACAATTTCCTAACAAGTCTTTAAACCTAAGATTGTTGGAAACCAACAAGCGGGCTAAGCAAATACTAGAGGGGGGTGAATAGTATTTTGAAGCACTAATACCAAATATTTCGATTGATAATTGAAGAATGGAGCTTAGACTGAATTTTCTGGAATCAGACACAAAAGACTCGAGTCTTTTGTGAAATACTCGAGTTTTTCAGTGATGAACAACTCGAGTCTTTTATGAAATACTCGAGTTTTTCCTATCAGATAGCAGAAAAACCAGAAACGAAAATTCAGCAATTTAACTCAAATCAATTCAATAATAAACAGTAACTTATCCAACAGAGTAGCAAGCAATCTAAATAACTTTTAACACAAAGATTCCTTGAACTTGCTACCTAATTGTATAAATCCTAATTGATTGAAATGACTTAAGTCTATTGAGCTAGAAAGTAGATTAAAAGCAATAAACCATCACTCAAGCAATTTTATCCTGGTTCACTCCAACAATGAGCTACATCCAGTCCTCCTAATCACTTAGGAGTTTCTACTAATAATCAAATTGTTAGAAATTACAAAGGATTGCTTGAGAATGGCCTCACTCAACCTAACCCTTCAAGAGTGTACCAAACTCTTGATTTCTACCCCAATTTGATTCCGGTGATTGAAGAACTCTTCACAAAGCTTCCTTGAACTCCCTTCAAGAAACTCCACCGGGCTAGGAACCTCCTAGTCTTGTGATTGAGAACCTCTCAAGACTTCCAACACCCTAAGCCACGTAGGGTTTGCTTGGGAACAATCCAAGACTTTGAATAATCAAGCTTTTTGTATGTGTATTACTAATCTCACAATGGATTAGCACAAATAAGCACAGCTCAATGTAAGAATTGAGACCTAAAACTCAACTTGGAATAAAATGACAATATGAGTGAGAAGTTGAGCTTTTTGGGAATTAACACTTGATAAGAGGAAATTATAAAAGCTTGAACACACTATGATCTTGTTGTCTTGTTTGTTCTTGCACAAATTCAAAGAGCAATTTTACAATGAGGTTCAGAATACTCTCTTGGGGTTGGATGAGACTCAAATGCCCTTAATTGGTTTTTGAGTCTCTCCAACGTTCATTTTTGCTGACTGGACAAAAATACTCGAGTCTTTTGGAAAATACTCGAGTCTTTTTGGTCGGTCACGAGTGAATTGGTGCACGAACCAGACTAACGGTCATATTTGCTGACCTGGCACAAATACTCGAGTTTTTCGATAAATACTCGAGTATATACTCGAGTCTTTCTCAAAATACTCGAGTATTTTGATCAGATATGGAAAAAAATATTTTTCAATTTTATTTTTCCTCTCAAGTATTAATTTTTGGTCAATCTCAACTTAATAATCATATAAAAATTTATTCCTAGAAGAGACTAACTATTTCTACCCACTCTCAACCATTCTCAACATAAATTAGATATTTACAATTAATATTTGATTGAGAATGACTGGGCACTTGTCTTCTTTTCTTGACTTCTTGTTAATGTTGATGTTGCAATATCTTCAAGGTATGATTTGTTAATTATTTTGTCATCATCAAAACATAATTCACATAATTAGGAGCATTGAATTCACAATCTCCCCCTTTTTGATGATGACAAAATAATTAACACTTGATCCATTTGTTGAGCTTGATCCACTTGGAGATGCAACTCCCCCTCACTATATGATACTTTTCACCTATCTAAAAATTCAGCTTGAGCAAGATGTTAAGACAATTTAATTTTAGCACCAAGCCTATGGTATTAGAGTATTTAACAATTATCAGAGTATATACCATAATTAGAGATTTTAGGTGCAACAATATCAAGACAACTGTATAATATCTCTCCCCCTTTTTGTCATACGCCAAAAAGATGTAACAATTTAAAAAAAGATCAAGGGAGGAGAGGTGCATAATTGAAAAACCCCATAACCAACTATGCAAAAAAATAGACTTAATAATAAACATAAGGAGCTCCCCCTGAAGCTTTGCACAAACATCATAATGAAAATCAAATTCATTAACATAAAAACATCATAAAAGGTCCAAATCAAAAGGTGCAATAATAAACCCAAAGTCTCAAAACACCAAGTTCTCAAAGTACAGAAAATGCAACAAGATCAACATGATGAAAACATAATGAAAACTAAAATAGAAAATCCATAAGCAGCAGCATCAAAACATTGAAGGAGCTGGATCATCTGGAGGAGGATAGAACCGAGAGAAGGCCGCCATCATCTCATCAAACCGGCGGTGCATCTCCCCTGACTGCTGGTCCAGGCGGGCATTAATCTGGGCCGAGTGCTGATCCAAATGAGAATAAAACATGGCAGACTCTGCACTCATCCTAGTGTCTAAGCTAACAAAATCATCACGCTGGACGTCCATAGCATGCACAAGGGAGTCCATCCTCCCATCTAAAGTGTCCAGCCGTGTGATAACATTGTCTCTCCAGCCCAAGTTATCAAACCCAGATTGAGATCCAGTAAAGTCATCAAAATTAATCTGATCCTCAATAGGGTCCCCTCCTTCAGCCTGCGCAAATGCTGCAGCTTCTCTTCCATCTATTGGGCATCCACCCCTTGTCGAGCTGCAACATTCGCAACCCTCTCCATCTCAGCAATATCAGATCGGTACAAGTATTGGCCAGAGGGTTCATGAAATGCCATGTCTTGATGACTCAAGGTGCCTTTGTTGAGGCAGTGCTGGTTTACATGAAGAGTCTTTTTCTCTTCATTCCGTGGGATAGGCACCTTGAAGTAACGCAACATGAAACAAACATGCATGGCATAAGGCAAGGTTTTCGGGTGTTTAGACTTTGCAGCAAGGAGCATTCGGTCCAAAATTATGCGAGACCAATTTAGCTTCTCATTGTTCAGGATGGCACTAAGAAGCCTTAGTTCATTGTTTGTGGGCTTAGCATAATTGGGTGAGGTTTGAGGCACTAACTGATGGCATACTATATAGTGCAACACCCTAGTGTGGACAGTCATATATGAGGAATGCTTAATTCCTTCGGTCCATACACGACCGGGGCGCAAACAACTTTGAAAAATTCCGTCCGCATCTGCCTTTAAAGAATTGTCCCCGTGTCGTGTACTCCCAAAAGCAACAAAAAGGTCCTTAGCGCTAATTTTGAATCTAACACCCCCAACCATGGTTTCTATGACATCATTATGTAGCCTAAGGTTCGCATAAAAGGTTCTAACTAACCTAGGATAGATAGGGCCATTAAATTCCAGAAATTGAATAAGTTTTTGATACCTAAGGTTAGTAACAAATGAGAAACCCTTACTTTCAAGGAATGCACTGTTGATCCAAGAGATAACTCCGAACTCCCTAGTGGCAAAGCCTTCCAACCGTTCCAAGCATTCATCTTCTTGATAGTACTCCGGAATATCCTCCTCAGAAGATGATTTGGCAATCCTAACTCTCTTTCCTTTACCAGATGAGGAAGCCATAGAGGAATTGATGAAAAATTGAAGTTTTGGAAAGTTAGGGTTTGAAAAGGGGGTGACGGATTTGAGGTTGAAAAGTGTTGAAATTCGTTGAAATAATGGTAGAAAAGTGATTAGAGGATGTAAAACTAGTAAGATTTGGCAAAAATTTGAGTAAAAACGGAGTTTTGAGGAGAGAGATATGAGAAAACCGAGAGAGAAGAGAAAGGGGTTCGTGAAACTCGAGTTTGTGGGGGCTGGAGTATATATAAACTCGCCAAAATACTCGAGTATATTCAACAATACTCGAGTTGTTCGTTGAAAAATACTCGAGTGTTTGAGAATATACTCGAGTCGTTAGTGACTCAGCCCAGATTTCCCCAGAAAACTCGAGTAAAAACTTAAAAACTCGAGTTTGGTCCGAAAGGTGTCCCTTGGTAGAGGTTTTGTAAAAATGTCGGCTAATTGATTTGCGGTACTAACAAATTCAATTGTGAAATCACCCTTTTGTACATGATCTCTTAAAAAGTGATGTCTTATTTCAATGTGTTTAGTTCTTAAGTGATACACCGGATTCTTAGTCAAATTGATTGCACTCGTGTTATCGCATCTAATCGGAATATTTTCAAGTTTCAAACCAAAATCCGATAATTGTTGTTTCATCCATAACAGTTGAGCACAAAAACTACCGGCTGCGATATATTCCGCTTCGGCGGTAGAAAGAGCGACACAAGCTTGCTTTTTAGAAAACCATGACACCAATGAACTTCCCAAGAAATGACAAGTACCACTGGTGCTTTTGCGATCAAGCTTGCATCCCGCGAAGTCGGAATCCGAGTAACCAACTAAACTAAGATTGGCATCAGCAGGATACCATAAACCAGTGTTAATTGTTCCTTTTAGATACTTAAATATATGTTTAACTGCGGATAGGTGAGATTCTTTAGGATTAACTTGAAATCTAGCACACATGCATACACTAAACATAATATCCAGTCAAGATGCAGTGAGATATAGGAGACTACCTATCATACCCCTATACTTACTAACATCAACCGGTGTACCTTGTTCATCCTTGTCTAGGTAGCATGATGTGCTCATTGCAGTGTAGGCTTCCTTGCACTTGTCCAATCCGAATTTTCCAAGGAGCTCTTTGCAATATTTCCCTTGATGCACAAATATCCCCTCCTTGACTTGCTTTATTTGTAAGCCTAGGAAGAACTTGAGTTCTCCCATCATTGACATTTCAAATTCCTTTTTCATCAAATTTGAAAACTTTCTACAAAGAGACACGTTAGTAGCACCGAAAATGATATCATCAACATAGATTTGTACTAACAAAATGTCATCCTTGGTTTTATAAATAAATAGTGTATTATCAACCTTCCCTCTTTGAAACTTGTTTTCTAATAGAAAGAAACTCAATCGATCATACCAAGCTCTAGGAGCTTGTTTCAATCCATAGAGTGCCTTTTTCAATTTATAAACATGGTTTGGAAATTCACTATTTTCAAAACCGGGGGGTTGTTTGACATACACTTCTTCATTTATAAACCCATTCAAGAAAGCACTTTTAACATCCGTTTGATATAAAGTGAATTTCATGATTGAAGGATAAGCAAGTAAAATTCGGATTGCTTCAAGACGTGCAACCGGAGCAAAGGTCTCATCATAATCGATACCTTCCTCTTGGTTGTACCCTTGAGCTACTAGTCTAGCTTTGTTTCTTATAATCAACCCGGATTCATCAAGTTTATTTCTATAAATCCATTTAGTACCAATTATGGTATGATCATCGGGTTTAGGGACTAGATCCCAAACTTCATTTCTTTCAAATTGGTTTAATTCTTCTTGCATAGCAAGAACCCAATGATCATCCTCAATGGCCTTTTTAATTGAATCGGGTTCAATTTGAGAAACAAATGAGACATAGTGGAAAATGTTTTGAATAGACCTACGAGTAAGTACTCCCTTTGACATATCTCCTATGACTTTGTCTATAGGATGAGCCTTGACCGATTTCCAAGTTGGAGGAAGTTCTTCCCTTACTTCTCCTTCATCAACTTTTGAATTCTCTCTCTCTTTTTCTTCTTTTGAAAAGACAATGCCATCTTCACTAGCATCACATAAAACACTATCTTCTTTTGAAGACTCATTAAAAACAACATGAATTGATTCCTCAATAGTTAAAGTTCTTTTATTGAAAATTCTATAAGCTTTACTATGAGAAGAATAGCCTAAAAATATGCCTTCATCGGATTTGGAATCAAACTTGCCAATGTGTTCTTTTCCATTATTTAAAACAAAAACTTGGCATCCGAAGACATGAAAATGAGATATATTTGGCTTTCTTCCCTTGTAGAGTTCATAGGGGGTTTTATCCAAAGAGGGCCTTATCAAAATACGATTTAAAACATAACAAGCCGTATTGACGGCATCGGCCCAAAAATATTGAGGTACTTGAGAATCATTTAACATGGTTCTAGCAAGTTCCTCTAGCACCCTATTTTTCCGCTCTACCACTCCGTTTTGTTCCGGAGTCCTTGGTGCGGAGAATTGGTGCTCAATACCATTTTTAGCACAAAATCTATCAAATTTGTGGTTTTCGAATTCACCACCATGATCGGTACGAATAATAATTACTTTTTGATTTACTTGGTTTTGCAAAAGTTTGACATGATGTTTAAAAGATTTGTAGGTCTCACTCTTAGTAGTTAAAAATAAAGTCCAAGTAAACCTAGAGAAGTCATCAACAATCACCAATGCATAATAGTTGACACCAAAGCTTTTTATTTGTGATGGTCCAAACAAGTCCATATGAAACATTTCTAATGGCCTTGACGTGGACCTCACCATTTTTGATCCAAAGGTGTTTTTAGTTTGTTTACATTTCTTGCAAGGGGAACAAACACCTTCAATAGAAAAATTTAGCTTTGGTAAACCAACTACTAGATCTTTAGATTGAATTTTCTTCAATTGGTTTACATTTATATGAGCGGTCCTACGATGCCATAACCAAGTGTCATTTTCTTTGCTCACTAAACAAGTAGAGACCAAAGAAGTGACTTTGTTCAAATCAACTAAGTAAGTATTATTTGACCTTCTACCAACAAATTTGATTGATTCATCTTTGTCACTTTTAATGAGGCAATGGGTAGAGGTAAAAACTACATGATTGCCAATATCACATAATTGGCTTATGCTCAAGAGATTATGTTCTAATCCTTGAACATAGAGCACATTATCAATAATCAAGTTTGAAGAGTTTCCAATTTTACCAATACCAAGGATTTTGCCTTTGTTGTTGTCCCCATAAGTGACATAACCCTTTTCCTTTGGAGTAAGCTCAATGAAGTGTCGCTTATCTCCCGTCATGTGCTTCGAACATCCACTATCAAGATACCACAATTGTTTTCCCGTTCGAAGACACACCTACAAAATGAAATCACTTATTCACTTTGGGTACCCAAACAATGTTGGGTCCCTTAGGGTTAGTGTTGGGACTTTCTCCCTTCTTAATCCACATATAAGTGCCCTTTTTCATTTCAAACTTCTTAATGTGGCACTCAATGTTGATATGTCCAACTTTTCCACAATAAGTACAAGTTGGTCTCTTTGATGAATTTTTCTTAGAAAATGTTCCAACCACCTTGTACTTTTTGTCCGTTTTATGAACATATCCTAAACCGGTTTTGTTGTGATTATGTCTTTGAGAGTTCAACAACCGGTTGAGGTTTCTATCACTATGTGAGATTGTGAGTTTGTTTTTCAACTCTTTCACTTCTTTTTCAAGTTCATCACATCTCTCACATGGAGTGATAATCTCCTCATGATTTGCACAATCACTTTGATGACTAGAATTAATAAGTTCCAAGGATTCATTTTGAAGTTTCAACTCATTTATAGATTTTTGCAATTCATCAATTTCTTGTTGAAACTCCAAACTTTTCTTTCCTTTTTCCTTATTGATTTTAGCAAGCCTTCTAAATTGAATTAACATTTCATTGTAGGCTTCTTGCAAATCATCATAGGAAATGGAGTTTGAAGAGGAACAAGAAGAGCTAGAGGTTACCTCATCATCACTTTCACCCATGTCATGATTAGCTCTTGATGAGGACTCATGATTGTTTTTGGCCATGAGACAAAGATTTGCATTTTCATCACCGGAACTACTTGAAGATGATTCATTGCTCTTCTCCGGTGCATCCCAAACAATGTATGCACGCTTCCCTTTGGTCTCTTGGGTCTTCTTGTCATTCTTCTTCAAGAATGTGGCACATTCCATTCTTATGTGACCAATCCCACCACATTCATGACACTTAACTCCATCATTGGTACTCTTTTCTCTTTATTTGGAGTCTTTGGTTCTCTTGAAATTGGATGAAGATCCACCTTTCTTCCCTTTGAAAAATTTGTTGAATCTTTTCACAAACATCCCAAATTCTTCTTGATTTGGTTCACCATCGGAATCTCCACTTGTAGAGCATTCTTCAACTTCTTTTGTAGCTTTAGTTGAAGCTTTGAGTGCTATGCCCTTTTTCTTTTTGTCCGATTCCTCATGCATCCCAAGTCTTGTAAGTTCCATCTCATGCTCTTGGAGTTTGCCAAACAAAGTGGCTAAGTCCATGCTATTTATGTCTCTTGATTCCTTGATGGCGGTTACCTTGGGTTGCCAACTCCTATCAAGACATCTTAGAATTTTGTTAGTAGTTTCACCATTGCGAAATACTTTTCCCAAGGAAATCAAATGATTAACTATGTGAGAGAATCGCTTTTGCAAGTCACTAATGGTTTCATTTGGCAACATGTGGAACAATTCATATTCGTGTGTTAGAGAATTCAATCTTGCATCTCTAACCTCACTTGTTCCCTCATGTGTGACTTGCAAAGTATCCCACATTTCTTTTGCCGATTTACATTGGGAAACTCTATAAAATTCATCATGGGATAGAGCCGAAAAGATGATGTTTTTAGCTTTTAAATCAAATGAGACTTTTCTCTTTTCATCATCATTCCAACTACTCCTTGGAATTTCAACAATTTCATCATTTATTTTCTTTTTGGGAATGAAAGGACCATTTTCAATTGCATCCCAAATATCCATATCAATTGCTTCAATAAAAACTTTCATGCGAGTTTTCCAATAAACATATCCTTCACCATTAAATAGTGGAGGACGGTTTATTGAAGCTCCTTCTCCACCAAAGTTATTGCTAGAGCTCATTAAGTTTCCAAAAGGATCTTTTTCGAAAAAGTTGTTACACTCGATCTTTCGACCGAGCTCTGATACCACTTGTTGGAAACCAACAAGCGGGCTAAGCAAATACTAGAGGGGGGTGAATAGTATTTTGAAGCACTAATACCAAATATTTCGATTGATAATTGAAGAATGGAGCTTAGACTGAATTTTCTGGAATCAGACACAAAAGACTCGAGTCTTTTGTGAAATACTCGAGTTTTTCAGTGATGAACAACTCGAGTCTTTTATGAAATACTCGAGTTTTTCCTATCAGATAGCAGAAAAACCAGAAACGAAAATTCAGCAATTTAACTCAAATCAATTCAATAATAAACAGGAACTTATCCAACAGAATAGCAAGCAATCTAAATAACTTTTAACACAAAGATTCCTTGAACTTGCTACCTAATTGTATAAATCCTAATTGATTGAAATGACTTAAGTCTATTGAGCTAGAAAGTAGATTAAAAGCAATAAACCACCACTCAAGCAATTTTATCCTGGTTCACTCCAACAATGAGCTACATCCAGTCCTCCTAATCACTTAGGAGTTTCTACTAATAATCAAATTGTTAGAAATTACAAAGGATTGCTTGAGAATGGCCTCACTCAACCTAACCCTTCAAGAGTGTACCAAACTCTTGATTTCTACCCCAATTTGATTCCGGTGATTGAAGAACTCTTCACAAAGCTTCCTTGAACTCCCTTCAAGAAACTCCACCGGGCTAGGAACCTCCTAGTCTTGTGATTGAGAACCTCTCAAGACTTCCAACACCCTAAGCCACTTAGGGTTTGCTTGGGAACAATCCAAGACTTTGAATAATCAAGCTTTTTGTATGTGTATTACTAATCTCACAATGGATTAGCACAAATAAGCACAGCTCAATGTAAGAATTGAGACCTAAAACTCAACTTGGAATAAAATGACAATATGAGTGAGAAGTTGAGCTTTTTGGGAATTAACACTTGATAAGAGGAAATTATAAAATCTTGAACACACTATGATCTTGTTCTCTTGTTTGTTCTTGCACAAATTCAAAGAGCAATTTTACAATGAGGTTCAGAATACTCTCTTGGGGTTGGATGAGACTCAAATGCCCTAATTGGTTTTTGAGTCTCTCCAACGTTCATTTTTGCTGACTGGACAAAAATACTCGAGTCTTTTGGAAAATACTCGAGTCTTTTTGGTCGGTCACGAGTGAATTGGTGCACGAACCAGACTAACGGTCATATTTGCTGACCTGGCACAAATACTCGAGTTTTTCGATAAATACTCGAGTATTTTGATCAGATATGGGAAAAAATATTTTTCAATTTTATTTTTCCTCTCAAGTATTAATTTTTGGTCAATCTCAACTTAATAATCATATAAAAATTTATTCCTAGAAGAGACTAACTATTTCTACCCACTCTCAACCACTCTCAACATAAATTAGAGATTTACAATTAATATTTGATTGAGAATGATTGGGCACTTGTCTTCTTTTCTTGACTTCTTGTTAATGTTGATGTTGCAATATCTTCAAGGTATGATTTGTTAATTATTTTGTCATCATCAAAACATAATTCACATAATTAGGAGCATTGAATTCACAAAGATGACCCCTAGAAACCTAGCCACACTACCTTGTCTCCTTGCATTTGATAAAATGCACCCATGCAAGTTTTTGTGAGCCCTAAACTACTCCTCCCGTTTGCTCATGGTCGAACCAACCTCAAGGGCACAAGAGAGAAAGTAAATTTGTCTATATATACTTGAAACCTTAGTTCATTTCTTTCTATTTCATCTCATTTTCTAATTTCACCACAAACACCACTTCTAAGAGCCCATTTTACTCTTAGAAAGAAAAGAAAAGAAAAAGAGAGGGAGAGAAGAGAGAGGAACCGTGAGGGTAGAGGAGAAGGAGGAGGAAAACCCATGCTAGACCAAGTCCCATCCTTTGAAGATCCAAGTGTTAGGAGACTAGAAGAACCAACCCTTTCATGGTAGGAACCGAAGACCAAGAAGAAGAGTTGTAATAGTATAGATTTTCCTTTCTAGTTTGTAGATCTTTGTTCTTTCTTCTTGCATGTCTTATTTTATGGTTTGCAAGATGATTTCATGTGTTGATCTTGCTTGATCTTGGACTTTAAGGACTCTAAGTAATTTGTAATATGTGATCTTGATGTTTGATGTTTGGTTAAAGTTTTCTTTTGATGGATCTAATATTTTATTAACTAAATCTTTAAAGATCTAAAGAAAAACTAAGATTTTTGAGAAAATTAAAATGAATCCCTTTGCATGTCTATTTTTCCTTCTTCAAACCGTGACTTATGTATGTTTTTATGTTTATTTGATGAATAAATCTATAATCTAAACTTAATTTGTAAAAAATTTAATTCTTTGGCATTGCATGTTAACTTTGTTGATGACCTTGGTTGTTTTAAGTATATACATGTAATTATCTTTGTTTGATGTGTGAAAAGTGTTTAGATCTTTGGTTTGCATAATTAAATTTTTTAAGAAAAAATCATGTTTTTCTTTTATGTATGATTCGGTCTTAAGAAAGGATTAAAGAAACCAAGTTTTAAATAATTCTTGATCTAGTATTTGATTTTGGGTATGTGATTCGGTTTTAAGGAAAAATAAAAGAAGTAAGTTTTAAATAATTCAAGCATGATTTGATTAAGTGTTTAACTATGTGTATGTTTTATTTTTTTTTAGGGGGCCATTCGGCCATGACTAATAAAACTAGGATCCATGTTTTCATTTTATAAAAAGTTATAAAAGTTGATGCATGTTGGCTTTAAGAATAGATCTAATGAATCCTAAAGCATGCATGTTGTTTTCATGAAATTAAAGTAAGACCTTTATTTTTGGGTTTAAGAAAAAGTAATGAACTTGAATCTATTTTATGTATATTAAAAGCAATTGGAAAAGATTTTTGTTGATGCATGTTTATGTAAATAAATGGTGTAGTTTGATGCTTTAAAAATGAGTCTTGAAAACCTACATGATTTGATTTGATTTTGTGTTTTGTGTGTATAGAAAAATGGATGAAAACCTTGCCCTTTTTACATGTTGACTTTCGGCCCTCATAGGAAAAATTAGGTAGCTAGGCTTGTTCCTCATATAGGTAGCATGGATGATGAAGATAATTGAATTTAAGAGATTCTAAAAGTGCTTGCATGAAGAAAATAAATTTAAAGGAAAATATGTGTGAATATTTGAAATAGTTTGTGACTCTAATTGTTGCTTTGATTTTGTCTTAAAAATGAAATTAAAATTGTTAATTTTCCTTTTGATGCTCACGGTTTTAAGTACAAAAGAAAGAAAATAATTTCATGATTGAATGTTTTTATTTGTGCATTAAATCCTTGCAATGTTATATATATAAGGATCGGCCAATGCATGCTAAATTGTTTAGAAAAGTTTTCTTTATTAAATAATCTTGATCATGACAATATTCCTATATGCTTAGGTGCTATGTGTTTGAATGAAAGTGACATGTGCATATTTTTATCTTTTTGATTTTAGAAAAATAAATAGGTTGAGTTGACTTTGTAAAAAGGAATTTTTGTGATATTACTCCATTTCAATGATTTTAAGTTTTTGAAATTGAATTGTAATTAGAAAATAATAACCAAGTATGGTTCGGTTTCGTTTGCTAATTAGAAGATTAAGTTTAAAATATATTCTTAAGTTAAGTTAAGTTATTAAGAATATAATTTAATTTATGATTTCAAATAAGTAAAAATGTGACTTCCTGTGTGTATGTTTGTGAATGCTTTGAATGCTTTGAAATGTGTATGTGATTGTTCTTTGTGCTGCTTGGATGTATTAGAATTGTTTTGGATACTGTTTGCGAATTTTATTTGTGAAAAATGTTTTATTTAAAAGTGTGATTTAAATAACTTAAATTGATTGGAAAATTTTAAAGAACCTTCTTTGATCAGTGTTTGTTGATGAGTGAAGTTTAGAAATTAAATAAATCAATTTGATTTGGTTTTAAAGTTTTACCTTCTTGCATTTTTGTAAGAAAGATTTTCAAAGAGTGGTTTTCTTAAAGATTTCATTCGATGTTGAAAGAAAATGATTTTTCAACCAAAGTGTTTTAATCTCTGAGAAATAGATTCTATTTTGAAAATGAAATTGTTTTAGAATTGTTTTAAGAAGTTTTTCTTGGAAACATTTCATCTTTTTGGATCTTGGCAATGTGCTTTTAAGAAGAGGATTGTTCAAAGTGTTTTAAAACGAAATTAAGAATTCACGTAAATCGTTTCTAACGCACGGGGAAAAATGTCTAGTTCGGGTGTCGGACGCAAAGGAAGCGTGGCAAGGATAATGACTGGAAATCTCGGAAAGCTTTCGGACGTTTGGTCATCGAGGTAAGTGAGAGTGTTGTGGTCCCATAACGTGGTTGCTCGCAATCCGAATAGACGGATTGTGAGAGTATTGCGGATTAGGCGATATAGCTATTTGTGTTAGATGTCTACATGTTTTGTCTGCATACTAAATGTTTATTTGTTGTTCATGCCTTATTTTGTTTAGAAATTGTCTGATTATGTCTGAATAGCGAAACGATAATAATGAAACCATGAAAGTAAGGAAATAAGATTGAAAAGAGGAAAGAAATGTGAAAAAGAGATATAAGAAATGAATGAGAAAGAGATAAAACGCGATACGAATGAAATTGTGAAAGAGTTACGTAATGAATAAAAGAGAATTAATAACGAGTTGCGAGAGAAATGAAATAAAAGATGATGTTCGAGATGGCAACAAGAAACACCTGACGAGGCGGGCGGAAGCGTGGTGATGAGAGATACTGATGGTGCCATGGAGTCACAACTGAGGAGAGCGATGCGGATGATGCTGCTGAGCAACAATTGAGGAGCAAGATGCTGATGATGATGGTGCTGAGCCATGATGCTGGAAAGATGCTGATGATGCTGATGAGCTGATGAGAATAATGCTGAGACGCATGAGAAAGTGATTTGAGGCATGATGCCATTGAGATTTTAGGGGGAACGGATTGCGATTAGTGGTTGGGCTTCGTTGAAGGGATGCACCAAGGACGAGCCGACCGTTAGGATTCAGCCGCTAATTAAAATGTTAAAAACCTTAAAAGACATTAAAAGACATTTACATACGCGGTGAGGTATGAGAGTGCGAAGTAGTGGAGGAAAAGATACTATGGGTATCTGCGGATACTCAGGTGGACATTGCATGAGGGGAGGACGATGACGGTGAAACGTCCAGAAGTCTAGAGTATATTTCTAGGCGGAACGAATCCCACATGTGGCGTACTAACATGGTAAGGACTGGGTCCAATGCCGTGGCAAGTTCTGTGTGCACACTAATACTGTCGCCCCCTTGAATGCAAGTCTAGAACAGTGAGAGGGACTGGAACGGGGCATTTGAGATTGTCGCTGAGAGCGTGCCTTGATTATATGATATGAATGAAATGATATGAATTGAATTGATTTGAGGTTGTAGTCCTCCTGGTCTGGGACCATTTGATTGTGAGACAGTTGTCGTGCCCGCGTGGTAAAGGTCATGTACTCCTGTTTGCTTCCGACTAGGTTGGGTGGATGACCGAGGAGATGTAGACGTGTGAGATTTCCTCAATGATGATGTTTCCCCATCATTGAGTAAACCGGAACGATAAAACTTAAAAGATATCAAAGAAAAGTACAATAAAAGATATCAAGCATTGAACAAGGATTATAGGGCAAGCACGAGAAATGATTCGTGGCTTAATAGATTTTGAGGCAACGATTGAAGAAGAGCATAAATGAGAATTGGAAAGACTGAGAAAATTGTGACGTAAGCGTAATGAATGATTTGGTTATGAGTGATGATATTTATATGTTTGGAATATTATGGTATGTCTGTTATATGTTATACATATGTGATTTGTGCATAATATGTTACATATATTTGTTAATGATTATGTGATTGCATCATGAAAAGTATCTAGGTTATACTGTTTTATTCATGTTATTTGTCTGCCTTTATATTTCTCTACCCTGAGACCGCTTGGTCAACCCATTAGTGTTCGGAACACTAACTCTCTCCAACCTTGTTGTCGTATCGGCAACTGCTGATATTGCAACGGGTAGATGGCGTAGCATGTAGCGACCCACCGGTGCTCCTGCAAGGAGGAGTATAGAAGTCTGTCCCCGGAGATGTTATCTGGAGGAGATCATTGAGGCAGCGGACGAGGGCGACTCTATTTGCAATTGGAGAGCTTGGGCTGTCAAGATTCGGAGTTAGACGACAAGTCTTAGGGAGTATGACTAGAGGATAGGTAATCCCCCTCAGAGCATTGTACTCCATCATAAGTTCTTAGTTACCTTAGCTCTATCATACTGTGCCCCGGTAAAAGTTTTATTCCACACCGATGTTTTTGAAACAAGTAATTGGGCTGTTGTAATTAAATGATGTTTTTGAAAACGAGTTTCAAAGTGCGGTGTCTTGTGACATCTCGGTTTGGAACTTGAAAGGTTTTACGCAATATGAGAAGATGAGTTTTAAAATGTAACTATGTTTTCGGAATCGAATGTTCTCATCTTGTGTAACACTTGTTTTTTAAAAAAAAAATGGTCCTAATTTTCACTACATTTAATTTACGTAACTGTGGTTTTCAAGTTGCCAAATCGGGGTGTTACAGTTGTGGTATCAGAACAATGGTTGAACTAAGTAACCTTATACATGGATTTACATACTCTGCTGTGTGTCTCTGTGTGTGCATTAGTATTAAGACAGAGATAGAAAAGAATAGGAACACCAAGAGTACGCGAATGCTTTCCGGGAATACGTCAGTTTTCGTCTACAATGGAGGCAAGGAACAGAGATCAGTGTCGTCATGGATGTTGATGTGCGATTCGAATCTTCTTTCGTTGAACCCTTCTTTGACGTAAACCCTTATGAAGACCCCTGAACCATTGATATGAGATTTTGTCCTGTGATTAGAACCTTTCTTTTCTTGATTGAAACTTTTCTTGCGAAAACCCTATGCTTGCCAAATTGCTTTGGCATGATGTTTGGAAAAGCCTTTTCTAAAGATCTTAGCCCATGATTTTTGAAGAAGCCTTGATTTTTCATGAACCCGAAGCTCTCTCTTTTGGATTTTGACCAGACATTCATTCTTTCCTAAATTCTTGTTTGAAATATTAAACCCTGACATCCTATCCCAGTCTAGCAGATATCTCTAAGGATCGAGAGTTAATTGTGAGGTGTTGTTAGGTAAAGGTTGCAAAGGCTAAGGAGAGTAAGGATTAGTGCGTATGGATTGAAGGAAGTATGAGTTTGGAGAAAATAGGAGTATCCTTTTTGAGTTTTAGAGGAGTGGTGAGTTATGTAAAGTGGTTAGGATTAGGCGTTTTGATGCCGAATTGATTAAATTAATGGTTTAGATGGTGATAAGATGAGAAAGAAATTAAGATGATGTTTAGAATTTTGAGGTTATAAGTGTCTCGATTTGAGTCGTAAATGGATTAATAGCGGTGAATAAGTGATGATCTAGTAGAGTTGAAGTTATAAGATGATGAAACTTGAGGATAGAATCTTTAACTGTTGACCCCAAAGTTAGGTAAGAAGTTAGGATCTGATGTGGTATTGGATAATAGGTCTTTGAGTTGAGGACTTTTGATGGTTTAGAATATGAGGAAAGTCGTGAAAAGTGGAAAAAAGGTTTAGAGTGTCTAAGTTATATGATCCGTTATTAGAGATAAGGAGTGAGATGGTGTATGTTCCTTGAGGATTAGTGGTTGATAGAGTAAGAGGAAGATTTAATAGTGACTATCGGAGTCTGATAAGGGCAATTGTTTAGCGAGATGCAAGACAATAAGAGAATAGATTGGAGCTAAGTAATGGGAAAATTTTGTAAAAGATGACCAAAAGGTGATGAAGGATATGAGTATTTAGAGGTTAAGTTGGTGATAATAAATGTGGTGTATAGAGATATGAGTCATTTAAGTTGGGGAGTAGTTGGAAGTGTAAGGTCTGGAGGAGTAGATCGTTTAGGCTTGAACTGATGAGAAGAGTTTAACCCCGAGTATGGTAGTGTCTTGACCCAAATAAACGTAACCTTGTTATCCTTGAATGCCGTTTTAATGCCTTGAAACCCCTCAGTCCTTTGTTGTCAATGAAACCATATTGTTTCTACCCCACCATGATGGTTGTTGAGAATACCTCGGGAGATTACTTTTGCAAGTAATCCGTCTGATTTGCTCTTAAGAACGATAAATAGATGGTACATGTTCGAAGATACGACGACTGCTGCGGTTGAAAAGGAATAGAACTCCTTCAAAAGAGCTACGCATCCACGGATTAGACAGATTCTACGCCGCATTTCTCGAGGACGAGAAATCTTCAAGTTGGGGAGAATGTAACACCCCGCATTTTTCCCGTACGTGTGTAAACGATTATAATTTTCAGAAAAATGTTTTTCATAAGAAAGAAATAAAGTATGATTTTCACGGATTTTTATAAACTAAATGTTTTTATAAACAAAAGGGAGGAATTTTGTTGAGCTTTGAAATGATTTGATGAGTTATGATTTTATAAAAGGTGTTTTTTTATTTGAAATGAAGTTTTTGAAGTGTTATCTTGGAAAATTCGTAACTTTTAAACCGTAACTCGAATTTTTATGATCTTTATATCAAAACGACCGTCTCGAAACATAGATTTTGAAAATGTAAATTTTCAGATTTTTCTGGGTGGTTTTACAAAAATTTATTTTCAGAACTAAGAAATACGAATTTTGGAAATTGTGTTTTGAAGAAATGAATTTATTAATTTGGCTTGAATTTTCATGAGATATGTGTTTGATTTCATGTGTGTGTTTAATGTATGATGTGTGAAAATTATTGTGTGAATGTGATTGTTTGAATTAATTGTATTATGGTGTGAATTAATATGATTAGAAAATAAAAATGTGAAACATGCATGTGTGTATGTGTAAGATATGGTGGTGTGTGTATGTGTGTATGTCTATATATGTGTGTATGTATGTACGTCTGTGTGTGTGTATGAGCTAAGGGTATAATTTTCTAGAGACTTAGTGAGTAAGTAAGCCTAACCAAACTAAACTAGTAGCCAAACTAAGTTGAAAAACCTAACAATTTCCTAACAAGTCTTTAAACCTAAGATGACCCCTAGAAACCTAGCCACACTACCTTGTCTCCTTGCATTTGATAAAATGCACCTATGCAAGTTTTTGTGAGCCCTAAACTACCCCTCCCATTTGCTCATGGCCGAACCAACCTCAAGGGCACAAGAGAGAAAGTAAATTTGTCTATATATACTTGAAACCTTAGTTCATTTCTTTCTATTTCATCTCATTTTCTAATTTCACCACAAACACCACTTCTAAGAGCCCATTTTACTCTTAGAAAGAAAAGAAAAGAAAAAGAGAGGGAGAGAAGAGAGAGGAACCGTGAGGGTAGAGGAGAAGGAGGAGGAAAACCCATGCTAGACCAAGTCCCATCCTTTGAAGAGTGTTAGGAGACTAGAAGAACCAACCCTTTCATGGTAGGAACCGAAGACCAAGAAGAAGAGTTGTAATAGTATAGATTTTCCTTTCTAGATTTTCCTTTCTAGTTTGTAGATCTTTGTTCTTTCTTCTTGCATGTCTTATTTTATGGTTTGCAAGATGATTTCATGTGTTGATCTTGCTTGATCTTGGACTTTAAGGACTCTAAGTAATTTGTAATATGTGATCTTGATGTTTGATGTTTGGTTAAA
Organism: Crotalaria pallida; assembly: GCA_037953625.1. Classification (NCBI taxonomy): domain Eukaryota; kingdom Viridiplantae; phylum Streptophyta; class Magnoliopsida; order Fabales; family Fabaceae; genus Crotalaria; species Crotalaria pallida. Next base: position 53,371,478 of record CM075651.1, read on the forward strand.
GTTTTATTTTGATGGATCTAATATTTTCTTAACTAAATCTTTAAAGATCTAAAGAAAAACTAAGATTTTTGAGAAAATTAAAATGAATCCCTTTGCATGTCTATTTTTCCTTCTTCAAACCGTGACTTATGTATGTTTTTATGTTTATTTGATGAATAAATAATCTATAATCTAAACTTAATTTGTAAAAAGATTTAATTCTTTGGCCTTGCATGTCAACTTTGTTGATGACCTTGGTTGTTTTAAGTATATACATGTAATTATATTTGTTTAGTGTGTGAAAAGTGTTTAGATCTTTGGTTTGCATAATTAAAATTTTTAAGAAAAAATCATGTTTTTCTTTTATGTATGATTCGGTCTTAAGAAAGGATTAAAGAAACCAAGTTTTAAATAATTCTTGATCTAGTATTTGATTTTGGGTATGTGATTCGGTTTTAAGAAAAAATCAGAGAAGTAAGTTTTAAATTTTTTTTTGTTCAAGCATGATTTGATTAAGTGTTTAACTATGTGTATGTTTTATTTTTTTTAGGGGGCCATTCGGCCATGACTAATAAAACTAGGATCCATGTTTTCATTTTATAAAAAGTTATAAAAGTTGATGCATGTTGGCTTTAAGAATAGATCTAATGAATCCTAAAGCATGCATGTTGCTTTCATGAAATTAAAGTAAGACCTTTATTTTTGGGTTTAAGAAAAAGTAATGAACTTGAATCTATTTTATGTATAATAAAAGCAATTGGAAAAGATTTTTGTTGATGCATGTTTATGTAAATAAATGGTGTAGTTTGATGCTTTAAAAATGAGTCTTGAAAACCTACATGATTTGATTTGATTTCGTGTTTTGTGTGTATATAAAAATGGATGAAAACCTTGCCCTTTTTGCATGTTGACTTTCGGCCCTCATAGGAAAAAGTAGGTAGCTAGGCTTGTTCCTCATATAGGTAGCATGCATGACGAAGATAATTGAATTTAAGAGATTCTAAAAGTGCTTGCATGAAGAAAATAAATTTAAAGGAAAATATGTGTGAATATTTGAAATAGTTTGTGACTCTAATTGTTGCTTTGATTTTGTCTTAAAAATGAAATTAAAATTGTTAATTTTCCTTTTGATGCTCACGGTTTTAAGTACAAAAGAAAGAAAATAATTTCATGATTGAATGTTTTTATTTGTGCATTAAATCCTTGCAATGTTATATATATAAGGATCGGCCAATGCATGCTAAATTGTTTAGAAAAGTTTTCTTTATTAAATAACCTTGATCATGACAATATTCCTATATGCTTAGGTGCTATGTGTTTGAATGAAAGTGACATGTGCATATTTTTATCTTTTTGATTTTAGAAAAATAAATAGGTTGAGTTGACTTTGTAAAAAGGAATTTTTGTGATATTACTCCATTTCAATGATTTTAAGTTTTTGAAATTGAATTGTAATTAGAAAATAATAACCAAGTATGGTTCGGTTTCGTGTGCTAATTAGAAGATTAAGTTTAAAATATCTTCTTAAGTTAAGTTAAGTTATTAAGAATATAAATTAATTAATGATTTCAAATAAGTAAAAATGTGACTTCCTGTGTGTATGTTTGTGAATGCTTTGAATGCTTTGAAATGTGTATGTGATTGTTCTTTGTGTTGCTTGGATGTATTAGAATTGTTTTGGATACTGTTTGCAAATTTTATTTGTGAAAAATGTTTTATTTAAAAGTGTGATTTAAATAACTTAAATTGATTGGAAAATTTTAAAGAACCTTCTTTGATCAGTGTTTGTTGATGAGTGAAGTTTAGAAATTAAATAAATCAATTTGATTTGGTTTTAAAGTTTTACCTTCTTGCATTTTTGTAAGAAAGATTTTCAAAGAGTGGTTTTCTTAAAGATTTCATTCGATGTTTAAAGAAAATGATTTTTCAACCAAAGTGTTTTAAACTCTGAGAAATAGATTCTGTTTTGAAAAAGAAATTGTTTTAGAATTGTTTTAAGAATTTTTTCTTTGAAACATTTCATAAAAGAAATGATTGGAATTTAAAATCTTTTTGGTTCTTGGCAATGTGCTTTTAAGAAGAGGATTGTTCAAAGTGTTTTAAAACGAAATTAAGAATTCACGTAAATCGTTTCTAACGCACGGGGAGAAATGTATAGTTCGGGTGTCGGACGCAAAGGAAGCGTGGCAAGGATAACGACTGGAAATCTCGGAAAGCTTTCGAACGTTTGGTCATCGAGGTAAGTGAGAGTGCTGTGGTCCCGTAACGTGGTTGCTCGCAATCCGAATAGACGGATTGTGAGAGTACTGCGGATTAGGCGATATAGCTATTTGTGTTAGATGTCTACATGTTTTGTCTGCATACTAAATGTTTATTTGTTGTGCATACCTTATTTTGTTTAGAAATTGTCTGATTATGTATGAATAGCGAAACGATAATAATGAAACCGTGAAAGTAAGGAGATAAGATTGAAAAGAGGAAAGAAATGCAAAAAAGAGATATAAGAAATGAATGAGAAAGAGATAAAACGCGATACGAATGAAATTGTGAAAGAGTTACGTAATGAATAAAAGAGAATTAATAACGAGTTGCGACAGAAATGAAATAAAAGATGATGTTCGAGATGGCAACAAGAAACACCCGACGAGGCGAGCGGAAGCGTGGTGATGAGCGATGCTGATGGTGCCATGGAGTCACAACTAAGGAGAGCGATGCGGATGGTGCTGCTGAGCAACAATTGAGGAGCAAAATGATGATGATGATGCTGCTGAGCCATGATGCTGGAAAGATGCTGATGATGCTGATGAGCTGATGAGAATAATGCTGAGACGCATGAGAAAGTGATTTGAGGCATGATGCCATTGAGATTTTAGGGGGAACGGATTGCGATTAGTGGTCGGGCTTCGTTGAAGGGATGCACCAAGGACGAACTGACCGTTAGGATTCAGCCGCTAATTAAAACGTTAAAAACCTTAAAAGACATTAAAAGACATTTACATACGCGGTGAGGTATGAGAGTGCGAAGTAGTGGAAAGGAAGATATTATGGGTATCTGCGGATACTCAGGTGGAGATTGCATGAGGGGAGGACGATGATGGTGAAACGTCAAGAAGTCTAGAGTATATTTCTAGGCGGAACGAATCCCACATGTGGCGTACTAACATGGTGTAACAGCCCAGCCCCAGCCAGCCGTACGGTACTGGGCACTGGGGCCCAGCGCATCGCCACGTGGATATTGTCCGCTTTGGGCATCCTTCACCCTCACGGTTTTGCTATTGGTCCCACACTAACAGTGAGCCCCAAAACGCGTCCACGTGAGGTAAGGTATCCACACCCTATATAAGGCATGCTTCGTTCTCCTTACCAGCCGATGTGGGACTAAGGCGTACCTTACATCCACCCCCCCTTGGAGGCCCAACACCCTCGTTGGCACACCGACCCGGCCCTGGCTCTGATACCAAATGTAACAGCCCAGCCCCAGCCAGCCGTACGGTACTGGGCACTGGGGCCCAGCGCACCGCCACGTGGATATTTTCCGCTTTGGGCATCCTTCACCCTCACGGTTTTGCTAATGGTCCCACACTAACAGTGAGCCCCAAAACGCGTCCACGTGAGGTAAGGTATCCACACCCTATATAAGGCATGCTTCGTTCTCCTTACCAGCCGATGTGGGACTAAGGCGTACCTTACATCAATTTGTAACACTCTCACTTTTATTAGCAATTTTTAGGTTTTATAAAAATCGGAGTTTTAAAAATTTCGTTTTAATACTTAAATTTCTTAAAAAGGTTTTACGAAAATCCGGCAGAGTTTCCTCTGTTTTCCGGACTTCCCAAAATTTTTCTCCTAAAAACCTGTCAGTCAAGAATTGTTTAAAAACATAAACAACAACAGTTTAATAGTTATAACAAAACCTAATGCCCGGTGGATACAAAGTTCAGGGCGAACAACTATTACATATTTAAATTACAAAATACTGGTCCACTCAAAAAATATATATATATATATTCACTCCACGTAGTGGAATGAAGATCCTGCCCGGCCAGCACTGGTGTATGCTCCACTTGCGTACCTGAAAAATGTTAACAACACAGGGGAAGCATCACACAGAACTTAAAAGGGAGATTTCTAAGCAGATATATACGACACGCCAAAACTATTCAAGCCTATGCTATGCTACACAATTCATGTTCTTCTTTCCTCTTTTTTTTACCACCTGATTGTTTCCCAATTCTTATCCTTTCTAAATGTTTTCTTTTAGATAATCCTTAATCTCTATTTATCCATGTTACTCATTACCTTCGATATTTTCCTTTTTATTCTCATTTTGTATTTCCATTTTAAACTTCCTTTTATGTCATTCTCATTACTCTTTTTCCTTTCCATTTTCCTTTAATACTTTTGCTCTTTCCTTTTTCACATTTACTATCTGGCCACAGGGTCAGTACAACCACCTGCGTCGTTTACCAATCATAATAGGCCACAGGGTCAATACAACCACCTGCACCGTTTACCAATCATAATAGGCCATAGGGTCAATACAACCACCTGCGCCGTTTACCAATCATAATAGGCCACAGGGTCAATACAACCACCTGCGCCGTGCCACAGGGTCAATACAACCACCTGTGACATTTATCATTTTATCTAGGCCACAGGGTCAATACAACCACCTGCGCCATGCCACAGGGTCAATACAACCACCTGTGCCATGCCACAGGGTCAATACAACCACCTGTGACATTTATCACTCTCTTTATTTCTCATCATTAACTCGTCTTATTCTTTTCTCTTTACATTTAGTCCCTTAATTCTCTTTAATTCTTTTAATTCATTAATCCATCTTTAATCCCTATTATGTGTTTACTCCCCTTGTCCCTTTTCCTTATTTTTGTTTATTCTAAATATATTCAACTCACTAATAATTCTCGTTCCCAATTAACTTTGCTTGATTTAGCCCTATACATTATATTTCAATTCTCGCCACTCACCCTTAATAAATTTCATTTCCCTTTCTTTTCTTTTTCTTCTTCTCTTCCTTTGTTTATTTTTCCTACATCACTCATATTTAACAATACCTAGCTCATGCATTTAAACCAATTATATTATTTCTTTTTCCGTTAACTCTCTCTTTCTTATTTTCCGTTTATTTCTTTCCTCTAATGGTTAATTACTCATTCACTCCATTTATTCCTATTAACCTTATTTCATCCTAATTTAATTCTCAACTCATTTCTACACTTTCTTTATTTAGTTCCGACTCTCCCTAATCAATCTCTAATTTCTTCCCTTTCTTACTTACGCTACTCACTCATTATTATAATTCCGCTTATTTCGTTGCTAATTGTTTCAACTCTTCTTTAACTAAATTTTCTTTCCTAATTATCTTCCTTCATTATTAGCGGGATACTCTAAGGTTCATTCACAATTAACATTTCCCCCGGTCCTAGCGATAGATATAACTACCCAGAAATACACCCCTTAAGGACTGGTAATAAAACCCCTTACCTGAATCGATGACAGTGAGAGGGGTAACCTTAGCCTGACGCTTTACTCCCCGGCTTACGCTCTAGCTCGGCTCCAATTCGATCCTAAGCTTCCACGACCTTTGATTCCAAGCACGGTGGGGACAATCGATCCCGATCGCGGTGACGGTGTTGCACCTCGTTGTTTGCGAACGATCGCGGCCGGATCGATGCCCGAGTTTAAAGCCTCGGAGTACCCAACACAAGCCCGGTGCGAATCACGATCGGTGTCGACGTCGGTGAGATCCGGTGAGGAGTGAGAAAACCCTAGAGGAGAGAGAAACACAAAGGGAGGAGGAAGAGAGTAAGGGAACTCAATCAATAGGGAAAGGGAGAGGAAGAAGAGGTCATGGTGGTGGTGGTGGGTGGTGGCTCGTGGTGGTGGCTATGGTGTGGTGTGGTGGTGGAGGAGAAGGAGGAGAGAGAGAGGCGTCCATGGTGATGATGGTGGGCTTGGCGGTGGAGGCTGGTGGTGGCTGGAGGTGGCTGGAGGGGTGCTTGGGGGCTGCTGGACGGAGGTGGGTGAAGGGAGAAGGTCTGGGGCGGAGAAATAAAGAGAGAAGGGGGTCTGGTGCGCAGCTCTTATAGAGCTGGTGCGGATCAGATCCGCGTGCGCGCCTGAGCGCGGACGGGTCGCGCCTGAGCGCGGGACACTCACCAGGCTGGTGCTGGTGCTGGTGCGGAAACGCGTGCGTCTGGTGCGGGGGATGGGAGACTCTGGCGCGCCATTTTCTGGTTGGTGCGCACGTTGCGCGTCAGGGGCGCGCCTGGGCGAGGCTGGTGCACGCTTGGGCGAATTTTCCACGGGTTTGGTGCACCTAGTGCACACTGGTGCGCCTGGGCGTGCACCGGTGCGCCTGGGCGTGCACCAGTGGTTCCCAACTTTGATTCGCCGTAACCTTTTCGTTACCCGTCGGATCGGGTCCAAATTTTTAGCCAAGCTTCTTCACCCCATAAACTTCATATCCAACGGTGGAATTTAATTTCTTAGCATCCTATAATAAATTCCTAATTTTCTATTTTCGGTCGATTTCTAATGTCGAAAACGCCGATTTAACTCCCGATCTCGCTTATATGACTTTGCCCAAAGCCATAAATGCCTTCTATACAACTCCTAGGTCCTATAATCACCACTCACATATCTAGCAAAATTCATTAAGCCACTTTTCCAATTTTTCTAAGGTTTTTAATAATTATTTCATTTAAATCAAAGTTTAGGATGTTACAATTCTCCCCCACTTATTAGAATTTCGTCCCCGAAATTCCGTTCAATTCCTTCAAATGGAGGACCATCCCATGGGTAAGCTTCTGATCACGGTTTTCACTTCCCTTCGATTTTTACTTTCCGCTCCGTATGCGGTTAGAGTCATGCTTATTCCAACGTCTGTCTTCTAGCACCACGTACCAACTCCATCAGGATCGTCAATTTTCTTATTATTAAAGTTCCATCTCCCATTCCTTGGATTGAAATCCTCCCCCACTTAGCATCGACATAACTGATTATATCCATGCTAGAGGGTTATGCTTATCCGTTGCTCAGTATAGAGTACACCGGTTCCCGACCGGTATCCAAGGCTAAAATGAGGACACGTGGGTGACAATCTATCAGTAGGCATAGAACTATGCCGGGTTTCTATGACTTGGCGAATTCTCACCAATGCATCTGAGATGCTTGGAACTTGAAGAGAGTGAAGATGAAAGGAAGAAACATGAAGCACTCAAGAGCGAGTCTCATGGTTTTTGCAAGATGACCCAGGATGTACTGGGTACGTGTCAAGCAAGAAGACAATGGAGATTATTCCCCAAAGTGTGCATTTTCAGCAGAGAGTCGCCGAAGGATGCGTTCCTACGGATCTGCGGTTAATTGATTGGTCTCGGTCAAAGTCTAGCTGTTGCTTCTCGATTCGGTGTCGTTTTGGGAAGGTCTTGTTTTATTCTTTAGTTTAACCCTCATTCGGTTATCTTCGAAGTGTTTGGAAGTATCTGTTTAGTAGTCCTATGGCTTACGGTATGCTTATGAGTTATTGTCGCTCGGATAGGATTCGAATCGAGTCATCAAGTCTCCCCCACTTATTATCAACATACTTGAGTAAGTCGAAGGCAGGGAGGAAACTGGGTCGATTCCAAGAATCAATTAGCTAAGTTCTCACAAGTTGGAGAGGTGGTTTGATTACTGAGTTGAACGTTCTCGGTGGAAATACCGAATAAGAGTGTCTTAAATGGGATTGATTTGCGAATTACTGTTTACAAGTCTTAGGAAAGATCCTATAGGATTAGAGTTCAATCGGACGTTCGACAGAGATAGAATTTCTAAATGGTTCGTTTGGATCTCCATTAGATGATTGCAATAATATAACATGTCGATAAACGCGAAGACCGAGGTGGTCAGTCCCAATCTCACATTTATCAACTGTACATCACTGCGTTATTGAATGATAGCTTTATCTTTTAACAGGTGCAAGAGAAAGGACGACCAATCCTAACCTCACACTCTATCAGAGGATGACACTATCATAACCGGGTTCGGTGGAATTTCTAACTAGGTTTTAACACTTATCGACTCCTTCTAGATTACACTACTCACACTTACTCTAGGCAAAGACACTAAAGTAACTAGTTGATGCAGCATTAATATAAAAAGTACCTTGGATAAGTTCATTCCTCGTTCTACGTGTCCATAGGACAGTTTGTAGCACGGTGTCCGGGTTGCCCGCATTGGAAACAGAGACCTTCCTTTCTACGCTGCTCCAACATCCGACACATACGAGTATGGGATCCTCCACAATGTGGACATGGTGGCCTGGTCCTTGGAGCGGTCGCACTCTGACCCGCATTCTCTGGCACTACTGCTCTGGTGCGGTTAATAGCATATGAACCTGATCCTTGAGCCAGTCCCTTACCCTTGTTGAGACCTACATCATTCGGTATATTCTTGCCCCTTTTCTCTGCTTTATGTCGATTCAAACTCTTCTCATAAGTGCTATCCATATTCACCAGCTGAGAGAGGTTAGCTATACCTTGATGCACAAAGACAGTTTGAATCCTGGCATTGAGACCTGCTTCAAATTTAACACACTTGGTGCGTTCATCTGCATCCCGATAACTGCCAGAATAGCGAATCAGATCTTCAAATTGTGCCGCATATTCACCGACACTCATACTTCCTTGCTCCAGATGCAGAAAAGCGATCTCCTTTTCCCTACGAACATCCTCAGGAAAATACTTCCCCAGGAAGTGAGCCTTGAACAGGTCAAAAGTGATATCCTGATTAGCTGCCTCCAATTCTCTTCGCACATGTTCCCACCAATACTCTGCTTCGTCAGTCAACATATACTGCGCTAACAACACAGTTTGTTCAGCAGGTGGCGCTATGGTGCGAAGGATCTTCTCAATTTCCTTGAGCCATCGCTGAGCTCCATCAGGATTATACCCTCCTTCGAACCTAGGCGGTTTGCATTTCCTAAATCGAGCCATCCAGTCAATTTCGGCTTGGTTCTGTTGCATTCGGGCCTGATTCTGATTCATTTGAATCAGGTTCTCCAATATAGCGGCCATCCGCTCATTCTCGGCACGTCGTCCAGTCATAGTGTTAGGTCATGAAGGGAACAGTCAGTTAAAGACTGAATACTTAATCACTAACCTAATTGTCCTACTCTTAAACTTAGACTCTTACTAAACGAACCTGTTACTCGCTTGGTGAGTAACCATCGGAGATGTGAGTCCACACTCCAAAGGCCGAGGAAAAACTGCTTTGATACCAAAAATGTAACACTCTCACTTTTATTAGCAATTTTTAGGTTTTATAAAAATCGGAGTTTTAAAAATTTCGTTTTAATACTTAAATTTCTTAAAAAGGTTTTACGAAAATCCGGCAGAGTTTCCTCTGTTTTCCGGACTTCCCAAAATTTTTCTCCTAAAAACCTGTCAGTCCAGAATTGTTTAAAAACATAAACAACAACAGTTTAATAGTTATAACAAAACCTAATGCCCGGTGGATACAAAGTTCAGGGCGAACAACTATTACATATTTAAATTACAAAATACTGGTCCACTCAAAACATATATATATATATTCACTCCACGTAGTGGAATGAAGATCCTGCCCGGCCAGCACTGGTGTATGCTCCACTTGCGTACCTGAAAAATGTTAACAACACAGGGGAAGCATCACACAGAACTTAAAAGGGAGATTTCTAAGCAGATATATACGACACGCCAAAACTATTCAAGCCTATGCTATGCTACACAATTCATGTTCTTCTTTCCTTTTTTTTTACCACCTGATTGTTTCCCAATTCTTATCCTTTCTAAATGTTTTCTTTTAGATAATCCTTAATCTCTATTTATCCATGTTACTCATTACCTTCGATATTTTCATTTTTATTCTCATTTTGTATTTCCATTTTAAACTTCCTTTTATGTCATTCTCATTACTCTTTTTCCTTTTCATTTTCCTTTATTACTTTTGCTCTTTCCTTTTTCACATTTACTATCTGGCCACAGGGTCAGTACAACCACCTGCGCCGTTTACCAATCATAATAGGCCACAGAGTCAATCCAACCACCTGCGCCGTTTACCAATCATAATAGGCCACAGGGTCAATACAACCACCTGCGCCGTGCCACAGGGTCAATACAACCACCTGTGACATTTATCATTTTATCTAGGCCACAGGGTCAATACAACCACCTGCGCCGTGCCACAGGGTCAATACAACCACCTGTGCCATGCCACAGGGTCAATACAACCACCTGTGACATTTATCACTCTCTTTATTTCTCATCATTAACTCGTCTTATTCTTTTCTCTTTACATTTAGTCCCTTAATTCTCTTTAATTCTTTTAATTCATTAATCCATCTTTAATCCCTATTATGTGTTTACTCCCCTTGTCCCTTTTCCTTATTTTTGTTTATTCTAAATATATTCAACTCACTAATAATTCTCGTTCCCAATTAACTTTGCTTGATTTAGCCCTATACATTATATTTCAATTCTCGCCACTCACCCTTAATAAATTTCATTTCCCTTTCTTTTCTTTTTCTTCTTCTCTTCCTTTGTTTATTTTTCCTACATCACTCATATTTAACAATACCTAGCTCATGCATTTAAACCAATTATATTATTTCTTTTTCCGTTAACTCTCTCTTTCTTATTTTCCGTTTATTTCTTTCCTCTAATGGTTAATTACTCATTCACTCCATTTATTCCTATTAACCTTATTTCATCCTAATTTAATTCTCAACTCATTTCTACACTTTCTTTATTTAGTTCCGGCTCTCCCTAATCAATCTCTAACTTCTTCCCTTTCTTACTTACGCTACTCACTCATTATTATAATTCCGCTTATTTCGTTGCTAATTGTTTCAACTCTTCTTTAACTAAATTTTCTTTCCTAATTATCTTCCTTCATTATTAGCGGGCTACTCTAAGGTTCATTCACAATTAACATTTCCCCCGGTCCTAGCGATAGATATAACTACCCAGAAATACACCCCTTAAGGACTGGTAATAAAACCCCTTAACTGAATCGATGACAGTGAGAGGGGTAACCTTAGCCTGACGCTTTACTCCCCGGCTTACGCTCTAGCTCGGCTCCAATTCGATCCTAAGCTTCCACGACCTTTGATTCCAAGCACGGTGGGGACAATCGATCCCGATCGCGGTGACGGTGTTGCACCTCGTTGTTTGCGAACGATCGCGGCCGGATCGAGGCCCGAGTTTAAAGCCTCGGAGTACCCAACACAAGCCCGGTGCGAATCACGATCGGTGTCGGCGTCGGTGAGATCCGGTGAGGAGTGAGAAAACCCTAGAGGAGAGAGAAACACAAAGGGAGGAGGAAGAGAGTAAGGGAACTCAATCAATAGGGAAAGGGAGAGGAAGAAGAGGTCATGGTGGTGGTGGTGGGTGGTGGCTCGTGGTGGTGGCTATGGTGTGGTGTGGTGGTGGAGGAGAAGGAGGAAAGAGAGAGGCGTCCATGGTGATGATGGTGGGCTTGGCGGTGGAGGCTGGTGGTGGATGGAGGTGGCTGGAGGGGTGCTTGGGGGCTGCTGGACGGAGGTGGGTGAAGGGAGAAGGTTTGGGGCGGAGAAATGAAGAGAGAAGGGGGTCTGGTGCGCAGCTCTTATAGAGCTGGTGCGGATCAGATCCGCGTGCGCGCCTGAGCGTGGACGGGTCGCGCCTGAGCGCGGGGCATGCACCAGGCTGGTGCTGGTGCGGAAACGCGTGCGTCTGGTGCGGGGGATGGGAGACTCTGGCGAGCCATTTTCTGGTTGGTGCGCACGTTGCGCGTCAGGGGCGCGCCTGGGCAAGGCTGGTGCACGCTTGGGCGAATTTTCCACGGGTTTGGTGCACCTGGTGCACACTGGTGCGCTTGGGCGTGCACCGGTGCGCCTGGGCGTGCACCAGTGGTTCCCAACTTTGATTCGCCGTAACTTTTTCGTTACCCGTCGGATCGGGTCCAAATTTTTAGGCAAGCTTCTTCACCCCATAAACTTCATATCCAACGGTGGAATTTAATTTCTTAGCATCCTATAATAAATTCCTAATTTTCTCTTTTCGGTCGATTTCTAACGTCAAAAACGCCGATTTAACTCCCGATCTCGCTTATATGACTTTGCACAAAGCCATAAATGCCTTCTATACAACTCCTAGGTCCTATAATCACCACTCACATATCTAGCAAAATTCATTAAGCCACTTTTCCAATTTTTCTAAGGTTTTTAATAATTATTTCATTTAAATCAAAGTTTAGGATGTTACACATGGTAGGGACTGGGTCCAATGTCGTGGCAAGTTCTGTGTGCACACTAGAATTATACTGTCGCCCCCTTGAATGCAAGTCTAGAACAGTGAGAGGGACTGGAACGGGGCATTTGAGATTGTCGCTGAGAGCGTGCCTTGATTATATGATATGAATGAAATGATATGAATTGAATTGATTTGAGGCTGTAATCCTCCTGGTCTGGGACCATTTGATTGTGAGACAGCTGTCGTGCCCGCGTGGTAAAGGTCCTGTACTCTTGTTTTCTTCCGACTAGGTTGGGTGGATGACCGAGGAGATGTAGACGTGTGAGATTTCCTCAATGATGATGTTTCCCCCATCATTGAGTGAACCGGAACGATAAAACTTAAAAGATATCAAAGAAAAGTACAATAAAAGATATCAAGCATTGAACAAGAATTACAGGGCAAGCACGAGAAATGATTCGTGGCATAATAGATTTTGAGGCAACGATTGAAGAAGAGCATAAATGAGAATTGGAAAGACTGAGAAAATTGTGACGTAAGCGTAATGAATGATTTGGTTATGAGTGATGATATTTATATGTTTGGAATATTATGGTATGTCTGTTATATGTGATTCATATGTGCTATGTGCATAATATGTTACATATATTTGTTAATGATTATGTGATTGCATCATGAAAAGTATCTAGGTTATACTGTTTTATTCATGTTATCTATCTATCTTTATATTTCTCTACCCTGAGACCGCTGGGTCAAGCCGTTAGTGTTCGGAACACTGACTTTCTCCTACCTTGTTGTCGTATCGGCAACTGCTGATATTGCAACGGGTAGATGGCGTAGCATGTAGCGACCCACCGGTGCTCCTGCAAGGAGGAGTATAGAAGTTAGTCCCCGGAGATGTTATCTGGAGGAGATCACTGAGGCAGCGGACGAGGGCGACTCTATTTGAAATTGGAGAGCATGGGCTGTCAAGATTCGGAGTTAGACGACAAGTCTTAGGGAGTATGACTAGAGGATAGGTAATCCCCTCAGAGCATTGTACTCCATCGTAAGTTCTTAGTTACCTTAGCTCTATCATACTGTGCCCCGGTAAAAGTTTTATTCCACACTGATGTTTTTGAAACAAGTAATTGGGTTGTTGTAATTAAATGATGTTTTTGAAAACGAGTTTCAAAGTGCGGGGTCTTATGACATCTCGGTTTGGAACTTGAAAGGTTTTATGCAATATGAGAAGATGAGTTTTAAAATGTAACTATGTTTTCGGAATCGAATGTTCTCATCTTGTGTAACACTTGTTTTAAAAAAAAATGGCCCTAATTTTCACTACATTTAATTTAAGTAACTGTGGTTTTCAAGTTGTCAAATCGGGGTGTTACATATGGTTCCTAATTGTTATGAAAACTAGATTCCTAACCCGTGCGACGCACGGGGCCAACACGTTAAGCAATAAATTTAAGTTTTAATTTTTCAGAGTTTTGGGATAAAAACTTTAGTGGATACAATTATTTGCATGAGTCGAACGAATTGATACCCTTGTATCTAAGAGAAAATGAATTGTTGTTATTTACCTAAAATAGATTATTGTTAATATATACCAAGTTACATTGTGATATACCTGGCGTAATTCAAGAATAGATTCTTGAAGAAATGCTAGATATTATACTTGTGAATAGGTTTTTCAATTATAAATTACCATTTTATGATTACATGGCATACTTGAATTCAACTTAGACATAATTTGAAACTAAATGACATAATGTAAAGGCCAGATTTGCAAATAAAGTAAACAAACAGAGGGTAGTTAGTCCTGGGATGTAGGCGACATTAGAATAATATGACATTTAACATAGAAAATAACTAAATTAGCAAGCATATGTAGCATCCACAAAATTTGCAGCTTCATGATTTGAGTTGTCCATTTCTTCCTTAGATTGCATATCCTACAGTTTTTACATAAACAATGTTGAGGATTTGTAGCATGCAATTGTTAATGTTATTACTTGTAGATTTTAGTTTGGTAAAGTTGGACCAACTTATATAATAAATTATATGACAGTAGACTGGTTGCGGTTTTGAAAGGGGACACTACATCATTGCGGTTGTAACAGCCCGATTTTCGTAACTTGAAAATAACCAACTTTATTTCATTTAGGTTGCAAAAATGAGGCCAAATTTTTTTTTTGTAAAACATTGTTGAAGTATTTCGAAAGCATTTTTGAAAAATCTCTTTAAGTTCTTCAATTCACATTTTCCGAAAACCGAGTGTTACTAAAACCTTTCTCTTCATGAAACATTTGTTTCCATAAACGAATTTGTTTTCAAATCGTCTTGACAGTTTCCAAAAACTTTACATGAGTTAATCTTGTCATAAAAGTAAGCTCCACAAGTCAAATTAAAATTTCGGTCGATTACATAAATGGCTCATGGCTTGGTAATCCTTAAATCAAAACAATCTCCATAATCTAAACTAACCATACTAATCTTAAACTATTCTATTGAAGACTATTGGATGAAGGTCCTCTTTCTCCTTGCGTCTTCCCCTTGCTCTCGAAGATGGTGTCCTTCCTGATGTTGTTTCCTTATTGCTAGTGGACTCTGACTCCGCTCCCTTTAGAAGAGAAGAATTTCTTCGAACCTCGTACCAGAACTTCTCTACGTAATTCTTATATCCTCGTACGGTGACTTGCCCCACGTGAGGATCGAGATTAGCTCCACTCAGTTTATGTTCCAGATCTGAGATCACGATCTGGGTATGGCCGGTCCATACCCAGCCGCATGGGGTGCGCTTCCAACCTCTTCCGTACTTACTCCAAGTGGATGTCCATGCAGTACTCCATCTGCCCGTTGAAATATCAGCAACACCGATATGCCAACGAACAGGAGAGAGTAAGCAGTCCGAACGACGGATCGTCGACGGTGTGGGAATACGGTAGGTAAAATAATAGGACCAATCACACAATACAATACACAAGCACACAACAACCAAACAAATTATTATTATCTTACATTATTAACAGTATTGTTATACTTTGTCATTCCTCTTTTCTTTCACATTTTATAACATTCTTTCCTTCTCTCATTCATTTCCATTTCGTCACTGTACTCTCTTTCTCTTCATTCTTATCATTTCATCACCTCTGGTGATTGGGGAATATTAAAATACCGTTAAAGCATTCGTTTCAATCTCGACGATCACTCACGTCTACATCTCCACGGTCATCCACCCAACCTAGTCGGAAGCAAACAGGAGTACATGACCTTTACCACGCGGGCACGACAGCTGTCTCAACACATAATGGTCCCAGACCAGGAGGATCTCGTCCTCAAATCATTTCAATAATAACAAGGCTCACTGTCCACGCAGTGGCAAACACAATTCCCCGTTCCAGTCCCTCTCACTGTTCTCGATTTGCAATCTAGGGGGCGACAGTATGTTTCTAGTGGGCCCGCAGAACTTACCACGGAATTAGACCTAGTCCCCACCACGTTAGTGCGCCACATGTGGAGTTCGTTCTGCCCAGAAACATACTCTAGACTTCTTGACGTTTCACCGTCATCGTCCTCCCCTAATGCAATCTCGTCCTAAGTATCCACTACTTCGCACTCTCATACCTCACCCCGCGCATGTCTTTTATGTCTTTTACCTTTTTAGTTATCCTAAGGTCGGCCCATCATTCGTGCAAACCTTCAACGAGTCCCGACCACTAACTTTGCACAATCTTTCTAACATAGCACAGAGCTGGGATCACATCACAATCTCATATCTCCTTTCTCGAACTTTCCCAACATTCTTCACTTCTCACAATCATCTCATTTCTCAAACCAATATTTTCAAAAACTATCTCAAAACACTCTTTTATAACTTCCACAAAAGATTGTTTCATAGACTTTTTCACAAAATTCTCTCGCAAACTTTCTCAAAAACGTCACTACAAAAGACTTTCTTGACAATATCCTTTCAAAACTTTATCAAAGAATTACTTTCCAGAAACTTCTTTCCAAAATATAGGTTTTCACAAAACTTTTCAAAAAGATTATTTTATCAAAACTACTTCAAAAGATTCTTTCGGAAAGCTCCTTTGGAAATGTCGTTTCACAACTCCTTTCAAAAATTTCTTTCCACTAATCTTTTTCAACAATCTCTTTCAAAGTCTTTTCAAAAATCTTCATTTCCAAAATCTTTTCAAAAATTCTCTTTTTGAAAATCTTTTCACAAAGCTCCTCTCAAAAACCTTTTCAAAACCTTTTTCCAAAATTTCCAATTATGTTGGGCGCTAATGGAGGAGCAAGCTCAACTCAACACTAGTCCCAGACTAAAACCAAAACAGAAGGATGCTATCATTCGCACAAACATCACACAACAAGGTGGTCTTCGTCATCTTCGTATAAGTGGCCACACAATCAAACAATTGCCACTTATACTACTGACTCTAACCACTTAGTTCCGATCTTTGAGATGATACTGAACGTCCTACTAAATCACCTAACTACCACGATCTCTTAGGAAAGCTTCTCTGTCACCTGAGGTCCAGCAATTTGATGCGTACCGTCGCCTCGGATCCCTTGTGCTGCCGGCTGCCCCAATCCCTTATCTTTAAGATTTCCTCGTACTAAATAAAATACACTTACGTTATTATCTTGTTCTAAGAAAACTTTTTCTTATTTCGTGACACTTTCCGTTCTTAATCAAAAGACATAAAACACTATTGTTTTATCAAAACAATTCTCATATTTACTAGCACTTTAATTGTTTTAAAACCATTTGAAAACATTACATAAAAGGGTTTACGTCATTTGGTTTGGTTGCTGGTCCGTCTTGGACAGCACCAAAAACATGTTTAAAAACACCGAAAAATGCCCCGTTTTCCATCCGAGTTTTTCTTAGATTAATTATTACTTGAAGGCTTTGCTTTAAACCACATGAAAACATTTTTGAAGTTAAGAAACAATTTAAAACAATTCGGGGCAGCGAAGGGTTACTTCAAAAAAGGAATTATTTTAATAAAAATCCGAATTCAATTACTCACAAACCAATCGTTCAAACATTCATTTTCAAACAAATACTCACAAACAAACATTTCGAATCAATCAAAACAAGTTAATATGTCATGGTGCTATTTCATTTCTAAATAATTTCCTTAACTTAAAATTAACACTTTATTAATTAATTATAAACATATAACAAATTTAGTCAATCATCATGCGACTCACAAATAGTTTTAGTTTCACAAAACAAAGCACTTGGTCATACATGCATTCACATATCTAATTGCATCAAGATTTAAACAAATCATATTTATATTTACTTATTTATTTCTCTTTATCCTTAATTAAAAACAGGATAAGAATCAAACGTCTATAACACAATTTCAACTCATAAGGTTAACCAAATTTTTCATGAATTAAGAGCACCTTGTGATTACATTTTGGATGGTAAAGCCAAAAACCGAAGTCATGAAAATACTTTTAAAAATAATCAAATGAACCTAATCTTTTCTTCTATCAAAACCGAATGGAATAAGAACCACAACATAATTTAGATAAATTTTCTTAGAATAAAAATACAAGACATAATCATTTCAACAAGTAACTCACATGCAAAAAGGGATCTAGCCTATTGAACCTAGTAGACCTACACTAGGCCGAGTCATGATTATGAAAGAAACAATGTCTTTGGTGCAAAATTTCAACATGCACAACCTTAAAATACCAATTCAAAGACATGCACTTCAATTACATGGTTTAGAGAAATACCACTCCTTTATCTTCATAAAACCGTGACCTCTTGGTCACTTCAAACACAATTTTATTTTTTTGTTTTTCTTTGGCATGTGCCTTAAAAATCATGTAAAGCAAGAAGAAGACACATGCAAGAAGCTTTTCATGAAAAACAATCATAGTCTTTTGTCTTCTATGCTTGACCGAAAAACCAATCGACAAGATTGAGAGAAAGAACTTAAATCTTTAGCTTTGAAACACACATAGATTTAGATCAAAGCAAAAAAACCATTTGAAAAAGTTGTTTTCCTTTACTTTCTTTCCAAAACCGTGACATGTAAACCATGATCAAGACTTTTTGAGTAAAAAGAATCACATGCAAGACTTAAAAATTAAAGCTATTGAAAATCTTGGCAAGAATCAAATCTTTTTCAAGATCAAAACAAAGATCAAAGCCTTTTTGAAAAGGAAATCAAAGATCAAAGCTTAGAAAATTTCAAAGTTACAATCAAAGCATTCAAACCACTTAGATCATCTTTAACAAACATCAAATTAACATGCATGAACTCAAGGCGAAAATAAAAATGATCACGCCCTAATTTTATAGACATGGCCGAATGGTAGAGTCCATGGTTTAAGGTTCTACAAATTTGTGTGACTCTTGAAACTCAAGATCAAAGCTAAACAATTACTTATAGACATAGATCTATAAGAAAAATGGACATGCACCAAAATAGAAACTTTACAAGGCTTGGGAAAATTAAGAACTACTTCTTCACTCTATGATCTTCAAGTAAATCAAAGAAAAAGAGAAGATCTTCTACCTTCTTCATTTAATCTTTCAAGAAATCCTAAGGCTTTGGGCTTGATCCTCTTCTTCCCTTCCTCTTGCTCACGGTTTTACTCTCTTTCTCTATATCTCTCTAAGAGTTGGATGTTACTCTTAGAATAAGTGTTTAGTTTTGAAATGAAATGTGAAGGGAAGGAATGGGAGTGAACTACGGTCATGGGCCTAAATAGACAACCAAGCATTTCCCTTCTTGCCCTTAAGACAATTCGGCCAAAGGGTGCTACTAAGAGGGTAAAATTGGCTTTAGGAAAGCTTGCATGGCTCAAGCCAAGCCATGAGACAAATGGAGTAAGATTAGGCTTAATCCTTCTCCAAATTGGTTGGTCAAATCCTTAACTATACTTTACACCAATTAAACCTAGGTGCTATGGGTCTACTAACTTAGGGTGCAAGAAAGTCAAAACTCCACCTTATGCACATACACACGGCACTCCCATATGCACCCACACACACACATACATGCACATATCCTTAGGTTTTCTCACTAATTAAATTCCCACACAATCCTAAACATATATACAAAACCATATATATATATATACTCACAAAATGACCCATTAGTTTCTAGTTAGGGTCCCTACTCATTTGGTTTGATCATGGTTAGGACTTAGCCTATTTGGCTCTTTGTCTAATACTTAGAAAAGTTCTAGCCTTCCTTCATGCATGATTACATGTAGCACACACATACACTCTTCCACGTATCACACTCACATATCAACACTTATGCATGCATCATTTTATTTTACTAATTTAATTCTAAACATAATCATGTGTATTCATGTATATATATATAGCACATACGCACATACACGTATCATACATATACACATATAGAAAATAGGTCTTTTCGCATAAAATAATTCATACATAAAAGTCACAATTTTCTTTTAAAGTATGAAAATATCAAGTACATAAACCCCTTTCTTTTAAAAATCAATCGTTATTTTAAAACATAAATTAGGAAAATCATTTAAGATAATACCTTTTCAAAACACTTCTTTCACAAATAATTATCTTTAGTATTTTAAATTAATACGAGGAATTTGCGGGGTGTTACATTCTCCCCAACTTAAAGATTTCTCGTCCCCGAGAAATACGCTGTGGATTGGGCAGCAGGGCACACAATTCTCACGTTACCGTGATTCTCATAAGAACGCTCTCATTCATTCTTCATGGTCATATTCCCTTTTGCAGGTATAATTCTCCTTGCAGTGCTCCTCGTTTGTTGCTCTTGGATGGAATAGTCGCACTCACACGACCGCTTGCATGTCGAATCGGGTTAAGTCCAGCGGACTAACCGAAGAAGGCGTCGCTCCCTTAGTCAGTCATAGCCATGAAAAGTCCAGCCATAGGTACGGACTTAGGGAAAATAAAGCAAACAAAGATTCACACATCTCCAAAAGCATAGGGTTTATCCTAAAACCCTTAGATATTCACTATTTTCTACCACTTAGGTTCTTACTAACTCACAATAATCACTTCTTCATCCAATTCTCCTTCTAACTCTAAGGTTTTTGGTCTATCATTTCTCTAGCTTAAAGAGATTCTATCACTACTTAGGCTTACTTACTTCCTCAAACAACCTCACTCTTCTTCTTAGGTTCATTCTAAATATTAATCAAACCTATCATCTCTACCATCTAAACTCCAGATCAGGGTGTGGGGCAATTCTAATCTTCAAACTTTCCTCAGGATTGCCTCTAATAACGGGTAACATACACCTATTTTCTTCCTTGTGGCTCCCCAACTTTGATCAAACTTGTAACTAAATCCCCTATGATCCTATATCCTCATTTAATTTCATTCATTCCTCCTCAATTGTTCAAACCTAAACTATCTGGATAACTATAGCACTTCTATCTACACAATTGGGACTAAGGGGTCCTTAATGGGATCGACAAGGCTACGGGCTGGTAGTAAGGCTTGTGAGGGAAAGGTTCAAATTTTAGCAACAAGAACTAATTTTCTGAAGTAATTCAACAAATACGGAAGTCCAAGAAGGATATACTATATTCTTAAAGGTACTAATTATCTTTATACAGAAGGTGGGTTAAGGGTAACAAACCTAAGTCTGACAATCACTGATGAAACGCCAAGGGGCATGGGATCTCATTCTTAGAATCCATCCACTTCCTACTTAGTTTGCATCCCTCAAGCTACGAGATGAACAGGTTCCTTAAACTAACTCGGCCGACACTAAGTCACAAACAAGGTCTCACATCCTAAAAATTTGAGAACCTAAACTTATGCTCCTAATCTCATACTAGCAATCACACAGAGTCACACAAACAACGCATGTAAGCCCATGCTTAAGGCCACTAAGGATTACCATAAGCTCTGATACCATTCTGTAACAGCCCGATTTTCGTAACTTGAAAATAACCAACTTTATTTCATTTAGGTTGCAAAAATGAGGCCAAAATTTTTTTTTTGTAAAACATTGTTGAAGTATTTTGAAAGCATTTTTGAAAAATCTCTTTAAGTTCTTCAATTCACATTTTCCGAAAACCGAGTGTTACTAAAACCTTTCTCTTCATGAAACATTTGTTTCCATAAACGAATTTGTTTTCAAATCGTCTTGATAGTTTCCAAAAACTTTACATGAGTTAATCTTGTCATAAAAGTAAGCTCCACAAGTCAAATTAAAATTTCGGTCGATTACATAAATGGCTCATGGCTTGGTAATCCTTAAATCAAAACAATCTCCATAATCTAAACTAACCATACTAATCTTAAACTATTCTATTGAAGACTATTGGATGAAGGTCCTCTTTCTTCTTGCGTCTTCCCCTTGCTCTTGAAGATGGTGTCCTTCCTGATGTTGTTTCCTTATTGCTAGTGGACTCTGACTCCGCTCCCTTTAGAAGAGAAGAATTTCTTCGAACCTCGTATCGGAATTTCTCTGCGTAATTCTTATATCCTCGTACGGTGACTTGCCCCACGTGAGGCTCTAGATTAGCTCCACTCAGTTTATGTTCCAGATCTGAGATCACGATCTGGGTATGGCCGGTCCATACCCAGCCGCATGGGGTGCGCTTCCAACCTCTTCCGTACTTACTCCAAGTGGTGATGTCCATGCAGTACTCCATCTGCCCGTTGAAATATCAGCAACACCGATATGCCAACGAACAGGAGAGAGTAAGCAGTCCGAACGACAGATCGTCGACGGTGTGGGATTACGCTAGGTAAAATAATAGGACCAAACACACAATACAATACACAAGCACACAACAACCAAACAAATTATTATTATCTTACATTATTAACAGTATTGTTATACTTTCTCATTCCTCTTTTTTTTCACATTTTATAACATTCTTTCCTTCTCTCATTCATTTCCATTTCTTCACTGTACTCTCTTTCTCTTCCTTCTTATCATTTCATCACCTCTGGTG
The DNA here is from genome assembly GCA_037953625.1 of Crotalaria pallida. Taxonomy (NCBI): domain Eukaryota; kingdom Viridiplantae; phylum Streptophyta; class Magnoliopsida; order Fabales; family Fabaceae; genus Crotalaria; species Crotalaria pallida. Next base: position 53,393,695 of record CM075651.1, read on the forward strand.
ATTGGGGAATATTAAAATACCGTTAAAGCATTCGTTTCAATCTCGACGATCACTCACGTCTACATCTCCACGGTCATCCACCCAACCTAGTCGGAAGCAAACAGGAGTACATGACCTTTACCACGCGGGCACGACAGCTGTCTCAACACATAATGATCCCAGACCAGGAGGATCTCGTCCTCAAATCATTTCAATAATAACAAGGCTCACTGTCCACGCAGTGGCAAACACAATGCCCCGTTCCAGTCCCTCTCATTGTTCTCGATTTGCAATCTAGGGGGCGACGGTATGTTTCTAGTGGGCCCGCAGAACTTACCACGGCATTAGACCCAGTCCCCACCACGTTAGTGCGCCACATGTGGAGTTCGTTCTGCCCAGAAACATACTCTAGACTTCTTGACGTTTCACCGTCATCGTCCTCCCCTAATGCAATCTCGTCCTAAGTATCCGCAGATACTTATCGTTTCTTCCTCTCCACTACTTCGCACTCTCATACCTCACCGCGCATGTCTTTTAAGTCTTTTATCTTTTTAGTTATCCTAAGGTCGGCCCGTCCTTCGTGCAAACCTTCAACGAGTCCCGACCACTAACTTTGCACAATCTTTCTCACATAGGACAGAGCTGAGATCACATCACAATCTCATATCTCCTTTCTCGAACTTTTCCAACATTCTTCACTTCTCACAATCATCTCATTTCTCAAACCAATCTTTTCAAAAACTATCTCAAAACACTCTTTTATAACTTCCACAAAAGATTGTTTCATAGACTTTTTCATAAAATTCTCTCTCACAAACTTTCTCAAAAGCGTCACTACAAAAGACTTTCTTGAAAATATCCTTTCAAAACTTTATCAAAGAATTACTTTCCAGAAACTTCTTTCCAAAATATAGGTTTTCACAAAACTTTTCAAAAAGATTATTTTATCAAAACTTCTTCAAAAGATTCTTTCGGAAAGCTCCTTTGGAAATGTCGTTTCACAACTCCTTTCAAAAATTTCTTCCCACAAATCTTTTTCAACAATCTCTTTCAAAGTCTTTTCAAAAATCTTCCTTTGCAAAATCTTTTCAAAACTTCTCTTTTCGAAAATCATTTCACAAAGCTCCTCTCAAAAACCTTTTCAAAACCTTTTTCCAAAATTTCCAATTATGCTGGGCGCTAATGGAGGAGCAAGCTCAACTCAACACTAGTCCCAGACTAAAACCAAAACAGAAGGTGTAACACCCCATCAATTCCTCATATTAAACTAAAACACTAAAGCAATTATTTTCTTAGAAAGCACTTTGAAAAGAAGTATTTTCTTAAATGATTTTTCTTAAACTCACGTTTTCAGATAGTAAATACTTTTGAAGAAATGGTTTGCTAAAATAATGACCAAAGTGTAGAAATTTAATTTTTGGAAAAGTTTAAATGTTTGTGATCCATTGTGTGTGTACGGTTTTAGTGTGCATGTTAGGATTAGCACAATAATTAATTAAAGAAACATGAATGTGCATACTTATATATGAGTAACATATGATGCATGAATATATGTATATGAATATGTGCCATACGTGTGTGAGTATGCAAATATGTATGCATGAATCATGCCATATGATCAACATGGAAATCAATTGTACATGAGTATGTGTTTATGTGTGTTAAGTATATGCACTACCCATGATGCCATGATAGATATAAAAATAAAATGTGTATGTGAATGTGGGTGCATGTGTGATTCGGCCATGACAAATAGAGGAACCAAGGAGAGTACATTCCCTTAGGCCTTAAGAAAAGGAAATTTGAATGGAAAAGGAGGAGAGAAGTAGGCGAGTGACTCATGGAACCTAGGAGAGGTGAGTCATGCACCTAGTAACACTTTCCCTTCCTCCATGACTCCCACGGCTTGGCCCAAGCCATGCAACAATATGGGCTGGACCGATTTGCCCTTCTTTCACACTTTGAACCAAGGTCGAAATAGGAAAATCCCATCCCTTGCCTTGCCCTCCAAAACCGTATTTGTGTGTTGCTCTTGGCTCCTATTTCATTTCTTTCATTCATTCTCCTTCCAACACAAACACCAACAAACCCAAACACACAAAGTCCCAAGAGTACTATCAAACTCTTGAGACATAGAAGAGAAAGAGAGGACCCGTGAGGAGAGTGAAGATTCCAAAGCTCCATAACCCAAACTTCTTCCATTTTTATTCTCGACCACCCCCTCCATCAAAGATCAAGGAGAAAACTACCCCAACCCTAGAAGAGAGTAAGGCCGAGACAAACCCAAGAAGAGGAGAAGAGGAGATTTGAAGATTTAGTTAGGGATTAAGGTAGATGGAGTTTTAGTTAAATAATTTTGAGTTGTAAAAGACTTTATTGTGGACTTTGATTTAATTTTTGTGATGCATGTATTTATTTTGAATGATCTTGAGGATTAAAGGTCTTGCATGTTATTTTTATGCTTGGATTTTGAATGTTGTAGTTAAAAAGTTTTGATTTCCCACTTGTAAATCTTCTTTGCCACGGTTTTGATTTCAAGTTTTGTTTGAGTTCATGTTTTTGCTTAATTCTCTCATGCATGATGATTTTGTGGCTTGATCATCCTTGTCTTCCTTTGCATGTTCTTCTTATGTTTGATCATGGATTTTTATGAATGAATGAGTGAATTAAATCCCTAAATCAAAGACTAAATGGTTCGGCCATGAGTAGAAGGAGTAGGCCCTTGTGTTTCTAATGTAATCTAAGTGCCTTCATGCTATTTCTATGACTAGAGGAGTTGATTTCTAAAATTAACTCTTCACGGTTTGCTTGAGAATTTGGATTTGAGTGCATGTTTTTATCTTGATCTTCTTTTGCATGATTTAATCTATGTTTGATATTCTTAGAAAACATGAAACTTGAATTTCGTGTGTTTCATTTGAGAATTAAGCCTTGATTCATTGTATGCATGCCACGATCTTTAAGGAGAAACTAAGCCTAACAAGCTTTAAAATATATTTGGAATAAAGTGAGTTTAAATCGAGATGTGTGTGTGTGTGTTGATGATTCGGTTGATGTTTGGAAAAGTAAAATGATGTTCTTAAGTCTTGCATAACATGATCCATGAGTTTAGACATTTGCATGACATCATTCGGTCAAGCTTAGGAAACTAGGAGATCATGCTAGATCACTATTTCTTACATGCATGTTAAGAATTATCTCACCTAGAAATTATAGGTACATGCATGTGTTTTCTTAAAGGATAAAGACCATGACATGATTCTTGATTTTATTGTGTCAATGAATTAAATGTGTGCTTGTCAAAACTAGGTGAAGCTCACGGTTTTCATAAAAGGAAATTAGAAAATGAGTCTTCGAAAATGGTCTTTACTTGTTTCATGCTCTTTGTACATGTATGATGAATATCAGACCTTACTTTCTCACGATGGTATTCGGTTTATGCATGATAACCCAACTAGAATTCCTTTCCAACGAAATGATTTAAAAAGAATAAACATATTTTAAGGAATTATACTAAAATAAATTGCTTGGACTTGTAGGGTGAATATGTGTTCCCTATTCGGTCCTATACTTAGAAATGAAAAAAATAAGTAAATTGAATTAACTATGGAATGAAAATATATATAGGTGTGTGTGTGTGTGTGTGCTTATGTGTTTCGGTTAGGATAAAAAGAAAGTGGAATCTAAATGCTTAAAATAAAACCAATTGATTCATGTAATTTAAATTGTGATGTTTGATTTATTTTCCTTTGTTTTATTTCGGTTAAGTAATTTAAATGGGGTTAGAGAGCCTAATTACTCAACTAAAGGGTGCATGGAAATCAATGTTGATGTAATTGGTTAAAAACCTGATTTTTGTTTGGTTATGGGTACTTGCATTCCTAAGTGTTATTTGCATTTGTATGTGGTATGATTTGCTTGAATGTTATGATGTATGCTTGGCTGTCCAAAGTTGTTTTATGACAAAAACATGGATTTTAAAGTGATGATTTTAAGATAGAAAGTTATTTAAAGTAAAGAATGTTTTTACAATGTTTTCGGAGCCCTACTAAAGAAATTTTGAAAAACTATGCTTGCTGTCCAGAATTACTTGGACTTGCCTTTTTACAATTAAAAATATTTTCATATGATTTAGAGTAAAGTTTTAAGTGGAAATTGATTTAAGAAAAAGTCGGATCGAAAATAGTTATGTTTTCGAAGTTTTTCCCAACTAAAGAAAGACAAGTATTACACTAAGAAGAGGGTTTTCTCGAATAAGTTAATAACGTCAAATGTTTTATGTAATATGAGGAATGATAAAGAAAAGAGGTTGAGGCAGTCGGCAGCACATGGGTTCGAAGAAGAGCACACATTCAACAGCTGGACCTCAGGTGAGAGAGAAGCTTTCCCTAAGACATAGTGGTAGCTAGGTGATTTATTAGGACGTTCCGCATCATCTCAAAGATCGGAACGAAGTGGTCGGAGTCAGTAGTATAAGCAGCAATTGTTTGCTTTGTGTGGCTGCTTATGCGAAGGTGACAAAGACAACAATATTATTGTGTGGTGTGATGTGTGATAGTGTGCTTTGATTGTTTAAATTATTTATGTATGATGCTTATTGTCATGATGAGTGGACGAATGTCGGACGTGTGGTGTCCTTAATAGGAGAATGACAATAAAATGAAAGAGTTGAGAGGGTATGAGGTTGGAAGTGATGGTGCAATAAGGAATGAGAATGTTAATAAAAGACTAAGTGGAAAAGAGAAATAGGAGTTGACTGGAAAAGAGAATTGAAAGTGAGAATGAGAACGAGCCAGAGCTGGGGGAGAGTAATGTGATTGTTGAGATAAGAAATGAACTGAGTTGAGCTGAGCTCCTCTGCTCTTGGTTTTAGTCTGGGAGCTAGTGTTGAGCTGGGCTTGCTCCTCCACTAGCGCTCAGCACAAAAGTGTTTGAAAAAGAGTTTTGAAAAAGAAATTTTGATTTGTGAAAACAACTTTTGAAAAAGGTTTGTGAACTAAAGTTTTTTGAAAAGGGTTTTTGAAATGGAAATTTTTGGGAAAAGGGTTTTGGAAAAGGAATTTCGAAGAAACTGGTGATACAATATTTTTCAAAGGAGTTTTATGAAATGACCTTTTTGAAAGAAGTTTTACGAGAGGATATTGAGAAACAATAATTTGAGAAAAGCTTTGGGAAATACCATTTTTGGTGAAAGTTAGTGAAAATGAAAAGTTTTATGATGATTTTGGAAATGGTATTTGAAATGTGTTGAGAAGGTTGTGAAATTGAAATCTTGGAAAGGATGGTAAAAAGAAAATTTGGGAGGAAACTATGAGAGTGTGATTAAGTTTGAGAAATGAGATGTGATTCGATTGAGGAACTCCCAGCTCTGAGCTATATGGGTGTATTTGAAAGTGCAAAGATAGTGGTCGGGACTCACTGAAGGGATGCACGAAGGGTGAGCCGACCAATAGGATAATTAACTAAAAGATTCTAAAAGACATTAATAGCGAATACGGTGAGGTTTGAGAGTGCGAAGTAGTGGAGAGGAAGGTACCCCGGATATCAGGGATATTCGGGTTGATGAATGCATTAGGGTAGGCTCGGGCGGTAAAACGTCACGTTGCCTTGAGTACTATTCTGGGCAGAACGAACTCCACATGTGGTGCACTAACGTGGTGGGGATTGGGTCTAATACCGTGGTAAGTTCTGCACCCGGGACCAGAATAGTGCTGTCACCCCTATGGCAGTTCAGGAACAGTGAGAGGGACTGGAGTGGGGCAATTGTTTGCCACTGCGAGGCAGTGTGCCATGCTATTATGAATTGAGGCTGAGCCTCCTGGTCTGGGACCACTTGTGTTGACAGCTGTCGTACCCGCACGGTAAAGGTCCTGTACTCCTGTTTGCTTCCGACTAGGTGGTTAGTGGCCGAGGAGATGTAGGCTTGTAACGCGAGTGCTAACTACGAAAGAAACGCGTACCTCGATGATCCTTTAACTCCCCTGGTCATCGAGGGTTACAATTCAATAAAACATCTTAAGAAAAGAGTTATTTGAGGGAGAGTGGAAAAGTGGGGGAATGAGAAAAAGACTTGAGAATGGAAATGTGGAGAAGAGGGTGAGTTCTATGAAAGAGAGTGGAAATAAGGCTGGAAGAATATGAAGGAAATAATAATAATACGATGAAATTAATATCGATTGTGAATAATGATGGTAGCATGTTGCTTGGGATTGTGTGTGTATGTATGTATGTATTGTTTGAGTGTCCTATTATCTTGCCTACCGTAATTCCACACCGTCGACGCTACGCGTCCAGAACGCTTACTCTCTCCTGTTCGTTGGCACATCGGTGTCACTGGTATTCCAACGGGCAGACGGATCTACACATGGAAGTCGGTCTTCGATCTCAGGAGGGTCACGGATGGAGAGCCATACCTCGTTGATGGATTTGGATGGGACACACGCAAGTAGTGGTCGAAGACCCGGAGTATGAGCGGAGTGGAGCCACCGCGAGTTCGTTTTTGGGGAGTATGTCCTATGTGGAGTATAGTTCACGTTTATCATCACCGAGGCAGAGAACAGAGAATCCGGTGCGATTATTCGGAGTGGAGCTTAAGCCCAAAACCGAAAGAAGAGTCAAGGAAGGCAGTTGCAACGTCATCCGGCCTGAAGGTGTTGATGAAAGGAAGGAAGATAGGACCAATTTACTTTGATAAGAGAGAGAAGCAGTAGGAGCCTTAGAATAGGTGGTTATTTGTCTTTCATATTCAGGATTACCTAAGTTGTAAGCTATTACTGCATTGTGACTATTCTGAAGCACGCCCGGCCTTGAAGAAAGGAAGGAATCCTTTTTTTGAAATGTGTTAAATTTTCTTTGAGAAAATGAATGGAGTTTTTTTTAAGTGGAACTGAACGGTTTTCTAAATAAAATGTTTTCAGAAATTGAAGTAGTCGAATTTGGTTCCAAGTAACAACTCGGTTTTCGAAATATAATGTGGAAGGATATTGAAAATTTTCAAGGAACGTTTTCAAACCCTTCAACAATGTTTTAAAAAAAAAAATGGCCTCATTTTTGCAACGTTAATAAATAAGAGTCGGATGTTTTGGGTTTTCGAAAATCGGGCTGTTACAGAATGGTATCAGAGCTTATGGTAATCCTTAGTAGCCTTAAGCATGGGCTTCATGCTTTGTTTGTGTAACTATGTGTGCTTGATAGTGTTTGAGTAGGAATAGGAAGATAAGCTTTTGTCTCCCAGGACATGAAACTGGTTTGAAGCTAGCACCGACCGTATTAGTCTAAGGAACCTTTGACCCTATGATAATAAACCCTGAATAGACCCTGCAGTTAAGGTCCTATATCTCCGATGTTTCATTAGGGGTTGCTAGACTTAACTTTGATTCACCTTAACATACCTTTATGTAGGGATAATTAGCACCTTTGAAGATGTAGGTTGTTATTCCTTAATTCCAATGGTTGTTGAATTGCTTCAACAAGACATTCTTGTTACTATGATTCGAACCCTTTTCTTCAGGAACCCCTATCATGTTATGGCCATACCCATTTCCATTCAAAACTCTTTTAATCCAAATTGCGGAGTTGGAAGTGCCCTACCTACCCAAATAAATTAGGTTTGGGTGACTGTAGGAAGGAGAAGTAGTTTAAGTCGAGTAAAGACCATTGACCCCTATGAGTTTAGTTATAAGTTGAACCCAAGTTGGGGAGTCACAAGGAAGAAAGGTGATAGTGTTTGAGGAGATAAATGAACTTAGAGTACACCAGAACCCTTTTTAGTCAGAAAGCGATAAACGAAACCCTAAAATTAGGAAGAGAATTGAAGAAGGGAGTAAGTATTGTGAGGTATTAGGAACCCGGATTGTAGAGATTGGCGAATCATTAAGGATTTTTAGGAAGACTCCTTGTTCTTGGAGATGTGTGTATGTTTGTCTGCCTAATTTTTCCCCAGTCCGTGTCTCTAGTCGGACTTCTGTGACGACGACCCAATGAAAGGATGACATCCTCTTCGGTTAGTCCTTTGGACTTAACCCGACTCGACCCGCAAGCGACGACACAAGTAGAATCTCTCCACCTGGAAGCAGTTAAAGAAGAACATCAGAGTGGCATGAGGATGATGTTGCCCTGCTACCCAACCTATAGTGTATTTCTCGGGGACGAGAAATTCTTAAGTTGGGGAGAATGTAACACCCCATCAATTCCTCATATTAAACTAAAACACTAAAGAAATTATTTTCTTAGAAAGCACTTTGAAAAGAAGTATTTTCTTAAATGATTTTTCTTAAACTCACGTTTTCGGATAGTAAATACTTTTGAAGAAATGGTTTGCTAAAATAATGACCAAAGTGTAGAAATTTAATTTTTGGAAAAGTTTAAATGTTTGTGATCCATTGTGTGTGTGTACGGTTTTAGTGTGCATGTTAGGATTAGCACAATAATTAATTAAAGAAACATGAATGTGCATACTTATATATGAGTAACATATGATGCATGAATATATGTATATGAATATGTGCCATACGTGTGTGAGTATGCAAATATGTATGCATTAATCATGCCATATGATCAACATGGAAATCAATTGTACATGAGTATGTGTTTATGTGTGTTAAGTATAGGCACTACCCATGATGCCATGATAGATATAAAAATAAAATGTGTATGTGAATGTGGGTGCATGTGTGATTCGGCCATGACAAATAGAGGAACCAAGGAGAGTACATTCCCTTAGGCCTTAAGAAAAGGAAATTTCAATGGAAAAGGAGGAGAGAAGTAGGCGAGTGACTCATGGAACCTAGGAGAGGTGAGTCATGCACCTAGTAACACTTTCCCTTCCTCCATGACTCCCACGGCTTGGCCCAAGCCATGCAACAATATGGGCTGGACCGATTTGCCCTTCTTTCACACTTTGAACCAAGGTCGAAATAGGAAAATCCCATCCCTTGCCTTGCCCTCCAAAACCGTATGTGTGTGTTGCTCTTGGCTCCTATTTCATTTCTTTCATTCATTCTCCTTCCAACACAAACACCAACAAACCCAAACACACAAAGTCCCAAGAGTACTATCAAACTCTTGAGACATAGAAGAGAAAGAGAGGACCCGTGAGGAGAGTGAAGATTCCAAAGCTCCATAACCCAAACTTCTTCCATTTTTCTTCTCGACCACCCCCTCCATCAAAGATCAAGGAGAAAACTACCCCAACCCTAGAAGAGAGTAAGGCCGAGACAAACCCAAGAAGAGGAGAAGAGGAGATTTGAAGATTTAGTTAGGGATTAAGGTAGATGGAGTTTTAGTTAAATAATTTTGAGTTGTAAAAGACTTTATTGTGGACTTTGATTTAATTTTTGTGATGCATGTATTTATTTTGAATGATCTTGAGGATTAAAGGTCTTGCATGTTATTTTTATGCTTGGATTTTGAATGTTGTAGTTAAAAAGTTTTGGTTTCCCACTTGTAAATCTTCTTTGCCACGGTTTTGATTTCAAGTTGTGATTGAGTTCATGTTTTTGCTTAATTCTCTCATGCATGATGATTTTGTGGCTTGATCATCCTTGTCTTCCTTTGCATGTTCTTCTTATGTTTGATCATGGATTTTTATGAATGAATGAGTGAATTAAATCCCTAAATCAAAGACTAAATGGTTCGGCCATGAGTAGAAGGAGTAGGCCCTTGTGTTTCTAATGTAATCTAAGTGCCTTCATGCTATTTCTATGACTAGAGGAGTTGATTTCTAAAATTAACTCTTCACGGTTTGCTTGAGAATTTGGATTTGAGTGCATGTTTTTATCTTGATCTTCTTTTGCATGATTTAATCTATGTTTGATATTCTTAGAAAACATGAAACTTGAATTTCGTGTGTTTCATTTGAGAATTAAGCCTTGATTCATTGTATGCATGCCACGATCTTTAAGGAGAAACTAAGCCTAACAAGCTTTAAAATATATTTGGAATAAAGTGAGTTTAAATCGAGATGTGTGTGTGTGTGTGTTGATGATTCGGTTGATGTTTGGAAAAGTAAAATGATGTTCTTAAGTCTTGCATAACATGATCCATGAGTTTAGACATTTGCATGACATCATTCGGTCAAGCTTAGGAAACTAGGAGATCATGCTAGATCACTATTTCTTACATGCATGTTAAGAATTATCTCACCTAGAAATTATAGGTACATGCATGTGTTTTCTTAAAGGATAAAGACCATGACATGATTCTTGATTTTATTGTGTCAATGAATTAAATGTGTGCTTGTCAAAACTAGGTGAAGCTCACGGTTTTCATAAAAGGAAATTAGAAAATGAGTCTTTGAAAATGGTCTTTACTTGTTTCATGCTCTTTGTACATGTATGATGAATATCAGACCTTACTTTCTCACGATGGTATTCGGTTTATGCATGATAACCCAACTAGAATTCCTTTCCAACGAAATGATTTAAAAAGAATAAACATATTTTAAGGAATTATACTAAAATAAATTGCTTGGACTTGTAGGGTGAATATGTGTTCCCTATTCGGTCCTATACTTAGAAATGAAGAAAATAAGTAAATTGAATTAACTATGGAATGAAAATATATATAGGTGTGTGTGTGTGTGTGCTTATGTGTTTCGGTTAGGATAAAAAGAAAGTGGAATCTAAATGCTTAAAATAAAACCAATTGATTCATGTAATTTAAATTGTGATGTTTGATTTATTTTCCTTTGTTTTATTTCGGTTAAGTAATTTAAATGGGGTTAGAGAGCCTAATTACTCAACTAAAGGGTGCATGGAAATCAATGTTGATGTAATTGGTTAAAAACCTGATTTTTGTTTGGTTATGGGTACTTGCATTCCTAAGTGTTATTTGCATTTGTATGTGGTATGATTTGCTTGAATGTTATGATGTATGCTTGGCTGTCCAAAGTTGTTTTATGACAAAAACATGGATTTTAAAGTGATGATTTTAAGATAGAAAGTTATTTAAAGTAAAGAATGTTTTTACAATGTTTTCGGAGCCCTACTAAAGAAATTTTGAAAAACTATGCTTGCTGTCCAGAATTACTTGGACTTGCCTTTTTACAATTAAAAATATTTTCATATGATTTAGAGTAAAGTTTTAAGTGGAAATTGATTTAAGAAAAAGTCGGATCGAAAATAGTTATGTTTTCGAAGTTTTTCCCAACTAAAGAAAGACAAGTATTACACTAAGAAGAGGGTTTTCTCGAATAAGTTAATAACGTCAAATGTTTTATGTAATATGAGGAATGATAAAGAAAAGAGGTTGAGGCAGTCGGCAGCACATGGGTTCGAAGAAGAGCACACATTCAACAGCTGGACCTCAGGTGAGAGAGAAGCTTTCCCTAAGACATAGTGGTAGCTAGGTGATTTATTAGGACGTTCCGCATCATCTCAAAGATCGGAACGAAGTGGTCGGAGTCAGTAGTATAAGCAGCAATTGTTTGCTTTGTGTGGCTGCTTATGCGAAGGTGACAAAGACCACAATATTATTGTGTGGTGTGATGTGTGATAGTGTGCTTTGATTGTTTAAATTATTTATGTATGATGCTTATTGTCATGATGAGTGGACGAATGTCGGACGTGTGGTGTCCTTAATAGGAGAATGACAATAAAATGAAAGAGTTGAGAGGGTTTGAGGATGGAAGTGATGGTGCAATAAGGAATGAGAATGTTAATAAAAGACTAAGTGGAAAAGAGAAATAGGAGTTGACTGGAAAAGAGAATTGAAAGTGAGAATGAGAACGAGCCAGAGCTGGGGGAGAGTAATGTGATTGTTGAGATAAGAAATGAACTGAGTTGAGCTGAGCTCCTCTGCTCTTGGTTTTAGTCTGGGAGCTAGTGTTGAGCTGGGCTTGCTCCTCCACTAGCGCTCAGCGCAAAAGTGTTTGAAAAAGAGTTTTGAAAAAGAAATTTTGATTTGTGAAAACAACTTTTGAAAAAGGTTTGTGAACTAAAGTTTTTTGAAAAGGGTTTTTGAAATGGAAATTTTTGGGAAAAGGGTTTTGGAAAAGGAATTTTGAAGAAACTGGTGATACAATATTTTTCAAAGGAGTTTTATGAAATGACCTTTTTGAAAGAAGTTTTATGAGAGGATATTGAGAAACAATAATTTGAGAAAAGTTTTGGGAAATACCATTTTTGGTGAAAGTTAGTGAAAATGAAAAGTTTTATGATGATTTTGGAAATGGTATTTGAAATGTGTTGAGAAGGGTGTGAAATTGAAATCTTGGAAAGGATGGTAAAAAGAAAATTTGGGAGGAAACTATGAGAGTGTGATTAAGTTTGAGAAATGAGATGTGATTCGATTGAGGAACTCCCAGCTCTGAGCTATATGGGTGTATTTGAAAGTGCAAAGATAGTGGTCGGGACTCACTGAAGGGATGCACGAAGGGTGAGCCGACCAATAGGATAATTAACTAAAAGATTCTAAAAGACATTAATAGCGAATACGGTGAGGTTTGAGAGTGCGAAGTAGTGGAGAGGAAGGTACCCCGGATATCAGGGATATTCGGGTTGATGAATGCATTAGGGTAGGCTCGGGCGGTAAAACGTCACGTTGCCTTGAGTACTATTCTGGGCAGAACGAACTCCACATGTGGTGCACTAACGTGGTGGGGACTGGGTCTAATACCGTGGTAAGTTCTGCACCCAGGACCAGAATAGTGCTGTCACCCCTATGGCAGTTCAGGAACAGTGAGAGGGACTGGAGTGGGGCAATTGTTTGCCACTGCGAGGCAGTGTGCCATGCTATTATGAATTGAGGCTGAGCCTCCTGGTCTGGGACCACTTGTGTTGACAGCTGTCGTACCCGCACGGTAAAGGTCCTGTACTCCTGTTTGCTTCCGACTAGGTGGTTGGTGGCCGAGGAGATGTAGGCTTGTAACGCGAGTGCTAACTACGAAAGAAACGCGTACCTCGATAATCCTTTAACTCCCCTGGTCATCGAGGGTTACAATTCAATAAAACATCTTAAGAAAAGAGTTATTTGAGGGAGAGTGGAAAAGTGGGGGAAATGAGAAAAAGACTTGAGAATGGAAATGTGGAGAAGAGGGTGAGTTCTATGAAAGAGAGTGGAAATAAGGTTGGAAGAATATGAAGGAAATAATAATAATACGATGAAATTAATATCGATTGTGAATAATGATGGTAGCATGTTGCTTGGGATTGTGTGTGTATGTATGTATTGTTTGTGTGTCCTATTATCTTGCCTACCGTAATTCCACACCGTCGACGCTACGCGTCCGGAACGCTTACTCTCTCCTGTTCGTTGGCGCATCGGTGTCACTGGTATTCCAACGGGCAGACGGATCTACACATGGAAGTCGGTCTCTGATCTCAGGAGGGTCACGGATGGAGAGCCATACCTCGTGGATGGATTTGGACGGGACACACGCAAGTAGTGGTCGAAGACCCGGAGTATAAGCGGAGTGGAGCCACCGCGAGTTTGTGTTTGGGGAGTATGTCCTATGTGGAGTATAGTTCACGTTTATCTTCACCGAGGCAGAGAACAAAGAATCCGGTGCGATTATTCGGAGTGGAGCTTAAGCCCAAAACCGAAAGAAGAGTCAAGGAAGGCAGTTGCAACGTCATCCGGCCTGAAGGTGTTGATGAAAGGAAGGAAGATAGGACCAATTTACTTTGATAAGAGAGAGAAGCAGTAGGAGCCTTAGAATAGGTGGTTATTTGTCTTTCATATTCAGGATTACCTAAGTTGTAAGCTATTACTGCACTGTGACTATTCTGAAGCACGCCCGGCCTTGAAGAAAGGGAGGAATCCTTTTTTTGAAATGTGTTAAATTTTCTTTGAGAAAATGAATGGAGTTTTTTTTTAAGTGGAACTGAACGGTTTTCTAAATAAAATGTTTTCAGAAATTGAAGTAGTCGAATTTGATTCCAAGTAACAACTCGGTTTTCGAAATATAATGTGGAAGGATATTGAAAATTTTCAAGGAAGGTTTTCAAACCCTTCGACAATGTTTTAAAAAAAAATGGCCTCATTTTATCAACGTTAATAAATAAGAGTCGGATGTTTTGGGTTTTCGAAAATCGGGCTGTTACAGAAGGAGCCCAGCTTCGCTCAATTCACATCTCATCTTGTTCCAACAACAACAATACTCTCCCAGCTCTGGCTCGTTTTCATCATTATCCTCAATTTCATTCACCAATTCTCAACTCTTTCTTTCCTTTCCAGTACATACCTTATTCTCACTCATTATTCCTTTCTCTTTGTATCTTATCATTATTATTTCCTCACACTTCTAACTTTACTTTCACTTTCATTAATTTCATTTCCTTATTCAGGACGTAACAGACGTCCATCAGTACATTACACATATCAATCAACAGCAGTAAATAACATAAGGCATAATTAAATAAATATATAAAAGCTTGCTATCATTCACACAAACATCACACAACAAGGTGGTCTTCGTCATCTTCGTATAAGTGGCCACACAATCAAACAATTGCCACTTATACTACTGACTCTAACCACTTAGTTCCGATCTTTGAGATGATACGGAACGTCCTACTAAATCACCTAACTACCACGATGTCTTAGGAAAGCTTCTCTCTCACCTGAGGTCCAGAAATTTGATGCGTACGGTCGCCTCGGATCTCTTGTGCTGCCAGCTGCCCCAATCCCTTATCTTTAAGATTTCCTCATACTAAATAAAATACACTTACGTTATTATCTTGTTCTAAGAAAACTTTTTCTTATTTCGTGACACTTTCCGTTCTTAATCAAAAGACTTAAAACAATATTGTTTTATCAAAACAATTCTCATATTTACTAGCACTTTAATTGTTTTAAAACCATTTGAAAACATTACATAAAAGGGTTTACGTCATTTGGTTTGGTTGTTGGTCCGTCTTGGACAGCACCAAAAACATGTTTAAAAACACCGAAAAATGCCCCGTTTTCTATCCGGGTTTTTCTTAGATTAATTATTACTTGAAAGCTTTGCTTTAAACCACATGAAAACTTTTTTGAAGTTAAGAAACAATTTAAAACAATTCGGGGCAGCGAAGGGTTACTTCAAAAAAATAATTATTTTAATAAAAATCCGAATTCAATTACTCACAAACCAATCGTTCAAACATTCATTTTCAAACAAATACTCACAAACAAACATTTCGAATCAATCAAAACAAGTTAATATGCCATGGTGCTATTTCATTTCTAAATAATTTCCTTAACTTAAAATTAACACTTTATTAATTAATTATAAACATATAACAAATTTAGTCAATCATCATGCGACTCACAAATAGTTTTAGTTTCACAAAACAAAGCACTTGGTCATACATGCATTCACATATCTAATTGCATCAAGATTTAAACAAATCATATTTATATTTACTTATTTATTTCTCTTTATCCTTAATTAAAAACAGGATAAGAATCAAACGTCTATAACACAATTTCAACTCATAAGGTTAACCAAATTTTACATGAATTAAGAGCACCTTGTGATTACATTTTGGATGGTAAAGCCAAAAACCGAAGTCATGAAAATACTTTTAAAAATAACCAAATGCACCTAATCTTTTCTTCTATCAAAACCGAATGGAATAAGAACCACAACATAATTTAGATAAATTTTCTTAGAATAAAAATACAAGACATAATCATTTCAACAAGTAACTCACATGCAAAAAGGGATCTAGCCTATTGAACCTAGTAGACCTACAGTAGGCCGAGTCATGATTATGAAAGAAACAATGTCTTTGGTGCAAAATTTCAACATGCACAACCTTAAAATACCAATTCAAAGACATGCACTTCAATTACATGGTTTAGAGAAATACCACTCCTTTATCTTCATAAAACCATGACCTCTTGGTCACTTCAAACGCAATTTTATTTTTTTGTTTTTATTTGGCATGTGCCTTAAAAATCATGTAAAGCAAGAAGAAGACACATGCAAGAAGCTTTTCATGAAAAACAATCATAGTCTTTTGTCTTCTATGCTTGACCGAAAATCCAATCAACAAGATTGAGAGAAAGAACTCAAATCTTTAGCTTTGAAACACACATAGATTTAGATCAAAGCAAAAAAAACATTTGAAAAAGTTGTTTTCCTTTACTTTCTTTCCAAAACCGTGACATGTAAACCATGATCAAAGACTTTTTGAGTAAAAAGAATCACATGCAAGACTTAAAAATCAAAGCTATTGAAAATCTTGGCAAGAATCAAATCTTTTTCAAGATCAAAACAAAGATCAAAGCCTTTTTGAAAAGGAAATCAAAGATCAAAGATTAGAAAATTTCAAAGTTACAATCAAAGCATTCAAACCACTTAGATCATCTTTAACAAATATCAAATTAACATGCATGAACTCAAGGCGAAAATAAAAATGATCACGCCCTAATTTTATAGACATGGCCGAATGGTAGAGTCCTTGGTTTAAGGTTCTACAAATTTGTGTGACTCTTGAAACTCAAGATCAAAGCTAAACAATTACTTATAGACATAGATCTATAAGAAAAATGGACATGCAACAACATAGAAACTTTACAAGGCTTGGGAAAATTAAGAACTACTTCTTCACTCTATGATCTTCAAGTAAATCAAAGAAAAAGAGAAGATCTTCAACCTTCTTCACTTAATCTTTCAAGAAATCCTAAGGCTTTGGGCTTGATCCTCTTCTTCCCTTCCTCTTGCTCACGGTTTTACTCTCTTTCTCTATATCTCTCTAAGAGTTGGATGTTACTCTTAGAATAAGTGTTTAGTTTTGAAATGAAATGTGAAGGGAAGGAATGGGAGTGAACTACGATCATGGGCCTAAATAGACAACCAAGCATTTCCCTTCTTGCCCTTAAGACAATTCGGCCAAAGGGTGCTACTAAGAGGGTAAAATTGGCTTTAGGAAAGCTTGCATGGCTCAAGCCAAGCCATGAGACAAATGGAGTAAGATTAGGCTTAATCCTTCTCCCTATTGGTTGGTCAAATCCTTAACTATACTTTACACCAATTAAACCTAGGTGCTATGGGTCTACTAACTTAGGGTGCAAGAAAGTCAAAACTCCACCTTATGCACATACACACGGCACTCCCATATGCACCCACACACACACATACATGCACATATCCTTAGGTTTTCTCACTAATTAAATTCCCACACAATCCTAAACATATATACAAAACCATATATATATATACTCACAAAATGACCCATTAGTTTCTAGTTAGGGTTCCTACTCATTTGGTTTGATCATGGTTAGGACTTAGCCTATTTGGTTCTTTGTCTAATACTTAGAAAAGTTCTAGCCTTCCTTCATGCATGATTACACGTAGCACACACATACACTCTTCCACGTATCACACTCACATATCAACACTTATGCATGCATCATTTTATTTTACTAATTTAATTCTAAACATAATCATGTGTATTCATGTATATATATATAGCACATACGCACATACACGTATCATACATATACACATATAGAAAATAGGTCTTTTCGCATAAAATAATTCATACATAAAAGTCACAATTTTCTTTTAAAGTATGAAAATATCAAGTACATAAACCCCTTTCTTTTAAAAATCAATCGTTATTTTAAAACATAAATTAGAAAAATCATTTAAGATAATACCTTTTCAAAACACTTCTTTCACAAATAATTATCTTTAGTATTTTAAATTAATACGAGGAATTTGCGGGGTGTTACAGCGGTCCTATTTGGTTGCAATGCAAAATAAAAAATAAATAGTAAAGTTTAGCACATTTTTGTATGATTAATTTGGTATTAAAGTGCAGATACATATTTCATTTAATATTGAATATTGGATATGCATGTAATGTAAATTAAATACAACTAAAAATTAATAAAATAAGAAATTTGTACCAATGTAATAAATATTTCCCATTGTGGAAAGATTTACACCCAATTTGATGCGCTCTCCTCCTTTTAAATCATGTTCCCTGCAGAATTTACGACAGCCATCGGAAAGATAGACTTCATTTGGGCTTCTTTGAGAGTGCAACATCTTGCATTTGTATGATGTCCCTTGCTCATCAATAAGATTATAGTATGATCTTTTGTTTTGAAATGCTGCTGCCACAAATTGATATGGCAATGCCTACAATATTAATGTAAAATAGATAAGTATTCCAATTATAATACAGGATTTATGTAATCTGCATAAATTTGTAATGATCTTTAATTTTGTATACCAAAATTCATTTTTCGCATTGATAGCGGGTCAGAGTTTTCTCAGCTTCAAAGTCAAAATTTGATGGCACATTTGGTTGCACATTCGGTGTAATTGGTTGTTGGACAGTCGTGGAGTATTTGCTGGAATGTTGGTTTGCACAGTTCGATTTGCTGAAATATAAACAAATGTTAGAATAAGTTAAAAGTGCATGTTATTTAGGATATGCTAATGGATGTATTTCATACCAAGGAAACAATATGCACATTTGCAGTCAGTCAAAATTGTTTCCCTTATCGGTAGAGGGTATCTCATTTCAATGTCATGTGGCTTGGTTATCAGCATTTGGAAAGTGTCTTTGTCAGATTGCAAGAAGTTGAAGAGGATATGTCCTGTTAAATCATAAAAATCCATCATTGTCTCCAACCCTTGTGTTATTGTCAGTATTTGATTATCAGGTTTTCCTTGAAGTCTTAATTGGTGGGTGTTTCCAACTGGATCTCTGACTGTGATAGTTTTGCAATTTGTGAAGCCAATGAACTCGGAGATACTTCTGGAAAGAATTTTTCGACCCTGTGCAATAAAGAATGTTTATACATTTAGGACTACAAAAAATGATAATGCTGTATGAATTACTAATATCAATTGGCAGTGGTATACCTCTGTTCTGTTGTAGTAGAAACAAAATCCTGCCATTAAAATCCTGTCTGTCAAAAAAAGAAATAATGAATCATTGTATTGTAATCAAAGATCACTACATTTTTATTCATGATATTGAAATAAGTTGCATATTACATAAATTTAACTCCAGTATTTTTTGTTAAATAATAAAGTGATGCTTAAAGTGCAGAGAAAAATGAAATGCAGTTACTCAAGTAAAGAGAACCTACATATGTAAGAGCATGGTAACAGGTAAAAAATATTTATAATATTGATTATATTAAACAGATGCAAGAAAGCAATGTAAAGGTTGGACATATTTTCTTCATATAACGATTTATTTCTATATAATATTCTTAGGAATACATGTTTTGTAACCAAAATGTATGATTAAGAAAATGTTTTTTTATTTTTTGTAGAAGCAAATATGGAAGTATGGGTAATGATAAAGCCATTATCAATATTGAGTCTGGAAGTACTGATTATATTGACTCTGGAAACCAAGAAAAAAAAATTTGAGTATGGAAAAAGAGAAGTGGCAAATAACTGGAAGTATGAACAATAATAGTTTCTACTAAATAATGGACAAGTGCAATGGTAGAGGAGGTTTACCTTCTCAGTGATAGAGGAGCACTGCACTTCATGCTTGTGGTTTCTTCAATGAATGAGTAATGAATTGTGAAGAATGATGTAGTTTTAAAAAAGGAGAAGATGGAGCAGTTGAGAAGTGATGGAAACTTACTTTCTCACAGGTATTCAGAAAGTCATGTCTTTTCACATTGGGTTTGATATTACATATGGTATATTACTCATATTAAAAGTTGCGTTGATATATATAAATAGTGACTAATTCATCTTATATAATTAAATTATGCTTCTTTTCTTAAATAATACAATGATAATTATATTATTGTCAATGTATATCAATACGGATAAATTCCAGTACATTTGTGATGAAGCCCTTATTTTTATTATATTCTATACTGACTGTATTCACAAACCATTTTTCATAAAATTAATAAGGTATGGCTTTGGTAACGTATGGCTTTATTCTTACACAAATAATAAGGTTTTATTTCTTGTGAAATAATAATACCTTTAACAATTTTTGTATTTTTTTAATAAAATTAATAAGCAAAATACAATTTTTATTTGTATTTGGTTATATTGTCTTAATTGTTGAATGCAAAGCTAAATATATTTAGAAACTCTACGTTGTAGTTATTTTTTATTTAGCGAGATTAGTTTTATATTTACACTAATATTTTCATTTGAGCATCTATTCATTGCGCAATTTCCCTTTCCAAATAAATGGAACAACACCATTTAGCTAAATTAGTGTAGAATATTTTGTTCACACTGATAAATAGTACATTCCAAATGGTAATATTGTTTAATTACCATATAAATACATCAAAAAGAACTAGATTCCACTGCCTTTAAGTTGTCCACTCCCTTTAAGTTGTCTACTAGGTACCTGCACTTATCATACACATATAAAATAAGCCTCGCATATTAGTTATTCAATGTTTCAAATACGCAACAGGTATTTGTAGCAAGTTTAATAATTTCGGATGGAAAAATTCAAAACTGTGAGCATTATCCCTATATCCAAATGTCTGCTTTTTATGTGTATATGTATTTGTAAAAATAATTGTGCTTTAATACTGTGAATTCATTAGATTTGACTGATTAGTACTATAACTTATAAAATTCATTATTTAATTTCATAAATAATTTGTTCTGTGCACCTCTATTGTGTGCTTGCTTTACTTTTTCCTGGTTAGCCATTTTCTTCTGTCTTAAATATATACTTAGGCAATTTTAATGAAAGTACCTCTCCCATAATATCTTAATTAATATAATTGTAACATAATCTAAGTACTATGATACATGGTAACTTTCACTGCCCTTAACAGTTTTTATAGACATCTTCAATTAACATACACAAACAAAACCAAAGTGGCCGATAATATTGCAGTTTATTTTCCAAAACAAAATACTAAGGATCATTCTGTTCTTCTACAAAGTCTGGATTATTCCTGTTTGAAGTTTTAATTTCAATTATGAAAGCCATTGTTCTCACAGTAATTAATATTGTTGGAGAGTGCCCTAGCGGCAATCGTATTTTCTCTTTTACTTTTACTTATTTCATGTTTATGGATTATTACTATTAATAATAATGAGGCATTTCATTTATTATATTTATGCTTTAATTGTTTAATTAAAATAGATGTAATAAAGTCCTTAGGATTATAATTTCAATGTCATAAGAATATCAAGTACATGACTTGATAGTGAGATCTTATTGATTGATAATTATCCTTAAAGATTCCCTAGTCGATTATTATAGTTAATAAGGACAACTATAATACATCGAGACTAGTATGTGGCAGACTGATGACTGTATCTCACCGGTCATGGATATGGGATATCAAGTCTTCACGTAAGTACACATTGGGACAATTGTGTACTGGATTGACCCGCCATGAGAATGCTACATGGGTTATTAAGTGAGTGTCATAAGCGATTCTCATAGTGACAATGGTGTACATGGTCCTTCGACCTGAAGTCGCTACGGTTCCCAACATGAGGAATTATATGCTTTCACGCAATCAAACGTCATCTTTAACCAGGTGATCATAACGGTTGTAGTCGGGTATATGACAAATCATGTAGAGGGATGTGAGTGACGTAGATGGGATTTGTCCTTCCTTATCAATAGGAATTATATCTCTGGACCCCTTGATTGAGTGAGACGGTGAAATGTATGGTCATACTCAAGACAGTCAATATGAGATATTGACGAGACTTGTTTAGACGCGTCTACTCAGGGATCAAGAAACCATAGGTTACACTATTCATGGGTGACATGTTCCATGCCATGAGTGTAACTATGATATTTGGACAAAGGGATTAAACTTACACATGTTCATTGGTGATATCACATTTGATAAAAATACAATAGTTGTATTTTTATAAAATTAAATCTTTCTGATATGATTAAGATATGATTCATTTTATCTTTATGTATAAGATATAAATTTGATTTTATCTTCTACATATAAGATAGAATTCGAATTTATCTCCTAAAAGCCCAACCAGTTGGTCTGATAATATTATAAATATAATATTATTAGCTTTAGAAAAAAAAGATGTGTGAGACACAAAACGACAACCCTAGCCATCATATTAGAGAGTGAGTGATACACAGACTCTCTCTTCTCTGCTAGCATTGAGAAGAGAGACGTGACTCCAATTGGGAATTTGTTCGTGTGGATACCAATAGAGGCACAACACATTGATGTGCTCGTGATTGACGAAGCGTTCGTGATAAGATTCGTTGGTCTCCTCTTCCCTGCAAAAGGTAATTTTATTCTCTATCTCAAATCATGCTTTCACATGGATCCTGGATGGAAATAGGATATATTTATTTTTATTTTTTTTCCGCTGCGTTTGTCGCATCCTATTTCCTAACAAATATTGCATAACTTTTTTAATATTCCTTGATTACCTTATACATACATAGATCAAGATATTCTCCCTCACTTTAAATTGCCTTCTAAGTACCTGCAAATAAAATGTTTGTCCAAAATTAGGCCTGGATTTAATGTATTATTGATTCCTTTAATAAAAAAAAACTAATAAAATAAGATACTCTGTTATAGAAGGATTAGTGTATTACTGAAATAGTAAACGTATCCATCATCTGCTGAATTAATGCATAGCTTAAATGTATCTCTTGGTTGAAGTGGTAGAGCACGAATAAAGTCAAGAAACCCTTGCCCAAAATATGCTTCATTTCTTTGCCTTTTTTCCCGTATAAATTTGCATGTGTATACATTGCCATCTTCACAAATTATGTTGTAGTTCTTTAATTTCTATCACTTGATAATGCATCTTCCACAAATCTCGTTGGCAGTGGCTGTAAAAGTATATATTCATATAAATCAAATCAAATCATAAATCTTTACAAACAGTCGATTATTTTGTAGCATTTAAAGTAAAAAATTTAACAAATAAAGATAACAAACCAATAAACCCTTTCTGCATTGCCACTCTGTTAATGTAAAGTCCGTCGAGAAGTCAGGCCATCTTCTAACAACTACACTTTGATGCACTCACGTTAATATATATACACTTTAAATTTTAAGAAATCTGAATATTAATAGTGTTCATTATTTACCATATCGGCAGCATTCGCATCTACAAAGTGGCAAAGTTGTATGTCTATTTTCCAATGGATAATTCACCGCTACATTATCATACCTTATTATCTCAAACAGCAATTTATCTTCTTTAACAACTTCGAAGATAATTCTAACCTCAGTATTAAGTTTGTAATATTCCATTAGATTTTCCAACCCCTCGGTTATAAATAGTCTATCAAGATCAATCGGATATTTTGTTCTAGTTTGATGCATATTTTCAGCTGGGTCCTCCAAGTTACGAGTACAACACGTTTTCTCCGGAAGGAATTCCAAAACTATTTCTTCTAACCTAACCAGTCCCTACAACATTATATTTTTCTCATAAGATCGTTCCATTAATAATTAGAGTTTGTAAGAAAACTATCATTTTCATCTCACCTTCCCTTGATAATAGTCCACTTCAAACTTTGTCAGATTCATTGTTCTATTTAAGCTTCTTTCTACATCAAATTGCAACAAACTTTAGCATTCAATAATATCATTGCTTCACCATTTACTAAAATAATACTATTCATATTATTGGGAAATGGAAAAAGTTGCATATATTCATAATCCTCCTTTTTTATACTTTCCGAAATTCCATTTTTATATGCATTCCTATATGAAATTAGGATGAACTTCTCAACTTGGAAGGCAAAACAAATTATTGTTTGTTCTATTTTTATCCACGGAATCCCTTATAATTATTTTTTTTAATTTTATTCTGCTCTTTGTTCAACTATGGCCCATATACACAATTCCAAATATGCAATTTCTAGATTCTAGAAAGCTTATGTAGAAATGCTTTAAATAAACAACATTGATAACCATTTGAAACCTTTTTTTTATCTAAAAAATAAAGGCTATAAATGTATCAAATTCTATTCGTCTAAACTTATGTATTCATTTGCATCAGTTATCATTAAATATACCTGATTAATATTGCTATATCTTAAGCCTTTGAAGCAGATACCACAACTAAAGTTAGTTATTTTAAAAGGACCAAGTGCATAAGAAAAAAACATGTGTGTTATCTAGGTGAATTTTTAACATACACTGAATTCATACTAATAACATAAAAAATGCAGATGTGTAGTTCATTATAAGCAAATCTAATCTCATTTTTAGTGAATTTGCTACTTGAGTAAAGAAAGTTACATTATTGAGCTTCTGTTCGTCAAATTGTCGAAGCTTTTCTACGAACATACAGCAACAAAAACACAAAGGAAAAAACCCAGACCGAGTTTTTGAACTACGGTTTACACTAACGTATTTGCACTAGTACAAAATACATTTTTCAGACCGGTTCCGAACCATTTTTCAGACCGGTTCCGAACCGGTCTTAAAGCCCCTGTTGCTAAAAATACATGTTAAATGAGACCAGTTATAAACCGGTCTTTTTTATATTAACGAGACTGGTTATTAACCGCTCTGATTTAAATTTTTGAACCAGTCTGAATAATTATTTTGAACCGGTCTGAATAATAATTTTGAACCGGTCTGAATAATTCTTTGAACCGGTCTGAATAATAATTGTGAACCGGTCTCAATAATTCTTTGGACCGGTCTGAATAATAATTTTGAACCGATCTGAATAATTCTTTGAACCGGTCTGAATAATAATATTGAACCGATCTGAATAATTCTTTGAACCGGTCTGAAAAATGAACCGCTCTGAATTAAAAAATGAACCGCTCTAAAAAATGAACTGCTCTGAATTAATTTTTGATCCGCTCTGAATTATTCTTTTTGAACCGCTCTGAATTATTCTTTTGAATCGATCTAAATTAATTTTTGAACCAGTCAATCTCAATTTTTGAACATATACCAATTTAGTAATGCTTGCCATATTTATAGTCATCCCATCTAAGCCTCTGCTCATAGGGAATTTAAAATTTTTGCCAAGAAGCAATACATAATTATATATATTTAAAGAAAGATTTATCAAATAAAATTTTATTAAAAACTAGAAGCAAAAGCATTACTTCCAGATAAAGATCAAAACCAAATACATTACACCATAAAATTAACGGGTTGCTTACAAATATCAAATACTAGCGAAAACAAACCTCTTACTGTTGGAAACTAACAAACAGAAAAAAAACTCCTAACCTCCTACACCAGCAAAAAGAATAAAAAAAACTACATAACTAGAGTCGTCATTATCCCGGCATAAAAACTCCAAGATTGCAAAGCCACTCCTTCAATTTTTCCATGCATCTGCAACATTCCTGCTGGAAACCAGATACACTTATTTGCATGTTTGGAAATCAGATACACTTATCTTTAATTAAAAACAAAAACAGATAAAAATTGTCTGCAAGACAATGGAGAAAATCCACAATCACAACAATCTGGTCCCAGAACCACATTTCACAAATTGACAAGAGGGTAGCTTCCTTTCCTTAATTTAAAAACATCAATTCAGAAATTTAACACAAAAAACCCCAATCCTATTTTATGAATTTTACACAAACCCTAGTTAAACTAAGACCTCAAAACATTAGTTAAAAATCCTTTATTTTATTTAACTTCCCACTTAGTTAAAAATCCTCAAAGCATAGCAGATCTCCTTCTTAGGATTCTACATATCCCAACATCACAACAATATCAACATTTCCACCCACCAGTAACTTAGATTCCCAACCATTTTTGATAAAAAGGCATAAGCTTGTTTTGATGAGAAGAATTGAAAATACAGGAACATGTTGACCGAAAAACAATTATGAATATAAGATTGTTGTTGGAGGTTTCTTATCCCCTTCGGTTCACATCTTCTCCAATGAGTCATAAACCTTCCAACTTTAACTTTAGGAACCCAAAGTTGCAGAGAGAGATAAATGAAATCAGAGAAGAAGATGAAACCGGAAAAAGAATGCTCCTTTGATAGTAGCCGATGAGATTCTGGTGACAGTAGCTTCAGATTCAATGTCTCACGTATTAAATAAAATTGGGACTACAAATATAGAGGACTTATCATCATTCACAATCACGCAATTTACTGTAAATGTTGTTTAAAAGGTAAGAACATCTATTCTAGTACATAAGAACTAGGAGTATTTTTACTTTTACATACAGAAAGGATGGAAATTCTGTACCGTGAAAATAACATTTAAATTGCATGTTCGTGTCTTTATTATGATAACAAGATTTATGTTTCACTTACTAATTAATCATATTATTTACGATAATTAGTATATACCACTCATGCTATGTGTAGCTAAATAACACGATAATTAGTATATACCACTCATGCTATGTGTAGCTAAAGGGAAAATGTAATCCTTCTCAAAAGCATGCCTAACAATTTGCATGATCCTTCGAAGAGTAAAAAAAGTAATGCATAATTGAGGGGGGATAATAGAGAACCTGACGAGATAACTGTTGATGATACAAAGCACCCGTCGACTCTTTGGTAACAGGGGATATTATACCAACACTCAATAACAATTCTTGCACCTCTTCCTTTGAACCCATCTCATCATCACCGGTTGTATTAGTTTGAGAACCTGAACCAGACAATTGTAAGCCAAATATGTCGAAAAACTGGGGCTGGTGAGCTTTTTATACAAGGCCTATATCATTTGAACTTAAGGCCCAACAGAATTTTTGGATATGCCATATTTTAGTAGCTGTTAAATTTATATTTAAAAAATCAGTCCATTACTTAATCTATGGATATGCCATATTTTAGTAGCCGTAAAAGGAATTTTTTGTTCTATTTATAGGTCACTTTGTATTTTCTAATAGGTATTTATTGCTATTTTCCTTTATTTGCCCTTTGCCCATTAATGTTAAGTAATACATTGTGAAATTCATATTGCAATTTAAGAGGATAAGATTGTAATGTTGATGTGTTTTCTAAAAGTTTTAAGAAATCTAACTACCCTCTTTGCTTCTTGTGATATGGTTAAGTATGCCTAATAAATAAGACTAGAGGGAATATTTATTTTATGAACTTAAAAAAAAATAAAATATATTCAACTAACTATCTTTATTCTTGCAAAATTAGTTATTTTGCCTTATATATAAGACCGGATTGAGTAATATATTGATGTTTGGTTACATATAAACAAAAATTGACGTAACAGTATGACATGCAATGTGCACTGACACATATATGACAACACGTGAAACTGCAATTGGATGGAGACATTACAATCTTAGATTTCTCGAGGTAATTTATTGTATCCGTGAAAATGTTACTACTTCTCAACTACCACCTCCGGTCTTAGTTATTTTTTATTTTTGTAGAGACTTTTTGTTTCCTTTTATATGTTTTATTCAGAAATTCAAAGGTGTAATAAATGCTTTTTTTTTTCATGTTTGCCTTTATTTATTAAGTTTTGATTTACGTAAGTAGTGGAAAAAAATAATGATTATAAAAATAGAGAGGGTATAGTGGAAAAAAAAAACATAAGTAATGATTGGAT
Organism: Crotalaria pallida; assembly: GCA_037953625.1. Taxonomy (NCBI): domain Eukaryota; kingdom Viridiplantae; phylum Streptophyta; class Magnoliopsida; order Fabales; family Fabaceae; genus Crotalaria; species Crotalaria pallida. The sequence continues at coordinate 53,421,105 of CM075651.1, forward strand.
TTATTAAAGGGTGTGTTTTGTTTGAAATAAGACAGATAAATAGAAACGAAGAGAGTATCTGAATTACATACTCCCTACTTTCTTAGATATAAGAAAAAAATTAATTTCATACTTATTAAGAAATTTAATTGACTTCCTTCAATTTTTTTGATTTTATAAAAAAACTAGACTACTTTAGGTAATATGTACTGCAAATGAAACAAAAATTAAATGATACTCCCTCCGTCCCATTATCTTGGTAAAAGTCAAACAAGTCAATGAAAATAAGAGAGTATCACTTTAATATAATGAATGATTCATTTATTAATTACAAATCGATATTACACAAATTTTTGTATCATTGCAATTAATACATATTGCAATATTGTCTCCAAATAAAATATTTAAATGTGTTTTCCTTATTTACTTATCAATCATCGGTACAATATACAATCTTTAAGATTTTTCATTTAATTTTTTACTTTAATATGGGACAAATTTTTTGCATTTTTTACCAAGATAATGGCACGGAGGGAGTAGTGTAAAAATAGAAATGAATAGAGTTGCAAAGTTTTAAATAGGGATAACATTGGAATGATAACAAATTTTTTGATAAATTGGAGAGTAATACTCCATCCGATCCTATTTATAAGTCACATTCTATAAGGATTCTTTTGTCCTATTTATAAGTCACTTTATATTTTCTAGGAGGCATTTATTGCTATTTTCTCTTATTTGCCCTTTGTCCATTAATGTGAAGTAATACATTGTGAATTTCCCAATGCAAGTTAACAGGGTAAGATTGTAATGCTGAAATATTTTTTTAAATTTCAAGAAACCTAACTACCTCCTTGGTCCATGTGATATGGTTAAGTATGCCCTATAAATAGGACCAGAGGAAGTACTTACTTTCCATAATTTACGTGAATAAGATAATAGTGACTTATTTTAAACGACAACGATGAGTCATATCTACTTTATTTAACACTTTCTTAATCTTTGTGTCTAAATTTAAAAACCCAAATATAGTGAAATGAAATGATTAAGAAGAATTGAGATCTGTGTACAACTATGCTAAAAATATATTCACGAAAAAATCTTTATCAGTTTGTTTCATAAATGATTTTTTAATTTCTGATATAATTTCCAATCCAATTTGTATTGTTTTTCCATAGCTTTAACTGTGCATTCACGGGTGCCAATGCTCTGACTCTTTCAACTGCTATTCTGAAAAGATTAATTTATTTTTAATGCCTTTAGTATTTCAAGCCATATATACATCCATTTTTAAAAGTTTTCGTTTTTTCTATTATTCCATGTATTATTATTACCGTAACTGTTGACTCCTCATTTTTGCATGCATATTAAAAGATTGATGTTTCTACTTCTGATTCTAATTACACCGTTTTATTACCGTAACTGTTGACTCCTCATTTTTGCATGCATGCATATTAAAATTTGTTGGAGTAAATATCGTTTAGGGGATTTACCCAACGAGAATTAACATGAAGACAAGAACCTTATTATAAGGCATACTTAACCAAACTACATATACCAAGAAAGATGTTTGTTTTAGCCCTTTAATTTTTCTTTGAAAATTTACACTCTCTAATGAACAATAAAAAACACATAGATTGTCAAATCATTTGCTAAGTGGAAAAAAGGACAAATTCTATAAAATATTCATACAAAATATAAAATGATCTATAATTAAGAGCAAGCAAACTTTTGATAATGTGCCCTATAAATTGGACTAGAAGGAGTAGTTAGTTATAAATTTTATCTATTTAGAATTTTTGTATTATAAAATGTTTTCAGATAGAGAGATTTTTGCTGAACTAAATTTAAAGTTTTTTTTTTTGGAATTTTATTATATCCATTTAACTTTTGAATTCCTAATAAATGTGTTCACTAGTACAAAATACATTTTTCAGACCACCTCATTAAGACCGGTTCCGCACGGAAACGGTCTGGAAGTTAACATTAGTTTAAACCAGACTGGTTCAATTAAGTGACCAGTCTGAAAATATTGTAATTGAAATCGGTTCCGCATCGGAACCGGTCTGGAAATTGGTATTGTTTCATTCTAGAGTGGTTAATTTTGGCAACCAGTCTGAAAAATAAATCAATTGAATGCCCCGTGCGATGCACGGGCAAGGGTTCTACTTTTTTAATGAAAAAAAAACCCCGCGTTATTTTTTCACTCTCCCTCCATCTCCCTCCAAGCACATACTTCGATCTCCTTCTCCTTCTCACTCCAAAGTCCAAACACCTTGCCCTCACTCCACCGTACCTCCACCGTGCCTCCACCGTGCTTCCACCTTGCTTTCGCCCCTTCTCATTCTCTTTCACTCTCCCTCACCCTCTGCTCTTTCATCACTCTCTCCCGCCTTCTCTTTCCCTCTCTCCCTCTGCCAACGCTCCTTCGCAGCACCGCCGTCGCAGCACCGCCGTCTCAGCACCGCCGTCGCACCTCCGCCGTCAACCCCCATAAGTCCTTCATCTGATTTCGTCAACATTCAGCTCTGATTTGGCCATTTAGGGTAGGTTTTTATTTTTTGTTTTTTTCACTTTTTATTATATATATACATATATATATGATTTACTATTCCTTTTTGCTTTATTTTGGTTTAGATTGCTTATATTGTCTTTGCATGCAACTTAGGGTTTCTTTTTTTTTTCTCACAGCTCAGTACTCCATCGTCCTCTTCTCTCAACCCTCAGCACTTCTTCCGCAGGTACTGTATGAGTTTTTGTTTCTTCTTATTTTTATTGTATGTGCTCCGTTTATGTTTAACTAAGAAGATAAAAATATGCAATTTTATTCAGTTAAAGATGTTCTCTGGATGCAAGAGCACTCTACTATGCTTCATGTGATGTCAAAAAGTACATATTGCATTATATTTAAGACTAGTAGAGTAGTAGTTGTAGCAGCAGTTTTATTAATTTGAAACTGTCATTTACATGACACTAATTCATTGACAAATGTGATGATCTCATTTATGTAATAACCATAAGGATTTATTTAGAATATTTACCCATCGGCGATCTCGGTTATTCTGTTCAGGCCAATCCTCAAGTTCTTCAGTCACCTGTAGTGCAAACATGTATCCTCTGCTGCCTCCTTCCAAGCTGCTTAGGTCCTGGCTGCTTTTGCTTCTGAACTCCCATATTCCTAATGGAGTTTCCTGAAAGTAAAAGTCAACCAGTTAGCTAATGAAAATTTCCACATTTTAGATTAGATGATAGGCATTGGTGTTCTAATCATTTTTTCGCTTTATCGCTGACAGAATGTTCTAATCATATTACTATGCAAATTTCAGACTTAAACAACCAAAATAAAAATGATTAGAATACCAATGCCTATCATCACCTGATTTGAGAAGATTAGATTAGATAAGAACAACATAAATTCCATTTTAAGAGCATATAAAGGAGTGGTTTCTGATTATTAGTATGAGTTGGTGGTTTCTGTTGGTGTATAGTGATTATTAGTATGCGTTGGTGTATAGTGAATGGCACTGAGATTTAAGAGCATATAAAGGAGTGGTTGTTCATTCAAGTTTTGGTTTTATGTGCTAGCTGCCAGTAGTGCCAGCAAATATGTTACCTGGAATTTCGTTACTTGCACGCACATAATAAGTCATTTTGTTTGCTTTTGGAATTGCTGAAGAAAGCATGTTTGAACCTCGAACAGAAATCCCTCTGTTCATTTAATATACACACGGTCTTTAGTTCCTTAATTTAGTGACAGAATCTGACACAAACAACTATTTGTTAAGGAGAGAGAATTTGGACTCATTATCTTCCATCACCACTCGAAGTTGATCAAAGGAGCTTATCAAGATTATTAATGCTAGATTTTATTGCCTTTAATCCTAACCCCTAATTTGAGTTATGGACAAAATTCTAATTAGACAATGTCTTTGTCAAATTGTAAAGTTTGTTTGCAGAATAGCCCTGCCCCTCCCCTTTAGTAAAACATGATACTATTTACATGGATATACTTAAACAAAAATCAGATGCTATTACTTACTTTAAACAATTTCTCACGTATGTGCAAGTTCAGTTTCAATCTACTGTTAAATCTATTCAAACAGATTGGGGAAGCGAGTTTAGGTCTTTTACTCTTTTACTTTAGAGTTTAGGGATTAGACAAAGTTATATGCCCTCACACTCATCATCAAAATGGAGTGGTTGAGAGGAAGCATAGGCATATTGTTGAGATGGGTTTAACCTTACTTGCTCAAGCTTCTCTTCCCACTAAGTATTGGGATCATGCCTTTCTCTGTGCTCTTTACTTGATCAGTAGGTTATCCAGCCACTCTATTCAAGATCAAATACATTATTTTCTTCTTCATAACTCCTATCCTGATTTTGGTTTTCTCAAGGTATTTGGTTGTTCTTGTTATCCATGTCTAAGACCCTATGTCAAAAATAAACTCCAACCTAGATCCAAGGAATGTACTTTTCTAGGATATTCATATACACATAAGGGTTATAAATGTCTCTCTCCATCAGGGAGAATTTTATCTCCAAAGATGAGATTTTTAATGAACAAAATTTCCTTATAAACATCTTCAGCACTCTGCCTCATTGAGTTCCTCTTCCTCTTCTTCTCACTCTGCTCCTTGTCTTACTGGTCTTACTCCAGTTTCTTCTAATTCTTCCCTCTCCTCTGTCTCTGCATCTTTACCATCTACTACTTGACCTACTATATCCCTTTCCAACCCTTCTCCCATTCCCTCATCTGATTCTGTCCCTGATCCAACACCTGCTCAGCATTGTAATACTCACCCTATTATCATTAAATCTAAATCTAGTGCATTAAGACAACAACCTTTTGCTTCACTTGCATTGGCTGAAACTAAAAATGCAAAGTTAGCACTTACTATTCTTACACGGAAAGAGGCTATGGATCAGGAATTTCAAGCTGTCATGAAAAATAGGGTGAGTAATAATCTCATGAAAAAGTCAGCTCTTACTATCCACATACTTAGTGTTGGGCCACAGCCTAGTAATAATCCCCTGCCAAGAACTCTTGCTACACTCAGTTTGGATAAAATCCAGTTCTGATATCATTGCAAAGAAGGGCCCAGTGTTTCTCAAGGAACCTGATTGGCCTTATGAAGCCAGAGGCAAAAACAGCCCCTACCCTCATAACCTCTTTGTTTTGACAAAGACCACAAAGCAATTGGGAATACATGCTTTGGTAGGAGTCAGGACAGAGGACAGTCTCATTTGGGCTTGTGTAGTTTGTGTGTGGGTCATAGGGTCTGTCTCTAAAATAGGAACTTTTGTAGTAGCTGGTCAGAACTGGCCTTGCCACTATACCTCCAGGTGTTTTGGCCTCAGATTTTATGAACATTAGGTGCATTAATACTCTATTCAATGAAACACAACCCAATATGATTAAAAAAAAGATCATTTCTAATTCCAAATCTTCCTTTCTGATATCTACAAATTTCTTTTCTTTGCACACTCCGTGGCCAAAGCAACCATTCGTAGTTATTTTGGAGTAGTGGAGTATAGCTTAGTTTTCTTTCTCTTACTTTGCTGGTCTGATTTTCTGGTCTGATAGCCCGAAAATGCTCTAAATAGAGACATGACTGGAATGATTTTCTGGTCTGATTTTCTGATCATTTTCTGGTCTGATAGCCCGAAAATGCTCTAACTATAGACATGGCTGGTCTGATTTTCTGGTTGCAGAAGTTGTTATTTTCTGCTTCTGTTCTGTTGTTTTCTGCTGCCCTTTTTGCTGCTGAACTATCATTTTTCTGCTGCTGTGTTCTTTTTTGCTTCTGTTCTGTTGTTTTTTGCTGTATCCTCTTTAATTTTACCTTTCTCTAATCATAATCCGTCAAACATCTCCGTAGATTAATATGGATCGAAAATGGATGAAAGCTCGTCGTTTATCATCCGAATATGAGGAAGGAGTGAAAGCATTTGTTAACTTTGCAGTTAACAATGCAAAAGACCGCAATAGAATCTTATGTCCTTGTCTACAATGTTGCCACGCAAGTTTTGTCACTGAAGCTGACTTGCAAGGTCATCTAATGTCTTATGGAATTGATCAAAGTTATACATGTTGGGTGAAACATGGTGAGACTAGATCGGATTCCACTCATCGAAGTTATGCCTCAAACGTCACCGATACAGTTATGCACGATGAGGGTGATCGGTTGGAAGACATTGTAAATGCGGTTGAAGAGGATCTCCGAGATCATCCTGAAATGTTCGATAGGCTGCAAAGTGATGCAGATACACCATTGTATGATGGTAGTGAGTTCACAAGATTGGGAGCGGTGATAATGTTGTACAAGTTGAAAGCAGCCAATGGCATTCAGACTGATGAGTTAGGGTTCATTAAGGTGGATCTTAATAGGATAGGGCACAAAGATGAACCTTTCATTTTAGCATCTCAAGCTCAACAAGTATTCTTTGTCACCGATCCTGCTAGTGTCAAGTGGTCCATTGTTCTTTTGTCCAACAAAGTTGATGTTGATGACTATTATGAAGATGATCCTTTTTTTGGGGTTTCACGATCACTTGAGTATTCAGATTCTTTTGATTGGGCTGTAGCTGGAGACATATTACATTTTTGCGTACTAGATAGGAGTTGAACAATCTGAGTTTTCCGCCATTTGTGCTTTGTTCTTTTTGTTGATCAGAGAAGTTTTCTGCATTTGCCTGTTAGTATACCTGCACGAAACATTGGAAGTTCATTTCAATGATAGCGATATAGAATTTCTACAGGACACTCTACTTCTTGATTTAGATTAGAGACTTGCTTGATATTTCCACCACCTGTCACATTGTCACATCATAAAACTTTGGACCTACAAAATTTTTATGTGTATGCACTTATAGTAGTAGTATAAAAATAATACCTTATCTTACATCTAAATACTTTTTACCAAATGATTATATTTAAATGATTATATTGCTGATGATGAAACTTGATTGTTACTTTTCCTAAATGGTTTGTTACTTGGTTTTATTGGTATTCACCTCATCTCATTGGTTTGTTTCCTATATTTGTGTTTTACATGTTCCCAGGCAAACAAATGGTATTGACTGCGGCTATTTTGTGATGAAATTTATGAAGGACATTGTGTTGCATCACGAGGATAATAAGATTCCTCAAATGATTTGTAATTCAATTGGTTATATTATTGCTTTGGTTATATTATTATTATTCAACTACATTGTTTATATTAACATTGAAATTTGTCATATTATTACATGGTTGCAGTATTATGATCATGGTGGCTGCAACTCTAGCAATGATTCTTTTAGCCTCAAAGAACTAAATGATCTCAAAGAAGAATTTGCTTCGTATTTCTTAGGATTATTTTCTATCTTGTCCTAGCTAGGTATATATTATTGCTCAAGACTTTTTCCATTTCTATAATTTCTAACTGTCATTTGGTATGACAAAGCATTTAATTTGTTACATCAGTCATCCATTATTTTTTTTTTGCAGGTATCACAATCTTTCGCTGTGCACATGTGATGTGGAAAATGATGATGCAAGCTTTATCTTTTTTTTGGTGAACGATGCAAGCTTAATTTAGATATATATTATGGGATTATTATTATCATGCGCCTATTTTGTTGACATTATGGCCTAGTAATTCAAGATTTAGCTTCCAACAATACAATATATAGGCTGTACATATATTATAAACAATTAATTAGTATATGCATATATATATGCATGTTTCATTTCTGTAATTGCCTCTTTGTTTCATATCGGTTCATGTCTTAATTCTTGCCAAGATGCGTGCGGTTCAAAAAATAATTCAGACCGATTCAACAATTAATTCGGAATTTGTAGTTAAAAACAATGATTTAAAAGAATTATTCAGACCGGTTCAAAATTATTTTTCAGACCGGTTCAATGAATTATTCAGACCGGTTGAAAATTATTATTCAGACCGGTTCAAAATTATTATTCAGACCGGTTCAATGAATTATTCAGACCGGTTCAAAAATATTATTCAGACCGGTTCATAGTATTATTCAGACCGGTTCAAAATTATTATTCAGACCGGTTCAAAAATATTATTCAAACCGGTTCAAAAATATTATTCAGACCGGTTCAATGAATTATTCAGACCGGTTCAAAAATATTATTCAGACCGGTTCATAGTATTATTCAGACCGGTTCAAAATTATTATTCAGACTTGTTCAAAATTATTATTCAGACCGGTTATTAACCAGTCTCGTTAATATAAAAAAGACCGGTTAATAACTGGTCTCATTTAACATGCATTTTTAGCAACAGGGGCTTTAGGACCGGTTCGGAACCGGTCTGAAAATTGGTTCGGACCCGGTCTGAAAAATGTATTTTGTACTAGTGGTTCAGTTATGTACTAATTGTGGGTGATAACCACGTTTTTAACAATTTATTCAAATTCAAACTTAAATATTTGAAATTTGAAAAGATGCATAATTTCAAACAGAATCTGTATTTCACCCCTACTTATTCTCTTTCTATCTGTTATTCCAATAAATTGATATAAGTATTGCCGTTATAGGATTTTTTTTCTTATTGTATATTTTCATTTGACCTGTAGTTGTTATCAAGAAAAATGCAGAAATTTACGGTTTTCTGTTCCCCTGAAATGGTTTGTTCTACAGCTTATTTTTTCCCGTGAGGTTATTTTCTTAATAGTGTGCAAGGTTGTAACTTTTTATTTTTAATTGTTTACCTTTTTCAGCATATTGTGAAGTTGAGTCTTTCTGTTTCTAAATTTTTGGGGTTTGAACCATGCAAAACTTAGACTGTTGTTGATCCTAAAGGAAACCGTAGTGAAATCCGTATTCAGTTGCTACGGCCTGATAAACAGTTGACGAATACAGAAGGATTAGAAAATCTATTGCAATTGTACGCCATTAAATCGGATGTAACCTTCATCTTTTATCCTTCTGGCAAAGATACTTTATTGTTTCGCTCATCTTCTGAAGATGACAAACAATTTGCCTATCATACACCTTTTCGAAGAACAATGTTGCCAAAATGCTTTTGTGTATCCTTCACACGAAATGAAGGTATGTGATATTTATTATGTATTGTGTAACACCCGATTGTTTTATATAAAAACAACAATTTAAAAGTTGGTAATTAAAAGAAGGAACTTAAAATTTCCTTTTCACAAAACATGTTTACAAAAGAATTTGGGTATTCCAATCGCAATTTAATTAGCACAACATACAATTTCCTTCTTTCCATTCTTCCGCTGCGATACTCTAATCCTCAAGCTCCTTCAGCACTTACCTAAAATGATAACCACTAAGGGTGAGACCTTTTCACAACACAGTGAATTAAAAGATAGTAAATAGCTCATAATAAAAACTCAAGAATAATAGTCAAATCAGACATTGGTCCTTCAACATATATCACATTTATTTGACAAGGTAACATTCTTATGTTGTCAACTTCCAATATATTCTCAGATCATTCCTCAATATCATTTTTTTTCCTAAATATATATACTTTCCTTATTTCTCTTGATCTTCTTTGTGTGATTAATTTACTTCTCCTACAAACCGATTCGCGCCACATCACAGTCGGTTGCAAGAGTTGAATAAGTATTAGCCTTTTTTATCGCGTCTGGTCGAAGTGCGGCTTAACACAATTAACCTCGCATTTATAACTATTAGCCTTTTATCGCGCCTGGCCGATGTACGGCTTACACATCAACCTCGCATTAATAATTATTAGCCTGTTATCGCGCCTGATCAATGTGCGGCTTAACAGAGTAGACCTCGCATTAATCAATATTAGCCTGTTATCGCGCCTGGTCTATGTGCGGCTTGTAACAACCCAAATTTTAAACCCGAAGATAAATAAATAAATGATAATTAGGATAATTAAAAATGAAAATAACAAACCGCAAATAGGTATTCCAAATGAGGATTCTAGCATTAGAAGAAAATAATAATAATAATACTAAGCGAATTAGAGAAGAAAGGAGCGTTAAATCGAAGTTAGTATCGGGCCAGAAAATAGATAATTCAATAATAAACATAATAACAAGGGGAAAAATTAAAATAAAAGATTTAAGACTCCAAACACAATTTCCACCGTTGGATATGAAGATATGATTTTTAGGAAGTTGCTCGTCAAATTTGAGCAAGATCCAACGGTGAATGAAGAAGTTATGGAGGTTTGAAGTTCGGAAGAAAATAGAAGAAAAATGGAAAAATGAAACAGCAGTATCTGATCATTTCGCTTAAGCGAAAATGACCCAGTAGCAACACAGATGAGGTTTGCTTAAGCGAACGGATTTCGCTTAAGCGAAAATGCCCCGATCAGCAAAAATTAAAACGCGTTTTGGGGGTCATTTTCCCCCAAAACCCCAACCTCCCTCCACTCTCCTCCTCCCTCCTCCTCCATGGCAGCCACCTCCACCCACGGTGGCCACCACCACTCATCATCACCCTCTTCCTCCTCCATCTCTCTCTCTCTCCCTATTAAGCTTTCTCTCTCTCTCTCTCTCTCTTGTTCTCCCTCCTCCACACAAAACCACCACCACCACCACCACCACTTCCCTCCGAACCGCCATCACCACCGCCGCCTGCGGCCGCTACCCACAACCACCATCATCATCAACATCATCACCAACTCCTCCCTCCCCATGGATCTTCCCCTCAAGCTCTCTCTCCCTCTCCACCCACACACACCGCCGCCCCTCACCACCACAGCCGCCATCGCCGCCACTTGCGGTGGTGACCGCCACCATCACTAAACCACCATAGCCTCTCCATCATTCATTGCTCTCACACCCATGAGCTTTCTCTCTCTCCAAGGACGTCACCGGCGCCATTACCGGTCCGTGATCGTGCCGGGCTCGTGTTGGGAACCTCGAAGCTAGAAGCCCTTGCCTCGGTTCAGTCACGATCGTTCCCGCTAACGAGGAGCAACACCGACGCCGTCATCATCGCCGAGCTAAAATCCAGGTTCTATTTAAAAAGCCCGAGGTAAGAGGGTTCGCGTTACCTTTGCTTAAGGAGTAAATTCTAGGTTGCTATAGTGGTAGCTGAGAATAGAGTAATTAAAAAGTATGTTAATGAACCTTAGGGTACCCCGTTGATATAGAGAAAATAAATAAAATTGTGACGAGAAACCACACTTTAGGGAATAAAAGGAATGAGCGTAGAATAAGGCCCGGAACGAATGAGCGTAATTAGAATATTAAAATAATTAGAATAAAACAAAAACGTGAGTAATCATAAAAATAAAACCATAGGGGAAGTAAAAGGACAAGAGGGTAAACGAAATAGGCAAAGAGAGAGTAGAATTAATGAATTAAAAGATAATAAGTAAAATAGTACCCGAAGAGTAAAGTGAGGTAAAAGAGGGATTAAAATGGGGAATAATAAATACGTGCAGGACCGATTAGAGCAATAGGCACAAAATGATGAACTGGAATTAAAAGAAAATAGGAAAACAATAAACGAATTAATAAAATATAATAAAACGAAGAGAGAGTACATTATGAGGGAGATTGGGTAAAATAATGTAATAAGAATTGAAAAGCTAGATTAAGTGAATAGAGCAATTAAAAATAATATAGTCAATGAAATGGGAACAGTGAGTTAGGTAATTGACTGAGATAAGGAAACTGAGAATAAAAGAATCTAGAGTAATTGTGATAGACAAGGAGAGAAGGGTGATTAAAACTAAATGTAAGGTAAAAGAGGAGTTAAAATACGAAAACCATAAGGAAGCGCGAAGTGGAATTGGTAAAGTGTTGTCAGGTAATAATGGAATGGGAATAAAAGACTAAACTAAATATTAAATATAAGTAGGTAATAAGTAAAGAATCTAATGAAAAGATAATAATACAAGAAGATGGGGTGTAATAGCGGAAGATAAATAGAGTAGAGTAGAGTATTATTTAAGGGAAAATAAGTAAATAAGTAAATAATAGGATAAGAGAGAGAAATCATAGAACCAAGGAAAAATTTGCAAGCGGGAATTAAAATATAATGATTATATTAAAGCTAAGTAGAGTTAGATGGACATTTGGATAATTAATAATAGGAAAGGAAAAATTTGAAGATAAATAGAGTAGAGTATTATTTAAGGGAAAATAAGTAAATAAGTAAATAATAGGATAAGAGAGAGAAATCATAGAACCAAGGAAAAATTTGCAAGCGGGAATTAAAATATAATGATTATATTAAAGCTAAGTAGGGTTAGATGGACATTTGGATAATTAATAATAGGAAAGGAAAAGAAAGAGAAATACTGAAATAGAGGTAAAATGAACAATAGGATGATGAGCCACAGGGTAAAGTTGAATAAAAGTGAGAGTACTTAGTAAAAAGAAAGAGATTAAAATAGAAGACGAGGGAAAATGTGATAAGTCCTAAACGAAAATAAAGAGTAAAAGATTGGGATAAGTATAAAGGAGTTACTTAATTTATAATAAGAGAAAAGATAAATAATTAAAGAAGAAAAGAGAATGGCTGATGGTCTGTTGGACTCAGTCGTAATAAAAGAAGAAAATGGAATCGATGACAGGCGAACGGAAGTCCCTGTTATCCCAAAAAGAGATAAAAGAAAAGAATGAATTCGATAGCAGGCGGACGGTAGTCCCTGTTATCCGATAGCGGGCGGACGGAAGTCCCTGTTATCACTAAAAGTAATGAAAGAAAAGAATGAATACGATGACAGGAGGACGGAAGTCCCTGTTGTCCATAAAGGAAATAAAGGAAAGAAATGATTTCGATGGCAGGCGGGCGGTAGCCACTGTCATCACTAAAAGAATTAAATGATGGAATGGCAGGCGGTCGGTAGACCCTGTCACTAGTAAAGAAATAAAGAAATAATAAAGGTAATCGGCTGATGGTCTATTGGACTCAGTCATAAAGAAAAAGGAAAAAGAAAGAAAGAAAGAGAAAGCAAGATAAGATAATGAAAGCCCGATGCGAGCCTAGGAAGGCGTATCGGTATCGATGCGAGCCTAGGAAGGCGTGTCGATTAAAAAGGAAAAATGGAAGTCCGGTGCGAGCCTAGGAAGGCGTATCGACATCGATGCGAGCCTAGGAAGGCGTGTCGATTAAAAAGAAAATAACAGTCCGGTGCGAGCCTAGGAAGGCGTATCGGCATCGATGCGAGCCTGGTAAGGCGTGTCGATCAAAAAGGAAAAAGAATGGAAAGGAAAATGGCTGATGGTCTGTTGGACTCAGTCATAAGAAAAAGGAATAGATAAAGAAAAGAAAAAGAAAAGGAAAAGGAAGAAAAGAAGAAAAAGAAAAGAAAAGAGAATGTAAAAATGATAAGAGAACCAATAATTAAGAGAATGCGTGAATAAGTGAAGAACTAAAAGAGTTTATTTATATGAATAATTGTGAATAAAGTATATTAATAATTATGTACGCTTAGTTATTTGCTATGTCTTCTTTTAGGATTTATCTTTTTAAGTTCTGTGTAATGCTACCCTTCTTGATATAATTTTACAGGTACGGAAACGGAGCTTACACTGTTGCAGGCCGAACTGGAAACCCTCCACTACGTGGAGTGAATTCGTGATACCCCGAGTGGAATTTTATTAAGTAAAAACTGTTATTTTTGTAATTTATAATATGCGTAGTTATATGCCCTGAAATTGATATTGATCGGGCGTTAGGATCTGAACTGGTTTTTAATATGTTGTGTTTATGTTTTTGAACAATTCTGGACTGACAGGTTTTTAGAAGGAAATTTTTGGGAAGTCCGAAAAACAGAGGAAACTCTGCCGGATTTTCGTAAAATATTTTATAAGAAATTAAAATCAAAAATGAATTTTCAAGCTCTGATTTTATTAAAATCTAAAATTAACTAAATAAAGTGAGGATGTTACACGGCTTAACACATTCGACCTCACATTAATAAATCTTAGCCTTTTATCGTGTCTGGTCGATGTGCGGCTTAACACATTTGACCTCGCATTAAGTTTCAATTATTGCGCCTAATCGATTCGCGGCTTATCGCAGTCGACCTCGCATTAAGTTTTATTTATCGCGTCTGGTCGATTCGACCTCGCATTAATATGTTTTAATCTTTTATCGCGCCTGGTCGATTCGCGGCTTATCGCAGTCGACCTCGCATTATCACTTTTCTTTCATTCATTAATTCATAATTCTCTTCTCAAACCATCACTTCCCTTTTCTCCTAAGCTCTTAATCAATTCATTTTCTAACATTGTTAACATTATTCCCATTCATTAATCAAAATAACACACATTTAGCACCTATAGAACATATATAAATTCTCAACAGATAATAATAGCACTTAATAGTCATCATATATCAACAAATCAGTCGACATAATCTGGTATGTCTCAGAGTGCTTAAAATAAATCAGCTCCCTAGGGTTCTTCATTTCCTACTTTAATAACATACAAAAAGAATTAACATAAACATTTCCAATAATATAACATGATCAAACAAATCTACATCAATCTCCCCTAATCATTTCTAATCAACTATTAATTTACCACCCACAACCCAATTTAATTATTAGACCCAAATCCTATTATAAACTCTAACTATCCCTAACTCAAAGTGTGGAAGAGAGACTCCCCTTACCTGGAAATCCTAGCAATAACGACAGAACCACATTTACATCCGCGACTTGCTCCAGGGTCAAGGTCAATAACAACGTGTTGAATCTAAATAGGGACATATGATAAAACTAATTATAACATTAAAATATATATATATATATATATATATATCAAATAAATTCATTTATGTCAAAATAATAAATATATATCATTATACAATAAAAATATATCACTTTTCCCTAAAACATCTCTTTATTTGAAAATATTGGGATAATAAAAATATTGACGGATCGTCAAATAAATTAGGTAGATAGATAGAGGGAATTGAGGAGATTATATACCTAAAGATTTTTGATTAAACGGTTGGATGTTGAATAATCAGATCGAGAAGATTGAAAAACCTCAAAATTCTTCTTCCCCGTCGCGCATGCTTCTTGTTTCTTTTCCTTCTCTCGATGCACTTTTTCTTTCTTTCTTTCTTTTCTATATTATGTGGTGGTGCTCCTTTGGTTTCTTTTGTCTTAACGTGGTGGCCTTAGGGCCACACGTTTTATATTATGTTTTTTTCTTTTGCTTTTAGTTTCAAACGGTGAGATGGGTACTAGGTAGAATATTAGGAACAATATATTTATATATATTTGTGGGTTAATGTGTGTAGGTATTTTGGATTATAGTTAAAAATTGGATGATACTAAAAATAAAATACGTTTAGGTAAAACAATATTGTATTTTGAATTACTCAAAACTGATTGAAAAATAATAAAGTTACCGGTTCCTCCGGATCGCTATTGCGTAAGAAAAATTATCGAAATTCAAAAGTAAATATATTTTCTCAATCTTGATATTAAACTTTATAATACATAATATTTAAAATTTTGAAGTAGAAGATTATTATATATAACTTAAATCGGTAATATATTAAACCAGTCCAGAAGCTAAAAATAAAATAGCCTCCGAACACTATGAAAATTTACAGGGACGCTCAAAATATTAAGTTAAACATATTTTTCTGAAGAAACTATTTATAAAAATGCCTCTAAAGCTTGTCACTTGAGTTCCCTGTCAAAATGTGAATTAAACTAAATAAAAGTACTACTTTATTTTTGGAAAACGTATGATAACAAATTTATACTTATTTCGATTAGGAAACATATTTCAAATATAATGATGAAATCAGAATTTTATTCCGAGACTCAAATCTTAAAAACATCATATTTAATCATTTAATTATTTTACTAAAAGTATTAAAAAGAGCGGGATGTTACAATCTCCCCCACTTACGTGAATTTCGTCCCCGAAATTCCGTTCAATTCTTTCAATGGAGAACCATCCTGGAAAAAGGGTTTCTAAACAATGGGACTTACTTCACTTTGGTTCTACTTCCCCACTTAGAATTGGCATACCATTCAGCATGAATATGCCACTAGACTCTTGCACTCGCTGAAGAGTGTCGACTGTGGTTTAATTTGGTCAGGAAAGCATACTAATACACTCTAAACACTAATACCCGCTTGGGTCGATTATAATCTAGCTCCAAACCTACCACTTATCCTATACCTAGGCCCTAATCAACCACATTCATCGTTCAAATAAACATAAATCATATAAGCCTCATACACGGTTCAAACATTCAAAACAACAATCTACAACACATACACTTCAAACATAAACACGACTCAACCTTACTTCCTCCTAAGCTAATCCTAGTCTAACTTAGGGCTAACACTTACCTCTACACACACATTCATAAAAATCATCACATATTTGAAAATCGGTTCAAGAGGGGTTCGGGAAATAGGACTTGCATGGCTTACAACCAAAAATGCATTTTCTTCAATTCAATTCCCTAATGTTTTTGAAAAATTGGAAGGAGGCGTCCCTGTACATAAAATAACATTATGGTAAATTTTCAAGTCAATCAGAGTTCATCAGGTTCATTTTTCACCCTACGACCACTTGTCAAAGATTTGTAATTGTCGGGGGTGAAGCTACGTCAAATTCACTTAAAAATAGTAGACAAACTCCAATTGGCCTCAAAATTCAAAGGGACAACACTTATTCTTAGCCCAAGGTTGTGTAAAATTATCAAACCAATCAGAGCACGTTAAATTCGCTTTGCTTGAAACACTAACTTGCTCTATTTGGCTTGTAATGTTACATGAAACAATGATTCCACCTTGGGGAGTTTATGTCAAATCTTCCAAGTAAAACAATTATTCTAAATCCAAAAACTTAGCTTTCCAAAATCATTTTGAAAACATTTTCGAAAGTTTAAATTCATCTCCACATAAACATAGACTTTTTACATATACAAAATGCACTACCATCAATATAATCCAAAATGATGCGAGAACCTCTAGATTGAATTTTAACCCCTTTCTCGATTAAATAACCTCTTTTCGTTATTAAGTTTTTATTATTGTAGCTCGGGGTTCAAGTTCAATCGTTAGAAGCTCTAACTTATCTTTCGTTTAGTATTAAAGTTATCGGAATTAAATTAGTGGTGGAATTAACTATAAGTTCAACAGAAATGTTTTCATGGATTCTAATCTAGTCGATGTGAACTAAATCACTCGGTTAGATTAGGATCGAGTCAATAGATTATTTTGATTTTTATGATTCCACTTATAATTTCCTTTCGCATACATTAACGCTAAATTATTCCACATACCAACATATTTTGAGAACCTGTTGATTGAATTCAAACCACTTCTCAAACTTGAACAAAAAGTTACTTCTATGCTTGCAATTCAATTTAGTATAGTTCAGCGGTTCAAACCCGATCGATCAGTACTCGATTCATATTTTTCATTTGATGTCACAATCACTTCAATCAAGTTTAGCTACAGAACCGTTTATTAATTTAATATGAACATTATTTATCGTTCTCTTAGATACTATTCTAATCAACATGACTTTTGTAACACCCCTAATTTTCGTCTCCCGGATAATAAGGAAATTAATAATAAAGTTTTATTATTAATTTATATGAATTTCCCCAAGTTTATATTTTGTATTTAATTAGCCTGAAATATAAAAAAATAAGTTGAAATATTTTTATATGGCAAATAAATGCAAAAATAAGGATATTGCATTTTAGTCCTTGGTTTAGGACCTAAATGTAATATTGAAAAGATTCTTGGGAGGGAAAGATTTAAAAAAAATATTAATTTTTAAATTTTGTACTGACCTAACCGGTTAGTAATGCCCTGTAACCGGTTAGACGATGAACCCAGAAACTGGGTTAGTGCGTTTTGATGAGTAATCACTTGATTAATTCGTATAATCGCCACGAATACAGCTCTAATTCAGTGGAAAACACGTGTCGCCTTGCATGGCACACAAATTGTTCTATAAAAGCCTGTGTTGATGAAGAATTAGGGTTGATTTTCTGAGTTTGGTGCTGGGGAGACTCTGTTAGGGTTCTTATTTCATTTGAAGAAATTCTTCTTCTTCTTTGAGTGTTAGAGAGCGAATGATACACTTCTGAAAAGCTTGAATCAAGGGATTTTCATTGATATATAACTTGTGAGCTGAGGGTTCTTGTGTGAGGAGAAATCAACCTTAGAAGTTGGAGTTGGAAGACTGAACTGTGTTTTCTCTTTGTTCTGGAAGCTGAGTTCGAGCCTTGATTCTGGTAAGCACAGATAACGTTTAAGCTTCAAACCACTTTTATTTCCTAGTGCATGTTACCCAGATCAAGTTCTAACTGTTTTCCCCAATTTCTTTGGTCAATTTCTATGTCAAATTCTCTGGTTTTTGAACCTTGTTGCTGGAAAACGTGGCTGAGGGCAGAACTTAGGTTTTCTGTGGAGTCTGGGGATTCTCTTCAAATCTCAGTGATAACACTCATCAAACACGACTTTGAGGTACGGGAGAAGCTTACCTTATACTAGATTTAGGCTAAAATCAAGTGATTTAGGACTTGAGTGAACAAAGACTCAAAAGGGAATTATTTGTTTAAGGTAAAAAGGCTTGGAGGCCAAATTCTAGCTCAATTCTGTTTTGAGCAACTTTGTGTTGATGCATGCAAGTGATTTTGATGCTTGAATCATAATCTAAATGTTTATTATAAGTTTTGTGGTATTGAATTGTGTTTATATTGGTTTTTATGCAATTTGATACAATAAGCTTAATGCATGCAAGTTGAATATGTTTATGTGGTTAAACATGTTTACTTAAGGTATATGAACTCTTTTGAATGTTGAAATTTGGTTAGATTTGAGTAATGAAAAGAATGGTTTGCCAAACCTCCTGTTTTAGTGTGCTGACTGCATAATCTAATCGGTTACTCGATATTTGTAACCGGTTAGACACTGTAAAATTTCAAAGAAAATAAGTTTCTAAAATCAGTCCTGTGGTCATATTAATTCTACTCAAATCTAGACCTTATTTTCACTGGAATTCAATCTGAAGTGAAACTGATTTTATTGTAATAATTCAGATTGAAATTGGGAGTTAATACCTTAATAAAATGAGATAATTTCAAGAGGAAATTGTACTCATTTGGAAGTGGAATGTGATTTAGACTCTTGAATGATGAACACAGTGGTTTTGAGGTATAAAACAATGTTGAAATTTATTTATGGATTGGGTAGAGAATTCAAGAAAAAGGGTTTTCTGAATTTCAATGGTAAATCAGTTCAGGTCTGTAATTCTAACCGGTTAGTACCTGAAACTAAAAAATAAAAGTGAAATATTAAAAGTGAAAATGAATACCATTGGTTATGTTTTTCCCAATCTAAGCCTAATGGCATGTTTTTAGTTAATTCTGTAACATCCCGAATTTTAATTCCCAAAATAATTAGAATAATGATAGGGTTAGGAGAATGATAATCATGCTAAACAAGAAATTAGGTGATGGATTGGGATCCTGGAGAGTGCCATGAAGGAGTTAGGAAGCATTGGCATCGGAAAGGAGGTTGGAAGATGAACAAGAGAGCGTTAGAAGCGATGTTTTTGGTGTTATAAACACCCTATATTAGGAAATTCAAAATAAAAGATTTATATCTCTAAACACAAATTCCACCGTTGGATATCAAGGTTAGTATGTAAGGAAGCTTGCTTTCAAATTTGAGCAAGATCCGACGGTTAACGAAGAAGTTATGGCCTTTTAAAGTCTGGATACTGCAAAACTATGCAGCTTACAATTTAATCGATTAAGGTCAGATAGTGTGCAAAACCTTAATCGCCTCTTAATCGGTTCTTAATCAATTAAATCGTCCTGCTGATGAAAAAAATAAAAGAGAAACACATGTGTTTTCCTCTCAAAATTCGAAGCTCTCTTCTTCTCTCTTCCCCAATCCTTCTCCAATGTCAAAGTAACACCAAATCAAACCAAATTAACACCCCATAATCATTCCCCATCAACTCCCCATGATTTTATACCAACAAAAACCCCAATTTCATTCTCTATCCCTCAAACCCCCAATTCCCAATTCAAAACCCTAACTCTCT
Organism: Crotalaria pallida; assembly: GCA_037953625.1. Taxonomy (NCBI): domain Eukaryota; kingdom Viridiplantae; phylum Streptophyta; class Magnoliopsida; order Fabales; family Fabaceae; genus Crotalaria; species Crotalaria pallida. The sequence continues at coordinate 53,441,106 of CM075651.1, forward strand.
CAATCTTCCTCATTGGGTTGGATAATCATCAAGGGAGCTAGGAATTTGTGAGCTGAGGGTTCTTGTGTGAGGAGAAATCAGCCTTAGAAGTTGGAGTTGGAAGACTGATGTAACACCCCGCAAATTCCTCGTATTAATTTAAAACACTAAAGAAATTATTTTTGAAGAAAAGCGTTTTGAAAGAGTATTTTCTTAAATGATCTTCTTAAATTCACGTTTTCAAGATAATGGATGATTTTAAGGAAATGATTTCCTGGAGTAATGTCCAAAGTTTAGAAATTGAGTTTTGGAAAAGTCTATATGCTTGATGTTTTATAAAAATATTTGTGATCTTTGTATGAGTCACTTTATGATGAAAAAGAAATATTTTCTGGACATGTGTGTGTATGCACGGTTTTGGTATGTATAGGTATGCTTAGGATTATATAAGAATTTAGTTATTGAAAAGAATATAATGCATGTGTATGTGTATGTGTAATGTATGATGCATGAACGTATGTATTTATATGTATAATACGTGTATGTGTATGAGTACATGCTTAGGATTACATGAGGATTAAATAAATGAAGGAAAATGAATGTGTGTATGATGTATATGTGTGTGTGTGTGTCGTGTGAACATGATGCTCCAAAAATATTAATGGTATGTATGTTATATATATGTGTTAAGTGTATGCATTATTCCATGAGTTCATGCTATGTGTTGTTATGGTAAACATGAAAAGAAATTGCATGTGTATGTGTGTATGTGTGTGGTTCGGCCAAGCATAAGACTAGGAAGACCAAGTAGAGTGCATTCTCTTAAGCATTAAGAAAGTGAATTTTAAATAGAAAATAGGAGGAGATTAGGAGGTATGAGTCATGATGCCTAGGGAGGACTTTCTCTCCACCATGTTTCCTTGATATGACCCTTCCCATGCAAACTCTTGGTTGGACCGAATTGCCCTTGAGCCAACACCTTGAACCGAGGCTAGAAGAGGAAATTTCCATGTCCTTACCTTGGCCTATGTATAAACCGTGTGTGTGAGTGATGTAACACCCCTCAAAATCCTCATCCTATTTTAATGGCTAAAAAGGAATTATTTATGAGAAAAGTAAATTTTTAAAGGATATTTTCTTAAATAGATTTCTCTATTCACGTTTTCAAAGTATTGAGTAATTTTAAAGGAATGATTTTCATGAAATAATGTTATGATTTTTAAAATTGATTTTTGAAAATGCTTATGTGTTTAAGATTCTTTTTAGTAAAATAGTAAATTTTTCAACAAGAAGTATTTTATGAAAAGGTAGTTTAATTTATAAAAATATATGTGCTTGATATTTTTGGTGTTATTATGATTATTATACATGAATGATTTATTTTCTATGTGTGTGCATGAACATGTACGGTTTTTGGATGTATGCATGTATGCTTTGATTATGTGAAAATTTAATTAGTAAAGGAGTATGATTATATATGCATGAATGTGTGTGTTAGTATAATATATGCATGTGAATATGTATGTATGTGTGTGTTAGGCGTGTAAGTAAGTATGTGTAAGCATGTATATATGTGTGTGTCGTGTATGTGTGTGAGTGTGGAGGAAAGCCTAGAAATTTCCTTAAGTGGAGACCAAGTAACTAAGTCCTAACTAAGTCCTAACTAAGTGAATGGAAACCCTAATGGAGTGCCAAATAGTCTTTGCACCTAAATGACCCCTAAAGCACCTAATGTCCCCTACATGTCTCCTTAAGAGATGTTAACCTCCACCCATGCAAAAATAGAGAAGACCGAATTTACCCCTCCCTCCAAAGCTCATGACCGAATTTCATGAGGGCAAAATGGGAAGCCCGAATTGCTTATATAAACCTTAGCTTCATTTCATTCTTCACTTCATTTTCATTTCACTCTTTCGCCCAAACACCACCAAACACAAGTCCAAGAGCTCATTCAACTCTTAGACTAAGAAAAGGAAAATAGAAATAGAGAAAGAGAGAAAGAAGAAGAGGCCGTGAGGTAGGAGAAGGAAGAAGAAGAGGAGATCAAGCCTTAAACATAGGAGCCCTTTTGAAGATCAAGTGCTAGGAGACCTATTTTCTTGGTATAACCGAAGATCCTAGAAAAGTAGAACTAGTCTTGTTTTGTAATTTTGTAATTTTCTTCTCTTGCATGTTCTTTTTATGTTTTGAAAGATGACTTTATGTGTTGATCCTTCTTAACTATGGACTTTTAAAGACTTAAATTTATTTTTAAAATGTGTAGCTTATGCTTGATGATTCGGTTGATGATTTTCATGATAGATCTAGATGTTTTTCAAGTTAGATCTCTTTGATCTAAAGTTTTGTTTATGATCTTTGTGAACTTGGAGTAAATCTTCTTGCATGTTTGATTTTGATGCTTAAAACCGTAGATCATGAAATGTTTTAGTGTTCATTTGATGAATCAATGTTTGATCTAAGCTTATTTTTAATTTTTGGTCTTGCATGTTGTTTGATGATGACCTTGAACCTTTGCATGTCTTGATTATTGGTTTGATCTTAAGAAAAAGCTTTGATTTGCGTTTTGATCTTTGACTCTTGTTTTGATCTTTGATTTTTGTTTTGTTTTGAGTTTTGTAAATGATATTTGAACAAAGCTTTCTTATTTTCCTTAATTATGTCTCGGTTTTTGGTCCCTTTTCATTCAAAATGATTTTTGTCTTTAAATTGTGTTAGTATGTTTAACCTCATGACTTGATCTACATGATTCAAGTGCATGCATGTTGGTGTTGAGCTTTGAAAAAGTTATTTTCATGTCCTTTTGAGAAATAAATTGAAAGTGTTTGTGTTGATCCATGATTGTTGCATATTTTGTTAGAAAAGCTTAAGATTCATTCTTGCATGATTAAACTTAAATAAAAGACCATGATTTGTTGTATTGCATGCCTCGGTTTTTGAAAGAAAATTAGGGAGAACAAAATGATTTTTTTTCTAAATTGAATTATGTTCTATGTTCTTGTGTGATTTTGTTTGTTTTAAGTAAAGAAAAATAAATTAAAGTTTGATTATTTTCCAAGTTGAAGCTCACGGATTCATTAAGAAAAGAAGATGTAATTGCATGATTTTGTATGTTCGATGATGCATGAATCTTGTTTTGATTTGTGTGATGATTTTCGGTCTATGCATGTTAATTAGGTTATAATTCTTTTCCATGAAGTAATATAGGGATAATGAAGGTATTTGATAAAATAATTGATTAGGACTAAGTTTTGTGTTTAAGTGAAGTTATGTGTGTACATTCGGTTTGTAAGCTTAAGCATGTTTAAGTGTTTTTGTTTTACAAAAGTTAAATGTTTTTGAAGGTAATTGTGTGTTGAATAATTTACTTAAGTGTTTGATTTGTGAAATATTTGCGTATGAATGAATGAAGGGTTTGTAATCAAAGTGAATAATTGAATAATTGTTTTGTTTGATCATAGTGTGTGGTTGGCCGTGTGTGTAATCGTTTTGAACTTAATTTGGTTTGATCTATTTGAATTTGTGAAGTTGTGTTTTAAGATTTGTTTTACAAGAAAAACTTGAGTTTTAAAGCATTAATATTGACCTAAAGAGTATTTGAAATAAAAAGATTTTTTACGATGTTTTCGGGTTTTATTAAATTGATTTTTGTGAAACTATTCCTTGCTGCCCAAGTTTATTTAAAATTTTTTTCTTGATTTCTAAATTGAGTTCATGAGACTCAAAGTTTGGTTTTCTAAAGGTCATTGATTTTAGAAAAACCCGGATCGAAACCGTTGAATTTTTCGGTGTTTTTGAATGAGGTTAAGGTGCTGTCCAAAACGGACCAGCGACCTAACCAATTGATTTAAAGTATTCTATTTGATGTTTTCAAAATTATTTTTAAGTATTTAAAGGACTAAGAAACGTTTGAGTCATTTTAAGAAAACAATCATATTTTACGATTTCCGACGAAGGATGAAAAATGTTTTCTTAATAAAAGATAGTAATGAAAATGTATTTTGATTAATACGAGGGATGTTACAGACGAGGGATTAAGGCAGTGGCAGCAATCCAGTTCAGAGAAGACTGCACGTATCTAATCGTTGGACCTCAGGTGAGAGAGTAGCTTTCCTAAGACACCGTGGTAGTGGGTGTTGTATTAAGACGTTCCGTATCAGCTCAAAGATCGGAACTCAGTGGCTCTGAGTCAGTAGTATAGTGGCAATTGTTTGTCTTGTGTGGCCACTTATACGAAGAGGACAAAGACCATCTTGTTGTGTGTAATGTTTGTGTGCTAATGATATGTTATTTATATTTGTTTCTTTATGCATGCCGATGTTATTAATGTGAAATAATCGATAATGATAATAAAATAGATTAGAATTAAAAGACCCCAAGAAAAGATATAACCCTTGTTTGGCTTAAGTCCTGATGGAACCAGGCAGCCTTGATAAGACATTAAGATGGAAGATGATGATAAGGGAGTTAAGAATGATGTGAAAGGAAATAAAGGGAATGATTGGAAAAGATTTGCCGTGGCGATGTGAGTAAGCCAGAGCTGGGAAGTAATGTTGAAAGTGTACTGGAAGTAAAGTGTGATGAGGGAAAAGCTTGATTCTTGTTAATATTTCTTGGACTGAGTCCAGCGTTGAGTTGAGCTTGCTCCTCCGCTAGTTCTCAAGAAAAGAAAGTTTTTGAGAAAAACTTTTGAAAAGAAGTTTCGAAAAGGTTTTACGAAAATGAGATTTTTGACAAAAGAATCATGAAATGAAATTTTGAAAAAGGGTTCCCAAAACGAGAATTTTGAAAAGAGCTTACGAAAATGAAATTTTGAAAGGGATTCCCAAAATGAGAAAAATTTTTCAAAACAAATTTTTTTTTAAAAAAAAAGAAATTGTGAAATGAGTGTTTGAAAAAGATTTTCCAAAAAAAGAGATTTTTGAAATGGGTTTTCGAAAGGAGATTTTTGAAAAGAAATTAGGAAACGAGATTTTCGAAAACGAGATTTTGTGAAATTGAGATTTTTGAAAAGAACTTTCAAAAGGAGATTTTTGAGAAAACCTACAAAATGAGGTTTTTGTGAAAGTTTACAAAAGAAATTTTGAGAAAAGTTTTTGTGATGAGATTCAAGCTGTGAATATGATCCCGCTCTGTGCGTAGTTGAGGAATGGAAGGAAAAGTGATGCAAAGATAGCGGTCGGGACTCATTGAAGGGTTGCACGAAGGGTGAGCCGACCATTAGGTTAAGTAAAAGATAAAAGATTTTAAAAGACATTAATAGCGAACGCGGTGAGGTATGAGAGTTAACCCGAAGTAGTGGAGAGGAAGATACTATGGGTATCTGCGGATACTCAGGTGGAGATTGCATTAGGGGAGGACGATGACGGTGAAACGTCAAGAAGTCTAGAGTACTTTTCTAGGCAGAACGAATTCCACAAGTGGCGTACTAACGTGGTAGGGACCGGGTCCAATGCCGTGGCAAGTTCTGCGTGCACACTAGAATTGTATTGTCACCCCCTAGATTGCAAGTCTAGAAGGGACTGGAGTGGGGCATCTTGTTTGCCACTGTGAGTGAGACAGTGTGCCTTGTTTATATATGAATTGAATTGATATGATATGATTTGAGGCGGTAGTCCTCCTGTAACATCCCTGAATTTTAGTTCCCGAATAATGTTATGCCTTGCTATATAAATGCTTTGCCTTAGCTTGATTGTGTTAGAACTTAATCTTGTTTTGTTAGCTAATAGTGATTAGAGCTAGCTTAAACCTAGTTTATTAGGTTTAGCCTTGTGTAGTTTTAAGTTGATTAGGTTTAGATGTCTAATAGCTTAGTTAAAAGTTAGATTAGCTTGGTTAATGAGTGGCTTAAGGGTTAAGTGGATTAGATTAAGCCTAAGTTGACCAAATGGGCCTTGTGTGTGATGTTGGGCCATAAATGAGTGTTGGGCCATGTGTGTGTGTGAGTAGGCCGTGGAGTGCATGTGCGTGTGAGTGAACTTGTGAGTTTGCATGAAGTAGTGAGGTGGCAAGCTCACATTTCATGCATGTTGGCCAAGAGTTAGGTGGCAACACCATATTTCCTTCCCTTGCATGAGGCGTGAGGTGTCCACACACCAAGCACACCACTTAGCCATCTAAACAACTCACCCTTTGACCATAAACCCTTATAAAAGTAACCATGTGTTGATTTCACCACTTTGGCTCCCTTTTTCTTCTTAGCACCATCACCATCATCTTTTCCTTTTTCCTTGAAGAAGCCCACGGCCAACACCACCACCACCCTCATCCTAGCTCATTCTTCCATTAAAACCTAGAAATCATTACATATCCTAAGTCTAGATCATGGATATATGACATGCATGAGTGATCAAGGCTTAGAAATTTCAAACCCAACCCCTTCCTTTTCTTTAGAAGCTCACGGCTGTAAAATTAAATCTCTGATTAAGGTGGATTAATTTTGATGATGACAATGTAATTAAATTATGGACTTAATTTGAAGAATGCAAGCCCAACAATAAAGAAGATCAAGTGCTTAGTTTAATTATTCATTCTCATTTATTCTTAATGTATTTTATTTTATTTATGAGAGTGGGTAGTTTAGGTTTTTATTCTCACATAAGGTCAAATAATATTCATGCATGAAAGGTTGAGATTAAAACCAATCAGACTTGAGAAGAGAATTGAAAACAATGTTAGAAAACTTAATTTTTCCAACATTGACCAATTCACTCGAGTGATTCTCAATTCACTCGAGTGATTCTCAATTCACTCGAGTGATTTATGAATTTTCAGTAATATAGCCGTTGGATAAAGTAAAAAGGCAACACTATCAGAGTTGACCACAAAACACTCGAGTCTTTCCAAAAAGACTCGAGTGATTTAGGTCTGACAGCAAATTTTTTAAACGTTAGAAGAGGACAAAAAGGAAGAATAACTTGGTTTTTCCTTCCCTTTTGTCCCCTCACTTATATTCTGAATAGTGGCCATTATCCAAAGGGAACAAGCTTACATTTCTATCATTGATTCTCTCTCTCTCAAGTGTTAAAATCATTTTCTCTCTCTAAACTCAACCAAGCATTCATCTTTATTATTTGTCTTAGTGAGTTAAGAGAGTGTGCTTCATTTGTAAGAGAATTATTTGTTGTAAAATTCTCAAACACTCAAACACTTTAGCTTGTTTAGAAAATCTTGGTGAGGTATCCAAGTACTTGGTGAGGTATCCAAGTTCTCAAGCCTTGGGAGGTTCTCAAGCACAAAGACTAAGAGGATTCTTAGCTTGGTGGGCTCTTGGAGGTTCCAAGGAGCTTAAGAAGAAGGGACTCTTCATCACCAAATCAAGTTGGGGTAGAAATTTCAAGAGTTTGGTACACTCTTGAAAAGGGTTAGGATTGAGTGAGGAATCTCAATTTATCCTTGTAATTTCTAACAATTTGATTACTAGTAGAAGCTCCTAAGTTGATTAGGGGGACTGGATTAGCACTCTATATGGAGTGTGAACCAGGATAAAATTGGTGTTGTCTCTCTCTTTTATAGCTTTCTTAGTTTTCAAGTAAAACCAAACCCTAAGTTCTCTAGAAAGGAGCTTTTATAATTCTAGTAGCAATTGGTTGCAATTAACTTGTTTTCAACTTGTTTTAACTTAGTTTAATTGCCCTCTACTTTGATTTATATCTGCCCTGGATTAGTCTTTAAGAAATTGAATCATTTTGCTAAATTTCTCTGAAACTGCTCCTTTCTGTTCTGCATAAAACACTCGAGTGTTTTTCAATTCACTCGAGTATTGCGTGGACTTTCACTCGAGTGTTCTTCGTTTCACTCGAGTAAATTGCCCAGTTTCAGGAAAACAAGCTTTTGATCAATTATCTTTTAATTGCACCGAAAATTAGTCACTGTTGCTTCCATATTACTATTCACCCCCCTCTAGTAATTGCTAAGCCCGCTTGTTGGTTTCCAACAACTGGTATCAGAGCTCGGTCGAAAGATCGAGCGTAAAAGCTTTTTCGAAAAAGATCCTTTTGGAAACAATGGGCTCTAGAAATCAACAAGAAGGGTCTATGTCTCTTAACCGACCTCCATTCTTAAATGGTGAAGATTATTCTTATTGGAAGGTTAGGATGAGAGTCTTTGTAGAAGCAATAGACACCGATATTTGGGATGCAATTGAAAAAGGTCCTTATTGTCGTGTTCCAGTTTTGATAGAACACCACGATGTGTTTGATGGGTTGTTGTAGCTGGCGAGGGTGACCCCGGTCCTACGTATCCCTAGTGAAAAGGGAATCAAGCCACACGTAGTTCTTGAGAGAAGGGATGAGAGAACATACCTTAGCCCCTATAGCATGGTGGTTCTTATAGGGGATTACCTGTTAGGTGTGTTGTGGGCTTTCTGATGAGGCCCGTGAGAAGGAGTGTTCAATTAGGATTAGTAAAGGTTCTGATAAGATTGCCTTTGTTAATCCCGTATGTGATGAACACTGATCTTTATCTCTTAATTTAACCAAGCTATGCGGGAATATAGGAGTTAGGCTTGTTGAGACCGTAATGGGTGAGGATAAGGATGATAATCCTGTGTTCGGTCCTAATCCCGTAAGCCTTTAAACCACTCTGTCCCTAGCTCGGTGTGTTGTGAATCCGATCAGTTTATGGTCGGTGCTCATAAACTCAGTGCTAACTGGTCGGCATAAGATCGAACCGGTCGGACTAGAGTTAGGTCCACTACATAAGCCCCCAAGCTCGGTAAGGTGATTTGAGCCTATGCCGAGTTAAAGGGTTAGCCGAGCAGTTAACCGATCGATTATAGGAGGAAAACTAGGGCGATGGGACTGTAGCTAGTAAGATAAGGCTGTTGATAGCCTGTTTATAGCTGTAATCCAGTGGCCCGTAAAATGTCGAAGAGTTCGGCATACGGTCGGTTAAGATGGGGGTAGGTCGGACTGGAGCCCGGTACACGACATAAGCCCCCCAGCTCGGGAAGGGTCATAGAGACTCTGTGCCGAGTTTAGAACCCTTTTGGGCCGATCAGACGTTCTCTTCCAAGGCTTGGTGGTGACGTAAAAGACTGTTCGCAGCCGAGGTCTTTTACTCGGAAAAGTATCGCGATTTGGAGATTCTAACACCTCTCTCACTGGGGTGTGTTAAAAGTAATATCATGAATTGGATCGTAACGTCTACGGGGGATGCTGTCGGAATGACTGCCTTGGCCGAGGTGCATTCCTCGATCCTGCGACGTATTTGGCCGATGGCCAAGTTATCGAGGTAGCAATCCCCGTTTTCACTTGTAGCCACGCAGATCTGGTCGGCCAACCGAGATCGTAGGCAAGTGCGTCGGGACGTGATCCGAAATGAGTGAATGTATTAAAGTAATACCTTGATGAGAGAGGCGTATACCAAATCTGACAGCGATGGGTGGGAAACGTTGTTACATCCCTTATACGATAGGATATGATCTTGATCATCATATGGTATCAGTATCTAGGTCAGCCTACGTCGGCTATGTGCATACTATATCACATACCAGTCCCCTACTCGGTAGAGCCTGAAAAAGACTTGTGCCGAGTCATAAGATCTATGAAGCTCTCGGGGCCACAACGAGTGAAGAAAGGTTGGAGTATTCAGATCAACTTGGTGCCCGCCTCCTTCACCTGAAAGAGGTGATCGGGAAAGGCCGTTGAGGCTTATGTCGATTGTATGATAATTGTGAGACGCTAACTGTTGATGTTCGAGGCTTCTTCGAACTTGATCTGGGTCCGAAAGAATTCCTAAAGATATTGGTCTGCGGTAATGATTTGTCAACGCATAGCGAGCATGGAAACTTCCTTGTTACAGTTCTTCCCAGATGACTCCAAGGCCTTGGAGTACGTTGCTAATCCCGAGCAGCAAGCAATGAGACAGGATGTGGCCGCTAGGGAGGAAGTCTTTACTTCCCAACTGGCGAAAATATGCTGACACATGGGAGGACATGATCGGAAACTTGACAGACAGAGGGAGTATGCTGGGGATTCCGAGAAGGTAAAGAATGACGCCGAGAAGGCAAAAAGTGAGATCATCTTCAACAAAGCCGAGAAAACAGTCTGAGAAAATTCCTTGTGGATATGAAAAAAGTAGCGCTGATTCTTTTGTCAATGCTGTTAAACAACTATAACTGCTGAACCCCTCGGAAATCGGAATAATTGGGGAAGATCCTTGTTATGAGGTCGTCGAAGGCAAGGTGATAGATTATTCAAATAACGAAGCTAAAATAGACCTCTACTCCCTTGCATAACAAATTCGAACCCGATAAAGCCTGAAGAGGCTTGTGCCGAGTTCTGAAGTCCTGTGATACGTAACAAAGTGTTTAGGTCGGCGCCTTATGAATCCGAGGGGAGATGGACGAAATCAGTCAAGCTCGTACGGATGCCAACTAATGAATTCGAGGGGAGATGACCGATGTGAGGTTCCTCGACATCGCGAAAATAATTTTGGGAAGGAGGAACGAAAAAAAGTGTTTGTTGTGCTTGTAGAACATGCTGTCTGTTGGGAGAATCTCGAAGTGGCTTGCTTTTGGAGTTTTTTGAGCAGCTTATGTGATTATAGTTGTACCTTCTTTTACTTTCATGGTGCTCAGAAACGATCCTATGAGCGGTTCGACCTAAAGATTGAGGCCACCATAAACCATGGTGGTCCGTGCTTGGCAAACGAGAGGAGTTGAGTGCCGAACTAATTTTGTGATGGCATAGGAAGAAGGGTCAGCATGATGTTTCACTTGCTAGGAAAGATGTCGATCGAGCAATAATGTATTGTGAGTCATTGGGAAGGACGAGCGAGCAAATGTGACGATCTGCATGCGCTGGTCCGATTAGATCGGATTTCAGCTTGTTTAGGAATTTTCTGGATTCAAATATGTGTGGAAGAACACTATGACGAGTATGAACGTTTGTGAGTTGTGAGAGAGGGTCTTCATTGTGTGGTTCCTCGGATCTGATTGATCCAAATTAGATTATTGGGTGTTGGTACTAATGGCTCTGATGGATCCAAATCAGAAAATGGACCTCGGCGCTCGGAACCGTGGAGGCACCGACTCAGTGTGAGACATTTAAGACAAGATGCTCGGTGAGAGGTCGGTGTAGCCCCTCAAAGGTCGGTCCGAGGTAGAGGAGGCCGCATGTACGATCAGTTGAGTGCCGACTCGTTATGGTCGATTGGTTACTGTGAAGGAGTGTAAGGCGAAGCGAGGTCAGCCTGTGACCTTGACGTCGTGGCAAAATGTGCGAGGATTCTAGAGGCTTCAATTGTGTTACTTGAACAGGAATACGAGTGATGATTTTGAGGCCATGACTAGTAATAAATGGAAATAGTCACAGTAAGCAAGTTCAACAGAGGAGACAGTGATGTCATTGTGAGATTTTGCCGAAATCATGTTGAAGATGATGTAATATTAGACGCCCAGAGTGACGTGCTGTAAGATTAGACGCCAATAGTGACTAAATTTGTATGACACCGATTGATTTGAGGATATCGTTGGTAATTGGAAGCTGACAAAATAGGTCACCATCAGTCGGTTACTTCCCGGTGATTTGCTCAACCTTCGTAGTTGTGTTTATGGATGATGATGAGACCACGGTGTGATGACAATATGGACTCCTAGGACATGCTCGACATTGTTGAGAATCATTTCGGCATGACTTGGTTCTAAGCTTCTGGGTCTAGTTTAGTATTTCAGAGTTGTTGATTGCAACGTAGCTCGGTATGTTGATTGTCATTAGTTCAACTTTTGAACTATCGAGAGCCGTCGGGCATCCATCTGCTCAGGACGGATACCAGTGCAATACTTAGAGAATGCATGTGGAAGCGTTGTGCGATAACGGCTTTGTGAGAATGATGGCGAGATTCTTTCGATCCTTCGTCCGGAACTCCGAGAGTGCCATTATCCCATGTGCCCTCAAGCTGTATTGGAATATAGGAGTGGAGGTTGGACTGTTGGGACCGTAACTGGTTTAAATAGGGATGAGGATCCTATGCTCGGCCGTGATCCCGTAAGTCTCAATCCACTCGTGTCCCTAGCTCGGTAAGACATGGTTCCGACCAAATTCGTGGTCGGTGCTCGTTGGTTCAATCCTTAACTGGTTGGCCTGGAGCAATATCGGTCGGACTGAAGTCTGGTTCACTACATTTAATCCCAGACTGAGCGTGTTGGGAGCACATCACCAGATTGTCGAGATTTCTCGGTCTTCCTCAATAAGAACATCCCTCGTTAAGGATTTAACGACTACCGGTTCCCTTTTTGGTCCTCGCCCGTTTTTGGAGAGGAGCCACAAGAGACAAAATGTTATCTCCATAGCCCGATGTTCAACCATAGGCGTAGGAGGCTAGTCGGAAACCGGTGGAAGAGTGGCGAAAATCGTCTAACGAGCTTGAAGGGAGAAGGCTATTCTCTGGTTCCTGATGCTTCGAATTCATGGTTATGAAAAAAAAAGAGGGGTTGCCTGATGAGGGCCTGCCGCGCTTGTCACATGCATCCAGAATTGTGAATCGAACATGAGCCCTTTTTGTTCAGGACACGAGCTCGAAGATTAATCGTGAAGCTTTGGCAAAGTTTTGGCACGTGGATCCTTGCCACCTCATCTAATCTTCGCCGTCGTCAGCTAGACTCCGAACATGTCGATGTGTTCCCAGTACTTGGAAACAGTTTTCCCATTGACGGGGATCTCGAAATGGGCTGTTTAGAGAAAAAAGGCCATCATACATGTACCTCGCATATGTAAACAAAATTAATAATTAGTGATCGTCGTTAGATTGACGATGTATAACAATTAAATAACAATAATGACAATTATTGGCAAAGATAGAATGTATTATCAGTATAAAAGTAGTATGATTTTAAAAATATCATATTAAATAAACATGATCATGACAATTGTTGGGAATTAAATGCCCGAAAATCGTACAAGACTGCACATGAAAAGAAACATGATTTTAAATGTATCATGCGTACTAATTATGATAAATGACATGTATAAAAAATATGTCAGAGAAATTAATGGCGTTGAACCATATAAAAACATTAATTTATGAATAATGACAATGTTTAATTATCGGGAACTACTTAGTGTTTACTTAAAAGGCAATGCACATCAAATATCATTATTCTATAATGACAGGAAAGACAGACGTTTAGGGATATTCAGCAGCAAAGGAGTTTGTGTCACATATCCACATATATGAAAAATCATGAGTATAGAATAAATGATATGTAATGAAATTAAAGGAATACATAAAAGCATTAGGAGCATATATCAAAAGCATTGCATCGAATAAATTAATATTAGCATGTGTACGTAAAATGCCAAGTAGACAAGAGAGTAATATAGGAACGAGAATTCCTTCCCTGAATCGCTGAGGTGAGGTATGTTGGATTGAAGTCTTCTGTTAATCCTTTCCAAATGAGCTCCGTCGAGCAGTTGACTTAAGTAGGGAACATGGTGCGAGGTTTCCACAGTCGTCTTATGAACCCGAGGTAGTGCATGGTTCCCACTATTTTGAATGTATGAGATACCAATAGGGGGACGCTGTCGAGGGTCCGCGTGCAGTTGGCACCTGTATTCGAAGTGGGGAACCGAGCACGAGGCTCTCTATACTCGGGGACGAGGTCAAAAAAGGAAATTTGGCGCAAGGGTCTTCGCCGTTATCACCATGTTCCGAAAAGATTGACATGATTGTATTCATGGTGCTCGGAAAATAATATGCCCATTGATGAGAATCTTGAAATGGGTGGTCTAATAGCTCAGACCATGTACCTCACATATGTGTATAGAAAAAATGATTTTAGCGGTTGTCGTTCAAATTGACAATTTATAATAAGGGAATTGCAATAATGAAAATTATTGGCAGGTGAATATAAAAAATATCATAATAGAAGTAGTGTGATTTAAAAAGATCACACGTAATAAACAGGATAATGAAAATTATTGGAGAGTAAATGCTCGTAAGTCATACAAGATTGTCAATAAAAAGATGCATGAAAATATATCGTGCGTGATAATAGGTGACACACATGAAAAATATGTCAGAGCAATTAATGGATTGGAACCAAATAAAAGCGTTAATTTATGAATAATGACAATGTTTAATTGTCGTAAATGAACAACAAATAATGATCATAAAATAAATGACATATAACGAAGATAATTAGCAAAAGTATATTATATTATTTGTTGTTGCCGTTAATTATGAGTCATATGTAATTTAATAATATTATGTCATATGTAATTTAATAATATTATTCAAAGTAATATATGACCTATAGGCTATATATCAGTAATTGAATGTAACTAGCGTAAATTCTTGAGAGAAGGGATGAGAGAACATACCTTAGCCCCTATAGCATGGTGGTTCTTATAGGGGATTACCTGTTAGGTGTGTTGTGGGCTTTCTGATGAGGCCCGTGAGAAGGAGTGTTCAATTAGGATTAGTAAAGGTTCTGATAAGATTGCCTTTGTTAATCCCGTATGTGATGAACACTGATCTTTATCTCTTAATTTAACCAAGCTGTGCGGGAATATAGGAGTAAGGCTTGTTGAGACCGTAATGGGTGAGGATAAGGATGATAATCCTGTGTTCGGTCCTGATCCCGTAAGCCTTTAAACCACTCTGTCCCTAGCTCGGTGTGTTGTGAATCCGATCAATTTATGGTCGGTGCTCATAAACTCAGTGCTAACTGGTCGGCATAAGATCGAACCGGTCGGACTAGAGTTAGGTCCACTACATAAGCCCCCAAGCTCGGTAAGGTGATTTGAGCCTGTGCCGAGTTAAAGGGTTAGCCGAGCAGTTAACCGATCGATTATAGGAGGAAAACTAGGGCGATGGGACTGTAGCTAGTAAGATAAGGCTGTTGATAGCCTGTTTATAGCTGTAATCCAGTGGCCCGTAAAATGTCGAAGAGTTCGGCATACGGTCGGTTAAGATGGGGGTAGGTCGGACTGGAGCCTGGTACACAACACTTATATTCCTAGAAGAGTGATTAATGGTGAAGCCATTGTTATTCCTAGGACAAGTTGGAATGAAGATGATAAAAAGAAAGTTTCATATGATTTAAAAGCTAAAAATATCATCTTCTCCGCTTTGTCCAAAAATGAATTTCATAGGATTTCACAATGTCAATCGGCTAAAGAAATGTGGGATACCTTGCAAATTACTCATGAGGGAACTAGTGAAGTTAGAGACTCGAGATTAAATGCTTTAACTCATGAATATGAGCTCTTTCATATGTTCCCTAATGAGTCTATCAATGATATGCAAACAAGGTTCACACATATCGTTAACCAATTGATTGGCTTAGGAAAGGAATTTAGAGATGGTGAAACTACTAACAAAGTCTTGAGATGTCTTGATAGGAGATGGCAACCTAAGGTGATCGCCATCAAGGAAGCTAAGGATGTAAAATCTATGGACTTGACCACCTTGTTTGGAAAGCTCCAAGAACATGAGATGGAACTATCAAGACTTCACCTAAATGAAGATTCGGACAAGAAAAAGAAGAGCATCTCTCTAAAAGCCTCAACCAAAATGTCAAAAGAGGATGAAGATGAATCTTCAAGTGAAGGCTCCGATCGTGCTCTAAATGAGGAAGACATTAGCTTATTTGCCAAGAGGTTCAACAAATTCCTCAAAGGCAAAAAGGGTAGTTCATCATTCTCTAATGACAAGAGACCTCAAGACAAAAGAATCAAGGATAGCAAGCCAAGAAACAAAAGCTCAAGTGAAATTGTGAAATGTCATGAGTGTGGTGGGATAGGACACATAAGAATGGAATGTCCCACCTACTTGAGAAAGAATGAAAAGAAGACTCAAGATGGCAAGGGGAAAAGAGCTTACATTGTTTGGGATGAACCGGAAAAGGATTCCAAGTCATCCTCAAGTAGTTCGGATGATGGGGAAGCCAAGCTATGCCCCATGGCCAAGAATGACAATGAAGCCTCTTCAAGTAGTGAAAGAAAAGACAATGAGAGTGAGGATGAGGTATCATCTAATTATTCTTACACCTCCTCTCATACTATTTCTTATGATGATTTGCTAAATGAATATAATGAGATGCTAACACAATTTGAAAGACTTGCTAAAGTTAACAAGGAAAAAGGAAATCAATGAATTAGAAAAATCTATTAATGATTTGAAACTCCAAAATGCATCCTTGGAACTTGCCAACTCTATTCATGTTTGTGAGAATGCAAATCAATCATATACCATCATTCATTGTGAAAAGTGTTGTGTGCTTGAAAATGAAGTTAATGATTTGAAAATCAAACTCAACACTTTTAACAAAAGTGATAGAAACCTAGATCGGTTAATTGGTTCTCTTAGACACAATTCAAACAAAACAGGTCTAGGATATGTCCACAAGAAAAAGAAAAATAAAGTGGTTGGTTCATTCTCAAAAATTGATTTTACAAAGAAACCAACTTGCTTCTATTGTGGAAAGTTTGGACATACAAACAATAAGTGCCATATAAAAAATTTTGGAATTCAAAATGGTACTTATGTTTGGATTAAGAAGGGAGAATCATCCATGACTAACAAAAAGGGAACCAACATAATTTGGGTACCCAAAATGAGCAAGTGATTGTGTTTTGTAGGTGTGCCTAAGAACCGGAAAGCAACTTTGGATACTTGATAGTGAATGTTCTAGGCACATGACGGGAGATAAGCGACATTTCATTGAGCTTACTCCTAAAGAAAAAGGATATGTCACATATGGATACAACAACAAAGGCAAAATACTTGGTATAGGTAAAATTGGTAATTCTTCCAACTTGGTTATCGATAATGTACTTTATGTTCAAGGATTAGAACATAATCTTTTGAGCATTAGTCAATTATGTGATATTGGTAACCATGTATTATTTACCTCTACTCATTGTCTCATAAAAAGTGACAAAGATGAATCTATCAAATTTGTTGGAAAAAGGTCTAATAACACTTACATGGTTGAATTGAATAATATCACTTCTTTAGTTTCAAAATGTTTAATTAGCAAAGAAAGTGATACTTGGTTATGGCATCGTAGGACCGCTCACATTAATGTAAATCAACTTAAGAAACTTCAATCCAAAGACTTAGTAGTTGGTTTACCAAAGCTCAATTTTCAAATTAAAGGTGATTGCACTCCTTGCAAGAAGTGCAAACAAACTAAAAATCATTTTGGTTCCAAAAATGATGTGTCCACAACAATACCATTGGAAATGCTTCATATGGACTTGTTTGGACCTTCTCATGTAAAAAGCTTTGGTGGCAACTACTATGCCTTGATGATTGTTGATGATTTTTCAAGATTTACATGGACATTATTTTTAAGTGCTAAGAGTGAGGCCTACAAATCTTTTAAACGCCATATTAAGCTTGCACAAAACCAAGTAAACCAAAAAGTGATTATAATTCGAACCGACCATGGAGGTGAATTTGAAAACTATAAATTTGATAGATTTTGTGATAAGCATGGAATTGAGCACCAATATTCGGCACCTAGAACTCCACAACAAAATGGAGTTGTTGAGAGGAAAAATAGGGTGCTAGAGGAACTTGCTAGAACCATGTTAAATGATTCTCAAGTACCTCAATACTTTTGGGCCGATGCCGTTAATACGGCTTGTTATGTAATGAATAGAATTTTAATTAGGCCCATGATAAAGAAAACCCCCTATGAGCTTTACAAAGGTAGAAAACCCAATATATCTCATTTCCATGTTTTTGGATGCAAAGTGTACATTTTAAACAATGGAAAAGATCAACTTGGAAAATTTGATTCTAAATCGGATGAGGGAATATTTTTGGGTTACTCTTCTCATAGTAAAGCTTTTAGAGTTTATAATAAACGAACTATGACTATTGAAGAATCAATTCATGTTGTTTTTAATGAGTCTTCGAAAGAAGATAGTGTTTTATGTGAGGGTGGTGATGATGGACTTGAGATTTCAAATGTTGACAAAGAGATGGAAAAATCAAAGGATGAAGGAGAAGTCAAAGATGAACTTGATCCGGCTTGGAAAATGGTGAAAGCTCACCCTATTGACAATGTCATAGGAGACCTTTCAAAGGGAGTATTAACTCGTAGGTCAATTCAAAATATTTTTCATTTTGTTTCCTTTGTTTCTCAAATCGAACCAAATTCAATTAAGGAAGCAATTATGGATGAACATTGGGTTATGGCCATGCAAGAAGAGCTAAATCAATTTGTTAGAAATGATGTTTGGGAATTAGTGCTTATACCCGATGATCATACCATAATTGGTTTAAAATGGATTTATAGAAATAAACTTGATGAATCCGGTTTGATTATAAGAAACAAAGCGAGACTTGTTGCCCAAGGGTACAACCAAGAGGAAGGTGTTGATTATGATGAGACTTTTGCTCCAGTTGCACGTCTTGAGGCAATCCGAATCTTGCTTGCCTTTGCATCAATTATGAATTTTACTCTTTATCAAATGGATGTCAAGAGTGCTTTCTTGAATGGTTTCATAAATGAAGAAGTGTATGTTAAGCAACCACCCGGTTTTGAAAGTCATGAGTTTCCAAACCATGTTTACAAGTTGAAAAAGGCACTTTATGGATTAAAACAAGCTCCTAGAGCTTGGTATGATCGATTAAGTACCTTTCTATTAGAAAATGGCTTTCAAAGGGGAAAGGTTGATAATACACTATTCATCTATAAAACCAAAGAGGACATTTTGTTAGTGCAAATATATGTAGATGATATTATCTTTGGTGCCACTAACGTGTCCTTGTGTAGAAAGTTCTCTAATTTGATGAAAAAGGAATTTGAAATGTCCATGATGGGGGAGCTCAAGTTCTTCCTAGGACTTCAAATCAAGCAAGTCAAGGAGGGGATTTTTGAGCATCAAGGAAAATATTGCAAGGAGCTCCTTGGAAAATTCGGAATGGACAAATGCAAAGAAGCATACACTCCCATGAGCACAACATGCTACCTAGACAAGGATGACATAGGTAAACCGGTTGATGTTAGTAAATATAG
This sequence comes from Crotalaria pallida, assembly GCA_037953625.1. Classification (NCBI taxonomy): domain Eukaryota; kingdom Viridiplantae; phylum Streptophyta; class Magnoliopsida; order Fabales; family Fabaceae; genus Crotalaria; species Crotalaria pallida. Next base: position 53,460,061 of record CM075651.1, read on the forward strand.
AGGCATGATAGGTAGTCTTCTATATCTTACCACATCTAGACCGGATATTATGTTTAGTGTATGCATGTGTGCCCGTTTTCAAGCAAATCCTAAAGAATCACACTTATCCGCAGTTAAACATATTTTTAAATATCTTAAAGGAACAATTAACACTGGATTATGGTATCCTAGGGATGCTAGTCTTAGTTTAGTTGGTTATTCGGATTCCGACTTTGCGGGATGCAAGCTTGATCGCAAAAGCACTAGTGGTACTTGCCATTTATTGGGAAGTTCATTAGTGTCATGGTTTTCTAAAAAGCAAGCTTGTGTTGCTCTTTCCACCGCCGAAGCGGAATATATCGCCGCCAGTAGTTGTTGTGCTCAACTCTTGTGGATGAAACAACAATTATCGGATTTTGGTTTGAAATTAGAAAGTGTTCCAATAAAATGCGATAACACAACTGCCATCAATCTAACTAAGAATCCGGTGTATCACTCAAGGACTAAACACATTGAAATTAGACATCATTTCCTAAGGGATCATGTTCAAAAGGGTGATTGCACAATTGAATTTGTAAGTACCACAAAACAATTAGCGGACATTTTTACAAAACCATTGCCAAGGGATACCTTCTATCATATAAGAAGGGAACTTGGTATTTTAGAGGAGTCAAGTATAAACTAATTGATTTGTGCCATTTGAAAATCACCAAGTATGTCTAAATTTAGTGTGTGATGATACTTGTTTGAAATTACCTTGAGATGTTATGAATTTATGTCTTTAATTGTGTGTGATTATGTTTCTTATTTGTTGTTTTCATTTAATGTGTTTAATTTTGTGTTTTTGTGTTTCGAAACTGTGTTTTTCTGCATAACTGATAAAAACACTCGAGTGTTTCTTAAATCACTCGAGTGATTTTAATTCAAAATTAAATCAGTTTTAATTGGAAAAGTTTTTGAGCAGGTCTGATGCAAAACACGCGAGTCTTTTATAAAAGACTCGAGTCTTTTGGGCCGACACTCGAGTTAATCCCATTTCACTCGAGTGAATTAAAAGTTTCTGAAAATCCCTCTTTCGGCCATCACGCGAGTGAATTCAATTTCACGCGAGTGTTTTTCAGGTTTTCTGAAAAACACGCGAGTGTTTTAAAATTCACTCGAGTGAATTCATCAGATATAGCCTACTGCTGCGATTTTCTTTTCATTTTACACGAATTTCTCTCTTTCTTCACTCGCGTTTTCTCTATTCTCTCACTTCCATCTTCACAAATCTCACCCAAAACTAAAATTTCTTTCATATTTCAAGCATATTTCATCTTCTAAACTCATTCCCATCCCTATTTCACATCAAATTTGTAGGATTCTCATGTTTTGATGCTAACAATCTCTCTCCAAGCAACAACATTGGCAACAAGCAAGCTACACCACATGAAGATTAGAATTAGGATTTTTATTAATTCTATTTCAATGTAATCTTTATTTTTATGCAATGCATCTCATTGGTGTGGGTAGCTTAGGTGATTTTAAGAATATTTAAATAATGTTTGATTAAAAGTGAAGATATTTTAAATCTTGATTAAATAGCTCTATTAAAAGTTTTGTGAAAATCCTTTTAGAAAAACCTTGTTTTTATTCAGATTCTGATCAATTCACTCGAGTAATGAGTATTGGTTCACTCGAGTAATTTATGTCATGACAGGTTAATCGAGTAATGGTTTACACATCACTCGAGTAACTTAATCTGACATGTATTAATCGAGTAATGTTATATGGTTTACTCGAGTAATTCAATCAGTATTTGGAAAATTATAAAAGGACTTAATTTTCTTTTTCACATAGATAGACATTCATTCTTACAATTTTCTATACACTTTCAAGAGCTATTTTTTACATCTTTCAAGAGCTATCAAGATTCAACAAAGAACTTTTCATTCTTCACTTTATTTCTTTCATTGTTCAAATATTCTTGAGATCATAATTTTTGTTCTTAGTGGTTGTTGAAGATTTGAAATTTATGATTGCATCATTGAAGTTTCAACACAAGTGAAGAATCTCACAAGGAAGACTTTGAGGATCAAATCAAAGCAAGAAAAGAGGATTGGTTGGAAGCATCTTCAATCAATTAGCAAGGAAATCTAGAATACTCAAAAGGGGTAGATTAGATCAAAGTGTTTGGTACACACTTTGTGTTGGGTTTTAAGATAGGAGAACTAAGAATCTAGTTGCATCTTAAAACATTGTAAAATCTACATTTGAAGATTTCTAGTGAAGAATCTCTCTTGATTCAAGAGGGGACTGGAGTAGCTTTCAAGTGGGTGAAAGTGAACCAGGATAAATCCTTGTGTCTCTTTTATTTTCATTCCTTGTATTGCATTTATTCATTAACAATTGCATTTTTAGGTTAGAATTGGGGTTTTCTTAATTCAACTTAATTGATCTAAAATTGCATGTTAATATTACTTGAAATTGTTCATATTAATCATTCATAATTTGTTGAATCATCATAGCATTGTTATTCTTGAAGAACTCCTTTGAAAACTGAGTATTAATTGAATTTTACCCAGTTTACTCGAGTAAAGTTCTTGTCACTCGAGTAATCTGCTTTCAGTTTATGAACAATACTCGAGTAGGTTTTCTGATACTCGAGTGATTTAAAAATTGCTTTCGTAATACTCGAGTGATTTGCTGAATACTCGAGTGAAATTATTTTTGCTTGCGTATTACTCGAGTGAAGACTTGAGTTACTCGAGTAACCTGACTTGAATTTTTAAGAAAATTTATTTTCATAAAACCATTCTCTTAGGTGGACGAAAAATCTGTAATAAGGCTTCAATATTCTATTCACCCCCCCTCTAGACTATATTGAGCTGCTTGTTGGTTTCCAACAAGTGGTATCAGAGCTCGGACGAAAAATCCGAGCCTTAAAAAGCTTTTTCGAAAAGATCCTTTTTACTTGGAAACAATGGGCTCAATTTCAAATCCTTTTGGTGGTGAAGGAACTTCCATTAATCGTCCTCCACTATTCAATGGTGAGGGTTATGCTTATTGGAAGGTCCGCATGAAAATCTTTATTCAAGCCATAGATATGGAAATATGGAACGCCATAGAGAATGGACCTTTTGTTCCTCAAACGAAAGTAAATGATGTTGTTTCAATCAAACCTCAATCGAGTTGGGACAATGATGATAAGAAGAAAGTTGCATTTGATTTAAAAGCTAAAAATATCATCACGTCCGCTCTTTCTTATGATGAGTTCTTTCGAGTATCTCAATGTGTTGATGCTAAACAAATGTGGGACACATTACAAGTCACACATGAGGGCACTTCGGAGGTTAGAAGGGCTAGGCTAAATACACTCATGCATGAATATGAACTCTTTCGTATGTTACCTAATGAAAATATAGGTGACATGCAAAAGCGGTTCACTCATATCATAAATCATCTTTCTGCACTTGGAAAAGTTATTACTAATGGTGAAGTTGTTAATAAGATTTTGAGATGTCTTAGTAGGGAATGGCAACCTAAGGTGACGGCCATTATGGAAGCTAGAGACGTGGATCAAATTGATTTAGCAACTCTATTCGGAAAACTTCAAGAGCATGAAATGGAGCTTGGACGGTTATCCATGAATGAAGATGCCGATAGAAAGAAAAAGGGGATTGCTCTTAAATCAACTTCAAAATCTCTTAAGGCACAAGAGGAAAATTCTCAAGTGGATGACTCGGACTCCGATATAGATGATGAGACCCTTGGCTTGCTAGTTAAAAAGCTTGGTAGGTTCTTTAAGAGTAAGGGAAACTTTAATATGAATAGACAAAGAGATTCTAAGGACTCACAACCAAGAAATAGGACTAACAAGGATCACATCAAGTGTCATGGGTGTGGAAAGCTTGGTCACTATCGATCAAAATGCCCAAATCATTCTAAGAAGTCGGAAGGTGACAACTCTAAGTTCAACTCATCTAAAGGAAAAAGGGCTTACATAGTATGGGATGAAGAGGAGAGTCAATCAACATCTAGCTCATCGGATGATGAAGAACTTGCAAATTTATGTTTGATGACGAAGCTTGATGAAGAGGAATCTTCGAGCATTAAATCAAGTGACAACGTCAATGAGGTAGATTATCTTTCCGATGCTAGCTCTAGTTCTAATTCTCCTTCATTCAATGAGTTGTACAATGTGTATGTAGAGATGCATAAAGAGTTGAAGAAACTTGCTAAAATAAATGTTGAAAGAAAGAATTTCATAATGAAGCAACATGAAAAGATAATTGAACTTCAAAAAGATTTAGATGAACTTAAGCTTCAAAATGAAACTCTTGAACTCATTTATGCAAACTCTACATGCAATTGTGAATTGAAATCAAATGAGACTCCATCTTGTGAAAATTGCAAGTCTTTGGAAAAAGAAGTTTTTAATTTGAATGATCGACTTGCAAGGCTCATGAAAGGAGATACTTCATTAGATCATTTGCTTTCAACTCAAAGGAACAATAGCAATAGATCCGGTCTTGGCTATACCAAACCTAAGAAACACAATTATCGCAAAGTTGGTGGATTTTCAAAGAATAAGATTTCTAAAAACCCAACTTGCCATTATTGTGGGATCTTTGGGCATACCACGAATAAATGTAATATAAAGAAATTTGGTATACCAAGCGGTGAATATATTTGGATTGTTAAGGGGACTTCTCCCCATGCTAACAACAAAGGACCCAAGACCACTTGGGTACCTAAGTCAACCAAATGATATCTTTTTTGTAGGTGTGTCTTCGAACCAAAGAGCGCAAATGGTACTTGGATAGTGGTTGTTCGAGACACATGACGGGAGACAAAATGCACTTCATGGAACTTACTCCGAAAAGTAATGGATTTGTGACATACGGCGACAACAACAAGGGCAAAATTCTAGGAGTCGGGAAGATCGGTAACGTATCTAACCTTGTCATAGAAAATGTCCTATACGTAGAAGGCTTAGAACACAACTTGCTTAGTATAAGCCAACTATGCGATATGGGCAATTATGTGACTTTTACTCCGGAATTATGTTTCATTAAGTCTTCTATAGATGATAGTGTTAAGTTTGTTGGTCGTCGCTCTAATAACACTTACTTAATTGATTTGGATGAGATAACTTCACTATTTTCAAAATGTTTCAAATCTTTTGTTGATGAAATTCGTCTTTGGCATAGACGAATTGCTCATGTGAATGTGAATCAATTAAACAAACTTTTGCGAAAATATTTAGTGATTGGTTTGCCTAAACTAAATTTTAAGCTTGATGGCATTTGTGACTCTTGTCAAAAGTGCAAGCAAGTTAAAAGTTCTTTTAAACCTAAAAATGTGATAAGCACAACAAAGCCTTTGGAGCTAATCCATATGGATTTGTTTGGCCCTTCACAAATTAAAAGTTTAGGTGGCAATTACTATGGATTTGTTTTAGTAGACGATTTTACTAGATTCACATGGACTTTATTTTTATCCGCAAAAAGTGAAGTTTATAAATGTTTTAAAAAGTTTGCCAAACTCATCCAAAATCAACTAAGTTTGAAAATTGTGTCTATTAGAAGTGATCACGGAGGTGAGTTTGAAAACACTAGGATTGATGCGTTTTGTGATAAGTTTGGTATTGATCATCAATTTTCGGCCCCTAGGACTCCGGAGCAAAACGGAGTTGTAGAAAGGAAAAATAGAATATTAGTGGAACTTGCTCGTACTACGTTGATAGAATCAAATGTTCCTAAATATTTTTGGGCTGATGCAGTAAACACTGCTTGTTATGTGCTTAATAGGGTTCTTATTCATCCGCATTTAAATAAAACACCTTATGAACTTTTAAAAGGGCGAAAGCCAAATATTTCACATTTTCATGTTTTTGGGTGTAAGGTGTTTGTTTTAAATAACGGAAAGGAACCGGTCGGCAAGTTTGACTCCAAAGCCGACGAAGGCATATTCATAGGTTATTCAACCCATAGCAAAGCATATAGAGTCTACAATAAAAGAACATTAACCGTTGAGGAATCCGTGCATGTTGTATTTGATGAATCTTCGAAAGAAGATTGTGTTGTTTCTTGTGATGATGATAATATAGGTACATTTTTTGATCATGAGAAGTCAACACCACAACAAATGGAAGAGAATCAAATTGAAGATGGAGAGGTGCAAGCACAAGATAAAGACTTAGCACAAGAGATTCAATCTCAATTACCAATAGCTTGGAAATCAAACAAAAATCATCCGATTTCTAACATCTTAGGTGACATTGCAAAGGGAGTGGTAACCCGACGCACTTTAAATAATTTTTGTTATTATGTTGCCTTTGTATCTCAAATAGAACCTAAGAGTATCAAAGAGGCTCTTCAAGATGATCATTGGATTATGGCCATGCAAGAAGAATTAAATCAATTTGAAAGAAACCAAGTTTGGGAGCTTGTGCCAAAACCCGATGATCGTCCTGTAATTGGTACTCGGTGGATCTATAGGAATAAGTTAGATGAATCGGGTATTATTGTTAGGAATAAAGCTAGGTTGGTAGCACAAGGTTATAGTCAAGAAGAAGGAATCGATTACGATGAGACATATGCTCCTGTTGCTAGACTAGAAGCTATTCATATTCTTCTCGCTTTTGCTTCGATAATGAATTTTAAATTGTTTCAAATGGATGTTAAGAGCGCCTTTCTTAACGAATACATTTAAGAGGAAGTTTACGTGTCACAACCTCCCGGATTCGAGAATTTTGAGCATCCGGACTACGTTTTCAAACTGAAAAAGGCTTTGTACGGTTTGAAACAAGCTCCTAGAGCTTGGTACGACCGACTAAGCAATTTTTTATTACAAAAAGGTTTTAAACGAGGCACTGTTGACACTACACTTTTTATTGAACGTTCCGGTAAGGATATTTTATTGGTTCAAATATATGTTGACGATATTATATTTGGTGCTACTAACGATAACTTGTGTAAGAAGTTTTCAGACTTGATGCAAAGCGAATTCGAGATGTCGATGATGGGAGAGCTTACATTCTTTCTTGGCCTTCAAATAAAGCAGCTTAATGATGGTATTTATATTCATCAGAGTAAATATTGTAGAGAGCTTCTCAAACATTTTGGGATGGATTCGTGCAAATCCGCTTCTACACCAATGAGCATTGCATGCTACCTAGATCAAGATGAGGCTGGAAAAGCGGTAGAGGTAACGAAGTATCGTGGTATTATTGGTAGTTTGTTATACTTAACTGCATCTAGGCCTGACATCATGTTTAGTGTATGTATGTGTGCACGTTTTCAAGCAAAACCGAAAGAGTCGCATCTAACTGCTGTCAAAAGAATAATGAAATACTTAAAGGGTACAATGAATACTGGACTTTATTATCCTAGGGATGCTTTTCTAAAACTTATAGGTTATTCGGACTCTGACTTTGCCGGTTGTAAAGTTGAGCGAAAAAGTACAAGCGGAACATGCCATTTAATCGGTAATTCACTTGTATCGTGGTTTTCTAAAAAGCAAAATTGTGTAGCTTTATCAACTGCGGAGGCCGAATACATAGCTGCAGGTAGTTGTTGTGCACAACTTTTATGGATGAAACAACAATTATCTGACTTTGGTTAAAATTTTACAAAAATCCCTATAAAGTGTGATAACACTTCGGCAATTAATTTGACTAAAAATCCAGTATTACACTCAAGGACAAAGCATATTGAAATTAGGCATCACTTTTTGAGAGATCATGTTCAAAAAGGTGATTGTGTTATTGAGTTTGTTTAAACTTCGGATCAATTAGCTGATATCTTTACAAAACCATTACCAAGGGACACATTTTATAAGATTCGAAGAGAACTTGGTATTTTTGATGAATCAACTATTAGCTAATTGTATTTGATGCTTTTCGAAATCACCTTCAAGCCTATTTCAATGTGATTTGTATTTTGAGTTGTTGTATCTTATTAAAGTGTTTCTTATTTTTTTTGATATGTAGTTATGTGTGTATGTTTTCTATAATATGTTAATTGCTTTATTTGTATGTGTGTTACTTGCTAAATGCTAAGTGTTTCTATGTGTTTGTGTATGAAAAATGTTTTTGCATAAAAAATTGAAATTTTTAAAATTCTGGACAGTTCACTCGAGTAACAGATATTTCACTCGAGTAATTTTAAAATCTCTTTCGTATTACTCGAGTAATTCTGTTTGTCACTCGATTAATTTTAAAATGACTTTCGTATCACTCGATTAGTTCATCCATCACTCGAGTAAAATTTTTTTAATCTTCGGCACGCTCGAGTAACATTTCTTTTCACTCGATTACTGCTCGAATCACTCGAGTAATGCATGAACATCACTCGAGTAACTTACGTGATTTTAAACTCTGAACTGTTGAAACTGCATCATTTTTCAAGTTTCTTTCTCTCTCTTGTTCGTCGTTCTCTCTTCTCTCTCATACGAATCTTCATCAAATCATCATTTTCAGCCACAAAACTTCTCAAATCATACCCATTTCTTCCATATTTCATCATTATATCATCATTTCTACTCATTTCATTCATCATTTTCACCAATTTTACCCAAAATCCGAAAATTCCCAAATCAAAACCCTAACCCCAAAACCGAATCTGCACTTTCTGAATCAATGTCTTCTTCCTCTCAATCTCAACCTCCTAGAAAGAAAGCAAAGCAAGGAGCAGGCCGTAATGACCCCTGGTTTTCTGGAATCAACCGAGACTTGCGGGAACCGAAATTTATCAATCGCTCTTTTGGTCTTACAAGGTATGTTAAGTTTTCTTGGTTGCATATGGAGCAATTTTCATTTGTAGAGGATTTGGAATTTCAGAATTTGAAGAGGTTTTTAGAATTTGAGACTCATTATTACCCTAGGCTTGTCAGACAATTTTATCAGAATTTTTCTAAGCTAGATGGTGAGTATCAAACAATGGTTAGAGGACATCATTTTGTTATAAAGCCTGAAGATTTGACAATGTTGTTTGGTTTAGAAAACAAGGGAACTTTTATTGGTGATGATGCTTGTCTGGATTTGGATGTGGATACTAATAAGATTTATACTGATTTGTTGCGTACTGGTGAATCTTGGAGTGATAGGACTACTAGAACTGTATCACCTTTGCATGCTGTGGATAGAGTGCTCATGTACATTGTTTCTTATTGTTTGATTCCAAAATGCAATCAAAATTATGCTCAATTGGGAGATGATGATCTTATTTTGTTTCATGGGATCAAAAAGAGATATGAGATGAATTGGAATAAAATGTTTTTAGCTCGTATGGAAGCTGCTGCACAATCTCCTCCTACCCAATTCTTGCCATATCCTATGCATGTTACCAAAATACTGAGGTATTACCGTGTTCCAATCCCTGATGATGAGCCAGCTGTGACGGAAAAGAAAAATAACTGGTGTCTTAATGATTCACACATTAGTTATATGAAAATTGCTTGGCATAGGGAAAGTCGCACTTGGTTATGGAAATCACAGATTAAGGAAATGGTTGAAGCTGCTAAGGATGTAAGTGCTTCAGGTTCTAGGAAAAGGAATTTACTTGGTGATAAGGCTGGTGCATCTTCTTCTGCTCCTCCTTCTTCTACTGATCCGATGGATACCGATCGCATTGAGGACTATATCAATTTGGACAATCTTGGTACTCCATTTGATGCACAGGCTGCTCATGAGTCATTGGTTGAGCACATCAATGCTCAATTTGTTCAGTTGGAGATGAGACAAGATGTGAAGAATATTGCCATGGAGCATCGTTTAATGGATTATATGTCTGGCCTATTTTCTCATCATTTTCCTCCTCCTCCACCTGATTCCTAGACCTGTGGATGCTGATGATGTTTTGCTGATTGATTTCTGTTTCATGCTTCATATGCATATTTCTGACTATGTTATGTTTATGTTTGTGTTTCATGTTTCTGACTCTGTTGCTACTATGTTTTAGGACCTTGTGTATGGTCTAGTTTGGTTAGTTTCGTTTGCTTATTTGCTATGGTTGATGTCTTTTTGCTTTACACTATGATTTGCTGCTTAGTGTGATACTCTGATATTATTGGATTATGGTGCTATATTCGTTGTGCGTTTATATTCGTTGTAGCACTATTGTGGTTTATTTTGGTATTGTTTTTAATGTTATATTTTTTTTACCATTGTGAACTACTTACCTTCAACTTTTGGCAAAGGACTTTTCTCAATTTTACTATCTTTTTAATGATGCCAAAAGGGGGAGAATATTTTGTTGATGTTGTTCTTGTAGGTTAAGTTTTATTATATTTTTCCTAGGTGTTTTACATTTAGGGGGAGTATGTTAAAACTTAGTGCTTAATTGCAAAGGAGGTTTGTCATCATCAAAAAGGGGGAGTTTGTAGGATTCTCATGTTTTGATGCTAACAATCTCTCTCCAAGCAACAACATTGGCAACAAGCAAGCTACACCACATGAAGATTAGAATTAGGATTTTTATTAATTCTATTTCAATGTAATCTTTATTTTTATGCAATGCATCTCATTGGTGTGGGTAGCTTAGGTGATTTTAAGAATATTTAAATAATGTTTGATTAAAAGTGAAGATATTTTAAATCTTGATTAAATAGCTCTATTAAAAGTTTTGTGAAAATCCTTTTAGAAAAACCTTGTTTTTATTCAGATTCTGATCAATTCACTCGAGTAATGAGTATTGGTTCACTCGAGTAATTTATGTCATGACAGGTTAATCGAGTAATGGTTTACACATCACTCGAGTAACTTAATCTGACATGTATTAATCGAGTAATGTTATATGGTTTACTCGAGTAATTCAATCAGTATTTGGAAAATTATAAAAGGACTTAATTTTCTTTTTCACATAGATAGACATTCATTCTTACAATTTTCTATACACTTTCAAGAGCTATTTTTTACATCTTTCAAGAGCTATCAAGATTCAACAAAGAACTTTTCATTCTTCACTTTATTTCTTTCATTGTTCAAATATTCTTGAGATCATAATTTTTGTTCTTAGTGGTTGTTGAAGATTTGCAATTTATGATTGCATCATTGAAGTTTCAACACAAGTGAAGAATCTCACAAGGAAGACTTTGAGGATCAAATCAAAGCAAGAAAAGAGGATTGGTTGGAAGCATCTTCAATCAATTAGCAAGGAAATCTAGAATACTCAAAAGGGGTAGATTAGATCAAAGTGTTTGGTACACACTTTGTGTTGGGTTTTAAGATAGGAGAACTAAGAATCTAGTTGCATCTTAAAACATTGTAAAATCTACATTTGAAGATTTCTAGTGAAGAATCTCTCTTGATTCAAGAGGGGACTGGAGTAGCTTTCAAGTGGGTGAAAGTGAACCAGGATAAATCCTTGTGTCTCTTTTATTTTCATTCCTTGTATTGCATTTATTCATTAACAATTGCATTTTTAGGTTAGAATTGGGGTTTTCTTAATTCAACTTAATTGATCTAAAATTGCATGTTAATATTACTTGAAATTGTTCATATTAATCATTCATAATTTGTTGAATCATCATAGCATTGTTATTCTTGAAGAACTCCTTTGAAAACTGAGTTTTAATTGAATTTTACCCAGTTTACTCGAGTAAAGTTCTTGTCACTCGAGTAATCTGCTTTCAGTTTATGAACAATACTCGATTAGGTTTTCTAATACTCGAGTGATTTAAAAATTTCTTTCGTAATACTCGAGTGATTTGCTGAATACTCGAGTGAAATTATTTTTGCTTGCGTATTACTCGAGTGAAGACTTGAGTTACTCGAGTAATCTGACTTGAATTTTTAAGAAAATTTATTTTCATAAAACCATTCTCTTAGGTGGACGAAAAATCTGTAATAAGGCTTCAATATTCTATTCACCCCCCCTCTAGACTATATTGAGCTGCTTGTTGGTTTCCAACAAAATTCAACCTTTTGCACATCAAAATTCATCATTCCCTTTCCAAAACCCTAACTCCCCAAAACCCCAATTTCTCAAAATTTCTTCTAGTTTTTCACTTGTAAGTGCAAATGGCTTCATCTTCGGACAATAGAAGAAAAGGGAAAAAGCCAAGATTGGAGGAACCTCAACCAATTGAAGAGGAGGAAGATGATTTCTATCAAAGGGAAAATTGCATTGAAAGGGAAAGAAAATTTGCTTCCAATGATTATGCAACACAATCTTGGGTAAGTGAAGCTTATCTCCTTAGTAGAGGATTCCCCTTTGTCAATGCCCTTAAAACACAAAAACTCATTGGTTTCCTATCATATAATGGCCCTATCTACATTAGGTTAGTTAGGCAATTTTATGCAAACTTTAGGCAAAATGGAAACTCATATGAGACCTCTGTGTTAGGACAACGATTTGAGGTTACCCCTAGGGCTTTATTCCAAGTCTTTGGGTTGTCACGATCGGGCGAGGGCACATCTAAAGGAGATGTTGACCCAATTTTTCGAAACTTGCTCCGCCCCGATCGTGTATATCTCAAGGGCGAGAAGAAAGCAAACCAAATGACTGCCAACAATAGAGTCCTCCACTATCTCATTTGTCATATCCTGTTGCCCCAAACATCTCCAAACTACTCCCGCCCAATTCAAATTGAGCTTCGTGTTATGGATGCCATTCTTAATGGAAATGTCTTGAATTGGGCCTCCATTATCCTTGCTAGAATGAAACAAGCCTCCGACTCCAAACCTAAGCAAAACCTACCTTACCCGATGCATGTCTGCAGGCTCCTTCAGCACTTTGAGATTCCTATTTCGGAAAAGGAGCCCGTCGTTCGTCTTCCTGCAAAAATCCATGCCTTTTCTGACAACTCTTTGGGTAAGATGGACATCGAATACTTCGGTGATCGATGTATGTATTTTGATGAGGCAGCTGCTCTGAGAGGTCAGGGCAATGTTCAGCAGGCTGCAGATCAGTTGGGCGTTGACCCTCAACAGTTAGAGGAGGAGCAGGCCACTTTTGATCAGCAGGCAGGAGGGAGTAGTGGAGTACCCCAGGATGATCCTACTGATGGGATCAACTTTGATATGCCGGGGTCCTGGAACACCACATTTGCAGAGCACAGGGTATATATGGATGAGCGAATGGATGGTTTTGATGGGAGGTTTGCCTCATTGGCTCATGAGGCTCAGAACTTTAGGACCTATATGACTGGGAGAGTTGATCGCATTGATGGGCGCTTGGATGCTATTGACAATTAACTTCAAGAGCAGCGTGCAACTATGTTTGATATGAGGACTCATATGGACATCCAGCACTCAGCTCTTCATGGTAGGCTTGATGCCCATTCTGCTAGTGTGGATGCGAACTTTGGACATGTGCGCTCCGATCATAGTCAGATTATGTCGGCTCTTGGGAGACTCCAGCCCTATCCTCGTGATGATGATCAGCAGCCACCACCCGCTTGAAGTCCATGATGTTCCTTTGCACTACTTTTTATGTCTATGACTTTATTTTTAGCTATGTTGAAACTTTTGAGTATTTTGCTGTTTTTGGAGTTGGGTGTACTTTGTTTAAAAATCATGTTTCATGGTCTATGGATGGTGTGTGGAATGATGGATTTTTGATATTTATGCATTAATCATGTTTTCTTCATGGTTTTCATGTTCTTTAAAGTTTTTTTTTTGCTTCATAGTCATATTTTGCTCCTTATTTACTCTTAAGGGAACATTTTCTTATTGGTATCCTTCATTCTCCACCTTTGTTTCCAAAATGTTATTTTTTTGATCATGACAAAAAGGGGGAGAAAGGAGATTAAAGAGAAAAGAGCATATTTTTTTTCCGCTTTCTTGTTTACACTCTGATGATATATGCTCTTACTTTGATACCGATGAGCACTTGATTATGATTATTATTGTATTACGTTGTGCTTGGCATTTTCTGGATTGTACAGGTTAAAAAGGTTCCTAGATTGAGGGGGAGCTCTCAAGTGCTAGAGGTTTAATTATTTTGTCATCATCAAAAAGGGGGAGATTGTAAAATCAAATCTCTGATTAAGGTGAATTAATTTTGATGATGACAATGTAATTAAATTATGGACTTAATTTGAAGAATGCAAGCCCAACAATAAAGAAGATCAAGTGCTTAGTTTAATTATTCATTCTCATTTATTCTTAATGTATTTTATTTTATTTATGAGAGTGGGTAGTTTAGGTTTTTATTCTCACATAAGGTCAAATAATATTCATGCATGAAAGGTTGAGATTAAAACCAATCAGACTTGACAAGAGAAGAGAATTGAAAACAATGTTAGAAAACTTAATTTTTCCAACATTGACCAATTCACTCGAGTGATTTATGAATTTTCAGTAATATAGCCGTTGGATAAAGTAAAAAGGCAACACTATCAGAGTTGACCACAAAACAGTCGAGTGTTTCCAAAAAGACTCGAGTGATTTAGGTCTGACAGAAAATTTTTTAAACGTTAGAAGAGGACAAAAAGGAAGAATAACTTGGTTTTTCCTTCCCTTTTGTCCCCTCCTTATATTCTGAATAGTGGCCATTATCCAAAGGGAACAACCTTACATTTCTATCATTGATTCTCTCTCTCTCAAGTGTTAAAATCATTTTCTCTCTCTAAACTCAACCAAGCATTCATCTTTATTATTTGTCTTAGTGAGTTAAGAGAGTGTGCTTCATTTGTAAGAGAATTATTTGTTGTAAAATTCTCAAACACTCAAACACTTTAGCTTGTTTAGAAAATCTTGGTGAGGTATCCAAGTACTTGGTGAGGTATCCAAGTTCTCAAGCCTTGGGAGGTTCTCAAGCACAAAGACTAAGAGGATTCTTAGCTTGGTGGGCTCTTGGAGGTTCCAAGGAGCTTAAGAAGAAGGGACTCTTCATCACCAAATCAAGTTGGGGTAGAAATTTCAAGAGTTTGGTACACTCTTGAAAAGGGTTAGGATTGAGTGAGGAATCTCAATTTATCCTTGTAATTTCTAACAATTTGATTACTAGTAGAAACTCCTAAGTTGATTAGGGGGACTGGATTAGCACTCTATATGGAGTGTGAACCAGGATAAAATTGGTGTTGTCTCTCTCTTTTATAGCTTTCTTAGTTTTCAAGTAAAACCAAACCCTAAGTTCTCTAGAAAGGGGCTTTTATAATTCTAGTAGCAATTGGTTGCAATTAACTTGTTTTCAACTTGTTTTAACTTAGTTTAATTGCCCTCTACTTTGATTTACATCTGCCCTGGATTAGTCTTTAAGAAATTGAATCATTTTGCTAAATTTCTCTGAAACTGCTCCTTTCTGTTCTGCATAAAACACTCGAGTGTTTTTCAATTCACTCGAGTATTGCGTGGAATTTCACTCGAGTGTTCTTCGTTTCACTCGAGTAAATTGCCCAGTTTTAGAAAAACAAGCTTTTGATCAATTATCTTTTAAATGCACCGAAAATTAGTCACTGTTGCTTCCATATTACTATTCACCCCCCCCTCTAGTAATTGCTAAGCCCGCTTGCTGGTTTCCAACAATGGCCACACCCCCATCACCACCCTTAATCAAGCCTAAACACTTACCAAACACAAGAAACCTTAACATATTCATACTCTAGATCATGGATATGTCACTTGCTTAAAGTTTTGTGTTGAAGAAATTTCAATCACTAAACTCCAAACCTAAACAACCTCACGGCCAAACCTCAAACAACACCTTAAAATCTTTAGCTTGGTAGATCAAAGGGGAGCTTTAGAGTTTTGGAAGCTTGAGATCAAGTTTCAAGTGTCTAGGAGGGAAAGTGCTCACGGTTTTGGGAGGAAAGGCCCAAAGGTTCTAAGTCTTCTTAGTTTTCTTCAAGAGGTAAGTGAGAGAAGCTTGCACTTTTGCTAGAATAAGTCTTAAAGCTTAGAATTTAGGTTGAGTCACCATGAGACTCAAGGGCACTAGCTAGACTTTTGGTTTTGGCTTGGAGGCCGAATTTGATGAATCTTGATATGTGATTATATAGTGTTCTTTGCTGAATTTTTTTGAATATGTTTAAGTAATTACATATGTTATGTTGGCTAATGGAATGCTTAGACCCTTGGATGAACACGGCTAAAGGGTTAATTAAAATGGTTTTGGATTGCTAAGTCTTGGTTAAGGGGCTAACTTAGTAGCTAAAACGATTTAGTCAACTAAGTACCAATTAAGCCTAGTCTTAGATAACTTAATGGAACTTAAACCTAACTAAGTTTCATTTAATCCTAGATTAGTGACCTTAATCCCTGATTAGTCAACTAATCCAAGATTAGTTGGACTTAATCCTAGATTAGTGACCTTAATCCTTGATTAGTCAACTAATCCATGATTAGTTGGACTTAATCCTAGATTAGTGACCTTAATCCCTGATTAGTCAACCAATCCAAGATTAGTTGGACTTAATCCTAGATTAGTGACATTAATCCCTGATTAGTCAACGAATCCAAGATTAGTTGGACTTAATCCTAGATTAGTGACCTTAATCCTTGATTAGTCAACTAATCCGAAATTAGTTGGACTTAATCCTAGATTAATGACCTTAATCCTTGATTAGTCAACTAATCCAAGATTAGTTTGACTTAATCCTAACTTAGTGACCTTAATCCCTTGATTAGTCAACTAATCCATGATTAGTTGGACTTAACCCATGATTAGTCGGATTTAATCCGAGATTAGTCAACTAAGCTAGACCTAATCCATGATTAGTGAGACCTAATTCATGATTAGTGGATTTAGTCCATGATTAGTCAGCTAAAGTTCAGTTAAACCTAGTCTTAAGTAATTAAGACTTACTTAACCCAAGTTCTAGTTACTAAGGTGTATTTAGGTCAGGGAAATGATGGGACTTTGTCGGATTACTCGGACATAAGCTGACCTAGAACTAGTATGACTCTGCTATGTTATCTGCATGCTTATGTACTGATGGATACATGTAGACTGCTTATGATTATATGATGAACTAATATAAACATGTATGTATCCATACTGAACTGATGTCAAATGATTATGACATAGTTGGACTAATGATAGACTTGGAACTTGAACATGTTCATTATAACCTAGGATTGCAAGAGTTGCATTGATAATATACGTGACATGAGCTAGGTTATCAGACCAATCCCAATCTGAGGAACACCTACGCAGGTGGAAACACCGTAAGGAGTGCCTTTTCTACGCAGGTGAACCTGTGAACTGTTTACGTAACTGAACTTGATATTTTATGAAAGCATGCACAGGGTTCACCGTAAGCCATGCCTTACTACGCTGGTGGATGCACTGTAAGTCGTGCCTTTTACGCTGGTGGAAACACTGTAAGTCGTTCCTTTTACGCTAGTGGAAACATTGTAAGTCGTGCCTTTTACGCTGGTGTAAACACTGTAAGTCGTGCCTTTTACACTGGCAGACGTGCCGTAAGCCATGCCGCGTTCTTGAACGCACCGTTCCTCAAATCTGGACCCGGTGGATGTAGAGGCCTTGGAGATGGAGAAACATGTACATGCCTCATGCCACCTATCTTGAAAGATAATAACTAAACTGGTGTTTTCTCATATGTATATGCATTATTGCACTGGTGTTTGCTGCTGTTATCTGGTTGTGAATGTTAGGGCTTAGGCTTATTCGGTAATGCGACTGTGTTAGGCTTACTCTCCTGCCCTTTTAGGTGATGGCCAGATGTCTGCTTTGCCTCGAGATTCGCCCGCTCCTTGATGGTGTTTGGGAGTATCAGGATCACCGGGTTGTTTTTGAGGGTGAAGTAGAGATCACTCTCTACCATCCCAATCCCGTAGTTCGCCTTCATCCTCGTAGGATTCGTATTCCGATCATTTACATTATGCACATACCCACGTTTTGAACTTTTTGCACCCTCGGATGGACGACCTTTAAGGGTGTGCATGGTGGAAATAATTCGGAATTTGAAATAGTTATTCAGCTTTTGGTTGGACGAAACCGGTGATCTCTGACTATGGAGTAGCTGCAGTGGACCAGTAACCAGCTCTGATGATACCCTTTTCTTTTGAGTTTTATATATTGTAAATATTACTTTTGGGGAGGTATTGTCAGAGTGTTTTATTTTCAATGGACTTGTACCTACTATGTAACAGACTTTTATCACTTAATATCTAGAACTAAGGTTCACTTCACGCATTTCAATATTCCGTTGGTTTTCGAATGAGTTTTGGAAATCCGGTATCGATCAGTTTTTAAAGAACTTGCAATTGAGGGACTAAAGGTTTCATTAACGAAAATAATATTTATTTCAAAAACCCTCGACTGCTTTTCAATGACTTATAACTTTCCGGATTTCAACTCTTTGATTTTACTTACAAAACAATTGCATTAAAAAGAAAAAAATTTCCACCCTAATTTTTGGAAAACTATACAAGTCCAAATTAAATCGAGCAAAAACCTTTTCCTCTGAAAGAGCGTCACACCTCCTGGTCTGGGACCATTTGTTTGTGAGACAGTTGTCGTGCCCGCACGGTAAAGGTCCTGTACTCCTGTTTGCTTCCGACTAGGTGGATGGATGGCCGAGGAGATGTAGACTTGAAATATGAGTGCTAACTACGAAGGAACGCGCACCTCGATTATTCTTAAATCCCCGATCGTCGATGGTTATAATTCAATAAGACAAGATGAGAAAAGATTTATAATTAAGAAAAGTAAAGTACATGAATGGTTGATGAATGGAACTGTGGAAGGAAACAGAGATGAGACCCTTGGGAAGGGAAAGAAAAGGAGTGAAGGTTTGGATATTGAGAATGACAAAGGAATTGAGGAATAAAGAATGTTATGCTAAGAATGATAATAAGGTTAATCAAGATAATAACAATAATAATGTTAATATGACTATAATTTGCTTGAGTGCTGTGTTGTGAGTATTGTTTGTATTGTGTGTGCTGTCTTGATATTCCGCCTGCGGTAAATCCACAACGTCGACGATTCGTCGTTCGGTTCTCTAACTCTCTCCTGCCCGTTGGTATATCGGTGCTTCTGGTACTCCAACGTGCAGATGGTGTATCGCATGGAGATTGCAACTTGGACTAGGCATGGATGTGGCTGGAAGCGTACCCCGTCTGGTTGGGTATGGATTGGCGATACTCAGATCATGATTCCGGATCCCGAGCATCGACTTTGCGGATTTAACTTAGGAGCTCTCTTGGAGCAAGTTTCTGTCCGGGGATACAGAGACTACGAGGAGAAGGTAAGTTGTGAAGCTCAGCGGATCTCTGCTACTCCGGCTAGGATGCAATGGGTGCCAAAGTATGGCGGACCAGCAGCAAGGGAGAAGGCTTCATCCTCTGGAGTTAAGCAAGGATACAAGAAGGAGGATCGATAGTTGCACCCTATAGTTTTAATTAGGGAGAGTCAGAGGTAGGGTGAATAGATTAAGTTGAGTCGAGGATTATCTGAGCGAAGTATCACTTCTGTAACTATGCCCTACTTTTATTTTGTGAACTGGCCGAACTTTGTTTTAACAGGAAATATGAAATTGTTCGAAAAATTTGAAAGTGAAGGTGCGGAAAGGTTTTAAGTAACAACCCGGTTTTCAAGTAAGGACGTGAACATGCACTAATGGTTCACCACGAACGTTTAAAAAAAATGGCCTCATTTTTAGCTACTTTTTAATCAAATGATGATTATTTTTGGGTGGTCAAAATCGGGCTGTTACAGAGTGGTATCAGAGCGATGTTAATCCTTGTGGCCTTAAGCCCATGCTTACGTGCTTTGCTTGTTTGTTTACTTGCTCGTTTGTTTGTGTGACTAAGTATGTTTGCTAGTGTAAGGATAAGAGTGTGAGATTAGGTTCTTGTCTTTCTAAGGTGAAAAGACTTGGTTTGTTCCTAGTGCCTGCTGTGTTAGGTTAAGGACCCTAATGGTTAAGTAAGTTTAGGCGGATTCTAAGATGGAGATCCCATGACCCTTGAGGTAGTATCATTGTTTGACCTAAGTTCGTTGACCCCGATGTACCCTTTTGGTGCAAGGATAGTGATTACCCTTAAGGAAATAGGATATTATTCTTGAGACCCCGTATTTGTTGAATTGCTTCAACAAAGACATTCAGTGTAGTCGAAATCCAAACTCTTTCTTCATAAACCTTCCTATTAAACTGTATCCTTACCCATTTTTTTCTGAGAGGTATTAGGAGTGTTATAGTACCCAAATAGTTTAGGCTTGAATGATTGTGGATGGATAAATGGTGGTTATTGAGTATAATGTAGGACGGTGATGAGTTTAGTAGTAAGTTTGATCAAAGTTGGGGAGCTACAAAGGTGTGTGTTGGTCTTAAGTTGGGGGAATAGTGAGGAAGATTAGACCCTCTTGTTCTATTGTTAAATGTTAGACGGTGAAAGTGGTAGATTTGATGGCTGATTAGAAGGATAGGTGAAGCTATTCTTAGAAAATAGAACCCAAGTTGTCATAGAAATCCCCTTAAGATGGAAGCATGGTGGGTGGAAGCCTTAGAGTCAGAAAGAAATTAGAGGAAGAAATGATTGTTTGTAGGATAGTGAGGGCCTAAGGTGTAGGGAGTGATGAGTATACAAGGATATTAGGCTAAAACCCGGTGCTTTTGGAGATGTATGAATATTTGTTTGCTTGATTTCTCGCAGTTTATACCCAAGATTGTGCTCGCTGTGACAGCGATCAGCTAAAGGAGCGACATCTTCTTCGGTTAGTCTATGTGACTTAACCCGGTTCGACGCGTAAATGGTTACGCTATGGAGCTTTTCATCCGAGAGCGACACACGAGGAGTATTGTGAAGAACCTACTGTCAGTAAAGGAAGAGACGACCGCGAAGCGAGAATGAGGATTTTCTCATGGACATCACTGTGATATGAGAGTTGCTATGCCCTGCTGCCCAATCCGCAACGTATTTCTCGGGGACGAGAAATCTTTAAGTTGGGGAGAATGTAACACCCCTCAAAATCCTCATCCTATTTTAATGGCTAAAAAGGAATTATTTTTGAGAAAAGTAAATTTTTAAAGGATATTTTCTTAAATAGATTTCTCTATTCACGTTTTCAAAGTATTGAGTATTTTAAAGGAATGATTTTCATGAAATAATGTTATGATTTTTAAAATTGATTTTTGAAAATGCTTATGTGTTTAAGATTCTTTTTAGTAAAATAGTAAATTTTTCAACAAGAAGTATTTTATGAAAAGGTGGTTTAATTTATAAAAATATATGTGCTTGATATTTTTGGTGTTATTATGATTATTATACATGAATGATTTATTTTCTATGTGTGTGCATGAACATGTACGGTTTTTGGATGTATGCATGTATGCTTTGATTATGTCAAAATTTAATTAGTAAAGGAGTATGATTATATATGCATGAATGTGTGTGTTAGTATAATATATGCATGTGAATATGTATGTATGTGTGTGTTAGGCGTGCAAGTAAGTATGTGTAAGCATGTATATATGTGTGTGCCGTGTATGTGTGTGAGTGTGGAGGAAAGCCTAGAAATTTCCTTAAGTGGAGACCAAGTAACTAAGTCCTAACTAAGTGAATGGAAACCCTAATGGAGTGCCAAATAGTCTTTGCACCTAAATGACCCCTAAAGCACCTAATGTCCCCTACATGTCTCCTTAAGAGATGTTAACCTCCACCCATGCAAAAATAGAGAAGACCGAATTTACCCCTCCCTCCAAAGCTCATGACCGAATTTCATGAGGGCAAAATGGGAAGCCCGAATTGCTTATATAAACCTTAGCTTCATTTCATTCTTCACTTCATTTTCATTTCACTCTTTCGCCCAAACACCACCAAACATAAGTCCAAGAGCTCATTCAACTCTTAGACTAAGAAAAGGAAAATAGAAATAGAGAAAGAGAGAAAGAAGAAGAGGCCGTGAGGTAGGAGAAGGAAGAAGAAGAGGAGATCAAGCCTTAAACCTAGGAGCCCTTTTGAAGATCAAGTGCTAGGAGACCTATTTTCTTGGTATAACCGAATCCTAGAAAACTAGAACTAGTCTTGTTTTGTAATTTTGTAATTTTGTAATTTTCTTCTCTTGCATGTTCCTTTTATGTTTTTAAAGATGACTTTATGTGTTGATCCTTCTTAACTATGGACTTTTAAAGACTTAAATTTATTTGTAAAATGTGTAGCTTATGCTTGATGATTCGGTTGATGATTTTCATGATAGATCTAGATGTTTTTCAAGTTAGATCTCTTTGATCTAAAGTTTTGTTTATGATCTTTGTGAACTTGGAGTAAATCTTCTTGCATGTTTGATTTTGATTCTTAAAACCGTAGATCATGAAATGTTTTAGTGTTCATTTGATGAATCAATGTTTGATCTAAGCTTATTTTTAATTTTTGGTCTTGCATGTTGTTTGATGATGACCTTGAACCTTTGCATGTCTTGATTTTTGGTTTGATATTAAGAAAAATCTTTGATTTGTGTTTTGATCTTTGACTCTTGTTTTGATCTTTGATTTTGGTTTTGTTTTGAGTTTTGTAAATGATTTTTGAACAAAGCTTTCTTATTTTCCTTAATTATGTCTCGGTTTTTGGTCCCTTTTCATTCAAAATGATTTTTGTCTTTAAATTGTGTTAGTATGTTTAACCTCATGACTTGATCTACATGATTCAAGTGCATGCATGTTGGTGTTGAGCTTTGAAAAAGTTATTTTCATGTCCTTTTGAGAAATAAATTGAAAGTGTTTGTGTTGATCCATGATTGTTGCATATTTTGTTAGAAAAACTTAATATTCATTCTTGCATGATTAAACTTAAATAAAAGACCATGATTTCTTGTATTGCATGCCTCGGTTTTTGAAAGAAAATTAGGGAGAACAAAATGATTTTTTTTCTAAATTGAATTATGTTCTATGTTCTTGTGTGATTTTGATTTGTTTTAAGTAAAGAAAAATAAATTAAAGTTTGATTATTTTCCAAGTTGAAGCTCACGGATTCATTAAGAAAAGAAGAAGTAATTGCATGATTTTGTATGTTCGATGATGCATGAATCTTGTTTTGATTTGTGTGATGATTTTCGGTCTATGCATGTTAATTAGGTTAGAATTCTTTTCCATGAAGTAATATAGGGATAATGAAGGTATTTGATAAAATAATTGATTAGGACTAAGTTTTGTGTTTAAGTGAAGTTATGTGTGTACATTCGGTTTGTAAGCTTAAGCATGTTTAAGTGTTTTTGTTTTACAAAAGTTAAATGTTTTTGAAGGTAATTGTGTGTTGAATAATTTACTTAAGTGTTTGATTTGTGAAATATTTGCGTATGAATGAATGAATGGTTTGTAATCAAAGTGAATAATTGAATAATTGTTTTGTTTGATCAAAGTGTGTGGTTGGCCGTGTGTGTAATCGTTTTGAACTTAATTTGGTTTGATCTATTTGAATTTGTGAAGTTGTGTTTTAAGATTTGTTTTACAACAAAAACTTGAGTTTTAAAGAATTAATATTGACCTAAAGAGTATTTGAAATAAAAAGAGTTTTACGATGTTTTCGGGTTTTATTAAATTGATTTTTGTGAAACTATTCCTTGCTGCTCAAGTTTATTTAAAATTGTTTTCTTGATTTCTAAATTGAGTTCATGAGACTCAAAGTTTGGTTTTCAAAAGGTCATTGATTTTAGAAAAACCCGGATCGAAACCGTTGAATTTTTCGGTGTTTTTGAATGAGGTTAAGGTGTTGTCCAAGACGGACCAGCGACCTAACCAATTGATTTAAAGTATTCTATTTGATGTTTTCAAAATGATTTTTAAGTATTTGAAGGACTAAGAAACGTTTGAGTCATTTTAAGAAAACAATCATATTTTACGATTTCCGACGAAGGATGAAAAATGTTTTCTTAATAAAAGATAGTAATGAAAATGTATTTTGATTAATACGAGGGATGTTACAGACGAGGGATTAAGGCAGTGGCAACAATCCAGTTTAGATAACGAAATTTTGTGAAAAAGGATTTACGAAAACGAGATTTTGTGAAATTGAGATTTTTTAAAAGAACATTCAAAAGGAGATTTTTGAGAAAACCTACAAAATGAGGTTTTTGTGAAAGTTTACAAAAGAAATTTTGAGAAAAGTTTTTGTGATGAGATTCAAGCTGTGAATGTGATCCCGCTCTGTGCCAAGTTGAGGAATGGAAGGAAAAGTGATGCAAAGATAGAAGTCGGGACTCATTGAAGGGTTGCACGAAGGGTGAGCCGACCATTAGGTTAAGTAAAAGATAAAAGATTTTAAAAGACATTAACAGCGAACGCGGTGAGGTATGAGAGTTAACCCGAAGTAGTGGAGAGGAAGATACTATGGGTATCTGCGGATACTCAGGTGGAGATTGCATTAGGGGAGGACGATGACGGTGAAACGTCAAGAAGTCTAGAGTACTTTTCTAGGCAGAACTAATTCCACAAGTGGCGTACTAACGTGGTAGGGACTGGGTCCAATGCCGTGGAAAGTTCTGCGTGCACACTAGAATTGTATTGTCACCCCCTAGATTGCAAGTCTAGAACAGTGAGAGGGACTGGAGTGGGGCATCTTGTTTGCCACTGTGAGTGACACAGTGTGCCTTGTTTATATATGAATTGAA
Organism: Crotalaria pallida; assembly: GCA_037953625.1. Lineage (NCBI taxonomy): Eukaryota > Viridiplantae > Streptophyta > Magnoliopsida > Fabales > Fabaceae > Crotalaria > Crotalaria pallida. The sequence continues at coordinate 53,484,540 of CM075651.1, forward strand.
TTGATATGATATGATTTGAGGCGGTAGTCCTCTTGGTCGGGGACCATTTGTTTGTGAGACAGCTGTCGTTCCCGCACGGTAAAGGTTCTGTACTCCTGTTTGCTTCCGACTAGGTGGATGGATGGCCGAAGAGATGTAGACTTGAAACGTGAGTGCTAACTACGAAGGAACGCGCACCTCGATGATTCTTAAATCCCCGATCATCGATGGTTATAATTCAATAAGACAAGAGGAGAAAAGATTTATAATTAAGAAAAGTAAGGTACATGAATGGTTGATGAATGGAAGTGTGGAAGGAAACAGAGATGAGACCCTTGGAAAGGGAAAGAAAAGGAGTGAAGGTTTGGATATTGAGAATGAGAAAGGAATTGAGAAATAAAGAATGTTATGCTAAGAATGATAATAAGGTTAATCAAGATAATAACAATAATAATGTTAATATGACGATAATTTGCTTAAGTGCTGTGTTGTGAGTATTGTTTGTATTGTGTGTGCTGTCTTGATATTCCGCCTGCGGTAAATCCACAACGTCGACGATTCGTCGTTCGGTTCGCTAACTCTCTCCTGCCCGTTGGTATATCGGTGCTTCTGGTACTCCAACGTCCAGATGGAGTATCGCATGGAGATTGCAACTTGGACTAGGCATGGATGTGGCTGGAAGCGTACCACGTCTGGTTGGGTATGGATTGGCGACACTCCGATCATGATTCCGGATCCCGAGCATCGACTTTGCGGAGTTAACTTAGGAGCTCTCTTGGAGCAAGTTTCTGTCCGGGGATACAGAGACTACGAGGAGAAGGTAAGTTGTGAAGTTCAGCGGATCTCTGCTACTCCGGCTAGGATGCAATGGGTGCCAAAGTATGGCGGACCAGCAAGAAGGGAGAAGGCTTCATCCTCTGGAGTTAAGCAAGGATACAAGAAGGAGGATCGAGAGTTGCACCCTATAGTTTTCATTAGGGAGAGTCAGAGGTAGGGTGAATAGATTAAGTCGAGTCAAGGATTATCTGAGCGAAGTATCACTTCTGTAACTATGCCCTACTTTTATTTTGTGAACTGGCCGAACTTTGTTTTAACAGGAAATATGAAATTGTTCGAAAAATTTGAAAGTGAAGGTGCGGAAAGGTTTTAAGTAACAACCCGGTTTTCAAGTAAGGACGTGAACATGCACTAATGGTTCACCACGAACGTTTTAAAAAAAAATGGCCTCATTTTTAGCTACTTTTTAATCAAATGATGATTATTTTTGGGTGGCGAAAATCGGGCTGTTACAAGTGAGTGTGTGTTTAGCTAGTTCATTTCCTTCTTCATCTCATTCTTCCACAAACACACTTAGTCCCCAAGAGCACCAACAAGCTCTTGAGACATAGAGAGAAAAAGAGTAAAGCCGTGAAGAGAAGAGAGGAGAAAAAGAGTGAGAATCCAAATTCTTAACCCCAAACTTCCTTGATCTTTTCCCCTACCCACATCCTTCTTCAAAACCTAAGGAGAAGATCACCTATCAACACTAATAAGGGAGGCCGAAGCAAACCCTAAGGGAGGAGAAGGGGAGGTTTGAAGATTTAAGTTAGGAATTTTGATTTAAGGTAGAGAGAGTTTTAATTGAATCATTTTGTGTTGTAAAGGACTCTCTAATGGACTTTGTTTAATTTTGTGATGCATGTAATCGTTTGTGAATGATCTTGAGGTCTAAGTGTCTTGCATGTTATTTCTATGCTTTGATCTTGAATGTTGATGTTGAAAAGTTTTGATCTCTTACTTGTAATTTTTCTTCATCACGGTTTTTGTTTAAAGTTGTGTCTAAAATTCATATATTGTATTGATCTTATCTTGCATGTTGATTTTGTGATCTTATGATTCTTATTTTTCTTTGCATGTCCACTTTATGCCTTGATCTTGGATCTCTAACAACAAATGAACTCATAAACCACCAAATCAAAAACTAAGTGATTTGGTCATGAGTAGAAAGTTTAGGTCTTGATGCTCTTAATTTGATCTAAGTGATTTCATGCTAATTTTATGATTAGAAAAGTTAATTTAAATAGTGAAAATGCTTTGATTTGATTTTAAACTTGACAAAAGCTTTGATCTTGTGTTGATCTTTGAAAGGCTTGATCCTTGGTGCATGCATGTTGTTTTTGAACCAAAAGAGTTAGCCATTCTTCTTTGCATGTCACGGTTTTGATTCTTTTTCAACTCAAAACAATTTTCATCTTTTGTTGTATCAATTGATTGATTTCATGACTTGATTTACAAGATTTAGGAACATGCATTTGGTTTCGAATAAAAGATTTTTTTTTCCTCATAGACCTCACGGTTTTTGCAAGGAAGACAAGGAAACAAGTTTTTGAAAAATGATCTTTGCCTTGATCCATGTTCTATGTGCATGTATGATGAAGATTTAAAAATTTAACCTTGCTTTATCATGATGATGTTCGGCCTACTCATGCTAGCTAGACTAGGATTCCTTTTCCATGAAATGACTTAAAAGAAATGAGTATGTTTTGAGGAATTGTGCTAAAATAAATTACTTGAAATTGTGTTGTGAACATTTATTTTCTAATCGGTTCTTTATTTAGAAATAAAGGAAATAAATAAATTAAATTAATCTTGTAAGAGTGTTGTGTTTAAATGAATATATGTGTGTGCTTATGTGCATTCGGTTAAGGGCAAAAAAGGAGAATGAATAATTTTGTGCATGAAAAAGAAAATGGAATTTAAATGCCTAAAATAAACCAAGTTGATTCACGTGATTTAAATTGTGATGCTTGACTTGCCTTCTTTGATTTCATTCGGTTATATAGTTTAAATAGGTTTAGGGAGTTTAATTGCATGAAATAAAATGTGCAGGGTGATTTTTGAGAAGGATCAAAATTGTTTAAAGTAGGGAAAATAAATATAAATATGTTTGGTTTGAAACTTGATTCCATTTGGTTAATGAATACTTGCATGCCTAAGTGTTTTATGTTGTGAAAATGAATTATGTGTGAGTTGCATAATTTCTTTGAGGTTGATTAAATTGTTTAAATGCTTCTAATAAGTTATTAAAGTGTTGTTTGTTGTTGTATGTGGAGTGATGCTTGGACAATGATTGAATACGTGATGAATGTTAAAATCTATTGATTATAAAATAAATTGGTTCAATTTGTTTGAAGTTATATTGTGTCTATGGCTGTCTAGAGTTTGTGTTATGATAAACACTTGAATTTTAAAGTGCTAATTTTGAGTAAAGGCGTTATTTAAACCTAAGAATGTTTTTACAATGTTATCGGAGTTTTATTAAAGTAATTTTGTAAAAACTATTTTTGCTGTCCAGAATTACTTGGACTTGTTTTTTTTTATATTTAAAAACGTTTTCATATGATTTAAAGTAAAGTTTTCAAGTGATAGTTGATTTACGAAAAAGCCGGATCGAAAACAGTACATTTTTCGGTGTTTTCGAAATTGATTAAGGTGCTGTCCAAAACGGACCAGACACTAAAATAAATAATTTAAATTACCTTACTAAACGTTTTCCAAATGATTTTTGAAATTACTTAAGGTATTAGAAAATATTAGAGTTGTTTGAAAGAAAATAGTTATGTCTTAAGTCTTCCGACGAGAAACGAAAAGTGTTTTGAATTAAGAAAGATTTTCATAATACAAGTTAATAACGTGAGCATATTTTATTTAGTACGAGGAATTTGAAAGACGAGGGATTGGGGCAGCCGGCAGCAAAAGGATACGAGGAGACGGTACACATTAAATAGCTGGACCTCAGGTGAGAGAGAAGCTTTCCTAAGACACCGTGGTAGTTAGGTGATTTATTAGGACGTTCTGTATCATCTCAAAGATCGGAACTAAGTGGTTGGAGTCAGTAGTATAAGTGGCAATTGTTTGTGTTGTGTGGCCACTTATACGAATGCGACGAAGACCACATTATTGTTGTGTGATGTTTGTGTGTTAACTGTAACACCCCGTAATATCCTCGTATTAATTTAAAATACTTATATTTTTGAAAAGGTGTTTTAAAAGAATATTTTCTCGAATAAAATCCTTATTTTATGATTTCAAAGTGATAAGTGATTTTAAAGGGATGGTTTTCATAAAATAATGTTAAGAATTTAGAAATTGAGTCTTGAAAAGTTTATAAATTTTATAATTTTGAAGAAGTTGTGATTTTTATGTATGAGTCATTCAATGAGGAGAAAAATTTATTTTTCTATGTATGTGTGTATGAGTATTTCGTGTGTGAGGTATGAAAATAAAATGCATGTGTGTGTAGGTGTATACGGTTTTGGTATGTATGTGTATGCTTAGGATTATATAGAAATGAATGAGTAAGATAAGGTGATGATGCATGAATATATGAGTATATGTATTGATTTGATATGTGTATATATGTGTGTATGTGGGACGTGTGTATGCATGTGGGGGAAAAGCCTAGGATTAATTTCTCTAAGTGTTAGACAAGTAACCACATGAACCAAGTGCAAACCATAACAAAACCAAGTAGATAGAAAGTTCTAACTAGGAGCCAAAGAAGTAACTAAACCTAGAGTGACATGGTTCCTTGATTTACTCCTCATTGTCCCCCTAGAAATGCTAATCTCTACCCATGCAAAATTTTGAAGAACCAAAACTACCCCTCCCATTTACACCCTTGGCCGAATCACATGAGGACATAAAGGGAAGTGCATGAGTTGCCTTTATAAGTCACCACCCTTAGCTCATTTCCACTCATTTCTTCCATTTCTTCTCATTTCCACACACACTTAGTTGAGAGCACAAATTAAGCTCTCAACCTTAGAGAGAAAAAGAAAGAGGGCCGTGAGTTAGAGTAGAGAAGAAGAAGAGGAGATCAACATCAAAACCTAGAATTTTCTTTGAAGATTCAAGACATTAGAAGCTAGAAGACCTTGATCTTGGTGGGTAGTTCGAAAATCATAAAGAAAATTGTAATAGATAGATTTTTCTTTTGATCTTGTAATTTTTCTTCTCCTTTTTCTTTGCATGTTAATTTTCTAAGCTTAAATGAGGAAGTACAAGTGTGTTTGTACTTGATCATAAATTTTCAAAACTAAAAGTAACATATAAACATCTAATCAACGGACTCTATAACTTGATTAAGTTTTTCATGAAGGATCTTAAAGTTTTTCAAGCTAAATCTTCTAGATTTAAAGATTTGTTGAGATATTTATGGATCCAAAGTAAAATCTCTTTGCATGTTTAAATTCTTGCTTAAAACCGTGATTTGTGAAGTGTTAATGAGTTTATTTGATGAGTGAATAAGTGATCCAAACTTGTTTAACAATAAAGTTAAAACTTTTGGTGTTGCATGTTAGTTTGATGATGATTTTGGTTGATTTGAGTACATGCATGTGTTGATTGTGTCTTGATCTTGAATTTTTAAGAATAAATGAACTTTTAAAACACTAAATCAAGAGCTCTTCAATTCGGCCATATCTAAAAGTGTAGGCCTTGATGCTTTTTAATTTAATCTAAGCCATTGCATGTTGATCTCATGTTTAGAAAAATTGATTTGAGTGGTTGAAAGTGTTTGATTTTAACTTGATCTTTAGCTTGTTCATGAAAAGACTTGGGTTTTGAACTTTGCATGTAATTTATAAATAAACGTTTTGATCTTGTGTTGGTATGCATATTGTTTTGAATAAAAGACTTGATTTCTTTAAATGTTCATCACGGTTTTGGGTCTTTTATTATTCAAAGTGATTTTTATCTTTCATTTGTGCTACAACATTTGATTTCATGAGTTGATCTACAAGATTTAGGTTCATGCATGTGGTTTTTGAATAAAGAGATTTTACTTTCCTAATAAACCTCACGATTTCACATAAAAACTAAGACAATAAGTTTTTGGAAAAATTCTTTTAACTTGATTATTCATGTTTTGTGATCTTACATGTGAAAGGTTTAAAGTCAAGTCTTAAATTTTGGTAATAATGTTTGGGTTTTAAGCTTGGAAAAAGAAATGATAAATTGTTGAATAAGAAAATGTATGACTTGATTTATGAACCTTGTGCTTTTGCATGATGAAAAGATGAACCAAAAACCTTGTTTTAACAATGATGAGATTCATTATAAAATCAGGAAAGATTTGTAACACCCCAAAATTTTAATCCCCGATTAATGAAATGTTAATTATAAATTAATTATAATTAATTATTTCCATATTAATCCTTGATTAAAATATGTGTTTATATAGTTGGTATATGTGTGTGAATTGATTTAATAAATAATAAAAAAAAATGCCTAAGATGAGTATTTTGCATATTAGTCCCTGGGTTGGGACCTAGAGGTAATTATAGGCAAGATTTTGGACGGAAAGTAAATAAAATAATTATTTTTCAAAAATTGGGAAAAATACTCGAGTATTTTCTGAAAAACTCGAGTATTCTGGGTCAAACTGCACGAGTTAGTGCGTTTGATGAGTCACCGCCAACGAGTTCCCTCCGTTGACACGAATAATCCGTCGTCAACAGCTGAAGGGTGTCGTGTCGTGATGCATGATACCCCTCCATGTCTATAAAAGCTCATCAACCTCACTTGGTAGAGAATTTTGCTTAATCTTGTTGAAGTTAAAGAAGTTAGGGTTTCGAATTCGTCTCCTTCGATTCTCATTCTCTGTTCAGATTCAAAACACAAATCATACACGAATACAAAGCTTACATCTTGAGCTTTGTATAGAGAGTAAAATCGTGAGATTTGAGTGAGTGTGTTGAGAGAATTTGAGCTGGGAAGTGAAGCTGTTGCTGGACAAGTCTTGGTCTGGAGCTTACTTTGATCATTGATTCTGGTAAGCTCACGAACTCTTGAGTCTCAAATTCGATTCCTTTAGTTAGATTATGTTGCATAGAGTCTAGAAAATCTAATTTCCCCAATTTAATCTTCTGTTGCATGTACAAACCAATTCCATTTTGGTGTGGTACTCAAAATGCTCTGCATGTGGCATTTGAAGTTGGTCTGAGAATTTTGAAACCTTTTTCTTGTCAATCCTTGTTTGGAAAACATCTGAGAGGTAAGGGGAAGTAATTATATTCACTAGATAGAGTTTAAATTCATTAATTGTGTTAGAGAGCCACCAAGAGGCTCTAAGGGCTTAGTTTGAATAGGAACTTTGGTTTGGAGACCAATCCATGCTCTATGACTGTGATGAGCAAGTTCTATATCATGCATGCAAGCTTAAATGAACTTTGTTTCATGAATATTGTGCTTATTTTGCAATTTGAAGTGTTGAGTTGCTAAATTGTATATTTCATACATAATGGATTGATTCTCTGTCAAATTTGTTATTTGAGGTGAAATGAGTATGTTAACATGTTCAATATGTGGTATATGAACTATTGTGATCACTGTTTTGGGTTAAAAATGTTTAGAAATTGAAATGGCATGTAAAAACCAAGTTTCACTCTGTTCTGTCTGCAGATACTCAAGTATTTGGCTTAATACTCGAGTATTTCGTGGTGCACCAGAGTGAAAATTGGCGCACCAACTTGAGAATCAGATTGGACACTCGAGTAATACACGAACTACTCGAGTATTCTGGGTAATGGACTACTCGAGTATCTCATGAATTACTCGAGTATATTTATGAAGTTCTGAAACTTAGTTTTTCTGAAAAGACATGAACGACTCGAGTATAATTATGAACTACTCGAGTAAAAACTGGAAACTGATGAACTACTCGAGTATTATGGAAAATACTCGAGTATTTCTGTTTAGAAAATTAAGAAATGCCATTTTCAATTCTGAATCATTTTGTTTACACTTAAGTGATAATAGTCCAAATAATCTAGGACTTAAAAGAGATTGATTGATGATAATGTAAAGTGATTGACTAAATAATGCGAGATATTATTAAGTGGGATATACCAATCATTTCTTTTTAGTTAAGAAATTGCATTCATTCTGGAATTAGGATTGAGAGCTAGACTCATTCATCAAGCTATTTGCTTAAATGGGAAACTTGTAATTGAAATATGTTGGAGCATTATACTTGCATTAGATACTAGCCTAGTGCTATTGAAGATTGCATAAGATGCATGAATAATTATTTGAGTTTAACCTTTTGATAAGCTGGTTCACAAGGTATAAGCTGTGAAGTGACTATCATAACCTCTTTGGATTAGGAATGATCATGTCTATTTGGTAATCCAGGTCTTAGAACATGAGAAGTTAAAGGTTTAAAAGACATTAGAAAGAGGTTAGTACCTCAGCATGATAAGCGGAGTAAGTCTGATGTCTCCATCTAAGGTTGGTGTGGTTAATAACTAAAATTGAACCTACGGAATAATTAATGCTTTGAGATATCAATAGATAATGACTTAAGGAGTATTAGGAATAAAGCAAGAGTGGTGATGCTTGTTGATTATGAGGATCAAATCCAAATTGTTAGGGTTCGTTACTTCGACTCGGATATGTGAATGTTGGATAAGTGAGATCACCCTGATTTCCATATGTTATGGATTAACTCCTGCAAGAAGTCGTTGTGCTTAAAGGATTCCGTATAGTACGGTGTGGCCGCTATACGAAGACATGTGGAACGGTGTGGCCGCCATATGTGTGGTAATTGTGATGTGTTCCGTATAGTACGGTGTGGCCGCTATACGAAGACATGTGGAACGGTGTGGCCGCCATATGTGTGGTAAGTGTGATGGAATTCCGTATAGTACGGTGTGGCCGCTATACGAAGACATGTGGAACGGTGTGGCCACCATATGTATGTGATTCCATATAGTACGGTGTGGCCGCTATATGAAGGCATGGAATGGTGTGGCCGCCATGTGTATGATGTGATGATTAATATATGTGTGACGCATCTCATGCATGGTGTACAGGGAATCGTTCAGTGAGGTGCATGCGGGATTGGAAACCATGTAGTACGGTGTGGCCGCTACATGAGACGGTTGGAACGGTGTGGCCGCCACTGTAGAAATGACAAGGACCTAGAACTATTGGTGGACAATGGTTCAGGGATCATCCCCTTGTATCATTTTAAGATCGTGGTCGATGGGGTTCTAGTATAGAACGGTGTGGCCGCTATACAGGTTGTGGAAACATCGAGCGCACGATTGCCTATCCCAGAGTGTTGTTTTCTGGAAGAGTTGATTATGGAGAAATGATTTGAGAGACGTGCATGCATTGCATGAGAAATTAATGGTTTCAGCCAATGTTGTTTAATAAGACTCTTGGGCATGCTTTTATTATGTTGAAATGATATCTGTAATGATTGTGTTTGACCAATCATATAATCTGCTTAGGCGATATGACAAGTGACTGACTCCCATACTACCATGTCTGTGGTGGTAGGTTCTTTCAAAGGACAGGACTGAAGTCACTCCTGTAGGAGTGGAGGTGTCTAGAAGAAGCAGCCAGGATGACGTCTCGTCATCCGAATCCTTTTGCAGAAGGATCGAGTTGTGAAGACCAATGCTCTGGGTGTAAAAAGGGGTTTTTGGGAGTTTGTATTATATAAGTATTTTACACTCAGAATATTTTTTAAAGGAAATACCACCCTTATGAAAAGTACTTTTGGTTTTCACACTTTGATTGCGAAAAAGTTTTTGTTAACTCGCATTTTTCAATGGACAAGATTTTAGGTTGTTACATTTATGGTATCAGAGCAATGGTTCCAACTCTTGGCTGTGGAGTATGGTCCTTCTGTTAGTTCCATGATGAACATGATGAATGTTTTGATAATGACAAAGTGTTTTTGAACAAGCTACATGTGTTTATCAAGTTTCAAGCTCAACAAGCAACAACAAACATCAAATGAAGAAGAGAGAAAGCAAGCTCATGAAGACCTAAGTTTGAGTGTATTTGTATTTCTTTTATCTTTTGCCTCTCAAGCTTCATAGGTTTTTTATTTGGGTAGATTATTATAGAGGGTAGTGAATCTCATTCATAAGTCATGATTAAATCATAATTTGAGTTTTCACTTAACCTAGAATCAATAGGTGGCTTAAAGGTTTTAAAGGAAAGGTTGGATTTTGAGAAAACAACCTTTTGAACATGTGCAGTACCAACTTAATCGATTAAGTGATTAACTTAATCGAGTACTACTCGAGTACACGACTTGCTTAATCGATTAAGTACTGCTGAACTGATTTTTTAAAATACGTTTTTCACTTCTCAAAATCAGTTTTCAAGTGCTACAACTTTTGGGTATTCTATATAAACCTTTTCCTATTATTTGTGAAGAATTAGAATCATTTCATACAAGTTTTACAAAGAATCAAGCCACTCTATTCTCTCTCAATTTTAAAGATCAAAGCTTTTCTATTTTTATATTCTTTGATCAAGAACCTTTGAATCTCTTATGGTGAATTGTCATAACTCTTGATTGAGATTCATAGGATTGTTTTGTGTATTCTATTGTGTTGTAATCTTTTCAAGAAGGCAAGCCACTACAACAAACAAGAAGTCTTGGTGTGTCGATTTTATCATCAAGCAATTGAAGACTTGTTGTGTCGATTATCAACAAGGGGTAGAGGTTAGATTAGAGAGAAGATCAATAGGATTACAAGGCAAGGGTGTCGGTTATCTCTTGTAAGCTAGCAAGAAGGGAGTCTTGTGAGGCAATCACTTGTAATTTGAGAACTCTAATTCCTCATAGTGAAGAATCTCTCTTGGTTGAAGAGGGGACTGGATGTAGCTTTCAAGTGGATGAAAGTGAACCAGGATAAATCACTGTGTCGTATCTCTAAACTCTTACTCTTTATATTCAAGTCATTTGATTGCGTTCTTGGTTGAAAACCTAGAAAGATTGATTTTCATAATTGATTGAATTGAATCTTTAATTGTTCAAATTGATAAAGGGAAAATCATTTTCATAACTAGGTTAATCAATAAGAATATAGGTGTTAATCATTTCCGCTGAATCTCTGATCTTGCATGTGAATTGATTGATTTTCGTATTCGAATGAAAAATTGATTTTTCTGTTTTCTGTCATATCTAATCGATTAAGTTCAAGTTTAATCGAGTACTACTCGAGTAAATTGCAGGTTAATCGATTAAGTGCTGTAGAATTTGCAAAAATCATTTGTTTTGATTGTTTCAATTTGTTTTGTTCGAAAATCTTTCAAAGTAGCTTCAACACCTATTCAACCCCCCCTTCTAGGTGTTTTCCTAGGGTTCATAAGTCTCTCCAACCACCAATTGCGGTTTCCTCAATTGGTATCAGAGCTCGGTCGAAAGACACGAGCATAAGAGCTTTTTCGTAAAGATCCTTTAAGAAAATCGCAATGGGTTCTACGAATCCCTTTGGTGGTGAAGGTGCTTCAATAAGTCGTCCTCCATTGTTTGCCGGAGAAGGCTATGCATATTGGAAAGTTAGAATGAAAATCTTTATCCAAGCCATAGATAGTGAAATTTGGAAAGTAGTTGAAAAAGGTCCTCATATCCCCTCTAGTTTAGTTGAAGGTGTAGAACAATTGATTCCCGAGGATAAGTGGAAGGATGATGATAGAAAGAAAGTTCAATATGATTATAAAGCAAAGAATATCATCACATCCGCTTTATCCTATGACGAGTTCTTTAGAGTTTCTCAATGTTCTAGTGCTAAAGAAATGTGGGACACTTTACAAGTGACTCATGAAGGAACTAGTGAGGTTAGGAGAGCTAGATTGAATGCCTTAATGCGTGATTATGAATTGTTTCATATGCTTCCAAATGAATCTATAAATGATATGCAAAAGCGTTTTACTCACATTATAAATCATTTACTTGCTCTTGGTAAAACTTTTCTTCAAGGTGAACTTTCTAACAAAGTGTTGAGATGTTTAGACAGGAATTGGCAACCAAAAGTAACGGCTATTGTTGAATCTAAAAATTTGGATGCTATGGATCTAGCAACACTTTTCGGAAAGCTTCAAGAACATGAAATGGAGCTTGGACGATTAAGTATCAATGAAGAGTCGGATAAGAACAAATCAAGGAAAGGACTTGCTCTTAGAGTCAAAAGTGCATATAAAAAGAAAGATAGTTCCGATGATGATGATAGTGAATATTCCGATTCCGATGTTGATGAAAAAGACATGAAACTTTTGTTAAAAGAATTTGACAAGTTTCTAAGGAGAAAAGGAAGGTTGAACAAGGACAAAAGTAAAGAGAAGGATTCCCCACACTATAAGACCAAAACTTCAAAAGAAGGTGTAGTTTGCCATGAATGTGGAAAGCCCGGTCATCTCAAGTACTCATGCTCTAAGTATCTCAAGAAGAAAGAGAAAGACAAGAAAAATTCTAAATCTAAAAGAGCATACATAGTTTGGGATAGTGATGAAGATAACAAGAAAAGCACATCGAGTAGTTCATCGGATGATGAAGAAGCCGCTTGTCTCAACTTGATAACTCTAGTAGATGATGAAGAACAAAGTTCAAATGATGAATCAAGTTATCAAAGCGAGGATAGCAATGTAAGTGAATCTAAATCCGAAATTTCTTCTAAATATGAATTGTTACATAATGCTTATGAAGAAATGTATGAACAACTTGAAAAACTAGCTTTGAAAAACATTGAAAGAAAGAAGCTCATTTTGAAACATCAAAAAGAGATTTTAGATCTTCAAAAACAAGTTGATGAGCTTAATCTTGAAAATGAAACTCTTGATCTTATATATGCTAGTTCTTCTTGTGATTGTGCTAGTAGATTGAATGTTGTGGTTGATTGTGAGAGTTGCAAGTTACTTAAGGATGAAAATGCTATTTTGAAAAATAAGCTTGCAAGTTTCACCATTTGTGATATTAGATTGCGCACATTGTTAAATTTTCAAAGAGAAAATTCAAACAAGTTTGGTTTGGGTTATACTAATGCTAAGAGTAAATCTCATAGAAATGTTGTTGATTTTTCTAAAGTTGATTTTTCAAATCCTCCAACATGTTTCTATTGTGGTACTCATGGACATACTTCAAATGTGTGTTATGTTAAAGTGCATGGTATATCTAAAGGAAATTTTGTTTGGATGAAAAAGGGTGAAAGTCCCTACACTAACAAAAATGGATCCAAAACCATTTGGATACCAAAAAGCAAAGCATGATTGTTTTGTAGGTTTGATTGAAGATGCAAATGAATGACACATGTTCTCAATTGGTCTCAACTATGAATGTCTATATTCACATCTTCAATTGGTATCACACTTGCATCTCAAGTGAATGTCCTACAAAGTGGTAATATTTGATATTGATATATTATCTTAATTGGTATCTTCTCAATTGATATTACTTTTCTAAATGTTTAGTTAATTCAATTTGTATCATTGAGAGATTATTAGTTGATTATCATGCTTTTGTGATTATTGATTCTTCTTTACAATTGATATCTTCTTTGTTAAGTGATATTATGATCTTTTTAGTTCTCAATTGGTATTATATTTCATTGTTATATTCTCTTACCAATTGATATCACATTTCAAAGTATAGCTCTATTGTATTTGTTCAATTGGTATCAATGTTGTGAAGAAATGATCATTGATTTCTTACCTTGGCTTAGATGTTATATTTCAATTGGTATATATTACTTTTTGATAATGCCAAAGGGGGAGAAATATGATGTTTTGAATTGAATGAAATGTTTCTCAAAGGGGGAGAAATGGTATGTTTTGAAACATGGGAGAAATATAATATGATTTTTAGATGTTTGTTTGGAGAAAGGTTGTTTTGTTGTTTTTATGTAGGTTGAGCTAAGTTGTTGAAGATAGGGGGAGAATCAAGCTTCTATCTCAATTGGATTCAAGTGTTAAAGCAATGATTGAGGGGGAGAAAGAGTCTTCTCAAGTAATCAAATATTTCAAGCATCAACAACTTCAAGCGATTTCAAAACATGGGTTGTCATTTTCAAAAAGGGGGAGATTGTTAGTTCCATGATGAACATGATGAATGTTTTGATAATGACAAAGTGTTTTTGAACAAGCTACATGTGTTTATCAAGTTTCAAGCTCAACAAGCAACAACAAACATCAAATGAAGAAGAGAGAAAGCAAGCTCATGAAGACCTAAGTTTGAGTGTATTTGTATTTCTTTTATCTTTTGCCTCTCAAGCTTCATAGGTTTTTTATTTGGGTAGATTATTATAGAGGGTAGTGAATCTCATTCATAAGTCATGATTAAATCATAATTTGAGTTTTCACTTAACCTAGAATCAATAGGTGGCTTAAAGGTTTTAAAGGAAAGGTTGGATTTTGAGAAAACAACCTTTTGAACATGTGCAGTACCAACTTAATCGATTAAGTGATTAACTTAATCGAGTACTACTCGAGTACACGACTTGCTTAATCGATTAAGTACTGCTGAACTGATTTTTTAAAATACGTTTTTCACTTCTCAAAATCAGTTTTCAAGTGCTACAACTTTTGGGTATTCTATATAAACCTTTTCCTATTATTTGTGAAGAATTAGAATCATTTCATACAAGTTTTACAAAGAATCAAGCCACTCTATTCTCTCTCAATTTTAAAGATCAAAGCTTTTCTATTTTTATATTCTTTGATCAAGAACCTTTGAATCTCTTATGGTGAATTGTCATAACTCTTGATTGAGATTCATAGGATTGTTTTGTGTATTCTATTGTGTTGTAATCTTTGCAAGAAGGCAAGCCACTACAACAAACAAGAAGTCTTGGTGTGTCGATTTTATCATCAAGCAAGTGCATTCTTATTGAAGAAGAAGAAGAAGTCTTGGTTGTGAATCAAGCAAGGAGAAGCCTTGATGTGTGGATTATCATCAAGCAATTGAAGACTTTTTGTGTCGATTATCAACAAGGGGTAGAGGTTAGATTAGAGAGAAGATCAATAGGATTACAAGGCAAGGGTGTCGGTTATCTCTTGTAAGCTAGCAAGAAGGGAGTCTTGTGAGGCAATCACTTGTAATTTGAGAACTCTAATTCCTCATAGTGAAGAATCTCTCTTGGTTGAAGAGGGGACTGGATGTAGCTTTCAAGTGGATGAAAGTGAACCAGGATAAATCACTGTGTCGTATCTCTAAACTCTTACTCTTTATATTCAAGTCATTTGATTGCGTTCTTGGTTGAAAACCTAGAAAGATTGATTTTCATAATTGATTGAATTGAATCTTTAATTTTTCAAATTGATAAAGGGAAAATCATTTTCATAACTAGGTTAATCAATAAGAATATAGGTGTTAATCATTTCCGCTGAATCTCTGATCTTGCATGTGAATTGATTGATTTTCGTATTCGAATGAAAAATTGATTTTTCTGTTTTCTGTCATATCTAATCGATTAAGTTCAAGTTTAATCGAGTACTACTCGAGTAAATTGCAGGTTAATCGATTAAGTGCTGTAGAATTTGCAAAAATCATTTGTTTTGATTGTTTCGATTTGTTTTGTTCGAAAATCTTTCAAAGTAGCTTCAACACCTATTCAACCCCCCCTTCTAGGTGTTTTCCTAGGGTTCCTAAGTCTCTCCAACCACCAATTGCGGTTTCCTCACCTTCCCATACTCAATAAAGTTGTGTGACTCTGACCAAAGTTTTTATGAGTGCAGGTCTATCATGGCAGCGAGAAACCGAAACCGTACGAATGATATGTTAGAAAGGATCACTGCTGTATTAAAGAATATGCAGCAGCATCAAACACAAACGAATCAACCGCGTCAATGCAATGCTGAACCTGCTGAGTTTGGAGGACTCACAGAATTTCGTAGTTGCAATCCCCCTAAGTTCGAAGGAGGATATAATCCAGAGGGAGCTCAAAAATGGTTGCAAGAAGTTCAGAAAATCTTTCGGTCTATGGGTTGTTCCGATGCACAAAAGGTGGTATATGCGACTTATATGCTGAATGATAGGGCAGAAACTTGGTGGGATCACGCCAAGCAGTTATTGGAAGCCGAGGATCAGCACGGCACTTGGGAGGTATTTAAAGAAAAGTTCTTAGAAAAGTACTTCCCAGAGGATATAAGGAGAAAGAAAGAAGTGGAATTTTTGGAACTAAAGCAAGGGGAGATGGATGTTGGAGAATACGCTGCGAAGTTTGAAGAATTGATGAAGTATTCTCCCTATTACCAGAATCATCCAGATGAAAGGTCAAAATGTATAAAATTCGAGAATGGTCTACGCCCGGATTTGAAGCAAGGAAACATGAGTGTGGGTGAGTACGCAGCTAAGTTTGAAGAGCTGATGAAGTACTCTCCATACTACCAGAACAATCCAGATGAGAGGAGTAAATGCATTAAGTTTGAAGGAGGCTTGAGGCCAAAGTTGAAGTCGATTTTCAGCTACCAGCGGATTCAAAGCTTTCCTGCACTTGTGGACATGTGTAGGATGTATGAAGATGACACAAAGGCTGAGGAGGTGCAAGTCTTGGAGAAGAAGGACAATCAGAACTATGGACCTCAAAGACGGAAAGGTTTCAACAACCGAGGCAAAGGTCCATATGATCGCCGAGGGAAAGGTAAAGGAAAAGCTGGTGGTTCTGATGGAAGGAATTATCGGAGCAAGGCTCCATTCTGTTACAAGTGCAAGCGCAATCACTATGGCCGTGTGTGTTGGGGGACAAGTGGTTGCTTTAATTGTGGAAAGCCGGGGCATTTTGCAAGAGATTGCAAAGAACCGGCCAAAGTCAACTCCAGAGAAACTGCAGATAGACCGGTGACTCAAGGAAGGGTCTTCACCCTTAGCGGTGTGGAAGCGAATCGATCTTCTGATCTGGTGCAAGGTAAATACTTGCTTAATGGTCAATTTTGCCATGTTTTGTTTGACTCCGGTGCAACGCATTCATTTGTTTCGTATGAAAGTGTAAACCGATTAGGCTTGATGATGTCTGAAATGCCTTATGTTTTGCAAGTAGAAACCCCTACTAATGCTCCTGTTGTAGTTTCTAGAGCATGTCTTAACTGTTGTATAGAATTGTTAGGACAAACCTCTAAAGTAGATTTGATCTGCTTACCCTTAGCACAATTAGATGTGATCTTGGGAATGGACTGGTTAAGTCAAAACCAGGTGATCATTGATTGTGACAGAAAGATAGTAACCTATAGAAGCCCAAAACCCTCCGGCTACGTGTGTCTGTTCAACTCTGAGGTGGAGGAGAATGGTCCCAGAATGGAAGAGATCCCTGTTGTTAGAGATTTCCCGGAAATTTTTGCTGACGAGATTCCTGGTTTGCCACCAAGAAGGGAAATTGAATTTGGTATCGATCTAGTTCCGGGAGCTGGTCCCATTTCTATCGCTCCCTATAGAATGGCACCACCGGAAACGGCGGAAATGAAGAAGCAGATTGAGGAATTGTTACAGAAGCAGATGATCCGACCAAGTGTGTCACCTTGGGGTGCTCCGGTTTTGTTTGTCAAGAAGAAAGATGGTAGTATGAGGATGTGCATCGACTACCGGCAGCTGAATAAGGTCACCATCAAGAACAAGTATCCATTGCCGAGGATAGATGACCTTATGGATCAAGTTCGTGGAGCTTCGGGATTTTCCAAGATCGATTTGAGGTCAGGATACCATCAAATCAGGATTAGAGAGGAGGATATCTCTAAGACTGCATTTCGATATCGATACGGACATTATGAGTATGTCGTAATGCCGTTCGGATTGACTAATGCACCAGCTATCTTCATGGACTACATGAATCGAATCTTTAGACCTTATCTAGATTCATTCGTGGTTGTGTTCATTGATGATATTCTCATTTACTCTAAGAGCCCGGAGGAGCATGCCGAACACTTGAGGATAGTGTTGAGCATCCTAAAGGAGAAGCAATTGTATGCCAAACTTACAAAGTGTGAGTTCTGGCTGAAGGAGGTTAAGTTCTTGGGGCATGTGATTTCGGACAAGGGAATAGCCGTTGATCCGACGAAAGTGAGTTCGGTTTTGCAATGGGAGCAACCAAAGTCGGTCACAGAGGTGAGAAGCTTCCTTGGTTTGGCTGGTTATTATAGAAGGTTTATCGAAGGTTTCTCGAAGATCGCACTGCCTCTGACGAAGTTGACTCGGAAAGATCAACCATTCCTATGGGATGAGAAATGTGAAAGGAGTTTCCAAGAGTTGAAGGAAAGGTTGACATCGTCTCCTGTATTGGTTCTGCCCGATACACAAAAGAGTTTTGATGTTTATTGTGACGCGTCGAAACAAGGTCTTGGGTGTGTTTTGATGCAAGAAGGGCAAGTCGTCGCTTATGCCTCGAGACAGCTAAAAGTTCATGAAATGAACTATCCAACCCACGATCTGGAGTTGGCAGCGGTGGTGTTTGCCTTAAAGATTTGGAGGCACTATCTCTATGGCACTACGTTCCGGGTGTTCAGTGACCATAAGAGTTTAAAGTACCTCTTTGATCAAAAGGAGTTGAATATGAGGCAACGCCGATGGATGGAGTTTTGAAGGATTATGAGTTTGAACTCCATTATCATCCTGGAAAGGCCAATGTTGTGGCAGATGCATTGAGTAGAAAGGCAATGCACATCAGTGCAATGATGGTCAGAGAAGCTGCACTGATAGAGGAATTCCGGGATTTGAGTCTGATGATGCAAATGGAGCCGACAACTATCAAGATGGGGATGCTGCAGATTGCTAATGAGTTTCTACAGAGGATTCGGGAATTGCAACGCAAGGATGAGAAGCTCATGGAAAAGTGGAAGTTGATGGAAGAAAGCAAGGAATTGGAGTTTCAAGAAGGGAAGGATGGAATCCTTCGCTTTAAAACCAGGATTTGTGTGCCTGGTGATTTAGAAGTAAGAAGGATGATTCTGGACGAAGCACATAAGAGTAAGATGAGTATGCATCCGGGAGCTACCAAAATGTACCAGGACTTAAAGAAGCTATTTTGGTGGCCTGGTTTGAAGAGAGACGTAGCTGAGTATGTGGCATGTTGTTTGGTATGTAAGAAGGCCAAGGTGAAACATCAGAGGCCAGGAGGAGAGTTACTTCCTTTGGAGATTCCGTTGTGGAAATGGGATAGTATCTCGATGGATTTTCTGTCGGGATTGCCAAGGACATCTACTGGTCATGATGCAATCTGGGTGATCGTGGATCGTTTGACTAAGTCAGTGCATTTCATTCCCGTGAATAAGCGCTACTCATTGGAAAAGCTCACTCAGTTGTACATCAAGGAAGTTGTTCGTCTGCACGGAGTACCATCAAGCATTGTGTCTGATCGCGATCCGAGGTTTACATCAAAGTTTTGGGAAGATCTGCATAGAGCCTTGGGTTCAAGATTGAAACTGAGTTCTGCATACCATCCTCAAACTGATGGCCAAACGGAGAGGACTATTCAGTCATTGGAGGATATTCTACGAGCCTGTGCTTTGGAAGGGCAAGGGAATTGGGAGCAGATGTTGCCAGTCGTGGAGTTCACTTACAACAACAGCTACCACACGAGTATTGGAATGGAACCATTTGAAGCTTTGTATGGGAGAAAGTGTCAGACGCCGTTATGTTGGTTTCAAGTGGGGGAGAGCTCTCTGATTGGACCAGATATTGTGCAAGAGACCACGGAGCAGATCAAGATGATACAAGAGAAGATGAGGGCAACTCAGAGTAGGCAGAAAAGCTATGCTGATAGAAGAAGAAAACCTTTAGAGTTTGCTGAAGGAGACCATGTGTTCATTAGAATCGTACCAACAAAAGGTGTTAGTAGAGCCTTGAGAACCCAGAAACTATCACCTAAGTTTATTGGTCCCTATCAAATTCTCAAAAGAATCGGCCCAGTAGCCTATGAATTAGCTTTGCCTCCGTCATTAGCTAACCTTCATAATGTATTCCATGTGTCTCAACTTAAAAGATATGTCCATGACCCCACCATTGTCCTTAGAATCCAACCTGATGACTTAGAAATTTATGAGAACCTGACCTTCAAAGCTGTGCCAGTTCGTATTGAAGATCGAAGAATCAAGCAGCTTAGAGGGAAAGACATTTGCCTGGCAAAGTCGTCTGGGTGTGTGGCGATGTAATGGAAGCATCGTGGGAACTAGAGGATAAGATGCGTCAGGATTATCCTGACTTGTTTGTATAAGTTGAATTTCGGGGACGAAATTCCTTGTAAGTGGGGGAGTAGTGTAACACCCCAAAATTTTAATCCCCGATTAATGAAATGTTAATTATAAATAATTATTTCCATATTAATCCTTGATTAAAATATGTGTTTATATAGTTGGTATATGTGTGTGAATTGATTTAATAAATAATAAAAAAAAATGCCTAAGATGAGTATTTTGCATATTAGTCCCTGGGTTGGGACCTAGAGGTAATTATAGGAAAGATTTTGGAGGGAAAGTAAATAAAATAATTATTTTTCAAAAATTGGGAAAAATACTCGAGTATTTTCTGAAAAACTCGAGTATTCTGGGTCAAACTGCACGAGTTAGTGCGTTTGATGAGTCACCGCCAACGAGTTCCCTCCGTTGACACGAATACTCCGTCGTCAACAGCTGAAGGGTGTCGTGTCGTGATGCATGATACCCCTCCATGTCTATAAAAGCTCATCAACCTCACTTGGTAGAGAATTTTGCTTAATCTTGTTGAAGTTAAAGAAGTTAGGGTTTCGAATTCGTCTCCTTCGATTCTCATTCTCTGTTCAGATTCAAAACACAAATCATACACGAATACAAAGCTTACATCTTGAGCTTTGTATAGAGAGTAAAATCGTGAGATTTGAGTGAGTGTGTTGAGAGAACTGGAGCTGGGAAGTGAAGCTGTTGCTAGACAAGTCTTGGTCTGGAGCTTACTTTGATCATTGATTCTGGTAAGCTCACGAACTCTTGAGTCTCAAATTCGATTCCTTTAGTTAGATTATGTTGCATAGAGTCTAGAAAATCTAATTTCCCCAATTTAATCTTCTGTTTCATGTACAAACCAATTCCATTTTGGTGTGGTACTCAAAATTCTCTGCATGTGGCATTTGAAGTTAGTCTGAGAATTTTGAAGCCTTTTTCTTGTCAATCCTTGTTTGGAAAACATCTGAGAGGTAAGGGGAAGTAATTATATTCACTAGATAGAGTTTAAATTCATTAATTGTGTTAGAGAGCCACCAAGAGGCTCTAAGGGCTTAGTTTGAATAGGAACTTTGGTTTGGAGACCAATCCATGCTCTATGACTGTGATGAGCAAGTTCTATATCATGCATGCAAGCTTAAATGAACTTTGTTTCATGAATATTGTGCTTATTTTGCAATTTGAAGTGTTGAGTTGCTAAATTGTATATTTCATGCATAATGGATTGATTTTCTGTCAAATTTGTTATTTGAGGTGAAATGAGTATATTAACATGTTAAATATGTGGTATATGAACTATTGTGATCACTGTTTTGGGTTAAAAATGTTTAGAAATTGAAATGGCATGTAAAAACCAAGTTTCACTCTGTTCTGTCTGCAGATACTCGAGTATTTGGCTTAATACTCGAGTATTTCGTGGTGCACCAGAGTGAAAATTGGCGCACCAACTTGAGAATCAGATTGGACACTCGAGTAATACACGAACTACTCGAGTATTCTGGGTAATGGACTACTCGAGTATCTCATGAATTACACGAGTATATTTATGAAGTTCTGAAACTTAGTTTTTCTGAAAAGACATGAATGACTCGAGTATAATTATGAACTACTCGAGTAAAAACTGGAAACTGATGAACTACTCGAGAATTATGGAAAATACTCGAGTATTTCTGTTTAGAAAATTAAGAAATGCCATTTTCAATTCTGAATCATTTTGTTTACTCTTAAGTGATAATAGTCCAAATAATCTAGGACTTAAAAGAGATTGATTGATGATAATGTAAAGTGATTGACTAAATAATGCGAGATATTATTAAGTGGGATATACCAATCATTTCTTTTTAGTTAAGAAATTGCATTCATTCTGGAATTAGGATTGAGAGCTAGACTCATTCATCAAGCTATTTGCTTAAATGGGAAACTTGTAATTGAAATATGTTGGAGCATTATACTTGCATTAGATACTAGCCTAGTGCTATTGAAGATTGCATAAGATGCATGAATAATTATTTGAGTTTAACCTTTTGATAAGCTGGTTCACAAGGTATAAGCTGTGAAGTGACCATCATAACCTCTTTGGATTAGGAATGATCATGTCTACTTGGTAATCCAGGTCTTAGAACATGAGAAGTTAAAGGTTTAAAAGACATTAGAAAGAGGTTAGTACCTCAGCATGATAAGCGGAGTAAGTCTGATGTCTCCATCTAAGGTTGGTGTGGTTAATAACTAAAATTGAACCTACGGAATAATTAATGCTTTGAGATATCAATAGACAATGACTTAAGGAGTATTAGGAATAAAGCAAGAGTGGTGATGCTTGTTGATTATGAGGATCAAATCCAAATTGTTAGGGTTCGTTACTTCGACTCGGATATGTGAATGTTGGATAAGTGAGATCACCCTGATTTCCATATGTTATGGATTAACTCCTGCAAGAAGTCGTTGTGCTTAAAGGATTCCGTATAGTACGGTGTGGCCGCTATACGAAGACATGTGGAACGGTGTGGCCGCCATATGTGTGGTAATTGTGATGTGTTCCGTATAGTACGGTGTGGCCGCTATACGAAGACATGTGGAACGGTGTGGCCGCCATATGTGTGGTAAGTGTGATGGAATTCCGTATAGTACGGTGTGGCCGCTATACGAAGACATGTGGAACGGTGTGGCCACCATATGTATGTGATTCCATATAGTACGGTGTGGCCGCTATATGAAGGCATGGAACGGTGTGGCCGCCATGTGTATGATGTGATGATTAATATATGTGTGACGCATCTCATGCATGGTGTACAGGGAATCGTTCAGTGAGGTGCATGCGGGATTGGAAACCATGTAGTACGGTGTGGCCGCTACATGAGACGGTTGGAACGGTGTGGCCGCCACCGTAGAAATGACAAGGAGCTAGAACTATTGGTGGACAATGGTTCAAGGATCATCCCCTTGTATCATTTTAAGATCGTGGTCGATGGGGTTCTAGTATAGAACGGTGTGGCCGCTATACAGGTTGTGGAAACATCGAGCGCACGATTGCCTATCCCAGAGTGTTGTTTTCTGGAAGAGTTGATTATGGAGAAATGATTTGAGAGACGTGCATGCATTGCATGAGAAATTAATGGTTTCAGCCAATGTTGTTTAATAAGACTCTTGGGCATGCTTTTATTATGTTGAAATGATATCTGTAATGATTGTGTTTGACCAATCATATAATCTGCTTAGGCGATATGACAAGTGACTGACTCCCATACTACCATGTCTGTGGTGGTAGGTTCTTTCAAAGGAGAGGACTGAAGTCACTCCTGTAGGAGTGGAGGTGTCTAGAAGAAGCAGCCAGGATGACGTCTCGTCATCCGAATCCTTTTGCGGAAGGATCGAGTTGTGAAGACCAATGCTCTGGGTGTAAAAAGGGGTTTTTGGGAGTTTGTATTATATAAGTATTTTACACTCAGAATATTTTGTAAAGGAAATACCACCCTTATGAAAAGTACTTTTGGTTTTCACACTTTGATTGCGAAAAAGTTTTTGTTAACTCGCATTTTTCAATGGACAAGATTTTAGGTTGTTACAAGATTAGGGTTTTGGCTCTCTCTGCTAGGGTTTCTGCCTCGTTTTCCTTCTCACGGTGGCTTGCCGCCGTCGTTGGCCGTCATCATGGCCAAAAAACGTGGCCGCCCCCCAAAATCACCCGCTACTTCCTCACCTAAGCACTCAACGCAGCCTCTAAAACCCTTACCTGACACTCAAGCTTTCGATTTGTCTCAACTGGATGAAGATGACCTTGATGATATATGTAACACCCCAAAATTTTAATCCCCGATTAATGAAATGTTAATTATAATTTAATTATAATTAATGGTTTCTATGTTAATCCTTGATTAAAATATGTGTTCATGTGACTAGCTTAGGTGTGTGAAATTATTTAATAAATATAATAATGTATAAAATAGGAGTTTTGCATATTAGTCCCTGGGTAGGGACCTAGAAGCAATTATAGGAAAGGTTTTGGAGGGAAAGTAAATAAAATAATTATTTTTCAAAATCTGGGCAAAACACTCGAGTATTATTCTGAATACTCGAGTATTCTGGGTCAATCTGCACGAGTTAGTGCGTTTGATGAGTCACCATGAACGAGACCCCTCCGTTGACACGAATACTCCGTCGTCAACAGCTCAAGAGTGTCGTGTCGTGATGCATGATGCCCCTCCATGTCTATAAAAGCTCATCAACTTTCCTAAGCTAGGAATTTTTGCTCAATCTTGCTTGTGTTGACATAGTTAGGGTTTCGAATTTATCCTCTTTGATTCTCTTTCAATTCTGAGTGTTAAGGCTTGAGTGATACACGAATACAAAGCTCACATCACGAGCTTTGTATAGACATAAAAATCGTGAGGATTGAGTGAGTGTGCTGGGAGAATTGGAGCTGAGAAGTTGGAGTTTGTTCTGTCAAAGTGTTGCTTGGAGCTTACATTGATCTTGATTTCTGGTAAGCTCACAAATCCTTGAGTCTCAAATTCGGTTTCCTTAGGTAGATTATGTGGCATAGAGTCTAGAAAATCTAATTTCCCTAATTCTATTCTCTGTTTCATGTGTAAACCAATCCCACTTTGGTGTTGCACTCTAAATGCTCTGCATATGGTGCTTGAAGTTGGTCTGAGAAGTTTGGAGCTTTGTTCTTGTCAATTCTTGGTTGATTCACGTCTGAGAGGTAAGGGGAAGTAATTATATTCACTAGATAGAGATTAAATTCCATGAATTGTGTTAGAGAGCCACCAAGAGGCTCTAAGGGCTTAGATTGAATAGGAACTTTGGTTTGGAGACCAATCCATGCTCTAACACTGTGTTGAGCAAGTTCTATATCATGCATGCAAGCTTAAATGAACTTTACCTTATGAGTTTTATGCATATTATGCAATTTGAGGTGTTGAGTTGTTAAAATGTGCATTTTATGCATAATTGTTGGATTCTCTGTCAAATCTGTGTTTTGATATGAAATAAGTGTTGTAACATGTTTAAATGATGTTATGTTAACTCTGTGGATCCCTGGAATGGACTAGAATTAAGTAGAAATGAAAATGTTATGTGAAAACCAAGTTTCAGTGTTTTCTGCTATGAAACACTCGAGTAAAAGACAGGATACTCGAGTAAAATGTTTATGAAACAATGTAAATTGAGCAAGAACACTCGAGTATTTTGTCTGATACTCGAGTATCGAGCATGACCTGAGGACAAGTTAAGGCCAACCACTCGAGTCATTCAGGGTCACTCGAGTATTCTGGAAATCAGGATGAACACTCGAGTAACCTATGGACTACTCGAGTAATTTATTGAATTTGAAACCCAAATCCTCAGAAAGTCATGAACACTCGAGTAACTTTAAGAATACTCGAGTAATCTGGAAAAGTTAATGAACACTCGAGTGTACTGAATTTTACTCGAGTAAATTACCCAGAACCTGAAAACACCATTTTCAATTCTGACTTAATTAATTAAGGAATTATTAATAATAGTTCAAGGGATCAAGACTTAGAGAAATTGATTAATACAAATAGATCGTTTGGTGACGATCCTTTTTGATAAAGAAATAAGCCTAGGTGGCCTGTAAAGTATTAATCAACTTCCCTTAAGTCCAAAAGATAAAATGCATTCATTCTGGAGTTTGGATGGTAGGACGTATTTCATGTTTTGTTAAACATGTGGAGGGCCTCTGGGAGTGCCAATACGCTTGCTTGATGACACATCGTTGGCGTGGTCGGCTTAGTGGATGCCGATATGGTTATACCGTTTGGATGACGGTCCGTTTGGATGACGGGATATGTTCGGGTGGCATGGATTCCAAGCTTGTCGTGTACATTCTAGGTGAATGTACGAATTGTTGTATACCTAGGAATACAACGCACTGTTGAGTGCTGGGTTGTCAGGGATGGACGTCAGAGAGTGACATAGTAGGATGAAGATAGGCTTGAGAGCTAAAGTCATGCATCATGCCACTCATTTAAATTAATTGTGATAAATGGAATAAGTGTGAGCATCCTATGTGCATTAATTAACTGCTAAGTGTTATATGTGATTGTTGTTAATTGATGCATAGTTACATACTCATATTGCACAATTTATTCTCTGTTGATTATGTGTATAGAATTGCTTTCCCCTATGCCCTTGTAGGTGATGTCTCGTTACATTGCTTGCATCGAGATCCGGCCACTTCCTAGTGGCACATGGATCTATGAGGACCATCGTGCGGTGTTCGAGGGAGAGGTAGAGGTTACCTTCTACCACCCGAACCCGTTGATCCGATTCCGTACTCGTAGATTTAGGATTCCAATCATATACACTATGCATGTACCCCCGTTTTACACTTATCATGGACCACCTCCCACGCGACCAGCTCGCTCTTATCATAGTTTTCGTTTTCGACCTACCCGCTCTCACCCTTTTACCTCGAGAGTCGTCCGCGAGGAGACTCCCCCTTCTGATCCGAGGAGCCCAGTCAGGGTTTCACCATCACCTGACCCGGTCCCCAGTGGTAGGGAACACTCTCCCTCGGATGAGATCGAGGAGGATCCGGTGGAGGACGAGAGTGGGAGCGAGCCTGTCGTGCATTCTACTGGGAGTGATTGGAGGGACGATGATCCCTAGGTATGTTTATAGGGTATATGATGAGGATCAGAGGATCCGATGTTGTGGAGGCTGTGGAGGATACTTTGCTGCTGCTGTGATGATGATGATGCTACTACTTGTGTTTTTGGAGACTGCTACTACTACTACCACATCTGATGCTGCCAGATCTACGTGATTACCCCTGGAGTTGTATTTTGGTTATGTATATATATTGTAGATATACTTTTGGAATACTCTAGGGCTGTAGTTACACTGTGATGTAGATCTGTTTTTATGGACTTGTACTTCTGGGTCTTGGAGACTATCATGATGGGACTATGTATTATGACTCTTATTATATATATAAAACCTATGTTTATATTACTATCAGTTGCATAGTCCAATGATTTCCGCTTACTCTGATTTAATCTATTTAAGAGCTCGGCTATAAATATTATTTGATGGTATCAGTTTTATCGAACAAAGCGTGGGTAACTTTACTTACTTGTATGATACAAAGATGTTTCCAAAGAGCGAATGTTACCCTATTTGTGAAAAGGTTTTAGAAATCGCCGAACTCGATACAAATGTTTTGAAATGGTTTAGAGCTTATTCTCCAAGAATTCCAAATGACGATTTGTGCACCCGCTTTAAAAGAAAATTTTATTTCAGTTATTTTCTTAACACTCACAAGTCCATATATTATCCAATATAATAGCTTAAATACTATATTATATTTGGGTAATTCGGAAGGGTGTCACACTAAGTGGTATCAGAGCAAAAGTCAGATCCTGTAGTAGTAGAAGTAGTTCAGAAAGGTAGTCATCAACATCAAGCAGGTATCTCCAAAGCATTTATATTACTTTATTTGAATGTTATTATTTTTTCTTGTTGAGGTTTAAATACCCTTGATTTGTTTGTATCTTTGATCGAGGCCGTACCCGATACAAATAAAAATAGTTTAAGTATAGTACTAGGAAGTGACTCCTAGGTCGTCTCCCAAGGAATATCTTATCAAGCAAAAGGTCGAACACATAGTATGCATAGAAAACAGGGGGGGGGTTTTTTGTATTGAATATTGAATAATTGAAATCAAAACAGAATTAAATCAAAACGAAGAAACAGATAAGGAAAAGCGGATAAACCCCTTTGGCTCGCGTTCACAACTCTATCATCGGTCACAAAAGATCAATTTCTTTCCTCTTCACTGTCCAACTCGTGAGAATTAAATACTAAGCGAAAATTCAATTCTCACCCCAAAACCCAAACCTCTAATTAAGCATTAAAAGCCAAAGCATGGAGTTTTTACGAGTTTGCATAAATTAAGCATTCATACACATGGATTACCTCTATAGAATGGAACTAAGCGAACCATAACATATCAATAAGCATGAAAACAGTGAATAAAAACGAAATAGCATTAAGAACAAAACCTCAAGAGTATGTGATACATTACCAAAGGGATTTAACCTAAGAGTTTAGCCTTCCATGATGAAATAAGTCAAAAACGTGTAGAAAAAAGGGAAGAGAGAGAAACCCTAGCAGCCACCACAAGCTTGGAGAGCAAAACTAAGCCTTCTCTATGAGAGAGAATGTAAAAAACGTGAATGGAAGGTCTCCCAAGGGTTTACACGAATTTGGCTTTTTAAATCACAAAACGGGCCTAAATCATGGGCCCAAATCCTAAGGAAAGCTTATCTCTAAATTAAATCTAAAAAATATCTTATAGATAAAATCTAAATCTTAAAAGATATAACTAAATCTCAACTAATCCTAAAGATAGATTACAATCTTCACTTCATCATATATCTTCTCTTCCAAAATTAAATCTTCACTCCCAAAATTAAATCTTCACTCCCAAAATGTCCAAAAAGCCCTTGTGCCAAATATGACCTGAAAATAGAAATAGAATTAATTAGGCTAAATAATCCCAAATTAAACAATATTCAGAATATTAGTCCAATAAACTCTAAATCACTAAATCAAGCTAAAAAATGTCAAATAGGCAACAAGTATCAATAATAGGAGTAAAATAATGCAAGGAAAAATGGGAAATAAAATGCTCATCAAATACCCCCACACTCATCCTTTTGCACTCCTGGGCAAAACTAAGAATTAGGAGTGAGAAAATCAATATGCACCAAAGTGAATCATGTAACAAGATTACTAAAACTAATGAATGCAAACCTAAGAGATTACATACTTCACAATGAATTCTAGGAAATGCAAAGAAATGGGCAAAATCGAGCACATGAAGAAAATAAGGACCAAAGAATCAAGGCATCCATGAACATCATCCAATTATTTCAAATATGCAAAGAAAACCAATGACATCAAGAGGGTAGTCACAAAGATGATAGAAACTCACAAGGATCACTCAATAGTGTTTACACTCAAGTGTTTAAGGTTAATCAGTGTTTACACTCAAGGCACATCATGAAAAACAAACACAACCATAGGCTTGACAAGCCTCTAACATCAACAATCAATACACATGCACATTAAGATCAAAAGGTCTTTTCAGGGTTGTAATGGGGCCAAGGACAAGGTAGGATAAAAATATGGGAAATGTAGCTAAAACCGAAGGAAATAAAGGAGCAATGGGGAACAAGTAAAAAAATAAGCACAATCCACCCTAGAATGAAATGGTAAACATAACAACAACCTCTAATTCCAAACCTCCATGCCTCAATCAACCTCTTTTATTCCATTTTTTTTCTTTTTCTTCTTCTTCTTCTTCTTTTTTTTCTTTTTTTTTTCTTTTTTTTTTGAATTGCATTACATTGCAGAACTTCATGAACGAAAGAAAAGAAGAAACAATAAAAATGGCATAATGAGATAAAGCCATAATTACTTCACCGACCATAGAGGCAAAACCCAGAACTCACAAGAGATGAAGAACAAAGCACCCTCGCTTACTTAATACCCATTCCCAAAACAATTCCAAAGCTCCAACATTCCCTAAGGTTAGGACAATCATGGTTTTTCAGTCATAGGCTTGTAATGAGCTAAAGAACAAAGAAAAGGGATATAAGGGCTCAAAGGGGCTATCAAAGGATAAATTCATTCAAGGTAGGCTCATATGGCTAGTGGCTTATTCAAGAAAAATCAATGCCTAAATCATTTCAAAATGTGCATGGGAATATCAAGTATCAACAAGAGTCAAGTCAAGTTCTAGAGTGCAAGTAATCCAGAGTGCAATCACACATGAAAGAAAAATTAGGTGGCATATATAGCAATCCACCCACAATTAAGGCTCAAATCCTCACAAAAGGGACAATTCTATCACAGTGTTACCACCTCTTAATTATCAAAAGCAACTTTACACACAGAAATGCATGAATTCAGACACAAGATACCAAGACTCTACTAAAATGAAGCAAAAACATGCAAGAAAATGCCCAAAACTTAGCAAAACCTAAAAAAAAATCAAAGCAAAAATATGCAACCTAAACTACTCTCCCCCCACACTTAAATCACACATTGTCCCCTATGGAAAACAAATAGCAGAATCAGACAGATATAGACAAGTGGAATAAAAGTAGTAAAGAAGGAGAAAAGAAGACTCCCTAAATCATGGTGGGTCAAAAATGGGGTCGACCAATGAGGCTTCCTCCACAGGTGCATCATCCAAAGAAGGGGAGGTTAGGAAAGGCTTGAGTCGGTGGCCATTGACTTTGAAGCTCTTGTCTGTGGACTCACTCTTGATCTCCACAGTGCCATAAGGAAACACCTGGGTGACTACAAACGGTCCAATCCATTTAGAGCGGAGCTTTCCACTCATGAGTCCAAGCCTAGAGTTGTAGAGCAACACTTTTTGACCAACCAAGAACTCCTTTCTGCAAATTGAGCTAAAGTTCTGAATAAACCTGCGATAGAAACCTGCATGGCCAAGAAAAGAACGCACCTCTCGCATGCAAGAGGGGTAAGGCAAATGTGATATTACATGCAGCTTAGCAGGGTCAACCTCTATGCCCTTATGCGAAATAATGTGCCCTAAGACTATGCCTTGTTCTACCATAAAATGACATTTTTCAAAATTCAAGAAAAGGTTAGTCTCAATGCACCTATTAAGCACCTTAGACAAACTATCAAGACATGCATCAAAAGAGGAACCATATACACTAAAATCATCCATGAAGACCTCTATGCAATGCTCAAGTAAGTCATTAAAAATACTCATCATACATCTTTGAAAAGTTCCAGGAGCATTGCATAGGCCAAAAGGCATCTTCCTATAAGCAAATGTACCAAAAGGACAGGTAAATGTAGTCTTATGTTGGTCCTCTGGTGCAATACAGATTTGGAAATAACCAGAGAAACCATCTAAGAAGCAATAGTGAGATTTACCTGCTAGGCGCTCCAACATCTGATCAATGAAGGGAAGAGGAAAGTGATCCTTGCGGGTCGCCTGGTTGAGCTTCCTATAATCAATGCAGACTCTCCAACTGTTCTGCACTCTAGTGGGAATCAGCTCATCCTTCTCATTTTTGACAACTGTCACCCCAGACTTCTTGGGAACTACTTAAACCGGGCTTACCCAAGTGCTGTCTGAAATGGGGTAGATAATGCCAGCTTGCAGCAGCTTGGTGACCTCTTTCTTCACCACATCAAGAATCTGGGGGTTCAACCGTCTCTGGGGTTGTCTCACTGGTTTAACCCCATCCTCCAATAAAATCCGATGCATGCACATGGAGGGGCTAATACCAGGTATGTCTGCCAAAGTCCATCCTATTGCCTTTTTTTTTGCTCTAATCACATCCAGCAGTTGCTTCTCTTGAGCAACAGAAAGGGAGGTAGAGATGATCACTGGAAGTTTCTTCTCAGCCTCCAAGTAAGCATATTTGAGATGAGGAGGAAGGGGCTTGAGGTCCAATAAAGGTGCCTGCATCACAGATGGAACTAAAGGAGCAGCAGAATTGGATTCTGCCGCCTGCACCTGAACAAGTGAATTAGACTCATGCAAAACAGAAATGGGGTTAGCATGATCTGAATCTATATCATATGAATCAACAGATGCAGTAGCAGAATTTAAAAACTGGTCAATTTCAATGCATGCAGTGCACATTTCGGAATCAGAACATGCAGAACAAGTAAATGAGCTAGTGAAAGATGGCAAATCATAATCATGCAAAAAGTCTAGAACATGCTCATCAATCAGATCATCAATCAAGTCAACATGAAAGATAGAGTGGTCATCAGAAAAATGTTTCATAGCATCAAAAATATTGAATCGAACCACACTGTCATCAAATTCCATGGAAAGTGTACCTGCATGCACATCTATCTTGGTTCGGGCTGTTTTCAAAAATGGTCTCCCTAATATGATAGGGACAGCACTAAGAGAGGTGTCCTCTTCCATATCAAGAATATAAAAATCAGCAGGAAAGATAAGCTCTTCAACCCGAACCAGGACATCCTCTATCAAACCTGCGGGGTAGGCAGTAGATCTATTTGCCAAGTGAATAACCACACCCGTAGGTTGAAGAGGTCCAAGTGAAAGAGACTTGAAAACAGACATAGGCATAACATTAATAGATGCTCCTAAATCTAGCAAAGCATTCTCAAATTTAGTATTACCTATGATACAAGGCACAGAGAAAGTTCCAGGATCCTTACACTTTTCAGGAATATGAGGGACGGGTTTACCTATAAGAGCAGAGACATTTCTTCCCATGTTGATCCTCTCATTGCCCTTGAGCTTTCGTTTGTGTGTGCATAGATCCTTCAAGAACTTTGCATACCTTGGAATCTGCTTGATTGCATCAAGAAGGGGTATGTTGACTTCCACCTTCCTGAATGTGTCAAGTATCTCTTTGTCAATCTCTTCCATTTTCTTGCTTTGAGTCACCCCCCTTGGTGGGAAAGGAAGAGGAATGGGGGGGTGGTTGTTGGGCAGCAGCAGGTGTTGTGCTTGTGGAAGGCTGAGCTGGAGGGGATTTTCTGGTACTTGTGTGCTCACTCTCCTCGACCATTTGGCTCTTCTTGTTGGTTGAAACTAGATCATCTTTGTTGAGGTCAGATTCTGGTGTGGGTGTCACAATCTGCTTCCCTGACCTTAGACTAATGGCATTCACATTCTGGTTTGGATCGATCACTGTTTTGGATGGCAACTTGTTAGAATTCTGAGATTGCATAGTGTTGATTGTTGTTGCCATCTGTCCCATCTGATTGGTCAAAGATTGAATGGAGGCCTCTTGTCTTTGAATGGATGCTCTAGTTTCCTGTTGGAATTGGAGATTTTGCATGGTCATCTGTTTCATCAGCTCTTCCAATGAAGGCTGCTGCTTAGTAGTAGGAGCTGGTGGTGCAGAATTAGCCTGTTGTTGTCTCTGTTGCTGGACTGGAGGAGGTACATATGGTGGTCTAGAATTGTTCTGAAATTGAACCTGTGAAGGTTGCTGCTGATCAGACCATCTCAGGTTGGGATGGTTCCTCCAACCAGGGTTGTATCTATTGGTAGAGAGATCAAAGTTTTGTGGCTGCTGATTTCTACTGTTGAAGATGTTGGTGGCATATGCCTCAGGTTGGTCAGCACCAGTTGTTGGTTGTTGCTGCTGCACAAAAGGGCATGCATCTGTGGGGTGCTCAGCGGATGTGCATATGCCACATAATCTAGCAGGCAGAGACAACTTCTTCTGGTTGATGGCCAATTGAGTGATCAAAGTTGTAAGTGAATCTATCTTCTGTTCAAGCTTCTCAACCTTACCAGAACTTGTGCCAACATCATTCACTCCTCTCACTATGATTGCATCGCTGTTGCCCCTTGCATGGAATTGTTGACAATTGGAAGCCATCTTCTCAATCTTGACTCTGGCTTCTAAAGGTGTCATGTCTCCTAGGGCACCACCACTTGCAGCATCAAGCATGTTTCTCTCCATGAGGTTGAGACCTTCATAGAAATATTGAATAAGCAGCTGCTCTAAGATCTGATGGTGGGGGCAGCTCGCACACAATCTCTTGAATCTCTCCCAATACTCATAGAGACTTTCTCCACTTTGTTGCCTGATGTTTGATATATCCTTTCGGATTGCTGTTGTTCTGCATGCAGGGAAGAATTTCTCCAAAAATGCCCTCTTCAGGTCATCCCAGACTGTGATAGAACCAGGGGCCAGATCGTACAACCAGTCCTTGGCTAGCCCCTCTAGGGAGTGTGGGAATGCCTTAAGACAAACATGATCCTCTTGCACATCATGTGGTTTCATAGTAGCACAGACAATATGGAACTGCTTGAGATGTTTATGAGGATCCTCACCTGCAAGACCATTAAACTTGGGCAACAAATGAATTAGTCCAGACCTTAGCTCATACGGGTCATCGGGATACTGGATGCACAAATCTTCAATAGTGAAATCAGGTGCAGCCAGCTCCCTCAATGTCCTCTCACGTGGTGGAGGTTGAGCCATATTTTCAGAATAATCAGAATAAGAATCAGAATTTATAGGAATAGAAGAAAAAGAAGCAGACTCACTATGTAAAGACTCAATAGACTCACTACCTATGGACTGGTTCCTATTTTGTCTAACTAGTCTGTGATAAGTTCTATCAATTTCAGGGTTATATGGATGCAAGTAGCTTGGGTTGCCCCTAGTCATGTACTGAACAGAACACCATGAAGCATAGCAAACTGTCACTAATATACATGACCAAAATAGGCAACAAAATTTTTTATTTTTTTAAAATTTTTTCTTTATTTTTTTCAGCACCCTAAAATCATGAAAACATACCACAAAAAGGTTGAGGACAAAATTCAAAAGGGAACCAAGTCAAACAATTAAATCAGAGACCAAAAACTAAGAAAATAAAACTTGTAAAATAAAAAAGAAATAGTAAAACGGCTTTTTTAGGATCCAGACGAAGGAGTTTTTTGACAAATTCAAAAAATCAGATTATTCAGAAAATTCCCTTCGATTTGATATAAAATTCGTCAAATTCCGAGTTACGGGTCAAAAGTTGCGACGATTTGAAGACAGTGCTGCTAAAACTTGGAAAAATTTTCTGGAACTCACAACCAGTGATGATCTGAGTGATTGTGGTGCCTCAAAACCTTTTTATATGATAAAAGTAGTGTGGATATAAATTTTCGTGCAAAAATTCCACCCACAATTATGTGAACTAGCAACCACAGAATCAATCAAATACACTAATTGCAACAAAATAGCAAAACAGCAAACAGTGCAACTTCAACCGGTTATCAGAATTGACTACTAGACCCTAAATCAGACACGACACACTATAATAACTATACTAACTACGACACTAACTAACAACTAATGACCTTTGGCAAGAACCGATACTCCCCGGCAACGGCGCCAAATTTGATCAAGGCCGTACCCGATACAAATAAAAACAGTTTAAGTATAGTACTAGGAAGTGACTCCTAGGTCGTCTCCCAAGGAATATCTTATCAAGCAAAAGGTCGAACACATAGTATGCATAGAAAACAGGGGGGTTTTTTTTGTATTGAATATTGAATAATTGAAATCAAAACAGAATTAAATCAAAACGAAGAAACAGATAAGGAAAAGCGGATAAACCCCTTTGGCTCGCGTTCACAACTCTATCATCGGTCACAAAAGATCAATTTCTTTCCTCTTCACTGTCCAACTCGTGAGAATTAAATACTAAGCGAAAATTCAATTCTCACCCCAAAACCCAAACCTCTAATTAAGCATTAAAAGCCAAAGCATGGAGTTTTTACGAGTTTGCATAAATTAAGCATTCATACACATGGATTATCTCTATAGAATGGAACTAAGCGAACCATAACATATCAATAAGCATGAAAACAGTGAATAAAAACGAAATAGCATTAAGAACAAAACCTCAAGAGTATGTGATACATTACCAAAGGGATTTAACCTAAGAGTTTAGCCTTCCATGATGAAATAAGTCAAAAACGTGTAGAAAAAAGGGAAGAGAGAGAAACCCTAGCAGCCACCACAAGCTTGGAGAGCAAAACTAAGCCTTCTCTATGAGAGAGAATGTAAAAAACGTGAATGGAAGGTCTCCCAAGGGTTTACACGAATTTGGCTTTTTAAATCACAAAACGGGCCTAAATCATGGGCCCAAATACTAAGGAAAGCTTATCTCTAAATTAAATCTAAAAAATATCTTATAGATAAAATCTAAATCTTAAAAGATATAACTAAATCTCAACTAATCCTAAAGATAGATTACAATCTTCACTTCATCATATATCTTCTCTTCCAAAATTAAATCTTCACTCCCAAAATTAAATCTTCACTCCCAAAATGTCCAAAAAGCCCTTGTGCCAAATATGACCTGAAAATAGAAATAGAATTAATTAGGCTAAATAATCCCAAATTAAACAATATTCAGAATATTAGTCCAATAAACTCTAAATCACTAAATCAAGCTAAACAATGTCAAATAGGCAACAAGTATCAATAATAGGAGTAAAATAATGCAAGGAAAAATGGGAAATAAAATGCTCATCAATCTTGTCTCTTTTGAGTACAAAACGCAATTGATTATAGATTTAGAAGTTTAAGATAGAGCCGTAGTATAGGTAGTGTAATGGAAGTTTCTTTAGTTCAACATATGTGACCATAAGCCCATAGCGCAGGCTAATATGGCAACTAGAAACCAAAATCACACCAACGTGATGCTAGAACGAATCAGCACGGTGTTGGAAGCTATGCAACGGCAGTCTCAGCAACCATCTCAACCGGTTAACCCGCCTCATCAGTGTAATGTGGGTAATGCTGAGGCGAAGACTTTGGCTGATTTTAGGAGTTGCAATCCGCCAAAGTTCGAAGGAGGATTTAAGCCGGAAGAAGCAAATAAGTGGATTCACACTATGGACAAGATTCTGAGGATGTTGGAGTGTTCGGATGCTCAAAAGGTGGCGTATGCAACTTATATGTTGGAGGATGAAGCTGAGAATTGGTGGAATCACACGATGCAACTTCTACAATATGAAGGAAGGGATGTAAGTTGGGGAGTATTCATGGAGAAGTTTCTCCAAAAGTATTTCCCTGAGGACTTGAGAAGGAAGAAGGAAGTGGAGTTCTTGCAGCTGAAGCAAGGGAACATGAGTGTGGGTGAGTACGCAGCTAAGTTCGAGGAACTGATGAAGTACTCTCCATACTATCAGAACAATCCAGATGAGAGGAGTAAATGCATTAAGTTTGAAGGAGGCTTGAAGCCAAAGTTGAAGTCGATTTTCAGCTACCAGCAGATTCAAAGCTTTCCTGCACTTGTGGATATGTGTAGGATGTATGAAGATGATACAAAGGCTGAGGAGGTGCAAGTCTTGGAAAATAAGGACAATCAGAGCTATGGACCACAAAGACGTAAGGGTTTCAAAAATCGAGGCAAGGGTCTGTATGATCGTAGAGGGAAAGGCAAGGGCAAAGCTGGTGGTTCTGAGGGAAGGAATTATCGGAGCGAGGCTCCATTCTGCGACAAGTGCAAGCGCAATCACTATGGCCGTGTGTGTTGGGGGACAAGTGGTTGCTTTAACTGTGGGAAGCTGGGGCATTTTCCAAGGGACTGCAAGGAACCGGCCAAAGCCAACTCAAGGGGAACTGCTGATAGACCTATGGCTCAAGGAAGAGTTTTCACCCTTAGCGGTGTGGAAGCAAGTCGGTCTTCTGATCTGGTACAAGGTAAATACTTGCTTAATGGTCAGTTTTGTCATGTTTTGTTTGACTCTGGTGCAACGCATTCATTCGTTTCGTATGAATGTGTAAACCGGTTAGGCTTGATTATGTCTGAAATGCCTTATACTCTCAAAGTAGAAACCCCTACCAATGCTCCTGCAATTGTTTCTAGAGCATGTCTTAACTGTTGTATAGAAGTGTTAGGACAAACCTCTAAAGTAGATTTGATCAGCTTACCCTTGGCACAATTAGATGTGATCTTGGGAATGGGCTGGTTAAGTCAAAACCAAGTAATCATTGATTGTGATAGAAAAGTAGTGACCTATAGAAATTCAAAACCCTCCGACTACGTGTGCCTGTTCAACTCTGAGTTGGAGGAGAATAGTCCAAGGATGGAAGAGATCCCTATTGTCAGAGACTTTCCGGAAGTTTTTGCTGATGAGATCCCTGGTCTGCCACCAAGAAGAGAAATTGAATTCGGTATCGACCTAGTTCCGGGAGCTGGTCCCATTTCTATCGCTCCCTATAGAATGGCACCACCGGAAATGGCAGAAATGAAGAAGCAGATTGAGGAACTACTACAGAAGCAGATGATTCGACCAAGTGTGTCACCTTGGGGTGCTCCGGTTTTGTTTGTCAAGAAGAAAGAATGTAGTATGAGGATGTGCATTGCCTACCGGCAGCTGAATAAGGTCACCATCAAGACCAAGTATCCGTTTCCGAGGATAGATGATCTTATGGATCAAGTTCGTGGAGCTTCAGTATTTTCCAAAATTGATTTGAGGTCAGGATACCATCAAATCAGGATTAGAGAAGAGGATATCTCTAAGACTGCATTTCGATCCCGATACAGGCATTATGAGTATGTCGTGATGCCGTTCGGATTGACTAATGCACCAACTATCTTTATGGACTACATGAATCGAATCTTTAGACCTTATTTAGATTCATTCGTGGTTGTGTTCATAGATGTTATCCTTATTTATTCCAAGAGCCCGGAGGAGCATGCTGAACACTTGAGGATGGTGTTGAGCATCCTAAAGGAGAAGCAATTGTACGCCAAACTTACAAAATGTGAGTTCTGGCTGAAGGAGGTTAAGTTCTTGGGGATGTGATTTCAGACAAAGGAATAGCCGTTGATCCGACGAAAGTGAGTTCGGTTTTGCAATGGGAGCAACCAAAGTCGATCACGAAGGTGAGAAGCTTTCTTGGTTTGGCTGGGTACTATAGAAGGTTTATAGAAGGTTTCTCGAAGATCGCACTGCCTTTGACGAAGTTGACTCGGAAAGATCAACCATTCCTTTGGGATGAGAAGTGTGAAAAGAGTTTTCGGGAACTGAAGGAAAGGTTGACATCGTCTCCGGTATTGATTCTGCCTGATACACAGAAGAGCTTTGATGTGTACTGTGACGCGTCGAAACAAGGCCTTGGGTGCGTTTTGATGCAAGAAGGGCAAGTCGTCGCCTATGCCTTGAGACAGCTAAAAGTTCATGAAATGAACTATCCAACTCATGATTTGGAGCTGGCAGCTGTGGTGTTTGCATTAAAGATTTGGAGGCACTATCTCTATGGCACTACGTTCCGAGTGTTCAGTGACCATAAGAGTTTAAAGTACCTCTTTGATCAAAAGGAGTTGAATATGAGGCAGCGTCGATGGATGGAGTTTTTGAAAGATTATGAGTTCGAGCTCCACTACCATCCGGGGAAGGCCAATGTTGTGGCAGATGCATTGAGTAGAAAGGCAATGCACATCAGTGCAATGATGGTCAGAGAAGCTGCACTGATAGAGGAGTTCCGGGATTTGAGTCTGACAATGCAAGTGGAGCCGACAAGTATCAAGATGGGGATGCTGCAGATTGCTAATGAGTTTCTGCAAAGGATTCGGGAATTGCAACACAAGGATGAGAAGCTTATGGAAAAGAAGAAATGGATGGAAGAAGGCAAGGAATTGGAATTCCAAGAAGGGAAGGATGGAATTTTGCGTTTTAAGACAAGGATATGTGTCCCTGCTGACTTGGAAGTAAGAAGAATGATTATTGATGAAGCGCATAAAAGTAAGATGAGTATGCATCCGGGAGCTACCAAAATGTACCAGGACTTAAAGAAGCTATTTTGGTGGCCTGGTTTGAAGAAAGATGTATCTGAGTATGTGGCCTGTTGTTTGGTGTGTCAAAAGGCGAAAGTGGAACATCAAAGGCCAGGAGGAGAGTTACTTTCCTTGGAAGTTCCCATGTGGAAATGGGATAGCATCTCGATGGACTTTGTGTCAGGATTGCCAAAGACATCTACTGGTCATGATGCCATCTGGGTGATCGTGGATCGTTTAACTAAGTCAGCGCATTTCATTCCCGTGAATATGCGCTACTCGTTGGAAAATCTCACTCAGTTGTACATCAAAGAAGTTGTTCGTCTGCACGGTGTACCATCAAGCATCGTGTCAGATCGTGATCCGAAGTTTACATCTAAGTTTTGGGAAGATCTGCATAGAGCCTTGGGTTCAAGATTGAAGCTGAGTTCTGCATACCATCCTCAGACTGATGGCCAAACGGAGAGGACTATTCAGTCATTGGAGGACATTCTACGAGCCTGTGTCTTGGAAGGTCAAGGGAATTGGGAGCAGATTTCGCTGCTCGTGGAGTTTACTTACAACAACAGTTACCATACGAGCATTGGAATGGCACCATTTGAAGCTTTGTATGGGAGAAAGTGTCAGACGCCGTTATGCTAGTTTCAAGTGGGGGAGAATTCTCTGGTTGGACCAGATGTTGTGCAAGAGACCACGGAGCAGATCAAGATGATACAAGAAAAGATGAGGGCAGCTCAAAGTAGGCAGAAAAGCTATGCTGATAGAAGAAGGAAACCTTTAGAATTCGCCGAAGGAGACCATGTATTTATTAGAATAGTACCAACCAAAGGTGTTAGTAGAGCCTTAAAAACCCAGAAACTATCACCTATGTTTATTGGTCCCTATCAAATCCTCAAAAGAGTCGGCCCAGTAGCTTATCAGTTAGCCCTACCTCCGTCATTAGCAAACCTCCATAATGTATATAATGTGTCTCAATTAAAGAGATATGTCCATGACCCCACCATTGTCCTTAGAATCCAACCCGATGACTTAGAAGTTCATGAGAATCTAACCTTCAAAGTTGTGCCAGTCCGCATTGAAGATCGAAGGATCAAACAGCTTAGAAGGAAAGATATTCGTCTGGTCAAAGTCGTCTGGGTTTGTGGAGATGTGATAGAATCATCTTGGGAACTAGAGGATAAGATGCGTCAGGATTATCCTGACTTGTTTGTATAAGTTGAATTTCGGGGACGAAATTCCTTGTAAGTGGGGGAGTAGTGTAACACCCCAAAATTTTAATCCTCGATTAATGAAATGTTAATTATAATTTAATTATAATTAATGGTTTCTATGTTAATCCTTGATTAAAATATGTGTTCATGTGACTAGCTTAGGTGTGTGAAATTATTTAATAAATATAATAATGTATAAAATAGGAGTTTTGCATATTAGTCCCTGGGTAGGGACCTAGAAGCAATTATAGGAAAGGTTTTGGAGGGAAAGTAAATAAATAATTATTTTTCAAAATCTGGGCAAAACACTCGAGTATTATTCTGAATACTCGAGTATTCTGGGTCAATCTGCACGAGTTAGTGCGTTTGATGAGTCACCATGAACGAGTCCCCTCCGTTGACACGAATACTTCATCGTCAACAGCTCAAGAGTGTCGTGTCGTGATGCATGATGCCCCTCCATGTCTATAAAAGCTCATCAACCTTCCTAAGCTAGGAATTTTTGCTCAATCTTGCTTGTGTTGACATAGTTAGGGTTTCGAATTTATCCTCTTCGATTCTCTTTCAATTCTGAGTGTTAAGGCTTGAGTGATACACGAATACAAAGCTCACATCACGAGCTTTGTATAGACATAAAAATCGTGAGGATTGAGTGAGTGTGCTGCGAGAATTGGAGCTGAGAAGTTGGAGTTTGTTCTGTCAAAGTGTTGCTTGGAGCTTACTTTGATCTTGATTTCTGGTAAGCTCACAAATCCTTGAGTCTCAAATTCGGTTTCCTTAGTTAGATTATGTGGCATAGAGTCTAGAAAATCTAATTTCCCTAATTTTATTCTCTGTTTCATGTGTAAACCAATCCCACTTTGGTATTGCACTCTAAATGCTCTGCATATGGTGCTTGAAGTTGGTATGAGAAGTTTGGAGCTTTGTTCTTGTCAATTCTTGGTTGATTCACGTCTGAGAGGTAAGGGAAAGTAATTATATTCACTAGATAGAGATTAAATTCCATGAATTGTGTTAGAGAGCCACCAAGAGGCTCTACGGGCTTAGATTGAATAGGAACTTTGGTTTGGAGACCAATCCATGCTCTAAAACTGTGTTGAGCAAGTTCTATATCATGCATGCAAGCTTAAATGAACTTTACCTTATGAGTTTTATGCATATTATGCAATTTGAGGTGTTGAGTTGTTAAAATGTGCATTTTATGCATAATTGTTGGATTCTCTGTCAAATCTGTGTTTTGATATGAAATAAGTGTTGTAACATGTTTAAATGATGTTATGTTAACTCCGTGGATCCCTGGAATGGACTAGAATTAAGTAGAAATGACAATGTTATGTGAAAACCAAGTTTCAGTGTTTTCTGATATGAAACACTCGAGTAAAAGACAGGATACTCGAGTAAAATGTTTATGAAACAATGTAAATTGAGCAAGAACACTCGAGTATTTTGTCTGATACTCGAGTATCGAGCATGACCTGAGGAGAAGTTAAGGCCAACCACTCGAGTCATTCAGGGTCACTCGAGTATTCTGGAAATCAGGATGAACACTCGAGTAACCTATGGACTACTCGAGTAATTTATTGAATTTGAAACCCAAATCCTCAGAAAGTCATGAACACTCGAGTAACTTTAAGAATACTCGAGTAATCTGGAAAAGTTAATGAACACTCGAGTGTACTGAATTTTACTCGAGTAAATTACCCAGAACCTGAAAACACCATTTTCAATTCTGACTTAATTAATTAAGGAATTATTAATAATAGTTCAAGGGATCAAGACTTAGAGAAATTGATTAATACAAATAGATCGTTTGGTGACGGTCCTTTTTGATAAAGAAATAAGCCTAGGTGGCCTGTAAAGTATTAATCAACTTCCCTTAAGTCCAAAAGATAAAATGCAATCATTCTGGAGTTTGGATGGTAGGACGTATCTCATGTTTTGTTAAACATGTGGAGGGCCTCTGGGAGTGCCAATACGCTTGCTTGATGACACGTCGTTGGCGTGGTCGGCTTAGTGGATGCCGATATGGTTATACCATTTGGATGACGGTCCGTTTGGATGACGGGATATGCTCGGGTGGCATGGATTCCAAGCTTGTCGTGTACATTCTAGGTGAATGTACGAATTGTTGTATACCTAGGAATACAACGCACTGTTGAGTGCTGGGTTGTCAGGGATGGACGTCAGAGAGTGACATAGTAGGATGAAGATAGGCTTGAGAGCTAAAGTCATGCATCATGCCACTCATTTAAATTAATTGTGATAAATGGAATAAGTGCGAGCATCCTATGTGCATTAATTAACTTCTAAGTGTTATATGTGATTGTTGTTAATTGATGCATAGTTACATACTCATATTGCACAATTTATTCTCTGTTGATTATGTGTATAGAATTTCTTACCCCTATGCCCTTGTAGGTGAT
Organism: Crotalaria pallida; assembly: GCA_037953625.1. Taxonomy (NCBI): domain Eukaryota; kingdom Viridiplantae; phylum Streptophyta; class Magnoliopsida; order Fabales; family Fabaceae; genus Crotalaria; species Crotalaria pallida. The sequence goes on from CM075651.1 coordinate 53,527,417, forward strand.
GTCTCGTTACATTGCTTGCATCGAGATCCGGCCACTTCCTAGTGGCACATGGATCTATGAGGACCATCGTGCGGTGTTCGAGGGAGAGGTAGAGGTTACCTTCTACCACCCGAACCCGTTGATCTGATTCCGTCCTCGTAGATTTAGGATTCCCATCATATACACTCTGCATGTACCCCCGTTTTACACTTATCATGGACCACCTCCCACGCGACCAGCTCGCTCTTATCATAGTTTTCGTTTTCGACCTACCCGCTCTCACCCTTTTACCTCGAGAGTCGTCCGCGAGGAGACTCCCCCTTCTGATCCGAGGAGCCCAGTCAGGGTTTCACCATCACCTGACCCGGTCCCCAGTGGTAGGGAACACTCTCCCTCGGATGAGATCGAGGAGGATCCGGTGGAGGACGAGAGTGGGAGCGAGCCTGTCGTGCATTCTACTGGGAGTGATTGGAGGGATGATGATCCCTAGGTATGTGTATAGGGTATATGATGAGGATCAGAGGATCCGATGTTGTGGAGGCTGTGGAGGATACTTTGCTGCCGCTGTGATGATGATGATGCTACTACTTGTGTTTTTGGAGACTGCTACTACTACTACCACATCTGATGCTGCCAGATCTACGTGATTACCCCTGGAGTTGTATTTTGGTTATGTATATATATTGTAGATATACTTTTGGAATACTCTAGGGCTGTAGTTACACTGTGATGTAGATCTGTTTTTATGGACTTGTATTTCTGGGTCTTGGAGACTATCATGATGGGACTATGTATTATGACTCTTATTATATATATATAAAACCTATGTTTATATTACTATCAGTTGCATAGTCCAATGATTTCCGCTTACTCTGATTTAATCTATTTAAGAGCTCGGCTATAAATATTATTTGATGGTATCAGTTTTATCGAACAAAGCATGGGTAACTTTACTTACTTGTATGATACAAAGATGTTTCCAAAGAGCGAATGTTACCCTTTTTGTGAAAAGGTTTTAGAAATCGCCGAACTCGATACAAATGTTTTGAAATGGTTTAGAGCTTATTCTCCAAGAATTCCTAATGACGATTTGTGCACCCACTTTAAAAGAAAATTTTATTTCAGTTATTTTCTTAACACTCACAAGTCCATATATTATCCAATATAATAACTTAATACTATATTATATTTGGGTAATTCGGAAGGGTGTCACAATATAGGTAACTTGACGCCTAAGCAAGCTCTTATGTGGATGGAGAAGATTGATATGATCAGGGAGAAAATCAAGGAAAGAGCCAATATGGTGGATATTAATAATGTGATGCATGATGCTCCATCAGGTACAATGAACGGCGATGAAACAGTGAATCCCAATGTTGCACCAACGAACACTACACCAGAGGTAAGGCCTAATGCATGGGAATCTTTTGATATAACAAAACTAAGAAGAGCGGGAGAAAAGTTGCAGTATTATGAGCCTGTCATGAAAGACGGAGTTTCCATAGGCAAGAACGATAGTAATGATGTTGAAAAAGAAGTGAATTATTGGCAATCTGCCATAATTTGTTACGTGCTTGGTTCAAACCCTCCTTTCCCTATCTTGAATGGGTTCATTAAGAAGGTGTGGGGTGAATATGGAGTAGATAAGGTGTTATTGAATGCAGATGGGACTTTTCTGGTGAGATTTAACACAATAGAGGGTAGAGACTCAGTGCTGGAGATAGGGTTATTCCACTTTGATAGGAAGCCCATAATTATGGCACCCTGGAATGGCAAACCAATTAATAGAAGCTTCATGGAAAAAGTGGTTGTCTAGGTACAGTTGCCAAATCTAAATGTTAAATATTGTGGAGCAGCTGCATTGGGCAAGATATCAAGCCATATTGGAACCCCCATTATGGTTGATGAAATCACCAAAGAGAGGAACCGCATTAACTATGCAAGGGTGCTTGTAGAGGTCAATCCAAGAGTCCTTCCAGAAGAAGTGTTGTTTGAGGATGAGAATGGAGTGATTATAAATCAAAAAATCTCTTATGAATGGAAGACGGTGCTATGTGCTAAATGTTCATGCTATGGACATGAGTCTAAAACCTGCAGAAAAGGAGTGAAAAAAGTTTGGATGGCAAAGGCAAAGAGCTCTATAGTTGAGACTAATGTAGAGAAGACTAAAATCCAAAATAATCAAGCCCCTGCACCAACTCAGACTAATGAAGCTGAAAAGAATATAAGCATTGAGTCAGCTAATGTCGAACAAGAATCTCTTTTGAAGCCTATGGAAGACAATGTGAATCCTAGTGTAAACCAGGCCTTAACAAGTACTGATCATCAGAAAGATGCTGAGGAGGAGGGGTGGATCACAGCCACCACTAGGAGTAAAGCAAAAGCACTACGTAAAGGCAGCCCTTCCAGGGTGATTAAGAATGGATAGAATAGAAATTTGGAATATAAGGGGGATGAACCACCCCTCTAAACATCAAGAAGTGGTTGACTTGTATAAAAAGCACAATGTAGGTTTACTTGGAATCTTGGAAAATAAGGTGAGAGCTACTGCTATCCAGCAAGTTTGGAATAAAATCACCCCTGGTTGGGGATCTTTGGATAACCTTGATATGTGCCCTATTGGAAGGATTTGGTTGCTTTGGAAAAAGGACATGTTTGATGTCACCCTCATTGCCAGATCAAATCAGTACATGCATTGCTTAGTCACCTTCAAACATATTCAGAGGAGCTTTTATCTCACTGTTGTTTATGCCTCAAATGACTTCCTGGAGAGAAAGGAATTATGGAATGTCCTAAGTGGAGTTAGCCCTTTTATTGATGGCCCTTGGTTGTGGATAGGGGACTTCAACACTTGTCTGAATAAGCAGGATAAGTATGGGGGTTTGGATTTGAATCCTGGTTTACTGCAGGATTTCAAAGACTGTGTAGCAAACTGTGGCATGTGTGATATGGCTTTTGGTGGTCAGTTTTTTACATGGTCTAATAATCAGGCTGAGATGGACAGAATTTTGTGTAAGCTTGATAGATCAATGGTCAATGATTTGTGGTGCACTCACTGGCCAGAAGCAAGAACGGAATTTGGTAGCCCTTGATTATCAGATCATTCTGCTATAATAGTTGATTGGGGTCAGCAGCAGCCACCTAAACACTCGGGATTCAAATTTTTTAATATGTGGAGAAAGCATGACTCATTTATGAATTTAGTGCAGAATGTGTGGAACACTAACATTGAAGGCATTGCAATGTACAAGATTTGCAGGAAACTTAAACTGTTGCAGCAGCCTCAGAAAGACCTCAATAGAGGTCACTTTGCAAGATTTGATGTCAGGGAGATTGAATTAAAGCAGAAAATGGAGGAAGTGCAATCTCAGCTTAATAAGACTCCTCATGATGTTCAGTTGCAGAATGAGGAAAAGGATATCATAAGACAGTATTATGAAGTGAAGAAACAGGCTTTATCCTTCTTGAGGCAGAAGGCAAAGCTACACTGGCTTGAGGAGGGAGATGAGAACACTAATCTTTTCCACTCTTCAATAAGGCAGAGGCAATATCACAATAGGATTCTCAGAATCAACAATGATCAAGGTATGCCAATTGTAGGTCAGTCTAACATTGAAACCATTTTCCTAGACTATTATATGAATCTGTTTGATAAGAGGTAGCATAGAACCAAAATCAAGGCTGAGGTAATTGAGGAAGGCACTGTTTTATCTGTGCAAATGCAACTGAATCTGATAAAGCCTGTTCAAAATGAACCAAAATCAAAGGCTTGAATACTTACTTGGAGCAAGGAGGAAGAGATTTGTTGATGAAATGAAGAAATCTCACTTGTTCTTGATGGATTTGATGATGAAGAATGGAACCCTAGAGGAGAGAGAGAGAGAGAGGTTCGAATTTTGGAAGAGAAGAACACGTTTTGCACTTTTATTTTTTTCAGCAGCAGCACGATTTAATCGATTAAATTGCAGCTTAATCGATTAAGAGGCGATTAAGAGGCGATTAAGCTGTACAATTTTGCAGTATCCAAACTTAGAAAGGCCATAACGTCTTCGTTACTCGTTGGATCTTCCTCAAATTTTAAAGCAAGCTTCCCTACATACTAATCTTTACATCCAACGGTGGAATTTGTGTTTAGAGTTGTAAATATTTTGTTTTAAATTTCTTAATTTCCTATGTTATTAATCCTAAAACAAGCCTTCAATCCACTATTTTTAACTCAATATCATTATTTCCTTCACTCTAAGCTTGACCCATCATCAATTATACTAGGAATTAAATTTGGGATGTTACAGTTTGCTAATTTATTTGGCATGAGAGAAACCAAAAAATGTTCAACAATAACCATAACTCACTGTCCAGAATTTTCACTATGATCAAATCCATAGTGGCACACAGAATTAGCTACTGTTATCCAAAGTTTAGGTCTTGGATAAATAGGATTTTGGTAAATAGAATTGAAGTTGAGCTTTAGCTTTCTAGTTTAAATTTCAGCTAGCTCTTTGTTTTGTTTTTTGAGGCCTTAGCTTAGTAGAACCTTCCTAGAAGGTGGCTATGAAGCTAAGGTGCTCTTTCTTGTGTATTGTTCTGGCATTTGCTTGTTGGTAATAAATTTTTTATTTACCAAAAAAAACAATGATGAGATTCGGCCTAGGCATAGTAACTAGACTAGGATTCTTTTTCAATGAAGTGACTTAAAAACAATGAGTATGTTTTGTAGGATTATGTAAAATAAATGTGTTTAAAAATTGTGTTATGAATATTTAATTTCTATTCGATTTTTAATTAAAGATAAGGGAAATAAATAAATAAATTAAATGATTTTGGAAAAGTATTGTGTTTAAATATATATATATATATATATATATATATAAATGTGTGTATGTGCATTCGGTTTAGAGGAAAAGGAAGAATAAATAATTTTGTTGCATGAAAAAGAAAATATAATTTAAGTGCTTGAAATAAACCAAGTTGAATTATGTGTTTAAAATTGGTGGTCTTTGAATTTTTGTGTTTGGTTTGTATCTTTGTGAGTATGTGATTGCCTAAGTGTTTTGTTTCATTAAGTGAATAAGTGTTTGAGTTATGATTAAATTAAATGATTCATTTTGTATTGCTTGTTGTTTATGTGTTAGTTAATGTTTGAAAAATATATGGGTGTGTAATTAGTTGATTTTAAGAAAATTCCATTTGATTTATTTGAGATTTTTAAATTGTATTTATGGCTGTCCAAAGTTTGTTTCATGATGAAAATTTGAGTTTTAAAGTGTTAATTTTAAATTAAAGAGTCCTTTAAAACGAAAAGTGTTTTTACAATGTTTTCGGGGTTTTATCAAAATGATTTTTGTAAAATGATCCTTTTCTGTCCAGAATTATTTGAAATTGTCTTTTAAATTTAAAAATGTGTTCAAGTGATTTAAAGTAAAGTTTTCAAGTGATATTTAATTTAAGAAAAAGCCGGATGGAAAACGGCGAATTTTTCGGTGTTTTCAAACGTAATTAAGATGCTGTCCAAAATGGACCAGCAACTAAACTAATTGGTTTAAATCATCTTATGAAATGTATCCATATGGTTTTGAAACATTTAAAGTTCTATAAAATATGGGAATTGTTTTGATAAAACCATATGTGTTTTAAGTCTTTCGATTAGGAGCAGAAAGTGTCATGAATTAAGAAAAGATTTTCTTAATACCCGTTCGTAAAGTAAGAGTGTTTTATTTAATACGAGGGATGAGAAGTGTCTAAGTTAGGGAAAAGATTTTCATAATACAAGTTAATAACGTGAGCGTATTTTATTTAGTACGAGGAATCTTAAAGACGAGGGATTGGGGCAGCCGGCAGCACAAAGGCTCCTAGGAGACGGTACGCATTAAATTGCTGGACCTCAGGTGAGAGAAGCTTTCCTAAGACACCGACACCGTGGTAGTTAGGTGATTTATTAGGACGTTCCGTATCATCTCAAAGATCGGAACTAAGTGGTTCGGAGTCAGTAGTATAGTGGCAATTGTTTGTGTTGTGTGGCCACTTATACGAAGGTGACAATGACCACATCGTGTTGTGTGATGTTTGTATGATTGATAGCATGTTTATGTTTATTGCTTTTATTCTGCGTAATGATATTTATTGCTGTTGGATAATATGTTGATGGACGTCTGTTACGTCCTGAATAAGAAAATGAAAATGAGATAAGCAAGTTAAGGAAAGAAAAGATATAAGATGGAATAGAAAGAGATGAAGAATTGAGATCGGGGAAAGAGTGAATGATAATGTTGAGAACGAGCCAGAGCTGGGGGAGAATGATGTGATTTGAGCGGAGCTGGGCTCCTCTGTTTTTGGTTTTAGACTGGGACTAGTGTTGAGTTGAGCTTGCTCCTCCATTAGCGCCCAGCAAAAATATGATTTTTTAAAAAGGTTTTTGAAAAGAGGATTTTAAAAAGGTTTTTGAAAACAAGTTTTTGAGGAGAATGGTAAACACAATGTTTTTAGAAAAGTTTTGAAATAAAATTTGTGAAAGATTTTTAAAGAGAGATTTTTAGAAACTTTGTGAAAGGAGATTTTTAAGAAAGTTTTTTTTAAAAGAAGGTTTTAGGGCAGCTTTTGAAATGATGTTTTGAAAAAGTCTTTTCGAAATACTATTTTTGGGAAAATTCAATGAAATGACATTTTTAGAAAATGTTTATGAAAACAATATTCTTTTGTGAATGTTTGTGAAAAGAGACTTTGTGAATGTTTTTGAAATGGCATTTGAGAAAATACTGTGAAAGGATATTTTGAGAAAGTTTGTAAAACGTTATCTTTGAAAAAGTTTTGTGAAAAGATATTTCCGAAAAAGTTTTGTGAAATGATACTTTTGAAAAGATCGTTTTGAGAAAAGATTATGAAATAAGGTTTTGAGAGAAAGTTTGAGAAATGAGATTTGAGTTGTTGATGTGATCCTAGCTCTGTGCTATGTGAGGAATGATGAGAGAAAGATTGTGCCAAGTTAGTGGTCGGGACTCATTGAAGGGTTGCACGAAGGATGGGCCGACCTTAGGGTAATTAAAAAGATAAAAGACTTAAAAGACATCCGCGGTGAGGTATGAGAGTGCGAAGTAGTGGAGAGGAAGGAACCATAAGTATCTGCGGATACTTAGGAGGAGACTGCATTAGAAGAGGACGATGACGGTGAAACGTCAAGAAGTCTAGAGTATGTTTCTAGGCAGAACGAACTCCACATGTGGTGTACGAACGTGGTAGGGACTGGGTCCAATGCCATGGTGAGTTCTGCGGGCCCACTAGAGACATACTGTCGCCCCCTAGATTGCAAATCTAGAACAGTGAGAGGGACTGGAGTGGGGCATCTTGATTGCCACTGTGAGACAGTGCGCCATGAATATTTATGAATTGATATGATTTGAATTGACGCTGTAGTCCTCCTGGTCTGGGACAATCTGATGTGTGACAGCTGTCGTGCCCGCACGGTAAAGGTCCTGTACTCCTGTTTGCTTCCGACTAGGTTGGGTGGATGACCGAGGAGATGTAGACGTGAGTGATAGCCGAGATCGAAATGAATACTTTGAGGATATTTTAACACTCCCCAATCACCAGAGGTTATGAATTAATAAGAAGATATAGTGATAAAAGGGAAATGAATGAAAAAAGGAAAGAATGTTCATAAGATGTGAAAGTAAGAAAGAAACGAAAAAGGATAACAATAATGCTAATAATGTAAGATAATATTGATAATGATGTCAATAATATGTTTGGTTGGTGTGTGCCTGTATATTGTATTGTGTGTTTGTTTGGTCCTGGTATCTTGCCTATCGTAATCCCACACCGTCGATGATGCGTCGTTCGAATCGCTTACTCTCTCCTGTTCGTTGGCATATCGGTGCTGCTGATATTTCAACAGGCAGATGGAGTATCGGATGGACATCACTACATGGAGTAAGTATGGAAGAGGATGGAAGCACACCCACGGTGGTTGGGTCTGGACCGGCTACACCCAGATCGTAATCCCAGATCCGGAACATCAACTTAGTGGAGCTATCTTGGAGCCACACATGGGACAAGTCACCGTGAGAGGGTATAGAGATTACGCAGAGAAGTTTCGATACGAGACCCGGAGGAATTCTTCCCTTCTCAATGGAGCGGAGTTAGAATCCAATAACAACGAGGAGACATCAATAAGGAGGGCATCATCTTCGAGAGCGAGAAGAGGACGCGATAGGAAGGAGGAATTTCACCCAATTGTCTTCAATAGGATAGTTTAATGATAGTGTAGTGGTTTAGATTATGGTGAGTGTTGAGTTAAGGATTACCGGTGCCATGAGCCATTATGTAATTGAGCTAAGTTTCAATTTAACTTGTGAAAAATATTTTCATGCGAAGTAAATTCACGTGAAGTTTTTGAAAACGGTCAAGATGATTTGGAACCAAGTTCTTCTATGAAAACGACAGTTTTTATGAAAACAGATTTTTGGTAACAACTCGGTTTTTGAAAGAGAGTGTTGAAGATCATCAATGACATTACAATAACATTTTCAAACACTCCAACATTGTTTTATATAAAAAAAAATTAACCTCATTTTTGCAACATAAATGGATAAAAGTTGGTTATTTTTTAGTTACGAAAATCGGGCTGTTACAGAATGGTATCAGAGCAATGGTAATCCTTAGTGGCCTTAAGCATGGGCTTACATGCTTTGTTTGTGTGACTCTGTGTGTTTGCTAGTGTAAGGATAGGAACCTAGGATTAAGATCTCGTCTTTATAGGATATGAGAATTTGTTTGTGACTTAGTGACGGCCGAGTTAGTTTAAGGAACTTGTTCATCCTGTAGCTTGAGGGACGTAGACTAAGTAGGAAGTAGATAGATTCTAAGAACGAGATCCCATACCCCTTGATGTTTCATCAGTGATTGTTAGACTTAGGTTTGCTACCCTTAGCACACCTTCTGTACAAAGATAATTAGTACCTTTAAGAATATAGTATATCCTTCCTGGACTCCCGTATTTGTTGAATTGCTTCAACAAAACAGTTCTTGTTGTTAAAGTTTGAACCTTTCCTTCACAAGCCTTACTATCAACGCGTAGTCTTGTCGATCCTATTTAAGACTTATTAGCCCAAATTGTGGGATTAAAAGTGCCATAGTTACCCAGATAGTTTAGGCTTGAACGATTAAGGGAGGATAAATAGTTTAAGTTAAGAAAGGATATAAGCTCATAGCGGGTTTAGTGATAAGTCTGATCAAAGTTGGGGAGTCACAAGGAAGAAAGGAGACGTATATTACCGATCATTGGAGGAAATTCTGAGGAAGTAAATACATCCAAGTTGTAATAGAACCTCCTTAAGTTAGGGAAATGATAGACGAAAACCTTAGAGTTAGAAGGAGAACTGGATGAAGGAGCGATTGTTGTGAGTTAGCAAGAACCTAAGTTGTAGAAAATAGTGTATATCTGTGGATTTTTAGATGAAACCCCGTACTTTTGATGTGTGAATTTTTGTTTGCTTGATTTTCCCTAAGTCCGTACCCATGGTTGGACTTTCTGTGATGACGGTCAGCTAAGGGAGCGACATCCTCTTCGGTTAGTCCGATGGACTTGACCCGAGTCGACACGCAAACGGTTGTACAAGTGCGACTTCTTCGTCTAAAAGCAACAAATGAGGAGCACGGCAAGGTGAATTAGACTAGCAAAAGGGAATACGACCACACAGCGAGAGGAGAGTGTTCTTATGGGAATCGCAATGAGCGAATTCTGTGCCCTACTGCCCAAATCCACAACGTATTTCTCGGGGACGAGAAATCTTTAAGTTGGGGACAATGTAACACCCCGCAAATTCCTCGTATTAATTTAAAATACTTATATTTTTGAAAAGGTGTTTTAAAAGAATATTTTCTCGAATAAACTCCTTATTTTATGATTTCAAAGTGATAAGTGATTTTAAAGGGATGGTTTTCATAAAATAATGTTAAGAATTTAGAAATTGAGTCTTGAAAAAGTTTATATATTTGATAATTTTGAAGAAGTTGTGATTTTTATGTATGAGTCATTCTATGAGGAGAAAAATTTAATTTTTCTATGTATGTGTATGAGTATTTCATGTGTGAGGTATGAAAATAAAATGCATGTGTGTGTAGGTGTATACGGTTTTGGTATGTATGTGTATGCTTAGGATTATATAGAAATGAATGAGTAAGATAAGGTGATGATGCATGAATATATGAGTATATGTATTGATTTGATATGTGTATATATGTGTGTATGTGGGACGTGTGTATGCATGTGGGGGAAAAGCCTAGGATTAATTTCTCTTAGTGTTAGACAAGTAACCACATGGACCAAGTGCAAACCATAACCAAACCAAGTAGATAGAAAACTCTAACTAGGAGCCAAAGAAGTAACTAAACCTAGAGTGACATGGTTCCTTGATTTACTCCTCATTGTCCCCCTAGAAATGCTAATCTCCACCCATGCAAAATCTTGAAGAACCAAAACTACCCCTCCCATTTACACCCTTGGCCGAATCACATGAGGACATAAAGGGAAGTGCATGAGTTGCCTTTATAAGTCACCACCCTTAGCTCATTTCCACTCATTTCTTCCATTTCTTCTCATTTCCACACACACTTAGTTGAGAGCACAAATTAAGCTCTCAACCTTAGAGAGAAAAAGAAAGAGGGCCGTGAGTTAGAGTAGAGAAGAAGAAGAGGAGATCAACATCAAAACCTAAAATTTTCTTTGAAGATTCAAGACATTAGAAGCTAGAAGACCTTGATCTTGGTGGGTAGTTCGAAAATCATAAAGAAAATTGTAATAGATAGATTTTTCTTTTGATCTTGTAATTTTTCTTCTCCTTTTTCTTTGCATGTTAATTTTCTAAGCTTAAATGAGGAAGTACAAGTGTGTTTGTACTTGATCATAAATTTTCAAAACTAAAAGTAACATATAAACATCTAATCAACGGACTCTATAACTTGATTAAGTTTTTCATGAAGGATCTTAAAGTTTTTCAAGCTAAATCTTCTAGATTTAAAGATTTGTTGAGATTTTTATGGATCCAAAGTAAAATCTCTTTGCATGTTTAAATTCTTGCTTAAAACCGTGATTTGTGAAGTGTTAATGAGTTTATTTGATGAGTGAATAAGTGATCCAAACTTGTTTAACAATAAAGTTAAAACTTTTGGTGTTGCATGTTAGTTTGATGATGATTTTGGTTGATTTGAGTACATGCAGTGTTGATTGTGTCTTGATCTTGAATTTTTAAGAATAAATGAACTTTTAAAACACTAAATCAAGAGCTCTTCAATTCGGCCATATCTAAAAGTGTAGGCCTTGATGCTTTTTAATTTAATCTAAGCCATTGCATGTTGATCTCATGTTTAGAAAAATTGATTTGAGTGGTTGAAAGTGTTTGATTTTAACTTGATCTTTAGCTTGTTCATGAAAAGACTTGGGTTTTGAACTTTGCATGTAATTTATAAATAAACGTTTTGATCTTGTGTTGGTATGCATATTGTTTTGAATAAAAGACTTGATTTCTTTAAATGTTCATCACGGTTTTGGGTCTTTTATTATTCAAAGTGATTTTTATCTTTCATTTGTGCTACAACATTTGATTTCATGAGTTGATGTACAAGATTTAGGTTCATGCATGTGGTTTTTGAATAAAGAGATTTTACTTTCCTAATAAACCTCACGGTTTCACATAATAACTAAGACAATAAGTTTTGAAAAATGCTTTTAACTTGATTATTCATGTTTTGTGATCTTACATGTGAAAGGTTTAAAGTCAAGTCTTAATTTTTGGTAATAATGTTTTGGTTTTAAGCTTGGAAAAAGAAATGATAAATTGTTGAATAAGAAAATGTATGACTTGATTTATGAACCTTGTGTTTTTGCATGATGAAAAGATGAACCAAAAACCTTGTTTTAACAATGATGAGATTCATTATAAAATCAGGAAAGATTAGGGTTTTGGCTCTCTCTGCTAGGGTTTCTGCCTCGTTTTCCTTCTCACGGTGGCTTGCCGCCGTCGTTGGCCGTCATCATGGCAAAAAAACGTGGCCGCCCCCCAAAATCACCCGCTACTTCCTCACCTAAGCACTCAACGCAGCCTCTAAAACCCTTACCTGACACTCAAGCTTTCGATTTGTCTCAACTGGATGAAGATGACCTTGATGATATAGGTAACTTGACGCCTAAGCAAGCCCTTATGTGGATGGAGAAGATTGATATGATCAGGGAGAAAATCAAGGAAAGAGCCAATACGATGGATATTAATAATGTGATGCATGATGCTCCATCAGGTACAATGAACGGCGATGAAACAGTGAATCCCAATGTTGCACCAACGAACACTACACCAGAGGTAAGGCCTAATGCATGGGCATCCTTTGATATAACAAAACTAAGAAGAGCGGGAGAAAAGTTACAGTATTATGAGCCTGTCGTTAAAGACGGAGTTTCCATAGGCAAGATCGATAGTAATGATGTTGAAAAGTAAGTGAATTATTGGCAATCTGCCATAATTTGTTACGTGCTTGGTTCAAACCCTCCTTTCCCAGTCTTGAATGGGTTCATTAAGAAGGTGTGGGGTGAATATGGAGTAGATAAGGTGTTATTGAATGCAGATGGGACTTTTCTGGTGAGATTTAACACAATATAGGGTAGAGACTCAGTGCTGGAGATAGGGTTATTCCACTTTGATAGGAAGCCCATAATTATGGCACCCTGGAATGGCAAACCAATTAATAGAAGCTTCATGGGAAAAGTGGCTGTCTGGGTACAGTTGCCAAATCTAAATGTTAAATATTGGGGAGCAGCTGCATTGGGCAAGATCTCAAGCCTTATTGGAACCCCCATTATGGTTGATGAAATCACCAAAGAGAGGAACCGCATTAACTATGCAAGGGTGCTTGTAGAAGTCAATCCAAGAGTCCTTCCAGAAGAAGTGTTGTTTAAGGATGAGAATGGAGTGATTATAAATCAAAAAATCTCTTATGAATGGAAGCCGGTGCTATGTGCTAAATGTTCATGATATGGACATGAGTCTAAAACCTGCAGAAAAGGAGTGAAGAAAGTTTGGATGGCAAAGGCAAAGAGCTCTATAGTTGAGACTAATGTAGAGAAGACTAAAATCCAAAATAATCAAGCCCCTGCACCAATTCAGACTAATGAAGCTGAAAAGAATATAAGCACTGAGTCAGCTAATGTCGAACAAGAATCTCTTTTGAAGCCTATGGAAGACAATGTGAATCCAAGTGTAAACCAGGCCTTAACAAGTACTGATCATCAGAAAGATGCTGAGGAGGAGGGGTGGATCACAGCCACCACTAGGAGTAAAGCAAAAGCACTACGTAAAGGCAGCCCTTCCAGGGTGATTAAGAATGGATAGAATATCAATTTGGAATATAAGGGGGATGAACCACCCCTCTAAACATCAAGAAGTGGTTGACTTGTATAAAAAGCACAATGTAGGTTTACTTGGAATCTTGGAAAATAAGCTGAGAGCTACTGCTATCCAGCATGTTTGGAATAAAATCACCCCTGGTTGGGGATCTTTGGATAACCTTGATATGTGCCCTATTGGAATGATTTGGTTGCTTTAGAAAAAGGACATGTTTGATGTCACCCTCATTGCCAGATCAAATCAGTACATGCATTGCTTAGTCACCTTCAAACATATTCAGAGGAGCTTTTATCTCACTGTTGTTTATGCCTCAAATGACTTCCTGGAGAGAAAGGAATTATGGAATGTCCTAAGTGGAGTTAGCCCTTTTATTGATGGCCCTTGGTTGTGGATAGGGGACTTCAACACTTGTCTGAATCAGCAGGATAAGTATGGGGGTTTGGATTTGAATCCTGGTTTACTGCAGGATTTCAAAGACTGTGTAGCAAACTGTGGCATGTGTGATATGGCTTTTGGTGGTCAGTTTTTTACATGGTCTAATAATCGGGCTGAGATGGACAAAATTTTGTGTAAGCTTGATAGATCAATGGTCAATGATTTGTGGTGCACTCACTGGCCAGAAGCAAGAACGGAATTTGGTAGCCCTGGATTATCAGATCATTCTCCTATAATAGTTGATTGGGGTCAGCAGCAGCCACCTAAACACTCTCGATTCAAATTTTTTAATATGTGGAGCAAGCATAACTCATTTATGAATTTAGTGCAGAATGTGTGGAACACTAACATTGAAGGAAGTGCAATGTACAAGATTTGCAGGAAACTTAAATTGTTGCAGCAGCCTCTGAAAGACCTCAATAGAGTTCACTTTGCAAGAATTGATGCCAGGGAGATTGAATTAAAGCAGAAAATGGAGGAAGTGCAATCTCAGCTTAATCAGACTCCTCATGATGTTCAGTTGCAGAATGAGGAAAAGGATATCATAAGATAGTATTATCAAGTGAAGAAACAGGCTTTATCCTTCTTGAGGCAGAAGGCAAAGCTACACTGGCTTGAGGAGGGAGATGAGAACACTAATCTTTTCCACTCTTCAATAAGGCAGAGGCAATATCACAATAGGATTCTCAGAATCAACAATGATCAAGGTATGCCAATTGTAGGTTAGTCTAACATTGAAACCATTTTCCTAGACTATTATATGAATCTGTTTGATAAGAGGCAGCATAGAACCAAAATCAAGGCTGAGGTAATTGAGGAAGGCACTGTTTTATCTGTGCAAATGCAACTGAATCTGATAAAGCCTGTTCAAAATGAAGACATCAAAAATGCTTTTTTCAGTATCCACCAGGACAAGGCTCCTGGACCTGATGGGTTTGGTTCAGGGTTCTACATAGCAGCCTGGAACATTATTGAAAATGATGTTTGCTTTGCTGTTAAGCAGTTTTTTGACACTGGATATATGATGAGAGAAATAAATGCTACAAACCTGATTATGATCCCTAAGACTGATGGCCCTACTTCAGTGACTCAGTTTAGGCCCATTGCTTGTTGCAATTGCATTTATAAATGCATTGCAAAGATCCTGTGCGACAGACTTAGCACTGTGCTTCCTCATTTCATCCAAGATAACCAGGGTGCTTTTGTCAAGGAAAGGAGCATTCTTCAAAACATCTTCCTAACACAGGATCTGATTAGACTGTATGGAAAGAGGAGGATATCTCCTAGGTGTATGATGAAAATAGACCTGAAAAAGGCCTACGATTCATTAGACTGGGAATTCATTGAGGAAGCTTTGACATTACTGAAATTTCCACCAAAATTCTCTAAGTGGATAATGGCTTGCATAAGCACAGTTTCATTCAACTTGGTTCTAAATGGAGTCAGAGGGAAGAATTTCAGAAGCCAGAAGGGAATTAGGCAAGGAGATCCTATCTCTTCATTGCTTTTTGTGATTGCTATGGAAGTGTTGACAAGAAGTCTTCAATCTGCAGCAAGGCATAGGAACTTCAGCTTCCACCCTATGTGCAAAGATCTGAGGCTAATCAATGTGTGTTTTGCTGATGATCTAATGGTATTTTGTAAAGCTCACCCAACTAGTGTCTCAATAATATGGCAAGCTTTCCAGGATTTTGCTAATTGTTCTGGTCTAGAAGCTAATTTGGGAAAATAAGCTTTGCATATGGCAGGTGTGAATGATAATGTGCAGCAGGATCTTCTCTCAATAACTGGGTTCACTCAGGGCACATTTCCCTGCAAATACTTGGGAGTCCCCCTCCAATCTAAAAAGTGGAATGCTGCCTCTTGCCAAGTGCTAGTTCAGAAGGTTACTAACAGAATTCAGAGCTGGAGATCCAGACATTTATCTTATCAAGGGAGGGTATGCTTGATAAATTCTGTACTCCTAAACCTTCATGTTTACTGGGCTTCAATTTTCATCCTTCCATCAGCAGTGATCAAGGAGATTGAGAAGGTGTGCAGGAAATTCTTATGGGGTTCTAATGATCAAGGTAACTATAGAGCAAAAGTAGCATGGGACAATGTGTGCAAGCCTAGGAAATTTGGTGGGCTTAATGTCAAAGATAGCAGAACCTGGAACCTAGCTGTCATTGGTAAACAAGTCTGGGCAATAGCATCCAAGAAGGATTGTTTGTGGATCAGATGGCTGAATACAGTCTATATAAAAGATCAAGACTTTTGGTCTTGTCAGCCTGCACAGCACCATAACTGGCATTGGAAGCAAATCTTGAAGGTAAGGGATAGGCTAAAGGATGGATATCAAGCAGATACATGGTTGCACACTCAATCAAGGCAATACACAATCAAGTCAGGTTATGATTTCCTTTTGAATTGCACATATGTTTTTTCTTTGCATCAAATAGTTTGGCATAGCATCTCAATACCTAAACATAGGTTTATCATGTGGCTTATTGCCCAAGGAAAAGTGATGACACTTGACAAAATAACTTGGTTGCATTTGGCAAACCAATGCTGCCTCTGCCTTGTCCAGCAAGAAACCAGAAATCATTTGTTTTTTGAATGTGGCTGGTCAAAGGAGTTACTCAGACTTGGTATGGATTGGATTAGCATATATAATGTTCCTTATAGGTTTCACAACCATTCAAGATGGCTGCAGCACTCTTTCAGAGATAAATTCAGAAGAGGAAGTGTGGTTTGTATGGTAGCAGCGGTTTGCTAATTTATTTGGCATGAGAGAAACCAAAGAATGTTCAACAATAACCATAACTCACTGTCCTGAATTTTCACTATGATCAAATCCATAGTGGCACACAGAATTAGCTACTGTTATCCAAAGTTTGGGTCTTGGAGAAATAGGATTTTGGTAAATAGAATTGAAGTTGAGCTTTAGCTTTCTAGTTTAAATTTCAGCTAGCTCTTTGTTTTGTTTTTTGAGGCCTTAGCTTAGTAGAACCCTTCCTAGAAGGTGGCTATGAAGCTAAGGTGCTCTTTCTTGTGTATTGTTCTGGCATTTGCTTGTTGGTAATAAATTTTTTATTTACCAAAAAAAACAATGATGAGATTTGGCCTAGGCATAGTAACTAGACTAGGATTCTTTTTCAATGAAGTGACTTAAAAACAATGAGTATGTTTTGTAGGATTATGTAAAATAAATGTGTTTAAAAATTGTGTTATGAATATTTAATTTCTATTCGATTTTTAATTAAAGATAAGGGAAATAAATAAATAAATTAAATGATTTTGGAAAAGTATTGTGTTTAAATATATATATATATAAATGTGTGTATGTGCATTCGGTTTAGAGGAAAAGGAAGAATAAATAATTTTGTTGCATGAAAAAGAAAATAGAATTTAAGTGCTTGAAATAAAACAAGTTGAATTATGTGTTTAAAATTGGTGGTCTTTGAATTTTTGTGTTTGGTTTGTATCTTTGTGAGTATGTGATTGCCTAAGTGTTTTGTTTCATTAAGTGAATAAGTGTTTGAGTTATGATTAAATTAAATGATTCATTTTGTATTGCTTGTTGTTTATGTGTTAGTTGATGTTTGAAAAATATATGGGTGTGTAATTAGTTGATTTTAAGAAAATTCCATTCGATTTATTTGAGATTTTTAAATTGTGTTTATGGCTGTCCAAAGTTTGTTTCATGATGAAAATTTGAGTTTTAAAGTGTTAATTTTAAATTAAAGAGTCCTTTAAAACGAAAAGTGTTTTTACAATGTTTTCGGGGTTTTATCAAAATGATTTTTTTAAAATGATCCTTTGCTTCCCAGAATTATTTGAAATTGTCTTTTAACTTTAAAAATGTGTACAAGTGATTTAAAGTAAAGTTTTCAAGTGATATTTAATTTAAGAAAAAGCCGGATGGAAAACGGCGAATTTTTCGGTGTTTTCAAACGTAATTAAGATGCTGTCCAAAATGGACCAGCAACTAAACTAATTGGTTTAAATCATCTTATGAAATGTATTCATATGGTTTTGAAACATTTAAAGTTCTAGAAAATATGGGAATTGTTTTGATAAAACCATATGTGTTTTAAGTCTTTCGATTAGGAGCAGAAAGTGTCACGAATTAAGAAAAGATTTTCTTAATACCCGTTCATAAAGTAAGAGTGTTTTATTGAATACGAGGGATGAGAAGTGTCTAAGTTATGGAAAAGATTTTCATAATACAAGTTAATAACGTGAGCGTATTTTATTTAGTACGAGGAATCTTAAAGAGAGGGATTGGGGCAGCCGACAGCACAAAGGATCCTAGGAGACGGTACGCATTAAATTGCTGGACCTCAGGTGAGAGAGAAGCTTTCCTAAGACACCGTGGTAGTTAGGTGATTTATTAGGACATTCCGTATCATCTCAAAGATCGGAACTATGTGGTTTGGAGTCAGTAGTATAGTGGCAATTGTTTGTGTTGTGTGGCCACTTATACGAAGGTGACAATGACCACATCGTGTTGTCTGATGTTTGTATGATTGATAGCATTTTTATGTTTATTGCTTTTATTCTGCCTAATGATATTTATTGATGTTGGATAATATGTTGATGGACGTCTGTTACGTCTTGAATAAGAAAATTAAAATGAGATAAGCAAGTTAAGGAAAGAAAAGATATAAGATGGAATAGAAAGAGATGAAGAATTGAGATCGGGGAAAGAGTGAATGATAATGTTGAGAACGAGCCAGAGCTGGGGGAGAATGATGTGATTTGAGCGGAGCTGGGCTCCTCTGTTTTTGGTTTTAGACTGGGACTAGTGTTGAGTTGAGCTTGCTCCTCCATTAGCACCCAACAAAAATATGATTTTTGAAAAAGGTTTTTGAAAAGAGAATTTTAAAAAGGTTTTTGAAAAAAAGTTTTTGAGGAGAATGGTAAACACAATGTTTTTAGAAAAGTTTTGAAATAAAATTTGTGAAAGATTTTTAAAGAGAGATTTTTAGAAACTTTGTGAAAGGAGATTTTTAAGAAAGTTTTTTTTAAAAGAGGGTTTTGGGGAAGCTTTTGAAATGATGTTTTGAAAAAGTCTTTTTGAAATACTATTTTTGGGAAAATTCAATGAAATGACATTTTTAGAAAATGTTTATGAAAACAATATTCTTTTGTGAATGTTTGTGAAAAGAGACTTTGTGAAAGTTTTTGAAATGGCATTTGAGAAAATACTGTGAAAGGATATTTTGAGAAAGTTTGTAAATCGTTATCTTTGAAAAAGTTTTGTGAAAAGATATTTCCGAAAAAGTTTTGTGAAATGATACTTTTGAAAAGATCGTTTTGAGAAAAGATTATGAAATAAGGTTTTGAGAGAAAGTTTGAGAAATGAGATTTGAGTTGTTGATGTGATCCCAGCTCTATACTATGTGAGGAATGATGAGAGAAAGATTGTGCCAAGTTAGTGGTCGGGACTCATTGAAGGGTTGCACGAAGGATGGGCCGACCTTAGGGTAATTAAAAAGATAAAAGACTTAAAAGACATCCGCGGTGAGGTATGAGAGTGCGAAGTAGTGGAGAGGAAGGAACCATAAGTATCTGCAGATACTTAGGTGGAGATTGCATTAGGGGAGGACGATGACGGTGAAACGTCAAGAAGTCTAGAGTATGTTTCTAGTCAGAATGAACTCCACGTGTGGTGTACGAACGTGGTAGGGACAGGGTCCAAAGCCGTGGTGAGTTCTGCGGGCCCACTATAACACCTAGGATTTCTACCCTTAAAACCCCGCTATTAAAAATATGAATTTGAAATTTTCTTTTTAATTTAGTAAAAATCATCCGTCAAAAGGACGAAGTCTTGTTTGTTTTTCGGACTAATCCAAAATTTAACCTGTGATAAATAATTTCAATTAAACAACCAGTAGCCAGCAGGGCTTCAGATTATATATATATATATATATATATGTGTGTGTGTGTGTGTCGTATCCAGGCCCCAAGGGCTCCAAATATATCAGAGTGCATAAAAATAATCAGAGTATTAGCGGAAATACTAAGTTTGAGTGTCATAATAAAAACATATAACTTTGTCAAAACATAACATCCTAAGCCTCATTTAAAATATGCATATTAAATTTACACCAAAATAATATAAGAGGCTTAGATCCATATTATACTCTAAACCCATAACACCCTACTCTCCCTGTAAGGGAAAGTACTCCTGCTCGGTCGGGGGCTGTGCCAACTCAATCTCCGTACCTGAAAATGTAAGGGAGTGAGCATTGCACATGAAATAGAAGGCAGTTTCTAACTAGACATAACGACCCGCTAGGTCAAGCACAAATAGCAATTAAACATATCTTCACATATTGCACACCATGCACATTTCATAATTCCCATATTCATTGTTCATTCCAAATTTCCATTTTCATTATTCATTTCAACATCCATTTCCTTTACTTTTTATTCATTTCACATACACATTTTATTTCAGTACATCACCTCAAATCAGAGGCCAATGTACAATTTCATTCAACACATTTATCACCTCAAGCAGAGGCCCACATTCTTTTCCTTATTTAAATTATGTGTCCCTCAGGTCAGAGGTCAACACTTCATTCGTTATGATTTATATTGTGTCCCTCATGTCAGAGGTCAACACTTCAATCTCTTAATTCACGGTGTGTCTCTCAGGTCAGAGGTCAACACACCAATACACATTTCGTCCGGTGTCCCTCAGGTCAGAGGTCAACACCCAATCACTTTAATTCATCCTGTGTCCCTCAGGTCAGAGGTCAACACTTTATTTCATTCTGTGTCCCTCAGGTCAGAGGTCAACACTCATTTACTTTAATTCATATGGCGTCCCTCAGGTCAGAGGTCGACGCACACTTTCATTTTCATTTCACATTACCTCACATCAGAGGCCAAATCATACTTTCACCATCTTACACAAACAACTTAGCACATACAATCACAAGTACACTTACACACATTTCCCATTCATTCTTTATCCATACTCATTTCCTATATCAATTATCAAATCTTTCCTTTAATCGTCACCTCAAAGCAGAGGCCAACGCATAAACCACATTCTCAATATTCGGCGCCTCAATTCAGAGGCCAAGAATTATTCACTTTCCTGTTCAATTAATTGTAACACATTTAAGTACAACAACACACATTCAACAACTAGTCATTCTTGTAGTTTCCTTATTCTTTTCCTTTCTCAATTATCACAAGCGTGCCAAATAGTGTTCTCTTTTATAGTCCAACATTTAGATTCGCCCTTCATTTTAATTTTGCATATATCATCTTTTACTTTTTATTTCCACATAATCGTTTTACTTCCGTTTCCTATTTTCACAAGTTCAATTCCTAAGCCATGACCTTTATTCACAATTGATAATACTTAATATTTTTACTCATTTAGCAATTAGACACAAATATGAACATTCATGACATTTAATCGTTTCCATTCCCTTTCTTCCTATATCAATTTATTTCACAACACATGCATATAATTGCTACAGTAATTACGTTATCATTTAATTCACAACTTTACAAATAAAATCAATAACCATGGAAATCATTTATGTCAACTTTATTATGACATTACCCAATTCCTCATGTACTTCAATATAATCATTAACCAAATTTCATTTATCAAATTATTCACTTTCATATTATTGAGTTTCCTTTTCCTAATCTTAACATCCAATCATCATGCACATTTAATTAATTAGGATTTCATATTCAATAACCTAGGGATTTATAATCTAATATTCTCCCCTAACACATAACCCTAACAAGTATTATGTACTAACTAGAACCTACTCCCTAGAACAAGGAAAAGCTCACTATATCCACCCCCTTACCTCAAATACTTAAGAATAAGGAGATTCCAAATGCCCTATGCTTGAGTTTGCCCACCAATAAAATGCCCAACCAAAGGATAAGGATTATACCTAATATAGAGTTATAAAAGAGAGGAAATCATCATTTATGCCATGATTCAAGTCAAGCCTCAATTTAAAAAGTGAAGTCTCAAGAGCCTAGTTGTGAAAACCACCATTGATGGTGGAGAGGGAGAGAGAAAACGAATTTGGAAGGGAAGGAGAGGAATCCACACTCAAACACTTACTTGAAGATGATAATAACAATCCTTGATGATGGAATGAGTGCCACCCACTTGATTCTTGATCAAATGGAAGTGAGAGAAGCTTGAGCCCTAGAGGAGATTAAATACAACTTTAATGAGCTAAAGAGAGTTGGAGAGGAATTAATATCATGCCATAAGACTCTACTTACCCCCAAGTGATGGTGGAACTTGAAATCCAAGAGGGAGAAGAGAAAGACAATTCGTGTGGTGTAGGGAGGAGAGGGAAGAAGTTTTCAACCCATTTCCATGAAGCTTGCTTGATGGGGTTTGTTGATTTTGGGTTTTAGGTGCCCAAAAATCAAGTGTGTGTGTGGAGGAGACGATGGGTGTGCTCTTGGAGCTTAAGGGAAATGATGAAGGTGATGAGTTGAGGTTGATGATGAAGCATGAGAGAATGAAGTGCTGTGTAACAATCTTTGAATTGTTGTGTTTGATTTGTATCTTTGTGAGTATGTGATTGCCTAAGTGTTTTGTTTCATTAAGTGAATAAGTGTTTGAGTTATGATTAAATTAAATGATTCATTTTGTATTGCTTGTTGTTTATGTGTTAGTTGATGTTTGAAAAATATATGGGTGTGTAATTAGTTGATTTTAAGAAAATTCCATTCGATTTATTTGAGATTTTTAAATTGTGTTTATGGCTGTCCAAAGTTTTTTTCATGATGAAAATTTGAGTTTTAAAGTGTTAATTTTAAATTAAAGAGTCCTTTAAAACGAAAAGTGTTTTTACAATGTTTTCGGGGTTTTATCAAAATGATTTTTTTAAAATGATCCTTTGCTGTCCAGAATTATTTGAAATTGTCTTTTAACTTTAAAAATGTGTTCAAGTGATTTAAAGTAAAGTTTTCAAGTGATATTTAATTTAAGAAAAAGCTGGATGGAAAACGGCGAATTTTTCGGTGTTTTCAAACGTAATTAAGATGCTGTCCAAAATGGACCAGCAACTAAACTAATTGGTTTAAATCATCTTATGAAATGTATTCATATGGTTTTGAAACATTTAAAGTGCTAGAAAATATGGGAATTGTTTTGATAAAACCATAAGTGTTTTAAGTCTTTCGATTAGGAGCAGAAAGTGTCACGAATTAAGAAAAGATTTCCTTAATACCCGTTCGTAAAGTAAGAGTGTTTTATTTAATACGAGGGATGAGAAGTTTCTAAGTTATGGAAAAGATTTTCATAATACAAGTTAATAACGTGAGCATATTTTATTTAGTACGAGGAATCTTAAAGACGAAGGATTGGGGCAGCCGGCAGCACAAAGGATCCTAGGAGACGGTACGCATTAAATTGCTGGACCTCAGGTGAGAGAGAAGCTTTCCTAAGACACCGTGGTAGTTACGTGATTTATTAGGACGTTCCGTATCATCTCAAAGATCGGAACTAAGTGGTTCGGAGTCAGTAGTGTAGTGGCAATTGTTTGTGTTGTGTGGCCACTTATACGAAGGTGACAATGACCACATCGTGTTGTGTGATGTTTGTATGATTGATAGCATGTTTATGTTTATTGCTTTTATTCTGCCTAATGATATTTATTGCTGTTGGATAATATGTTGATGGACGTTTGTGACGTCCTGAATAAGAAAATGAAAATGAGATAAGCAAGTTAAGGAAAGAAAAGATATAAGATGAAATAGAAAGAGATGAAGAATTGAGATCGGGGAAAGAGTGAATGATAATGTTGAGAACGAGCCAGAGCTGGGGGAGAATGATGTGATTTGAGCGGAGCTGGGCTCCTCTGTTTTTGGTTTTAGACTGGGACTAGTGTTGAGTTGAGCTTGCTCCTCCAATAGCGCCCAGCAAAAATATGATTTTTGAAAAAGGTTTTTGAAAAGAGGATTTTAAAAAGGTTTTTGAAAAGAAGTTTTTGAGGAGAATGGTAAACACAATGTTTTTAGAAAAGTTTTGAAATAAAATTTGTGAAAGATTTTTAAAGAGAGATTTTTAGAAACTTTGTGAAAGGAGATTTTTAAGAAAGTTTTTTTTAAAAGAGGGTTTTGGGGCAGCTTTTGAAATGATGTTTTGAAAAAGTCTTTTTGAAATACTATTTTTGGGAAAATTCAATGAAATGACATTTTTAGAAAATGTTTATGAAAACAATATTCTTTTGTGCATGTTTGTGAATAGAGACTTTGTGAAAGTTTTTGAAATGGCATTTGAGAAAATACTGTGAAGGGATATTTTGAGAAAGTTTGTAAAACGTTATCTTTGAAAAAGTTTTGTGAAAAGATATTTCCGAAAAAGTTTTGTTAAATGATACTTTTGAAAAGATCGTTTTGAGAAAAGATTATGAAATAAGGTTTTGAGAGAAAGTTTGAGAAATGAGATTTGAGTTGTTGATGTGATCCCAACTCTGTGCTATGTGAGGAATGATGAGAGAAAGATTGTGCCAAGTTAGTGGTCGGGACTCATTGAAGGGTTGCACGAAGGATGGGCCGACCTTAGGGTAATTAAAAAGATAAAAGACTTAAAAGACATCCGCGATGAGGTATGAGAGTGCGATGTAGTGGAGAGGAAGGAACCATAAGACATCCAACGGTTTAAAATTTGCTGTCAGAACCAAAATACTCGAGTCTTTTTGACACTACTCGAGTCTTTTGCCCATCTTTCAATAGAAATTCCCATGTACTGAACTAACGGTCAAATCTTTGATTTGAGGCTGAAATACTCGAGTCTTTTGGAAATTACTAGAGTTTTTGATACTCGAGTATTTTTCAGATTACTCGAGTCTTTTGATACTCGAGTAATTTTCAGATTACTCGAGTCTTTTGCCCAGAGATGATAAAAATTAAGTTTTTCAACAATTAATTTCAATTCTCTTCTCAAGAAATCATTTTATGTAATCCCAACCTTTTTCATGCATTAAAATTATTTATCCTTGGATGAGATTACTTCCTAAGCTACCCACTCTCAATTATAGAAATAAAATTACAATTAAAAATAAAAGAGAGAATGACTAGCTAACTTGATGCACTTGATCTTCTTGACTTGGTGAGCTTGAATTCTTCCTTTAAGTCCATGATCTAATTATTGTCATCATCAAAATAAATCCACCTCATTGGAGACTTGATTCTACAATCTCCCCCTTTTTGATGATGACAAAATAATTAAACCGTTCCATCACTTTTGAGAGCTCTCCCTCAATATAGGAACCTATAAACCTGTCAATCCAGAGAATTCCAAGCACAACATAATATCATAATAATCATAGTCAAGTGCACAATATATACATGGTAACAGAGCGAGAGCATATATAGAATCAGAGTAAAAAAAATGTGCTTGCTCTTCTCATGCCTCTTTTCTCCCCCTTTTTGTCATAATCAAAAAGATATCATTTGGAAACGACGGAGGAGAGAAGAAGGATACCAATAACGAAAACTCCCCCTAAATAGTAGCAAGATAAAGAATCATGACTATCGGAGAATATAAAACATGTGAAAACCAATGAAGATCAGAGCATAAAATAAATCAAAAGACATCATATCATAAAACATCATAAAAACTAAATCCGAGTTTGAAATCAAAAGGTCAACATCATAAAAGCTGAGAAATACCCACGCAGGGGTTACAGAAAGCAAACTAACTCCCAATGATAAAGACAAACTGAAAGACTGAAAATCCATAAAAGACATAACATAAAACATGAAAGTTCTGAAAATAGAGTGCAAAGTCCACAAGCTCAAAACATGTCCGGCGCTGGAGGGTCATGCGGAGGAAAGAATCGGCCAAAGGCAGTCATCATGTCATCCAATCGAGCATTCATCGGAGCTGAATGCTGGTCCAACCTAGAGTAAAGCATGGCTGAGTGAACTTCCATTTGTGTCTCAAGCCTAGTAATGCTATCCTGCTGCTCAGCCATCCGATGCTCGAAACTATCCATGTGACTATCAAAGTAATCAAATCGAGCATCAAAGTAAGTCATGTATCCCTGGAAGGCAGGACTACTAAAATCAATATGATCAGCAGCATCATCCTCAACAGCATCACCACCAGCAGCCTGGTCAAACCCAGCCTGCTCCTGAGCCAACTGCTCAGCATCCACACCTTGCTGAGCTGCAGCATGCTCGCTGCCTCCTGAGCCTCCATGGCTGCCACCTCATCCTGCCAATAATACCGACCACCATGCAACCTCATCTTCATCTGTCGAAGTAACCCATCATGAATCGCATGCAATTCCTCCGAAGGGTTAAACGACTCCTCATCATCAGGAATAGGCACATTGATGTGCTGGAGGAGTCTACAAACATGCATCGGGTAAGGCAAATTTTGGGAGGCTTTGGAGCTCCCTGCCTTCACCATCCGAGAGAGAATAATAGCAGCCCAATTTAGCAGATTCTCAGAAAGAATAGCATCCATAATTCTTAGCTCTAATTGGGTTGGCTTTGAGTAGTTTGGAGAGGTTTGTGGCACAAGTTGGTGAGATACTATATGATGGAGGAGTCGGTTTGAGGCGGTCATGTGTGTAACATCCCGAATTTTAAACCCAAGTATAATTGAATTAATAATAATTTGGGATAATTGAAATAATAATAATAAACCATAAATAAGTATTCAAAAGAAGTATTTTAGCATTGGAAAAGAATAATAATAAAGACAAGTAGGTTAGAAAAGAAAGGAGTGTTAAATTGAAGTTAGGAGCAAGCCAGAAAAATAGATAATTCGGTATTAAACACTATAATAAAGAGAAAAATCAAAATAAAAGATTTAGGACTCAAAACAAAATTTCCACCGTTGGATGTGAAGGGGTGATTTTTCGGAAGTTGCTCGTCAAATTTGAGCAAGATCCGACGCTGAACAAAGAAGTTATGGCTATTTGAAATTATGAAGAAAATAGCTGAAAAATAGAAAAATGAAGTAGCAGTAATTTTTGGCTTAAGCGAAATTGCTCCAGTAACAACACCAATTGAGTTCGCTTAAGCGACCAGATTTCGCTTAAGCGAAAATCCTGCGATCTGCAACACCAAACACGCGTTTTAAGGGAAATTTCGGTATTTCCCACCCCAAAACCCCATTTTAAGCCCCAAACACTCCCTCCCTCACACCATTCGAACTCTCCCTCTCCCTCTCCCTCACTCATCTTCTTCCTCTCCATGGAGCTAGGGCTCCATCTCTTTCCCTCCCAACCTCCATTAATGGCCAAGCTTCAAGCTTCAAGCTTAGGGAGCATCATCAAGCACTCTTTCCCCTCTATCAATTGAATCCACTAACATCATCCCTCACTCTCCATTTCTTTCCTATTTCAAGACATAGGGCACCAAATTAAATCCCCCTTTGATCTTCAAGGTTGAAAGCTCTCAAACCCCATTAAAGCACCATCAAGCTTTCTACTTCCTTCTTCCAATAAGCTACATCATCATTATCAACCCTCACTTCTCTATTTCCTCTCCTTCAAGCTTTGGGGTAAGTTGATCAAGTCTCTTTTCTTTTAATCCATTCCTCCCCTTTCCTCCTTTGATTTGGGTATTCTCATTACCATTACTTATTATTATTATTGTTGTTATTGTGTCTTGCCCCAATTTTACAAGAGTAAGTTGAGGTCTCCCACACCCTAAGGGGATTCGACCCACACAAGAGGAAAAAGGGAACTCATCAAGCTTGCTCTGCTTCATGGATTAGTGGATACCAACACCTCTCCTACATTAGGGTCCTAAGCTCTCCTAAGGTTTAGCCTTTTTTAATTATTTTAAGGTAAGGGGTTTATTGCCGCATGGTGGTTGTGTAACTGGTACTGTGTAGTCATGCCTGAGATTATCTAATTATGTGTGATTAGGGAACTTAGAATTTACTTTCATGACTTGGCATGCTTATATGAGTTAATTGCTAACTGAAAAATGTTAAGTGCTAATTGTTGATTAAATGTTTAAATGATAATAATTGTGTTTTAAATGTTGATATGTGAATGTTGATGCATGAATTGATGGGGATGTGAGTTTGGTTTAGAGTTAGTATTAATATTAGCAAAGGAGGGAGAATTGAGGAAATTTAGTGAGAGTTCTATTTTTAGAAATAAAGTAATTTGGAAAGAAAGAAAGGAAATAAATTAAAGAGAGTAAGGTGAGGGAATTAGAATAAAATGAACCATTAAAATGTAATTGAATTAAAAAGGGTAAAGAAGGAAAGATAGGAAATGTCACAGGTTGGTTGTGGTGACCCTGTGGCTGGCGCAGGTGGGTTGTGGTGACCCTGCGGCCAATTAAAAAGACACTGTCACAGGTTGGTTGTGGGGACCCTGTGGCTGGCGCAGGTGGGTTGTGGTGACCCTGCGGCCAAGTAGATCACACCGTCACAGGTGGGTTGAGGTGACCCTGTGGCTGACACAGGTGGGTTGCGGGGACCCTGTGTTCTGGCGCAGATGGGTTGTGGTGACTCTGCGACCAGTGGTGACGACTGGCACAGGTGGGTTGTGGTGACCCTGTGGCCTATGATAGAAAACGGTGTCAGTGAGTACTGGACCTTAGAAGACGTACGACCTGCGGGACCGTATGCATGGGTTGAGTAAGTCGTGCGGACTGCGGGACGTACGCATCGGCAAGACGTATCCTCGGCAGACGGGGAACGCAGTGGCAGGAGCCCGACGAAACAATAAAAGATAAAGGAAAGTAATAAAAGATCAGGTGAAATGTAAAGAAATAAGAGGAAGATAGGGTGAGTAAAGGAAGTGCGAGGAAAATGAATACAATAGGTAGAATAGGAAAGGAGAGAAAAAGAAAGAGGATAAGAAAGTAGATAAAGGAAAGGATTAGAATTGGATGAAGCACGGGCGTAGGACGACAATGTGAATAGGATAGTGATTAAATAGAGTAAGTGTGAATATTGGTTGGAAGGTACAAAGAATTGGAGATGGTTGTGTTTGTAGTGAATAGGTGATTGGGTGCGTTTATATTCGTAATATTTGATAATTTGCTAAATGTGCTTGACTTGGGTTATGTTCTATGTTTTACCAGTTAGTGCAATTCTCACCCTTACATCCACCACAGGTACAGGTCAGGAGCATAGCTGTTATTTGGGCCGAGCAGGAGCACACTTCCCCATGGGAAGTGTGAGTAATTTATTTTCATTTTGAGTTGAGTCGTACCGGGCCATATTATGGAATACTATGTATTTTTAAGAATTTATTAATAAATGTATTCTAAATCTCAGTTGTATATTTGGTGGCCCGGGCTCTTTATTTGGTTCCTCGAAAATCTAAGTATTTTCATCTTAGTATTTTTTCCCTGGTTATTGGGAGAAGAATTAAATTATATATGTAAATATTCTATGGATGTCTGGTTGTTGTTGAAACTGTGTTGAACAGGTTACAGGTCAAAGATAATTTTTGGGAATGTCCATAAAACAGAGGAAACTCTGTCCAATTTTCTGGAAAAAATATAATAAGTATTATAATTAAAAAGAAATTTTCAAATCCATATTTTTAAAATAGGTAAAATAAAATAGGTTGTTACATTTATGGTATCAGAGTAGTTTCTTCTTGGCATTGGAGTGTGAATCCACATCTCCACTGGTTTACTCACCAAGCGAGTGACCAATAGTTCGTGTCAAGTTCCCTACTAGCTACATAGGATATATATATATATATATATATATATATATATATAGATGCATTAACTTATCCTTTCCTTCAGAATTGGATATCATGGCTTGGTGGCGCAATGACGGAGACAGGATCGCGGAGATTCTGGAAAACTTAGCCCAACAAAACCAGAATCTAGCGGAGGCCGTTACGGCTGCCGCAAATGCAGCTGCAGCAGCGGCGGCAGCAATGAATCAGTATGCCCAGGAACAAGTGGCCCCAGCCGGTATTGATTGGCTGGCTCAGTTTAGAAAGAATGGGCCGCCTAAGTTTGAAGGAGGCTGCAATCCCAACGAAGCTCAGAGGTGGCTTCAAGAAATGGAAAAGATCTTCCGTACAATGACACCACCTGCCGAGCAGCAAGTCCCTTTGGCAACATACATGTTAACTGGAGAAGCGGAGTATTGGTGGGAGCATTAGGAGGAACATGGAAATGGTCAACCAGCCGATTACATGGGACATGTTCAAGAGGGAATTCCTTGAAAAGTATTTTCCGGAAGATGTACGCCGAGAAAAGGAGCTGGAATTTCTGAATTTAACACAGGGAAACATGAGTGTTAGAGAATATGCTGCATGCTTTGAAGATCTCATTCGATATTCTGGAGGCTACCGGGATGCGGATGGAAGGACTAAGTGTGTCAAGTTCGAATCAGGACTCCGCACTGAGATCAGGCTAGCCTTGGAGTACCAGAACATAGACAATTTGGCTAGGTTGGTGAATATGGCTAGAACATATGAAAAGAGTTTGAAACGGGAGCAAGTGGAAAAGCGAAGCAAGGGTAAGCAACCGTCTGAAGGCTCTAGCAGGGGCAAGGGACTAGCACATGAAGCAGACCCATTTTATGATGTCAATACTAGAGTGACTGTACCAAAAGAGACGGCTCCAAACGTGAGGGCCCCCAGATCGAGACCGCCATGTCCACATTGCGGAGGATTTCATACTCGCACTTGTTGGATGCTTAAACAGCATAGAAAGGAAGGCCTCTGTTACCAGTGTGGGCAACCCGGGCACTATGCTGCGGAATGTCCCAATACCGCACAGTAGGCAGGGCGAGGGAATTGGCTCAAGGTAATTTTTCACTTAGAGTGTATCAAGTTCCTACTTAGATTTAATATTTTATATATATATATATATATAAGACAAACTTGTTCAATTCAGTTTAGAAAGAAAAGACGAGCGTTAGTATTCTAGTTAGAGACCCACTAATCGCATTGATGATATTGTCACTAATAGAGAGTAAGGTTAGAACTGATCACTCTGACTCTTACATCTGTTAGGGGATAATATTATCAATAGACCCGACAGTGATACTGCTCTTAGTAGAGGTGAGATTGGGACTAGCTACCCCAGTCTTTGCGTTTACTAAAAGACGATGTCATTGCAATTTCCAATTAAATTAGAACAACTAACATAGGAAATTCCAACCCCGTAAGACCAAATCAAATTTCCGCTCATTAGGAACCTGTTAGAAATCCTAAACCTCCATTAATTAGACAAATCAACTCTTGATAATATCGTCACATACTCACCTAACTCGGCTCAGTAGAAATGTCGATCCACTTTTCATTTAGTACAAGAGCTCGGAGTAATGTAAGCACGTGAAAGTTCCATACCTTATAAAACTTAACATAAATCCAATGACACCACCCCTAATCAATTTGATTTCATTTCCAATTCCGCCATTCAAGCACTAGCCTGGACAGGCTGATCTTAGCAACAACCCAACCTCCTCCTTGACATTAACCCACTCTGGTATGTCGATACTAAGTGGGGGAGAATCTAACGATTCAACTTGAGTTCCACTCGAACGACGGCAATGAAAGAGAAAGAGAGTCGAACGAAAGATAGTTAATCGGGGAATTTGGACCATTGCCTTGACCTTAAGGTAGAATTAACCTCCGAACATACCCATAATTGACGGAAGCCGTAGAATAACTGAAGTCGGAGCAATCCTAGAGTAGAATGCGGTAACACGATTGAAGTCGTCACTTTCAATGTGACTCTTAGCTCATAGAAATTGTGATAGGAACCAGAAATTGTAAGTATGCATTGGCCTATAGAAGTGGTAGTAAACTACAAACCTTGTCAACCGACTCCTTAATAGGTCCTTTTCACGTTATGGAACCGAGTACTCGGGATTGACAAAGTATTGCGATTAAGAGAATCACAACCGACCGGATAGGCGAACTCAAGAATTCCAAAGAGTGAGTACGAACGGAGAAATCGAAATGAAATATCTGAAGACGAAATTGGCGAGTGGTCGTGGGAGCTGCATAGCCATAGTAGGACGACAGGGCGGATGACGGTTGACAATTAACAAAGGCAAGTTGTTTGAGAATGATGCATAAACGTGAAACTTCACTCTAAGACGAAATGTCGCAGCACGGCAAACGACAACCTTAGCCCTTAAGAGTCTTGTGCGGTTACTGAATCCTAATCTAAGGAAGTAAGTAATACGGTCAGACATTAAGTTAAGGGATGACCTCAGTCTCTTGAAGCTCTGTGCACTCCACAAGACTCCGATTGACTGAGATAAACCCTACCGGAGACGAGTAACTATGCCGAAGAACCCGCCTTAGGAATCCCTCCAATGAGAGAATGGAACCGAAGGAATTAAAGAGACATGGTCGGAAACTATGTCATGGGATGCTCCTCCAAGTTAAGGGACAACTGGAATTTCGAGGACGAAATTTCAATAAGTGGGGGAGAAATGTAACATCCCGAATTTTAAACCCAAGTATAATTGAATTAATAATAATTTGGGATAATTGAATTAATAATAATAAACCATAAATAAGTATTCAAAAGAAGTATTTTAGCATTGGAAAAGAATAATAATAAAGACAAGTAGGTTAGAAAAGAAAGGAGTGTTAAATTGAAGTTAGGAGCAAGCCAGAAAAATAGATAATTCGGTATTAAACATTATAAGAAAGAGAAAAATCAAAATAAAATATTTAGGACTCAAAACAAAATTTCCACCGTTGGATGTGAAGGGGTGATTTTTCGGAAGTTGCTCGTCAAATTTGAGCAAGATCCGACGGTGAACGAAGAAGTTATGGCTATTTGAAGTTGGGAAGAAAATAGCTGAAAAATAGAAAAATGAAGTAGCAGTACCTGTACATTTGGCTTAAGCGAAAATATTTCGCTTCAGCGAAATTTTTTGGCTTAAGCGAAACTGCTCCAGTAACAACACCAATTGAGTTCGCTTAAGCGACCAGATTTCGCTTAAGCGAAAATCCTGCGATCTGCAACACCAAACACGCGTTTTTAAGGGCAATTTCGGTATTTCCCACCCCAAAACCCCATTTTAAGCCCCAAACACTCCCTCCCTCACACCATTCGAACTCTCCCTCTCCCTCACTCAGCTTCAAGCTTAGGGAGCATCATCAAGCACTCTTTCCCCTCTATCAATTGAATCCACTAACATCATCCCTCACTTTCCATTTCTTTCCTATTTCAAGACATAGGGCACCAAATTAAATCCCCCTTTGATCTTCAAGGTTAAAAGCTCTCAAACCCCATTAAAGCACCATCAAGCTTTCTACTTCCTTCTTCCAATAAGCTACATCATCATCATCAACCCTCACTTCTCTATTTCCTCTCCTTCAAGCTTTGGGGTAAGTTGATCAAGTCTCTTTTCTTTTAATCCATTCCTCCCCTTTCCTCCTTTGATTTGGGTATTCTCATTACCATTACTTATTATTATTATTATTGTTATTGTGTCTTGCCCCAATTTTACAAGAGTAAGTTGAGGTCTCCCACACCCTAAGGGGATTCGACCCACACAAGAGGAAAAAGGGAACTCATCAAGCTTGCTCTGCTTCATGGAATAGTGGATACCGACACCTCTCCTACATTAGGGTCCTAAGCTCTCCTAAGGTTTAGTCTTTTTTAATTATTTTAAGGTAAGGGGTTTATTGCCGCACGGTGGTTGTGTACCTGGTACTGTGTAGTCATGCCTGAGATTATCTGATTATGTGTGATTAGGGAACTTAGAATTTACTTTCATGACTTGGCATGCTTATATGAGTTAATTGCTAACTGAAAAATGTTAAGTGCTAATTGTTGATTAAATGTTTAAATGATAATAATTGTGTTTTAAATGTTGATATGTGAATGTTGATGCATGAATTGATGGGGATGTGAGTTTGGTTTAGAGTTAGTGTCGTGTCCTTAACCAAGATCAACCTTAAAGCTATGAAAGAGCCTTGAAGAATGATCCCAGCTAAGATGTTAATATAGGACTTTTTAGGATTTCTGAATATCCAGTTGGGATAATCAGGTTCTCCCTAGTCAACAATGTGTGTGCTAGTGTCAACTTAGGGATGAGGAGACGTACCTTAGCCCCTATAGTATGGTGGTTCTTATAGGGGATTACCTGTGTGTTGTGGGCCGTTCTGATGAGCCTTCTGTAAAGGTAGAATTCAAGTAGGATTTGTAGAGGTTATGATAAGATCATATCCATAAATCCTGTAAGTGATAGACCTTATCCAATGTTGTTTTATCTAACCAAGAGTCGTGGGAATCTAGGAGTAGTTACGGTTTGATGAGGCTGTAAACGATAAGGATCAGATTGAAAGTCCTGTGCTCGGTGTTAACCTCATCGGTACGTGACCTACATGTAGAAACCCAGTTTACTCGGTGTAAGTATCCGATCGTTGGCCCTATATCAGTATCATACTAATAAGGGTAATGAGGCTCTCGGTCGGTCGACGCTCGGTCTACTATAAGTCCACTACATAAGCCCCCCAAGCTCGGTTGGGTGATTTGAGCCCTGCCGAGTTAATGAGACGAGCGAACCATTTCCCGACTGAACTTTGCTGATTGAAAGAGGTGCCCGAGCATTTTTGTGCTTTTATCAGAGCTGTCGTTTGATTGACCTTGAGACCAAGGCGGAAGTTGATTTGCAAGCAGGGGATCTGCCTAACCCTCTCGTTGAATTGACTGAAGCCCCTGACTTCGATGATTCCAACATTGTTCTATCTGATATTGAGTAGTGATCAGTTTTTGTTGCTTTTCAGTAGGGTTTAACTTTTTGTTGCTCGCTGTTACCGAGCGTCTTTACTTAGCTATTTCGAACAATTTTTGCTTTAACTTGTTGCTCGTTGTACCCGAGCGTTTAACTTGTTGCTCGTTGTATTCGAGCATACTTCTTGACTGCCATGAACAATTTACTTTTGCTCCTGCTAAATTTTAATCAATTTGCCTTGTGTACAAATTGTGTTGTGTAGATTATTTTCGTTACTTTTGGGTTTCGTTTGTCACGTGACCCTTTATATTTAGTGCAATGCTAATTCCCGCCCGATCAGTTTTTAATTTACTGGGTAAGGGATCGTTTCAATCGTATGTATAATTTATTGTGAGTAGAACTCGGATCGCCGACTTTAGCCGAAGCGGGACCCTCGGACCGCGAAACAAGGAAAGTAATTTCCTGAATTCGGGCGTTCTATGGATACGTTGTCAAACTCTCGGAAAGAGTTGTATCTCGACTTCGCTCGGTGGCTAGCCGAACGAAGTGAGGCGTATGTCACATCACAATGTTTGTAAGAGAATTTCAAGGAAATTGATGCGTTTTATTGATAAATAAAAGAATACAAAAATGAAGTTGCTCATCTATCAACTAATTCCTAACAATTGTCTCTAATCTAAGAAGGATGTTACCCTTCGTTTGTTTGACCTAACATTTCTGAGCAATAAACTAACCTATTTGTAAAAAATGAAAAATAAAATAGGAGCTTAACTGTAATAAGCTCTGAGCTTGGCCACGTTCCAGCTGTTATTGATTTCCATGCCCGAGAGAGTTTCCAATTTGTATGCACCAGATCCGGATTTAGCCTTCACTCGGTAAGGCCCTTCCCATTTTGGTTTCAATTTTCCAACTCCAGCATTTCCTTTGCCAATATCAGCTCGGCGAAGGACTAAGTCATCAACTTCAAAACTTTGCGGACGAACCTTCTTGTTGTATTCCCAAGCCTGCCGTTCCTTCATTTTACTTTCATGAACTGCGACGTTCTTTCGAATTTCCTCAAGTAAAACGAGTTCTTCGCTGATCAAACGATCATTTGTTTCCGAAGGGCGTTCGAGCGTCCTAAAGGTAGGGATTCACTTTTCGATTGGAATGACTGCGTCGCAGCCGTATGTCAATCGAAAAGGAGTTTCTCCTGTAGACGAGTGTATTGTCGTCCTGTGTGACCATAAGACGCTCGGAAGTTTATCCGCCGAAGTGCCAGCGGCATTACCGAGTTTCTTTTTAATTCCATCCAAAATGGTTCTGTTGGCAGCTTCGGCTAACCCATTTGTCTGTGGGTGTTCAACAGAACTGAAATAGTGAGTGATTCCCAGGTCGGCTGCTAGTTGTTGAAAGTGAGAGGCTGCAAACTGCAATCCATTATTAGTAACTATGGCATGAGGCACTTCGAACCGAGAGATAATTTCCTTCACAAAGAAATATTGAATACGGGCCGTGGAGATTGTTGCTAACGGAACCGCCTCAATCCACTTAGTGAAGTAGTCAATAGCCACTACCGCAAATTTGAGTTGCCCTGGTGCGGTGGGAAACTTCCGATGATGTCCATGCCCCATTGATAAAAGGGCCAAGGGGCACCGAGAGAATGTAGCTCCTCTGCAGGTCTTTGGTAAATGTCGCTGTGAAACTGGCATTGAACACATTTCTTTACATGTTCCATGGCGTCCTTTTGCAATGTGGGCCAAAAGTAACCTTCTCGGATTATTTTTCTAGCTAGGGATTTTCCACCCATATGGTGGCTGCAAACTCCACCATGAATCTCTTCAAGTATCTCCTCGGCTTGGGATGGGCTGACACATCTGAGCATGGGGGAACCAAAGCCTCTTTTGTATAGAACTCCATTCAGAACTGTGTATTGAGCTACCTTCTTAACCAACTTCTGAGCCTCTGCCTGATCTTGGGGGACGAACCCATGTTGCAAATAAGTAAGAAGCGGATCCATCCATGATTGAGATAATGAGATAGCCAAAATGACACTCGGTCGGGGAATGGTTTCTTGTATCAATGTTTTATTGTTTTCCGACCCTTTTGTACTTGCCAACTTGGATAAGATATCAGCTCGAGAGTTTGAATCTCTCGGAACATGAGAGATATTAAAGTCTGAAAAGTTAGAGATGATTCGTTTTACCTCTTCAAGATATTTTTGCAAGATGGGCTCCTTTGTCGAGTATTCCCCCTTATTTTGTGAAACTACTAATCGCGAGTCACTGAAAACCGCTACTCGCTCTGCTCCGAGCTCATGAACCATCTTAAGGCCTGCAAGATGTAACATCCCGAAAATTAATATTAAATAATATAATTTTAGTATATAAATATCTATTTAAGGATACGATTAAGCCTTAGAAATTGTACAAGGGTAGAGGGATAGTATGAGCATAAGCAGACCTAGGATGTGAGATTAAGGCCTCGGCCCGATCTCGGCCGAGCTAGATAAGATTGTGCGCATATGAACCGAGCTGGATGGGAACCAAACGCGGAACCTGTTGTCCTGACCGATTAGCCGATCTCAGAGTCCTGTCCGAGAGGGAAGCTCGGACTATTGCGGTTCCTACAAACCGAGCCGACTCATCTTAACTCCTCCGTGCCAGCTCATGTTGAGCTGTAGCCCTTTGGGATTCGTACCATCTGTACACTGTCCTTGCCTTTCACTTTATGTCACTATCATTGCTTTATGTCCCTTTCAATGTACTATTCATGGCTTCCTCAAGAAGCCAATGAATCTTGGCCATACATTTTAGCTTCTCCAAGAAGCCAATGAATCCTAGCCACACAAATATTTTCCCTAAATGAATAAAAGAAAGCCCAAACCCCACGTAACACACTTTGTATTTCTCATTCTCTCCCTCCTACGAATCTCTCTCTTTCTCCTCCAAAGCTTCAGCAAACAAAACCCCAACACTTTCTTTCTCCCTCTCTTCTCACAAAACCGGAACCCTCCTCCTCTCTGTTCTTTTCTGTTCCGGCGCCTCTGGACCGGCGTGGTAGTGTAGTGGTGGCAGCAAGGAGGGCATGGGTTCGAGTGGTGTGAAGCTCTCAAGGTCAAGGAAACCATTCTCAACTCTCAACTCTTATCTCTCACGGTTTGAGGTAAGGAGTGAGTGTTACCTCTACTTGAGTTTGGGTTTCTAGGGTGTTCATAAAGGGTACTAAGAGTGGGTGTTAGATTAGGGAATGGATCTAGGTTAATGTAGAAATAAAATGGTAAAAAGGGTAAAAGGGAGCTAATAAATGAATTAGAAACATGGATTTGAAGTAGGGATGAGTATTGTTGTATGCTATATGTTGGTATTTACATGATGGATGGGTTGAATGTTTTATTCTTATCGTTGTTGCTGTGGTATAAATGTTTACTGAGCTTTGATATTTACGATTCATGTCTGTGGCCGAGCTGAGTGACTTCGGTAATGGGTATAAGAAAATGGTAGAGGCAAAGTTGGAGAGATAGAGTAACAAGGCAGAAAATGAGTAAGGTTAATGGAAAGAGGGAATGGTTACTGGATTTAGCCGAGAGAGAGAGACCGAGCTAAGCAAATAATGAGATTAATGAAAGGTGGAATAAATTAAGGAGTGGAGCCAAGAGAGGCCGAGCTAAAAGATGGTTAACAGGATAAGAGAAATTAAAGAGAAATGGTTGTGTGATCGGGTCATAGCAGACGCGTACCGGGTGCGTGCATTGATCGCGTCAGACGCATACTGGGTATGTGCAACTGTAAGAGGGGTACTGGGTACTCGCAGTTATGATTCACACAAGGTTCCGAGAACGGAATCGGTGGGATGTGTTCCTGGTCATAGCAGACGCGTACGGGGTGCGTGCATTGATCGCGTAAGCCGAGCATTGTGGTGCTCGCAGCTGTAAGACGAGTATTGTGGTACTCGCAGTTATGGACATTCCTTACTCCATAGAATGATCGGCGGTAGTGCTCCTGGTCATAGAAGACGCGTACTGGGTGCGTGCATTGATCGCGTCAGACGCATACCAGGTATGCGCAGTTGTAAGACGGGTACTGGGTACTCGCAGTTATGGATGACACTCCGATATCCGACTGTAAATGGTGTAAGACATGCACTGGGTGTATGCATCCGTGAAGAGTAAAAGATTGTAAGCTATGTGAAAGTGAAATAATGGGTAATGAATCCGAGATAGAGATGGTAATCCGAGGTAAGAGAATGTGAACCGAGGTATAACTAATAGGTAATAGAGCTGTTGGATAATCATGGGAGCCGAGCTAAATTAGAGTGTATGATGTGAGCGGAGCTAGATGAGATTGTGTGTATGTAACCGAGTTAAATGAGATAGTATGCATGTGATATAGGGTTTGATTACTTGTGATTTATTTGCTAATTGACTATTTGTGTTTGGCTTGGTAGTTCGGTATGTCATTTTAGAAACTTCTTACTTAAGTTCTGTGTAATGCTCACCTCCTTACCATTTTTTCAGGAACTGAGCCCGAGCAGACGCAGTCCCCGGCCGAGCAGGAACACTCTCCCTCACAGGGAGAGTAAGTTATTTAGAGTCAGATAGGTGGATGGGTCTCGGCCAGTTTGGCTGAGCTAGAACATTGTTTTGTATTGGGTCTCGGCCCGTTGGGCCGAGCTAAAACACTGATTGTATTTTGAATGACCGAATTGAATGTACCTGAACTTATATTTTATGTATTTGATGCATTTAAGTCTTCCGCTTTATTAAACTCTGATGTTTTCGTTATTAATGGAAGGAAATATTATTTTGGCAAATATCATATTCCTTTTTTTTAAGAAATTTTAAATCCTAATTTTGGGGTAATTAAGGGTAATTATTATATAGGGTGTTACACAAGAACTGCCTCGTATTCTGCTTGATTGTTCGACGTTTGAAACTCAAATTTCAATGAGTATTCCATGCACAATCCCTCGGGGTTTTCAATGATGACCCCAGCTCCAGCTCCTTTCTTATTGCTTGATCCATCAACATATACTGACCATAAATTTTGAGAGATTTCAGAAGGGATATCTGTGAACTCGGTGACAAAGTCGGCAAGAGCTTGAGATTTCATCGCCTTCCTCGGTTCATAGGTAATGCCGAATTCGGATAGTTCGACAGACCATGAAACCATCCTACCTGCTAGGTCGGGTTTATGAAGAACTTGCCTGAGAGGTTGAGCTGTTCTTACCAATATTCTATGTGCCTGAAAATACTGTCTCAATCTCTGAGCCGACGTGACCAAACAGTACGCAAGTTTCTCCAGCTTTTGATATCTCAACTCTGGTCCTTGAAGCGCTCGGCTAACGAAATACACTAGGGCATCAATACCTGAATCCTCTCTTACCAAAACCGAACTGACCGCCGCTTCCGCCACTGACATGTATAGAATGAGGTTTTCGCCAAGAAGTGGGCTGTGGAGGATTGGTGGGCTGGAAAGATACTCCTTTAATTGAACAAAAGCTTGCTCACAGTGCTCGTCCCAAAGAATTCTTTGTTTTTCCTAAGGAGCTGGTACCATGGCAAGGCTTTCCGAGCAGCTTGGGACAAAAATCTGGAGAGTGCCGCCACTCGGCCCATGAGTTGTTGAACTTCTTTAAGATTAGCTGGGCTCCTCATTTCAAGGATTGCTTTGCATTTATCTGGATTGGCTTCAATCCCTCTCTCGGTTAACATAAAACCGAGGAAAGAACCGGCTGGGACTCCGAACACACACTTTTCAGGATTCAACCTCATGGAGTATTTTCTCACTCGGTCCAGTATTGTCGTGAGGTCCTGGGCATGGTTTTCTTGCTGTCTGCTCTTTGCAATAATATCATCAATATATACTTCCATGTTTGAGCCGATCATGCCTTGAAAAACCTTGTTCATCATCCTCTGATAGGTAGCACCCGTATTCTTCAACCCAAAAGGCATGACATTGTAACAATAAGTTTCCGTGTCGGTGATGAATGCGGTTTTATCTTGATCGGCAGGAAACATAAGAATCTGGTTGTAACCAGAGTAAGCATCCATAAAGGACAAGAGTTTGTAGCCAGCTGAACTGTCGACGAGTTTGTCAATAACGGGGAGTGGATACTGATCTTTAGGACAGACTTTATTCAAGTCCGTGTAGTCGACACACATCCTCCACTTTCCATTGGGTTTTTTGACCAAGACGGTGTTAGCTAACCAGTCTGTATAGTCAATTTCCCTAATGAAACCTGCTCAGAGTAATTCAACAACCTTTTCTTCAATGGCAGCAGCCTTTTCAGCACTAACCTTCCTTTTGCGTTGTGCCACCGGTTTCGACCCCGGAATGATACTCAATTTATGGCAGATAAAATTTGGGTCGATTCCCGGCATATCAGCTGATGTCCACGTGAACAGATCTTTATTTGTAATCAACAGAGTGGTCAACTCCTCTCTTACACTTGCGGGTAGTTCAGAACCGATTTTTACTTGCCTAAGGGGATCATTGGTCAATGTCAGGAATTCCCACTGTCCCTTCGGGGTTGGTCTATTTTTGTCGGATTGGTCTCTCATATCCAGATCTGCTAGGTTAATATTGCCCTTTCCCAAAGAGACTCTTTCCAAATTGCTCGGATCCTTGTTTTTAACTTTTGCTAAACTGGCGTTGTAACATTTTCTCGCTGCTTCTTGCTCGGCTTTGACAGTTACCACTCTATCATCAGTTCCGACGAATTTCATAGCCAAGTGAACTGTTGATACTACCGCCCCAAATGCTTGCAAAGAAGTTTTCCCAAGAATGGCATTGTAGGCTGCTGGACAATCAACCACCAAAAATTGGACTATCTCGGTTCTGGCCGAAGGTTGTTGTCCGAGGGTTACGGGAAGTTGGTTGTATCCCTTTGGCTCAATGGTGTCCCCCGTGAAACCAATTAATTCACCTTCAAAGGGAGTGAGATTGCACTCCCTGAGTTTAAGGGCTTTGAACAGAGGGAAAAACATGATGTCCGCCGAGCTCCCTTGATCGATAAAGACTCGTTTCACCTCGTAATTACCAATAAGGGCAGTGATCACCATGGGGTCATTATGTCCTGGAAGGATTCCATCCAAATCGCCGTCATCAAAAATAATGGGAACGTTTTTTGTTGATCTTTTGGCTATGGGCTTCTGGCTGACTGCTAAAATTTGGTTAATGTACTTCTTTCTGTCGGCCTTCTTCTCTCCACCTCCAGCAAAACCTCCCGCAATAGTGTTAACTAAGAATTCATTTTTAGTAGGGTTGGTATCAGTAGCTGGAGTGGGGTCAGTTTTCTGTCTCCCGGTGTTTCTATCGTCTGGAGACCTACTTCTTTGGCGTTTGGATTTTATTGGCGACTAAGATCTGTTCCTGCCTCTTCGGCCGGATGCATCCCTGATATATTGTTGTAGTTTACCATCTCTGATCATTTCTTCGATTAGATCCCTCAACCAGATACACTCGTCGGTAGTATGGCCATAACCTTTATGGAAGTCACAGTACTTTGACCTTTCACGCTATGCGCCCTTTCTTAACGACGGAGGTCTTTGGGCAGAGCATAAGTCGGTCTGCATTGTTTCCCGCAGGATTTGACTCCTTGGAACAGTTAAAGGAGTGTATTCCTGAAATTTATTCCTCGGAGGAATCCTTCGGTCTCGATCATTCCTATCTTGTTTGCCACCAAAACGTTCGTCACGCTTTTGTTTATTTTGGCATTGAGGATCACCTCGTTGCCTTTCTTCCCTGACTTTCTGCCCCTTATGGAATTCCTCCAAATTAATGAACTTATTTGATCTCTGTCTCAGCTCGGCCATATCTTTTGGAGGTTTTCCAATCAAGGACTTTCTGAAATCCCCTGAATGTAAACCCTGTGTGAACAATAGTACTGCCACACCAGGTTCTAATCGAGGAACCGAGCTAGCCTCCGCATGGAATCGCGAAAGGTAATCTTTCAATGACTCATCTTGTTTTTGGGTGACTGCCGCTAAGGTGTGGTCGGACTTGGGCTGGATGCAACTAGCCGTGTATCTGTTTAAAAACACTCTTTTCATCTCCTCCCAAGAATTTATTGAGTTCCGAGGGAGGGATGAGAACCAGCGTAGTACTGAAGGTTCAAGGGTCATGAAAAAGGCTCGGCATTTCATTTCTTCTCCTCCTCCATAATAATTCATCGCTCCCTCATAAGAGACAATGTGGTCTACTGGATCGGTTAGGCCGTTATAATGTGGTACGTTAGAAAGGCCCAAGTAACCTTGAGGAGTTTGGAACGCCATAATATATGGAGTAAAGGGATGACCAGAGTGAAAATCACCCTGATCCTGGTTCATTGTAGGGTTAGTATGGGTATTTTGTGGTGGGGGAGCTGCATTACCGGGAGTGGTTGTGGGTCCATAGTTTGAGGAATTGTATTTTGGGGTAGTATGGTGGTCGGTTGACTCTGTGCAATCCTTGCCATAGCTTGCTGTTGAAGGTCGACAATAGCCCGACCTTGTTGTTCAATTAGAGCCGTTTGTCTGTTTAGGATGTTAATCATCTCTTGCTCCCGAGCCCGAGCAGATGCTGATGTTGCATAGGACTTGCCGATGGAATGGCTATGATGAGAATTTCCAGGAGCAGTTCTACCTGGATTCAATCTGGTTCTAGGTGTTGAACTTATGTGGTCGGGATTGGTTGGGATAGGAGGGGTACGTTGGGTATTTCGGCCATGATGTGCTCGGGTTCCAGTGGTCCTGGATGTGTTTCGGGTGGTTGGGGCTGTGCTACTCGAATCGCCATGGGTGGAGGGTGGAGGTGTAGGAGGGGGTGGCGGCGGTGGTGGCAGGATGGTTCGTAAAACTTGGAGGGGCTGGGGATTGCTCCCAGCCCTAGGATGAGAAGATCGTGGTATTTGGGAGTGGGTAGCATGATTTCCGCTATGACTTTGGCTACGATTTAGGGGTGGCTGGCTTTGTGAATGGTTTGGTAGTTGGGGGTTATTTCTAGCCCCAGAATGAGATGTTTGTGGCGGTGGTGCGTTATTTCCACGATTATGGTTGAGAACATCATGCAGATCACCCGCAGATTGAGGCTGCGGATCATTGTTATTAGCGTTTCTGGGCCTTCCACGGGTACTGTGATGCTATCACGGAGATCACCAACTTGACTTCTGGTGGTAACCATGGTGGTGGTGGGAATGATATGTTATTCAGTCCCCACAGACGGCGCCAATGTTGTGTCCTTAACCAAGATCAACCTTAAAGCTATGAAAGAGCCTTGAAGAATGATCCCAGCTAAGATGTTAATATAGGACTTTTTAGGATTTCTGAATATCCAGTTGGGATAATCA
Source organism: Crotalaria pallida (assembly GCA_037953625.1). NCBI lineage: Eukaryota > Viridiplantae > Streptophyta > Magnoliopsida > Fabales > Fabaceae > Crotalaria > Crotalaria pallida. The sequence goes on from CM075651.1 coordinate 53,571,181, forward strand.
GGTTCTCCCTAGTCAACAATGTGTGTGCTAGTGTCAACTTAGGGATGAGGAGACGTACCATAGCCCCTATAGCATGGTGGTTCTTATAGGGGATTACCAGTGTGTTGTGGGCCGTTCTGATGAGCCTTCTGTAAAGGTAGAATTCAAGTAGGATTTGTAGAGGTTATGATAAGATCATATCCATAAATCCTGTAAGTGATAGACCTTATCCAATGCTGTTTTATCTAACCGAGAGTCGTGGGAATCTAGGAGTAGTTACGGTTTGATGAGGTTGTAAACGATAAGGATCAGATTGAAAGTCCTGTGCTCGGTGTTAACCTCATCGGTACGTGACCTACATGTAGAAACCCAGTTTACTCGATGTAAGTATCCGATCGTTGGCCCTGTATTAGTATCCTACTAATAAGTGTAATGAGGCTCTCGGTCGGTTGACGCTCGGTCAACTATTAGTCCACTACAGTTAGTATTAATATTAGCAAAGGAGGGAGAATTGAGGAAATTTAGTGAGAGTTCTATTTTTAGAAATAAAGTGATTTGGAAAGAAAGAAAGGAAATAAATTAAAGAGAGTAAGGTGAGGGAATTAGAATAAAATGAACCATTAAAATGTAATTGAATTAAAAAGGGTAAAGAAGGAAAGATAGGAAATGTCACAGGTTGGTTGTGGTGACCCCGTGGCTGGCGCAGGTGGGTTGTGGTGACCCTGCGGCCAATTAAAAAGACACTGTCACAGGTTGGTTGTGGGGACCCTGTGGCTGGCACAGGTGGGTTGTGGTGACCCTGCGGCCAAGTAGATCACACCGTCACAGGTGGGTTGAGGTGACCCTGTGGCTAACACAGGTGGGTTGCGGGGACCCTGTGTCCTGGCGCAGATGGGTTGTGGTGACTCTGCGACCAGTGCTGACGACTGGCACAGGTGGGTTGTGGTGACCCTGTGGCCTATGATAGAAAACGGTGTTAGTGGGTACTGGACCTTAGAAGACGTACGGCCTGTGGGACCGTATGCATGGGTTGAGTAAGTCGTGCGGACTGCGGGACGTACGCATCGGTAAGACGTATCCTCGGAAGACGGGGAACGCAGTGGCAGGAGCCCCACGACACAATAAAAGATAAAGGAAAGTAATAAAAGATCAGGTGAAATGTAAAGAAATAAGAGGAAGACAGGGTGAGTAAAGGAAGTGCGAGGAAAATGAATACAATAGGTAGAATAGGAAAGGAGAGAAAAGGAAAGAGGATAGGAAAGTAGATAAAGGAAAGGATTAGAATTGGATGAAGTACGGGCGTAGGACGACAATGTGAATAGGATAGTGATTAAATAGAGTAAGTGTGAATATTGGTTGGAAGGTACAAAGAATTGGAGATGGTTGTGTTTGTAGTGAATAGGTGATTGGGTGCGTTTATATTCGTAATATTTGATAATTTGCTAAATGTGCTTGACTTGGGTTATGTTCTATGTTTTACCAGTTAGTGCAATTCTCACCCTTACATCCACCACAGGTACAGGTCAGGAGCATAGCTGTTATTTGGGCCGAGCAGGAGCACACTTCCCCACGGGAAGTGTGAGTAATTTATTTTCATTTTGAGTTGAGTCGTACCGGGCCATATTATGGAATACTATGTATTTTTAAGAATTTATTAATAAATGTATTCTAAATCTCAGTTGTATATTTGGTGACCCGGGCTCTTTATTTGGTTCCTCGAAAATCTAAGTATTTTCATCTTAGTATTTTCTCCCTGGTTATTGGGAGAAGAATTAAATTATATATGTAAATATTCTATGGATGTCTGGTTGTTGTTGAAACTGTGTTGAACAGGTTACAGGTCAAAGATAATTTTTGGGAATGTCCATAAAACAGAGGAAACTCTGTCCAATTTTCTGGAAAAATTATAATAAGTATTATAATAAAAAAGAAATTTTCAAGTCCATATTTTTAAAATAGGTAAAATAAAATAGGTTGTTACAATGTGCACAGCTTTCTTTTCATTTCCGTTATATTCACGATCGGGGCGAAGCAAGTTTCTAAAAATAGTGTCAGTATTAGCAGTGTAAGTGTTCGTCCCCATTCGTTGTAACACCTAGGATTTTTACCCTTAATTTCCCCTTATACTAAAATACGGACTTAAAAATTCATTTTTAATTCATTAAAATCAACCGTCAAACGGACGGAGTTTTGTTTGTTTTTCGGACTAATCCAAAATTTAACCTGTGATAAACAATTTTCAAATAAACAACTAATAGCCAGCAGGGCTTCAGATTATATTTCTGAATCATATCAAGGCCCCATGGGCTCCAAATATATCAGAGTAATAGCGGAAAATACTAAGTTTGAGTGTCATAACCAAAACATATAACTTTGTCAAAATAAAACATCCTAAGCCTCACTTAAAATATGAATAACAAATTTTACATCAAAATAGTGTAGGAGGTTTAAGTTCATAATATCCTCCAAAACCCATAATAACCCTACTCTCCCTGTAAGGGAAAGTACTCCTGCTTGGCCGGGGGCTGTGCCAACTCAATCTCCGTACCTGAAAATGTAAGGGAGTGAGCATTGCACATGAAATAGAAGGCAGTTTCTAACTAGACATAACGACCCGCTAGGTCAAGCACAAATAGCAATTAAACATATATTCACATATTGCACACCATACTCATTATTCATTCCAAATTTCCATTTTTATTATTCATTTCAACATCTGTTTCCATTATTCATTTCCACATCTACTTTCCTTATTCATCTCAATATCCATTTCATTAATCATTTCACACACTTACTTTATTTAGGTACATCACCTCAAATCAGAGGCCAATGTACAATTTCATTCAATACATTTATCACCTCAATCTGAGGCTCCCATTCTTTTCCTTATTTAAATTATGTGTCCCTCAGGTCAGAGGTCAACACCCATTCATTATAATTCATATTGTGTCCCTCAGGTCAGAGGTCAACACTTCAATCTCTTAATTTACGGTGTGTCTCTCAGGTCAGAGGTCAACACACCAATACACATTTCATCCTGTGTCCCTCAGGTCAAAGGTCAACACCCAACTCATTATTTAACCCGGTGTCCCTCAGGTCAGAGGTCAACACCCATTCATTTTAATTCATATCGTGTCCCTCAGGTCAGAGGTCAACACATTTTTAACATTTTATTCATTTCATGTCCCTCAGGTCAGAGGTCAACACTCAATCGTACTTCACCTCCGTGCAGGAAGGTACCTCATACATTTGGCCTATGGGTGTAAGACCCTGTATTTTTATAAACAAATAAATTATTTAAATAAATGTGTTGAATAAAATAATGAATTTTCTAAAATTAGGTTATTTTACTCGAGTCTTTTAGAGGGAACTCGAGTAAAACCATTATCTGTTTGAAAATTTGAATTTTTAGCCAAAAGACTCGAGTATTTCAGAAAGGACTCGCGTGTTCTTGAGTTTCTGAAAAGTACTCGAGTATAATGCAAAAGACTCGAGTAAATCGAGCAGTCTGGTTAAGTGTATAAGTCGGTTTTCATTTAATTTTCGCACCAAAACGCGGTTTCTTGAAAAGACAAGCACAGAGCTGAACCTTACTTCGAAGGGAGGTAATCCTAGTCTATAAATAAGTAATCAACAAAGCTCAAACACTCTCAAATCTCTTGAAATCCGAATTTTGGCAAAAATTCCTCTGTTTTACAGAGCTCACTTTGATCCCTTCGTTCTCTCTCAATCCTTACCCATTTCCCTTGAAACCTAAACACAAACTGAAGTTCTGATTCCATTCTTGAATTAGAACTCGAAATCACTTCAAAAGACCTTCTGTAGATCAAGTTCTAGGTGTCCAAAGTTGAGGTCTTGAAGCTGCAAAAACAGAGCAAAGTTCAGCACTAAACACCCTCTTTCCTTGAATCCGTTTGGTAAATCCAGGAATCCTTTCGATTTCAAACTTGTTTTCATTTAAATTTAGTACTTCCTACTTTCTGAAACTAACTTGTTTCGTTCTTTTTCATGCCTTATTCGTGGTGCAATTGATTGCCAAAGTCAGCCAGTGCAACTGTTTTGCACCAAGTCCAGAAACCAAATTCGAATCCAGTTACTCTTTTGATCAATCTGTACTTTGTTTAACTTCTCTGAGGTAAGGGAGGAGTTACCTAAATACTAGAATGAGTAATTTCAAGCTAGAAATGTAGGAACCTCACAAGGTTCATCAAGGGACGAAGTCGGAATTGGGAATATGACATGGAGGTCATGAACCCAAGGTTTTCTAAGTGAAACAAGTTTAAATGGACCTAATAATGCTCACTGGATCAATTTTCGAAGTTAAAATCAAGTGGAAATGAATTTCATATCTTGAAATGGTTATTTTCTAAGTTTATGTTGATTCTGTGAATTACTGTATTTGATGTTGTTTCAGTGTTGATTACATGTTCTAAGATGTTTGTTTCATGAGTCTATGTTACTGTTTTGCATAAGAATGGAAGGACAAGGCTCAGAAATCGAATTGACATTGTAAAGTGCAGAAACTGGTGCTGTTGCAGTAAAAACACTCGAGTAATTTAAGAAAGACTCGAGTATTCTGGAAAAGTGGAAGAACACTCGAGTATTGCTTAAGGACTCGAGTAATTTCACAAGAACACTCGAGTAGACAAAGAACTACTCGAGTAATTCAATGAATTTTTCAGAAAACCTTTACTTTTCTATAATTTTATTAAAGATTAACTCGTCTAATCTCCTATGTTATTAAATCCTAATTATTTCTCTTAATCCCATTGGTTGATTTTTATCTTGGATGAGTCCTACTGGAATTTCATTCAGTGGTTGACATATTCGGACAGGATGTCCCAATGGAGGTGCGTACACCCATTTGGTTGATTTTGTTCCCACGTCCCAGTGGAAGTCTTTACCCACTTGGTTGATATTTTGGGAGTCCTAAATGGGGTCGTTGCACTAATTAAATAATATGATTAATTCCTATTGTATAAAACCATCACCAAGTGGCTGGGCCGCTGATGGAATTTTTGGAAAGCACAAGCACCAGTTAATGCAAAAGAAAAGGTGAATTGTAATTAAGAAGGATTATGAACTTTGGGTCTCTATATTGGAGACATGATGTTCAAGGATGTGATGAAAAAGAAAGAAATAAAATGAAAAGTATGTGTGGCATTGACATGCATGGAGTTGCTCCGATTTCGATTGTGGAATCTGGCATAGTTAGACGTATTCCGCAACATTGAATAAGCTGTGATGCCATAGCACTGAAGATGCTATGATGATTTGGATTCCGTAACATGAAAATGTTATGAAGGCTAGTTCCCAATCAATCGTGACGCATGGGTTGTGGATACGCTCCGGTTTGATGAAATATAGGATTGAGAATATCCCGAGCCTGAGATACTCGGATGCCAAACCGCGTAGCATGAATGAGGAGTAGGCATGCATCACGAAACTAATTGAAATATTATAAAAGACAGTTTGAGCATATACATATGCATTTATTATTGCTATTTGAAAACTTGTGCTTGTTATTTCTAGCCACTGTTATGCTCATTTGTTATTGTATTTAGCTATGACTCACTCCCAATCCATTGTGTAGGTGATGGCGAGAAACATGTTCTGCGTGGAGATGAGGCCGCTCCCTAATGGGGAGTGGAATTTTGAGGACCATAGGGCTACATATGAGGGGGATGTGGAAGTTATCTTCCGCCATCCTAATCCATATTCCCGTATGCGTCCGCTTAGATCGAGAATTCCAATGGTTTACATCATGCACATTCCGCCAAATTTTGTTATGAGAAATGGAACCCCTCCACCACCACCAAGACATTTTCCGAGACGCACTATCCCACCGAGTCCCTCACTCTCCTCAGAAAGGATCATCCTAGAGGTTCCTACTCGTCCTAGTCCTTCTCCTCGAGTTCGACCCCAAACTCCGATATATGTGCCTGACGATTCGGTACAAGAAGAGGAAGAAGAGGAAGAGGAGGATCCAATCGAGGATGAGGATCCGGTGGATAATGCGAATCAGATGGTGGATGACTTTATGGACAACTCGACTGGAAGTCAGTGGGGAACTGACGAATAAGTTAAGTTGTGGGGGGAATGTGACTGATATAACCCATCAGGTTTTCTCTTATCTATGTTATTTTATATTTTGAGTTATGAACCATATGCTCTAGGTTATTACGAATTTTGTTGTAATATATGTAATATAATGTAATGGCCTAGAGTGTTAAGTCAAGTAATTATGTATTTTGTTCCAATGAAGAAAATGGGATGTACCCTTTATAGTATGGATGAAATATGATGTTATATCACTTGTTTTCATGACTCTATGTTTCGAAAATTCCGCAAAGTTTGATAATGGATGATGACTTGGCTTTTAGTTTAAAAAAAAATGGTCGTATTTTCTAAGTATGAATATTTAACTTTGGAATAAATGTTGGGTCGTCACAATGGGTACTTCACCTCCACACCGGAAGGTACCTCATACCATTGTACTTCACCTCCACACCGGAAGGTACCTCATACAATTTGGCCGGTGGGTACTTCACCTCCACACCAGAAGGTACCTCATACAACCACCTACATTATACTTAACATCATTCTCTTTATAAACCATTCATTCATATCACATTTAACCACAATCAACACATAATTATTCATGTAATTTCCTTATTCATTTCCTTTCTCAGTTATCACAATCATACCAAATAGTGTTCTCTTTTATAGCCCAACATTTAGATTCACCCTTCATTGTTAGTTCCATGATGAACATGATGAATGTTTTGATAATGACAAAGTGTTTTTGAACAAGCTACATGTGTTGATCAAGTTTCAAGCTCAACAAGCAACAACAAACATCAAATGAAGAAGAGAGAAAGCAAGCTCATGAAGACCTAAGTTTGAGTGTATTTGTATTTCTTTTATCTTTTGCCTCTCAAGCTTCATAGGTTTTTTATTTGGGTAGATTATTATAGAGGGTAGTGAATCTCATTCATAAGTAATGATTTAATCATAATTTGAGTTTTCACTTAACCTAGAATCAATAGGTGGCTTAAAGGTTTTAAAGGAAAGGTTGGATTTTGAGAAAACAAGTTTTGAACATGTGCAGTACCAACTTAATCGATTAAGTGATAACTTAATCGAGTACTACTCGAGTACACGACTTGCTTAATCGATTAAGTACTGCTGAACTGATTTTTAAAATACGTTTTTCACTTCTCAAAATCAGTTTTCAAGTGCTACAACTTTTGGGTATTCTATATAAACCTTTTCCTATTATTTGTGATAGATTAGAATCATTTCATACAAGTTTTACAAAGATTCAAGCCACTCTATTCTCTCTCAATTTCAAAGATCAAAGCTTTTCTATTTTTATATTCTTTGATCAAGAACCTTTGAATCTCTTATGGTGAATTGTCATAACTCTTGATTGAGATTCATAGGATTGTTTTGTGTATTCTATTGTGTTGTAATCTTTGCAAGAAGGCAAGCCACTACAACAAACAAGAAGTCTTGGTGTGTCGATTTTATCATCAAGCAAGTGCATTCTTATTGAAGAAGAAGAAGAAGTCTTGGTTGTGAATCAAGCAAGTGAAGCCTTGGTGTGTGGTTTATCATCAATCAATTGAAGACTTGTTGTGTCGATTATCAACAAGGGGTAGAGGTTAGATTAGAGAGAAGATCAATAGGATTACAAGGCAAGGGTGTCGGTTATCTCTTGTAAGCTAGCAAGAAGGGAGTCTTGTGAGGCAATCACTTGTAATTTGAGAACTCTAATTCCTCATAGTGAAGAATCTCTCTTGGTTGAAGAGGGGACTGGATGTAGCTTTCAAGTGGATGAAAGTGAACCAGGATAAATCACTGTGTCGTATCTCTAAACTCTTACTCTTTATATTCAAGTCATTTGATTGCGTTCTTGGTTGAAAACCTAGAAAGATTGATTTTCATAATTGATTGAATTGAATCTTTAATTGTTCAAATTGATAAAGGGAAAATCATTTTCATAACTAGGTTAATCAATAAGAATATAGGTGTTAATCATTTCCGCTGAATCTCTGATCTTGCATGTGAATTGATTGATTTTCGTATTCGAATGAAAAATTGATTTTTCTGTTTTCTGTCATATTTAATCGATTAAGTTCAAGTTTAATCGAGTACTACTCGAGTAAATTGCAGGTTAATCGATTAAGTGCTGTAGAATTTGCAAAAATCATTTGTTTTGATTGTTTCGATTTGTTTTGTTCGAAAATCTTTCAAAGTAGCTTCAACACCTATTCAACCCCCCCTTCTAGGTGTTTTCCTAGGGTTCCTAAGTCTCTCCAACCACCAATTGCGGTTTCCTCATTCATTTTAATTTTTGCATATATCATCTTTTACTTTGGTTTGCACGTAATCATTTTACCTCCGTTTCCTATATTCACAAGTTCGATTCATAAACCATGATCTTTATTCAGAATTGATAATACTTAACATTTTTACTTATTTAACAATTAGATACAAATATGCACATTTATCACATTTAATCGTTTCCATTCCCTTTCTTCCTATATCAATTTATTTCACAACACATGCATATAATTGCTACAGTAATTAATTATCATTTAATTCACAACTTTACAAATAAAATCAATAATCATAGAATTCATTTATGTCAACTTCATTATCACATTAACCAATTCCTCATGTAATTCAATTTAATCCTTATCCAAGTTTCATTTATCCAATAATTCATTGCCATATTATTGGGTTTCCTTTTACTAGTCTTAACATCCAATCATCATGTATATTTAATTAATTAGAATTTCATATTTAATAACCTAGGGATTTATAATCTAATTTTCTCCCCTAACACATAACCCTAACAAGTATTATATACTAACTAGAACCTACTCCCTAGAACAAGGCAAAGCTCACTATATCCACTCCCTTACCTTAACCTTGTAGAGAGAGAAGGGAGTACCAAACCCTAACTCTTTGAAATCCCCTTCTTTTGGGTTTCAACCAAATAGCCTCCAAATGTGTAGCAAGAGTGAGGAGGAGAGCTTGATCCTACTTAGCCATGGTGTAGAGAGAGAAAGCTTCCAGGCTATGAAGGAGAGAGAAACTATACCCACAGTGACCAACAAAGCAAGAACGATTAGAGATTGATGATAGTTTGTGTAAGTTGAAGGGGAAAGGAATGAAACTAAGATCAACTTACTTAGATGTGATGATTCTCCATGGTGGGTGTTCTCGAAGCTTCAAGGATGGAGAGAGAGAATTGGGGATTGAAGTGGGTGAGAGGAAATAGAAGAGATTGATGAATGATTATGTGTTAGTGTGTGATGGGGATTGATTTTTGATAGTTTATTATGGATCTAAGGAAGGATTTGAGGATGAAATTAGAGAAAGAGAAGAGAGAGCTTCGTGCCCTAGAGAGAGAAAGACAAGGGAATGAATGAGGAAGAAGACCCCAATCACGTTTTATTTCTGCTGAAACTGCACAGACTACTCGAGTAGTCCAAGCACTACTCGAGTAGTTCAAGAAATCATGACTTGTTGTTTCCACCAACTACTCGATTAGCCAGTGAACTAATCGATTAGTTTGACACTACTCGAGTAGTCTGGTTTTGTTTTCTTTTCTTGGCATTTCAAACTGCCATAACTTCTTCGTTATCCGTCGGATCTTGCTCAAATTTTAAAGCAAACTTCCTCACCTATCCTACTTCATATCCAACGGTGGAATTTGTGTTTAGAGTTGTAAATCTTTTATTTTTAAATTTATTAATATCCTATGTTATTAATCCTAAAACAAGCCTTCAATCCACTATTTTTAACTCAATATCATTATTTCCTTCACTCCAAGCTTGACCCATCATCAATTATACTAGGAATTAAATTTGGGTTGTTACAATTCTCCCCCACTTATTGGAATTTCGCCCCCGAAATTCCGTTAGGTTCAGTGAATGAAGAATCACCCCGGCGATAGGACATTGCGATTCCTATCTTTAATTCCCTTTGGTTTCTTCCGTCGGTCTTTCGGTTTGCCCTTACTTAGACAGAATTTAAATTAGGGTAGGAAGTGCTCCCCCACTTGGCATCGACATACCCCATTACTGCTATGCTAAAGGATGTGGGATCGGGTGAATCCGCTTCCGATCGTCCTTCGGATAGATGCAAGACAGGAGTTGCATTAGCTAGATACGGGACAACTCGAAATATTTAGCATTTCCGGAATAGTTTTAGAATCTTTCCAAGAATAGATACCCTGGGATCGTGGCATGCGAAGATTTTTGTAGGATAGAACGCCTTAGAGTTTGTCTCCTCACAAGGATTGACTAGCACCGGTAAGGTTTAGAACCTTTCAAAACCACAAGCATTCATGAACAAGAAGCACCCCAATGCTTAGTTGATTAGAGCAGGCACAATCCCTACTAAATGCTCCACAATCAACTTCTTCCATGAATCGATTAAAAAGAATAGGAAGGAAAAAGTCCACATTAGTTCCAAGATTTACCCAACTACCAAAGGTGAAGGGTACGACAACTTTCCATTGGCTAGGTCAATTACCAAGATTGGTTGTTTTTAACGCAGGGATTTTACAAATTTGGCACAACCGGCTATTCTTATGAATGGTTATCTTAAGAAACGGAAAAAGATTCAAAGCAATTGCCAAATTTCTCAATGATTGGTTTAGTTGATAGGATGGTTAAGAATAATTTCTGGAGAGCTTTCTTAACTCATCCAAGGGATTAGCACTTAGCTATACTACTTTGGAACAAGTAGCATACACCAAGACTTCCTTTCTTTAGAACTATTTTCTATCTACTCTCTAACTCTATATGAAGCTTTTGAACGAATGTTTCTGGGTTAGGCTGGTTTCACTTCAAGAATTATTTTCCTTGGAAGTCACTACTTTGGTTGTCTACTTTCACTTTAAAGGTTACAATGATAGCATTTATTGATAGATGCAAGAATTGAGGTGATCAATCCCATCCTCACGTCTACCAACAACACATCACTGTCGGGTTCTGTTAGTAATGTCATCATTTAACCAATGCAAGGATTAGAGTGATCAGTCCTAACCTTACATTACATCAAATAACAACATCACAACATAGTATTGGTCACGTGGTACTAGAATTCTCAAACTTAAGAATTCTTTCTAAGGCCTTTCATATGTTATCTATAAGAATAGGATTGTATTAGGAGAGGTAGATATCCAACATGTTTTTAAACAATTCTACCCTAAGACATTACTAACTCACTATTTAGCTAACTAAGGAGAAGACTAACTCCACAACAATCGTACTTAGAAACATTACGCATGGACTTGGCAAACATTAGTTACCTGCGGCCATATCAGCTGGGTCCACCTCGTCAGCCTTGATGGTAAATAATTTCCCCTTCTGCAATGATGGACCTCCACTGGCCCTCTGTGCTTTAGCAGCATTAATCTCTTTCTTCATTGTGTTCTTAGGACAATTTGAAGCAAAATGTCCGGGTTGTCCACCGTGAAAACATAACCCCTCCTTTCGACCCAATGACCAGCACACTCCTCTATGCATCCTGCCACAGTGCTGACAAGTCGGTATAGGACCATAAGCATTCATTGTTGATCCGGTTTCCCTAGGAAACGTGACCCCGGAATGAGAGTATGGACCTGACTTCTGGATCGGTCCCTTGTCCTTACTTTGACCTCCGATTCTCTGGTTTGCCCGATATCTCTCGTCAGCTAGCTTTCGTTTGAGACCCTTCTCATAGGTGCTTGTCATGTTGACCAAGCGAGCAAAGTTATCAATGTTGTGATACTCACACGAGAGGCGAAGATCACTCCTAAGTCCAGCTTCAAACTTAACGCACTTGCCCCGGTCACTTGCATACCGATAATCAGAAAATCGGATGAGATCTTCAAACCGAGCTGCGTAGTCCCCTACAGACATAGACCCTTGAGTCAATTGGAGAAAAGCAATCTCCTTCTCCCTCCTAACATCTTCAGGGAAATACTTCCCCAGGAATAGATCCTTGAACATCTCCCAAGGAATCACAGGATTAGCTGCCGCCAATCCTCTCCTCTGCTGGTCCCACCAATGTTCTGCCTCATTGGTCAGCATGAATTCAGCTAGTCGAACATACTGCTCCATTGGTGGTTGAATAGAATGGAGAATCTTCTCTATATCCTGTATCCACCTCTGTGCTCCATCCGGGTCATTTCCACCTTCAAAGCGAGGCGGATTATTCTTTTGGAACCGAGACATCCAGTCAATCTCAACTGGGAAGTGGCCGGATCACGATGCAAGCAATGTAACGAGACATCACCTACAAGGGCATAGGGGTAAGCATGTCTATACACATAATCAACAGAGAATAAATTGTACAATGTGAATATGTAAATACGCAATCATAAATAGCAATCACATTTAGCACTTAGCAAGTATTGAATGCAAGTAGGATGTTCACACTTGTTTCATTTATCACAATTAATGCAAATGACTGGCATGATGCATGAATTTAGCTCTCAAGCCTATCTCCATCATTCTATGTCACTCTCTGACGTCCATCCCTGACAACCCAGCACTCAACAGTGCGTTGTATTCCTAGGTATACAACAATTCGTACATTCACGTAGAATGTACACGACAAGCTTGGAATCCATGCCACCCGAGCATATCCCGTCATCCAAACGGACCGTCATCCAAACGGTATAACCATATCGGCATCCACTAAGCCGACCACGTCAACGACGTGTCGTCAAGCAAGCGTATTGGCACTCCCAGAGGCCCTCCACATGTTTACCAAAAACATGATATACGTCCTACCATCCAAAGTCCAGAATGAATGCATTACTTTACTTAAAGGGGAATTGATTGATGTTTTGTCCTTTTATTAATACATTACGTGCCACCCGAGCAACCTGTCATTATTCAAATAACAACATCATGACGTCAATCAATTTCCTTTAAGTCCAGGATCACTTGGTTTATTGTCCTTTAAGTGTTACAAAATAACTTAGAATTGAAAATGGTATTTTTAAATATCTGACTAAAAATACTCGAGTGTTTTCCATGATACTCGAGTAGTTCATCAGTTTCCAGATTTTACTCGAGTGGTTCATAATTAGACTCGAGTCGTTCATGTCTTTTTAGAGACTTAAGTTTTCAGATCTCCATAAATATACTCGAGTAATTCGTGAGATACTCGAGTAGTTCATTGCCCAGAATACTCGAGTAATTCATGTATTACTCGAGTTGTTCATCAATTTTTACTCTTGTTGCGTCTGAAATACTCGAGTGCCGAGCCTGATTCTCAAGTTGGTGCGCCAAATTTCACACTGGTGCACCACGAAATACTCGAGTGTTAAGCCATATACTCGAGTATTTTCAGACAGAACAGACTGAAACTTGGTTTTTACATACCATTTCAATTTCTAAACATTTTTAACCCAAACCAATGATCACAATAGTTCATATACCATATATTGAACATGTTACCATACTCATTTCATATCAAATAACAAATTTGACAGAGAATCAATCATTTATGCATAAAATACACAATTTAGCAATTCAACACCTCAAATTGCAAAATAAACACAATACTCATGAAATAATATTCATTTAAGCTTGCATGCATGATTTAGAACTTGCTCAACACAGTCATAGAGCATGGACTGGTCTCCAAACCAAAGTTCCTATTAAAACTAAGCCCTTAGAGCTTCTTGATGGCTCTCTAACCCAATTAATGGAATTTAAACTCTATCTAGTGTAAGAAATTACTTCCCCATACCTCTCAGACGTGAATCAAACAAAGAATCCCCAAAGAAAAGCTCCACAACTCTCAGATCAGCTTCAAGCATCACATGCAGAGCATTTTGAGTGCAACACCAAAATGGAATTGGTTCATACACGAAACAAAGAATAAAATTGGGGAAATTAGATTTTCTAGACTCTATGCAACATGAACTCACTAAGGAAACCGAATTTGAGACTCAGGGATTCATGAGCTTACCAGAAATTAAGATCAAAGTAAGCTCCCAGACCAAAGCTTGACAGAAACAGCTTCACTTCAACTCCTTGAATCTTCCACCACACTTACTCAATCCTCACGATATTGGTGTTTATACAAAGCTCGTGATGTGAGCTTTGTATTCGTGTATCACTCGAATCATAACACTCAGAATTGAAGAAGAATCGAAGGCAACAACTTCAGAACCCTAACTTCTCTAATTTCTACAAGTTTGATCAAAATTCTCAACCAAGGGACGTTGATGAGCTTAAATAGACAAGGAGGACTTCCATGCACAACGACACGAAAGCCTTGAGGTGTTGGGGAGGGAGTATTCGTGTCATTGGAGGGGAATCGGTGGTGGTGACTCACCAAACGCACTAACTCGGGCAACTCTGTCCAGAATACTCGAGTTTTCCGAGAAATACTCGAGTATTTTGCCCCATTTTTGAAAAATAATTATTTTATTTACTTTCCCTCCAAAACCTTTCCTATAATTGCTTCTAGGTCCCAATCCAGGGACTAATATGCAAAGCATTTATTTTATGCATTATTATATTTATTAAATCAATTCACACACATATACTAACTATATGAACACATATTTTAATCAAGGATTAATATAGAAATAATTAATTATAATTAACATTTCATTAATCAGGGATTAAAATTTTGGGGTGTTACACTACTCCCCCACTTACAAGGAATTTCGTCCCCGAAATTCAACTTATACAAACAACTCAGGATAATCCTGACGCATCTTATCCTCTAATTTCCAAGATGCTTCTATCACATCACCACAAACCCAGACGACTTTGACCAGACGAATATCCTTCCCTCTAAGCTGCTTGATCCTTCGGTCTTCAATGCGCACAGGCTTAGCTTCGAAGGTTAAGTTTTCATGAATTTCTAAGTCATCCGGTTGGATTCTAAGGACAATGGTGGGGTCATGGACATATCTTTTCAATTGCGACACATGGAATACATTATGAAGGTTAGCCAATGACGGGGGCAGAGCCAATTGATAGGCTACTGGGCCGACTCTTTTGAGAATTTGATAGGGACCAATAAACTTAGGTGATAGTTTCTGGGTTTTTAAGGCTCTACTAACACCTTTTGTTGGTACTATTCTAATGAATACATGGTCTCCTTCAGCAAACTCTAAATGTTTTCTTCTCCTATCAGCATAGCTTTTCTGCCTACTCTGAGCCGTCTTCATCTTCTCTTGTATCATCTTGATCTGTTCCGTGGTCTCTTGAACAAAATCTGGCCCAACCAGAGAATTCTCCCCCACTTGAAACCAGCATAACGGCGTCTGGCACTTTCTCCCATACAAAGCTTCAAATGGTGCCATTCCAATGCTCGTGTGGTAACTATTGTTGTAAGTGAACTCCACGAGTGGCAACATTTGTTCCGAGTTCCCTTGACCTTCCAACGCACAGGCTCGCAAAATGTCCTCCGGTGACTGAATAGTCCTCTCTTTTGACCATCAGTCTGAGAATGGTATGCGGAACTTAACTTCAATCTTGAACCCAGAGCTTTATGCAGATCTTCCCAGAACTTCGATGTAAACCTCGGGTCACGATCTGACACAATGCTTGACGGTACCCCATGCAGACGAACAACTTCCTTAATGTACAACTGGGTGAGCTTTTCCAAAGAGTAGCGCATGTTAACAGGAATAAAATGCGCTGACTTGGTTAGACGATCCACGATCACCCAAATTTCATCATGACCAGTAGATGTCCTTGGCAATCCCGACACAAAATCCATCGAGATACTATCCCATTTCCACACAGGAACTTCCAAGGAAAGTAACTCTCCTCCTGGCCTTTGATGTTCCACTTTCGCCTTTTGACACACCAAACAACAGGCCACATACTCAGCTACGTATTTCTTCAAACCAGGCCACCAAAATATCTTCTTTAGATCCTGGTACATCTTAGTAGCTCCTGGACGCATACTCATCTTACTCTTATGCGCTTCATCCAGAATCATTCTTCTTACTTCCAAATCATCAGGGACACATATCCTTGTCTTAAAACGCAGGATTCCATCCTTTCCTTCTTGAAATTCGAACTCCTTACCTTCTTGCTTCAACTTCTTTCTTTCCATCAGCTTCTCATCCTTGTGTTGTAATTCCCGAATCCTTTGCAGAAACTCATTAGCAATCTGCAGCAACCCCATTTTAATGCTTGTCGGCTCCACTTGCATCGTCAGGCTCAGATCCCGGAACTCCTCTATCAATGCAGCTTCTCTGACCATCATCGCACTGATGTGCATTTCCCTTCTACTTAATGCGTCCGCCACGACATTTGCCTTCCCAGGATGGTAATAGAGCTAGAACTCATAATCCTTCAAAAACTCCATCCATCGGCGCTGTCTCATATTCAACTCTTTCTTATCAAAGAGGTACTTTAAACTCTTATGGTCACTAAACACCCGGAACGTAGTGCCATAGAGATAGTGCCTCCAGATTTTTAATGCAAACACCACAGCTGCCAGCTCCAGATCATGAGTTGGATAGTTCATTTCATGAACTTTTAGCTGTCTCGAGGCGTAGGCGACGACTTGCCCTTCTTGCATCAAAACACTCCCAAATCAAAACTCTTCTGTGTATCGGGCAGAACCAATACAGGAGATGATGTCAACCTTTCCTTCAACTCTTGAAAACTCCTTTCACATTTTTCATCCCATAGAAATGGTTGATCTTTCCGAGTCAATTTCGTCAAAGGCAGTGCGATCTTCGAGAAACCTTCTATGAATCTTCTGTAGTAACCAGCCAAACCCAGAAATTAAAGCTTCTCACCTCCTGACTGACTTCGGTTGCTCCCATTGCAAAACCGAGCTCACTTTCGTCGGATCAACGGCTATTCCCTTGTCTGAAATCACATGCCCCAAGAACTTAACCTCCTTCAGCCAGAACTCACATTTTGTAAGTTTGGCGTACAACTGCTTCTCCTTCAGGATACTCAACACTATCCTCAAGTGTTCAGCATGCTCCTCTGGGCTCTTAGAGTAAATAAGGATATCATCAATGAACACAACCACGAATGAATCTAAATAAGGTCTAAAGATTCGATTCATGTTGTCCATGAAGATAGCTGGTGCATTAGTCAATCCGAATGGCATCACGACATACTCATAATGTCCGTATCAAGATCGAAATGCAGTCTTAGAGATATCCTCTTCTCTAATCCTGATCTGATGGTATCCTGACCTCAGATCAATCTTGGAAAATATTGAAGCCCCACGAACTTGATCCATAAGGTCATCTATCCTCGACAACGGATACTTGTTCTTGATGGTCACCTTCTTCAACTACCGATAATCGATGCACATCCTCATGCTACCATCTTTCTTCTTGACGAACAGAACCGAAGCACCCCAAGGTGACACACTTGGTCGGATCATCTGTTTCTGCAATAGTTCCTCAATCTGCTTCTTCATTTCAGCCATTTCCGGTGGTGCCATTCTATAGGGAGCGATAGAAATGGGACTGGCTCCCGGAACTAGATCAATACCAAATTCAATCTCTCTTCTTGGTGGCAAACCAGGGATCTCATCAGCAAAAACTTCCGGAAAGTTTCTGACAATAGGGATCTCTTCCATCCTTGGACCATTCTCCTCCACCTCAGAGTTGAACAGGCACAAGTAGCCGGAGGCTTTTGAATTTCTATAGGTCACTACTTTTCTATCACAATCAATGATTACTTGGTTTTGACTTAACCAGTCCATTCCCAAGATCACATTTAATTGTGCCAAGGGTAAGCAGATCAAATCTACTTTAGAGGTTCGTCCTAACACTTCTATACAACAGTTAAGACATGCTCTAGAAACAACTACAGGAGCATTAGCAGGGGTTTCTACTTGCAAAACATAAGGTAATTCAGACACAGATAAACTTAGCCGATTTACACATTCATATGAAACAAATGAATGCGTAGCACTGGAATCAAACAGAGCATAACAAGGCTGACCATTAAGCAAGTATTTACCTTGAACCAGATCAGAAGACCGACTTGCTTCCACACCATTAAGGGTGAAAACCCTTCCTTGAGCCATAGGCCTCTCTGCAGCCCCTCTTGAGTTGGCTTTGGCCGATTCCTTGCAGTCTCTTGCAAAATGTCCCGGCTTACCACAATTAAAGCAGCCACTTGTTCCCCAGCAGATACGGCCATAGTGGTTGCGCTTGCACTTGTCGCAGAATGGAGCCTCGCTCCGAAAATTCTTTCTATAACACCCTCACAATTATATAGATAAATTTATATGTTAATAAAAAATGGTACTTGAAAATTTCTTTTTAAATTAAAATACTTAAGAATATTTTTTTCCGGAAAAACGGACAGAGTTTCCTCTGTTTATCGGACTTCCCAAAAATTTAGAGTTTTCACCTATCAAACCAGTGCATTTCAGAAAATATTTATAAATATACTAATTTGATTTTTCATGCCCTGCTAACAAAATAAAACAAAACTCAAAGCTTACAACGAGTTGTTTCAACCCAAATTAAATTAATTATAATAAAAATAATATAATTCCCTCTTAACTAAATTACACTCCACGGTGTGGAGTGTACCCCTGCTCGGCCGGAAACTGTGTTTGCTCAAACTTTGAACCTGTAAAAATGGTTGCAAGGGTGAGCTTTACACATGAAATAGAGAAGTAGTTTCTAACTAGGCATAATGACCTACCAAGTCAAACACAATTAGCACGTAGCACATATATTTTCATTTAGGCAACCCAACATGCGTCATACACAACCAACAGTCTTATTAGTATCCATTCGTTTATTCCATTCATATTACCTTTCCAATATCTTCGTTAAGTCTCATTCTGTTCCATTTCCATTTTCATAAATTACCAACTCATGTAAATATATCATTTAGCACATAGACACAATTTCAATATTCAAACACAAATACTCATATTATCAGTTTTCAACTAATAACCATAAGTCATACACTTTTTCGAAATCATACACCGTATGTCACCTCACTATCAGAGACTAACATACCCAAATAACATCGTATGTCTCCTCACGGTCAGAGGACAACATACACACATCTCATCATATTTTAAATCATTTTATCTTTTCTTTACCATTAGGGATTAGCGCACCTGTTAGGCATTTCACACCCACTAGGACTTTCACCCAATCCAGGTAACTTTCCACCTATTAGGCCACGGTTGACACCCATTAGGACTAAAAACAACATCTCAACTCTTTTACCATCACATTCACATTTTCTATTTTCAAAACTTTTATTATTGTGCAGCATGATTGATCCATTGGATACCCCCGCCTAACGGGCATTTACGGGACCTAATAGGTAACTTGCACCTGGATTGGGTAACTTGTGCCTAATGGGTAACTTGTTACCTAACAGGGCACCTAATGGGTCGGTGTATCACAAGGATCAATCATAGCTGCAACTTCAATCATTTTTATAATTCCATTTATTTATATTCAAAACAATTATCACTCTTAGAATCATTGGCAACATTACTTGCATTATCACATAAAAGTAACATCCACATATATTCCAAATAACTCACAAATTAGATCAATTGCTCACATTAACAGATATTCACCAATTCAATCAACATTTAATATATAGAGCATTTAGCATTAATACATACCAATTTCTATGCATTCTCAAAGTTTACTTTTTATTTCTTTAATTAAATCAAACTACTCTATTCCTTCATAATCCTAGGGATTTAATAACACCAAAATAACATATAAATCCTAGCAAGCTCTTATGAACTAATTTGAACCTATTCCCTAGAACAAACCAATGCTCACTATATCCACTCCCTTACTTTTAGTTGTTCTATTCCTCAATTACCACTTATATGATACACATATATCTCCTTAAATCAACCAGGTATACAAACAATAATCACTTATATTCATTCACAATTAACAACCAGAGTTCATGTTCTTCAATAAACATACATGATAACATATAGCATTTAGCCTGCATATTCATTCACAAGTATCAATTTATGGCTCATTTCATTTATTTTCTTACTTTATTTTTAATCTAAATTAATTACCAGAATAATCAGTCGCAAGCACACCCACGTATTCTTAGCAAGTATTATAAACTAATCAGAAAATACTCTCTAAAGCAAGGTAAAACACCCCTTACCTTGCGTTTCCATAGACACGTTCCTTTTTGTACGATAACGCCCGAACGTAACGCAATTTATTTCTCGCATCGCGGCTGGTCCTAAAGCTCCTTCATCGTCTAACCATACCATACAAATCATATAATCAATTTGACGCACAAAGTCTTACTCACGTGACAAACAACAATCAATTAATCCTTTTTACTTACACTATATTAGTATCATTATTGGATTAGTTGTTTGATTCATACATGATGAAAATATATACTTTCCATTATATGAAAGATAATCTAACAAAGTGTTAATAAGGAACCATTCGGTGTTCTCGAAACCAAACATTAAAAATCAATTAGTAAACTAATAGCAAATGTAAAAACGCGTCAAAATCATATTAAAGTTAACACGTTGAAGCTTTACTAAAAGGGAACTTTAGCTTGGAAATTGAAGCAAGCTAAGTTCGAAATCGTTTACTTAAAATTCATAAATCATAGTCAAATGAAATTAGAACCGTTGTCCCTTCAATAAAATAGTACAGCTTTTTGTTGAAAATACATTAACTTTCAAAACCAACATAATCGTCAAAAATTCATTAAAGTCAAGTAGTTTTAGTAACGATTCACAAAACATCAAATCCTAATGTACTTAACGCTATAAATTCCGAATTGAAAGGGAGTGCTCTTTGTTCAAAAACACATCTAAATCATATTTCCAAAGTCCAAGTAATTATAACCCCTTTCAATTTGAAATTAAAGCTCAATATTTTATCCGGAATTAACGTACGCCGAATATATCGGGTTTCTAGTTAACCGGGGTATTTTTTAGTTTAGGGATAATCCAACCCAACTAAACTACATCTCGATTACTTAGGAACCCAACAAATTTACCAAAACACTTTTAAAACTCATCGTTCGGCATAACAGTCAACTAGGTATTATACAAATCAGAGTTACTACTCAAAATCGTTATCAATAATAGTACAAAAGTAAAATCAGAACTTATTAATACTTAATCCAAATACCATTTATTTCCTAAAACAACAATAACACTTCAAAACTAATTATTACCAATATTATTATAATTAATATTAATATTATTACAACACAGTGCAGAGTAATTAAAAAGGTATTAGGGATTTTACCGATTAGGCTTTTGGGGCAGCAGAGAGATCAAGACCGGTTCAGTTCAGACCCGGTTCAACCCAAACCGCAGCAACAGAATCAATCTCTTCGTGGCAGCCATGAAATTCACCACCGGCGTCGGTGACGATAACGGCAACGGCAACGAATCTGAACAAAGGAAGGAGATAGAACGATCTTCGAGCTCCGAGGCACACACCGCATCACCACCACAGCACACGGGCAGTGACGGATCCGTAACCAAGGAGGAAGGAGAGTCGCGATTCGCGACTCCCTTGGCTGGCAGCGCTGGTTGCAGAAGCTGGAGAAAGGACTTGCACGGTTGCAACGGCGAGCGGGGACAGTGGTGGTTTGCGACCACGAGCGGCAGCATTGGTTCGGCCGCAACGACGGCCCACGGAGAGCAAACGAGAGAAAGGGAGAGACAGAGAGAGCGACATCGAGATCGAGAGAAGAGAATGGGTCAGGGAGAGAGATGGAAACTAGAGAGAGACCGTGATTGGAGTGAGGTGGGTGACCAAGGGAAGAAGAAGAACTTGAAGGAGGGAGGCTGAGGGGCGGCGGCTGTTGAGGAGACAAGGAAGGAGAAGATTGAAGTTAGGGCTTTTGGCCCTCCCCCACAGCACACACGATATCTTCTTTCCCTTATTTTTCTTTTTATTTTTTATTTTTTTAAAAAAAACTAAAAATACCAATAATCAATTTTTAACATTAAATATTAATACTATAATAAAAATTATAAAGTAAGAAACTATAAAAATATTTCCAATAAAATATTTCCATATGAAATATATCAAAAGTAAAGTAAAGCATATAAAGTACATTTTTGATATATAAGGTAAAATATTTGAAATGAATTTAGCTTAAAATATATAGATAAAATATAGTTCCTGCAAATACCATATGATATTTTAAGAAAATGACCAACATTTAAATGACTGATTTCAGGAAACAATTATTTAATTCTGTAAAACTTATAATTATATTAGGGACTAAAACTAGGGATGTTACACTTTCCATCCGAACCACCAGCTTTTCCCTTGCCTTTCCCTCAGCGATCATACGGGCCTTTGCCTCGGTTGTTGAAACCCTTACGCCTCTGCGGTCCAAAACCTTGAGGGTCTTTCCTTTCTGAAACTTGCAACTCCTCAGCTTTTGTGTCGTCTTCATACATCCTACACATGTCCACGAGTGCAGGAAAGCTTTGGATTCGCTAGAAGCTGAAGATCGACTTCAACTTGGGCCTCAAGCCTCCTTCAAACTTTATGCACTTGCTTCTTTCATCTGGGTTGTTCTGATAGTACGGAGAGTACTTCATCAGCTCCTCAAACTTGGTTGCGTACTCACCCACACTCATATTCCCTTGCTTCAGCTGCAAGAACTCTACCTCCTTCTTCCTCCTTAGATCCTCAGGGAAATATTTGTTGAGAAATTTTTCCATAAATACTCCCCAGCTTACCTCTCTTCCTTCATATTGCAAAAGTTGCACCGTGTGAGTCCACCAATTCTCAGCTTCATCCTCCAACATGTAGGCTGCATACGCCACCTTTTGAGCATCAGAACACTCCAATGTTCTCAGAATCTTATCCATGGTGTGAATCCATTTATTGGCCTCTTCCGGTTTAAATCCTCCTTCGAGCTTTGGTAGATTGCAACTCCTAAAATCAGCCAGAGTCTTCGCCTCAACGTTACCCACATTACCCTGATGAGACGGGTTAACCGGTTGAGATGGTTGCTGAGTTTGTCACTGCATGGCTTCCAACACCGTGGTGATCCTCTCTAACATCGCGTTGGTGTGATTTTGGTTTCTAGTCGCCATATTAGACCTGCGTTGTGGGCTTATGGTCATATATGTTGAACTAAAGAAACTTCCATTACACCACCTATACTAAGACTATTACCTAAACGTCTAAATCTACAATCAATTGTGTCTTGTACTCAAAAGAGACAAGATACAAACAAATCAAGGCTATCTAAAGCTCAACAAGCAAAATAATAACATTCAAAATAATGTACATGCCTTGGAGATACCTGCTTGATGTTGATGGCTACCTTTCTGGTACTACTTCCACTACTACAGGATCTGACTTTTGCCCTGATACCACTCGGTGTGACACCCTTCTTGCTTATCCAAATATAATATAGTACTTAAGCTATAATATTGGATGATATATGGACTTGCGAGTATTAAGAAAATATGGAAATAAAATTTTTTCATTCAAAAGCGGGTGCACAAATCGACACTTGGAATTCTTGGAGAATAAACACTAAATCATTTCAAATGGTTGTTTCGAATTCGGCGATTTCTACAACCTTTTCAAAAGTTGGGTAACATTCGTCTTTTGAAATCGAATTTGTTTAATAAAAAGTAAACGAAGCTACTCTTGCTTGATTTGATAATAATGATACCATCGAATACTTTTCTCAGCCGAACTCTTAAATAGATTAAATCAGAGTAAGCGGAAAATTATCGGACTATGCAATTGATGGAAATATAAACATAGATTTTATATATAAAAGAGTCATAAGTACATAGTCCCATCATTAAGTCTCCAAGATCCAGAAATGCAAGTCCATAGGCAGATCTACATAGTAATGTAACCAAACCCTAGAATACTCCAAAAGTATATCTACAACATATATACATAACCAAAATATAACTCTAATGGTGGTCACGTAGATCTGGCATCATCAGATGTAGTAGTAGTGATAGCAGTAGTCTCCAAGAAGCAAAAGTAGTAAGGTAGTAGCATCATCATCAACACAGCAGCAGCAAGATCTCCTCCATAGCATCCACACATCGGATCCTCTAATCCTCATCACATACCCTATGCACATACCTAGGGATCATCGTCCCTCCAATCACTCCCAGTAGAATGCACGACAGGCTCGCTCCCACTCTCGTCCTCCACCGGATCCTCCTCAATCTCATCCGAGGGAGAGTGTACCCAACCACTGGGTACCGAGTCAGGTAATGGTGAAACCCTGACTGGGCTCCTCGGATCAGAAGGGGGAGTCTCCTCGCGGACGACTCTCGAGGTAAAAGGGTGTGAGCGGGTAGGTCGAAAACGGAAACTGTGATAAGAGCGAGCTGGTCGCGCGGGAGGTGGTCCATGGTAAGTGTAAAACGGGGGTACATGCATAGTGTATATGATGGGAATCCTAAATCTACGAGGACGGAATCAAATCAACGGGTTCGGGTGGTAGAAGGTAATCTCTACCTCTCCCTCGAACACCGCGCGATGGTCCTCATAGATCCATGTGCCACTAGGAAGTGGCCGGATCTCGATGCAAGCAATGTAACGAGACATCACCTACAAGGGCATAGGGGTAAGCATGTCTATACACATAATCAACAGAGAATAAATTGTACAATGTGAATATGTAAATACGCAATCATAAATAGCAATCACATTTAGCACTTAGCAAGTATTGAATGCAAGTAGGATGTTCACACTTGTTTCATTTATCACAATTAATGCAAATGACTGGCATGATGCATGAATTTAGCTCTCAAGCCTATCTCCATCATTCTATGTCACTCTTTGACGTCCATCCCTGACAACCCAGCACTCAACAGTGCGTTGTATTCCTAGGTATACAACAATTCGTACATTCACCTAGAATGTACACGACAAGCTTGGAATCCATGCCACCCGAGCATATCCCGTCATCCAAACGGACCGTCATCCAAACGGTATAACCATATCGGCATCCACTAAGCCGACCATGTCAACGACGTGTCATCAAGCAAGCGTATTGGCACTCCCAGAGGCCCTCCACATGTTTACCAAAAACATGATATACGTCCTACAATCCAAACTCCAGAATGAATGCATTACTTTACATAAAGGGGAATTGATTGATGTTTTGTCCTTATATTAATACATTACGTGTCTCCCGAGCAACGTGTCATTATTCAAACAACAACATCATGACGTCAATCAATTTCCTTTAAGTCCAGGATCACTTGGTTTATTGTCCTTTAAGTGTTACAAAATAACTTAGAATTGAAAATGGTATTTTTCAATATCTGACTAAAAATACTCGAGGGTTTTCCATGATACTCGAGTAGTTCATCAGTTTCCAGATTTTACTCGAGTGGTTCATAATTAGACTCGAGTCGTTCATGTCTTTTTAGAGACTTAAGTTTTCAGATCTCCATAAATATACTCGAGTAATTCGTGAGATACTCGAGTACTTCATTGCCCAGAATACTCGAGTAATTCATGTATTACTCGAGTTGTTCATCAATTTTTACTCTTGTTACGTCTGAAATACTCGAGTGCCGATCCTGATTCTCAAGTTGGTGCGCCAAATTTCACACTGGTGCACCACGAAATACTCAAGTGTTAAGCCATATACTCGAGTATTTTCAGACAGAACAGACTGAAACTTGGTTTTTACATACCATTTCAATTTCTAAACATTTTTAACCCAAACCAATGATCACAATAGTTCATATACCATATATTGAACATGTTACCATACTCATTTCATATCAAATAACAAATTTGACAGAGAATCAATCATTTATGCATAAAATACACAATTTAGCAATTCAACACCTCAAATTGCAAAATAAACACAATACTCATGAAATAATATTCATTTAAGCTTGCATGCATGATTTAGAACTTGCTCAACACAGTCATAGAGCATGGATTGGTCTCCAAACCAAAGTTCCTATTCAAACTAAGCCCTTAGAGCCTCTTGATGGCTCTCTAACCCAATTAATGGAATTTAAACTCTATCTAGTGTAAGAAATTACTTCCCCTTACCTCTCAGACGTGAATCAAACAAAGAATCCCCAAAGAAAAGCTCCACAACTCTCAGATCAGCTTCAAGCATCACATGCAGAGCATTTTGAGTGCAACACCAAAATGGAATTGGTTCATACATGAAACAAAGAATAAAATTGGGGAAATTAGATTTTCTAGACTCTATGCAACATGAACTCACTAAGGAAACCGAATTTGAGACTCAGGGATTCATGAGCTTACCAGAAATTAAGATCAAAGTAAGCTCCCAGACCAAAGCTTGACAGAAACAGCTTCACTTCAACTCCTTGAATCTTCCACCACACTTACTCAATCCTCACGATTTTGGTGTTTATACAAAGCTCGTGATGTGAGCTTTGTATTCGTGTATCACTCGAATCCTAACACTCAGAATTGAAGAAGAATCGAAGGCAACAACTTTAGAACCCTAACTTCTCTAATTTCTACAAGTTTGATCAAAATTATCAACCAAGGGACGTTGATGAGCTTAAATAGACAAGGAGGACTTCCATGCACAACGACACGAAAGCCTTGAGGTGTTGGGGAGGGATTATTCGTGTCAATGGAGGGGAATCGGTGGTGGTGACTCACCAAACGCACTAACTCGGGCAACTCTGTCCAGAATACTCGAGTTTTCCGAGAAATACTCGAGTATTTTACCCCATTTTTGAAAAATAATTATTTTATTTACTTTCCCTCCAAAACCTTTCCTATAATTGCTTCTAGGTCCCAATCCAGGGACTAATATGCAAAGCATTTATTTTATGCATTATTATATTTATTAAATCAATTCACACACATATACTAACTATATGAACACATATTTTAATCAAGGATTAATATAGAAATAATTAATTATAATTAATTTATATTTAACATTTCATTAATCAGGGATTAAAATTTTGGGGTGTTACACTACTCCCCCACTTACAAGAAATTTCGTCCCCGAAATTCAACTTATACAAACAACATAGGATAATCCTGACGCATCTTATCCTCTAATTCCCAAGATGCTTCTATCACATCACCACAAACCCAGACGACTTTGACCAGACGAATATCCTTCCCTCTAAGCTGCTTGATCCTTCGGTCTTCAATGCGCACAGGCTTAGCTTCGAAGGTTAAGTTTGCATGAATTTCTAAGTCATCCGGTTGGATTCTAAGGACAATGGTGAGGTCATGGACATATCTTTTCAATTGCGACACATGGAATACATTATGAAGGTTAGCCAATGACGGGGGCAGAGCCAATTGATAGGCTACTGGGCCGACTCTTTTGAGAATTTGATAGGGACCAATAAACTTAGTTGATAGTTTCTGGGTTTTTAAGGCTCTACTAACACCTTTTGTTGGTACTATTCTAATGAATACATGGTCTCCTTCAGCAAACTCTAAAAGTTTTCTTCTCCTATCAGCATAGCTTTTCTGCCTACTCTGAGCCATCTTCATCTTCTCTTGTATCATCTTGATCTGTTCCGTGGTCTCTTGCACAAAATCTGGCCCAACCAGAGAATTCTCCCCCACTTGAAACCAGCATAACGGCGTCTAGCACTTTCTCCCATACAAAGCTTCAAATGGTGCCATTCCAATGCTCGTGTGGTAACTGTTGTTGTAAGTGAACTCCACGAGTGGCAACATTTGTTCCCAGTTCCCTTGACCTTCCAACGCATAGGCTCGCAAAATGTCCTCCAGTGACTGAATAGTCCTCTCTGTTTGACCATCAGTCTGAGGATGGTATGCGGAACTTAACTTCAATCTTGAACCCAAAGCTTTATGCAGATCTTCCCAGAACTTCAATGTAAACCTCGGGTCGCGATCTGACACAATGCTTGACGGTACCCCATGTAGACGAACAACTTCCTTAATGTACAACTGGGTGAGCTTTTCCAAAGAGTAGCGCATGTTAACAGGAATAAAATGCGCTGACTTGGTTAGACGATCCACGATCACCCAAATTGCATCATGACCAGTAGATGTCCTTGGCAATCCCGACACAAAATCCATCGAGATACTATCCCATTTCCACACAGGAACTTCCAAGGAAAGTAACTCTCCTCCTGGCCTTTGATGTTCCACTTTCGCCTTTTGACACACCAAACAACAGGCCACATAAGCAGCTACGTCTTTCTTCAAACCGGGCCACCAAAATATCTTCTTTAGATCCTGGTACATCTTAGTAGCTCCTGGACGCATACTCATCTTACTCTTATGCGCTTCATCCAGAATCATTCTTCTTACTTCCAAATCATCAAGGACACATATCCTTGCCTTAAAACGCAGGATTCCATCCTTTCCTTCTTGAAATTCCAACTCCTTACCTTCTTGCATCAACTTCTTTCTTTCCATCAGCTTCTCATCCTTGTGTTGTAATTCCCGAATCCTTTACAGAAACTCATTAGCAATCTGCAGCATCCCCATTTTAATGCTTGTCGGCTCCACTTGCATCGTCAGGCTCAGATCCCGAAACTCTTCTATCAATGCAGCTTCTCTGACCATCATCGCACTGATGTGCATTGCCCTTCTACTTAATGCGTCCGCCACGACATTTGCCTTCCCAGGATGGTAATAGAGCTCGAACTCATAATCCTTCAAAAACTCCATCCATCGGCGCTGTCTCATATTCAACTCTTTCTGATCAAAGAGGTACTTTAAACTCTTATGGTCACTAAACACCCGGAACGTAGTGCCATAGAGATAGTGCCTCCAAATTGTTAATGCAAACACCACAGCTGCCAGCTCCAGATCATGAGTTGGATAGTTCATTTCATGAACTTTTAGCTGTCTCGAGGCGTAGGCGACGACTTGCCCTTCTTGCATCAAAACACTCCCAAGACCTTGTTTCTATGCGTCACAATACACATCAAAACTCTTCTGTGTATCGGGCAGAACCAATACAGGAGATGATGTCAACCTTTCCTTCAACTCTTGAAAACTCCTTTCACATTTCTCATCCCATAGAAATGGTTGATCTTTCCGAGTCAATTTCGTCAAAGGCAGTGTGATCTTCGAGAAACCTTCTATGAATCTTCTGTAGTAACCAGCCAAACCCAGAAAGCTTCTCACCTCCGTGACTGAATTCGGTTGCTCCCATTGCAAAATCGAGCTCACTTTCGTCGGATCAACGGCTATTCCCTTGTCTGAAATCACATGCCCCAAGAACTTAACCTCCTTCAGCCAGAACTCACATTTTGTAAGTTTGGCGTACAACTGCTTCTCCTTCAGGATACTCAACACTATCCTCAAGTGTTCAGCATGCTCCTCTGGGCTCTTAGAGTAAATAAGGATATCATCAATGAACACAACCACGAATGAATCTAAATAAGGTCTAAAGTTTCGCTTCATGTAGTCCATGAAGATAGCTGGTGCATTAGTCAATCCGAACGGCATCACGACATACTCATAATGTCCGTATCGAGATCGAAATGTAGTCTTAGAGATATCCTCTTCTCTAATCCTGATCTGATGGTATCCTGACCTCAGATCAATCTTGGAAAATATTGAAGCCCCACGAACTTGATCCATAAGGTCATCTATCCTCGGCAACGGATACTTGTTCTTCATGGTCACCTTATTCAGCTGCCGATAATCGATGCACATCCTCATGCTACCATCTTTCTTCTTGACGAACAGAACCGGAGCACCCCAAGGTGACACACTTGGTCGGATCATCTGTTTCTGCAATAGTTCCTCAATCTGCTTCTTCATTTCAGCCATTTCCGGTGGTGCCATTCTATAGGGAGCGATAGAAATGGGACTGGCTCCCGGAACTAGATCAATACCAAATTCAATCTCTCTTGTTTGTGGCAAACCACGGATCTCATCAGCAAAAACTTCCGGAAAGTTTCTGACAATAGGGATCTCTTCCATCCTTGGACCATTCTCCTCCACCTCAGAGTTGAACAGGCACACGTAGCCGGAGGGTTTTGAATTTCTATAGGTCACTACTTTTCTATCACAATCAATGATTACTTGGTTTTGACTTAACCAGTCCATTCCCAAGATCACATTTAATTGTGCCAAGGGTAAGCAGATCAAATCTACTTTAGAGGTTCGTCCTAACACTTCTATACAACAGTTAAGACATGCTCTAGAAACAACTACAGGAGCATTAGCAGGGGTTTCTACTTGCAAAACATAAGGTAATTCAGACACAGATAAACTTAGCCGATTTACACATTCATATGAAACAAATGAATGAGTAGCACTTGAATCAAACAGAGCATAACAAGGCTGACCATTAAGCAAGTATTTACCTTGAACCAGATCAGAAGACCGACTTGCTTCCACACCATTAAGGGTGAAAACCCTTCCTTGAGCCATAGGCCTCTTTGCAGCCCCTCTTGAGTTGGCTTTGGCCGGTTCCTTGCAGTCTCTTGCAAAATGTCCCAGCTTACCACAATTAAAGCAGCCACTTGTTCCCCAGCAGACACGGCCATAGTGGTTGCGCTTGCACTTGTCTCAGAATGGAGCCTCGCTCCGAAAATTCTTTCCATCCGAACCACCTGCTTTTCCCTTGCCTTTCCCTCGGCGATCATACGGGCCTTTGCCTCGGTTGTTGAAACCCTTACGCCTTTGCGGTCCAAAACCTTGAGGGTCTTTCCTTTCTGAAACTTGCAACTCCTCAACTTTTGTGTCATCTTCATACATCCTACACATGTCCACGAGTGCAGGAAAGCTTTGGATTCGCTAGTAGCTGAAGATCGACTTCAACTTGGGCCTCAAGCCTCCTTCAAACTTTATGCACTTGCTTCTTTCATCCGGGTTGTTCTGATAGTACGGAGAGTACTTCATTAGCTCCTCAAACTGGGTTGCGTACTCACCCACACTCATATTCCCTTGCTTCAGCTGCAAGAACTCTACCTCCTTCTTCCTCCTTAGATCCTTAGGGAAATATTTGTTGAGAAATTTTTCCATAAATACTCCCCAGCTTACCTCTCTTCCTTCATATTGCAAAACTTGCACCGTGTGATTCCACCAATTCTCAGCTTCATCCTCCAACATGTAGGCTGCATACGCCACCTTTTGAGCATCAGGACACTCCAATGTTCTCAGAATCTTATCCATGGTGTGAATCCATTTATTGGCCTCTTCCGGTTTAAATCCTCCTTCGAACTTTGGCGGATTGCAACTCCTAAAATCAGCCAGAGTCTTCGCCTCAACGTTACCCACATTACCCTGATGAGACGGGCTAACCGGTTGAGATGGTTGCTGAGTTTGTCGCTGCATGGCTTCCAACACCGTTGTGATCCTCTCTAACATCGCGTTGGTGTGATTTTGGTTTCTAGTTGCCATATTAGACCTGCGTTGTGGGCTTATGGTCATATATGTTGAACTAAAGAAACTTCCATTACACCACCTATACTAAGACTATTACCTAAACGTCTAAATCTACAATCAATTGTGTCTTGTACTCAAAAGAGACAAGATACAAACAAATCAAGGGTATCTAAAGCTCAACAAGCAAAATAATAACATTCAAAATAATGTACATGCCTTGGAGATACCTGCTTGATGTTGATGGCTACCTTTCTGGTACTACTTCCACTACTACAGGATCTGACTTTTGCTCTGATACCACTCGGTGTGACACCCTTCTTGCTTATCCAAATACAATATAGTACTTAAGCTATAATATTGGATGATATATGGACTTGCGAGTATTAAGAAAATATGGAAATAAAATTTTTCATTCAAAAGCGGGTGCACAAATCGACACTTGGAATTCTTGGAGAATAAACACTAAATCATTTCAAACGGTTGTTTCGAATTCGGCGATTTCTACAACCTTTTCAAAAGTTGGGTAACATTCGTCTTTTGAAAACGAATTGGTTTAATAAAAAGTAAACGAAGCTACTCTTGCTTGATTTGATAATTCTGATACCATCGAATACTTTTCTCAGCCGAACTCTTAAATAGATTAAATTAGAGTAAGCGGAAAATTATCGGACTATGCAATTGATGGAAATATAAACATAGATTTTATATATAAAATATTCATAAGTACATAGTCCCATCATTAAGTCTCCAAGATCCAGAAATGCAAGTCCATAGGCAGATCTACATAGTAATGTAACCAAACCCTAGAATACTCCAAAAGTATATCTACAACATATATACATAACCAAAATATAACTCTAATGGTGGTCACGTAGATCTGGCATCATCAGATGTAGTAGTTGTGATAGCAGTAGTCTCTAAGAAGCAAAAGTAGTAAGGTAGTAGCATCATCATCAACACAGCAGCAGCAAGATCTCCTCCATAGCATCCACACATCGGATCCTCTGATCCTCATCACATACCCTATGCACATACCTAGGGATCATCGTCCCTCCAATCACTCCCAGTAGAATGCACGACAGGCTCGCTCCCACTCTCGTCCTCCACCGGATCCTCCTCGATCTCATCCGAGGGAGAGTGTACCCTACCACTGGGTACCGGGTCAGGTAATGGTGAAACCCTGACTGGGCTCCTCGGATCAGAAGGGGGAGTCTCCTCGCGGACGACTCTCGAGGTAAAAGGGTGTGAGCGGGTAGGTCGAAAACAGAAACTATGATAAGAGCGAGCTAGTCGCGCGGGAGGTGGTCCATGGTAAGTGTAAAACGGGGGTACATGCATAGTGTATATGATGGGAATCCTAAATCTACGAGGATGGAATCGAATCAACGGGTTCGGGTGGTAGAAGGTAATCCTTACCTCTCCCTCGAACACCGCGCGATGGTCCTCATAGATCCATGTGCCACTAGGAAGTGGCCGGATCTCGATGCAAGCAATGTAACGAGACATCACCTACAAGGGCATAGGGGTAAGCATGTCTATACACATAATCAACAGAGAATAAATTGTACAATGTGAATATGTAAATACACAATCATAAATAGCAATCACATTTAGCACTTAGCAAGTATTGAATGCAAGTAGGATGTTCACACTTGTTTCATTTATCACAATTAATGCAAATGACTGGCATGATGCATGAATTTAGCTCTCAAGCCTATCTCCATCATTCTATGTCACTCTCTGACGTCCATCCCTGACAACCCAGCACTCAACAGTGCGTTGTATTCCTAGGTATACAACAATTCGTACATTCACCTAGAATGTACACGACAAGCTTGGAATCCATGCCACCCGAGCATATCCCGTCATCCAAACGGTATAACCATATCGGCATCCACTAAGCCGACCATGTCAACGACGTGTCATCAAGCAAGCGTATTGGCACTCCCAGAGGCCCTCCACATGTTTACCAAAAACATGATATACGTCCTACCATCCAAACTCCAGAATGAATGCATTACTTTACATAAAGGGGAATTGATTGATGTTTTGTCCTTTTATTAATACATTACGTGCCTCCCGAGCAACGTGTCGTTATTCAAATAACAACATCATGACGTCAATCAATTTCCTTTAAGTCCAGGATCACTTGGTTTATTGTCCTTTAAGTGTTACAAAATAACTTAGAATTGAAAATGGTATTTTTCAATATCTGACTAAAAATACTCGAGTGTTTTCCATGATACTTGAGTAGTTCATCAGTTTCCAGATTTTACTAGAGTGGTTCATAATTAGACTCGAGTCGTTCATGTCTTTTTAGAGACTTAAGTTTTCAGATCTCCATAAATATACTCGAGTAATTCGTGAGATACTAGAGTAGTTCATTGCCCAGAATACTCGAGTAATTCATGTATTACTCGAGTTGTTCATCAATTTTTACTCTTGTTGCGTCTGAAATACTCGAGTGCCGAGCCTGATTCTCAAGTTGGTGCGCCAAATTTCACACAGGTGCACCACGAAATACTCGAGTGTTAAGCCATATACTCGAGTATTTTCAGACAGAACAGACTAAAACTTGGTTTTTACATACTATTTCAATTTCTAAACATTTTTAACCCAAACCAATGATCACAATAGTTCATATACCATATATTGAACATGTTACCATACTCATTTCATATCAAATAACAAATTTGATAGAGAATCAATCATTTATGCATAAAATACATAATTTAGCAATTCAACACCTCAAATTGCAAAATAAACACAATACTCATGAAATAATATTCATTTAAGCTTGCATGCATGATTTAGAACTTGCTCAACACAGTCATAGAGCATGGACTGGTCTCCAAACCAAAGTTCCTATTCAAACTAAGCCCTTAGAGCCTCTTGATGGCTCTCTAACCCAATTAATGGAATTTAAACTCTATCTAGTGTAAGAAATTACTTCCCCTTACCTCTCAGACGTGAATCAAACAAAGAATCCCAAAAGAAAAGCTCCACAACTCTCAGATCAGCTTCAAGCATCACATGCAGAGCATTTTGAGTGCAACACCAAAATGGAATTTGTTCATACATGAAACAAAGAATAAAATTGGGGAAATTAGATTTTCTAGACTCTATGCAACATGAACTCACTAAGGAAACCGAATTTGAGACTCAGGGATTCATGAGCTTACTAGAAATTAAGATCAAAGTAAGCTCCCAAACCAAAGCTTGACAGAAACAACTTCACTTAAACTCCTTGAATCTTCCACCACACTTACTCAATCCTCACGATTATGGTATTTATACAAAGCTCGTGATGTAAGCTTTGTATTCGTCTATCACTCGAATCCTAACACTCAGAATTGAAGAAGAACCGAAGGCAACAACTTCAGAACCCTAACTTTTCTAATTTCTACAAGTTTGATCAAAATTCTCAACCAAGGGACGTTGATGAGCTTAAATAGACAAGGAGGACTTCCATGCACAACGACACGAAAGCCTTGAGGTGTTGGGGAGGGAGTATTCGTGTCAATGGAGGGGAATCGGTGGTGGTGACTCACCAAATGCACTAACTCGGGCAACTCTGTCCAGAATACTCGAGTTTTCCGAGAAATACTCGAGTATTTTGCCCCATTTTTGAAAAATAATTATTTTATTTACTTTCCCTCCAAAACCTTTCCTATAATTGCTTCTAGGTCCCAATCCAGGGACTAATATGCAAAGCATTTATTTTATGCATTATTATATTTATTAAATCAATTCACACACATATACTAACTATATGAACACATATTTTAATCAAGGATTAATATAGAAATAATTAATTATAATTAATTTATAATTAACATTTCATTAATCAAGGATTAAAATTTTTGGGTGTTACACTACTCCCCCACTTACAAGGAATTTCGTCCCCGAAATTCAACTTATACAAACAACTCAGGATAATCCTGACGCATCTTATCCTCTAATTCCCAAGATGCTTCTATCACATCACCACAAACCCAGACGACTTTGACCAGACGAATATCCTTCCCTCTAAGCGGCTTGATCCTTCGGTCTTCAATGCGCACAGGCTTAGCTTCGAAGGTTAAGTTTTCATGAATTTCTAAGTCATCCGGTTGGATTCTAAGGACAATGGTGGGGTCATGGACATATCTTTTCAATTGCGACACATGGAATACATTATGAAGGTTAGCCAATGACGGGGGCAGAGCCAATTGATAGGCTACTGGGCCGACTCTTTTGAGAATTTGATATGGACCAATAAACTTAGGTGATAGTTTCTGGGTTTTTAAGGCTCTACTAACACCTTTTGTTGGTACTATTCTAATGAATACATGGTCTCCTTCAGAAAACTCTAAAAGTTTTCTTCTCCTATCAGCATAGCTTTTCTGCCTACTCTGAGCCATCTTCGTCTTCTCTTGTATCATCTTGATCTGTTCAGTGGTCTCTTGCACAAAATCTGGCCCAACCAGAGAATTCTCCCCCACTTGAAACCAGCATAAAGGCGTCTGGCACTTTCTCCCATACAAAGCTTCAAATGGTGCCATTCCAATGCTCGTGTGGTAACTGTTGTTGTAAGTGAACTCCACGAGTGGCAACATTTGTTCCCAGTTCCCTTGACCTTCCAACGCACAGGCTCGCAAAATGTCCTCCAGTGACTGAATAGTCCTCTCTGTTTGACCATCAGTCTGAGGATGGTATGCGGAACTTAACTTCAATCTTGAACCCAAAGCTTTATGCAGATCTTCCCAGAACATCGATGTAAACCTCGGGTCGCGATCTGACACAATGCTTGACGGTACCCCATGCAGACGAACAACTTCCTTAATGTACAACTGGGTGAGCTTTTCCAAAGAGTAGCGCATGTTAACAGGAATAAAATGCGCTGACTTGGTTAGACGATCCACGATCACCCAAATTGCATCATGACCAGTAGATGTCCTTGGCAATCCCGACACAAAATCCATCGAGATACTATCCCATTTCCACACAGGAACTTCCAAGGAAAGTAACTCTCCTCCTGGCCTTTGATGTTCCACTTTCGCCTTTTGACACACCAAACAACAGGCCACATACTCAGCTACGTCTTTCTTCAAACCAGGCCACCAAAATATCTTCTTTAGATCCTGGTACATCTTAGTAGCTCCTGGACGCATACTCATCTTACTCTTATGCGCTTCATCCAGAATCATTCTTCTTACTTCCAAATCATCAGGGACACATATCCTTGTCTTAAAACGCAGGATTCCATCCTTTCCTTCTTGAAATTCCAACTCCTTACCTTCTTGCATCAACTTCTTTCTTTCCATCAGCTTCTCATCCTTGTGTTGTAATTCCCGAATCCTTTGCAGAAACTCATTAGCAATCTGCAACATCCCCATTTTAATGCTTGTCGGCTCCACTTGCATCGTCAGGCTCAGATCCCGGAACTCCTCTATCAATGCATCTTCTCTGACCATCATCGCACTGATGTGCATTGCCCTTCTACTTAATGCGTCCGCCATGACATTTGCCTTCCCAGGATGGTAATAGAGCTCGAACTCATAATCCTTCAAAAACTCCATCCATCGGCGCTGTCTCATATTCAACTCTTTCTGATCAAAGAGGTACTTTAAACTCTTATGGTCACTAAACACCCGGAACGTAGTGCCATAGAGATAGTGCCTCCAGATTGTTAATGCAAACACCACAGCTGCCAGCTCCAGATCATGAGTTGGACAGTTCATTTCATGAACTTTTAGCTGTCTCGAGGCGTAGGCGACGACTTGCCCTTCTTGCATCAAAACACTACCAAGACCTTGTTTCGATGCGTCACAATACACATCAAAACTCTTCTGTGTATCGGGCAGAACCAATACAGGAGATGATGTCATCCTTTCCTTCAACTCTTGAAAACTCCTTTCACATTTCTCATCCCATAGAAATGGTTGATCTTTCCGAGTCAATTTCGTCAAAGGCAGTGCGATCTTCGAGAAACCTTCTATGAATCTTCTGTAGTAACCAGCCAAACCCAGAAATTAAAGCTTCTCACCTCCGTGACTGACTTCGGTTGCTCCCATTGCAAAACCGAGCTCACTTTCGTCGGATCAACGGCTATTCCCTTGTCTGAAATCACATGCCCCAAGAACTTAACCTCCTTCAGCCAGAACTCACATTTTGTAAGTTTGGCGTACAACTGCTTCTCCTTCAGGATACTCAACACTATCCTCAAGTGTTCAGCATGCTCCTCTGGGCTCTTAGAGTAAATAAGGATATCATCAATGAACACAACCACAAATGAATCTAAATAAGGTCTAAAGATTCGATTCATGTAGTGCATGAAGATAGCTGGTGCATTAGTCAATCCGAACGGCATCACGACATACTCATAATGTCCGTATCGAGATCAAAATGCAGTCTTAGAGATATCCTCTTCTCTAATCCTGATCTGATGGTATCCTGACCTCAGATCAATCTTGGAAAATATTGAAGCCCTACGAACTTGATCCATAAGGTCATCTATCCTCGGCAACGGATACTTGTTCTTGATGGTCACCTTATTCAGCTGCCGATAATCGATGCACATCCTCATGCTACCATCTTTCTTCTTGACGAACAGAACCGGAGCACCCCAAGGTGACACACTTGGTCGGATCATCTGTTTCTGCAATAGTTCCTCAATCTGCTTCTTCATTTCAGCCATTTCCGGTGGTGCCATTCTATAGGGAGCGATAGAAATGGGACTGGCTCCCGGAACTAGATCAATACCAAATTCAATCTCTCTTGTTTGTGGCAAACCAGGGATCTCATCAGCAAAAACTTCCGGAAAGTTTCTGACAATAGGGATCTCTTCCATCCTTGGACCATTCTCCTCCACCTCAGAGTTGAACAGGCACACGTAGCCGGAGGGTTTTGAATTTCTATAGGTCACTACTTTTCTATATCAATCAATGATTACTTGGTTTTGACTTAACCAGTTCATTCCCAAGATCACATCTAATTGTGCCAAGGGTAAGCAGATCAAATCTACTTGAGAGGTTCGTCCTAACACTTCTATACAACAGTTAAGACATGCTCTAGAAACAACTACAGGAGCATTAGCAGGGGTTTCTACTTGCAAAACATAAGGTAATTCAGACACAGATAAACTTAGCCGATTTACACATTCATATGAAACAAATGAATGCGTAGCACTGGAATCAAACAGAGCATAACAAGGCTGACCATTAAGCTAGTATTTACCTTGAACCAGATCAGAAGACCGACTTGCTTCCACACCATTAAGGGTGAAAACCCTTCCTTGAGCCATAGGCCTCTCTGCAGCCCCTCTTGAGTTGGCTTTGGCCGGTTCCTTGTAGTCTCTTGCAAAATGTCTCGGCTTACCACAATTAAAGCAGCCACTTGTTCCCCAGCAGACACGGCCATAGTGGTTGCGCTTGCACTTGTCGCAGAATGGAGCCTCGCTGCGAAAATTCTTTCTATAACACCCTCACAATTATATAGATAAATTTATGTTAATAAAAAATGGTACTTGAAAATTTCTTTTTAAATTAAAATACTTAAGAATATTTTTTTCCGGAAAAACGGACAGAGTTTCCTCTGTTTATCGGACTTCCCAAAAATTTAGAGTTTTCACCTGTCAAACCAGTGCAGTTCAGAAAATATTTATAAATATACTAATTTGATTTTTCATGCCCTGCTAACAAAATAAAACAAAACTCAAAGCTTACAACGAGTTGTTTCAACCCAAATTAAATTAATTATAATAAAAATAATATAATTCCCTCTTAACTAAATTACACTCCACGGTGTGGAGTGTACCCCTGCTCGGCCGGAAACTGTGTTTGCTCAAACTTTGAACCTGTAAAAATGGTTGCAAGGGTGAGCTTTACACATGAAATAGAGAAGTAGTTTCTAACTAGGCATAATGACCTACCAAGTCAAACACAATTAGCACGTAGCACATATATTTTCATTTAGGCAACCCAACATGCGTCATACACAACCAACAGTCTTATTAGTATCCATTCGTTTATTCCATTCATATTACCTTTCCAATATCTTCGTTAAGTCTCATTCTGTTCCATTTCCATTTTCATAAATTACCAACTCATGTAAATATATCATTTAGCACATAGACACAATTTCAATATTCAAACACAAATACTCATATTATCAGTTTTCAACTCATAACCATAAGTCATACACTTTTTCGAAATCATACACCGTATGTCACCTCACTATCAGAGACTAACATACCCAAATAACATCGTATGTCTCCTCACGGTCAGAGGACAACATACACACATCTCATCATATTTTAAATCATTTTATCTTTTCTTTACCATTAGGGATTAGCGCACCTGTTAGGCATTTCACACCCACTAGGACTTTCACCCAATCCAGGTAACTTTCCACCTATTAGGCCACGGTTGACACCCATTAGGACTAAAAACAACATCTCAACTCTTTTACCATCACATTCACATTTTCTATTTTCAAAACTTTTATTATTGTGCAGCATGATTGATCCATTGGATACCCCCGCCTAACGGGCATTTACGGGACCTAATAGGTAACTTGCACCTGGATTGGGTAACTTGTGCCTAATGGGTAACTTGTCACCTAACAGGGCACCTAATGGGTCGGTGTATCACAAGGATCAATCATAGCTGCAACTTCAATCATTTTTATAATTCCATTTATTTATATTCAAAACAATTATCACTCTTAGAATCATTGGCAACATTACTTGCATTATCACATAAAAGTAAGATCCACATATATTCCAAATAACTCACAAATTAGATCAATTGCTCACATTAACAGATATTCACCAATTCAATCAACATTTAATATATAGAGCATTTAGCATTAATACATACCAATTTCTATGCATTCTCAAAGTTTACTTTTTATTTCTTTAATTAAATCAAACTACTCTATTCCTTCATAATCCTAGGGATTTAATAACACCAAAATAACATATAAATCCTAGCAAGCTCTTATGAACTAATTTGAACCTATTCCCTAGAACAAACCAATGCTCACTATATCCACTCCCTTACTTTTAGTTGTTCTATTCCTCAATTACCACTTATATGATACACATATATCTCCTTAAATCAACCAGGTATACAAACAATAATCACTTATATTCATTCACAATTAACAACCAGAGTTCATGTTCTTCAATAAACATACATGATAACATATAGCATTTAGCCTGCATATTCATTCACAAGTATCAATTTATGGCTCATTTCATTTATTTTCTTACTTTATTTTTAATCTAAATTAATTACCAGAATAATCAGTCGCAAGCACACCCACGTATTCTTAGCAAGTATTATAAACTAATCAGAAAATACTCTCTAAAGCAAGGTAAAACACCCCTTACCTTGCGTTTCCATAGACACGTTCCTTTTTGTACGATAACGCCCGAACGTAACGCAATTTATTTCTCGCATCGCGGCTGGTCCTAAAGCTCCTTCATCGTCTAACCATACCATACAAATCATATAATCAATTTGACGCACAAAGTCTTACTCACGTGACAAACAACAATCATTTAATCCTTTTTACTTACACTATATTAGTATCATTATTGGATTAGTTGTTTGATTCATACATGATGAAAATATATACTTTCCATTATATGAAAGATAATCTAACAAAGTGTTAATAAGGAACCATTTGGTGTTCTCGAAACCAAACATTAAAAATCAATTAGTAAACTAATAGCAAATGTAAAAACGCGTCAAAACCATATTAAAGTTAACACGTTGAAGCTTTACTAAACGGGAACTTTAGCTTGGAAATCGAAGCAAGCTAAGTTCGAAATCGTTTACTTAAAATTCAAAAATCATTGTCAAATGAAATTAGAACCGTTGTCCCTTCAATAAAATAGTACAGCTTTTTGTTGAAAATACATTAACTTTCAAAACCAACATAATCGTCAAAAATTCATTAAAGTCAAGTAGTTTTAGTAACGATTCACAAAACATCAAATCCTAATGTACTTAACGCTATAAATTCCGAATTGAAAGGGAGTGCTCTTTGTTCAAAAACACGTCTAAATCATATTTCCAAAGTCCAAGTAATTATAACCCCTTTCAATTTGAAATTAAAGCTCGATATTTTATCCGGAATTAACGTACGCCGAATATATCGGGTTTCTAGTTAACCGGGGTATTGTTTAGTTTAGGGATAATCCAACCCAACTAAACTACATCTCGATTACTTAGGAACCCAACAAATTTACCAAAACACTTTTAAAACTCATCGTTCGGCATAACAGTCAACTAGGTATTATACAAATCAGAGTTACTACTCAAAATCGTTATAAATAATAGTACAAAAGTAAAATCAGAACTTATTAATACTTAATCCAAATACCATTTATTTCCTAAAACAACAATAACACTTCAAAACTAATTATTACCAATATTATTATAATTAATATTAATATTATTACAACACAGTGCAGAGTAATTAAAAAGGTATTAGGGATTTTACCGATTAGGCTTTTGGGGTAGCAGAGAGATCAAGACCGGTTCGGTTCAGACCCGGTTCAACCCAAACCGCAGCAACAGAATCAATCTCTTCGTGGCAGCCATGAAATTCACCACCAGCGTCGGTGACGATAATGGCAACGGCAACGAATCTGAACAAAGGAAGGAGATAGAACGATCTTCGAGCTCCGAGGCACACATAACGACCGCATCACCACCACAGCACACGGGCAGCGACGGATCCGTAACCAAGGAGGAAGGAGAGTCGCGATTCGCGACTCCCTTGGCTGGCAGCGCTGGTTGCAGAAGCTGGAGAGAGGACTTGCATGGTTGCAACGGCGAGCGGGGACAGTGGTGGTTTGCGACCACGAGCGGCGGCATTGGTTCGGCCGCAACGACGGCCCACGGAGAGCAAACGAGAGAAAGGGAGAGAGAGAGAGAGCGAGATCGAGATCGAGAGAAGAGAATGGGTCAGGGAGAGAGATGGAAACTAGAGAGAGACCGTGATTGGAGTGAGGTGGGTGACCAAGGGAAGAAGAAGAACTTGAAGGAGGGAGGCTGAGGAGGGGCAGCGGCTGCTGAGGAGACAAGGAAGGAGAAGAATTGAAGTTAGGGCTTTTGGCC
The DNA here is from genome assembly GCA_037953625.1 of Crotalaria pallida. Taxonomy (NCBI): domain Eukaryota; kingdom Viridiplantae; phylum Streptophyta; class Magnoliopsida; order Fabales; family Fabaceae; genus Crotalaria; species Crotalaria pallida. Next base: position 53,613,592 of record CM075651.1, read on the forward strand.
CTCCCCCACAGCACACACGACATCTTCTTTCCCTTATTTTTTTTTTATTTTTTTAAAAAAACTAAAAATACCAATAATCAATTTTTAACATTAAATATTAATACTAGAATAAAAATTATAAAGTAAGAGACTATAAAAATATTTCCAATAAAATATTTCCACATGAAATATATCAAAAGTAAAGTAAAGCATATAAAGTACATTTTTGATATATAAGGTAAAATATTTGAAATGAATTTAGCTTAAAATATATAGATAAAATATAGTTCCTGTAAATACCATATGATATTTTAAGAAAATGACCAACATTTAAATGACTGATTTCAGGAAACAATTATTTAATTCTGTAAAACTTATAATTATATTAGGGACTAAAACTAGGGATGTTACACTTTCCATCCGAACCACCAGCTTTTCCCTTGCCTTTCCCTCGGCGATCATACGGGCCTTTGCCTCGGTTGTTGAAACCCTTATGCCTCTGCGGTCCAAAACCTTGAGGGTCTTTCCTTTCTGAAACTTCCAACTCCTCAGCTTTTGTGTCATCTTCATACATCCTACACATGTCCACGAGTGCAGGAAAGCTTTGGATTCGCTAGTAGCTGAAGATCGACTTCAACTTGGGCCTCAAGCCTCCTTCAAACTTTATGCACTTGCTTCTTTCATCCGGGTTGTTCTGATAGTACGGAGAGTACTTCATCAGCTCCTCAAACTTGGTTGCGTACTCACCCACACTCATATTCCCTTGCTTCAGCTGCAAGAACTCTACCTCCTTCTTCCTCCTTAGATCCTCAGGGATATATTTGTTGAGAAATTTTTCCATAAATACTCTCCAGCTTACCTCTCTTCCTTCATATTGAAAAAGTTGCACCGTGTGAGTCCACCAATTCTCAGCTTCATCCTCCAACATGTAGGCTGCATACGCCACCTTTTGAGCATCAGAACACTCCAATGTTCTCAGAATCTTATCCATGGTGTGAATCCATTTATTGGCCTCTTCCGGTTTAAATCCTCCTTCGAACTTTGGCGGATTGCAACTCCTAAAATCAGCCAGAGTCTTCGCCTCAACGTTACCCACATTACCCTGATGAGACGGGTTAACCGGTTGAGATGGTTGCTGAGTTTGTCGCTGCATGGCTTCCAACACCGTGGTGATCCTCTCTAACATCGCGTTGGTGTGATTTTGGTTTCTATTTGCCATATTAGACCTGTGTTGTGGGCTTATGGTCATATATGTTGAACTAAAGAAACTTCCATTACACCACCTATACTAAGACTATTACCTAAACGTCTAAATCTACAATCAATTGTGTCTTGTACTCAAAAGAGACAAGATACAAACAAATCAAGGGTATCTAAAGCTCAACAAGCAAAATAATAACATTCAAAATAATGTACATGCCTTGGAGATACCTGCTTGATGTTGATGGCTACCTTTCTGGTACTACTTCCACTACTACAGGATCTGACTTTTGCTCTGATACCACTCGGTGTGACACCCTTCTTGCTTATCCAAATATAATATAGTACTTAAGCTATAATATTGGATGATATATGGACTTGCGAGTATTAAGAAATTATGGAAATAAAATTTTTCATTCAAATGCGGGTGCACAAATCGACAATTGGAATTCTTGGAGAATAAACACTAAATCATTTCAAACGGTTGTTTCGAATTCGGTGATTTCTACAACCTTTTCAAAAGTTGGGTAACATTCGTCTTTTTAAATCGAATTTGTTTAATAAAAAGTAAACGAAGCTACTCTTGCTTGATTTGATAATACTGATACCATCGAATACTTTTCTCAGCCGAACTCTTAAATAGATTAAATCAGAGTAAGCGGAAAATTATCGGACTATGCAATTGATGGAAATATAAACATAGATTTTATATATAAAAGAGTCATAAGTACATAGTCCCATCATTAAGTACATAGTCCTCCATAGCATCCACACATCGGATCCTCTGATCCTCATCACATACCCTATGCACATACCTAGGGATCATCGTCCCTCCAATCACTCCCAGTAGAATGCACGACAGGCTCGCTCCCACTCTCGTCCTCCACCGGATCCTCCTCGATCTCATCCGAGGGAGAGTGTACCCTACCACTGGGTACCGGGTCAGGTAATGGTGAAACCCTGACTGGGCTCCTCGGATCAGAAGGGGGAGTCTCCTCGCAGACGACTCTCGAGGTAAAAGGGTGTGAGCGGGTAGGTCGAAAACGGAAACTGTGATAAGAGCGAGCTGGTCGCACGGGAGGTGGTCCATGGTAAGTGTAAAACGGGGCTACATGCATAATGTATATGATGAGAATCCTAAATCTACGAGGACGGAATCGAATCAACAGGTTCGGGTGGTAGAAGGTAATCTCTACCTCTCCCTCGAACATCGCGCGATGGTCCTCATAGATCCATGTGCCACTAGGAAGTGGCCGGATCTCGATGCAAGCAATGTAACGAGACATCACCTACAAGGGCATAGGGGTAAGCATGTCTATACACATAATCAACAGAGAATAAATTGTACAATGTGAATATGTAAATACGCAATCATAAATAGCAATCACATTTAGCACTTAGCAAGTATTGAATGCAAGTAGGATGTTCACACTTGTTTCATTTATCACAATTAATGCAAATGACTGGCATGATGCATGAATTTAGCTCTCAAGCCTATCTCCATCATTCTATGTCACTCTCTGACGTCCATCCCTGACAACCCAGCATTCAACAGTGCGTTGTATTCCTAGGCATACAATAATTCGTACATTCACCTAGAATGTACACGACAAGCTTGGAATCCATGCCACCCGAGCATATCCCGTCATCCAAACGGACCGTCATCCAAACGGTATAACCATATCGGCATCCACTAAGCCGACCATGTCAACGACGTGTCAATAAGCAAGCGTATTGGCACTCCCAGAGGCCCTCCACATGTTTACCAAAAACATGATATACGTCCTACCATCCAAACTCTAGAATGAATGCATTACTTTACATAAAGGGGAATTGATTGATGTTTTGTCCTTTTATTAATACATTACGTGCCTCCCGAGCAACGTGTCATTATTCAAATAACAACATCATGACGTCAATCAATTTCCTTTAAGTCCAGGATCACTTGGTTTATTGTCCTTTAAATGTTACAAAATAACTTAGAATTGAAAATGGTATTTTTCAATATCTGACTAAAAATACTCGAGTGTTTTCCATGATACTCGAGTAGTTCATCAGTTTCCAGATTTTACTCGAGTGGTTCATAATTAGACTCGAGTCGTTCATGTCTTTTTAGAGACTTAAGTTTTCAGATCTCCATAAATATACTCGAGTAATTCGTGAGATACTCGAGTAGTTCATTGCCCAGAATACTCGAGTAATTCATGTATTACTCGAGTTGTTCATCAATTTTTACTCTTGTTGCGTCTGAAATACTCGAGTGCCGAGCCTGATTCTCAAGTTGGTGCGCCAAATTTCACACTGGTGCACCACGAAATACTCGAGTGTTAAGCCATATACTCGAGTATTTTCAGACAGAACAGACTGAAACTTGGTTTTTACATACCATTTCAATTTCTAAACATTTTTAACCCAAACCAATGATCACAATAGTTCATATACCATATATTGAACATGTTACCATACTCATTTCATATCAAATAACAAATTTGACAGAGAATCAATCATTTATGCATAAAATACACAATTTAGCAATTCAACACCTCAAATTGCAAAATAAACACAATACTCATGAAATAATATTCATTTAAGCTTGCATGCATGATTTAGAACTTGCTCAACACAGTCATAGAGCATGGATTGGTCTCCAAACCAAAGTTCCTATTCAAACTAAGCCCTTAGAGCCTCTTGATGGCTCTCTAACCCAATTAATGGAATTTAAACTCTATCTAGTGTAAGAAATTACTTCCCCTTACCTCTCAGACGTGAATCAAACAAAGAATCCCAAAAGAAAAGCTCCACAACTCTCAGATCAGCTTCAAGCATCACATGCAGAGCATTTTGAGTGCAACACCAAAATGGAATTTGTTCATACATGAAACAAAGAATAAAATTGGGGAAATTAGATTTTCTAGACTCTATGCAACATGAACTCACTAAGGAAACCGAATTTGAGACTCAGGGATTCATGAACTTACTAGAAATTAAGATCAAAGTAAGCTCCCAGACCAAAGCTTGACAAAAAAATAGCTTCACTTCAACTCCTTGAATCTTCCACCACACTTACTCAATCCTCACGATTTTGGTGTTTATACAAAGCTCGTGATGTGAGCTTTGTATTCGTGTATCACTCGAATCCTAACACTCAGAATTGAAGAAGAATCGAAGGCAACAACTTCAGAACCCTAACTTCTCTAATTTCTACAAGTTTGATCAAAATTCTCAACCAAGGGACGTTGATGAGCTTAAATAGACAAGGAGGACTTCCATGCACAACGACACGAAAGCCTTGAGGTGTTGGGGAGGGAGTATTCGTGTCAATGGAGGGGAATCGGTGGTGGTGACTCACCAAACACACTAACTCGGGAAACTCTGTCCAGAATACTCGAGTTTTCCGAGAAATACTCGAGTATTTTGCCCCATTTTTGAAAAATAATTATTTTATTTACTTTCCCTCCAAAACCTTTCCTATAATTGCTTCTAGGTCCCAATCCAGGGACTAATATGCAAAGCATTTATTTTATGCATTATTATATTTATTAAATCAATTCACACACATATACTAACTATATGAACACATATTTTAATCAAGGATTAATATAGAAATAATTAATTATAATTAATTTATAATTAACATTTCATTAATCAGGGATTAAAATTTTGGGGTGTTACACTACTCCCCCACTTACAAGGAATTTCGTCCCCGAAATTCAACTTATACAAACAACTCAGGATAATCCTGACGCATCTTATCCTTTAATTCCCAAGATGCTTCTATCACATCACCACAAACCCAGACGACTTTGACCAGATGAATATCCTTCCCTCTAAGCTGCTTGATCCCTCGGTCTTCAATGCGCACAGGCTTAGCTTCGAAGGTTAAGTTTTCATGAATTTCTAAGTCATCCGGTTGGATTCTAAGGACAATGGTGGGGTCATGGACATATCTTTTCAATTGCGACACATGGAATACATTATGAAGGTTAGCCAATGACGGGGGCAGAGCCAATTGATAGGCTACTGGGCCGACTCTTTTGAGAATTTGATAGGGACCAATAAACTTAGGTGATAGTTTCTGGGTTTTTAAGGCTCTACTAACACCTTTTGTTGGTACTATTCTAATGAATACATGGTCTCCTTCAGCAAACTCTAAAAGTTTTCTTCTCCTATCAGCATAGCTTTTCTGCCAACTCTGAGCCATCTTCATCTTCTCTTGTATCATCTTGATCTGTTCAGTGGTCTCTTGCACAAAATCTGGCCCAACCAGAGAATTCTCCCCCACTTGAAACCAGCATAACGGCGTCTGGCACTTTCTCCCATACAAAGCTTCAAATGGTGCCATTCCAATGCTCGTGTGGTAACTGTTGTTGTAAGTGAACTCCACGAGTGGCAACATTTGTTCCCAGTTCCCTTGACCTTCCAACGCACAGGCTCCCAAATGTCCTCCAGTGACTGAATAGTCCTCTCTGTTTGACCATCAGTCTGAGGATGGTATGCGGAACTTAACTTCAATCTTGAACCCAAAGCTTTATGCAGATCTTCCCAGAACTTCGATGTAAACCTCGGGTCGCGATCTGACACAATGCTTGACGGTACCCCATGCAGACGAACAACTTCCTTAATGTACAACTGGGTGAGCTTTTCCAAAGAGTAGCGCATGTTAACAGGAATAAAATGCGCTGACTTGGTTAGACGATCCACGATCACCCAAATTGCATCATGACCAGTAGATGTCCTTGGCAATCCCGACACAAAATCCATCGAGATACTATCCCATTTCCATACAGGAACTTCCAAGGAAAGTAACTCTCCTCCTGGCCTTTGATGTTCCACTTTCGCCTTTTGACACACCAAACAACAAGCCACATACTCAGCTACGTCTTTCTTCAAACCAGGCGACCAAAATATCTTCTTTAGATCCTGGTACATCTTAGTAGCTCCTGGACGCATACTCATCTTACTCTTATGCGCTTCATCCAGAATCATTCTTCTTACTTCCAAATCATCAGGGACACATATCCTTGTCTTAAAACGCAGGATTCCATCCTTTCCTTCTTGAAATTCCTACTCCTTACCTTCTTGCATCAACTTCTTTCTTTCCATCAGCTTCTCATCCTTGTGTTGTAATTCCCGAATCCTTTGCAGAAACTCATTAGCAATCTGCAGCATCCCCATTTTAATGCTTGTCGGCTCCACTTGCATCGTCAAGCTCAGATCCCGGAACTCCTCTATCAATGCAGCTTCTCTGACCATCATCGCACTGATGTGCATTGCCCTTCTACTTAATGCGTCTGCCACGACATTTGCCTTCCCAGGATAGTAATAGAGCTCGAACTCATAATCCTTCAAAAACTCCATCCATCGGCGCTGTCTCATATTCAACTCTTTCTTATCAAAGAGGTACTTTAAACTCTTATGGTCACTAAACACCCGAAACGTAGTGCCATAGAGATAGTGCCTCCAGATTTTTAATGCAAACACCACAGCTGCCAGCTCCAGATCATGAGTTGGATAGTTCATTTCATGAACTTTTAGCTGTCTCGAGGCGTAGGCGACGACTTGCCCTTCTTGCATCAAAACACTCCCAAGACCTTGTTTCCATGCGTCACAATACACATCAAAACTCTTCTGTGTATCGGGCAGAACCAATACAGGAGATGATGTCAACCTTTCCTTCAACTCTTGAAAACCCTTTCACATTTCTCATCCCATAGAAATGGTTGATCTTTCCGAGTCAATTTCGTCAAAGGTAGTGCGATCTTCGAGAAACCTTCTATGAATCTTCTGTAGTAACCAGCCAAACCCAGAAAGCTTCTCACCTCTGTGACTGACTTCGGTTGCTCCCATTGCAAAACCGAGCTCACTTTCATCGGATCAACGGCTATTCCCTTGTCTGAAATCACATGCCCCAAGAACTTAACCTCCTTCAGCCAGAACTCACATTTTGTAAGTTTGGCGTACAACTGCTTCTCCTTCAGGATACTCAACATTATCCTCAAGTGTTCAGCATGCTCCTCTGGGCTCTTAGAGTAAATAAGGATATCATCAATGAACACAACCACGAATGAATCTAAATAAGGTCTAAATATTCGATTCATGTAGTCCATGAAGATAGCTGGTGCATTAGTCAATCCGAACGGCATCACGACATACTCATAATGTCCGTATCGAGATCGAAATGCAGTCTTAGAGATATCCTCTTCTCTAATCCTGATCTGATGGTATCCTGACCTCAGATCAATCTTGGAAAATACTGAAGCCCCACGAACTTGATCCATAAGGTCATCTATCCTCGGCAACGGATACTTGTTCTTGATGGTCACCTTATTCAGCTGCCGATAATCGATGCACATCCTCATGCTACCATCTTTCTTCTTGACGAACAGAACCGGAGCACCCCAAGGTGACACACTTGGTCGGATCATCTGTTTCTGCAATAGTTCCTCAATCTGCTTCTTCATTTCAGCCATTTCCGGTGGTGCCATTCTATAGGGAGCGATAGAAATGGGACTGGCTCCCGGAACTAGATCAATACCAAATTCCATCTCTCTTCTTGGTGGTAAACCAGGGATCTCATCAGCAAAAACTTTCGGAAAGTTTCTGACAATAGGGATCTCTTCCATCCTTGGACCATTCTCCTCCACCTCAGAGTTGAACAGGCACACGTAGCCGGAGGGTTTTGAATTTCTATAGGTCACTACTTTTCTATCACAATCAATGATTACTTGGTTTTGACTTAACCAGTCCATTCCCAAGATCACATCTAATTGTGCCAAGGGTAAGCGGATCAAATCTACTTTAGAGGTTCGTCCTAACACTTCTATACAACAGTTAAGACATGCTCTAGAAACAACTACAGGAGCATTAGCAGGGGTTTCTACTTGCAAACCATAAGGTAATTCAGACACAGATAAACTTAGCCGATTTACACATTCATATGAAACAAATGAATGTGTAGCACCGGAATCAAACAGAGCATAACAAGGCTGACCATTAAGCAAGTATTTACCTTGCACCAGATCAGAAGACCGACTTGCTTCCATACCATTAAGGGTGAAAACCCTTCCTTGAGCCATAGGCCTCTCTGCAGCCCCTCTCGGAGTTCTCACTTGTAGAGTTATCTTCAACCTCTTTTGAGACTTTGGTTGAGGCCTTGAGAGAGATGCTCTTCTTCTTTTTGTCCAACTCCTCATGTGAGCTAAGTCTTGATAGCTCTATCTCATGTTCTTTGAGCTTCCCAAACAAGGTGGCCAAGTCCATAGGGTTCAAATCCTTGGACTCCTTGATGGCGGTCGCCTTTGATTGCCATTTTCTATCAAGACATCACAAAATTTTGTGAGTAGTTTCACCATCACAAAATTGCTTTCCTAGAGAAATCAAGTAACTAATGATATGTGAAAATCACTTTTGTAAGTCATCAATAGATTCATTAGGGAACATGTGAAATAATTCATACTCATGAGTTAACGAATTTAATCTTGCATTTCTTACTTCACTTGTTCCTTCATGAGTGACTTCCAAAGTTTCCCACATTTCCTTAGCTGACTTGCATTGAGAAACTCGATAAAATTCATCATGGGACAAGGCGGAGAAGATGATGTTTTTAGCTTTTAAATCAAAAGATACTTTCTTTTTATCATCATCACTCCAACTTTTCCTAGGAATTTCAACGATTTCTCCATTTATCATATGTCTACGAATATATGGACCATATTCTATTGCATCCCAAATATCGGTATCTATTGCTTCAATAAAAAATCTCATCTGGACCTTCCAATAAGCATACCCTTCACCATTGAAGAATGGAGGGCGGTTTATTGAAGAGGATCCTTCTTGGTGATTGCTAGAGCCCATAGTTTCCAAAGGATCTTTTCGAAAAAGCTTTTACGCTCGATCTTTCGACCTAGCTCTGATACCACTTGTTGGAAACCAACAAGCGGGCTTAGCAATTACTAGAGAGGGGGTGAATAGTAATCTGAATGCAATAGTGACTAATTTTCGAATGCAATTAGAGTATAATTGATTTTGTGCAAGTTTTTCTGAAACAGAGCAAAGACACTCGAGTCTTTTTCAGACCACTCGAGTAAAATAGCAAGAACACTCGAGTATTTTGAATAACACTCGAGTAACTCGTGCAGAGTGCAGAAAACAGTTTCTGAGAAATTTGCACTTTAAATCAATACGAATAAAACTAGTCCAGAGCAGATTGATAGATGAGTAGTAAGCAATTAAGTACAACTATAACAACTTAAAAACAACCTAATTGCTGCGGAATTACTACTCTAATTAAAAAGCCCCTTTTGAGAAACTTAGGTTTGGTTTTTACTTGAAAGCAAAGAAAACAATAAAAAGAGGACACCACCAATTATATATTGGTTCACTCTCTATCTAGAGAGCTAATCCAGTCCCCCTAAGAACCTTAGGAGTGTCTACTAAAATCAAATTGTTAGAAATATTACAAGGGATATTGAGATGCCTCACTCAACCTAACCTTTCCAAGAGTGTACCAAACTCTTGAATTTATACCCCAATTTGATGTTGATGATGAAGACTCCTTCTTCTTAAGCTCCTTGAAACCTTCAAGAGCTCCACCAAGCTAAGAACCTCTTAGACTTTGCTTGAGAACCTCTCAAGACTTGGATGAACCTAAGACCCACTTAGGTACACTTGGTTCCCAACCAAGATTTTGGAACAAGATATGAAAATGTATGTGGAGAAATACAACAAATTATTTCTACAACAATTAAGCATAATCTCTAACTCTTTGAACAAATAATGACAATGAATGAATGATTGAGTTAGAGAAAATTATCACTTGAGAGAGAGAGAATGAGCAAAGAGAATGTTAGGCTTGTTTCTTTTCTATGTTCTTGTTGTCTAGTACAAAGGCAATTAGATGGAATATATGGAAGAGGGAATGAGAGAGTAAAACAAACTTTTTTCATGCCATTTATGCCCTCTTCCAACGGTTTAAAATTTGCTGTCAGAACCAAAATACTCGAGTCTTTTTGACACTACTCGAGTCTTTTGCCCATCTTTCAATAGAAATGCCCATGTACTGAACTAACGGTCAAATCTCTGATTTGAGGCTGAAATACTCGAGTCTTTTGGAAATTACTCGAGTATTTTTCAGATTACTCGAGTCTTTTGATACTCGAGTAATTTTCAGATTACTCGAGTCTTTTGCCCAGAGATGATAAAAATTAAGTTTTTCAACAATTAATTTCAATTCTCTTCTCAAGGAATAATTTTATGTAATCCCAACCTTTTTAATGCATTAAAATTATTTATCCTAGGATGAGATTACTTCCTAAGCTACCCACTCTCAATTATAGAATTAAAATTACAATTAAAAATAAAAGAGAGAATGACTAGCTAATTTGATGCACTTGATCTTCTTGACTTGGTGAGCTTGAATTCTTCCTTTAAGTCCATGATCTAATTATATTGTCTAAATCAAAATAAATCCACCTCATTGGAGACTTGATTCTACAGAGCTTCCTCCTCTATTAGCGCTCAGTGAAAGTGAATTTTGAAAAATGTTTTCGAAAAGAAATTTTTGATAATGATTGTGAAAGTGGATTTTTGAAGAAGTTTGCGAAAAGAGATTTTTGGAAAAGATTTATGAAATGTATTTTTGAAGAGAGTTTACGAAATAATATTTGAAAGGATTTTATGAAACCCTATTTTGGAAAGAGGACTTGTGAAACTCCATTTTTAAGAAACATTAATTTTAAGAAACATTACTTTTGAAAAGAGTTTGTGAAATACTATTTTGAAGAAAGATTGTGAAACGTTATTTTGAAAACTTTTGTGAAATGAGATTTTCAAGAAAAGTATGAAACAAAACTTTTGCGAAAGCTTATGAAAAACTGTTTTGAGGAAGATTGAGTAATGAGACATGAGTTGTCAAGGTGATCCCAGCTCTGTGCGATGTAAGAAATAATGAGAGAATGATTGCGCAAAGATAGCGGTCGGGACTCATTGAAGGGATGTACGAAGGGTGAGCCGATCATTAGGTTAATTAAAAAGATAAAAGACTTTAAAAGACATTAACAGCGCGAACGCGGTGAGGTATGAGTGTACCCGAAGTAGTGGAGAGGAAGGAACCATAAGTATGTGCGGATACTTAGGAGGAGATTGCATTAGGGGAGGACGATGACGGTGAAACGTCAAGAAGTATTGAGTGCTCTCTAGGCAGAACGAACTCCACATGTGGTGTACGAACGTGGTAGGGACTGGATCCAATGCCATGGTAAGTTCTGCATGCGCACTAGAACAGTACTGACTCCCCCTAGATTGCAAATCTTGAACAGTGAGAGGGACTAGAACGGGGCATCTGAGATTGCCACTGTGAGATGAGACAGTGTGCCTTTTTATATATGAATTGATATTATTGATTTGAGGCTGTAGTCCTCCTGGTCTGGGACCAATTGATTGTGAGACAGCTGTCGTGCCCGCGTGGTAAAAGTCCTGTACTCCTGTTTACTTCCGACTAGGTGGATGGATGGCCGAGGAGATGTAGACTCGAAACGTGAGTGCTAACAGCGAATGAAACGCGTACCTTGATGATACTTTAACTCCCCCGATCATCGATGGCAATAATCCAATAAGACATTATAAGAAAAGATTTATAATTGTAAGAACAAGAGTTTAAGAAGTGTGAAGAATGAGAAAGAGATGGAGATTAAGATGGAATAATGTAGATTATTGATAATGATAATAATAGAATGCTTGCATGTTATTCTGTTTGTGTGTTGTATGTTGTTTGTGTGGTCCTATTATCTTGCCTTCCGTAATTCCACACCGTCGACGATGCGTCGTTCGGATCGCTTACTCTCTCCTATTCGTTGGCACATCGGTGTTGCTGGTATCCCAACGGGCAGATGGAGCATCGCTTGGAGATCTCTACATGGCTTCGTCAGGGAGATGGATGGAAACCCTCACGCTATGGATGGGTATGGACGGGACACACCCAGTCGGTGATAGCAGACCCGGAGCACAAGCTAGGCGGAATGACAACGGGATCGTGTTTGGGAAGTGTATCCTTTGTGGGATATAATTCCGAACCACCATCTCGGAATGGAGCTAAGGAGAACTCCGTGAAGCTGTTCGGAGTAGAGCTCAAACCAAGTTCTGAAGGAGAATCAACAAATGTGTCCGCATCATCCTCCAATACGAAGGCACCAGCAAAGAAGAAAAGAAAACTGAATCCGATTGTCTTTAATAGAAAGGAGGGCTAGTAGTGGAATTAGGATAAGTTGTTGTTTGTATTTTGTATCCAGGATTACCTAAGTGATGAGCTATTGCTGTACTTCAATTATTTTGAAGCATGCCCTACTTTTTAAGGAATGTAAGAACACTACTTTGTGAAAAATGTTTGATTTCTTTTGATGAAGTGAACGGAACCAATTAGAGTTGGAATCAAACTAGTTGTTCCTGCAAAATGCTTTTGAAAACTTAAGTGAAAGAGCATTGGTTTTAGTAACAACTCGGTTTTCAAAAAAAAAGAGAGAATGTTGAAGGATATCAATAACGTTTTCAAACAACCCTTCAACAATGTTTCAAAAAAAATAATAAAAAATTTGGCCTCATTTTTGAAACATTAATAAACAAAAGTCAATTATTTTGGTTCACGAAAATCGGGCTGTTACAGAGTGGTATCAGAGCTTATGGTAATCCTTAGTGGCCTTAAGCATGGGCTTACATGCTTTGCTTGTGTGACTCTATGTGTTTGCTAGAGTAAAGATAGGAACATAGGATTAAGCTCTCGTAGGATATGAGATTTTGCTTGTGGTTTAGTGTCGGCCGCGTTAGGAACCTGGTGGTTCAGTAGTGAGAAAGGAAGTAGATCAAGTAGAAAGTGAATAGACTGAAACCCCCTACCCTATGATAATCCGTTAGTGATTGTAAAACTTAGGATTGTTAACCTTAGCGTATCCTTTTGTATAAGGACAGTTAGTACCTCTGAGAATACGGTATATCCTACCTGGATCCCCGTGTTTGTTGAAATTGCTTCAACAAAACAGATAGTATTGTTAAAATTCGATCCTTTTCTTTCTAAGCCTTACTATCCACCTATAGCCTTAACGACCCTATTTAAGACTCTTCAGTCCAAGATGTGGAGTTAGAAGTGCCATAGTTACCCAAATAATTTAGGCTTGAACGATTAAGGAAGGATAAAGGGTTTAAATTAAGTGAGGATGTAAAACCACAATGGATTTAGTTATAAGTTTGATCAAAGTTGGGGAGTCACAAGGAAGAGAAGAAGCATATATTACCGATTATTAGAGGCAATTCCGAGGAAAGTTTGAGGATTAGGACTGCCATACACCATAATCTGAGGTTTAGATAGTGAAAGTGATAGGTTTGATTAATGATTAGGATGAACCTAAGAAGAAAAGTGAGATTGTTTAAGGAAGTAGGTAAGCTTAGATTGTAATAAAATCCCCTTAAGTCAGAGAAATGATAGACGAAAACCTTAGAGTTAGGAAGAGAACTGGACGAAGGAGTGATTATTGTGAGGTAGTAGGAACCCGAGTTGTAGAGAATAGCGGATATTTAAGGATTTTAGGTGAAACCCTATGCTTTTGGAGACGTATGAATGTTTGTTTGCTTGATTTTCCCTAAGTCCGTACCTATGGTTGGACTTTCTGTGACAACGACCAGCTAAGGGAGCGGCATCTTCTTTGGTTAGTCCGTTGGACTTAACCCGACTCGACAACGCAAGCGGTTGTATGAGTGCGACTTCTTCATCTAAGAGCAACAAACAAGGAGCACGGCAAAGTGAATTAGACCAGCAAAAGGGAATACGACCGCGAAGCGAAAGGAGAATGTTCTTATGGGAATCACAATGACGAACGAGTCTTGTGCCCTGCTGCCCAATCCACAACGCATTTCTCGAGGACGAGAAATCTTTAAGTTGGCGAGAATGTAACACCCCGCAAATTCCTCGTATTAATTTAAAACACTAAAGAAATTATTTTTGAACAAAAGCGTTTTGAAAGAGTATTTTCTTAAATGATCTTCTTAAATTCACGTTTTCAAGAAAATGAATGATTTTAAGGAAATGATTTCCTGGAGTAATGTCCAAAGTTTAGAAATTGAGTTTTGGAAAAGTCTATATGCTTGATGTTTTATAAAAATATTTGTGATCTTTGTATGAGTCACTTTATGATGAAAAAGAAATATTTTCTGGACATGTGTGTGTATGCACGGTTTTGGTATGTATAGGTATGCTTAGGATTATATAAGAATTTAGTTATTGAAAAGAATATAATGCATGTGTATGTGTATGTGTAATGTATGATGCATGAACGTATGTATTTATATGTATAATACGTGTATGTGTATGAGTACATGCTTAGGATTACATGAGGATTAAATAAATGAAGGAAAATGAATGTGTGTATGATGTATATGTGTGTGTGTGTCGTGTGAACATGATGCCCCAAAAATATTAATGGTATGTATGTTATATATGTGTGTTAAGTGTATGCATTATTCCATGAGTTCATGCTATGTGTTGTTATGGTAAACATGAAAATAAATTGCATGTGTATGTTTGTATGTGTGTGGTTCGGCCAAGCATAAGACTAGGAAGACCAAGTAGAGTGCATTCTCTTAAGCATTAAGAAAGTGAATTTTAAATAGAAAATAGGAGGAGATTAGGAGGTGTGAGTCATGATGCCTAGGGAGGACTTTCTCTCCACCATGTTTCCTTGATATGACCCTTCCCATGCAAACTCTTGGTTGGACCGAATTGCCCTTGAACCAACACCTTGAACCGAGGCTAGAAGAGGAAATTTCCATGTCCTTACCTTGGCCTATGTATAAACCGTGTGTGTGAGTGAGTGTGTGTTTAGCTAGTTCATTTCCTTCTTCATCTCATTCTTCCACAAACACACTTAGTCCCCAAGAGCACCAACAAGCTCTTGAGACATAGAGAGAAAAAGAGTAAAGCCGTGAAGAGAAGAGAGGAGAAAAAGAGTGAGAATCCAAATTCTTAACCCCAAACTTCCTTGATCTTTTCCCCCACCCACATCCTTCTTCAAAACCTAAGGAGAAGATCACCTATCTACACTAAGAAGGGAGGCTGAAGCAAACCCTAAGGGAGGAGAAGGGGAGGGTTGAAGATTTAAGTTAGGAATTTTGATTTAAGGTAGAGAGAGTTTTAATTGAATCATTTTGTGTTGTAAAGGACTCTCTAATGGACTTTGTTTAATTTTGTGATGCATGTAATAGTTTGTGAATGATCTTGAGGTCTAAGTGTCTTGCATGTTATTTCTATGCTTTGATCTTGAATGTTGATGTTGAAAAGTTTTGATCTCTTACTTGTAATTTTTCTTCATCACGGTTTTTGTTTAAAGTTGTGTCTAAAATTCATATATTGTATTGATCTTATCTTGCATGTTGATTTTGTGATCTTATGATTCTTATTTTTCTTTGCATGTCCTCTTTATGCCTTGATCTTGGATCTCTAAGAATAAATGAACTCATAAACCACCAAATCAAAAACTAAGTGATTCGGCCATGAGTAGAAAATTTAGGTCTTGATGCTCTTAATTTGATCTAAGTGATTTCATTCTAATTTTATGATTAGAAAAGTTAATTTAAATAGTGAAAATGCTTTGATTTGATTTTAAACTTGACATAAGCTTTGATCTTGTGTTGATCTTTGAAAGGCTTGATCCTTGGTGCATGCATGTTGTTTTTGAACCAAAAGAGTTAGCCATTCTTCTTTGCATGTCACGGTTTTGATTCTTTTTCAACTTAAAACAATTTTCATCTTTTGTTGTATCAATTGATTGATTTCATGACTTGATTTACAAGATTTAGGAACATGCATTTGGTTTTGAATAAAAGATTTTATTTTTCCTCATAGACCTCACGGTTTTTGCAAGGAAGACAAGGAAACAAGTTTTTGAAAAATGATCTTTGCCTTGATCCATGTTCTATGTGCATGTATGATGAAGATTTAAAAATTTAACCTTGCTTTATCATGATGATGTTCGGCCTACTCATGCTAGCTAGACTAGGATTCCTTTTCCATGAAATGACTTAAAAGAAATGAGTATGTTTTGAGGAATTGTGCTAAAATAAATTGCTTGAAATTGTGTTGTGAACATTTATTTTCTAATCGGTTCTTTATTTAGAAATAAAGGAAATAAAAAAATTAAATTAATCTTGTAAGAGTGTTGTGTTTAAATGAATATATGTGTGTGCTTATGTGCATTCGGTTAAGGGCAAAAAAGGAGAATGAATAATTTTGTGCATAAAAAAGAAAATGGAATTTAAATGCCTAAAATAAACCAAGTTGATTCACGTGATTTAAATTGTGATGCTTGACTTGCCTTCTTTGATTTCATTCAGTTATATAGTTTAAATAGGTTTAGGGAGTTTAATTGCATGAAATAAAATGTGCAGGGTGATTTTTGAGAAGGATCTAAATTGTTTAAAGTAGGGAAAATAAATATAAATATGTTTGGTTTGAAACTTGATTCAATTTGGTTTATGAATACTTGCATGCCTAAGTGTTTTATGTTGTGAAAATGAATTATGTGTGAGTTGCATAATTTCTTTGAGGTTGATTAAATTGTTTAAATGCTTCTAATAAGTTATTAAAGTGTTGTTTGTTGTTGTATGTGGAGTGATGCTTGGACAATGATTGAATACGTGATTAATGTTAAAATCTATTGATTATAAAATAAATTGGTTCAATTTGTTTGAAGTTATATTGTGTCTATGGCTGTCCAGAGTTTGTGTTATGATAAAAACTTGAATTTTAAAGTGCTAATTTTGAGTAAAGGCGTTATTTAAACCTAAGAATGTTTTTACAATGTTTTCGGAGTTTTATTAAAGTAATTTTGTAAAAACTATTTTTGCTGTCGAGAATTACTTGGACTTGTTTTTTTATATTTAAAAACGTTTTCATATGATTTAAAGTAAAGTTTTCAAGTGATAGTTGATTTACGAAAAAGCCGGATCGAAAATAGTACATTTTTCGGTGTTTTCGAAATTGATTAAGGTTCTGTCCAAAACGGACCAGCCACTAAAATAAATAATTTAAATTACCTTACTAAACGTTTTCCAAATGATTTTTGAAAGTACTTAAGGTATTAGAAAATATTAGAGTTGTTTGAAAGAAAATGGTTATGTCTTAAGTCTTCCGATGAGAAACGAAAAGTGTTTTGAATTAAGAAAGATTTTCATAATACAAGTTAATAACGTGAGCATATTTTATTAGGTGATTTATTAGGACGTGCCGTATCATCTCAAAGATCGGAACTAAGTGGTTGGAGTCAGTAGTATAAGTGGCAATTGTTTGTGTTGTGTGGCCACTTATACGAATGCGACGAAGACCACATTGTTGTTGTGTGATGTTTTTGTGTTAACAGTATGTTTATATTTATTTATTATGCACGATGCAATTGAATACTGTTTATTCATATGGATAATGTGTTGATGGACATCTGTTACGTCCTGAAAATAAATTGAAACGATGAAAGGGAGAAAGTAAATGATGAGATTAAATGAATCAAAATAAAGATTTAAGCTGGAAAAGAAAGAAAGAAAGAGTTGAGATTGGAAAAAAAGTAAATGCTAGCGATGAGGTTGAGCCAGAGCTAGGGAAAGGAATGTGGATGCGGATATGAGATGTGATTTGAGTGGAGCTTGACTCCTTCGTTTTTATTTTCAAATGAGACTAGTGTTGAGTTGAGCTTGCTCCTCCATTAGCGCTCAGTGAAAGTGAATTTTGAAAAATGTTTTCGAAAAGAAATTTTTGATAATGATTGTGAAAGTGGATTTTTGAAGAAGTTTGCGAAAAGAGATTTTTGGAAAAGATTTGTGAAATGTATTTTTGAAGAGAGTTTACGAAATAATATTTGAAAGGATTTTATGAAACCCTATTTTGGAAAGAGGACTTGTGAAACTCCATTTTTAAGAAACATTATTTTTAAGAAACATTACTTTTGAAAAGAGTTTGTGAAATACTATTTTGAAGAAAGATTGTGAAACGTTTTTTTGAAAACTTTTGTGAAATGAGATTTTCAAGAAAAGTATGAAACGGTACTTTTGCGAAAGCTTATGAAAAACTATTTTGAGGAAGATTGAGTAATGAGACATGAGTTGTCAAGGTGATCCCAGCTCTGTGCGATGTAAGAAGTAATGAGAGAAAGATTGCGCAAAGATAGCGGTCGGGACTCATTGAAGGTGTAACATCCCTAAATCCGATTTAGGCATAATATGAATTCTACCAAGTAATTAGGAGAAATATCAAGTTTAGAGAAAGGATCTGGAGTAGTAATCCAAGCTAAGATGAAGAGGGGAGCCTAAGGAAGTGAATTGGAGTTAGAAAAACCACCAAAATAAGGTTTTCAGCATGGTAATCGATTACCTTGAAGGGTATAATCGATTACAAGCTCTCTGGTGAGAAAATTTAAAAGTTGCAGCATTGGTAATCGATTACCTTTAGGCAAGTAATTGATTACCTTGTGAAATAATCGATTACTTTCATTGGAATAATCGATTATTTGGCCTCTGCTGAATGTACTAGAATTGTTGCATCAAAGGTGGTAATCGATTACTTTGAGCCAGTAATCGATTATCTATATGAAAATCTGGAAAAAAAATAAGTGCGTGCGGACCACATGTTTTTAACTTTGTCTCCAAGCAAAGCATCATGGCCACACGTTTTGGCCAAGACAAGTGGACTTAAAAGAAAAAAAAATAATATAAAGAAAACACACCCAACATCAATATCATCCTTTCATCTCTTTCCTCTCATCAACATCATCTCTCTCTCCCCTCCATATTCGAACACCCTTCTTCTTCTCCTAGAGTTCCTCTTCTCAACATCAAAGGCACAAGAACTAAGGAGTTTAAGTCTCATTATGAAGCTTCTCATCATCTCCACTCAAAACTAAGCAAGAAAGTGATAACCAACTTCCTTCCTCTTCTTCCATAAATTCGTGGCCCCTCTTCCTCACCACTCTTTGGGTTTTCATCTTCCAGGCTATGGAGATCACCACCTAGGACCTCTCTCATCACAAGGACTCAAGGACAAGGCTCCTACTTTCTTTTCAACCATCATCTAAGGATTTGGTGATTAAAACCCTAGATTCCAAGGCTAAGTGTCAAGGGTTCCTTATATCTCTTGGTTTGAGGTAAGAAGGGAAGTATTACCTCTATTTAGGAGGTATAGTCTAGATAGTATATAGTGAGAATTAGGCTTAGGGACTGGACTAGAATAAAACTCTAGGCAAACCCTAGGTTAGGAGAATTGATATTTGTTTAGCATATATTGTCATAGGAAATAGTTAGTGATAAATAGAAATAAAGAACTTACTTGTAAATTGAAATTATTATAGGTTGTTAATGTATAACATATAGGTGAAAAATAAAGAAAACAGTTGGACTGAGTGAAAATAGTGAATGAATAAATATTATATTATCATGACCCTCCGTAAAGGAGTGGACAAGACTCTCCGTAAAGGAGAGGAATATCATAGTATCAAGACCCTCCATTTGCACACTAAGTGGAGTGAGAACATGACCCTTCACTTACTCTCTAAGTGAAGCGAGAATTATATATTATCATGACCCTCCATAAAGGAGTGGAATATATATTATCATGACCCTCCATAAAGGAGTTGATATTATCAGGACCCTCCATAAAGGAGTGGATATTATCATGACCCTCCATAAAGGAGTGGATATTATCATGACCCTCCATGAAGGAGTGGATATTATCAAGACCCTCCATAAAGGAGTGGAATATATATATATATATATATATATATATATATATATATATATTCATGACCCTTCACTTGCTCCGTAAGTGAAGTGAGAACAAGAGACTCCACTTACTCTCTAAGTAGGAGCGAGAATTTTATTTACAGTATCATGACCCTCCCTATGCGGAGTGGAAAAAGTAAAATAACATGACCCTCTAATAAGAAGTGAGTAATAATGGTAAATGAAAATAGTAGGGAGAACAATGAGAGTAAGAAATGATTAGTAACATAAGTGTTAGGGTAGAAAAGCTTAATAGAGTGCTTGGTTACTCTCTATGTCTACATAGAATGTACTTTCCTAAGTTCTGTGTAATGCTACCCTTCTTCCTATATTTTGCAGATATTGGGGAGGAGCAGGCACAGGACATGGTCGAGCAGGGTTACATTCCACATCGTGGAGTGTGAAGTTCAGTAGGGGACCGAATTGTCGGTCAAGGGTTTTATTTTTTGGGAAAATGAAATGTGTTGTTGATGTAACTAATGCTAGTTGGGTATTTTTGTGAAAAACTAAGATGTTTTAAGATTTGTATATATATTTTCTAGAACTGATGTAATGACTTTCCTGCACACTGTTTATGTTATGTTTTGTGTAACACCTAGAATAATTACCCATTATATTAAAATAGTGACTTGAAAATTTCTTTTTAAGACGTTTGATTAGTTTCGTTTTAATAGAAAAATGTGTACTCATATAATTTGCTTATGAAAATTCTCCGTGAAATCGGACGGAGTTTCGTTCGTTTAAAGGACTTCCCAAAATATTTACTTTAACTTGTAAAATTTATTCGAAGTAGATTTAAATACATCAGAGACCAGCAGGGCCCAACATATAGTTCAGTCCACTTAGAACATTAGTTCAAAAGGGAGTACAAATAACGTTCCGAACTCTTAGTTTTCCGAAAAGACAAAGAAATTGAAATACAACAAATTCCCAAAATAACCCATGACCGGTAGATGGTCGCTAAATACTATATACATTCCACGTGGTGGAATGTACTCCTGCTCGGCCAGACTTGTGTATGCTCCTTCTGTACCTGTAGAAATATAGCAAGAAGGGTAGCATTACACAGTACTAAGGAAAATAGCTTCTAAGAAGCATAGCTGACAAACTAGGCCCTATCACATTAAAAATTATCTATTAATCTAACATTCTTTTTCAGATAATCACATACAAGTTCATCTTTGATAACTTAAGCCTTATGTCAATACTACCTTCCTAGAAATTCTACTTTCAACCTTAAATTACTTTTCAATTCCGGTTACATTAACATTTCCATATTCCAAATTCCAAACTCATAAAATGACCAACTCACATACATATATCATTATTTTCATAAACCTTTTTATTCTCTTCTCTTTCATTCAATTCACAATTCTCAATCATTCTGATAATTCATAACAATTCTCCCCTGGTCGCGACCTACTGCGTCAGCACTCCTGTGCACTCACGTCTTACTGCGCCCGGGTATATTTCACATTCCCCTGGTCACGACCTACTGTGTCTGCACTCCTGTGCACTCACGTCTTACTGCGCCCGGGTATATTTCACATTCCCCTGGTCACAACCTACTGCGTCTGCACTCCTGTGCACTCACGTCTTACTGCGCCCGGGTATATTTCACATTCCCCTGGTCACGACCTACTGCGTCTTCACTCCTGTGCACTCACGTCTTACTGCGCCCGGGTATAAATCATATCAATTCATTCTTGGATCATAAAAACATCACATATTCACATATAATTGTTAGTATCACATTTACTCTTGACAAATTAAATCAAGAACAACATCCATCAAGTTTCTAATCACTCAATCACCATCCTCTATCTTATGATTTATTTAGTAACAACAACCCTTCCTTTTTTTTCAAGCCATTTACCCTTAATTAATTCCTTGATTACTCGCACATAATTTTCCATTAAATTCGAATTTCTCTTTTATTACCTAGCCCGTCCTAATGATTCGCCTACGTTAACACTTAATCCATTCTTTGCTTTACGAGTCATCCAAAACAAGCACGGTATGATAATACATCAATAACAAGTAACAATCAACGGATAATAAACAAAACAGTCGACATACTCAGGTATGTCTCAGAATACTATAAAATTTAGTCCACTCCCTAGGGTTCTTCACTTCCTACTTTAATATTAACAAAAGAGAATTTAACAGAAATCATTTGATTAATATAAATTAACCATTAACATACTAATCACCCCTAAGGCTCGTTTCATGCACTTTAAACATCCTAAGGTTTATTCTCTTAATTAATTATCTACCCCTAGTCATCATTACAACAACCTAGAATCTATATCCTTAGGAAAGGTAACGCAAACCCCTCTTACCTTCCAACTGGGTGGTGTTGCATCTCAAGCATTAATCCTAAGTCTTGGCTCCTTGGTACTTGGGTTCCCCATCCTTAGCTTCTTGAATCCCTAGACCCTACCAAAAATCCATGCCCATAATGAGTGAGCTCCTATGATGAGAAATCTTAGACCTTGCTTGATCTTAGGTGGGGATAATGATAATGGTATTGGGTGCTTGGTTCTTGGTACTTTGTTGATGATTAAGAGGTGGCCTTCTTGGTGGAGGAACTGGGGTTCACGAATTTGGGGGAAGGAGAGGAGGATTTTTGTTGGTTTGATCTTTGCTTGGTTCATGGTGGAAATGATGAAAGTGATGATGTTATAGCTTGATTTTGGGTGTTTAAAGGATGGATGATGCCCTTGGTTGATGTGGTGGCTTAATTTTGGATGCTTGGTGGTTGGTGGTGATTTGTGTTCATGGTGCATGAGGGAGGATGGGAAGAAGATGATGGAGGAAGGGATGATGTTGATGATGGAGTATGAAGGAATATGGTGCCCATGAAGTCTTATTTTTGGCCTTGGAAGCTGCCACCAAATCGTTTGGCCATCAACCAAAACTTTGGCCCCAAGTTTTGATCCAACGCACCAGATCTGGTGCTGCTGATCGCGCTCGCTTGGGCGAGCCCATCACTCGCTTGGGCGAGTTCTGGCACCAGCTGGTGCTGCTGGTGCGCGACGTGGGAGGCTGGTGCGGTCAGGTGGGGGTTTGGCGCGCCAAAACGCGAGATCTGGTGCGGCTGGTGCGTTTCCGCGCGCGCCTGGGCGAATTTGGGCCTCGCCTGGGCGGGTTTTTCACTGGCTGGTGCACCAATGAACAGTGCATTCGCCTTGGCGCATGGCTGGTGCGCCTGGGCGTGACACAGGGTTTTCAATCTTCGATTCGCCATAACTTTTTCGTTAACCGTCGGATCGGGTCCAAATTTTTAGACAAGCTTCTTAACCCCTTAAACTTCATATCCAACAGTGGAATTTATTTTAAACATGTTTTCAAGAAATAAACATTCCGCATCTGGTTTGTATAACAGATGCGATAAGTTATACATTTCGCATCTATTTTAATTTAACTGATGCGGAAAGTCCTTGTTTCAACTACTTTTCGCATCATGTTTAAAACAAATGATGCTGATTCTCTTACAAAATGACTCAAAACCTATTGTATTCTATCATTGCAGCGCCAAAAATTCATTCCCTCTATTTCTAATTCACTTTCCGCGCTGAGAAGTGAGAACCCTCGATCAGTTCTCCTTCTTCTTCTTCTTCTTCTCACACGGCGGCGCTCTTCTTCTCATCGAGTTCCCCTTCTCACAGCGGCTGCAAACTTCTTGTCGGCTGAGTTCTTCTTCTTCTCACGCTGTTGAGTTCTGCTTCTTCTCACGAGGCGCTTCTCCATTGGTCTTCAAACAGTCATCGTTGCTGTCGCCGAAACATCAGCGACGCTGCTCCATTGGCTGAGAGAGAGGAGGCACACTGAAAGAGGAACATCACCTTCTCCGAGACCTTCGCCGTCGCCGAAACAGCAAAGCCGCCACCTCTCCTCCTCTTCCATTTTTCTAGGTTTTCTCTCTCTCCATTTTTTTTGAGCTGGAAATTGTTTTTTTCGTTTATTCATATCTAGTAGGTATGGCGTGTTCAGTCTCTAAAATGAGTACGCGGTGTGTGGCAGAGTAAAAACTAGTTCTAAACTTAGATGTTAAAACTGATTTCATAAATCCCTACATCATAGGTTACTGAACTAGTTTAATGTTGGAATATTGTTTGGTGAATCTTGGTGAAGAGAAGATATTTTTATTTTTTTTAAGTTAAGCTTCTTTATTAAAAAAAATATGGGTGAAGCCTATGATGTAGCTTCTCAATCTTATGCATGCTTTTTTTTTCTTTTAATGTTTGAGACTGTGTTTCCAGGCACTTGTTTCCAGGCACTTATTTCTTTGGTAAAGTGGCTTCATGGATGGTAAGTTTGACTTCTCTTTGTGCTTTGCTTTATTTTTCATGTAAATTCATTTTTATCGGACATTGTTAGTTGCCATATTTGCATAGTTTCATTCAGTGTATCTATCAGCAGACCAAGTTTTTCTTCATCCTTCACTTTAAATTGTGTTTCTCTGCATTAGAATGGTTTTGGTAGCTATTTTATTTTAGTATACATGGGCAATGTTAGAATTTCCTTGTTATGCTATTCGCACTTGTAATGTCCTATTCACATTCCCCACTAATTTCTTATAATTTTAGTTTCCTGAGCTGTCCTCTTTTAAACGTGAATAGACAAACAGAAATACGGCTAATTAAGGAAAAAGGAAAAATGAATTATTATCTTTTTTTTTTGTTGAGGGAAATTTGGAAATTCCAATTAAAAGAAGTTAGTATGAGGATTGTGAGTGAATAGACAATTGAAAGTGGGAATTACTCAACTATCTTTCGAACAATTTATCTTTTTTGTGATTGTGTTCCCTGTTACATGCAGGTATCTAAGGAGGGAACTTCACCGTTTACCTACATTATTGTGGACAATCAAACGTAATGGTCCATGATTTATTGTTACATTTATAATCATATTATAATATGAGGGCTGCCTTATATTATAATCATAATAATTGTTGTTATTTGGTTTGAAAAACTTTTCTCCTACGTTAGTAATAGTTGCTTCTTAAGATTTTTTGTATGGGCATTAATTACTGGTCATTTTGTGTAACCACAAGGTATCCTCACATAGCTAAGGATCACTTGATAAAGCTTCTGAAGGAATTGATGCTGAGTATTGTCCATCCTCTGCATGGAAAACTTAGAGAAAGTAGTTCTAATGCAGCTGATGTTCCTACTTTACTTGGACACGGTTCCTTTTCCCTTCTGGATAGTATGTGACCACACGGTTACTAGTTTCTACTCTAATTTTTTTGAAGTGCCTTAGAATGCCAGTTTTGTACAAAGCTTATTCCTTTCTTCTCAATTTCAGTTTTTTTTGTTTATTCAACTTTTTATGCTAACTGCTATGCATTGATTTATACAGAGTATTCGTAGGCGTGATCTAGATTTACTTTATGGCATGTGTGACATTTCAAATTCAAAGGATATAGTTGAAGAACTACTTCAGGTACGGACTAATTATTGCAATTCGAAAAACTCATTGTAAACCCTTTCCCCTCAAAACAGAAGAAAATGATCTAGGTATTACATGGGAACCAAAACTGATTAGTTCGCAATTACAACTGTTTTTGCAGTATCTCAGCACCGCGGAGTTTGCGATGCGCGAGGAATTGTCACTTAAAGCAGCTATTCTAGCTGAGAAGTTTGCACCAGATCTTTCATGGTAATGCAACAGCTCCTTCTGAAAAAATACAAGAATCATATTGCTACTTTAGAACTTAGAAGGCTATCATAATTGAGTACTCCCTTGAGAATAGTTATAGGCTTTGGTGATTCATATTGTCTTGTGTGTATAGCTTCGGGGCTGCTTAGAAGGTTATATCCATAGCATGTAGCCTTCAATGAATTCTTTTAGTTTTATGAGATAAGGAAAATAATCTGTAGTATATAGCTCCTTACTCATAATACCAATTAATCAATTACAAGGACTTGGGCTACTTCGGACAGGTAATTAAACTGAATCAATAACTTGACCCAAATCCTGAAGAAAATCCCTCTTAACTCAACTAATGTAAATATATAACATGGAAAACTACCAAAGCACTCATAATTTTTGTCAGGTCAACATACCAATCTTTATGATGCTCAGCTAAAGTTTACTTCTAAAGGTGGTTTCATAATCTTATATGTGATGGGTTGTTTGATCCAAAATGTAAATTTAGTATGATTGAAGTAATTTGCTTATTTAGTTATTTTGTATTTTGATGTGTTTTTTTTATCTTTCTTCGCTGCTTGTTTTCTTTTGCTTTTCTTTCGAGAATAACCAATACTAAAATATTCTTGTCAAAATATCCTCTTAAGAAAAAGCAGTATAACAAAAAAATTTGAAATAACAGCTGGCCTGTTTAATGTCAAAATCAGAAATTTCTTTGGAAAAAGTTTATGTCATTTATGAAGATACTGGGATTAGATTAGACTACAATAACTAGTTTGTGTCCTTTTTGAACATGTGAAATCTAAATCATAAAGTTTTGGAGATTTTCTGGAGTTGTGCAGGCGCGATGGCTTTATCTATGTGAAATATGTGAAGTCATTAATCTCCACCCAAGCAGAGATGTTGTTGTTGTTGATTTCTCCTACAAGTTTGGTAACAATATGATACTTAAATGTATTTAATGCTCCTAATTTGATAAATCCATTATTTCTCTCTACTCGGCTCAACTCCTGGTAGAGTTGGTCATGTACTTCCATGGCTAGTGAGATAGATAGTTGGGTTCGCCACTTAGAAGTAATACAAAGAAGCTGAGAATTTCAAGCTTATTTAAAGGAGTTGTTAAATTATTTTGATTTTTGAAACACTTTCCCATTTCATCTCTGCAAAATTAATTGACCACATGAATTATAAAGTTAGTCTATACAAATACTTAATACATTTTTTGTTGTCATTTAACTTATTTTTATCATTATTGGTAAGCAAGAATATCTTATTTTTATCATTATTGCAGATACGCAGTGGCACGAGAAGTTGACAAAGCTAAATCAATCTTAACTTTTGATGAGAATGATTTGGGTAGAATATTGAATTAGTTTAGGTAGAATTTGTAGTTGTACGTACTAAAATTAGTGGATATATATAAGAGATTTTGCGTAACATTGAATTAATTTGGATAGAATTTGTATTTGTATTGAAATTATTATATATATATATATATATTGCCTTTTGGATTCATTTGTTTTAAAATTTTATTTTTCGTAGTCAAAGCAAAGAATGCAGGTTACTAGATATAAATTATAAAAATTTAAAAAAAAAAATTCGACATTCCACATCTGTTATTTATATATAACAGATGTGGAAAGTAGACTTTCCGCATCTGTTATATATAAATAGCTGATGCGGAAAGTTTGATATTCCACATCTGTTATTTATAGATAACAGATGCGAAAAGTCTACTTTCCGCATCTGTTATTTGTACTTTCCGCATCTGTTATTTTTACTTTCCGCATCTGTTATGTAACTGATGCAGAAAGTATTGACATTTCGCATCTGTTTTGAAAAGTGATGTGAAAAATCATAATTATCCACATCTCTCACAGTTACATCTATTACAAAACAGATGCGAAATGTCTTTTTTAACAGATGTGAAATGTCTGTTTTCCAGTAGTGTCATCATGTAGACAAACAAACACAAGACAATACATAGCATCACATTCATTCATTTCCAAACACATAATCTAGCTCTATTAAATCACTTTGGATTTTAAGCACCTAATGCCTAAACATAGGACTATCACTATGTACTATCTTAGGGTTTCTTGTATTCAATTCTAGACGTATAAACACTAGCAATCTATCCTAGCTAACTAGGATTCCTAACTAGCTACTTCTCTTATCCTAAGACAAGACAACACTTCCGTTGCGCAACTCTGATTCTAAAATATTTACGCATACGGAAACCTATGACAAAACCTCTATTCCTCCTGAATTTGGTATCTCACTAAATTCCCAAAATACTCGCCGAAACTTAAGGACAGGATGATGATATCCTCCAATATGTGTATACTTGAGGTGATCAGGCTCAACCATACATCATATCGATGATAAGATCATTCTCGTCTTACTTAAGTTTGAAACACATAGCCTATTAGTTTTAAAACGTTGAAATCTTGCTTTGTGTGTCACATTTAGAGTTGGTTTACTTGGCGCGAAACTAAAGATCACTTCCTCCCGGTGGGGTAGCAACCTTTTGCTCTTGCCCGTTGGGGTATTGCTTTCCTTAGCCTCGTCATTCATCACTTTCTAAATATGATTTTTCGTTCTCACAAGATTTCAAGTTTAGCATGGTAAACTGAACATGATTTGAGTGGACTTAGAAAAGATTTTTCCAATGCTTACCACGCATTTCGAAAGAAATCGTCAGATGCTAATCGCGCTCCTCAAATCACTCAACAACCTAAAAAGAATCTAGAGTACTCACTACGCTAGACTCCGCAACTATGCCTGTTATCATGCTACAATAACACCTGACTAGACCACAAAGCAGTTTAACATCTAACTACAAGTTACTCGCTTGATGAGTAACTTTAGGAGTAGTAAGTTACTCCGATGGGCCGAGGAAAAACTGCTCTGATACCATAAATGTAACACCTAGAATAATTACCCATTATATTAATATAGTGACTTAAAAATTTCTTTTTAAGACGTTTGATTAGTTTCGTTTTAATAGGAAAACGTGTACTCATATAATTTGCTTATGAAAATTCTCCGTGAAATCGGACGGAGTTTCGTTTGTTTAAAGGACTTCCCAAAATATTTACTTTAACCTGTAGAATTTATTCGAAGTAGATTTAAATACATCAGAGACCAGCAGGGCCCAACATATAGTTCAGTCCACTTAGAACATTAGTTCAAAAGGGAGTACAAATAACGTTCCGAACTCTTAATTTTCCGAAAAGACAAAGAAATTGAAATACAACAAATTCCCAAAATAACCCATGACCGGTAGATGGTCGCTAAATACTATATACATTCCACGTGGTGGAATGTACTCCTGCTCGGCCAGACTTGTGTATGCTCCTTCGGTACCTGTAGAAATATAGCAAGAAGGGTAGCATTACACAGTACTAAGGAAAATAGCTTCTAAGAAGCATAGCTGACAAACTAGGCCCTATCACATTAAAAATTATCTATTAATCTAACATTCTTTTTCAGATAATCACATACAAGTTCATCTTTGATAACTTAAGCCTTATGTCCATACTACCTTCCTAGCAATTCTACTTTCAACCTTAAATTACTTTTCAATTGCGGTTACATTAACATTTCCATATTCCAAATTCCAAACTCATAAAATGACCAACTCACATACATATATCATTATTTTCATAAACCTTTTTATTCTCTTCTCTTTCATTCAATTCACAATTCTCAATCATTCTGATAATTCATAACAATTCTCCCCTGGTCGCGACCTACTGCGTCTACACTCCTGTGCACTCACGTCTTACTGCGCCCGGGTATATTTCACATTCCCCTGGTCACGACCTACTGCGTCTGCACTCCTGTGCACTCACGTCTTACTGCACCCGGGTATATTTCACATTCCCCTGGTCACGACCTACTGCGTCTGCACTCCTGTGCACTCACGTCTTTCTGCGCCCGGGTATATTTCACATTCCCCTGGTCACGACCTACTGCGTCTGCACTCCTGTGCACTCACATCTTACTGCGCCCTGGTATAATTCATATCAATTCATTCTTGGATCATAACAACATCACATATTCACATATAATTGTTAGTATCACATTTACTCTTGACAAATTAAATCAAGAACAACATCCATCAAGTTTCTAATCACTCAATCACCATCCTCTATCTTATGATTTATTTAGTAACAACAACCATTCCTTTTTTTTTTCAAGCCGTTTATCCTTAATTCATTCCTTGATTACTCGCACATAATTTTCCATTAAATTTGTAACACCCTATAATATTTACCCTTAATTTCCTTTATATCAAAAATACGGATTTAAAAATTCATTTTTAATTCCTGAAAATCAACCGTCAAACGGACGGAGTTTTGTCTGTTTTTCGGACATTTCAAAATCTTCAACCTGATAAACACATTATTTAATATCAGCAGTAGCCAGCAGGGCTCAAATATAGATATAAGTGCATCACATAGTTGCCCCATGGGCTCAAGTGTAAAACAATCAACGTCAGTGTGTCAGAGTGCCAGCAACAGTGCTAAGTATGCAAAACAAGAGACCATATCCGCAACTATGCCCAAAAATGAATCATAAGCAAATGCACCAAATAAACTACCCTAAGCCTCTCACAAAAGAGCATATACTGACATATACATCAAATAACATAGAGGCTTAGGTCAAAGAATGCATCTAAACCCAACCCTACTCTCCCTGTGAGGGAGAGTACTCCTGCTCGGCCTGGTCATGTGTAAACTCAGCCTCGGTACCTGTGGAAATAGTAAGGAGTGAGTATTACACATAAAATGGGGAAGCAGTTTCCAATTATGATATAATGCTATACCAAGCCATACACATTTAACAATTCAATAACAATATAATAAAGCTCAAGAAATCACAATTCATTATCAAAGTATTCCATTGGTTTCTCAAGTCAATCTTGCCTATTCATTCCTATACATCATTTTCATAAAGTCTTTTATTCCTTACACTTTAATCATATTCATAATTCTTTTCAATCTGTCCCTGGTCACGACCTACTGCGTCTGCACCCCTGTGCACTCACGTCTTACTGCGTCCGGGTATATTTTTCATTCTCCCCTGGTCACGACCTACTGCGTCTGTACCCCTGTGCACTCACGTCTTACTGCGTCCGGATATATTTTTCATTCTCCCCTGGTCACGACCTACTGCGTCTGCACCCCTGTGCACTCACGTCTTACTGCGTCGGGGTATATTTTTCATTCTCCCCTGGTCACGACCTACTGCGTCTGCACCCCTGTGCACTCACGTCTTACTGCGTCCGGGTATATTTTTCACTCTCCCCTGGTCACGACCTACTGCGTCTACACCCTTGTGCACTCACGTCTTACTGCGTCCGGGTATATTTTTCATTTTCCCCTGGTCACGACCTACTGCGTCTGCACCCTTGTGCACTCACGTCTTACTGCGTCCGGGTATATTTTTCATTCTCATTTTTCTTTATTAACCTTTCCTCTTACTCATATTAACCATTTCATTTTCCAGAAAAACCACTTAATTTCTTATCAAGTAAATTACTCAAAATTAATCACCACATTACACATTTGCATCATCAACTCATCACAAACATATCTCATAAGTTAATTAGCATCTATTAAACATCTTTATTAATACCGTCACCGTTATCCTTAATTTCCATTCTTTGCCTTGGTTTTTAAAATAAAATCATATCTCATTCATTTAGCAAAATAAGCACTTTAAATTATAATCATCACCAAGTCACAAGTTTATATACCAAATATTAAAATGAAGCTTATCATCATCTAATTATTTTCCCTATGTCACAAGCTCTTATTATTAACTACCCTATGGTATAACCACCTAAACTAACACATAACTCTTAGTACCCATTATATACATATTGTAAACTAAACCCCAGAGTAAGGTAATACTCACTATAACCCACTCCTTACCTCAAGCTCTTAGAGATAGAGAGAGAATTTGTGCTTGGAACTCACTTGAGAAAGAGCCACAATTCAAAAGAGAGGGAGGAACCTAAAATCAATAAAATAAAGGAACAAAATATCAAACTTTGCCCAAGAATCTTGAGGGAATTCGTGACCCATCAAGTTCCTCAAGGTTGTTGACTAAAGCTTCAAGGGAGGAAGAGGGAGAGAGAGAAATTCGAATTCTAGGGAGAGAAAGAGAGGAATAAAATCAACATTCACTTACTTGGAGCAACAAGGAAGGACTTGGGGATGGACTTGGAGTGATCCTCTTGAGGATTGATTGATGAAAATGGAAGATTTGGTGCCCTAGGAGAGAGAGAATTCGAGTTTCTCAAGAACTAAGAGGTGGACGCACCTTTATTTTTTTCAGCATCTACAGCTTTTAATCGATTATTAATCGATTATGCCATTTTTCATTTTCTGACCTTAATCGATTAAGCTGCAGTTTAATCGATTAATCTGTTCAGTTTTGTAGTACCCAGACTTTGAATGGCCATAACTTCTTCGTTACTCGTTGGATCTTCCTCAAATTTTAAGGCAAGCTTCCTCACATATCCTACTTCACATCCAACGGTGGAATTTATGTTTTAAGCTACCAATCTTGTTATTCTAATTTCCTAAGTTCCTATGTTTTAAACTTACGGTTGCATGCTAATTTGGCTAAGTTTCTAACTTATCTCTCATTTCTTCTACCCTAAGACCATCTCAACATAAATTACAATATAAACAAAGTTTGGGATGTTACAAAATTCGAATTTCTCTTTTATTACTTAGCCCGTCCTAATGATTCGCCTACGTTAACACTTAATCCATTCTTTGCTTTACGAGTCATCCAAAACAAGCACGGTATGATAATACATCAATAACAAGTAACAATCAACGGATAATAAACAAAACAGTCGACATACTCAGGTATGTCTCAGAATACTATAAAATTTAGTCCACTCCCTAGGGTTCTTCACTTCCTACTTTAATATTAACAAAAGAGAATTTAACAGAAATCATTTGATTAATATAAATTAACCATTAACATACTAATCACCCGTAAGGCTCGTTTCATGCACTTTAAACATCCTAAGGTTTATTCTCTTAATTAATTATCTACCCCTAGTCATCATTACAACAACCTAGAGTCTATATCCTTAGGAAAGGTAACGCAAACCCCTCTTACCTTCCAACTGGGTGGTGTTGCATCTCAAGCATTAATCCTAAGTCTTGGCTCCTTGGTACTTGGGTTCCCCATCCTTAGCTTCTTGAATCCCTAGACCCTACCAAAAATCCATGCCCATAATGAGTGAGCTCCTATGATGAGAAATCTTAGACCTTGCTTGATCTTAGGTGGGGATAATGATAATGGTATTGGGTGCTTGGTTCTTGGTACTTTGTTGATGATTAAGAGGTGGCCTTCTTGGTGGAGGAAATGGGGTTCACGAATTTGGGGGAAGGAGAGGAGGATTTTTGTTGGTTTGATCTTTGCTTGGTTCATGGTGGAAACGATGAAAGTGATGATGTTATAGCTTGATTTTGGTGTTTAAAGGATGGATGATGCCCTTGGTTGATGTGGTGGCTTGATTTTGGATGCTTGGTGGTTGGTGGTGATTTGTGTTCATGGTGCATGAGGGAGGATGGGAAGAAGATGATGGAGGAAGGGATGATGTTGATGATGGAGTATGAAGGAATATGGTGCCCATGAAGTCTTATTTTTGGCCTTGGAAGCTGCCACCAAATCGTGTGGCCATCAACCAAAACTTTGGCCCCAAGTTTTCATCCAACGCACCAGATCTGGTGCTGCTGATCGCGCTCGCTTGGGCGAGCCCATCACTCGCTTGGGCGAGTTCTGGCACCAGCTGGTGTTGCTGGTGCGCGACGTGGGAGGCTGGTGCGGTCAGGTGGGGGTTTGGCGCGCCAAAACGCGAGATCTGGTGCGGCTGGTGCGTTTCCACGCGCGCCTGGGCAAATTGGGGCCTCGCCTGGGCGAATTGGGGCCTCGCCTGGGAGGGTTTTTCACTGGCTGGTGCACCAATGAACAGTGCATCCGCCTGGGCGCATGGCTGGTGCGCCTGGGCGTGACACAGGGTTTTCAATCTTCGATTCGCCATAACTTTTTCGTTAACCGTCGGATCGGGTCCAAATTTTTAGACAAGCTTCTTAACCCCTTAAACTTCATATCCAACGGTGGAATTTATTTTCTTAGCATCCTATAATAAATTTTTAATTTTCTCTTTTCGGTTGATTTCCAACATCTAAAACGCCGATTTAACCCCGATTTCGCCTATGTAATTTTGTTCGAAGCCACTATTGCCTCCTACACGACCCCTAGAACTCATAATTACTAGTAGCCTTGCTTACAAAATTCATTAAGCAATTAATCCATTCCGTTCCCTACATTAATAATCTATTAAATCACTAATTAGGCTTGGATTAAAATTAGGGATGTTACATTTTGGCCCTGCTGGCTTGATGAATGAAATGAATATTTTGGTTTTAACAGGTGGCGGGTTAAACTTATCTTTGGGAAAACTAGGAAAACAAAGGAAACTCCGTCCGGTTGACGGAAGACTTTTATAAGTTAATCAAGTTTTGAAGAAAATTTTAAGTCTCCAAATTAATAAACGGGTTTAAGGGTAAAATTAATTAGGGTGTTACAGTTTGGTATCAGAGCAGTTTAATCCTCGGCCTTGGAGTTGTATGTTACTCCAGTGGTTACTCACCAAGCGAGTAATCGGTATAGAGTCAATTGTTTAAGTTATAGTGCTAGAATGGTTAAGTAGTTATTTAGTTGTATAAGCATTAACCGGCTATTTCCTCCAGGACTTAGAGAGTATGGCTGGAAGGCGTTTCGAGAATGACCGAATAGCTTCTATTTTGGAAAGTTTGGTCCAAACGCAGCAAGCTCAGGAAGCTACTATGGCTCAAATGCAACAGTCCCACGCTGCGAATATCGCACAGATGCATCACAATCAGGCAGAAAATATAGCAGCAGCGGCAGCGGCAACTGTAACACCTTACATTATCTACCCATAATTACCCATTAATTAAAATAGTGCATTTAAAATTTCATTTTTAATTTGTAA
Source organism: Crotalaria pallida (assembly GCA_037953625.1). Taxonomy (NCBI): domain Eukaryota; kingdom Viridiplantae; phylum Streptophyta; class Magnoliopsida; order Fabales; family Fabaceae; genus Crotalaria; species Crotalaria pallida. The sequence continues at coordinate 53,648,285 of CM075651.1, forward strand.
AAATCTCCCGTCAAACGAACGGAGTTTCCTTTGTTTATTGGACTTTCCAAAAATATGAGTTTGCCATGAAAACCTGTAATAATATTTTCATATAATCAACAGTATGCCAGCAGGGCAAAATATAATATGTTGCATTCAAATACATCATTTTCAAACTAATAAACAAGATATAAAATAGTTTGATCCCCAAAAGATAATACATAACATATATATACTTCAAAAGTCTAATTTAAAGTCTCGGACCAACATATGGTCCCACCTCTAAATATTCACACTCCACATTGTGGAGTGCGCCCCTACTCGGCCACGACTCGTGCATGCATCGCCTTGGTACCTGTAAAAAAAATGGCAAGAAGGGTAGCATTACACAGAACTTAGAAATATAGCTTCTACAAAAGCATAGTAACAAACCAAGGTCCTACCCTATACCATAATACTCAATCCATATACTAATTCGTTTTCCTTTTACTCATTTCACCCTTTCCTTAATCTTTTCAATTTCCTACTTTCCATATGCCTTTCTAATGATTTCATTCTTTCCTTATCTTTCGCTCACCTTTTGGTGGGTCTTACTATCATTTAATCGCACACCACAAGGGCGGGTCCTATTTACATTCTACACATTCCAACTTGGAGGGTCCATAATATACATAATCACGCTCCCTTAAGGAGGGTCCATTATTCACATATATTCACCATATGTACATATATTCACACTCCCTACGGGAGAGTCCATTATTCACGCTCCATTATGGAGGGTCCATTTATATATTTTTTCACGCTCCACTTAGGGAGGGTCCATTTATATACACGCTCCGCTATGAAGGGTCCATTTATATACACGCTCCGTTATGGAGGGTCCATTTATAGATTATACATATTCTCACTTCCATTGGAAGGGTCATTCATACACATTCACATATTCGCACTCCCTTTGGGAGGGTCTTATATACATACACCATCATACACATCATAATTTCATCTTTTCACATTTCTATATGCACACACCTAGATAGGTGGGTCCTTCTCACATTATCAATACAGTTCCATTGTTCAATTATTCCACTCACTAATAATCCATTCATTATATAATTTCCTTTCAATTTCATTACAAGCTTTAGCACATTTTCCCCATTTTAGTCACAAATACCCTTTTCGTTATTAATTCACTTTCATACACATTTATCATTCGTGTTTCCCCCTTCTAAATCCATTTTATGTTCCAGAGTTTCCTAACATATTCATTTATCAATCACATTATTTATTTAGCACACATTCGGCAATTTCCCCTAGCATACATTCATCATTTTCTCTTAGCATACATTTTTTTTATATTTTCTGTATTTATTATCCATCATCAATCTTTATTAAAACAAGTCTACCACTAACGCTTTCCTTTTCTTTATCTTCCTCTTAATTATGCCTATATTGTCATATTGCATTTTTACCATAAATTTTCATATCTTTACAAGCATACAACAAGTTTCTATTTATTTTCACTCTCTTATCTACTCTTATTTCTTTTATATTTTCCTTATGAATAGTAAACTTACTTGTTCTTATTTCTTCCTAATTTACTACCTACTTAGCCAATCATTCCTTTTCTAACCATAATCATATATACCCATTCTCATACATTACAACTAGTTTTTCTTTCTATTCTCTATTAATTACTTAATTTATTTTCATTATCAACTACCCTAGGGTTTTGTGCTCTACTCATCCTCTACCCCTAGCCATCACTATAACCAAAGAGAATCTATTCCCTAAGCTAAGGTAATACAACCTTCTTACCTGGGAGTCCTAACAATAGGAAATATCACGTTCACGTCCGCGCCTTATTCGAGGGTCAGAGTCAATAATAACGTGCGAGATCTAAATAAGTACACACGTTAAAAGTAATTATAACATTAAAAGTGTGTGTATATATATATCAACTAAATTCATTTTTGTCAAGATAATAAATATATATCATTATACAATAAAAATATAGCACTTTTTCTCCAAAACATCTCTTTATTTGAAAATATAGGGATAATAAAAATATCGATGGATCGTCGAATAAATTACATGGATGGGTAGGGGAGTTGAGAAGGTTATTTACCTAAGACGAATTTGAGATTGGACGGTTGGATCTTGAATAATCAGACCGAAAAGATTAGAAATCCCTAAATGTTTCCTCCCTTCTCTGTGTCGCCCTTTCTTTCTCTCTCCGTGGCACTTTCAGTGTGTCTCTCTATAATTCTTTCTTTCTTCTTTTCTATTAAGTTGTGGTGCCCTTTTGTTGCTTTGCTTGCCTTTTAACGTGGTGGCTTCTCAGGCCACGCGTTTTATTTTTTTTTCTTTGTTTGGGTTGGGACGGGTTTGGGGGTAGATTTAGGAATAATATTTATTATTTTATGTTTTGTTCTCATTTGTGAGTCAATATGTATAGGTATTTTGATTTATAACTAAAAATTTAATGATCCTAAAAATAAGATACATTTAAGTAGAATATTGTTGTATTTTTATTTACACAAAACAAATTAAAAATAATAAAGTTATCAGTCAACTTTGAAAAGAGACATTTTAATTAGTTGGTCTCTATAGATATTTATTGCGCAACAAAAAGTATCAAAATTTTAATGTAAATATATTTTCTTAATCCTGATCTCAAACTTGAAAAAACATGTTATTTAGAGTTTGGAAATAATAAGTCATTAAATATAACTTATACCGGTAATATATTAAAACTAGTCCAGAAGCTAAAAATAAAACAGCATCCGAATGCTATGAAAATTTACAGGGACGCTCAAAATATTAAGTTAAATATATCTTTCTAAAGAAATTATTTGTGAAAATGCCTCTAAGACCTGTCACTTGAGCTCCCTGACAAAATATTAAATAAACTAAATAAAAATACTCTTTTATTTTTGAAAAACGTATGATAACAAATTTATACTTATTTTGACCAGAAAACATATTTCAATTATAATATTAAAATCAAAATTTTATTACGATACTCAAATCTTGAAAACATCATATTAAATCATTTAATTACTTTATTTTTAATTTTCTATTATTATACGTTTTTAAAGCTAAAATATCTATTTTTAACACTCAGTTAACCTTGTTATTATTATTACTATTATTCCAATCTCGCTATTATTCTAATTATAATTGGGATTAAAATTCGGGATGTTACAGCAGCCGCAGTGAATCCTCAACAACCAGCACCAGCGATTGACTGGATGGCCCGATTCAGGAAGAGTGAGCCCCAAAAATTTGAAGGAGGATTCAAGCCAGAAGGAGCACAACTTTGGCTTCAAGGGATCGAGAAAATCTCCCGCTCTATGGCCCCACCGGATGAGCAAAGAGTTGTGTTGGCACAATATATGTTGACAGGGGAAGCGGAACATTGGTGGGACCAGGTGCGAAGGGGATTGGAAGCAGAACATCAGGCCATCACATGGGATCTGTTTAAGATCCGTTTCCTAGGAAAGTATTTCCCTGAGGATGTCCGCAGAGAGAAGGAGATCGCCTTCCTGCAGTTAGTGCAAGGGGACATGAGTGTTGGGGAGTATGCTGCTAAGTTTGAAGATCTGATCCGATATGCCGGAAGCTACAGAGATGCCGATGAAAGGACCAAATGCATAAAATTTGAGACTGGACTTCGCTCTGAAATCAAGATGGCATTTGAATATCAAAACATTGCAAACCTATCCCAATTGGTCAATATGACCAGTACTTATGAGAAGAGTCGAAAACAAAGGGCAGAGGAGAAAGGAAACAAAAAGGTATCGAAAGTTGGGGGCCCGATTCGGGGAAAAGGACCAGTTCCAGAATCAAAACCTTATGCTCAGCACAATGTTGCACCAGCAGATTCGGGGGTTAAGGACAAGAATGGGAATGCTATGGGAACTTATCCACCTTGTCCATATTGTGGAAGGAAGCACGGGGGAGAATGCTGGTATCGGAATCAATCTAGGGGGAATTTTACTTGTTTTCTATGCGGGCAACCAGGACATTATGCTTCAGCTTGTCCCACGAGGATTCTGAAGAAGGAAGTCAATGCTGCAAAGGCGCATCAAGCAGGAAAGAGCCAACCTGCTTTGAAGGGAAAGTTGTACACTATTGATGGCGAAGAGGTTGATCTAGATGATATAGTTACAAGTATCGAATATTTAGCAATGTCTATGTAGTACCCTATTAGTTTTAGTACCAGACATCTGATCTTTCTTCTCTAGGAGTTATTTGAAAACATCAAGTTTCTTAAAAATAGAACCATCCTAGGAATTCTAAACATTCAATCCCATTCACCCAATCTAGACTTCTTGGTAGCATTGTAGGAGCACCTAGAAGGAAATGTCAAGTGGTAGGATCTTAATACTAACCAAACAAAATCCAGTGATAATATTGTTATTTAATGCCACGTAAGATTAGAATTGATCACTCTAATTCTTGCATATGTTAGGTGATGATATTATCAGTAAGCCCAACAATGGAATCGCTATTAATAGGTGGAAGATTGAAACTGATCACTTTGATCTATCCGCTTATTAATAGTTGATGTCATTGATAAATCTCATATCCAAATTTTACCAAAACGAATTCAACATCAAAAATTCTACTCTTTGGTTAGTGCGAAACACTAGTAGTACGCAGAATCTAAGTGGGGGAGCGAAACCAAGAGGAAATAAGCAGCGTAGCCAAAGAATTTTGCAATTGGGATGATTCTCCATTTCAGGAACTAAACGGAATTTCGGGGAAGAAATTCCAATAAGTGGGGGAGAATTGTAACATCCCTAAATCCGATTTAGGCATAATATGAATTCTACCAAGTAATTAGGAGAAATATCAAGTTTAGAGAAAGGATTTGGAGTAGTAATCCAAGCTAAGATGAAGAGGGGAGCCTAAGGAAGTGAATTGGAGTTAGAAAAACCACCAAAATAAGGTTTTCAGCATGGTAATCGATTACCTTGAAGGGTGTAATCGATTACAAGCTCTCTGGTGAGAACATTTAAAAGTTGCAGCATTGGTAATCGATTACCTTTAGGGAAGTAATCGATTACCTTGTGAAATAATCGATTACTTTCATTGGAGTAATCGATTATTTGGCCTCTGCTGAATGTACTAGAATTGTTGCATCAAAGGTGGTAATCGATTACTTTGAGCCAGTAATCGATTATCTATGTGAAAATCTGGAAAAAAAAAATAAGTGCGTGCGGACCACATGTTGTTAACTTTGTCTCCAAGCAAAGCATCATGGCCACACGTTTTGGCCAAGACAAGTGGACTTAAAAGAAAAAAAATAATATAAAGAAAACACACCCAACATCAACATCATCCTTTCATCTCTTTCCTCTCATCAACTTCATCTCTCTCTCCCCTCCATATTCGAACACCCTTCTTCTTCTCCCAGAGTTCCTCTTCTCATCATCAAAGGCACAAGAACTAAGGAGTTTAAGTCTCATTATGAAGCTTCTCATCATCTCCACTCAAAACTAAGCAAGAAAGTGATAACCAACTTCCTTCCTCTTCTTCCATAAATTCGTGGCCCCTCTTCCTCACCACTCTTTGGGTTTTCATCTTCCAGGCTATGGAGATCACCACCTAGGACCTCTCTCATCACAAGGACTCAAGGACAAGGCTCCTACTTTCTTTTCAACCATCATCTAAGGATTTGGTGATTAAAACCCTAGATTCCAAGGCTAAGTGTCAAGGGCTCCTTATATCTCTTGGTTTGAGGTAAGAAGGGAAGTATTACCTCTATTTAGGAGGTATAGTCTAGATAGTATATAGTGAGAATTAGGCTTAGGGATTGGACTAGAATAAAACTCTAGGCAAACCCTAGGTTAGGAGAATTGATATTTGTTTAGCATATATTGTCATAGGAAATAGTTAGTGATAAATAGAAATAAAGAACTTACTTGTAAATTGAAATTATTATACGTTGTTAATGAATAACAAATAGGTGAAAAATAAAGAAAACAGTTGGACTGAGTGAAAATAGTGAATGAATAAATATTATATTATCATGACCCTCCGTAAAGGAGTGGACAAGACTCTCCGTAAAGGAGAGGAATATCATAGTATCAAGACCCTCCATTTGCACACTAAGTGGAGTGAGAACATGACCCTTCACTTACTCTCTAAGTGAAGCGAGAATTATATATTATCATGACCCTCCATAAAGGAGTGGAATATATATTATCATGACCCTCCATAAAGGAGTGGATATTATCAGGACCCTCCATAAAGGAGTGGATATTATCATGACCCTCCATAAAGGAGTGGATATTATCAAGACCCTCCATAAAGGAGTGGAATATATATATATTAGAGAGTAAGTGGAGGGTCTTGTTCTCACTTCACTTACGGAGCAAGTGAAGGGTCATGAATATATATATATATATATATATATATATATATATATTCATGACCCTTCACTTGCTCCGTAAGTGAAGTGAGAACAAGACCCTCCACTTACTCTCTAAGTAGGAGCGAGAATTTTATTTACAGTATCATGACCCTCCCTTGCGGAGTGGAAAAAGTAAAATAACATGACCCTCTAATAAGAAGTGAGTAATAATGGTAAATGAAAACAGTAGGGAGAACAATGTGAGTAAGAAATGATTAGTAACATAAGTGTTAGGGTAGAAAAGCTTAATAGAGTGCTTGGTTACTCTCTATGTCTACTTAGAATGTACTTTCCTATGTTCTGTGTAATGCTACCCTTCTTGCTATATTTTGCAGATACTAGGGAGGAGCAGGCACAGGACATGGTCGAGCAGGGTTACATTCCACATCGTGGAGTGTGAAGTTTAGTAGGGGACCGAATTGTCGGTCAAGGGTTTTATTTTTTGGGAAAATGAAATGTGTTGTTGATGTAACTAATGCTAGTTGGGTATTTTTGTGAAAAACTAAGATGTTTTAAGATTTGTATATATATTTTCTAGAACTGATGTAATGACTTTCCTGCACACTGTTTATGTTATGTTTTGGCCCTGCTGGTTTGCTGAATGAAATGAATATTTTGGTTTTAACAGGTGGCAGGTTAAACTTATCTTTGGGAAAACTAGGAAAACAAAGGAAACTCCGTCCGGTTGACGGAAGACTTTTATAAGTTAATCAAGTTTTGAAGAAAATTTTAAGTCTCCAAATTAATAAAAGGGTTTAAGGGTAAAATTAATTAGGGTGTTACAGAAGGAATGTACAAAGGGTGAGCCGATCATTAGGTTAATTAAAAAGATAAAAGACTTTAAAAGACATTAACAGCGTGAACGCGGTGAGGTATGAGTGTACCCGGAGTAGTGGAGAGGAAGGAACCATAAGTATCTGCGGATACTTAGGAGGAGATTGCATTAGGGGAGGACGATGACGGTGAAACGTCAAGAAGTCTTGAGTTCTCTCTAGGCAGAACGAACTCCACATGTGGCGTATGAACGTGGTAGGGACTGAGTCCAATGCCGTGGTAAGTTCTGCATGCGCACTAGAACAATACTGACGCCCCCTAGATTGCAAATCTTGAACAGTGAGAGGGACTGGAACGGGGCATATGAGATTGCCACTGTGAGATGAGACAGTGTGCCTTTTTATATATGAATTGATATTATTGATTTGAGGCTGTAGTCCTCCTGGTCTGGGACCAATTGATTGTGAGACAGCTGTCGTGCCCGCGTGGTAAAGGTCATGTACTCCTGTTTGCTTCCGACTAGGTGGATGGATGGCCGAGGAGATGTAGACTCGAAACGTGAGTGCTAATAGCGAAAGAAACGCGTACCTCGATGATACTTTGACTCCCCCAATCATCGATGGCAATAATCCAATAAGACATTACAAGAAAAGATTTATAATTGTAAGAACAAGAGTTTAAGAAGTGTGAAGAATGAGAAAGAGATGGAGATTAAGATGGAATAATGTAGATTATTGATAATGATAATAATAGAATGCTTGCATGTTATTCTGTTTGTGTGTTGTATGTTGTTTGTGTGGTCCTATTATCTTACCTACCGTAATTCCACACCGTCGACGATGCGTCATTCGGATCGCTTACTCTCTCCTGTTCGTTGGCACATCGGTGTTGCTGGTATCCCAACGGGCAGATGGAGCATCGCTTGGAGATCTCTACGTGGCTTCGTCAGGGAGATGGATGGAAACCCTCACGCTATGGATGGGTATGGACGGGACACACCCATTTGGTGATCGCAGACCCGGAGCACAAGCTAGGCGGAATGACAACGGGATCGTGTTTGGGAAGTGTATCCTTTGTGGGATATAATTCCGAACCACCATCTCGGAATGGAGCTAACGAGAACTCCGTGAAGCTGTTCGGAGTAGAGCTCAAAACAAGTTCCGAAGGAGAATCAACAAATGTGCCCGCATCATCCTCCAGTACGAAGGCACCAGCAAAGAAGAAAAGAAAACTGAATCCGATTGTCTTTAATAGAAAGGAGGGCTAGTAGTGGAATTAGGATAAGTTGTTATTTGTATTTTGTATCCAGGATTACCTAAGTGATGAGCTATTGCTGTACTTCAATTATTTTGAAGCATGCCCTACTTTTTAAGGAATGTAAGAACACTACTTTGTGAAAAATGTTTGAGTTCTTTTGATGAAGTGAACGGAACCAATTAGAGTTGGAATCAAACTAGTTGTTCCTGCAAAATGTTTTTGAAAACTTAAGTGAAAGAGCATTGGTTTTAGTAACAACTCGGTTTTCAAAAAAAAAAGAGAGAATGTTGAAGGATATCAATAACGTTTTCAAACAACCTTTCAACAATGTTTCAAAAAAAAATATTTGGCCTCATTTTTGCAACATTAATAAACAAAAGTCAATTATTTTGGTTCACGAAAATTGGGCTGTTACAACTGAACTCTGTTTTCTCTTGGCTCTGGAAGCTGAGTTCGAGCTTTGATTCTGGTAAGCACAGATAACGTTTAAGCTTCAAACCACTTTTATTTCCTAGTGCATGTTACCCAGGTCAATTTCTAATTGTTTTCCCCAATTTCTTTGGTCAATTTCTATGTCAAATTCTCTGGTTTTTGAACCTTGTTGCTGGAAAACGTGGCTGAGGGCAGAACTTAGGTTTTCTGTGGAGTCTGGGGATTCTCTTCAAATCTCAGTGATAACACTCACCAAACACGACTTTGAGGTACAGGAGAAGCTTACCTTATACTAGATTTAGACTAAAATCAAGTGATTTAGGACTTGAGTCAACAAAGACTCAAAAGGGCATTATGTGTTTAAGGTTAAAAGGCTTGGAGGCCAAATTCTAGCTCAATTCTGTTTTGAGCAACTTTGTGTTGATGCATGCAAGTGATTTTGATGCTTGAATCATAATCTAAATGTTTATTATAAGTTTTGTGGTATTGAATTGTGTTTATATTGGTTTTTATGCAACTTGATACAATAAGCTTAATGCATGCAAGTTGAATATGTTTCTGTGGTTAAACATGTTTACTTAAGGTATACGAACTCTTTTGAATGTTGAAATTTGGTTAGATTTGAGTAATGAAAAGAATGGTTTGCCAAACCTCCTGTTTTAGTGTGCTGACTGCATAATCTAACCGGTTACTCGATATTTGTAACCGGTTAGACACTGTAAAATTTCAAAGAAAATAAGTTTCTAAAATCAGTCTTGTGGTCATATTAATTCTACTCAAATCTAGACCTTATTTTCACTGGAATTCAATCTGAAGTGAAACTAATTTTATTGTAATAATTCAGATTGAAATTGGGAGTTAATACCTTAATATAATGAGATAATTTCAAGAGGAAATTGTACTCATTTGGAAGTGGAATGTGATTTAGACTCTTGAATGATGAACACAGTGGTTTTGAGGTATAAAACAATGTTGAAATTTATTTATGGATTGGGTAGAGAATTCAAGAAAAAGGGTTTTCTGAATTTCAATGGTAAATCAATTCAGGTCTGTAATTCTAACTGGTTAGCCTGAGACTGTAACCGGTTAGTACCTGAAACTGAAAAATAAAACTGAAATCTTAAAAGTGAAAATGAATACCATTGGTTATGTTTTTCCCAATCTAAGCCTAATGGCATGTTTTTAGTTAATTCAAGAGTGAAATTTTGTGCCATGAATTATACCTCAAAATTAATCATTCAAAAGAAAAACTTGAAATGTTTCTAAATCACAAGTAATTAAAGTAAAGATAAAACAAACCTCAATAACTGTACATTCATGCATAGAGAATGGAAGTTTGGTTGGTAGGAACGTTTATCATATTCTAGGAATATGAGGAGGGTACTCCGGGTGTACCAAATTATAACCTACTTGATGACACATTCTGGGAATGTGGCCAGTGTCCGGGACTTGGTTTTTTATGCGTTCTAGGAACGTATGCGTTCTGGGAACGTGTTGCACACTCCGGGAGTGATGCTTATTATCCAAGTATGGTTTGGCATTACGTTCTGGGAACGAATGTCAGTGTTCTGGGAACACAATGGTGTACTGGATGGACGTCCAAGATGGACTTTTAGAGGCCTCAGCTGTGGATAGAAAATCATGCATCATGCCACTTGCATTATAAGAGATATAATGTTGAAAATTGGTGTGCTCATATGTACTTGTATTGTTATCTGTCCATGACATACTTGTGTTTGTAATTTTAGTCTTTATCAATTATATATATGTGTATACTTACTCCCTATGCCCTGTTTAGGTGATGGCCAGATACCTAGCCTGCATCGAGATACGCCCTATCCCTAGTGGTATACGGACGTACGAGGAGTACCGTGCCACTTTCGAGGGGGAGGTGGAGATCACTCTCTACCACCCTAACCCTCTGGTTCGGGTGCGACCTCGTCGATTTAGGATCCCTTTAGTCTACACTATGCATGTTCCACCCTTTTATACATATAGAGGACCACCCCCGGCTCGACCTGTGCGTCGATTCCATAGTTTCCGTTTTAGAGCTGCCACTCGTTCTCATCCTTCCTCCCATACAGTTATCACTGAGGATACTCCTTCTCCTGACCCGACTGATTTTGAGAGGACTGCTTCTGCAGATCCTAGACCCAGTGGTGGGGTCTCTACACAGTCAGGCGAGGTCGAGGAGGACCCTGTGGAGGATGAGGACGAGGAGGAGGTGCTTGTCGAGCCGACTGTTTCTGCTAGAGGTGGACCTGTTGGTTCATAGGATCCTGCATGGCATAGATGTTTTGGATCCTAGATCCTAGAGATAGAGCTGTGGAGGATCAGAGGAGCTGCTGAGGACATGGATGACCTGCTCTGGGACTTCTATTTTTGGATATTGTGACATATTGAATATGTTTTGAGAGGTCTTAGAGTGAGGATGATTTTATGCAGCTGGTTTGTATATATTTCACCAAAACTTGCTATCTCAACTTATGTTACTTGCTACTGATGATACTGATGGGGTTTTATCATGATATATATATATATATACATGATGTTTTTATTTACCTCAGCAGTGCCCCACAAGTATTACTTTTACTTCCGCATACTCTGATTTTGACATAAAAGAATTCGGCGATAAGTTCATATTCTATGCACTCGGTCAAACTCAAGAGGCAATAATATTTTTCAATAAATATTATGAAAATGTTTTATTATATTAGAAAGATATTGTCTCGGGAGCCTTTTTGTAATTAAGGTATTATTAAGCCGAATTCAAATATTCGTCCAGATTAAAGGTGTTTATGATTGAGCAAGTACCACTTAAAAAGGAAAAATTTTCTAGTCCTAATTTTAATAGCAAGTATTTTACATTTGGAAATATTTATTATTTTCGAGATATAAAACGAGGGTGTCACAACTTTAATCACTTGGTTTGTAACACCCCGATTTGGCAACTTGAAAATATATTTCTTTAATTATAAAATGTAGTGAAAATGTGGACAAATTTTTTTTTTTGCAAGTAACATGGGCATGAGAACCTTTAAGTTTCCAAAACTCTTTTGTATTTAAAATTGGTGTTCTCACGTCTCATGTTAACCTTCAAGTTCCAAACCGATATGTCACAAGACACCGCACTTTGAAACTTGCTTCTTTTAATTTCACTTGTAATAGCCCTTATGCTTTCATAACACGATTCATTCGTACCACTTAAAAACATACTTCATAAACATAAGTCTGGGGTTACATGATGGTATTGCAATGATAACTAAGTAAATACAAGGAAACATAGTACTTCCAACACAAGATAAGAACTACCACCAGGCCCACACTAAGCTGATGCTGAAGGGTGCCTCACTAGGGTCAAACTCGTACACCTCAGCATCCGAATAGTCTAAGTCCTCATCAGGATCCTCTTCTGGATCTTCCTCTGGTTCATCCTCTTGCATAGCCTTGAAAGCCTCGTCCGGTAGATCATGCAGAGCTTCATCCAACTCCTCTAGCTCCTCGGCCTCGGGATCAATCCGTGCAGGTAAAGGCATAGGATGCCCACCATGATAATCAGCTGGTCCATCATTCTGCAAGTCCGCAAGCATGAAACGACAGGTGCGAGCATCAGGCGCTGTCCCTTAAAGAGTATGGTCGGGGTCAAAAATGCGCACCTCAGTGATTCTACGCCATTCCCAACCTCTATAATTAACTTCCCATCTTCCCTCGTCTTGGATGTCAAAAGTAAACTTGACAGGGTCCATAGGCTATAGGATTGACATCATATAAACAAGCACACAAAACAGAAATCTAGAGAGAGTAAGTATTCCCAAGCATCCAATGCCAACAGTGTGGAATTACAATAGGCAAGATATTAAGAAATAACAACATTATACAATCAAGCAATAGACAAAGAGCATTATCATATTCATTCTCATTTTCAGCATTTTACTCACTTATGCTTATCAATCTCATTACTTTCTCTTTCTCAAGATTCTTTACATAACCACATCACATTCACTGAATCTCTTATTCGAATCCATTTCCATCTCCATACAATCTCATACGCTTTTCCATTCTTTCGTTCTTGGAATCATTCCTTAATATTATACAATTCATCTTTTCTTATAAGTCTTATGAATTCGTATCCATCAATGATGCGGGCAAAAAAAATTAATCATCATTGAGGAAGTCGTTCAGCACAGTTAGCACACACGTCTACATCTTCTCGGTAATCCACCCAACCTAGTCGGAAGCAAACAGGAGTACAGGACCTTTACCACGCGGGCTTGACAGCTGTCTCAACAAATGGCTCCAAGCCAGGAGAACTGTAGAAAATCGGGTACAGTCTCAAATTAAATCATATAATAAAGGCACACTGTAGAAAATCGGGTACAGTGGCAAAATCATAGAGCCCCGTTCCAGTCCCTCTCACTGTTCAAGATTTGCAATCTAGGGGGTGACAGTATTTTCTAGCTGCGCTGCAGAACATCACCACGACCTTCGGGACCGATCACCCGCGTCACCTGTGGGATTCGTTCCGCCTAGAAAAGTACTCTAGACTTCTTGATGTTTCACCGTCATCGTCCTCCCCTAATGCAATCTCCACCTGAGTATCCCTGATACTCATGGTACCTTCCTCTCCACTACTTCAATATCGCACTCATAACGCACCACGTTAATCCAAGTCTTTTAGAGTTTTAATATTTTAATTAATATCTTAATCCTAGGATCGGCTCATCCTTGGTGCATCCCTTCAACGAGTCCCGACCACTAATCGATAATTCGCTTCTCAACTTAGCACACGGCTCGAACATTGATCAATATGCAATTCATCTCTTCGGCTTTCATAATACAATCTCATGCCTCGTCTCAAGCATCAACATTTCAATTCCACTTTCACAACTGAGAAGCACAGCTTAACTCACATCAACACAATCTCATAAGTCTCATCAGCGTTACTTTCTGCAATTCTTGCTCAACAGCAATCATTATCATCAGCCCTTATCGCATTCTTATGAATTCCACAACATCTCAAAATCTTTCTCAAACTTTAGCTCGTATCTCTTTTCGATCATTTTCGTATTAATCCTTTCTCTTTATTTTCGATATCACATCTCTATTCATCACTTGATCTTTGCTAAAACAACATAACAATTCTTCTCATATCTCTTACTCGTAAATCTCATCAATATTATTATCATAATCAATAGCAACTCAGATCTCATCATGCATAATAAATTCTTTAGTAAATAAACACAGCATACTAGTATCCAAGCATCGTCACATAAACTCATCACATAATCTCACGTGGTCTTTGTCTCATTCGCATAAGTGGCCACACCACAATACAATTGCCACTATGCTACTGACTCAGAACCACTAAGTTCCGACTTCTGAGATGGTCGAAATGGCTTAATATGTTACCTAAATACCACGGTGTTTGTGACGACCCAACTTTTATTCCAAAGTTAGATATTCGTATTCGAAAAAAATACAACCATTTTTTTTTCTTTTTTTTTTCCTTTGAAACTAAAAGCCAAGTCATCATCCATTATCAAATCTTGCGGAATCATATAAACACCGAGTCATGAAGACAAGTGACGTAACATCATATTTCATTCATACTAAAAAGGGAGTACATCCCATTTTCTTCATTTAAACAAAATACATAATTACTTAACTTAACACTCTAGGCCATTACATTATCTTACATATATTACAACAAAATTCATAATAACCTAGAGCATATGGTTCATGACTCAAAATATAACATAACATAGATAAGAGAAAACCTGATGGGTTATATCAGTCAAATTCCACCCCACAACTTAACTTAGTCGTCAGTTCCCCACTGACTTCCAGTCGAGTTGTCCATAAAGTCATCCACCATCTGATTCGCATTATCCACCGGATCCTCATCCTCGATTGGATCCTCCTCTTCCTCTTCCTCCTCTTCTTGTGCCGAATCGCCAGGCACGTATATCGGAGTTCGGGATCGAACTCGAGGAGAAGGACTAGGACAAGAAGGAACCTCTAGGATGATTCTTTCTGAGGAGAGTGTTGGACTCGGTGGGATAGTGCGTCTCGGAAAACGTCTTGGTGGTGGTGGAGGGGTTCCATTTCTCATAACAAAATTTGGCGGAATGTGCATGATGTAAACCATTGGAATTCTCGATCTAAGCGGACGCATACGGGAATATGGATTAGGATGGCGGAAGATAACTTCCACATCCCCCTCATATGTAGCCCTATGGTCCTCAAAATTCCACTCCCCATTAGGGAGCGGCCTCATCTCCACGCAGAACATGTTTCTCGCCATCACCTACACAAGGGACTGGGAGTGAGTCATAGCTAAAAGCAATAACAAATGAGTATAACAGTGGCTAGAAATAACAAACACATGTTATCATATAACAATAATAAATGCATATGTATATGCTCAAACTGTCTTTTATAATATCTCGATTAGTGTCGTGATGCATGCCTACTCCTCATTCATGCTACACGGTTTGGCATCCGAGTATCTCAGGCTCGGGATATTCTCAATCCTATGGTTCATCAAACCGGAGCGATTCATATTCAAGCATCACGATCGATGGGAACTCGGTCTTCCTAGCATCCTTGTGCCAGGGATATTCTGATTTAACCTTACCGAAGTTCCGAATCTAGATCGGAGCAACTCCTTCTCCATGCATGATAATGTCACAAAACTTTTCGTCTTCTTTCTTTCTTTTAAATCACATCCTTGAACATCATGCCTCCAATATAGAGACCCAAAGTTCATAATCCTTCTTAATCACAATTTCATCTTTTCTTTCAGCATTAACTGGTGCTAGTGCTTACTGAAAATTCCATCAGCGGCCCAGCCACTTTGTGATTGTTTTATACAATAGGAATTAATCATTTTATCATTTAATTATTGCAACGACCCCATTTAGGACTCCCAAAATATCAACCAAGTGGGTAAAGACTTCCACTGGGACGTGGGAATATAATCAACCAAATGGGTGTACGCACTTCCATTGGGACATCCTGTCCGAATATGTTAACCACTGAATAAAATTCCAGTAGGACTCATCCAGGATAAAATCAACCAATGGGAATCAAGTAAACTTATACATTTGTCCATTGGGACTCCTGTCCGAACATATCAACCACTGGATGAAATTCCAGTAGGACTCTTTCAGGATAATAATCGACCAATGGGTAAACATATAAGAATTAGGTATTTAATATTCTAAAAAAAATAAGTGTTTTCTTCAGTTTTGGTCAAAATACTCGAGTATATTATAAAATACTCGAGTTTTCTTCATTTTTTTCCAGAATACTTGAAGTCCTTGAAGAAAGACTCGAGTTGTTCTTCATTTTCCCAGAATACTCGAGTGTTTCTCAAAACTCGACAGTTTTTACTGCAACAACACCAGTTTCTGCATTTTAAGCACCAATTCGAATTCCATTCATTGTTTTTCCATTCTTATGCAAAACAGAGGCATAAACACATATAAGAAACAAGTTAGAACAGATAAACAAGTACATAACAACATAAATCAACATCAAATCACAGAATCAACATAAACTTGGAAAATAACCATTTCAAGATATAAAATTCATTTCCACTTGGTTTTAACTTCGAAAATCAATCCAGTGAGCATTATTAGGTCCATTTAAACTTGTTTGATTTAGAAAAACTTGGGTTTATGACCTCCATGTCATATTCCCAATTCCAACTTCATCCCTTGATGAACCTTGTGAGGTTCCTACATTTCTAGCTTGAGATTACTCATTCTAGCAATTAGATAACTCCTCCCTTACCTTAGAGAAGCTAAACAACAGATTAAACAACGAGAAACTTGGCTGGATCAAAAATCCAAATTCTGGACTTGTGAAAAAGGGGTTGAACAGGCTGACTTTGGCCACAGATTTCACCACGGATTTGGCATGAAAAAGAACGAAACAAGTTAGTTTAACAAACTAGGATATACTAACTCCAATCAGAAACAAGTTTGACACAAAAAGGATCCCTGAGATTACCAAACGAATTCAATGAAGATGAATACTTGATGCTGAAAACTACTCTGTTTTTACAGCTTTGAACCTCAAACTTTGATGAACTAGAACTCGAACTACAGGGGCTTATTTGATGTGATTCTTGATTCTAATTCAAAGATGGAACTAGAACCTTGAGTTGTGTTTTGGTTTCGAAGGATTTGATTGAGAAACAAAGGAGAAATCAGAGATCAAAGTATGCTCTAGAAAACTGAGAGTCAAAAACTGAAATTCGGGTTTTTGGGTGATTAGAGGTGTTGAATGCTTCAACCAAGCACCAATTTATAGCTTAAGAATACTTCAGGTCGAAGTAAAGTCCAGCTCCATGCTTGTCATTTCAAGAAACCGCGTTTTGGTGCGAAAATTAAATGAAAACCGACTTATACACTTTCAGGTCTGCACGAAATACTCGAGTTTTTTCCCAAATACTCGAGTTTTTATTTAAAAATTCAAATTTCCAAACAGCTACTTAAAATACTCGAGTTTTGCCTAAAATACTCGAGTGTTTTTGCTAAAATAGGAAAAATTGACTATTTTAATGATACTAATATTGATAAAATACTTTTATTTCATATATTTAAAATATAGGATCTTACATCCTCCCCCACTTAAATAGAATTTCGTCCTCAAAATTCCGATTAAATAAACAAATGTGGGTACTCTTCTCTCATCTTAGATTCTAATTCCCATGTTGATTCTGACACTCCTTTTTTATTCCAAAGAACTCGCACTAAAGGAATCTCTTTTCCTCGCAGCTTTCTGATTTGACGATCTTCAATTCGCACTGGTCCGACTTCAAATGTCAGATTCCCCTTTAAAGGTATTTCGTCTGGCTGCAATTGGATAATTGAAGACGGGTCTTGAATAAATTTGCGAAGCTGAGAGACGTGGAATACATCATGGAGATTAGCTAAAGAAGGTGGTAACGCGATCTGATAAGCGACGGGACCGACTCGCTTTAGGATCTGATAAGGGCCAATAAACTTTGGTGTCAGTTTCCTCGGCTTCATCACTCTCCCGATACCAGTTGTTGGCACTATTCGCAGAAATACATGATCTCCTTCTTGAAATTCGAGCTTGGTTCTACGCTGATCGGCATAGCTCTTCTGACGACTCTGTGCAATCTTCATCTTTTCTTGGATAACCTTGATCTTCTCGGTCGTTTCCTGAACTAACTCAGGTCCAATGATAGCGTTCTCCCCCACTTGGAACCAACATAGTGGGGTTCTACATTTCCTTCCATAGAGGGCTTCTTATGTTCAATCTTCGCCTTTTGGCAAACAAGGCAAGACGCGACATAAGACGCAACGTCTTTCTTCAATCCGGACCACCAAAACATCTTCTTCAGGTCTTGGTACATCTTAGTTGATCCAGGATGCATACTCAGCTTGCTTTTGTGGGGTTCTTCTAGTATAGCTCTCCTTAGTTCTTGATTTGACGGAATGCAGATTCGATCCTTAAATCTCAAAATGCCATCTGATCCTAATTGGAAATCTGGTTCCACTCCTTCTATCCCTAGTCTTTTCTTCTCTAGGAGCTCTTCATCCACTTGTTGCAGGTTTCGGACTTGACCCACAAACTCATTTGTGATTTGTAATATTCCTAATTTGATGCAATTTGGTTTGAACTGAACTGCCAAATTCAAGTTTCGGAATTCTTCAATCAATTCAGCTTCTTTCACCATCATCAATCTCATGCAAAGTCTTTCTACTCAATGCATCAGCTACGATATTGGCTTTTCCGGGGTGGTAATGTAATTCAAAGTTGTAATCCTTTAAGAATTCCATCCACCTACGTTGCCTCATATTCAATTCCTTTTGGTCAAAAAGATACTTTAGACTTTTATGGTCACTAAATACTTGGAACGTATTACTATACAGTTAATGCCTCCATATTTTCAAAGCAAAGACAATAGCAGCCAACTCCAAATCATGAGTAGGATAATTCTCCTCATGCACCTTCAACTGTCGCGACGCATAAGCAATAACTCTTCCTTCTTGCATCAGAACACTGCCTAAACCTTGTTTTGATGCATCACAGTAAACATCAAAATTTTTATGGGGATCGGGCAGAGTTAACACTGGAGACGATGTTAACCTGTCTTTTAAAGTTTGGAAACTAACTTCACACTTCTCATTCCAAACAAAAGGTTGCACCTTCCTAGTCAGGCGGGTTAAAGGAAGAGCCAATTTAGAAAATCCTTCGATGAATTTTCGATAGTAACCAGCTAGGCCAAGAAAACTTCTAACTTCAGTAACAAACTTAGGCTTCTCCCATTTCAGCACCGCTTCTACTTTAGCTGGGTCCACAGCAACACCATCTCTCGAAATCACATGCAACAAGAAATTGACTTTTTCAAGCCAAAATTCACACTTGGCTAACTTGGCATATAGTTTCTTTTCCTTCAAAGTCTCCAAGACAATCTTCAAATGATTGGCATGCTCTTTTGGGGTCTTTGAATAGATGAGTATATCATCTATGAACACCACAACAAAGGAATCCAAATAAAGTCAGAACACTCTATTCATGTAATCCATGAATATGGCGGGAGCATTGGTTAAACCGAATGGCATCACTGTAACACCCTGTCCAAACACCTCACAAAAGTTTTGATAAAAAACCTGATTTATATTTTCACAAAAATATTTTTTTTAAAGAGAAGTTTTAAATTTGAAGTTTTCCTTATGATTTTATGTGACAAAGTTTCTTTTAAGAAAAAGATTTTATGGAAAAATATTTTATGAGTCTAAGTTTTAATTTGAATTGAATTCGTGACTTATGATTTCAAACGATTTTAGATTTTTAAAGCAAATGATTTTGTTTGAAGCAAACTATATGGTATTCGAATTTTTGGGTATTTGAATTAAAATTCCCTAAGTATTTGTTTTTACTTTGCATTTGTCCTAAATGTGATTTTGTGTGTGAAAAGAAAATAAAAATGAAATTGGTGCATGTGTGTGTGATGTGTCGCCGTGAGGAGTGTGTGAGTGTAGTGCATAGTGAGTCATGTGTTGACTCATGAACCCTAAGGCTAGAAACCCTTAGCATCTAGGATTAGTTTAAGTGTTAAGTGTGGTTAGTGGTTAGTGGTTTGACCAACCAATAGGAATCAAGCTTAAGCCTAACCTTACCTCATTAGCTCAATGGCTTAATTGAGCCATGCAAGCTTTAAGGTGGACAAGACTACCCTTCTTGGCTCTTACTTGACCGAATTTCATCAAGGATAGAAAGGGAAATTTTAGTGCTTCCTTATATGCCTTGAACCGTAGCACCTCAACACCCATTTGCTTCTCATTTTCACCTTCTAAACTAAACACTTCCTCTAAGAGTAAACATCAATGCTCTTAGAAAACTTAGAAACACATAGAGAGAGGGAGAAACCGTGAGCATCCAAAGAGGAGGAGAAGAGGAAAAACCAAGCTCAAACCTTAGGATCATCGAAGAACTAGTGAAGAGGTTGAAGAACTTTTCCTATTTTCTTGTCTATTTGAAGATCCTAGATTCTTAAAGTGTGGTTCTTAATTTCTCTAAGTTTTGTAAACTTAATTGTGGATGCATGATTAGGTTCTATGTTTGTATGTAATTGTTAAGCCTTGATCAAGAACTCTACAAGTTGTAAATCCAAAAAAAAACCATGGACATTATATTCGGTCATGATTAGGAACTTAGGTCATGAAGATTTTTATTTCATTATTGAGTCCATGCATGTTTAATTGGTACTTGATGATGAAGATCTATGTGATTTTCATGCTCTAGTTTTCATCTTGAACTTTCTAAGCCTTGATTTGAATGGATTTTCATTAAGTTCTTGATTTGGATTCGGTTTTGAAAAAGGATTTGATATTTGCATTTGATTTTCATGATTTTACTTTCAAGAAGCTTTGCATGTGATTTTCTTGGTTGGAAACTTTTATTCCATGACTTGTACTTCACGGTTTTGATGGAGAGTTAAGGAAAATAATTCTTTTCCAAATGATTTTACTTTATCATGAAGGAGTGTATTTCAAAAACCAAGGACTTAAGTTTTCATTTTGATTTTTGTTAAAATATCATTCGGCCAAGTCTTGGAAAACAAAGAAATATAAGGATTTTGTGAAGAGTCTCTTGCATGTGTTCTCCTTGTGATTTTCATGATTTCTAAAGCACATGCAAAGGAAGAATGAAATTGTGAAAATATTTTGAAGTGACAAGTGAGTCACGGTTTTGAAAGAGAAAGAGCTATACTATTTTAACTCAATTGTTTTGATGATACATGTTTTTAATTTAGTATTTTCAAAGGATTTGCATGAATCAAAGTGCATCAATATTATTGTTTTCTCCTAGTGATGATTCGGCCTACCTTAGGTTGAGGAAGCTAGATCCTTTTTGCATGGGATTGTTTTCATGAAATGATTGTGTTTTGTGATTTAGTTTTGAGAAAAACTTAATTAAATGATGTGATTTTGTTTTGGGTTCAATTCGGCCTTCATGGAAGGAAATGAACCAAACATGTTTGATGATTTTAAAAGTGTTTTCATGATTTGATTTCTTTAATCCTTGCTGACCAAGAGTTGTTTTCAAGTATTTCAAGTTTGAAAATGTTTTTAAAGTTATGGAAGGACATGGATTTCCAGTGTTACTCGATTTGCAAAGGTATGGATGAAAAATTGTGAGTTTTTAATGAATTTCAACTTGAATAAGGGGCTGGACTTTCCATACAGCCACCTAAGTCAATTATTTTACTTATTTTAATATGAGTTTTCAATTGGTTTCAAAGGTTTTCAAGTATTAGAAAAGATCCAAGTTGTTTGCACAATGTTTTAAAGAAAGAATAAAACAAAGGGTTTTGACTTGAGAAATTCAGTAACAATTCCTAATGGTTTTTAATAAAAGTGTATTTATCTATGTGAGGTTATCCAGTGGACAGAGGTGATAATTCTCAAAGA
The DNA here is from genome assembly GCA_037953625.1 of Crotalaria pallida. Classification (NCBI taxonomy): domain Eukaryota; kingdom Viridiplantae; phylum Streptophyta; class Magnoliopsida; order Fabales; family Fabaceae; genus Crotalaria; species Crotalaria pallida. The sequence goes on from CM075651.1 coordinate 53,670,104, forward strand.
GGAATTAGAGATCTTCAAGAACAAAGCTTTTCTCGTACGGATTTTAGAGGTGAGTGAGATTGCGGTGAGCCGTGGCAATGTTGTCGGATGGTGGTATCTATGTTACCTTTCTTTATGTTATGTCTTAACACATGTTATATTTGTTTAATGTTCTATCTCTCTTTGGGTCGAATGATATACCCCTTATGATAATCGTAAGTGATTCATGAATGATGAACGTGAGGATGGACAAAGAGACAATGTACGAGGCGATTATGAATGATGAGATGAAATGTCTATATGTGGAACAAGAACATGAGGACTATGAGATATTGTTGGTGATTATGAATGTGTAAAATGAAATGGTTTCATGAGTGAGTTGTGTTGGTGGCCTAAGAGCTTCGAAAGTGATGATGTATGAGAAAGTGGGGAATGTATACACAGATAGTGGTCGGGTCTTGTCGAAGGGATGGACTCAGGGCAAGCCGACTATAGGCTAATAACTAAAAGACTTTAATTCCCTAAAAGACTTCCAAGATTATTAAAAGACACTTAAGACATTTACATTCGCGGTGAGTGATGAGAGTGTGAAGTAGTGGAGAGGAAGATACTATGGGTATCTGCGGATACTCAGGTGGGGATTGCATGAGGAGAGGGCAATGATGGTGACTCGTCAAGAAGCCTCGAGTACATTTCTAGGCGGGACGAACCCCATAAGTGGCACACTAACGTTGTGGGGACTGGGTCCAATGCCGTGGTAAGGACCGCATAGCTAACTAGAAATGATACTGTCACCTCCTTGAATGCAAGTCTACAACAGTTGAGAGGGACTGGAACGGGGCACTGTGTTATATGTATATGTTATGCTTGAGGCTGAGACCTCCTGGCTTGGAGCCAATTGTTGGACAGCTGTCATGCCCGCGTGGTAAAGGTCCTGTACTCCTGTTGGCTTCCGACTAGGTGGATGGAGACCGAGGAGATGTAGAGTGAGTGTTTCCTCAATGATGGTGATTTCCCCTACCTCATTGAGTGAATAAAAATCATAAGACTTAATAACTAAAGATTACATGATAAGAGTATTCGAGGATGTAAGCGAAGTGTTGAGATGATTAATGGTGTGGTACGAGATTGAGGTCGATGGAATGATTATTTTACGTTTGCTTTATATTATGCTATTTATTAATGGAATGTCCTTATGATGATCGGAAGTCGAATGATTGCGCTTATGTCTCTGAGTTTCCGGTGTATTTTGCCATCGAGTCTTGTTACGCTTAATCATTCATGTGTCAAGAGTCTATGATGTTAATTGTCTTTCTATCGCGTTTATCCTGCTACCTTGCGGTCAACATGTCATGTATGGCGCGCTGACTCTCTCCTACCTGGTTGTCGTATTGGCATTTGCCGGTATTGCAACGGGTAGATGGCATATCATGTAGCGATCCAAATGTGGCCTCTTCAGGGAGGAGCATGGGAAATGGTACCTAACGGATGGGTATGGAGGGGAAACACTCGGCTGGAGATTGAGGATCCAAGACATATTCTAAGAGGAGCAGGCATGGATGTTCATGTCGGACAAGTCACTCTGTGGGATTACAAAGATGGTGGACCACGGGAGCACCATGAGCTAAACGGTAATCCTGCACCTTTAGCGGCGGTGAATCCTGAGCCGATAGAAGAAGAGGATGCTAGTGGATCTGAGCATGAGGTGGAAACCGACCCAAGTGAAGACATGGAAGCTGAGGCTAGTTCCTCTGAAGAGTGATAGTGTATCTCGTGTCTAGTGATGGTCAGGTGTCTAGGATTCCAGTCATAGTCGAGGATTTCCTTATGATGAACCAATGATGTAAACAGCTATCTTTTGTTTTCAGTTTGTAATATTTTGTGATGATAACTATTTTGAGACCTTTGAATGCTTTTACAAAATGTGAGACTTGTGTTTATTTAATATAACTAAGTTCCACACTTTTCGTAAACGATGGTTTTCAATGCGAGTGGTTTCGAAAGTAACAACTCGATTTTCAAAAGGATGGGTAACACGAGAACAAACTTATATTTTAAAAAAATGGCCTCATTTTTTTAGCAATTGAGTAAGAATAATTTGATTAGATTTTGGGAGTGAAAATCGGGTTGTTACAGACTTGGTATCAGAGCAATGTTAATCCTCAGTGGCCTTACGCCCAGTCTTGCGTGTCTACTCTGTGTCCTCTGTGTGTCTGAACCTTAGGATCTTGTGTCTCTGTATGTTGAAGTCTTTATCTGTTTTCTTTTCAAGAAATGAGTCGTACGCGTGGAAGGCCTACTGGATCCAGCTCGAGAAATCCAGGAGATGATGCTGATCACTCAGATGTAGCAGATTTCGTGACTCGAATGGCAGCTTCAATGACTGGGGTCAACGACAACCTTCAAGCATTGCATCGTCAGGCGCAGCAGAACTTCAACACTCAGCAGCAAGCTCAGAATCTGGAAGCTCAAGGTTATAAGGGATTGGATGAGTTTTGTCGTCGTAACCCAAAGGAATTTGCGGGAGGTTTTGCTCCGGATGCGGCTGTGGAGTGGATTGAGGATCTTGAACGTATCTTTGGGGGTATGGTTCAGTGCAATGACGAACAGAAGTTGGCCTATGCTGGATATATGTTGACTTGGGAGGCTGAGCATGGTGGCGAGTAACGAAGCAAGTAATGGTGAATCGGGGAGAGGCATTGACTTGGGAGGCTTTTAAGCAGCGATTTCTTGAGAAGTATTTTCCGTTATATCTGCGAACTGAGAAGGAGATGGAATTTCTGAGGCTTACTCAAGGAAATTTGTCGATTGACGAGTATGCTTCGAAATTCGAGGAATTGGTTAAGTATGTACCTCAGTATGCTGGAGGGGAGAATGAGCGATCTAAGTGTGCTAAGTTTAGGGATGGTCTTAGGCCTGAGATTAAGTTAGCTTTCTCTCATTTGGAAATAGATGATTTTGCTAGTCTAGTGAACCGCTGTCGTATGTACGAAGGAGGCTTGAAGGCAAGGGGAACGGTTGTGAATCCTTCATCATCTCATGGACCGGCTCGTAATTTTCCTTTCCACAGAGATGTTGGTGGAAGGTATAGGGCTCCACACCCATATTCTGGTGAAAGGAGGGATCTGCGTTTTGGAGGGAACGGACAAGGTGGAGGCTTCGGAGGCAACAACAATCGCGGTGGTAACCGTGGGGGCAACAACTCTGGTGGAAATCGTATGGATCGAGGTGACCGTGGTAATTTCGGTGTAGCTAGATCAGGGGGTGTACCTCCTTATTGTAACAAGTGCAACCGGAATCATTTTGGCCCGATGTGCCCATCGAGGAGTGCGAATTGTTTCAATTGTGATAAGCTTGGTCATATTGCAAGAGAATGTCGGGAATCCAAGAAAGCGTCTAATTCGGCGAATGCTAATCGTCCTAATATGCCTGGAAGAGTGTTCACGATGAGTGGAGCTGAAGCTGCAAACGCTGCTAATCTTATCCAAGGTGAATGTCTCATTTATAAGAATTCTCTATTAGTGTTGTATGATTCGGGTGCAACCCATTCTTTTATTTCTCATGATGTGGTGAGTAGATTAGACTTAAAAGTAGAAGCTTTACCTTATGATTTAATTGTTTCTACCCCTACTGATAAACCCGTAATAGTATCAACTTACTGTCCCAATTGTCCCCTAGAGATAGAAGGTAACACCTATTATGTTGACTTGATTCAACTACCTCTTTCCCAAATAGACATTATACTAGGAATGGACTGGCTCACTAGGAATCATGTTCTTTTGAACTATTCCGAGAAGTCATTAGTCTTTAGTGAAACCCAATCCTCTTTACCTGAACCCGCTGACCTTGAGCATTTATCTGCCAAACAAATTCGAACTTCATTGAAGGATGGCGCAGTAGCTTACGTGTTCTTAGCCTCACTGGACGATAAGAAGGACAAGGAGCTTCATGAGATACTTGTGGTTCGAGATTTTCCCAAAGTTTTCCCTGATGAGATACCTGGTTTACCGCCAAGCCAAGAAGTGGAATTCTCAATTGACGTGATCCCTGGAACCGGACCGATCTCGAAGGCACCCTATAGGATGGCACCGGCAGAGTTGGCAGAATTAAAGAAGCAACTGGAAGATATGTTGGAGAAAAAGATGATAAGGCCTAGTGTTTCGCCCTGGGGAGCACCGGTCTTGTTCGTCAAGAAGAAGGATGGCAGTATGCGTTTGTGTACCAATTATAGGCAACTGAACAAGGTGACCATTAAAAACAAGTACCCTCTGCCCAGAATCGATGATTTAATGGATCAATTGAAAGGAGCGACAGTATTTTCCAAAATTGATCTTAGATCAGGGTATCACCAGATAAGAGTGAAGGAGGAAGATATTCCTAAGACTGCTTTCAGAACTCGTTATGGTCATTACGAGTATCTGGTCATGCCTTTTGGTGTGACAAATGCTCCTGCGATATTCATGCACTACATGAATAGGATATTTCACCCTTACTTGGATTCATTTGTTGTCGTATTCATCGACGATATTCTAATCTATTCCAAGTCTAAGGAGGAACACGCTGAGCATTTGAGAACAGTCTTAGCAACTTTAAAAGACAAGCAGCTGTACGCCAAGTTGTCGAAGTGCGATTTCTGGTTAGACTCAGTGCATTTCCTAGGACATGTGATCTCGAAGGAGGGAATCTTAGTGGACCCTGCAAAGGTGAATGCTGTGTTGGAATGGAAGACACCGACATCTGTGACGGAGATCCGTAGTTTCTTAGGACTAGCCGGATACTATCTTTGATTTATCGAAGGATTTTCTCGTTTATCTTTACCGTTGACGAAGCTGACAAGGAAGGGTCAACAATTCGAATGGTCGACGAAGTGCGAGGAGAACTTCCAAGAATTGAAAAGGAGATTAACAACTGCACCAGTGCTAGTTCTACCTGACACAACTAAGCCTTTTAGTGTGTATTGGGACCCTTCGAAGCAAGGCCTAGGATGTGTATTGATGCAAGAGCGGAAAGTGGTGGCTTACGCGTCACGACAACTGAAGACCCATGAGCTCAACTACCCAACTCACGATCTAGAGCTGGCAGCAGTAGTATTCGCTTTGAAGATTTGGAGACACTATCTGTACGGCGTGAGAGTTGAAGTCTTCAGCGATCACAAAAGTCTGAAGTACCTATTCGAGCAGAAAGAGTTGAATATGCATTAGAGAAGGTGGATGGAATTTCTAAAGGACTACGAGATCGAGCTACAATATCACTCTGGCAAGGCAAACGTAGTCGCTGATGCCTTGAGTAGAAAGTCGTTACATGTTTCTGCACTGATGATTGAGGAGATGAAGTTGATTGAGGAATTTCGGGATCTGAACTTGGGCATGGAGATTGGACCAAGGAGTATGGTATTGGGACAACTAACCGTTTCAAGTGGATTTATGGAGCAGATAAAGGAACTCCAACTGAAGGACGAGGAACTCCAAACAAAGAAGGAGCTATCTGATAAAGGGAAGGAAGTGGAATTCAAGGTTGGAAATGACGGACTCTTGAAGTATAGAGATCGAATCTGTGTGCCAAGTAACCCGGATATAAAGAAAATGATATTGGAAGAAGCTCATAAGAGTAAGTTAAGTCTACACCCTGGTTCGCAAAAGATGTATCAGGACCTCAAGAAGATTTTCTGGTGGCCCGGAATGAAAAGAGAAGTAGCAGAGTATGTATCACGATGTATGACGTGTCAGAAGGCGAAGATAGAGCATAAGAAGCCTGGTGGCGAGTTAAGACCATTAGAAGTGCCAGTGTGGAAGTGGGACTACATCACTATGGATTTTGTCTCTGGATTTCCCAAGACTAGAAGAGGTTATGACGCTATTTGGATAATAGTGGACAGACTGACGAAGACGACAAGGTTTATTCCTGTCAACATGAAGTACTCAATGGATAGATTGGCCGAACTGTATCTGAAGGAAGTGGTGAGATTACATGGAGTGCCCTCAAGCATAGTATCTGACAGAGATCCTCGGTTTACTTCGAAATTTTGGGTCAGCTTACAAACAGCAATCGGAACAAGGTTGGACTTAAGTTCTGCATATCACCCTCAGACTGACGGACAATCCGAGCGAACTATCCAGACATTGGAAGATTTACTGAGAGCCTGTGCAATTGAGGACGCTGGTGATTGGGATTCATTTCTGCATTTGATAGAATTCACCTACAACAACAGTTTCCATTAAAGCATCGGAATGGCACCGTATGAAGCCCTGTACGGTAGAAAGTGTAGAACGCCGCTATGTTGGTTTGAGACTGGTGAACATTTGATAATTGGACCGGATATAGTCCAGCAGACGACTGAGAAGGTAAGGCTAATACAAGAAAGGATGAGGACAGCTCAAAGTAGGCAGAAGAGTTACCAGGACAAGAGGAGAAGTCCGCTTGAGTTCAATGAAGGAGATTTTGTTTTTATGAAGTTAGTGCCAACTACCGGAATTGGTAGAATGCTCAAAACCCGAAAACTTACACCTCGTTTTATCGGACCTTACCCAATTCTCAAACGAGTAGGACCCTTAGCTTATCAAATTGCTTTACCTCCTTTTCTTTCAAACCTACACAATGTTTTTCATGTATCCCAGCTGAGAAAATATGTTCATGACCCTTCACACATCATTGAGCCCGACTCAGTACAGCTAAAAGAAAATCTCACATTTGAGACCTTACCGCTAAGGATAGATGGTAGTAGTGTTAAAAGGTTGAGAGGGAAGGATATCCCCTTAGTTAAAGTAGTATGGAGTCGGAATAACGGAGAAGATGCAACCTGGGAGCTTGAAAGCAAGATGAGAACCTCTTTCCCGCACCTGTTTGATTCAGGTACTGTATTTCTCGGGGACGAGAAATCTCAAAGTTGGGGAGAATGTAACACCCTGTCCAAACACCTCACAAAAGTTTTGATAAAAAACCTGATTTATATTTTCACAAAAATATTTTTTTATAAAGAGAAGTTTTAAATTTGAAGTTTTCCTTATGATTTTATGTGACAAAGTTTCTTTTAAGAAAAAGATTTTATGGAAAAATATTTTATGAGTCTAAGTTTTAATTTGAATTGAATTCGTGACTTATGATTTCAAACGATTTTAGATTTTTAAAGCAAATGATTTTGTTTGAAGCAAACTATATGGTATTCGAATTTTTGGGTATTTGAATTAAAATTCCCTGAGTATTTTTTTTACTTTGCATTTGTCCTAAATGTGATTTTGTGTGTGAAAAGAAAATAAAAATGAAATTGGTGCATGTGTGTGTGATGTGTCGCGTGAGGAGTGTGTGAGTGTAGTGCATAGTGAGTCATGTGTTGACTCATGAACCCTAAGGCTAGAAACCCTTAGCATCTAGGATTAGTTTAAGTGTTAAGTGTGGTTAGTGGTTAGTGGTTTGACCAACCAATAGGAATCAAGCTTAAGCCTAACCTTACCTCATTAGCTCAATGGCTTAATTGAGCCATGCAAGCTTTAAGGTGGACAAGACTACCCTTCTTGGCTCTTACTTGACCGAATTTCATCAAGGATAGAAAGGGAAATTTTAGTGCTTCCTTATATGCCTTGAACCGTAGCACCTCAACACCCATTTGCTTTTCATTTTCACCTTCTAAACTAAACACTTCCTCTAAGAGTAAACATCAATGCTCTTAGAAAACTTAGAAACACATAGAGAGAGGGAGAAACCGTGAGCATCCAAAGAGGAGGAGAAGAGGAAAAACCAAGCTCAAACCTTAGGATCATCGAAGAACTAGTGAAGAGGTTGAAGAACTTTTCCTATTTTCTTGTCTATTTGAAGATCCTAGATTCTTAAAGTGTGGTTCTTAATTTCTCTAAGTTTTGTAAACTTAATTGTGGATGCATGATTAGGTTCTATGTTTGTATGTAATTGTTAAGCCTTGATCAAGAACTCTACAAGTTGTAAATCCAAAAAAAAACCATGGACATTATATTCGGTCATGATTAGGAACTTAGGTCATGAAGATTTTTATTTCATTATTGAGTCCATGCATGTTTAATTGGTACTTGATGATGAAGATCTATGTGATTTTCATGCTCTAGTTTTCATCTTGAACTTTCTAAGCCTTGATTTGAATGGATTTTCATTAAGTTCTTGATTTGGATTCGGTTTTGAAAAAGGATTTGATATTTGCATTTGATTTTCATGATTTTACTTTCAAGAAGCTTTGCATGTGATTTTCTTGGTTGGAAACTTTTATTCCATGACTTGTACTTCACGGTTTTGATGGAGAGTTAAGGAAAATAATTCTTTTCCAAATGATTTTACTTTATCATGAAGGAGTGTATTTCAAAAACCAAGGACTTAAGTTTTCATTTTGATTTTTGTTAAAATATCATTCGGCCAAGTCTTGGAAAACAAAGAAATATAAGGATTTTGTGAAGAGTCTCTTGCATGTGTTCTCCTTGTGATTTTCATGATTTCTAAAGCACATGCAAAGGAAGAATGAAATTGTGAAAATATTTTGAAGTGACAAGTGAGTCACGGTTTTGAAAGAGAAAGAGCTATACTATTTTAACTCAATTGTTTTGATGATACATGTTTTTAATTTAGTATTTTCAAAGGATTTGCATGAATCAAAGTGCATCAATATTATTGTTTTCTCCTAGTGATGATTTGGCCTACCTTAGGTTGAGGAAGCTAGATCCTTTTTGCATGGGATTGTTTTCATGAAATGATTGTGTTTTGTGATTTAGTTTTGAGAAAAACTTAATTAAATGATGTGATTTTGTTTTGGGTTCCATTCGGCCTTCATGGAAGGAAATGAACCAAACATGTTTGATGATTTTAAAAGTGTTTTCATTATTTGATTTCTTTAATCCTTGCTGACCAAGAGTTGTTTTCAAGTATTTCAAGTTTGAAAATGTTTTTAAAGTTATGGAAGGACATGGATTTCAAGTGTTACTCGATTTGCAAAGGTTTGGATGAAAAATTGTGAGTTTTTAATGAATTTCAACTTGAATAAGGGGCTGGACTTTCCATACAGCCACCTAAGTCAATTATTTTACTTATTTTAATATGAGTTTTCAATTGGTTTCAAAGGTTTTCAAGTATTAGAAAAGATCCAAGTTGTTTCCACAATGTTTTAAAGAAAGAATAAAACAAAGGGTTTTGACTTGAGAAATTCAGTAACAATTCCTAATGGTTTTTAATAAAAGTGTATTTATCTATGTGAGGTTATCCAGTGGACAGAGGTGATAATTCTCAAAGAGGAATTAGAGATCTTCAAGAAAAAGCTTTTCTCGTACGGATTTTAGAGGTGAGTGAGATTGCGGTGAGCCGTGGCAATGTTGTCGGATGGTGGTATCTATGTTACCTTTCTTTATGTTATGTCTTAACGCATGTTATATTTGTTTAATGTTCTATCTCTCTTTGGGTCGAATGAGATACCCCTTATGATAATCGTAAGTGATTCATGAATGATGAACGTGAGGATGGACAAAGAGACAATGTACGAGGCGATTATGAATGATGAGATGAAATGTCTATATGTGGAACAAGAACATGAGGACTATGAGATATTGTTGGTGATTATGAATGTGTAAAATGAAATGGTTTCATGAGACGATGATGAGTTGTGTTGGTGGCCTAAGGGCTTCGAAAGTGATGATGTATGAGAAAGTGGGGAATGTATACACAGATAGTGGTCGGGTCTTGTCGAAGGGATGGACTCAGGGCAAGCCGACTATAGGCTAATAACTAAAAGACTTTAATTCCCTAAAAGACTTCCAAGAGTATTAAAAGACACTTAAGACATTTACATTCGCGGTGAGTGATGAGAGTGTGAAGTAGTGGAGAGGAAGATACTATGGGTATCTGCGGATACTCAGGTGGGGATTGCATGAGGAGAGGGCAATGACGGTGACTCGTCAAGAAGCCTCGAGTACATTTCTAGGCGGGACGAACCCCACAAGTGGCACACTAACGTGGTGGGGACTGGGTCCAATGCCGTGGTAAGGACCGCATAGCTAACTAGAAATGATACTGTCACCTCCTTGAATGCAAGTCTACAACAGTTGAGAGGGACTGGAACGGGGCACTTTGTTATATGTATATGTTATGTTTGAGGCTGAGACCTCCTGGCTTGGAGCCAATTGTTGGACAGCTGTCATGCCCGCGTGGTAAAGGTCCTGTACTCCTGTTGGCTTCCGACTAGGTGGATGGAGACCGAGGAGATGTAGAGTGAGCGTTTCCTCAATGATGGTGATTTCCCCTACCTCATTGAGTGAATAAAAATCATAAGACTTAATAACTAAAGATTACATGATAAGAGTATTCGAGGATGTAAGCGAAGTGTTGAGATGATTAATGGTGTGGTATGAGATTGAGGTCGATGGAATGATTATTTTACGTTTGTTTTATATTATGCTATTTATTTATGGAATGTCCTTATGATGATCGGAAGTCGAATGATTGCGCTTATGTCTCTGAGTTTCCGGTGTATTTTGGCATCGAGTCTTGTTACGCTTAATCATTCATGTGTCAAGAGTCTATGATGTTAATTGTCTTTCTATCGCGTTTATCCTGCTACCTTGCGGTCAACATGTCATGTATGGCACGCTGACTCTCTCCTACCTGGTTGTCGTATTGGCATTTGCCGGTATTGCAACGGGTAGATGGCGTATCATGTAGCGATCCAAATGTGGCCACTTCAGGGAGGAGCATGGGAAATGGTACCTGACGGATGGGTATGGAGGGGAAACACTCGGCTGGAGATTGAGGATCCAAGACATATTCTAAGAGGAGCAGGCATGGATGTTCATGTCGGACAAGTCACTCTGTGGGATTACCAAGATGGTGGACCACGGGAGCACCATGAGCTAAACGGTAATCCTGCACCTTTAGCAGCGGTGAATCCTGAGCCGATGGAAGAAGAGGATGCTAATGTATCTGAGCATGAGGTGGAAACCGACACAAGTGAAGACATGGAAGCTGAGGCTAGTTCCTCTGAAGAGTGATAGTGTATCTCGTGTCTAGTGATGGTCAGGTGTCTAGGATTCCAGTCATAGTCGAGGATTTCCTTGTGATGAACCAATGATGTAAACAACTATCTTTTGTTTTCAGTTTGTAATATTTTGTGATGATAACTCTTTTGAGACCTTTGAATGCTTTTACAAAATGTGAGACTTGTGTTTATTTAATATAACTAAGTTCCGCACTTTTCGTAAACGATGGTTTTCAATGCGAGTGGTTTCGAAAGTAACAACTCGATTTTCAAAAGGATGGGTAACACGAGAACAAACTTATATTTAAAATAAATGGCCTCATTTTTTTAGCAATTGAGTAAGAATAATTTGATTAGATTTTGGGAGTGAAAATCGGGCTGTTACAATCACCACATACTCGTAGTGTCCATACCTTGATCTGAAAGCTGTCTTCGGAATATCTTCCTCTCTTACTCTGATTTGATGATATCCCGATCTCAAATCAATCTTCGAAAACACAGACGCTCCTCTAACTTGATCCATCAAATCGTCGATTCTTGGCAACGGGTATTTGTTCTTGATTGTAACCTTATTGAGTTGTCTGTAATCAATGCACATCCTCATGGCTCCATCCTTCTTCTTTACGAACAAAACTAGCGCTCCCCAAGGTGACACACTTGGTCTGATGAACTGCTTTTCTAACAAATCTTCCACTTGCCTTTTCAGTTCAACTAATTCGGTTGGAGCCATACGATAAGGAGCAATAGAAATAGGACCAGTACCAGGAACTAGATTGATACTGAATTCTATTTCTCGATGCGGTGGCAAACCGGGAACTTCATCCCCAAAATAACGTCGAGTTGGGGTAAAGGTAGACAGATTAAATCTACCCTAGAGGACAGACTTCCTATATTAACGGAACATCCAAAACATGCTCTAGACGTAGTCACCGGCACATTCGAAGGAGTACACACCTTAAGTCTAAACGGTGTCTCCGAAACGGGTAAACACAAACGCTTAACGCATTCCTCAGAGATGAAAGAATGCGTAGCACCAGAATCGAATAGAAAGCGACAAGGCATGCCATTGAGAAGATGGTTACCTTGAAAGAGATTGTCTGCCTGCTCCGCTTCTGATCCGGACATGGTAAAAACCTTCCCATTGACCCATGGTTTGCTTCCCGAACCTTGATCGTTCTGACGCTGGGGCTGATGACAAAGACGAGCGATGTGGCCAGCCTTTCCACAGTTGTAGCAAGTTTGTGGTTTGTCTCTCTAACATTCCCTTCCAGGATGAAATCTTTGACATTTGTTGCACATTGCACCAGGGGCTGGGAGACTGGGAACTCCAGAAGATGATGCATTTCCTTTTCCTTGTTGTGGATAAGGACCTCTCCGGTTCTTGTTGCCATGCCTATGCTGATTGCGATGCGGCCCAAAAAATCCTTGTCCAATGTCCTTGTTGACGCTATTCCTTTCGAAAATGCGACAAGTACTAACCAACGTTGGATAGTGTCGGATCCTTTGCACACTCACAGCTAATTTGATATCGGGTCTCAGACCATTCTCGAATCGTGTGCACTTGGAATGTTCATCGGGGTGATACTGGAAGTATGGCGAGTACTTCATCAGCTCTTCAAATTTCTCAGCATACTGGTCCACTGACAGATTTCCTTGCTTTAAATCGAGGAACTCCATTTCCTTCTGCAGCCTGATGTCATCCGGGAAATACTTCTCGAGAAACTTTTCTGTGAAGATTCCCCAAGTAAACTCTGCTTGATCAAACTCCAGGAATTGACGAGTCTGGTTCCACCAGGTCGCAGCTTCACCAGTGAGCACGTAGGCAGCAAACGTGACCTTTTGCGATTCCGATAGAGTCAACGTTCTAAAGATTTTATTCATCTCATCGAGCCAGAACTGAGCTTGCTCGGGACGACGACCATCCGAGAAGCTAGGAGGTTTGCACTTTCTAAAGGAATCTAAGCCTTGAAACTCCGCTGGGGTTCCATTGCTTGGAGGATGGTTGTGCTGCATATTCTCCAGAACTACAGCCATCCGGGTCAATGCCTCCGCAATGTTAGTGTTATTTCTTCCGGCCATCTAGTCCTACAGAATCCAAAGGGGAAACTTAATTAGATTCTGCGAATTCTAGTCTTATACTACAAACATCAAAAACATCATGTCATGATATGCAATGGTTAGTGTGTAAGGCCATACTCCAAGGACGAGAGTCGAACCATTGCTCTGATACCACTAAATGTGACGACCCAACTTTTATTCCAAAGTTAGATATTCGTATTCGAAAAAAATACAACCATTTTTTTTTATTTTTTTTTTCCTTTGAAACTAAAAGCCAAGTCATCATCCATTATCAAATCTTGCGGAATCATATAAACACCGAGTCATGAAGACAAGTGACGTAACATCATATTTCATTCATACTAAAAAGGGAGTACATCCCATTTTGTTCATTTAAACAAAATACATAATTACTTAACTTAACACTCTAGGCCATGACATTATCTTACATATATTACAACAAAATTTATAATAACCTAGAGCATATGGTTCATGACTCAAAATATAACATAACATAGATAAGAGAAAACCTGATGGGTTATATCTGTCACATTCCACCCCACAACTTAACTTAGTCGTCAGTTCCCCACTGACTTCCAGTCGAGTTGTCCATAAAGTCATCCACCATCTGATTCGCATTATCCACCGGATCCTCATCCTCGATTGGATCCTCCTCTTCCTCTTCCTCCTCTTCTTGTGCCGAATCGTCAGGCACGTATATCGGAGTTCGGGATCGAACTCGAGGAGAAGGACTAGGACAAGCAGGAACCTCTAGGATGATTCTTTCTGAGGAGAGTGTTGGACTCGGTGGGATAGTGCGTCTCGGAAAACGTCTTGGTGGTGGTGGAGGGGTTCCATTTCTCATAACAAAATTTGGCGGAATGTGCATGATGTAAACCATTGGAATTCTCGATCTAAGCGGACGCATATGTGAATATGGATTAGGAGGCGGAAAATAACTTCCACATCCCCCTCATATGTAGCCCTATGGTTCTCAAAATTCCACTCCCCATTAGGGAGCGGCCTCATCTCCACGCAGAACATGTTTCTCGCCATCACCTACACAAGGGACTGGGAGTGAGTCATAGCTAAAAGCAATAACAAATGAGTATAACAGTGGCTAGAAATAACAAACACATGTTATCATATAGCAATAATAAATGCATATGTATATGCTCAAACTGTCTTTTATAATATCTCGATTAGTGTCGTGATGCATGCCTACTCCTCATTCATGCTACACGGTTTGGCATCCGAGTATCTCAGGCTCGGGATATTCTCAATCCTATGGTTCATCAAACCGGAGCGATTCATATTCAAGCATCACGATCGATGGGAACTCGGTCTTCCTAGCATCCTTGTGCCAGGGATATTCTGATTTAACCTTACCGAAGTTCCGAATCTAGATCGGAGCAACTCCTTCTCCATGCATGATAATGTCACAAAACTTTTCGTCTTCTTTCTTTCTTTTAAATCACATCCTTGAACATCATGCCTCCAATATAGAGACCCAAAGTTCATAATCCTTCTTAATCACAATTTCATCTTTTCTTTTAGCATTAACTGGTGCTAGTGCTTACTGAAAATTCCATCAGCGGCCCAGCCACTTCGTGATGGTTTTATACAATAGGAATTAATCGTTTAATCATTTAATTATTGCAACGACCCCATTTAGGACTCCCAAAATATCAACCAAGTGGGTAAAGACTTCCACTGGGACGTGGGAAAATAATCAACCAAATGGGTGTACGCACTTCCATTGGGACATCCTGTCCGAATATGTTAACCACTGAATAAAATTCCAGTAGGTCTCATCCAGGATAAAATCAACCAATGGGAATCAAGTAAACTTATACATTTGTCCATTGGGACTCCTGTCCGAACATATCAACCACTGGATGAAATTCCAGTAGGACTCTTTCAGGATAATAATCGACCAATGGGTAAACGTATAAGAATTAGGTATTTAATATTATAAAAAAAATAAGTGTTTTCTTCAGTTTTGGTCAAAATACTCGAGTATATTATAAAATACTCGAGTGTTCTTCATTTTTTTCTAGAATACTTGAAGTCCTTGAAGAAAGACTCGAGTTGTTCTTCATTTTCCTAGAATACTCGAGTGTTTCTCAAAAACTCGAGTGTTTTTACTGCAACAGCACAGTTTCTGCATTTTAAGCACCAATTCGAATTCCATTCATTGTTTTTCCATTCTTATGCAAAACAGAGGCATAAACACATATAAGAAACAAGTTAGAACAGATAAACAAGTACATAACAACATAAATCAACATCAAATCACAGAATCAACATAAACTTGGAAAATAACCATTTCAAGATATAAAATTCATTTCCACTTGGTTTTAACTTCGAAAATCAATCCAGTGAGCATTATTAGGTCCATTTAAACTTGTTTGACTTAGAAAACCTTGGGTTTATGACCTCCATGTCATATTCCCAATTCCAACTTCATCCCTTGATGAACCTTGTGAGGTTCCTACATTTCTAGCTTGAGATTACTCATTCTAGCAATTAGATAACTCCTCCCTTACCTTAGAGAAGCTAAACAACAGATTAAACAACGAGAAACTTGGCTGGATCAAAAATCCAAATTCTGGACTTGTGAAAAAGGGGTTGAACAGGCTGACTTTGGCCATAGATTTCACCACGGATTTGGCATGAAAAAGAACGAAACAAGTTAGTTTAACAAACTAGGATATACTAACTCCAATCAGAAACAAGTTTGACACAAAAAGGATCCCTGAGATTACCAAACGAATTCAATGAAGATGAATACTTGATGCTGAAAACTACTCTGTTTTTACAGCTTTGAACCTCAAACTTTGATGAGCTAGAACTCGAACTACAGGGGCTTATTTGATGTGATTCTTGATTCTAATTCAAAGATGGAACTAGAATCTTGAGTTGTGTTTTGGTTTCGAAGGATTTGATTGAGAAACAAAGGAGAAATCAGAGATCAAAGTATGCTCTAGAAAACTGAGAGTCAAAAACTGAAATTCGGGTTTTTGGGTGATTAGAGGTGTTGAATGCTTCAACCAAGCACCAATTTATAGCTTAAGAATACTTCAGGTCGAAGTAAAGTCCAGCTCTATGCTTGTCATTTCAAGAAACCGCGTTTTGGTGCGAAAATTAAATGAAAACCGACTTATACACTTTCAGGTCTGCACGAAATACTCGAGTTTTTTCCCAAATACTCGAGTTTTTATTTAAAAATTCAAATTTCCAAACAGCTACTTAAAATACTCGAGTTTTGCCTAAAATACTCGAGTGTTTTTGCTAAAATAAGAAAAATTGACTATTTTAATGATACTAATATTGATAAAATACTTTTATTTCATATATTTAAAATATAGGATCTTACAGTGTTTAAGGGAAACTTCTCTCTCACCTCTACCTACAGCAATTTCCAATATGCTCCTTGAATTCCAACGCGATGCTCCTATCCGCTTCTCGATCGTTACTGGCAACTAAAATATTTCTTTCTCGTTAAAATCATTCTCATACGATCATTTCGAAAACAAAACAACATTACCGAAACTTCTTATTTGAAAATAGAGTATTCTCTTTTTCTCGATAGTTTGAAATCAACTTTGGGTTTTAAACTCACAATCATCATCAAGTAAAAACATTTGTTTAGTAACATGCTTAGGAATTTAAAACTTACAATATTATTTTCAAACACTTGCTTATTAAAAACAAAATATGAATAATTCCTTGGCTCACATAAAGGCCACATTTATCTTAAGGGTCTTCACATGCAGACCACCATTAAATTAAAACCATACAATTCCATAATCATATAAAGATCTTCTCTTCTCTCTTTTGGTCTTAAAACCGTGAGCATCTTAAAATTAAATAACAAATCTTAATTCATTTTCTTATCATGAAATTCAGACATCCACCTTAAAGAACAAAATCTTTATTCTTATTCTTAAATCCTTGTAATCATTTTCAAACATACATTTTTAGCATTTCAAGTCACTCAAAAATCCATATATCAAGTGCACATAAAGAAAATAAAAATGACTTGAGTAAAACTTGTTCCAAAACCGAATGGAGTATGAAAATTACATTCAAGTTTTTAAACAAAGATTTAAGCTCTCATAGGCTTAAAATCCATAGATCTATCAAGGAAACATACATGCAAAACAAAATGAATCAACTTTGATATTTATGGGAGTAAAACCGTGAGCTCCACATCAAAATTTAACAAACTTTAATTAAATTTCTTAACTTAAATCAATACACCACCTCAAGTATCACATCAAAGTTTCATCTTTCAAATCTAAATGATTTCATGCATGTACTTTAAATCTTTAGATTAAATAAATCTCACCATGCATGTAGCTTGAATGATGATCAAACTGTAGGATTCTCATGTTTTGATGCTAACAATCTCTCTCCAAGCAACAACATTGGCAACAAGCAAGCTACACCACATGAAGATTAGAATTAGGATTTTTATTAATTCTATTTCAGTGTAATCTTTATTTTTATGCAATGCATCTCATTGGTGTGGGTAGCTTAGGTGATTTTAAGAGTATTTAAATAATGTTTGATTAAGAGTGAAGATATTTTAAATCTTGATTAAATAGCTCTATTAAAAGTTTTGTGAAAATCCTTTTAGAAAAACTTTGTTTTTATTCAGATTCTGATCAGTTTACTCGAGTAATGAGTATTGGGTCACTCGAGTAATTTATGTCATGACAGGTTAATCGAGTAATGGTTTACACATCACTCGAGTAACTTAATCTGACATGTTTTAATCGAGTGAAGTTATTTGGTTTACTCGAGTAATTCAATCAGTTTTTGGAAAATTTTAAAAGGACTTAATTTTCTCTTTCACATAAGATAGACATTTATTCTTACAATTTTCTATACACTTTGAAAAGCAATTCAAGAGCTATTTTACATCTTTCAAGAGCTATCAAGATTCAACAAAGAACTTTTCATTCTTCACTCTATTTCTCTCATTGTTCAAATATTCTTGAGATCATAATTTTTGTTCTTAGTGGTTGTTGAAGATTTGCAATTTATGATTGCATCATTGAAGTTTCAACACAAGTGAAGAATCTCACAAGGAAGACTTTGAGGATCAAATCAAAGCAAGAAAACAGGATTGGTTGGAAGCATCTTCAATCAATTAGCAAGGAAATCTAGAATTCTCAAAAGGGGTAGATTAGATCAAAGTGTTTGGTACACACTTTGAGTTGGGTTTTAAGATAGGAGAACCAAGAATCTAGTTGCATCTTAAAACATTGTAAAATCTACATTTGAAGATTTCTAGTGAAGAATCTCTCTTGATTCAAGAGGGGACTGGAGTAGCTTTCAAGTGGGTGAAAGTGAACCAGGATAAATCCTTGTGTCTCTTTTATTTTCATTCCTTGTATTGCATTAATTCATTAACAATTGCATTTTTAGGTTAGAATTGGGGTTTTCTTAATTCTACTCAATTGATCTAAAATTGCATGTTAATATTACTTGAAGTTGTTCATATTGATCATTCATAATTTGTTGAATCATCATAGCATTGTTATTCTTGAAGAACTCCATTGAAAACTGAGTTTTAATTGAATTTTACCCAGTTTACTCGAGTAAAGTTCTTGTCACTCGAGTAATCTGCTTTCAGTTTATGAACAATACTCGAGTAGGTTTTCTGTTACTCGAGTGATTTAAAAATAGCTTTCGTAATACTCGAGTGATTTGCTGAATACTCGAGTGAAATTATTTTTGCTTGCGTATTACTCGAGTGAAGTCTTGAGTTACTCGAGTAATCTGACTTGAATTTTTAAGAAAATTTATTTTCATAAAACCATTCTCTTAGGTGGACGAAAAATCTGTAATAAGGCTTCAATATTCTATTCACCCCCCCTCTAGACTATATTGAGCTGCTTGTTGGTTTCCAACAAGTGGTATCAGAGCTCGGACGAAAAATCCGAGCCTTAAAAAGCTTTTTCGAAAAGATCCTTTTACTTGGAAACAATGGGCTCAATTTCAAATCCTTTTGGTGGTGAAGGAACTTCCATTAATCGTCCTCCACTATTCAATGGTGAGGGTTACGCTTATTGGAAAGTCCGCATGAAAATTTTTATTCAAGCCATAGATATGGAAATTTGGAATGCCATAGAGAATGGACCTTTTGTTCCTCAAACGAAAGTAAATGATGTTGTTTCGGTCAAACCACAATCGAGTTGGGACAATGATGATAAGAAAAAAGTTGCATTTGATTTAAAAGCTAAAAATATCATCACGTCCGCTCTTTCTTATGATGAGTTCTTTCGAGTATCTCAATGTGTTGATGCTAAACAAATGTGGGACACATTACAAGTCACACATGAGGGCACTTCGGAGGTTAGAAGGGCTAGGCTAAATACACTCATGCATGAATATGAACTCTTTCGTATGCTACCTAATGAAAATATAGGTGACATGCAAAAGTGGTTCACTCATATCATAAATCATCTTTCTGCACTTGGAAAAGTTATTACTAACAGTGAAGTTGTTAATAAGATTTTGAGATGTCTTAGTAGGGAATGGAAACCTAAGGTGACGGCCATTATGGAAGCTAGAGACGTGGATCAAATTGACTTAGCAACTCTATTCGGAAAGCTTCAAGACATGAAATGGAGCTTGGACGGTTATCCATGAATGAAGATGCCGATAGAAAGAAAAAGGGGATTGCTCTTAAATCAACTTCAAAATCTCTTAAGGCACAAGAGGAAAACTCTCAAGTGGATGACTCGGACTCCGATATAGATGATGAGACCCTTGGCTTGCTAGTTAAAAAGCTTGGTAGGTTTTTTAAGAGAAAGGGAAACTTTAATAAGAATAGACAAAGAGATTCTAAGGACTCTCAACCAAGAAATAAGACTAACAAGGATCACATCAAGTGTCATGGGTGTGGAAATCTTGGTCACTATCGATCAAAATGCCCAACTCATTCTATGAAGTCGGAAGGTGACAACTCTAAGTTCAACTCATCTAAAGGAAAAAAGGCTTACATAGTGTGGGATGAAGAGGAGAGTCAATCAACATCTAGCTCATCGGATGATGAAGAACTTGCAAATCTATGTTTGATGACGAAGCTTGATGAAGAGGAATCTTCGAGCATTAAATCAAGTGAGAACGTTAATGAGGTAGATTATCTTTCCGATGCTAGCTCTAGTTCTAATTCTCCTTCATTCAATGAATTGTACAATGTGTATGTAGAGATGCATAAAGAGTTGAAGAAACTTGCTAAAATAAATGTCGAAAGAAAGAATTTCATAATGAAGCAACATGAAAAGATAATTGAACTTCAAAAAGATTTAGAAGAACTTAAGCTTCAAAATGAAACTCTTGAACTCATTTATGCAAACTCTACATGCAATTGTGAATTGAAATCAAATGAGACTCCATCTTGTGAAAATTGCAAGTCTTTGGAAAAAGAAGTTTTTAATTTGAATGATCGACTTGCAAGGCTCATGAAAGGAGATACTTCATTAGATCATTTGCTTTCAACTCAAAGGAACAATAGCAATAGATCCGGTCTTGGCTATACCAAACCTAAGAAACGCAATTATCGCAAAGTTGGTGGATTTTCAAAGAATAAGATTTCTAAAAACCCAACTTGCCATTATTGTGGGATCTTTGGGCATACCACGAATAAATGTAATATAAAGAAATTTGGTATACCAAGCGGAGAATATATGTGGATTGTTAAGGGGACTTCTCCCCATGCTAACAACAAAGGACCCAAGACCACTTGGGTACCTAAGTCAACCAAATGATATCTTTCTTGTAGGTGTGTCTTCGAACCAAAGAGCGCAAATGGTACTTGGATAGTGGTTGTTCGAGACACATGACGGGAGACAAAACGCACTTCATGGAACTTACTCCGAAAAGTGGTGGATTTGTGACATACGGCGACAACAACAAGGGCAAAATTCTAGGAGTCGGGAAGATCGGTAACGTATCTAACCTTGTCATAGAAAATGTCCTATACGTAGAAGGCTTAGAACACAACTTGCTTAGTATAAGCCAACTATGCGATATGGGCAATTATGTGACTTTTACTCCGGAATTATGCTTCATTAAGTCTTCTATAGATGATAGTGTTAAGTTTGTTGGTCGTCGCTCTAATAACACTTACTTAATTGATTTGGATGAGATAACTTCACTATTTTCAAAATGTTTCAAATCTTTTGATGATGAAATTCGTCTTTGGCATAGACGAATTGCTCATGTGAATGTGAATCAATTAAACAAACTTTTACGAAAAGATTTAGTGATTGGTTTGCCTAAACTAAATTTTAAGCTTGATGGCATTTGTGACTCTTGTCAAAAGTGCAACCAAGTTAAAAGTTCTTTTAAACCTAAAAATGTGATAAGCACAACAAAGCCTTTGGAGCTCATCCATATGGATTTGTTTGGCCCTTCACAAATTAAAAGTTTAGGTGGAAATTTCTATGGATTTGTTTTAGTAGACGATTTTACTAGATTCACATGGACTTTATTTTTATCCGCAAAAAGTGAAGTTTATAAATGTTTTAAAAAGTTTGCCAAACTCATCCAAAATCAACTAAGTTTGAAAATTGTGTCTATTAGAAGTGACCACGGAGGTGAGTTTGAAAACACTAGGATTGATGCATTTTGTGATAAGTTTGGTATTGATCATCATTTTTCGGCCCCTAGGACTCCGGAGCAAAACGGAGTTGTAGAAAGGAAAAATAGAATATTAGTGGAACTTGCTCGTACTATGTTGAAAGAATCAAATGTTCCTAAATATTTTTGGGCCGATGCGGTAAACACTGCTTGTTATGTGCTTAATAGGGTTCTTATTCGTCCGCATTTAAATAAAACACCTTATGAACTTTTAAAAGGGCGAAAGCCAAATATTTCACATTTTCATGTTTTTGGGTGTAAGGTGTTTGTTTTAAATAACGGAAAGGAACCAGTCGGCAAGTTTGACTCCAAAGCCGATGAAGGCATATTCATAGGTTATTCAACCCATAGCAAAGCATATAGAGTCTACAATAAAAGAACATTAACCGTTGAGGAATCCGTGCATGTTGTATTTGATGAATCTTCGAAAGGAGATTGTGTTGTTTCTTGTGATGATGATAATATAGGTACATTTTTGGATCATGAGAAGTCAACACCACAACAAATGGAAGAGAATCTAATTGAAGATGGAGAGGTGCAAGCACAAGATAAAGACTTAGCACGAGAGATACAACCTCAATTACCAATAGCTTGGAAGTCCAACAAAAATCATCTGATTTCTAACATCTTAGGTGACATTGCGAAGGGAGTGGTAACCCGACGCACTTTAAATAATTTTTGTTATTATGTTGCCTTTGTATCTCAAATAGAACCTAAGAATATCAAAGAGGCTCTTCAAGATGATCATTGGATTATGGCCATGCAAGAAGAATTAAATCAATTTGAAAGAAACCAAGTTTGGGAGCTTGTGCCAAAACCCGATGATCGTCCTGTAATTGGTACTCGGTGGATCTATAGGAATAAGTTAGATGAATCGGGTATTATTGTTAGGAATAAAGCTAGGTTGGTAGCACAAGGTTATAGTCAAGAAGAAGGAATCGATTACGATGAGACATATGCTCCTGTTGCTAGACTAGAAGCTATTCGTATTCTTCTCGCTTTTGCTTCGATAATGAATTTTAAATTGTATCAAATGGATGTTAAGAGCGCCTTTCTTAACGGATACATTCAAGAGGAAGTTTTCGTGTCACAACCTCCCGGATTCGAGAGTTTTGAGCATCCGGACTACGTTTTCAAACTGAAAAAGGCTTTGTACGGTTTGAAACAAGCTCCTAGAGCTTGGTACGACCGACTAAGCAATTTTTTTATTACTAAAAGGTTTTAAACGAGGCACTGTTGACACTACACTTTTTATTGAACGTTCCGGTAAGGATATTTTATTGGTTCAAATATATGTTGACGATATTATATTTGGTGCTACTAACGATAACTTGTGTAAGAAGTTTTCAGACTTGATGCAAAGCGAATTCGAGATGTCGATGATGGGAGAGCTTAAATTCTTTCTTGGGCTTCAAATAAAGCAGCTTAATGATGGCATTTATATTCATCAGAGTAAATATTGTAGAGAGCTTCTCAAACGTTTTGGGATGGATTCGTGCAAATCCGCTTCTACACCAATGAGCTTTGCATGCTACCTAGATCAAGATGAGGCTGGAAAAGCGGTAGAGGTAACGAAGTATCGTGGTATTATTGGTAGTTTGTTATACTTAACTGCATCTAGGCCTGACATCATGTTTAGTGTATGTATGTGTGCACGTTTTCAAGCAAAACCGAAAGAGTCGCATCTAACTGCTGTCAAAAGAATTATGAAATACTTAAAGGGTACAACGAATACTGGACTTTATTATCCTAGGGATGCTTTTCTAAAACTTATAGGTTATTCAGACTCTGATTTTTCCGGTTGTAAAGTTGAGAGAAAAAGTACAAGCGGAACATGCCATTTAATTGGTAATTCACTTGTATCGTGGTTTTCCAAAAAGCAAAACTGTGTTGCTTTATCAACCGCGGAGGCCGAATACATAGCTGCAGGTAGTTGTTGTGCACAAATTTTATGGATGAAACAACAATTATCTGACTTTGGTTTAAATTTGACAAAAATCCCTATAAAGTGTGATAACACTTCGGCAATTAATTTGACTAAAAATCCAGAATTACACTCAAGGACAAAGCATATTGAAATTAGGCATCACTTTTTGAGAGATCATGTTCAAAAAGGTGATTGTGTTATTGAGTTTGTTCAAACTTCGGATCAATTAGCTGATATCTTTACAAAACCATTACCAAGGGACACATTTTATAAAATTCGAAGAGAACTTGGTATTTTTGATGAATCAACTATTAGCTAATTGTATTTGATGCTTTTCGAAATCACCTTCAAGCCTATTTCAATGTGATTTGTATTTTGAGTTGTTGTATCTTATTAAAGTGTTTCTTATTTTTTTTTATATATGTAGTTATGTGTGTATGTTTTCTATAATATGTTAATTGCTTTATTTGTATGTGTGTTACTTGCTAAATGCTAAGTGTTTCTATGTGTTTGTGCATGAAAAATGTTTTTGCATGAAAAATTTGAAATTTTTAAAATTATGGACAGTTCACTCGAGTAACAGATATTTCACTCGAGTAATTTTAAAACCTCTTTCGTATTACTCGAGTAATTCTGTCTGTCACTCGATTAATTTTAAAATGACTTTCGTATCACTCGATTAGCTCATCCATTACTCGAGTAAAAACTTTTTTACTTTCGGCATACTCGAGTAACATTTTTTTCACTCGATTACTGCTCGAATCACTCGAGTAACGCATGAACATCACTCGAGTAACTTACGTGATTTTAAAAACTGAACTGTTGCAAACTGCATCATTTTCTCGTCACTTTCTCTCTCTTGTTCGTATTTCTCTCTTCTTTCTCATATGGTTCTTCATCAAATCATCATTTTCAGCCACAAAACTTAACAAATCATACAAATTTCTTCCATATTTCATCATTATATCATCATTTCTACTCATTTCACTCATCATTTTCACCAATTATTCCCAAAATCCGAAAATTCCCAAACCAAAACCCTAACCCCAAAACCGAATCTGAACTTTCTGAATCAATGGCTTCTTCCTCACAATCTCAACCTCCTCGAAAGAAAGCAAAGCAAGGAGCAGGCCGTAACGACCCCTGGTTTTCTGGAATCAACCGAGACTTGCGGGAACCGACATTTATCAATCGCTCTTTTGGTCTTACACGGTATGTTAAGTTTGCTTGGTTGCATAAGGAGCAATTTCCATTTGTAGAGGATTTAGAGTTTCAGAATTTGAAGAGGTTTTTAGAATTTGAGACTCATTATTACCCTAGGCTTGTCAGACAATTTTATCAGAATTTTACTAAGCTAGATGGTGAGTATCAAACAATGGTTAGAGGACATCATTTTGTTATAAAGCCTGAAGATTTGACAATGATGTTTGGTTTAGAAAACAAGGGAACTTTTATTGGTGATGCTGAATGTCTGGATTTGAATGTGGATTCTAATAAGATTTATACTGATTTGATGCGTACTGGTGAATCTTGGAGTGATCGGACTACTAGAACTGTATCACCTTTGCATGCTGTGGATAGAGTGCTCATGTACATTGTTTCTTATTGTTTGATTCCGAAATGTAATCAAAATTATGCGCAATTGGGAGATGATGATCTTATTTTGTTTCATGGGATCAAAAAGAGATATGAGTTGAATTGGAATAAAATGTTTTTAGCTCGTATGGAAGCTGCTGCTCAATCTCCTCCTACCCAATTCTTGCCATATCCTATGCATGTCACCAAAATCATGAGGTATTATCGTGTTCCAATCCCTGATGATGAGCCAGCTGTGACGGAAAAGAAAAATAACTGGTGTCTTAATGATTCGCACATTAGTTATATGAAAATTGCTTGGCATAGGGAAAGTCGCACTTGGTTATGGAAATCACAGATTAAGGAAATGGCTGAAGCTGAAAAGGCTGCAAGAGCTTCAGGCTCTAGGAAAAGGTCTTTACTTGGTGATAGGGCTGGTGCATCTTCTTCTGCTCCTCCTCCTTCTACTGATCCGATGGATACTGATCGCGTTGAGGACTATATAAATTTGGACAATCTTGGTACTCCATTTGATGCACAGGCTGCTCATGAGTCATTGGTTGAGCAAATCAATGCTCAATTTACTCAGTTGGAGATGAGACAGGATGTGAAGAATATTGCCATGGAGCATCGTTTAATGGATTATATGTCTGGCCTCTTTTCTCACCATTTCCCTCCTCCTCCACCTGATTCCTAGACCTGTGGATGTTGATGATGTTTTGCTGTTGTTTTCTGTTTCATGTTTCATATGCATATTTCTGACTATGTTCTGTTTATGTTTCTGTTTCATGTTTATGACTCTGTTGCTACTACGTTTTAGGGCCTTGTATATGGTCTAGTTTGGTTAGTTTCGTTTGATTATTTGCTATGGTTGATGTCTTTTTGTTTTTCACTATGATTTGCTGCTTAGTGTGATACTCTGATATTATGGATTATGGTGCTATCTTTGTTGTACGTTTTTATTCGTTGAGGCACTATTGTGGTTTATTTTGGTATTGTCTTTATTGTTATATTTTCATATCATTGTGAACTACTTACCTTCAACTTTTGGCAAAGGACTTTTCTCAAAATTCTTATCTTTTTAATGATGTCAAAAGGGGGAGAATATTTTGTTGATGTTGTTCTTGTAGGTTAAGTTTTATTATATTTTTCCTAGGTGTTTTACATTTAGGGGGAGTATGTTAAAACTTAGTGCTTAATTAAAAAGGAGGTTTGTCATCATCAAAAAGGGGGAGTTTGTAGGATTCTCATGTTTTGATGCTAACAATCTCTCTCCAAGCAACAACATTGGCAACAAGCAAGCTACACCACATGAAGATTAGAATTAGGATTTTTATTAATTCTATTTCAGTGTAATCTTTATTTTTATGCAATGCATCTCATTGGTGTGGGTAGCTTAGGTGATTTTAAGAGTATTTAAATAATGTTTGATTAAGAGTGAAGATATTTTAAATCTTGATTAAATAGCTCTATTAAAAGTTTTGTGAAAATCCTTTTAGAAAAACTTTGTTTTTATTCATATTCTGATCAGTTTACTCGAGTAATGAGTATTGGGTCACTCGAGTAATTTATGTCATGACAGGTTAATCGAGTAATGGTTTACACATCACTCGAGTAACTTAATCTGACATGTTTTAATCGAGTGAAGTTATTTGGTTTACTCGAGTAATTCAATCATTTTTTGGAAAATTTTAAAAGGACTTAATTTTCTCTTTCACATAAGATAGACATTTATTCTTACAATTTTCTATACACTTTGAAAAGCAATTCAAGAGCTATTTTACATCTTTCAAGAGCTATCAAGATTCAACAAAGAACTTTTCATTCTTCACTCTATTTCTCTCATTGTTCAAATATTCTTGAGATCATAATTTTTGTTCTTAGTGGTTGTTGAAGATTTGCAATTTATGATTGCATCATTGAAGTTTCAACACAAGTGAAGAATCTCACAAGGAAGACTTTGAGGATCAAATCAAAGCAAGAAAAGAGGATTGGTTGGAAGCATCTTCAATCAATTAGCAAGGAAATCTAGAATTCTCAAAAGGGGTAGATTAGATCAAAGTGTTTGGTACACACTTTGAGTTGGGTTTTAAGATAGGAGAACTAAGAATCTAGTTGCATCTTAAAACATTGTAAAATCTACATTTGAAGATTTCTAGTGAAGAATCTCTCTTGATTCAAGAGGGGACTGGAGTAGCTTTCAAGTGGGTGAAAGTGAACCAGGATAAATCCTTGTGTCTCTTTTATTTTCATTCCTTGTATTGCATTAATTCATTAACAATTGCATTTTTAGGTTAGAATTGGGGTTTTCTTAATTCTACTCAATTGATCTAAAATTGCATGTTAATATTACTTGAAGTTGTTCATATTGATCATTCATAATTTGTTGAATCATCATAGCATTGTTATTCTTGAAGAACTCCATTGAAAACTGAGTTTTAATTGAATTTTACCCAGTTTACTCGAGTAAAGTTCTTGTCACTCGAGTAATCTGCTTTCAGTTTATGAACAATACTCAAGTAGGTTTTCTGTTACTCGAGTGATTTAAAAATAGCTTTCGTAATACTCGAGTGATTTGCTGAATACTCGAGTGAAATTATTTTTGCTTGCGTATTACTCGAGTGAAGTCTTGAGTTACTCGAGTAATCTGACTTGAATTTTTAAGAAAATTTATTTTCATAAAACCATTCTCTTAGGTGGACGAAAAATCTGTAATAAGGCTTCAATATTCTATTCACCCCCCTTCTAGACTATATTGAGCTGCTTGTTGGTTTCCAACACAAACATGATTTTCTATTTTCCCTAGGCTTGACCAAATGTCCTCATGCAAAAAGGCAAGATCTTTGGTTTTATTTTCACATGCAAGGTTCAAAACTCATAGATCACACCATGTTCTTGTCCATGCAAAACTTTAAAGCACCATTTTCTTTTTCAAACATCAACTGAATCATCATCATCATGTAAACAAAATCTTGCTTCAAATCCTTTTTTATACTAAAAATCATTTTTAAAACTTATTACTCTAATTTCTCTTCAAAACCGTGACATGCATCAAGGAAAAATCAAATCTTTTCACTCAAAATCAACATGCAAGACTCAAGTTCCATGCTTTATCAAAGATCAACCATAAATCATCACATGCACATGAAGATCAAGGCAAATAAACAACTTTGAACACAAACTTTAGTTAAAACCGTAACAAAGAAAAACCACAAGTTAAAGATCCAAACTTTTTAACACAAATATTCATGATCAACTCTTAAAAATGGCATGCATGTCATTTAAACTTCAAGATCACTTCAAAACAAACACATGCATCATAGATCTTTAAGTTAAACATAGTTCATCATAAAGTCCTTTACAACACAAGACTAACTATACTTAAAGCTCTCAAAAAGCATAAACAACTACCTTAAATCAAAAATCTCAACTTCAACTTCAAGATCTCTCTTCTTCTCCTAGGTTTTTAGCTTCGGCCTCCTTTCCTTTGGGTTGATGAGTGATTTTCTTCTT
This sequence comes from Crotalaria pallida, assembly GCA_037953625.1. NCBI lineage: Eukaryota > Viridiplantae > Streptophyta > Magnoliopsida > Fabales > Fabaceae > Crotalaria > Crotalaria pallida. The sequence goes on from CM075651.1 coordinate 53,698,792, forward strand.
GAGTTTTGAGGAAGGAAGTGATTGAAGAATGGAATTAAGGGTGTAGGTGAAACTTGAATTTCCTCACTCTCTCCTTTTCTCTTTTCTCTCTCGGCCTCACTCTCTTTCTCTCTATGTCTCAAGAGCTTGGTGTTGCTCTTGGGACCAAGGTGTGTAGAAAATGAAGAAGGAAATGAAGAATGAAATGGAATGAATGAAATGAAAAATGAATCAAGCTAGCCATCCCTCTTATATATATATATATATAGGCGAGCAAGGGCATGGGGTTTCCTCCAATTTTCGGGTCTAGGGTTCAATTTCAAGGGCAATCTTGTCCAACCTATTTGTTGCATGAAAAGGGTCTTGTCTTGGTGAAACAATGTGGAGCGATTTAAGGAGAAAGTCTTGTCATGCATCATTACACTCACCACCTCACATTTCCTACTAATTTCCTTTAAATCCTTACTTCCTTAATTCCTAAGAAAATAAACTTCAAATTGTCCTCTTAGGTCTATACATGGCCGAATTATACACATAGAAGGGAAATAAAATTTCCTTTCATTTTGTTGAGAAAGAACAATTACAAGCATACAAAATTAAGCCATGGAATATCCTAAAAATTCAAGGCATATCATCCAACACACAAACAAACATACATGCAATGCTTTAGGACATTATATTTCTTAATAAAACAACTCAAAATCATACATCATACACACACTCCTATTCACATCAAGTCATGCACTCATTCATCTCAAGTCTACTATTTAAATTTTGCATATACTTATTTTACTCTTAGGATAAGAAAACACTAATGTTTACAAACTCGAAAATTCCCAAGATATACTTCTTAAGAAAATTAATAAACTGTACTAATTGGTTATAGGTATGAGCTTCGTTGTATTTCCTAAAACCATATCTTTACAAAATCAAAAGATCTCCAAAAAGAATAATTTATTTGAGGTTTCTAATTTTTTTTTTCAACACCCAATACTTTCGAAATTCACACTTTACAGACCTGGAAAATAATATTCTGTAAATCAATCCAGAAAATTATAAAAATTCTATTTTCAAATCCTACGTTTCAACGTGATCGTTTTCATATAAAGATCATAATTTTCCGAGTTACGGTTGAAAAGATATGCATTTTCAAAGTTACTATATTTACTTTAGTTTATAAAGAAAATTCACTTCTTCAAGAAATTAAAAATAACAAAACCATAATTTATATCTCAGTAATTCAAACTCAAATAAAATCATTTACTTTGACTTTATAAAACATTCATCCAAAAATCCTTCTTAAATCCTCAAAATTCACTCTAAATAAAATCTAATTGATTTATTTAGGTAAGGAAAAATGCGGGATGTCACATGGTTGGATTAGTATTTGAGATTCATAAGTTATTTATTCCATGCGGTTCCATTTCTATTTCCTGTTCAATTACTCTGTCACCAATTTACTCAACAAACACACATTAAAATCACACACAAATGCACATAGCAAAGCAACAAGACACGAAATGCCTAAGGTCAATCAAAACAAAGTAAGGGCTTGAATTGGTTTCCTTAATTAATTACTCTTCTCTCTCGTGGAAGCCCTAACCCTAGTGCAACCACCGTTTGGTCGTGCATGGCCAAGAAGAGGGGAAGACCCCCTAAAACCCCATCCTCGTCTAAAAGCAAGGCGTGTTCACCTGAACCTGAATCGCCAGGGCCTCAGAAACTGGATTTTACACAACTCGATGAGGAGGACTTGGCTGAAATAGAAAGCTTAAGCCCTAAGCAAGCGGAAAGGCTATTGGAAAACCTTGATGTGTTACGTGAGAAGATTAAGGGGAAAACTATCATGGAGGAGCAGCAGGGGAAAGCAATTATGGAGGAGCAGCCTGTGTGTTCTCAGGATAATAGAAGGGATCAAGAAGATGGATCTGTGAAGGGAGACAAGCAGAGTAATGTGGAGGAGACAAAGAAAACTGAGAAGCCAAAATCAGTATGGGACTCTTTTGACATCAGCAAACTCAGGAGTGCGGGAAAGAAGTTGAATTTTCATGAACCAGTTCTTAAGGATGGAGTCTCAATTGGTAAGATTGAGAGTAATGATGTGCATGATGAAGTTCAGTATTGGCAAAGTGCTCTGGTTTGCTATGTTCTTGGTGCAAATCCCCCTTATTCAGTGATAAGTGGTTATCTTAAGAAAATATGGGGAAGCTATGGAATAGACAAAATTTTTATGAATAATGATGGCACGATAATTGTAAGATTCAACTCAGTAGAGGCCAGGAATAACATACTTGAGATTGGTGTGTACCATTTTGATAAGAAGCCCCTGATACTTGCACCTTGGACAGGAAGAACATCTAAGACTCACCTAGATAAGGTTCCTGTTCGGATTCAGTTTCCAAACTTGAGTCTTAAATTTTGGGGAGCCACAGCTTTGGGGAAAATAGCTAGTCTTGTTGGACAACCTATAATGGTTGATCAGGTAACAAAAGAAAGGAATCGTATTAATTTTGCTAGAGTTCTTGTTGAGGTAGATCCTGTTGTGTTACCAGAGGAGGTGTTCTTTGAGGATGATAAATGTAATATAGTTACAAAGAAGGTTGATTACGAATGGAAGCCGGTCATTTGTGCAAAGTGCTCTATGTATGGCCATGATAGCAAAGCGTGTAGGAAGAATGTTAAACAACAGTGGGTGGAGAAGAGGAGGCCATCAAAGGAGGATATTGAGGAGATTGATGATAAGTTAAAGAAGGATAGAGGCCTAGAAGAAGGGCTAATTGAGGACCATAGGGCAGTTGGAGGAGGTGTTGTAATGCTTACGACTCAATCAGAATCCTTAGTTGAGGCATCAACAACACATCAAGGAGAGTCCAGTGCTGGAAGGTTGAATGTTGTGAAGGGCAAGAACCCAAGTAGTGCTGCAGTAAGGGGAGGAGTGGAGAGTGATAAAGACATTGGTCAGAATATCCAATGGACAACAGTAATGACTAGAAGTAAGGCTCAGGAAAGGTATGAATCTATGAAGGCTGAGGCTGCAAAGCCACCTTCTCATGGATAATATTGCAGCATGGAATGTTAGAGGGCTGAATTGTCCCTCTAAACAAAAAGAAGTCATGGACTTCTGTAGAATAAATAATGTAGGGTTGTTAGGAGTCTTGGAGAATAAGTTGAGGAGTGATTCCATCAACAGGGTTTTGAATAATATGGCTGTAGGGTGGGGTTTTTACATTAATATTGATGCAAGTCCTATTGGTAGGATTCTTATTATGTGGAAGAGGGATATGTATGATGTGGTTATCATTGCTAGGTCAAAACAATATGTACTATGTCATGTCTCTGCAAAGACAAATGATACAGTGTTCTTTGTATCTTTCATATATGCTGCAAATGAGGCTGATGATAAAAAGGAGTTGTGGGAAGTTCTCAAAGGAGTGGGCAATATGATTTCTGAGCCTTGGCTTATCATAGGGGATTTTAATACTTTCTTGGAAGTTCATGAGAAGATTGGTGGGCTTGCAGTAGATCCTATGCAGTTGCAAGATTTTAGAGAATGTGTGCAAGAGAGTAATTTAGTTGACATGAGGTACAGGGGCAGCTTCTACACCTGGTGTAATAAGCAAGAGGGGATTCATCGAGTAAGCTGTAAACTTGATAGATGTTTAATCAATCAGATGTGGTGTGATAGGTGGCCAAATGCTGAAGCTCATTTTCTGGTACCAGGGTTATCTGATCACTCACCAATTCTGAAGAAGTGGAACCAGGAAGTTAGGAATAAAGGGAGTTATTTTAAGTTTTTTAACATGTGGGCTCAGAACCAGGATTTCCTTGAAGTGGTTCATTCTGTTTGGGCCACAAAGGTGGAGGGATTCATGATGTACCAGGTTTGTAGAAAACTTCAATTACTCAAATCTCCTCTCAAGAGTTTGAATAAGAGAAGTTTCTCTGACATGGACAAAAAGGAAGTTGAATTGAGGGAAAAACTTGAGGCTGTGCAAAATCAGTTAGCTCTAAATCCCCTAGATGTGATGTTGCAAAAAGAAGAAAAAGAGGTGTTCTTGAAGCTCAGAGATACTCAAAAGGCTGCTTATTCTTTTCTGAAACAGAAGGCCAAAGTGGACTGGATGAAAGGGGCAGATGAAAATTCTAAAATGTTTCACAATGCTATAAAGCAGAGATTGTACAGGAACAGAATTTTAAAGATTCAAGATGCTGCCGGGAATTTTGTTACAGGGAAAGACAAAATCTCTGACTTGTTTGTCACTTTCTATAAGGATTTGTTCAGCAAGAGAGTTCAGAAAAATTGGAATGAGTATGCAATGAAGGAAGGTCCTGTTCTTAATCCAGATCAGCAGTTAGGCTTGCTTAAGCCTTTCACTGCTGAGGATATAAAGGCTGCTTTCTACTCAATAAATATTGATAAAGCACCAGGGCCAGATGGTTTTGGGTCTGGATTCTTTAAGGCTGCATGGCAAATTGTGGGTAATGATTGTGTTTTGGCTGTGCAAGAGTTTTTCAATTCTGGTAAGATGCTAAAATCTATGAATCACACTACTCTTGCTATGATACCAAAGGTTGACTGCCCAAATTATGTTAATGATTTTAGGCCTATAGCTTGTTGTAATACTATTTACAAATGCATCACTAAGCTTTTATGCAGCAGGCTTAATCAAGTTCTTCCTAGTGTAATTCAAGGTAATCAAACTGCCTTTGTGCAAGACAGGAGTATCATTCATAATATTCTAATTACTCAAGAACTACTGAGGTTGTATGGTAGGAGGAGAATCTCTCCAAGATGCACTATGAAGATAGATATAAAGAAAGCCTATGATACTATTGACTGGTGTTTTATTGAGGAGATGTTATCAGCTTTTAAAGTGCTAGAGAAGTTCAGGAGGTGGATTATGATATGTATTTCTACAGCATCTTACTCAATCTCTGTTAATGGGCAGCTCTCTGGTCAGTTTAAAGGGTCAAGGGGATTGAGGCAGGAGGATCCTATGTCTCCACTAATTTTTGTCATGGCAATGGAGGTTCTCACTAGATGTTTACAAAAGGCAGCTAGGAATAGGAATTTCAGGTATCATCCTCTATGTAAAGATGCTAAATTAGTCAGCTTGGCCTTTGCAGGTGATCTGATGATTTTTTGCAAAGGCCATCCAGCAAGTGTAAGGTTGTTGTCTGAGGCTTTGAGACATTTCTCAGATTGTTCAGGGCTACAAGCTAGTCTTGAAAAATCTCAACTCTACATGGCAGGATTAAATCAAGACAAACAGGAAGAGCTGATTCAAATAACTGGATATAGAAAATGAATTTTTCCTTTTAGATATTTAGGGCTACCAATTTCAGCTAAGAAGTGGACAGTGTCAACTTGTCATGTTCTGGTGGATAGAATTACTAAGAGAATTGGAACTTGGAAGACTAGGAATATATCTTACCAAGGAAGATGTTGCTTAATTAATTCAGTGTTGATGAATTTACATTGCTATTGGGCGTCTATCTTTGTTATTCCTAAAGCAGTCATTAAGGAGGTGGAGAGGAAGTGTAGGGAGTTTTTGTGGGGTGTGAATGAGGCTGGCCATAGCATAGCTGCAGTGGCTTGGAATGTGGTGTGTAAGAGTAAGAAGGATGGGGGTTTAGGTTTTAGAAACATTAGTGTTTGGAATAAGGCTGCAATAGGGAAGCAGGTATGGCAGATAGCTGACAGAAAAGACTCTCTATGGGTTAAGTGGATTAACACGATCTACTTAAAGGATAGAGATTTTTGGAGCTATGAATCTAACAATCAACACAGCTGGAATTGGAAACAAATAATTAAGGTAAAGGAGAAGTTGAAACCTGGTTTCCTCAATGGCAGATGGATGCATGATTCGAATGGGGAGTACACAATCAGCAGTGGTTACAAGATGCTCAATGCACCTTCAATTGATTTCCCTTTGCATAAGTTGATCTGGAACTCAATGTCGATTCCCAAGCACAGATTAATTGCCTGGCTAGCTGTTCAAAACAAGTTGAAAACATATGATCGATTAGTGAGCTATATGCAAGTAAATCAAACATGCAGGTTGTGTAATCATGAAAATGAAACGCGAGATCACCTGTTCTTCGACTGCTGTTGGAGTAGGGATTTGTTGGAACATATGTGTCTATGGATTGGGCTGGATTTCTGGCCAACGAAATTCAGCAGATGGACAAGGTGGGTTCTTCTAGCGTTCAAGGATAGAGGACGAAGGAAGGTGCTGTGTGGTCTGTTTGCAGGGGTGCTGTACAGTGTTTGGGGAGAGAGAAACTCAAGAGTTTTTGCTAACAAGTCCAATAACTTGATGCATATTGCTGGTCAGCTGAAAAGGCAATTAGCTTGGAGAATAGAATTGTGCTTTCCAAATTTTAGGACTTGGAATAATGTGGCTTTAGTCAATAGGATTTGCATTGAATTACATTGATGTATGTTTTTATTTTAGGCATTTCTTTTTAGACCGGAACCCTTCCTAGAAGGTGGCTGGTCTTGGAAATGGCCTTTTATTTGTTTTGAATTTTTTCGTGGTAATGAATTTTTTATCTTTACCAAAAAAAAAAGCAACAAGACACAAAAGAACTAACACAAAAGTTTTATACATAGGAAATCGGTTACCAATTCACCATGATGCACAAACTCCTAGATTTCGACGACATCACCTCCCGATAAATGCAGCATTGGATTGGCCAGTTCCGACACTACATTCCTTCAGTGGTAATAGCCCTTGCCATCCAGTTTAAGTTTTTGTACTTTATTTTGATTAGCAGGATTTTCCTTTGTAAGAAACTTAAATTTTTGATTAATTCAAAACTTAAAATTTTAATCCATAAAAAAAATCCATTTGCAAACATAAACTCATTTCGCTCAGACAAAGCACATTATTCAATCACAAATCAATATTTAGTACCAACCATGTTCATCAATTACTTAACAAAAAATTTCCACTTAAAAGGGTCTCACCTCTGGAGAAGAAGCTTAAGATGAGAGTGTTCGCAGCGAGATCGGGACCACTTTTGTAACAACCTATTTTATTTTACCTATTTTGGAAATAAGGATTTGAAAATTTCTTTTTATTTAAAATACTTATTATAATTTTTCCGGAAAATTGGACAGAGTTTCCTCTGTTTTATGGACATTCCCAAAAATTGACTTTAACCTGTAACATGTTCAAAACAGTTTCCCTAATAAACAGGCATCCAGACAGAGTATACATATATAATTTAATTATTTCCCCAAAACCCGGGAATAAAATGCTAAGATGAAAATACTCAGATTTTCGAGAAAACAAAATAAAGAGCCCGGGCCACCAAATATACAACTGAGATTTAAAATACATTTATTAATAAATTCTTAAAAATACATGGTATTCCATAATATGGCCCGGTACGACTCACATCGAAATAAAAATAAATTACTCACACTTCCCCACGGGAAGTGTGCTCCTGCTCGGCCCAAATAACAGCTATGCTCCTGACCTGTACCTGTGGTGGTTGTAAGGGTGAGAATTGCACAACTAGTAAAGCATAATAAGAGCCAAGTCATTCACATTTAGCAATTAGTCAAATAATACATCATAGTCACACCCAAGCACCTATTCACTACAAACACAATCGTCTCCGATTATTAGCACCTTCTGACACATGTCCTTACCTAATCTATTTCGCCACTTACCTATTTACACTAAAATCTCACTCTCTACACTTTACCCCAAATCTCTAATTTTCTATTCTATCCTCTCTATCCTTCTCACTCACACCTATTCTACTCATTTTTCTCACATCTCCTTTACTCCCCCGTCCTTCCTCTTATTTCCTTATATTTATTTATTTATCCTTATTATTTTTCCTTTATGTTTTAGGGCGTCATGGGACTCTTGCCACTACGTATCCTCCGTCTACTCAGGGATACGTCTTACCGATGCGCCAGGCTCTGTCTGGTTGTCTTACTCAACCAATGCGTGCGGGTTCCAACTACCACACGTCATCTAAGGTCCAGTACCCATAGACCCCGGAGTCGTGGGGCTCCTGCCACTGCGTTCCCCGTCTGTCGAGGATACGACTTACCGATGCGTACGGATCCCCAAAGGCCGCACGTCTTACTCAACCCATGCATGCGGGTTCCAACTACCACACGTCTTCTAGGGTCCAGTACCCACCAACCCCTTCTCTTTTATTATCTTTCCTGTTCCTTTTATAGTGTCGTGGGGCTCCCGCCACTGTGTTCCTTGTCTGTCGAGGATACGACTTACCGATGCGTACGGATCCCCAAAGGCCGCACGTCTTACTCAACCCATGCGTGCGGGTTCCAACTACCACACGTCTTCTAGGGCCCAGTACCCACCAACATAGAAATGGGTGATGCGAATACCCCACTGCGTTCCCCGTCCGTCGAGGATACGACTTACCGATGCGTACGGATCCCCAAAGGCCGCACGTCTTACTCAACCCGTGCATACGGTCCACCTGTCATCGTCATGACACCAGTTGTACGTCTTCTAGGATCGATATTCGCATACCCGGGTGCTTTCTTTATTCTCTTTTCATTTCTATTTTATTTTATGTCTTTTCCTTTTTATCAATTTTAGTCCGCCCTCGCCTAACACCTTTTTCTTCTACTATCATTTTTCCTCTTTTTCTCCCTAAACTTTCCTCTATGTTCTATTCTCTTCCTAACTTAGCACCTACGCAAACCAAACTCACTTTACCTCTTTGAACACAACAAACATATAAATTACAATCATAAATTAAATATTCCGTTAACAATTACAATTCTTATTTAATTATCATGCATATAATCCTTAACATGAAATAGCACTTTCTCAGGTACTTATACATATATACATAAAATTAACATATGATTCAAAGAATTCATCATTTAAGCATTTAACACATTTCAAATAGCATTTATCTCATATTATCTCATTAAAATAAATTCTAAATTCCCTAATCACACATAAGCAATTAACCTTGATCCAGATTATACAGTACTAGTATCTCACCCCCCGAGACAGCAAATAAACCCCTTACCTTGGGGTTCTACCAGAACCTGTTTCGAGGCACGACAAGGAGATCCTGTTTCTACTCACGGCATTACGCGATTCGTTGCTCGCATTTTACCTGGTCCTAAAGTCCTTCATCGTCCGACTATATTTATTAAATCAAATAGAAATCAATTTAATGTGCCGAAATCGTCTCAATTTGAAATCGCAACAATTGACATGAAATTTCAAATTAAAATCGTTGTTTTCTCAATAAAATAGTGTAGTTTCTTATTGAAAAGCATTTAATTATAATTTACAAACCAAAATAACATAGGATTTCAAATTAAGATCATTATCTTCACATAAAATAGTATAGCTTTTTATTGAAAATACGCTAACTTTCGAAACTAATATAATTACCAAAAATTCATTAAAGTTTAATTAGTCTTAGTTTTGAAACCACAAAATCAAAGATTGTTATTTGACACTATTAATTTCGAACTAAAAGGAAGCATTCTCGGTTCAAAAATAAATCCAAGTTACCATTACAACATTAAAACAATTATACTTCCCTTCAGTTTGAAATTAATGTTCAACGCTTTAACTCGAATTAACTTTATGCCGAGTATATCAGATTCCTAATTAACTGACATATCGTTCAGCCCAGGGACAACTCAACCAAGCTAAACGACAGCTCACTTACTTAGGAACCCAACACATTTTTCACAATTACTCTTTAAAACTCGTCATTCGACATAATGTTTAATTCGACGTTATCACAATCAAGTAAGCAATTAAATTCATCATCATTAAAAACATAATAAAAATCAATATAAATTATAGTTTAATTTCTAAAACAATTCAGTATTGAATAATCAGTACCAGTAACATTAAAAATTAGTATTAATATGAAAATTAAAACACAACATAGAGCAATTAGAAAAGAATTAAGGATTTACCCTCCATTATGATTTTGAAGGCCGGTTCGGTCGACCCGGTTCAAAGCACAAAGGAACGGCTGGCCCCGGTGACGATGACGACGATACCAGCGTCGGTTAGCGATTCGCAAGGCTTCGACTAACTCCACGAACATTGACCTCTCGGTCCAGGGGCAGCAAATGCGAACTATGAGGGAAAGAAATGGTGGTGGGGATGGCTCCACCGTGGCATTGAACGGCGGCAGCCACCAGAGAGGGACGGCGGCGGCTTCCGTGGTACGAACCAGGGAAGGAGAGCGGCGGTTCGTGCTCCTAGCAGCTGCAGCGAGCATCAACCGGCCATGGAGGGAGAAGGACGCATGCGAGGAAGGCTGGGCAAGCCATCAGCGGCGGAACCGGCGGGGAAGAGAGAGACGCGGTGAGAGAGAGAACTCGAGGGAGGAGAGAGAGAGCTTGAAGCGCGGGCGGGAGAGGGAGAGACGCGAGAGAATGCAAGGTGATGGCGGCATGTGGTAGTGGGAGCGGCTGGTGGGTGGTGGCCGGCGGAGGGAGAGAGGAAGGAGAAGTAGGGGGAAAATTTAGGGCCGGCGGGGAAGGGAACTAGGAGGGGGTTTCGAACCCCTTTGTAACATCCTAAGTTTTATTTTAAATGAAATTATTGTTTCATACCCAAGAAATAACTGAATTAATTGTTTAACGAATTTTGTGAGCAAGGTGAGCAGCCATTTTGAGTACCAGGGGTTGTATAAAAGGCAATGGTAGCTTCGAGCGAAATTAACTAAGCGAAATCGGGAGTTGAATCGGCATTTTCGATGTTAGAAATCAACCGAAAAGAGAAAATTAGAAATTTATTATAGGATGCTACGAAAATAAATTCCACCGTTGGATATGAAGTTTATGGGGTGAGGAAGCATGTCTAAAAATTTGGACCCTATCCGACGGTTAACGAAAAAGTTACGGCGAATCGAAGTTCGAAAATCCTGTTTCTCGCCCAGGCGCACCATCATGCGCCCAGGCGCGTGCACTGTTCAAATGTGCACCAGCCAGTGGGAAAACGGCCCAGGCGAGCCCCCCATTCGCCCAGGCGCGCCCAAGGTGCATCAGCGCGCACCAGTCCTGCAAATTGGCGCGCCAATCCCCCACCAGCCCCGCACCAGACTTAGCACCACGCACCAGATCTGGAGCTGGTGCCAGATCCGCGCTCAGGCGCACCCTGACCGCGCCCAGGCGCGCGCGCAACAGCTGGTGCGTCTCCAGCCGCACGATCAGATCTTGGGGGCCATGTTTTGGCACCCTAGCCACACGATTGGTGCCTTGTGGTCAGGAAAACATAAAGGAGCTAGGGGACCAAGTCACCCACACCATTCCCATCTTCATTCTCACTCAAAATTTCGAACCTCTCTCTCTCCTCTAGGGCTCAAGCTCCTCTCACTTCCATTTGATCAAGAATCAAGTGGGTGGCACTCATTCCATCATCAGGGATTGTTATTATCATCTTCAAGTAAGTGTTTGAGTGTGGATTCCTCTCCTTCCCTTCCAAAATTCGTTTTCCTTTCTCTCTCTACCATAAATAGTGATTTTTCAACACTAGGCATTAGAAGCACCATTTTTCTTTGATTCTTGACTTGATTCATGACATACATGATGATTTCCTCTCTTTTATAACTCTATATTAGGTACCATCCTTATCTTTTGGTTGGGTATCTTGTTGGTGGGCAAACTCAAGCATAGGGCATTTGGAATCTCCTTATTCTTAAGTATTTGAGGTAAGGGGGTGGATATAGTGATCTTTGCCATGCTCTAGGGAGTAGGTTCTAGTTAGTATATAATGCTTGTTAGGGTTATGTGTTAGGGGAGAAAATTAGATTATAAAACCCTAGGTTATTGAATATAAAATTCTAATGTATTAAATATGCATGATGATTGGATGTTAAGATTAGGAAAAGGAAACTCAATAATATGAAAATGAGTAATTTGATAAATAAAATTTGGTTAATGATTATATTGAAGTACATGAGGAATTGGGTAATGTGATAATAAAGTTGACATAAATGATTTTTATGACTATTGACCTTATTTGTAAAGTTGTGAATTAAATGATAATTAATTACTGTAGCAAATATATGTATGTGTTGTGGAATAAATTGATATAGGAAGAAAGGGAATGGAAACGATTAAATGTGATAAATGTGCATATTTGTATCTAATTGTTAAATAGGTAAAAATGTTAAGCATTATGAATTGTGAATAAAGATCATGGTTTATGAATTGAACTTGTGAATATAGGAAACGGAAGTAAAACAATTATGTGGAAATAAAAAGTAAAAGATGATATATGCAAAATTAAAATGAAGGGCGAATCTAAATGTTAGGCTATAAAAGAGAACACTATTTGGTATGATTGTGAAAACTGAGAAAGGAAAAGAATAAGGAAAGATTTGATAATTGATATAGGGAATGAGTATGGATAAAGAATGAATGGGAAATGTGCGTAAGTGTATTTGTGATTGTATGTGCTAAGTTGTTTGTGTAAGATGGTGAAAGTATAATTTGGCCTCTGATATGAGGGGCACAAAATGAATGAAAGTAATAGAGTGTTGACCTCTGACCTGAGGGACACCGGATGAATTAAAACGAAAGGGTGTATTGACCTCTGACCTGAGGGGAACGAAAAGGAATAAAGTGAATGGGTGTTGACCTCTGACCTGAGGGACACCATATGAATTAAAGTGAATGAGTGTTGACCTCTGACATGAGGGACACAGAATGAAATAAAGTGTTGACCTCTGACCTGAGGGACACAGAATGAAATAAAGTGTTGACCTCTGACCTGCTGGACACAAGATGAATTAAAGTGATTGGGTGTTGACCTCTGACCTGAGGGACACCGGATGAAATGTGTATTGGTGTGTTGACCTCTGACCTGAGAGACACACCGTGAATTAAGAGATTAAAGTGTTGACCTCTGACCTAAGGGACACAATATGAATTATAATGAATGAAGTGTTGACCTCTGACCTGAGGGACACATAATTTAAATAAGGAAAAGAATGGGAGCCTCAGATTGAGGTGATAAATGTGTTGAATGAAATTGTGCATTGGCCTCTGATTTGAGGTGATGTACTGAAATAAAATGTGTATGTGAAATGAATAAAAAGTAAAGGAAATGAATGATGAAATGAATAATGAAAATGGACGTTGAAATGAATAATGAATATGGAAATTTGGAATGAACAATGAATATGGAAATTATGAAATGTGCATGGTGTGCAATATGTGAATATATGTTTAATTGTTATTTGTGCTTGACCTAGCGGGTCGTTATGTCTAGTTAGAAACTGCCTTCTATTTCATGTGCAACGCTCACTCCCTTACAGTTTCAGGTACGGAGATTGAGTTGGCACAGCCCCCGGCCGAGCAGGAGTACTTTCCCTTACAGGGAGAGTAGGGTGTTATGGGTTTAGTGTATAATATGGACCTAAGCCTCTGATATTATTTTGATGTAAATTTAATATGCATATTTCGAATGAGGCTTAGGATGTTTTGTTTTGCTAAAGCTATAACTTTTGGTTTTAATACTCAAAATTAGTATCTCCGCTAATACTCTGATTTATTATTGCACGCTGATATAATTGGAGCCCGTGGGGCCTTGATTTGATTTAGAAATATAATCTGAAGCCCTGCTGGCTATGAATTGTTTATTGAAAATTGTTTATCACAGGTTAAATTTTGGATTAGTTCGAAAAACAAACAAAACTCCGTCCGTTTGACGGTTGATTTTAATGAATTAAAAATGAATTTTTTTTAAGTCCGTATTTTCTTGTAAGGAGGAATTAAGGGTACAAATCCTAGATGTTACATTTATGTTATCAGAGCAGTTTTTCCTCGGCACATTGGAGTAACTTACTACTCCTGTAGTTACTCATCAAGCGAGTAACTGGAAGTCTGATATCAAACTGCTTTGTGATTTAGTTAGGTATTATTGTTAGCATGATAATAGGCATAGTTGCTGAGTCTAGGACAGCGAGTAGCTTAAATTCTTTTAAGTTTGTTAAGTATATTGAGAAACGTGATTAGTATCTGATGATTTCTTTCGAGAAGCATGGTAAGCATTGGAAAATTATTTCTAAGTCCACTCCAACTATGTTCAGTTTACCATGCTAAACTTGAAATCTTGTGGAAAGCAATGAATCATATTTAGAAGTGGGTAAATGACGAAACTAAGGAAAACGATACCCCAACGGGCTAGGGCACTAAGTTGCTACCCCACCGGGAGGCAGTGATCTTTAGTTTCGCGCCAAGTAAACCAATTCTAAATGTGATACACCAAACAAGATTTCAACATTTTGAAACTAATAGGTTGATAAATTCAAGCTTAAGTAAGACAAAAATGATCTTATCACTGATATGATGTATGATTGAGCCTGATCACCTCAAGTGTACATCTATTGGGGGATATCATCATCCTGTCCTTAAGTTTCAGCGATTATTTTGGGAATTTAGTGAGATCCTAAATTTATCAGGATTAGAGGTCCTTGTCATAGGTTTTCGTATGCGTAAGCATTTTAGAATCAGAGTTGCGCAACGGAAGTGTAGGAAGTATTGCCTTGTCTTAAGATAAGAGGAGTAGCTAGTTAGGAATCCTAGTTAGCTATGATAGATTGCTAGTATTTATACATCTAGAATTGAATATAAGAAACCCCAAGATAGTACATAGTAATAGTCCTAAGATTAGGCATTAGGTGCTTAAAATCCAAAGTGATTGAATAGAGCTAGGTTATGTGTTTAGAAATGAATGAATGCGATGCTATGTATTGTCTTGTGTTTTCCTACATGATGAATTGTGCATTTTAATGATAATTGTTGTTGTCTGAAACATGTGCATGATGAAAATTGTTTGGAGCATAAAACCTTTCGCAAACATCCTCATGGAATGGTGTTGCTATCAACAAATCGCTTGGTTCTCAAGCATAATCATTTCAAAAATCAGGAACCATTCGATTTGTTTTTCAAGCGTGATAGTAACCCCAATGAATTTTCATGTTTTGAAATTGAATTCAAAAAAATGAATTTTTCTGTTCTAATGGAACCATAAGTTCTTCCAAATTGAGTACTAAGTTGTGTAGAGAAATTTTGAAAAGCTAGTGAGTCAACCAAGGATTCCTAAGTAATCAAGCGGTGAACTAATTTATTCTTTTAATCGATCCCCATGCTGATTAAATAGGAACCCTTCTATGTGACTTTACTCGATTCGGAATGGAGCTTAATCGTCAAACTCAAAGTCAAAGGGAATGTGACTATTTTGATTGTTGAGAATCATCGAAATAATTTTTCTAGTGAACCACATACTCCCATTCTCATTGATTTTGCTAATTTTGAGGAAGGTTATAATCCTTCACCTAAATCTCCCGAAATTAGATGGGGAAAATCCTTTACAAAAAGATATGCCTTGCTTTATAAAATTTGTTTTTGGAACTTCATCCAAGCTATTTAGCATGAACATGTCAAGGTTTAAAAGTGTAAAGTAAATTTTCCTGATTTAATCTTTTCCTAAGAATTTTGCGTAAAACAAATCAAAATGGTTTTCCATCAAGAAAGGAATTTGATTTTTCAAGAATAATGAACCTATCAAAACACCATCACATCAATATTGCTGATGTGTTACCTTGACTTATGCATATATAAATTCCTTCCTTATAGGATAAGCAAAATTTCTAAACATAGATGAACGCATACATGTTTTTTTGGCATATCCTTTTGATTTTATAAATTCATAAATGCACAAACGAATTTCCCGAACGCTATTCTGATTTTCTTAAAGATACACATACTTTGAATGTATGGGATTTTAATTATTAAACTTTGAAACCATACAAAGTGATTGGTTTTATCGAAGTTTTTAACTTGGCATGCATAACTTGAATGTGTGAACAAATCATGGGAAACCATGCAAATTTTCAAACTCTTCTTGGATTGTATTTGAAATGTGTGCAGCTTATCTAAGATGTGTGCATGGATTTAGACCTGAGTTCTAGGGCTGATTCAGGTAGATCAGGATTAAATTAGAATCAAGTAGAGGTTGCTAGGTTAATGTTTGCAATTATGCGCTGATATGAAATGTTGGTCCGCATATTTGAATTTTGATTGTCATGTAATTGCTAACTGTTTACTTGTCAATGAGTGTGATTGCGTAGGACTTAAGAATAATGCCTAAGTGTAGATCACCAGGTAGATTGTGATTAGAACTCTTGCAATGTTTGACCGACATCGGAGTAAACCTCAAAAACCTTAGAGCATTTTTCTTCTAGTCTAACCAAACTAAACCACGAGTTGTATTCTTCTTTGGACGCATGAGTCTGGTGGCGTACTTAAGCAAGGTAGTATGCCGATTCAAAGTGGGGGAGTAGAACCTAGTGCAGAGTGCATCGTAGTTTAGAAAACCCTTGTTGGGATGGTTCTCCATTTGAAGGAATTGAACGGAATTTCGGGGACGAAATTCCAATAAGTGGGGGAGAATTGTAACATCCTAAGTTTTATTTTAAATGAAATTATTGTTTAATACCCAAGAAATAACTGAATTAATTGTTTAACGAATTTTGTGAGCAAGGTGAGCAGCCATTTTGAGTACCAGGGGTTGTATAAAAGGCAATGGTAGCTTCGAGAGAAATTAACTAAGCGAAATCGGGAGTTGAATCGGCACTTTCGATGTTAGAAATCAACCGAAAAGAGAAAATTAGAAATTTATTATAGGATGCTAAGAAAATAAATTCCACCGTTGGATATGAAGTTTATGGGGTGAGGAAGCTTGTCTAAAAATTTGGACCCGATCCGACGGTTAACGAAAAAGTTACGGCGAATCGAAGTTCGAAAATCCTGTTTCTCGCCCAGGCGCACCATCATGCGCCCAGGCGCACCATCATGCGCCCAGGCGCGTGCACTGTTCAAATGTGCACCAACCAGTGGGAAAACGGCCCAGGCGAGCCCCCCATTCGCCCAGGCGCGCCCAAGGTGCATCAGCGCGCACCAGTCCTGCAAATTGGCGCGCCAATCCCCCACCAGCCCCGCACCAGACTTAGCACCACGCACCAGATCTGGAGCTGGTGCCAGATCCGCGCTCAGGCGCACCCTGACCGCGCCCAGGCGCGCGCGCAACAGCTGGTGCGTCTCCAGCCGCACGATCAGATCTTGGGGGCCATGTTTTGGCACCCTAGCCACACGATTGGTGCCTTGTGGTCAGGAAAACATAAAGGAGCTAGGGGACCAAGTCACCCACACCATTCCCATCTTCATTCTCACTCAAAATTTCGAACCTCTCTCTCTCCTCTAGGGCTCAAGCTCCTCTCACTTCCATTTGATCAAGAATCAAGTGGGTGGCACTCATTCCATCATCAGGGATTGTTATTATCATCTTCAAGTAAGTGTTTGAGTGTGGATTCCTCTCCTTCCCTTCCAAAATTCGTTTTCCTTTCTCTCTCTACCATAAATAGTGATTTTTCAACACTAGGCATAAGAAGCACCATTTTTCTTTGATTCTTGACTTGATTCATGACATACATGATGATTTCCTCTCTTTTATAACTCTATATTAGGTACCATCCTTATCTTTTGGTTGGGTATCTTGTTGGTGGGCAAACTCAAGCATAGGGCATTTGGAATCTCCTTATTCTTAAGTATTTGAGGTAAGGGGGTGGATATAGTGAGCTTTGCCATGCTCTAGGGAGTAGGTTCTAGTTAGTATATAATGCTTGTTAGGGTTATGTGTTAGGGGAGAAAATTAGATTATAAAACCCTAGGTTATTGAATATAAAATTCTAATGTATTAAATATGCATGATGATTGGATGTTAAGATTAGGAAAAGGAAACTCAATAATATGAAAATGAGTAATTTGATAAATAAAATTTGGTTAATGATTATATTGAAGTACATGAGGAATTGGGTAATGTGATAATAAAGTTGACATAAATGATTTTTATGACTATTGACCTTATTTGTAAAGTTGTGAATTAAATGATAATTAATTACTGTAGCAAATATATGTATGTGTTGTGGAATAAATTGATATAGGAAGAAAGGGAATGGAAACGATTAAATGTGATAAATGTGCATATTTGTATCTAATTGTTAAATAGGTAAAAATGTTAAGCATTATGAATTGTGAATAAAGATCATGGTTTATGAATTGAACTTGTGAATATAGGAAACGGAAGTAAAACAATTATGTGGAAATAAAAAGTAAAAGATGATATATGCAAAATTAAAATGAAGGGCGAATCTAAATGTTAGGCTATAAAAGAGAACACTATTTGGTATGATTGTGAAAACTGAGAAAGGAAAAGAATAAGGAAAGATTTGATAATTGATATAGGGAATGAGTATGGATAAAGAATGAATGGGAAATGTGCGTAAGTGTATTTGTGATTGTATGTGCTAAGTTGTTTGTGTAAGATGGTGAAAGTATAATTTGGCCTCTGATATGAGGGGCACAAAATGAATGAAAGTAATAGAGTGTTGACCTCTGACCTGAGGGACACCGGATGAATTAAAACGAAAGGGTGTGTTGACCTCTGACCTGAGGGGCACGAAAAGGAATAAAGTGAATGGGTGTTGACCTCTGACCTGAGGGACACCATATGAATTAAAGTGAATGAGTGTTGACCTCTGACCTGAGGGACACAGAATGAAATAAAGTGTTGACCTCTGACCTGAGGGACACAGAATGAAATAAAGTGTTGACCTCTGACCTGAGGGACACAAGATGAATTAAAGTGATTGGGTGTTGACCTCTGACCTGAGGGACACCGGATGAAATGTGTATTGGTGTGTTGACCTCTGACCTGAGAGACACACCGTGAATTAAGAGATTGAAGTGTTGACCTCTGACCTGAGGGACACAATATGAATTATAATGAATGAAGTGTTGATCTCTGACCTGAGGGACACATAATTTAAATAAGGAAAAGAATGGGAGCCTCAGATTGAGGTGATAAATGTGTTGAAGGAAATTGTGCATTGGCCTCTGATTTGAGGTGATGTACTAAAATAAAATGTGTATGTGAAATGAATAAAAAGTAAAGGAAATTAATGATGAAATGAATAATGAAAATGGACGTTGAAATGAATAATGAATATGGAAATTTGGAATGAACAATGAATATGGAAATTATGAAATGTGCATGGTGTGCAATATGTAAATATATGTTTAATTGTTATTTGTGCTTGACCTAGAGGGTCGTTATGTCTAGTTAGAAACTGCCTTCTATTTCATGTGCAATGCTCACTCCCTTACAGTTTCAGGTACGGAGATTGAGTTGGCACAGCCCCCGGCCGAGCAGGAGTACTTTCCCTTACAGGGAGAGTAGGGTGTTATGGGTTTAGTGTATAATATGGACCTAAGCCTCTGATATTATTTTGATGTAAATTTAATATGCATATTTCGAATGAGACTTAGGATGTTTTGTTTTGCTAAAGCTATAACTTTTGGTTTTACTACTCAAAATTAGTATCTCCGCTAATACTCTGATTTATTATTGCACGCTGATATAATTGGAGCCCGTGGGGCCTTGATTTGATTTAGAAATATAATCTGAAGCCCTGCTGGCTATGAATTGTTTATTGAAAATTGTTTATCACAGGTTAAATTTTGGATTAGTCCGAAAAACAAACAAAACTCCGTCCGTTTGACGGTTGATTTTAATGAATTAAAAATGATTTTTTTTTTTTTAAGTCCGTATTTTCTTGTAAGGAGGAATTAAGGGTACAAATCCTAGATGTTACACCCTTCCCCCTTTCTTCTTATTTATTTATTTTTTTTATATTTATTTTTATTACTTTTATTATTATTATTATTATTATTATTATTATTATTATTATTAGTGTATGTTAGTATTATTTTAAAAGTACTATTAAACACATTTTTTTTAAAACATTTATACTAATACACACTTTTATTTATTTATTTATTTTATTTTATTTATTCTTTTATTTTAAAACTCCAAATACCAATAATCAATTTAAATAATAGAATAAAAATTATGAAGTAAGAAACTTATAAATATTTCCAATACAATATTTTCATATGAAATATATCAAAACAAAGTAAAACACATAAAGTATATTTTTGATATAGGATAACTATTTTAAATGACTTTACTTTAGAACATAAAATAAATGAAACTTATTTTCGCAATTAACATAATGTATTTTTAAGAAACATTTATTTAAGTCAATACAACTTATAAATATATTAGGGATTAAAATTAGGGATGTTACAACTTTCCCTCAGGTCGGAAGGAAAGAACTGTTGTGATACCATAAATGTAACACCCGATTGTTTTATATAAAAATAACAATTTAAAAGTTTGTAATTAAAACAAGGAACTTAAAATTTACTTTTCATAAAACATGTTTACAAAAGAATTTGGGTTTTCCAATCGCAATTTAATCAGCACAACATACAATTTTCTGCTTTCCATTCTTCCGCTGCGATACTCTAATCCTCAAGCTCCTTCAGCACTTACCTAAAATGATAACCACTAAGGGTGAGACCTTTTCACAACACAGTGAATCAAAAGATAGTAAATAGCTCATAATAAAAACTTAAGAATAATAGTCAAATCAGGCATTGGTCCTTCAACATATATCACATTTATTTGACAAGGTAACATTCTTATGTTGTCAACTTCCAATATATTCTCATTCCTCAATATCATTTTTTTCCTAAATATATATACTTTCCATATTTCTCTTAATCTTCTTTGTGTGATTAGTTTACTTCTTCTACAAACCGATTCGCGCCACATCGCAGTCGGTTGCAAGAGTTAAATAAGTATTAGCCTTTTTTATCGCGTATGGTCGAAGCGCGGCTTAACACAATCAACCTCGCATTTATAACTATTAGCCTTTTATCGCGCCTGGTTGATGTGCGGCTTACACATCAACCTCGCATTAATAATTATTAGCCTATTATCGCGCCTGGTCAATGTGCGGCTTAACACAGTAGACCTCGCATTAATCAATATTAGCCTGTTATCGCGCCTGGTCTATGTGCGGCTTAACACATTCGACCTCTCATTAATAAATCTTAGCCTTTTATCGCGTCTGGTCGATGTGCGGCTTAACACATTCGACCTCGCATTAAGTTTCAATTATTGCGCCTAATCGATTCGCAGCTTATCGCAGTCGACCTCACATTAAGTTTTATTTATCGCGTCCGGTCGATTTGACCTCGCATTAATATGTTTTAATCTTTTATCGCGCCTGGTCGATTCGCGGCTTATCGCAGTCGACCTCGCATTATCACTTTTCTTTCATTCATTAATTCATAATTCTCTTCTCAAACCATCACTTCCCTTTTCTCCTAAGCTCTTAATCAATTCATTTTCCAATATTGTTAACATTATTCCCATTCATTAATCAAAATAACACACATTTAGCACCTATTGAACAAATATAAATTATCAACAGATAATAATAGCACTTAACAGTCATCATATATCAACAAATCAGTCGACATACTCTGGTATGTCTCAGAGTGCTTAAAATAAATCAGCTCCCTAGGGTTCTTCACTTCCTACTTTAATAACATACAAAAAAATTAACATAAACATTTCCAATAATATAACATGATCAAACAAATCTACATCAATCTCCTCTAATCATTTCTAATCAACTATTCATTTACCACCCACAACCCAATTTAATTATTAGACCCAAATCTTATTATAAACTCTAACTATCTCTAGCTTAAAGTGTGGAAAAGAGACTCCCCTTACCTGGAAATCCTAGCAATAACGACAGAATCACATTTACATCCGCGACTTGCTCCAGGGTCAAAGTCAATAACAACGTGTTGAATCTAAATAGGGACATATTATAAAACTAATTATAACATTAAAATATATATATATATATATCAAATAAATTCATTTATGTCAAAATAATAAATATATATATCATTATACAATAAAAATATATCACTTTTCCCAAAACTATCTCTTTATTTGAAAATATTGAGATAATAAAAATATTGACGGATCGTCAAATAAATTAGGTAGATGGATAGAGGGAGTTGAGGAGGTTATATATCTAAGAAGGATTTTTGATTGAACGGTTGGATCTTGAATAATTAGATTGAGAAGATTGAAAAACCTCAAAATTCTTCTTCCTAGTCGCGCATGCTTCTTGTTTCTTTTCCTTCTCTCTAATGCACTTATTCTTTCTTTCTTTTCTATATTATGTGCTGGTGCTCCTTTGGTTTCTTTTGTCTTAACGTGGTGGCCTTAAGGCCACACGTTTTATATTTTTTTTTCTTTTGCTTTTAGTTTCAAATGGTGAGGATGGGGTACTGGGGTAGAATATTAGGAACAATATATTTATATATATTTGTGGGTCAATGTGTGTAGGTATTTTGGATTATAGCTAAAAGTTGGATGATACTAAAAATAAAATGCGTTTAGGTAAAACAATATTGTATTTTGAATTACTCAAAACTGATTGAAAAATAATAAAGTTACCGGTCCCTCCGGATAGCTATTACGTAAGAAAAATTATCGAAATTCAAAAGTAAATATATTTTCTCAATCTTGATAATAAACTTGATAATATATAATATTTAAAATTTTGAAGTAGAAGATTATTATATATAACTTAAATCGGTAATATATTAAACCAATCCAGAAGCTAAAAATAAAACAGCATCCGAACACTATGAAAATTTACAGGGACGCTCAAAATATTAAGTTAAACATATTTTTCTGAAGAAACTATTTATAAAAATGCCTCTAAGACTTGTCACTTGAGCTCCCTGTCAAAATTTTAATTAAACTAAATAAAAGTACTACTTTATTTTTGGAAAACGAATGATAACAAATTTATACTTATTTCGATTAGGAAACATATTTCAAATATAATGATGAAATCAGAATTTTATTCCAAGACACAAATCTTAGAAACATCATATTTAATCATTTAATTATTTTACTAAAAATATTAAAAAGAGCGGGATGTTACATATTGTGTAGTCTACTTTGTACTTGTTGTAATTTTTTACACATGTCTTGATATACATTTCATACCAACTTCAATTTTACAGCTTTCAATAGAGAGTATGATTTTTCAACATCTAAAATACTTACAAAGTATCAAGCTGAAAAAGGATTATCGGTTAGATGTTTTCTTCCTTTCTAATGCTACATTACAATAACTTGTTAAATTTTCTAATTTAATTATCTACACGGATCTTATTATCTACTTTCCTGTCACTACACAGCCACTTTCTTCTACCTTTGTTTGTGAAGCATTGGGTGGTAGGCACAAAAATTATGAAATTGTTGACGAAGAAGGTCAATCGTATAAATCTAAAGTAATTAGGTGTTGCAGAAATAAAAACGAAGGATATATTTCAAAGGGGTGGCATTTCTTTTGCATCCAACATGACATCAAAGAAGGATTTAAGTTTAAACTTGCTACAAAGAAATCACTACCTGAGAAGTTTTTTTTTTTTTTTGGTATTTTCGACTAATATTGCTGTTATTATGTGATGTTTCCTGAAACTTATGTTGCGGTTCTTATACTATTTTCTATTCTAAACTTATGATGTTATTCCGATGTATTTTCATTATCCACATATATTCCATCTCATGACATATATGTATAGGTAAAATTTAATCTCAATTTCTTTTAATCTATTTGATGCATGTATGATCCATTTTATTATTACTATAATATAGTGTTATTAATAACTGTTTTTTTACATTTCCATTTTGTTATTATCCAACAACATTCTTATTGTAACAACAATTTTTTTAAAGAACAAGAGGATGTACGTCACGTAACTTGTTAATTCTTCAATCATTAAAATTTTTAAAATTCATTCTAATGATATTACGGAATAGTCATTTATTGGATTTCATTGTACAACTGTTTATTCAACGAGTCCAAGAAAGGAATAAAAACTAATTTTATTTGCCTTTATTATTTTAATCGAACGTACTAATCTTAATTGAGTTATCCAACTTGATCCCTTTGAAAAAGCATGGTCATAAGGTTCTTATTAAGAAAAATAAAAAAAAGGAGTCTAAACCAATTGTTTATTGGAAGTATTAAAAAAGAAATGTTATTTGTCTATGTTTTTATTATTTTTTCAGGAAATTATAAAAAATTATAAAAAAAAAAGTAAATTAAAGTAATTTTAAAAAAAATTAATTTACAAAAGATTTAAACAGGCAAAATATTTTTAAGAATAACGATAAAATTATTCCTTTTTTTTAAAAAAATAGCTTTTCTAGGTTTTAAAAAAATTCAAATTTTTAAAATTTATGAATTTAGTAGTTTTATTTAAACATTTTTTATTTTTTCCAAGAATAACCAAGTTTCCAACATTTTAAGAAATGTTTATGGGGTTAATGAAAAGTTTATGACTTTTTTTATTTTTAA
This sequence comes from Crotalaria pallida, assembly GCA_037953625.1. Taxonomy (NCBI): domain Eukaryota; kingdom Viridiplantae; phylum Streptophyta; class Magnoliopsida; order Fabales; family Fabaceae; genus Crotalaria; species Crotalaria pallida. Next base: position 53,723,137 of record CM075651.1, read on the forward strand.
ATTATAAAGTTTCAATTGTCTCAATCTTTTGGAAAAAAAATTACATTTTTAAAAAAATCATTTTCGATTTTTTACTTTTTAAAAGTTACATTATATATATTTTAATATTTTACATAAATATAATGTTCTATATAAATGTACCAGTGATAACATTAGACGAATACATCAACAACATAGGTTAAAATGAAATGAATCAAAACAGATAAACAAATAACATGATTAAAAATAGGCTTAATTAAATTACAAATCCCTGAAGTTTGGAGTACTTTTGACAAATGCTCTTATTCTTATTTTTTCAATGTTTGACTCCCTGAAGTTACTTATGGGTTTGTCATATACCCCTACTACCAATTCTGGCCAATTTTGCTGACATGTAACATCGGAATCCTGGTCAGACGCACGAGGTTAGGCACGTGGTGTAACACCCCGGATTTGGCAACTTGAAATTATAATTACTTAAATAAAATATAGTAAATTTTGAGCCAATTTTTTTTTCATCAACTTCAATATCTCTAAACTTCATTATCATACATAATTTAAAACATTAATTTGGAGTCGTCAAACTTTTCTTGAAACGTAATATCTGTAACATCCTTATGTGTTCCCCGAATACTTGAATACGTTCCCAGAACGTATAGCAAACCCTACTTGGAATATAAACAAGCACCACTCCCCGAGTGTGCATCACGTTCCCAGAACGTATCAATCAAAACCATGTCCCCAACACTGGCCACATTCCCCGAATGTGTCATCAAGTAGGTTGCATCAATTTGGTACTCCCAGAGTACCCTCCTCATGTTCCCAGAACATGAGAAACGAACCTTGTCGACCTCTTCTATCCTCATTCACCATACATAATTGCATATAAATATTTTCCAAATTGATTGGCTCATATATAATTAATGTCATGATCTACATCCAACCCAAAGATCATATGGGTATTCTCATCACATAACATCATCATTATTTCTTTATTTAATCAACTTTATTCTAATCATACAACATTCCTTTTCATCACATAACTCTGTTCATCACAACTCATATCTCAATCTTGGCTCATTGTCTTTATCAGTATTATTCTCATCTTCTAATTAATCTCTTTCATCTTTTCAGACATTCTAAACTTTATTGTTTCTCTTGATAATTTCCATTGCCTCTTATTCATCAAAATTAAATCTCAACATAACAGATATATTCTAGATCAGAAATAATAATCTCATCATCACAACAAGCATATCTCAAAACCGTTCATATATCCGTAATCAGAAACATAAAAGTATTTAATCATACTATCAGATACTCAGACATCAGAAAATCCTTAGATATATAACAGCTAAGCAGATTATCCCGTGGCAGATAACAAATAAATAAATACAACTTAAAATTCCCTTCATCATACGACCTTGGTCCACTGCTCTCTCTCACCTCAGTCGGTGTGCAGATCCCAAGTGTACTCCTCGAATGCCAATCCGCTAATCCTTTTTTGTGATGTCCCCAGGTCGGGAAACACCACATGATGTGTTTGGGGTTGTTGCAGCTGACGAGAATGACCCCGGTCCTACGTATCCCATGAGAGGGGAATCAAGCCGCACGTAGTTCTTAATACTTAGACTTTTTCTAAAACATTCTTTATCCTTTTTAGCTTCTATAAAATTAACATGAAACAAGTAAACTTTCACCTCGATCTAAGCTTTCACATCATACATACTCCCTAACATCTTCGGATCATACAACCCTAAATTACCCCTTTTTAATCATTCTATTTTCAATCTTTTAAAATGTTTTTGGTTTATTCCTATAAGAGTAGATTTAACTTTTATTTGAAAACCATTTCTTTAATATAACACTTTCTAAACATAATCAAATCTTGTAAAAACACTGTCATGCTATATTTTCCGTTATAAAATCTAGTCATAACTTCGTATTTAAGATCCTTAATTTATTTTATCTATATCTAGAACACTTTTTATTTTATCATTTTAAATAAACTAAAACACTTTTATTTTCAACTTAGGATTCACTTCTAGTCTTTTCTCAATCTTAATTAATTAGTCACTAGTCAAGATTAGACTAATTACTCTTCTCAATCTTAATTAATTAAACTAACCATAATTAATTAAGCTAATCACTTTCTTATTCTTATTTAATCCAAACTAATCATGATTAATTAATCTAATCAAGATTGACTCAGCTAATCATTTCTTAACCTTAATTAATCTAACTAATCATACTTAATTAGACTAATCTTGATTAATTAGACTAATTACGCTTTAATCATATAATTAGGAACTAATTAGGAATAACCTCCTAATCAACTTATCATTTTTAATTAACTAAACTAATCATCTTAATTCATTACTACCAACCGAAATTTAAAAAAAATACACAATGACATCATTTTTGACTTAATGCCAATTACATCATCAACTACATCATCCTATGACAATTATTCTTACACAAATGGTGCATGGGTGACACTAGTCCTTTTATCCCTTTTTGTCCACTTTCTTTCACCAAAATTCCTTCTAACTTTTATGCACTAAAATTCATCTCACTTTTCCTACATGCATTGATCCACCTTATTTTCAAGTCTTACAAGCAACACTTATGTCAACAATTCAAGTCATGTCATCAAATTCATTTTCACACTCTATCAACATGCATTGGCTTATTTATTTTTGGGTCAAAAACAATTATTTTAACTCCAAACCAACACACCTTCAATTCTTCTAAACTTAATTTAAAACAAACATACATTAACAATTTAGTTCCTTTTCTTTATTTAGTTATTATTGGGATCAAATTAAATGCAAGAACATAGTTAAGCATCTAACAAGGCAAAATCATTTCTTTATATTTTTTTTTATTCATAGACTCAAGTTTATTGTCATGAAAATATTATATGCAAGAACAAGGAGATTCAATCATGGTCTTTCCTACACATCTACATATAAACCGTGACATATTTTGGCCAAAACAACAATTATTTTGCTTCTAAAACTCATCATAAAATCATAACTTCTTCACTAAATTATATACTAAAAACCGTGAGTAATTTAGAGCTAAAAACAACAGTTTTTGATTTCATTTTTTTAACCAAAAATCAAAACAACCATTTTTATGATCAATTACAAAATCTTTCCATGTAAAATATCAAATACCCAAAATCAAGTCATAGAAGTAACAAAATCATTATTAAAGTTTGATCTACTCTTTTTATCATCAAAACCGTGACATACTCACAAAGAAGAATGCAACTTTTATTAAAACTCACATGCAAAACAAAATCATCATTTTATTCTTAGAAGCAATTGGATCAATCTCACAACTAACAAATATAAGCATAAACATGAGATGCATGTGCTAAAAATGCTAGCTTTTTGTTTTAAAGTCCACACGCAATCAATGGTCAAGACTTTATTTTCAAAAATACTTTGATCAAGTTTATACTTTTACAAATATGAGTACAAAATTAACATGCATGAATTAAAACTCAAGATCAAATCATCATCATCAAAACCGTGAGTTTGTCTAGAGTATTTAGTCATCAAAAATCAATTTTTACTTGTGAAGTTTCAAGATCAAACCTTTAAAAATACATGCATGAACTATTCATACTAAAATCCATTGGAAAATAACACATGCAAATAAAAAACGAACAAGAATCAAGAAGAAGAAGAGACATGCAAACCGAATAGAAAATAAAATTTAAGGTTAAGAACTTTACTTGAAATTTCTAGCTCAAGTGTAAGAATGAAGATCCTAAGCCTTGATCCTTGAAAATCTTGAAGTGTTTTTGCAAAAATCCTCTCTTTAATTTTCTCTCTCAACTCCTCCACGGCCTCACTCTCTCTCTCTCTCTCTCTCTAGAGTTTGAGAGCTTGATGGTGCTCTCAAACTAAGTGTTTGGGTGGGTGTAGGAAAAATGAAAGTGGAAAGTGGAAGAATGAACTACACACACTCATATTTATAGGCAAACATTCTGGACTAAGGGACTTGGGCTCAATAATTCGGTCCACTTGATCAAAGCCCAAGTGTATTCATACTAAATTTATTTATTTCCCTATACATACATATATACTCCTACCGTATGCATACACATATACACATATTGTATTTTATCATTTTATTTTCTTAATTAAAGCATGTTAATCCCATGCTAGAAATAAATATCCATTTTATTAAAATCATACATAACATTGAATCAATCACACATTTCATCTTATAAAGTCACATAAAATACTTTCTCTTCCTTTAACAAATCAAATAACAAAAATAATACATAAAACTCAAAAATACGGTTTCTTTTAGGAAAATAATAAACTGTACAAATTGGCTATTCATATAGCTCCAAAATTATTTTCTAAATTCATATTTTAATATATTAAAGTAATTCCCAAAAGAAGAAGTCCAATTGAAGCCTTTAACTATTTTTACCAATTTATCCTTTAAAAATTCGTCCTTTAATTAGCTGAAAAATAATTTTGCAAATCAACCCAGAAAAATATAAAAGTCACATATTTAAATTCTACATTTCAATATGATCGTTTTCATATAAAGATCATAATTTTCTGAGCTACGGTTAAAAAGTTATGAATTTTAAAAGTTTATCAATTCTTTATTCAATAAAATAGTCATTCAAAATCTCTAAAATCATCTTTCATGTAAACATCTTAAATTATCAACATATAAGACTTTACTTGACAACACTTTCTCAAAATCATAAAGCATAAAATCAAGAGTACCAAATTCAAATCATACTTTTTGACAAGATACATTTGGAATGCCACTTTATTGTTCAAACGTTTATTTCTTCTATTTTTAAAACACTCTTAAATTCAAAAATATAAAAATATACGAGGATTTTCGTGGGTGTCACACGTGGTGCCCCGTGGGTGAAGATCCTTTTTTTTTATTTAAATTAAAAACCTAAAACCATAACATTTTTATATTTTTAGTTAAATAAAAAATTAAAAAAAAAGATCGAAGAAATAGGTCGTTTTCGTCCATGTGACATCACGCGGTACCACATAATCAACCTCTTTTGTCTAACCAGGATTCCGATGTTACATGTCAGCAAAATTGGCCAAAATTGAGAGTAGGGGTATATGACAAACTCAGAAGTAACTTCGGGGAGTCAGACATCGAAAAAAAGAATAAGGATATCTGACAAAAGTACCTCATACTTCAGGGACTTATGACATAATTAAGCCTTAAAAATAATTTGCTCTAAACCTTATTATAAAATCATAAAATCAAAAATGCAGTCATAAAAATAAAATGAAAACACACAACGTGAAGAGAAAACTAAGAATATGAGAAGAGAGCACTAATCTCATAATATGATTAACAGTACGAAATGTGCTGATTGATACGGGATAGAAGAATAGGGAGGCGGCTGACATTTGAAATACACAAGTAGATGGGAATTGGAAAGAGTCGTTGCCTTTTTTTAAAACTAGGTCAAGCTGTCAAAAAAATGCAATCTCTTAGTGGGTTTGCAATAGCATACAAGGCCCAATTTAAAATTTGTTTAATATTCCAAATAGAAGTCATAGTTTTCATTTTTAATGAATACTTGAATTAATCCATATTGTTATATATGCGTGGATTTCATTGAATATTAATATTTTTATTTTAATTTCTCTTTTTAACAATTTTGTATTATTATTTAATATTATCATCTTAAAAGAAGTAGTAAGAAACTTAAATAAAGCTAAATAGATTTTTTTAATTGGATCTTGTAGTGTCCTAATCACTATATGTCCTTAACCCTCTAAGTGCTCAAGATTATGGCAACCAGGAGCCTAGGAGAGGATCAAGTATTGATGTACAACTTATGGTATTTCTGCAGTTCTAGTTGGGAAAAGCAGGATCTCCCTAGTCAACGTGTGTGTGTAAAGTGTCAACTTAGGGATGAGAGTACTTACCTGAAACCCTAGTTGTGATGAGCTATTTATAGGGTTTGGAGGAGGCTGATATGGGCCCTTTGGGCCCTGTATCAGAGTTGTGCTGAACCAGGATTCTGTGAGATAATATAGGACGATTATGCTTCTAGAATCTGGATTGGATCAGCTGAAGATCTCATGTCTAGGCTGTTGCGAGAATCTATGAGAGATTTGCGGAAGGGATAAGGAGCCTCGGTGAGCCTAAGCTTATCCACGAGCCGACAGTATGTCTCAGTCCTAGAGTCCCGAGCCTGATAGATTGGGGACCGATCGTAAGGCTCGGTTCCATCAAGTCCGAGCCTGACCCTCTCGTATGCTCGGATCCCACGAGTCCGAGCGAAGGACTTTTATGTCAGGTAAACCGAGTAAAGTGCCCTTGAAGGAACCCTTTGGTGAGACTCGGGTCCGTATATGGTCGGCAGACCCTACAAGCCCCCCCAGCTTGTAAGACTTGGAAAGTCTGTGGCGAGGTAACAAGTGGCTAGGGCTGACCTTTAGAATGTTTTGGTTCAGAAGTATGTGACAACTGTTTCCAGCCTTAACCATGTAGCCTGTTCAAGGTGACGTTTTAGGTTCTTTAGGTACGACATATGCCCTGGGAAGTTGTGCCAAATCATTTCAAATTTCGAATTTTGAAAAAGTAACTGCCACGTCTTTCCCTGTGGGTGGCTGAGTGGGTTAATGGGCCTCAGGCCCAACCGGTGCATCGTGGAAGGAGGGAAGTTGAGGGGTTTTGAGGGTATTTGAACCCTTTACACTCATTTGCAACTTCACAAACCAGAAACCTTCTTTACACTCACTTGAAACTTCATAAACCAGAAACCTTCTTCATTCTCTTACTCCAAACACATTTCTGTGCATCTCCTTAACGCATTCACAATCAACCATCGCAATCAAACCCTTCCACAAAGATCAAGCAACAACCAAAAACAGGTAATTTTTTCTTCCCTTCTGATTCAAACAACTACTACCGGCTCTGCCATTTCTTCTTTTTGAGAGGGTTTTGCTTTTTCTGGGTTTTGCAGGGATTTGGGGTTTTAGTTCTAGGTTGGTAGTTAAAAGGCTTGGGGTTTTAGTTCTAGGTTGGTAGTTATGAGGGGTTGGAGATATTGGAGGAAGGTTTACCATGAACTCTGTGAGAGATTAGGCGAAGAACCCTCCAGTGATTCTAGTTCCTCTAGGGGTTCTGGGGATTATGAGGCTGAATCTGTTCCCTTAGAAGTTGGTTATGACACTGCTAATACTGGTAATAAAACTATAAATCCTCCTACCCCCCCTTGTGGTGAAAGGATAAACGAGCCACTCGAGGTAGAACCTTTGACCACGGAGTACCCCACCGATCCCGCAGAGGAAAGTAGGTGGCTATTAGCCTATAGGTTTGCCGAGCGTCGGGCTCAGGTTAGGACTAGCCCAGAGTGCTTTACAAGAGGGAAAGAGTTTTGGGGAAAACCTATGAGGGTAAGGGGAAAAGGTCCAAGGCTCGGCCTTAGGTTTAGAATTAAAATACCTGCTGTGAAAAATGCTAACGCTGAGCCTTTTACTTTTTCCCCAGATATGGTGGAGCGCAGGTGTATGACCCACCCCGAAGAATTCCCTTTACCACCCAACCATGCGGAGTATGACGAAACTTTCGATCGAGAAGTACTCGGGATGAGGCCCTCTTTGCTTACGACGGATATTTTGAACCATCTTCGACCTATTCTGACCCCTTCGAACGCAGATGGGAATGTCTCGGAGTTTGCTTTGACGCATGTGAGCATAGATGTTGAGTGTCTAGCAAGAGTACTAGGTCGACAAGTAATACAGATAGTAAGTGAGTATCGTTCCACTCGGGGATTGCAAATTGTTTCTAATAACTTTTCACCAATTCGTAATTATTAATGCAACTTGTTATTGAATTTTAGAAGGAGAAGGAGAATTTAAAATAAAATTAAATAAAAAGATTGAGGAGATAAGATAATTAGAAAGCAATAGAAAAAGGTTAGGAACTTGGTTTCATTGTATGATTCACTTATTCAATTATAATTTAGATTTTCCTTTAATTCATGGACAATTCCTCTCAAATAGCAATAATTAGATCTCTCTAACATTACCCTTATTCTCTAAATACTTAATCCTTGATCTCTCAACAAATTACAATATTAGAAAATATCATATTCAGCACAAGGGAATTACCAAGTCAATAATCATTTAATCATATCTCTATAACTAAACTGATTATACCGTTAATTGCATGGCCTATTCAAAATCCTAACTCTCGTTACGAATTAAGAAATCCAAAACATAAATTGATCAGGTTTACATATGCAATAAAAACTCAATTAACGCATGAATTAAAAACAGGAAAACACTAAATCATAAATTAAAATAAGGTACACCATACAATTTACACCATGTTCCTAACAAGAGGTTTTAGTTACACATATAGAAATAAAGAAAACAGAAGCAAAGAGAAAACCTCGTATCATGGACAATACAGGTTAACTCTCCAAGAGACCTTCAATCCTCACGCAGATCTCTCTTGTAGTGATGATCTCCAATCTTTGTGCCTTGCCTCCTTGCTCTCAATAGATGTTACTAACCTCTCTCTCTAATCCTAATTGAATTCTATGATCTCAAAACCCACTAAAAACTATTTACAAATCCTCTATTTAAAGAGTACAACAAATCCTAAAATAAATCTTAATTAAATCTAGTAGATAAGGTCCATGTTTATCTTCTAATTTCTGACCAAATCTAAGATATGAAGCCAAATTAGACTTCTCTTCTTCTACTTTGTTCAGAATCTGGTCAAATTGGGCCTCAGCATGCACCCGCGCCCTAGGCGCACGCGACCTCGCGCCCCAGGCGCGCGGGTCTGATGACAACTTCTTTTCCACACAGGCGCACCTCAGGCGCCCCCGTCCCCGCGCCTGAGGCGCGTGGGACCTACTCCGGCTCCGTTTTGCTCCGTTCTTTTTCCATTTGCAAGATCTTTTCGTCCTCTTTTCAGGTCCATAAATATTTTCTCAATTTGAGCTCCAAAAAGTACCTGAAACACTAGCAAACGGATCAAAACGCTCAAAGGACCCTAAACTACTAAAAATAATTAAAATCTACTAAAAATTCCTAAATTTTCTAGAGAAACAAGCCAAATACATAGTAAAAGGGAGTCCAAATAATGCTCAAATCTATATATATTGGACCCAAATCAATAGACGACCGCATATGCTTCAAAGTGCCAGTCAACCAACAATTTTTCTACTTCTACGAGGAGGTAACCACGAAAGTCGGAATTCGTGTGCCATTTTCCACCTTCGAGATAGAGTTCCTCAACCATCCAGGCATAGCCCCGAGTCAGCTGCACCCGAGCGGGTGGGCCTTTGTCAAAGCATTCCAGCAATTCAGATGATTTATAACCAATTTATTCTTGATTATATGAATTAACTTTCTTTCAATGATTTATTCCTGAACCAAAACCCGAGATTATACCTTTGACTAGACTCCCTCTCATTATTGTTTTAATACCTTGCATTACTTTCAAATTCAATTTTTTTTATCATTAAAATTAAATTAAACCCCCTTTTATTTTACAAAAGAATTAAATCTAAAACCAATCTTTGTGGGTTCGACTCTACTTCCACTATTTACAAATCTTTCGAAGTAGGTAATTATATTTTGTTGAGTTCGGCACTCATCAAATTTTGGCGCCGTTGCCGGGGATTGGTGTCATTAGATTTATTTCTTTATCTTTACTTTCTTTGTTACTTAATATATTTTATGCATGCCAAGATCTTCTCGCACAGGAGAACTTCACTTTGATCCAGATATTGAGAAGACAATTCGCAAATTGAGAAAAGAGAATAAACAACGTTCCCAAAAGGTTTCACCGTCTTCATCTCCTGACTCAAACTCCGAAGTGGATTTAACTGAACCATCTAGTGATTCTGAAGAGAAAGTGATGGCTAATGCTAATCAAGAAAAAACCTTGAGAGAGTTGGCAATACCAGATTTAACTCAACAACCACTTTGCATAGTATATCCAAATTTAGAAGGTGGTTCTGAGCTAAAATCTGGTCTAATACATTTGTTACCTACCTTTCATGGAATGGAGAATGAAGATCCTCACAAGCATTTGAAAGAATTTCATGTAGTATGCTCAGGTATGAAGCCACATGGAGTAACAGAAGAGCAATTAAAGCTACGAGCATTCCCGTTCTCTTTAGCTAATAAAGCCAAAGATTGGCTATATTATTTGCCTCCCGGATCCATTAAAACATGGACAGAATGTGTACGAGCATTCCTTGACAAATTTTTCCCTGCTTCAAGAGCTGCCAATATGAGAAGGGAGATATGTTCAATCAAGCAAAAAGACGTTGAAACACTTCATGAATATTGGGAAAGATTCAAATTATTATGTGCAAGTTGTCCTCAACATGGGATTTCTGAACAACTTCTTATTCAATATTTCTATGAAGGATTATTACCTATGGAAAGGAAAATGATGGACGCCGCTAGTGGAGGTGCTATAGTGAACAAAACTCCTCAAGCTGCTAGAGACTTAATCTCCACCATGGCCGACAACTCACAACAATTTGGCTCTAGACAAGACATATCCTCTAGAAGAGTAAGTGAGGTAAGTACGTCTGATCTTGGACAACAAATTTTTGAATTAACAACTCTTGTTCGACAGCTTGCAACAGGACAAACACAACAAGTCAAGACATGTGGAATTTGTCTTGCTTCTAATCACCCTACTGATATGTGTCCAACATTACAAGAAGGCACACAAGAACAAGCAAATGCAGTTGGTGGATTCCCTGGTCCACCACAAAGAAAATATGATCCCTTCTCAAACACATATAACCCTGGATGGAGGGATCATCCTAATTTAAGTTATGGAGCAAGGACACAAAATTTCCAAAATTTCCAAAACAGACCAGTAGGTCCATCACATCAATCAACTTCTAATCCCGACATGTCTCTAGAAGACATGGTTAAAGCATTGGTCACTAATTCACATCAATTCCAACAAGAAACAAGGACCAGCATTCAAAACTTGGAAAATAAAGTAAGCCAATTGGCCACCACCATGAGTCGAATGAAATCACAAAACTCAAGTAAGTTGCCTTCGCAAACTATTTTGAATCCAAAGCAGAATGCTAGTGCAATTACTTTAAGAAGTGGAAAAGAACTCGAACAGCCTAAGACGATATCTAAGCATGATAAAGAGAAAGAGTTGGAGAAGGATGTAGCTACGAAAGAAGTCACTGCGCAAAAACAATCAATTAGTGAACCACCTAAGGCAATAGTAATACCTCCTCATTTCCCTAGCCGATTTGCAAAGTCTAAAAAGGAAGAGGAAGAAAAAGAGATTCTTGAAACCTTTCGCAAGGTAGAGGTAAATATCCCACTTCTTGATGCTATAAAACAGATACCCCGTTATGCAAAGTTTCTTAAGGAGCTATGCACAAACAAAAAAAGGTTGAATGGTAATGAGAAAATTCACATGGGAGAGAATGTATCGGCAGTAATTCAAAAGAAATTGCCTCCTAAATCCAAGGACCCAGGTATGTTCACTATCCCTTGTAAGATAGGTAATGTTAGAATTGAAAAAGCAATGTTAGATTTGGGAGCTTCAATTAATGTCATGCCACGTTCTATTTATGAATCATTAAATATTGGAAATTTAAAAGAAACAGGCGTAATTATCCAACTAGCTGATCGGTCCAATGCATATCCTGAGGGTGTTTTAGAAGATATATTAGTTCAAGTCAATAATTTGGTCTTTCCTGCTGATTTTTATGTCATTGATATGGGAGAAAATGATTCTTTTAATCCATCTCCTATCTTGTTAGGGAGACCATTTCTTAAAAAATCTAGGACTAACATTAATGTTCATGATGGGACACTAACTATGGAATTCGACGGTGAGATTATTAAATTTAGTATTTATGACTCCATGAAATATCCCAACGAAGACCATACAATATTTAGTATAGATGTTATTGATTCTTTAATGCAAAAAATATTTGAACTTGATAGTGGTGACCCATTAAAAGTTGCACTTGATAACAATGATTTGAAAATTGTAGAAAAAGAATTTGAACTAAATTATGAATTACAAGACACAATATTTGAACTAAACTCTCTTCATCCTATTAAGCATAATGTATCTTATATTATTCTGCCTATGGATGATGTTAAACTTCTTCCTTCTAGTGTGAAAGCCCCAAAGTTAGAACTTAAGGAATTACCAAATCATCTTAAGTACTTGTATTTAGGAGAAGGAGAAACACTTCCTGTAATTGTCTCTAATAAACTAAGTGCTTTACAAGATGAAAGGTTGATTAGGCTTCTAAGAGAATACAAGGAAGTGATTGGATGGACTGTGGCTGACCTCAAAGGTATAAGTCCAGCCACATGCATGCACAGAATATTGTTAGAAGAAGGCTCTAAACCCTCAATAGAAGCTCAACGTCGATCGAATCCACCAATGATGGAAGTGGTAAAAAAGGAAATTCAAAAACTTCTTGGTGCAGGTATGATCTACTCAATTTCAGATAGTAAATGGGTAAGTCCAATACAAGTAGTTCCAAAGAAAACAGGTATAACTGTGGTAAAAAATTCGGATGGGGAGTTAGTTCCCACCCGAGTTCAAAATGGGTGTCGAGTTTGCGTAGATTATAGAAAGTTAAATGCATTAACGCGAAAAGATCACTTTCCCCTCCCATTTATTGACCAGATGCTTGAAAGATTAGCTGGTCGAGCTTATTATTGTTGTCTTCATGGATACTCGGGTTTTCATCAAATTCCCGTAGCACCAGAAGATCAAGAAAAAACAACCTTCACATGCCCATTCGGTACGTTTGCTTATCGACGTATGCCATTTGGTCTTTGTAACGCTCCAGCCACATTTCAAAGGTGCATGGTTAGTATATTTTCAGAATATGTAGAGGACATAATAGAGATATTTATGGATGATTTTACTGTTCATGGTGATTCTTTTGATATATGTTTAGATAACCTTGCAAAAGTGCTTAATAGATGTATAGAATCGAACCTTGTTTTAAACTATGAAAAATGCCATTTTATGGTTGATCAAGGAAATATTCTAGGTCATATAGTGTCTTATAAGGGTATTGAAGTTGATAAAGCCAAGATAGATGTTATTAAATCCTTGCCTTACCCCACGAATGTGCGGGGAGTTCGATCATTTCTTGGACATGCAGGATTTTATAGACGCTTTATAAAAGATTTCTCAAAAATAAGCAGGCCCTTATGTTATTTGCTTCAAAAAGATGTAGCATTTGAGTTCGATAATGAATGCAAAGTTTCATTTGATAAATTAAAAGAGTTACTAACTTCAGCTCCGATCGTACAACCACCAAACTGGAATCTTCCATTTGAGATCATGTGTGATGCAAGCAAACATGCAGTGGGTGCCGTTCTTGGACAAAGGGTTGGAAAAGCTGCACATGTCATATATTATGCTTCGAGAACTCTTGATAATGCTCAATGCAACTATACAACAACAGAAAAAGAACTTTTGGCCATAGTTTTTGCTTTAGAAAAATTTCGTTCGTATTTACTTGGCACTAAAGTTATTATTTATTCTGACCATGCAGCTCTCAAATACTTGCTATCTAAGAAGGAAGCTAAACCAAGGCTCATTCGATGGATTCTCTTACTTCAAGAGTTTGATTTGGAGATACGTGACAAGAAGGGTGCTGAAAATTTGGTTGCTGACCATCTTAGTAGATTAATATTTAATGAAGAAGCAACATCTTTGCAAGATGATTTTCCTGATGAACATCTTTTGGCTATCCAGAGGACAAATCCATGGTATGCAGATATTGTTAATTATTTAGTAACCAAAACACTACCTAATGATTTATCTAGAAATCAAAAGAATAAGGTTAAAAGTGATGCTAAATACTATATATGGGATGATCCGTATCTTTGGAAACATTGCTCTGACCAAGTTATTCGAAGGTGCGTTTCTGAAAATGATTTTCTCTCGATCCTTAAATTTTGCCATTCATATCCGTGCGGAGGACATTTTGGTCCTAAGCGAACAGCTCGAAAAGTGTTAGAATCTGGATTATTTTGGCCAACGTTATTTCATGATTCATACATGTTTTGTAAAACATGTGAGCAATGCCAAAGGATTGGTAATTTAAGTCACAGGGACCAAATGCCACTTACTCCTATCCATGTGTGTGAAATATTTGATGTATGGGGAATATATTTTATGGGACCATTCCCTTCATCATTTGGTAAAGTCTATATTCTTCTTGCTGTGGATTATGTATCTAAGTGGGTTGAGGCAAAGGCTACTAAAACTGACGATGCTAAAGTGGTAGTGGATTTCGTTAAATCTAATATTTTTTCAAGGTTTGGTATGCCACGAGCAATAATTAGTGATCGAGGTACTCACTTTTGTAATCGGTTAATGGAGTCTTTACTTAAAAAATATAACGTGACTCACCGAGTTTCAACGGCTTATCATCCACAAACAAGCGAACAAGCTGAAGTGTCTAATAGAGAAATTAAGTCTATACTTGAAAAGACAGTTAGTCCAAATAGAAAGGATTGGAGTATTCGACTTGATGATGCCTTATGGGCCTATCGAACAGCTTACAAGACACCTATAGGTATGTCCCCTTTTCGTTTGGTATTTGGGAAACCTTGCCATCTTCCGGTGGAATTAGAACACCAGGCATATTGGGTAGTGAAACAATTCAATATGAGGATGGATGAAGCTGGAAAACATAGGAAATTACAATTACAAGAGTTAGAAGAAATTCGCAATGATGCTTACGAAAGTTCACGAATTTACAAGGATAAGACAAAAGTTTTTCATGATAAAATGAGTTCTAGAAAGAATTTTTCTATAGGTCAAAAGGTTCTTCTTTTTCATTCTAGACTAAAGCTATTTCCTGGTAAGTTGCGTTCTCGTTGGGTTGGTCCATTTATTGTCACTAATGTTTTTCCTCATGGTGCAGTTGAAATTCAAAGTCCAACATCTGGTAAAATTTTTAAAGTGAATGGTCATCGCTTAAAACATTTTTACGAAGGATTTCAGGTGTGCAATTTGGAAGAAATGAAGCTGGTGCATCCTATTTATGCACCCTAAGCACAAGTATTGCCCAGGAAAACTAAATAAATAATAAATTAATATATGTATATATAATTTTAAAAAATAACAATAAAAGTAAAGGGATATCCCAACCATCGCTAACGTAACATCAGGGAAGCTTTCTTAACTTATTATTTTCATCTCAATCTACCCATTTAATTTGTATATTTATGTGTATCTATATATTTGTTTATTTATTATCTTTCTCCACTTTATGTTTTAAGTGTGGGGAAGCATTTGGGACAATGCTTCACTCTAAGTGTGGGGAAGGTGTATGCTAATGAATTAAACAAAAATAAAAATCTATGTCCTACAATGAACACAAAAACAAAAAAAAATAATAATAATAAAAAAAATATAGAAGCATACTTCCTTGCACTTAATTTAATATTTTGTCCCTGGTAATAACTTAAGTCTAAGCTTGAGGTTAAAAGATAGGTGAATTTTTTATTTTATTTGAGAACTATTGTGTATGACGATATATGATCTTAACTTGCCTTCAATACCTTCTTTAGTCTAAGAATTAGCATGAAGGCTTCTGTAATTTGATGCATGTTATTGAACCTAACCACAAACTGTGAGGTTAACCCATACACTTGCCAGAAGATTGAAGTGCGTGAATATATTCCCCTCTTTTACATAATTAAGTGAATGTTTGTACTTGATCCTATTGTTCTAGAACTTGACCAGTGACCTTATCAAGGCAAATTAAAATTTTCATGCATGTTGTGAAATGATTGAGGCACTTAGGAATATAAGCCTTCAGAGATAAACACATATATCCTATAGTTGCCCATGATTAAAGCCAAACACATAATTATTATTTTTTTTTGTTATACCCACTTACTATTTTAAGTAATATCTCTGTGAAATATATTAACTTGTGCAACCAGAATAAGGCAAAATATTCTGAACCATGTATGATTATGAAGATCTGAAAAGTGAAATAACCATCCGTTCCTCTCTGCAAGCTCTCAAGCAAAACACAAACATCATCATATAGAAAATCTGATCAATGCTTGAGTTATCATAAAATTGGAATGCTTGTAGGATTGTACAATAAAATCCAACAATTAAAAAGGAGGATGGAGAAACCGAAATGGAAAATTAAAAGTTCAATACTGAAAATGGAAAGAAGGTAAAATAATAAAAAAAAATAGAATAAATATCAAATGTCTGAGACACAAGTTGATTTTTCACAGACATTACTATCATTAATGAAATATATGAGCCCTTTGAAAAATTTATCCCATTTGTTCTTTTATCTCACCTTTAAACACAAACCCCTGGCCACATTACGACCAAAGTAAATACCTCTTGATCATTTCATGCATGTAAATAAATAGTGGAGATATTGGTCTATGGTCAAGCCTATGGTAACAAAGGTGTTGAGAAACAGAGCGAAATTTCTTGAACCCTTCAAACACGTAAAAGAGTGATGTAAGTTGAGAAACCCAAATCCAATATCTTGCATCAATCATCAGAGTTTTGAGACACTAATTGGGACTAGATTTGTTATTGTATACAAGATTCGGTCATATTATTGTATTATATTTAGTTCTCCTATAAAATGATCTCTTCAATGATTTTGATCTCTTTCTTATTCTAAGTTATATCTTGAGGACAAGCTATGTTTAAGTGTGGGGATATTTTGATAAAGATTAAAATCCTATTATTTAATACGATATATTTGGATATATTTTGGTTTTTAATTATATGAATCACACTTATTTCCAGCTATTTTTATAAAATTTATGAGTTTTAGATATTTGATATATTTTGTGTATTTTATATATGAAAGTTTAAACTTGTTAATATCATTATTAATATTATTATTATTATTATTATATGAATAACCTTTTGTTTACATTGCTGTCATTCTAAATTTGCAGAGAATCTTGCAAGCATTATACACATTTTTGAATGGCATTTACTCTAATAAGATGACTGGAAGATAAAAGTTTGTGTTGCACGCTATGGGACACTATCAGCATTTACTAAAGTTAAAAATGCACATAATAAAAGAAGAAAGTTAAGATGATGAGAATGTTAACAAACTCTTGACCAATGACATTCCAATTAAAGTAATAAGAATAGAATGCAACTGATGAGACTCCAACGTTCCAACATTGTTGCATGCATGTCGTGAGTTGTTCTTCATAAGAAGTTGGCATGAGTTTTGGTCAACTTTCACAACAAATAGTGCATCTGTTATCCTATAATTGGTTTTCATAGATTGAGAATAGAAAACTTATCATTGTCCGGGTTGTAACAATTGTAAAAATTAGTTAAAGCCAATAGTATAAATATTGGCCTTTGCATCTTTGTATGAGGAGGAGGGAGAGAAAAATTACCAAGAGAAGAAGAGAAAGGAAAATAAGGGAATAACATTATGTGTAGAATTTTTGATATTTCCTCATACGAAGCTATGACCAACTAATTCTACTACGTCTGGTCGAAGGGAAATCAAAGGTTTGGTTCATCAAAGAATTGTGAGATATTTTTACTTTAAGTAATTCAATATAACTCATAATATTTATATATTCTCCATATACATATTTGATATTGTTATTTTGTACTTTTAAATAAAAGGCCAATTGTTTGAATGTCAAAATTATATTTAGCCAAATTAGAATATCCAACACGTATTCATTGATTGTTCTAATATTAGTGGCAATTAACAATGTCTATTACGGACAAGTTTTAGACAATAGTTAAGAGATTATGTAATCTAATCTAAATAAACCGAGCTTGTGTGTTTATTGATTAGAATTGGTATCTCTTTAATTTTTAATGCTATTGATCAATTAAATCCTAAGAGCTTGTTTAGGGTTGTAAATCAATAAGAGTAGTAATCAAAGAGCTTGTTTTGATTACCGATTAACTAAGGAGAGATTAGGTTGTTAGAGCTTGTTGGCAACTATAGCCAATTTATTCTTGATTATATGAATTAACTTTCTTTCAATGATTTATTCCTGAACCAAAACCCGAGATTATACCTTTGACTAGACTCCCTCTCATTATTGTTTTAATACCTTGCATTACTTTCAAATTCAATTTTTTTTTATCATTAAAATTAACTTAAACCCCCTTTTATTTTACAAAAGAATTAAATCTAAAACCAATCTTTGTGGGTTCGACTCTACTTCCACTATTTACAAATCTTTCGAAGTAGGTAATTATATTTTGTTGAGTTCGGCACTCATCAATAAGACAGTATGCTTGGGCCGAATTCGTCGACGGTAGGGAGCGTTCCGACTTTGAAAGGATGGAGAGAGAGAGAGGATGTACGAACGGGGGGTTCCTGTGGTAGAGGGGAGAT
Source organism: Crotalaria pallida (assembly GCA_037953625.1). Lineage (NCBI taxonomy): Eukaryota > Viridiplantae > Streptophyta > Magnoliopsida > Fabales > Fabaceae > Crotalaria > Crotalaria pallida. The sequence goes on from CM075651.1 coordinate 53,741,528, forward strand.
GCTCGCCCCTCGGAACAACTTCGAGGGGGTTTTCTGGGGGGTTATTTTTTGTAACCCGTAGGACTAACGCCGAGCTCCCCTGTTCTTCCACAGGTAACATGCCACCCCGAAAGTGCATCAACCGACCTGAGCTTTACCCTGCACCTTCTGAAGCTGCTCAATACCAGTGGGTCGACGTGGAGCCTAAAGGAGTGCGGTCCAGTTTAGACTCCGAGGACAAATTTGCCGGAGTGAAGAGAGTTGTGCTGCCCTGCTCGGGGGATGCTACTGGGACCTCTTATGAAGTTCTCCAATGTTCGGCAAACGACAGAATATGCTCTCAGACTGATAACAACTCTTTCTTCTTCTATGCCGATCTGATCCACAACCTCGGCGTGACCCTCCCATTTACTGATTTGGAGATGAGGGTTTTGAACGAGCTCGGACTGGCCCCTTCACAACTTCATCCCAATATTTGGTCATTCCTTCGAGCATTCCAAAAGTATTGTGGAGCCAAAAGGTTGGTGTGTACAGTTCGGCTCTTCTTGTGGATGTATAACCCATTTGTAAGTAATAAAGACGGTGTTACTGGTCGGCTTTGGGTATCGACCAAGGCCCGAGGTCACTCTGGGCTCTTCGGCATGTTTACGGATTCTTGGAAGCATTTCAAGCCCAGATTTTTCAAGTATAAGTATGTAGGCACAGGGCGACCTTGGTTCCGGGACGAGACGGGGCCAAAGTTTCCTTTGGAATGGACCGAGGAATTCTTCACTCGTCACGTCGGAAGGCCGCAGAGATGGTCGGGTGCGACGCTCGATGCCGATGAAGCTGTGACTGCTTACCACTTCCAATCCGAGTACCGAGCTCGGAAATTTCAGCTTGACATCGGTGTTTTCATGAAATGTCCAGATGATGCAGTTGTTGCAAAAATTGGTAGTTAACTTTGCCCTTGTACTTGTATATTTTTATCTTTCAACTTTCTGAATGATTTTGTTTTATTCTTTTGTTTTCAGACGAACACTGGTCAGATATGTCGTCCAAGGCGATGAAAGCTGCAATGGAGGCCTGCAAGAGAAAGAGGTTGGACAGCCCTTCTACTGGAACAGCACCTGCCGAGGTCTCTACCGACACGGCTTCCACCGACTCGGCTCCTCGGCCTCAACCAACTCTTCCTAGCGCGATTATTGTTCCTCCTCCTCCTCAATCTCCGAGTCCGAGCACTGAGGTGATTACTGCTGCAGATACCCCCCCTTCATCGGCAGGTCCGAGGAGGGGGATTGATATTCTTCCGAGACCGCCGACCACTACTGCCAAGCCCTCGGTCAAGGAGACTTTAATAAAAATGTCCGGGGCAGAGTGGAAAAGGATGGCCGAGGAGCTGGCCTGTCAGCTGAAAAGGTCCACCACCATGTTCAACGTGTTGGCGGAGGTCGCTGATGATGTGGCGGAAGGCATGTCGCCTGCCAAAAAGAAGGCCCGAGCTGAGATGGCGGCCGAGGTTGCTGGTCTAAGGAGTATCAAAGACTCTGCCGATCAGAAGTTGGCTGAATTGGAAGAGAAGCACCGCCAGCAGATGGAAGAGCTTCTTAAAAATCATGAAGAGGCACTGGCCCAAGTGAAGGCAGATGCTCGGACGGCAGAGGAGGCTGCTAAAGAAACTGGTCGGCAGAAAGGCCTGGCCGAGGTTGAGAGGGTCCGAACTTTGCTGAAAAGACGAGCTGCTCAAGCTCTTAAACACAAGATTGCAGCGGCCAAGGCGACCTTCGACTTTGAGAAAGAAGGAGGCAAGATCTTTGCCAATGCTGTTGAGCAGATCCTGCACTTGAATAAGGGCTCCGAGTTCAGGTCGTCGGCGCCTGTGCCGGGTTTGGGGTGGAAAATGGGAAGATGGTGGACTTTGAGAGGGATGGGGCCGAGGTTGACCTCGACCAACCTGAAGAGAACCTTCCTAACCCCTTGGTGGAGAAATCGAATGAGGAGTTCAATCCGAGCACGGTTGTACTTTCCGATGTCGAAGATGATGCAGCGTAAGTCCCTTATGCTGGGCAGCTTGTATTTTGTACAACATGTGTTGCTGTTATCGTAACAATTTTATTTTGCTAACTCTGTATAACATTTTCTTTTAATGCAAGTTCATTCCAGTTTAACTTGTTGCATGTTGTCGTTTTTATGCAAGTTTTTTATTTTAACTTGTTGCATACATATTGTGTCCGAGGTCGTTTTTATGCAAGCCTTTTCTTTAACTTGTTGCACAAATGCGAGTTTATTTTATTAACTCGTTGCATGTTCACTTTTTAGACCTCGGATCCGAACTGCGATCAGTTAGGAGGTCATCAAGAAAACTTGTTCTGAAAAATGCAAGTGTTTGAGACTTGTTGCATTTTGTTTAGATAACCAAGTAAAACTGTTTTTGAGAATGTAAGTCCTTTTTTACTTGTTGTATTCGGAGTCAATCGGACCGAAAAATTTATTATAGAAACACTTGCGCTTTCCTTTGTTAAAACTTAATATAACTAATTAGGTTAAGCTCGGACGACTCAGTAAGTGCAGTAATCTTATAAGTTTTCCTCTGAAAAAAGGTACTGTATATAAGTGCATACGGTAGGGATCTCGGATCCACCCCCCATAGCCAAGGTGGGTGTCCTCATCCCCGATGTGAAAGAGGTTGCTGAGTGAAGTTATGTTAGGACATTTCACAGCAAGCTGTACTTTATCGGGTGTCCCTTGTACCCTGTGCATATGAGACGATCTTATTTACAAGATGTTGACTGTGCATAGCGCCATGCAACATTTAGGTGGCTAGTGCTAAATGAGAAGCTAGTACGTACGTATATAAAACTGTGGCACTTGAGTAAGGGCAAGTTTGTACTTTTTCATTAATCATAAACGTGAGTACATTGCCTTTCAGGGAATTGAAAAAGTGAGTATATCACAATGGAACAGAATGTGACTAAAGGAAGCAGATGTAAAAACATTAACAGAAACTAAAATGAACTTAAACTTAAACTTTAGTTGGAGGTGCTGGTGACTACTAATGATATCCGAGGTAAACCTAACTGAAATAGGTTCTCAGTTTTGCAACGTTCCAGGAATTCTTGAGCTCGGCTCCTTCGAGGGTCTCTAACTTGTATGCCCCAGAGTATGTTTTTGAAACGACTCTGTAGGGGCCTTCCCAATTCTTAGCAAATTTTCCATCCCTTCGATTCTTGAGACCAATGTCTGCTCTTCGGAGAACGAGGTCTCCGACCTCAAAGGACCTGGGTTGCACTGTTTTGTTGTATTGCTTGGCTTGCCTTTCCTTTGCTTTCTTCTCTCTAACAGAAGCATCTTCTCGGATCTCTTCGGCCAGTATTAGATTTTCTTTGATCAGATTCTCATTTTCTACCTCGGGCCTGTCCCTCATTCGGAAGGTGTGAATCCTTCGTTCGATGGGGATAACCGCATCACAACCAGAAGTGAGCCTAAAAGGGGTCTCTCCTGTTGAGGTCTGTACCGTGGTCCTGATTGACCAGAGGACCTCAGGTAGCAGAACGGCCCACACTCCTTTAGCCTGTGTAATTCTCTTTTTGAGGCCGTCAACAATAGCCCGATTGGCCGCTTCGGCTTGCCCATTAGTTTGGGGGTGCTCGACCGAGGAGAACCGATGAGAGATTCCGAGGTTTTCAGCCAAAATTTGGAAATTGTTGGCAGCGAACTGGCTACCATTGTCAGTGATTAGTGTGAGTGGAAGTCCGAAGCTAGAAATGACTTGTTTCAGGAAGAATTTCTGGATTTTTGCCGAAGTGATGGTTGCTAATGGTTCAGCCTCAATCCATTTGGTGAAGTAATCTACTGCTACCACAATGAACTTTAGCTGACCTGGAGCTATTGGGAACTGTCCCACAATGTCCATTCCCCATATACTGAAAGGCCAGGGGGAAGCTAGAGAGTGGAGTTCCTTAGAGGGTTTCTGATACACATCACTGAAAAATTGCCAATGAGGACACTTTCTGACATGGTCGATGGAGTCTGTCACCAAGGTAGGCCAGAAATATCCAGACCTCAATACCTTCCTTGCTAAGGACTTGCCTCCAACATGGTGGCTCCCCATTCCTCCATGGACCTCGTTCAAGGTTTCTTGAGCTTCCTCGGAGGTGAGACATCGGAGGAGTGGGGAAGACATTCCTCTCCTGTAAAGGATTCCATCAACAATAACATACTCAGCCGCTTTTCTGGTCAGCTTCTTTGCTTCCTTCTGATCGGCGGGGAGTATTCCATGCTCTAAATATGACCTGATCGGGTGCATCCAGTTCGGCAATACAGCAATAGCCATTATCACACTAGGGGCCGAGATCTGTTCTTGAATGAGGCTTTTGTTATTCCCTGCACCTTTTGTGCTCGCCAACTTGGAAAGCACATCGGCGCGGGAGTTTGAGCAGCGGGGGATGTGGGTGATGGAAAATTTGGCAAAGTTTTGAGCCAGGGTTTTAACTTTAACAAGATATCTTTGCAGGATGGGTTCTTTTGCTTGGTAGTCTCCGATGACTTGGGAAACCACCAACTGGGAGTCGCTGAGTATTTGAACTTCAACTGCGCCGAGCTCTTTAGCCATGCGGAGGCCAGCAAGGACTGCTTCATACTCGGCCTGATTATTCGCGGTTAAGAACTCGAATTTCAGGGAATATTCGATGCTGAAACCTTCCGCATTCTCCAAGATCACCCTAGCTCCTGCCCCCTTCTGATTGCTTGAACCGTCAACATATATCACCCAAGTGTCCGAGCTAGAGCTTTGGTGGGGCTCTGTGAACTCGGACACGAAATCTGCCAATGCTTGTGACTTAATTTCCCTCCTCGGTTCGTAGGAAATATCGAACTCGAACAGTTCGATTGCCCACGCCATCATTCTCCCAGCGAGGTCGGGCTTCTGAAGAACTTGCTTAATGGGCTGGGTGGTTCTTACGACAATGGGGTGACTCTGGAAATACTGTCGTAGTCGCCGTGTAGCGAGGATCAAACAAAATGCAAATTTTTCAATCTTGGAATACCGGAGCTCGGGACCTTGTAGAGCTCGGCTTATGAAGTAAATGGGGAACTCACTTCGGCCCTCATCTCAGACCAACACCGAGCTGAGGGCGGAATCACCAACAGATAGATAAATGAAAAGACTCTCCCCCTGCAGAGGGCTGGAGAGAACTGGAGGAGAAGAGAGATATTCCTGAAGTTCCAGGAAAGAAGCTTCACAGATTTGATCCCAATTGAAAGTTGTTCCTTTTTTCAAAAGTTGGTACCAGGGTAAGGCCTTTTTTGCGGCTTGAGGGAGAAACCTTGACAGTGCTGCCATCCTGCCTGTTAACTGTTGCACTCCTCTAAGATCGGCAGGGCTCCTCATTTCTAAAATAGCTCGGCACTTGTCGGGGTTTGCTTCAATTCCCCTCTCGGATAGCATGAAGCCGAGTAAGGCACCCGCTGGGACTCCGAAGGTGCACTTTTATGGATTCAGCCTCATCCTATGTGCTCTTACCCTTTCCAGAACCATGGTCAGATCTCGGACATGGTCCTCCTTTTTCCTGCTCTTTGTAATCATGTCATCAATATAGACCTCCATGGTGGTACCAATGATACCATCAAAAACCTTGTTCATCATTCTTTGATAAGTTGCTCCAGCATTCTTCAGACCGAAAGGCATGACAGTATAACAGTAAGTTGCCTTTCCAGTCGTGAATGTGGTTTTGTCTTGATCAGGGGGATACATGTGGATCTGATTGTATCCCGAATAGGCGTCAGTAAACGACAACAGCTGGTAGCCTGCCGAACTATCGACGAGCTGGTCAATAATCGGCAGTGGATATTGATCCTTGGGGCAGGCTTTGTTGAGGTCGGTGTAATTCACACACATCCTCCAACTGCCGTTTGCCTTCCTTACCAAAACAGTGTTTGCAACCCATTCGGCATATGGCACTTCTTTGACGAACCCAGCTTCGAGTAACTCGGAAACTTTTTCCTGAATAACTTTTGCTTTTTCAGTCCCGACTCTTCTCATATTTTGTGCTACTGGCCTTGCTTTCGGATCCACGCTGAGCTTGTGACAGATAAAGTTCGGATCAATTCCCGGCATGTCGGCCGAGGTCCAAGCAAACAAATCAAGATTAGCTCGTAACAGGTTGATGATCTCGCCTTGAATCTCCTGAGGGAGGTTGGCACCCAATTTAACAGTTTTGCTGGGGTCAGAAGGATCAATGGGAATTGCCAACCATTCCCCTTGAGGGGAAGGCCTAAGATCATTCTGTTCGGCCCGAACATCCAGCTCAGCCAATAGAACTCTCCCTTTGGCCAACGTCGGACCAATAAGCTCTTCTTGTTTCTTTTTTATTTCCCGTAGACTCGCGTTGTAGCAGAGTCGGGCCCTGACCTGGTCGGCTTTGACTGTGACAACCTTGTCATCGGAACCGACAAATTTCATGGCTAAATGCACCGTTGAAACTACTGCCCCAAAGGCTTGCAGGCAAGTTCTTCCCAGTATCACATAATAGGGGGATTCTGAATTGACAACTAGAAACTTGATGATCTCCGTATGGGCCGAAGGCTGCTTACCTAAGGTCACCGGGAGGTGGATGGCTCCTAGGGGGCGAATCGCCTCACCCATGAAGCTAATAAGATTGCCCTCAAATTCGACGAGGTCAGCTGACCTCAACTTTAGTGCTTGAAAGGTGTGAAGAAAAAGAATGTCGGCTGAGCTTCCTTGATCAATAAATACTCGGGCGACCTCGAAGTTACCGATCAACACCGTGATCACCATTGGGTCATTGTGATCCGGGATGATGTCTTCCATGTCCTGATCGGAAAAGGTGATGGGGATGTTCCGAGATGGTTTCTTACAGATGGGTTTGTGATGAACAGCTAACACTTGATTGACGTACCTCTTCCTTTCTGATCTTTTTTCACCACCACCGGCAAAACCTCCCGAGATAGTTTCAACTCGGAAATTTTCCGGTGACTTATCCAAATCCTGCACCACAACCATATTCACTCGTTGTGGTTCTTCATTTTTCTTTTCTGGAGATGGGTCAGCCTTGGCTTTTCCTTTGTCTTGGTTCGGGCTCCGAGATCGTCTTCGGCCTCTTCTCTCCACAGCTTCTCGTACGTACTATTGCAACTTACCCCTTCTCACCATGTCTTCGATAACATCTCGAAGCCAGGTGCACTGGTCGGTATGGTGGCCATACCCATCGTGGAAGTTGCATTACTTAGATTTGTCTTTGATATTATTTTGGTTTCTGAGGAAAGGTGGCCTGGTTACATTTCTGAGTTCAGTCTGCATGGTTTCCCTCCATACTTGTGACCTCGGAACCGTCAGGGGGGTGTAAGTATCATACTTGGTGATGTAAGGATGTCGGCGGTCATCCTGCTGGCCGACATGAGGACGACGTCGGTCCCCGTGGTCCCCGTGGTCCCCTCTTCCTCCTCTGTCTTCCCTGTTTCCTCGAGGGCGACCTCGAGGAAGGGCATTCTACGAAGCAGCTTGAACATTCTCCATTCTACTTGTTTGACCTTTGTTGAATTCCTCCAGGTTGATATACTTGTTGGATCTTTGTCTGAGCTCGGCCATATCTCTTGGTGGCTTTCCTATTAGTGAGTCTTTGAATCCTCCCTCAGCCAGACCTTGAGTCAAGAGGAGGACGGCCACCTCGGGAGATAAGTTGGGAACCGAGCTGGACTCATTATGAAACCTGTGTAGATAAGCATGTAGCGATTCGTCCGATTTTTGTGTCACTGTTGCTAGTGTGTGGTCGGATCTTGGTTGGACACAGCTAGCAGTGTACCTATTGAGAAATGCTTGTTTCATCTCTGCCTAGCAGTTAACAGAATTCTTAGGTAACGTTGAATACCATCAGAGAACTGGAGCTTGGAGGGTCATGGAGAAAGCTCGGCACTTGAGCCGATCTCCACCGCCATAAAAGTTCATAGCTCCCTCGTAAGAGAGTACGTGCTCTTGAGGATCGGTCAGGCCATTATACCTGGGTATGTTGCTGGGTCCGAGGTGTCCTGGTGGTGGCTCGTAGGACATGACGGCTGCTGTGAAAGGGTGTCCAGGGTGAGAATCATCTAAGTCGGGTTGTTGGTGGTCAGCGGGTGGTGTTTGTGTTAGTTGTGTGATGACGGTATGTGGTGTTGTTAACGTTTGTGGTGTTAACGGAGGTGGTGGTGGTGGTGGAGATGGGGGTGGTGGAAATTCATTTGGGGCTGGAGCTTGAACGACGGCTCGTTCAGCCAAACGCTGCATGGTGAGCTGTTGAAGGTCTGCTATGGCTTGGCCTTGCTATTCTATGATCTGCATTTGTTGTGTCATCATGGCCAAGACCTCTGCATCACGAGAGCGTGAAGACTGTCGTGAGTGAGAACGATGAGTAGTACTGATGGAGTTGGCACGTTCGCCAAATTGGCGGTGTTGTTCTGTGTTGGTTTCCCCTAGTTGGGAGCGTAGCTGCACGCGCCGACCTCCTTCCTGGTGTTGAGTTGGATTTGAGGTACCTCCAGTGTGGATGGTGTAAGGTCCACTGTGAGTGTGGGTGAACTCTGGGGGTGGTGGTGGAGGTGGCGGTGGAGGTGGAGATGGTGGCGGGGGAGGAAGTGGTGGTGGTGGAGGGGGTGGTTGTGGGGACCTTGCTGCCCTATTAGCTTCAAGGTGCAGGCGCAAGTCCTCAGTTGTTGGAACCCTCCTTGGACGCCCCCTCCTCCTCCTCTAAACTGGTTGTATATCAGACATGGTAGATTCTTTGGGTGGGGATGAAGTTTTTCTCTCCCCACAGGCGGCGCCAATGTGATGTCCTAGACTGTGAGGTCCCCCAAGGATAGGGAAGAAGACCTTAAGGAAGCCTCTGTCTAGGGTTTATCTGTGATGTTTGTTGGAATCCTCATCAGGTGGCTAGGGAGAAAGCCAAGAAGTAACCCTAATCATTGGTGTGTGAGGGTGATAATTAGGGTTAGAGGACATACCTGAGCCCCATGTAGTACGGAGCTACTTATAGGGGGGAGCTGGTTGCCCTAATGGGCTTGCTTGAGGCCCAAGTAGGGCCAGCCTGTACTGAGCTATGAGTGGATGAGCTGTCCTTGTGGATAAGGTGAGACACGTCATGCTGTCCTTGGTATCGGAATATCTGGGAGGTGTCAGACTCTGGGAGGTGTCGGTCAAGGAAGTCGGACCTTGGTAGGAGCATAAGGTCTGCCCGTGTCCGGTGTCTGTTCGGCCGTCGAGCCTTGAGCTCCGCCAAGAGCACAGAGGGCATCTTAAGGGGTCGTGAGGCCTTGAGCGAAGGTCATGAGGAGCTCGGCTAGGCCGAGTCCACCACATAAGCCCCCTAGCTCGGTCAAGGCTATTTGAGCCTTGCTCCGAGGTCTTTGTTCAGGTCCTTTTGCCAAGTCCACCACAGAAGTTAAGGTCGTGCCTCAGTTCCCGCTAAGCTGGTGGGGCGATATTTATCAGAGAGGAGTCTCCTTATACCAATTCGACTACAAAGTGGATTTGAGTAGGGCCGAGAGACGTTTATGTGATCGGGTGTGGGAATATCTCCAAGAAAGAGGCCAGATTGATACTAAACAAATACTTTTGAAGAGAACAAAGGCTGAAGTGCAGACCGAGCTGGGTATCCCTTTTTTTTTTGCTCGGTATAATGCTAACATACTCTTTCTGTTGCAGAGAAAATGGTGAAAAAAGTATCTAAGGCCAAGAAGAGTGATGCTGCCTCATCTAGGATGGCTCAACTAGCTGCGATAAAGGCAGGCTCTGGTTCATCGAGTAGGAGCCAGTCCTCCGGGCCAACACCAACTGACAGTCCAACCGTTACTCCCAATGCTGCTCCTGCCAAGGGGGTCTCAGCAGCCGAGGGCATTGAGCAAGTAGTTATGGGGCACCGTGTTGTCGAAGTTGTTGTTGGTTGGATAATCTGCATGAAGTACTTTGGTCATACCGCACCACAATACAAACCTCGACGGGGGAAACCCCCTATCGGCTTACCTACGGCCGCGACGCGGTCATTTCGATGGAAAGGATCATCCCCTCATTTCGAACCATACAACAACCAAACCCCATCAACAACACTTTACTGTGTGAAGACCTCATTCTATCTGATGAAGTCAGAGATCTAGCCGCCGAGCGAGAACGACATGCCAAGCTAATGCAAGCAAAAGAGTATAATCGCTTGGTAGTACCCAGAGAATTCGAAGTAGGTGACCTCGTCCTGAGAAGAGCTGACATTGGCCTGAAAAAAGTATCTAAGGCCAAGAAGAGTGCTGCTGCCTCATCTATGATGGCTCAACTAGCTGCGATAAAGGCAGGCTCTGGTTCATCGAGTAGGAGCCAGTCCTCCGGGCCAACACCAACTGACTGTCCAACCGTTACTCCCAGTGCTGCTCCTGCCAAGGGGGTCTCGGCAGCCGAGGGCATTGAGCAAGTAGTTATGGGGCACCGTGTTGTCGAAGTTGTTGATGTTGATGTGGAGGCTCGGCCGAATGCCGAAGGTACTCCCGAGCGTCCCCCCAAGAGGCCTCGGACAGACAAAGGAAAAGGGGTAGCTGGGGAGTGGCTTAACCTTAGTGAATCCCACAAAGGGATCCAAGGCTCTGAGGGTATGGAGGACATTGTCGCAAAAACAGTGTGGGCGAAGAGGGCTCCTGATGGCTTCAATGCAACAGTCTTCCCACCTGAGGATGCACAAGTGATGGATGCCTGGCCTGCATCGGTTTGGGAAAACAACTGTTCCGCCTTGGTAAAGAGTCTTCTAAGGGGTGCGAGCATTCTTCGCTACCTTGGTAAGCGTGGTGAGGATGTTTATGCTGGCGTGGCCACCGAAGGGAAGAAAAAACGACAGGAAGCTGACGCTCGGGAGGATTATTTAAACCTCCAGGTAGAAGCCTTTGAAAAAAGACTTCAAACATTGGCTGCAGAGAAGGAAGGGCTGCAAAAGGACAAGCAAGAAGCTGAAGATGCCAAGGCTAGGGCCGAGGCTGACAAAGAGAAGGCTGAGAAGACTCTTCAGGAGGCCAATGAGAGGATGAGGAGGGCCGAGGAGATTTTGAAGAAGGCCGAAGAGGATTCCACAGCTCTGCGGGAGGCTACAGAGAAGGCTCGGAGGATGCTGCAGTGGCTCGAGAGCAACTCGAGTACGCCAAGGATGAGGCCTCCGGACTCCGAGCATCTCTAGACAAAATGAGAGCGAAAGCTCTTAAGCACAAAAGGGCAGCCAGAGAGAATCTTTATAACTGGGATCATGCAGTTGAAGACTATTTCCTCAATACAGCCGAGCAGCTTCGTATCCTGAATCCTGGCCTCATAACCAAAGGTGTTGACCCCAACTTCAATGTTAAGGATGGTCGGATCGTGGGTGAAAACGGAGTTGAAATAGACATGGGTGGAAACGATCTGCTTGACCACTTTGCTGAAGAGTCCGAGGAAGACGGGGCCGAGGGTGAGGAAGGGGAAGAGGATAAATTTGATCCCGAAAGTATAGTGTTGTCCGATATAGAGTAGATTTTCCCTTTTGCTTTTCAACTTATGTATTTGCCCCATTAGATGGGCTTGGACCTTTTGCTGTAACCACTCTGAATATTTATAATATCCGTTATGACTTTTTGCTTCTCATATTATTCTTTTAGTTATGAATTCAAGTGTTAAGACCTCGGAACTCCGACACTCTAGCCAAGGTGGGTTCCTCTATCCGCGATGTATAAAATGATTTTATGCCAATCACGTTTGAATCGGGAATCTTTTAAAGTACTTGACGAGTTATAAGCTCTTGTTCGAGCTGTTTATAATCATTCGCGTCATAAACGGTGGCTAATCGGTTATGAGGAAAAGTACGTATATACAATGAATTCAGAAATAACTTTCATTTAACTGAAGCAGTAAATACAATGGGCTCGGAGTTTCACCGAGCGTACACCATTATCAAAAATAAATAGACCTAACACTTAGCAAAAGTAACAATGAAACTAAAAATAGAATTGAAATAGGGATGAAAAACTTTAGCTGAAATACGCTTTAAGCTTTGCCACATTCCAAGTGTTATTGATGAGAGCACCAAAGAGAGTTTCGAGTTTGTAGGCCCCTGTTTCCGTTTTGGAAGCTATTTGGTAAGGCCCTTCCCAGTTTTGAGCCAGTTTCCCGTCTTTAGCGTTTTTCAGGCCAATGTCAGCTCTTCTCAGGACGAGGTCACCTACTTCGAATTCTCTGGGTACTACCAAGCGATTATACTCTTTTGCTTGCATTAGCTTGGCATGTCGTTCTCGCTCGGCGGCTAGATCTCTGACTTCATCAGATAGAATGAGGTCTTCACAGAGTAAAGTGTTGTTGAGGGGGTTTGGTTGTTGTATGGTTCGAAATGAGGGGATGATCCTTTCCATCGGGATGACCGCGTCGCAGCCGTAGGTAAGCCGATAGGGGGTTCCCCCGTCGAGGTTTGTATTGTGGTGCGGTATGACCAAAGTACTTCATGCAGATTATCCAACCAATTTCCCTTTGCACCAATAAGCCTCTTCTTAATTCCCTGGATGATGGTTCGATTCACTGATTCCACTTGTCCATTGGTCTGAGGATGCTCAACCGAGGAAAAATAGTGCTCGATGTTTAAAGCATTGACCAAGTCTTGGAACGCTTTTGCTGCGAACTGTGTAACACTCCGATTTGGCAACTTGAAACCATAATCATTTTAGGTGAAAATCAGGGCCATTTTTTTTTAAAAAACACGTGAGTGAGTAGCATGATTATGAGAACCGGTTAATTTTCCCCAAAACTTTCTTTTTAAAATGAAATTGCGTTCTCACACATCATGCTAAGTTTCAAGTTCCAAACCGAAGTGTCACGTGACACCACACTTTGCAACTTGAATCTTATCACTCGAATTGTCATAGCCCATTTCAAGTTCATAATCAGAGTTAGTGGTGCCCAACTGAAATAACATTAATTAACATAGTTTGGGGAATTACATCATGGTACTCCGGATCTTTAGCTTTTGAGTAAATACAAGAAACATAATACTTCAAGAAAAGAAAAGAAACTACCAACGAATCTCCTAAGCTGAAGACGATGAATCCGCGGGAGGTGCCTCACTAGGGTCGATGTCGATCACTTCTGCGTCTGGAAATTCCTCGTCAGGGTCCTCCTCGGGATCTTCCTCGGGTTCACTCTCCTCCATGGCCTCAAACGCATCGTCTGGTAATTCATTCAAGACTTCATCTAGTTCCTCTAGCTCTTCCGCCTCAGGGTCGATACGTGCTGGCAAAGGCATCGGATACCCACCATGGTAGTCCGCCGGTCCACCAACCTGTAGATCCGAAAGCACAAATCGGCACATGTGAGAATCGGGTTCAGTCCCTCTAAGGGTATGGTCAGGGTCAAAGATACGAACTTCCGATATTCCACGCCATTCCTAACCACGGCGATTTACTTCCCATCTTCCTTCGTCACGGATATCGAACGTGAACTTAACCGGATCCATAAGCTAAGGGACACGAACATGGAAACGGATACATATGCAGAACAGAAGAATTTGAGAGAGTAAGTATTCCCAAACATGTGATGCCAACAGTGTGGAATTACAGTAGGTAAAATATTAAGATAGACAAACCATACAAATAGACAACACATAAATATAATCACATAGACTCTTAGGAATACTTACTTCATGCCATTCCCATTCTTTCCTTAGTCCTTTATACATATTTCCATCACATTCCATAGAAGGCTTTCGCTGCGCACTCTGATTCCACCACCATATTATCATGCCAGGATTAATAATTATATTATCATGTACATAATCTCTTCTTTTCTTAATTAAGTTTTATGAATTCAAGTCCATCAATGATGCAGGGGTTTTAAATCATCATTGAGGAAAAACGTTCTCAAGTTAGCACACTCGTCTACATCTCCTCGGTCATCCACCCAACCTAGTCGGAAGCAAACAGGAGTACAGGACCTTTACCGTGCGGGCACGACAGCTGTCACACACAAATGGTCCCAGACCAGGAGGACTCAGCCTCAATAATATCAATTCATAATCATAGCTCACTGCCTCGCAGTGGCAAACAAGATGCCCCACTCCAGTCCCTCTCACTGTTCTCGATTTTCAATCTAGGGGGCGACAGTACTACTTCTAGTTTGCAAAGCAGAACATGCCACGGCATTGGACCCAGTCCCCACCACGTTAGTGCGCCACTTGTGGAGTTGTTCCGCGTAGAAGAGTACTCTAGACTTCTTGACGTATCACCGTCATTGTCCTCCCCTAATGCAATCTCCTCCTAAGTATCCGCAGATACCTATGGTTCCTTCCTCTCCACTACTTCGGGTTAACTCTCATAGCTCACCGCGTTAATACATGTCTTTTAAAAGTCTTTTAATGAGTTAATTAAAAACTTGATCCTATTGGTCGGCCCATCCTTCGTACATCCCTTCAACGAGTCCCGACCTCTATTGCTCTCAAGACATCTCTTGTCTAAAAATTGCACAGAGCTGGGTTCTCTTTGACAGCCAAGCTTCTCATCTCATCATCCATCATCAAACACTTGTTTCTTTCTCCTCTTGAAAGTATCTTTCCAAAAATAATGTTTCACAAAATCCTTCAAAATAGATTTTCTCCAAAAATCCTCTCCAACAATAATGTTTTCAAAGAAATAAGGTTTCAAGAATAAAGATTTCATAAATAAAGTTTATAAACTCTTTTCAAAAATGATGTTTCATAAACAGTTTTCAAAAATGAGATTTTACAACCTCTTTTAGAAAATCATTTCAAAAATTTCTCTTCCATACCTTTTCAAAAATAATATTTCACAACTCTCTCTCCAAACCTTTTTCAAAAGATCCTTTCGAAAATTTATTCTCAAAATCCTTTCCAAAATCTCTTTTTCAAGAAAATAATCTTTTGCTGAGCGCTAGTGGAGGAGCAAGCTCAACTCAACACTAGTCCCCAGACTAAAACCAAAACAAAAGTCCATCTCCGATCAACTCCATCTTGTTTTCACAATCTCATCTCCTTTCACCCATGTCTCAACCTCAGAAAGCATCCATATCAACAATGTTGCCCAAGCTCTGGCTTAACTCATCGCTTTCATCATTTATTCTTTTTCGATAACATCTTACATCCTTCCTCACTCATCTCTTATCTCATATATCTTTAATTATTATTATTATTCACAGCGTTGCCACATTCCACATTCAACTAATCATAAGCAATAGATAAATAACATACTAGCATCCAAATACGAATCAATTAATTACTTACTCATACTGACTCCAGACACTAAGTTTCGACTTTTGAGATGGTCGAAACACTTAATATGTTAACTAAAAACCACGGTGTTTGGGGGAAACTTCTCTCTCACCTTGATTGACGATAATTCGTACGATACGCTCCTTGATTCCCGACGCGATGCTTGTAACTGCTCCCGATTGTTACTGGAACTCAAATAATTCTTTCTCATTAAAATTTGTTCTTATAAAATCATTTCGAAAACAAAACATCATTGCCAAAACTCCTTAGTTGAATTTTACTTTGATTTTAATTCACAGTTAAATAAAAACTTTTGTTTGAAAACATCAATAATTTCTTGACTCTTTAAAAAGGTCACATTTATCTTAAGATTTTCTTATGAAAATCATTTGTTAAATTAAAAACCATGAACTTCATAAATCAATGGAAGAATCTTTTCAAAACAACACTTTTCAATTAATCAAATCATTTGGTTCATTTTATTTTCCTCAAAACCGAATTAAATCAAAAAGGAGACAACACAAGGATTAAATCAAAAACCTTTTAAAAATATTAAACACTCAAATCACTCATACACACATAAATATAACATCACAATTATGTTATCTTACTTGTAAACATCCTAAATAATTAAATAAAAGAACACACTTAATTAAAATCATATTAATCATCATACAAACCAACACACAAGGATAAATCAATTTAATTCCTTTATTTTCATACCATGACCAAATAGAACATAAGGAAAAACATTCAACACAACATTTAACAGATCCATTTCATTGATACTAGATTACCTCAAACAATATAACATAAGAAAATAAAAATAATTTGAATGGAATTTATGCCAAAACCGAATGAAATGCAGGGAAAAACACGATCATACACCAAGTCAATTTCATTTGTTCCAAGCTAATTCCAAATTATGTCACATAGGAAAATAAAATGGCTTAAGGTTTGTTCCTAAACCGAATGGGATCATGAAAAATTTTACTTTAAAGTTTTAAATAAAAGATTCTAGCCCCATAGGTTTAGAAATCCCTAATCTTAGCAATAAAACATACATGCAAAATAAAACAAACTAACTTTAAACATTTACACATGTAAAATCGTGAGCTTCTCAAGGATTTGGCAAACAAAATTTTAATTTCATAAAACAATAAAAATCAAGGATCATGTCAAAGTCTTTAACTTCTAAGAAAATTCATGCATGAGCTTAAAATTCTTTGATCATGTAAATCTCATCATGCAGCACTTACAATCTCTAGATGAGACAAATTCCAACATGTATGTAAAGGAAAAGATGTCCTAATATGGTTTCCTAGACTTGACCGAATGGTGACAAGCACAAAGGCAAAATCTCACAAATTATTTTCACATGCAAAGATCACTTCAAAGTCAAATTATGCAAGAATTCCTTTAAAACAACATTTTCTTTTATAAAGCTTCAACCGAATCATCACCATCCCACTCCATATCTTGAGTTAAATTCTTTTTGCATAAAAATTGTTTCTAAAGCTTGTTATGGTTATTTTCTTTTGAAAACCGTAACATGCACCCAAGAAAATTCAATATTTGCACTCAAAAACAACATTCAAACTCAAACTTCATGTTTTTCAAAGATTGATCATAGATCATGACATGCAAGACAAGATCAAAGCAAAAACATGAACTTAGACACAAAACCTAGACAAATCCGTGAAGAGCAAGTTAAAAAAAAATCAAAGTTTCCAAGCACAAATATTCAAGATCAAGCCATAGAATAACATGCAAGGAAAAATCAAAACAAAAATATAAACTTAAACTCAAATCCTAGGTAAAACCGTGAAGAACAAGTTAGAAATTAAAGCATCCAAGTGTAATCATTCAAGATCAAATTATAAAAATGACATGCAAGGCAACAAAACTTCAAGATCACAAGAAAATAAAGACATGCATTACAAAAGAATTAAACTTGAACAAAAGTCCATATAAAGTCCTTTACAAACCAAAATCACTATGCTCAACTATCTTAAATAACTACCTTAAACAAAATCCTAATCTTTAAGCTTCAAATCCTCCTCTTCTCCTCCTAAGGTTGCCTCGGCCTCCTCCTCTCTAAGTTGATGGGTTGCTTTTCTTCTTAATCTTGAAGAAGAATGTGATTGAGAAGGAAAGTAGAGAGGTTTGGGTTAAGAATTTTGGGGGTCTCACTCTTCTTTTCCTCTCTTCTCCCTTACGGCCGTACTTCCTTTTCTATCTAGGGTCTCAAGAGTTGATGTACTCTTGGAACCAAGTGTTTGGAAATGTAGTGTTTGAAGATGAAGATTGGCTACCAACACACACACATACACGGTTTTAAGAGTAAACAAGGGTGGGTCATTTTCCTATTTTAGCCTTGGTTCATGGCTTGGTGGAGGGGTAATTCGGACCACTCCAAATTTTGCATGGCAAGGGTCTTGTCGATGGTGAGGCAAGGTTGATGAAAGTCTTCCTTAGGCATCATGAGTCACCAACCTAGGCTTCTACTTGGCTTTCCATTTGAATTTCTAATTTCTTAATGACTAGAGAAATGCATCCTATTTAGTTCCTCTTCTCTCACCCTCGGCCGAACATACTCACACACATGCACATATCATTCCATTTCATATTATCACATACCATGAAATCATGAAACAATGCATGCTCTTATCACATAGTTAATAATACACATCATGTTCCCCATTCCAACATACGGCACACACATATGCATCACACATACAATCATGCATATAACACCTTAGGACATCATATTTCACACACACGACACACACCTACATCATACACTTATTCACATAGTCCATGCATCCCTTCATTTAAATTTACTAATTAGGTTTCATTCATAACACATACATTCATAATTCAAAATATAGTCCATAAGGAAACCAATAAACCGTATTAATTCACTACAAAATAAGCCTTACTTGCTCTTACAAAATCACATCTTCTCATACACCAAAAATCTTCAAAAAGAATAATTTATTTTAAAACATCAAATCATCTTGATCAAAAGCAATTCTGTTTTATTAAGAACTAACAAAATCATGGCTTAATTTTCATGAAATCAGACTTCAAAGAAAATCTCTTGCTAAAATTCTTTAACTGAAAGAAAAATCTTTCTTAAATTCTGAAAAATTTATTGTAAATAAAACTTCATTGATTTATTTGAGTCCAGAAAATGCGGGATGTTACAAACTGAGTTCCGTTGTCAATCACCAGAACTTGTGGAACTCCAAACCAAGCTATGACCTGCCTTTCAAAAAACTTCTGAACCTTGGCAGACGAGATAGTTGCTAGAGGCTCGGCTTCTACCCATTTGGTAAAGTAATCTATGTCAACTACCACCCATTTCAGCTGTCCTGGTGCGGTGGGGAACTGGCCAATCAAATCCATTCCCCGTTGATAGAAAGGATAGGGAGATGAAAGTGAGTGGAGTTCCTCGGCCGGCTTCTGGTACACATCGCTATGGAATTGACACTTTTCGCATCTTTTCACATGATTAATTGCGTCTTGCTGAAGGATCGGCCAGTAATATCCTGCCCTTAGAATCTTTTTGGCCAATGATTTACCCCCAACATGATGGCTTCCGATTCCTCCGTGAACTTCTTCAACTGTTTGTTTTGCTTTAGTGGGATCCAAACATCTGAGCATAGGACCACTGACTCCTCGGCGAAACAAAATTCCTTCCACCAGAGCAAATTGCGATGCTTTCCTGATGAGCTTCTTAGCCTCGGCTGGATCAGTAGGCAAAGTCTCTTGTTCTAAGTAACTCGTGATCGGAGTAGTCCAATTTGGATCCACCGAAACGGAGAGGACAACGCTAGGTCCGTGCACCGTTTCCTGAATCAATGTCTTGTTATTTTCGGGGCCTTTCATTGAGGCAAGTTTTGAAAGAATGTCTGCTCGGCCATTGCTTTCCCTTGGGATATGACAGAATTCAACTTTGGCAAACTCTAAGGACAAGAACTTCACCTTCTCAAGATACTTTTGGAGGATGGGTTCTTTGGCTTGATAATCTCCTTTGACTTGAGAGACCACCAACTGAGAATCACTGAAAATCTTGACTTCTCGGGCCCCTACCTCCTTTGCCATCCTGAGACCAGCCATTACAGCTTCATATTCTGCCTGGTTGTTTGAAGTAGGAAATTCAAACTTCAAAGAATACTCAAGGGTAACACCATCGGAGTTTTCCAGGATTATACCAGCACCTGCCCCAAGCTTGTTGCTCGACCCATCAACGTAAATGCTCCAGTCCAAGTTTGAGCTCGTCAGTGGCTCAGTAAACTCGGCGAGGAAATCAGCTAGAACCTGAGACTTCATTGCCTTCCTTGGTTCAAAAGTGATGTCGAACTCGGAAAGCTCAATGGCCCAAGTTACCATTCTTCCTGCTAAGTCGGGTTTCTGGAGAATCTGTCGGATAGGTTGAGCTGTTCTGACCTTAATGTGATGACTCTGGAAGTACTGACGCAGTCTTCTGGCCGTGATGACCAAACAGAAAGCCAATTTTTCCACCTTTTGGTATCTCAGTTCTGGTCCTTGAAGCGCTCGGCTAACAAAATAAACGGGGGATTCCTTGCCTGATTCTTCTCGAACTAAAACTGAACTGACAACTGAATCACCCACTGACAAGTATAGGAACAGAGTCTCTCCAACTACAGGGCTATATAGGATCGGGGGGATGCCAGATATTGCTTAAGGTCAGTGAAGGCCTTTTCGCATGCATCGTTCCACTCAAACACCTTCTCTTTTTCTTTTCTCAACAATTGGTACCATGGTAGAGCCTTCCGAGCTGATTGGGATAAGAATCTGGAAAGAGCTGCTACCCGACCTGCCAATTGCTATACACCCTTGATGTCAGATGGACTCTTCATCTTGAGGATAGCTCGGCACTTTTCAGGATTCGCTTCGATTCCTCGTTCAGTGAGCATAAATCCGAGGAATGATCCAGCGGGAACCCCAAAGGTGCATTTTTCAGGATTCAGCCTCATATCGTACAACCAAATTCTGTCAAGAATGATCTTAAAGTCCTTGGCATGGTCTTCTTCCTTCAAACTCTTGGCTATCATGTCATCGATGTACACTTCCATTCTGGGCCCGATAAGTGGGTCGAACACTTTATTCATCATTCGCTGGTAAGTTGCCCCAGCGTTCTTGAGTCCGAAGGGCATGACATTATAACAGTACGTAGCGTTTTCAGTCACGAAGGAAGTTTTCACCTGATCCGGAGGATACATCGGAATCTGATTGTAGCCAGAATAAGCGTCCTTGAAGGATAGTCTCTGGTATCCTGCCGAGCTGTCTACTAATTTGTCTATGCAAGGAAGTGGATATTGGTCTTTGGGGCAGACCTTGTTCAGGTCTGTATAATCCACGCACATTCTCCACTTTCCATTAGATTTTTTGACCAGTACGGGATTAGCCAGCCAATCGGTGTATACCACTTCCCTGATGAACCCTGCTTCAAGCAGCTCGGCAACCTTTTCCTCTGTGGCTTGAGCTTTTTCGGTTCCGACCCGCCTCTTCTTCTAGCAAACTGGTTTAGCGCCAGGATAGACACTTAACTTGTGGCAGATGAAATTCGGGTCAATGCCTGGCATGTCTGCCGAGGTCCAGGCGAATAGATCTTTGTTCTCAATGAGCAGTTCTGTCAACTCTTTCTCAACTTCTTCGGCAAGACCAACACCAATCTTGACACAGCGGGATGGATCGGAAGCCAAGATTATCTCCTTGAAATCCCCCTGAGGGGTTGGTCTGGTTTCGTCATCCTCCCTCACATCAAGATCTGCCAGGTTAACACTTCCCTTATTTAGTGGCTCTTGCATAATTTTTTCATCTTCGACCTTCAGTTTACCCAGGCTGATGTTGTAGCACTTCCGAGCCAGCTCTTGTTCAGAACGCACCGTGACCACCTTGTCGTTAGACCCTGGAAATTTCATAGCTAGGTGGACAGTCGAAACAACGACGCCAAAAGACTGGAGTGCAGTACGACCGAGGATGGCATTGTATGCCGACGGAGCCTGGACTACCAGAAACTTTACTATCTCTGTTCGAGCGGATGGTTGTTCCCCCAGGGTGACTGGGAGGTGGATATGACCTAGGGGAACAATCGAATGGCCCATAAAGCCAATCAAATTTCCTTCGAACGGAGTTAGATTAGACCTTTTCAGCTTCAGGGCTTTAAACAAATCCAAGTACATAATATCTGCTGGGCTTCCCTGATCAACAAGAATCCTCTTCACTTCATAATTACCGAGCCGAGCTGTAACTACCATGGGATCGTGTGGTCTCGGATTATGTTAGCGAAGTCCTCGTCACTGAAGCTGATGACGACACTCTTCTTTTTAGGCTTTTGAATTGGTCGGCTGGCAACAGAAAGAACTTGACCCATGTACTTCTTTCGATCACCTCTTTTCTCCCCTCCACCTGCGAATCCTCCAGCAATGGTGTTGATCAAAAAAACCTCTTGACCCTTATCCTGTTCGGACAGTAGGGTAGAAGCTCCCCCCGCAGGTGGTGAGGGGCTCCTATTTCTTTGTTTATGCTCGGGTTTGGGTGGGGACCGGCTTTTTCTCCAAACACGCTTCTGCATTGCTTCGCCAATGTACTGTTGGAGTTTTCCGTCCCTCACCATTTCTTCAATCAAGTCTTTTAACATGGTGCACTGGTCAGCGGTGTGTCCCCATCCACCCTGATGGTCACAATACTTGGTCTTATCTTTTTGAGAAACTTTTCTCAAAGCTGGAGGCCTAGTAATATTGCGCATTTCGGTGTGCATAGTCTCGCGAAGGATTTGACTCCTTGGTACTGTAAGCTGAGTATACTCATCATATTTGCCTTTTGGAGGCAGTTTTTCTCCTCTTTCTCTCTCTCTTTTATCCTTCCTCCCTCTACCATCTCGAAACCGATCGTTTTGCCGAGGGCGTTGCTCTTGACGCACTTCCTTACCACGCGCCACAGTACTGATTCTGTGAAACTCTTCCAAATTTACAAACTTCCTGGACCTTTCCCTGAGCTCGACCATATCCTTAGGTGGTTCTCCTATCAATGATTCCTTAAAATCTTCATCTTGTAACCCTTGAGTAAGCAAGAGAACAGATACTCCAGATTGTAAACTCGATATGCCACTAGCCTCTTGTTGATACCGAGCTAAGTAGTCTCGTAGAGACTCGTCTGGTCTCTGTACAAATCCAGCTAATGAATGATCGGATTTTGGCTGCGACATGCTGCAGTGTACCTATTCAAGAACGATCTTCTGAGTTCAGCCCAAGAGTGAATTGAATTTGCAGGTAGGGAGTTGAACCACCGTAAGGGCGCCGAGCCCAAATCATTTTGAAAGCGCGGCATTTCATGAAGTCCCCTCCTCCATAAAACATCATGGAGGATTCGTAAGCCGCAATATGGTCCATCGGATCGGTCGTCCCGGTATAGCGAGGAATATTTTGATGTCCTACATAAATCTGCGGGGTTTGGTATGCCATGATCTCTGCTGTGAAAGGATGGCCAGGATGAGGTTCCCTGGTAATATGCTCGGGAACCACGTTTGGGTTGAAAGGTGGAGGAGGAGGAAGGTTGCTTGGGTTGCCGTAAGCCACGCGAGGGCTTTGCTCAGCTATTCTTGCCATGCTCTGCTGCTGAAGAGCAGCAATAGCCTGATTCTGTTTCTCGATCAATGAAGTCTGAGTTCTTAAAATTTCCATGATTGACTCTTCTCGCCTTCGAGCCGAAGAGGTAGTCATGTAAGACCTGCCCTCAGTTTCAGTGGAACGTGGACCACCTTGAAGCGTTCCAAAGTGGCCCCTTGTTAAGTGAGGTACTTCTCTTTGGGATCTATCGGCTCGGGAATGGTCATGACGAGCGGAACGTTCTACTCGACGGGCCTCATCAGTTCGTGATCTAGAAGGGGCCCTCCGAGATTCGTGTGGTCTAGAATCTGCAGTATCATGCCACTCTGAAACATGACCATCAGGAACAGTGTGAGAGTTAGATCATCCTCCGCTGCCTTCAATAAGGGGAGGGACATTAGCCTGTGCCTGAAGGGGATTTTTAGGAGGAATTGGAGGGGGAGGGTTAGGGGGAACCTGATTGCCTTCAGGGGGCCCTCCCGGAGCGATCCTGTCCCTGATATTTCCTCTTCCGTTTTTGGGTGGCCTCCCACGGAGGCGACGGCGGAGATCTCCTCCATTAACGTTGTCGTTTGCCATGAAAACAGTGGATGTGGGAATATTAGTTATTCTTTCCCACAGATGGCGCCAGATGTAGTGTCCTAATCACTATATGTCTTTAACCCTCTAAGTGCTCAAGATTATGGCAACCAGGAGCCCAGGAGAGGATCAAGTATTGATGTACAACTTATGGTATTTCTGCAGTTCCAGTTGGGAAAAGCAGGATCTCCCTAGTCAACGTGTGTGTGTAAAGTGTCAACTTAGGGATGAGAGTACTTACCTGAAACCCTAGCTGTGATGAGTTATTTATAGGGTTTGGAGGAGGCTGATATGGGCCCTTTGGGCCCTGTATCAGAGTTGTGCTGAACCAGGATTCTGTGAGATAATATAGGACGATTATGCTTCTAGAATCTGGATTGGATCAGCTGAAGATCTCATGTCTAGGCTGTTGCGAGAATCTAGGAGAGATTCGCGGAAGGGATAAGGATACTCGACGAGCCTAAGCTTATCCACGAGCCAATGGTATGTCTCGGTCCTAGAGTCCCGAGCCTGATGGATTGGGGACCGATCGTAAGGCTCGGTTCCATCAAGTCCGAGCCTGGCCCTCTCGTATGCTCGGATCCCACGAGTCCGAGCGAAGGACTTTTATGTCAGGTAAACCGAGCAAAGTGCCCTTGAAGGAACCCTTTGGTGAGACTCGGGTCCGTATATGGTCGGCAGACCCTACAGATCTTATGATTAATTCATTTTAACACCCATGTTCGCCTATTAATAAAATTAAATAATTTTTATAATTTTATTCAAAGTGTGAAAGTTTGTACTTATTTTCAAAATTATCCAAATTAAATTTAGATGGAATTCAAACAAATATAAACTATTGGATCTATTTGTTTAAATTTGTAATTTATGTTCAATTTAAACCGTGAAATATTATGTTAATTCAAACTCTTTTTTCTTGAGCGGTTTAATTTAAACAAGTGATCAAACCATCTAATTAACTAATCTAACATATCCCTTCTCCTTCTCCTTGCTATTTCCTATTTTCATGAAAATTGAAATTGTATTATTCTATCTTATCCTTTTTTTACTGTTTGTCATTATCGCTTGGATGCTTTTATTGGCAAGTCGCTGAATTGTTCTGCCATCCTCATGCTTGAACTGTGGCTGTTACTATTCTGTAACTCCTAATGCAACTTAATTTATAGAGATATGTGGTTTTATGTTTAAAGCAATTGATATGCCCTTATGTGTGTAATCTCTTGCTTTGCTTATGCATCCTAATACAGTATGCAAGAGGGATAGACATGGGTAAAATAATCTTTCTTATTTGTGTTTTGGTACAGGTGTTCATGGTTCCATAGCAGTAGATTAGTTCATGATGATAGATGCTATTATACTACTAGATAACCATGTAGGTTCCATGTTCCCCAAACTTTTTGATCGACAAGTGGTTGCATTCATTTAAACAAAAAAAAATATTATTTTTATCTAAAACAATTTTAATCAAATTTTATTTTTCTAATTGAGTGGCCATAAAATAATATGGTATTTAGTAATGTAGAATCATTTTCTGATGTGACAAAATTTATTTTTTTATTAATATATAGTAAAATGTTTTAATCTGTGATGTATCTTTGGGTTGTTGTCACACTTACGTAATTAATTTATTCTGAACACATACAGTGTGATAGTGACAAATTACCTAGCTGATGATTAGTGTTGTCCATATCTAAGAATAATATGGTCATTCTCCCCTTCCTTGTGTTCATTTCCATGTAGTAGTCCAAAGCATCTTAAATTCAATGTTCATTCAATACACGATTTCATTGTGTAACATTTTTTCTTTGATATTTTGTGCTATAAAAAAATAAAATTATTTTTCGTTTTTTCCGCATCATATTTTTTTTTTTTGAATAACTTCATTGTTTTATTAAATAATTAAAAATGTAATTAATACTGGTTGTTTTTCTATTAAGTGATGTTGTCTTGACAAATTTATAAGTTTGTGGCATAATGTACCCAATATAATAATCTTTAAATTTATGTTAATAAATACATGACTAATTCCCGTGCAAATATGGTACTAGTATCTTTTCATAAACGTACTAAAGAAGGATCCTTAGGACAAATCTCTTAGCTGGGAACAACAAACAATAGAAAAATAAATACGGAGTATATAATAATGGTTCCTGTCCTTTAACAAACAGTTTTGGTTTCTTGTGACTCTAAAATAGTTAAATCTCAAGTCTCAACTTCCCATGGCTTCCCATTGTGACCAGCGAAATAAGCATCAGCTGCACAATGCAATCCTTTTCTTTAAGATGATTGTCAGAACAAGTCTTGCAGATGGAAAGCTCGTAAGTACTCTTCCCTTCTTCCTTTCTTCTCACTGTGTTTCTCACAGCATAGGACACCACAGACTGTAGTATACACAGGCCTGCATGATTAATTTATACTCTATGACCTTCTACTTCTCTCTTGCCCAAATTTGGGTTGGACTTGGTTTTTAACTGCATAGTTGGATGACCCTTTAAGTAAGCCTATGTATTTGACTTCTCTGTGTGCATTTTTTTTTATTTAAATGTAAAGACATTTGTTAAGAAATTAAATGGAATAAAAATTTATTAGAAAGTAATTCTTCCCGCTCGAATTATAAGTAACAAAAAAACATATTTATTTTGGTTTAAAATATAAGCAAAATTAACTAACTTTATTAAATTTTGTTTCATTCTCAATGCCAATTTCCTAAAACATCTCTAGAAAATTGTAATCTTAATCAATTTTTGTTTCATTCCCAATATTACTTTCCTAAAACACCTCTATTTTTTATAAATTTGAGAAAATTAAATACAATCAACTAACCTCCTTAATAAGCGTAAAAGTTGTTGGATTTGCTTATAAGTTAGTCCTTGCCGTTAGTGGTCCACAAAGTCAAGGATTAATTTGATCGACGCTCACAATCTCAAGGACTAATTTGACTGATAGTTAATGTTTTTTATTTCTGTTTTTTTTCTTTGCCAAAAAGATGTTTTTGTTATTGTGTTTGTCCACGTTAAGGATCATTGATGACCATTAATGTGAGGGACAAATGTGACTCATGTTTTCAATTTGAAATTTCGAAAATCTCATGGATTAAATTGATTGGTACCCATAAAATTAAGGATCAATTTAACATATCTAGTTTTTTTTTTTAAAAAAAGAAGAGGAATAGTAACTTGCGATGTTTTTCCCATTCCTAGACATCTTAACAAGTGTCCATAATAAGACTTTTTTAGGGCAACATGTTTTTTTTATTCTTTTCTAGGGGAGGGGAAGAAAGCAGTTCTTGCGGTTTGAACCCAGGAGTACTAATGTTAACCCAAGAATTGGCAGAACTAGTAGTGTCCAGACTTGTTGCATTTAATATTCAGATTCTTGAACATAGTTATTCATGTATTTTGAAACTTATAATCTCCTTGTAAACGTAAATTGAATCTATTCCTTGAAGTATATATAAATAGTAGATCAAGAAAAGCACTCAAGCAATTTACCCAATATTTTGCCAATTAACAGTCTTGCCTATAAAAAAGGAAAGTCTTGTGGCTCTACTACTTATGTTGGCTCTTCAAGGGCTCTCCGTGTGCATTTTTGTTGAAGTGATTTGGAAATAGGACAGGATTGATTAGGAAAATAGCAGAATGTCATTTGTAGAAGCAATTAGGAAAAGATAACAGGGATTTGTTTATGTTTCCTTGTTATGCTAGTGAAGGTGTTGTAAAATTTATTGTCTACCACACTAACAGCAGGTTCTTTGTAGAAAATCCCAAAAAATTTCACAAGGAAATATGGAGGTGGTATGTCGAACCCAGTGTTTCTAAAACCACCAGATGGCACTGAATGGAAAGTATATTGGACTAATCACAATGGTGAGATTTTGTTTCAAAAGGGTTGGAAGGAATTCGGCAGATACTACTCTCTAGATCATGGGCATATGGTGATGTTTAAATATGAGGGAACATCTTATTTTGATGTGCACATATTTGGCACAAGCGCCACTGAAATAGACTATAGTTCTCATGTTACTCATGATAAAAAAGACAGCCTTAAGGCCCTTAACCACATCTATGAAGATTCTGTTGAAATTTTGGATGAGCTTGCTCCAAGCCATAAGACTAGATTGAAATCACCAATGTCAGCTTCTCAACCACATAAGAAATGGAAAACTGGCACAACTGGAGATGTTGAAAGAAGTTCCTATTTGCAGAACTTGCCTCAGCATGTCAAAACTATAGGTAATCTAACTCAAGGGAGATACTTTGAGAATTCGCCAATTCCATCTCTATTTCTTGATCATATTATAATTTTCATGTTCTGGATCCAATGGAGATTTTGAGGTCAAATTTATTCTTTTCAAAGTAATTTTCCCATTTGATTGGCATAGTAATGTTCTTTATTTCTTCCTAAGAATCAGTTGAAGGAGATGGAGTCAGTGGGTTCGACCCAGAGAAAACCCTGGTTGTTTTTTTTTTTTTTTTGGTGAACAAACCCTGGTTGTTAAAAGTTAGATTGAACATACCAATAAAGACAAGTCTTTTGTCACCGCAGGTTACCAAATAATTAGACTGCATCTGCATCTAATGATTGTAATTTTTTCATTTCATGTTTCACTATTCTCTTTACAAAAGTTAGAAAATAAAATGAGATGTTTTTGATATTTCAAACTGGACCCCTAGTCTATGTGTGTGGTTTAATTGGCTCCTCACAGGTCGGACGGCAACTCAAAGAACTTCACTGATGATTAGACCCCTCCCGAGAAAAAATGGAGCTCTGAAAAATGCTATGAAAGAAGCTATGAAATTCATCTCAGATAATCCCTTTTTCATTGTAGATATGGGGCCAAGTTATTTAGGGGCATATAGACTGGTAAGGTTCTGTCAAATAAAACATTTATCTTTAGGCTTAAATAAGTTTTTGGTCCTTGTAAATAGTGTTAATTTTGTGATTTGTCCCTGCAAATTTTTTTGGCTTATTTTAATCTTTGTAAAATCACACAATTTTGAAATTCATCTATTTCAATTAGTTTTAGCCGTCATGTGATCGTAGTTGATGTTAGGGTGTTGCTTGGCTGCAGCTAACCTTGCTAAAAAGAAAAAGAAATAAAAGAAAGTAATTATGTTGATGGTTGACACATGTCCACATGTGGCATCGCTGATGTGAATTATCATCAACCATGCCCTCATATAACGGCTAAAATTAATAGAGGGAAATAAATTTTCCAAATTCGGTAACTTTAAGAGATTAAAATGGGACAAAAAAAAAGCATTAATTGATCACAAAATCAACCATATTTAGAGGGACCACAAACTTATTTAAGCCTTATCTTCATGGAAAATTCTTATTTTGCTTGTAGCAAGCACGCAGTTATTGTTATACTTTCATTAAATATTAAGATGGTAATGAAAACATAACTTGATGCAGGGTGTACCAACAGCTTTCGTCAAAAAATACTTCAATGAGAAGCCCACTGTGATTTTACAGATTGGAAAGAAATGGTGGCTTGTGAAGGTGCGATGTTATCCAAAAAGGACCAGCCTTTTTTCTAGTGGTTGGTTCCAGTTTTCGAAAGAAAATAAGTTGCAAGATGCAGATGTTTGTATATTTGAGCTCAAAAATAGAGAAGAGGCAGTGCTTGACGTTCATATTTTCAGGGGTCACTAATAAGAAATCCATTGGTTGATGTAGTTTACCATAATCTTGTGAAGATGTATCAATCATCTGCGATGTAATCCCTCTGGTCCTATTTATAAGACCATTTTGAAGTTTTTTATTTGGTCTTATTTATAAGACCTCATTTTAATTTTCAATAGCATTTAATTATTTCTTTCCACAAACATTCTTATTAAGTCGACACTTTTTAGATTTCCAATAATAATTATAGGGGTAGTTTTAAAAAAAATGTATCAAATTTTCATATTTTCAATATCACTAACAACTTTAATCATTTTCCTTTCAAAAGAGTCTTATAAATAGAACCGGATGGAGTAACGTGTAAAACTGAGTTAAACTACCATAATTTAGGATCTCTACTATTGGAATGGTTTCACTACGGAATCTAGGCTTTAGCATTGTCATTATGGATATCCGTGGCATTTTAAACTAGAGGTCATGTGAGAGGTGAGAGGGAGGTTTTTAAAATACAGTTGGTAAAAGTGAATTGAAAAACTAAATCCATAATCACTAAAGTATTAAATTTTTAGTTTTTCAATATAAATATGCTTTTTTTTAATCTTTTATCTTCAACCTTAAGGGCTAACGTTAAGAAATTCCATTTATTTACTCCTGAAAAAGGCGTACTTCAACATTTAGAAGATGAGCTTTTGACATGAGAATCTATCAAACAAGCTCTAATAAGAGTTTGGTAACATCTTATAGATATTTGCTGGGAAAATTCATTTACTTGACACATACCAGACTTCTTTGACATTTGTTATGTTATTATTCTTTAGACGATTCTTAGATATGCACCAACACAAGTACATCATCAAGCTCCGATCCTAGCAATGGTCTTTTCTTTGCTGCATATTTTGATTTGACCATCAAAGGGTTTACACTTTACGGATTCATATAGGGCCACATCGCACATGTGTACTGATACTAGAAGATCAGTAAGTGGTTTTTGTTTCTTTCTTGGCTCTTCCTTAGAATAATGGAAAAGTAGAAGCAAAATACTACTTCCAATTTATTCTGAGAATTTGAGTAAAGGGCACCAGCAATTGGTGATTGTGAGGAACAATGGCTGTTGAACTTATTACATGACTTTTTAGATTCCACATTTTGCACCTGTGGTAATCTATTGCTTTAATCATTCTGCTATTCATATTGCCACTAATCCTGTTTTTTTTTTTTTTTCTTTTTTTTTTCAAGAAAGAATAATTTAGCGCACATGGGGTATTAAAAGATAAAACTGATTTTAGAGCAATTCCAATTCCATGCCAGGCTAGGGTTAGACAATTTGGCAGTTACTTGAAATTAGAGTTAACTATGATATGAGTGAACTTAACTAGATCATGTAGTAAGATAGTTAAGTTTATCGGTAGCAAAACTAGCTTGTAAAAATATGGCTTGTACTCTTTGCATTTCGGTTGATGAGAATTCACTTTACAATTTGCTCTCTCTTGGTCATTTTATCTTGAATTCGTTCTCTCTATTTCGTGTTTTCTTCTATGTCATCAATTGCTTGGAAGCAATTCACCATGATCAAGTTGGTTGAAGCTTTCATAATAGGATGTGTCGTTGATGTCATATTTTCAATAGGGATTACAATTTATCTCTGTATTTGGGGTTCTCTACTGAAATTGTCTCATTTGAGGCCCGTGAGCAATTAATTTTATGAATACTACTACATCCGTCCCTAATTATAAGGTCTTCTTCGGAGATTTCACGTCAAGTGAAATAATTTAGTTAATTGTATTGGAAATGTGAACTTTTGATATGTATTTTCAAAATTACCCCTATTAATATTATTGAGAATCTAAAAAGTGTTAAATAAATAGGGGTGTTTGTAGAAAAAAATAATTAATGCTCATTGAAAATTGGTAAAGGGTCTTATAAATAGGGACAAAATAAAAGTGTTAAGAACACCTTATAATTAGGGACGAAGGGAGTATAAGATAAAAAGTAGTAAAATATAGAAGTTTTAAAGTGAATATAAATGTTTGCGTCTATTATTACTACCTCCGTTCCTTATTATCTGTCGCTTTTTGGAGAGATTTTTTGTTTCTTTTCATCTGTCGTATTGAGGATTTCAAGAGTGTAATAAATGTTATTTTCCATGTTTGCCCCTATTTAATATGTCTTGGTTTATGTGAGTAGTGGAGAAAAATTAATGATTATAGAAAGAGAAAGGGTATAGTGAGAAAAAACATAATTAATGTATTGGAAATATGAGTAATGATTGATTTTCTTAAGGGACGTATTTTTTTTTGAAATATGACAGATAAAAAAGAAGTGGAGGTAGTAGTATTATTTTTTTACTTATTATTTTCCTTTTTTTTTGTTTTATAATCACTTTATGCAAATTTTGAGATAATAGAATTAGCTCAGTTGGTAGAACCGTGAGATATAGAATTCAAGAACCCGAGTTCAAACTTGATGATAACATTTTCTCTCGTCCGCATAAAAAAAGAAAAAAAAATTGCCTATAAAAAAAGCAACAAATATACGAAAAATAAATTTATAGCCTCCCCATTATATCCGATTCAACTTTGTTTTTAGCACATTTTCGGAATTGTGATCTTTGTCTTTAGCGTATGTCCGAAATGATGATTCTGACATAGGGGCAAGTTACTTTTACTCTCTCTGTTTGTATAAGTAGTGTATTTTAAGATTATGCATGAATTTTAAAAAATGATTAAATGGTATAAAAATTTAGGGTATTTTGATTATAATGTGTATATATAATCATTATTGAAGAGAGAAATATATTGGAAATGAAAAAGTGAGGGTAATAAATGAAGATATAATTGTAAAAAACATCATTAATTATGTATTGTGTTTTGCAAAATAACAATACAAATAAAACATGAGACAAAAGCTATATGAACAATACGTATAAAACGAAGGGAGTATAAGGTATAAAACTTTATGAAAAATGTGATTGATAGTGTAAAAATATCATAATAAATAAAATAATTGGGTGGAGGGAGATAAATATGAGTAAATGATCAAATTGATCCCATATTTTATAATCATTAATTAAATTAGTTTTTTGAAATTATTGAAATTTCAAATTAATAAAAATATAAGTCACATTAATCTTGGAGATTTTGGGTCGTGTTATGGACCAAAAAATACACTTAGTGTTAACAGATAGCTGGCTTACTGGCAAGAAGACCCATGAGTCCCCAAACCATCATCTTGGCCCCCAAACCGGCATAACGTCCCAAACCGGTACGGCGACCCAACAAGAGTAGGATGGTGGACTTACCCTTCACTTGAAGATGTCCATTTCACTATGACCTACACATATCGACACAACGGCAAAGAGGCCCTCAATGGCCCAACGCACATCACATGACCTTAGTCACGGGAACCGGCTTCACAGCTTCACGGCCCAACAACTAGTATCAGAGTGCCACCAACTGTTGAGAAGATACTCTTGAACATAAGATACTCTAAACTATTAACACCCTCCATAAAGATTCGTCGTTAGCAAGAATCGCAAGAACCCACCAAGATAGCTAGGCAGCAAAGGTAAGACGGAGAGGGGTATAAAGATAGGCCTGGAGGGAAGGTATGTCATCTAACTAAAACACACAAACACACGTTCAAGAGGTTGACAGGAGAACGGTAGTCTTGATTCCCAAGATGCCCTTCTCAAGTCCAACAACAATAGTAAGGGACTTGGCTGCTTGACTATTTAGTTCAAGTCCAAAGATTCTACGATACAACAAGTTGCCAATAGTTTGTAACGACAACCCCACGTGAACTACCTAATAGAGTGACCAAGACAACATCATTTTTCCTATTGGTTAAAAAAAACTTTCTTATATCAAAACTTTTTGTCCATGTTAAAAAAAAGTTTCATATATAGTTTTCATGTTGAACCCAAATTCCACCGTTGGATGTGAAGATAAGGGTCTTATGAAGCTTGCTTTTAAATTTGAGTAAGATCCGACGGGTAACGAAGAAGTTATGGAACTTTGAAGTGCAAAGAAATAAAAGAAAATAAAAAGAAGCAGTGCACTAACCGGTTAGTCATTTCACTAACCGGTTAGCACGCGTCAGATCAGGAAAAAAAGGGACTTAGAGGGCACGAAATTGCCTTTGAGTGGCAAGCTTCCTTGGCAAGTTTTGAAGCCAATACATACACATACGCAACCCCATTTCCTCCATAGCCAAACCCTCTCTTCTTCTTTGATTTCATCTTCTGCCCCAAAGCACAAACACAACCACCATCACCACCACCATCACCATCTCCACTAAGCTCTCTTTCTCTAACTCAACACCACCATGGACTCTATTTCTCTCTCATGCCTCAACCTACATAAGTGAAAGAGAAACCCCTCCATCCATCAAGCTCTTCATTGGACAACATTCCAACTCACTTATTGGATGCTCTCTTGAGGTTGCAAGGAAAGCTTAAGAGGTTTAAGCTCTAAGGGTTCAAAATCAAAGAAGTAAGTTAAGGGTTTTACCTTCTCTCTCTACTTGAGGTAAGAAGGTGGTATTACCTTGATTTAGGGCATGATTTCTAGAATGACTATAGTGGTAGATAAGTGTAGTTAAATAGTTATGAGAATAAACATTAGGGTAGTGGATATAAATAATAAATGGAGTATAAGAATGAAGGAAATGAAACCTACTATATGAGTTATGATTTTATTGTGTAATGAGGTATATATAATAAGTTAAGTATGATAATAAATTAAATGAACCCACTTATGAGTTAATGAATTAAGGTGAAGATAATATGTTGTTAGTTAATGTTTGAATGATGATGTTTATGTTTGGTGTAGGTGATAAATGATTGCTTAGAATAACCCAGAGTTAGTTTGATAACCTTGGACAAAGAAAGAATAGAAGTTAAAGATGCTAATAGTAAAATATTTGAATGATGTGGTTGTGTCGATATAGGTGTAAGTTTAATTTGTTACTATACAGAAAATGATGATTTGATGATACTTGTATGTGCGTTGAATGTATGTGAGAAGTTGGTGAGAAAATAAAGTGAATGTGGCCATTGAGGGCCTGAATAGCTAAGGCGCTGACTAATGATCCGTATGGGTAACACCGTCCCGTTAGGCGAAAATGCACTGTTAGGTTGAAATGCCCCTAGGCAAAAATGCCTATTAGGTGGAAAGGCCCTTCACGTGGAAATGCACATTAGGTGAAAAAGCCCGTTAGGCGAAGGGTGTACCCACAAACCATTATGCGCCATTAAAAGGATTTAAAGATAATTGTGATTATGTGTTTGCATGGATTGTGTTTGAATGACTAGCAAATGTATGAAAGTTCTAACGGGTGTGTCCTAATGGGTGGGAAATTTCTGTTGGGTGGATAAATTCCTATTGGATGGGTCTCTCCTAATGGGTGTAAGTTTCCTAGTGGGTGTAAATGCCTGACATGTGCGATAGTCCTAATGGGGAAAATAGAATAAAAGAATAGGCAAAGAAAGTAAGTGAGAATATAGACAGGAATAGGAATGTGATTGTGTGATAGAGTACTACATTATTAAGTGCGTTAGGCTTAGTTTATTACTATGACTTTTTAGAAATGATTTCCTAAGTTTTGTGTTATGCTACCCTTCTTGCTATTTTTATTACAAGTACAGAAGGAGCTTACACGAGTCGTGGCCGAGTAGGAGTACACTCCACATCTTGGAGTGTACTTAGTTAGCTGGG
The DNA here is from genome assembly GCA_037953625.1 of Crotalaria pallida. Taxonomy (NCBI): domain Eukaryota; kingdom Viridiplantae; phylum Streptophyta; class Magnoliopsida; order Fabales; family Fabaceae; genus Crotalaria; species Crotalaria pallida. The sequence continues at coordinate 53,776,304 of CM075651.1, forward strand.
TGTCCATGTATTGGTCCGGGGTTTTATTTTGAGAATTATGTTGTATATATTTACTTTATCTTTTGGGAGCTAAATAACTCCAAGAACTGGTTCATATTTTTGGAAATGATGTGATAAATGAACTATAATATATATTTTGGCCCTGCTGGCCTACTGTTCTTCATATGAAAGTTTTAATGCAGGACAAACAGGAAAAGTATATTTTAGAAAAGTCCATAAACAAAGTAAACTCCGTCCTTTTTTTACGGAGATTTTCATAAGTATTATAATTAACTAAGAGTTTTAAAAGGAAATTTTCAAGTCACCAAAACCGAATCGGGGTAATTAGAGTATTAATTAAGGTAGGACGTTACAAATGGTGGTGTTTGATGTGGTAGTGATGATCGCGATGGTGGTGGTGGTCACACAAGGGTAGTGGTGGCTGGGGTGATCACGATAGTGGTGGTTGAGTGGTGGTAGTCTGAGTGGTGATGATATGATATGGTACAATGAGAGACAATGGTAACATGTGAAAGAATGTGGTGGCAATTGGGGTAGTTATGATGTGGTGGTTATAACCAGACGCTAGTGGTTTGGATGATTATGGTAGCCATAGTGGTGGTTGGGGTTTAGGCAATAACAATGATGTTAGTTGGGTGACAACCACGATGGTAACAGAGACCGCGACGATTATGGTAGTGAAAGGAGTGATGACGGTGGTGGTGTTGATGGTTGAGTGACATAAAAGATGAGGTGGTAAAATTTTATAACTTAAAACTGAAGTTAGGAAATCATTATTTGTTGTTTTGATAATAGAGGTAAAATTATTGTTATAAAAATAAGTAAAAAATCATTTTAGCTTAAATTTTGACAAACGAATTTTGTTTTGAAAATACAATTTAAAAAAAAAAAAATCAAAAACTGACAATCACTCTAAACAAGGCCTTAACTTTTTATTTTTTTTATAAGTTTTTATCAAAACTTTCTTATATTTATTCCACCAATTTTTATATGGGAGATATCATTCACACTCAAAAATGTGTTATTCATATCCGTTGAATTATGAATTCGACCGTGCAAAATGGAAAAAAAATGACTCATCCGATCATATAAAACATGTTGAATAATTAACCATATGAATGGATGTAAGTAACACTTGTTCGGGTGTTAATAAAATCTCCAAATATGAGTTAGTTTTGTTTATTTCTTCTGGGAGATACATTTTCTTATCCTTATCCCTATCTTGATTGATACACTTTTTGTCTTTTTGTGGGCAATCACCAATTTCGTTTGTTTTATATATATATATATATATATATATATATATATATATATGTATGTATGTATGCATGTATGTATGTATGCATGCATGTATGTATGTATGTATCTTATGTGTATCACATACGGTGTCTTTATAGTCATCAATCCCACATGTTCACGGTGGAGCATTTCTGTTATGCAAAATAGAAATTCATTACTTTCCCAATCCCCACCATTGTCTTAAGCAGCTTTCGTTTCTTGGTTGCAATTGTCAAGTCAGAAAGCCCCTTTTGACTATCAAGTCAAGTGCAACAACATCCATGACCTTCCCTCCTAACCACCTAAATAAGCATCAGCTGCCTAATGCAATCCTTTTCTTTAAGATGATTGTGACAACAAGTCAAACAATTGGAACACTTGTAAGATTTCTTACGTTCTTCCTATCTGCATTTTCATTTTTCTTGACTCTACTGATCTAGAGTACTATCTCACGTTTTCTATTGATTCATGTGCATACAAGTGGTAAAGCCATTTTTGTTGGCTTTTGCAAGTCAAGAAAGAAGCACAGCCACTTTGCTCTTTGGATTTTGTACAATATTGATGAAGAAAAATGGGCTTGCAGGAATTGGTTAAAAATAAATAAATTTAATTGAATTTTTTTTAATGTTATATATATTTTTTTCCTATCCTCAGACTTTGTGCAAAGTGTTGAAAGTGTGGGACATGTAATGTGTTCTTTAATTTATAGCTTTCCTACTTTTCAGATCTCATTTTAGAGGAATTTGGTTTTTAGCTGCTGAGTCAGCTGATTCCTAAAGTGAGTCTAAGTGTTTTATGCAAACAGTTCTGTTAGGATTCTAAGTGAGTTGTGTGGGTAAAACAAGTTTCACATTGAATAATAATGAATTAGTTGAACTATATATAAGTGATAAAATCCATTAAGTCATTGCCTTAAGGTTTTCGGTCAAGATATGGTGTCAAGTCCACTTATGTGCTACTTCACTTAGCTCTTTATTTCAAATCTTCTGTGACAGAGCTATTTGTATCAATTATTAAGAAGAGACTGTTATGCATGTGAATTTCATCATGCATGCTAATATGAAGTTATTTTTTCAGAAGATTCCAAACAAATTCACTAGGAAATATGGTGGTAGTATGTCAAACCCAGTGTTTTTGAAGCCTCCAGATGGCACTGAATGGAAAGTATATTGGATGAAACATGATGATGAGATTCAGTTTCAAAAGGGTTGGAAAGAATTTGCCAAATACTACTCTTTGGATCATGGGCATATGGTGATGTTTAAATATGAGGCAACATTTCATTTTTATGTGAACATCTTTGACACGAGTGCGACTGAAATAGGCTATCCTTTCAATGTTACTAAAGATGAAAAGGATAACCTTGATCAAATTAGTGATGATTCAGTTGAAAGTTTGGACGGGCTCGCTTCAGGCCAGAAGACTACATTGAAATCACCAATGTCATTTCCTAAGCGTCTCAAAATAACGAAAAAAGGCAGAACTAGAGATATTGAAACAAGCTCCAATCTGAAAAACTTGCAGCATTGTGTCCAACCTAAAGCTAGTCAGTCTGAAGGGACAAACTTTGAGATGATTGTAGTTGCATCTGCAAAGCAAGAATTGAATGGTATTGAATTTTTGATCATATTGTCTTTCTCATTTAGTTGACCATAATGACTTATTATCATAGCCATGTTGTTCTTAGACTATTTTCAATTTTTCAGATGATATGGGTGGAGATATTTTAAGTACTGAATGCCCAAAAGTGGATCAATTAACTTCAACTAAAACTAGTGTAGCTATGATCCCAGTCACAACTTTCAGATCTAAAAATCCCTCTTTCACTCGTATCATGAAGCCTTCCCATGTTAATGGATACTCCTTGGTAAGATTTGATTAGATATATGCATAGTCATTTGTCAAGAATTAGCTTCATTCAGTAACTGTAAGTATAGTTTCGTGTTCTTAGGTTGAAACAGAAATTGTGACCTCTTGGTTCTTATACTTGTTTACCTTGTAAAACCAACCCAGAAAATACCACCGGAATTTGCAGAAAAATATTTGAAGGAAACAAAAGTGGTTCTCCACCTTCAGGCCTTTGATAAGACACCCTGCCCTGTTGTTTATAATGTTCCCAGTATTACTGCTGGATGGAATAAATTTGCATCAGAAAATAATTTGAATGTTGGGGATGCGTGTATTTTTGAGCTGGCTAGGAGGAAACAAATCCTTTATTTCAATGTATTCATTTTTCGAGGTGTAGAAGAACTGAGTTGCTCTCTTCCAAAAGGTAATCCAAGTTGTCTTTCTTTCAAAGTATTATTTTATTGGCTTATTTATGTTTAGCGTGTTTTGGTTTTAGTCCCTAAAAGTTATTGACCGGGACTAATCTTTAATTTTTCAAACATTTTGGTTTTGGTCCCTTTGGTAGAAAAAAATCGGGTTATCTACTGATGAGGCAACGAAACACCATATCAGCAACCACGTAATGTGAAGCCCATGATTTAGGCCGATGAACATAAACTTTTGCGTATGGAACCATTTTGGGTATATGACCATTTTGCATCCGTGAGCCAGTATCAACGTTATACCACCTATTTGGCGTCACCTCACATCACGTTGCCACTGATGTGGTGTTTCGCTGGAAACATTAGCGAATAATAGATTAAAGATTAGTCTCGGTCAAAATAACTTTTAGGACTAAAACCAAAACACATTAAACTTTTAGGGACCAAAGACATAAATAACCATATTTTATTCATCTTCAAAGCAAAGATTTAAGTTTTCTTCCCAACATAAAGATCAAGGAGATGGTTGTAAATTACTTGGACCATGAGAAAAATGGATATTGAATGTATAATAACTTTTTTTTAACAGCATTGGTAAATCTTAAGAGTATAAGACCTCTATCTTGAATGGTGAATGCAATCTAAAATCTTACTAGCCCCTAGGAAAAGATAAAGTTGAATCCAGTTAAAATGCAAGTAATAAACATTTTTCAAGATGTAGCATATTGCAACTTTAAACTTACTGGGTTTGTTTTAATACCTTAGGTATTGATGCAAGTCCAACACCATTGTTGATAAGTCCGTGCCTGGGGATTATCAGACCTCTGAAAGAAGCTGAGAAATTCAATTCAGAAAATCCCGTTTTCATGATAAAATTAACGATTTGTATGGAGAGAAACGGGCCGGTAAGCTTAAGTTGCAAATACATATATGATATATCTATGTGGTTGCTCTTATGTCATGCTAGAGAGAAGTTATAATTATATTTTCATAGACTGTTTTTAGGCTTTGTTATGATGGTGATGAAAATATCACCTGATGCAGGCTGTACCATGTTCCTTTGCCAGAAAGTATTTTGACAAAAGGAAGCAGACTGTGATTATGCAGTTTGGAAAGAGATTATGGCCGGTAAACTTTCGACACTATCCAAACGAACGTTCAGGCAAGTTATTTTCTGGTTGGTCCTTATTTGTCGAAGAAAGTAAATTGCAAGCTGGAGATGTTTGTATCTTTGAGCTCATCAATAGAGAATTTTTAGTGTTTGGTGTTCATGTTTTCAGAGGCTGAAGTTAGGGCCTCTATCCATTAACAGATGTTGGTTTCTGTAATTTTAAGAAGAGGTATCACTGAACAAATTGACCTTTTATTGTGTAGATAATTTCTTGTCAACCAAGAACATATGTGTAAGGATTTAGTTTTAACCTTTTACGGAATGCAGGCTTTAGATAAACAACTACTCCCTCCGTCCCTTAATATAAAGTCTCTTTCGGGGATTTCACGTCCATTAAGAAAGTTGAATAATTTAGTTAATTGTATTGGAAATGTGAACTTTTGATATGTAATTTCAAAATTACCCCTATTAATATTATTAGGAATCTAAAAAGTGTTAAATAAATAGGGCTGCTTGTGAAAAAAAGTAATTAATGATCATTGAAAATTTGTATAGGACTTTATAAATAAGGACAAAATAAAAGTGACTCAAGAGGGCTTTATCTTTAGGGACGGAGTATAACTTATTCTCTCGTTTTTTTTAAGGTACAGCTGGTACATCATATTTTATTAACTAAATAAGAATGAATTGTATCAACTACAAAGTCAGGGGTTATTAAATCTCTACCAAAGCATACACACCCCCTTTAGCAAGGTGCGGCGCTTAGGTAAATTGCAAACTGAAAATTGCCTTACTAGATTTTTGATATGTGCTGTTACCAATGACGACGGATCCGGATCCAGAAATTTTTAGATGTGGGGGCGACACATATATAAATATAGAAGATTACAGTTATATTTCATCTGTTATTACATTAGGTCACATTATATTTTTTAGCTAGGAGGTATTTAATTTTTTCACTAAATTATTCGTATTAAATGAGTGTTCTGATTAACTAAGTTCAATTCATCATAAGAAAAAAGTAGTGCAAGTAAAATAAGTAAAAGTGATAAATAAAAAATATAAATAAATAATGAGTAAAAATGCAAAATTGATAGATATCTTTTTGTTAAAAAAATGAGTGAACTGTTTATCTTAATTCGTGTGTTTTGGTTAAGTGTGTCTTATAAATATTAACGAAGAGAGTAATACACTGCTTATAAAACAATATAAAATATAATTAAGAAAAAACATACTCCCTCTGGTCCCTAATATAAGCACCATTTGACCGATTTCACTCCCTTTAAGAAAGTTAGTTAATATTATTAGTGATATTGAAAATGTAAATATTTGGTATACTTTTTCAAAAGTACCCCTATAATTATTATTGGAAATCTAAAAAGTGTTGAGTAAATAGGGGTGTTTGTGGAAAAGAAGTAATAAATGCTATTGAAAATTGGAAATTGTAACACCCCTAATTTTGTCCCTTGAATATTTATATTTATATAATAAAAGTTTATTTTCCAAATTATAAAGTTTTCTTTTAAATCGATTAATTATATAAATAATGTGCATTTAATTAGTAAATATTTTAAATGAGTAAATTATGTGAAAATATAATTTTCATTGTTTGATCCTTAAATTAGGACCTAATAATGATATTAGAAAGGTTTTTGGAGGGAAAGGAATTAAAAACTAAATTTTGAATTTTCCCAGCATCTAACCGGTTAGATGTGCTCTGTAACCGGTTAGACGATGAACCCATAAAATTGAGTTAGTGCGTTTTGATGAGTAATCACTTGATTAATCCGTTAATCGCCACGAAATCAACCATAAATGCAGTGGGGAATACGTGTCGACCTGCATGGCAATGGAATTGTTCTATAAATAGCCCCAATTGATCAAGGTTTTGGTTCATTTGTTGATCTGAAGGTGTTGAGGCTCTGTTAGGGTTCCCGAATCCGTTTTTGCAATTCTTCTTGTTCTCAGAGAGTTTAAGTGTGAGTGATACACCTTTACAAAGCTTAAATCAAGGGCTTTGTATAGATATAAAAATCGTGAGTTGAGAGTTCCTGAGGTAGGAGAAATCAAAGCACGAAGTTGAGGCTTTCAAACTGTCAACATTGTTTTTGTGTTCGTGGAGCTGTCTTTGAGCTTCAATTCTGGTAAGCTCAAGTATTCTTTTGACCTCAAATCTGTCCAATTCTGTAGTGCATGTTGCATAGAACACAATCTAACCACTTTCCCCAATTTGTTTCTCCTTTTCATGTGTTAAAATCTCTGATCTTTGAACCCTATCAAAATTGTCCTGCATGAGAGCAGAATCTGTAATTTTGGAGTGTCTCTGTGTCAATCTTGCTGTGGCTGTGTTGATCCTCATTAAGCACGACCCTAAGGTAAGGGAGAAGCTAATTAATCACTAGAATGAGAATAAAAATAGGAAATTTAGGTATGAGTCACCATGAGACTCAAAAAGGGCATATGTTTTAGAGGTTAAAGGTTTGGAGGCCAATTTCACTTGTTCCAGGACCTAGAGCAAGTTTCAATGAATGCATGCAAGCTATGTGTGTGAAAGTTTGATGTTAAAATCCTGTATATGTGAAATTGGTATGTTAAGTTGTCATTTATGTATTTTCATGCAATTTGATATGTGTTTTTGAAATGCACGAGTGTTGGATGTAATTGAGGGTTGGAATATGTTTAATTCATGGGAGTAAAGCTCTGATTATAGTTGGAATGGATTGGAAATGAATAGAATTGGAAATGACATGCAAAATCCCAAAACAGTGTTATGTTCTGCATGTTTTAACCGGTTAGGCTGTCGTGTAACCGGTTAGAACCTGACAGATATGAAAAGTAAATTCTGCATTTTAATAAATCAACTTCCACCATTTCCAATTTATGCTTCCAATCTTATTCTGCTATAAATTACACTGTTTATGAAAATGGAATTAAGGAAAGAATTTAAGGAGCTTTATGACTTAGAGTTTTTAACAACTTTAAGAGGTGAATTAAGCCATGAGATGTTGCTTCAACATTTGGGACATTCTTTGGAATGAACAAAATCAATTTGAGGCATTTGAGTTATCCCTAATCTGTTTTGAGTGTTGGATTGAATTGGAAAAATTAAAAATGGCTTCAAACTTTAAAGAAATTCTGTTTTGCCTGCAGATTCTAACCGGTTAGAATATGTTGTAACCGGTTAGAGACTGACAACAGTGAAAAAACAATTGAATTATAATGTAAACTTTATTGTGCCATTTTAATTGATCTTTTTCAATTTAATACTAATCTAATTATCTTAAATAATAAAGTATGATTTTAGGGGATAATTCATGGAACCTCAAGTTAAGCTATATTACTAAGAAAGTATGGAATTCTTAGTAATGTTATAGGCTGTATGTGTTGAAAAATGGAAAGTGAGACATCAATTAATGGCCAACCAAATTGAGAAAAATATTGTATGCATTCATGCATGGTGAAAGGTGATGAAATAGGTTGGCAAGGAACGTTTGTCATGTTCTGGGAACATGAGGAGGGTACTCTGGGAGTACCAAATTGATGCAACCTACTTGATGACACATTATGGGAATGTGGCCAGTGTCTTGGACATGGTTTTTATGCGTTCTGGGAACGTAATGCACACTCTGGGAGTGGTGCTTGTTTTCCAAGTATGGTTTGCCATACGTTCTGGAAACGTATGTTAGTGTTCTGGGAACACATTGGTGTATTGGATGGACGTCCGAGATTGATTAGTATTGGAGGCCTCAGGATTGTGAGATAGAAAGCATGCATCATGCCATTAATATAAAAGAATAAATAATTATTAAACCGAGTGTGCTCATAAAGGAAAAATTTTATACCCTATTTTTCCTATAATATCAAGTCCATATTATATATGTTCAACTATATTTTCTTATAAGGTATTTTAATCCAAGAGCGTCACACCATTTGGTGGTATCAGAGCAATGGTCTAGTCCTCCTGGCCCTGTCTATGTGGCCTAGTATGTTGTTCAATTGAGATTGAACATAGTTAAGGGTGTTTAGTTGTTGTGTTTTATTTTATAGACCTATCATAACCCGAAGTCCATAGTGCAGGTCTACTATGGCAACGAGAGGTAGTAATCATACCAACGCTATGTTAGATAGGATCAATGCTGTGTTAGAAGCTATGCAACAACAGCAGCAACAACAGCAACAACAATCGCAACGGCCTCAGCAATGCAACGTTGAAGTAATGGAAGCTAAGACTCTATCGGAATTTCGGAGCTGCAAACTGTTATATCCAGTGAGAATGTTTTGATAATGACAAAGGTTTTGAACAAGCTACAAATGGTTTAATCAAGCTCAAGTTTTGAAGAAGATCAACAAGCAAACAACACTCAACAAATGATGAAGAGAGAGCAAGCTCATGAAGACTTAGTTTGTGTTTTATTGTAATATCTTTAGCCTCTCAAGCTTAAGTCTTTTATTTGATGAGTTTGGGTAGAGTCCTATAGAGGGTAGTGAATCTCTATAGAGTGCATGATTATATTATATTTTGAGTATTCACTTAACCTAAAATCAATAGGTGGCTTAAAGGTTTGAAAGAAAAGGTTTAGTTTTGAGAAAACAAGTTTTTAATTGATTTTAGCAGTGGTTAATCGATTAAATGTTTTGGTTAATCGATTAACAAGTTATTTTTATAAGTGGCTAATCGATTAATGAGAATGGCTAATTGATTAACACACTGCTAATCGATTAAGGCATTGTGTTAATCGATTAACACGTACAGAATCAGTTTTTAAAATAAGCTTTTCAAGGCAAAATCAATTTCTATTGTTTCCTAACTTTTGGGTATTCTATATAAACCTTTTTCTAATCATTGTGATTAACAAGCATCATTTTTACATCAATTTTACAAAGATCAAAGCCACACTATTCTCTCTCACTTTCATACATCAAAGCTTTTAACTTTTACATTCTTTGATAAAGAATCTTTGAATCTCTCATGTTGATATTTTCATAGCTATTGAAAGAGATTCATAGGATTGTTATTATGTTTTCATTTGAGTTGTAATCATTGCAAAGAAGGCAAGCTATCTACAACAAAGGAAGTCTTGGTGGTTGTTCATCAAGCAAAGTTATCTTGGAAGTCTTGTTGTGTTAACAAGCAAATTGGAAGTCTTGGTGTGAGGCATCATCAAGCAATTGGAAGACTTGTTGTGGGGATATCAACAAGCAAGGGAAGAGGTTAGATTAGAGGGTCAATAGGATTGCAAGGCAAGGGTGTGGAGTATCTCTTGTAGGCTATCAAGAAGGGAGTCTTGAGAGGCATTTACTTGTAATTTGAGAACTCTAATTCCTCATAGTGATGAATCTCTCTTGGTTGAAGAGGGGACTGGATGTAGCTTTCAAGTGGATGAAAGTGAACCAGGATAAATCTCTGTGTCGTATCTCTAAACCCTTAACTCTTTACATTCAAGTCATTTCAATATTGTTCTTGGTTGAAAACCTAGAAAAGATTGATTTTCATAATTGATTGAATTGAATCTTAATTGTGCAAATTGATTTGGGGAAAATCATTTTCATAACCTAGGTAATCAATAAGAATATTGGTGTTAATCAATTTCGCTTAATCTCTGATCTTATGTGTTAATTGATTGATTTTCGTATTCAATTGGAAAGTGATTTTTCAGTTTTAACAGTGATTAATCGATTAACTAAAGGTGTTAATCGATTAACCAAAATCAAGCTTTCGACATTAATCGATTAACCTGTTTTATTAATCGATTAACTAAGTGGTTTTTGAAGTGTTAATCGATTAACAACTTGTCTTAATCGATTAACAACTTGTCTTAATCGATTAAATACTGAAAATCTTGTAAAAATCATTTGTTTTAATCGTTTTGATTCGTTTCTTTCGAAAATCTTTCAAGGTTTCTCTAACACCAATTCAACCCCCTATTCTAGGTGTTCTCCTAGTGTCTCCTAGTTATTTCACCCACCGATTGTAGTTCTTACACAAACCTCCAAGGTTTGAGGGAGGATACAAACCGGAAGAGGCAAACAAGTGGATCTACGAGATCGACAAGATCTTCAGAATGTTGGGCTGCACAGATGCTCAGAGGGTGACGTATGCTGTCTATATGTTAGGAGGTGAAGCTGAAAATTGGTGGAACCATACCGCTCAACTCCTAAACTATGAAGGGAGACAAATCAACTGGGGAGTGTTCACCGAGAAGTTTCTTGATAAGTACTTCCCATAAGATTTGAGGAGGAAGAAAGAGGTGGAATTCCTGCAATTGAAGCAAGGTGACATGAGTGTCGGTGAATACGCGGCTAAATTTGAAGAGCTGATGAAGTATTCCCCTTACTACCAGAATAATCCTGATGAGCGTAGTAAGTGCATTAAGTTCGAAGGCGGTCTTAAACCCGAGTTGAAGTCTGTGTTTAGTTACCAAAGGATCCAGAGTTTCCCTACCCTCGTTGATGTGTCGAATGTATGAAGACGACAAGAAGGCTGAGGAGCATAGTATGCAAGTTAATAGGAACCAACAAAATTATGGGTCTCAGAAGCGAAAAAGATTTGATCATCGAAGCAAAGGTTCATATACCAACCGTAACGGAGTTAAAGGAAAAGCCGTAGCTGGCGAAAAGAGCAACATTCAGGACGATGTTCCTTTTTGTGCGAAGTGCAAGCGTCATCATCGTGGACAGACCTGTTGGACTCAAGGCGGTTGTTTCAATTGTGGCAAGTCGGGCCATTATGCTCGTGACTGCAAGGAGCCTACAAAAGCTAATTCTCAAGTATCCGGTAGCAAGTCCGTGAACCAAGGCAAAGTCTTTACCCTAAGTGGTGTTGGAGTCAACAATTCCTCTGATCTCGTGCAAGGTAAATTCTTGCTAAATAATCAACCTTGCATGTTTATGTTCGACTCTGGAGCTACTCATTCTTTCATTTCCTATGAATGTGTGAATCGTTTGAACTTGGTAGTGTCCAAATCGTCTCAATGCCTGAGAGTTGAAACCCCTACTGGTCTTCCCGTTTATGTTTCTAAAGACTGTTTAGATTGTCGTGTTGAGGTATTTGACTGCGTGTCTGAAGTAGACCTGATTTGTTTTCCTCTGACACAAATGGATGTTATCTTGGGGATGGATTGGTTGAGCCAGAACCAAGTGACCATCGATTGTGATCGAAAGACAATCTTGTATAAGACTCTTAGACCCGAAGGATACATGTGTTTGTTCTCCGCAATGGGAAAGGAAGAAGGAGAAGGAAAGCGTCTTGAAGAGATTCTTGTCGTGCAAGACTTTCCAGAAGTGTTCTCAGAAGAGATACCTGGTCTACCCCCGAAGAGAGAGATCGAGTTTGGAATCGATCTGGTTCCGGGAGCTGGTCCCATCTCTATTGCCCCTTATAGAATGGCACCGTCGGAAATGGCTGATATGAAGAAGCAAATCGAAGAGTTATTGGAAAAGCAGATGATAAGGCCAAGTGTATCCCCGTGGGGAGCCCCGTTATTGTTTGTGAAAAAGAAAGATGGAAGTATGAGAATGTGCGGGGATTATAGTGATTTGAGCTCAATATATGATGTTTTTGGATGAATTTTGACCCCCTTTCTTAGTAATTTTAGCTTGTTTTTCAAGTATTTTAGGAAAAAGATGGAAATTTCGCTTACTAATGTGCTGAACGAGATCCTTGAGGATTTTGTATCAATTTGTTGTGAATTTCAGGTTTTAGAGGCTTAATTTGATGATTTATGGAAAAGAAGGAAAAAGCAAGCCTTGGAATCAGAAGTTCGGAGCAAAGTGATGAAAATCAGTGAAAAAGTGCAGAGCTCGCCCAGGCGAGCTTATTACTCGCCCAGGCGAGTGGGGTTTTCTGATTTAAAAAAATGGGTTTAAAAGGCTAATTCTCTCAGTGGAAAACTCGCCCAGGCGAGCCTTATTCTCGCCTGGGTGAGTGGCGCAGATATCAGTTGCGATTTTTCTTATCTTTTAGGATTTGGAAGGGATTTGTTTTATCTTTTGACTTAAATATATTAGGATTGGTAATTAGGATTTATTCTGAACAATTGGGAACGGAGATTAGAAAGCTTTGGTGAAGAATTGAGATTGGAGACTCAAGTTTATTGGTAATTATGTCTACTTTTATCATTAGTATTGTTTCTCTTTTCTCCATCATGAACTAAACTTCTATTTGGGAACATGTGGATTTGTATGGAACCTATGTAGTTTTTGTTTAATGAATTGATGTTTTTCCATTAAGTATTGTGTTTGATTATGTTTTAATTGATTATCATGAATTTGGTACCGTTTATGATTTGGTAATTCTAATTGAGTAGGAATATTGAATTAGGATTTAGACCTTTAATCAAACAATTCAATTACATAGGTATAGGAATATGTCTATGAGTTGGATAACCTTCTAATAATTTTGATTGAACATTAATTGGTAAGATTAGGATTTAAAGCTCTGCTTAAGGAATTAAGGGAGATTAAATTACTAAGAAATAGGGTTGACCTAAGGAATTAGGCTGCTTTTACCTTTGCAAAATTGGTTCAATACTTAGGAAAATCATTGATTCGTTAGCAATTGCTTTTGGAACCTGCAATGAAACATGTAACCAAGCTTTCCCAAATTCTTTCACAACCACTTTTTATTTGCGTTTTTGTTTTTCAATTTAATTTAATTAAGAATTTTCCACTCAACTTAATTTTAATTTGAATTTCGCTTAGTAACTACGACTTAGGTGAGAATTATTTTAGTCTATTTTAGTCCTCGTTGGGAACGACATCCCACTTCCACTTTATTACTTGTCACGAACTGGTGCACTTGCCAGAACGCCAACAAGTTTTTGGCACCGTTGCCGGGGATCGAACCCTGGACTCTTTGGCAGTTTTTGGCGCCGTTGCCGGGGACTAAAATTAGATTTTAGTAATTTTTCGGTACTTTTAGTAGTTACTTAGTGGAATTTTTCTAGCTATTTATTCTTAATTGTTTCTATTCACTCAACAGGTGCTATTAACCCTCTTTGCCGAGATTGGTATATGCACTTGCGTTCTGCAGGTGATTACAGCAGCCTTCAATTCGATCCCGAGATCGAGTTGACAGCGAAGAAGTTAAGGAAACGAGCACAGCGAGAGAAAAGGGAACGAGCAAGAATAATGGCTGACGAGCGTGAGCGCCAGGTTGAGAATGAGCAAGAACCTGACAGGCGTACATTGGCTGATTACGCCTTAGTCGACCCGACCTTGATCGGTACTAGCATAGTACCACCTGCGGTCACTGCTGCACATTTTGACATCAAGGGGGCATATCTGAACATGCTACAAAAAAATCAATTCAGTGGTGCCCCAGACGAAGACCCAAGTGATCATATTGCCATGTTCTTGAGTTACTTGGACTTCTTCAAGATTCAAGGTGCAAGTGATGAGGCGATAAGGTTGAGGCTCTTTCCTCTCTCATTAAAGGGAAGGCGCTTCAATGGCTCCGTGCACACCCACAGGGGAGCATCACTTCTTGGGAGACATTGGCTACAATGTTTGTGGACAAGTACTTCCCACCCTCCAGGCAAGCTCAGCTTAGGCAAGAAATCAACGCCTTCGCTCAGCAAGATGGAGAGTCGTTACATGAGGCGTGGGAAAGGTACAAGCAGATGTTGAAGAAGTGCCCCAATCACTCTATGCCTGAATGGATGCAAATGAGGACATTCTATGATGGGTTGAGTCTCACCAATCAGCACTTGGTCGATTGTGCATCACAAGGTTCATTTGAGAGCAAAACTGCCATAGAGTCCAGGCAGTTGATTGAGAAGATGGCTCATAACAGCAGTCGGGCCATTGTGAGGAAGCGTATCATGAAGAAGAGTGATTTGGAACCTGAGAATGTGCAAGCTCTATTTGCACAAAATAAAGAGATGCAACAACAGATAGCTGCATTGACTTAGAAATTGGGTCAGGTCCAAATGAATGCTTCAACAGGTATATCTCCTATCCCTTCTGATACTTCTGCTTTAGTACTAACATGTGATTTCTGTAAAGGCAACCACTGTAATGGTGAGTGTGTATTTGAGGTTAGTACTAGCACAGGTAACGATGAGCAGGCTAATTTTATGGGAGGAGGACAGAGGAGCAATCCTTACTCAAACACCTACAACCCAGGGTATAGAAATCACCCTAACTTCTCGTGGCGCAGTCCAGCACTCCAGCCACCACAAGAGAAGCAGCCGGCACCTTGGGAGGCAGCAATTGAGAAGCTCACTCTAACAACAAATAATTTTGTTGAGGAGACGCGAGCCAACTTCAAAAACCAGGGTGCCAGCATTCGCAATCTGGAGGTTCAGATGGGTCAACTTTCCAAGCAGATGTCAGAGCGGTCACCGGGAACCTTTCCCAGTGACACCATTCCAAATCCCAGAGAGCATTGCAAGGCCATTACTCTTCGAAGTGGCAAGTCTCTTGAGGAGCCACAGAAGAAGAGTGATGAGGTGGTGCTTGAGAAGGAAGAGGCCAAGGAACAACCAGCTGAGGACTCAACTCCTGAAGTGCAACAAAAAAAGAACTCAACTGCAACTCAGGAGGAAGAGAAGAAACCCCAGTTGTCTCACAAGGTTCCTTTTCCTCAGCGGTTGAAAAAGGAAGACACTAAGAAGCAATTTGCTAAGTTCATGGAGGTGTTCAAGAGGCTCCAGATCAACATTCCCTTTGCGGAGGCCCTTGAGCAAATGCCAACATATGCTAAGTTTATGAAGGAGCTTCTGAGTAACAAGAGGAAGATGCAGGATGATGAGACAGTGATGCTAACTGAAGAATGCAGTGCCCTGTTGCAGAAGAAGCTTCCTCAGAAACTTAAGGACCCAGGGAGTTTCACAATCCCATGTAACATTGGTGGGCATAACATTGGGAAGGCTTTATGCGACCTGGGAGCTAGCATCAACCTGATGCCTCTCTCTATCTTCAAGAGATTGGGCATTGGGGAGGTGAAACCAACATTGATGTGTCTCCAGCTGGCAGATCGCTCCATCAAAAGACCTTATGGGAAGGTGGAGGATGTTCTTGTTAAGGTTGACAAGTTCATTTTCCCAGCTGATTTTGTGATCCTGGACATGGAGGAGGATGCTGCTATTCCACTGCTTTTGGGGAGGCCATTTTTGGCCACTGGGCGAGCCCTTATTGATGTGCAACCGGGCGAGCTCAAATTGCGGGTTCATGAAGAAGAGGTATCTTTCAATGTGTATGAGTCTATGAGAAGACCTGAGGAGGAGGAGCGTTGTTTCATGGTGGATGTGATTGATGCTTTAGTCACATCCACTTTTGAGAAGACTTGCCATGAGGATATAATGGAAGCAGCATTGGTGCATGGAGAGTGTGGAGAGCCAAAGATTGATAAGGTTGCATCTCAGCTGGATGCAACTTCAGAGTACAAAGGCACCGAAATCATGGATCTGAGGAGACATGACAAGGAGGCTAGAGCAAAACTGGAGCTTAAAACACTCCCAACCAATCTTAGGTATGCTTTTCTAGATGACACTGATTACTATCCTGTCATAATTAATAATGCCTTAACTGAATTAGAAACTGATAAATTAATGAGAGTTTTAAGGCAATATAAATTTGCGATAGGGTGGTGTGTAGATGACCTCACTGGGATTCATCCCAGCTTTTGCATGCATAAGATTCTCTTAGAGGCTAATTTTAAACCTGTAATTCAGCCTCCAAGGAGACTCAATCCTACTCTCCAGGAGGTAGTGAGAAAGGAGGTGGTGAAGCTTTTAGATGCAGGAATAATTTATCCCATCTCTGATAGCACTTGGGTGAGCCCAGTGCAAGTGGTCCCAAAGAAGGGTGGCTTAACTGTGATAAAAAATGATAAAAATGAACTCATCCCCACCCGCACTGTCTCAGGGTGGAGAGTTTGTATTGACTATAGGAGATTGAATAATGCCACCCGAAAGGACCACTTCCCATTGCCATACATGGATCAGATGTTAGAAAGATTAGCTGGACATGCATATTATTGTTTTCTTGATGGATATTCTGGTTATAATCAAATCTGTGTTGACCCTAATGATCAAGAAAAAACTGCATTCACATGCCCCTTTGGAGTTTTTGCATACCGGAGAATGCCTTTTGGACTTTGCAATGCACCAGCTACTTTTCAAAGGTGCATGCTTGCAATATTCTCCGATATGATTGAAAACTTCATAGAGGTGTTTATGGATGATTTTTCGGTCTATGGGTCATCATTTGATTCATGTTTGAGTAATTTGGGAAAAGTTTTGCAAAGATGCCAAGAAACAAATCTTGTCCTTAACTGGGAGAAATGCCAATTCATGGTTAAGGATGGGATAGTTTTGGGGCATAAGATTTCTGAAAAAGGAATAGAGGTAGATAAAGCAAAGATTGATGTAATTGAAAATCTACCTCCTCCAACAAATGTAAAGGGTATTAGAAGTTTTCTGGGCCATGCCGGTTTCTACCGGAGATTTATAAAAGATTTTTCAAAAATAGCTAAGCCCCTTTGCAATTTGTTGGAGAAGGATGTGGAGTTCAAGTTTGATGAGGAATGTATGAATTCTTTTGAAACTCTGAAAAAGAAACTAGTAACAACTCCTATAGTGGTCGCACCCGATTGGGGAAAACCTTTTGAACTGATGTGTGATGCCAGTGACCATGCTATAGGAGCTGTTCTAGGACAAAGAGTGGATAAAGTATTTCATACAATCTACTATGCTAGTCGTGTTTTGAATAGTGCTCAGGTACACTACACGACTACTGAAAAAGAGCTCCTAGCAGTAGTGTTTGCCATGGATAAATTTAGGTCCTATCTCATAGGGTCTAAAGTAATTGTTTACACTGATCATGCTGCACTTAGGCACCTTTTGGCTAAGCAAGATGCTAAGCCAAGGCTGATAAGGATGATCTTGCTTTTGCAAGAGTTCGATTTGGAAATTAAGGATAAGAAGGGGGTTGAAAATGTAATAGCTGATCACTTATCTAGACTCCCCCTTGAAACTAGTGGTAAAAATGACCAGGTTCCAATAGATGATGCTTTCCCTGATGAACAACTCCTAGCTGCATCTGCATTACCATGGTATGCTGATTTAGCAAACTACTTAGCAGCAGGGGTAATTCCCAAAGATTTAACTTGGCAACAAAAGAAAAAGTTTTTACATGACGCCCAGTTTTATTTTTGGGATGAGCCCTTTCTGTTTAGAAGAAGTGAAGTTGGAGTAATTAGGAGGTGTGTAGCTGAGGAAGAAATTCCTGACATTCTTTGGCATTGCCATAATTCCCATTATTCTGGTCACTATAGTCATGAAAAAACAGCATCCAAAGTTTTACAATGTGGTTATTTTTGGCCAACTCTTTTTAAAGATGCTCGTGAGTTTGTGATCAAGTGTGACCGGTGCCAAAGAATGGGGAATATTTCTAGGAAAGATGAAATGCCTCTCCAAAACATTCTAGAGGTAGAAGTGTTTGATGTATGGGGGATAGATTTTGTAGGCCCTTTCCCCCATCTTATAATAACAAATATATTCTTGTGGGGGTTGACTATGTTTCTAAGTGGGTTGAGGCCATCCCCACTTCCACCAATGATGCTGCAGTAGTGGTAAAATTTTTAAGAAAGAATATATTCTGCAGGTTTGGAGTACCACGAGTGCTCATTAGTGATGGTGGAACTCACTTTTGCAATAAAGTGATGGAGAGGGCATTGGCTAAATATGGGGTGCACCACAAAGTTGCCACCCCATATCACCCACAGACATGTGGTCAGGTTGAAGTGTCCAATAGGTCCCTTAAGAGAATCCTAGAGAAAACTGTGAATAGTTCTAGGAAAGATTGGTCCAAGAAATTAGATGATGCTCTTTGGGCATATAGGACAGCTTTCAAAGCCCCTATTGGCATGTCACCCTTTCAAGTGGTTTATGGAAAACACTACCATTTGCCTATTGAACTTCTTCATAAAGCATATTGGGCAACCGGATTTCTAAATTTTGATATGCAATTGGCAGGAGAGAAGAGGTTATTGCAGCTCACTGAACTTGATGAGTTTAGAGAGCAAGCATATAACACTTCTCGAATTTTTAAGGAAAAAACAAAAAGGTGGCATGACAAGAGAATAGTTCATAAAGAGTTTAAAGTTGGACAAAGTGTCTTGTTATATAACTCTAGACTTAAGCTTTTTCCAGGAAAGCTTAAGTCTAGATGGACAGGTCCTTTTATTGTGATGCAGGTATTACCTTTTGGAGCTGTGGAAATTAAAAATCCCTCAAATGGGAATGTGTTTAAAGTGAATGGACAGCGACTCAAGGTGTACCATGGAGAGGTAATTGACAAGAGCTCAACCCAAGTGGAGCTCAAAGACCCTTGATCTTAATTTAATGTCATCCGTCAGGCTCGGGACGTTAAACAAGCGTTTTCTGGGAGGCAACCCAGTGGTAAGTAAGTTAAGTTTAATTTGTCTTTTAATTTAGTGTAGGGTTTAAAAAATAAAAGTCTACAGGTCTGATGGACTCGCCAGGGCACGGCACTTATGCGCCCAGGCGAGTTGGGGTGAAAGGGGGTTCAAAACTAAATTCGTGAAAAGAGAATGTGTGGCACAACAGTGAAAAACCCGCCCAGGCGAGCGTCAATTTTGCCCAGGCGGGTGGGGTGAAAAGGGGTTTCAAAATTGAATTCGTTAAAAGGGTGCAAGGCCGTGAAAAACCCGCCCAGGCGAGCGTCAATTTCGCCCAGGCGGGTCGGGGGGTCTGTACGCGGCGAAGAAAATTAAGGGGCTCGCCTAGGCGAGCCATGACCCTCGCCCAGGCGAGCGGCGATAAGTTCAGAACTTAAAGAAAACAAAGGGGGTTTCGACCCCAGCATTCAACACTTCTTCTCAGCCGCCTTCTTCTTCCTCTCTCAAACCTCCTCAGCCCAAACCGCCCCAAACCACCTTTCTCTACCACTCTCTTCCACTTTCTCCACCACAAATCATTCTCCCTTGCTTCTCCTCCTCCCTCCTTGTCACATGCTTGAAGGTGTTGTTTCCATCTCACTCCAATTCGGGTTTTTTTCTCTCTCATCTAGGGTTATGAATTTTTCACTATAATTGTGGGTAAGTATCCTTCCTCTCTTGTCTCCTCTCTGATTAGTGGCTTAGGTTTTGTTTTTGGGTAGTGTTTGCACTTGATTTACACTTTTTAGGACTTTGAGTTCTAGTGCCCACAAGGTGTTTGTTGATTTGCCACTTAGGAATTTTTCTGAACATAATGGCTTCCAGGGACAAGGGTAAGAAACCTAGGCTTGCTAGTAGCTCTAGTCGACCCTATTCAAGAAATTTTGAACACCAACTAGCCAAAAAGTTCTACACCGAAATAGTAGTGGGGAAAGGTATTACCCCAGATACTAGTATTAAGGACATCAAGGGGGGCATTATGGTTGTTCCTGCGATTTACGACCCATTGATTCAATTAGAGTGGACACCTTTTACTGAGTCACCCCCAGACAACATGAGTAAACCCTTAATTTGGGAATTTTTTGCTCACGCACATTATCGTGAGCAACAAAATCCAGGGTGTCGCAAGAGCTGGGTCCGGGGGGTCGAAATTGATTATGGCCAGCATGAGATTAACAAAGTGTTAGGATTCCCTGATTATGTTGAACCCACTAATTTTGTGCAATACTATCTTAGGGACACCCTTGATCCCTAAAGCTTGGATGATATCAAAAACACTCTCTTCTTGCCCGACAGAGATTGGAATCATGGTTCTAACAATACCGTTAAGCATGTGACAGCAAAATTCCTACGTTCTGTCGCTCGTTTTTGGGCCCACTTTGTCATGCACAATTTGCATCCCCAGTCCCATGAAACCGATATCAAACCTTTTATCATGCGGATTGTCTATGGGATTATGCGGGGTATGAAGGTTGATGCTGGATTTCTGATGTCAGAGTATATTTTTCACATGGCGCGGGAAAGCAACCCGGGCTCCTTTGGGTTGCCCGCGGTGATTACCAGGCTGTGTTTAGATAGGGAGGTGGATTTGGGGGATGATCTGTTAGAGCTTACACCAGTCAAACGGATGGATATGAAGGTTTATGAGCGATATGTGGATATTGCTAGGCGTGAGCTTGGTAACAATGAGCCAATCCCTGCAGAGCTTCAGGTTCCAGCCGCTCCTCGGGGATGAGGGCGCGGTCGTGGTGGTGGTGATATGACTGGGCTGACTAGTATGATGGAGTGGCTTTTGCGCAGGCAGAGCCGTCAAAATGAGTATTTCCAGCGTGAGATGCGCCGGAATCAGATAGTCCAGGATGCCTTGCGCTCGGTGACTGAGCAGATGAATGTCCCTTTTCCATTGCCTCCATATTCTCAGGAGGATTTTCAGGTTTTGGATCAGAGTGATGAGGATGGAATGGATGAGGATGCTGATGCTGGTGGGGTGTGAGACTTGTGTTTTGATGTTATTGGAGGCGATTTGTCCTAGTTGATTTAGGTTGTCATGTTACTTTGGAGATTTGTAATCAGACCTGTAGTACTTTTGTTTGTGCCTTGGTGTGGCACTTTTGTGTTTCCAGATATTTTGTTTATTTCAGTTTGTGTGTCGTGTTAACTTTAATCGATTTGTGTAGTTGGATTGCATTTGTCACAGGTGATATTTGGTGGTGCCTGACGCACCTTGGATTTAATTGTAGTGGCAGGTGTTAAGTTTGGGGGAGGACATGTGTCTCCCCTCGATGTTCCTATTGCATTTTGAGAGGGAAGTCTCTTTTTCTTTGTCTCTTTTCTTTTTATTTTATTTTTATTCTGTTTTTTAGGGTAAGTGTGTTGCTTGAGGACAAGCTAATTTTCAAGTTTGGGGGAGTCCAACAAAATAAAAAATTTTCTTGACTTGATGATTTCCCCTAGCTTTGTGTTAGTTATGTCCTGGTAGAAGCAGGTTATTATTCTAGGCTTAGGATTTTCTTTTTCTTGATAGTTTAGATGTCTAGTTTAGGAATGAAGCTCACTTCTCTAAAATAAACTGCTTGGATTGAATGTGTAATTCTTTAAAAAATTGGTTACTTGGGAAAACTCTTTGAGAATATGTGTTTAGCAAACTGACCTTACCTGTGAGATTTTGGGCTTATACACAAAAGGGGTGGTAATTGATAATTGATGACTGAATGTTTAAATCCCCATTTCTTTCATGAGTGTGTTCTCTTTTACTATGTGTTCTAGAACTTGACTTGTGACCTTTTCAAAATTGACAATTGATTGCATGCATGAATATGATTAAGGCACTTAGGTTTGTGTTTTTGAGGCCTTCAACAACTTTTGAGAAATAATGATCCCTTAGTTGCCCAATTTGAGCTTGATGAGATATAATTTTCTTTGGTACCCAACTTTAATTGAAATATTTTTATGAAGTACCTTTGAATTTTTGAATGAGCAATTGAGTGGAATGTTACATAAAAATGGTGAAAGTGTTAAATGTTGAAAAAAATGTATTTCTATTTCTCTTCGAAAAAAATGTGCTGAAAAAAAAAGAAGAGAATAGGAAGGAAAAAACATATAAAAAAAGGGAAACAAATGAGTTGAGTTGTGTTTGTGCAATCACTTTCATTGCTCATTTCATGATTCAAAAGGGAAGATTCGTGATTTTATTAAAATAAGCCCTTTGCGTTATCCTTTTATTCTTTTATCCCACCTGACACTTTTAGCCATGGCCCCGTTACAACCAAATAAAGACCTTATGATTTGTGCATGTTGTCAATAAATTCAGCGGAGATGTAGGTCTATAGTCAAGCTTATGGTAACACATTGTGATTGTAGAACTTGTGTGCAGAATTTTAAACCTTGATACACATGAGAGAGATTTGTGAGTTGTGAGTTGTTTGCTAGCTACATTGTTCTTTTGGAGATTGCCCCTCTAACCAGTTTTGATTGGATTATGTGTTTGTGAAGAAAAGTTTTGAAGAAAGTGAGTCGAGTTTCTTAATTGGATTGATTTATCTTGATAGAGGAAGTGTTCTTAAGTTGTGAATTTTTGTTTTACTTTTGCCTGGGACATGCAAAATGTTAAGTTTGGGGGAGTGATTTGAGCTCAATATATGATGTTTTTGGATGAATTTTGACCCCCTTTCTTAGCAATTTTAGCTTGTTTTTCAAGTATTTTAGGAAAAAGATGGAAATTTCGCTTACTAATGTGCTGAACGAGATCCTTGAGGATTTTGTATCAATTTGTTGTGAATTTCAGGTTTTAGAGGCTTACTTTGATGATTTATGGAAAAGAAGGAAAAAGCAAGCCTTGGAATCAGAAGTTCGGAGCAAAGTGATGAAAATCAGTGAAAAAGTGCAGAGCTCGCCCAGGCGAGCTTATTACTCGCCCAGGCGAGCTTATTACTCGCCCAGGCGAGTGGGGTTTTCTGATTTAAAAAAATGGGTTTAAAAGGCTAATTCTCTCAGTGGAAAACTCGCCCAGGCGAGCCTTATTCTCGCCTGGGCGAGTGGCGCAGATATCAGTTGCGATTTTTCTTATCTTTTAGGATTTGGAAGGGATTTGTTTTATCTTTTGACTTAAATATATTAGGATTGGTAATTAGGATTTATTCTGAACAATTGGGAACGGAGATTAGAAAGCTTTGGTGAAGAATTGAGATTGGAGACTCAAGTTTATTGGTAATTATGTCTACTTTTATCATTAGTATTGTTTCTCTTTTCTCCATCATGAACTAAACCTCTATTTGGGAACATGTGGATTTGTATGGAACCTATGTAGTTTTTGTTTAATGAATTGATGTTTTTCCATTAAGTATTGTGTTTGATTATGTTTTAATTGATTATCATGAATTTGGTACCGTTTATGATTTGGTAATTCTAATTGAGTAGGAATATTGAATTAGGATTTAGACCTTTAATCAAACAATTCAATTACATAGGTATAGGAATATGTCTATGAGTTGGATAACCTTCTAATAATTTTGATTGAACATTAATTGGTAAGATTAGGATTTAAAGCTCTGCTTAAGGAATTAAGGGAGATTAAATTACTAAGAAACATGGTTGACCTAAGGAATTAGGCTGCTTTTACCTTTGCAAAATTGGTTCAATACTTAGGAAAATCATTGATTCGTTAGCAATTGCTTTTGGAACCTGCAATGAAACATGTACCCAAGCTTTCCCAAATTCTTTCACAACCACTTTTTATTTGCGTTTTTGTTTTTCAATTTAATTTAATTAAGAATTTTCCACTCAACTTAATTTTAATTTTAATTTCGCTTAGTAACTACGACTTAGGTGAGAATTATTTTAGTCTATTTTAGTCCTCGTTGGGAACGACATCCCACTTCCACTTTATTACTTGTCACGAACTGGTGCACTTGCCAGAACGCCAACATATAGACAATTGAATAAGGTCACCATCAAAAATAAGTATCCTTTGCCAAGGATCGACGACCTTATGGATCAAGTTAGAGGAGCTTCAGTATTTTCAAAGATCGATTTACGGTCTGGGTATCATCAGATCAGAATTAGGGAGGAGGATATTCCCAAGACCGCATTCCGATCTCGTTATGGGCATTATGAGTATGTGGTAATGCCGTTTGGTTTGACGAATGCTCCTACTATTTTCATGGATTACATGAACAGGATTTTCAGACCTTATTTGGACTCGTTTGTGGTAGTGTTTATAGATGATATTCTAATTTACTCCAAGAGTCCGGACGAACACGCCGAGCATCTCAAGATTGTGTTGAACATCTTGAAGGAGAAGCAGTTGTACGCGAAGCTTGCTAAGTGTGAATTCTGGCTTGAGGAGGTAAAATTTTTGGGACATGTGATTTCTAGGAAAGGAATCGTTGTGGATCCTATCAAAGTGGATTCTGTGTTGCAATAGAATCAACCTACGTCAGTCACTGAAGTGAGAAGTTTCTTAGGACTGGCTGGGTATTATAGGCGATTTATAGAAGGGTTCTCTAAAATCGCATTACCCTTGACGAAACTAACTAGGAAGGATCAACTGTTCGTATGGGATGAGAAGTGTGAACGGAATTTCCAAGAGTTAAAGAGAAGGTTAACATCATCTCCGGTGTTAATTTTGCTTGACCCTGGTAAACGTTTCGAGGTGTATTGTGATGCATCGAAGCAAGGCTTAGGAAGTGTTTTAATGCAAGAAGGACAAGTGGTTGCTTATGCTTCTCGACAGTTGAAGATTCATGAAGTGAATTACCCAACGCATGACTTAGAGTTAGCAGCAATCGTGTTTGCTTTGAAAATTTGGAGACATTACCTCTATGGCACTACATTCCAGGTGTTCAGTGACCATAAGAGTTTAAAGTACCTGTTTAACCAAAAGGAGTTGAATATGAGACAAAGGCGATGGATGGAGTTTTTGAAAGATTATGACTTTGAGCTCCAATACCATCCTGGCAAAGCAAACGTAGTTGCAGACGCTTTGAGTAGAAAGGTGATTCATGTGAGTTTCATGATGGTTAAGGAGGCTATTCTGATCGAGGAATTCAGAGACCTAAGTCTGGCGATACAAGTGGAACCATCTAGCATCAAACTGGGAATGTTGCAAATCACTAATGAATTCTTGAATCGAATTCGTGAATTACAAGTAGAAGATGAGGAGTTGAAAGAGAAGAAGAGATTGATGACTGAAGGAAATGAACTAAACTTTAGTGTTGGAGCAGATGAAATTCTTCGTTTCAAGACGAGAATTTGTGTGCCTAGAGATTTGGAAGTTAGGAGAATGATTTTAGACGAAGCACATAAGAGTCGGATGAGTATGCATCCAGGATCAACCAAGATGTACCAGGATCTGAAGAGGTTATTTTGGTGGTCTGGATTAAAGAAAGATGTAGCGGAATATGTGGCTTCATGTTTTGTTTTCCAAAAGGCCAAAGCAGAACATCAGAAACCTGGAGGACAATTGCAATGCTTAGATATTCCACAGTGGAAATGGGATAGCATCTCTATGGATTTCATATCTGGTTTGCCAAGAACGGTAGCGAATCATGATGCCACCTGGGTGATCGTGGATCGTTTGACAAAGTCGGCGCATTTCATCCCCGTGAATATGCGCTATGATTTAGAAAGACTCACTCGAATCTATATTAAGGAAGTTGTTCGATTGCATGGCATACCCTCAAGTATTGTGTTAGATCGAGATCCAAGGTTTGTGTCAAAGTTTTGGTCAAGCTTACATCAAGCCTTGGGTACGAGATTGAAGATTAGTTCGGCTTATCATCCTCAGACAGATGGTCAGACCGAAAGAACTATTCAGACGCTTGAGAATATCTTAAGAGCATGTGCCTTGGAAGAACGAGGAAGTTGGGATCAGATTTTATCACTCGCAGAGTTTACCGACAACAACAGTTACCATGCGAGTATCGGAATGGCACCGTTTGAAGCTTTGTATGGTAGGAAGTGCCAAACCCCGTTATGTTGGTTTCAAGTGGGGGAGAACGTGATGATTGGGCCAGAAATTGTGCAACAAACGACTGAAAAGATCAAGATGATTCAGGAGAAAATGAAGGTAGCACAAAGTCGCCAGAGGAGTTATGCTGATCGAAGAAGAAGACCTTTAGAGTTTTCGGAAGGCGATCATGTTTTCCTTCGAATAGTTCCTATGAAAGGTGTCAGTCGAGCCCTTAAGACTCAAAAGCTTTCTCCAAAATTAATCGGTCCTTATCAAATTCTTAAGCGAGTTGGTCCTGTTGAAACTCATGGTTTCCCTTTATGAAGTTTTGATGATGAAACAACACAACACAACTCAATATATGTTGTGAACAGGTTCAGGTACTTTGAAGGATGCGAAGAGTATGTTTGCCTGATTGAAGACTTAGTCGTTTAGGCTTAGAACTCTTTGTAAGGCAAATAATATTCTCTAAAGCACTTAATTATAACCTTATGATGATGATATATGTTTTGTTCTTAAAAACCTAGAAGAAGTATTTTTAAAACTCTGCTCCAGGAAAAGTCCTTGTGAATTTTTTTTGCGAAAAACTTTGGTTACAACTTTTTCATGAAAATCTGTTTTTTAATGTGGAGTAACCGATTACCCCTTCTGGAATAATCGATTACTTGATGCAACTCGTAACCAGAGAGTAAGTAATTGATTAATTAGATTCTTGTAATGGATTACTTCCTTGAACTGGTCATTTAGGTGACAGTAATCGATTACTTGAAGCTGCTAATCGATTATCTTCTAATGCTGCAACTTTTGTGAAAAACCTGAGAGCAAGTAATCGATTAATCTGACCAAAGTAATTGATTACTTAATTCAAAATTTTGAAAAACGTGCTGAAATCAATCTGATTCCCAGAATGATTTATTTCCTTTTCTGGATGATCACGTTTCTGATTTTGGCTGCTTCTTCTACCTTTTTAAAAAAATACACCATCACACACATCACTTGTTCTTTT
Organism: Crotalaria pallida; assembly: GCA_037953625.1. Classification (NCBI taxonomy): domain Eukaryota; kingdom Viridiplantae; phylum Streptophyta; class Magnoliopsida; order Fabales; family Fabaceae; genus Crotalaria; species Crotalaria pallida. Next base: position 53,803,322 of record CM075651.1, read on the forward strand.
TCTTCTTCTTCTTCTCCTTCTCTATTTTTTTTTAGAAAAATCTTTTGAGAAGAAAATCATTATCATCATATTGGGTTTAGCATTAAGTTTGCTTAAGAATATTATCTTTTCATAGGACTCTATTGTAGTATCTGCTCTATCTAGAGAGCTTTATTGTTAGTTGCACACATTTCTTCGTGCAAATTATTTTTATTGTAAGGGGTGTGACAACCTTAGATATTAAGGAGTGTTTTCCCTTAGGATTGAACGTGTGTCGCGTTCATACGGTGAGTTAACCCTGTTGTATTGGGTAGCGCTATACGAACGGTGGGATTCCTAGTAGTTAGGCTATTGTATTTGAGGTCCTTGGCGAACGGTGGGATTCCTAGTAGCTTGCAGGGCGCTCTGGATGTACTTGGGGACGCGTTGCATCTTGGCTTAGTGAGAAGCTCAAGTGGGTCGCTTGAGGACTAGATGTAGGCGATGTTCGCCGAACCAGGATAAAAATCTCCGGTGCAAATTTTCCTATCCCTTATCTCTTTACTTTCCGCATGTTTATTTTGTGTTAATTATAATTTCGTGGATACAAGTTATTTTTACGTTTTAATTTATTTAACACGAGAATTGTGCCTTCCTTGTTTTGATTTAATCAATCTCGTGTATAGTATGATTTCAATATACAAAGTAATATTATTTCAATTCTACACTTAAAATTTTTTTTAACTCGTTCTGTAAGTCTTTCGCTCGTTTAATCTCTGTTAATCTTTCAAAGAACGATTTATTGCAATTGAATTTCAAAGTTTTATAAACACCCAATTCACCCCCCTCTCTTGGGCGACTTTAGCCAATTCCACCAATTATTCCAACAATTGGTATCAGAGCTTCGTGCTCTGGTAACAAGCTTAATCGCTTGAGTCAAAGATCCTTTTGTGGTTTGGCTTATCAGGATATTTGTTTTTGATTTTAAAATGGAGGGATTTTCATTCAATGATGCACCAATTTTCAATGGAGAAAATTATGTGTATTGGAGTTCTAGAATGAAGTTTTATCTGCAATCAGTTAATTATCGTTTATGGTTTATTGTGCAAAATGGTTTTGATTTAAACCCAAAAAATGTTTTAAACGAATTTGAAAAAAAAAAGTTTTGCCTTGAATATTCAAGCTATGCAGATTTTAAGAAATGTCTTAAACGATGATGCATATGCTAGAATCAAGGATTGTGTTAACGCTAAAGGTATTTGGGATACTTTATACACACTTTATGCTACTGATGATCTTTTGGAAAGTGTAAGTGGTCACAGATACAATCAGGAAATTCAGCCAGAGGAAAGCTCGAAGGATGAATTGACTATCTCCCATGACGAAGTTTTGAATGATGACACCAATAGCATGAGGAGCAATTCATCAGATGAAGATGATGATTTAGAAAAGCTATTTGAAGCATTCTTGGAATCTCACTTGGAATCAAGTTCTTCAGATGAGGAGTCGGTAGACGTACTACAAAAGTGCACCATATTCATACACTTCTCTCGAGGTAACTTTAATTGATTCTCATTCCCAAAATCCTCATATTACTCATAATGAGTTGAGAGATAATTTGAAAAATATTTTTGAAAATAGCACCTCTACAAGTACTGAAAAGTGTAATTTTATTGAAAAATCTGTTGAGGCTGCTTCTTGTGATTCTCAGTGTATCTCAAAATCCATTTGCTCAAACTCCTTATTTGACAATTCTAATAAGAATGTGGAAATTCAAAAGTCAAATAAAGTGGTTGTCAAATGTGATTCTGAATACAAAGATCATAAGCCTATGCGTTACAAAAATGATTTTAGAAAATTCAATGCATCTCCCAAACCCATTATTTGTAACTACTGTGGACGTTCGGGTCTTATTTCTCATTTATGCATTTATAAGAAAAATTATCATATGAGAAATAAAATGAAATGGGTTCCAATAAATTCTAAGGAATCCAAGTCTAATCCCCCAGGACCCAAAATGAGATGGGTACCAAGAGTTTCTCCTTGTAACAGGAATGTAGAACATCTTTTGCCCAAGGAAAAACCAAGAGGAAATCAAAGAGAGAATTACTTCAAAATAACTCTGTGGATATCTAAAGATAGATGGAATGACCAAAGGAGGATAACGTCAACAAGAACCAAAGATTTCACTGAAAGAAATGAAAAATTCACCTTGATGAAAAATCAGAAAAGAAAGCAATGGTCTAAGACAAAATCTCTATGGCACACAAGGGTTGAGAAAAGAAAACAGTGGTCAAAGTCAAAATCTCCATCGTACACAAAGTTTGAGGTAAACAAGTCATATTCTCATTATAACTTGGATTATACAAGAACATACTTTGACTATTCCAAGCTGTATTGAATTTGAAAATAAATCGTGTGTTGCAAATTTTTCTTTTCACATGATCATCATATCTTGGAAAAGCTAAAGTACTTCGATCATAATGTGTCACATAATGCAAACTTAAGTTCGATTAAGTTGGCATCTAATCGCACAATATGATTGAACTTGATATAATTCATAGTTTTAATAAAGCATATGATTTGGCATATTATGTTTTGGTCTATATCATTTACTTCAATATCTCTCATTGTTTACCATGACAAATTATCTAACTTGAGCGTTGGAGATATCCAGAACCATCTGTTTTGCAGGAAACAGTTATCTAAAGGTAAGTTGACCACAAGCTAATGTCACTAACGATCCCTAGCATCAGAAAATCAACTCACATAAGACAATGAAGGCTGGTTATGCAGAGAAAGAGGAATTCTGGAAATTTATGCAGAAGTAATCGATTACTCTGCAACAGTAATCAATTACCCAGTGTTCTTGTGCATCAATTCTGATCAGTTATGGGAAAGTAATCGATTAGAAGATCAAGTTAATCGATTAAATCTGCAGCATCATGTAATCCATCAGAGGCAAAGTAATCAGTTAAGAGGTCTGAAGTAATCGATTAAGATGTTGCATCAGGTTCTGACCAGAGGAAGGATAATCGATTAAAAGCAAGTAAGTGATCAATTAAATGAGGAAATAATCGATTAAAACTCTGCTAGTAATCGATTATCGGCTACAGTATCCAAAAAAAAGGGGAAAAGAGCAGATCGCGTGTGGACCAAGTGGGCCTTTGACCCGGTTTGACCATAGTGGACCTCCCTTGACTTTAAACCCTAGCCACATATCCTCATATACTCTCTCTCTCCTTCCAAAAAAAAACACGCCTCCCTCTTCCTCTTCCATGATACCCCCTTCTTCTTCCTCCTGTAACACCCTCACAAATATTTAGTTTTATTAAGATTTATAAAAATATGGACTTGAAAATTTTGACGAAAATCCGGCAGAGTTTCCTCTGTTTTTCGGACTTTCCCCAAAATTTCCTTTTGTACCTGTCTAGACCAGAATAGTTCAGAAGCTTAAATCATAAATATTTACAATAAATAAAAACCTAATGCCCACAAATACACAACACTGGGCATACACTAATACACACATTTAATTATAAAAATACATTCTTAAACTTAATTAAAATTCACTCTTGGTATCATAAAAGAAACCCCTCATGGTGAGGGTTTCCTGCTCGGCCCAAAATAACAGCTATGCTCCTGACCTGTACCTGTGGTGGTTGTAAGGGTGAGAATTGCATGAACTAGTAATGCATAATACATGCCAAGTCATACACAATTAACAAATAACCAAGTAATGCAAATATAACACGCCCAATCACTTATCCACTGCAAACACAAACATCACCAATTGTTCGCATTTTCTAACTAATGTCAATTCCTATTCTATTTTCGCTCACTTAACTTTCTACACTCACCTAAACTTAAACTCTCAATTCTTCTTCCACTTCTCTTTTTTTTACTCACATTCTTCCTATTTTTCTCCAGTTAACTAATTCTAATCTCTATCTCTCATTTCTTCATCTCATTCATCACCTTCTCAACTTTCTTTCTATTTCTTTTCATTTCATTCTTTTTCATTTCTATTTACTTTTTCGGGATCTTTGTGGTTTCACAATTGCGTTCCCCAGTCTTTCATAGGATACGTCTTACGGATGCGTACGGATCCCCAAAGGCCGCACGTCTAACTCAACCCTTGCGCACGTTCCAGCCAGCGGCTTATTGCAGGTGTTGCGCACCCGACTTATTGCACCCCACCGTGTGTCTTACAGGATCCAAACCGCATACCAATATTCTCTTTTTCTTTTCTTTTTATTCTTTTCCTTTTTGTCAATTTTAATCCGCCCTCGCCTAACTCCTTTTTCTTCTACTCTCATTTTCCTCTTTTCTCCTTTCAACCAACTCATTTCCTTTTCCTTGCCTCTTCTCATTCTCACCTAAGAGCATATCCTATTTTCTTTCCATGTTATTTCCCTAATTTCTCTTCTAAGAGCTACAAATTAAGCCAAGTTCTTACTCCTACCCATGTCCACTCCTTTCCATTTTCAATCAATCACTAACATACAACATACATTCACCATTCCATCCATTTCAATTCACATATCAACATATAGTACATCATTAGAATTAGTACACTAATCATATAAATTACACATATGCATATATATCAATTAATCACTTAGCATAATAAATCATTAATTCCTAATATCAACTACATAAACCAATTAATCTCAACACGCACACACATACTAGTTACACAACCACCGTGCGGCAATAAACCCCTTACCTTGGGGTTCTACCAGAACCTGTTTCGAGGCACGACGAGGAGAACCTGTTCCGGCTCACGACGCTATGCAGTTTGTTGTTCGCATCACAGCGGTTCCTAAAATCCTTCGTCGTCTGACTATAGTATTAAATCAAATAGAAATCAATTCATTGCGCCAGAAGCGACTCAGTTTGAAATTTCAATGTATAATTAACATATTTCAAAGTAGAGTATTTCGTAAGTTTACAAAATCACGAAATCATTTAATTATAATTTACAAACCAAAATAACATAGGATTTTAAATTAAAATCGTTGTTTTCTCAATAAAATAGTGTAGTTTCTTATTGAAAAGCATTTAACTAAAATTCGTAAGTCAAGGTCAAATAGAAATTTAAACTTAAGACTATTGCTTTCTCAATAAAATATTAGATCTTTTTGTTAAAAGTACGCTAACTTTCAAAAGTAGCATATTCGTCAAAAATACATTAAAGTAAAGTACTTTTTGTTTTAAGTTACAAAATCAATTGCGTAACTTGACACTATTAATTCCGAACTAAAAGGAAGTATGCTCAATTCAAAAATAAGTCCAAGTCGCCATTATAATCTTAAAACAATTACACTTCCCTTCAGTTTGAAATTGATGTTCAACGCCCTATCTCGGATTAACGTTACGCCAAATATATGAGGTTCCTAATTAACTGAGATATTGTTTAGCCTAGGGACAATTCCACTGAGCTAAACAACAACTCACTTACTTAGGGACCCTACACGTTTAACTAAAGTACTCTTTAAAACAATTTATTTGACATAACATTTAATCCGATATTATCCCTAATCAAAGTAATTAATTAAAATCATTAAAAATAATACTTTAACTAAGATAAACACTAATTCATAGTAAAATTCATTTTTCAAAATAATAATCACGTACTAAAACAATTTAACACTATAATTATTACCAATATTATTAATATTATTATCATTATTATTTTTAAAATACAACATAAAGCAATTAAAAAGAGATATTAGAGATTTACCCTCGAAGACGGTTTTGGATGCCGGTTCGGTTAACCCGGTTCAAACACAAAGGAACGGCTGGCCCCGGTAACGATGACGACGATACCGGCGTCGGTGGCGAGAACGGTGGCGGTGATGGGTTGCACGAACCAGCTAGCGGTTCAGTCCCGGTTCACCCAAACCGCAGCAATGGCTGCGACCGTGGCTTCACAGTGGCGGCGACTCCAGCAGACACACCGGAGAGAGGAAGGAAGAGGCGGCGGCAACAAACCGGGAAGAGACAGCGGCGTGAGATCAGTGGCACAAGAGAAAGGGTGATTCGCGAATCAAGGGAGGAGGAACACATGGCAGTGGCAGTTGGCTGTCCTTGCACGGAGGGAAGTCGCGATTCGCGACATGGCGGGGAGGGGAGCTCGGTGTGGCGGCGACAGCGTCCGGCTCCAGGGAGAGAGGAAGAGAGAGATGGTTCAAGAGAGGGGAACGTGAACGGTGATGGTGGAGGATGGCGGTATGGCGGCTCAGTGGGTGGTGGCAGCTCGGTGGGTGAGAAGAAGGAGAAGAAGTTGGGGATGGGGGAAGAGGGACTAGGGCCGGCGGAAGGAAGGGAAATAGGAGGGGGGTTCGACCCCTTCCCTTTTTATTATTTTTTTTAATTTTTATTTCTTTTATTCTATTTTTTTATTATTATTATTATTATTTTTCTTTTTATTATTAGTATTATTTTTATTTTATTTTATTTTATTTTATTTTATTATTTATTTATTTTTATTTTTTTGAAACAAATACTTTTATTTATTTATTTATTTTATTTTATTTATTCTTTTATTTTAAAACTCAAAATACCAATAATCAATTTTAAATACTAGAATAAAAATTATAAAATAAGAAACTTATAAATATTTCCAGTAAAATATTTCCACATGAAATATATCAAAATAAAGTAAAACACATAAAGTATATTTTTAATATAGGATAACTATTTTAAATGAATTTACTTTTAGAACATAAAAGAAATGAAATATATTTTCGTAATTAACATAATATATTTTTATAAAAATAAAAAACTAAATAATTGATTTTTAAGAAGCATTTATTTAAGTCAATACAATTTATAAATTTATTAGGAATTAAAATTAAGGATGTTACACCTCCAACCACCAAACCTTCATAACCTCCTCCAAACCTCCATCAAAACACCCCTTTCTCACTCATATTTCCTATCTCACTCATAAACCTCCATCTTCTTCCCTATCCTTTTTCAAAAAACCGTCCTTCTCTCTCTTCCTCTCTCTCATACGGCTCCAACCATTAAACCACCATTGTGCTCTCTCAAGACCATCATTACCTTCAACCTTCTCTCCACCTTACCCAAAATCCTTGGTCAAACTCGGTTCTCACAAGGTTTTCATGGTTCACTGGTTCTTGAATCTTCAATAGTTCAGATTCGGTTCATCCCTTTCGGTTCAGATTGTTGATTTGTGAAGAAATTGGTTCGGTTCAGTGTGCTTCCTGGTTCAGTATTGGATCAACTGGTTCAGTTGTTCTGGCTCAGTGATTCTGGTTCATGTCAGATCCGGTTCAGTGTTCAGCAAAGGTTTTGGTTCAGTGCTTTTCGGTTCTCTTCGGTTCAGTGGTTCAAATCTTCAGGTCCAGTGCTTCAGGTTCAGGTTCAGTCGGTTCAGTTCCTCTCCGGTTCAGGTTTTTCAGTTATTGCATTGTGTTCTTCTACATCGCTATGTTCATAGATATGGTATGCTGCTACTCCGGTTCAGTGTTTCTACTATGATGATGTTCTGATTTTGATATAGCTACTTTGGGTAGTTGTCTCTCTATTTTTTGTCTGAGTTTTGTGCTGTCTGTGCAACATTCAGTTGATTAGCCTGGTTGGTTCAGAATATTTTCTTTGAGGTTATCTGAGTTTGTCTGTGATCATGTCGACCCGTCGTATAAAAAGAAGAGCTATTATTGAAGAATCAGATGAGGATGAGCCATCTCCTCCAATTGTTCAAAGTAGGGCTCAACCTTCGTCCAGTCGTGCTCCTAGGCCTCCTCGACCTAGAAGAAACGAAGCTAGTTCTTCTGCTCCACCTCCTCCAGTTCATCAACCTATAGCAGTGGAAAATTTAAATCGTTGGTTCTCGAATCCCTCTCAGATTATGGACTATGAAAAATATTTTGAGGCTTGCTCTGTGATCTCTCCAAGATTTCTGGATGCTGATACCTTCGACGACGAAGAGTGCAATCTTCCTGCCGTAGTGCTCCTAAAGGAAAAAGGCTTATTTGAATTTAGCACTATTGGAGGCGATTTCTATGAAAACTTGGTCAGAGTATTCTATACAAATCTCATTTGGAATTCTGATGAAAAGGTTCTATAATCTGAAGTTAAGGGGAGGAGTATCAAAATCGATTTGTGTAACATCCCGAATTTTTATTCAAATAATATTTAGAATAACGATAAGATTTGGAAGTAAGGATTATTCTAAAAAGGATGTAAAATGATGGATTAGGAGTTCTTTGAATGTCATAAAGGAATCAAGAAGCATTGGCATCAAAAGGGAGGTTGAAAGATGAACAAAAGAGCGTTAGAAGCGATGTTTTTGGTGTTATAAACACCCTATAATAGGAATTTCAAAATAAAAGATTTACAGCTCTAAACACAAATTCCACCGTTGGATGTGAAGTAGGATAGGTGAGGAAGCTTGCTTTAAAATTTGAGGAAGATCCAACAGGTAACGAAGAAGTTATGGCCTTCCAAAGTCTGGATGCTGCAAAATTGTGTAGCTTAATCGCCTCTTAATCGCCTCTTAATCGATTAAGCTGCAATTTAATCGATTAAGAGCTGTTGTAGTGGAAAAAAAATAAAGGCGATCCACACGTGAATTCTTGCCAAAAACTCGAATTTTCTCTCTCTAGGGCACAAAACCTCTCATCCCAAATCCATCAAGCCTCAAGGGAACCACTCCAAAACCCTCCGTCAAGTCCCTCTTTGTCACTCCAAGTAAGTATGCATGTTCTTGATTTCATTTCTCTCTCTTTAATTTGGATTTTCTCTCTCTCTTCCCACCTCTTGGTGAAGCACGAATTTCCCTTGTTTTGTGTCACAATCTCTTCATCGTTCTCATTTCTATGGCTTAGGGAAGAGTATCATCACTCTCTCCATCTTCTTGACTTGGGAGCTCTTTGTTTTGGGAGCGTTCGGAGCTAAAACTTGGGTTTTTCCACTTTCCCTCTCTTTGGTTAAGGTAAGGGGGTGGATATAGTGAGCATTGGCTTGTTCTAGGAAAGGGTTTGTATTTAGATATAATGGTTGGCTAGGAGTTTATGTGTTAGGGTAGAAAATTAGAAATTTCAATTTAGGAATTAAGGAAAATGTTAAAAATAGGCTTAATTGGTAATTATGGAACTCTAGGAAGTAAAGAATGAGGTTAGGTTTTAATTGAGGAAAATAAATGGCATGAACCCCTAATTTAGGACTTTGAATCAGTAATTCGGACAAGTGAAAAGAAAATGTGGTTGTTGCATGATTATATGAAAAGGTGAAGTTTGTTATTATTTGCACTCTAATTGTTATGTGAAATGTGAAATGTGGCTATTTGTTTATAATGTGATGGTGCCTGTGCTTGGAATGATTTGGTAAACATTAAATGGAATTGGTGGACAAAATGATGATATATATATATGGACAACTATTAATGGATAAAGGTGGTGATGTATTGTAGGCCTTCGATTTGGGGGAGACAATACATCGTAAAATGGGGTTGTATTGTAGGCCTTCGATTTGGGGGAGACAACACAACGTAAACGGGGTGATGTATGTAGGCCTTCGATTTGGTGGAGACATACATCGTCGGTGGTGTATGTATGTAGGCCTTCGATTTGGTGGAGACATTCATACACCCTAAACAAAAAGGAAAAAGGAAAGGACATTGGATAAAATAAGGTAACGGTAATGGAAATGCGATGTATGTAGGCCTTCGATTTGGTGGAGACATACATCGTGATTGGTGTATGTATGTAGGCCTTCGATTTGGTGGAGACATACATACATCGAAAATAAAAGGAAATGAATAAGGAAACAGGGGAATAAAATTGAATAAGGTAATGGTAATGGAAACGCGATGTATGTAGGCCTTCAATTTGGTGGAGACATACATCGTGATTGGTGTATGTATGTAGGCCTTCGATTTGGTGGTGAAATACATACACCAAAAATAAAAGGAAATGAATAAGGAAATAGGGGAATAAAATTGAATAAGGTAATGGTAATGGAAACGCGATGTATGTAGGCCTTCGATTTGGTGGAGACATACATCGTGATTGGTGTATGTATGTAGGCCTTCGATTTGGTGGAGACATACATACACCGAAAATAAAAGGAAATGAATAAGGAAACAGGGGAATAAAATTGAATAAGATAATGGTAATGGAAACGCGATGTATGTAGGCCTTCGATTTGGTGGAGACATACATCGTGATTGGTGTATGTATGTAGGCCTTCGATTTGGTGGAGACATATATACACCGTAAAAATAAGGAAAAGGTAAGGGATTAAAAAGGGATTTCTTTGGAAATGGGTGTTGGAACCTACAATCGGTGGGTGAAACAACTAGGAAACACTAGGAGAACACCTAGAAGGGGGGGGGGGGGGTTGAATAGGTGTAAAAGAAACCTTGAAAGATTTTTGCAAGAAACAAATCAAAACAATCAAAACAAATGATTTTCACAAAAATTCTTTAGCCTTAATCGATTAATGACATGAACTAATCGATTAATGCCTCTGTTAATGGATTAATCACTTTTCAATCAAATACGAAAATCAATCAATTAACACATATGATCAGAGATAAAGCGGAAATGATTAACACCAATATTCTTATTGATTACCTAGGTTATGAAAATGATTTTCCCAAAATCAATTTTGCACAATTAAGATTCAATTCAATCAATTATGAAAAATCACTTTTTCTAGGTTTTCAATCAAGAACACAATTAAAGACTTGAATTGTAAAGAGTAGAGAGTTTAGAGATACGACACAGTGATTTATCCTGGTTCACTTTCATCCACTTGAAAGCTACTCCAGTCCCCTCTTCAACCAAGAGAGATTCTTCACTATGAGGAATTAGAGTTTCTCAAATTACAAGTAAATGCCTCACAAGACTCCCTTCTTGCTAGCCTACAAGAGATACCACACCCTTGCCTTGTAACCCTATTGATATCTAATCTAACCTCTTCTCTTGCTTGCCGATACCCCACAACAAGACTTCCAATGCTTTGAGATTCTTCAAAGACTTCCACTTGCTTGCTTCACAACAAGGCTTCCAAGTGCTTGATGATATGCCACACCAAGACTTTCAATATAACTTTGCTTGATTCACAACCAAGACTTCCAATTGTTGTAGATAGCTTGTCTCTTGCAAAGATTACAACTCAAATGAAAACAAAATAACAATCCTATGAATCTCTTTCAAAAGCTATGAAAAGATCAACATGAGAGATTCAAGGTTCTTGATCAAAGAATGTAAAAATGAGAACTTTGATCTTGAGAAAGTGAGAGAGAATAGAGTGACTTTGATTCTTTGTAAAATTGATATGAAAATGATAGGTAATTGTAATAATGATTCACAAAGGTTAGGAAAAGGTTTATATAGAATACCCAAAAGTTAGGAATGGTTAGAAGTGCTTTTGAGAAGTGAAAAACTCATTTAAAAACAGTAACAGCTCGTGTTACTCAAGTAGCCAAGTCTTTACTCGAGTAACAAGTGTAATCAGTGTTCACTACTCGAGTAATCTGAGTTACTACTCGAGTATTTACGCAAGGCTACAAAATTCTAATCGAGTAATCAGAGCCTTAATCGAGTATTTGCGCAAGACTGCAAAATTTTACTCGAGTAAACAAGTGGCTAATCGAGTAGTCAGTTCAAAAAACACTTAAAAACTTGTTTTCTCAAAATCTAAACCTTTTCTTTCAAACCTTTAAGCCACCTATTGATTTTAGGAAAAGTGAATACTCAAAATATGATATAATCATGACTATGATAGAGATTCACTACCCTCTATATAACTCTACCCAAACTCATAAACTAAGAGACTTGTGAGGCAAAAGATAAAACAATAAAACATAAACTACCAAACTAAGTCTTCATGAGTTGGCTCTCTCTTTATCACTTGATGTTTGTTGTTACTTGTTGAGCTCGAACTTGATCAACACGATTGAAGCATGTTCAAAACCTTTTGGCATTTATCAAAACATTCTTCATGGATCTTACAATCTCCCCCTTTTTGAAAATGACAAACATGTTTTGAAATTATGAAGTTCATTGAAGTTGTTGATGCTTGAACCATTTGATCACTTGGTGAGACTCTTGCTCCCCCTCAATAAATGCTTTTGACATTTGAAATCCAATTGAGTTAAGCTTGATAATCAACTTTCTCCAACAACTTTGCTCAACCTACATAAAAACAACAAAAAACAACCTTTCTCCAAACATACCATTTCATTTCTCCAAAATGGTCAAAACTTAATATTTCTCCCCTTTTTCAAAACATCATATTTCTCCCCCTTTGGCATTATCAAAAAGAAATATATACCAATTGAAATATAAGATCTAAGCCAAAATAGAGAGATTAATAAGATATAACAACCAAAGCATGATAATCATCTAATGATTACTCAATGATATCAATTATAACAAATTGTATACCAATAACATGATACCAATTGTAAAACAATTGTAAGAATTTGATACCAATAGTATTATCTCAATAAGAAATAATACCAATTGAGAGAACTATGAGCAATATCCAACAATATCAAATTGAAGATACCAATTGTATAATATCGAATGTTACCAATTTGTAGGATTTTCTCCTTAATACCAATTGAAGATATCCAACAATATCAATTGTGTCAACTTGTAGAACTTTTACTTGAGATTTGAAGAAATGTGTATAGACCTTCATTTGCATCTTCAATCATACCTACAAAAAACAATCATGCTTTGCTTTTTGGTATCCAAATGGTTTTGGATCCATTTTTGTTAGTGTAGGGACTCTCACCCTTTTTCATCCAAACAAAATCTCCTTTAGGTATACCATGAAATTTAATATAACACACATGTTGGTGCATTTGAAAAATCAACTTTAGAAAAATAAACAACATTTCTATGAGATTTACTCTTAGCATTAGTATAACCCAAACCAAACTTGTTTGAATTTTCTCTTTGAAAATTTAACAATGTGCGCAATCTAATATCACCATTTGTGAAACTTGCAAGCTTATTTTTCAAAATAGAATTTTCATCTTTAAGCAACTTGCAATTCTCACAATCAACCACAATATTCAATCTACTAGCACAATCACAAGAAGAACTAGCATATATAAGATCAAGGGTTTCATTTTCAAGATTAAGCTCATCAACTTGTTTTTGAAGTTCTAAAATCTCTTGTTGATGTTTCAAAATGAGCTTCTTCCTTTCAATGTTTTTCAAAGATAGTTTCTTAAATTGTTTATGCATTTCTTCATAAACATTATACAACAATTCATACTTAGAAGAAATTTCGGATTTAGTAAGACTTACATCGCTTTCGTCGCTTTGTTCACTTGATTCATCATTTGAACTTTCCTCTTCATTTACTAGAGCTATCAAGTTGAGACAAGCGGCTTCTTCATCATCCGAAGAACTATTTAATGTGCTTTTCTTGTCTTTTTCATCATCACTATTCCAAACTATGTATGCCCTTTTAGTTTTCTTTTCTTTCTCCTTCTTCTTAAGATACTTAGAGCATGAGTACTTGAGATGACCGGGCTTTCCACATTCATGGCAAACTATACCTTCTTTTGAAATCTTTGTCTTGTAGTGTGGGGGATTCTTCTCTTTACTTTTGTTCTTGTTCAACCTTCCTTTTCTCCTTAGAATCTTATTAAACTTTCTTAGTAGAACTTTCATCTCCTCTTCATCAATGTCCGAATCGGAATCTTCATTATCATCATCATCATCATCATCGGAACTCTCTTCCTTTTTATATGACCTTTGAGCTTTAAGAGCAATTCCTTTTCTTTCTTTGTTCTTATCCGACTCTTCATGTATATGTAAACGTTCAAGCTCCATTTCATGTTCTTGAAGCTTTCCGAAAAGTGTTTCTAAGTCCATGGTGTCCAAGTCCTTTGATTCAACAATTGCGGTAACCTTGGGTTGCCATTCCCTACTTAGACATCTTAAAACTTTGTTAACAAGTTCACAATTCAAGAAAGTTTTACCAAGAGCAATGAGATGATTAACAATATGAGTAAAACGTTTTTGCATAAAACATATAGATTCATTAGGCAACATACGAAACAATTCATATTCATGCATCAAAGAATTTAATCTAGCACGCCTAACTTCACTAGTGCCTTCATGTGTGACTTGCAAGGTGTCCCACATTTCTTTGGCATCTTTACATTGGGAGACTCTAAAGAACTCATCATAAGATAGAGAGGAGGTGATGATATTCTTTGCTTTTAAATCATATTGAATTTTCCTTTTATCATCATCGGTCCACTTATCTTTGGGAGTTAGGGTAAGCACACCTTCTACATCTTTTGAGGGAATATAAGGACCATTTTCAATGGCTTCCCAAATGTTCACATCTATAGCTTCTATAAAGATTCTCATCCTAATTTTCCAATAACCATAACCCTGTCCACCAAACATAGGAGGGCGATTTATTGAAGCACCTTCACCACCAAAAGGGTACGAATCCCATTGTAGTTTCTCAAGGATCTTAACGAAAAAGCTCTATGCTCGTGTCTTTCGACCGAGCTCTGATACCAATTGTTGTAGATAGCTTGCCTCTTGCAAAGATTACAACTCAAATGAAAACAAAATAACAATCCTATGAATCTCTTTCAAAAGCTATGAAAAGATCAACATGAGAGATTCAAGGTTCTTGATCAAAGAATGTAAAAATGAGAACTTTGATCTTGAGAAAGTGAGAGAGAATAGAGTGGCTTTGATTCTTTGTAAAATTGATATGAAAATGATAGGTAATTGTAATAATGATTCACAAAGGTTAGGAAAAGGTTTATATAGAATACCCAAAAGTTAGGAATGGTTAGAAGTGCTTTTGAGAAGTGAAAAACTCATTTAAAAACAGTAACAGCTCGTGTTACTCGAGTAGCCAAGTCCTTACTCGAGTAACAAGTGTAATCAGTGTTCACTACTCGAGTAATCTGAGTTACTACTCGAGTATTTACGCAAGGCTACAAAATTATAATCGAGTAATCAGAGCCTTAATCGAGTATTTGCGCAAGACTGCAAAATTGTACTCGAGTAAACAAGTGGCTAATCGAGTAGTCAGTTCAAAAAACACTTAAAAACTTGTTTTCTCAAAATCTAAACCTTTTCTTTCAAACCTTTAAGCCACCTAGTGATTTTAGGCAAAGTGAATACTCAAAATATGATATAATCATGACTATGATAGAGATTGACTACCCTCTATATAACTCTACCCAAACTCATAAACTAAGAGACTTGTGAGGCAAAAGATAAAACAATAAAACATAAACTACCAAACTAAGTCTTCATGAGTTGGCTCTCTCTTTATCACTTGATGTTTGTTGTTACTTGTTGAGCTTGAACTTGATCAACACGATTGAAGCTTGTTCAAAACCTTTTGGCATTTATCAAAACATTCTTCATGGATCTTACAATGGGGAAAATAAATAAAAGGGAACCAAAGGGTGGAAAGGAATTAACTAAAAAGGGAATCAACACTTGTAAAATGATGGAATTGGAAAATGTGGTATGCTTGCGATGAAATTGTACTTATGTGATTAAATTGCTAATTGTGTTTGGCCTGGTTAGTTGTTATGTTTATCTAGAAACTGCTTTTCTATTTCATGTGCAATGCTCACTCCCTTACCATATTTCAGGTACAGAGATTGAGTTAGCACAGCCCCCGGCCGAGCAGGAGTGCTCTCCCTCACAGGGAGAGTAGGGTTATTATTGGGATTAGGATATTATTTTTGGCATAGCAATGTGTTGAGCATTATGCTAGTTGCACCTAGTATTTATTTTAAGCTTAAATACTGATAACTGATACAGGACATTATATTTTATGCCCATGGGGCTATTATATGATATGTGCATGAGATGAAGCCCTGTTGGCTGTTGGTTGTTTATATTGATAATGTTATTCACAGGTTAAAATTTGGAAAAGTTCGAAAAACAGGCAAAACTCCGTCCGTTTGACGGGTGATTTTATTATATTAAAAAGGAATTTTTAAGTACACATTTTTAATACTTGGGAATTAAGGGTAGTAATTATTAGGGTGTTACATTTTGGTATCAAAGCTATTTTTCCTCGGCCTTTGGAGTTTAAACTCATAACTCCTGTGGTTTACTCAACAAACAAGTAACCAATAGATAGTGTCAAGTTCTATATTAGTTACTTAGGTTTATAGTTATAAAACCCTATGTAGTTATGTACTAAATTATATACATGTCCGCATCAACAGAATCCTTTGTTGCCACATTATAGCAACATGGAGAATCAGCTTTCCCATTCTCCTGCTAGCAGTTCGGCTACTAATCGTAAGATCAATTCCCCTGCTGATTCTTTGAAATCCAAGTCGTATGACATCTGTTTTCAAGAAGGACAAACTTCTGCAATGGGTAAGCTTAGATCGACTATGAGAAATCAGGAGCAACACGTGGGGATACAAGTTGGTGAGAAAAAGAGTATAATTTTGAGACCGGGAATGGTTCTCCTGAAGCAACACTTGACTCATGAAGAACAGGTGGGCGTAGTAAAGAACTGTCGTGAGATGGGCTTAGGCCCTGGAGGTTTTTATCAACCAGGCTTTACAAGTGGAGCCAGACTCCGACTGAAAATGATGTGCCTCTGCTTAGACTGGAATCCTCAAACCCGAGTATATGGACAGAAAAGGGTAACCGATGGAAGCGAACCACCCAATATTCCTGATCATTTTATTCAGCTGGTTATGGGAGCGATGCAAGAAGCACAATCTTTGATGGAGAAGGAATGCGGTGTAAGTGAAGTGGAGGACATACTTCCTTCCATGTCCCCTGATGTCTGCATTGTCAACTTCTATGAAGAAAATGGAAAGCTTGGTCTCCATCAGGACCGTGACGAAAGTGTTGGAAGCCTGCAAAGAGGGATACCGGTAGTTTCATTATGCATTGGTGACTCGGCTGAGTTTCTCAATGGAGACCAGAGAGATCCAAGGAGAGCAGAAAGAATTATCTTGGGGTCGGGTGATGTATTAATATTCGGTGGCGAGTCTCATCACATCTTTCTTGGAGTGTCGGCAATCATACCAGACACAGCTCCCGAGGGATTGCTCGATGACACAGGACTTCGTCCTGGACGTCTCAACCTTACATTCCGACAATATCAGTTTCCTGGTCCACACCCTTAAGGTCTGCGGTACAACTACTTAAGGAGATCAGGGCCAAATCAACAAAAGGTACGAGACGATTTTAAAAATTTAGATAAACATTTTTAGGTACTTTCAGTCTGCATCTCTATTAAGTTTTAGCGTAGAACATCCTAAATCAATTCTCTTGGAATTTTAAATTCCTAATCCTGTATTTCTAGAAGTTGTGAAACCTAAGAAACACTCATCTTCAATCCAATCTTGAGTACCATCTAAAGGAACACGTAGGAAAAACCTTACTTAGTTATAAGACCGTAACAAGAGACCTAACCAAAAACCTGGTGATAGTGTCGTTCTCTAATAGAGTGTAGGGTCAAGATTGGTCATCCTTTCTCTTGCACCTGTTAAAAGATAATGCTATCATTCAATAAAGAAGTGATGTACAGTTGATAAATGTGAGATTGGGACTGACCACCTCGGTCTTCGCGTTTATTGACATGCTATATTATTGCAATTACCTAGTTGAGATCCGAATAAACCATCTAGGAATTCTATCTCTATCGAAAGCCCGATTGAACGTTAATCCTATAGGATCTTTACTAAGACTCGTAAACAGTAATTCGCAAACCAACCCCATTCAAGACACTCATACTCTATATTTCCACCGAGAACATCCATTTAAATGATCGAACCACCCATCTAACTTGTATGAGAACTTAGCCGTATACGTAAGTATGAAGAGCCATTATATCCTAGAAAATTCGAAACATCACCAATAATACCGATTAGCAGTCAACTTAATACCATGTACCACCTCGCCAACCAATTAAGAACCTAGCTAATCAATTCTTGGAATCAACCCAGTTTCTTCCCTGCCTTCGACTTACTCAGGTATGTTGATACTAAGTGGGGGAGACTTGATGACTCAATTCGGATCCTATCCGAGCGACAATAACTAGTAATCATACCATAAGCCATAGGACTACTAAACAGATAATTCCTAACGCTACGCAGAGGATCGAATGAGAGTTAAACTAGGGATAAAACAAGACCTCCTAAAAATAACACCGAATTGAGAAATAACAACTAGACCTTGACCTTGGCCCTCAAGTGAAATCAATCTTTAGGAATTCCTATACCGAATTGAAATTATTAAACGAACGGGAAGGAAGTAGCATCGAAGTAGAATGCGAGTATGGTGAAGATTGATTTTAAGAGTGACTTTGCTAGACTCACTTGAAGGAATAAAAGGTGAACGGGATAAAAGTGAAGTCGTGAAATGGAATCTCAATTAAGATGTTATGTCGGAACACCGCAAGTGATAATCTAAGTCTTTTGGGACTCTGTGCATTTGACAGGACCCCGGTTGACCGAGACCAATCAATCAGCCGCAGATCCATAGAAAACGCATCCTTCGACGGCTCTTTGCTGAAAACGCACACTTTGGGGATAATCTCCATTGTCTTCTTGCTTGACATATATCCAGTCCATCCTGGGTCATCGTGCAAAGACCATGAGACTCATCCTAGAGTGCTTCATGTTTCTTCTTTTCATCTTCACTCTCTTCAAGTTCCAAGCATCTCAGATGCATAGGTGAGAATTCGCCAAGTCATAGAAAACTGAACAACATGACCTCTTTTCAGCTTTGGATACCGGTTGGGAACCTGTGTACTCTATTCTGAGCAACGAATGAGCATACCCCCTAGCATGGATATAACCAAGTATGTCAATGCTAAGTGGGGGAGGATTTCAATCCAAGGAATGGGAGATGGAACTTTAATAAAAAGAAAACTGACGACCCTGTCCAGATAGAGGAGATACATTGTATTAAAGGACAAGCATTGAAATAGGCATGACCCTAACCACACCTGGAGCGGGAAATAAAAAAAAATCGTAGGAAAGTGAAAACCATAGTCAGAAGCTTTACCAATGGGATGGTTCTCCAGTTACGGAATTCAACGGAATTTCGGGGACGAAATTGTAATAAGTGGGGGAGAAATGTAACATCCCGAATTTTTATTCAAATAATATTTAGAATAATGATAAGATTTGGAAGTAAGGATTATTCTAAAAAGGATGTAAAATGATGTATTAGGAGCTCTTTGAATGCCATAAAGGAATTAAGAAGCATTGGCATCAAAAGGGAGGTTGAAAGATGAACAAAAGAGCGTTAGAAGCGATGTTTTTGGTGTTATAAACACCCTATATTAGGAAATTCAAAATAAAAGATTTACAGCTCTAAACACAAATTCCACCGTTGGATGTGAAGTAGGATAGGTGAGGAAGCTTGCTTTAAAATTTGAGGAAGATCCAACGGGTAACGAAGAAGTTATGGCCTTCCAAAGTCTGGATGCTGCAAAATTGTGCAGCTTAATCGCCTCTTAATCGCCTCTTAATCGATTAAGTTGCAATTTAATCGATTAAGTTGCAATTTAATCGATTATTAATCGATTAAGAGCTGTTGCAGTGGAAAAAAAATAAAGGCGATCCACACGTGAATTCTTTCCAAAAACTCGAATTTTCTCTCTCTAGGGCACAAAACCTCTCATCCCAAATCCATCAAGCCTCAAGGGAACCACTCCAAAACCCTCCATCAAGTCCCTCTTTGTCACTCCAAGTAAGTATGCATGTTCTTGATTTCATTTCTCTCTCTTTAATTTGGATTTTCTCTCTCTCTTCCCACCTCTTGGTGAAGCACGGATTTCCCTTGTTTTGTGTCACAATCTCTTCATCGTTCTCATTTCTATGGCTTAGGGAAGAGTATCATCACTCTCTCCATCTTCTTGACTTGGGAGCTCTTTGTTTTGGGAGCGTTCGGAGCTAAAGCTTGGGTTTTTCCACTTTCCCTCTCTTTGGTTAAGGTAAGGGGGTGGATATAGTGAGCATTGGCTTGTTCTAGGAAAGGGTTTGTATTTAGATATAATGGTTGGCTAGGAGTTTATGTGTTAGGGTAGAAAATTAGAAATTTCAATTTAGGAATTAAGGAAAATGTTAAAAATAGGCTTAATTGGTAATTATGGAACTCTAGGAAGTAAAGAATGAGGTTAGGTTTTAATTGAGGAAAATAAATGGCATGAACCCCTAATTTAGGACTTTGAATCAGTAATTCGGACAAGTGAAAAGAAAATGTGGTTGTTGCATGATTATATGAAAAGGTGAAGTTTGTTATTATTTGCACTCTAATTGTTATGTGAAATGTGAAATGTGGCTATTTGTTTATAATATGATGGTGCTTGTGCTTGGAATGATTTGGTAAACATTAAATGGAATTGGTGGAAAAAATAATGATATATATATATATATATGGACAACTAATAATGGATAAAGGTGGTGATGTATTGTAGGCCTTCGATTTGGGGGAGACAATTCATCGTAAAATGGGGTTGTATTGTAGGCCTTCGATTTGGGGGAGACAATACAACGTAAACGGGGCGATGTATGTAGGCCTTCGATTTGGTGGAGACATACATCGTCGGTGGTGTATGTATGTAGGCCTTCGATTTGGTGGAGACATACATACACCCGAAACAAAAAGGAAAAAGGAAAGGACATTGGATAAAATAAGGTAACGGTAATGGAAACGCGATGTATGTAGGCCTTCGATTTGGTGGAGACATACATCGTGATTGGTGTATGTATGTAGGCCTTCGATTTGGTGGAGACATACATACATCGAAAATAAAAGGAAATGAATAAGGAAACAGGGGAATAAAATTGAATAAGGTAATGGTAATGGACACGCGATGTATGTAGGCCTTCGATTTGGTGGAGACATACATCGTGATTGGTTTATGTATGTAGGCCTTCGATTTGGTGGAGACATACATACACCGAAAATAAAAGGAAATGAATAAGGAAACAGGGGAATAAAATTGAATAAGGTAATGGTAATGGAAACGCGATGTATGTAGGCCTTCGATTTGGTGGAGACATACATCGTGATTGGTGTATGTATGTAGGCCTTCGATTTGGTGGAGACATACATACACCGAAAGTAAAAGGAAATGAATAAGGAAACAGGGGAATAATATTGAATAAGATAATGGTAATGGAAACGCGATGTATGTAGGCCTTCGATTTGGTGGAGACATACATCGTGATTGGTGTATGTATGTAGGCTTCAATTTGGTGGAGACATATATACACCGTAAAAATAAGGAAAAGGTAAGGGATTAAAAAGGGATTTCTTTGGAAATGGGGAAAATAAATAAAAGGGAACCAAAGGGTGGAAAGGAATTAACTAAAAAGGGAATCAGCACTTGTAAAATGATGGAATTGGAAAATGTGGTATGCTTGCGATGAAATTGTACTTATGTGATTAAATTGCTAATTGTGTTTGGCCTGGTTAGTTGTTATGTTTATCTAGAAACTGCTTTTCTATTTCATGTGCAATGCTCACTCCCTTACCATATTTCAGGTACAGAGATTGAGTTAGCACAGCCCCCGGCCGAGCAGGAGTGCTCTCCCTCACAGGGAGAGTAGGGTTATTATTGGGATTAGGATATTATTTTTGGCATAGCAATGTGTTGAGCATCATGCTAGTTGCACCTAGTATTTATTTTCCGCTTAAATTCTGATAACTGATACAGGACATTATATTTTATGCCCATGGGGATATTATATGATATGTGCATGAGATGAAGCCCTGTTGGCTGTTGGTTGTTTATATTGATAATGTTATTCACAGGTTAAAATTTGGAAAAGTCCGAAAAATAGGCAAAACTCCGTCCGTTTGACGGGTGATTTTATTATATTAAAAAGGAATTTTTAAGTACACATTTTTAATACTTGGGAATTAAGGGTAGTAATTATTAGGGTGTTACAATTTGGCCACTTGGATCAACATCACTCACCTACCCATGGATGGAGTCACATATACTGGTTCTAGTTCTGATAGTCTTTGGGGAGATGAGTATGATAAGAAAGCGGCTAAAGAAGAATTTATAGATGATCGTATTCCTACTGGAAAGGTGTTGACGTTTGGTAATCTGAAGTTTGTGTATCGGGTGCTTCATTTCATCCTGAATCGTTGTCGGATTCCGAGGCAAGGTTTCTATTTCAGGCTGCTGGATTCAGATTATATCATCTTGTGGGCTTGGTTTCACGACAAACCCATCAGTTGGGGTTGGTTTGTCCTGAACCATATGATTGAGATTGCTGGGAAAGTTCATCGATCAATTGATAAATATATGAAGCAGAAAACATCTAAGCTTCCATATGCAACTGTAATCACCAACATCCTCAGACGTTTCTGGATTCCTTTGAATGGTGAAGCTAGGACCACTCCCAACGCTGATATGCGTATGGATACTAACGTCTTGGGTAACATGGGATGGGTTAACATGGAAGATAGAGGTTGGATTCCAAAGACTCATCGACAGGAACGCAAGTCCAATCACAATTATAATCCTGATGAGGAATAACAGCAGCAGCAGCAACATCAAGATGATGCACCGGCTCATGATCCTGACTTCACACCGCTACAAGCTATTTATCCTCCTGATCACATAACACCGTACATGCAGCTCTTCATGGACGATGTTAGAGGATATATGAGGCGTTCTGATGACCATATGCATTCAGTGGATTCTTCGCTTGATCAGCTCACCTCCGGTATGGAACAGATGCATGTTGACATGGAGGCAGTGCAGCATGAGATCTATCACTTGAGGCATCAGAATCAACCACCATTCTAGTGATCATTTAGCTTGTGGATCCACTCTCTGATTATCTTATTATGATTTACTATATGGATATTTTAGTATTTTCTCTCTTAACCCCCTAGTACTTTTATTCATCATGTTTAACTGTTTCTGGATTTCGTTTGGATTTTCTCTGACATATTTTGGATATTATGGTTTGTCGTATCATGACAATATGCTCTATTTGGTTTGATATTTATATTTGTTGTCATGTGCTGGTTTATTTTATTTTTGGCTATCTCACCTTTTTGATGATGTCAAAAGGGGGAGAAATATGTGCTTGAGATAAGTCATCCTTAATGATGTCATGAGAAAGTTTGTGCGCAAAACAGGTTATAAGGAACAGGTTGAACAGGTTCATGGTTCATGATTATTCATGAATTCAGGGGGAGTTATTGAGCTTGATGGTATGAGCTTGATTTGAGTTATTGAGCTTGATTAGAACTTGCTATAGCTTATTATGTTATGAGCTAAAGTTAAGTTTCAATGAATTATGTGCTCCTTGTATGGAGTTGTACTCTTGTGTGTTAAAGAGTTAAATATCTTGTTTCTTCATATATCATGTACTAACCTTTGTTTTGCAGGTAGTGTTTGTCATCATCAAAAAGGGGGAGTGTTGAAACTCATGGTTTCCCTTTATGTTGTTTTGATGATGACACAACCCAACACAACTCAATATATGTTGTGAACAGGTTCAGGTACTTTGAAGAATGCGAAGAGTATGTTTGCCTGATTGAAGACTTAGTCGTTTAGGCTTACAACTCTTTGTAAGGCAAATAATATTCTCTAAAGCACTTAATTATAACCTTATGATGATGATATATGTTTTGTTCTTAAAAACCTAGAAGAAGTACTTTTAAACCTCTGCTCCAGGAAATGTCTTTGTGAAAATGTTTTGCGAAAACCTTTGGTTACAACTTTTTCATGAAAATCTGTTTTTTAATGTGGAGTAATCGATTACCCCTTCAAGAATAATCGATTACTTGATGCAACTCATAACCAAAGAGTAAGTAATTGATTAATTAGATTCTTGTAATGGATTACTTCCTTGAACTGGTCATTTAGGTGACAGTAATCGATTACTTGAAGCTGCTAATCGATTATCTTCTAATGCTGCAACTTTTATGAAAAACCTGAGAGCAAGTAATCGATTAATCTGACCAAAGTAATCGATTACTTAATTTAAAATTTTGAAAAACGTGCTGAAATCAATCTGATTCCCAGAATGATTTATTTCCTTTTCTGGATGATCACGTTTTTGATTTTGGCTACTTCTTCTACCTTTTTAAAAAAATACACCATCACACACATCACTTGTTCTTTTTTTTCTTCTTCTTCTTCTCCTTCTCTATTTTTTTTTGAAAAATCTTTTGAGAAGAAAATCATTATCATCATATTGGGTTTAGCATTAAGTTTGCTTAAGAATATTATCTTGTCATAGGACTCTTTTGTAGTATCTGCTCTATCTAGAGAGCTTTATTGTTAGTTGCACACATTTCTTCGTGCAAATCATTTTTATTGTAAGGGGTGTGACAACCTTAAATATTAAGGAGTGTTTTTCCTTAGGATTGAACGTGTGTCGCGTTCCTAGGGTGAGTTAACCCTGTTGTATTGTGTAGCGCTATACGAACGGTGGGATTCCTAGTAGTTAGGCTATTTTATTTGAGGTCCCTGGCGAACGGTGGGGTTCCTAGTAGCTTGCGGGGCGCTCTGGATGTACTTGGGGACGCGTTGCGTCTTGGCTTAGTGAAAAGCTCAAGTGGGTCGCTTGAGGACTGGATGTAGGCGTTGTTTGCCGAACCAGGATAAAAATCTCCGGTGCAAATTTTCCTATCCCTTATCTCTTTACTTTCCGCATGTTTATTTTGTGTTAATTATAATTTCGCGGATACAAGTTATTTTTACGTTTTAATTTATTTAACACGAGAATTGCGCCTTCCTTGTTTTGATTTAATCAATCTCGTGTATAGTATGATTTCAATATACATAGTAATATTATTTCAATTCTACGCTTAAAAACGTTTTTAACTCGTTCTTTAAGTCTTCCGCTCGTTTAATCTCTGTTAATCTTTCAAAGAACAATTTATTGCGATTGAATTTCAAAATTTTATAAACACCCAATTCACCCCCCCTCTTGGGTGACTTTAGCCAATTCCACCAATTATTCCAACAGGTCCTGTTGCTTACCAAATAGCTCTGCCTCCATCTTTAGCCAACTTGCATAATGTTTTCCATGTGTCTCAGCTCAAGAAGTATGTTCTTGACCCAACGATTGTATTTCAGATTCGTCCTGATGATTTAACCTTACGAGAAAACCTAACCTTCGCGGCTCGTCCTGTCCGGATTGAAGATAGAAGACTCAAGCAACTCAGAAGAAAGGAGATTCCGCTGGTTAAGGTCATCTGGGAAAACAACGAAGTTTCTGAAGCGACTTGGGAATCAGAAGAGAAGATGCGTAGAGAGTATCCCGAGTTGGTTTTGTAAATAGAATTTCGGGGACGAAATTCCTTTTAAGTGGGGGAGTAGTGTAACACCCCTAATTTTGTCCCTTGAATATTTATATTTATATAATAAATGTTTATTTTCCAAATTATAAAGTTTTCTTTTAAATCGATTAATAATATAAATAATGTGCATTTAATTAGTAAATATTTTAAATGAGTAAATTATGTGAAAAATATAATTTTCATAGTTTGATCCTTAAATTAGGACCTAATAATGATATTAGAAAGGTTTTTGGAGGGAAAGGAATTAAAAACTAAATTTTGAATTTTCCCAGCATCTAACCGGTTAGATGTGCTCTGTAACCAGTTAGATGATGAACCCAGAAAATTGAGTTAGTGCGTTTTGATGAGTAATCACTTGATTAATCCGTTAATCGCCACGAAATCAACCATAAACGCAGTGAGAAATACGTGTCGACCTGCATGGCAATGGAATTGTTCTATAAATAGCCCCAATTGATCAAGGTTTTGGTTCATTTGTTGATCTGAAGGTGTTGAAGCTCTGTTAGGGTTCCTGAATCCGTTTTTGCAATTCTTCTTGTTCTCAGAGAGTTTAAGTGTGAGTGATACACATTTACAAAGCTTAAATCAAGGGCTTTGTATAGATATAAAAATCGTGAGTTGAGAGTTCCTGAGGTAGGAGAAATCAAAGCACGAAGTTGAGGCTTTCAAGCTGTCAACATTGTTTTTGTGTTCGTGGAGCTGTCTTTGAGCTTCAATTCTGGTAAGCTCAAGTATTCTTTTGACCTCAAATCTGTCCAATTCTGTAGTGCATGTTGCATAGAACACAATCTAACCACTTTCCCCAATTTGTTTCTCCTTTTCATGTGTTAAAATCTCTGATCTTTGAACCCTATCAAAACTGTCCTGCATGAGAGCAGAATCTGTGATTTTGGAGTGTCTCTGTGTCAATCTTGCTGTGGTTGTGTTGATCCTCATTAAGCACGACCCTAAGGTAAGGCAGAAGCTAATTAATCACTAGAATGAGAATAATTACTAGGAAATTTAGGTATGAGTCACCATGAGACTCATAAAGGGCATATGTTTTAGAGGTTAAAGGCTTAAAGGCCAATTTCACTTGTTCCAGGACCTATAGCAAGTTTCAATGAATGCATGCAAGCTATGTGAGTGAAAGTTTGATGTTAAAATCTTGTATATGTGAAATTGGTTTGTTAAGTTGTCATTTATGTATTTTCATGCAATTTGATATGTGTTTTTGAAATGCATGAGTGTTGGATGTAATTGAGGGTTGGAATATGTTTAATTCATGGGAGTAAAGCTCTGATTATAGTTGGAATGGATAGGAAATGAATAGAATTGGAAATGACATGCAAAATCCCAAAACAGTGTTATGTTCTGCATGTTTTAACCGGTTAGGTTGTCGAGTAACCGGTTAGAACCTGACAGATATGAAAAGTAAATTCTGCATTTTAATAAATCAACTTCCACCATTTCCAATTTATGCTTCCAATCTTATTCTGCTATAAATTACACTGTTTATGAAAACGGAATTAAGGAAAGGATTTAAGGAGCTTTATGACTTAGAGTTTTTAACAACTTTAAGAGGTGAATTAAGCCATGAGATGGTGCTTCAACATTTGGGACATTCTTTGGAATGAACAAAATCAATTTGAGGCATTTGAGTTATCCCTAATCTGTTTTGAGTGTTGGATTAAATTGGAAAAATTAAAAATGGCTTCAAACTTTAAAGAAATTCTGTTTTGCCTGCAGATTCTAACCGGTTAGAATCTGTTATAACCGGTTAGAGACTGACAGTAGTGAAAAATCAATTGAATTATAATGTAAACTTTATTGTGCCATTTTAATTGATCTTTTTCAATTTAATACTAATCTAATTATCTTAAATAATAAAGTATGATTTTAGGGGATAATTCATGGAACCTCAAGTTAAGCTATATTACTAAGAAAGTATGGAATTCTTAGTAATGTTATAGGCTGTATGTGTTGAAAAATGGAAAGTGAGACATCAATTAATGGCCAACCAAATTGAGAAAAATATTGTATGCATTCATGCATGGTGAAAGGTGATGAAATAGGTTGGCAAGGAATGTTTGTCATGTTCTGGGAACATGAGGAGGGTACTCTGGGAGTACCAAATTGATGCAACCTACTTGATGACACATTCTGGGAATGTGGCCAGTGTCTGGGACATGGTTTTTATGTGTTCTGGGAACGTAATGCACACTCTGGGAGTGGTGCTTGTTTTCCAAGTATGGTTTTCCATACGTTGTGGAAACGTATGTTAGTGTTTTGGGAACACTTTGGTGTATTGGATGGATGTCCGAGATTGATTAGTATTGGAGGCCTCGGGATTGTGAGATAGAAAGCATGCATCATGCCATTAATATAAAAGAATAAATAATTATTAAACCGAGTGTGCTCATATGTAATTGCATACTTACTTGTGTTTGAATATCTGTGAATGTTAGAATTATTCTTGTTTGATTATGTGATTATATTATGCTTAATCCCGTGCCCCGTGTAGGTGATGGAACATTATTACCTAGCTTGCATCGAGATTCGTCCTATCCCTAACGGGATATGGACGTATGAGGAGCGCCGGGCTACTTTTGAGGGAGAGGTGGAGGTTACACTCTACCATCCCATCCCCTTGGTCTGAGTGCCACCTCGAC
This sequence comes from Crotalaria pallida, assembly GCA_037953625.1. NCBI lineage: Eukaryota > Viridiplantae > Streptophyta > Magnoliopsida > Fabales > Fabaceae > Crotalaria > Crotalaria pallida. Next base: position 53,831,247 of record CM075651.1, read on the forward strand.
GATTTCAGATTCCCATTATTTATACTATGCACGTACCCCCTTTTTATACTTACCATGGACCACCCCCTGCTCGACCTGTTCGTCGTTATCATACCTTTCGTTTTCGTCCTTATACTCGTTCTCACCCAGTTGCTGCTAGGGTTGTTCCTACTGGGACTCCTTCATCTGATTCTTCGGATCCTGAGAGGACTGCACTGGTTGCAGATCCTGTACCCAGTGGTAGGGTACCTACTCCGGTGGATGAGGCAGAGGAGGACCCAGAGGAGGGTGAGAGTGACGAGGAACCAGTTGAGCAGGAGGACATTACTGATAGTAGGATGGGTGGCCCTTACGTTCTTGGAGGACTTGATGACCAGTTCTGGAGTGTCTTTATTTTGTTTATGTATATATTGTATATACGTCTTTTGAGAGACTTCAGGGTTTTGGTCTTTATTTTCAGTTTATGTTTTGGAACTTATCTCTGGACCGGGGTATCAGTTGATGAATTTCAGATATGATGGATGTATGGTGGTACTCATGACATCTTTTTATATATATATATATATATATGTATGTTTTATGTCCAGTGATGATATTATTGTAGTGGACTTATAGTAGATCGAGCGTCGACCGACCGAGAGCCTCATTACCCTTACTAGTATGATACTGATACAGGGCCAACGATCGGATACTTACACCGAGCAAACTGGGTTTCTACATCTAGGTCACGTACCGATGAGGTTAACACCGAGTATAGGACTTTCAATCTGATCCTTATCGTTTACAGCCTCATCAAACCGTAATTACTCCTAGATTCCCACGACTCTTGGTTAGATAAAACAACATTGGATAAGGTCTATTACTTACAGGATTTATGGATATGATCTTATCATAACCTCTACAAATCCTACTTGAATTCTACCTCTACAGAAGGCTCATCGGAACGGCCCACAACACACAGGTAATCCCCTATAAGAACCACCATGCTATAGGGGCTAAGGTACGTCTTCTCATCCCTAAGTTGACACTAGCACACACATTGTTGACTAGGGAGAACCTGATTATCCCAAATGGATATTCAGAAATCCTAAAAAGTCCTATATTAACATCTTAGCTGGGATCATTCTTCAAGGCTCTTCCATAGCTTTAAGGTTGATCTTGGTTAAGGACACGACATTGGCGCCGTCTGTGGGAACTGAATAACATATCATTCCCACCACCACCATGGTTACCACCATAAGTCAAGTTGGTGACCTCCATGACCGCATCACCCGCACCCGTGGCAGGCCCAGAAACGCTGATAACAACAACCCGTAGCCTCATTCTGCGGGTGATCTGCGCGATGTTCCCAACCATAATCGTGTAGATAATGGGAAACCGCCACGAACCTCCCATTCTGGGGCAGGGAATAATTCCCAGCCACCAAACCATCCACAAAGTCATCCACCCCCTCATCGTAGCCATAATCGTAGTAATAATCACGCTACTCACTCCCAAACACTACAATCTTCCCATCCTAGGACTAGAAGTAATCCCCAACCACTCCAAGTTTTACGAACCATACTGCCTCCACCACCACCACCACCCCCTCCTACACCGCCTCCCTCCACCCATGGTGATTCAAGTAGCACAGCCCCAACCACCCGAAACACATCCAGGACCACTGGAACCCGAGCACATCATGGATGAAATACTCAACGTACCCCTCCTATCCCAACCAATCCTGACCACATAAGTTCAACACCTAGAACCAGATTGAATCCACGAAGAACTGCTCCTGGAAATTCTCATCATAGCCATTCCATCGGCAGGTCCTATGCAACATCTGCATCTGCTCGGGCTCGGGAGCAAGAGATGATTAACATTCTAAACAGACAAACGACTCTAATTGAACAACAAGGTCGGGCTATTGCCGACCTTCAACAGAAAGCTATGGCAAGGATTGCACAGAGTCAACCGACCACCATACTACCCCAAAATACAATGCCTCAAACCATGGACCCACAACCACTCCCGGTAATGCAGCTCCCCCACCACAAAATACCCATACTAACCCTACCATGAACCAGGATCAGGATGATTTTCACCCTGGTCATCCATTTACTCCATATATTATGGCGTTCCAAACTCCTCAAGGTTACTTGGGCCCTTCTAACGTACCACATTATAACGGCCTAACCGATCCAGTAGACCACATTGTCTCTTATGAGGGAGCGATGAATTATTATGGAGGAGGAGAAGAAATGAAATGCCGAGCCTTTTCCATGACCCTCGAACCTTCAGTACTACGCTGGTACTCATCCCTCCCTCGGAACTCAATAAATTCTTGGGAGGAGATGAAAAGAGTGTTTTTAAATAGGTACACGGCTAGTTGCATCCAGCCCAAGTTCGACCACACCTTAGCGGCAATCACCCAAAAACAAGATGAGTCATTGAAAGATTACCTTTCGCGATTCCATGCGGAGGCTAGCTCGGTTCCTCGATTAGAACCTGGTGTGGCAGTACTATTGTTCACGCAGGGTTTACAGTCGGGGGATTTCAGAAAGTCCTTGATTGGAAAACCTCCAAAAGATATGGCCGAGCTAAGACAGAGGTCAAATAAGTTCATTAATTTGGAGGAATTCCATAAGGGGCAGAAAGTCAGAGAAGAAAGGCAACGAGCTGATCCTCAAGGTCAAAATAAACAAAAACGTGATGAACGTTTTGGTGGAAGACAAGAAAGGAATGATCGAGACCGAAGGATTCCTCCGAAGAATAAATTTCAGGAATACACTCCTTTAACTGTTCCAAGGAGTCAAATCCTGAGGGAAACAATGCAGACTGACTTACGCTCTGCCCAAAGACCTCCGTCTTTAAGAAAGGGCGCACAGCGTGATAGGTCAAAATACTGTGACTTCCACAGGGGTTACGGCCATACGACCGACGAGTGCATCTGGTTGCGGGATCTAATCGAAGAGGTGATCAGAGATGTCAAGCTACAACAGTACATAAGGGATGCAGCCGACTGAAGAAGTAGGAACAGATCTCAGTCACCAGCAAAATCCAAACGCCAGAGAAGTAGGTCACCAGACAATAGAAACACCGGGAGACAGAGAACCGATCCCACTCCAGCTCCTGATACAAACGCTAATAAAAATGAATTCTTGGTTAACACTATTGCGGGAGGTTTTGCTAGAGGTGGAGAGAAGAAGGCTGACAGAAAAAAGTACATTAACCAAATTTTAGCAGTCAGCCAGAAGCCCATAGCCAAGAGATCAACAAAAAACGTTCCCATTATTTTTGATGACGGCGATTTGGATGGAATCCTTCCAGGACATAATGACCCCATGGTGATCACTGCCCTTATTGGTAATTACGAGGTGAAACGAGTCTTTATCGATCAAGGGAGCTCGGCGGACATCATGTTTTTCCCTCTGTTCAAAGCCCTTAAACTCAGGGAGTGCAATCTCACTCCCTTTGAGGGTGAATTAATTGGTTTCACGGGGGACACCATTGAGCCAAAGGGATACATCCAACTTCCCGTAACCCTCGGACAACAGCCTTCGGCCAGAACCGAGATAGTCAAGTTTTTGGTGGTTGATTGTCCAGCGACCTACAACGCCATTCTTGGGAGAACTTCTTTGCAAGCATTTGGGGCGGTAGTATCAACATTTCACTTGGCTATGAAATTTGTCGGAACTGATGATAGAGTGGTAACTGTCAAGGCCGAGCAAGAAGCAGCGAGAAAATGATACAACGCCAGTTTAGGAAAAGTTAAAAACAAGGATCCGAGCAAATTGGAAAGAGTCTCTTTGGGAAAGGGCAATATTAACCTAGCAGATCTGGATATGAGAGACCAATCCGACAGAAATAGACCGACCCGGAAGGGACAGTGGGAATTCCTGACATTGACCAATGATTCCCTTAGGCAAGTAAAAATCAGTTCTGAACTACCCGCAAGTGTAAAAGAGGAGTTGACCACTCTGTTGATTTCAAATAAAGATCTGTTCGCGTGGACATCAGCTGATATGCCGGGAATCGACCCAAATTTTATCTGCCATAAGTTGAGTATCATTCCGGGGTCAAAACCGGTGGCACAACGCAAAAGGAAGGTTAGTGCTGAAAAGGCCGCTGCCATTGAAGAAAAGGTTGCTGAATTACTCCGAGCAGGTTTCATTAGGGAAATTGACTATACAGAATGGTTAGCTAACACCGTCTTGGTCAAAAAACCCAATGGAAAGTGGAGGATGTGTGTCGACTACACGGACTTGAATAAAGTCTGTCCTAAAGACCAGTATCCACTCCCCGTTATTGACAAACTCGTCGACAATTCAGCTGGCTACAAACTCTTGTCCTTTATGGATGCTTACTCTGGTTACAACCAGATTCCTATGTTTCCTGCCGATCAAGATAAAACCGCATTCATCACCGACAAGGCAACTTATTGTTACAATGTCATGCCTTTTGGGTTGAAGAATGCGGGAGCTACCTATCAGAGGATGATGAACAAGGTTTTTCAAGGAATGATCGGCTCAAACATGGAGGTATATATCGATGATATTATTGCAAAGAGCAGACAGCAGGAAAACCATGCCCAGGACCTCAAGACAATACTGGACCGAGTGAGAAAGTATTCCATGAGGTTGAATCCTGAAAAATGCGTGTTCGGAGTCCCAGCCGGTTCTTTCCTCGGTTTCATGTTAACTGAGAGAGGTATTGAAGCCAATCCAGATAAGTGCAAAGCAATCCTTGAAATGAGGAGTCCAGCTAGTCTCAAAGAAGTTCAACAACTCGCGGGCCGGGTGGCGGCACTCTCCAGATTCTTATCCCAGGCTGCTCGGAAAGCTTTGCCATGGTATTAGCTCCTTAGGAAAAACAAAGATTTCCTTTGGGACGAGCACTGCGAGCAAGCTTTTGTTCAATTAAAGGAGTATCTTTCCAGTCCACCGGTCCTCCACAGCCCTCTTCCTGGCGAAAACCTCATTCTATATATGTCAGTGGCCGAAGCAGCGGTCAGTTCGGTTTTGGTACGAGAAGATTCAGGAATGGAAGCCCTAGTATATTTTGTTAGCCGAGCACTTCAACGATCAGAATTGAGATATCAAAAGCTTGAGAAACTTGCGTACTATTTGGTCACATCGGCTCGGAGATTGAGACAATATTTTCAAGCACATAGAATATTGGTAAGAACAACTCAACCTCTCAGACAAGTTCTTCACAAACCCGACCTAGCAGGCAGAATGGTTTCATGGTCTGTCGAATTGTCTGAATTTGACATCACATATGAACCGAGGAAAGCGATGAAATCTCAAGTTCTGGTTGACTTCGTCACCGAATTCACAGATATCCCCTCGGATACTTCTTAGAATTTATGGTCAGTATATGTAGATGGATCAAGCAACAGGAAAGGAGCTGGAGCCGGGGTCATCATTGAAAACCCCGAAGGATTGAGCATGGAATATTCATTGAAATTCGAGTTCCAAACATCAAACAATCAAGCGGAGTACGAGGCAGTTCTTGCGGGCCTCATGATGGTTCATGAGTATGGAGCTGAGCGAGTGTCAGTTTTCAGTGACTCACAGTTAGTAGTTTCACAGATCAAGGGGCAATACTCGGCAAAGGAGCCCATCTTACAAAAATATCTTGAAGAGGTAAAAAGAATCATCTCTAACTTTTCAGAGTTTGACATTTTCCACGTCCCAAGGGATTCTAATTCTCGAGCCGACATATTGTCCAAATTGGCAAGTACGAAGGGGTCGGAAAATAATAAAACTCTGATTCAAGAAACGATTCCACAACCGAGTGTCATTTTAACTATCTCATTATCTCAATCTTGGATGGATCCTCTTCTTACTTATTTGCAACATGGTTTCGTCCCCCAAGATCAGACAGAGGCTCGGAATTTGGTTAAAAAGGCAGCTCAATACATAGTCCTGAATGGAGTTCTGTACAAAAGAGGGTTTGGTTCCCCCATGCTCAGAAGTGTTAGCCCATCCCAAGCCGAGGAGATACTTGAAGAGATTCACGGTGGAGTTTGCAGCCACCATATGGGTGGAAAATCCCTAGCTAGAAAAATAATCCGAGCAGGTTACTTTTGGCCCACATTGCAAAAGGACGCCATGGAACATGTAAAGAAATGTGTTCAATGCCAGTTTCAAAGCGACATTTACCAAAGACCCGCGGAGGAGCTACATTCTCTCGGCGCCCCTTTGCCCTTTTATCAATGGGGCATGGACATCATCGGGAAGTTTCCCACCGTACCAGGGCAACTCAAATTTGCGATAGTGGCTATTGACTACTTCACTAAGTGGATTGAGGCGGTTCCGTTAGCAACAATCTCTACGGCCCATATTCAATCTTTCTTTGTGAAGGAAATTATCTCTCGGTTCGGAGTGCCTCATGCCATAGTTACTGATAATGGATCGCAGTTTGCAGCCTCTCACTTTCAACAACTAGCAGCCGACCTGGGAATCACTCACTATTTCAGTTCTGTTGAACACCCACAGACAAATGGGTTAGCCGAAGCTGCCAACAGAACAATCTTGGATGGAATTAAAAAGAAACTCGGTAATGCAGCCGACACTTGGGCGGATAAAATTCTGAGCGTCTTATGGTCACACAGGACAACTATACACTCGTCTACAGGAGAGACTCCTTTTCGTTTGACATACGGCTGTGACGCAGTCATTCCAATCGAAAAGCGAATCCCTACCTTTAGGACGCTTGAACGTCCTTTAGGTACTAATCACCATTTGATCAGCGAAGAGCTCATTTTACTTGAGGAAATTCGAAAGAACGCCGCCGCTCATGAAAGAAAAATGAAGGAGCGGCAAGCTCGGGAATACAACAAAAAGGTTCGCCCACGAAGTTTTGAAGTTGGAGATTTAGTCCTTCGCCGAGCGGATATCGGCGAAGGAAATGCTGGAGTTGGAAAATTGAAGCCAAAGTGGGAAGGCCCATACCGAGTGAAGGCTAAATCCGGATCTGGTGCTTACAAATTGGAGACTCTCTCGGGCATGGAAATCAATAACAGCTGGAACGTGGCCAAACTCAGAGCTTATTACAGTTAAGAACTTATTTTATTTTTCACTTTTTACAAATAGGTTAGTCTATTGCTCAGAAATGTTTAGGTCGAATAAACGAAGGGTAACATCCTTCTTAGCTTAGAGACAATTGTTAGGAATTAGTTGACATACGAGCAACATCATTTTTGTATTCTTTTATCAATAAAACGCATCGATTTCCTTCAAATTCTTTTACGAACATTGTGATGTGACATACGCCTCATTTCGTTCGGCTAGCCACCGAGCGGAATCGAGATACAACTCTTTATGAGAGTTTAACAACGTATTCATAGAACGCCCGAATTCAGGAAATTACATTCCTTGTTTCGCGGTCCGAGGGTCCCGCTTCGGCTAAAGTCGGCGATCCGAGTTCTACTCACAATAATTTACTCAATTGAACCAATTCCTAAATTAACCTTTTTGTTCGGCGAATAGCAGTAAAATCAGAGGTCACGTGACAAACGAAACCCAAAAAGTAATGAAAGTGATTTACACAACACAATTTGTATACAAGGCAAATTGATTAAAATTTAGCAGGAGCAAAAGTAAATTGTTCATGGCAATCAGGAAGTATGCTCGAATACAACGAGCAACAAGTTAAACGCTCGAGTACAACGAGCAACAAGTTAAAGCAAAAATTGTTCGAAATTGTTAAGTAAAGACGCTCGGAAACAGCGAGCAACAAAAAGTTAAACCCTACAGAAAAGCAACAAAAACTGATCACTACTCAATATCAGATAGAACAATGTTGGAATCATCGAAGTCAGGGGCTTCAGTCAATTCAACGAGAGGGTTAGGCAGATCCCCTGCTTGCAAATCAACTTCAGCCTTGGACTCAAGGTCAATCAGCTTCCCGTTATCAACAGTATGAAATGGATGAGCCCCCACTACCCTGAACTCGGTCTCAGGATTCAGAACTTGAATCTGCTTAATCACCGAAACAAAAGAATCATCGACACTCTTACTCCAGTTGTAGAAGTTGGTGTCCGCCCTTTTCTTGTGACGAAGTGCCTTCTCCTTCAATTTCTGGGCAACAGCAGTAGACCTCTCAACCTCAGCCTTCAGCTCGTCCATCTTCTGCCGACTCTCCTGCAATTCCTTCTTTAGTGCTTCCTCGGCCTCTTTCTTTTTATCCTCTGCAACCTTTTGGGAAACCTTCAAAGAGTCCCTCTCCTTAATCAGATCATTTTTGTCAGCCTTTAAGTTTTCCAACTCATTTTTTATACGGTTCAGCTCATCCGAGAGGCTGGCCTCTTGAGCAGCGGACAATTCACGAGCCTCCTTTTGCTCGGCATTATAACCAGTGAAAAGACCATCAGGTTGCTTGGCCAAAAAATATGCAAGGTTAGCACCCCGAAGCAGATATTTGGCAAGAGTCATGTTGCAACGAGACCATTGGTCGGTAGAAAGAGTTCCAAAACGAGTACAGTCAGATTCAGAACAGATATATTGGCCAAACCTTTCGTCAAATTGTTGGTCCCATATAGATGTTTCTGGTGGGGTCGCAACAGAAGATGGAGCATTGACAGAAGAAGGAACAGCGGCAGCCTTAGCACTTGAACCCTCGACCCTCGGATTCGCACTGTCAGATAATTTTTCTTTTTCTTTATCCATCCGGCGGCGGCGAATTTGTGGTTGAAGGGGAGAAATGACTTGGACTTGGCCGCTAGGGCCCAATGAAACCGTAGCGCCGACAGCCACCATGTTTGAAGTTGGCCGAGGGGATGCCTCGGTTGGAGAAGTAGTTGGAGCGGAGGTACTTAAGCTCGGGATACTTAAGCTTCAAGACCCGGAAGCCGCGCTCATTGCAGGGGTCTTCCTCTTCCTTCCCCCTTGAAGTAAAGCAGACATCCGGGAAGCCATTTTTTCTGCGAAGGAAAAGAAAAACGTAGTAACATTAGAACGGATCAACTTAACAAATACAACAACCAAAAGAAAATAGTTTTACCAAGTTCTGCTTTAACATCCGATGAAGGGATGTTCACAATGTCCTTTGTTTCTATCATCCCATTAGATTTCATGTAACTCTCAATTGCTCGGCACACCTCCTTCTCATGTTCAGCCAGTTCTTTCCAATATGATGAGTACGAGGCAATCGATCGGTTAAAAAAGCTCGCAGACCACTGGAGAGGAAACCGTGGAACTGGTCGGGTTTCACCAGGACGGGTGAACCAGCAAACTCCATTGCCGACAAAATTGTATTTGAAGAAAAAAGGTTTAAAACCCTTCCAATATTCAGAATACTTTGTGAAAAGAGTATAGCCATTGTGGGACTTCAGAGAGACCCAAGGTCGTCTTACTGATCCTTTCTCAAAGGTGTTGCATTGGGGGGCAAATAGATAAAAAAAATCGGAAGAGTGCAGGACCACTCCATGGCTGAACACACCTGCTGGAAGCCCCTCACAAATGTCCAAGCATTGGGATGCAGCTGGGAAGGGGCCACTCTCAAAGTACTTAAAACACCTATTTCAAAATCGGTAAAGGGCATCCTAATCCCTAACCGAGTAACAACTTCTTCATAAAAATAAAAACCAGGACTACCCGCCGGAATTTGACTGCAGACCCGTTCATTCAAACCCACCGGACTAACAGAATAAAGATTCCCAGTGTTATCTCCAGGACATGGTAAAATTATAGCCCGAGTTTGTTCTAATGACTCTTCCGTCGAAAGCTCAGACCGAATACCGAGAACCTCTTGGTCCACTCAATCGTACTCAGCTGCATCTGGGGGAGGTGGGTAGAGTTCAGGATTAGTGATATACTTTCTATTCATACCTGAGGAAAAGGGGGCACACTTGGAGTCAGAAGCAGAAAAACTTAACTATTTCAGATCAAATACTTACGGCTACGGTCGGTTGGAGAACACCTCCCTTTCAGGGCATAATTTTCCCAAACCGACTGAAATGTCTAATACCTCTCTGTTGATTCCTTAACCTCCTCTGTTCTACCCTCTCGGCAATCCTATAGTGAATCACACCCTGCCTGAACTCTTTCAAAGTCTGAGGAAAACGCATGGCTATCGGTTTAACAAAAATTTCTGGTTTTCCTCCTTTATGTGTTCTTGGAACATCAGAGTTTACAGATTCCTCACTCATGATAAACGCCGCTTCAGTACCAACCCTAAGAAGTTAAGTGCAGCAAAACGTAGAACAGACCTAAGAAACGCTACGACGATCACTCAGTAAACATAAAAGGGGGATGAAGAACTTCGAAGGGAAAATGGGGTATACTATAACAGTGATTTGGAACAACAATGATTTGGGGTTTGTTCGAACCCTAGAAAAATCTTTTCAAAACTCAGGGAAGAATAACCAGTGAAGATGCATTAAAAAGAAAGTTCTCAGCACATAAACACAGCAGATGGCAGAAACGAACGCATGCAAAGAATCTAGAACAAGCAGAGAAGAAAGAGAAAATAATTGAAGAAAAGCAGAAATTCATTACCTGATATTAGTGAATAATCAAGAAATCGAAGAAGCGAAGACCACGAAGTGAGAAAACGCACTCAATGTAGTGAGGAAAAACTGGAATGACAACAAGAACGCCTTTGATAAATTTTGGCTTTGATGATCAAGGTTACAGAAAAGCGATGAACAGAGGTGAGAGAGTTTAAAAGGTTTCTGAAGTTTTCTAGAATGAATTATGAAAAACCGCCCTTTGGAATTCGTCTTAAAAACTTCCCTCCACTATCTCAAAAGGATTGGGCCTGAGTCAGAAAAAGCCCATTAGTATTGAAAACTAAATATGTGGCACCTCCGGTAAGTTTGAAATCATAACGTTCCATTTCCCTGTAAAGTAAAGGACACGTGTAAACACAAGTAGAAGTGAAAGGTCACCTTGGGGTCAATCAAACGACAGCTCTGATAAAAGCACAAAAATGCTCGGGCACCTTTTTCAATCAGCAAAGTTCAGTCGGAAAACGGTTCGCTCGTCTCATTAACTCGGCAGGGCTCAAATCACCCAACCGAGCTTGGGGGGCTTATGTAGTGGACTTATAGTAGACCGAGCGTCGACCGACCGAGAGCCTCATTACCCTTACTAGTATGATACTGATACAGGGCCAACGATCGGATACTTACACCGAGCAAACTGGGTTTCTACATCTAGGTCACGTACCGATGAGGTTAACACCGAGCATAGGACTTTCAATATGATCCTTATCGTTTACAGCCTCATCAAACCGTAATTACTCCTAGATTCCCACGACTCTTGGTTAGATAAAACAACATTGGATAAGGTCTATTACTTACAGGATTTATGGATATGATCTTATCATAACCTCTACAAATTCTACTTGAATTCTACCTCTACAGAAGGCTCATCAGAACGGCCCACAACACACAGGTAATCCCCTATAAGAACCACCATGCTATAGGGGCTAAGGTACGTCTTCTCATCCCTAAGTTGACACTAGCACACACATTGTTGACTAGGGAGAACCTGATTATCCCAACTGGATATTCAAAAATCCTAAAAAGTCCTATATTAACATCTTAGCTGGGATCATTCTTCAAGGCTCTTCCATAGCTTTAAGGTTGATCTTGGTTAAGGACACGACAATTATTTTCCGAAACTATACTTTTTCCGCGTACTCTGATAAATAATAAACGAGTTCGGTAACAGCAAGGGTTTTACAAAGATTTGATAATAATTTCAATACCGAATTCAAAGTATTTTTGAAAGATATGTTTAGTTTGAGAATAAACATAAAGGAAAAATTTTATACCCTATTTTTCCTATAATATCAAGTCCATATTATATATGTTCAACTATATTTTCTTATAAGGTATTTTAATCCAAGAGCATCACAGAAATGAGGCTTATATTAAGGACCAAAAAAAAGTTTTCAAAAGGTGCTTATATATAGGACCGGAGGGAGTATTAATTTCTAGTGTCATCAAAGAGATACTCAACCTTTACAAAAATATAAGTCATATAATAATAATAATAATAATATTAGTAGCATTGTGCCACAACAATACAATTTCAAAATATAAAAATATTCGATCCAAAACTAGTTTTATAATCAATCTAGTAATAATATATGCATTTATTTATTTATATATAAGTTTAATAATAATTATATTAAAATTTTTTGTGGGGGCACGTGCCCTCACTTGTCTATTCGTGGCTCTGTCCCTGGCTGTTACAGCACCGAATTCAGAAAAATACAACTTTGTAGAGCTCAACTCTTCAACAACTTTCTTAGTTTTGACTATCACTCTGTTTAACAGGAAATTTGATTTGCTTATCGAATGAACTGTGTTTACATGATATGTGTTTATGAAGGGTGGGTTCTTGACAAGTTTATGTGGTAATCTTGTTTCCGTGTATTAGTGGCTGTAAAAGACAAAATGTGATAATTGCTTGAAAATAAAGTGCAGTAAATGTAAAAATTACTGGAACGTAAAGCTTGCAATGAAATGTAAAGGTTTTATTGAAATTGAAATAAAGAGGAATTTTACATGCTCTTTTCTATCAATTTGCTCAATGAGATGGATAGAAATGACCAAGTGGCGATCCCATTTACATCCACTAAACACCTATTTATAGGAAACAATTGAAATAACCATCTACTTAATCTAATGACACGTGGAGGCCCATTGCGCCTTACATTCAAACATTTGAAAATACAAGACTCAACCATGTTGCTAAGTCTTAACTGTTACATTTCGACGCTTGCCCTTCGACATGATCATCAACGTGGTCTTTGACATAATCTTCATCTTGAACTTTGAAGTGATCCTCGACATGTTCTTTTAGAAGTCTTCTGTGCTCATCATTGATATGCCTTTCCACACCACCTCAAAGTTCTAGGAGCCTTCAAATGATGTCTTCAAATTGACTCCTTTCATTCTTTTCAATCTCAATCTCTTGACCAAAGGATTTTCTAGCTTAGCTTGCGTTTATGTCTTAAATCCTTATGCCAATTTGTCTTAGAGATCGCTCGACATAGAGTAAGAGGATTACCTGTGTAGAATTTCCTACTTCCACTCCCACTTGATGGGGGAAACCTTAAGACTTTAGTTATCCTTCTACCAAAACCTTGTGATATGGGTATCAGGAAGAACCGCCAACTTGTTTCAAGTTCAACCCTTTCAGCTATTGGAGCTTCCTGATTCTTTCATGTATTCTTTTATCAAAACAACTAGCTCTCGATGAATGAAAGTTTCCAAATTTGCAAAAACACTCCATTCATTGAAAACTGTGTTTTGACAGAAGAACATAATCTCCCATATCTAATTTCCAGTCATCATAAAAGGAGTGAAAGACTGCTTGAGAAAGACAATGGTTTCACTTCTCTCACCAAGCGGATTTCATAATCTCCCACATCTAATTCCCATGTTGCCAAAGCTTTGAAACCAATTTCACACTTAATTGTTTTTATTTCTTCCAAAACTCACACCAATATCTGATTTGACTGGTTTGCATGACAATGATTCTTTGGCCACTCACTTATGCAATGCTATGATGAGACCTATCCTCCTTTATTACCATTTTTCTGAAACCGTAGTTGTACTTTGCAATTAATGAAGCCTCACTTTTGCCCAATGAAGTAACTACACGTTTAAACTCGTGAGATGATTGTCTGAATTCTCAAAACTGGTGCCGTTACTGTTGCAACGTTTCTCCGTCCAAAATTCCTTAATTCAACATTGGTACGTGTCCGTTGAAGTCATTTTTGTACTTAACGCACAAGTCCACTTCCGTCAACACCACTTCCATGTCAAATCCATCATTTTTTGTTGAAATTTATTTCAATCCTAATAGATGCTTCCCAAAATTTTGCCATTTGATGCATTTGTTTAGAGAGTGGCAGAATTTTAGACATGCCTTTCCGTTCTTCATCTTATTCCTCTTCTTTCTTTATTTTTTTTAATAATCAAGGCTCAGACCGTTGTGTCGGTTTATTTTCGTATGAGCCACTGAACCGCCAAGGCCCATTAGCAACACCCATTCATGCTCTACGATTTTTGAGGTAGTGGAAACCTTGCTTCCCTTTAAAACATACGACTCTTCGGTTCGCCATGTTTATAAATCCTTCTTGTCTTCTCATTCTCATCTTCTAATTTCTGCTTTCAGAGTTCTTCTTTTTACAACGTTTTATCCTCTTCTCGTTCCCAATTAGAACTTGCGATCACAATGTCCATCAAAAGAGTGCATGATCCTTCTTTCGACTCTTCCAAATCTTTCTATGATAGGCCCATCATGATTAAGGCTCAATCTTCACCCCAAGTCACCACGAACCTGCAAACCCTTCTCCTGTACTTCTAGGTCCCCTGCTCATTAGATATAAAGCCAATACTTCTCCCATAAAGGAAATACTGCCTCTCAAGGACCCTGAACTTACACGACCCATTTGTTCCATAGACCCCATATATACCTGTTGTAACATCCCTCATTTTTATAAAAAAGGATGAATAAATAAAATGTTGATTCTAATAATGAAATTTCATAAAGAAGAATGCTTGAGAAAATAGTTTAGTGAAAATGAATTATTTTAGATTAGGGAGTATTTTAATATAAATATAGGAAAAATGTTTTAATAAACAAACAATAGTTTATTGTTAAATTGGAAAAGAATTATTTTAATATTTAGCACTATTTTCATAACCAAAAAGGATGAAATAGTTTTGGCAAGAAAGATTTAAGTAGAATATTTAAGAAAATGATATTTTGTGAAAATGATATTTTGTTAAAATATCATTCAAAGATCGGGTGTAACATCCCCATTTTTAATTCCAAACATAATAAGAGTAATAAAAAGAAAAATAGCGCTAACTAATTGATTATTGATATGGCTAAGTGATTAGTTCAATTAAAATGTTAAAAATAATTATACTATTTGAAAAGCATACTTTCTATACTTTAATATATTTTGACATTTTAAATGTTGAACTTGTTTTAAGGATTTTAAGATTCTTAACTTTATAATTTCATATAAGTACTTACTAAATGCTTACATTTTATTATTAGTATTTTTTTTGAGATTTACAATAAGCAAATAAAGAAAAATGGTATTACTGTTTTTAAAACCATACTAACACAAGTAATAATAATAATAATAATAATAAAAAATAAAAATAAAAAGAAAAATAATGATGATAATAATAATAATAATAATAATAAGGAAAATGTAATAAAAAAAATAAAAAAAAAAATAAAAGAGGAAGGGGGTTCGATCAACCCCCCATCTCCTTCCCCAGCCGGCCCTAATAGTTTGGGAAGCCACCATCTCCCTTCTTCCTCCCAGTTCCGGCCACCAAACACCTCACCGCCGGCGCCACCCAACCGACGAGCCAGCACCGTGCGTCTCCCTCTCTCTCTCCATCTCACGCTCTCCCTCTCCTGCTCGCGATCGCCCTCTCTCTCTCTCACTGTGGGTCGCGACTCCCTCCCTGTCGCGAAGCTGCCATCACTGCGCGCCGCCGCCACGCGCGTTCTCTATCCCTCCAGTCGCGAGTCGCACGCCGTCGCCCTCCTCCCCGATCGTAGATCCGCCGCCTCAGCCACGAAGGAAGCCGGAAACCGCTGCTCCTCGTTTCCTCCCGCCCCGCCGCGAGTTCCAAGCCACTTCCAGTTGTTGCAGTCGCCGCCTTGTGCTCTCTCCATCTCGAACCATCTCTCATTCTGCAGGTTTGGGTTGTCGCTGTTGCCAAGGGCAGAACCGACACCCGTGGCTGTGCCGGGCTTGTGTCGGGTGCCCCGAAGCACGAAGCTTTTGCTTGGTTCAGCCCGTGATTGTTCTCACCGCCAACATCGAGCGTCGGCGCACCGCCACTCATCGACGTCAACCGCCATCAACCCGTTCATCACCCTGGGTCACTAAAGATTCACGAATCACTGCTCCTTCTCGTCGGCAAGCCCCAAAGTTGAGGTTATTTCTTTATTTTCGTCACTCGAGGTAAGGGGTTCTTTACCTTGCTTTAGGGAGTATTTTCTAATTAGTATATAATACTTGCTAAGAATATGTGGGTATGCTTATAACTGATTATTCGGTAATTAATTTAAATTAAATATAAAGTAAGAAAGTAAATAAAATGAACTATAAATTGATACTTGGATTTGAGTATGCAGGCTAAGTGCTATATGTTATCATGTATGTTTATTGGAAGAACATGAACTCTGGTTGTTAATTATGAATGATTATAAATGATTATTGTTCTGTATGTCTGGCTGAATCGTGATGTTTGTGTCCTAAATGTGTATCACGTAATGAATTGAATAATAAATAAAAGAAAGTATGTATGTATGTATGGGATGTAAAATAATAAATAAAAGAAAGTATATATGTATGAGATGTAAAAACTAGAATGAGAACTAAGGAATAAAGAGTGTTAAAAATGTCATGGCATAAACTTAGGGAATTGAAAATGTAAAGTGTGAAAATTGTCGTGTATGCTTGTATGATAAATGTATGTTGAATAACGAATGAAATAACAAGTTAATAATGAAAGTCAAGAGAGAAAAGGATAAATATAAAGAAAATTAAAGAAGTGAAACGATAATAAATGAAAAGAATAACTAAATAAAATAAGCAGAATGAGAATGAAAATAGTAAAAGGATACTTGTCACAGGTTAGGTCGGGAGGACCTGGTCGTGAGACCCTGTGGCCAATTGATAAAAGAATTAATAAAAGAATGGGCCAACGCAGGTTAGATCGTGGGATCTGGTCGTAAGAACCTGTGGCCAACGCAGGTTAGATAGTATGATCTAGTCGTGAGACCCTATGGCGCAGGTTAGGTCGAAAGATCTGGTCGTGAGACCCTGTGACATAGGTTAGGTCATATGAATCTGGTTGTTAGACCCTGTGGATAGATGATAAGGGAAATATTTGGTGCAGGTTAGGTCAGTGGGCCTGGTCGTGAGACCCTGTAGCCAAATTAATAAAAAGAAAGAAGTAAAGAAAAATTAAAAAGAAAGAAAGAGAAGTAAACGAGAAAAATATAAAAGGAAGAAATAATGAATGAATGCAATATTGAAAGATAATAGGATGTGAGTGAGAGAAAAGAGAATCAACAGTACATGAATAAGATAAAAGAGCGAAGGTTATGGGTTTAAGAGTGGTTAAGGGAAACTATTGTTTGTGTGTGATGCATGCTTGGTTTGATGATTGAAAATATGTGTTACGTGCTAAGTGTGTTTGACTTAGTAGGTCATTATGTTTAGTTAGGAACTACTTTCTACTTCATGTGTAAAGCTCACCCTTACAACCATTTTTCAGGTGTTGAGCTTGGAGCTTACACAGTTTCTGGCCGAGCAGGTTGAACCTCCACTATGTGGAGTATCTATTTATTATTTATGAGTGGACTGCAGTCTTTTATATGTTAAAAACTACTATTTTGTAATTTAAAAATATGTATTAATTGTACGCTCCTATTTGAGATATTCGGGGCATTAGGATCTGTTTCTGGATAATATTTAAACGTTTTATGTTTTAAAAGTTTGCTGGACTGAATAGGTTAAGCAGGTACAAAATTGGAAATTTTGGGAAAGTCCGAAAAACAGAGGAAACTCTGTCCGTTTTTTCGGAAAAATATTCTTAAGTATTTTAATTTAAAAAGAAATTTTCAGTTACCATTTTTGTAAAATCCTTATTTAACTAAATAATTGTGAGGGTGTTACATTATGGTATCAAAGCAGTTTTTCCTCAGCCTTGGAGTGTGGACTCACAACTCCTTTGGGTTACTCACCAAGCGAGTAACCGATAGATAGTTAAGTCAAATGAATAGGATACGTATATATATATATATATATATATATATATATATTTATATTTATAGGGAAACACATATAATTATAGGGACTAAGTGATAAGATTTGGAAGCGTAGTGATAGCGTTAAGCCATGGAACACAGGTTTAACTTTAATTGAATTCGGCGATGGTGTTGTCGTTTGATGGAATGTGAGGTCAGAACCGATCACTCTGATCCTTGCATCTGTTAAGTGATAATATCATCAATAACCGCTCCAATGATGTTGCTATTGATAGATGGGAGATTAGGACTGATCACCTCGATCTTCGCACCTATTCATGGTCGATGCCATTGGAAGCTCCTAACTAAAACAAAAACCGATCCGAAATAGAATTTCCCCAAGAAGTACCACCTTTAGGAGCAAGGAAGCCAACCAGACAGTGCCTTTCGAACCCTTCATGTAGCATCCTAGAGAAAACCAAGTTGGCCTTAGGAACCCCTTCAAAATTGCATGAAGAACCAAATCAGATGTTGCTAACCAAAAAAAAAAGTTTTGACAATTCCATAAAGTCTCCTCGCTGAGACTAGATGATCTTAGCAATTGAGCACCAACAGGTAGTAAGCTTAACCTGACCCTTAGTCTTGGAAATGATGTAAACCCCCAAGAGTGTTGGCCTACCTCGATCCATGGGCACTAAGTGTCATTCAAGCTTTATTCGTGTTTCGTTGAACCGTAAGTAATGATTCCATTCGTGCGAGTAAACCTCCATCTTCTTATTTTGATCTTCGTGGTTCTGAACCAAATTTGATGCAACGATTTCAATCCTAACCAAGTGCATTCGTGTTTCAACCAACTAAGGTTGGTGAACTCTTGATTTTCCCTATGTTTGTCTTTGGTGAATATCAAACGTTCATGGAGTTCTAGTTTTGTCTACTCGATTCGGTTACCTCGTATGAATAAAGCTGGACCACTGCACGAGGTACCCTCACCGAGATCGATCAAGTCAATCATCGCTCTGTAGAAAGTACATCTATTAATGATTCCTTAATGAAAGTGCATTCTCTGGGATAATCTCCATTGTCTTCTTGCTTGATATGTACCCAGTCATGCTGCTACCCTCGATATCTGTACGGGCATGAACCTTTCTCGACCTTGTCACCCAGCACATCCTTGATCACCTTGCAAAGATCATTAAGCTTCTCCTTGAGTGCTTCGTGTTTCTTCTTCACATCTTCACTCTTTTCGAGCCTCAAGCATCAAGTGGGAGAACTTAGAAGTAGACACGAGAATTCGCCAAATCGTAGAAATTCAATATGACCCAATGCTCCTCAACAGGTGCCATCTTCAATCTCGAAGAACCGTCAAAAAGTTAGATAGACGATCCTTAGAACTGACCAAGCCTATTATTTGACATTGACACAGCTAGGTATGTCAATGCCGAGTGGGGGAGTAAGGAACCATAGTCGGAATCCGTTACTCCTAGCTGATTAAATCTAGACGCTTAGCCGAAATAACCTTTCCCTAATAATCGAAGTTGTTACTCACAAGTGCCGGAGTACGGACGAAGTCAACCATTAGTCCGGAGGAAATGCCTTTTTCTATGAATATCTAGTAAAAATGCATTCTTTAGGATAATCTTCTTCATCTTCTTGCTCGACATGTATCTAATCATGTTATCATCTCCAATGCCTGTATCTACCCGATTCTTGTCCTGTATCAAGTTCATTAAAGCTTTCCTTAAGGTTTAACTCGAAGAATGTTGTAAGGGATTGCTGACATACACCCAAGGTATGTCTTGAGTGTCGTTGGTCTAAAATAGTGTTTAATAGAATGTTCAAACGTCAAGAATACTTGCCAACCTACAACCTTTAACCATAAAAAATCGTTTAAAAATTTAATAGTAAATCTAAAAGCCTTAATTAGTACCTCAATTCGTGCAAGTAGATCCCTTCTTCTTCATTCTTCTTGGTTTGACATGACCTCGAAGTAGCGACTTTTGATCATGGATCAAAGATTTCTCGCTCCAATCTACTAAACATTGCGAATTTACGATCTTCTCCTTGTTTCTTATCTTAGAATATCCATCGTTCCTGGAGTTCCAGTCTTATTTATTCGATCAGATTCCGGGAAATTTCTAGCCATAAGCTGCTACATTCTGCGAAAAGTCTTTGGATAGCATAGTCTTATGCTATTTTCTTAAAGCAAAGCCGCAAATTCCTCGTGAATTCCAAAGATTGTATTTTCTGTTGGTGTTAGATTCTTGCACTCCTTATTAAGAGTTGTATGAAAGGCAATCAGGAGCCGACATGTTCGATTTCCTGCTTCCTGGCATCGGAGTAAGCAGGTAAATTGATACTAAGTGGGGGAGGATTTCAACCCAAGAAATGGAAGATGAAACTTTCATAATAAGGAAATGGTGAATCCTATCGTGATAGAGGAGATACGTAATGTCCGAGGACAGACATGACAATACTAAGAAGAATGGACCTAAACACATCGGAAGCGAGGAAATAGAACCGACAGGAACCCCATTAGCTGGATGGTTCTCCGCGTTACGAAGTAACCCGAATTTCGGGGACGAAATTCTTGTAAGTGGGGGAGAATTGTAACATCCCCATTTTTAAATCCAAACATAATAAGAGTAATAAAAAGAAAAATAGCGCTAACTAATTGATTATTGATATGTCTAAGTGATTGGTTCAATTAAAATGTTAAAAATAATTATACTATTTGAAAAACATACTTTCTATACTTTAATATATTTTGACATTTTAAATGTTGAACTTGTTTTAAGGATTTTAAGATTCTTAACTTTATAATTTCATATAAGTACTTACTAAATGCTTACATTTTCTTATTAGTATTTTTTTTGAGATTTACAATAAGCAAATAAAGAAAAATGGTATTAGTGTTTTTAAAACCATACTAACACAAGTAATAATAATAATAATAATAAATAAAAATAAAAAGAAAAATAATGATGATAATAATAATAATAATAATAATAATAATAATAATAAGGATAATGTAATAAAAAAAATAAAAAAAAAATAAAAGAGGAAGGGGGTTCGATCAACCCCCCATCTCCTTCCCCAGCCGGCCCTAATAGTTTGGGCAGCCACCATCTCCCTTCTTCCTCCCAGTTCCAGCCACCAAACACCTCACTGTCGACGCCACCCAACCGACGAGCCAGCACCGTGCGTCTCCCTCTCTCTCTCCATCTCACGCTCTCCCTCTCCTGCTCGCGATCGCCCTCTCTCTCTCTCTCACTGTGGGTCGCGATCGCGTTCTCTATCCCTCCAGTCGCGAGTCGCACGCCGTCGCCCTCCTCCCCGATCGTAGATCCGCCGCCTCAGCCACAAAGGAAGCCGGAAACCGCTGCTCCTCGTTTCCTCCCGCCCCGCCGCGAGTTCCAAGCCACTTCCAGTTGTTGCAGTCGCCGCCTTGTGCTCTCTCCATCTCGAGCCATCTCTCATTCTGCAGGTTTGGGTTGTCGCTGTTGCCAAGGGCGGAATCGCCACTCGTGGCTGTGCCGGGCTTGTGTCGGGTGCCCCGAAACTCGAAGCTTTTGCTTGGTTCAGCCCGTGATTGTTCTCACCGCCAACATCGAGCGTCGGCGCACCGCCACTCATCGACGTCAACCGCCATCAACCCGTTCATCACTCTGGGTCACTAAAGATTCACGGATCACTGCTCCTTCTCGTCGGCAAGCCCCAAAGTTGAGGTTATTTCTTTATTTTCGTCACTCGAGGTAAGGGGTTCTTTACCTTGCTTTAGGGAGTATTTTCTAATTAGTATATAATACTTGCTAAGAATATGTGGGTATGCTTATAACTAATTATTCGGTAATTAATTTAAATTAAATATAAAGTAAGAAAGTAAATAAAATGAACTATAAACTGATACTTGGATTTGAGTATGCAGGCTAAGTGCTATATGTTATCATGTATGTTTATTGGAAGAACATGAACTCTGGTTGTTAATTGTGAATGATTATAAATGATTATTGTTCTGTATGTCTGGCAGAATCGTGATGTTTGTGTCCTAAATGTGTATCACGTAATGAATTGAATAATAAATAAAAGAAAGTATGTATGTATGTATGGGATGTAAAATAATAAATAAAAGAAAGTATATTGTATGAGATGTAAAAACTACAATGAGAACTAAGGAATAAAGAGTGTTAAAAATGTCATGGCATAAACTTAGGGAATTGAAAATGTAAAGTGTGAAAATTGTCGTGTATGCTTGTATGATAAATGTATGTTGAATAACGAATGAAATAACAAGTTAATAATGAAAGTCAAGAGAGAAAAGGATAAATATAAAGAAAATTAAAGAAGTGAAACGATAATAAATGAAAAGAATAACTAAATAAAATAAGCAGAATGAGAATGAAAATAGTAAAAGGATACTTGTCACAGGTTAGGTCGGGAGGACCTGGTCGTGAGACCCTGTGGCCAATTGATAAAAGAATTAATAAAAGAATGGGCCAACGCAGGTTAGATCGTGGGATCTGGTCGTAAGACCCTGTGGCCAACACAGGTTAGATAGTATGATCTGGTCGTGAGACCCTATGGCGCAGGTTAGGTCGAAAGATCTGGTCCTGAGACCCTGTGACATAGGTTAGGTCATAGGAATCTGGTTGTTAGACCCTGTGGATAGATGATAAGGGAAATATTTGGTGCAGGTTAGGTCAGTGGGCCTGGTCGTGAGACCCTGTAGCCAAATTAATAAAAAGAAAGAAGTAAAGAAAAATTAAAAAGAAAGAAAGAGAAGTAAACGAGAAAAATATAAAAGGAAGAAATAATGAATGAATGCAATATTGAAAGATAATACGATGTGAGTGAGACAAAAGAGAATCAACAGTACATGAATAAGATAAAAGAGCGAAGGTTATGGGTTTAAGAGTGGTTAAGGGAAACTATTGTTTGTGTGTGATGCATGCTTGGTTTGATGATTGAAAATATGTGTTATGTGCTAAGTGTGTTTGACTTAGTAGGTCATTATGTTTAGTTAGGAACTACTTTCTACTTCATGTGTAAAGCTCACCCTTACAACCATTTTTCAGGTGTTGAGCTTGGAGCTTACACAGTTTCTGGCCGAGCAGGTTGAACCTACACTATGTGGAGTATCTGTTTATTATTTATGAGTGGACTACATTCTTTTATATGTTAAAAACTACTATTTTGTAATTTAAAATTATATATTAATTGTACGCCCCTATTTGAGATATTCGGGGCATTAGGATCTGTTTCTGGATAATATTTAAACGTTTTATGTTTTAAAAGTTTGCTGGACTGTACAGGTTAAGCAGGTACAAAATTGGAAATTTTGGGAAAGTCCGAAAAACAGAGGAAACTCTGTCCGTTTTTCCGGAAAAATATTCTTAAGTATTTTAATTTAAAAAGAAATTTTCAGTTACCATTTTTGTAAAATCCTAATTTAACTAAATAATTGTGAGGGTGTTACATCGAGCAATATCTCCTTCGTTAACCGTTGGATCTTGCTCAAATTTTTATACAAGGTTCCTAACCCTTTTATCTTGACATCCAACAATGAAAATTTTTTGATTTCAGAAGTAAAACTCTTAAAATCAATTTTTCTGCACAACAGTATTTTGATTTTAAATTTTTTGAATTTTAGCAATGACTAATCGGTTAGTGGAAGCTGTAACCGAATAGCACGATTCTGCAGAACCTAGTTTAAGTCAATTTTGAGTGATTTGATGGGTGTCCTACGCGTTTTTCACCTCCTTTTGCCACCTCCTACTTGCCCTTTCTTGTTTGCAGGGGTATAGGCATGTTTTAAGGGATTTGAGTTGAGAACTTTACCTCCCAAGGGAGGAAACCTCTCCCACAACCCTCTGTATATCAGTTTTCTGTGAGTGATTTGGGTCTAATATATGATGTTTTTGGACTTAATTTGACTCCTTTTGCTTTGGTTTTGGCTTGTTTCTTAGGTATTTTAGGTAGATTTAGTTTAGTTTTTAATTAGTTGAGAAAATTTTATCCCTTGAACGTTTTGATCAGTTTTGGGTGTGTTTCAGGTACTTTTTGGAGCTTAATTGAAGAAAACAATTATGGAATTGGAAAGAGGACGAAAGGACCTTGAAAATGGCGCAAGAACGAAGCGAAACGGAGTCGGGCCAGGTGCCACACGCCCTGGCGCCCAAGCCGGTGCGCTCAGGCACGCGCACCGCGTTAAAAGAACCAATCAGCTCCTGGCGTGTAGACAGCGAAGGAGGCCCAATTGAGGCAATTTTTGAGTAGTTTTTGGGTATTCTTATAGGTTTTGTAATTTTCTATTTATTCTAGGTTTAGAATTAGTGTTTAGGTAGTTTTTAGAGAGGGAGATTACACAATCTGTGAGAGAGAGTGCTTGGAGAAGACGATTGGAGATCAACAACGGAGGAATCCGGTTGAAGATTGAAGATCAATGGAGTAATTCAGAATTGTCTATAATGATGGGTTATTCTTCTACTCTTTGTTTTTCATTCCCAATTATGTGTAACTAAAACCCTTGTTAGGAAGATGGTGGATTTGCATGGATCTTAAATAGTTTATAATTGTTATGGATTGATGTTTTTCATTGAATCAATTGTTTGATTGTGCTTTTATTTTCAACATAAATTTGTATCTGTTTATGTTTTGGGAACCTAATTCTTCAATTGGGCAATTAGGAATTGGGTATGACCATAGCAATCAAGCATTATAATCATCTAATTTGTAGGGATACTTTTGGGGATTATATAACGTATTTAGTTCCAGTGTTCTTAATTGATGACTAATTGGTTGGTAATTTCTTAAGGGGTTAAGGGTTTCAATTGAATAGGAAACACAATTGTTAGAGGAAATTAATAATTGTTACAGTTGGAATGTTGTTGATTCAATAGGAAAACAGAGATTCATAACTAGTAAATTATGTCCTGCAATGAAACTAGATTCCTAATGTTGCGCTCTTCCCATTCTATTCTCAACTTATTTAATTAGTGTTTTGTTATTAGTTTTAGTTTTTAATTAATCAAGTCAAATTTCAATTTAAAAGTAGTTTCAAGTTTCACTAGTCATTCTAATAAGGTAGAGATTATTGAAAACTATTTGCAATCCTCGTGGGATGATAATTTCACTTTTACTATATTACTTGTGTACGATCTAGTATACTTGCTAGAGAGGCCAACAAGTTTTTGGCATCGTTGCCGGGGATTGAAATTCAATTTCAATAATTTTTGACACTTATTAGTACTTATTTAATGGAATTTGTTTTAGTAATTTTATCTCAACAGGTGCTACTGACTCTTTTTTTGAGCTCGTCTTCTGCAGCTAGTGAACCTAACCTTCAGTTGAGTGCAAGGAAGAGGAGAAAGCAAGCATAGAAGGAAAGAAAGAGATTGGCCAGACGAATGGCTGAAGAAGAGGTAGCTAAGCTGAAGACTCTTGCGGACTACGCAACCATTAGCATTGATCCCTGTGCATCAAACATTGTCTATCCAGCAATCACTGTGCTACAGTTCAAAATTGATAGGGGCTACATTCATCTAATCAAGCAGGATCAATTCAGCGGTAGTCCGCAAGAGGATCCAACAGAGCATGTTTCACACTTCCTTAGCATGTTGAGTTTCTTCAAGATTGAAGGCGCCTCAGAAGAAGTGTTAGCCTTTCTAGCAAGTATACTAGATCGTGCACAAGTAATATAGTAGAAATAAGATTATCGTCCCACGAGGATTGTAAATTGTTTTCAACAATCTCTACCTTATCCTAATTACTAGTGAAATCTGAAACTAATTTAAAAATGAAAATTAATTTAAAACTAGAAATAAACTAAACCTAAAAACTAAACAATAATTAAATGAGTTGAGAATAGAATGTGAAAAACGTTAGGAATCTGGTTTCATTGCAAGACATAATTTACTAGTTATGAATCTCTATTTTCCTATTGAATCAACAACATTCCAGCTGTAACAATTATTAAATTCCTCTAACAATTGTGTTTCCTATTCAATTGGAACCCTTAATCCCTTAAGAAATTACCAATCAATTAGTCATAAATTACGAATTCTGGAATTAAATAAGTTATATAACCCCCAAAAGTATCCCTACAAATTGGACGATTATAATGTTTGATTGCTATGGTCATACCCCATTCCTAATTGCCCAATTGAAGAATCAGGTTCCCAAAACATAAACGGATCCAGATTTATGTTAACAATAAAAACACAATCAAACAATTGATTCAATGGAAAACATCAATTCATAACAGTCATAAGTTATCTATAATCCATGCAAATCCACCATCTTCCTAACAAGGGCTTTATTTACACATAATTAAGAATTAAAAACAGAGAGTAAAAGAATAACTCATCATCAAAGACAAATCTGAATTACTCCAATGATCTTCAATCTCCAACCGGATTCCTCTGTTGTTGATCTCCAAGAACTTTCTCCCTCAAGGATTGTGTAATCTCCCTCTCTAAAAACTGCCTAAATCCTAATTCTAAACCTATATTAAATAAAAAATTACAAAAACTATCAAAACCCCCCAAAATTTGATAAGAAATTAGCCCAATTTGGCTTCCTCGCCATTCGCGCGCCTGGGCGCCTGGGACCACACGCCAGGGCGCGCAGTCTATCTGATGCATCATGTGTTCGTCGCACGCGCGCCTGGGCACGCCAGGTGATGAGCATTTTATTTCCCATTATTCCTTGCATTATTTTACTCCTATTATTGATACTTGTTGCCCATTTGACATTGATTAGCTTGATTTAGTGATTTAGAGTTTATTGGACTAATATTCCGAATATTGTTTAATTTGGAATTATTTAGCCTAATTAATTCTATTTCTATTTTCAGGTAATATTTGGCACAAGGACACTTTGGGAAGTTTGGAAATGAAGATTGAAGTATTGAAGTGAAGATTGTAATTTGCATTTAGGTCCCTTTTTAATTGTAATTTTCAGAATAGTGTTTCTTAGGATTTGGGCCCATTTTTAGGCCCATTTTGTGTCTTAAGAGGGGAAATTCGTGTAACCCCCAAAGACACACTCCCATTTCAGATTTCTCACTCTCTCTCTAGGTTAGAACTTCTCTCTTGGCTCTCCCAAGTGGTGGTGGCTGCTAGGGTTTTGTTCTTCCCCATTTCTACTCGTTTTTCTTCATTTATGGCCATGGAAGGCTAGACTTCAAGGGTTAATCCCTTTGGTATTGTATTATCTACTCTTGAGCTCTTGTTATTAATGCAATTTCGTTTTCTCTTCTCTGTTTTCATGTTTATCGATGTGTAGTGGTTTGCTTAATTCCATTTCGTAGAGATAATACATGAATATAAATGCTTAATTTGTATTAACTCGTAAAAACTCCAATTCTGGTTTCTGATGCTTAATTAGAAGTTAGGGTTTGGAGTGATAACTGAATTTTCGCTTAGTATTTGGTTATCACGAGTTGGACAGAGGAGAGGAGAGGAATCGATCTTTAGTGAGCTAGGATTGAGTAGTGTACGTAACCAAAGGGGTTTGCCCGCTTTTGTTTCTGATTTTCTTAGTTTTTATATTCTATTTGTGTTTTGTTCTTCACATTTGTCACACACAAAAACCCCCCCATTTTACTGCACACTACGTGTTTGATACTTTGCCTAGACCGATATTCGCTGGGAAACGACCTAGGATCACCTTCCTAGTACTACAGAATAAACACCTTTTATTTTGATCGGGTACGGCCTCGATCAAAATTTGGCGCCGTTGCCGGGGATTATCGGTTCTTGCCAAAGATCATACAGTAGTTAGTTAGATTAGTTAGTGTAGTTAGTGTGTGAATAAGCATTCTGATAACTGATTGAAAGTTGCCCTGTTTGCTGATTTGCTGTTCTGCACAACTGATGCTATTCTAGTGATTCCGTGAGTGCCATTCAACATAGCTGCGGGTGGAATTTTTGCACGAAAATTGGTATCCACACTTGTTTCATCATATATTAGTGTGTTGATGCATCACAGACACTCAGATAGGCACTGGTTGTGAGTTCCAGAAAAATTTTCCAAGTTTCAGCAGCACTTACTATAAATAGGCGTAACTTTTGATCCGTAACTCGGAATTTGACGAAATTTATATCAAATCGAAGGTAATTTTCTGAATAATCTGATTTTTCTCACTTCGTTAGAAAACCCCTTCGTTTGGATCCCGAAAAAGCCTGTTTACTATTTCTTTTTTATTTTACAAGTTCTATTTTCTTAGTTTTTGGTCATTGTTTTAATTCTTTGACTTGGTTCCCTTTTGAATTTTGTCCTCAAACTTTCTGTGATATGTTTTTATGATTTTAGGGTGCTTAAAAAAATAAAGAAAAAATTTTAAAAAAATAAAAATTTTTCTTGCCGATTTTGGTCATGCATATCTGTTACAGTATGCTATGGTTGATGCTGTTCTGTTCAGTACATGACTAGGGGCAACCCAAGTTATTTGCATCCATACAACCCTGAAATTGATAGAACTTATCACATATTAGTTAGACAAAATAGGAATCAGTCATTAGGTAGTGAGTCAGAGTCATCTTATAGTCCATCTAATTCTGATTCTGTTTCTATTTCTTCTATTCCTTCTACTTTTATTCAATCTGATTCTATACATTGTGATAACATGGCTCAACCCCCACCAAGGGAAAGGACACTTAGGGAGCTGGCTGCACCT
Source organism: Crotalaria pallida (assembly GCA_037953625.1). Taxonomy (NCBI): domain Eukaryota; kingdom Viridiplantae; phylum Streptophyta; class Magnoliopsida; order Fabales; family Fabaceae; genus Crotalaria; species Crotalaria pallida. The sequence continues at coordinate 53,859,642 of CM075651.1, forward strand.
GACTTCACTATTGAAGACTCGTGTATCCGGTATCCTGATGAGGATGTTCCTTTTGAGCTTAGAACAGGACTAATCCATTTGTTGCCCAAGTTTCATGGTCTTGCAGGTGAGGATCCTCATAAGCATCTCAAGAAATTCCATATAGTGTGCACCACAATGAAACCACATGATGTGCAAGAGGATCATGTCTGTCTCAGAGCATTTCCACATTCCTTAGAGGGTCTAGCACAAGATTGGTTATCTGACTTGGCCCCTGGTTCCATCACAAGCTGGGATGACTTGAAGAGGGCATTTCTGGAAAAATTCTTCCCTGCAAATAGGACCACTGCAATCAGAAAGGAAATTTCTGGTATCAGGCAACAACATGGAGAGAGTCTCTATGATTATTGGGAGAGATTCAAGAGGTTGTGCGCTTCCTGCCCTCACCATCAGATCTCAGAGCAGCTTCTCATCCAGTACTTTTATGAAGGTCTCAACTTCATGGAAAGAAACATGGTAGATGCTGCAAGTGGTGGTACATTGGGAGATATGACACCCTTACAAGCCAGGAGCAAAATTGAGAAGATGGCTTCCAACTGTCAACAATTCCATGCAAGAAGCAACAGTGATGCAATAGTTGTGAGGGATGTAAATGATGTTGGTGCAGACTCGGGCAAGGTTGAGAAGCTTGAGCAGAAAATTGATTCACTTACAACATTGGTCACACAATTGGCTGTCAATCAGAAAAAGATGATACTTCCTGCTAGAGTGTGTGGCATATGCACATCCATTGAGCACCCCACAGATGCATGCCCTTCCCTTCAGCAGCAACAGCTGATGGCAAGTGGTCACCAACCCGAGGCCTATGCGGCCAACATATACAACAATAATGGCCCACAACAGCACAATCATGACCTCTCTTCCAATAGATACAACCCTGGATGGAGGAACCATCCCAACCTGAAGTGGTCTGATCAACAACAGCAACCTTCTCCTAATGTTCCATTTCAGAACACCGCTGGACCGAGCAGACCACCATATGTACCTCCTCCAATCCAGCAGCAAAGGCAACAACAACAGCAGCAAGTGGTTCATCCTGCACCATCAGCCCCTCCATCCAACCAACCTACCTTGGAGGAGTTGGTGAGGCAAATGACCATGCAAAACCTCCAATTTCAACAAGAAACTAGAGCATCCATACAGAGACAAGAGGCATCCATTCAGACTTTGACAAATCAGATGGGTCAAATGGCAACTTCTCTCAACAACTTGCAATCTCAAAATTCTGACAAGTTGCCTTCCCAAACAGTGATAAATCCTCAGCATCAGAATGTCAGTGCCATCAACCTGAGGTCAGGAAAGCAGATTGTCACACCCACACCACAACCTCACCTCAACAATGATGCTCTAGCTCCCTCTAAAGGGAAGAGTCAAGTGATAGAGGAAGGTGAACATCCTAGCACCAAGGAGAGTCATCCAACTCAACCTTCCTCAAGCTCAACCACAAAACCTGCTGTTGTCCTACAACCTCCTCCCATTCCTCTTCCATTCCCACCAAGAGTGCCTCAAAACAAAAGGGTGGAAGAGGTGGACAAGGAGATTCTTGATACATTCAGGAAGGTGGAAGTCAACATACCCCTTCTTGATGTAATAAAACAGATTCCAAGGTATGCGAAGTTCCTTAAGGAGTTATGCACTCAAAAGAGAAGACTCAAGGGAAATGAGAGGATAAGCATGGGAAGGAATGTCTCCGCTCTCATAGGTAAACCTATCCCTCACATTCCTGAAAAATGTAAGGATCCTGGAACTTTCTCTATACCTTGCATCATAGGCAATGTCAAGTTTGAAAATGCTATGCTAGATTTAGGAGCATCCATAAATGTCATGCCTATGTCTATTTTTAAGTCTCTTTCTCTTGGACCTCTTCAACCTACGGGTGTGGTGATTCAATTGGCAAATAGAAGTACTGCCCACCCCGCAGGTTTGATAGAGGATGTCTTGGTTCGGGTTGAAGAGTTGATCTTCCCTGCTGATTTTTACATTCTTGATATGGAAGATGACTCCCCCCGTAATGCTGTTCCTATTATTTTGGGGAGGCCATTTTTGAAAACAGCCCGAACCAAGATAGATGTGCATTCAGGTTCACTTTCCATGGAGTTTGATGGCAGTGTGATCCGATTTGACATTTTCCATGCTATGAAAAATTTTTCTGATGACCACGCTGTCTTTCATATAGACTTTCTTGATGATATTGATGAACATGTGCTTGATGTTTTGCATGATCCTGATTTGCCATCATTTACAGACTCATTTTCTTGTCCTGCATGTACTGATTCCGAAATATGCATGCCATGCATTGATCAATTTCTAGTTTCTGACACTGCATCTGTTGATGATTCTCATATTATAGATTCTGCTAACCCCCTCTCTGTTATGCATGAGTCTGATTCATTTGTTCAGGTGCAGGCAGCAGAATCCATTTCTACTGTCCCTTTAGTTCCATCCATTATGCAGGCACCCTCATTGGACCTGAAGCCCCTCCCTCCTCATCTCAAATATGATTACTTTGAGGATGAGCAGAAACTCCCAGTGATCATCTCTACCTCACTTTCTGTTGATCAAGAGGAGAAACTGCTAGATATGATTAGACAGAACAAGAGGGAAGTCGGATGGACTTTAGCATATCTACCTGGGGTGCCACTTGTGAACTTCAGAAACATAGTCCTTCGATTAGGAGACCAATTCAAGATGGCATTCGATCCGCTGAAGAGAGCACTCACCTTCTTCCCACCATGACTTCGGGAGTTTTCTTTTCTCCTTCTTCACTCTTTTTATTACACTTGTCTATATCTGTCTGATTCTGCTATTTGTGTTCCATTGAGGACAATGTGTGATTTAAGTGTGGGGGGAGAGTAGTTTAGGTTGCATATTTTGCTTTGATTTTTTTTTAGGTTTTGCTTAGTTTTGGGCATTTTCTTGCATGTTTTTGCTTCATTTTAGTAGAGTTTTGGTATCTTGTGTCTGAATTCATGCATTTCTGTGTGTAAAGTTGCTTTTGATAATTAAGAGGTAGTAACACTGTGATAGAATTGTCCCTTTTGTGAGGATTTGAGCCTTAATTGTGGGTGGATTGCTATATAAGCCACCTAATTTTCTTTCATGTGTGATTGCACTCTGGATTACTTGCACTCTAGAACTTGACTTGACTCTTGTTGATACTTGATTGCTCATGCACATTTTGAAATGATTTAGGCACTTTCTTTCTTGAATAAGCTACTAGCCATATGAGTCTACCTTGAATGAATGTATCCTTTGCTAGCCCCTTTGAGCCTTTTTATCCCTTTCCTTGTTCTTTAGCTCATTACAAGCCTATGACTGAAAAACCATGATTGTCCTAACCTTAGGGAATTTTGGAGCTTTGGAATTGTTTTGGGAATGGGTATTAGGTAAGAAGTATGCTTTATGCTTTAATTGGTTGAGTTCTTGGTTTGGCCTCATTGGTTGTTATAGTTATGGCTTCATCTTCATGCCATTTGTGTTGTTTCTTCTTTTCTTTTTGTATATCTCTCAAAAACAAAAAAAAATAATAGAAGACAAAAATACAAAAAAAAAATGCAAAAATAAAAGAAAAAAAAAAGTGAATAAAAGGTTGTTGAGGCAAAGAGGATTGGAATTAGTGGTAGTTGATTTTGGGGTGGATTTTGCTTACTTTTTACTTATTCCCCATTGCTCCTATATTCCTTTGGTTTTAGCTACATTCCCATATTTTTATCCTACCTTGTCCTTGGCCCCATTACAACCCTTAAAAGACCTTTTGATCATTTTGTGCATGTGTGTTGATGGTTGATGTTAGAGGCTTGTCAAGCTTATGGTTGTGTTTGTTTTTCATGATGTGCCTTGAGTGTAAATAATGATTAACCCCAAACACTTGAGTGTAAACACTTTTGAGTGATCCTTGTGAGTTTCTATCATCTTTGTGACTATCCTCTTGATGTCATTGGTTTCTTTGCATACATGAAGTAATTGGATGATGTTCGCGGATGCTTTGACTCTTTGATCCTTAACCATTTTGTGTGCTTGAGTTTGCCCATTTCTTTGCATTTCCTAGAATTCATTGTGAAGTATGTAATCTCTTAGGTTTGCATTTCTTAATTGTAGTCATCTTGTTGCATGATTCACTTTGGTGCATATTGATCTTCATAGTCCTATCTTTTGGTTTTGCCCAGGAGTGCAAAAGGATAAGTGTGGGGGTATTTGATGAGCATTTTATTTCCCATTATTCCTTGCATTATTTTACTCCTATTATTGATACTTGTTGCCCATTTGACATTGATTAGCTTGATTTAGTGATTTAGAGTTTATTGGACTAATATTCCGAATATTGTTTAATTTGGAATTATTTAGCCTAATTAATTCTATTTCTATTTTCAGGTAATATTTGGCACAAGGACACTTTGGGAAGTTTGGAAATGAAGATTGAAGTATTGAAGTGAAGATTGTAATTTGCATTTAGGTCCCTTTTTAATTGTAATTTTCAGAATAGTGTTTCTTAGGATTTGGGCCCATTTTTAGGCCCATTTTGTGTCTTAAGAGGGGAAATTCGTGTAACCCCCAAAGACACACTCCCATTTCAGATTTCTCACTCTCTCTCTAGGTTAGAACTTCTCTCTTGGCTCTCCCAAGTGGTGGTGGCTGCTAGGGTTTTGTTCTTCCCCATTTCTACTCGTTTTTCTTCATTTATGGCCATGGAAGGCTAGACTTCAAGGGTTAATCCCTTTGGTATTGTATTATCTACTCTTGAGCTCTTGTTATTAATGCAATTTCGTTTTCTCTTCTCTGTTTTCATGTTTATCGATGTGTAGTGGTTTGCTTAATTCCATTTCGTAGAGATAATACATGAATATAAATGCTTAATTTGTATTAACTCGTAAAAACTCCAATTCTGGTTTCTGATGCTTAATTAGAAGTTAGGGTTTGGAGTGATAACTGAATTTTCGCTTAGTATTTGGTTATCACGAGTTGGACAGAGGAGAGGAGAGGAATCGATCTTTAGTGAGCTAGGATTGAGTAGTGTACGTAACCAAAGGGGTTTGCCCGCTTTTGTTTCTGATTTTCTTAGTTTTTATATTCTATTTGTGTTTTGTTCTTCACATTTGTCACACACAAAAACCCCCCCATTTTACTGCACACTACGTGTTTGATACTTTGCCTAGACCGATATTCGCTGGGAAACGACCTAGGATCACCTTCCTAGTACTACAGAATAAACACCTTTTATTTTGATCGGGTACGGCCTCGATCACCAGGCCTCACGCCTGGGCGCGCCAACACTGCTGCTGCTCATTCTCGTGGTGCACACGCCTGGGCGTGCTAGCTTGGGCGCGTGGGCGTGTAACAACTGTTCTGACCCCGTTTCACTCCGTTCTTGTGCCATTTCCAAGATCTTTTCGTCCTCTTTTCAGCTCTATAATTATTTCATCAATTTAGCTCCAAAAAGTACCTGAAACACACCCAAAACGGATCGAAACGTTCAAGGGATATAATTTCCTAAACTAATTAAAAACTAAACTAAATCTACCTAAAATAGTTAAGAAACAAGCCAAAACAAAAGCAAAAGGGAGTCAAATTACGCTCAAAAACATCATATATTAGACCCAAATCACTCCCCTAAACATAGCATTTTGCATGTCCCATGCTAAAGTAAAATAAAAATTCAAAAACTCAAAACTACCTCCTAACTCAAAATGTACACACCTAATCTAAGACTTCGACTCACCAATACAGCCACATATTTACACAAGATATTCACATATTCAAAAACTAGTTAAAGAAACAGACCACATCAGAACCCAAAGTTAGTGAACACTGTAACACCCTAATTTAATTTCACAATTATTATTTTTTTTATTTTGATTAATGACTTGGAAATTTCATTTTAAAATCTTAATTACTTTCAAAAATTGTTCGGAAAATTCGCCGGAGTTTACTCTGTTTTATGGACTTTCCAAAAATTACTTTTTCACCTGTTTAACCTACACAATATATTTTCAGAAAATTCCAAACATCCAGAGTTTCATATCCTAATATAATGTATCAAGTTTAGTCATATCATGTGACTTGATATGATCGTAGGCCACACGCCAAAAATGATCATCAGCAGAATCTAATCGTGTGCGCGATAGTGAGACTATCCCTCAAAATACCCCAACATCAAAAGAAATATGTCCTGGGCCGTCCCTGCTGAATACATACAACATAATACATACATACATACATATATACATATCCCAAAATAAGCAGCGTAACATAAATACTCAAAATACGGCCCAGGACTCGACATCCATCCTATATCTGACACTCACACTCCCTGTGAGGGAGTGTGCCCCTGCTCGGCCTCCAAGTAAGTCTGCTCAGTCTCTATACCTGTGTAAAAATAGTTAAGAGGTAAGCATTACTAGAAACTTAGCGAATGAAATTCTAATAAACATAGCAAATAGCCAAGTCAAACACATTTAGCATATAATCACATAAAACAATCAATTAAGCATCAAATTGTTTTGACCAATTACAGACAGATACGTCACCCAAGAATTCACACTTTAATTGCCACTAACTCTTATGTTGTTTCCTATTCTCAAGGTTCTTCTTTTACTTCTTTACCATATATTTTTATCCTCTTTTTGATAAGGCTATGTGGACCCATCACTGCGCACAATCCCTCTTGTGCGTCTTACCGTTGCCCACGCTCTTCCGTCGTACGTCTTACACAACCGCTGCACGCTCACCACTGGCGACTTACAACGCACAACCTGCGCGCGTCTTACTGCGCACGGTGGTGTGTCTTACACGGCCCGACATCCACACACCTGGGCATTGCAAACCCACCACTGCGCACAATCTCCCTTGTGCGTCTTACCGCTGCGTACGCTCTTCCGTCGCATGTCTTACGCAACCGTTGCATAGGAACCACTGACGACTTATTGCACATGTTGCGCATGCGACTTACTGCGCACGGACCCCCGTCTTACACGGCCCGGAGTTCGCAAACCATAGGTATTCTTGTATTTATCTCATTTATTCCTTCACTTGGTTTATTTTAAATTCATAATAAATTTTCTCATAAAAATTCACTCTTAGTTACCCAACTTAGGCATACAAAAACACATTCACTATTCATATTATTTATTGTACAACTTATTCAAATTATAGCATCAAATATTCAAATCATAAGTATTATGTGGGGTTTCCTATTTTATTTTACTAAGTTATTAGTATTTTCCGTTATCGACTACCCTAAGGTTCGTGAGCATACATTAACAAATACTCTTAGCTACTACTATTATCTACTAGAAGTGCATCCCCTAAGTCCCCGTAACACCCCCTCTTACCTCAAAAGTGAGTAAGAAAGAGAAAAATTTAACCGAGGTTGGAGCCCTAAAACTGGAATGCTTCCACCGAGCTGGATACCACCCAAGAGCCACTCAAAGATGCGTCAAAATACACCGGGAAGTGAAATAAGGAGGGTTTTGAAAGCTTTCCTAGTCCTTAGAAAATGGTGAAGACATCAAGAGATAGTGAACCCAATGTTCGTTTTTAGAAATTAGAGGAAATAACAATAATAAGTGAAAATAATGACAAAGCCATGATCAAGGGAGAAAGGAGAAGAAAAGCACTTGGTCAATCTTACCTTGATGCTACTTGATTGAAGAGAGGAAAGAACCTAAGAGAGAGAGGATGATGATTGATGTTCTTGAACCAAGATAAGAGATGAAGAGAAGGTGTAGCTTGAGTATGTTAATGGAGCTTGAAGCTTGGCACAATGGAGTTTTGCAAGAGGAAGAAGATGATGCTCAAACCCCCCTTCTCACAAGAAACCCATGAAGAAGAGAAGGAATGGAGTAGAGGAAGGAGTCTTAGCCAAGAAGGGAGGAAATGTATGGTTTAAAATGGGTTTGGGATGGGCAAAATGGCCAAAATGCCCACCATTTCTCGTGCTGATCATGCTGCAGAGCCAGGGGCGCGCCTGGGCGAGAAATTGGTTGTCTGGTGCTGCCATTTTCTAAGCACGTGCCTGGGCCTGGGTCTCATGTGCCTGGGCGTGAGTCTGTTGACTTCACCTTGACTTCGACATAACTTCTTCGTTAACCGTCAGATCTTGCCCAAATTTGGAGACAATATTCCTAAGACTCTTTACTTCATATCCAACGGTGGAATTTGTGTTTAGAGATGTAATTATTTTATTCCTAATTTTCCTAATAACCTATGTTTTCAGCACTAGATATCCTGATTCAACGTCGATTTATGACTTATATTTATTATTCTTATTGCTGAAAATCTATTACTAATTTATTTATGCTTTTATTTAAAAATGAGGATGTTACATTTCTCTCCCACTTACCTGAATTTCGTCCTCGAAATTCGTCTGAGGAGAACAACTACGGATATAACTCCTTCATTCTATCCTCTTGCTCCCATGTCGCCTCCTCGACATCGTGCCGATGCCAAATAACTTTCACCAAAGGAATATCCTTGCCCCTTAGCTGCTTGACTCGCCGATCATCAATCCGAAAAGGCTGAACTTCGAAAGTTAAATTCTCCTTCAATGGGATTTCGTCCTGTGCTATTACATGGGAGGGATCATAGATATACTTTCGAAGTTCAGAGACATGGAATACATCGTGAAACCTGGATAAGTGTGGGGGCAAGGCAATTCTGTAGGCTACTGGCCCGATCCTCTCCAGAATTTGATATGGTCCAATGAATCTCGGCGACATCTTCCTGTAATTGATTTCTCGTCCGATACCTGTAGTAGGTGACACCCTCAGAAAAACATGATCTCCAGTATTGAATTCTAAAGGCCTCCTACGCTTGTCGGCATTGCTCTTCTGGCGATCCTGAGAAGCTTTCATCCTGTTCTTGATCATGATAATTTTCTCGATGGTTTCGTGCACAATGTCCGGACCTGTCAACAAGTTTTCACCTATCTGGAGCCAACAAAGAGGCGTTCTACATTTTCTGCCATAAAGTGCATCAAATGGCGCCATCCCGATGCTGGAGTGATAGCTGTTGTTATAAGTGAATTCAATTAATGGTAATAGCTGCTCCCAACTACCAAATTGTTCTAATACACAAGTTCTCAACAGATCCTCCAGAGACTGAATAGTACGCTTGGACTGTCCGTCGGTCTGGGGATGATAGGTTGTACTGAACCTCAGTTTTGTGCCCAAGGCTTGCTGAAGGCTCTGCCAGAATCGGGATAAGAACCTCGGATCACGGTCTGATACTATGCTGGAAGGAATACCATGTAGCTTCACTATGTCTCGGATATACAATTGCGTCAGCTTTTCTAAACTATATTTCATATTCACAGGGATGAAGTGAGCACATTTAGTCAGTCGGTCTACCACAACCCAAATAGCATCACATCCTGCCGTGGTTCTTGGTAATCCGGAAACGAAGTCCATAGCAATGCTGTCCCACTTCCACTCAGGGATATCAAGACATCGTAACGAACCACCCGATTTCTGATGTTCGATTTTTACTTTCTGACAAACCAAGCAGTGGGATACGTAGTCAGCCACATCCATTTTCAACTTTGGCCACCAGAACAACTTCTTCAAATCGTGGTACATTTTTGTGGTACCAGGATGAAGGCTCAATTTAGTTTTATGGGCCTCCCCAAGAATCATGCTTCTCACTTCGAAGTCCAAAGGAATACAGATCCTTTTTCTTAATCTGATAATTCAATCTGAACCTTTTACAAAGTCGGGCTCGGCATCATCCAGGGCTACTCTTGCCAACTTTTGCTGGAGTTCTTCATCTTCAGCCTGCCTCTCTTTAATCAAATCAATAAACTCATTTGTAACCTGTAATGTTGCTAGAAAAATGCTCTTCTCTTTCTTTTGTACTCCAAGATTAAGGTAACTAAACTCCTGCATCAACTGCATTTCCTTCACCATCAAATTGCTGATGTGTAAGGTTTTTCGGCTCAAGGCATCAGCTACAACATTTGCCTTGCCCGAATGATATTGCAAATTGAAATCATAATCTTTTAAGAATTCCATCCACCGCCTTTGCCGCATATTGAGTTCTTTTTGATCAAAGAGGTATTTGAGGCTCTTATGATCGCTAAAGACCTCAAATGTAGTGCCATATAGATAGTGCCTCCAGATTTTTAGAGCGAAAACTACAGCTGCAAGTTCGAAGTCGTGTCTGGGATAGTTTTGCTCAAATTGCTTGAGTTTTCTGGATGCATAAGCAACTAATTTGCCTTGCTGCATCAGAACACAACCGAGCCCTTGCTTGGAGGCATCACAATAGACATTGAAGGGCTGAGTTGGGTCGGGCAAAATGAGAACTGGAGAGCTGGTCAATCTATTTTTCAACTCCTGAAAATTCTGCTCACATTGAGATGACCATTCATAAGGCACATCTTTTCGGGTGAGTTTAGTCAAAGGGAGGGCTATTTTGGAGAATCCCTCAATGAACCTCCGATAGTAACCTGCCAAGCCAAGAAAACTTCTCACTTCTGTTACTGTCCTGGGTCTCTCCCACTTCAACACCGCTTCCACCTTGGAGGGGTCTACGGCAACACCATGCTTGCAGATAAAATGACCCAAGAAGTGCACTTCGTCAAGCCAAAAACTACATTTTTCAAACTTAGCATAAAGCTGTTTTTCCTTCAATATCCGCAACACAGTCCTCAAGTGTCCTTCGTGCTCATATGGACTCTTTGAATAAATTAGAATGTCGTCAATGAATACGATCACAAAGGAATCCAGGTAGGGCCGAAAGATCCTGTTCATGAAATCCATGAAGACTGCCGGTGCATTAGTTAGGCCGAAGGGCATCACAACATGTTTGTAGTGGCCATAACGAGTCCGAAAGGCGGTCTTAGGAATGTCCTGCTCGCTAATGCGGATCTGGTGATATCCCGATCGAAGATCAATTTTTGAGAAAACCACAGCACTTTTCAATTGATCTAGTAGATCATCAATGCGAGGAAGAGGATACTTGTTCTTCACCGTCTTCGCATTGAGCTGTCTGTAATCTATGCACATCCGGGAGCCTCCGTCCTTCTTCTTGACAAAGAGAACCGGAGCCTCCCATGGAGATACACTGGGTCGGATAAATCCTTTTGCCAATAGCTCCTCCAATTGCTTCTTTAACTCTGCTAGTTTAGTGGTTGCCATTCTGTACGGAGCTATGGAAACTGGTCCTGCACCAGGAACCAAATCAATGCTAAATTCAACTTCCCTGTGTGGTGGTAGTCCCGGGATTTCATTAGGAAAGACTTCTGGGAATTCCCTGACTACCAGAATTTTGCTCACATCAGCTTCTTCTTCCACTTCCATAGCAGCAAGAGAAGGAGGATTAAAGACAATAGATTTTTCCTTGCAATCACTCAGGACATGATGGTTAGACATCCAGTCCATGCTCAGAATGATATCCAATTTACCAGAGGAAGACAGATGATATTTACGGTGAAGTCCCGATCTAGTATTCGAAGAGAGCAATTCAAGCACACTTGAGATGTGAGAACAGAGGTACTAGTGGGAGTAGAGACAGATAACATAAAAGGTGTAACATCCCTAATTTAATTTCCAAGCATAATTAGTGAATTAATAGGTTTAAAGGGTAGGGAACAAATAGATTAATTACTTAAAGAATTTTGGGAGCTAGGTGAGTAGTAATTTTAGGTACTAGGGGTTGTGTAGGAGACATTTGTAGCATGGGGCAAAATTATCTAAGCGGAATCGGAGGTTAAATCGGCGTTTTAGATGTTAGAAATCAACCGAAAAGAGAAAATTAGGAATTTATTATAGGATGCTAAGAAATTAAATTCCACCGTTGGATATGAAGTTTAAGGGATTAAGAAGCTTGTCTAAAAATTTGGACCCGATCCGATGGTTAACGGAAAAGTTACGGCGAATCGATGTCTTGACTCACTGGTGCACGCCCAGGCGCACCAGCTAAAATTTTGGTGCGTCCACAGATAGATCTGCGCGCAGGCGCAGCGTCCCGTGCGCCCAGGCGCGCCCCGTGCGCATCAGTTCTGCATCTGGCGCACCAACCCGTACCAATACCACCAGCGCACGCACCAGCTCGCCCAGCAGCACCAGCCTGGTGCCTGTCTCGCGCTCAAGCGCCAGGACCGCGCTCAAGCGCGCGCGGTCTGATGCAGTTTTCCAGGCCTTGGATCTGAACTTGGGGGCCAAGTTAGCCAATCTCAGCCACACGATGGCTGCTTCATGGAACAAGGGGAAAATAAAAAATGCAACCACACAACAACATCAACACCAACATCAACCCTTTCACCTCCCTCTCAAGGCCCCAGGAGCTTCTCATCCTCATCAACCACACCCAAACACCATGATCAAGGCACCTTCAACCTTGATCTTCATCACCATCACCCCCCATCATGGTTCAAGCACCAAATCATCATCAACCATCAAGCAACCAAAGAGCTAGCACCATCTTCCTCCATAAATCCATGATCAAGACCTTAAATCATCTTCTCCATCAAGAATCAAGCCAAGAAATGTGAGCCTCAAACCCTCCCCTTCTCCTCCCTAAAATTCGTGCCCTTCTCTCTCTCCTAGGGCACCACTCCTCTTTCTTGATTTTAGCTCAAGAACATCAAGCCATCATCATCAACATCATTAGCCAAGAAATGGGTTAGAAAGCCCTCCTTGTTCCCTCCTCCATTCGAACTCCTTCTCTCTCCCTATCTCCTTGGAACTTCTTCGACTCATAGTCATGGAAAATCATCATCCCTATGCTACATAATCAAGCTCAAGGCCATTACCTTCTCTTCCTCCTCCCCACATGAATTAGTTCCCTCATCTTTGCTAGGCTTTCAAGCTTTCTCTTCATATGGGTAATTTCTTGACAGAAGTGACTTAAGAGGATAAAGGGTTAAGAATCCAAGGTCAAGGAGTAGGAGAACATAAGAGGTTTCAAGAACTAAAAAGCTAGAGCAAGGTGGGACAAGTCTCAAGAGGACACCAAGGCAAGAAAAGGCTAAGGTTCAAGTGCTTATATTGGTGCTTCATCACCACCTCCCATTAGGAAGGTAAGAGGGGTTTGTATTACCTTTGCTCAGGTTATAGTTTCTAGGTTGTTGTAATGATGACTAGGTGTAGATAATTGATTTTAGAGAATGAAATTTAGGATATAATCGCTATTAAATGTGTAGAATATATGTTAATCAAGTAGGAAGTGAAGAACCCTAGGGAGATGAATTAATTTATAGTACCCTGGGACATACCTGATTATGTCGACTGTTGTGTTTACCATATGTTGATTGTTACTCGTCATTGATGTATGTTCATAATCGTGTTTGGTTTGGTGGCTCATAAAGCAAAGAATGGATTAAGTGTTAACGTAGGCAAGTCATATAGGAAGGGCTAAGTAATAAAAGAGAAATTTGAATTTAATGGAAAATTATGAGCGAGTAATTAAGGAATGGATTAAGTATAAATAGCTTGGTAAAAAGGAAGTGATGTTTATTATTAAATGAATTATAAGTTAGAGGATGGTGATTGTGTGACAAGGAACCTTGATGGATGTCATGCTTGATTAAATTTGTTAAGTGTAAATGTGACAATAATGGTTATATGATAATATGTGTCATTGAGATGATGTTTGTGCTTGGATATTCATGAGATGTGATGTTGATTAGAAATCAAGGCAAAGAATGGTAATCAAGTATAAATTAAATGATAATGGAAAGTGCAGTTGAATTGAGTATTGGTGCATTGATAGACTAGGTGCCCCTGCCGGGTGTATCAAAGTCCCAAGGGCCAAGTGCTCACTAGGCCAAATGCCCATTAGGTCCAAATTCCCTGTTAGGCGTCAATGCACCAAGACTTAATTCACTGCCGAAATAAAAGATATAAAATGTGTTGGAAATGTGACCCACAACCAGCCCCGATAATGCAGCTTCCCCCACCAAATTTTCATGTTAACCCCTCCACAAATCAAGATCAGGTCGGTTTCCACCCTGGTCATCCTTTCACTCAATATATAATGGCATTTGAAACCCCTCAAGGATACTTGGGCCCCTCTAATGTGAGACATTATAACGGTCTAACTGACCCAGTGGACCATATTGTGTCTTATGAAGGGGCAATGAATTATTATGGGGGCGGTGAACAAATGAAATGCCGAGCATTTTCTATGACACTCGAACCCTCGGTTCTAAGGTGGTATTCTTCCCTCCCTCCTAACTCCATTAATTCCTGGGAGGAGATGAAGCATGTATTTCTTAACAGATATACTGCTAGCTGCATTCAACCCAAATCCGACCATACCTTGGCATCTGTTACACAAAGGCCGGATGAACCACTGAAAGATTACTTATCACGCTTCCACGCGGAAGCAAGTTCCGTTGCACGGTTAGAGCCAGGAGTAGCAGTGCTACTATTCACACAAGGTTTGCAATCTGGGGATTTCAGAAAATCTCTGATTGGTAAACCTCCAAGGGATATGGCCGAGTTGAGACAACGGTCAAATAAATTCATCAACTTGGAAGAATTTCACAAGGGACAGAAGTTCAGAGAAGATAGACAACGAGCCGATCCCCAAGGACAGAACAAACAAAAACGTGACGAACGTTTTGGTGGGAGACAAGACAGAGATAGGAATGATCGGGACCAACGGGTTCCCCCAAGGAATAAGTTTCAATATTACACTCCTCTAACAGTTCCGAGGAGTCAGATTTTGAGGGAAACTATGCAGACTGACTTACGCTCTGCCCAAAGACCGCCGTCTTTACGAAAGGGCGCACAGCGTGATAGGTCGAAATACTGTGACTTCCACAGGGGTTATGGCCATACCACCGACGAATGCATCTGGCTGCGAGATCTGATCGAGGAGATGATCAGAGATGGCAAGTTACAACAATACATCAGAGATGCAGCTGGTCGAAGAAGTAGAAACATATCTCAATCCCCAGTAAAATCTAAATGCCAGAGAAGTAGGTCACCAGATGATAGAAACGCAGGAAGACAGAAAACCGAATCCGCTCCAGTACCTGACGCAAACGCTAGCAAAAATGAATTCTTGGTCAACACTATTGCAGGAGGTTTTGCTCGAGGAGGGGAGAAGAAAGCTGACAGGAAGAAGTACATCAACCAAATCTTGGCAGTTAGCCAGAAACCGATTGCCAAAAGATAAAAAAAAAACATTCCCATCATTTTTGACGACGAAGATTTGGATGGAATCCTTCCGGGCCATAATGACCCCATGGTGATAACTGCTCGGATTGGCAATTACGAGGTAAAACGAGTTTTTATTGATCAAGGTAGTTCGGCGGATATAATGTTCTTCCCATTATTCAAAGCTTTAAAACTCAGGGAGTGTAATCTCACTCCCTTTGAGGGAGAACTAATTGGTTTTACTGGAGACACCGTTGAGCCAAAGGGCTACATCCAACTTCCTGTAACTCTCGGACAACAACCTTCGGCTAGAACCGAGATAGTCAAGTTTTTGGTGGTTGATTGTCCAGCAGCATATAATGCCATACTTGGGAGAACCTCTTTGCAAGCATTTGGGGCAGTTGTATCAACAGTTCATTTGGCTATGAAGTTCGTCGGAACTGATGACAGAGTGGTAACGGTCAAAGCCGAACAGGATGCAGCAAGAAAATGTTACAATGCCAGCCTGGGGAAGGTGAAAAGCAAGGATCCGAGCAATCTGGAAAGACTTTCTTTGGGTAAGGGAAATGTTAACCTGGCGGACCTGGATATGCGAGACCAATCCGACAGAAATAGACCGACCCCAAAGGGACAATGGGAGTTCTTGACACTATCTGACGACCCCCTCAGGCAAGTGAAAATCGGTTCTGTAATCATAAACTATGACAAGTCCATGTAATCATAAACTTATTACTTTTCTTATAAAGTAAGATGATAATTTATGGAGTGTCACATTCGTCATTCTTGGTCCCTCCGTTCCAGCCAAAGCTGCTACTATTCTTCATTTCTATACCAGTACTCTCTCCGTTCTTGTTTCACCCGGCTTTCGTTCTCTGCAGGTACTTCTTCTTCTTCTTCTTTTTTTCTATTTTTTATTTATTAATTTTTTAATTGTTTTTATATAAATAAATAATTAAATAATAATAATAATTTAAAATGTAGTTTTTTTTATTTGTTATTTAAATTGGTTGTGTTTTGGTAAGTCAATTGTTTTCACCCGAATTTAACACAGTGGTGGGATCTCTTGGGGCTGCCTCTCCGCAAAAAAAATATGCATATAAAAATATTATTTTTTTTAAATAAGTTGTAAAAAATTAAAAATATTAAAAGGCAAGAACACTTTTTTTTAACAAAAATTAAATAGATTTCATTAATTAATTATTAACAACATGTGTTTTGGAAATCCACCTTTCCTTGACTGAATGTCAAGGTCTTGTGCATGTTTCTCTCCGCATCAAACACCTTTTTTTATAAAAAAAATAAAAAAATTAAAACATTTAGAACTACGTAGCCTTGATTCCTCATTTTATGAGGGTACGTAGGACCAAGGGCAACCTTGTCAGGCACAACAATAAAAAACAAATAATTTTTGGCAAACCAATTACTTAGGTCTTTTAATTAAAATCAATCAATGGTACCATTTTCGAATGGGCGAACGGGGTGTTAATACCTTCCCCGGCTCGTAACCGACTCCCGAACTTGGAATCTATCTAGTTCGAGACCATGGTTTATCTGTTTTAATTAATTATTATTTTTCCGCGTTTTTGCAACAAAATGCGGTGGCGACTCCATATTGGTCAGTCGACCCCACTCGTAGGCGAGGCCCCGAGGGCGACCCGGGACCCCGACCGTGACATATAACATAATAAAATCCTAAAAATCAATAAAATAAAGCACGAAAGCAATTTAAAACTTGGGTTGCCTCCCAAGAAGCGCTTATTAAAGGTCCTAAGCTTGACTTCTCACTGCGATCACTCTGAGACAGATGGATTGAGAAGGGACTGTGTGTTCTCATCCTTAATAGGTTCTCCAATCAAGTAGTGCTTCAATCTTTGTCCATTGACTTTGAAAGCTCCAGTGGCTTCACTCCACACCTCTATAGCACCATAAGGGTAGACTTGCTTTACTCGGAACGGTCCTGACCATCTGGACCTATGCTTGCCTGGGAAGAGCTTCAACCGAGAGTTAAAGAGTAACACAGAGTCACCCTCTTTGAACTCTCTTCGAAGGATTCTCTTGTCATGCCAACGCTTTGTATTCTCCTTGTAAATCTTGGCATTCTTGTATGCATCAAGCCTCAACTCCTCCAACTCATAAAGATGAAGCTTCCTTTTCTCACCAGCTTCCTTCAAGTCAAAGTTGAGAAACTTTATTGCCCACAAAGCTTTGTGCTCCAACTCAACCGGAAGGTGGCAAGGTTTTCCATAGATCAACCGGAACGGGGTGATACCAATAGGAGTTTTATAAGCAGTGTGGTATGCCCAAAGAGCATCATCAAGCTTCAAGGACCAATCCTTGCGGGATTTAGCCACTGTTCTCTCCAAAATACTCTTGATTTCTCTATTGGAAACCTCCACTTGGCCACTGGTCTGAGGGTGATAAGGAGTAGCTACCTTATGGGTTACCCCATACTTCTTCAGGAGACTCTCAAATTGTTTTTCAATGAAGTGTGATCCTCCATCACTGATAATTGCTATAGGAATTCCAAATCTGGGGAAGATGACTCTCTTGAAGAGCTTTATCATAGTCTTGGCATCATTGGTTGGAGATGCAATTGCCTCCACCCACTTGGACACATAATCAACTGCCACGAGAATGTACTTGTTGTTGCATGAAGATGGGAATGGTCCCATATAGTCAACTCCCCAAACATCAAATATCTCCACTTCAAGAATGTTGTTCAAAGGCATTTCATTTCTTCTGGAGATATTACCCGTCCTTTGACAAGCATCGCATGAGAGCACAAACATCATTGCGTCCTTGAACAATGATGGCCAATAGAATCCAGATTGAAGGACCTTTGCAGATGTTTTTGAGGTGCTGGCATGTCCACCATACACAGAGGCATGACAGTGGAAAAGGATATTCTTCACTTCTTCTTCAGGAACACATCTTCTATATATACCATTAGCACACCTCTTATAAAGTAGAGGTTCTTCCCAGGCGTAATGCTTCACATCAGGAAAGAACTTCTTCCGTTGGTAGCTCAGCTCAGGTGGTGGCACTCCGCAAGCAAGATAATTAATAAAGTCTGCGTACCATGGAGCATCCACCTTAGAAAGAGCCAACAGTTGCTCATCGGGGAGAGAATCATCATTGGGCATCTCATATGTATCATCAAGATCAGGATTATGAGGCAATCTGGAGAGGTGATCTGCAACCACATTTTCAACACCTTTCTTGTCTCTGATTTCAAGATCATATTCTTGGAGAAGAAGGATCCATCTGATAAGTCGTTATTTGGCATCCTTCTTACTCAACAAGTACTTGATTGCTGAATGATCAGGTTAAACGATCACCTTTGAGCCAACAAGGTAGGAGCGAAACTTCTCAAAGGCAAAGACAACCGCCAGCAGTTCCTTCTCAGTTGTTGCATAGTTGACTTGAGAATCATCCAAGGTCTTGCTGGCATAGTATATGGCATCGACCTTCTTGTCTTTCCTCTTTCCAAGCACTGCTCCAATGGCATGATCACTTGCATCACACATCAGCTCAAAGGGCAAACTCCAATCAAGTGCCTGAATGATAGGAGCAGAGATCAAAGCTTTCTTCAACCTGTAAAAGGCATCTAGGCAATCCTTGTTAAAATCAAATGGCATATCCTTAATCAACAAATTAGTTAAAGGTTTAGTAATTTTAACAAAGTCTTTGATAAATCTTCTATAAAACTAGCATGCCCCAAAAAGCTCCGCACTCCCTGGAGGGAAGTGGGTGGGGGAATTTTCTCAATTACCTCAACCTTTGCCCTATCTACTTCTATGCCACGTTCGGACACTAAGTGTCCTTACACAATACCTTCTCTTACCATGAAGTGGCATTTTTCCCAGTTTAAAACTAGGTTCATCTCATGACATCTTTGCAACACTTTGGAAAGATTAGCCAAACAATTATCAAAGCTAGTGCCATAAACAAAGAAATCATCCATGAAAACTTCCATTATATTTTCAATAAAATCAGAGAAGATAGCAGTCATACATCGCTGAAAGGTAGAAGGAGCATTACAAAGACCAAAGGGCATCCTTCTATAGGCAAATGTGCCATAAGGACAAGTAAAAGTTGTTTTCTCTTGGTCTTGAGGGTGAATGGGGATTTGGTGAAAGCCCGAATACCCATCCAAATAGCAAAAATGTGAATGCTTTGCTAACCTTTCAAGCATCTTGTCAATGAAAGGGAGGGGGAAATGATCTTTTCTAGTTGCTTTATTTAGCTTCCTATAGTAAATACACATCCTCCATCCTATGACTGTTCTAGTGGGGATTAATTCATTATTATCATTCTTCACAACAGTCATTCCCCCTTTCTTGGGTACTACTTGCACAGGACTAACCCATTCACTATTAGAGATAGGATAAATCACACCAGCATCAAGCAATTTAAGTATTTCCTTTTTCACTACCTCTTTCATGTTAGGATTTAATCTTCTTTGAGGTTCAACGGAGGGCCTATGACCCTCCTCCATTAATATCCTAGGCATGCAAAGTGAAGGACTAATTCCTTTTATATCACTAATGGTATATCCAATGACTGCTCTACGCAATTTAAGCTCTCTAAGTAATTTTTTAGTTTCAAGCTTGCTTAGATTAGCATTAACAATCACTGGATATGTAGAGTTAGGTCCAAGAAATTCATACCTGAGCAATGAAGGGAGAGGTTTAAGTTCTACCTTTGGTGCTTGTCTTCCTTCCAATCTGATGACTTGGCTTTAGCTTCCAGCTTTTCATATGTATTCCTATGAGATGGTAGAGGTGGATTTGCTTCAAGCAGTGTAGCATAACGGGCGGCTTCAACATCATCAACTTCATTAGAGCACTCACCAACCAAGCACCGCTCGAGTGGATCTTTAGAGCGGTACTTGAATGCTTTGTCAGTCACCACTTGATGCAACAGATCTATTCTGCAGCATGAGTCCCCAAGAGATGGTTGTTTGACCATATTTGATATATCAAACTCAAACTTCTCTTCACCAATAGTTAGTGAAAGCTTGCCATTCTTCACATCAATAATAGCACCAGCAGTGGCCAAGAAAGGCCTTCCAAGAAGGATAGGAATGAAGGTATCTTCTTCCATCTCAAGCACCAAAAAACAACAGGAATAAAGAAGTTACCCACCTTGATAGGAACATCCTCCAAGACAACCACTGGGAATTTGACTGAGCGATCAGCCAATTGCAATGAAATTCTTGTGGGTTTCATCTCACCAATATCAAGCTTCTTGCACACTGAGAGAGGCATAAGGCTAACACTAGCCCCAAGATCACATAAAGCGCGGTCAAAAGACACATTCCCAATAAGGCATTGAATGGAAAAACTACCTGGGTCTTTGAGCTTTGGAGGCAATTTATTTTGAATTATTGCACTGCACTCCTCAGTCAAAGCCACTGTCTCACAATCTTCAAGCTTCCTCTTGTTGGAAATAATATCTTCAAAGAACTTTGCATATGATGGCATTTTTAGTAGAGCTTCAGTTAATGGTATGGTGATAGACAGCTTCTTCAGAACTTCAAGGAACTTGTCAAACTGCTTCTCTAGCTTCACTTTAGCCAATCTTTGAGGGGAAGAAATAGGTGGTTTGTAAGGGGCAGGAGGAGTATAAGTGGACTCCTCAAATTTTTCATCAACCACACCTTTTCCTTCTCTCTTCTGGGATAACTCCTCTTTCAGTGCATCTTCACTGCTTGGGCTTTCAAGAACTTTTCCGCTCCTTAGACTTATTGCTTTGCAATGCTCACTAGGAATTGTCTCTGGTTGGTCTGGAAGTGTGCTTGGAGCTCTTGTAGATGAGGCTGCTAATTGTGAAATTTGAGTTTCTATCATCTTGTTGTGAGCTGCTTGTTGTGGAAATTGCTTCTCTTGAGAATCAAACCTGGCTCTGAAATCATTATTTGCCTTCTCTTGGTTGATCAAAAAATTCTCAAGCATGATCTCCAAGTTGGACATTTGAGGAGCTGGTGGATTGATAGTCCTTTGACGGAAACCAGGAGGCTTCTGTCTAGGAATAACAGAAGGATTGAGAACATTGTTGCTCTTGTAAGAAAGATTTGGATGTGTCCTCTGGTTGAAATTGTTGACATAATCAACAGTTTTCGCCAGATGTTCTTGAGGAACAGGTTGAACCAATAGACAATGTTGATCAACATGACCAACAATACCACATATCTCACAAATAGCACTTGCCACATTCACAACATTCACATTCAACATATCAATCTTCTTAGTTAAAATATCAACTTTGCCGGCCAGCACACTCAAAGCATCAACTCTTGAGGAAAGATGTTTCAATTCATTTGTCTCGATCACTCCTACAGTGGATGAAGAAGGTTTGGTAGAAGTTGATCTTTCTCTTGAATATCGCTTGCGGCTGAGAGAATTTTTGTCAAGCAAATCAAATGCCTCATCTGCATTCTTATCCATGAACGAACCATTAGTGACAGAGTCAAGATTCATCTGAGATTCTGGTGTCAAACCATTACAGAAAGTTTGCACCAAAAGAGGTCTGGGAAACTTATGATGAGGGCACTTTCGTAGTGGAAACTTAAATCGCTCCCAAGCATCATAAAGAGTCTCTCATTCTTTTTGCATGAAGGACATGATCTGGCCTCTGTACTCCGCAGTCTTCACAGGTGGAAAATATTGGGTAAGGAAGTACTCTGCCAACTTGTCCCATTCGGTGAAGTAACCTTGTGGAAAAGCCTCCAACCAAGCAAGTGAAAATCAGTCACCGTCGTTGGCATTTTCCAGTCCAAAACCGCCTTTACCTTGGCCAAATCTACCGCTATTCCTCCCTTTGAGATTACATGACCCAAGAAATTCACTTCTTCCAACCAAAATTCACACTTTGAGAGCTTTGCATACAACTGCTTTTCCTTCAAAATCTGCAGAACTATCCTCAAATGTTCCCCATGTTCCTCCTTGTTTTTGGAATAGATGAGGATATCGTCTATGAATACTACCACGAACGAATCTAAGTAGGGTTGAAAGATTCTGTTCATGTAGTCCATAAACACTGCAGGAGCATTAGTCACTCCGAAAGGCATGACTAAGTACTCGTAATGCCCATAGCGGGTCCTAAAAGCAGTCTTCGGTATATCATCTTCCTTTACCCGTATCTGGTGATAACCCGATCGAAGATCGATCTTTGAAAACACCGCAGATCCTCTCAACTGATCCATCAGGTCGTCTATCCTAGGCAGAGGATACTTGTTCTTGATCGTTACCTTATTCAGCTGGCGATAATCGACACATAACCTCATACTATCGTCCTTCTTCTTCACTAGCAAAACTAGAGCTCCCCACGGCGACACACTTGGCCTGATGAGTTTCTTTTCCGCTAACTCGTCGATTTTCTTTTTCAGCTCGGCTAGCTCCACTGGTGCCATTCGGTAGGGCGCTCTAGAGATCGGTCCAGTCCCCGGTACTACTTCAATTGAGAACTCGACCTCTCGAATAGGTGGCAATCCAGGTATGTTGTCAAGAAATACTTCTGGGAAGTCTCGAACTACGGGCAGTTCTTGAATGTGATTTTCCACATCGACGTCCAAAGAAGTTGAGATCATGTATACATGGGCTCCCTTTCTCAAAGAAGCCATGACTTGATTGGCAGTTACGTGCTTTGGTAAGGATTTGCCAGGGTTTTCAAAAAATAGGGTTTTGGTGAAACAATTCATTTGAACATGGTTAGCGGATAACCAGTCCATTCCTAAGATAACATCAATGTGAGATAAGGGTAATGTTATCAGGTCTATGGGAAAAGTCCTATCATCTATCAATATAGGGCACTTAGGGCAAAAAGTTGAAACTGTGACTGGGTCACTAGTAGGGGTAAACACAATCAGATCATATGGTAGAGAATCTACCATTTAGTGTAACCTACTCACAACATCATCAGATATAAAAGAGTGTGTGGAGCCCGAATCATACAACACATTTAAGGAATTCTCGTTTACAAGACATGTACCTTGGATGAGACCATCATGGTTTGAAGCTTCTACACCGCTCATCGTGAAAACTCTTCCTTTCTCCTGAGGCTTAGCAGCAGCCGAAACATTCCTCTCTTGCCTTGGCTTAGTGCACTGGCTTGCGTAGTGGCCGGTCTCTTGGTAGTTGAAGCAAACCAGCTAGGAGCGACATTGACCAAAGTGGTGTCGGCGACACTGAGTACAGTACGGAGCTGAAGTCCCAGAGTTCCTATCAGTAATATTGGGACGATTGTTGTTTCTATTACCCCGGTTGCCATTGTTGCGATTGTTGTTCCCTCGGAACCTTGAGCCCTTATACTGATTGTTCCTTCTGCCTCCGGATCGATCATAGGATCCTCGTCCGTGTGGGGCTCCTTGCCTCTCATTCTGATAACTAGGAGTGTTCCTCATCGGTTCCTGAGAACTCGAGGGTAAAGCAGTCTTATTACCCAAGTTCCTTGCCTTGAGTCCATCCTCGTAGACTCTGCACCTACTTACCAAGAGTGGAAAGCTCTCGATCCCCATATGTATGAAGGCCATCTTGATCTCAGTCTTAAGTCCATCGAGGAACTTCGCGCACTTTGACTGATCATTTCCGGGTTGATTGTAGTGCGGCATGTACTTCACTAGCTCCTCAAACTTCGCAGCATACTCGCCGATTGACATATTCCCTTGAGTCAAGTGCATGAACTCAATTTCCTTCTTTAGTTTCATATCGATAGGGAAGTATTTCTCCAGGAACCTCTGCTTGAAAGTGTCCCAAGTGATAGCCTCCTGCTGAACCTCCATAACTTGCCTAGTATTCTCCCACCAGTCCGATGCGTCCTTCGTCAACATGTAGACCGCATAGGTCACTTTCTGAACATCGGTGCATTGCATCGCTGCGAAGATCTTTTCTAACTCCCTAATCCATTCATTAGCATTCTCCGAGGCATATCCACCGGCGAATTCCTTAGGGTTCCTCTTACAAAACTCATCTAAACCCCTATACTCCTGAGGTCCTAAGTTTTGGTTTTGGTTGTTCTGTTGGGCTTGTTGGTGCATCGCGTTGATATTCTCACTCATACCCAGAACAGCAGCAGTCAGATCGTGTAGCATATCCTCGGTGTTCCGAGCTGCTTCAGGAGCATGTCTACCTCTTCCTCTTCCAGACATCGTAAGCTATATTCATTAACGCACTAATAGTTTAATACACCTACTAACGCATCTAATCACACAACCTAACATATCTAGAGGTCACACAACAGAGAACATGTAAGGCCATGTTCAGGCAACATGGACAACCATTGCTTTGATACCACCAAGTGTAACACCCCGATTTGGAAAACTCGAAATAAACACTTACAAATACTAATTAATTCTTTTATGAAAAATAGGGTGAATTTTTTTTTTGAAAACGAGTACAAAACTCAGCTATCAAGCTTCCCAAAACAAGGTATTACTTTTAAATCCTTTCTCTCAAAAAACGTTTACTGAATTTTCTAAAAACAATTTGTTATTAATGACTTTACTTCCAACAAATAAGTAAAACATTTTACATATAGAAAACATATTTGATCTGCTTAAAATAGTTTATCTGTCTGATTAAGACAGTCCTTAGAAAACAGTTTGGAAATAGATCATAAAGGTTCTTTCAAAAACAGACACCATAGTTCAGCGGTGCCATTCTTACATAAACATTTACCTTAGCAAAACATTTCAAAAGAAGAGGGGTACACTTGATATACATATCAGCAAGGGTCCATTAGGATCTAACTATAAACTACTAAGCAGCATCTCCTTCTCGATTCAGGGCGTAAGTCCTCGAAAGCAATCTTCGTCGTCCAGCAGTAGCCCTCTCGTCAGCGCACCGCGATCAGTAAGTCCTTCTTCCAGGAGAAGCCACACCATCTCCGCCATCTTTTAGAACCAGAGGTTCATCGTCACATATGCATAAGAAGTTGAGAGAGTAAGTTATTCGAATGGAATTACTCCCATCGACTTCTTGGATTTACACTAGCGACGTATACCAGAACATAACAAGCAATACAAGCAAACAACACAACAGATAATTATGCAAGATGCATGAGGATGCAGTGCAATAGGCGCTTTATCTAACGCTTTATCTTTCTCTTAAGGGGATCTCTTAATCAGTTCATCTCGCAAAGTCGAATCTCTTAAACAACTTGTCTCGCAAAGTCGAAGTCTCTCTGTCCACATATCTCGAGTACATAGTATCGGAATTCAAGCTTTTATGGTTTTGGGTCTACATCTCCTCGGAATCCATCCACCTAGTCGAAAGCAACCAGAAGTACAGGATCTCTAACCACACCGGCTCCGGGAGACGACACCAAAATATAAGATGCCCGGGAAAGATGTCATGACAAGGGTGTCGACCTCCGCCGTGTTCAAGTATCCCTCTTCTGATCCTGATTTATTCAAGGGGTGTCAGTCATCCGTCTAGTGATCATGCAGTACTTCAGCTACGACACTGGACTGTTAGAAATATTGATAGGATTGGCAGCCGACACCCAAGAGGGGGTGAATTGGGTGTTTATGAAAACATTGGAAAATATTCGCTTTAAACCATTTTCAATAAACTTAAAGAGATTTTGCAGCGGAAAACAATATAATGTTGAAAACGGTTGCGCAGAAGCGAATAATATTAATAATAATAGAAAAACTAATATGCGCGGATACGAATTAAAATAAGAACAACGAAAACGAATGATACCGCGCTAATTAATTTAAAATCCTTTAAATTAATTATTATGAAAATAATCGATATGATGCGCAACAAATAAATATAACAGCGGAAAATAAAGAGATAAGGGATAAAAGAGATTGCACCGGTGATTTTATCCTGGTTCGGCAAACCCGGCCTACTCCAGTCCCCAAGCGATCCGCTTGAGCTTTTCACTAAACCAAGACGTCACGCGTCCCCAAGTACAACCAGAGCGCCCCGCAAGCTACTAGGAACCTCCTTTCGCCAGGGACCTCGAAACACAATTAGGAAAACCTTTCCTAGATTTCCAGATAGCCTAACTACTAGGTGACCCACCGTTCGTCTAGCACTATCCACACACAAAGGGTTCCCCACCCTATAACCACAAACGCAGCACGTCTGCACTAGGAGATTCACTCCCTAGTCACTAAGGGTTACACACCCCTTTACAACACAGGTTAAGGTACGAGTGATCGGGTACAAGACCTATAGTGCACTCTCAATAGTGCTGATACAACAATAAAGGCCACTCTAACAATTATGTGTTCTAAGCAACACAGATACAACAATTAAGCTCTATGGCAATGAAGTCTAGATAAGGTTGTTACAAGGCCAAAATAAGGTTTAGTTTTTCTTCAAAAAGATTTAGCGTGAAAAACCAGAAGTTGATGGAGAAGAAGAAGAAAGAGCGTGAATGATCAGAGTTGCTCAATGTAGAAGTTTGAAATGATTTTCCAAAACAAATAAATAGAGTTACTATTGAAATCAAAATCAAATCAAAAAATAAAATAAAAGATTTAAGAAATAAAACCAAAGATTTGAAAATATTTGAAATTTGAATTTTGAATTTGAAAATAGAATCAAAATCAAATCAAAACGATTTTGGAAATAAAATAATTTAAGTTTTAAAATCAAAACCAACTAAAAAAGATTTAGAAAATAAAACAAAGATTTGATTCTTAAAACGAAAAAGGAAATAATTCAAATTTAAAATCATTTTCGAATTTTATAAAATAAATCAGAATCTTTTATATAAAAACAAATCAGGAAATAATCAAAATGATTCTGACACGTTTTTCAATAAAACTTGAGGTAATCGATTACTTCAAGGAGGTAATCGATTATCCCTTTAAAAATAGAAACTTTGAAATTCATTTTAAAAACCAGTAGTCGATTATCACATGCATGTAATCGATTACTTCACTTCTGTTTAATGTATGATGCAACTCATATAATCGATTACCACTATTCTAATAATCGATTACAGAGCCTCTAATTTTTATATGATGCAACATCATGTAATCGATTATCTCAAAGCAATAATCGATTACTTTGTCTCAGGAAAATATATGATGCAACAATTATAATCGATTACTTGAGCCAGGTAATCGATTACTCTCATAAGAAAGTAATGGATTAGCAAAGTTCACTTAATCGATTACAAGCTCTCTGATTTTTCTATGATGCAACAAAGTTAATCGATTAACTTAGGCAAGTAATCGATTATTCTCTCTTGCATACATAAAAATATTCAGAGTTTTGTAACATCAAGTATTTTCACCAAAACTAAGATAGAAAAACTGATTTTCACAAAACTTCTTTTTCTTCTCCTTAATTATGAAAAATATATTTAGAAAAACTTATATTGGCCTTTTAACATAATATAAACCTTGACTTCATTACCTTACATGATGTCCTAAGGGAAAGGCTAAAATCTTCATTTGCTTGAATCTTCAACTTCATTTGCTTTCAACATGAAGCTTGGACTTGAAGGTTGAAGAGCTTGTGATTGCACTTGATAAGAGCTTGAGAAGCTTGCGTTTGTTATCATCAAAACCATATAAAATATTTGCACTTGAAGTCCTTGGGAAAGCTTGACTTCCAACACTCCCCCTTTTGGATGATGACAAACCTGTATTCTGAATGATCTGCATCACAAGTGTTATACAAGCAAATGTATACATAATAAACACATCCTTATCCCTAGAACACAAGGAATACAATAAGGATACAAAAAGGATATATAACAAATTAAATGCTTCGCATCCTTGCATCGTTCAGCATCATTCAAGAATTCTTCTCCCCCTTTTGTCAACAGCAAAAAGTGGGTTCAAAATTCTTCACTTGTTGTTATGCTTGAATTTTTCTTCTCCCCCTTTTGTTATCCATTAGATATGCTATGAAGCTCAGAATTCTTCTCCCCATGAGTAAGCTTGACTTCTCACTTTTCTTTCCATGGGATTTATCACATGATCCCTTTTGTTTTGTCGACGACATTTGGTTCTCTCCCCCTTTTGTCTTCATTAAGCCCATGTCTTTTGTAAAATATCTCTCCCCTTTTGATCAAATAAACCAAATGCTAAACTCCCCCTGAAACACTGGGTAGAAGCATTAATAATAACAAGGAGATTTGTTTCATACTTTTACTCCCCCTATTTGACATCAGCATAAGGAGTTATGGGAAACAAAAAATTTGTCCCAATACATAGTTAAAGAGTTGCATGATGTCAAGATAGAGTGAAGTAGCAAACATGTTTTTATGCAAATTTGAAAAAGTTTTTCTCCCCCTTTCTAAAAGAATGATTTAACCAAGCACGTTATAAAGGGAGATCAAATGCATCAATAAAACATGTTTATGCTTACTATATAAAGCAACATCAAAACTTTATGAGCCTATATGCCATGACAAAAAAATATTTAATGCAATTCAATTCATAAAACTTTGTCATCTAAGGCATATCTCACATAAACAAGATGTATCACAAGAATGAAAAGTTTTAGGAGTAATGATACTTATCGAGATGAGATTTTTCAAGATAGTAAGCTTTGGAGTTCCTTCCATTCGGATATTCAAAATTCTTTAATTTAAGGAACTCTCCTCTTATTCAACGTGTTGCACTTCTTCCATTCCAAGAGATCGTATTAATATTGCAGTATCACTTTCAAGGCTTGAATATCGTCAAGTTCTCTTTTCATTTGAGTCCATCGAATCATAGATTTTTCAGAGAACATTGCATCATTGAGACTTGTAGTAATACCTGCAAGGCTAATTAGCACGTTTCTCTTGGTATCCAAGATAATTGGATCCTTAGGAGTTAGTAACACATGAATATGGTGTATGCTGAAAAAGAATTTATCCTTCAAAAAGATTTGTGCAAATATATCGAAGAAGGAATAAATCACAAAAACATTTCAGCATCAAGATAAACATGTGTATCACAGAGATAAGTAACATAAAATAGTTAAAAAAATAAGAATGGTGATACTTATCGTTTGTGACACATTCTCAAGTTATAATGTTTGGGCACTTGTGAAGTTCTTCCTTAAAGAGTTTTTCTATTCTTTGCCTTGAAGGAAGTCTCCACCTTTTTA
Source organism: Crotalaria pallida (assembly GCA_037953625.1). NCBI lineage: Eukaryota > Viridiplantae > Streptophyta > Magnoliopsida > Fabales > Fabaceae > Crotalaria > Crotalaria pallida. Next base: position 53,888,851 of record CM075651.1, read on the forward strand.
ATATGTTCCCCTTTTTCTCAAGCATCATGATGAAAGAGAGATTTAATTCCTTCTTGGAATTTTTTCATATAATCTCAATGCTCATACCTTCTCTTGTACTTGATGCATTACCTGTAAAAATACTTAGGAACATTTCTTTTGGTATCCAAAAACTTGGATCCTCTATGATTAGTAGCATTTCCTCACAAATATCAAAGATATTGTTGAGGCAAAATATGAATAGACAATTTGAAACATATGCACTAATCATAAAAAGAAATAACAACATGCTTATGTTATAAGTCCATGTCGTACCAAACATGTCCTTACAAATACAAGCATGTCCTCATATATCAATGTACTATCATTACATATAAAGTGTAATCATGTGATAGAAGATAACAACAAAATTTTAGTCACACATGATACAACACACTCTATGTAACAGGTATCTAGGACTATATCAAAAATAATCATGTGCTAAAAAGAATTTTCAAAAAGGTGTAAAGCACACATGATTTAATTCAACCAAGGAGTGATCATGATAATTAAAAATATTTTTTTAAAAAAAAAATTTAGCACCCATGATCCACCTTAGTATGAATAAAAATTAGAATAGTCCAAGTATACCTTTGTATAGTCATTGATATAAGAAGAATAAGAGATTGATACCTTAGGTTTGTTGACCAATGAAGTTCTTGCCTTTACCCATTGCTTCACCTTTTGATTTTTGAACATATCGGATCTTCCATTTTTCTCATGTGAAGCTTTGATGTTGGTAGGCATCTTTCTCCTTTGATCGACCCATTTGGTTTTTGTCCTCTTAGGTACCATCTTTGTTATTTTCCCTTTTTCTCCTCCACTTGGTTTATGCCATTGCTTTTTCCATGAGGTTCTTATTTCACCTTTTTGCACGCAAGAAGCTTTGGTTGTGAGCATCTTTCTCTTTTGACCATATTGTTTGTTTTTGGACCATTTACCCATAACTTTCATAGACTTCCCCTTTCCTTGTCCAATTTGTTCTTCCTTTGGTTTAATTTCCTGCACATTCACAACACTAGAAGAACCTTTTGGTACCCATTTCATCTTGGGTCCTTGGGGGTTAGTCATAGATTCCTTAGTGGCCTTTGGAACCCATTGCATATTATTTCTCATATTTAAATTTTTACGATAAAAGCATAAATGAGAAATATGTCCTAAACAACCACAATAATTACATGTAATGGGTTTGGACGATGATTTGATTTTTTCAAAATTATTTTCATGAAACTTGGAATTTTTTACATCACATTGAAAAATTTCATTGTCAAACACTTTGCTCGATTTTTGAATATCAACCTCATTTTCAAGCAAGGAATTTGAACAAATGGATTTTTCAATGTTACTATATTCAAAGAGTGCATCCTTAACTTGTTTTTCAATATCAAAACAATTTTCAAAAATCGTTGAGGAGCTATTTTCTAAAAATATCACTTTATCAAAAATATCTACATTTTTCAAAATATCAATTTCATTTTCAATTAGAGATAATTTTTGTAAAGAGTCCAAGTTTCTATTTTCTAAAGATATCAAACCATCATTCAAATCATTTTATGCAAAATGTAGAAATTTAGAACAAGGACTAATTGAAATTACCTCATGGTCCTCATGATCCAAGTAGTCGGATGTTTTAATTTCATCAACCATTGATTCCGCATCCGAGTCACTTGATTCCTTCAGTGAGTCCATAAAGGTTTCAAATATCCTCTCTAAGTCATCACAATCACTTGTTGAGTTACTCCCCACGCTTTCACTTTCATCATCAGAATCTTCGTCTAGGGAGTTGGTCCTTTCATGTTCTATAGCAACTTCTTGTTGTTCCTTCTCCTCTTTCCTGTGGACACTTACACTTTCAACAAGATCATTAGTAGCATAGTGTAGATGTAAGGTGTCCCAAATATCCTTAGAATTTTCACAATTTTTAATAATAGCAAATGCATCATGGTTCAAAGCTTTTTTAAAAACATGCATAGCTTGAAAATTCAAGGAAGAAGATTTTTCATCAAAACCATGTAAAACGACATGAAATAAACGAAGGCTAATAGATTGTAAAAATATTTTCATTCTCGCACTCCAATAATGAAAATTATTTCCATCAAAAAATGGTGCATCATCGAATGTAAAACCCTCCATATTGAAACAAATAAAATATCCCAACGCTGCCAATCTACAACGGATCTTTAACTCAGGCTGTTAGGCCTTTACCAGAGCACGAAGTTCTGATACCAATTGTTAGAAATATTGATAGGATTGGCAGCCGACACCAAAGAGGGTTCCTAGATTTCCAGATAGCCTAACTACTAGGTGACCCACCGTTCGTCTAGCACTACCCACACACAAAGGGTTCCTCACCCTATAACCACGAACGCAGCACGTCCGCACTAGGAGATTCACTCCCTAGTCACTAAGGGTTACACACCCCTTTACAACACAGGTTAAGGTACGAGCACAAGACCTATAGTGCACTCTCAATAGTGCTGATACAACAATAAAGGCCACTCTAACAATTATGTGTTCTAAGCAACACAGATACAACAATTAAGCTCTATGGCAATGAAGTCTATATAAGGTTGTTACAAGGCCAAAATAAGGTTTAGTTTTTCTTCAAAAAGATTTAGCGTGAAAAACTAGAAGTTGATGGAGAAGAAGAAGAAAGAGCGTGAATGATCAGAGTTGCTCAATGTAGAAGTTTGAAATGATTTTCCAAAACAAATAAATAGAGTTACTATTGAAATAAAAATCAAATCAAAAAATAAAATAAAAGATTTAAGAAATAAAACCAAAGATTTGAAAATATTTGAAATTTAAATTTTGTATTTGAAAATAGAATCAAAATCAAATCAAAACGATTTTGGAAATAAAATAATTTATGTTTTAAAATCAAAACCAAATAAAAAAGATTTAAAAAATAAAACAAAGATTTTATTCTTAAAACGAAAAAGGAAATAATTCAAATTTAAAATCATTTTCGAATTTTATAAAATAAATCAGAATCTTTTATATAAAAACAAATCAGGAAATAATCAAAATGATTCTGACACGTTTTTCAATAAAACTTGAGGTAATCGATTACTTCAAGGAGGTAATCGATTATCCCTTTAAAAATAGAAACTTTGAAATTCATTTTAAAAACCAGTAATCGATTATCACATGCATGTAATCGATTACTTCACTTCTGTTTAATGTATGATGCAACTCATATAATCGATTACCACTATTCTAATAATCGATTACAGAGCCTCTAATTTTTATATGATGCAACATCATGTAATCGATTATCTCAAAGCAATAATCGATTACTTTGTCTCAGGAAAATATATGATGCAACAATTATAATCGATTACTTGATCCAGGTAATCGATTACTCTCATAAGAAAGTAATGGATTAGCAAAGTTCACTTAATCGATTACAAGCTCTCTGATTTTTCTATGATGCAACAAAGTTAATCGATTAACTTAGGCAAGTAATTGATTATTCTCTCTTGCATACATAAAAATATTCAGAGTTTTGTAACATCAAGTATTTTCACCAAAACTAAGATAGAAAAACTGATTTTCACAAAACTTCTTTTTCTTCTCCTTAATTATGAAAAATATATTTAGAAAAACTTATATTGGCCTTTTAACATAATATAAACCTTGACTTCATTACCTTACATGATGTCCTAAGGGAAAGGCTAAAATCTTCATTTGCTTGAATCTTCAACTTCATTTGCTTTCAACATGAAGCTTGGACTTGAAGGTTGAAGAGCTTGTGATTGCACTTGATAAGAGCTTGAGAAGCTTGCGTTTGTTATCATCAAAACCATATAAAATATTTGCACTTGAAGTCCTTGGGAAAGCTTGACTTCCAACATGGACTACCTACCCAACCTTGGATGGTCAACCCAGGTCATTGTAGCTTTTCCCCGCCTAGACAGACTCCTCTTAGGCTTCTTGACGAATCACCGCCATTGCCCTCCCCTATCCCAATCATCATGTGATTACCACGCAGGTAAACACCGTATCTTCCTCTCCACTACTTCGGGTAAGGGTTTTAAGTCATGAGATTATACTCGTTTATCCTAACGTCGAGCCATCCTAAGTCATCTCCGCCATACAGCTCCGACCATATGCGGAATACTTCTGTGGGACTCGACCACTATGTTTGACGGGCACCGACCCATCCTGAATTACTTTCGGCATATGGCTCCAACCATATGTGAGATATCATAGTTATTCTGACGGGCTCCGACCCATTCAGAACTAACTTCAGCATATAGCTCCGACTATATGCGGGATATCCATCAATCTTTGATAGATAGGCTCCGACCTATCCCAAGTCATTCCAACGTATAGCTACGACCATATGGGAACCGTCTTTGTGGGACTCTTCAGTAGTTGCATCCGGTCCAAAGGCGTCATCATCATCCAAACGCTAGTCCATTGGCCATGTCGTCCGCTCGATCCATGTACTCGGGCGCATCAGCATCATCCGGTTCCATAGCGCGTTCCATCCCTTAGAGTTTCGCTCTATTCTTTGGGGGGTTTCTTATAATTTCTAATGTCTTTACTAATCTTAACGTATATCGCGGGATGATGCATTATGCTCATGCAATGACAATATAAGCAACATTGTATCTCAACATAAACAAATATATCAATCAAACAATACCATGTGATGGTATAGGTCTGGTCCCGTTACGCGGTTGCTCGCAATCCGAATGGACGGATTGTGAGAGTACTGCGAATTAGGCAACATGGATGTTGTGATTAGATGTCTACCTGTCTTCTTTGCATACTAAATGTTTACTTGTTTGCATACTAGATGTTTATTCGTCTTTATTCTGTTTAGAAAATGTTTGATTATGTTTGGATAGTGAAATGATGATGATGGAACTGTGGAAGTAATAAGATAAATTGAAAAGAGAAAAGAAAAACGAATGAGAAACATGCGAAATAATTGAGAATGAAATAAGTGATGAGATGAGATTGAGAGAAAGTATGAGAATGATTGAGAAAGAGATAAAGTATGATGAGAATGGAATGCAAAAGAGATAAAGAATGAAAGAAAGAGAATTGATATTTGAGTGAAAAGAGTTGAGATTTGAAAGAGAAGTGATTGTGAAAGTGAGATGCGATTCCTCGTTCACATTTTTGGGAAGAAGCTTAGTGTTGAGTTGAGCTTACTCCTCCATTAACACTCACCCAAAAATGTGATTTTTGAAAAAGGTTTTTGAAAAGAGATTTTGAAAGAGCTTTTGTGAAAATGATATTTTGTGAAAAGTTTTTGGAAACATTATTTTTAAAAAAAGTTTTGTGAAAGGATTTTTGAAATGAGGTTTCTGAGAATGTTTTGTGAAGCAAAAGTTTTGTGAAATCAAGCTTTCGAAAAAGTTTTGCGAAAAGAGATTTTTTAGAAAGACGAGGAAAAGATGTTGTTGATGTTGATGAGAATATGCTGAGAGTGAGCTTTTGAGAATCATGATGTTGAGATGCATGAGATGAGAAAGTGATGTGAGGCCAAGGGCCATTGAGATTTAGGGGGAAACAGTTTGCGATTAGTGGTCGGGCTTCGTTGAAGGGATGCACCAAGGACGAGCCGACTGTTAGGATTAAGCCGATAATTAAAACTCAAAACATTAAAAGACTTTAAAAGACATTTACAAACGCGGTGAGGCATGAGTGTCTTATCGAAGTAGTGGAGAGGAAGGTACCCCGGATATCAAGGATATTCGGGTTGTGAATGCAATAGGGTAAGCTAGGGCGGTAAAACGCCATGAGGCTTTGAGTACTATTCTGGGCGGAATGAATCCCACATGTGGTGTACTAACGTGGTAGGGACTAGGTCTAATGCCGTGGTAAGTTCTGCACCCGGGACCGGAATAGTGCTGTCACCCCTATGGCATTTCAGGAACAGTGAGAGGGACTGGAACGGGGCACTTGTGATTGCCGCTGAGAGCATGCCTTGATTATATGATATGAATTGATTTGAGGCTGGGCCTCCTGGTCTGGGACCATTTGTTTGTGTGACAGCTGTCGTGCCCGCGTGGTAAAGGTCCTGTACTCCTGTTTGCTTCCGACTAGATTGGGTGGTTGACCGAGGAGATGTAGACGTGTGTGAGCTCAATGATGTTTCCCCCTCATCATTGACGCTAATCGAAATAATAAAACTTAAAAGACAAAGATGTTTCAAAGAAAGTATATCAAAGCTTTAAGCATCGACTAAGATTTATAAGATGAATGAATTCTTGGAATAAGTATTAAGTGTGGAAATTATGACGAAAGAAGGATTGAGAAAAGTTGTGGAAGCTCGTGAGAAAGATGTTGGGAATGAGAACCCGAATAATGTAATGGTGTTTATGATGATGATGATGATGATTACATTATTGTTGTGATTCATGCTATGTGCATAACATGCTAAATGCATTTATGTTGGTGATGACTGCATTCTTTAGTATGTCGTTTTTGGTTATATTGCTATGTATATCATCTGTTTCTTTCTACTACGAATCTACTCTAAGACCACAAGGTCTACCCGTTAGTGTTCGGAACAATGACTCTCTCCTACCTTGTTGTCGTATCGGCAACCGCTGATATTGCAACGGGTAGATGGCGCAGCGGAAGCGTTGTGGGCTTCATCAACCAAGGATCGGAGTTATACGACAGATAGTAGAAAGCATGACTAGAAGCTAGGAATTTCCCTGGCGGATTGTACTCCATTGTAAGTTCTTAGTTACCTTAGCTCTACCATACTGTACCCCGGCAAATGTTTTATTCAATATTGATGTTTTGAAACAAGTACATGGGCATTATTTTTAAAAGTGATGTTGTCGAAAACGGGTTTCAAAGTGCGGTGTCTGGTGACATCTCGGTTTGGAACTTGAAAGAGTTTATGTAATGTGAGAACTCGAGTTTTAGTTGTAACTATGTTTTAAAAGTCTAAGTGTTCTCACGTTCACATAACACTTGTTTTTTTAAAAAAAAATGGCCCTAATTTTCACTACTTTGAGTTTAAGTTTCAAGTTGCCGAATCGGGGTGTTACAGAATGGTATCAGAGCAGTGGTTTAACTAAGTAACCTTATACATGGGCTTACGTACTCTGTCGTGTGTCTCTGTGTGAGTTAGTATTAGGATAGCGATAGAACGTTAGGAGTACGCGGATGTACGTCAGTTTACGACTGCGGCTGAAATGAGGAGCAGAGGTTAATGTCGTCATGAGATATTGAGGCATGATTCGAATCTTCCTTAGTTGGACTCATCTTTGATGTGAACCCTTTTGTTTGTGATATCCCTAAGCTGTGAGATTTGTCTTGTAACCAGAACCCCTCTTTTCTTGTTGAAGCTTTTATTGTAAAAAAACCCTATGTGTGCCAAATTGCTTTGGCATGATGTTTGGAAAAGCCATTTTCTGAAAATCTTAACCCATGATTTTGATGTAGCCTTGATTGACTAATGAACCCGAAGTTTCTTCTTTTGATTCTTGACCAGACCTTTATCTTTCCTAAACTTTTGATGAGACTTTTGGGGTCCTGACACCTTATCTCAGTCATGAAGATGGTTTAAGTTGGGAAGTGAATTGTGAGGTGTTGTTAGGAGAAGGTTGCAAAGGATAAGGAAGAATGAGGTTTAGTTAGTAAGAAGTAAGGATGTACGAGTTTTGGAAAAAAAAATAAAAAAATAGGAGTATCTTTGAGTCCTAGGTAAGTGGTGAAAGGTGATTAGGATTAAGAGTTTTGATGTCGGATTGTTCAAATAATGGTTTAGAATGTGAGTAAAATTGGTGAAAAGAGGAAAAAGGTTTAGAATTGTTTAAGTTATATAGTCCAGTGTTAGAAATAAGGAGTGAGATGGAGTATGTTACTTGAGGATTAGTGGTTGATAGAGTAAAGGGAAGATGTGATAGTGACCATAGGAGTCTGAAGAGGATGATTACGTGGTAAGAAGTAAGGTAATAAGAGGATAGAGTGGAGTTGAGTGATGGGAATTTTGTAAGGATTGATCAAAAGGTGGTGAAAGATAGGAGTAATTAGAGGTTAAGCTGGTAATAATGAATATGGTGTATAGAGGTATGCATCATCTAAGTTGGGGAGTAGCTAGAAGTATGAGTTTTGAGGAATAGATTGTTTAAGCTTGAACTGATGTAAAGAGTGTAACCCTGACGTGTGGCAGCGTCTTGACCCCAAATGTCCGTAACCTTGTTACCTTTGAACCCTGTTTTGATGTCTTTTGAACCCCAGTGCTTTGTTGTCAATAAAACCGTAATTTGTTCTACCCCACCATGTTTGTTATTGAAAGCCCTTTTAGAGATTACATTTGCAAGTAATCCGTTTGATCCGATTTAAGAACGACCAATAGATGGTACGTATTCGAAGACGCAACGATTACGACAGTTAAAGTGAGAAAGGAATTTCTTCAAGGAGCTACGCGTCCACAGATTGAACAAATCCTACACGGTATTTCTGGAAGACGAGAAATCTTCAAGCTGGGGAGAATGTAACACCCCGCATTTTTCCCGTACGTGCGTAAACGATTTTGTTGAAGTAAATATTAAAGTTTGGAATATAAAGGATTTTAAGAAAAATATTTTGTGTGAAAAAGAATTCAAGTGATGGTTTTCATGGATGTTTATAAACAAAGTATTTCTATAAAAGAAAAATGAATGATGGTGTTGATTTAATTGTGATTTTTTTTAGAAAGTGATTTTTGTTTGAAATAAAGTTTTTGGATCTGTTAACTTGAAAAATTCGTAACTCTTTAATCGTAACTCGGATTTTCATGAACTTTATATCAAAACGATCGTATTGAAACGTAAATTTTGAAAATTTATTTTTCAGATTTTTCTGGGTTGTTTTATAAAAATTTATTTTCAGAGTAGTGAAATACGAGTTTTAAGAATTGTGTTTTGAAGAAAGTAAATTTATTGATTTGGCATAAATTTTTATGTGTTATGTGCTTGATTTAATGTGCGTGTATTGTGTGATATGTGGAAATAATTATGTGGATGTAATTTGTTAGAATTGATTGCCTTGTGTGTAATTGTAATTGAACAAGATTAAGAAAATAAAAATGTGAAGTATGTATGTGTGATGTGTGTGCTACGGTATGTATTTGTGTATATGTATGTGTATACTGTAACATCCCGCATCTTCTGGACTCAAATAAATCCATGAGGTTTATTTAAAAAGTATATTTGAGAATTTAAGAAAGACTTTTAGAAAAAAAAATGTTTTACCAAATGATTTTTATTGAGAATGATTTCTTGAAAACCCAGTTATAATTTTGATTTTTCTTAAAGAAACAAATATTCTTTTTGAAGTTTTAAACCAATTATTCTTTTCAAAGATTTTTGGTGTGTGAGAAAATGTGATTTTTATAAAATAAAGTAAAGTTTATGTTGTGATTTTAATTGGTTCGGTTATTTGGCTTCTTATGAGTTGTATCTTTGAAAATTTTGAGTTGAGAATGTGTGTATATGAAATTTAATTAGTGAAACTAAATGAATGAATGCATAAGTGTGTAAATGTGAATGGTGTATGTATGATGTGTGTGCCGTGTGTTTTGAGTAGAACATGATTGTGTGCATGATCAAATATGTGCATCATCCCATGATTTCATGCTATGTGAAAATAAATGAAATTATATGTGCATAATGTATAGGTATGCCGTATGAAATCTAATGCCTAAAAGTATGGTATGTGTATGAGCTACATGTATGCATGGTTCCATAATGATATGATAAAATAAAAAGAAACTATATGTGCATGTGTGTGCATGTGTTCGGTCGTGTGAGTGAGGAGAGGAACCAAACTAAGTTGCCTTCCCTTAGCCATTAAGAAATAGAAAATGAGATGGAAAGAAAATAGAAGGGTTAGGTGGCAAGCAAATATGAGGCTTAGAGTGGTGAGTAAGTGAGCCTAGGGTAATGACTCATAGTGCCTAAGTAAAGACTTTCCTTTCCCTTTGTCTTCCACGAAGAAGACCCCCATGCAACCTTAGAAGTAGACCAAATTGCCATTGTTTCCCTTGACAAATCCCACCCCTTGTTTTGCTTCATAAACCGTGTGTGAGTGAGTGAGATAGCCTTAGTTCATTCTTCCACTTCTTCACATTTTCACCCACAAACTAAACACTTTGGTCCAAGAGCACATCAAGCTCTTGAGACCCATGGAAAAGGGAGCATGGCCGAGAGGAGGAAAAGAGAAAATAAGTGAAAATCCAAACCTCCCATAACCCAAACACCTTTAATTCCTTTATTCAAACACCTTCTCCTTCAAAGATTAAGAAGAAAAAACTCAACCCTTAAGCATAGAGAGAGGAGGCCGAAGCAACCCTAAAGGGAGAGGAGAGAGTTGGAGCTTGAAGATTAGAGTTTTATTTAAGGTAGTTGTTAGGGAAGCTTCAATGTAGTGATTTTAGTTTTGATCTTGTAATGGACCTTGTTTCAATTCAAATTTTTATGATGCATGTATTTGTGTTCCTATGATCTTGAATTTTAATCACCTTGCATGTTATTTTTATGTGTTGATCTTGAATCTTTGTGCTTGAAAGTTTTGATCTTCCAACTTATGAGTTTTCTTCTTCACGGTTTTGCTTGGAAATTGTGTTTGAGCTTATGTAATTGCTTGATTTCTTTTTCATGTTTTGATCTATGATTAATCCTTGAAAAGCATGAAGTTTGAACTTGGCATGTCACTTAAATTGTGAAGTCTCAATTCTCTTTTGATGCATGCTACCATTTTAAAAAGAAAATTATGATAATAAGTGTTCAAAGTGATTTTTGGTACAAAAAGGGATTTTCAACCAAATTTTGTGTGTGATGATGATTCCTTGATGTTTGGTAATTGTTGTCTTAAAGTGTGCATATGAAAATAGAACTCAAAAACCTTATCTTTTGTGCATGGTGTTATTCGGCCAAACCTAGGAAAATAGGAAACCATGTTTAATCCTTATTATTAGTTACATGCATGTCAAAACCTATGTGATATAACGATTTTTGATAAGACCCATGATTTTATTATGATAAAGAATAAAATTAAAGTTTGATGAATTTTGTTTGGAGCTCACGGTTTTGCTCTTATAAATGTTAGAGTTTATTCATTTTGTTTTGCATGTGTGTTCTATCGATAGACCTATGGATTTCAAGTGTAAGAAAGTCTAAATTTTTTATTAAAAACCTAAAAGTGATTTTGTGTTCCATTCGGTTGTAGGAACAAGTTTTACTTAAGCTATTTTCTTGAGTGATTATTGTTTGAGTTAGCCTTGAGTGAATAAGATTGATTTGGCATGTGGTTATGCTATTATGAATTTGAATTATTTTCTATGTCCAATTCGGTTCGGTTGAGGAATAATAGAACCTGAATTGATTTCCTTTGCATGTTAATTTAGGGCTAAAGTTAATTGATTTGAAAGTGTGAATATAGCCTTATCCTATCTAGAAGGGATTCAGCCATGCATAGAAAATAATAAGAGTTGTGTTTGATTTTGTTTTATGTGCATGAATGGTGAATGATTCATAATATTATATTTGTTTGTGTGTGTGTTTGAGTGATTTAAGTGTTTAATAACTTTAAAAAGGTTTTTGATTTAATTTTTGTTTTATTTTCTTCGATTCAGTTTTTAAGAAAATAAAGTAAGAAAAATGATTTGATTATTTGAAAGGTATTGTTTTGAAAAGGTTTTCATACGATTTCTAAAGTACTTGGTTTAACTTAAAAAGTGTTTTAAGGAGGGTTTTAAAGAGATCAGAGAACTAATTATGTTTTAATAAATTTTTTTAAAGAGGATTTTAAGTTCTGATTTTCTAAAACGCCTTATTAAACAAATGTTTTACTTGGTTTAATTGGGAGAAACCCAAATTGATTTCAAAGTGATAAGAAGAAACCGAATATTTTGTTTTCAAATAAAAGTTTGTAAAGTTGCTTTATTTTCAAGATAATTAAATAAGAATGATTTTAATAAGAGAGGAATATTTGAGTTCCAGTAACGATCGGGAAGCAGTTACGAACGTCGCAATGGAAACCAAGGAGCGCATTGAAGATCGTCATCGGTTGAGGTGAGAGAGAAGTTTCCCCCAAACACAGTGGTATTTAGGTAACATATTAAGTGTTTCGACCATCTCAAAAGTCGAAACTTAGTGGATCTGAGTCAGTAGCACGATGGCAATTGTCTGTTTGTGTGGCTACTCGTGTGAAATGGACAAAGACCACATAATATTAGGTAATTGAGTTTATATGATAATCTCTGAATGTTAGTGTGTTGTTTATTCGTTTATGTGATGAATTTATTATGCATGGTGAGATTGGAAATAATGTGAATAATAATGAATTAAATGAATACAAGAAAAGTAAAATTATGTTTGAGAGAGAAATTGAGATGTTGTGGAATTTATAATCAATAATGCATGAGAACTAACGATTATGATGTGGACGAGCCAGAGCTGGGAAAAGTGATGATGATGTGATGTGAGCGGAGCTGGGCTCCCTTCTGTTTTTGGTTTTAGTCTGGGACTAGTGTTGAGTTGAGCTTGATCCTCCATTAGTGCTCAACAAGTTTTTATTTTTGGGAAGAAGCTTAATGTTGAGTTGAGCTTGCTCCTCCATTAACACTCACCCAAAAATATGGTTTGTAAAAACGGTTTTTGAAAAGAGATTTTGAAAAGATCGTGAAAGCAATTTGGAAAAAGGTTTAGGAAACAATCTTTTTTGTAAAAAGATAATTTTGAGAAATGTTTATGAAAACAAGATTTTTGAAAAGGAAGTTTTAAAAAGGATCCTTTTGAGAATGTTTTGGAAAGGAGATTTGGAGCAGTGTGAAGCTAGATTTTGAGAAAAATTACAAAAAGGAATTTTATGAAAACCTTTGCGAAATGAGGTGATTTCAAGAACGGAGAGTGTTGAAAAGGATTGGGAAATGATACACGAGTTTGTGACGTGACCCCAGCTCTGTGCTATGATGAGAGAAAAGATTGTGCAAAGATAGTGGTCGGGACTCATTGAAGGGATGCACGAAGGATGGGCCGACCATTAGGTTGAGTTAAAAAGATAAAAGACTTTTAAAAGACATGAACATACGCGGTGAGGTATGAGAGCGTGAAGTAGTGGAGAGGAAGGAACGATAAGTATCTGCGGATACTTCGGACGAGATTGCATTAGGGGAGGACAATGACGGTGATACGTCAAGAAGTCTAGAGTATGTTTCTAGGCAGAACAACTCCACATGTGGCGCACTAACGTGGTGGGGACTGGGTCCAATGCCGTGGCAAGTTCTGCGAGCTCACTAGAAGCATACTGTCGCCCCCTAGATTGCAAATCGAGAACAGTGAGAGGGACTGGAGTGGGGCATTTGTTTGCCACTGCAAGGCAGTGTGCCATGTTTGTGAATTGATATTATTGAGGCGATGCCTCCTGGTCTGGGACCACTTGTGTTGACAGCTGTCGTGCCCGCACGGTAAAGGTCCTGTACTCCTGTTTGCTTCCGACTAGGTTTGGTGGATGACCGAGGAGATGTAGACGTGTGTGCTAACTTTGAAAGCGACCCTCCTCAATGATGATTAAATTCCCCGCATCATTTATGGATACGACCTCATAAAACTTAATTAAGAAAAGATAACGGATATTGTTAAGAAATAATTCTTAAGAGATAGCTTGAGAAAGAGGATGAGATGGATGTTGGAATCAGAGTTCGCAGCGGAAGCGATTGATGGATGTTTTGTGGATATGTAAAGTTCTGAGAAAAAAAAAGGAATGAAGTAAAGTAGCGGTTCGAATATGAGTGCTTGTATGTGTGATTTATGTGTTTTTCTTATTTCTTAATATCTTACCTACTGTAATCCCACATCGTTGGCATAACATGCTTGGGAATACTTACTCTCTCGAGTCCTTTTGTTCTGTATGCTTGTTGTCGCGATGTTTATCCCCTAGTCTATGGACCCTGTCGGGTGTACGTACAACGCTTGAGGCGAAGGAAGATGGAAAGTAACGTGAAGACATCAAGATCGGTGGGTCCGCTAACTAACTCGGTGGGCGCCCGATTGCTCTCTGCTTACCCGCAAGAATTGGTCGGAGACGTAGATGCTCGGAGGTGGACACCGACTCTAGCTAGGCATTCTCCATGGACCATCGTCTTTAGTTCAATGGGCTTGGTGGCAGTCCTTTTATTTCCCCCAGAAGTAAGTTTTATCCCATTCATTTACTTAGTGTCATTGCAATACTATGATGTAAACCCCAAACTCTTGTGAACGAAATTATTTTGGTGACCACCACGGTTTTAATTTAGAAAAGAAATGGGCCATGATAATTGAGTTGAGAAGGATCAGGTTGCAAAGCGTAGTGTTAGTAACACTTCGGTTTGGAACTTGAACTCTAGCATGACGTACGAGAACACTCTTTGATTGCAAAGAAGTTTTGGAAAAACGTATTGGTTCTCATACTCATGCTACTCAACTACGTTACATGTATGTTTAAAAAAAATTAAAAAAAAAATTTGGCCCTAATTTTCACTTAAAATGACTGTGGTTTCAAGTTGCCAAATCGGGGTGTTACATATACTGTACGTGTATATGTGTGTGTATGTATGTTAGGAGTAGAATTTCAAGAAGCTTATGAGTTAAGAAATTGGAAACTAAAGGAACCAAACCAAGCCAACTAAGTTAGAATCAAACCAAACTAATGTCAAAACCCTAACTAGTTGTAAGCCTAAGGTGACCCCTAAAAAGCCTAGCCATGCAACCTTGTCCCCTTGACTTTGAAGACCTTTATCCATGCAACAATTTAGAAGCCCAAAATCGCCCCTCCTTGTGTGCATAACCAACATCTAAGCTTAAGGGCACAAGGGGAATTTGTGAATGGCTTATAATTTAGTGGAGCCTTGATTCATTTCCCATTTTCACTTCCCTTCACCATTTCATTTCCTCTTCCACCGTACCAACACTAGAAACACATCTCTAAGAGTCCATTTTACTCTTAGAGAAAGAAAAAGAAAAGAAAAGAGAGGGAGAGAAGTGTGAGGAACCGTGGACATGGAGGAAGTAAGAAGGAGGAGATCCAAGTTCACCCAAGCTTTTCCCTTGTAGATCAAGAGCCTTCGGAGCTAGAAGGCCAGTTCCTTTTATGGTAGGAACCAAAGCTCAAGAAGAAGAATTTGTAATAGCTTAGTTGTCTTTTCTTAGTTTATATATTTTCTTCATTTTCTTTCTTTGCATGTTCATTTTTATGATTGAGAGATGATCTTTTGTGTTGATCTTCTTTAATCATAGACTTTAAGGACTCTAAATAATTTGTAAAATGCTAAACTTGTGCTTGATTGTTTTCGGTTCATAGTGTTTTGTTAGATCTAATAATTTTCTTCACTAAATCTTCAAAGATCTAAAGAAAAACTAAGATTTTTATGAAACCTAAAACAAATCCCTTGCATGTCTATTTTTCCTTCTCTAAACCGTGGATTATTTGTGTTTATTTGATGATTTGGTAAATAAACCCATGATCTAAACTTATGTGTTTATATGTATAATTTTTGGTTGTTGCATGTTAAATCTTTTTGTTAAATCATGATCTATATGTATTTTCATGTTTATTTGTTGAATAAATTAATTATCAAAGCTTGATTAGTGAAGAAGTTGAGGTTTTTATTCTTGCATGTTAAGTTTGTGATTATCTTTGATTTAAATTTGTGCATGTGATTATCTTTGTTAAATATATGAAAAATTGTTTAGATCTTTATTTGCATGTTAATTTTTAAGGGAAAAATCATGTTTTCCTTTTTGTGTATGTTTCGGTTTGTAGAGAAAAGAATTAAAGAAACCAAGTGTTAAAATAATTTTTCAAAGTATAACTCTAATTTGATTAAGTGATTATTTTGTATATGTTATATTTTTTTGAGGCCATTCGGCCATATTTAATTAAACTAGGATCCATGCTTTTATTTTGTAAAAAGTTGGTACATGTTTGTTTCAGAATTAGATCTAGTGATTTTATGAACATGCATGTTATTTTCATAAAAATAAAAGTAAACCTTTATTTTTGGTTTGAGATAAGTTATGATCTTAAGTTATTTTTATGCATGTTTGAAAAGGATTTTATTCTAAATATATTGATGCATGTTGATGTGATGTTGTGACTTTTGTGTGTGAATGGAAAAACCTTGTCTCCTTGTATGTTGACTTTAAGCTATCCTAGGAGTGAGTAGGAAACTATGTTGTCTCTCATTTAGGTTGCTCGTATGAATTAATAAAGTTTAAAAGAAAATGTGTTTGAATAATTGAGATAGTTGTGACTCTAATTGTTGCTTTGATTTTGTCTTAAAAATGAAATTTAATTTGTTGATTTTCTTTGCTGGATGCTCACGGTTTTGGTTCTAGAATAAGGAAAATGATTTCATGACTTTATGTCTTTATTTGTACACTAAATCTTTGCACTGTTATGTATGTATAATTCGGTTAATGTATGTTAACATGGTTGGAAAATTGTTTTCATGAAATTATGTGTGGTTATGGCGATATTGCTAAATGTGTAAGTGATATGTGTTTACTTGGTGATTTTAGAAATAAATAAGTTAATCTGGTTTGGTAAAAAGGAATTTTTGTAATGTTGATTTAATGATTTTTAGTTTTAAAATAAATTTGTATTTAGAAAATAATGACTATGTGTGATTCGGTTTTTGTTAAATTAATTAAAGGATAACTTCTAAATTATTTTCTTAAGTGTAATTAAATTAAGATTAAAATTTAATTACTAGTTTTGAATAATTGAAAACGTGATTCTTGCATTATGTGTATTTGTGAATGCTTTGAGTGCCTTAAAACTTGCATGTACTGTTTGTGTATGTGATGAATTGAAATTGTTTTATACTGTTTGTGAGTGCTTTGAATTTGTATGTGATGTTTTTCATACTAATGGAATTATTTTGGATCTGTTTGTGAACTTGGTTGGTGAAAATATCTGTTTGAATTTTAAAGTAATTGAAAAATGTTTTATTTAAAATGAATGATTTAGATAACTTAAATTAATTTGAAATTCTAAATCTATATTCTTTGATCAGTATCCTATAAGGTTGAGAAAAGTAGAAATAAAATAAATTAATCTGATTAGTGTTGAAGTTTTGCTTTCTTGAATTTTTGTATTTTATTTAAGAAAGAGTTTTCAAAGAGTTATTTTCTATAGGTTCATTCAGTGTTCAAGGAAAATGATTTTTTTCTTTTTGTAACCAAAGTGTTTTTAATTAAGACAAATGGATTTTTAATTGATAAAGAGATTGTTTTCAAAGTTTTCCTGAAAACCTTTTTATTTGATTGGAATTTTGGATATTGGCAACGTGTTTACAAGAAAGAAATTAAAAAGTGTTTTCAAAACGAAAATTAAGAATTCACGTAAATCGTTTCTAACGCACGGGGAAAAATGTCTAGTTCGGGTGTCGGACGCGAAGGAAACGTGGAAAGGTTTGCGACTGGAAATCTTGGGAAGTCTTTGGATGTGTCGTCATCCAGGTGAGTGAGAGTGTTGTGGTCCCGTTACGCGGTTGCTCGCAATCCGAATGGACGGATTGTGAGAGTACTGCGAATTAGGCAACATGGATGTTGTGATTAGATGTCTACCTGTCTTCTTTGCATACTAAATGTTTACTTGTTTGCATACTAGATGTTTATTCGTCTTTATTCTGTTTAGAAAATGTTTGATTATGTTTGGATAGTGAAATGATGATGATGGAACTGTGGAAGTAATAAGATAAATTGAAAAGAGAAAAGAGAAACGAATGAGAAACATGAGAAATAATTGAGAATGAAATAAGTGAAGATGAGATTGAGAGAAAGTATGAGAATGATTGAGAAAGAGATAAAGTATGATGAGAATGGAATGCAAAAGAGATAAAGAATGAAAGAAAGAGAATTGATATTTGAGTGAAAAGAGTTGAGTTTTGAAAGAGAAGTGATTGTGAAAGTGAGATGCGATTCCTCGTTCACATTTTTGGGAAGAAGCTTAGTGTTGAGTTGAGCTTGCTCCTCCATTAACACTCACCCAAAAATGTGATTTTTGAAAAAGGTTTTTGAAAAGAGATTTTGAAAGAGCTTTTGTGAAAATGATGTTTTGTGAAAAGTTTTTGGAAACATTAGTTTTAAAAACAGTTTTGTGAAAGGATTTTTGAAATGAGGTTTCTGAGAATGTTTTGTGAAGCAAAAGTTTTGTGAAATCAAGCTTTCGAAAAAGTTTTGCGAAAAGAGATTTTTGAGAAAGACGAGGAAAAGATGTTGTTGATGTTGATGAGAATATGCTGGGAGTGAGCTTTTGAGAATCATGATGTTGAGATGCATGAGATGAGAAAGTGATGTGAGGCCAAGGGCCATTGAGATTTAGGGGGAAACAGTTTGCGATTAGTGGTCGGGCTTCGTTGAAGGGATGCACCAAGGATGAGCCGACTGTTAGGATTAAGCCAATAATTAAAACTCAAAACATTAAAAGACTTTAGAAGACATTTACAAACGCGGTGAGGCATGAGTGTCGTATCGAAGTAGTGGAGAGGAAGGTACCCCGGATATCAAGGATATTCGGGTTGTGAACGCAATCGGGTAAGCTAGGGCGGTAAAACGCCATGGGTCTTTGAGTACTATTCTGGGCGGAATGAATCCCACATGTGGCGTACTAACGTGGTAGGGACTGGGTCTAATGCCGTGGTAAGTTCTGCACCCGGGACCGAATAGTGTTGTCACCCCTATGGCAATTCAGGAACAGTGAGAGGGACTGGAACGGGGTATTTGTGATTGCCGCTGAGAGCGTGCCTTGATTATATGATATGAATTGATTTGAGGCTGGTCCTCCTGGTCTGGGACCATTTGTTTGTGTGACAGCTGTCGTGCCCGCGTGGTAAAGGTCTTGTACTCCTGTTTGCTTCCGGCTAGATTGGGTGGTTGACCGAGGAGATGTAGACGTGTGTGAGCGCAATGATGTTTCCCCCTCATCATTGACACTAATCGAAATAATAAAACTTAAAAGACAAAGATGTTTCAAAGAAAGTATATCAAAGCTTTAAGCATCGACTAAGATTTATAAGATGAATGAATTCTTGGAATAAGTATTAAGTGTGGAACTTATGAGGAAAGAAGGATTGAGAAAGGTTGTGGAAGCTCATGAGAAAGATGTTGGGAATGAGAACCCGAATAATGTAATGGTGTTTATGATGATGATGATGATGATTACATTATTGTTGTGATTCATGCTATGTGCATAACATGCTAAATGCATTTATGTTGGTGATGATTGCATTCTTTAGTATCTCGTTTTGGTTATATTGCTATGTATATCATCTTTTTCTTTCTATTACGAATCTACTCTAAGACCGCAAGGTCAACCCATTAGTGTTCGGAACACTGACTCTCTCCTACCTTGTTGTCGTATCGGCAACCGCTGATATTGCAACGGGTAGATGGCGCAGTGGAAGCGTGGTGGGCTTCATCAACCAAGGATCGGAGTTATACGACAGATAGTAGAAAGCATGACTAGAAGCTTGGAATTTCCCTGGCGGATTGTACTCCATTGTAAGTTCTTAGTTACCTTAGCTCTACCATACTGTACCCCGGCAAATGTTTTATTCAATATTGATGTTTTGAAACAAGTACATGGGCATTATTTTTAAAAGTAATGTTGTCGAAAATGGGTTTCAAAGTGCGGTGTCTGGTGACATCTCGGTTTGGAACTTGAAAGATTTTATGTAATGTGAGAACTCGAGTTTTAGTTGTAACTATGTTTTAAAAGTCTAAGTGTTCTCACGTTCATATAACACTTGTTTTTTTTAAAAAAAAATGGCCGTAATTTTCACTACTTTGAGTTTAAGTTTCAAGTTGCCGAATCGGGGTGTTACACCATCGAGTCCTTTATTTCTTTTATTTCTTTTAGTGATGAAAGTGACTACCGCCCGCCTGCCATCGAATCCTTTTTTTCTTTTATTTCTTTTAATGATGACAGTGACTACCGCCCGCCTGCCATCGAATCCTTTATTTCTTTTATTTCTTTTAGTGATGACAGTGATTACCGCCCGCCTGCCATCGAATCCTTATTTCTTTATCTTTTCTTTTCTTTTCTTTTAATTGTGACAGTGTCTACCGACCTCCTGCCACGTTATCCTTTATCTTTTCTTTATCTTCTTTTATTTTAAGTATTTCTCTTTACTAATTATTCTCGTTTTTAACTAGCTCTACTTGGCTTGATAATATACATTATATTTTAATTCTCGTTACTAGTTCTTGGTTATTTCTTCGTTTCCTCTATCTTATACTATTACTTAACTTATTATTTCTAATTCATTAACTCCATCTTATTTAGCTGTCCTATTAACTTCCTCCATCTATATTTAATTATCCAATTTTTAATTCCACGTACCAGTTTCCTATTTACATTTTAAAATTCAGTTCCTTATTACGTTTCTATTTCTCTAATCCCAACAACTCTTAACTCACCTGACTCCGCACATACTTATTGTCTTCGCATTTTAACCCTTCTTTTACCTCACTTTTAGTTTAATAATTCTACTCTCCTTGCATATTACAATTACTCTTTAGTCTCTTACTTTCACGTTTTTGTTGGTTTTCCCTTAACTATTCCCCTTGGTTTTATTTTATGTTTTTCTACGTTTTCATTCTATATTAACCATTTTAATATCCTAAATACACTCATTCATTCTGGACCTTATCCGAAACGCACATATTCTATTCCCTAAGGTGTGGTTTCCATTAACAATTCTAAATACCCATTACATCAACGGGGACTACCCTAAAGTTTAAGAACATACTTTTTAATTACCCTATTCTTAGTTACCACTATAGAATCCTAGAATTTACTCTCTAAGTAAAGGTAACTCAACTCGTCTTACCTCGGGCATTAATAGAATCTGGTTCGCGACTCGGCTGGGAGATCCTGCTTCAGCTTGTCCCGATCTTACTTGCGGTCACACCGACCCAACCCGGTTCACTCTCGAGACTCCACTAAGCTTCGGTCCCGAGCACAAAGGAAGAGTCGCCAACGGCGACGATGACGGCGTCGGTGTTGCTCCTGGTTAGCGAGAACGGTGGCGGTTAGATCTGGATCTGCAACGAACACCAGTGACTCAAGAAGGTAGAGGCGTGGTCTTGGTCGCAGTTCACGGGGTGACCGGCGCCGGTGGCTTCTTCGATGATGGATCGTCACTAAAGAGAGAGGAAGAGAGAGAGCGCTCAAGGAGGAGAGAGATTGCGGGTGAGTCTATTGACTTTGTGTTGACCGCGCTATAACTTCTTCGTTAACTGTCGGATCTTGTTCAAATTTGCAGGCAAGCTTCCTAAGACCCTTATCTTCCTATCCAACGGTGGAATTTATGGTTTTAGTTGTAAATCATTTATTCCTAATTTTTGTATTATTAGACTTTTTTTAACACTAAGCCACTCATTTAAACACTTAATTAAGACTTGTAATTATCATTCCATTTACTCAACCTATTATTGGTCTAATTGTATTTGGGATTAAAATTCGAGATGTCACACGATGCGGGAGCACAGTGGTGGGTTCCCAGTACCCGACAAGTTTCGTGCATGCCAGGCCGTGTAAGACGCATAGCCGGGTGCAATAAGACCCACGCGGGACGTGTGCTGTATGTCGCGAGCGGACTGTGTGCAGTGGTTGTGTAAGCCGTACGACGTAAGGGATTAGGCATTGGTAAGACGCCCCAGTGCGGGTGCGCAGTGGTGGGTTCACAATCCTCAGAAAGAGAAAGTGAAAAGAAGAGAAAGTGTTAAAAGAGAAATAAAAAGAGAAAGAGGAAAAGATGAGAATGTGTAAAAGAGAAATAGACGGAGAGAAATGATAAGATGATAGAATGTTATGAGTACCATAGAAAGAGAAAATTGGAAATGAAACAATATTTGTGTCGTCGACAATGTTAAGTGAGAAACCTTGGAGATGCTTGTGATTGTAGCTAAAAAGAATGACTTGATGTTTATATAAATGTTACTATGCGATTACATGCTAAATGTCTTTGACTTGGCTATTTAATATGTTTATTAGAATTCATTCGCTAAGTTTCGTGTAATGCTCACCTCTTAAATGTTTTTATACAGGTACAGAGTATGAGCACCCAGATGTTGAGGCCGAGCAGGGGCACACTCCCTCACAGGGAGTGTGTGTCAGATGTGGGTCGGTTGTTGAGTGTTGGGCCGTATTTTGAGACTTCTATGATATGTGATTTTTTTTGGGATATGTATGTATGTATTTTGTTGTATATATTCAACAGGGTTGGATCAAGACATGTCTCTTTTGATTTTGGGTATTTTGGGGGACAACTTTACTTTCACATACTTGTTTATATTTCCGCTGATGTTTATTGTGGCGTATGACTTGAGATCATATCATGTTGCATGTTATGACTAGATGTGATGCATAATGATATGGTATGAAACACTGGATGAAACACTGTATCCCTGAGTAGACGGAGGATACGTAGTGGCAGGAGTCCCATGACGCCCTAAAACATAAAGGAAAAATAATAAAAAGGATAAATATATAAATATAAGGAAATAAGAGGATGGACGGAGGAGTAAAGGAGATGTGAGAAAAATGAGTAGAATAGGTGTGAGTGAGAAGGATAGAGAGGATAGAAGAGAAAATTAGAGATTTGGGGTAAGGTGTAGAGAGTGAGGTTTTAGTGTATATAAGTAAGTGGTGAAATAGATTAGGTAAGGACATGTGTCAGAAGGTGCTAATAATCGAAGACGATTGTGTTTGTAGTGAATAGGTGCTTGGGTGTGATTATGATGTATTATTTGACTAATTGCTAAATGTTAATGACTTGGCTCGTATTATGC
This sequence comes from Crotalaria pallida, assembly GCA_037953625.1. Lineage (NCBI taxonomy): Eukaryota > Viridiplantae > Streptophyta > Magnoliopsida > Fabales > Fabaceae > Crotalaria > Crotalaria pallida. The sequence goes on from CM075651.1 coordinate 53,911,668, forward strand.
ATTACTAGTTGTGCAATTCTCACCCTTACAACCACCACAGGTACAGGTCAGGAGCATAGCTGTTATTTGGGCCGAGCAGGAGCACACTTCCCCACGGGAAGTGTGATTAATTTATTTTTATTATTGTTGAGTCGTACCGGGCCATATTATGGATTACTATGTATTTTTATGAATTATTTAATAATTGTATTTTAAATTTCAGTTGTATATTTGGTGGTCCGGGCTCTTGATTTGGTTTTCTCGAAAATCTGAGTATTTTCATCTTAGCATTTTATTCCCGGATTTTGGGGGAATAATTAAATTATATATGTATACTCTGTCTGGATGCCTGGTTATTAGCGAAACTGTTTTGAACAGGTTACAGGTTACAGTCAATTTTTGGGAATGTCCATAAAACAGAGTAAACTCTGTCAGATTTTCGGGAAAATTATAATATGTATTTTAATTAAAAAGAAATTTTCAAATCCATATTTTCAAAATATGTAAAATAAAATAGGTTGTTACATTTATGGTATCAGAGCAGTTGTCCTCGGCCACGGAGTTGCGAGTTACTCCAATGGTTATCTCACCATGAGAGTAACCGAAAAGTAGTGTCATGTCCGGTTGTAGTAGGTCAGTATGTTTATATATATATATATATATATATGTATATATATAGGTAGACTTTGCCAATTCTATAGTTATCAACCGTTCGTGCCATAAATTATTTCTATTACAAAATCTTAGTACTATGACCAACGCACCTAGTGACAACACCCCGCTTCGACTGAGATCAATCGGTTAGCTGGGGGTAGGAAGATGGAAATTTCCTTCCCAAATCGGAAACATTTGAAGACTTAATTCGGTGGACTACAAGCTACAGAGGAGTAGATTGGAAGGCGAAGTGCCTCGAATTCAAGCGGGACTGCGACTTGGAATCAGGTTACCTTGGGAAAGTCAAGGTGAGTCAAACTCGTCTTGACTGGCGAAGGTGCTAATCACCTATAAAATGGGATTGGCACTAGAAACGAGCGATGACGAAAGGAGACACGAAAATTAATCGGGGGTCCCAAACAGAACGAGATCGCTTCACGTGTTACACCACTATGCCATAGTGAGGGAAACCCCACCGTGGTATAGATTGTTTCCTGAACCATTTTTAATAGGAAGCTTATTGCTTTAGGTGCGAGTAGTCGGGCCACATTACTTCAAACTATCCCAAGAAAGAAGAGAATTTGTTCGGAAGGACTTGAGCGGAATGATTAGAGGCACATTCTGCTACTAATATGAGGAATTATTTTAGAACCTCAAGTCTCCATCTCTGCTAATCCTTTAAGGAGGACCTTGCTAAACTCATCTTTCCTAGAATCCAAATTCCGGACCTCTCACTAAGAGGAACTGTGAAACTTAGGGAGTATGTATATACACATATAGGCTCAATCCAAATTCGTAGGAAATCATGAAAAATTATAGGAAATCCCAATCAGTTGTAAGATCTCATTGAGAAAGTTAACCGAAAGGACCTTTTGATAGTGTTATCTTTTAATGGAATGTAAGGGTAGGATTGGTCATCCTTAATCTTGCGCCTGTTAAAGGATAATATAATCATTACCTGCGACGATGATGTACTGTTGATAGATGTGAGGTTGGGACTTACCACCCCGATCTTCGCGTTTATTGACATGCTACATTATTGCAATCTTTTAGTTGAAATCAGAACAACCCACATAGGAATTCTAGTTTCATCAAAGCCAAATCTAACTTTCAGTCCATTAAGAACCTTACCAAGAACCGTGAACAGTTGGTTACCATCCTGTTTAGGGCAACTTTATTAAGTACTTCCACCCGGACTAGTTAAGAAAAATCATCAACTCACCCTCTTCTCTTAATAAAGAGCTGAGTTATGGCGTAGGAAATTCAAAAGTAACACCAATAATACCAACTAGAAGTCAATTTAGCCCATGGACCACCTCGCCAACCAATTAAGTGCTTAGCTAATAAATTCTTAGAATCAACCTAGTTTTCTCCTTGCCTTCTGTAACATCCCAAACTTTATTTGTATTGTAATTTATGTTATGATGGTCTTAGGGTAGAAGAAATGAGGGCATAAGTTAGAAACTTAGCCAATTGAGCATGCAACCTTAGGTTTAAAACATAGGAATTTAGGAAATTAGAATAACAAGATTGGTAGCTTAAAACATAAATTCCACCGTTGGATGTGAAGTAGGATATGTGAGGAAGCTTTCCTTAAAATTTGAGGAAGATCCAACGGGTAACGAAAAAGTTATGGCCATTCAAAGTCTGGGTACTGCAAAACTGAACAGCTTAATCGATTAAACTTCAGCTTAATCGATTAAACTGCAGCTTAATCGATTAAGGTCAGAAAATGGAAAATGGCTTAATCGATTAATAATCGATTAAAGGCTGTAGATGCTGAAAAAAAATAAAGGTGCGTCCACCTCTTTGTTCTTGAGAAACTCGAATTCTCTCTCTCCTAGGGCACCAAATCCTCCATTTTCATCAATCAATCCTCAAGAGGATCACTCCAAGTCCATCCCCAAGTCCTTCCTTGTTGCTCCAAGTAAGTGGTTGTTGATGTTGTTCTTCTCTTTCGCTCCTTAAGAATTCGAATTTCTCTCTCTCTTCCTCTCATGGAGCTTTAGGCATCAACATAGAGAAACCATGAAGGGGGGTCACGAATTTCCCTCAATATTGTGGGTAAAAGCTTAATGTTTGTCTCTTTATTTTATGGATTTTAGGTTCCTCCCTCTCTATTGAGTTGTGGCATCTTCTCAAGTGTGCTCCAAGCACAAACTCTCCCTCTAATTCAAAGAGCTTGAGATAAGGAGTGGGTTATAGTGAGTATTACCTTACTCTGGGGTTTAGTTCACAATATGTATATAATGGGTACTAAGAGTTATGTGTTAGTCTAGGTGGTTATACCATAGGGTAGTCAATAAGTAGAGTTTATGACTTAGGGAAAATAATTAGATGATGATATGTTTCATTTTAATATTTGGTAGATAAACTTGTGACTTGGTGATGGGTATAATTTAAGTGCTTATTTCGTTGAATGAGTGAGCTATGGTATGATTAGAAACCAAGGCAAAGAATGGAAATCATATAGGAAGGGTAGTTGATAAATAGTATTTATGAATCAATGATATTGATGATGATAATGATAAAATGTTGAATTGTGCTAAATAAATTATGAGATGTAATGGTGATGAATTTAATAATACGTTGATTGGTGCTAATTAAACGATAAGATATGATTGTGGTGAGTTGATAATGTAAATGTGAACTGTGGTGATTGAGTTGAGTAATGTACTTGTGATAAAGTGTAAGTGGTTGAAAAGAGTAATGAAATGGTTGATATGAATAAGAGGAGATGTTATTATAGAAAATGAATATGAGAATGTTCTTGGACGCAGTAAGACGTGATCGCACATGAGTGCGAACGCTGTAGGTCGTGACCAGGGAAAGGAATGTAAATACACCCGGACGCAGTAAGACGTGACCGCGCATGGGTGCGGACGCTGTAGGTCGTGACCGGGGGAGAATAAAAATGTACCTGGACGCAGTAAGACGTGACTGCACATGAGTGCGGACGCAGTAGGTCGTGACCAGGGGATTAAGATGAAAGTAACACACCCGGACGCAGTAAGACGTGACCGTGCATGGGTGCGGACGCAGTAGGTCGTGACCGGGGGAGAATAAAAACATACCTGGACGCAGTAAGACGTGACCGTGCATGAGAACGGACGCAGTAGGTCGTGACTAGGGAGAAAATGAAAAGAGATGTGATTATATTGGAAAAGCATAGACTAAAAGACTTGATAAAAGTGATGAGTAAGAACAAAGTGGAAATAATTGAATTGTAAAACCAATGGATATGTTGACCATGAATTGTGTTATGCAGAGTTTTATTATATTGTTATCGAATTGTTAAATGTGTTTGGCTTAGTATAGCATTATGTCATTATTGGAAACTGCTTCCCCATTTTATGTGTAATACTCACTCCTTACTATTTCCACAGGTACCGAGGCTGAGCTTACACATGACCAGGCCGAGCAGGATTACTCTCCCTCACAGGGAGAGTAGGGTTGGGATTAGATGCATTCTTTTGACCTAAGCCTCTATATTATTTGATGTATATGTGCTGTATATGCTCTTTGTGAGAGGCTTAGGATAGTTTCTTTGGTGCTTTTGCTTATGATTCATTTTTGGGCATAGTTGCGGATATGGTCTCTTGTTTTGCATACTTAGCACTGTTGCTGGCACTCTGACACTTTGACGTTGATGTTTCACACTTGAGCCCATGGGGAAACTATGTGATGCACTTATATCTATATTTGAGCCCTGCTGGCTACTGTTGATATTAGATAAATGTGTTTATCAGGTGGAAGATTTTGAAATGTCCGAAAAACAGACGAAACTCCGTCCGTTTGACGGTTGATTTTCATGAATTAAAAATGAATTTTTAAATCCGTATTTTTGATATAAAGGAAATTAAGGGTAAATAATATAGGGTGTTACACCTTCGACCTACTCAGGTATGTTGATACCAAGTGGGGGAGACTTGATGACTTAATTCGGATCCAATCCGATTGACAAAGGTGAAGGAAAAAGGATAAGAATGAAGTCGCGAAATGAAACCTCACTTAAGGTGTCATGTCGGTGCACCGCAAGTGATGACCTCAGTCTCTGAAAACTCTATGTATTTCGTAGGACCCGATTGACCAAGATAAACCCCATAGGAGACAAGTAATTATGCCGACGAACTTTCACCTTAGGAATTCCTCCAATGGAAGAATGGAACCGGAGGAATCAATTGACATGGTTGGAAACTATGCCAAAGGATGCTCCTCCAAGCTAAGTGACAACTGGAATTTCGAAGACGAAATTTCAATAAGTGGGGGAGAAATGTAACATCCGTAATTTTAATCCCTAATATATTATAAGTTGTATTGACTTAAATAAATGTTTCTTAAAAATCAATTATTTAGTTGTGTATTTTTATAAAAAATACATTATGTCAATTACGAAAATATAATTCATTTCTTTTATGTTCTAAAGTAAATTCATTTAAAATAGTTATCCTATATCAAAAATATACTTCATGTGTTTTACTTTATTTTGATATATTTCATGTGAAAATATTTTATTGGAAATATTTATAAGTTTCTTACTTTATAATTTTTATTCTAGTATTTAAAATTGATTATCGGTATTTCGAGTTTTAAAATAAAATAAATAAATAAATAAAAGTGTGTATTAGTATATATGTTTAAAAAAAATGTGTTTAATAGTACTTTTAAAATAATACTAACATACACTAATAATAATATAAAAATAAACATAATAATAATAAAAGTAATAAAAAAAATGTTTATTAGTACATAATAATAATAATAATAATAATGATGATGATGATGATGATGATAATGTAATAATAATTATAAAAAAATAAATAAAATAAAAAATAAATAAATAAAACAGGGGAAGGGGTTCGAACAACCCCCTCCTTTCTTCTCCAGCCGGCCCTAAAAGGGCAACAACACCAGCCACCAACTCCCTCCTCTCCCCGCCGGCCCTATTTCTCTCTCCCTCCCCCCGTTCCTCCACCTCCATTGTTGGCCCTCCATTTCTTCCTCCGCCAGCCACCAGGAGTTGCCACCGCTCGCCGTCGTGTGCTCTCTCTCTCTCTCCTGAACCATCTCTCTCACGCGTCCTCTCTCCATCGCGCGTGCTTTCTCTCTCCTTCCTGGCCGCCACAATCACCACCATCAAGGGCCGCCGCCGCTTGTGCTTTCCCTCTCCACCAAGTCGCGAGCAGCGACTCCCTCCAGATCGGACGCCACTCGCTGTCCAGTCGCTGGTCTTCGAAGCCAACACTGCCGCCACTGCCAAGGACGGAATCCGCCTCCTGTGGCCGTGTGGTGCTTGATGTGGGATGCCTCTTGGTCCAGATCGGTGGCCGTTTTCACCACCGACGCCGGTATCGCCATCATCATCATCGTTATCGTGTCCAGCCATTTCGTTGTGCTTTGAACCGGGTCGACCGAACCGGCCTTCAAAATCATATTTGAGGGTAAATCCTTAATAATTTTTTAATTAATCTATGTTGTGTTTTAATTTTCATATTAATACTAATTTTTAATGTTACTGGTACTAATTATTCAATACTGAATTGTTTTAGAAATTAAACTATAATTTATATTGATTTTTATTATGTTTTTAATGATGATGAGTTTAAATGCTTACTTGATTGTGATAACGTCGAATTAAACGTTATGTCAAATGACGAGTTTTAAAGAGTAATTGTGAAAAATGTGTTGGGTTCCTAAGTAAGTGAGCTGTCGTTTAGATTGGTTGAGTTGCCCCTGGGCTAAACCATATGTCAGTTAATTAGGAATCTGATATACTCGGTGTGACGACCCGACTTTCTTTACTAAATTAAATATTTATATTAAAAAATTATAACCATTTTTTTTTCATTTATTCAAAGCTAAGTCATCATCCATTTCAATCTTTGCGGAAAATAATCAAATATCATGAAGGGAAACACTCATTTTATATTTCATCACAAAAGGAAAATACTTTTCCATTACATCAAAGACTGTCAACATTAAACTTCACTTAAGTACTCTAGGTCATTACATTATATTACATATCTTACAATAAATTTATAATAACCTAGAGCAACTGGTTCGAAACTCAAAACATAACGTAAATAAGAGAAACCTGATGAGTCGCACTATCCACATTCCGACATCCCAACTCAACTCAATCATCAGTTCCCCACTGACTGCCGATTGAGTTGTCCATGAAATCATCATCAGCCACCGGATCGGCATCCTCCACCGGATCCTCATCCTCTATCGGATCCTCCTCCTCCTCCTCCTCATGTGCCGGATCAGATGGCACATACACCGGAGTCCGAGATCGGGCTCTAGTGGAAGGGCGAGAGGGAGCAGGAACCTCCAAAATTATTCTTTCTTCAGAGGGTGATGGACTTGGTGGAAGGGTGCGTCTCGGAAAACGTGTTGGCGGCGGTGGTGGTGTTCCATGTCGAAACACAAAATTTGGCGGAATGTGCATAATGTACATCATTGGGATTCTCGTCCGACGCGGACGCATTCGGGACCACGGGTTTGGGTGACGGAAAGTGACTTCAATGTCCCCTTCCTAGATAGCCCGATGATCCTTGAAGTTCCACTCCCCATTAGGGAGCGGCCTCATCTCCACGCAAATCATATTCCTGGCCATGACCTACAACAAGGGATTAGCAGTGAGTCATAGCTAAATACAATAACAAATGAGCATAACAGTGGCTAGAAATAACAAGCACAAGTTTTCAAATAGCAATAATAAATGCATATGTATATGCTCAAACTGTCTTTTATAATATTTCAATTATTGTCGTGATGTATGCCTACTCCTCATTCATGCTACACGGTTTGGCATCCGAGTATCTCAGGCTCGGGATATTCTCAATCCTATATTTCATCAAACCGGAGCGTATCCATAACCCGTGCATCACGATTGATTGGGAACTAGCCTTCATAACATTTTCATGTTACGGGATTCAAATCATCATAGCATCTCTGGTACTATGGCATCGCAGCTCATTCAATGCTGCGGAATAAGTCTACCTATGCCAGATTCCACAATCGAATTCGGAGCAACTCCATGCATGTCAATGTCATACAACTGTTCATTTTCTTTCTTTCTTTTAAATCACATCCTTGAACATCATGTCTCCAATATAGAGACCCAAAGTTCATAATCCTTCTTAATTACAATTTCATCTTTTCTTTTGGCATTAACTGGTGCTCGTGCTTTCAAAAATTCCATCAGCGACCCAGCCACTTTGTGATGGTTTTATACAATAGGAGTTAATCATATTATTTAATTAGTGCAACGACCCCATCTAGGACTCCCAAAATATCAACCAAGTGGGTAAAGACTTCCACTGGGACGTGGCAACAAAATCAACCAAATGGGTGTACGCACCTCCATTGGGACATCCTGTCCGAATATGTCGACCACTGAATAAAAATTCTAGTAGGACTCATCCAGGATAAAAATCAACCAATGGGAAAACATTAAGAGAAAGAATTAGGATTTAGTAACATAGGAGATTAGACGAGTTAATCTTTAATGAAATTATAGAAAAATAAAGGTTTTCTGAAAAATTCATTGAATTACTCGAGTAGTTCTTGACCACTCGAGTGTTCATGTAAAATTACTCGAGTCCTTAAGAAATACTCGAGTGTTCTTCCACTTTTCCAGAATACTCGAGTCCTCCTTAAATTACTCGAGTGTTTTTGCTGCAACAGCACCAGTTTCTGCACTTTACAATGCCAATTCGAATTTTGAGCCTTGTCTTTCCATTCCTATGCAAAACAGTAACTTAGACTCATAAAATAAACATGTTAGAACATGTAATCAACACTGAAACAACATCAAACACAGTAATTCACAGAATCAACACAAACTTAGAAAACAACCATTTCAAGATATGAAATTCATTTCCACTTGGTTTTAACTTCGAAAATTGATCCAGTGAGCATTATTAGGTCCATTTAATCTTGTTTGACTTAGAAAACCTTTGGTTTATGAACTCCATGTCATATTCCCAATTCCAACTTCATCCCTTGATGAACCATGTGAGGTTCCTACATTTCTAGCTTGAAATTACTCATTCTAGTATTTAGATAACTCCTCCCTTACCTCAGAGAAGCTAAACAAAGTATAAATTGATCAAAAGAGTGATTGGATTCAAACTTGGTTTCTGGACTTGGTGCAAAACAGTTGCACTGGCTGACTTTGGCAATCAATTGCACCACGAGTAAGGCATGAAACAGAATGAAACAAGTTAGCTTCAGAAACTAGGAATTACTAACTTTAAATGAAAACAAGTTTGAAATCGAAAGGATCCCTGGATTTACCAAACAGATTCAAGGAAGAAGGGTGTTTGGTGCTGAACTTTGCTCTGTTTTTTTACAGCTTCAATACCTCAACTTTGGTTGCCTAAAACTTGATCTACAGAAGGCTTTTTGAAGTGATTTCGAGTTCTAATTCAAGAGTGAAATCAGAACTTCAGTTTGTGTTTAGGTTTCAAGGGCAATGGGTGAGAATTGAGAGAGAACGAAGGGATCAAAGTGAGCTCTTTAAAACAGAGAAATTTTGCCAAAATTCGGGTTTCAAGAGATTTGAGAGCGTTTGAGCTTCAATGATCACTCATTTATAGACTAGGATTACCTTCCTTCGAAGTAAGGTGCAGCTCTGTGCTTGTCATTTCAATAAACCGCGTTTTGGTGCGAAAATTAAATGAAAACCGACTTATACTTTTAACCAGACTGCTCGATTTACTCGAGTCTTTTGCATCCTACTCTAGTATTTTTCAGAAATTCAAGAACACTCGAGTCCTTTATGCAATACTCGAGTCTTTTGGCTAGAATTCAAATTTTTCAAGTAGATAATGATTATACTCGAGTCTCCTCCAAAATACTCGAGTATAAAAACCTAATTTTTGAAAATTCATTATTTTATTCAACATATTACTATACAAATACTTTAATATTTATTTATTTATTAAAAATACAGGGCCTTACATCCTCCCCTACTTAAACAGAATTTCGTCCCCGAAATTCCGATTTACAAGAATAGATGCGGATATTCATACCTCATCTTAGACTCTAATTCCCATGTAGAGTCATATACTCCATTCTGACCCCAAAGAACTCGAACTAACGGAATCTCTTTCCCTCGCAACTTCTTAATTCGCTTATCTTCTATTTGCACTGGCCCAACTTCGAATGTGAGATTCTCTTTCAGCGGTATCATGTCTTGTTGCAGCTGAACGATCGACGATGGATCTTGGATAAATTTGCGAAGCTGAGAGACATGAAATACGTTGTGCAGATTGGACAGAAATGGGGGTAAAGCGATTTGGTACGCGACAGGACCGACTCGTTTTAGAATCTGATAAGGGCCTATAAACTTAGGAGAGAACTTCCTTGGTTTCATTACTCTTCCAATACTAGTTGTCGGTAGCATTCGTAGAAATACATGATCTCCCTCTTGAAATTCGAGCTTGGATCTTCGCTGGTCGGCATAACTCTTCTGACGACTTTGTGCGACCTTCATCTTCTCTTGTTCTTGGAAATCCACTTAAAAAATCCATAGCTGTTCCATCCCACTTCCATTCTGGTATGCTCAAAGGTTGCAGTTCTCCTCCAGGCTTTTTATGCTCGATCTTTACCTTTTGGCAGACAAGGCAAGATGCAACATAAGACGCAACATCTTTCTTCAGTCCGGGCCACCAAAACATCCTCTTCAGGTCGTGATACATTTTCGTTGATCCAGGATGCATACTCAGCTTGCTCTTGTGTGCTTCATCCAAAACTGCTCTTCTTAAATCCAGGTTAGCGGGGATACACACACGATTTCGAAATCTTATTTGTATGTCATCCGCTCCAATTTGAAAATCAGGTTCTACTCCATCCATACACAATCTTTTCTTTTCCATCAATCCTTCATCTTCTTTTTGCAAGTTCCTCACTTGCGCAAGAAATTTGTTCGTTACTTGAAGCATTCCTAGCTTGATAGATTGTGGTTTACACTGAATAGCCAGATTCAAGTTTCGGAATTCTTCAATTAACTGAGTTTCTTTTACCATCATCGTACTCACGTGCAGCATCTTTCTACTGAGAGCGTCGGCTACAACGTTAGCTTTGCCGGGGTGGTAATGCAATTCGAAGTCATAATCTTTCAAGAATTCCATCCACCTACGTTGCCTCATATTCAGCTCCTTCTGGTCGAAGAGATACTTCAAACTTTTATGGTCGTTGAATACTTGGAACGTATTACCATACAGGTAATGTCTCCAAATCTTCAAAGCAAAGACAATGGCAGCCAATTCTAAGTCGTGAGTAGGATAGTTTCCTTCATGCACTTTCAACTGACGAGATGCATAAGCAACAACTTTCCCTTCTTGCATCAAGACACAACCCAAACCTTGTCGAGATGCATCACAATAAACATCGAAGCTTTTCCTAGGATCGGGCAAAGTTAACACTGGAGATGATGTTAACTTGTCCTTCAACGTCTGGAAGCTAACTTCACACTTCTCGTCCCAGACAAAAGGTTGCTCTTTCCGGGTCAAACGAGTTAATGGAAGAGCCAACTTGGAAAAACCTTCAATGAACTTTCGATAATATCCAGCTAACCCAAGAAAACTTCTTATTTCAGTAACTGTCTTTGGTCTTTCCCATTGCAAAACTGATTCCACCTTGGCCGGATCCACAGCCACACCATCCTTTGAAATTATATGTCCCAAGAAATTGAATTTTTCAAGCCAAAATTCACACTTGGCCAACTTGGCATATAATTTCTTCTCCCTCAAGGCTTCCAAAATAATCTTCAAATGATTAGCGTGCTCCTCCGGATTCTTCGAATAGATGAGAATATCATCGATAAACACCACAACGAAGGAATGCAGATAGGGCCGGAACACTCTATTCATATAATCCATGAATATTGCTGGAGCATTGGTCAACCCAAATGGCATCACCACATACTCGTAGTGTCCATATCGTGACCGAAAAGCAGTCTTCGGTATATCTTCCTCCTTAACTCTTATCTGATGATAACCTGATCTCAGATTAATCTTTGAAAACACCGATGCTCCTTTCACTTGATCTATCAAATCATCAATTCTTGGCAACGGGTACTTGTTCTTGATGGTAACCTTGTTTAGTTGCCTATAATCAATGCACATCCTCATTGATCCATCCTTCTTCTTCACGAACAAAACTGGCGCTCCCCAAGGCGACACACTTGGTCTGATGAACTGCTTCTCTAACAAATCTTCTACTTGCTTCTTTAACTCGGCTAATTCTGCTGGGGCCATACGGTAAGGGGCGATAGAGATAGGGCCAGTACCGGGGACTAAGTCAATACTGAATCCTATCTCTCGATGCGGTGGCAAACCGGGCACTTTATCAGGAAACACTTTGGGAAACTCTCGAATAACCGGGATATCTTCGATCTTTGCTTCTTCCTTCTTTTCTTCAGCGATGGCCGAAAATAGGCACACATAAACTCCAGGTTGCTTGGCCGGCGACTTCTCACCAGGAAACACGATCGTTCGAGCCTTCCAGTCGATTACCACGTGATTAGACGTCATCCAATCCATGCCCAAGATGACATCGAGGTTGGACAATGGCAAACAAATCAGATTTACCCGAGAAATCTGATCTCCTATGCCAACAACGCAACCGACACATGCTCTTGATGCAACAACAGGAGCATTCGTGGGGGTAGACACACTCAGATTAAACGGGGTCTCCGATACAGACAAATTTAAACGCTCGACGCATGCTTCGGAGATGAAGGAATGCGTTGCTCCAGAATCAAATAAAAAGCTACAAGGCATGCCATTGAGGAAATGGTTACCTTGCACAAAATTGTCGGCCTGCTTTGCTTCTGCTCCAGACATCGTGAACACCATTCCATTGACCCAGGGTTTGCTTCCTTGTCCTTGATTGATTTGGCGCAAGGGTTGGCGGCACGCACGGGAGATATGACCGATCCTTCCACAATTGAAGCAGACTGGTGGCTTGTCCCTCCAGCACTCTTGACCAGGATGAGAGCGTTGACACTTGCTACAAATTTCTGCCGGAGCCGGGAGACTGGCTGCTCCAGAAGGTTGTGCTCTTCCCTTCCCTTTATGCCAATAAGGGCCTCCACGATTTCCACGATTATTCTTGTGCTGATGTCGGTGGGGTCCATGCCCTCCTTGACTGACTTCCTTCTTGAAATTGTTCTTCTCGAAAATGCGACATGCACTAATCAAGGTTGGATAGTGATGAATCCTTTGCACGCTTACAGCTAGCTTGATGTCCGACCTCAGTCCATTCTCAAACCTTGTGCACTTCGAGTATTCGTCAGGATGATATTGGAAGTACGGGGAATACTTCATCAGCTCTTCAAACTTTTCAGCATACTGGTCAACAGTCATGCTGCCTTGCTTCAAGTCTAAGAATTCCATCTCCTTTTGGATCTGAACGTCATCCGGAAAGTACCTTTCCAAAAATTTCTCCGTGAAGACTTCCCAAGAGAGCTCGCGATGATCGTACTCCAAAAACTGGCGGGTCTGCTCCCACCAAGTTGCAGCTTCCCCATTGAGCATGTAAGCCGTGAACGTGACCTTCTGAACTTCCGTGAGAGTCAGCGTCCGGAAAATCTTATTCATCTCAGCTAACCAAAACTGGGCTTGCTCAGGGCAACGACCACCCGAGAAGCCAGGGGGTTTACATCTACGGAATGAATCTAGTCATTGAAATTCAGCCGGGGTTCCATTGCTGGGAGGACGAGTTTGCTGCAAGTTTTCCAGAACCGCAGCCATACGGGTCAGAGCCTCAGCAATGTTAGCGTTATTTCTTCCAGCCATCTATCCTACAGAATCCAAAGGGGAAACTTAATTAGATTCTGCTATTCTATTTCTCAACATGCAATCATGATTCTAGAGTATGCAATGGTTAGTGTGTAAGGCCACACTCCAAGGCCGAGAGTTGAACCATTGCTCTGATACCACTAAATGTGACGACCCAACTTTCTTTACTAAATTAAATATTTATATTCAAAAATTATAACCATTTTTTTTCATTTATTCAAAGCTAAGTCATCATCCATTTCAATCTTCGCGGAAAATAATCAAATATCATGAAGGGAAACACTCATTTTATATTTCATCACAAAAGGAAAATACTTTTCCATTACATCAAAGACTGTCAACATTAAACTTCACTTAAGTACTCTAGGTCATTACATTATATTACATATCTTACAATAAAATTTATAATAACCTAGAGCAACTGGTTCGAAACTCAAAACATAACGTAAATAAGAGAAACCTGATGAGTCGCACTATCCACATTCCGACATCCCAACTCAACTCAATCATCAGTTCCCCACTGACTGCCGGTTGAGTTGTCCATGAAATCATCATCAGCCACCGGATCGGCATCCTCCACCGGATCCTCATCCTCTATCGGATCCTCCTCCTCCTCCTCCTCATGTGCCGGATCAGATGGCACATACACCGGAGTCCGAGATCGGGCTCTAGCGGAAGGGCGAGAGGGAGCAGGAACCTCCAAAATTATTCTTTCTTCAGAGGGTGATGGACTTGGTGGAAGGGTGCGTCTCGGAAAACGTCTTGGCGGTGGTGGTGGTGTTCCATGTCGAAACATAAAATTTGGCGGAATGTGCATAATGTACATCATTGGGATTCTCGTCCGACGCGAACGCATTCGGGACCACGGGTTTGGGTGACGGAAAGTGACTTCCACGTCCCCTTCCTAGATAGCCCGTGATCCTCGAAGTTCCACTCCCCATTAGGGAGCGGCCTCATCTCCACGCAAATCATATTCCTGACCATGACCTACAACAAGGGATTAGGAGTGAGTCATAGCTAAATACAATAACAAATGAGCATAACAGTGGCTAGAAATAACAAGCACAAGTTTTCAAATAGCAATAATAAATGCATATGTATATGCTCAAACTGTCTTTTATAATATTTCAATTAGTGTCGTGATATATGCCTACTCCTCATTCATGCTACATGGTTTGGCATCCGAGTATCTCATGCTCGGGATATTCTCAATCCTATATTTCATCAAACCGGAGCGTATCCATAACCCGTGCATCACGATTGATTGGGAACTAGCCTTCATAACATTTTCATGTTACGGGATTCAAATCATCATAGCATCTCTGGTACTATGGCATCACAGCTCATTCAATGCTGCGGAATACGTCTACCTATGCCAGATTCCACAATCGAATTCGGAGCAACTCCATGCATGTCAATGCCATACAACTGTTCATTTTCTTTCTTTCTTTTAAATCACATCCTTGAACATAATGTCTTCAATATAGAGACCCAAAGTTCATAATCCTTCTTAATTACAATTTCATCTTTTCTTTTGGCATTAACTGGTGCTCGTGCTTTCAAAAATTCCATCAGCGGCCCAGCCACTTTGTGATGGTTTTATACAATAGGAGTTAATCATATTATTTAATTAGTGCAACGACCCCATCTAGGACTCCCAAAATATCAACCAAGTGGGTAAAGACTTCCACTGGGACGCGGGAACAAAATCAACCAAATGGGTGTACGCACCTCCATTGGGACATCCTGTCCGAATATGTCGACCACTGAATAAAAATTCCAGTAGGACTCATCCAGGATAAAAATCAACCAATGGGAAAACATTAAGAGAAAGAATTAGGATTTAGTAACATAGGAGATTAGACGATTTAATCTTTAATGAAATTATAGAAAAATAAAGGTTTTCTGAAAAATTCATTGAATTACTCGAGTAGTTCTTGACCACTCGAGTGTTCATGTAAAATTACTCGAGTCCTTACGAAATACTCGAGTGTTCTCCCACTTTTCCAGAATACTCGAGTCCTCCTTAAATTACTCGAGTGTTTTTGCTGCAACAGCACCAGTTTCTGCACTTTACAATGCCAATTCAAATTCTGAGCCTTGTCTTTCCATTCCTATGCAAAACAATAACTTAGACTCATAAAATAAACATGTTAGAACATGTAATCAACACTGAAACAACATCAAACACAGATAT
The DNA here is from genome assembly GCA_037953625.1 of Crotalaria pallida. NCBI lineage: Eukaryota > Viridiplantae > Streptophyta > Magnoliopsida > Fabales > Fabaceae > Crotalaria > Crotalaria pallida. Next base: position 53,927,313 of record CM075651.1, read on the forward strand.
TCACAGAATCAACACAAACTTAGAAAACAACCATTTCAAGATATGAAATTCATTTCCACTTGGTTTTAACTTCGAAAATTGATCCAGTGAGCATTATTAGGTCCATTTAATCTTGTTTGACTTAGAAAACCTTGGGTTTATGACCTCCATGTCATATTCCCGATTCCAACTTCATCCCTTGATGAACCATGTGAGGTTCCTACATTTCTAGCTTGAAATTACTCATTCTAGTATTTAGATAACTCCTCCCTTACCTCAGAGAAGCTAAACAAAGTATAGATTGATCAAAAGAGTGATTGGATTCAAACTTGGTTTCTGGACTTGGTGCAAAACAGTTGCACTGGCTGACTTTGGCAATCAATTGCACCACGAATAAGGCATGAAACAGAATGAAACAAGTGAGCTTCATAAACTAGGAAGTACTAACTTTAAATGAAAACAAGTTTGAAATCGAAAGGATCCCTGGATTTACCAAACAGATTCAAGGAAGAAAGGTGTTTGGTGCTGAACTTTGCTCTGTTTTTTTACAGCTTCAATATGTAACGGCCCGATTTTCGTAAACCAAAATAATTGACTTTTTATTTACTAAAGTTGCAAAAAATGAGGCCAAATTTTTTTTTTAACATATTGTTGAAAAGTCCTTGTCATATTTAAAAGTCCTTTTCTTGAAAATCGAGTTGTTACCAAAACAATCCTTTTCATAAAACCTTCCTTTCGTAAAGTAATTTAGTTTCATTAACATTAATACTCATAACGGATTTCAAAAGTTACATTGGACTTCCTTCCAAAGTGAAGTACTTTTACAAAACATGAGTTACATTTGGCTGTATTACATAAGTGGCACGTTGCTTGGTAATCCTTGACTCAAAACACATATCGTAACTTAAACTAACTTTACTACTATCGTTTCCGCTGCACTACTCTGATGAAGACATCCGTATGAAGCTTCCTTTTTCTTCTTGAGCCCTTTCTTCACTCCCGAAGTGAAGTCACCTCGCTAGGCCCAGCTCCGTTGCCTTTAGAGTGATGAACTCCTCATGATGCTCCATCTGCCCGTTGCGATATCAGCAGTACCAATATAACAACGAACAGGAGAGAGTAAGCGATCCGAACGACGCATCGTCGACGGCGTGGAATTACGATAGGCAAGATAGAAGGACCATACAAACATACAACACACAACATACATACCACACAATAACCAAACATATCATTATTATCCTCATTGTTACTATCATTATAGTTCTAGCTTTACCAAGTTTATATGCATTTTTTCTTTCCCAACTGTTTTCTCAATCTCTTTTCAATTTTCATTATCATGTCTTATCAAATCATATCCTTCGATGACTGGGGAGAAATCATAATGTCATCAAGGTGCCCTCTTTTGTACAATCGTCTCACACGTCTACATCTCCTCGGTCATCCATCCAACCTAGTCGGAAGCGAACAGGAGTACAGGACCTTTACCACGCGGGCACGACAGCTGTCTCAACACAGATGGTCCCAGACCAGGAGGATCTCGTCCTCAAAACATATAATCAAGGCTCATTGTCCACGCAGTGGCAAAACACAATGCCCTGTTCCAGTCCCTCTCCACTGTTCTCGAAATGCCATAGGGGTGACATCACTATTCTGGTCCCGGGTGCAAAACTTACCACGGTATTAGACCCAGTCCCCACCACGTTAGTGCACCAGATGTGGAGTTCGTTCTGTCCAGAATAGTACTCAAGGCAGCGTGACGTTTTACCGCCCGAGCCTACCCTATTGCATTCACAACCCGAATATCCCTGATATCCGGGGTACCTTCCTCTCCACTACTTCTCACTCTCATACCTCACCGCGTTAATATCTTTTAATGTCTTTTATCTTTTGTTTAACCTAAGGTCGGCCCATCCTTCGTGCATCCCTTCAATGAGTCCCGACCACTAACTTTGCACAATCTTTTCTCATCAGAGCACAGAGCTGGGTTCACCTCATCACACTTGCATCTTATTACTCGACTTGTCTCAGCAATCTCATATCATCATCACTCTCAAAGTTTCAAATCATAAACTCTTACAAACTCTCTCAACACTCTCCACCTCTCACAATCATTCACATTTCAAAATCTTTTCTGAAAATACTCTTTATAGTCTTTCTCAAAACTACCTTTCAAAGGCCTTTCTTCAAAGATTTCTTTTTCACAAACTTTTAAAGAGTATCCTTCCACAAATCTTTTTCCAAAAATCCTTTTCAAAGTCTTTCCAAAATCCCTTTCCAAAAATCTTTCCCAAAGATCTCCTTTCAAAAATCCTTTCAAAATCTTTCTTAAAAATATTTCTCTTTACCAACCCTTTTCAAAAACCTTCTTTTCAAAAGCATTTTCAAAAGAATTTCTTTTCACGAATCCTTTTCTAAAAATTTCTTTTCAAAAATCTCTTTTCAATAATCACGTTTTTGGGTGAGTGTTAATGGAGGAGCAAGCTCAACTCAACACTAAGCTTCTTCCCAAAACGTAAACGAGATATCATATCTCATTCCACATTCACACCACTCTCCCCAGCTCTGGCTCGTTCTCAACATTACCATCAACTCATTCCCCAATCTCCTTTCTTTCTTTCTTATTGTGTCTCATTACTCTCGCGGCTCATTCCTTTCATTTTCATTTCTTATTTCCGGACGTAACAGATGTCCATCAGTATATTATTGTTATTGATCAACAGTACTCAATTTCATCTTGCATAATTAAATAAACAACTAAATAAAAGCATGCTAACAATCACACAAATATCACACAACAACAATGTGGTCTTTGTCACCTTCATATAAGTGGCCACACAATCACACAATTGCCACTTATACTACTGACTCCAACCACTAAGTCCCGATCTTTGAGATGATACGGGACGTCCTAATAAATCACCTAAACACCACAGTGTCTTAGGATAGCTTCTCTCTCACCTGAGGTCCAGCTTATTTAAATGCGTACCGTCACCTCGGATCCTTTTTTGCTGCCGGCTGCCCCAATCCCTTGTCTTAGGATAGCTTCTCTCTCACCTGAGCCAAGCAGAGCATTTCGAGCTCAGTCCAGCCTGGAAGAGAGTCAAGGACCATCCAATAGAGAATGTGCTCGACGACATGTCTAAGGGAGTTTTAACTCGTCGTTCTATTCAGAATTTTTGCAATTTCGCTTCCTTTGTTTCTCAAATTGAACCTAATTCGGTTGATCAAGCCATTAAAGATGAACATTGGGCAATTGCCATGCAAGAGGAACTAAATCAATTCATCAGAAACGATGTCTGGGAATTGGTTCCTCGGCCCGATGATCATACAATAATTGGATTGAAATGGATTTTCATAAATAAAACAAATGAATAAGGCTTAATTATAAGAAACAAAGCGAGATTAGTTGCTCAAGGCTACAATTAAGAGGAAGGTATCGATTATGATGAAACCTTTGCTCCAGTTGCTAGACTTGAAGCAATCCGAATTTTGCTTGCTTTTGCATCTATTACGAATTTCACCCTTTACCAAATGGATGTAAATAGTGCATTCTTAAATGGTTTAATACATGAAGAAGTTTATGTATAACAACCTCCTGGTTTTGAAAATTTTAAATATCCAAACCATGTGTATAAATTGAAAAAGGCTCTTTACGGTTTGAAACAAGCTCCAAGAGCTTGGGATGATCGTTTGAGCTTATTTCTACTTGAACAAGGGTTTGAAAGAGGGAAGGTCGACACAACTCTATTCATTTATAAATACAAAAAGGACATATTGTTAATGCAAGTTTATGTTGATGATATAATTTTCGGTGCTACTAACATCTCTCTTTGCAAGAAGTTCTCTGAATTAATGCAAGGTGAATTCGAGATGACAATGATGGAAGAACTCACATTCTTCCTTGGGCTGAAAGTAAAGCAAGTTGAGGGAGGAACCTTTGGGCATCAAGGAAAATATTTCAAGGAACTCCTCAAGAAATTTGGCTTAGAAAATTGCAAAGAAGCTGCCACTCCCATGAGCACTTCCAGCTATCTCAGCAAGGATGAGTCAGGTAAAGTCGTGGATGTAAGCAAATATAGAGGCATGATAGGAAGACTTTTATATTTAACTGCATCTCAGCCCGATATTATGTTAAGTGTTTGTTTATGTGCTCGTTTTCAAGCTAATCCCAAAGAATCTCATCTTTCGGCGGTTAAAAGAATTTTTAAATATTTAAAAGGAACTGTGAACACTGGTCTGTGGTATCCGAGGGATGCCAATCTTAGTTTGATTGGGAATTCGGATTCAGATTTTTCTGGGTGCAAGCTTGACCGAAAAAGCTCAAGTGGAACATGTCACTTGCTCGGTAGTGCCCTTGTGTCATGGTTTTCTAAAAAGCAAGCTTGTGTTGCCCTATCAACAGCTGAAGCCGAATACATTGCTGCTGGTAATTGTTGTGCTCAAATTCTTTGGATGAAACAACAGTTATCAGATTTTGGCTTAATTTTAGATCACATTCCTATCAAGTGTGACAATACAAGTGCAATCAATCTAACTAAGAATCCAGTGTATCACTCTCGAACAAAACACATTGAAATTAGGCATCATTTTCTACGAGATCATGTTCAAAAAGGTGACTGTGTCATTGAATTTTTTAGCACTGAAAATCAACTAGCCGATGTGTTTACAAAACCATTGCCGAGGGAAACTTTTTATAAAATTCGGCGTGAGCTCGGCATTCTGGATGAATCCAGTGTATGCTCAGCGTAAGCTCGGCATCCTGGAAGAGTTCAGAATGTGCTCGGCATGAACTTGGTTTTCAGTATATCATAAAATTGATCACCTTCATAATCTCGATTTTTACATTCAATTATGTATTTGTTTAAAATTTCCTGACATTTCACATCCTCCAACTCTTCTTCCTCTCCTTTCAATTAACTTTTCTTTATGAGAAGCATATTTTCACTGTTAAAGGGGGTGAAAGATAATGTTTAGATCATGAAAATTTTCTTCCTCGATTATCCTTTTAAATTATTCAGGGGGAGAAAAGTTTCTAAAGTTTCAAGCTATGTTACCATCAAGTGGTATCTAGTAACACTTTTTCTCTTTCAACAAGTGGGACAGAAAAGTTTTTAACTGTTTCATATTTCTGTTTTACATAGTTTTAACTCTCTTTTGGCAAATGTGCTTAATCTTTGGCTCCTTTTTCATCATGCCAAAAGGGGGAGAGAGGTGTTTGTTGTTCTGTATGTTGTTGTTGCAGATGTTGATGTTCAGTTTTTGCGAGCATAAACTCAGGGGGAGTGTTTAACGAGCAGCTCCACAAAACTTTCAAGCTTTTCTTCAACAAATGTTTCAACAAGTGTAGGGGGAAGAGCACAAAAAGCAACAAACTTTCAAAGAATATTTGTCATCATAAAAAAGGGGGAGATTGTAGAATCAAAGAGCTTTTGATGATGTCAAATAAATAAGCTCGGCTTGAGCTCAGGCTCGGCTTGTACTCAGTGACAGGCGTCAGACTTAGTTTCGCGCATGCGTTCCGCCAAAGGCAGAAGCTCAGAAAATAGCTCGGTTTGCTCTAGCTCGGGTTGAGCTCGGCTCTTGATCACGGCCGAGGTTCATCCAAGTTTACAAGCTCAGCTCTTCACTTCAAGACAGTAAGCTCGGAGTGTTGAAATGATTAAGCTTGGAATGAACATACACCTTGAACTCTGCTCTGTATCTCATCTCTAGAGCAAAGGCCAAAGCGTGGATATGTTACTTCAATTTCAAGTCTGATTGCCAAGCTCAACTCAAAGCTCGGCATTACCAATCTAATACCAAGCTCGAATAAAGCTCAAAGCTCGGCAATTTCTGTTCACTCTTCAACAACACATCATCTTCAACCTTCAGACTCTGCTCAGCTGTTTCGTACTTTTTATTACCATTAAGTCTGGGTAGAAGTTCTAGGATTTTAACTCCGGCGCTGTAACAAGTTTGAAATTCAAATTGAGTTAAAATCAAAGGTTTTGAAAGGGTCACCATCACTGCTCTGCTGCCAAAATGTTTCCGTTGGAAACCCCATGCTTTTTCTGTACAGCTCTCTCTCTCTTTCTGGAGAACAGAGGAGATTATAAAAGGGGTGTTTTCAACGGTAACAATACACATATTCTTGAACAATTTTCTTTGAACCTCTACTTTCATTCTCTTCCAAAAAACAGAGCAGAATCAAAAACAACTCACAGAGAAGAAGAAGATCACTAAAATTTTTACAAGAACATAGAGAGTTAAACTTTAAAATCCATACTCTAAGTTCAACTCATTTCTTCTCTGTGATACCCCTTCACAAAATTGACACACTCTTGAACTTCAATCTTTCAAACTCATTCGAAGAAGGTTTCGATTTGGAGCCATCCTCTTTCATCATCTTCATTGTATTTGCTGTTGTACGGAGCTGGTCTCTGATCGAGAAAGCTTCTTTGTTGAAAAGGTTCCAAAGAGGTTCTTTGTTAATCGATTTGTTGTGGGTAGTTTGTCACGAGTTTGGTACACTAGTTTGACTAGATAGGTTTAGAGGGGGAGTCTCTTGTAAATCCATTTGTAACCCAGAAAATCGATTTTTAGTAAAAGCTCTCTAAAAGGTTTTTAGAGAGGACTGGACTAGCTCTCAGGGTGAGAGTGAACCAAGATAAATATCTGGTGTTCATTTTTATTTCTTTACCGCTTATCTTTTGTTGTACTTGGTTAAGTGTTTATCCGCTGATTTTCGAGCATCCAAGCTTTTAAGCGTCTTTCTCAAAGCTCGGCTTTGAGTGTTGTTTCAGAGCTCGGCTTCGAAGCAGCTCGGTTAACCGATTAACCATTCTGTTTATCTATTTGGTTAATCAATTAACCTTGTCTGCTCGGATATCGCTCGGCCTTTATTTAAAACCGTGAACAACATTCAATCAAGTTTCAATAAATCGAAAAATTGTCATATTAGCTTCAATCTCCTATTCACCTCCCTCTACTCGATTGTTAGGCCTCTTGTTGGTTTCCAACACGGACCACCAGGCTTTTGATGCTCAATCTTAACTTTCTGACAAGTTAGGCAATGAGATACATGATCTGCTACATCGGTTTTCAGCTTTGGCCACCAATAAATCTTCTTCAGATCTTGGTACATTTTTGTTGCACCAGGATGGAAATTCATTTTGGTCCGATGTGCTTCCCACAGGATATCCCTTCTGATCTCGAAGTCCATGGGAACACATATCCGACCCCTAAATCGGATAATGCCATCTGAACCTTTTACAAAATCGGGCTCTTCATTGCCCGATGCCCCTTCCAACAACTTCTGTAATTCTGCATCATCAGCTTGTCTTTCTCTAATAAGACCAATCAAGTCATTAGTAACCTGCAACATTTCTAGAACAATGCTCTTCTCTTTCACTTGCATGTTCAAATTGAGGTCACTGAACTCTTGGATTAGCTGCATCTCCTTCACCATCAAATTGCTGACATGCAAGGTCTTGCGGCTAAGGGCATCCGCCACTACATTGGCCTTGCCCGGATGATACTGGAGATTGAAATCATAGTCCTTCAAAAACTCCATCCACCTCCTCTGTCTCATATTCAACTCTTTTTGATCGAAGAGATAGCGAAGGCTTTTATGATCACTAAAGACTTCAAACTTCGAACCATATAAATAATGCCTCCAGATTATCAAAGCAAAAACTACTGCCGCCAATTCAAGATCATGAGTGGGATAGTTCTGCTCATGCTGCCTCAACTGCCTGGATGCATAGGCTATGACTTGTCCCTGCTGCATCAGCACACAACCCAACCCTTGTGTTGAAGCATCACAATACACTACAAAGGATTGAGTCGGATCCGGTAAAATCAACACCGGGGAACTAGTCAATCGCCTCTTCAACTCCTGGAAGCTATCTTCACATTCTGGGGACCATTCAAACGGAACACCTTTCCGCGTAAGAGTAGTCAAAGGAAGGGCTAGTTTAGAAAACCCCTCAATGAACCTCCTATAATACCCAGCCATACCAAGGAAGCTTCTGATCTCTGTAATGGACTTGGGTCTCTCCCACTTAAGCACCGCTTCCACCTTAGAAGGGTCAACAGCAACACCCTTCTCAGAAATCACATGCCCCATAAAATGCACTTCATTCAACCAGAAACTACATTTAGAAAACTTGACATAAAGATGCTTGTCTTTGAGAACTTTGAGCACCGTTCTCAAATGCTCTTCATGGTCCTTCGAGCTCTTGGAATAGATAAGAATGTCATCAATGAACACAATGACAAATGAGTCTAAGTACAGCCTGAAGATCCTGTTCATATAATCCATGAAGATGGCAGGAGCATTCGTGAGGCCAAAAGGCATCACCACATATTCGAAATTCCCATACCGAGATCTAAAAGCAGTTTTAGGAATGTCCTCCCCTCGGATACGGATTTGATGGGATCCAGATCGGAGGTCAATTTTTGAGAAAACTGCAGCTCCCCTAAGCTGATCCAACAAATCATCAATGCGCGGGAGCGGATATTTATTCTTCACCTTCACCGCATTCAACTGACGGTAATCAGTGCAAATGCGAACACTTCCATCCTTCTTTTTAACAAAGAGGATAGGAGCTCCCCACGGGGAAACACTCGGTCTTATGAAACCCTTCGCCAAAAGCTCCTCCAACTGCTTCTTCAACTCTTCTAACTCTGGAGGGGCCATTCTGTAAGGCGCTTTAGATATCGGGCCGGCACCAGGCATAAGATCAATGGCAAATTCTACTTCTCTGGCTGGAGGTAATCCGGGAATCTCAGCTGGAAAAACATCCGGAAACTCACAAACTCACAAACCACTGTAGAATCAAAGAGCTTTTGATGATGTCAAATAAATAAGCTCGGCTTCAGCTCAGGCTCGGCTTGTACTCAGTGACAGGCGTCAGACTTAGTTTCGCACATGCATTCCGCCAAAGGCAGAAGCTCAGAAAATAGCTCGGTTTGCTCTAGCTCAGGTTGAGCTCGGCTCTTGATCACGGCTGAGGTTCATCCAAGTTTACAAGCTCAGCTCTTCACTTGAAGACAGTAAGCTCGGAATGTTGAAATGATTAAGCTCGGAATGAACATACATCTTGAACTCTTCTCTGTATCTCATCTCCAGAGCAAATGCCAAAGCTTGGATCTGTTACTTCGATTTCAAGTCTGATTGCCAAGCTCAACTCAAAGCTCAGCAACACCAATCTAAGACCAAGCTCGAACAAAGCTCAAAGCTCGACAATTTCTGTTCACTCTTCAACAACACATCATCTTCAACCTTCAGACTCTGCTCAGCTGTTTCGTACTTTTTATTACCGTTAAGTCTGGGTAGAAGTTCCAGGATTTTAACTCCGGCGCTGTAACAAGTTTGAAATTCAAATTGAGTTAAAATCAAAGGTTTTGAAAGGGTCACCATCACTGCTCTATTGTCAAAATGTTTCCGTTGGAAACCCCATGCTTTTTCCGTACAGCTCTCTCTCTCTCTCTTTCTGGAGAACAGAGGAGATTATAAAAGGGGTGTTTTCAACGGTAAAAATACACATATTCTTGAACAATTTTCTTTGAACCTCTACTTTCATTCTCTTTCGAAAAACAGAGCAGAATCAAAAACTCACAGAGAAGAAGAAGATCACTGAAATTTTTACAAGAACTTAGAGAGTTAAACTTTAAAATCCATACTCTAAGTTCAACTCATTTCTTCTCTGTGATACCCCTTCACAAAATCGACTCACTCATGAACTTCAATCTTTCAAACTCATTCGAAGAGGGTTTCGATTTGGAGCCATCCTCTTTCATCATCTTCATTGTATTTGCTGTTGTACGGAGCTGGTCTCTGATCGAGAAAGCTTCTTTGTTGAAAAGGTTCCAAAGAGGGTCTTTGGTCATCAATTTGTTGTGGGTAGTTTGTCACGAGTTTGGTACACTCGTTTGACTGGATAGGTTTAGAGGGGGAGTCTCTTGTAAATCCTTTTGTAACCCAGAAAATCGATTTTTAGTAAAAGCTCTCTAAAAACGTAAAAGCTCTCTAAAAGGTTTTTAGAGAGGACTGGACTAGCTCTCAGGGTGAGAGTGAACCAGGATAAATATCTGGTTTTCATTTTTATTTCTTTACCGTTTATCTTTTGCTGTACTTCGTTAAGTGTTTATCCACTGATTTTCGAGCATCCAAGCTTTTAAGCGTCTTTCTCAAAGCTCGGCTTTGAGTGTTGTTCTCAGAGCTAAGCTTCGAAGCAGCTCGGTTAACGGATTAACCATTCTGTTTATCTATTTGGTTAATCAATTAACCCTGTCTGCTCGGATATCGCTCGGCCTTTATTTAAAACCGTGAACAACATTCAATCAAATTTCAATAAATCGAAAAATTGTCATATTAGCTTCAATCTCGTATTCGCCCCCCCCTTCTACTCGATTGTTAGGCCTCTTGTTGGTTTCCAACAAGTGGAATCAGAGCTCGGTCGAAAGATCGAGTGTAAAACCTTTTTCGAAAAGATCCTTGAGAAAACCGAATGGCTACTAACAATCCCTTCGGAGGTGAAGGCTCTTCCATAAGCAGACCACCACTATTCAATGGTGAGGGTTATGCATATTGGAAAGCTCGAATGAAAATTTTCATTGAAGCCATAGATATGGAAATTTGGAAATCTATTGAAAATGGGCCATTTGTTCCTAAAAGAAAAATTAATGAAGAAGTTGTAGAAATCCCATGGGAAAGCTGGGATGATTATGATAAAAGGAAAGTATCTTTCGATTTAAAAGCCAAAAATATCATCACCTCAGCTTTGTCCTATGATGAATTTTTTAGAGTGTCAAGTTGCAAATCTGCAAAAGAAATGTGGGACATTCTTCAACTTACTCATGAAGGGACAAGTGAGGTCAGACGAGCAAGACTCAATACTCTGATGCATGAATATGAGTTATTCCGAATGCTGTCGAATGAAAATATAAATGATTTGCAGAAGCGGTTTACTCATATTATAAACCATCTTAATGCTCTCGGCAAAACATTTCAGAATGCCGAGATAACTAACAAAGTGCTTAGATGTCTTAGCAGAGAATGGCAGCCAAAGGTCACTGCCATCATGGAAGCTAAGGACTTGGACACAATGAGCATAGCCACTTTGTTCGGCAAGCTGCAAGAGCATGAGATGGAGCTCGGCAGACTGACCATGCACGAAGATTCTGATAAGAAGAAGAAAGGAATTTCCCTCAAAGCTGCTATAAAGGCAACCAAAGAATCCTCTGAGGATGAGTCCAGCTTGGACATGGACGAGGAAGACTTTGGTCTCATGGTCAGGAAGTTCAGCAAATTTTTCAAAGGCAAAAAGAATTTCATAAACCGAGCAAGAGATACCAAAAACTCTCACCACAAAGGCTCAAGTTCAAAAGACCGAGTTAGATGCCATGAATGTGGTGAAGCGGGTCACATCAGAACATACTGTCCAAGATTGCAAAAGCAAGGTGGTGAATAAATGAAGAAGAACAAGGACCACAAGAAGAAGAGAGCTTACATTGTATGGGATGCATCTAACAACGAAGACAGCTCAAGCTCCAGTTCAGTCAATGAAGAAGAGAAAGCAATTCTGTGCTTGATGGGAAGGGAAATTGTGTTCAGAAGCCCGAGCCAAACTAGTTCCGAGCAAGAATCGTGCTCGAACTGTGAAAAGGAAGTATCGAGCTCAGTACTCAGAATTGCTGAACAAGACCTTCCTGTATATGACTCCTACTCGGAGTGTGAAGATAAGGAACCATGTTCAGTACTCAGATGTGCCGATCAAGAAGACTCATCGAGCTCGGCACTTGGCTCAACAAAGAAAAGATCAAGTATCAAATGTTTAATGGGCAAACATGTAACACCCCGATTTGACAACTTGAAAAATATAATTTCTTCAATTAATGTAGTGAAAATTTGGGCCAATTTTTTTTTTTGATAACATAACATGGACATGAGAATCTCCAAGTTCCAAAATCTTTTATCAAAATAATTTGCAATATAAATTGGATTCCCATATCACACGTCATACTTCAAGTTCCAAACCAAGATATTACGGAACATCGCACTTTGAAACTTGTTTTCACAAAACATTTAAAAGCCCATCTCATTTGTGTCTAACCAGAAAACATAATATTGATTATCCAGCTTTGTAAAACATCTTTCGGGTGCACATGTGGATGTGGCTAATGATGTCTAAGTACCTGGTAAGGGAGTGCAATGCTTGAACATAGACACGATAACAGCAGACTTCCGCCAATATGATACTCCTCAGAAAAGTCGAATCATCCACCATCGAATCCTCGAGTCGAGCTTGACCTTCTTCCCCTTCGAGACTCCATCTCGGTCGTGTCCTCATAGGTCATCACGTGGAGCTCCGACTCCCAATATAATCTACTTACTCTGTCACCTGTGGACATCATCATAGAAGTCCACAGGGACGGGAAAAGACGGAGAGAGTAAGCATTCCGAACGACGCATCATCGACGGTGTGGGTTTACGATAGGCAAAATAATAAGACGATACAAGCACATAACGATACACATTCACAACACACCAATACAACAGATAATTATGCAGGATGCATGAGGATGCAATGCAATCGTCGCATTAACTAACTCTTTATCTTTCACTTAAGGGAATCCTTTTAATTAGTTATCTCACAAGGTTGAATCTCTCAGCAATTCGTTACTCAAGGTCGAAGTCTCTTAGTTCACATATCTCGAGTCCATCGTATCGGAATTCAAGCTTTAGGGTCTCGGGTTCAGGTCTACATCTCCTCGTATTCCATCCACCTAGTCGGAAGCAATCAGAAGTACAGGATCTCTACCACACCGGCTCCTGGAGACTACACCAAGATACACTATAAAATGCCCGGGAAAATAAATGTCATGACAAAGGGTGTCAACCTCCACCGTGTTCAAGCATCCCTCTTCTGATCCTGATTTAGTCAAGGGGGCGTCAGTCATCTGTCTAGTGATCATGCAGTACTTCAGCTACGACACCAGACTACCTACCCAACCTCGGATGGTCAACCTAGGTCACTGTAGCTTTTCCCTGCCTAGACAGACTCCTCTTAGGCTTCTTGACGAGTCACCGTCATTGCCTGCCCCTATCCTAATCATCAAGTGATTACCACGCAGGTAAGCACCGTGTCTTCCTCTCCACTACTTCGGGTAAAGGTTTTGAGTCGTAAGGGTTATACTCGATTATCCTAATGTCGACCCATCCTAAGTCACCTCCGCCATATAGCACCAACCATATGCGGGTTACTTCTTGTGGGACTCGACTACTATATTTGACGGGCTTCGACCCATCCTGAGTCATTCTCAACACGTAGCCATAACCATATTGATACACTTTCAACATATGGCAACAACCATACAGATACACTTTCAACAAGTGGTTACGACCACATAGATACACTCTCAATATATGGCTACAACCATATAGATACACTTTTAGCAAGTGGCTACGACCACATAGATACACTTTCAACATGTGGCTACGACCACATAGATACACTTTCAACATGTGGCTACGACCACATGGGAATCAATTCAACACATGGCTACAACCATGTAGATACACTCTCATCATATGGCTACGACCATATGGAAATCAATTCAACACATGGATACAACCATGTAGATACACTCTCAACAATGTTCCACAGTCATTGCGTCCATGTTCAAAACATCATCGTCACATTCACATCATCAGCTTGATCCACGTACTCGGCGCATCAGCATCATCCAGTTCCATTGCGTGCTCCATCCCTTAGAGCTTTACTCTAATCGTTGGGGAATTCCTTATAGTTTCTGTGTCTCTTCTACTCTTATCTTAGGTCGCGGGATGATGCATTATGCTCATGCAATGACAATATAACAACAATGTATCTCAACATAACAAATATAGCAATCAATCAATACCATGTAATGGTATAGGTCTGAGTCTTCGTATACCATGTATCGGGTATACTACTAGCCACAATAGACCTTTACTCCGAATTTGAGAGAGTATGGAGTGTCCTAATAGATCACCTAAATACCACGGTGTCTTAGGGAAGCTTCTCTCTCACCTCAACTCCAGCAATTACTTTGTACGAAATCGTTGCGGGTTATCCCAACTGTCAGCTGCTCCAGCTTCCTGACTTATACGCACCTCGTACTAGGTAGGAGACACTAACGTTACTAGTCTATCTAAATAATCATCATACTTATAATCCAAAAATGCGTTTTCGAAAACTCCTTTCACTTCTTGTCGAAAAATCGTAAAACTTCAAGACTTTCTCAAATCAAAATCCAACTTTTCTTAAATCACGTACCATTTAAAACTCAAACTTAAAACCAAAAAAACACATCTTCAAGATTGAAAAACAATTTAAATAAATCTGGACAGCAAAGATGCAAGTCCATAAGCCACTCTTTTAGAAAATCCGGAAATACCGTAAAATTGCACTTTTCAAACCAACTTTATCCTACATTAAAAACTCAACTTCAAATCACTTTAAAAACATTTTAAAACAAGAATTACATCTTAGAAAAATTCTGGACAGCATCATATGCTAAGTCCCTAGTTCATTTTTCATTATTCAAAACCAATTTAAATCCATAGACAAACCAAGTATCTTGAAAACAATTAAATAAACACCTTGATTAACAATTTTTCAATCAAATAAAGTAATGAAACATATAGGCACATATAAACTGAATCATAATCATATAAACAATTTAAATAAATGGATTGGTTGCTGGTCCATTCCGGACAACCACAACCAAGATTCGAAAACACCGAAAAATCGTTATTTAATCTCTTTAATACTCCATGTTAAAATGAACATTTGAAATGATTTATTTTAAAACATACACAATGAAATCAAATAGGGAAGAAACTAGTAAACCCAATACTTTTTCAAATAATCAAATTCTTTTCAAGATCAATCAACTTCAGAAGGTTAATTACATCATCGTAATTTGTCGAATAACTCATTTTCCTTTACTTCTTTTGTCAAATAACAATTCCCAGACACTGAAACAAATAAATTAAATTAGCATGCATCACCTAAAACAAACCATTTAGCACATAGCACATAGCACATTTTTCAAATCATAATTTCAAACTAATAGCCTAGACCGAAACACCGTAAACAATCAATCTTGCAAACTCAATCATGCATAGTCTAAACATATCATCAAGCAATCATTCATTCAATTATTTCAAGACATTATGATCATCATACCGATCCATCCAAGTCATGAAATGAAGTACAAAATTCACGTTTGTCAAAAACATTTAAATAAAGCTTTTGTTCAATTACGGGAAAGTACAAAAGATAAAATTCAAAACCATACCAAATCAACTTGTTTAATTCCCAAAATTTTCAGAACATACAAATATATGCCAAAGTTCATCATATAAAATTTCTAAGTCATTTGAACAACCTTAGGCTAGGTTTCAGATCAGATTTCGCATGAAAAGCAAAATAGAACTGTTGCTGACCTCAGGCCAAAATGCCATTATTAAAAATAGTGTTTCAACTCCGAATTGCATGCAAATTGGTATAAATATTCCTTACACAATTAAGATAATCCCATAAAAATTTCAGATTATTTGGAGTTGTTCAAGTCATACTTTTTCAATTAAACTTGTCACTAAGTTTGGAAAATCTGAACCAAACGGTTCACTGTTTTTCAATTGGTAAAAATATCAAACCAACTCCAAATCACCTCAAATTTTACAGAGAGACACAAGACATGTTTAAGGAGCTACCATAAAAATTTAAAGCAATTTAGAGTAGTTTAGGTCAGGAAACTCGGTTTAGGTTTTTCCTCGAAAACTTATTTTTCCGAAATCGTTTTCACCAAAATGACTCCATTACAATTAACAAACCAACTCTAAAAATTATATAAAAATTCATGGATAATCAATTTAACCTAATTAAAACATTGTACAAGTTTCAGAATCATCAAACATGTACAAGTACTATTTATTCAAATCTTCTTCACTAAAAACCTTAGACTTCCATAATTAACACCGAACAACCAAAATTTATTTAAATTACCAAAACAATTCCAAATCCCTTCAAATTTTCCAGAACTCATTTAAATAGCATAAAGGACCACATATTAAAATTTCAAGGCAATCCGATTAGTATAACTATCATTTCTCAAAGTCTCTTACAAGAAAATCACTTATAAATTAAGATTTCAGCACTTAGTCAAATTGTTCAAACCAAAACATTTTCAAAGATTCAAGACTTAAAACAACTCCAAATCCAACAACAATCTCATATAATTCATCAAGCAAGTAAAAACATAATCCTAGCATGCATTCTTCTATATGAAGCCGTGAGCATCATTATCTCTCTAACAATTTTGATTTCACATTTAACACATAGAATCAACTCAATAGTTCATGGAAATCACTTATTCATCAAGTAAACTTAAGAAAATATTAACCCTTTCATTCACACCTACAAACCGTGACTATCACAAGAAATCACAACATCACAAAATTTTATATTCATCATTAAACTTCAAGATCATGACATGCAAAAGATCAAGCAAAAGAGAATCAAGCTTTCACTCACAACATCAACAAAACCGTGACTAGTCCATGGTTTTCTTAAAAGAGTTTTCTTAAAGATTCAAACTTCCAAATCATACTCAGAATCTCAAGATAATCACATGCACATAACAAAATTCAACATCAAAACTTCCAACCTAAACATCATGCACAAACCGTGGCCATCACAAGGAAAATCCCCAAGAAAATCAATCATTTCCAAAGATCTTTACATTAAAAACTCAAACATCAAGTACATCATAGATCAAGTATAGATCTTAACATGCATGCAAGCAAAAACACTAGATCTTTGAAAAATCTTTCATGAAAACTTAAAATCAAGTCCTTTTCAAAAACACTTTTAAGAGATCAAGAAGAAAACTCAAGATCATGAGAAAACACTTCCTTAACAACAACCTCAAGATCAAGTTCAAAGATCAACATGCATGTAAAGAAAATCACTAGATCTAACTTGGAAACAAACATACATCAACACTTTTTCAAACAAAATCAAAGTTTTAGAAGAAAATCATGAGAAACGAAAATGGATCAAGGAAAAGGTTTAAAACTTTTTAGATCATGAAATAAAATTCTTACTTAATCAAAAACTTTCAAGAATCAAGTCCAATTCCTTGGTTTCTCTCCTCTCTCCTCGCGGTTCACCCACTCATCTTCCTAGTCCATGGTTTCTCTTTCTTTTCTTTACTCTCTTGGCTTGATCTAGCTTAGGTTATGAAGAGTTTGGTGTTGAAGTTTGGTTCCTCTTCTTCTCTCTTCTAATTCGGCTTCTCTCTCTTTTTCTCTCTCTCACTAAGAGCTTGATGTAGCTCTTTAGTGTTGTCTTTAGTTTGGGAAAAGAAATGAAAGAAAGTGTGTGTGTTTGGTTTAGGAAAGGAATGAAGGGAATGAAGACAAGAGAAGTGTATGGGTTTTGATCACTCTCTCTTCACTCTCACGGTTTTGAGAGTGTTGATGGGTATGTGTTGTTGTTGATGAGATGAAGATGAAAGAATGAAGGGTGAAGGAATGAAAGAGAATTCACTCTTCACCACACGGTTTTGGCCCCTTTCTTTTATTCTTCTTCACTTTTCCCTAATTGTCATCAAGGGTTTGCATGGGGGGCTTGCTTGCAAATACTTGGGGACTAAGTTACAAAACTTGGAGGCCAAGTCTTGCTCCTAGATCCCCAAGGCCTCCTTCCTTCCTTGTTCCTCCTTCCTATTCCTTCACTTTTTCCTCTTTATGTCATGCTTGGTCATCTTGGTGATGTCGTGGGTTTGACTATAAGGCATGCAACTTGGTGACTAAGCAAAGCTAATTGGTTGCCAAGTTTCTCACCTAGAATTCGGCCATAGGGTGGTTTAGGGTTGGTTAGTTTAGCTTAATTAGGTTTAAAGCACTAATTAGGTTCTAATCATGATTAGGGTAGGATTAGGTTAATTAATCTAGGTTTAGTCCACTAATCCTCGGTGATTAGGGCTTAATCAGGGATTTAGGCACTAATCAAAACTTAGTCATAGGTTTAAGGAAAACTAATTCTAGGTTAGCTCACCAACCTTGAGGATTTAGGTCTTAAGAGAGTGATTAAGTCCTTAATCAAGGATTAAGAACTCGATTAGGGTTTTAATCAAAGATTAGGATACTAATTAGGGTTTTGAGAGATTATTCTAGATCAAGGCGATTTGGACTTTGATTTCTTTGGAACTTAATAAAAATAGTCTTCCATCTTAAAACCATAAGACCATATGAATCAATTTGAGAAAACAAAATCTTAATTAAAACCTCAAGTAATACAATTCATTGAAAACCTTAGAAAACAAACACATGAAGTCATAACACAAGTGGATTAAATTCCAAAGTGTATAAATCCATTATGAAATCAAAACTCCTTTAAATGGATTAAATAACTCAAAACTCAATAAAATCATTTGCTTGAACTTTATAAAAACCTTTGTTTACCAAAATTCCATAAAATCAAAAATTGATTACGTAATCGAATAAAACATTCATCGAAAACCATTTGTAAAACAATATCTCAAAATTTCTCTTTAATGAAAACTTATTTATTGTCGTTAGGAAAATAGGGGATGTCACAAAACACAGCGAGGAAACCTCAGCTAGCCGAACAGTGTCCGAACATAAAAACACTGAGGTAACCTCTACTTTTGATTCTAACTCTGAATCTGAATTTAATGACACTAATGAATTGTATTCTGCTTATCTTGAAATGCAAACCGAATTCAAGAAGCTTGCTAAAAATTTCATTAAGATGAAACAAAATCTCTCAAACTATAAAGAGCAAGTTCTTGAATTGGAAAAATCAATTGAAACGTTGAAAAGCAGAAACATGTCATTGGAAAACACTATCACTCAATTGAAAAATGAAAATCTTGACTGCTGCACTAAATATGAAAAAGAAATTTCTGAACTAAAACTTAAAAGTGCAACTGTCAACAAGAGTGATGGTTTTTTTGATAAGCTTTTAGCCGAACAAAGAAACTATTCGAACAAAACTGGGCTTGGCTACACTAAGACCAAGAAGAAAACAGTAAGGAAACTCGGCTATGTCTCAAATTTTAATAACTCGAAAAAGCCGAGCTGCTCCTGCTGTGGTCTTCATGGTCATACACCAAATGAATGAAAAATCCGATGTCATGGTGTAGCCAAGGGCCATTTTGTGTGGGTAGTTAAAAAGAGAGAACGAACTGCTAACCCCCAAGGACCCAAATCATTTTGGGTACCCGAATCAAAGAAGTAATATTTTTGTGATGCAGGTGTGCTTCCGAGCAAAGGAGAGCATATGGTACCTTGATAGTGGCTGCTCGAAGCACATGACGGGGAACAAAAATTTATTCATTGAACTTTCACATTCAGATAAGGGCTACGTCACTTATGGTGATAACAACCGAGGTAAAATATTGGGTGAAGGTAAAGTCAGTAATTCAGCCAACTTGGTTATCAATAATGTTTTACTTGTAAAAGGGCTAGAACACAATCTTTTAAGCATTAGCCAACTTTGTGATATTGGTAACCATGTTGTTTTTACCTCTTCCCATTCTATTATTAAGAGTGACGAGGACAACTCTGTCAAATTTGTTGGAAAACGATATAAAAATACTTATTTGGTTGATTTGAATGAAATCACCTCTTTCGTAACCACATGCATGGTTAGCAAAGAAAGTGACACATGGTTATGGCATAGAAGGACAGCTCATATAAATGTAAATCAGTTAAAGAAACTACAATCAAAAGACTTAGTGATTGGTTTACCAAAGCTAAATTTTAATATTGAGGGGGTTTGCTCTTCATGCAAGAAGTGCAAACCAACTAAAAAGAAAAACGATTTTTCGTCTAAGTTGATGGTCTCAACAACTCGACCCTTGGAAATGTTACACATGGATTTGTTTGGACCATCACAAGTCAAAAGCTTTGGTGGCAATCTCTATGCCTTAGTAATTGTAGATGACTTTTCCAGATTTACATGGACTTTATTTTTAAAATCAAAAAGTGACACTTTTGAAAATTTTAAAGAGCTTGTCAAGCAACTCCAAAACCGAACAAACCAAAAAGTAGATGTAATCCGAACAGACCATGGTGGTGAGTTCGATAACTACAAATTTGACATGTTTTGTTCTAAGTTCGGAATAGAACATCAGTTTTCTGCTCCTCGGACTCCCGAACAAAACGGAGTTGTGGAACGGAAAAACCGAGTTCTTGAAGAGCTAGCCCAAACCATGATTAATGAATATAATTTGCCACATTATTTCTGGGCCGATGCGGTAAACACAGCTTGCTATGTAATGAACCGCATCCTCATCAGACCAATTTTAAAGAAAACTCCATATGAACTTTACAAGGGTAGAAAACCAAAAATTTCTCATTTCCATGCATTTGGTTGCAAAGTTTTCATTTTAAATAATGGAAAAGAGCATCTCGACAAATTTGATTCTAAAGCCGATGAAGGAATATTTTTGGGTTATTCTACTCATAGTAAAGCATTTAGAGTCTTTAACAAAAGGACCTCCACTGTGGAAGAGTTCGTACATGTGGTATTTGATGAATCTCCTCGGAGAGACAATGTTAGTTGTGCAGATAGAGAGGATCAGCCTATGGCCGAACACGATCCGAGCACAACAACTGAAAGAGCTCAAAAGGATGAAGCTGCTAAAGACGGAGATCAGAGGGACGAGCTTGTTCCGAGTAGAACAAACAAGGAACACATACACACATACACACATGATCATGCATTAGTCCTATTTTAATCATCACATAATAACAAAAGAAAGGAACACATTTACTTACAATGAGGCTAGCATCATGTAAATAAACACACAATTGGGAAATTAATTCATTTCCTTTACTTTTTACTTAGACCGAATAGGACACAAACAAACATACACCAATCAATCTAATTTATTCAAGCATCAACTCAAACCATATAATTAATATAAGCAATAAAAACACATTGAAATAAACCGGTGCAAGAACCGAATAGGTCATATGAGAAAATACTTAACACAACATTCATCAAATCTACTTCATTAATTTAAACAATAACACATAAGAAAATAAAAATAGCTTAAATAGAATTTATTCCTAAACCGAATGGAACATAAAATTACTTTTTTTAGGTTTTCAATAAAAATTTAGGTCCCATAGGTTTAGGAATCCTTAATCCTATTCATAAAACACATGTGCACCATGAAATGAACTATCCTAGACACCAATAAGCATGAGACCGTGAGCTTCTCACACACTTTATTTACAAATTCAATTCCTTAACACACAAGATCAAAGATCATGTCAAAAGCATCTAAGGGAGTTTATGCATGTATTCAGAATTTTGATTACATAAATCACACCATGCATGCACTTATAACCTCTAGATGAGACAAATTTCAGCATGCATGTAAGGAAAATAATGATCTAGCATAGTTCCCTAGTCTTGACCGAATGACTACACATAGGCAAGATCTCACAAATTATTTTTACATGCCTTAATCAAATCAAGATCAACTCATGCAACAATTTTAGAACAACATTTTTATTTTTATTAAAGCATTGGCCGAATCATCATCATACAAAAATTCTTTTATACAAAGTTATTTGTTGAATTTATTTTCTTTTGAGAAACCGTGACATGCACATAAAGAAAAGATCAAGACTTTGTATCAAAACAACATACAAATTTAAGGTTCACCTTTTATCAAGGATTAAGCATAGATTAAAACATGCAAGGCAAGATCAAGGCAAAAACACAAGCTCAAATACAAAACCTAGGCAAAACCGTGAAGATCAAGATGGAGATTAAAACATCCAAGTACTAATATTTAAGATCAAATCAAAAAGATAACATGCAAGGCACTCAGGCTTCAAGATCATGAAAAATTAAACACATGCATCTCCAAAATTAACACAAAACTTACCCTAAACACAAAATCTATCCAAACCGTGAGGAACTCAATTGAAAATGGAAACATCTAAGCACACTTATTCAAGAAGAAATCAAACATGTGACATGCAAGACTTTAAGAATGTAAGATCAAAAGAAAATAAAGGCATGCATCACAATTATTACATCAAATAAATTTCCATTTTAAAGTCCTTTTACAAACCAAAATCACTAAACTAAACCTTCTCTTAGAAGACTACCTTAGATCAAGGCCCTAACTAAATCTCCAACTTCAAGTCTCCTTCTCCTCCTCCTAAGGTTGTGCTTCGGCCTCTCCTTCTTTAGGGTTGAGGGTTGATTTTCTTGGTTGATTCTTGAAAGAAATAAGGTTGAGGAAGAATTTTGGTTAAGAGTTTTAGGATTGCACTTCTTGTTTCTTCTTCTCCCTTACGGTTTCTTTTTCTTTCTTTCTAAGGTCACAAGAGTTTGAGGTACTTTTGGACTAAGTGTTTAGGTTGATGAAGGAGTTGGAATGGAATGGCCAACCCTCACTCTTCCTACGGCTTAAAGAACAAAGGAATGGGCTTGGAATTTTCCTATTAATTCCTTGGTTCAAAGGCTTGGTGGAGGGGCAATTCGGACCACCCCAAAGTTTGCATGGGAGAGGTCTTGTCATGGTGAGGCAAAGTGGAAGAAAGTCTCCCATAGGCATAGTGAGTCATCAACCCTAGCCCTTCCTCTTTCCTCCTTCTCTCGCCACACTCCTCTCCTAATTCTTATTTTCTTATCTAATTTCTTAATGGGTAAGAAAATCAAACTCACTTGGTTTCCTCTCCTACTCCATTCGGCCGAGCATTCACACACACATGCACATACATTTTCATTTCTTATCATCATCACATGGCATAAAAGGATGCATACATTTAACACATAGTTGATCATGCATATACTACTTCAATCCATCCTATTTTACACTCAATCACACAACACACACATACACATACCTATATACATCATGCATGCATTTACCATTAGACAATTCATGGACCTAATTATTTAAATCTACCAATTAGATTTCACGTATAATCAGGCATACAATCATACATACTTTATCAAATTGTACATTCATACATGCATTTAGTCACATAAATTTCATACATAATTTATCACACAAACACATGCACACACCATTCAAAAATATAATTCACAAGAAAATCATCACACCGAATCAGTTATAAAATTTAATAAAATCATAGATTCATGCAATTCAAGGACTTTCAAGAAGGATAATTCATTTTAAAATCACAAATTATTTTGATAAAAAGGAAGATTTGTTTTCAAATAACAAAATCATTGTTTACCCTTTTATAAAAATCAACTCTCAGAAATAAAAGAAATCATTGATAAAATAATTTGACCAAAAATCCAGAAAAATTTTATTTGAGGAAATTCATTTGTCAAAAATCATGGTTTTTCACTAAATCAATTTCAAATAAAGCCATTTTCCAAAACACTTAACTGAAAACTTTTCTTACTTCAAACTTTATTAAATTATTTGAGTCCAGAAAAATACGGGATGTTACACCAAGGGTCTTTGGGTGTCCCTAAAGGCTCGGAGGGGGCATGCCCTTTTCGCCAAGGTGACAGACTCTTGGAAATCTTTCAAACCTCTCTTCTTCCAATACGAATATACTGGGGCCGAAGTATGTTGGTTCATGGAACGAGTTGAAGAAGATGGAGTGATCAAGGTCGTGCCTCGGTTTCCACTGGGTTGGACGACTAACATTTATAACCGAGGATCCTCCTTGTATCAATTTGACTTTAAGGCGAATTTGACAAAAGCCGAAAGGCGATTATGCGACCATGTTTGGGAATACCTTCAAGCTAATGGTCAAATTGATACCAAACGAATTCTGCTGAAAGAGACACGAGACGAAGTGAAGGCGGAGCTGGGTACTACACATTTTCATTTTTTTTTGTACTGATCCATTTTTTCTTACAGAAACAATGGGGAAGAAAGCAATTAAGGCTAAGAACAGCGAAGCCCGAGTAGCCAGAGTATCACAATTGGCTGCAATCAAAGCTGCCTCTAGCTCCCCAAACATGAGTCAATCTTCTGAACTGACCCCTTCCGAAAGTCCGACCATCATCCCCAACACCACTCCGGCTGTGAGGATCAAAGGTATTGAGCCGGTCATCAAAGGGGATCGTGTCGCCGATGCTGTAACCATCGAAGTGGAGGCTCAAACAACTCCTCAAGGTACTCCCGAGCGTCCCCTCAAGAGGTCTCGGCTGGAAAAAGAAAAAGGCCTTGCTGGAGACTGGCTTAATTTGAGTAAATCTCATAAAGGGGTAGAAATCCCTGAAGGAAAGGAGGAAGCTGCTGTCAAGACAGTGTGGCATAGAAAGATGACCGATACACTTGTTGCTACTGTCTTTCCCCCCGAGAATGCTGAAGTGATTGAGGCCTGGACCCCTGGGACTTGGGAGAATAACTGTAAATCTTTGGTGAAGAGTCTCCTGAGAGGTGCGAGCATACTCCATCATCTAGGTCATCATTGAGACGACGCTTATGCTGGGATGGCCCCCGAGGAAAAGAAGAAAAGGACCGAGGCAGCCGAGCGCGAGGACTATCTACAACTTCAAGTTGAAGGTCTTAACAAGAAGTTGCAATCCTTGGCAGCTGAAAACGAACGGCTGAAAAAGGTGGCACAAGATGCTGAAGGTGCCAAGGTCAAGGCCGAGGAGACACTCCAGGGGGCTGAAGATAGGATAAAACATTCGGAAGAGGTCCTGAAAAAGGCCGAGGAAGACTCTGCTGCTCTCCGAGCGGCAATAGAGAAGGCTCAGAAAGCGGAGCAAGCTGCTGTCGTGGCTTAAGAGCGGCATGAGTATGCCAAGGATGAGATTCTGGGGCTCCGAACTTATTTGGAGAAAATGAAAGCAAAAGCTCTCAAGCACAAGAAAGCAGCCTAGGAGCACCTATACAACTGGGATCATGGGTTTGAGGACTCCTTCTACAATACTGCCGAGCAACTCCGCGTTCTGAATCATGGTCTCGTGACCAAGGGTGCTGATCCTAATTTTTCTGTGAAAAATGGTCGAATAGTCGGCCCAACCGGGACTCCCATAGATCTGAACAGCGCCGATCTGCCTGATCATTTGGCTGAGGATTCCGAGGGGGACGATGCCGATGATGCCGAGGGTGAAGAAGAAGAAGATAGATTTGATGCCGATGGCATTGTACTGTCCGATTTAGAGTAGCTTATCATTTTGCTTTCCCTCTTGTAATTGCCCCAGTAAATGGGTTTGAACTTTTATTGTTGTGTTTCGTTCAGAATATTTTATAATATCCGTAATCGTGTTATGCTTCTTTTTATGCTCTTTTGTTAAGAATTCAAGTGTTAAGACCTCGGAACTCCAGCACTTTAGCCGAGGTGGGTTCCTCTATCCGTGATATAAAATGATTTTATGAAATCATGATTTAATCGGGAATCTTATTTAAAGTACTTGACGAGTTATAAGCCCTTGCTAGAGCTGTTTATAATCGTTCGCGTCTAAATCGGTGGCTAATCGGTTACGAGGAAAAGTACGTGATACAATGAATTCAATAACGAGAACTTTTATTCATTTGAAGCAAATTACAATGGGCTCGGAGTTTCACCAAGCGTACACCTTTATTAATAAAGAATTCAAAAAGCAAAATGTAATAAAGCAACTAAAACTATTGAAAACGAAATGAAAAACTAACTGTAATAAGCTCGAAGTTTCGCCACGTTCCATGTGTTGTTGATGAGGGCACCCGAGAGGGTTTCGAGCTTGTAGGCTCCTGTTCCAGTCTTGGAGGAAACTCGGTATGGTCCTTCCCAGCTTTGGGCCAGTTTTCCGTCCTTTGCATTTTTGAGACCAATATCAGCTCTCCTCAAGACAAGGTCGCCTACCTCAAACTCTCTGGATACGACCGAGCGATTATACCCCTTTGCTTGCATAATCTTGGCATGCTTTTCTCGTTCGGCCGCTAAATCCCTGACTTCTTCCGATAAGACAAGATCCTCACACAATAAAGTGTTGTTGAGGGGATTCGGTTGTTGCATAGCTCGGAATGAAGGGATGATCTTCTCAATGGGGATGACTGCATCGCAACCATAAGTGAGCCGATATGGTGTCTCTCCTGTTGAAGTTTGTATGGTGGTGCTATACGACCAAAGCACTTCGTGCAAGTTTTCCAACCAATTCCCTTTCGCGCCTTCGAGTCTTTTCTTGATCCCCTGGATGATAGATTGGTTTACAGATTCTACTTGACCATTAGTCTTAGGGTGCTCGACCGATGAAAAGTAATGTTTTATACTCAGAGCATTGACTAAGTCTTAGAACGCCTTTGCCGCGAATTGGGTTCCGTTGTCGGTCACCAGCACTTGTGGCACTCCAAACCGAGCCACAACTTGTCTTTCAAAGAACTTCTGCACCTTGGCCGAGGAGATGGTTGCAAGAGGCTCAGCTTCCACCCACTTAGTAAAATAGTCAATGGCCACTATCACCCACTTTCGCTGTCCTGGAGCGGTGGGGAACTGTCCAATCAGATCCATTCCCCATTGATAGAAAGGATAGGGATATGAAAGTGAATGGAGTTCCTCAGCCGGTTTCTGATACACATCACCGTGAAATTGACACTTGTCGCACCTCTTCACATGGTTGATCGCATCCTGTTGAAGAGTCGTCCAGTAGTATCCTGCCCTTAAAACCTTTTTAGCTAGTGACTTCCCCCCAACATGATGACTTCCGATGCCCCCATGGACTTCCTCCAAGGTCTGTTTTGCTTCGGCAGGGTCTAAACATCTAAGCATTGGGCCGCTGACCCCTCGGCGAAACAGGACTCCATCAACTAAGGCAAACTGTGAAGCTTTTCTGACGAGTTTCTTGGCCTCTATTGGATTACTTGGAAGAACTCCTTGTTCCAAATAGCCTGTTATCGGAGCAATCCAGCTCGGATCCAGCGAAATAGAGAGGACAACGCTAGGTCCATGCACCATTTCTTGGATCAACGTTCTGTTGTTCTCAGGACTCTTTGTCGAAGCAAGTTTCAAGAGAATATCCGCTCGGCTGTTGCTCTCCCTTGGGATGTGGCAGAATTCAACCTTAACAAACTCCGAGGATAGGAACTTCACCTTCTCCAAATACTTTTGAAGGATTGGTTCCTTAGCCTGGTAGTCGCCCTTGACTTGTGAAACTACCAACTGAGAATCGCTGAAAATTTTCACTTCTCGGGCCCCTACTTCCTTTGCCATTCTCAGCCCGGCCAATACGGCTTCATACTCCGCCTGATTGTTTGAAGTTGAAAATCCAAACTTCAAAGAATATTCGAGGGTGATCCCCTCGGAGTTCTCCAATATTATTCTTTCACCAGCCCCTAGCTTGTTACTCGATCCATCAACATAAATATTCCAATCCAAGTTTGAGCTCGTCAATGGCTCAGTAAACTCGGTAAGAAAATCAGCTAAGGCCTGAGATTTCATTGCTTTCCTCGGTTCGAAAGTGATTTCAAACTCGGAAAGCTCAATGGCCCATGTCACCATTCTTCCTGCCAGATCAGGTTTCTGAAGTATTTGGCGGATTGGCTGAGCTGTTCTGACTGTGATATGGTGGCTCTGGAAGTATTGATGTAATCGTCTAGCTGTGATGACCAGACAAAAGGCCAATTTCTCCACTTTATGATACCTCAACTCCGGTCCGTGAAGAGCTCGGCTGACAAAATAGACGGGGGATTCTTTGCCAGATTCCTCTCGGACCAAAACCGAACTTACTACCGAATCTCCCACTGATAAGTAAAGGAACAAAATTTCTCCATTCACCGGACTAGACAAGATCGGGGGAGACGCCAAGTACTGCTTAAGGTCAGTAAAGGCCTTTTCGCATGCCTCGTCCCATTCAAATGTCTTTTCTTTCTCTTTCCTTAACAGTTTGTACCAGGGGAGGGCCTTCCTAGCTGACTGAGACAGGAATGTCGAGAGGGCCACAACCCGTCCTGTCAATTGTTGGACACCCTTGACATCTGACGGACTCTTCATATCAAAAATGGCTCGGCACTTTTCTGGATTCGCCTCAATTCCGCGCTCGGTAAGCATGAATCCGAGGAAGGCCCCTGCTGGAACTCCAAACGTGCACTTTTCCGGGTTCAACCTCATGTTGAACTGTCGGACCCTTGCCAAAATTTCCTTCAAATCCTGAGCGTGATCTTCTTCCTTCAAGCTCTTTGCAATCATATCATCTATGTATACCTCCATTCTCGGCCCAATCAAAGGGCCGAATACCTTGTTCATCGTCCGCTGGTAAGTTGCCCCAGCGTTTTTCAATCCAAATGGCATCACATTGTAACAATACGTGGCCCTTTCTGTGATAAACGAAGTCTTCACCTGATCCGGGGGATACATTGGGATTTGATTGTACCCCGAATAAGCATCCATAAACGAAAGCCTTTGATAACCCGCCGAGCTATCCACAAGTTTATCGATGCAGGGAAGTGGGTATTGATCCTTAGGACAAACTTTGTTCAAGTCTGTGTAGTCCACGCACATCCTCCATTTCCCATTGGACTTCTTCACTAGAACGGGATTGGCCAACCAGTTAGTATACACCACCTCCCTGATAAATCCTGCTTCTAGTAGCTCGGCTACCTTCTCATCTGTTGCCTGTGCCTTCTCAGCTCCGACTCTTATTTTCTTCTGACAAACTAGCTTGGCATCAGGATACACGCTCAACCTATGGCAGATGAAGTTCGGATCGATTCTTGGCATATCTGCTGAGGTCCAGGCAAACAGGTCCTTGTTTTTCACCAGCAACTCAGTCAATTCTTTTTCCAATTTCTCAGAAAGGCCAACCCCCATCTTGACGCAACGAGAATGATCAGGGCCTAAAATCACCCTTTTGAAGTTCGGGTCGGCCTAGTTTCATCCTCTTCTCTTACGTCAAGATCTGCCAAGTTGACACTTCCTTTGTTAAGCGGTTCTTGCATGATCTTCTCGTCATCAAGCTTCCACTTGCCCAGGCTGATATTATAGCATTTCCGAGCCAACTCCTGTTCGGACTGCACTGTTACTACCTTGTCATCAGATCCTGGGATTTTCATGGCCAAGTGGACTGTCGATACAAAAGCACCAAAAGACTGGAGTGCGGTTCGGCCAAAGATGGCGTTGTAAGCCGAGGGAGCCTGGACGACTAGCCATTTCACCATTTCAGTCCGAGCAGAAGGTGGTTCCCCCATAGTCACTGGGAGATGGATGTGGCCTAAGGGAACAATTGAATGTCCTGTGAAGCCAATCAGACTTCCCTCGAATGGGGTGAGAACAGATCTTCTCAACTTCAATTTCTCAAACAGATCCAGAAACATGATGTCTGCCGAACTTCCCTGATCGACAAGAATCCTTCTGACTTCGTAATTGCTGAGCCTGGCTGTAACTACCATTGGGTCATTATGGTCTTGTAATATATCCTCAAAATCCTCATCACTAAAGCTGATGACTATGTTTTTCTTCCTGGGCTTTTGGATTGGTCGGCTGGCCACCGAAAGAACATGTCCTACATACTTCTTGCGATCACAATTATTTTCTCCTCCTCCTGCAAATCCTCCAGCAATAGTGCCAATGAGAAAGCTATTCTTTTCCTTCTCGGATGGTTGGGTAGTGGCCCCCCCTGCAGGTGGTGAAGGGCTTCTAGTTCTTTTTTGCTCGGTTTTGGGTGGGGATGGACTCTTTCCCCTGCAGCGTTTGTGTAACGCTTCGCCAATATATTTTTGAAGCTTACCATCCCTTACCAACTCCTCGATTAAGTCCTTCAACTGAGTACACTGGTCGGTGGTATGCCCCCATCCACCGTGATGATCGCAGTACTTCGTCCTATCCTTTTGGGCTGCCTTTCTCAAAGCTGGTGGACGAGTGATGTACGCATCTCTGTATGCATAGTCTCACGAAGGATTTGACTCCTCGGGACTATCAACTGGGTATATTCATCGTACTTGCCTTTTGGAGGCAGTTTTTCCACTCTCTCTCTCTTTTGTCTTTCCTTCCCCTCTCTCGAAAACGATCATTTTGACGAACGTCGTTTTGACGAGGAGGTCGTTGCTCATGTCGTCCTTCACCACCCCTTGCTGCAGTACTGATCCTACGGAATTCCTCTAGATTAACGTATTTCCTGGATCTTTCCCTAAGTTCGGCCATGTTCTTAGGTGGTTCCCCAATCAAACAATCCTTAAAATCTCCATCCCGCAACCCTTGAGTGAGTAAAAGAACCGATACTCCTGATTGTAGGCCTGATATGCCACTGGCCTCTTGCTGGTACCGAGCTAGGTAGTCACGTAGATACTCGTCGGGTCTCTGTGCAACTCCAGCTAGTGAATGGTCTGATTTGGGCTGTGACATACTGGCTGTGTACCTGTTTATGAAAGCTTGTCTAAGCTCGGCCCACGATCGGATCGAATTGGCAGGTAGAGAATTGAACCATCTCAAAGGCGCCGAGCCCAGAGTCATCGAAAAAGCTCGGCACTTCATAAAATCCCCTCCTCCATAAAACATCATAGAGGACTCGTAGGCAGCTATGTGGTCCATCGGGTCAGTTGTTCCATTGTACCGAGGAATATTCTGATGACCCACATAAGTCTGCGGGGTTTTGAAAGCCATAATCTCAGGTGTGAAAGGGTGTCCAGGATGGGGTTCTCTAGTGATACGCTCTAGGGTTAAGCTTGGGTCGAGGGGTGGAGGTGGGGGAAGATTGCTCAGATTACCATAGGCCGCGTGAGGGCCTTCCTCGGCAATCCTTGCCTTGCTCTGCTGCTAAAGAGCAGCAATGGCTTGGTTCTGCTTCTCAATTAAAGAAGTCTGAGTCCTCAAAATCTCCATAATCGACTCCTCTCTCCTTTGTGCCGAAGAAGTAGTCATGTAAGATCTGCCTTCCGTTTTAGAATGCTGACCACCTTGAAGAGTTCCGAAACGACCTCTAGTCAAATGAGGTATCTCCCTGTTGGTCCTGTCGGCCCTGGAATGATCATGCCGATCAGCCCGTTCAACTCGCCGATCCTCATCGGTTCGTGAGCCAGCAGCAGCCCGACGAGACTGACGTCCAGAATCAGCTGTGCCACGCCATTCTGACACGTGGCCATCAGGGACGGTGTGGGGGTTGGACTGCCCTCCACCGCCTTCACCAAGAACTTGACCAGTTGGAGGAACCGTGGCTTGTGGCTGATCCGCAGTTGGAACAGGCGGACCTGTCTGAACGTCAACCGGATTACCTCCAGTTGGTGCTCCCGGAGCAATTCCGTCCCTCACGTTTCTCCCGGTCTTGGGAGGCCTCCCCCGGAGACGACGGCGGAGATCTTCTTGATTACCATCGTTGTTATTATCGTTTGCCATAAGATTAGTGGGTGGGAATACTGGTTATTCAGATCCCCACAGACGGCGCCAATGTAGTGTCCTTGAATACTATGTTCTTAACCCTCTGAGTGCCCAAGATTATGAAACCAGGAGCCCTAAAGTGGATCAAGTGTTAATATGTGACTTTGTGGTGTTTCTACAGTTCCAGTTGGGAAAAGCAGGGTCTCCCCAGTCAACAAGTGTGTGCAGAGTGTCAACTTAGGGATGAGAGTACATACCTGAAACCCTAGCTGTTATGAGCTATTTATTAGGTTTGGAGGAGGCTAATATGGGCCGTATGGGCCCTGTATCAGGGTTGAGCTGAGCCAGGATTCTGTGAGATAATATCGGAGGTTTATGCTCTTAGAATCTGGATAGGATCAGCTCATGATCTCATGTCTAGGCTGTTAGCGAGAATCTAGGAGGGATTCGCGAAGGGAATAAGAAGCTTGAACGAGTCTGAGTCTTTCCACCAGCCGACGGTACGTCTCGATCCTAGAGTCCCGAGCCTGATGAGTGGAAAACCGTTTGTAAGGCTCGGCCCCATCAAGTCCGAGCCTGGTCCTTTTGTGTGCTCGGAGTCAACGAGTCCGAGCGAGGGACGTTTGTGCAGAGCAAACCGAGGGGAGGGCCCTTGAAGAGTCCCTTAAATAAGACTTGAGTCCTTATATGGTCGACAGACCCTACAGAAGGATTCCATCCTGCCCAAACTTGAAATCAGGTTCCTTTCCTTCCGAACCTAATCTCATCTTTTCCATCAATTCTTCATCTGTTCGTTGCAACTCCCGAATTCTTTCCAAGAACTCGTTGGTGATCTACAACGTTCCCAACTTGATACTTGATGGTTCTACTTGTGTCATCAAGCTCAAATCTCTAAATTTTTCAATCAGCGCTGCCTCTTTAACCATCATCGCGCTTATGTGGATTGCTTTCCGACTCAAAGCATCTGCCACCACATTCGCTTTACCCGGATGATAATGGAGTTTAAAGTCATAATCTTTCAAAAACTCCATCCATCTCCTTTGCCTCATGTTCAACTCTTTCTGGTCGAACAGATATTTCAAACTCTTATGGTCACTAAATACTTGGAATGAAGTGCCATAGAGATGATCTCTCCATATCTTTAAGGCAAACACGATCGCAGCCAATTCTAAATCGTGTGTCGGGTAATTCACTTCATGATTCTTCGATTGTCTCGATGCATAAGCCACTACCCTTCCTTCTTGCATCAATACACAACCCAGTCCTTGCTTAGATGCATCACAATAAACTTCAAAACTCTTGTGAGGATCGGGTAAGATTAACACAGGAGACGATGTTAACCTTTCCTTCAACTCACGGAAACTAACTTCGCACCGATCGTCCCATACGAACGGTTGATCCTTCCGAGTCAACTTAGTCAAAGGCAATGCAATCTTAGAAAATCCTTCTATGAATCAACGATAGTATCCAGCCAGCCCTAAGAAACTTCTCACCTCCGTCACCGTCTTAGGTTGTTCCCAACTTAGCACTGAACTTACTTTCGTTGGATCTACCGCAATTCCTTCTTTAGAGATCACATGCCCCAGAAACTTCACTTAATTCAACCAAAACTCACACTTCGTAAGTTTGGCATATAGTTGCTTCTCCTTCAGGACCTTTAACACCATCCTGAGATGCTCTTCATGCTCTTCCGAGTTTTTAGAATAGACCAAAATATCGTCAATGAATACCACCACAAACAAATCCAAATATGGTCTAAAGATCCGGTTCATATAATCCATGAAAATAGCAGGTGCATTTGTCAATCCGAACGGCATCACAACATACTCATAATGACCGTATCGCGATCGAAATGCAGTCTTGGGTATATCCTCCTCCTTTATCCTGATCTGATGATAACCCGATCTCAGATCAATCTTGGAGAATACTGTAGCTCCCCTCACTTGGTCCATAAGGTCATCAATCCTTGGCAAAGGATACTTATTCCTAATAGTGACCTTATTCAGCTACCTATAATCCACGCACATCCTCATACTTCCATCTTTCTTCTTTACAAACAATAATGGAGCTCCCCAAGGCGAAACGCTTGGCCTGATCATTTGTTTCTGCAACAGCTCCTCGATTTGCTTCTTCATCTCTGCCATTTATGGTGGTGCCATCCTATAAGGAGCAATAGAGATGGGACCAGCTCCAGGGACTAAGTCGATCCCAAACTCTATCTCTCGCTTCGGAGGTAATCCTGGTATCTCTTCAGGAAATACTTCCAGAAATTCCCTCACCACTGGAATTTCTTCGATCGGCATCGACTCTTCTTCTCCAAAGGTTGAGAATAAACACATATAACCCTCCGGCTCAAGGGTCCTATATTGAATCGTCTTTTCCTCACAATTGATGATCACTTGGTTCTTCATCAACCAATCCATTCCCAAGATCACATCCAATTGTAATTTAGGGAGACAAACAAAATCTACCCGGGATGAACGACCCAGAATTTCTACATTACACCCTAAACAGACTTTAGCGGTGTAGATCGGTATTCCCGTAGGGGTGTCTATGCTAAGATAGAAGGGTGAATCAGAAACAATAAGATTCAGCCTACTCACACATTCAGGGGAAACAAAAGAATGTGTAGCTCCAGAATCAAACATGATTTTGCAAGGTTGATTATTAAGCAGAAAATTACCTTGCACGAGATTTGGGGTTTGGGTTGCTTCACTACCACTCAGGGTAAATACTCGTCCTTGTACCACAGGCTTTCCAGCAGATCCCTTTGCATCTCCCTTTGCAGATTCCTTGCATTCGCGGGCAAAATGACCTTGCTTTCCACACTTAAAACATCCTCCTGTGGACCAGCAAAACTGACCATGATGATAATGCTTGCACTTCTCGCAATAAGGAGCATTATCGCGAGGCTTGTTCCGGTTATCCATCACTGCCTTGCCCTTTCCCTTGTTCTTAGAGTATGGATCATTATTCTGATGGTCAAACTTCTTCTTTCTCTGGGGTCCATAGTTCTGTCCAACCCCTTTCACTTGACTTCCTATCAGTTCCGCCTTCTTATCATCTTCATACATTCTGCACATGTCCACAAGTGCAGGGAAACTCTGAATCCTTTGATAACTGAAGATAGACTTCAGCTCCGGTCTTAGTCCACCTTCAAACTTCACACACTTACTCCTTTCATCAGGGTTATTTATGTAATAGGGAGAGTACTTCATCAATTCCTCGAATCTGGCCGCATACTCCCCTACACTCATATCCCCCTGCTTCAATTGCATGAATTCCACTTCCTTCTTTCTCCGCAAATCTTCTGGAAAATATTTATTAAGAAATTTCTCCATAAATACTCCCCAGTTGATTGCCCTCCTTTCAAAATTCAGCAATTGGACCGTGTGATCCCACCAGTTTTCAGCTTCCCAATGAAGCATGTAAACTGCATAGGTCACCTTCTGTTCGTCAGAACACTCCAGAGTTCGGAAGATCTTATTGATCTCGTACAACCACTTGTTCGCCTCATCAGGTCTATATCCTCCCTCAAACCTTGGCGGATTGCACTTTCTAAATTCCGACAAAGTCTTAGCATCATGATTCGTCATGTTGCCAGCAGATGGGTCACCAGCTCTCCCTTGAGGTGATTGATGCCTCTGCTGCTGCTGCATGCCTTCCAGCACGGTCGTGATTCGTTCTAACATCTCATTAGTAACATTTCTATTTCGGGTTTCCATAGAAAGACCTGCACTATGGGATTTGGGTTACTAAAAAGGTCTTTAAAAACATAAATACTACCACTAACTTACTCAAATCATATTCAATCAACATTGAATATCATACTTAGCTGCATCTTCGGGGCCATGAGGAACAGGACCAATGCTCTGATACCACCAACGGTGTGACGCTCTCTTTCTAACTTGAAAATAATTAATATTTCCAAGTAGTTTACTACTTGCTATCAAAAATTAGGACTAGAAAATTTTCATTTTTAAAAGTTATACTTGCTAGTACATAAACCTTTTGTAATATAAACCAGGTTTTGAATTCGGCTTTATAATATCTTAGCTTCGAAAAGATTCTCGAGATAACATTTCCTTATTTATAGAAAACATTATTTGAAGTTATTATTAAAACATATCATTTGCCTCTCGAGTGGTTTTGAATACACCCAAAAACATAAACTTATCGTCGAATCCCTTGTAAATTAAAATCAGAGTTCGCGGAAGTAAAAATAATACTTATGGGACTCTGCTGAGGAAAATAAGACATCATATATATATATATATATATATATCATATCATAATATAAAACCCCATCAGTACGGTAAGTAGCAAGTAACATCAGTCGAGATAGCAAGAGTTTATAAAAACATATACAACTCAGCTGTATGAAATAAAACCTCACTCTAAGACCTCTCAAAATATATACACTATATCACATGGTCTCAAAATAGAAGTCTCAGAGCAGGTCTTCAGTGTCCTCAGCAGCTCCTCAGATCCTCCACCGCTCTATCCCTAGGATCTAGGATCCAAAACACCTATGCTATGCAGGCTCCTATGAACCAGCGGGTCCACCTCTAGCAGAAACAGTCGGCTCAACATGTACCTCCTCCTCGCTCTCATCCTCCACAGGGTCCTCCTCTACCTCGCCCGACTGTGTAGAGACCCCACCACTGGGTCTAGGATCTGCAGAAGCAGTCCTATCATAATCAGTCGGACCAGGAGAAGGAGTCTCCTCGGTGACAACTATATGGGAAGAAGGATGGGAACGAGTGGCAGCTCTAAAACGGAAACTATGAAAACGACGCATAGGTCGAGCCGGGGGTGGTCCTCTATATGTGTAAAAAGGTGGAACATGCATAGTATAGACTAATGGGATCCTAAATCGACGAGGTCGCACACGCACCAGAGGGTTAGGGTGGTAGAGAGTGATCTCAACCTCCCCCTCAAAAGTGGCACGGTGCTCCTCATACGTCCATATACCGTTAGGGATAGGGCGTATCTCGATGCAGGCTAGGTATCTGGCCATCACCTAAACAGGGCACAGGGAGTAAGTATACACATATACATAATTGATAAAGACTAAAATTACACTCACAAGTATATCATGGATAGATCATAATGCAAATACATATGAACACACCAATTTTTCAACATTATAACTCTTATAATGCAAGTGTCATGATGTATGATTTTCTATCCACAACTGAGGCCTCTTAATGTCCATCTTGGACGTCCATCCAATACACCCTTGTGTTCCCGGAACACCGACATTCGTTCCCAGAACGTAATGCCGAACCATACTTGGATAATAAGCATCACTCCCGGAGTGTGCACCACGTTCCCAAAACGCATACGTTCCCAGAACGCATACGTTCCCAGAACACATAAAAACCAGGTCCCGGACACTGGCCACATATCTATAATATGTCATCAAGTAGGTTATACTTTGGTACTCCCGGAGTACCCTCCTCATATTCCCAGAATATGATAACGTTCCTACCAACCAGACTTCCAATCTATATGGATGCACAAATATTGGGGTTGGTTTTATCTTTGCGATAATTAATGTGATTTAGAAATATTCCAATTTCCATTTTGAATGATAAATTTGAGGCATAATATTTGACATAAAATTCTCCTTCGAATTTTCTCAAAACATGTCTTTTATCTTAGATTGGATAAACAAAGGCAATGGTATTCAAAAACTTAACTTTTTATTTTTCAGATTCAGGTACTAACCGATTACAGTTTCAGGCTAACCGGTTAGAATTACAGACCTGAATTATTCACCATTGCAATTCAGAAAAACCCTTTTTCTTGAATGCTCTACCCAATCTATACACCACTTAAACCTTGTTTTATGCCTCAAAATCACAGTTTCCATCATTCAAAATTAAAATCACATTTATTTCCAATACTACATATATAATTTTCTCTTAAAAATTACTTTATGAATTTAAGGTATAACTCTTTACTTCCAATCCGAATCATAACCCTTTTGTTCAGATTATTTATAATGGATTTACAGTATAGATTTGAGCAAAACTCCCAAACACCTAAGGACTGATTTATTAAACAAATTTTCTTTAAAATTCTGCAGTGTCTAACCGGTTACGAAAATCGAGTAACCGGTTAGATTATGCAGTCAGTCCTTCAAATTCAAGGTTTTAACACACCATTTCCTTTAATTCTCAAATCTAACCACAATCCATCATTCAATGAAGTTCATATACCTTAAACAAATATGTTTCATCACAGAAATCATATTTAAAGTGCATGCATCAAGTCTTTGCATCAAATTGCATAAAAATCCACATAAACACAATTTAACACAACAAAACTCATTCTAATCATTCAGATCCAGAATTTAACATTCATACACTTTGCATGCATCAATCTAAACTTGCTCAAACAGAATTGAGCCAAGATTTTGGCCTATAAGCCTTTGTGCTTAAAAACACATAATGCCCTTTTGAGTTTTGCCAACTCAAATCCTAATTCATTTGACATTTAGTCTAAATCTAGTATAGTGAAGACTTCTCCCATACCTCTAAGACTGAAGTTGATGAAGACCTGACACAGAAAATGAAGGAGACCCCCGGATTTCACACAAACCCCAGTTCTGCTCTCAGCCACGAATTTCACCAACAGGGTCCAAAGATTAGAGGATTTGACAAAGAGATTGACCAAAGAAATTGGGGAAAACAATTAGAAATCGTTCTAGGAAACATGCACTAACGAATGAAAAAGATTTGAGACCTAGAGGTTACCTGAGCTGATAAAAATCAAGGCTCCAATACAGCTTCCCGAATCAGAAAATTCTGAGCTCAGTTTTCCCAACCTCAACTTCAAATGGTGATTTCTCCTCACACAAAGACTCTCAGCTCACAAACTCTATGTCAACACAAAGCCCTTGATGTGAGCTTTGTGAATGTGTATCACTCGTTCAATAAAACTCAGAGATGAAGGAGAATTTGCTCCCACAAATTAAGAACCCTAATTCCGCTTCTCAACACCAAACCAAGAAGAATCAACCCCCAATCTTCAGAAATCCCTCAATTTATAGGCAAATTACACTTGCATGCTGGGCGACGCGTGTGTTGCCACTAATCTAAAGCAGCAATCGTGGCGATTACGGAGTTAATCAAGTTATTACTCATCAAAATCCACTAAACTAGTTTCTGGGTTCATCGTCTAACCGGTTACATGGCATTACTAACCGGTTAGCTCAGTTCAAAATTTAAAAATTAATATTTTTAAATCTTTCCCTCCAAGAACCTTTTCAATATTACTTTTAAGCCCTCATTCAGGGACCAAAATGCAATATTCTTATATTTTGCATTTATTTGCCATATAAAAATATTTCAACTTATCTTTATATTTTAGGCTAATTAAATACAAAACATAATCTTGGAAAATTCTATAAATTAATAATAAACTTTTTATTATTAATTTTCTATTATTCGGGAGACGAAAATTAGGGGTGTTACATTTTGTATGTTGAATATGAGAATATATGACTTGTGTGTTTTATATGTTGAGTATGAGAATGTAGGCTATGGATTTAGGGTTTAGATTAGTGACAAATTATTATAATTATCATGAAACTAAATGAATAAAAACCTTTGGCCAATTAAGAATAGTATGTGTTTGTTTATAATTAAATAATTATTAGTGTATTGTTATGGACCTAGGATTTTATGGTGAACTAAATGAATGAATGGTATGGTTATGATCATTATTGTTGTCATGTGTGTTTGTTACTATATATATAGTATGGCCATAAATCCTAAGTTAGAGAACCCCACCAAATGGATATAAAGTATTGAAGGTTTGATTAACAAAAAGCTACATAAAGTGAACTAGAAATACGTGCATTCAAGGAGTAAGGTGGAACTTGTAGAATCAAGTCTCCAATGAGGTGGATTTATTGTGATGATTACAATATAATTAGATCATGGATTTAATGGAAGAATTCAAGCTCACCAAGTCAAGGAGATCAAGTGCATCAAATTAGCTAGTCATTCTCTATTTTATTTTAATTGTAATTTTAATTCTATAATTGAGAGTGGGTAGCTTAGGAAGTAATCTCATCCTAGGATAAATAATTTTAATGCATGAAAAAGGTTGGGATTACATAGAATTATTCCTTGAAGAGAGATTTAAAATTAATTGTTAAGAAACTTAATTTTTATCATCTCTGGGCAAAAGACTCGAGTATTTCAGCCTCAAATCAGAGATATGACCGTAAGTTCAGTACATGGGCATTTCTATTGAAAGATGGGCAAAAGACTCTAGTAGAGTAAAAAAGACTCGAGTATTTTGGTCCTGACAGTAAATTTTTTAACCGTTGGAAGAGGACAAGAATGAGAATTTACTTTGTTTTCACTCTCTCATTCACTCTTCCATATATTCCATTCTATTTGCCTTTGTACTTGACAACAAGAACATAGACAAGACATAAGCCTATCATTCTCTCTCTCAAGTGAAAAATTCTCTCTAACTCAACTATTCATTCATTGTTATTATTTTGTCCAAAGAGTTAGAGATTGTGCTTAATTGTTGTAGAAATCATTTGTTGTATTTCTCCACAAACACTTACATATCTTGTTCCAAAATCTTGGTTGGTAACCAAGTGTACCTAAGTGGGTCTTAGGTTCATCCAAGTCTTGAGAGGTTCTCAAGCAAAGTCTAAGATGTTCTTAGCTTGGTGGAGCTCTTGAAGGTTTCAAGGAGCTTAAGAAGAAGGAGTCTTCATCACCAACACCAAATTGGGGTAGAAATTCAAGAGTTTGGTACACTCTTGGAAGGGTTAGGTTGAGTGAGGCATCTCAATATCCCTTGTAATATTTCTAACAATTTGATTTTAGTAGACACTCCTAAGGTTCTTAGGGGACTGGATTAGCTCTCTAGATAGAGAGTGAACCAGTATAAAATTGGTGGTGTCCTCTTTTTATTGCTTTCTTTGCTTTCAAGTAAAAACCAAACCTAAGTTTCTCAAAAGGGGCTTTTTAATTAGAGTAGTAATTCCGCAGCAATTAGGTTGTTTTTAAATTGTTATAGTTGTACTTATTTGCTTTCTACTCATCTGTTAATCTGCTCTGGATTGGTTTAATTCGTATTGGTTTAAAGTGCAAATTTCTCAGAAACTGTTTTCTGCACTCTGCACGATTTACTCGAGTGTTCTTCAGAAGACTCGAGTTTTCTTGCTATTTTACTCGAGTAATCTGAAAAAGACTCGAGTGTTCTTGCTCTGTTTCAGTAAAATCTGCACAAAATCAATTATACCTTAATTGCATTCGAAAATTAGTCACTGTTGTATTCATATTACTATTCACCCCCCTCTAGTAATTGCTAAGCACACTTGTTGGTTTCCAACAGAACTTAGGTACGGGGAAAACATACGTCGTTTTCGATTGATGAAGGCAAAAGTAACTAGATTGTGTCATTGAAACAATCGCCGAGAGTTGTTGTGGAAAACTTTGATCCTGCAAAGGACACGGGTTCGCCACCTGTGTTGGGGATTGGTTTTAGGCAACCATAACAATTATGTAAGTTACTTTGGCTTTTCGTGGCCAGTGAGGGTGATTTCTGCTAAAGCCAATTTGGACGAATCAAACCAAATTGTTTGACGAACCCTAGAGGGGTGAAGTACTGTGCAAGCTGGTATGACGAACCCTAGAGGGGTAAAGTACCAAACTATAGGTTGAGAAATGCCTACTCCGGGTTGGTTTTTCCCCAGAGTTGGAGGGTGAAGTGTTGTGAGGAAAATTTCAGTGTTATTGTTATTTGAAATGGAGAAGTGCATTCATTGTTATATAATGGGTTTAATTCACTGAATCCAATGATAGTGTTAAAGTGTTATAGTGGATAAAGTTAAATGGTACAGTGTTACATTGGATTCAGGAATTAAACCATAATGGTATATAGTGCATTTCATATTCATATGTTTGAGCATCAAAGCATTGTTATGTATTGGTATGGTATACTGAAATGTGTGTATATATATATATAGTGTAATTGAATAGTTAAATGATAAGGTATAGAAATTGTATGGTTGAATAGGATAAATGCATATGAGTATATGTGTGTGGATATGTGTAGTTATGTCTTATTACTGTTATTTCAAGTGTTTTCTTTAATTATTATTCAAATTGCTCACCCCTTAAGTTGACCATTTTAGGTACCATTGGAGAAAGATATTCACTGTTTCTGTGCCGAGAAGATATACTCTTACATAAGGAGAGTATATTATTTGTTGAGACTTGAATAGTCTCATTTATATTGCAATCATTCTAGGATAATGTAATGTAAATTATTTTCATTAACTAAAGTTGTATTTAATTTTGAACTATTTATCAAAAGCTAAGGATACTTCTATTTTTGTACAAAGAACTTTATGAGAACGAACACTAATTTTGATTGAATGTATTAATGGTTGTGAAGGATATAAAAATATCCTTTTCTAAATTATTTCTAAGTAAGTCACAACCACTTACGATGTAATTATAGTTTTGTTACAAATAAACCAATCTGAACTGACAGGTACAAAGTTAACTTGGGGAAAGTGCATATTTTAAAGTAAACTCTGCCAAATTTTTTATAAAAACCCCAAGTATTTTCTAATAGAAAGTAAAGTATTAAAGTATAAAAAGTTAGGGTGTTACATCCCTCATGTGGGAAGCTTCATCGCGGTGCCTTATGCGGGCAACCAGGCCATTTTGCTTCGCAACCAGGCCATTTTGCTTCACATTGTCCCTCATGTAGTAATTCCTCACCAATTAGGTTGTTTTTAAGTTGTTATAGCTGTACTTAATTGCTTTCTACTCATCTATTAATCTGCTCTGGACTGGTTTAATTCGTATTGGTTTAAAGTGCAAATTTCTCAGAAAAACTGTTTTCTGCACTCTGCACGATTTACTCGAGTGTTCTTCAGAAGACTCGAGTGTTCTTGCTATTTTACTCGAGTAATCTGAAAAAGACTCGAGTGTTCTTTCTCTGTTTCAGTAAAATCTGCACAAAATCAATTATACCTTAATTGCATT
This sequence comes from Crotalaria pallida, assembly GCA_037953625.1. Classification (NCBI taxonomy): domain Eukaryota; kingdom Viridiplantae; phylum Streptophyta; class Magnoliopsida; order Fabales; family Fabaceae; genus Crotalaria; species Crotalaria pallida. The sequence continues at coordinate 53,969,649 of CM075651.1, forward strand.
CGAAAATTAGTCACTGTTGTATTCAGATTACTATTCACCCCCCTCTAGTAATTGCTAAGCCCGCTTGTTGGTTTCCAACAAGTGGTATCAGAGCTCGGTCGAAATATCGAGCGTAAAAGCTTTTTCGAAAAGATCCTTTGGAAACTATGGGCTCTAGAAATCACCAAGAAGGATCCTCTTCAATAAACCGCCCTCCATTCTTCAATGGTGAAGGGTATGCTTATTGGAAGGTTCGGATGAGAGTTTTTATTGAAGAAATAGATACCGATATTTGGGATGCAATAGAAGATGGTCCATATATTCCTAGATATATGATAAATGGAGAAATAGTTGAAATTCCTAGGAAAAGTTGGAGTGATGATGATAAAAAGAAAGTATCTTTTGATTTAAAAGCTAAAAACATCATCTTCTCCACCTTGTCCCATGATGAATTTTATCGAGTTTCTCAATGCAAGTCGGCTAAGGAAATGTGGGAAACTTTGGAAGTCACTCATGAAGGAACAAGTGAAGTAAGAAATGCAAGATTAAATTCGTTAACTCATGAGTATGAATTATTTCACATGTTCCCTAATGAATCTATTGATGACTTACAAAAGAGATTTTCACATATCATTAGTCACTTGATTTCTCTAGGAAAGAAATTTCGTGATGGTGAAACTACTCACAAAATTTTGAGATGTCTTGATAGAAAATGGCAACCAAAGGTGACAGCCATCAAGGAGTCCAAGGATTTGAACACCATGGACTTGGCCACCTTGTTTGGGAAGCTCAAAGAACATGAGATAGAGCTATCAAGACTTAGCTCACATGAGGAGTTGGACAAAAAGAAGAAGAGCATCTCTCTCAAGGCCTCAACCAAAGTCTCAAAAGAGGTTGAAGATGACTCTACAAGTGAGAACTCCGATCATGCACTCAATGAGGAGGAAATTGGATTATTTGCAAAAAGATTCAATAAATTCCTCAAGGGTAAAAAGGGTGGTTCATCATCAAAATATAAAAGACCCAAGGAGCACAAATCAAAGAACAAGAGCTCAAGTGATGTAGTAAAATGCCATGAATGTGGAGGCATTGGACATATCAATATGGAATGTCCCACATACTTGAGAAGGAGTGAAAAGAAGACCCAAGAGGGCAAAGGCAAGACAGATTACATTTTTTGGGATGCACCGGAGAAGGATGCAAAATCCTCATCAAGTAGCTTGGATGACGAAGATGCAAATCTTTGTCTCATGGCTAGGAGCAACAATGAAGCCTCAAATGCAAATGGTGAAAGTGAGGAGGAGATATCATCTCAAAGCTCTAGCTCTTCCTCTTTCACTATTCCTTATGATGATTTGCTCAATGAGTATAATGAAATGTTAACACAATTTGAAAAATTAGCTAAAGTTAACAAGGAAAAAGGAAAGAAAATCTTGGAGTATCAAAAGGAAATTAATGAATTGGAAAAGTATATAAATGATTTGAAACTCCAAAATGCATCCTTAGAACTTGTTAACTCTAGTCATGTTTGTGATTGTGCACATCCTAAGGAATCTATCACACATTGTGAGAAGTGTTGTGAACTTGAAAATGAAGTTAAAGATTTGAAAAACAAACTCAACACACTCTCCAATAGTGATAGGAACCTAGATCGGGTACTTAGTTCACAAAGAAACAATTCAAACAAAACCGGTCTAGGATATGTCCACAAGAAAAAGAACAATAACGTGGTTGGTTCATTCTCTAAAATTGATTATACAAAGAAACCAACTTGCTTTTATTGTGGAAAATTTGGACATACAAACAATAGGTGCCACATAAAGAACTTTGAAATTAAAAAGGGCACTTATGTTTGGATTGAGAAGGGAGGAACTCCCAAAGATAACCCAAAGGGACCCAACATAATTTGGGTTCCCAAAATGAGCAAATGATTTTGTCTTGTAGGTGTGCCTTAGAACGGAAAAGAAACTTTGGTATCTTGATAGTGGATGTTCAAGGCACATGACGGGAGATAAGCGAAACTTCATAGAGCTTACTCCTCAAGAAGGTGGATATGTCACTTATGGAGACAACAACAAAGGCAAAATTCTTGGTATTGGTAAAGTCGGTAATTCTTCCAACTTGGTTATTGATAATGTTCTTTATGTTCAAGGATTAGAACACAATCTTTTGAGCATTAGTCAATTATGTGATATTGGTAACCATGTATTATTTACCTCTACCCAATGTCTCATAAAAAGTGACAAAGATGAAACTATCAAATTTGTTGGCAAAAGGTCTAATAATACTTACTTGGTTGAATTGAACAAAATCACCTCTTTGGTTTCTACTTGTTTAGTTAGCAATGAGTGTGATACTTGGTTATGGCACCGTAGGACCGCTCACATTAATGTAAATCAATTAAAGAAACTACAATCCAAAGACTTAGTAGTTGGTTTACCAAAGCTAAATTTTAAAATTGAAGGTGGTTGCACTCCTTGTAAGAAGTGAAAACACACCAAAAATCATTTTGGATCAAAAAATGAGGTGTCCACAACAAGACCATTAGAAATGCTTCATATGGACTTGTTTGGACCTTCTCAAGTAAAAAGCTTTGGTGGCAACTATTATGGCTTGGTAATTGTTGATGACTTTTCTAGATTTACATGGACATTATTCTTAAGTGCACAGAGTGAGACCTACAAATCTTTTAAACGCCATGTTAAACTTGTGCAAAACCAAGTAAATCAAAAAGTAATTATTATTAGAACCGATCATGGTGGTGAATTTGAAAATTACAAATTTGATAGATTTTGTGATAAACATGGTATTGAGCACCAATACTCCGCACCAAGAACTCCGGAACAAAATGGAGTGGTAGAGCGGAAAAATAGGGTGCTAGAGGAACTTGCAAGAACCATGCTAAATGATTCTCAAGTACATCATTATTTTTGGGCCGATGCCGTTAATACGGCTTGTTATGTCATGAATAGAATTTTAATTAGGCCCATGCTCAAGAAAACCCCCTATGAGCTTTACAAAGGAAGAAAACCAAATATATCCCACTTTCATGTTTTTGGATGCAAAGTTTATGTGTTAAACAATGGAAAAGATCATCTTGGAAAATTTGACTCCAAATCCGATGAGGGAATATTTTTGGGTTATTCTTCACATAGTAAAGCATATAGAATTTTTAACAAAAGAACTATGACTATTGAAGAATCTATTCATGTTGTTTTTAATGAGTCTTCAAAAGAAGATGGTGCTTTGAGTGATGTTTGTGATGAAGGTTTTGAGTTTTCAAAAGAAGAAAAAGAGAAGGAGGTTTTAAAAGATGAAGGAGAAGGCAAAGAAGAACTTGCTCTGGCTTGGAAAATGGTAAAAGCTTATCCTATTGACAAAGTCATAGGAGACATTTCCAAGGGAGTATTAACTCGTAGGTCTATTCTTAATATTTGTCATTTTGTCTCGTTTGTTTCTCAAATTGAACCGGATTCCATTAAAACGGCGATTAAGGATGAACATTGGGTTATGGCTATGCAAGAAGAGCTAAATCAATTTACTAGAAATGATGTGTGGGATTTAGTCCCTCAACCCGATGATCATACCATAATCGGCACAAAATGGATGTATAGAAATAAACTTGATGAATCCGGATTGATTATAAGAAACAAAGCAAGATTAGTAGCTCAAGGGTACAACCAAGAGGAAGGTATCAATTATGATGAAACCTTTGCTCCGGTTGCACGACTTGAGGCAATTCGAATTTTGCTTGCTTTTGCATCAATTATGAAATTCACTCATTACCAAATGGATGTAAAGAGTGCTTTCTTAAATGGTTTTATAAATGAAGAGGGGTATGTTAAGCAACCTCCGGGTTTTGAAAGTCATGAATTTCCAAATCATGTTTACAAATTGAAAAAGGCACTTTATGGATTGAAACAAGCTCCTAGAGCTTGGTATGATCGATTAAGTTCCTTTTTATTAGAAAATGACTTTCAAAGGGGAAAAGTTGATAATACCCTATTCATTTATAAAACTAAAGAAGACACATTGTTAGTGCAAATTTATGTTGATGATATTATCTTTGGTGCCACTAACGAGTTTCTTTGTTGAAAGTTTTCTAATTTGATGAAAAAGGAATTTGAGATGTCTATGATGGGAGAGCTCAAGTTCTTCCTAGGACTTCAAATCAAGCAAGTCAAGGAGGGGATTTTTGTGCATCAAGGAAAATATTGCAAAGAGCTCCTTCAGAAGTTTGGATTGGACAAATGCAAGGAGGCCTACACTCCAATGAGCACTTCATGCTACCTAGACAAGGATGAACAAGGTACCACGGTTGATTTTAGTAAATATAGGGACATGATAGGTAGTCTCCTATATCTTACTGCATCTAGACCGGATATTATGTTTAGTGTATGCATGTGTGCTCGATTTCAAGCTAATCCTAAAGAATCACACCTATCCGCGGTTAAACATATATTTAAATATCTCAAAGGAATAATAAATACCGTATTATGGTATCCTTGTGATGCAAATCTTAGTTTAGTTGGTTACTCGGATTGCGATTTTGCGGGATGCAAGCTTGATCGTAAAAGCACTAGTGGTACTTGTCATTTATTGGGAAGTTCACTAGTGTCATGGTTTTCTAAAAAGCAAGCTTGTGTTGCTCTTTCTACCGCCGAAGCGGAATATATCGCAGCCGGTAGTTGTTGTGCTCAACTATTATGGATGAAACAACAATTATCAGATTTTGGTTTGAAACTTGAAAATATTCCTATTAGATGCGATAACACGAGTGCAATCAACTTGACTAAGAATCCGGTTTATCATTCAAGAACCAAGCATATTGAAATTAGACATCACTTTCTTAGAGATCATGGGCAAAAAGGTGATTGTACTATTGAATTTGTTAGCACATCAAATCAATTAGCCGATATTTTTACTAAACCATTGCCAAGAGATACCTTCTATCACATAAGAAGGGAACTTAGAATTTTAGATGAGTCAAACATTAGTTAATTGATTTGTGTTTTTGTTGAAAAATCACCAAGTATGTCTAATTAAATGTGCATTGATGCTTGATGAACAATTGGACCTTGAGATACTGTGAAATATATGATTTTGATTGTGAGTGATTTTAATTCCAAGTTTGTGTTGATGTTCAATGTCTGAAATGTAACATCCCTATTTTAATTCCAAGCATAATTAGTGAATTAATAGGTTTAAAGTGTAAGGAATGGGTAGATTAATTTCTTAAAGAATTTTGGGAGCAAGGTGAGTAATAATTATAAGCATTAGGGGTTGTGTAGGAGGCATTGGTAGCAAGGGGCAAAATTATCTAGGCGAAATCGGGAGTTAAATCGGCGTTTTAAGTATTAGAAATCAACTGGTACGAGAAAATTTGGAATTTATTATAGGATGCTAAGAAATTAAATTCCACTGTTGGATGTGAAGTTTAAGGAATTAAGAAGCTTGTCCAAAAATTTGGGCCCGATCCGACGGTTAACGAAGAAGTTATGGCGAATCGAAGTCTGGAATCACTGGTGCACGCCCAGGCGCACCAGGGTGCATCAGATGCACAAACTCAGCCAATTTCTCGCCCAGGCGCGCCACATTTTCGCCCAGGCGCGCGACAGAAAAGCCAACACGCGCATCAGATGCGCGATGTCACGCTCAAGTGCCACCAGCCGCGCCGAAGCGCCAGCGCACAGACCCGCCGCACCAAGTTTATAAAAGTCGCGCACCAGCTCCCTTCTTCCCTCATTTTTCCGCACCATTCTTCTCTTCCTTCACCCCAATCCACCTCCAACCTCGATGGAACCCCCAAATCACATCTCCAATCTCCTTCCATGGCACCTCTCCTCCTCCTTCATGGTTTCCTTTTCCTTTCCCTCTCCCTTGGAGCTTCTCTTTCTCTCCCTCTCCTCTTGAACCCACACACACCATACCCAAACCCCAAGCACCCAAACTTCAATTTAATGCCTCAACCATGGATTTAAGCTTGATTTTGGTTTAGATTTTGCACATAAACACTATCTCCCTCTTGGTTCAAGCTTTCTCTCTCCTCTAGGGCTTGCTCTCTCTCTCACGAGCTTTCTCTCTCTACGGATCTCACCGGCGTCGTTATCGACCGTGATAGCACCAGGCTTGTGTTGGGTACTCCGAGGCTTGGAGCTTTGGCCTTGATCCAGCCGTGATCATTCTCGCTAACGAGGAGCAACACCGACGCCGTCATCGACGCCGAGCCACCACCCAGGTTCTTTTTAAACGAAAGCCAGAGGTAAGAAGGGTCGTATTACCTCTACTTGAGAAGTAAATTCTAGGATGCTATAGTGATGGCTAGGAATAGAGTAATAAAATTAATGAACCTTAAGGTAGTCCCCGCGTATATAAATCAAGTATTTAGAATTAATAATGGAAACCACACCTTAGGGAATAAATTATGTACGTGTAGGACAAGGTCCGGAACGAATGAGTATACTTAGGATATTAAATTGGTTAATATTGAACGAAAATTTAGAAAAGTATACACTATAACACAAGGGTGAAGTTAAGGGAAAAACCAACTAAAAATTGGGAGTAAAAGAATAAAGGACAAATGTAATAGGCATAAAGAGTAGAACTAATAAATAGGGAGATAATAAGTAAGTGAAGATTTTAATGGGATAAAAACAAAAGGATTAGAATGTGGAAAAAGGGAATGCGTGCGGAGTAGAATATGGGAGTAAAAACAAAATAGCGAAATAGAAATAAAAGAAAAGAGATAACCGGTAAAAGGAAATTAATAAAAAGATTCTAAAGCAAAGAGAAAGTGAGTTGTAGGGAAGTTAAATAAAATGTTGTAATAAGATATGGAAGCTAAGCTAAGTTAAAAAGGGTATTTAATTATAATAGAGTAATGAAATAGGAATAATAAGTAAAAGTGTGAGACAAAGGAACTATTGGAATAACTAAGAACTTGGAAACGAGAATTTAAAGTATAACGACTATATCGAAGCTAAGTGGAGTTAGATGTAAACTAGAATAATTAATAAAAAGAATAAGGAAAGAGGAAAAGGAAGAGAAGAAGAAAAAGAAAAGAAAGAGTAAAGGGAAATAAGTAAGAGCTAGGAACGGGAAGTAAAACATAACGTATATGGCTTAATTATGCAAAACTCGTTAAAAATGAGAAACATTTAAATATAAGAAGATAAAAGAAGGGTTCAGAAATTAAAAGAATTAAAGAGAACTAAGGAAGTAAAAGTAAAGAGAAAAGACTAAGACGAATTTAATGATGAGAAAGAAAATAAATGTTAATCGGCGCAGGATGGTCGTGGTGACCCTGTGGCCTAATAAATATAAATAATACTCAGCGCAGGATGGTCGTGGTGATCCTGTGGCCTAATAAATATAAATGATACTCGGCGCAGGATGGTCGTGGTGACCCTGTGGCCTAATAAATATAAATGATACTCGGAGCAGGATGGTCGTGGTGACCCTGTGGCCTAATAAATATAAATGGTAATTTGTCGCAGGATGGTCATGGTGACCCTGTGGCCTAATAAACGGTAATTGTCGCAGGATGGTCGTGGTGACCCTGTGGCCTAATAAATATAAATGGTAACTGTCACAGGATGGTCGTGGTGACCCTGTGGCTTAATAAATATAAATGATAATCGGCACAGGATGGTCGTGGTGACCCTGTTGCCCAATAAATGTAAATGATAATCGTTGCAGGATGGTCGTGGTGACCCTGTGGCCTAATAAATATAAAAGGTAATCGGCACAGGATGGTCATGATGACCCTGTGGCCAAAGAATAAAAGTGAAATGAAAAAGAAATAAAATGAAAAGATAAAGTAAAAGAAAAGAAAAAGAAAGGAAAAAGACCAAATAAATGAAAGGAAATCAAAGAATGAAGAGAAAGAAATCTGAGTAAATGAAGAACTAGAATAGAATGAGTTGTGAGCTAAGAGTAATAAGAATGTGAGAATAAGAGAAGAAATAAAAGAAAATTTAATATATGGTTAAAGTATGGTAAGAATAATGTAGGCTTAGTTATTTACTATGTCTTCTTATAGGATTTATTTTTTTAAGTTCTGTGTAATGCTACCCTTCTTGCTATATTTTTCTGGTATCGAAGTGGAGCTTACATGGAATATGGCCGAGCAGGATTTTCATTCCACTACGTGGAATGTTTATTGAGTATTATGAGTGGATAATTACTTAATGTAATTTATAATATGAATTAGTACCTTGCCCTGAAACTTGTATTAATTTGGGCGTTAGGATCTGTTATGTCTATTAAACTGCTATGGTTTATGTTTTAAATATTTTTGGCTGACAGGTTTTAAGAAGAAAATTTTTGGGAAGTCCGGAAAACAGAGGAAACTCTGCCGGATTTTCGTAAAACCTTTTAAAGAAATTAAGTCTTAAAAAGAATTTTCAAATTCTGATTTTGTTTAAAACCTAAATTAGCTAATAAATGTGAGAGTGTTACATTTTGGTATCAGAGCAGTTTTTCCTCGGCCTTGGAGTTATATTACTCTAATGATTACTCACCCAGCGAGTAATTGGTGTACCTAGTAAGAGTCTAGAGGTATTAATAGGATATTCACACTAAGGTATATATATACGAGTATTAAGCCTTAATGATCTGCTCTCCCTGGTTAAACAGTATGGCTGGAAGAAGGGCTGGTAACGAGGGACTTGCTGCCTTTCTGGAGCATCTATCTCAGATGCAGCAGCAGCAGGGGGAACAGATGGCAGATGTTGCAGCAGCAGAAGCTACAGCAGCAGCAGCAGCTCTGCAACTAGCTCCAGTTGAGATTGACTGGATGTCTCGATTCCGAAAGAATAATCCGCCTCGCTTTGAAGGTGGAAATGATCTTGATGGAGCGCTGAGATGGATACAGGAGATTGAAAAGATTCTCCGCTCTCTTCAACCACCAATGGAGCAGCATGTCCGATTAGTTGAATTCATGCTGACCAATGAAGCAGAACATTGGTGGGATCAGCAGAGGAGAGGATTGGTGGCAGCTAATCCTGTAATTCCTTGGGAGATGTTCAAGGATCTATTCCTGGGGAAGTATTTCCCTGAAGATGTTCGGAGGGAAAAGGAGATTGCTTTTCTCCAATTGACTCAAGGTTCTATGTCAGTTGGGGACTATGCAGCTCGGTTTGAGGATCTCATCCGTTTTTCTGATTATCGGAATGCAAGTGACCGCGGCAAATGTGTGAAGTTTGAAGCTGGACTTAGGATTGATATTCGCCTTTCTTGCGAGTATCACAATGTTGATAATTTGTCACAATTGGTCAATATGGCGAGCACTTATGAAAAAGGGCTCAAGAGGAAGGCGGATGCAGATCGGAACAAAGCAGCTCAGAGATCAGAGGGTTCCAGCAGAGATAGGGAACCGGCTCGGAAATCAGACCCATACGCTAACATTGGCGCCGAAGCCGTGGCTACAGAAGCTGCAAACTTGAATGTGAATGCTCCGAGAACTAGGCCACAATGTCTGTATTGTCGAGGATTCCATAATCGTATATGTTGGATGTTTAAGCAGCACAAAAAGGAAGGTCTCTGTTTCCGATGCGGGCAACCCGGACACCGCACTGCAGAATGTCCTATGAGCACGTAGAACGAGGGATAAACTTATCTGAGGTACTTTTTGCGATTGATAATGTACCCAATGGTGACTTAGGATGTTTTTGCATAAAGTACGCATGTTGATTTAACTTAGAAGAAATCGAAAGCTGATAGTACATTAGTTAAAGATCCGCCAAACAAAATGATGGTATTGCCACTGGTAGAAGGTAAGGTTAGAACTGATCACTCTGATTCTTACATCTACTAGGGGACGATAACATCAGCAATCGTGATGATGATATCGCTATTGATGGATGTGAGATTGGGATTGATCACCTCGATCTTCGCACCTATTAGTGATCGATGTCATTGTCACATTTCATCCAAAACCGAAATAATCAAATTAAATAATTTTAAAGTAGACCCCTAGTCGGAGCAGAACCAGCCCGGAAAGAATTCTTTCTAAATTCTTGTGTAGCATTGGAAAGGAGAGTAGTAGATATAGAATCCTTGAGAGACTCGAGCGAATCTTGTAAGCATCCTCTTACAACCAATCGAATTAGATAAGGGACAGCTTAAAACTCGCCCAAGAATCTAATCGAAGTAACCGAACGATTCCTTTGAGAAAAAGTTAGTCTTATCTAACCACTGCGTCAGGTACCCTTACCGAAACCAATCAATCAGCCGCAGATCCATAGAAAACACATCCTTCGATGGCTCTCTGCTGAAAATGCACACTTAAGCATAATCTCCATTGTCTTCTTGCTTGACATGTATCCAGTACATCCTGGGTCGTCTTTCAAAGACCATGAGACTCATTCTTGAGTGCTACATGTTTCTTCTTTTCATCTCACTTTCTTCGAGCTTCAAGCATCTCAGATGCATGGGTGAGAAATTGCCAAGTCGTAGAAACCCGGCATAGTTATATGCCTACCGAAAGATAGTCATCCACGTGCCCTCTTCTCAGCCTTGGATACCGGTCGGGAACCTGTGTACCCTATTCTGAGCAACGAATGAGCATACCCCCTAGCATGGATATAATCAAGTATGTCAATGCTAAGTGGGGGAGGATTTCAATCCAAGGAATGGGAGATGGAACTTTAATAATAAGAAAAATTGACGACCTTGTGCAGATAGAGGTAACACGTAGTGCTAGAAGATAGACGTTGGAAAGGGCATGACCCTAACCACATATGGAGCGGAAAGTAAAAACCGAAGGGAAGTGAAAACTGTGGTCGGGAGCTTACTAATGGGATGATTCTCCATTTGAAGGAATTTAACAGAATTTCGGGGACGAAATTCCAATAAGTGGGGGAGAATTGTAACATCCCTATTTTAATTCCAAGCATAATTAGTGAATTAATAGGTTTAAAGTGTAAGGAATGGGTAGATTAATTTCTTAAAGAATTTTGGGAGCAAGGTGAGTAATAATTATAAGCATTAGGGGTTGTGTAGGAGGCATTGGTAGCAAGGGGCAAAATTATCTAGGCGAAATCGGGAGTTAAATCGGCGTTTTAAGTATTAGAAATCAGCTGGTACGAGAAAATTTGGAATTTATTATAGGATGCTAAGAAATTAAATTCCACCGTTGGATGTGAAGTTTAAGGGATTAAGAAGCTTTTCCAAAAATTTGGGCCAGATCCGACGGTTAACGAAGAAGTTATGGCGAATCGAAGTCTGGAATCACTGGTGCACGCCCAGGCGCACCGGTGCACGCCCAGGCACACCAGGGTGCATCAGATGCACCAACTGTAACACCCCAATTTGGAAATAGAATTGTCACTAAAAATTTGCGCCAACTTTTTTTTATATATATAAACATGAATCATATATATAATGGTGAACATTACAAGTTATAATTAATTGAAAGAGGGTTTTCATTTTAACTTAGTGTCCAAAATATTTTTCAACTTAGTTTTTTTGAAAAGGTTACATGACTAACTTAGTTTCTTAGCTTCTATCAATAACTTGGTTCATAAAAAGGTTTTCCAAACTCCATTCTATTTTCCAAAAAGAAGTGCTACAACCTATCCTCATTCTCAAAATAAAACTTGCAATTGAAATTCAATAAGTTGTTGTTATATATCTTTAAAATGATCATTACAAAAAGGGTTCCCAAATATCAAATATCAAAATGAAATTTACATGACTTCCTCATCGGGGTTACATCAAGATCATCAGTGGTTGTCATCCTAAAAGAAATATAAAAACTACTATACTATTCATCATCACTGTCCTCTACTGGAGGTGCTTCCTCCGGAACAATTACACATTCAACAGATTCCTCAGGAATGTCTTCTGCTTCCTGCTCTGCTCCGTCATCTTCCGTTTAGTCCTCTGGATCCACCTCAAAGACTTCCAGAACCTCTTCTTCTTCGTCTATGAAGCCTAAAAGGAAATCTTCGGGATCGGGGATATCCTCAAAGGTGAACTGCCTCAAAGATGGATGAACGTCATGATACGTCGATGGTCCACCATACACACTATCCTTCATAAACATAGAGCTGGTGAAGACTTCGTTTATATTTCCAGTGATTAGCTGATTTGGATCCAAAATTTCCACTCTAGCCGGTCCGGTCCAAATTCATCCTTCTCGATTTACCTCCCAATGACCGAGAGCATCAACATGCACAATTCCGTTGTTCGAGACTTCTATATAGCAAGCTATTGGGTCTGCCCTCTGTGATCATTACCCAAATGACCACAGAGAATAGAAAGATAGGAAAAGAGAAGAGAGTCAACGATCCAGACAATAGATTGTCGATGGCATGGTCTTAACCTAAGGGATTACAATAAGACCATACGCATACAATAACAAGACATAATTACTTACTTTCAATATTGCATACTTTATCAAGGTTATCGTTATTTTTGCAAGGGTTTCATATCCACGACCTTTACTACGACGTCACACACATTATTATACAAGAATCAATATATCTTTCCAAATGATATCTACTACAATTATTATAGGGAGACAGAGTTATGGAGTTTAAGGTAGAATTAGCACACACGTTACATCTCCTCCTTCAATATCCAACCATATCCTAGTTCGGAAAGCAGATGGGATGCACAGGAGTCCTAACCATGCTGACATCAAAGCCAAAGGGTACGTACCAGCTGAAACCTCGCAAGTTGGCTAGCAAAATAAAATCAATCATCAATTCATAAGTTCATCAAAAATAATCGATGGCTTCTAGTCCCATTCGGATTCCCTCTACACCATCCATGATTTGTTCAAGGGGGCGACAGCTCTATCCCTAGTTCTCGAGTGTAGTCCTCGCTACGACCAACGACCAGCAGGTGCCCTTGATCACTGTAGCATCGTTCTACCCAGGGAAGTGCTCTTAAGCTTCTTGACGAATCACCATCATTGCCCTCCCCTATCACAATCACCACTTGGAGGGATGCACGACCTCCAAGTATACGGTATCTTTCCTCTCCACTACTTCACTCTCAACGTAGTTAGAAAGGATTGGGTCCTAAAGTATTTTAAGTCTTTTAAAGTCTTTTAAAATCTTTTCTTAATCCTAAGTTTGGTCGACCCATTCTAAGCCGCGCTTCTAACGGGCCTCGACCTCTAAGGGACCACAGCAAAACTTCTTCGTCGTACAGTGGAATCCACAAGACGTAATCACGGCACACTCATTCACGTGATTAGTCACTCAAAAAGGAATAATTTTGTAGTGGATCTGAGAAATAGATCCACCACGATGTGTTTTGGTGGTTGTTGCAGCTGACGAGGGTGACCCCGGTCCTACGTACCCCCTAGTGATAAGGGGATCAAGCCACACGTAGTTCTTGAGAGTAGGGTTGAGAGAACATACCTTAGCCCCTATAGCATGGCGATACTTATAGGGGAAGTTGTGTTGTGATGCCTTATGGGCCTGTTCGGCCCAGTAGGGCTGACATGGCTCTTAGAGAATAAGAAGGATGAGTTATTCACCCTTATCCTGTACTAGAGAGCTCATGCTTATCCTGTAGCGGTAGGATTTATTATTGGTTAACCCTACAAGCCCCCCAAGCTCGTATAGGCTCGAAGAGCCTGTGCTGAGCTTCTGAGAGTTGGTGGTAACATAAAACATTGTTTGTAGGCGTGGTCTTCCACTCGGAAGAGTGTTGCGGATGGTTGATAGTGCTCTTTTGTGCTCGGATGATGAAACTGAACGAGTACCCCGATCTCAAACCGAGTTCCCGTGGGGGGATCTGCCACAAGCTCGGTGAGGCAAGCTCGGTGAGGCTCATCTCGAACCGAGCACAAGCTCGGTGAGGAACATCTCGAACCGAGTACATGCTCGGTGAGGCTCATCTCGAACCGAGTACAAGCTCGGTGAGGAACATCTCGAACCGAGTACAAGCTCGGTGAGGAACATCTCGAACCGAGTACAAGCTCGGTAAGCTCGGTAAGGAACATCTCGAACCGAGTACAAGCTCGGTGAGGCTCATCTCGAACCGTGTGCAAGCTCGGTGAGGCTCATCTCCAACCGAGTGCAAGCTCGGTGAGGAACATCTCTAACCGAGTACAAGCTCGGTGAGGGTCATCTCGAACCGAGTGCAAGCTCGGTGAGGAACATCTCGAACCGAGTACAAGCTTGGTGAGGCTCATCTCGAACCGTGTGCAAGCTCGGTGAGGAACATCTCGAACCGAGTGCAAGCTCGGTGAGGCTCATCTCGAACCGAGTACAAGCTCGGTGAGGGTCATCTCGAACCGAGTGCAAGCTCGGTGAGGAACATCTCGAACCGAGTACAAGCTCGGTAAGCTCGGTAAGGAACATCTCGAACCGAGTACAAGCTCGGTGAGGCTCATCTCGAACCGTGTGCAAGCTCGGTGAGGCTCATCTCCAACCGAGTGCAAGCTCGGTGAGGAACATCTCGAACCAAGTACAAGCTCGGTGAGGGTCATCTCGAACCGAGTGCAAGCTCGGTGAGGAACATCTCGAACCGAGTACAAGCTCGGTGAGGCTCATCTCGAACCGTGTGCAAGCTCGGTGAGGAACATCTCGAACCGAGTACAAGCTCGGTGAGGAACATCTCGAACCGAGTACAAGCTCGGTGAGGCTCATCTCGAACCGTGTGCAAGCTCGGTGAGGAACATCTCGAACCGAGTTCCCGCGGGGGGAGTTCCAGAATGGATTTAGGGGTCCTCCGAGATGAGGGTGATGAAGTTATGAGTGTAGTCATTTTTAAGGAGACATCCTTTTATGCGCTTGCCATGGTGAAAGCCGAAAGGCTTGTACTAATGTATGCTGGCATGACTCAAACTGTTATTTGAGTTCGAGGTGTGCTAAGATTATCACCAATTGGACCGTAACGTTTACGAGGGATTGCTGTCGGAATGACAACCTTAGCCGAGGTGTATTCCTCGATCCGCGATGTATTGAGCCATAGATGAGCCGAGAGGCTTTGAGCCGAGAGGCTAAGCCAAGCTATCGGGTCGCAATCCTCGTTTCCACTTGTAGCCTCGCTGATCTGGTCGGCTAACCGAGATCGTGGGCAAGTGTGTAAGAACATGATCCGGAGTGAGTTTAACATATGTCCTTAATAAGGACGGTAAATGATCAATTTGGTGCCTCCTGGGACGTGGTGGTCCTCTTTGGCACGACATTCGATCTCGAGTAACTTATGCATCATATAATACCAGTGTCAAGGTCGGCCAATGCCAACTATGTATATGCTTCATCACATACTAGTCCCCTACTCGGTAAAGCCTGAAAAGGCTTGTGTCGAGTTCATAAGGTCTGTGAAACGCTCGGGATCAAAGTGGGCCTCGGACTTGGATTAACCATAGGTCATCATGCTCGGCAGATCCGATCGTTATGTTTGTACCTTTTTATGATGTATAAAAACAACGATTAGAATATCAAGTAATAGATGATATGTAATGACATTAATTAGCGAAGTATGAATTAGTTCACTGTTAACTACGATTATTATCTAAGATAACACATGTCATGTGGTGAGTGATTCAATAATAATGAATATGACAATTAAACCATGAAATTGAAATAATATTAATGGGGTAATGAGAAAGATCCTTCCCTGTCAGTCCTCGTGTTTAGACCATTTCTGAATGTTGATATGCCCGACACCCTCTTGGCAGTGAGGCGTTTCCTCTTTTATTGTTGGAATGGGCGGTTGCCTAGTACTCTTCATCCTCTTCCTACCAAAAACCCTGTATGCCGTTATGGACAAGTCATTGTGTAGCACTTGTGTGATCAAGGCCGAGATCCCGAGGAGGGATCTTGACAACGATCGTCTTTGGCTCTAAGTGACCGTGAGAGGCAAGGGTGTTGTGGCAGAGGGTGCGAGGATGTGGCAGGCTTTGGCACGTTGAAGATACTAATATTAGACGCCAATAGTGACTGAGCAGTTTAGCACCAATTAATTTTGAGGATATCTTTTGGCGGTCTGAAGCTCGGAATGGGCTTTGTTTAAAAAGGTCACTACTCGAAATGGGCCTTTTAAAGAAGTGGGCTATTATACTCGTACCTCGCATATGTAAAATAATTGGTAATCGTCGTTAAATTGACAATTTATAGCAATCAACCAACAATAATGACAATTATTGGCAAAGATACTATGTAGAATATCGGTATAGAGGTAGTATGATTTAGTAATATCACACGTAGTAATATAATAATATCGTGACTGAAAAGACAATCATTAAATATCGTGCAAATAGACAGGATTGCCCATGAAAAGACGCATAATTTCAGGTATATCATGCACAATAATTGTAATTGAAGGACATTTACAAATATGTCAAAGCATTTAATGACAACAAATCAAATGATGAAAGCATTAAAAAATGACAATGTGCGATTGCCGGAAACTGCCTAATGTCGTTCGAAAGGCAATGTATATCAAATATTATTATCCTATCATGACGGGAAAGACAGACATTTAAAAACATTCAGCAGCAAAGAAATTTGGCTAACAATATGCCACGTACCAGCATGTATACAAAAAATCATAATTAGGGAATATCAAATAATTTTTGACATGTAATGAAATTATAAGGAATCAAGCATCAGAAGCACATGTCAAAAGTATTGCATCAGGTAAATTAATATCAACATGTGTGCAAAGTAATCACGAAAAATGCCAAGTAAATGGGAAAGTAATATAGGAACGAGGATTCCTTCCCTGAATCGCTGAAGTGAGGAATGTCAGATCGAAGACTGTTGGGTTAAAGTCCTTTGGTCATCTTTTCGAAACGAGTTTCGCCGAGCGGTTGGCCCATAATAGGAGACTCAAGTAGATTGAAGTCCTCTGTCAATCCTTTCCAAGCGGGTTTCGTTAAGCAGTTGAACCGGAATGAAAGACTCTAGTAGGGAACATGAGGCAAGGTTTACACAGTCGTCGTATAAATCCGAGGAGAAAGGAGTAGTGCGTGTTTCTTGACATTCCAGATGTATGAGATACCAAAAGGGGGACGCAGTCGAAGGTCCGCGCACAGTTGGCACATGCATCCAGAGCGTGGAAACGAGCACGGGGTTCTCTATACTCGGAGACGAGCTTAAAGAAAGAAATTCCATGCGGGGGTCCTTTCCGTTATATCCATGTTCCCAATAGAGTAACATGATTGTATTCGCGATGCTCGAAAAACCATTTGCCCATTGATGAGAATCTCGGAACGGGTTGTCCAATAGCTCGGACATCTTTGTTTGTCATCATTTATTGTTTGGGCCAGTATGGATTAGGCCCGTACTCTTCTCTTTTTTTTTTATGTTTTCTTTTTTTTTTTTGTGGTGGGCCAACAGGCCCGTTAGGGCTGAAACCCTAATGGTGGTTTGCAGCAACCCTTTGCTGCTGCACGTTGATGATGCTGCTTGACTCTTTTTTTTTTTATATATATATATATTGGGCCATTGGCCTCTTTTTTTTTTTTATGGAGCTGCTGAACCCCATTCTATCCTTTTTTTTTTTTGGGCCATAGGTCCATTAGGGCTGAAACCCTAATGGTGGTTTGCAACAGTTGCTGCAGTTATACGCAAGAGAGGGTGCTGCTATATAACAGCGGCGGCGGCGGCGGCAAGCATGGATCCAGAGGTGACAGAGTTCGACGGTGGCGGCTGCAACAGGAAGAAGGCCAAGCAGCTTGCTGCGGCGGCAAGCATGGACCCAGGACCACCGTGGGTGGTGCGGTTTGCACCGGTGGTAGCAGAAGGACCACCATCCTTCACGCTAAACCGTGACGGCGTCAGCGGTGCTTGCCTCCTCTCTTCATGTCCTGCATCCTGGAATCGGAATCGGATCCACCACGTGCAGCGACGGCGGTTTCATAATGAAAGAGGGAGAGAACTCGCGATTGAGTTTGGAGGGCGAGAGACGAAGATCAGAAGACGGTAGAGAGGACGCGGTGGCTAGTTGCGGTCGATCCGTCACGGCCACGAAGGCTTCTGAACCCGGATTTGTTGGCGTCGCTGTTGGTTTTGATGCTGTTGGTGGTTAGTTGTGAGATCGATGCGGTTTTGATGACACACGGTTCTAGAAGAACCGTACAGCTCCTTCTTCGTCGTTCGTGACGGTGCTGCTCGTCACCTTCCTTGATGGTTGCTTCTGCGTCGTTAACGGCGGAGGAACAAGAGGTTATCTCTGATTCGCGAAACGTGGAGCCCGAAGAAACCTCAAAGGGCTCGCACAGGAGAAACGCAGCCATGAAGATTCGCAGGTGGTGGTATGGAATTGTAGCAGAACCGGCGATGGGTGATGGGGATGAACCGCCTCGTTCAACGGACTCCTAGCCAAGAACCGCGCTGGCGGCAACGACCGTGCTTGGCGGTGACTGCGCAAATCTTCAAGAACCCCATAGTTTTTTTTTTTTTTTTTATTTTTTTTAGTGGTGGGAAATCGAAGTTTATCGTCCCCACAGACGGCGCCAATGTAGTGGATCTGAGAAATAGATCCACCACGATGTGTTTTGGTGGTTGTTGCAGCTGACGAGGGTGACCCCGGTCCTACGTACCCCCAGTGATAAGGGGATCAAGCCACACGTAGTTCTTGAGAGTAGGGTTGAGAGAACATACCTTAGCCCCTATAGCATGGCGATACTTATAGGGGAAGTTGTGTTGTGATGCCTTATGGGCCTGTTCGGCCCAGTAGGGCTGACATGGCTCTTAGAGAATAAGAAGGATGAGTTATTCACCCTTATCCTGTACTAGAGAGCTCATGCTTATCCTGTAGCGGTAGGATTTATTATTGGTTAACCCTACAAATTTCAATGTTATTGTGCCACGATGCACCATCACTATACATAAACATCATTCTCGCATATTATCCAAACTTAATCATTTCGTATTTCTTTCAAACGCATTACAACTTGCTCCAAGGGTTCTTTCACATTCCCATAACTATCATTTCTCATCAACTCCAATATTTCTCAATCATACATTTCTTTTAAAATATTTACAACATAACCTTCACTATTCTCAAAATCATTTAACAACATTTCTCATATACTCATGCACACATAATGTAATATAATCACAGTATATCAGATAATAATAAAATAGAGTCACTGTCTCAACGAAGGACGACTAAACACATTCTACACTCAATCGTCGTCTCGTATATCGACTTGTAACCCGGATTCCGACTTTTGAGATGGTCGAAATCATCCTACTGTAATCCTTAGTGCCACTATGTCTAAAGGAAGTTGCTCTCTCACCTTAGTATGCTGTGCAGGGATCAAAAGCGCTATCGCTTCCCGATTGCAAAACTTCTAATCAAACCATATTTACAAAATAACTCTATCAACTTAAAATTAATTATTGCTATAGCTTGTGAACGAATACTATTTTCTTAAAATCTTTTGACATCTTAAAAAAAATATATGTAAACTCTTAGAAATTAAATTACTCTTTAAAAATCCAAAACTTTTTGAAAAACATAGACTACAGTATCAGAAAATCACTTTTTCTCTTTTTAGTCTTTAAATCATGAAAAACTTTTCTAATTGAAATATAACTTTAAAAACATAATCATAACACCTTAAGAATAAATCTAAGTTTTTCTTTTACTAATAATCTTACTTCTAAACACCTTATAACAACTACCATGTTCAGATTGTTCATACAGCATGACTTCAAGGTATTTTTCTTTTTTTTTTTATGCAAATCTTAATCAGATTAAGCAGTAAACAAGTTTTGCAAAAATCATGTTATAAGCATATATAAGAAAGTAAACTCAAGCATTCAAAGTCCAAAATACTTTCTCTATCATTAATTAAATTAAGTTACAGACCAAAACCAGATTATAGAAGATTCACTCTTAAACATCAGTACATTCACATAATTATTTTTACACCATAACCTTTACAGATATTCATACCAACTTAAAAGTAATTAACCAAATATAACCTTTGAAAACATCAATTTCTCAAAGTCCTTGAAGTTTTAGAATCATGTAAATACTTAGAAAATAAATCATTTTTAAAACAAACACTAACGCAACTTTAAAATTAAATATTAAATTAATATTTCTTTTTCAAGAATATCCTTCAATCATTCTTTACATTTTATACAAGTACAAACAATATTTCATTCAACACATGTACTACCTTATTTATAATTATTAAAAATTACTTTAAAAATTTATTTTCTAATCCTTAGCACTTATACTTTAAAATCAACATAAAATTTACATATCTAATCATCCAATAACAAATCATACATAAATACTACACATTCCTCATTTTTGAATAGCATACATATACAAACTTAAAAATTCAATTCCTCTTAAATAGAACATCGAAAACATATGCCGATTTTTCCTAAATTCTTATTACAACTTCTACTATAATAAAATGACTAAATTCAAACAAAATAAAATAGTTGCATCTGCTGTATAGCCACTGAAAAAGTTGCATCAATTCAAGAATTTCAAGTAAAACAATCCAAACAATCATACACAATTATGCACAATTCCTACTTATGCTACATTCTGTAAAACACTAATATTTCAAATAAAAATAGTACTTTCTTATTATTTATAATTTTCTGGACAGCAAATTATATTTTCTATAAAATTGAATTACTCACTTAAAAACACTCATTTCTATTAGTTTCTACATTATATTTGCACATACAAACAAAGTATCATTAACACTCTTAAAAAAAATAATCATTTGGGGTCTTAAATAAATAAATTTTCCAGAATAAAACTAAATTTCCAGAATCAAAACTAAATTTTCAGAAATAAACCTTTTCCATAAAACATGTAATTTTATTCCATAGACAAACTAAAACAATTATCAAATAACTTATAAAAATTCAATTAACTTTATTTCTTCCTCTAAATTTCGACCATTAGGCAAAAACATTTTAATTTCTTAAAACCTCTATATAATATAATTACCTCACTTTATATACTCAAAACAAAAGTTATAAATCATTAACAAAGTATAAAGTAGATTTCTTTGAGGAATAATTCACAATTTTTCCAGCAACTAATATTTACAAACACATTAATCACATACTCATACAATCATTCAAAAATACATGTTATTATAAGTTTATAACAACTACCATTTGTTCCTATTTCTTTCAAACAATAAACTACAGTTTAATTATACACCAAACAACAAACAAATTACAAAAATCATTTTAAAAAAAACCATAGGCCTCACGGCCTATATATATTTTTTATATCTTCAGAAAATTTTATTCATCATCCTAATTCATTGTTTTTATTTAACTTAAATCCAAACAAAAGAAAATCAGATACAAACAAACAATAACAATTACATAAAATTTCCATAAATTACCATTCCATACACTTTAAGAACATTACAAATTTCCAGAATTTATTTTATTTCCAAAAATCAATTTTAGTTCCTTTAAATCATTTTCATTTCATTTCTACTTTAAAGAAAAGTACTTATTTGTTTTCATTCTTTTTTTAGAGACTTAATTATAACTCAAATATACATGAAATAACAACAATTACCACAATATACATATATATATACATACACGTCCAGAACAAAAAAAAGAAAGATAAAAACCAAAATAAAAATTCATTTTAATCTTTTATTCATTTCTATTCTATTAAACAACAACACAATACACATATTAAAATACACCAATCAATTCTCAAATTTCTTAATGTATGCCACGGTTTATATATATATACATATTAGAAATTATTATTTTTCCATTTTTATTTACTTGTTTCTTTTTCATTTCTTAAAACAAAAGAACAAAACAATTAAAAAGACAATGAATAAAAACTTACTTGTTCACACAAAATTCTCTACAATTCTCATGTTCTAAAAATGAAAATAAACCCAGAAATTAAATTACTCAAACTCATCAAAACTATTAGCCATCTTAAGAATTTAAGAAAAGGGGAGATAAATTCCTTTAAACACCCTTTTTGTGTCCCTTTTCTCATTCTTAATTCATATGACTTAAGAACAATTTCATATATTCAAAAATAACTTTAAAATGAAAAGGAAAATTTAGAACTTGATTATAGAAGAAATTAAGGAGATCTAAACAAAATATAAACAAAACAATTTAAAAACAACTTAAATAAGTAAGTGATTTTGGGTTACCTCTACTCCTTAAGCTTTTTAGAAAACTTCAAGCAACAAAGCAACTCCTTCCCTTCTTCCTAGCTTACTCGACCCTCTCTCTCTATTTCTCTCTTAGAATTTTATTTTTTTTCTCTTGTAAAACTATCAAGGTTTTGTGTGTGAAAAATGTGGGAACTAAGGCTATCTATTTATAGGTGTTGAGGATGCATTTCCCTTCCATTTTTCAGAGGCAAATTCGTCCCCCCTTCATCAAGGCTCATTCAAAAATTTTCAAACACTACTTGGAACATGAACTAGCATTAAATGGGATTTTGTTGATTCCTAAAGCATTTTAATTCATGGTTTATTCTCACAAACTTCAGAACTATTCTTCCCCTCTTTCTACTAATTTTTGGACGTGTAGGGTTAACCAATAATAAATCCTACCGCTGCAGGATAAGCGTGAGCTCTCTAGTACAGGATAAGGGTGAATAACTCATTCTTCTTATCCTCTAAGAGCCACGTCAGCCCTACTGGGCCGAACAGGCCCATAAGGCATCACAACACAACTTCCCCTATAAGTATCGCCATGCTATAGGGGCTAAGGTATGTTCTCTCATCCCTACTCTCAAGAAATACGTGTGGCTTGATCCCCTTATCACTGGGGGTACGTAGGACTGGGGTCACCCTCGTCAGCTGCAACAACCACCAAAACACATCGTGGTGGATCTATTTCTCAGATCCACTACATTGGCGCCGTCTGTGGGGAATGATAAACTTTGATTCCCATCCACAATTCAAAAAAAAAAAGGAAAGGCAATGTGTTGCTTTTCACGGTGTCGTCCCGTCACGGTGTTGGTCACGATATCGTTCATGGTGTTGTCCCGGTGTTTCTCACGGTGCCGTTCACCATGGAAGAACCACGACATTGTGGCGGGGTGTGACGGTGCTGTTCTCACCTCCTCGTGGTGCGGTGATGCTGTTCCCACCCTCGTGGTGCTGCACCTCGGTGGCGCTGTTCACGCGGCTCCCGATCGTGGCGTCGGTGACGAGCGATTCGCGTCAGAACGCGATCTCACGATCCAGCACCGCGCCTACATCAGGTGCTCCGTGATCGAACCGCAGGCCTCGGTGTCGTTCCTCCAGCCTTCGTGAAGTAACAACTGCAGTGGCGTTGAACTGATCTTCTCGCATTTGACGCCTTGGTGCTGGTGCCTCGGTGTTGTTCCTGCCCTTCTCGTGGTGCTGCACCTAGGCTGAAGCAGTAGTGCGACGGCCCCAACGCCGTTGCTACTAAAAGAAGAAGCAGTGATGGTCACCAGCGACCACTGGCTCTAGCTCTCGTGTTTGAGCCTACTACCACCGCCGTTGCAAATGGCAACGTTTGCTGTCCCCGTCGTGTCCGCCGCCGTAGGTGTCGGCATCATCGTCCCCGCTTTACCGCAGCCGCCGCTATGCATAGCAACACCCATCTTGGCACACAGCAGCAGCTGCTGCTCGAGTAGAAAGGACCCTTAGGGTTCCCAAACCCTATTGGGCCAATGGCCCAATCCCAATTCAAAAAAAAAAAAGGAAAGGCAACGTGTTGCTGTTCACGGTGTCGTCCCGTCACGGTGTTGATCACGATATCGTTCATGGTGTTGTCCCGGTGTTTCTCATGGTGCCGTTCACCATGGAAGAACCACGACATTGTGGCGGGGTGTGACGGTGCTGTTCTCACCTCCTCGTGGTGCGGTGGTGCTGTTCCCACCCTCGTGGTGCTGCACCTCGGTGGCGCTGTTCACGCTGCTCCCGATCGTGGCATCGGTGACGAGCGATTCACGCCAGAACGCGATCTCACGATCCAGCACCGCGCCTACATCAGGTGCTCCGTGATCGAACCGCAGGCCTCGGTGTCGTTCCTCCAGCCTTTGTGAAGTAACAACTGCAGTGGTGTTGAACTGATCTTCTCGCATTTGACGCCTTGGTGCTGGTGCCTCGGTGTTGTTCTTGCCCTTCTCGTGGTGCTGCACCTAGGCTGAAGCAGTAGTGCGACGGCCCCAACGCCGTTGCTGCTGAAAGAAGAAGCAGTGATGGTCACCAGCGACCATCGGCGCTAGCTCTCGTGTTTGCACCTACTACCACCGCCGTTGCAAATGGCAACGTTTGCTGTCCCCGTCGTGTCCGCCGCCGCAGGTGTCGGCAGCATCGTCCCCGCTTTACCGCAGCCGCCGCTATGCATAGCAGCACCCATCTTGGCACACAGCAGCTGCTGCTGCTCGAGTAGAAAGGACCCTTAGGGTTCCCAAACCCTATTGGGCCAATGGCCCAATCCCAATTCAAAAAACAAAAAAAAAAGAAAAGGGCCTCAACAGGCCCTAAAAAAAAGGAGGGACTATCAACACTCATTCGGCCCAACTGGACAAATTCTTGACAAGGCATTCTTAGGGATATCAACAACTTTACGGGCCCAAAGCAGCAAGCTACTCCTACATCAGGGAAGCTATTTCATTTAAAATCAAATTCTTATGCATACCAACGTTTTTATTTTTATTTGATTATATCTTATATTATCATCGGCTGATAATTCTTCTAATTTTTAATAATTGCACAAATATTTTATTGACTCACATGACTATTAGTTAACAGCAAAAATATTACAATTTTGCTAATTAAAGTCATTACATGTCTATTGTTATCTATTATTGTTGTTACAAACTTGAACAACAACTGCTAAATTATTTTCTATGCACATATGCGAGGTACATGGACAAGTAATTATATTAATAGGCCTGAGCTGCTGAATAACCCATTTCGAGATCCCCATTAATGGACATAATTTTTCGCTCTATTTGGAATCTAGTGGTGATCGCGAGAACCCCCGCGCCGAGTTCTCCTCTTGAAGCTTGTGCTCCGAGCGAAGAGCGAGGACCCCCGCGCCGAGTTCCTCTCTTGAAGCTCGTGTTCCGCGCATAGAGAAAATCATATTTAAGGAAAACAGAGGTCAGCCCTCAATGTTCAACAAAGTCCATTTGGAAAGGAATGACAGAAGACTTCAATCCAACATTCTTTAATCCGACATCCCTCAATCTGGCATTTCTCACCTCACTGAATCAGGGAAGGAATTCTCATTCCAATATTATTCTTCTATTTATTTAGCACCTTACGTGATTATTTGCACACATGCTGATATTAACTCAGCTGACGCAATATTTCTGAAATGTGCTTTTAATACTTAGTTCCTTTTAAGTCCTTTACATGTCGCTTATTATTTGATATATATATCGCGCATTCTCATTTTTCATGGATAAGCTTTCATCACTTGACTTGTTGTCATTAAATGCTTTGACATATTTATAAATGTCCTTCAATTACAATTATTGCGCATGATATACCTGAAATGATGCGTCTTTTCATGGGCAATCCTGTCTATTTGCACGATATTTAACTATTGTCTTTTTAGTCACGATATTATTATATTATTACGTGTGATATTACTAAATCATACTACCTCTATACCGATATTATACATAGTATCTTTGCCAATAATTGTCATTATTGTTGTTTGATTGCTATAAATTGTCAATTTAACGACGATTACCAATTATTTTACATATGCGAGGTACGAGTATAATAGCCCACTTCTCTAAAAGGCCCGTTTCGAGTAGTGACCTTTTTAAACAAAGCCCATTCCGAGCTTCAGACCGCCAAAAGATATCCTCAAAATTAATTGGTGCTAAACTGCTCAGTCACAATTGGCGTCTAATATTAGTATCTTCAACGTGCCAAAGCCTGCCACATCCTCGCACCCTCTGCCATGACACCCTCGCCTCTCACGGTTACTTACAGCCAAAAGACATCCTTGTTAACATCCCTCCTCGGGATCCAGCGTTGCTCACACGAGTGCTACACAGTGATTTGCCCATAATGGCGTACAGGGGTTTTGGATGAAAAAGGGTGAGGAATACCGGGTAACCACACATTCTAGTGATAGAAGAAGAAAGGCCTCAATGCCAAAAGGATGCCGGGCATATCAACATTATTCAGCAAAAGTCTAACCACGAAGACTAACAGGGAAGGATCTTTCTCATTACCCCATTAATATTATTTCAATTTCATGGTTTAATTGTCATATTCATTATTATTGAATCACTCACCACATGACATGTGTTATCTTAGATAATAATCGTAATTAACAGTGAACTAATTCATACTTCGCTAATTAATGTCATTACATATCATCTATTACTTGATATTCTAATCGTTGTTTTTATACATCATAAAAAGGTACAAACATAACGATCGGATCTGCCGAGCATGATGACCTATGATTAATCCGAGTCCGAGGCCCACTTTGATCCCGAGCGTTTCACAGACCTTATGAACTCGACACAAGCCTTTTCAGGCTTTACCGAGTAGGGGACTAGTATGTGATGAGGCATATACATAGTTGATATTGGCCGACCTTGACACTGGTATTATATGGTGCATAAGTTACTCGAAATCAAATGTCGTGCCAAAGAGGACCACCACGTCCCAGGAGGCACCAAATTGATCATTTACCATCCTTATTAAGGACATATGTTAAACTCACTCCGGATCATGTTCTTACGCACTTGCCCACGATCTCGGTTAGCCGGCCAGATCGGCGAGGCTACAAGTGGAAACGAGGATCGCGACCCGATAGCTTGGCTTAGCCTCTCGGCTCAAAGCCTCTCGGCTCATATATGGCTCAATACATCGCGGATCGAGGAATACACCTCGGCTAAGGTTGTCATTCCGACAGCAATCCCTCGTAAACGTTACGGTCCAATTGGTGATAATCTTAGCACACCTCGAACTCAAATAACAGTTTGAGTCGTGTCAGCATACATTGGTACAAGCCTTTCGGCTTTCACCATGGCAAGGTAATAAAAGGATGTCTCCTTAAAAATTACGTGACTTTTAAAACAATAGTCCAATTCGACTTTGACTACACTCATAACTTTATCACCCTCATCTCGGAGCATCCCCAAATCCATTCTGGAACTCCCCCCACGGGAACTCGGTTAGAGATGTACCTCACCGAGCTTGCACTCGGTTCGAGATGTTCCTCACCGAGCTTGCCTCACTGAGCTTGTACTCGGTTCGAGATGTTCCTCACCGAGCTTGCACTCGGTTCGAGATGAGCCTCACCAAGCTTGTACTCGGTTCGAGATGTTCCTCACCGAGCTTGTACTCGGTTCGAGATGAGCCTCACCGAGCCTATGGTGGATCCCCCCGCGGGAACTCGGTTAGAGATGTACCTCACCGAGCTTGCACTCGGTTTGAGATGAGCCTCACCGAGCCTGTGGCAGATCCCCCCGCGGGAACTCGGTTCGAGATCGGGGTACTCGTTCACTTTCATCATCCGAGCACAAAAGAGCACTATCAACCATCCGCAACACTCTTCCGAGCGGAAGACCACGCCTGCATACAATGTTTTATGTTACCACCAACTCTCAGAAGCTCAGCACAGGCTCTTCGAGCCTATACGAGCTTGGGGGGCTTGTAGGGTTAACCAATAATAAATCCTACCGCTGCAGGATAAGCGTGAGCTCTCTAGTACAGGATATGGGTGAATAACTCATTCTTCTTATCCTCTAAGAGCCACGTCAGCCCTACTGGGCCGAACAGGCCCATAAGGCATCACAACACAACTTCCCCTATAAGTATCGCCATGCTATAGGGGCTAAGGTATGTTCTCTCATCCCTACTCTCAAGAACTACGTGTGGCTTGATCCCTTTATCACTGGGGGTACGTAGGACCGGGGTCACCCTCGTCAGCTGCAACAACCACAAAAACACATCGTGGTGGATCTATTTCTCAGATCCACTACAGGACGGTTTATATATAATAAAATAGGAGAGAAAATTTTTCATTGGTTCATTGTGGAGGTGCCTATAATTATCCTATCATATTAACTATAAAAATTTGATTTTCTACCTACTGTACAAAAATTTTCGTAAATATTAAAATAAAAATTTTATTTTACATATTAAGATTCTACATGTTAATACGATCATTTTCATATAAAGTTTATAATTTTTGGACTTACGGTTTGAAAGTTATGAATTTTTGAAGTTCTAAAGTCATTTCTTCAAAAATACACTTTCTAAGCTTTCAAATAATTAAAAATAATAAAAATACGAAAATAAACTTAATTTGAATAATAGTACATTATACAACTTCAGAAATGTATTTTCATTTTCAAAATAAAATATCTTTTAGTCAAAAGGTTATTTAATGCATTAAAACCATACATTGATTCTTAAAACTCAAAAATTTGTTTACTATTGTAGCAGTGATAAAATTTCGAAAAATCAAAAATAAAAATCAATGCTTTATATTTTCATAATCTAGATTTCGATACGATTGTTTTGACATATCATTTGTAATTTTTCGACGTACGGTTGAAAATATATGAATTTCTAAAGATAGGGTACTCTAATCCATCAAAAATCATTTCATCTTTTAAAATCATTTAAATCAAATACTTTACCTTAAAATATTTCATTTAAATAAGCTAGGGAAAATATTGGCACATAATACATATATATATATATGTCACGTATATATATATATATAGATATACATATATTTATTTATATATATATATATATATATATTAAATCCAGACATCAAAATCAAGCATAATTTCCTAATTTCAATTATAAAATCACAAATAATTTGGGTAAAATTGTGGGTCTCACAATCCTCCCCAACTTAGAGATTTATCATCCCTGAGAAATACAAACGGAACTAGCACGAAAACACCCCAAGATACTCTCATGGTCTTTTACCTTGTCCTTTACTTCTTTCCAAAACACGCTCTTCTTTTGGTTTCCTTGTTGATCGACATTCTTTTACTGTTCATCCTTTGTCGTAATGCCGTGCGGGAGTTGAATTGAGACAAGTTTCAAGGGTAAGCAATAGATACTAGCCATCACATTGGTGGTTCGGTCAGGTCATAGGTTTTAAGAGTAAGGAATTAGTCATAATGGACTTTTGGTGTCGACAATAAGGAAATTGGTACGGACAGTTTTAAATTTTGGTGCTACTCTATAACATTTTGGATACATACTAAACTACAATCATATGCTAAGTTACTGCTTACTCCATTACTTCATGGTTACTGGTCATTATGCTCTTCTAATATAGACTCTACTTACCTTATACTCCCCAACTTATAAAATCTCATCTATTTTTGTATCTCCGTACACCTTAAAATTATGATTACTCTCTAACTTCTTGTCTTTTCTTTCACTAAACTCCTCCCTTATCATCACTTAGGGTTGGCTCTAAACTTATACTCCCCAAAACTCCTATGTTTTCACACAGTGGTACCGTCACCTTATCTTTTCATCTTCCTAAAATTTTATGGTTTATGTATACAAATGTTACTTCCTTCCTATCTTAAGGGTAAGGTCAGGTTTCAGTTATGAAAATCTAAGAAAAGAACGTTTGAATTTGCCGAAATTTAGCACTTGGTTGGATAGTTTGAAGGAAATGTGGGTATTAAACTGAGTATTTTCTGACAAATAGGAAATCTTTTTAGTTTTGGATGGTCGATTACCACAAAGATGCGAAAATCAAGCTCAATAATTTCGGTGTAAGGGTAATTGGGTCATTCACAAGAGTTGGAATTTATGTAGGGTAATGCCTTGTCTTGAACTCAATTCTGCTCCGAAATCTTTGAAGTACTCCACGTTCCCAAGAATTTGCTACTATATTTCCACCAGAATACTATACTATATACTTTAAACACAAACATTCATCGAATTCACAATCATTGCATTGTAAGAAAGGCAAAAGAAGGAATAGACCTTCAAAATCAGTCAAGAGACAATAACCAATTCACACAACGAGACAAATATAACTAGGGAATAGATCCATATGGTTCAAAAAAACAAAACGGAAATGAAAACTAGTCGTTAAAACACAGACATCAATGTTTGCTACTTCTGGCGATAACGAAGACCCTTCCATATCCCAGTCGGGCGATTGGAACCTAATTCGCGTCTTGGCTCTAAACAATCCTTAGAGATATGTCCTGGTTTGTCGTAGTTGAAACAGTTGGGATTCTTATAAGGGCATCTCGGTCCATTGTAACATCCTAATTTTCTTTTGCCTTATAAATTTAGAGTTTTATCAAATTAAGTAATTAATTCTTTTAATTAATAATTAAAGCGTTGGGTATTTTCATAAAATATGTTATATTATTTGGGAAAGTACATTTTTATTCGTATATTTTAAAGTAAAATCATTTAAAGTAATTACCCTATTTTAAAAATATATTTTTATACTTTGCTTTGATTTAGATATAACAATATTAAATTATTTTGTGAGTAATATCAATTATTTTATATGTTGTGAGTAATTATTTTCCATATGTGTTGATATAGCAATTTATGTTTAGTGTTGGTTTTTCCTTTAAGCAATAATAATAATAGCTTTTACCTTTCAAAATAAATAAATGAAAAAAAAAATACTGATGAATAGTTAGGAGTGGCATAAAAGTAAAATGAGGGTATGAAACCCTCATCTCTTCCTTCTCCTGGAAGAGCCGTCACCCTCCCCCATTTCTTCTTCTTCCATTCCGCCTCTCTCTCAGCCCATCTCCTTCTCTCATCTTGACCTCTCTTCCTTGGCCATCACCGCCGCTCCCTCTGCTTTTGACCACCACCATCATCGCAAAGCCCTTCTTTTTCCCTCCCTGAAACCGCGTGCCGCCGCCACGCTCACGGGCTCTCCTTCCGGTCGCGGTTTCGCCGCTGCTGCCACGAACCAGTTCCACCATCACCGTTGCGTTCTCCCTCTCTCTTGGCTTCCTCCGTCACCTCGCGAAACGCGACCTCCATCGCTTGTGGAAGCTGCTGCTGCCGTCATTCCTTGCGGGTGCTGTGGTGGAGCTCGCCGCCGCCGTTACCCAGGGTTGGATCCGCCCTCCTTGGCTGCTCCCACGCTTGATGTTGGTGACTTGGAGCTCGAAGGTTGTCCCCTCTCTTTCCCGGTTCAGACCCGTGCCGTTATCGTCACCGACGCCGATCGTGGATGCCGTGGTTGCTGTGAAGAGGTGATGCTGTGAACCAGTCTGAACCGATGCCGTTTTTGTCCTCCCTGCTACTTCAAAAATCACATTTGAGGGTAAATCCCTAATACCTTTTTAATTGCTCTGTGTTATGTTTTAATAATAACAATGATACTAATACTAATAGTAATACTAATTTTAATATTAATTGGTGATAATTATAACATTAAGTTGTTTTTGAATGTTTATGTTGTTTTAGAGAATAAATAGTATTTGAATTAAGTATTAAGTTTTAATTTTACTATTTAAACTATTATTGATTATTGATAATGACTTTGATTAGTTACTCTGATTTGTATAATACCGAGTTGACCATTATGCCGAACGATGAGTTTAAAGGGTATTTTATTTAAATGTGCTGGGTCCCTAAGTAAGTGAGTTGTCGTTTAGCTTAGTGGGATTGTCCCTAGGCTAAACCATACCTCAGTTAATTAGGAACCTAAGATATTCGGCATAACATTAATTCGAGTCAAAACGTTGAACATTAATTTCAAATTGAAGAGAAGTGCAATTATTTGAAAGTTATAATTGTGACTAGGACTTATTTTGAACAGTGGACACTTCTTTTTAATTCGGAATTAATAGTGTCAGGTACCGGCATTTGATTTTGTGGCTTGAAGCTAAAAACTACTCAACTTTAATGCATTTTTGACGATTATGTTAGTTTTTGAAAGTTAGTGTATTTTAAATAAAAGCAATACTATATAATTGAGAAGACAATGATTTTAATTTGAAACTCTATGTTATTTTGATTTGTGAATTATAATTAAATGATTGCGTGATTTGGAAAACTTACGAAATACTCTGCTTTGAAATATTTTAACTATTGAGATTTCAAATTGAGTTGGTTTTGGCGCATCCCATTGACTACTATCTGATTTAATAATATAGTTAGACGATGAAGAACTTTAGGATCAGCAGGGGTGCGAACATTGAACCGCGTTATGTTGGGCAGCGTTGCACGAAAAGAATCAGGTCTAAGGAAACGCAAGTAAGGGGTGTTTTACCTTGCTTTAGAGAGTATTTTCTGATTAGTTTATAATACTTGCTAAGAATACGTGGGTGTGCTTGCGACTGATTATTCGGGTAATTACTTTAGGTTAAAAATAAAGTAAGAAAATAAATGAAATGAGCCATAAATTGATACTTGTGAATGAATATGCATGCTAAATGCTATATGTTATCATGTATGTTTATTGAAGAACATGAACTCTGGTTGTTAATTGTGAATGATTATAAGTGATTATTGTTTGTATACCTTGTTGATTTAAGGAGATATATGTGTATCATATAAGTGGTAATTGAGGAATAGAACAACTAAAAGTAAGAGTAGGAACTTGGTAAATTGAATGGTTGAATTGTGATGTTTGGAATTTAATGGTGTGAGTATTTGAAGGTATTGGTTGATTTGGTTGTGAATGATTTTGATTTAAATTAAAAGAGTGACCGAGTTGCAGCTATGGTTGATCCCTGTGATACACCGACCCATTAGGTGCCCTGTTAGGTGACAAGTTACCCATTAGGCACAAGTTACCCAATCCAGGTGAAAGTTACCTATTAGGTCCCGTAAATGCCCCGTTAGGCGGGTGTATCCAATGGATCAATCATGCTGCACAATAATAATAGTTTTGAAAAGAGAAAATGTGAATGTGATGGTAAAAGAGTTGAGATGTTCTTTTTAGTCCTAATGGGTGTCAACCATGGCCTAATAGGTGGAAAGTTACCTGGATTGGGTGAAAGTCCTAGTGGGTGTGAAATGCCCTAACAGGTGCGCTAATCCCTAATGGTAAAGAAAAGATAAAATGATTTGAAAACTGAAGAGATGTGTGTATGTTGTCCTCTGACCGTGAGGAGACATGCGATGTTATTTGGGTATGTTAGCCTCTGATTGTGAGGTGACATACGGTGTATGATTTCGAAAAAGTGTATGATTTATGGTTATGAGTCGAAAACTGATAATTTGAGTAATAGTGTTTGAATATTGAAATTGTGTCTATGTGCTAAATGATATATTTACATGAATTGTTAATTTATGAGAATGGAAATGGAAAAGAATGAGACTTAACGAAGATATTGGAAAGGTAATATGAATGGAATAAACGAATTGGATACTAATAAGACTGTTTGTTGTGTATGACGCATGTTGGGTTGCCTAAATGAAATTATATGTGCTACGTGCTAATTGTGTTTGACTTGGTAGGTTATTATGCCTAGTTAGAAACTACTTCTCTATTTCATGTGTAAAGCTCACCCTTGCAACCATTTTACAGGTTCAAAGTTTGAGCAGACACAGTTGTCGGCCGAGCAGGAGCACACTCCACACCGTGGAGTGTAATTTAGTGTAGAGGGAATTATACTCTTTTTATTATAATTAATTTAATTGGGTATTGAAACAATTCGATGTAAGCCCTGAGTTTTGTTTTACCTTGTCAGTAGGGCCTGAAAAATCAGATTAGTATATTTATAGATATTTTCTGAACTATACTGGTTTGGCAGGTGAAAACTTTAAATTTTTGGGAAGTCCGATAAACAGAGGAAACTCTGTCCGTTTTTCCGGAAAAATATTCTTAAGTATTTCATTTTAAAAAGAAATTTTTAAGTACCATTTTTATTAAAATCCAAAATTTACTAAATAATTGTGAGGGTGTTACATTATGGTATCAGAGCAGTTTCCCTCGGCCTTTGGAGTTTTGACTCACAACTCCTATGGTTTACTCATCAAGCGAGTAACGTTAGAGGTCTAAGTTAATTAGATTAGGGATTTGAATTTAGGAGACTTTGTATCACATTTCAAATTTTATAATTGAATTCTTAGTGTTGTTCCGGATTTTGTAAAGTGCCCGAACCCAATATTCTTAACTGTTGTATTGTCATACTTGGAAAACGTGTAATTGTCAAGACTAAGGACAATGAAAGACCCCAACGGGCTAGGGCATGCTAGCTGCCACCCCAACGGGAAGGATTAACCCTTAGTATTGAATCAAGATCACAAATTCCAATGGCGACAATTTAGATTAAATAATTCCAATGGCATTTCTATACATTTAAAATCGTGAATTAAGTTGTGTCACTCTCCTCAATCATGATTCTGTTTCTGTTGTGCATAACCTTAACATTGGTTTAGCGTCTTGAACCTTTATTTCTTCGTTCAAATCTTGACATCTTAGATATTAATTGTTGAATCTAAAATTCATTCTCCTGCGAATATCGATCGATTGTGAATGATTTTTATTAATGCGTGATGCACTTACTAATGTACAACTTCTTGAGTACGTTGCATCCATCATTCTCATTTCTATGCGAACACTTGAATTCTAAACCAAAAACTTACCTATTCTTGTTCTTGCATGGGTTGGATCTTACATACACCCATGGCCTTTTGATATCGAATAGAATTCCTTTATTGTCATCGATGATCGAATTTCTATTCTTAATGAATAAGATTCCTTGTGGTTCAAACGTAACTGGAGAGTCGTTAGTTCTTCCTTTAATCACGTCTTAGCTATGAAGGCATAATGCAGTTGCAACTTGACAAGTTGACCCTTGAACTTGTCTTGGTAAAGTAATCCTTATCCTCTCTTATACGCCAATAAATTCAATTGCTTGGTGATTCTTTTCAATTCCAATTGCATCGTGATTGTCATAGACTCGAATTGTCTCTTGCAAAGTTTAAAATACATACTTTCTAGTTTGGATACGCTCCAAGTAACATGCAACCCTTTTCGTATGGCCTATGACTGCATGAGCATGCTTATTTCGGGTCATGACTCTACCGCTTTTGATAGTGGTGACTCTTGAGACCTTGTCCTTACTCTTTAATACTTTGAAAATTATTTTTGATAATCTCTTGATTTGTCTAATCCTTAGATTTGATTGACACTTTCCTGAGTCTACTAAATCACGTTTCTCAAATGTGTAGTCAACAAACATTCTTATCCTATCTAGAATAAGGTTGTCGTCCAAAAAAATCGATGTCCCATGTTATCGTTCTATTGTCTAATTGGCTATCCGAGACGATCAATTACCTTGTTCCTTGATGGGTTGCTTTGGATTTCGCCTTACTTGATTAATTATTCTATGCCTTGCGAAGAATTTAGTAAACTCGTGGAATTTGACATCGGAATTGATCAAAACTTTGTTCGGAACGACGAAGACGCATCAAAGACTAGACAATGCAAGAATGACCTCAGTAAAAGGATGGAGTTTACCTCTTGTCTTATGAGTTAGATTAAGCACCTTGTTTGTTGTAGCTAGCTAAGTTTATTGGAATAATACTCAGGGATTCTCGAATCCTAACCTTACGATTTTCCCTAATCAAATTTCGAGGACGAAATTTCTTTTTGGGGGGAAGGATTGTAACATCCTAATTTTCTTTTGCCTTATAAATTTAGAGTTTTATCAAATTAAGTAATTAATTCTTTTAATTAATAATTAAAGTGTTGGGTATTTTCATAAAATATGTTATATTATTTGGGAAAGTACATTTTTATTCGTATATTTTAAAATAAATTCATTTA
Organism: Crotalaria pallida; assembly: GCA_037953625.1. Taxonomy (NCBI): domain Eukaryota; kingdom Viridiplantae; phylum Streptophyta; class Magnoliopsida; order Fabales; family Fabaceae; genus Crotalaria; species Crotalaria pallida. Next base: position 54,005,303 of record CM075651.1, read on the forward strand.
AAGTAATTACCCTATTTTAAAAATATATTTTTATACTTTTCTTTGATTTAGATATAACAATATTAAATTATTTTGCGAGTAATATCAATTATTTTATATGTTGTGAGTAATTATTTTCCATATGTGTTGATATAGCAATTTATGTTTAGTGTTGGTTTTTCCTTTAAGCAATAATAATAATAGCTTTTACCTTTCAAAATAAATAAATGAAAAAAAAAATACTGATGAATAGTTAGGAGGGGCATAAAAGTAAAATGAGGGTATGAAACCCTCATCTCTTCCTTCTCCTGGAAGAGCCGTCACCCTCCCCCATTTCTTCTTCTTCCATTCCGCCTCTCTCTCAGCCCATCTCCCTCTCTCATCTTGACCTCTCTTCCTTGGCCATCACCGCCGCTCCCTCTGCTTTTGACCACCACCATCATCGCAAAGCCCTTCTTTTTCCCTCCCTGAAACCGCTTGCCGCCGCCACGCTCACGGGCTCTCCTTCCGGTCGCGGTTTCGCCGCTGCTGCCACGAACCAGTTCCACCATCACCGTTGCGTTCTCCCTCTCTCTTGGCTTCCTCCGTCACCTCGCGAAACGCGACCTCCGTCGCTTGTGGAAGCTGCTGCTGCCGTCGTTCCTTGCGGGTGCTGTGGTGGAGCTCGCCGCTGCCGTTACCCAGGATTGGATCTGCCCTCCTTGGCTGCTCCCACACTTGATGTTGGTGACTTGGAGCTCGAAGGTTGTCCCCTCTCTTTCCCGGTTCAGACTCGTGCCATTATCGTCACCGACGCCGATCGTGGATGCCGTGGTTGCTGTGAAGAGGTGATGCTGTGAACCAGTCTGAACCGATGCCGTTTTTGTCCTCCCTGCTACTTCAAAAATCACATTTGAGGGTAAATCCCTAATACCTTTTTAATTGCTCTGTGTTATGTTTTAATAATAACAATGATACTAATACTAATAGTAATACTAATTTTAATATTAATTGGTGATAATTATAACATTAAGTTGTTTTTGAATGTTTATGTTGTTTTAGAGAATAAATAGTATTTGAATTAAGTATTAAGTTTTAATTTTACTATTTAAACTATTATTGATTATTGATAATGACTTTGATTAGTTACTCTGATTTGTATAATACCGAGTTGACCATTATGCCGAACGATGAGTTTAAAGGGTATTTTATTTAAATGTGCTGGGTCCTTAAGTAAGTGAGTTGTCGTTTAGCTTAGTGGGATTGTCCCTAGGCTAAACCATACCTCAGTTAATTAGGAACCTAAGATATTCGGCATAACATTAATTCGAGTCAAAACGTTGAACATTAATTTCAAATTGAAGAGAAGTGCAATTATTTGAAAGTTATAATTGTGACTAGGACTTATTTTGAACAGTGGACACTTCTTTTTAATTCGGAATTAATAGTGTCAGGTACCGGCATTTGATTTTGTGGCTTGAAGCTAAAAACTACTCAACTTTAATGCATTTTTGACGATTATGTTAGTTTTTGAAAGTTACTGTATTTTCAATAAAAGCAATACTATATAATTGAGAAGACAATGATTTTAATTTGAAACTCTATGTTATTTTGATTTGTGAATTATAATTAAATGATTGCGTGATTTGGAAAACTTACGAAATACTATACTTTGAAATATTTTAACTATTGAGATTTCAAATTGAGTTGGTTTTGGCGCATCCCATTGACTACTATCTGATTTAATAATATAGTTAGACGATGAAGAACTTTAGGATCAGCAGGGGTGCGAACATTGAACCGCGTTATGTTGGGCAGCGTTGCACGAAAAGAATCAGGTCTAAGGAAACGCAAGTAAGGGGTGTTTTACCTTGCTTTAGAGAGTATTTTCTGATTAGTTTATAATACTTGCTAAGAATACGTGGGTGTGCTTGCGACTGATTATACGTGGGTGAGCCATAAATTGATACTTGTGAATGAATATGCATGCTAAATGCTATATGTTATCATGTATGTTTATTGAAGAACATGAACTCTGGTTGTTAATTGTGAATGATTATAAGTGATTATTGTTTGTATACCTGGTTGATTTAAGGAGATATATGTGTATCATATAAGTGGTAATTGAGGAATAGAACAACTAAAAGTAAGAGTAGGAACTTGGTAAATTGAATGGTTGAATTGTGATGTTTGGAATTTAATGGTGTGAGTATTTGAAGGTATTGGTTGATTTGGTTGTGAATGATTTTGATTTAAATTAAAAGAGTGACCGAGTTGCAGCTATGATTGATCCCTGTGATACACCGACCCATTAGGTGCCCTGTTAGGTGACAAGTTACCCATTAGGCACAAGTTACCCAATCCAGGTGAAAGTTACCTATTAGGTCCCGTAAATGCCCCGTTAGGCGGGTGTATCCAATGGATCAATCATGCTGCACAATAATAATAGTTTTGAAAAGAGAAAATGTGAATGTGATGGTAAAAGAGTTGAGATGTTGTTTTTAGTCCTAATGGGTGTCAACCGTGGCCTAATAGGTGGAAAGTTACCTGGATTGGGTGAAAGTCCTAGTGGGTGTGAAATGCCCTAACAGGTGCGCTAATCCCTAATGGTAAAGAAAAGATAAAATGATTTGAAAACTGAAGAGATGTGTGTATGTTGTCCTCTGACCGTGAGGAGACATGCGATGTTATTTGGGTATGTTAGCCTCTGATTGTGAGGTGACATACGGTGTATGATTTCGAAAAAGTGTATGCTTTATGGTTATGAGTCGAAAACTGATAATATGAGTAATAGTGTTTGAATATTGAAATTGTGTCTATGTGCTAAATGATATATTTACATGAATTGTTAATTTATGAGAATGGAAATGGAAAAGAATGAGACTTAACGAAGATATTGGAAAGGTAATATGAATGGAATAAACGAATTGGATACTAATAAGACTGTTTGTTGTGTATGACGCATGTTGGGTTGCCTAAATGAAATTATATGTGCTACGTGCTAATTGTGTTTGACTTGGTAGGTTATTATGCCTAGTTAGAAACTACTTCTCTATTTCATGTGTAAAGCTCACCCTTGCAACCATTTTTACAGGTTCAAAGTTTGAGCAGACACAGTTGTCGGCCGAGCAGGAGTACACTCCACACCGTGGAGTGTAATTTAGTGTAGAGGGAATTATACTCTTTTTATTATAATTAATTTAATTGGGTATTGAAACAATTCGTTGTAAGCCCTGAGTTTTGAGTTTTGTTTTACCTTGTCAGTAGGGCCTGAAAAATCAGATTAGTATATTTATAGATATTTTCTGAACTGTACTGGTTTGGTAGGTGAAAACTTTAAATTTTTGGGAAGTCCGATAAACAGAGGAAACTCTGTCCGTTTTTCCGGAAAAATATTCTTAAGTATTTCATTTAAAAAAAAAATTTTAAGTACCATTTTTATTAAAATCCAAAATTTACTAAATAATTGTGAGGGTGTTACATCCATAATGGTTCTTGTTACACTGGCTGCACAACGTGATTAATTCCCCTTGACCTTTTTCATTGTTTCCGTTATTCTGGGCATTCTTATTGCTGATGTTGTCGATGTCCCATGCTCTTTGATTTCCTCCACTGTTATTGTTGTTGTTTCCACCTTGACATTGATTGCTTCCAGAGTTACTGGTAATCCACACACTTCTGACTTGTTTCCTTCCATTTCTAGGTTTTTGCTGATAAGGACCATGATACCTCTGATTCCTCCTACTAGTCACCTGATTGAGTCGAAACTTCCTAGCAAAGTCATAATTATCAGAGTTCTTGACCGGTTTTGTTTTTACATCTCTCGTGAGAAGTCCTCCAACCAACAGGTTGCTTGGTTCTATTGCCAGTCCAAACTTGGAAATTTCCAACTGTGGAAAAGCTATCTGTAGTCCTAACCTCAGGCCTCTTTGGAATTCAGGGTTTGCGTCGTTGTTACCATTTCCTTGACTTGCGAAATATCCATGCTTCTCCATCTCTGCACCAATTCTAACTCTTAGTTTATCCTAAGACTAAGACCACTATAACCTAAACATAAACATACACAACCAGAGTCACACAAGGAAAGCATATAAGGCTATGCTTAAGGCCACTAAGGACAACCATCGCTCTGATACCACCAAATGTAACACCCCAATTTGGAAATAGAATTTTCACTAAAAATTTGTGCCATTTTTTTTATATATATAAACATGAATCATATATATAAAGGTGAACATTACAAGTTATAATTAATTGAAAAAGGGTTTTCATTTTAACTTAGTGTCCAAAATATTTTTCAACTTAGTTTTTTTGAAAAGGTTACATGACTAACTTAGTTTCTTAGCTTCTATCAATAACTTGGTTCATAAAAAGGTTTTCCAAACTCCATTCTATTTTCCAAAAAGAAGTGCTACAACCTATCCTCATTCTCAAAATAAAACTTGCAATTGAAATTCGAATAAGTTGTTGTTATATATCTTTAAAATGATCATTACAAAAAGGGTTCCCAAATATCAAATATCAAAATGAAATTTACATGACTTCCTCATCGGGGTTCCATCAAGATCATCAGTGTTTGTCATCCTAAAAGAAATATAAAATCTACTATACTATTCATCGTCACTGTCCTCTACTGGAGGTGCTTCCTCCGGATCAATTACACATTCAACAGATTCCTCAGGAATGTCTTCTGCTTCCTGCTCTGCTCCGTCATCTTCCGTTTCGTCCTCTGGATCCACCTCAAAGACTTCCAGAACCTCTTCTTCTTCGTCTATGAAGCCTAAAAGGAAATCTTCGGGATCGGGGATATCCTCAAAGGTGAACTACCTCAAAGTTGGATGAACGTCATGATACGTCGATGGTCCACCATACACACTATCCTTCATAAACATAGAGCTGGTGAAGACTTCGTTTATATTTCCAGTGATTAGCTAATTTGGATCCAAAATTTCCACTCTAGCCGGTCCGGTCCAAATTCATCCTTCTTGATTTACCTCCCAGTGACCGAGAGCATCAGCATGCACAATTCTGTTGTTCGAGACTTCTATATAGCAAGCTATTGGGTCTGCCATCTGTGATCATTACCCAAATGACAACAGAGAATAGAAGGATAGGAAAAGAGAAGAGAGTCAACGATCCAGACAATAGATTGTCGACGGCATGGTCTTAACCTAAGGGATTACTGTAACACCCTAAATAATTACCCTTAAATACCCATAATAAAATCATGAATTTAAATTTTTCTGATTAATAACATTATAACTTATGAAAATCTCTGTTAAAACGGATAGAGTTTACTTTGTAAAATGGACATTCCAAGAATTAGTTTTTCCTGTAAACCTGTTAATTTAATAATTCAAATAAAACCAGAAAGCCATCAGGGCCAAACCATTTATTAAAGCATTTATAATCAGAGTTTCAGTGCGGCGAAAAATTATAAACTAATACAAGTTTTAGCAGTTATTTAAATTCCATAAAATTCTCCAAAATTACTCCCTTCCCACAAGGAGTGGTCCTGACTACACCCCAAAATGATGTTTTTCAATACATACACATAATCATCATCATATACAAAAACCCCAAAAGTAGTCAGGATGGGACACACGACTCAACTATTATGACTTACTCTCCCTGTGAGGGAGAGCGAACCTGCTCGGCCGGGGGCTGTGCTAGCTCAATCGCAGTACCTCTGGAAATAGTAAGGAGTGAGCATTACACATAAAATAGGAAAAGCAGTTTCCAATATGACATAATAACCGACTAAGTCACACACAATTACCACATAGTTCAATCAATTTCACAACAGCCATATTCATACCAACATGCATCATTATTCCGATTCCATTATTTTTCCTAGGTTATAGTTCATTTTACCTATCCGATTAATCCATCTATCCTCCAATTTCCTTTTCCTTTTACCCATTAATTACCTAACTCTTTAATTCGTTTTACATACCCTGTTGTCCTATTATTACTAGTACATTTCTAATACAATCCCAAATTATCTTGTTATATTCTTCTACCAACCTTCCTATCTTATTTTTCTTGTATTTTTTTCCATTTTCATTCCTCATTCCTTTCTTCCTATCCTGTTCATTTCCTTTATTTTCCAATCTCCATTTACGATGTATGTCTCCTCAGGTCAAAGGCCCACATACATCCCCTATTTACAAAGTATGTCACCTCAGGTCAAAGGCCAACATACTCACTCTATACACACATGATAAGTATGCCACCTCAGGTCAAAGGCCCACATACTTACCATATTTACAAAGTATGTCACCTCAGGTCAAAGGCCAACATACTCACCACTTCCAAACAATCACAATAAGCAACAAATATCAATATACAATAGTAAGCACACCATTCCTAATAATCTCATATAAACCATCTAGTAAATAAACAAAATTACAATTCACAACACTTAAACACTTAGAGCAGCAAATGAGCAGTTCACAATAATTATCAAGAATACACCAAATATATGTAACAATTAGCAACAACTCAGATAAGCACCTAAAATATCCTACACATTAGCACTTAACAATTATTCTCAAGTAACACCTATAATAACATATAGTAGCAAGATCATGCATTTAGCTAGTTCAATTTATTGGTTTGCCTAATCATATTATATTTCCTATTCCCCACCATAGAGTTACACTAAGTTCGTTTCTAATATTACCATTATTATCTAACTTAGGTTTCCTATTCCTTATACTAACACCTAACTCTTAGCAAGCATTATATACATACTATAAACTATTCCCCAGAGTATGGTAATACTCACTAATACCCACTCCTTACCTCAACACTTAGAGATAAGGCGGTTACACTTGCTTTAAGCTTGAGAGTTTTGCCACCAATTGAGTGATGACCCAAGGGAAAAGTGAGGAACCTAGCACAAGTGCCATAAAAAGAGAAGGTTAGCATTCATGTCATAGGTCATGCCAAATCTCAAGAAAAGTGGAGCTTCCATGGCTTAGAATCAAAAACCACCATGGGTGGAGGAGAGAGAAAAAGAACTCGAATTAGAGGAAGAAGGAAGGAATTCATGGCATTAAACACTTACTTGGAGTGAAGAAGGAAGGGATTTGTTGATGGAATTGAGAAATCTCACTTGTTCTTGGTGGATTTGATGATGGAGAATGGAACCCTAGGGGGGAGAGAGAATGAGTGATGTTGATGATGGAGAGAAGAGGAACTCTTGATTTGATAAAGGGAAGAAGCGATTTGATGAAGAAATCAAGAGGTTGGAAGTTGGGGGTGATGAACCCTAACTTTTCCCAAGAGGTTCGAGTGAGGATCTTATGATTTTTTCCCAAATGAACTCAACCAAATGCCTTAAAAACTGATTCTGCAGGTCGTGGACATCGATGTCCACCTATGGATACCGATGTGCAACATCGATGTGCACAACAATGACATCTATGTCCACAGATAAAATCTGACAGCAACTTTCGCATTCAAACAGCCATAACTTTTTCGTTAACCGTTGGATCTTGCTCAAATTTGGAGATAAGCTCCATAGTAATTCCAACTTCACATTCAACGGTGGAATTTGTGTTTAGAGTTGTAAATCTTTTATTTTGAATTTCCTAAGGTTCTATGTTTTTAACCTTAGTTCTACATGTATTTTTGGCTAGATTCTAACTTATATCTCCATTTCTTCTACCCTAAGACCATCCCAACATAGATTATACTTGGAATTAAATTTGGGATGTTACAATTACAATAAGACCATACGCATACAATAACAAGACATAATTACTTACTTTCAATATTGCATACTTTATCAAGGTTATCGTTATTTTTGCAAGGGTTTCATATCCACGACCTTTACTACGACGTCACACACATTATTATGCAAGAATCAATATATCTTTCCAAATGATATCTACTACAATTATTATACGGAGACAAAGTTATGGAGTTTAAGGTAGAATTAGCACACACGTTACATCTCCTCCTTCCATATCCAACCATATCCTAGTTCGGAAAGCAGATGGGATGCACAGGAGTCCTAACCATGCTGACATCGAAGCCAAAGGGTACGTACCAGCTGAAACCTCGCAAGTTGGCCAGCAAAATAAAATCAATCATCAATTCATAAGTTCATCAAAAATAATCGATGGCTTCTAGTCCCATTCGGATTCCCTCTACACCATCCATGATTTGTTCAAGGGGGCGACAGCTCTATCCCTAGTTCTTGAGTGTAGTCCTCACTACGACCAACGACCAGCAGGTGCCCTTGATCACTGTAGCGTCGTTCTACCCAGGGAAGTGCTCTTAAGCTTCTTGACGAATCACCATCATTGCCCTCCCCGATCACAATCACCACTTGGAGGGATGCACGACCTCCAAGTATACGGTATCTTTCCTCTCCACTACTTCACTCTCAACGTAGTTAGAAAGGATTGGTTCCTAAAGTCTTTTAAGTCTTTTAAAATCTTTTCTTAATCCTAAGTTTGGTCGACCCATTCTAAGCCGCGCTTCTAACGGGCCTCGACCTCTAAGGGACCACCGCAAAACTTCATCGTCGTACAGTGGAATCCACAAGACGTAATCACGGCACACTCATTCACGTGATTAGTCACTCAAAAGGGAATAATTTCAATGTTATTGTGCCACGATGCACCATCACTGTACATAAACATCATTCTCGCATATTATCCAAACTTAATCATTTCGTATTTCTTTCAAAAGCATTACAACTTGCTCCAAGGGTTCTTTCACATTCCCATAACTATCATTTCTCATCAACTCCAATATTTCTCGATCATACATTTCTTTTAAAATATTTACAACATAACCTTCAGTATTCTCAAAATCATTTAACAACATTTCTCATATACTCATGCACACATAATGTAATATAATCACAATATATCAGATAATAATAAAATAGAGTCACTGTCTCAACGAAGGACGACTAAACACATTCTACACTCAATCGTCGTCTCGTATATCGACTTGTAACCCGGATTCCGACTTTTGAGATGGTCGAAATCATCCTACTGTAATCCTTAGTGCCACTATGTCTAAAGGAAGTTGCTCTCTCACCTTAGTATGCTGTGCAGGGATCAAAATCTGCTGAAATTGCAGTCGCGCTATCGCTTCCCGATTGCAAAACTTCTAATCAAACCATATTTACAAAATAACTCTATCAACTTAAAATTAATTATTGCTATAGCTTGTGAACGAATACTATTTTCTTAAAATCTTTTGACATCATAAAAAAAATATACGTAAACTCTTAGAAATTAAATTACTCTTTAAAAATCCAAAACCTTTTGAAAAACATAGACTACAGTATCAGAAAATCACTTTTTCTCTTTTTAGCCTTTAAATCATGAAAAACTTTTCTAATTGAAATATAACTTTAAAAACATAATCATAACACCTTAAGAATAAATCTAAGTTTTTCTTTTACTAATAATCTTACTTCTAAACACCTTATAACAACTACCATGTTCAGATTGTTCATACAGCATGACTTCAAGGTATTTTTTTTTTGATGCAAATCTTAATCAGATCAAACAGTAAACAAGTTTTGCAAAAATCATGTTATAAGCATATATAAGAAAGTAAACTCAAGCATTCAAAGTCCAAAATACTTTCTCTATCATTAATTAAATTAAGTTACAGACCAAAACCAAATTATAGAATCTTCACTCTCAAACATCAGTACATTCACATAATTATTTTTACACCATAACCTTTACAGATATTCATACAAACTTAAAAGTAATTAACCAAATATAACCTTTGAAAACATCAATTTCTCAAAGTCCGTGAAGTTTTAGAATCATGTAAATACTCAGAAAATAAATCATTTTTAAAACAAACACTAACGCAACTTTAAAATTAAATATTAAATCAATATTTCTTTTTCAAGAATATCCTTCAATCATTCTTTACATTTTATACAAGTACAAACAATATTTCATTCAACACATGTACTACCTTATTTATAATTATTAAAAATTACTTTAAAAATTTATTTTCTAATCCTTAGCACTTATACTTTAAAATCAACATAAAATCTACATATCTAATCATCCAATAACAAATCATACATAAATACTACAATTCCTCATTTTTGGACAGCATACATATACAAACTTAAAAATTCAATTCCTCTTAAATAGAACATCGAAAAATATGCCGATTTTTCCTAAATTCTTATTACAACTTCTACTATAATAAAATGACTAAATTGAAACAAAATAAAATAGTTGCATCTGCTGTACAGCCACTGAAAAAGTTGCATCAATTCAAGAATTTCAAGTAAAACAATCCAAACAATCATACACAATTATGCACAATTCCTACTTATGCTACAATCTGTAAAACACTAATATTTCAAATAAAAATAGTACTTTCTTATTATTTATAATATTCTGGACAGCAAATTATATTTTCTATAAAATTGAATTACTCACTTAAAAACACTCATTTCTATTAGTTTCTACATTATATTTGCACATACAAACAAAGTATCATTAACACTCTTAAAAAAAATAATCATTTGGGGTCTTAAATAAATAAATTTTCCAGAATAAAACTAAATTTCCAGAATCAAAACTAAATTTTCAGAAATAAACCTTTTCCATAAAACATGTAATTTCATTCCATAGACAAACTAAAACAATTATCAAATAACTTATAAAAATTCAATTAACTTTATTTCTTCCTCTAAATTTCGACCATTACTAGAACATTAGGCAAAAACATTTTAATTTCTTAAAACCTCTATATAATATAATTACCTCACTTTATATACTCAAAACAAAAGTTATAAATCATTAACAAAGTATAAAGTAGATTTCTTTGAGGAATAATTCACAATTTTTCCAGCAACTAATATTTACAAACACATTAATCACATACTCATACAATCATTCAAAAATACATGTTATTATAAGTTTATAACAACTACCATTTGTTCCTATTTCTTTCAAACAATAAACTACAATTTAATTATACACCAAACAACAAAAAAATTACAAAAATCATTTTAAAAAAAACCATAGGCCTCACGGCCTATATATATTTTTTATATCTTCAGAAAATTTTATTCATCATCCTAATTCATTGTTTTTATTTAACTTAAATCCAAACAAAAGAAAATCAGATACAATCAAACAATAACAATTACATAAAATTTCCATAAATTACCATTCCATACACTTTAAGAACATTACAAATTTCCAGAATTTATTTTATTTCCAAAAATCAATTTTAGTTCCTTTAAATCATTTTCATTTCATTTCTACTTTAAAGAAAAGTACTTATTTGTTTTCATTCTTTTTTTAGAGACTTAATTATAACTCAAATATACATGAAATAACAACAATTACCACAATATACATATATATATATATATATACATACACGTCCAGAACAAAAAAAAAGAAAGATAAAAACCAAAATAAAAATTCATTTTAATCTTTTATTCATTTCTATTCTATTAAACAACAACACAATACACATATTAAAATACACCAATCAATCCTCAAATTTATTAATGTATGCCACGGTTTATATATATATACATATTAGAAATTATTATTTTTCCATTGTTATTTACTTGTTTCTTTTTCATTTCTTAAAACAAAAGAACAAAACAATTAAAAAGACAATGAATAAAAACTTATTTGTTCACACAAAATTCTCTACAATTCTCATGTTCTAAAAATGAAAATAAACCCAGAAATTAAATTACTCAAACTCATCAAAACTATTAGCCATCTTAAGAATTTAAGAAAAGGGGAGATAAATCCCTTTAAACACCCTTTTTGTGTCCCTTTTCTCATTCTTAATTCATATGACTTAAGAACAATTTCATATATTCAAAAATAACTTTAAAATGAAAAGGAAAATTTAGAACTTGATTATAGAAGAAATTAAGGAGATCTAAACAAAATATAAACAAAACAATTTAAAAACAACTTAAATAAGTAAGTGATTTTGGGTTACCTCTACTCCTTAAACTTTTTAGAAAACTTCAAGCAACAAAGCAACTCCTTCCCTTCTTCCTAGCTTACTCGACCCTCTCTCTCTATTTCTCTCTTAGAATTTTATTTTTTTCTCTTGTAAGGTTTTGTGTGTGAAAAATGTGGGAACTATGGCTATCTATTTATAGGTGTTGAGGATGCATTTCCCTTCCATTTTTCAGAGGAAAATTCGTCCCCCCTTCATCAAGGCTCATTCAAAAATTTTCAAACACTACTTGGAACATGAACTAGCATTAAATGGGATTTTGTTGATTCCTAAAGCATTTTAATTCATGGTTTATTCTCATAAACTTCAGAACTATTCTTCCCCTCTTTCTACTAATTTTTGGACGGTTTATATATAATAAAATAGGAGAGAAAATTTTTCATTGGTTCATTGTGGAGGTGCCTACATAATTATCCTATCATATTAACTATAAAAAATTTTATTTTCTACCTACTGTACAAAAATTTTCGTAAATATTAAAATAAAAATTTTATTTTTACATATTAAGATTCTAAATTTTAATACGATCATTTTCATATAAAGTTTATAATTTTTGGACTTACGGTTTGAAAGTTATGAATTTTTGAAGTTCTAAAGTCATTTCTTCAAAAATACACTTTCTAAGCTTTCAAATAATTAAAAATAATAAAAATACAAAAATACACTTAATTTGAATAATAGTACATTATACAACTTTAGAAATTTATTTTAATTTTCAAAATAAAATATCTTTTAGTCAAAAGGTTATTTAATGCATTAAAACCATACATTGATTCTTAAAACTCAAAAATTCGTTTACTATTGTAGCAGTGATAAGATTTCGAAAACTCAAAACTAAAAATCAAAGCTTTATATTTTCATAATCTAGATTTCGATACGATCATTTTGACATATCATTTGTAATTTTTCGACGTACGGTTGAAAAGATATGAATTACTAAAGATAGGGTACTCTAATCCATCAAAAATCATTTCATCTTTTAAAATCATTTAAATCAAATACTTTACCTTAAAATATTTCATTTAAATAAGCTAGGGAAAATATTGGCACATAATATATATATATATATATATGTCACGTATATATATATGGATATACATATATTTATTTATATATATATATATATATTAAATCCAGACATCAAAATCAAGCATAATTTCCTAATTTCAATTATAAAATCACAAATAATTTGGGTAAAATTGTGGGTCTCACACCAACTCAGCCAATTTCTCGCCCAGGCGCGCCACATTTTCGCTCAGGCGCGCGACAGAAAAGCCAACACGCGCATCAGATGCGCGATGTCGCGCTCAAGCGCCACCAGCCGCGCCCAAGCGCCAGCGCACAGACCCGCCGCACCAAGTTTATAAAAGTCGCGCACCAGCTCCCTTCTTCCCTCATTTATCCGCACTATTCTTCTCTTCCTTCACCCCAATCCACCTCCAACCTCCATGGAACCCCCAAATCACATCTCCAACCTCCTTCCATGGTACCTCTCCTCCTCCTTCATGGTTTCCTTTTCCTTTCCCTCTCCCATGGAGCTTCTCTTTCTCTCCCTCTCCTCTTGAACCCACACACACCATACCCAAACCCCAAGCACCCAAACTTCAATTTAATGCCTCAACCATGGATCTAAGCTTGATTTTGGTTTAGATTCTACACATAAACACTATCTCCCTCTTGGTTCAAGCTTTCTCTCTCCTCTAGGGCTTGCTCTCTCTCTCACGAGCTTTCTCTCTCTACGGATCTCACCGGCATCGTTTTCGACCGTGATCGCACCGGGCTTGTGTTGGGTACTCCGAGGCTTGGAGCTTTGGCCTTGATCCAGCCGCGATCATTCTAGCTAACGAGGAGCAACACCGACGCCGCATCGACGCCGAGCCACCACCCAGGTTCTTTTTAAACGAAAGCCAGAGGTAAGAAGGGTCGTATTACCTCTACTTGAGAAGTAAATTCTAGGATGTTATAGTGATGGCTAGGAATAGAGTAATAAAATTAATGAACCTTAGGGTAGTCCCCGCGGATATAAATCAAGTATTTAGAATTAATAATGGAAACCACACCTTAGGGAATAAATTATGTACGTGTAGGACAAGGTCCGGAACGAATGAGTATACTTAGGATATTAAATTGGTTAATATTGAACGAAAATTTAGAAAAGTATACACTATAACACGAGGGAGAAGTTAAGGGAAAAACCAACTAAAAATTGGGAGTAAAAGAATAAAGGACAAATGTAATAGGCATAAAGAGTAGAACTAATAAATTGGGAGATAATAAGTAAGTGAAGATTTTAATGGGATAAAAAAAAAGGATTAGAATGTGGAAAAAGGGAATGCGTGCGGAGTAGAATATGGGAGTAGAAACAAAATAGCGAAATAGAAATAAAAGAAAAGAGATAACCGGTAAAAGGAAATTAATAAAAAGATTCTAAAGCAAAGAGAAAGTGAGTTGTAGGGAAGTTAAATAAAATGTTGTAATAAGATATGGAAGCTAAGCTAAGTTAAAAAGGGTAGTTAATTATAATAGAGTAATGAAATAGGAATAATAAGTAAAAGTGTGAGACAAAGGAACTATTGGAATAACTAAGAACTTGGAAACGAGAATTTAAAGTATAACGACTATATCGAAGCTAAGTGGAGTTAGATGTAAACTAGAATAATTAATAAAAAGAATAAGGATAGAGGAAAAGGAAGAGAAGAAGAAAAAGAAAAGAAAGAGTACAGGGAAATAAGTAAGAGCTAGGAACGGGAAGTAAAACATAACGTATATGGCTTAATTAAGCAGAACTCGTTAAAAATGAGAAACATTTAAATATAAGAAGATAAAAGAAGGGTTAAGAAATTAAAAGAATTAAAGAGAACTAAGGAACTAAAAGTAAAGAGAAAAGACTAAGACGAATTTAATGATGAGAAAGAAAATAAATGTTAATCGGCGCAGGATGGTCGTGGTGACCCTGTGGCCTAATAAATATAAATGATACTCGGCGCAGGATGGTCGTGGTGACCCTGTGGCCTAATAAATATAAATGATACTTGGCACAGGATGGTCGTGGTGACCCTGTGGCCTAATAAATATAAATGGTAATTGTCGCAGGATGGTCGTGGTGACCCTGTGGCCTAATAAATATAAATGGTAACTGTCACAGGATGGTCGTGGTGACCCTGTGGCTTAATAAATATAAATGATAATCGGCACAGGATGGTCGTGGTGACCCTGTTGCCCAATAAATGTAAATGATAATCGTTGCAGGATGGTCGTGGTGACCCTGTGGCCTAATAAATATAAAAGGTAATCGGCACAGGATGGTCGTGCTGACCCTGTGGCCAAACAATAAAAGTGAAATGAAAAAGAAAGAAAATTAAAAGATAAAGTAAAAGAAAAGAAAAAGAAAGGAAAGAGACCAAAGAAATGAAAGGAAATCATAGAATGAAGAGAAAGAAATCTGAGTAAATGAAGAACTAGAATAGAATGAGTTGTGAGCTAAGAGTAATAAGAATGTGAGAATAAGAGAAGAAATAAAAGAAAATTTAATATATGGTTAAAGTATGGTAAGAATAATGTAGGCTTAGTTATTTACTATGTCTTCTTATAGGATTTATCTTTTTAAGTTATGTGTAATTCTACCTTTCTTGCTATATTTTGCAGGTATCGAAGTAGAGCTTACATGGAATGTGGCCGAGCAGGATTTTCATTCCACTACGTGGAATGTTTATTGAGTATTATGAGTGGATAATTACTTAATGTAATTTATATTATGAATTAGTAGCTTGCCCTGAAACTTGTATTAATTTGGGCGTTAGGATCTGTTATGTCTATTAAACTGCTATGGTTTATGTTTTAAATATTTATGGCTGATAGGTTTTAAGAAGAAAATTTTTGGGAAGTCCGGAAAACAGAGGAAACTCTGCCGGATTTTCGTAAAACCTTTTAAAGAAATTAAGTATTAAAAAGAATTTTCAAATTTTGATTTTGTTTAAAACCTAAATTAGCTAATAAATGTGAGAGTGTTACATTTAATTTGTGCAAATGTGTTCAAAATGCATTAAACACTGTCTGTCTGATAAATTCACTCGAGTATTTCTCATGTTACTCGAGTATTTTAATTCCAATTTAAATCAGTTTTAAATAGAAAAAGTTTTTGGGCATGTCTGACGAATTCGCTCGAGTCTTTCCAGTTTTACTCGAGTAATTTTAATTTTACTCGAGTGTTTTAAACTATACTCGAGTGATTCGTGTTCCTCAAATTTGCATGGTTTCGGGCAAACCAAAACACTCGAGTAAATTTCAGTCTACTCGAGTAAATTTCAGACCTGAGACTTTGAACTTTCAGGCTAGGCTGATTACTCGAGTACTTTTATGAAGACTCGAGTCATTGGCCAAAACACTCGAGTAAATCGATCAGTTCATAAGCAGTTGCATCGTCTTCTCTCCTCATTTTTGCACGAACCTTCTTCTCCTCACTCGAGTCCTCTCGAGCTCCTTCTGCCAAAAAAACTGTTTTCAACTCAAATTTTTCACATATTTCAACTCCAAATCATCTTCTCATCATTCTTCAACATTTTTTTCACTTCAAATCTCTGTTTTTCACATTTTAATTCAAAACCCCCTTTCAAAACCCTAACTCCGACTCACCCAAAATTCTTCAATTTTTCTTCCCAATTGGTGCAAAATGTCTACTTCTAGAGGTCCCAAGCGCCCAAGAAAGCAAAGGAGGGAGCCCACTCCTTCACCTTCTTCATCTTCATCAGAGGAAGAAGAGGATTTCTTTTCTGCTGCAGAGTGTGCTAGGAGGGAGGCCCTTTTTGTAACTCATACCTATGGTGTACAAAGTTGGACCACTGAGAGCTTTCTTGAGGGTAATGGCTTTTTATTTGTGCAAAAACTTAGAGACCAACATCTTATGCAGTTCATATCATTTCATGGTCCTATCTACCTTAGCCTAGTTCGCCAATTTTATGCTAATATTAAGCAGGTAGATAACTCTAGGTACGAATCCTCTGTAGCGGGTACTCATTTTCAGATTCGTCCTAGGGATCTAGAGAATGTTTTCGGTATATCACGAACGGGGACGAACAATTACACTGCTGATACTGATACTGTTTTTAGAAACTTGCTTCGCCCTGATCGTGTATATAACGGAAATGAGAAGAAGGCTGTGAACATGACCGCATCAAACCGAATCCTCCATCACATAGTGTCTCATCAACTAGTGCCCCAAACCTCTCCTAACTACTCCAAACCAACCCAATTAGAGCTAAGAATTATGGATGCCATTCTAAATGACAATCTGCTAAATTGGGCTTCTATCATACTGTCCTGGATGGTGAAGGCAGGGAGCTCCAAAGCTTCCCAGAGTTTGCCTTATCCGATGCATGTCTGTAGACTCTTTAAGCACTTTAATGTGCCCATTCCTGACGATGAGGAGTCCTTTGATCTTTCGAAGGAGTTGCATGCGCTTCATGATGGGTTACTTCGACTGATGAAGATGAGGTTACATGGTGGTAGGTATTATTGGCAGGATGAGGTGGTAGCTTTGGAGGATCAGGCAGCAGCTGAGCATGCTGCAGCCCAGCAAGGTGTGGATGCTGAGCAGCTGGCTCAAAGGCAGGCTGGGTTTGACCAAGTTACTGGTGGTGGGGCTGCTGAGGATGATCCTGTTGATCATATCGATTTTAGCAGTCCTGCATTTCAGGGATATATGACTCACTTTGATGCTCGATTTGATCTTTTTGATAGTCGCATGGATAGTTTCGAGCATCGACTGTCTGAGCAGCAGGATAGTATTAGCAGGCTTGAGACACACATGGGAGTTCAGTCAGCCATGCTCTACTCTAGGTTGGACCAGCATTCAGCTCAGATGAATGCTCGGTTTGATGACATGATGACTGCTTTTGGCCGATTCTTCCCTCCGCCTTCTAATGACCCTCCAGCGCCGAACATGTTTTGAGCTGTTGCGGACTTTGCACTCTATTTGGGATCTTTCATGCGTTTATGTCATGTCGTTTATGGATTTTCAGTATTTCATTTTGTCTTTATCTTGGGAGTTAGTTTGTTTTATGTAACCCCTGCGTGGGTATTTACCAGTATCTGTGTGTTGAACTTTTGGTTTCAAACTCTGATTCTGTTTTTATGATATTTTCTGTTCTGATGTCTTTTGATTTCTTTTATGCTCTGATCTTCATTGGTTTTCACATATTTTATGTTCTCCTATAGTCATGATTTTTATCTTGCTTATATTTAGGGGGAGTTTTCGTTATTGGTATCCTTCTTCTCTTCGCCGTTTCCAAATGATATCTTTTTTATTATGACAAAAAGGGGGAGAAAAGAGGCATGAGAAGAGCAAGCACATCACATTTTTTACTCTGATATTATATATGCTCTTTCTCTGATTCCAAGTATATATTATGCACTTGTTTATGATTATTATGATATTATGTTGTGCTTGGAATTCTCTGGATTGACAGGTTTATAGGTTCCTATATTGAGGGGGAGCTCTCAAAAGTAATGGAACGGTTTAATTATTTTGTCATCATCAAAAAGGGGGAGATTGTAGAATCAAGTCTCCAATGAGGTGGATTTTTTTTGATGATGACAATATAATTAGATCATGGTTTTAAAGGAAGAATTCAAGCTCACCAAGTCAAGGAGATCAAGTGCATCAAATTAGCTAGTCATTCTCTATTTTATTTTAATTGTAATTTTATTTCTATAATTGAGAGTGGGTAGCTTAGGAAGTAATCTCATCCTAGGATAAATAATTTTAATGCATGAAAAAGGTTGGGATTACATAGAATTATTACTTGAAGAGAGAATTAAAATTAATTGTTAAGAAACTTAATTTTTATCATCTCTGGGCAAAAGACTCGAGTAATCTGAAAAATACTCGAGTATCAAAAGACTCGAGTAATTTCAAAAAGACTCGAGTATTTCAGCCTCAAATCAGAGATATGACCATTAGTTCAGTACATGGGCATTTCTATTGAAAGATGGGCAAAAGACTCGAGTAGAGTCAAAAAGACTCGAGTATTTTGGTCCTGACAGTAAATTTTTTAACCATTGGAAGAGGACAAGAATGAGAATTTACTTTGTTTTCACTCTCTCATTCACTCTTCCATATATTCCATTCTATTTGCCTTTGTACTTGACAAAAAGAACATAGACAAGACATAAGCCTATCATTCTCTCTCTCAAGTGAAAAATTCTCTCTAACTCAACTATTCATTCATTGTTATTATTTTGTCCAAAGAGTTAGAGATTGTGCTTAATTGTTGTAGAAATCATTTGTTGTATTTCTCCACAAACACTTACATATCTTGTTCCAAAATCTTGGTTGGTAACCAAGTGTACCTAAGTGGGTCTTAGGTTCATTCAGGTCTTGAGAGGTTCTTAGCTTGGTGGAGATCTTGAAGGTTTCAAGGAGCTTAAGAAGAAGGAGTCTTCATCACCAACATCAAATTGGGGTAGAAATTCAAGAGTTTGGTACACTCTTGGAAGGGTTAGGTTGAGTGAGGCATCTCAATATCCCTTGTAATATTTCTAACAATTTGATTTTAGTAGACACTCCTAAGGTTCTTAGGGGGACTGGATTAGCTCTCTAGATAGAGAGTGAACCAGTATAAAATTGGTGGTGTCCTCTTTTTATTGCTTTCTATGCTTTCAAGTAAAAACCAAACCTAAGTTTCTCAAAAGGGGCTTTTTAATTAGAGTAGTAATTCCGCAGCAATTAGGTTGTTTTTAAATTGTTATAGCTGTACTTAATTGCTTTCTACTCATCTGTTAATCTGCTCTAGATTGGTTTAATTCGTATTGGTTTAAAGTGAAAATTTCTCAGAAACTGTTTTCTGCACTCTGCACGATTTACTCGAGTGTTCTTCAGAAGACTCGAGTTTTCTTGCTATTTTACTCGAGTAATCTGAAAAAGACTCTAGTGTTCTTGCTCTGTTTCAGTAAAATCTGCACAAAATCAATTATACCATAATTGCATTCGAAAATTAGTCACTGTTGTATTCAGATTACTATTCACCCCCCCTCTAGTAATTGCTAAGCCCGCTTGTTGGTTTCCAACAGAACTTAGGTACGGGGAAAAACATACGTCGTTTTCGATTGATGAAGGCAAAAGTAACTAGATTGTGTCATTGAAACAATCGCCGAGAGTTGTTGTGGAAAACTTTGATCCTGCAAAGGACACGGGTTCGCCACCTGTGTTGGGGATTGGTTTTAGGCAACCATAACAATTATGTCAGTTACTTTGGCTTTTCGTGGCCAGTGAGGGTGATTTCAGCTAAAGCCAATTTGGACGAATCAAACCAAATTGTTTGACGAACCCTAGAGGGGTGAAGTACTGTGCAAGCTGGTATGACGAACCTTAGAGGGGTGAAGTACCAAACTATAGGTTGTGAAATGCCTACTCCTGGTCGGTTTTTCCCTAGAGTTGGAGGGTGAAGTGTTGTGAGGAAAATTTCAGTGTTATTGTTATTGGAAATGGAGAAGTGCATTCATTGTTATATAATGGGTTTAATTCGCTGAATCCAATGATAGTGTTAAAGTGTTATAGTGGATAAAGTTAAATGGTACAGTGTTACATTGGATTAAGGAATTAAACCATAATGGTATATAGTGCATTTCATATTCATATGTTTGAGCATCAAAGCATTGTTATGTATTGGTATGGTATACTGAAATGTGTGTATATATATATATATAGTGTAATGGAATAGTTAAATGATAAGGTATAGAAATTGTATGGTTGAATAGGATAAATGCATACGAGTATATGTGTGTGGATATGTGTAGTTATGTCTTATTACTGTTATTTCAACTGTCTTCTTTAATTATTATTCAAATTGCTCACCCCTTAAGTTGACCATTTTAGGTACCATTGGAGAAAGATATTCACTGTTTCTGTGCCGAGAAGATATACTCTTACATAAGGAGAGTATATTATTTGTTGAGACTTGAATAGTCTCATTTATATTGCAATCATTCTAGGATAATGTAATGTAAATTATTTTCATTAACTAAAGTTGTATTTAATTTTGAACTATTTATCAAAAGCTAAGGATACTTCTATTTTTGTACAAAGGACTTTATGAGAACGAACATTTATTTTGATTGAATGTATTAATGGTTGTGAAGGATATAAAAATATCCTTTTCTAAATTATTTCTAAGTAAGTCACAACCACTTACAATGTAATTATAGTTTTGTTACAAATAAACCAATCTGAACTGACAGGTACAAAGTTAACTTAGGGAAAGTGCATATTTTAAAGTAAACTCTGCCAAAATTTTTATAAAAACCCCAAGTATTTTCTAATAGAAAGTAAAGTATTAAAGTATAAAAAGTTAGGGTGTTACATCCCTCGTGTGGGAAGCTTCATCGCGGTGCCTGCTGGTTCAAGGATTGTCATTCAAGAGAGGGTCTTTGTTTCTTATGCGGGCAACCAGGCCATTTTGCTTCGCATTGTCCCAAAAGTACTCTAAAGCAGGAAGTTAATGCCACTCTGGGATAGCGTGCAGGCGGGAGCTAGCCCATTTAGAAGGGCAAGGTCTATACTATGGATGGCGAGGAGGTGGAGATGTCTGACGAGCTTATCAGAGGTACATGTACTATTAATGGTATTTCTTGTGGTGTACTTTTTGATTGTGGATCGTCCCATTCTTTCATATCTCTTAGTTGCATGAGGAAGCTAGGGCTATCATCTGTTGAGATGCCATTCCAATTATCTGTCTCTACTCCAACTAGTACTTCTGTTCTTACATCCCAAATGTGTCTTAATTGCTCGTTTTGGGTACTGGAGCGGAACTTCACAGTGGATCTTATCTGTCTTCCTTTAACTAATTTGGACATTATTTTGGGCATGGATTGGATGTCTAGTCATCATGTCTAGATTGATTGCGAAAAGAAATCCATTGTCTTTAATTCTCCTTCTCTTGCGGCCATAGAAATTGATGAAGAGGCTGATGTAAGCAAAATTCCGGTAGTCAAGGAATTTCTATATTGATCTGGTTCCTGGATCAGGAGTAGTTTCCATAGCTCCTTACAGGATGGCAACCATTGAGTTGGCAAAATTAAAGAGGCAGTTGGAGGAGCTATTGGCGAAGGGATTTATTCGGCACAGTGTATCTCCATGGGGAGCTCTGGTTCTCTTTGTCAAAAAGAAGGATGGATGTTCCCGGATGTGCATAGACTATAGACAACTCAATGCGAAGACGGTAAAGAAAAAGTACGCTCTTCCTCACATTGATGACATACTAGATCAGTTGAGAGGTGCTGCGGTTTTCTCGAAAATTGATCTTCTATCTGGATATCACCAGATTCGCATCAAGGAGCAGGATGTTCTTAAGACCGCATTCCGGACTCACTATGGGCACTATGAACATGTTGTGATGCCCTTCGGCTTAACTAATGCACCGGCAGTATTCATGGATTTGATGAACACGATCATTCGACCCTACCTTGACTCCTTTGCGATACTGTTAATTGACGATATTCTTATCTATTCAAAGGATATGAGTGAGCATGAAGAGCATTTGAGGCTTGTGTTGCAGATATTGAAAGAGAAGTGGCTTTATGATAAGTTACCGAAATGTAGCTTTTGGTTCGATGAGGTGCATTTCTTGGGCCATGTTATTTATATGGAGGGTGTTGCAGTGGATCCCTCTAAGGTGGAACCCGTGTTAAAGTGGGAGAGGCTTACAACGGTAATTGAAAATAGGAGTTTCCTTGGCATGGCGGGTTATTACAGGAGATTCATTGAAGGATTCTCCAAGTTAGCTCTTCCGCTCACTAAGTTAACCAGAAAAGATGTGCCTTATCAATGGTCGCCCCAGTGTGAGCAGAGTTTTGAGGAGTTGAAAAAGAGGTTGACCAGCTCTTCAGTTCTAATATTACCAGATCATGATCAGTCCTTCGATGTTTATTGTGACGACCCAACTTTTATTCCAAAGTTAAATATTCGTATTCAAAGAAATACAACTATTTTTTTTCTTTGAAACTAAAAGCCAAGTCATCATCCATTATCAAATCTTGCGGAATCATATAAACACCGAGTCATGAAGACAAGTGACGTAACATCATATTTCATTCATACTAAAAAAAAGGAGTACATCCCATTTTCTTCATTTAAACAAAATACATAATTACTTAACTTAATACTCTAGGCCATTACATTATCTTACATATATTACAACAAAATTCGTAATAACCTAGAGCATATGGTTCATGACTCAAAATATAACATAACATAGATAAGAGAAAACCTGATGGGTTATATCAGTCACATTCCACCCCACAACTTAACTTAGTCGTCAGTTACCCACTGACTTCCAGTCGAGTTGTCCATAAAGTCATCCACCATCTGATTCGCATTATCCACCGGATCCTCATCCTTGATTGGATCCTCCTCTTCCTCTTCCTCCTCTTCTTGTGCCGAATCGTCAGGCACGTATATCGGAGTTCGGGATCGAACTCGAGGAGAAGGACTGGGACAAGCAGGAACCTCTAGGATGATTCTTTCTGAGGAGAGTGCTGGACTCAGTGGGATAGTGCGTCTCGGAGAACGTCTTGGTGGTGGTGGAGGGGTTCCATTTCTCATAACAAAATTTGGCGGAATGTGCATGATGTAAACCATTGGAATTCTCGATCTAAGCGGACGCATACGGGAATATGGATTAGGATGGAGGAAGATAACTTCCACATCCCCCTCATATGTAGCCCTATGGTCCTCAAAATTCCACTCCCCATTAGGGAGCGGCCTCATCTCCATGCAGAACATGTTTCTCGCCATCACCTACACAAGGGACTGGGAGTGAGTCATAGCTAAAAGCAATAACAAATGAGTATAACAGCGGCTAGAAATAACAAACACAAGTTATCATGTAGCAATAATAAATGCATATGTATATGCTCAAAACTGTCTTTTATAATATCTCGATTAGTGTTATGATGCATGCCTACTCCTCATTCATGCTACACGGTTTGGCATCCGAGTATCTCAATCTCGGGATATTCTCAATCCTATGGTCATCAAACCGGAGCGATTCATATTCAAGCATCACGATCGATGGGAACTCGGTCTTCCTAGCATCCTTGTGCCAGGGATATTCTGATTTAACCTTACCGAAGTTCCGAATCTAGATCGGAGCAACTCCTTCTCCATGCATGATAATGTCACACAAAACTTTTCGTCTTCTTTCTTTCATTTAAATCACATCCTTGAACATCATGCCTCTAATATAGAGACCCAAAGTTCATAATCCTTCTTAATCACAATTTCATCTTTTCTTTTAGCATTAACTAGTGCTAGTGCTTACTAAAAATTCCATCAGCGGCCCAGCCACTTTGTGATGGTTTTATACAATAGGAATTAATTGTTTTATCATTTAATTATTGCAACGACCCCATTTAGGACTCCCAAAATATCAACCAAGTGGGTAAAGACTTCCACTGGGACGTGGGAAAATAATCAACCAAATGGGTGTACGCACTTCCATTGGGACATCCTGTCTGAATATGTCAACCACTGAATAAAATTCCAGTAGGACTCATCCAGGATAAAATCAACCAATGGGAATCAAGTAAACTTATACATTTTGTCCATTGGGACTCATGTCCGAACATATCAACCACTGGATGAAATTCCAGTAGGACTCTTTCAACCAATGGGTAAACGTATAAGAATTAGGTATTTAATATTCTAAAAAAAAAATAAATGTTTTCTTAAGTTTTGATCAAAATACTCGAGTATATTATAAAATACTCGAGTGTTCTTCATTTTTTTACAGAATACTTGAAGTCCTTGAAGAAAGACTCGAGTTGTTCTTTATTTTCCCAGAATACTCGAGTGTTTCTCAAAAACTTGAGTGTTTTTACTGCAACAGCATCAGTTTCTGCATTTTAAGCACCAATTCGAATTCCATTCATTGTTTTTCCATTCTTATGCAAAACAGAGGCATAAACACATATAAGAAACAAGTTAGAACAGATAAACAAGTACATAACAACATAAATCAACATCAAATAACAGAATCAACATAAACTTGGAAAATAACCATTTCAAGATATGAAATTCATTTCCACTTGGTTTTAACTTCGAAAATCAATCCAGTGAGCATTATTAGGTCCATTTAAACTTGTTTGACTTAGAAAACCTTGGGTTTATGACCTCCATGTCATATTCCCAATTCCAACTTCATCCCTTGATGAACCTTGTGAGGTTCCAACATTTCTAGCTTGAGATTACTCATTCTAGCAATTAGATAACTCCTCCCTTACCTTAGAGAAGCTAAACAACAGATTAAACAACGAGAAACTTGGCTGGATCAAAATTCCAAATTCTGGACTTGTGAAAAAGGGGTTGAATAGGCTGACTTTGGCCACAGATTTCACCACGGATTTGGCATGAACAAGAATGAAACAAGTTAGTTTAACAAACTAGGATATATTAACTCCAATCAGAAACAAGTTTGACACAAAAAGGATCCCTGAGATTACCAAACGAATTAAATGAAGATGAATACTTGATGCTGAAAACAACTGTTTTTACAGCTTTGAACCTCAAACTTTGATGACCTAGAACTCGAACTACAGGGGCTTATTGATGTGATTCTTGATTCTAATTCAAAGATGGAACTAGAACCTTGAGTTGTGTTTTGGTTTTGAAGGATTTGATTGAGAAACGAAGGAGAAATTAGAGATCAAAGTGTGCTCTAGAAAACTGAGAGTCAAAAACTGAAATTCGGGTTTTGGGTGATTAGAGGTGTTGAATGCTTCAACCAAGCACCAATTTATAGCTTAAGAATACTTCAGGTCGAAGTAAAGTCCAGCTCTATGCTTGTCATTTCAAGAAACCGCGTTTTGGTGCGAAAATTAAATGAAAACCGACTTATACATTTTCAGGTCTGTACGAAATACTCGAGTGTTTTCCTAAATACTCGAGTTTTTATTTAAAAATTCAAATTTCCAAACAGCTACTTAAAATACTCGAGTTTTGCCTAAAATACTCGAGTGTTTTTTCTAAAATAGGAAAAATTGACTATTTTAATGATACTAATATTGATAAAATACTTTTATTTCGTATATTTAAAATATAGGATCTTACATTTATTGCGATGCCTGCAAACAAGGACGACTTGGATGTGTCTTGATGAAGCAAGGGAAAGAAGTATCATATGAATCCAAGCAACTCAGGCAACATGAGCAGAACTACCCGACACACGATTTGGAGTTAGCAGTTGTAGTTTTTACTCTAAAGATCTGGAGACATTATTTATATGGCACTCAATTTGACAATTTGAGGTCTTCAGTGATCACAAAAGTCTGAAATCTCTCTTTGATCAGAAAGAATTGAATATGCGGTAGAGGAGATGGATGAAGTTTCTAAAATATTATGATTTCAATCTCCAATATCATCCTGGCAAGGCGAATGTTGTAGTTGATGCCTTAAGTCGCAAATCTTTGCATATTAGTAACTTAATGGCGAAGGAATTGCAATTGATGCAGGAGTTCTGTAATCTTAATCTAGGAATGCAGGTAAAAGATAAAAGTATTGTCCTAGAGATGTTGCAGGTCACTAATGAATTTATAGGTTTGATCAAGGAAAGTCAGACTGACAATCCAGAACTTCAGAAACTGCTAGAAAGGGCAGCTGAAGACACAGAGCCCGATTTCAAAAAGGGTTGTGATGGAATCATCAGATTCAGAGAGAGGGTGTGTGTAACACCCCGATTTAATATCTTGAATTTTCTTTTTATTCAGTAAAAATTTGGGAACTTTTTTTTTCATTGGTGACATGGGCATGAATTCAGCTTACGAAACATTTCTTTTTCAAATACATATTCATCATTAAATAAATCATTCATGTCCCACATCACCCGTCATGTTCCAAATCCAGATGTTACCGACATCGCGCTTTGAAACCCGACTATTACCATCTCGAATCATCAAGATATCATTTCATACATTTAGTTTGAAAACATTACTGTCATTACGGGGTTACAAGCTATCCGAGCAAAGTTATTAGAGTCTACCTGATCATACAAAACTAGAGATAGCTAATGACTCATTGCTGAAAACTGCCGCCGACGCCTCCTCTGAAGATAATCCTTTACTCACGTCCCTCCTCGTTCGCAGATCCACCATCTAGTCGGTCGACAAGGACCAGTAGAGACATACAGCCAAGAGACAAAGAGAGAGTCAACTTTTCTGGGCGGATAAGCTGACGGTGTGGGATTACAGCAAACAATATATTAAGAAAAAAATAATACAACAAACACATTGAGTATGTGCATAGACATTTCAATTTATCTTTCCAATTATCATTCCCACATTATCATTATCATTGCCATTTCTCTTTTCAATCTCTTCCCACTCAGTCGTTACATTATTTCTCAACGTCAATGCCATCACCAATATCTCTTCCTTAGCTTTATCCATAGCATTCTTATCGCTTGCCTATCCTCATTCTCAGCATCAATTCTCTTACCATTCTCAGCTCATAATTCACAAGTCTTTTCAATGTTCTTAAACTTTCCTTATTAAGTTTTATTAGATCGTATCCATCGATGACAGGAGAATTAGAAATGTCATCGAGGAGTTGGTTAGCACACATACATCTCCTCCAATCCATCCAAACCATGTCGGAAGCAAACGGGACGTACAAGAACCTTAACCCACGCAGGTCGAACAGCCGAGATATCACAAGGTATATGTCAAGACCACAACCGTACGGGCCGACCATCATGAAAATCAATACTTTAAATCATTCGACTGCCCTCCTCATTCAGGTTCCCTCTCACCATTTCGAATATGATCAACGGGGCAACGGTACTTTTCTAGTTAGCTGTGCAGAACACGCTACAATCCACTGGGTCTTATGTCCCGATCACATGTAGACTAGTTCCACCTAGAAAAGTACTCTAGGTTACTTGACGTTTCACCATCATCACCCTCCCCTATCACAATCGCACACCTGGATATCCGCAGATAGACAGGGTATCTTCCTCTCCACTACTTCACACTCAACTCGCCGCGTTATTCAATGTCTTTTATTGTTTATTAGTATTTTATTAACACTAGATTCGGCGAGTCACCCTTGTCCATCCCTTCGGTGAACCTCGACCTCTAATCAAATCATTCACATTAAGTTTTCCTCAATACTTCCCATACTCATTTTCCTCTTTCACATCGTCTTCCCAATTGAGGGCTCGAAACCGTGGCATACAACTCACACGGCCAGCACTTATTCTCAACCTGGTGAGCACACGACATAGGCTGTGTATACCGGGAGGACTTACTTTTATCTTTCTGTACAATTCCACTTTCTTTTATTTACTTACTTAAACTTGGACCATCACTTTACCACGTATACATTCTTTTGCGTTAACTCAAAACCATCAATCATTTTAGTCATAATTATGACTTGCCATAAACAAAATCTTTTATCTTTCATCAGGTACAATTTTCAATATTCTCACCAGTATTATTATTTCATAACACAAAACAACTTCTTACATAGCATGATTACTTTTGATACTCAATAAAAGTTCAGCGGGGATATAACATCATATCATCATTACTATATTGACAACATCAAATATTCGTCATGCAATATAAAAAAAAAGGGAAGTCTTAGTCCTGCGTATGAGTGGCCACACACACACACATCCAATTGCCACCATACGACTGACTCAACGACCCCTACGTTCTGGATTTTGAGATGGCCAGGAACACTTAATACATTACCTATCGACCACAATGTCTAAGGAAAGCTGCTCTCTCACCTCTATTCCAGCAAATATTTGTCTGAATCGCCGCGGGTCTGTTACACTGAAAGCGGTTACAACTCCCGTCTCATAGATTCCTTGCCTTAAACAAGACACACGACATTACAACTCTATATAACTAATAGTCGCACCTAACATCAATCCATTTTTTTGAAAACTCGTTTTATTCGTTGCGGGTAATCGTAAAACATCATTAGTATTTCCAAATCAAGTCCAACTTCTTACCATACTTTAAAAACTTCAAAACCATTGTAAATACGTCAATTAAATAAATCAATTAATTGGTTTAGTGGCTGGTCCTTGCTGGACAGCAGCTCCTTAAAGCCCGAAAACTACGAAAAACTTTACTTTCTCAGTTCAACCTTTTTCTAAATCAAGTACTATTGAAAACCCAAGCTTTAACTAATTTGAAAACATTTTTAAAGATGGAAAAAAAATTTGGATAAGTCCTGGACAGCCATGAAACAAATCCAAAAATTCACTTTTTCGCAAATTCGAAAACGCCGTAAAATCATACTTTAGTCTTTTAATTACTTTACTTCAAAACAACGCTTGAAACAATTTATTTTTAGACTTAACATCATAAAATGAATAAGGGCATCAACCAAACATTCCTTAATCAAATCAAAATAAGCCATTCCCGAAATTAATTAACGCTCAAAACTTTACACGTGATTCAAACAAAACACCGTAATAACTAATTATTTAACCATTTCCTTTAGCATACAAATGATCCAAGGCACACAAACAATAATAATTCATTTCGTATGCATTACATAAATTAATTAGTATACAGTATATGACGCAAATTGTTCTAATCTTTAAAACCGCCACACACACACCGAAACGTATCCGCAAACAATCGACATATAATTTGTTCATGCATGACCTAAACATATTTTTACATAATTACTCTCTTTATCATTTTAAAACACCATAATAAACACACAAGTCCAGCCAAGTCACGAAGAAAGTACAAAAGATCATGTTTATTAAAAAGTGTTCAAATAGAGCTTTAGTTTGGTTACGTGTAAAACGCAAAAGATAAAATCTATAATCATATCAAGTCACGTAGTTTATATCCCAAAATTCACATAACACACTCACATACATCAAATTTCAGCATATAAAATTTTCAGGTCATTCGGACATTTCAAACTTAGGTTTCAAATAAGATTTTGGGTCAAAACCAAAACAGGTCTGTTGCTGACCTGAGACACAAACACAGTTATTAAAAATATCAAATCAACTCCGAATTCCATGATACTTGGTATAGACCTTCCTCACGTAGTCAAGGTCATTTCATAAAATTTTCAGATTATTTGGATTTTTCTAGTTTACATTTTTCTAATTAAATTCGTCATTAATTCTGAAAAATCTGAACTGATGTGTTCACTGTTTTTCAATTGATAAAAATACTAAACAAACTCCAAATATCCTCAAATTTTACAGAGAGTCACAAAACATGTTCAGAATACTTTCATAAAAATAATTCTTACAAAATTATCAAATCAATTCCATAAATCACTTAAAAATTCAGAGACCACAGATTTCGTACTATCAAAACAGTGGCCAAGTTATAAAATCGTTGGACTCTTAAAAGCATATTTCATCCGACTCTTTTGCAACTTGAAACACAATTCTTCCATATATCACTTTAACCAACAAAAATTACTTTCAACATACTAAAACAAGTACAGACCTACTCAAAGTTTCAAAAAAACTCCCAATCAGTACCAAGAACAACATATCCAACTCAAAAATCAATTTACCAAGCATTTTTATCAAAACCAAGTTATAAAGTATAAAAAATTGGTTATCCTTAATCAAATAAAACATGCATTTCTAAATCCATTTTATTTTTCTCATTACTCTTTTAATCACACTAAGACATTAAAATCAATACATAAAGTTCATCCAGGGTGATAGAAGAACATACAAAGCATTAAACACGTCAAAACGTCAAATGAAGTATTGGATCGGGTACGGGAAAAATGAGAAAGGTAAATTCAAAACTATGTCAAATAAATGAGTTTCAGTCCCAAAATTTGCAGAATACTAAAACATATTCCAAAGTTCAACTCATAAAATTTTCAAGTTATTCCAACATTCAGAACACAAGTTCTCATTTAGTTTTGTCATAAAAATCTAATCAGTCCTGCAGTGATCTGAGGCAAAGAGGCAATTATGAGAAATAGTAAACTAGCTTCATTTGTCACGAAATTTGGTACAGAACATCTACTCATACTTAGGATCATATCATAAAAATTTTAGGTAATTTGGAGTTGCCTAAGCCACACTTTTCCAATTAAAATCCTCTATAGTTTTGCAAAAATAGAGCAGACCTGCGGTCTGTCTTTCGTTTATTTAAAATACAAAATCAACTCCAAATCATCTCAAATTATAACACGTGCAGGGTTCTACCATAAAATTTTAAAGTTTATTGAAGTAGAATAGGTTCGAAAATTCAATTCATTTCTTATCCAATAGACTTATTTTTCTGAAATCGTTCCAACGAAAACAATTCTTGTAAAAATAGTATACGAACTCTAAAAATCATACAAAATTTCGGATGCACTCAAATTAGACTTATCAAAAGAGTAACCAAGTTTCACAATCAGTGGAGATGTGCAAGTGCCATTTACCCAAACCTTTTACACTTAAAATTTTAAACTTTCGAAATCAACACCAAACAATCAAAATTCAATAAAAATACCAAAACAGGTCCAAATTAAACCAAAATTTTCAGAATGACTTTAAATAACACAAAGAGCAACATACTCAATTTTTAGAGCAAACGGATTTGGAAAACTACTTCATATCGAAACCTCCTGCAAGTTTAATGATTTAGTTCTAGAAATTCAGCTTATAACTAATGCATCATTTTCTATACTATTACTCAAAAATCAGCCCCTATCAAGTATCAAAATCATTCTCCTAACTTGCTCATGCCAAAAACCGAATCATACATAGAGTAATAAGTTGAATTTTTGCAAAACAAATCAATAAATCAACACGCATCAAGTAAAGCAAGTTTGATAATTACAAAACAACTTAATACACTAACATGCATCAAAATCAAAAATCATTTTCCTCTTTCCCATGCTTTGGCCGAAACTTGCAAACAATTCAACACATAAACATGTATTTCTAAATCACCCAATCATTCCATATTCATTCAAATACGAACTAAATCATAGAATAAAAAACAAAAATCATATGCAAGGTTGTCAAACTCGCGAGTTAACTCGTAAAGTCGTACGAGTTAACTCGTAAACTCGTATGAGTTTACGAGCCTACCCTATAGAATCGAGTCAACTCGCATGCAAACTTGCTTCTCAGTAAACTCGGGTAAACTCGGGTAAACTCGTGCAAACTCGCTCAAAATCGCGAGTTAACTCGTGCAAACTCGTAATTACCTAAAGTACTCAAAACATAATTTCCACCATTAGATGTTAAGATTGAAAGGTTAGGAAGCTTATATCAAAATTTTAGCAAGATCCAACGGTTAACAAAGGAGATATTGCCTGATCATTGAATGATGTTAATATTTTTCTCAAACAGCAGTGTCCTTACGGATATTTGCAGTTTCTTGAGGTTTTACTTCTCAAGACAAAATTTTCACCGTTGGATGTGAAGATAAACGAGTTAGGAAGATTTTCACCGTATCATTCGTATGGACTAAAACGACCACAAAACCGGATGGCACCCAAAAATACTCAAACCAAAACAAAACCATCTTAATCATTCATTTTTCACATACAACCCGAAAATAAGATAGTAAAATAACAAAGATTGACAAATCAATATCATGCATCATAAACAAAATTCATTTCCCCTATGTTCAAGTCCTTGGCTGAATATGCACAAGGAAAATTAGAGATTTTGAAAACTAAAATTAAAACAACATGCACATAAAAATCAATAGAAATCAACCTTTAATCCTTCGTTTCCCAATCATTTAAATAAAACAAAAATCGCTTGAACCAAATGGGGACAAAAACCGTGAGGACCTTCTCTGTGGATGCATGTCTATTCTTTTGTTTTCACACTCAAATACACACATAATATAGCTTAGAAAGTAAATAGAAATCAAGAAAACATACATGCAAGAGCTATTTATCATCAAGCAACAAAACCCTTCTTGAAAGCATATCATCACCGAATAATTCAAAAAAAAAGAGAAAGGAAAATAAGCTAGAAAGGTCAATACCTAGGTTAGGGATGAAAAATGGGTTGTGTAGTGTTCCATTGTTAGGGATACACCACGATGTGTGTTTGTGATTGTTGCAGCTGACGAGGGTGACCCCGGTCCTATGTACCCCCAATGATAAGGGGATCAAGCCACATGTAGTTCTTGAGAGTAGGGATGAGAGAAAATACCTGAAACCCTAGTTGTGATGAGCTATTTATAGGGTTTGGAAGAGGTTGATATGGGCCGTTTGGGCCTTGTATCAGTGTTGTGCTGAACCAGGATTCCGTGAGATAATATCGGATAATTATGCTTCTAGAATCTGGATAGGATCAGCTGAAGATCTCATGTCTAGGCTATTGCGAGAATCTAGGAGAGATTTGCGGAAGGGATAATAAGCCTCGGCGAGCCTGAGTTTATCCATGAGCCGACGGTATGTCTCGGTCCTAGAGTCCCGAGCCTGATGGATTGGGGACCGATCGTAAGGCTCGGTTCCATCAAGTCCGAGCGATGGACTTTCATGACAGGTAAACCGAGCAAAGTGCCCATAGGGGAATCCTTTGGTGAGACTCGGGTCCGTATATGGTCGGTAGACCCTACAAGCCCCCCAGCTCGTAAGACTTGTAAAGTTTGTGGCGAGGTAACAAGTGGATAGGGTTAACCTTTAGGATGTCTTGATTCAGAAGTGTGACAACTGTTTCCAGCCTTAACCATATAGCTTGTTCGAGGTGACATTTTAGGTTCTTTAGGTACGATACGTGCCCTGGGAAGTTGTGCCAAATCATTTCAAATTTCGAACTTTGAAAAAGTAACTCCAATAACTGCCACGTCTTTCCCTGTGGGTGGCTGAGCAGGTTAATGGGCCTTTGGCCCAACCGGTGCCTCGTGGAAGGAGGGAAGTTGAGGGGTTTTGAAGGAGGCCGAAGAGGATGCCACCGCTCTGCGGGAGGCTACAGAGAAGGCTCGGAAAGCCGAGGAGGATGCCGCAGTGGCTCGAGAACAACTCGAGGATGCCAAAGATGAGGCCGCCGGACTCCAAGCATCTCTAGATAAAATGAAAGAGAAAGCTCTTAAGCACAAAAGGGCAGCCAAAGAGAATTTTTATAACTGGGATCACGCAGTTGAAGACTCTTTCCTCAATACCGTCGAGCAGCTTCGCCTCCTGAATCCTGGCGGAGATCTCGGAATGAGTTCGGCATACGGTTGGTTAAGATGGGGGTAGGTCGGACCGGAGTCCGATCCACGACATAAGCCCCCCAGCTCAGGGAGAGTCATAGAGACTCTGTGCCGAGTTTAGAGCCCTTTTGGGTCGATTAGACGTTCTTTTCCGAGGCTTGGTGGTGACGTAAAAGAATGTTCGCAGCCGAGGTCTTTTACTCGAAAGTGTATCGCGATTTTGAGATTCATACACCTCTCTCATTGGGGTGTGTTAAAAGTAATATCATGAATTGGATCGTAACGTCTACGGGGGATGCTGTCTGAATGACTGCCTTGGCCGAGGTGCTTTCCTCGATCCTGCGATGTATTTGGCCGATGGCCAAGTTATCGAGGTAGCAATCCCCGTTTTCACTTGTAGCCACGCCGATCTGGTCGGCCAACCGAGATCATAGGCAAGTGCGTCGGGACGTGATCCGAAATGAGTGAATGTATTTAAGTAATACCCTGATGAGAGAGGCGGTAGCAATAGAAGCAACCATCAAGGAGGGTGAGAACGGAGTCGCAATAAACATGGGTGAAAACGATCTGCCTGACCACTTTGCTGAGGAGTCCAAAGAAGACGGGGTCGAGGGTGCCGAAGGCGACAAGGAAGAAGAGGATAAATTTGATCCAGAAAGTATAGTGTTGTTTTCGATATAGAGTAGATTTACCCTTTTTCTTTTCAACTTGATGTATTTACCCCAATAGATGGGTTTGGACCTCTTGCTGTAACCACTTTGAATATTTATAATATCCGTTATGATTTTGTGCTTCTCATATTGTTCTTTTAGTTATGAATTCAAGTGTTAAGACCTCGGAACTCCGACACTCTAGCCAAGGTGGGTTCCTCTATCCGCGATGTATAAAATGATTTTATGCCAATCACGTTTGAATCAGGAATCTTTTAAAGTACTTGACGGGTTATAAGCTCTTGTTCGAGTTGTTTATAATCGTTCGTGTCATAAACGGTGACTAATCGGTTATGAGGAAAAGTACGTAAATACAATGAATTCAGGAACAAAACATTTATTTAATTGAAGCAGTAAATACAATGGGCTTGCAGATTTAGACCTGTGGTCAGCTTGTGCATGTTTTCGGATGATAGGAATCCTGACTTGGGTTATGCGTGAAACACTCGAATCATTTTTGGCCATCGTGATCGGGCTATCGCGCCCGGTAGTTCCGACTCGAATCATTTTTGGCCATTGTGCTCGGGCTATCTCGCCCGGTAGTTCCGACCATCAAATTTGTACCATTACATGATGTATAAAAACAACTATAAGAATATCAAGTAGTCAATGATATGTAATGACCTTAATAGCGAAATATGAGCTGTTTCACTGTTATGAGTATTATCTAAGATAATATAATGTTGTGCAGCAAGTGATTCAGTAATAATGAATGTCAGGCTTAAACCATGCAATGTAAATGACGTAAATGAGATAATGAGAAAGATCTTTCCCTGTTAGTCTTTATGGGACTATTTTTGAATTTCGATACGTTCGACACCCTTTTTGGCATGAACATTGATATGCTCGGCGTCATTTTGGCATTGTTAGATCTAGTGAGAAGGTTTTGATAATGACAAAGGTTGACAAAGGTTTTGAACAAGCTACAAATGGTTTGATCAAGTTTAAAGTTTGAAGAAGTTGAACAAACAATCAACACTCAACATTGATGAAGAGAGAGCAAGCTCATGAAGACTTAGTTTGTGTTTTATTGTAATATCTTTAGCCTCTCAAGTCTTTTATTTTTATGAGTTTGGGTAGAGTTAATAGAGGGTAGTGAATCTCTATCAAGGTCATGATTATATCATAATTTGAGTATTCACTTAACCTAAAATCAATAGGTGGCTTAAAGGTTTGAAAGAAAAGGTTTAGTTTTGAGAAAACAAGTTTTTAATTGAATTTAGCAGTGACTAATCGATTAATGTGTTAGGGTTAATCGATTAACACACGTGTTACAGTGGTTAATCGATTAAGCCATGTGTTAATCGATTAACACGTGCAGAATCAGTTTTTAAAATAAGCTTTTCAAGGCAAAATAAATTTCTATTGTTTTCTAACTTTTGGGTATTCTATATAAACCTTTTCCCAATTATTGTGATCATCTAGAATCATTTTTTTTTATATTCATTTTACAAAGAATCAAGCCACACTATTCTCTCTCACTTTCATAGATCAAAGCTTCAATTTTTACATTCTTTGATCAAGAATCTTTGAATCTCTTATGTTGATATTTTCATAACTATTGAAAGAGATTCATAGGATTGTTATTGTTTTTCATTTTGGTTGTAATCATTGCAAAGAAGGCAAGCTATCTACAACAAAGGAAGTCTTGGTTGTTCATCAAGCAAACAAGCATTTGGAAGTCTTGATTGTTATCAAGCAATTGGAAGTCTTGTTGTGTTAACAAGCAAATTGGAAGTCTTTTTGTGAAAACAAGCAAGTGGAAGTCTTTGAAGAATCTCAAAGCAAAGTGGAAGTCTTGGTGTGAGGCATCATCAAGCAAGTGGAAGTCTTGTTGAGGGGAATTGGCAAGCAAGGTTAGAGGTTAGATTAGAGCATCAATAGGATTGCAAGGCAAGGGTGTGGTATCTCTTGTAGGCTATCAAGAAGGGAGTCTTGAGAGGCATTTACTTGTAATTTGAGAACTCTAATTCCTCATAGTGAAGAATATCTCTTGGTTGAAGAGGGGACTGGATGTAGCTTTCAAGTGGATGAAAGTGAACCAGGATAAATCACTGTGTCGTATCTCTAAACTCTTAACTCTTTACATTCAAGTCATTTCAATATTGTTCTTGGTTGAAAACCTAGAAAAGATTGATTTTCATAATTGATTGAATTGAATCTTAATTGTGCAAATTGATTTGGGGAAAATCATTTTCATAACCTAGGTAATCAATAAGAATATTGGTGTTAATCAATTCCGCTTAATCTCTGATCATATGTGTTAATTGATTGATTTTCGTATTTGATTGAAAAGTGATTTTTCAGATACTATTCAGATTAATCGAGTAAATCAATTGTTAATCGATTAATTTTTAAGTTGCTTTCGGCATTAATCGATTAGTACCTTAGTTAATCGATTAGTTTGAAAGTAAGCTTCGGCATTAATCGATTAATACTGAAGTTAATCGATTAATCAGTACATTTTTGTAAAAATCATTTTGTTTTAATTGTTTCGATTTGTTTCTTTCGAAAATCTTTCAAGGTTTCTCTAACACCTATTCAACCCCCCCTTCTAGGTGTTCTCCTAGTGTCTCCTAGTGATTTCACCCACCGATTGTAGTTCTCACAATTGGTATCAGAGCTCGGTCGAAAGACACGAGCATAGAGCTTTTTCGTTAAGATCCTTGAGGAAACTACAATGGGTTCTACGAATCCCTTTGGTGGTGAAGGTGCTTCAATTAGCCGCCCTCCTATGTTTGGTGGAGAGGGTTATGCTTATTGGAAAGTTAGGATGAGAATTTTTATAGAAGCCATTGACATGAACATTTGGGAAGCCATTGAAAATGGTCCTCATATTCCCTCAAAACAAGTAAAAGGTGTATCTCAATTAGTTCCCAAAGATAAGTGGACCGATGATGATAAAAAGAAAATTCAATATGATTTAAAAGCTAAGAATATCATCACCTCCGCTCTATCTTATGATGAGTTCTTTAGAGTCTCCCAATGTCGTAATGCCAAAGAAATGTGGGACACCTTGCAAGTCACACATGAAGGCACTAGTGAAGTTAGGCGTGATAGATTAAATTCTTTGATGCATGAATATGAATTGTTTCGTATGTTGCCTAATGAATCTATATGTATTATTCAAAAACGTTTTACACATATTGTTAATCATCTCATTGCTCTTGGAAAAACTTTCTTGAATTGTGAACTTGTTAACAAAGTTTTAAGATGTCTAAGTAGGGAATGGCAACCTAAGGTTACCACAATTGTTGAATCAAAGGACTTGGACAACATGGACTTAGCAACACTTTTCGGAAAGCTTCAAGAACATGAAATGGAGCTTGAACGTTTGCATTTGCATGAAGAATCGGAAAAGAACAAAGAAAGAAAAGGAATCGCTCTTAAAGTTCAAAGTTCATATAAAAAGGAAGAGAGTTCCGATAATGATGATAATGAAGATTCCGATTCGGACATTGATGAAGAGGAGATGAAACTTCTACTAAGAAAATTTAATAAGCTTCTATGGAGAAAAGGAAGGTTGAACAAAGACAAAAGTAAAGAGAAGAATTCCCCACACTACAAGACCAAGACAACAAAAGAAGGAGTAGTTTTCCATGAATGTGGAAAGCCCGGTCATCTCAAGTATTCGTGCTCTAAGTATCTCAAGAATAAGGAGAAAGAGAAGAAAAATGCAAAACACAAAAGGGCATACATAGTTTGGAATAGTGATGATGAAGAAGACAAGAAAAGCACATCAAATAGTTCTTCGGATGATGAAGAAGCCGCTTGTCTCAACTTGATAGCTCTAGTAGATGAAGAGGAAAGTTCAAATGATGAATCAAGTGAACAAAGAGACGAAAGTGAAACTAAATCCGAAATTTCTTCTAAATATGAAATTTTATATAATGCTTATGAAGAAATGCATGAACATCTTAAGAAAATAGCTTTGAAAAACATTGAAAGGAAGAAGCTCATTTTGAAACATCAACAAGATATTTTAGAACTTCAAAAACAAGTTGATGAGCTTAACCTTCAAAATGAAACTCTTGATTTCATATATGCTAGTTCTTCTTGTGATTGTGCTAGTAGATTGAATATTGTGGTTGATTGTGAAAATTGGAAGTTGTTTAAAGATGAAAATGCTATTTTGAAAAATAAGCTTGCAAGTTTCACAAATGGTGATATTAGATTGAGCACATTGTTAAATTTTCAAAGAGAAAATTCAAACAAGTTTGGTTTGGGTTATACTAATGCTAAGAGTAAGTCTCATAGAAATGTTGTTGATTTTTCTAAAGTTGATTTTTCAAATGCACCAACATATTTCTATTGTGGCACTCATGGACATACTTCAAATCTGTGTTATATTAAAGTGCATGGTATATCTAAAGGAAATTTTGTTTGGGTTAAGAAGGGTGAGAGTCCCTTAACTAACAAAAATGGATCCAAAACCATTTGGATACCAAAAGGCAAAGCATGATTGTTTTGTAGGTGTGATTGAAGAACAAAAGGCTTGAAAGTGTTATTCTTTGAT
The DNA here is from genome assembly GCA_037953625.1 of Crotalaria pallida. Lineage (NCBI taxonomy): Eukaryota > Viridiplantae > Streptophyta > Magnoliopsida > Fabales > Fabaceae > Crotalaria > Crotalaria pallida. The sequence continues at coordinate 54,044,645 of CM075651.1, forward strand.
TTGCTTCTTCAATTCTCAAACGAAGTCCTACAAATTGGTACAATTGATATTGTTGGATTTTCACAATTGGTACTGTTTTTACAATTGGTATTACTTCTTTATAATCTCAATTGGTATCATTATGTGATCATTAGATGTTTATCATGCTATTGTGATTATTGTGATATTTCTTTACAATTGATTTATTACTTTGTTAAGTGATATGATGACTTTCTAGTTACAATTGGTATTATGTTTCATTGTTATATTTCTCTCCAATTGGTATCACATTTCAAAGTACATTTAAAGATCTATTATTTGAAGAAATGTTATCTTTAGTTTTTCATTTGATATCATTTATTACTTGATTAATTAAATACAATTGGTATCAATGTTGTGAAGAAATGATCATTGACTATCTCTTATTTTGGCTTAGAATTTTATATTTTAATTGGTATATATTACTTTTTGATAATGCCAAAAGGGGGAGAAGAGGTTGTTTGTTTGTTTCTATATAGGTTGAGCAAAGTTGTTGAAGATAGGGGGAGAATCAAGCTTATCTTAACTCAATTGGATTTCAAATGTCAAAAGCATTTATTGAGGGGGAACAAGAATCTCACCAAGTATCAAATGGTTCAAGTATCAACAACTTCAAACAAATTCAAAACATGGTTTGTCATTTTCAAAAAGGGGGAGATTGTTAGATCCAGTGAGAAGGTTTTGATAATGACAAAGGTTGACAAAGGTTTTGAACAAGCTACAAATGGTTTGATCAAGTTTAAAGTTTGAAGAAGTTCAACAAACAATCAACACTCAACATTGATGAAGAGAGAGCAAGCTCATGAAGACTTAGTTTTTGTTTTATTGTAATATCTTTAGCCTCTCATGTCTTTTATTTTTATGAGTTTGGGTAGGGTTAATAGAGGGTAGTGAATCTCTATCAAGGTCATGATTATATCATAATTTGAGTATTCACTTAACCTAAAATCAATAGGTGGCTTAAAGGTTTGAAAGAAAAGGTTTAGTTTTAAGAAAACAAGTTTTTAATTGAATTTAGCAGTGACTAATCGATTAATGTGTTAGGGTTAATCGATTAACACACATGTTACAGTGGTTAATCGATTAAGCCATGTGTTAATCGATTAACGCGTGCAGAATCAGTTTTTAAAATAAGCTTTTCAAGGCAAAATCAACATCTATTGTTTTCTAACTTTTGGGTATTCTATATAAACCTTTTCCCAATTATTGTGATCATCTAGAATCATTTTTTTTATATTCATTTTACAAAGAATCAAGCCACACTATTCTCTCTCACTTTCATAGATCAAAGCTTCAATTTTTACATTCTTTGATCAAGAATCTTTGAATCTCTTATGTTGATATTTTCATAGCTATTGAAAGAGATTCATAGTATTGTTATTGTTTTTCATTTTGGTTGTAATCATTGCAAAGAAGGCAAGCTATCTACAACAAAGGAAGTCTTGGTTGTTCATCAAGCAAACAAGCATTTGGAAGTCTTGATTGTTATCAAGCAATTGGAAGTCTTGTTGTGTTAACAAGCAAATTGGAAGTCTTGTTGTGAAAACAAGCAAGTGGAAGTCTTTGAAGAATCTCAAAGCAAAGTGGAAGTCTTGGTGTGAGGCATCATCAAGCAAGTGGAAGTCTTGTTGAGGGGAATTGGCAAGCAAGGTTAGAGGTTAGATTAGAGCATCAATAGGATTGCAAGGCAAGGGTGTGGTATCTCTTGTACGCTATCAAGAAGGGAGTCTTGAGAGGCATTTACTTGTAATTTGAGAACTCTAATTCATCATAGTGAAGAATCTCTCTTGGTTGAAGAGGGGACTGGATGTAGCTTTCAAGTGGATGAAAGTGAACCAGGATAAATCACTATGTCGTATCTCTAAACTCTTAACTCTTTACATTCAAGTCATTTCAATATTGTTCTTGGTTGAAAACCTAGAAAAGATTGATTTTCATAATTGATTTAATTGAATCTTAATTGTGCAAATTGATTTGGGGAAAATCATTTTCATAACCTAGGTAATCAATAAGAATATTGGTGTTAATCAATTCCGCTTAATCTCTGATCATATGTGTTAATTGATTGATTTTCGTATTTGATTGAAAAGTGATTTTTCAGATACTCTTCAGATTAATCGAGTATATCAATTGTTAATCGATTAATTTTTAAGTTGCTTTCGACATTAATCGATTAGTACCTTAGTTAATCGATTAGTTTGAAAGTAAGCTTCGGCATTAATCGATTAATACTTAAGTTAATCGATTAATCAGTACATTTTTTGTAAAAATCATTTTGTTTTAATTGTTTCGATTTGTTTCTTTCGAAAATCTTTCAAGGTTTCTCTAACACCTATTCAACCTCCCCTTCTAGGTGTTCTCCTAGTGTCTCCTAGTTATTTCACCCACCGATTTTAGTTCTCACAATAGAGACCTTACTTCTTCTATTGCTAGAACGTGTGCTCGTTTGGTATTCTTCATCTTCTTCCTACCAAAGACCCTGTATGCCGCTATGGGTGAACCATTGTATAGCGCCCTTGTGAGAAGTGCTGGGATCTCGAGAAGAGATGTTGACGGGGATCGTCTTTTGGCTCTTAGTGACCATGAGAGGCAACGGTGTCGTGGTAGAAGGGACCGATCAATTCGAGGATGTCATTGGTCGTAGCCTGATATTCTACTGTGGGTGTAGGGATCTGGTAGGAAACCGGTGGAGAAGTGGTGACAATCGTGTAATGAATCCGAAGGGAGAAGGCTAGTATTTAGTATCCTCTCCGTCAACTGATTTCGAACATGTTGAGGTGCTCCCAACACTCAGAAGAGTTGTTTGCCCATTGATGAAAACCTTGAAATGGACTGTTTACCCATATTTGTACCTCGTATATGTATACAAAATTAATAATTAGTAATCGTCATTTGAACTGACAATGTATAATAATTAAATTACAATAATGAGAATTATTGGCAAGTTTACAGAATATAATATTGGTATGTAAATAGTATGATTCTAAAAATATCATACGCAATAATAATTGTAATAAACGACACGTATACCAAAAATATGTCGGAGCAATTAGTGGTATTAAACCAAATAATGTTAATAAGTATAACAATTAACTGTATCATTGGCATGCAATGGTGTACATAATCAATGCAATTGAAATGACTTAAGTAAAAGAAATTAACTTCCCTGGATTGGTCGTGGTAATGCCCTTAATTGACCGTAACTTGTGGCTTCACATTCTCGTTTTGTTGATCGAGAGTTCATTGTGGACGGAGGCCCCGATAGCATGACTCGTAACAGTTTGACCGTCGTGGGTGAGTAGTGCCCGTTCTAGGCTAGCCTCGTGACGGGTTGTTACAGGAGCATATGTTTTTACGGTAACCGTTTTGACTTTTGGACTATTTTCTATCATGGGGTCGTGATGGTCCCGTCAACTCTACAGAGAATCCTAGCTGCTCGGCCTTCCTTTTCGATAGGTTCGACCATCCTTTCTTGAACCTTACATTACATGTTTAAGAACAATAATTAGTAATCGTCGTTAATTTGACAATATATGATAATTGAATAGCAACAATGAAAATTATTGGCGAGTGAATATAATGTATCAGAACAAAAGAGACATGATTCTAAAAAGATCACACGTAACAAGTATAATAATGACAATAATTAAATATCGTGCAACTAGACAGGATTGCCCATGAAAAAACAATAGTTAAATATCGTGCAAATAGACAGGATTGCCCATGAAAAGACGCATAATTTCAGGTATATCATGCGCAATAATTGTAATGAATGACATTTATAAATATGTCAAAGCATTTAATGACAACAAATCAAATGATGAAAGCTTATCCATGAAAAACGACAATGCACAATTGTCGGAAACTACCTAATGCCATTCGAAAGGCAATGTATATCAAATATTATTATCCTATCACGACAGGAAAGACAGACATTTAGAAACATTCCGCATCAAAGAAATTTGGCTAACAATATGCCACGTGTCAGCATGTGTGCAAAGAAAATAATAATTAATTATTGTCATTTGAGTTGACAATTTATAATAATAATAATAATAAATGATGAATGACATGTAATGACATTAATTAGCGAAAGTATAATTTATTTTTGCTGTTAACTAATAGTCATGTTAGTAAATAAAATATTTATGCAATTATTAAAAATTAGAAGTAGTAGCTTCCCTTATTTAGAAGTAGGCTGTTGTTGTTGGGCCATTGACATGTTGAGGCCCGTTTCATTTGTTCTTTGGGCGGTTTGGGCCAAAAGCCCACTAGGGGTTCTACAGCAGCTGGTCCTTGCTGTAGCATCTCCTTCTTCTCTTTTTTTTTTGAATTGGGCCAACAGCCCACTTTTGCCTTGGGAAACCTAGGGTTCCTTTCCTTCTTCGAATGGCAACAGGGCAGCCGCCGCACCATGGATGGTGCGGTTTAAACCGACGGCAGCGGTGGTGAGATGCACAGGACCGTTCGAACCAGGCAAGTGACGATGGTGGCACCACCGAACTCTAGCATAATCACCATCCCCTCACTGTGCAAGCATGAAGACGAAGAGGAAAAACCGATTCGCCGTGGTTCGTCATCGCGAGTGGGAAGATCGCGGATGTCACGTGCGGCGGCTGGAGCTGGGACCGAGACCACCCTCGGTTGTGCGGTTTGCACCGGTGGCGACGAAAGGACCACCATCTCCTTCAACGCTGGTTGCATCAGCCTTGAACCGTAACGGTGTTGCTACACGCGAAAGGTGTTGCTGTGTTGCAGTGCCGGTGGCAAGCTCGGGTGAACACCGAAGGGGCAAGCAGCGGCGGGTTGCTGCTGAAGCTCTTCAACGGTGACGGCGTTGACAGCAAGTGTCATCGTTTGCAGCGGCTATGATGGCGGAAGAGCGATGGGTTCGGAACATTGAGGAACGTGGCTGCGGTGACGGCGTTGATCCTCTTCTGGTTCTGGTTTTGGTTTTGTGGTCGATCCGTGTTTCCGAGGACCGTGAACCGCACTCGCAGCACCGGCACCGTGATGCACCGTGAATAGCCATTAGCAGCAACACCCATGCTTCTTTTTTTTTGTAATTGTGGATGGGAATCGGAGTTTACCGTTTCCCACATACGGCACCAATGTAGCGTTCCATTGTTAGGGATACACCACGATGTGTGTTTGTGATTGTTGCAGCTGACGAGGGTGACCCCGGTCCTATGTACCCCCAGTGATAAGGGGATCAAGCCACACGTAGTTCTTGAGAGTAGGGATGAGAGAACATACCTGAAACCCTAGCTGTGATGAGTTATTTATAGGGTTTGGAGGAGGTTGATATGGGCCGTTTGGGCCCTGTATTAGTGTTGTGCTGAACCAGGATTCCGTGAGATAATATCGGATAGTTATGCTTCAAGAATCTGGATAGGATCAACAGAAGATCTCATGTCTAGGCTGTTGCGAGAATCTAGGAGAGATTTGCGGAAGGGATAATAAGCCTCGGCGAGCCTGTGTTTATCCACGAGCTGACGGTATGTCTCGGTCCTAGAGTCCCGAGCCTGATGGATTGGGGACCGATCGTAAGGCTCGGTTCCATCAAGTCCGAGCCTGGCCCTCTCGTATGCTCAGATCCCACGAGTCTGAGCGAAGGACTTTCATGACAGGTAAACCGAGCAAAGTGCCCATAGGGGAATCCTTTGGTGAGACTCGGGTCCGTATATGGTCGGTAGACCCTACAGGTCGAAAAATCAAAGCTTTCTCCCCCTCTTTCCTCCTCCTCTCATATGCCCTCTCCTTCTTCTCCACCTTCTCCTCTCTTTTTTTTTGTGTGAGTGTATGTGTGTGCAGAGTGTTGGTGAGGGTTAGGGTGGGGTATTTATAAAGTTAGGGGCTTTGGGGTTTATTTAATTAAAAATGGGGTCTAAAAAAAATTAGATAGGAATGGGTGATGGAATAAAAGCAGGGCATCTTATTGGCTGAAAATCCTCTTTAGGATAGGGTCCTTAAATGTGGGTCTTAAATAATGTGCTTTAGAGATAAAGTGCATTTAATTGGGTTACCCTATGGTCTTGTGTAGTAATAAATGAATGTCCCACAAATTCAAAATTCAAATGGAGAAAATACTTATAAACCTTGTAATACTTAACAGTCATTAGAAAATAATAATTTCCAATACAGTAAATACAACAATATTTGAAAACCATAAATTCACTTTGCTTAATTAATAAAACATTGTAATTTTCCCAAATTAATGAAAAATTCGTGTACTGAAAAATAAATCCTAAATTTTATAAAAATAAATTCTACGTGTCAATACGATCGTTTTGACTATAAATTCGTCTAATTCCGTTTTACCAGTCAAAAGTTATGAATTTTCAAAGTTAAATAAATTAAAGAAACCAATAAATAATCACTTCCCAAACCACAAAATAAATCCTTTAAATCAATAAAATATCAAGATCAAATATTTAATCAATTTAAAACAATTTCTTCTTTTCCACGTGTCACTATAATGTGGAAAAATCAGTTTATTAAAATGTGAAAAATTGCGGGTGTTACAGTGTGCATTCCTTTGGACTTTGAAGTCAGGAGGATGATTCTTGAGGAAGCTCACAAGACTAAATTGAGTCTTCATCCAGGTAAAACAAAGATGTACCAAGATCTGAAGAAGTTATTCTGGTGGCCAAAGCTGAAGGTGGACATTGCATACTATGTTTCTAGATGTTTAGTCTATCAAAAAACAAAGATTGAGCATCAGAAACCGGGAGGCTTATTGCGATCTCTTGAAATTCCCGAGTGGAAGTGGGATAGCATTGCCATGAATTTTGTTTCAGGTTTACCAAGGACCACTTCGGGGTTTGATTCTATCTGGGTTGTTGTGGACTGGCTGACCAAATGTGCTCAATTCATTCCGACGAATATAAAGTACAGTTTAGATAAACTGACTTAATTGTACATCGGGGACATAGTAAAGTTTCATGGTGTTCCTACTAGCATAGTGTCAGACCGTGATCCCAGGTTCTTATCCCGATTCTGGCAGAGTCTCCAGCAGGCCTTGGGTACTAAATTGAAATTTAGCACAACCTATCACCCAAAGACCGATGGGCAGTCCGAGCGCACTATTCATTCCTTGGAGACCTATTGAGGACTTGTTTAATTGAGCATTCAGGCAGTTGGGAGAAGCTCTTACCACTGATTGAATTCACCTACAATAACAGCTTCCATTCTAGTATCGGGATGGCGCCATTCGAGGCACTCTATGGCAGAAAATGTAGAACGCCTCTTTGCTGGTTTCAGATTAGTGAGAACTTGTTGATTGGTCCTGATATTGTTCAGGAGACTACGGATAAGATCATCATGATCAAGGACAAAATGAAAGCCTCGCAAGACTGTTAGAAGAGCTATGCCGACAAGCGTAGGCGACCCTTAGAGTTTAATGCAGGAGATCATGTCTTTTTGATGGTATCCCCTACTACAGGTATTGTAACATCCTCAATTTTAAGTAGATAAAATAGGATTTAACTTAATTGGGTCTTGAAAATTTCTTTTAAAAACTTAATTACTTCTAAAAATTCATACAAAAATCCGGCAGAGTTTCCTCTGTTTTTCGGACTTCCCAAAAATTTCTGTTTAACCTGTCAGTCCAGAGAATAATAAATCCTTAACTTAACTTTACATTACATCCTGCACATACCAATGCCCTGTCTACAAAATAATACATGTTGCGGGCTTAACAAAATTAAACTACATTAACTACACAAATCTTTATTATAATTCACTAGTGACTAGTTTGCACTCCACGTAGTGGAGTGTTATTCCTGCTTGGCCTGAAACAATGTCTGCTCAAACTTTGAACCTGAAAAATGGTTGCAAGGGTGAGCTTTAAACATATAGTAGAGAAGTAGTTTCTAACTAGACATAATAACCTACTAAGTCAAACACAAATATTTCAAGTAGTTCAAAACATAGCAAATCCAAACAATTCAAATTCATACATATCAATAATCTTTTCTTTCGTCTATCATTCATATCAATTTTCTTAATATACTTTTTTTTTTTTAGTTTTTCTCATCTTTTCTCTTTCCTTTCTTCTTTTGTTATAATGTACCATTATGTATTTTTGCATTCACCTGTTAGGATGGTGTCTTCAACCAATAGGAATTTCTTACCTTCACCCAGGATTTTCTTACCGCATAAACCTTTAGCTCATTAGGGCCTTTTCCTTGTTCTTTTCTTTCTTGCTTTCTTACATGTTTCATCATTTACTTTATCAATTTACCTGGAAGCTATTGATCTCGTGTAACACCTACAATTAATTACCCTTTGTTACCCTTAACTTCCATATATTAAAAATAGTGAACTTAAAATTTTCTTCTAACTTATAAAAATCTCCCGTCAAACGGACGGAAATTCGTTTGTTTTTCTGACTTTCCCAAAAATTGTATTTTTGCTGTAACCTGATAAATATAATCATTCTCAATAACCAGAAGCCAACAGGGCTATAAACATATATCACAACTAGTGCAACTTCGTGCACACATCAGAATAGCAGCGTATAAGACATCAGAGTTTCAGCAGATATATGTACAAGTCATGGAAATAGTATTTTCCCAAAAAAAAGACTCCTACCCAAAAGGAGTCGTCCTGGGCCCCCAAAAAGCTATGTACAATATATACAACAAAAACGGATCAAATCACATCATCGGGCCCAGGACATTCCCATGTCCTAAAATATAAGTAACCTACTCTCCCTGGGAGGAAGAGTACTCCTGCTCAGCCTGGTCAAGTGCAAACTCTTCCTCATTACCTGTGGAAATAGTAAGGAGTGAGTATATTTAAATGCATTAAGTATTAATTATTCTAGAGGTTTCTCTTAGCATTTCTTAAATAATGGTTTAACCATGGTTACCCCCTGGTCTCATACTCTTTAGTAAAGGAGGACCAGAAATTCCTAAGCCTATTCTTACCTCCACCAACTTCTAAGATGAAGCCTATGTCATATACACAATCTAGAGGATATAACTATTGGTCACAATCTACTGACACAGTCGCTTCCGGGAAACTTAATGATATTTCTTATTTACTCTAATTCGGCTAAATTCATACGTGACTCAGGCTTTGGAACGATCGACCTCTCAAAACGGAAAGAGTAACCCAAATGCATCACATATATTTGCTAGAGCTTAGGTAAGATAAATACCTATCATGCATCTCGTAAAGAGATTTCGCCGCTGACTTCCTGCGCTTTTGATGCATTCTCTTCTTCCATCTTTGCCTTCTAGGGACAGTTGGCCACAACATGACCAGGTCGACTACACCGATAACAGAGTGCAGCCCTCCGACTCGAATTTAGATGCCAACATACTCCCTTATGCATCTTGCCACAGTGCAAGCAAGCAGGAGCAGAATAACAGGCTCTCTCTGCCTGACCCAGCTTCTTAGGAACTACTGTTCTATCTCCAGGACGAGAACATGAATCCTGTAAAGGCCTTTTACCCTTGTTAGGACCTTTTACACTTTTCTCAAATCCAGGATTAAGGCAACCAATGGCCAAATGCCCTGGTTGACCGCATCGGAGACATGAACCTTCCTTCTTTTTCTGCTTTACTTTCCTACATATACCCTTGTGAAGTTTTCCTCAATGGACACAAACAGATTTGAGATACGGAGGGGTCTTTGTCAGTTTCGCCCCCTTTGAAATGGTTCTCTCAACCTGGGGTTTAGGGTATGTTGTCGGGTCTGCCACATATTCTTCCGGCTGTGCAAGGCCCTTTTCCCAACAACTAGCCCATTCTACTAGCTGGGCAAAGTTTTCAACAGGTACATTTCCAAGAATGGTTTTGATATCATCTCGGAGTCCTGCAAGAAACTTGAGACATTTGGTTCTCTCATCCACTCCTTGGTAGTTGCTAGCATATCTGATGAGGTCTTCAAATTTCCACACATATTCCTCCACACTCAAATTGTCCTGTTTCAAACACAGGAAAGCCAGTTCCTTCTCCTTCCAAACATCCCCCATCAGAAACTATCCCTGAAACTTTTCCTTGAAAAGCTGCCACGTCACTCCTTGATTATTGGCCTCAGTCTGCCTGCGAACCTGTTTCCACCACTGTTCTGCTTCCCCCCTTAGGGTATATTGTGCCAGCAGAGCTTTGTGCTCCTCCGGTGGTGCCACCTCATTGAGAATCCCTTCTATCTTCTGAAGCCACTTTCGGGTCCCATCCAAATCATAGCCACCCTCGAAGTTAGGGGCACCATGCCACTTGAACTCTGCCAACCAATTGGTTTCAGCTGGAGAGATGTTTTGAGTTGCCTGAGATGACTGCTTGAGTGCTGCTACAGCGGTAGTCACCAACTCAGCTTGTCGTCGGTTAATTTGAGCTAAGCTCCCTAAGATTGCAGCGATCCTATTATCGTCATTGCGCCTATCCGCCATAACTCTAATCCTGGAGGGAAGGTAAAGTATTAGACATACTAATAATTAATAACAACTATATCTTATGACTCTGACTTAAACATTTAACCATACACTTCAATTACTCGCTTGGTGAGTAATCATTGGAGTTTGCATAACTCCAAGGCCGAGGCGAAATTGCTCTGATACTATAAATGTAACACCTAGGATATATTTCCCTTAAATACCCCATAATTAAAATACGTACTTTAAAATTCCTTTTTAATTTAATAAAATCACCCGTCAAACGGACGGAGTTTTGTTTGTTTTTCGGACTAATCCAAAATTTGACCTGTGAAAACATTATCAATTATGTACAACCAGTAGCCAGCAGGGCTTCATTCCCGATATATGAATCATGACAAGGCCCAATGGGCTTCACATATTTAAGTGCATTAAGTATTTCAGAGTAGCAGCAGAATTAAAAAGCTTGAATAACATAAATCCAAGTTTTAAAGCTTAACAAAATAAAGTCATCCTAAGCCTCATTCAAAAAAGGTATAAACAACACATACACATCAAAACATAAGAGGCTTAGGTCCCTAAAAGATGTACTAATCCCATATAAACCCTACTCTCCCTGTGAGGGAGAGTAATCCTGCTCGGCCAAATCCTGGTGTATACTCCAGCTCAGTACCTGAAAAATGGTAAGGAGGTGAGTATTACACAATAAAATAGGGAAGCAGTTTCTATCATGCTATACTGAACCACTAAGCCATACACATATAGCCAAATATAGCACATTTTCACAATTAAACACTCCCAATCAAAGTCATGTACCTTCCATAATTATTTAGCCTTTTTCAGAATACCCTAAAACATAATTTCAAGTACTATATCATTATTATAAATCATTTTCCATTTCATTTTTAAGATGTAACTCTTAGCATTGTACTTCACCTCCACACGGGAAGGTACCTCATACAATTGGGCCTATGGGTACTTCACCTCCACACCGGAAGGTACCTCATACCATTGTACTTCACCTTCACACCGGAAAGTACCTCATACAAATTAGCCAGTGGGTACTTCACCTCCACACCGGAAGGTACCTCATACCATTGGGCCTATGGGTACTTCACCTCCACACCGGAAGGTACCTCATACCATTGTACTTCACCTCCACACAGGAAGGTACCTCATACAAATTAGCCAGTGGGTACTTCACCTCCACACCGGAAGGTACCTCATACCATTGTACTTCACCTCCACACCGGAAGGTACCTCATACCATTGTACTTCACCTCCACACCGGATGGTACCTCATACAAATTAGCCAATGGGTACTTCACCTCCACACCGGAAGGTACCTCATGTAACGCTCTTATTTACAAAAAGGTTTTTCTCGATTAATTTGGACTTGTATAGTTTTCCAAAAATTAGGGTGGAAAATTTTTTCTTTTTAATACACTTGGTTGGTAGGTAAAATCAAAGAGTTGAAATCCGGAAAACTATAAGTCTTTGAAAAGCAGTCGAGGGTTTTTGAAATAAATATTATTTTCATTAATGAAACCTTTCGTCCCTCAATTGCAAGTTCTTTAAAAGCTGATCAATACCGGATTCCAATAATTCTTAAAAGCCAGCGGAATATTAAAATGCGTAAAGTGAAACTTAGTTGTGGATAATAGGTCTTAAAGGTCTGATACATAATAGGTACAAGTCCATTGAAAATAAAACACTCTGACAATACCTTACCAAAAGAAATATTTACAATATATAAAACTCAAAAGAAAAGGGTATCATCAGAGCTGGTTACTGGTCCACTGCAGCTACTCCATAGTCAGGGATCACCGGTTTCGTCCAATCAAAAGCTGAATAACTATTTCGAATTCCGAATTATTTCCACCATGCACACCCTTAAAGGTCGTCCATCCAAGGGCACAAAAAGTTTAAAGCGTGGGTATGTGCATAATGTAAATAACCGGAATATGAAACCTACGAGGGCGAAAGCGGACTACGGGATTGGGATGGTAGAGAGTGATCTCTACTTCACCCTCAAAAACAATCTGGTGATCCTGATACTCCCAAACGCCGTCAAGGAGCGGGCGGATCTCGATGCAAAGCAGGTATCTGGCCATTACCTAAAAGGGCAGGAGAGTAAGCCTAACACAGTCGCATTATCGAATAAGCCTAAGCCCTAACATCCACAACCAGATGAACAACAGCAATAACCAGTGCAATAATGCATATACATATGAGCAAACACCAGTTTAGTTATTATCTTCAAGATAGGTGGCATGATGCATGTACATGTTCCTTCATCTCTGAGGCCTCTACGTCCACCGGGTCCAGATCTGAGGAACGGTGCGTTCAAGAACGCGGCACGGCTTACGGCACGTCTTCCCGCGTAGAAGACGCGACTTACAGTGTTTCCACCTGCGTAAAGGGCACGACTTACAGTGTTTCCTCCAGCGTAAAAGACACGACTTACAATGTTTCCACCAGCGTAAAAGGCACGACTTACAGTGTTTCCACCAGCGTAAAAGGCACGACTTACAGTGTTTCCACCAGCGTAAAAGGCACGACTTACAGTGTTTCCATCAGCGTAAAAGGCACGACTTACAATGCGTCCACCAGCGTAGAAAGGCACGACTTACGGTGAACTCTATGCATGCTTTCATAAAATATCAAGTTCAGTTACAAAAACGGTTCACAGGTTCACCTGCGTAGAAAACGGTGTTTCCACCTGCGTAGGTGTTCCTCAGATCGGGACTGGTCTGATAACCTGGCTCATGTCACGTATGATATCAATGCACCTCTTGCAATCCTGGGTTATCATGCACATGTTCAAGTTCCAAGTTTATCATTAGTTCAACTATGTCATGATCATTTGACATCAGTTCAGCATGGATACATACACATTCATGTTAGCTCATTATAAGCATTCAACATGTACCCAAAAGTATCTAAGTACATAGTAGAGTCATACGAGTTCTAGGTCAACCTTATGTCTGAGTATCCGGACAAAGTCCCATCATTTCCCTGACCTAAGTACACCTTAAGTAACTAGAACTTGGATTCAATAAGTCTTAATTACTTAAGACTTTGGTTATGTAAGTCCTAATTACTTAAGACTAGGTTTAACTGAACTTTAGCTGACTAATCATGGACTAAGTCCACTAATCATGAATTAGGTCTCCCTAATCATGAATTGGGTCAAGCTTAATTGACTAATCTCGGATTAAATCCGACTAATCATGGGTTAAGTCCAACTAATCATGGATTAGTTGACTAATCAGGGGATTAAGTTCACTAATCTAGGATTAAGTCCAACTAATCTTGGATTTGTTGTCTAATCAAGGATTAAGGTCACTAATCTAGGATTAAGTCCGACTAATCTTGGATTAGTTGACTAATCAGGGATTAAGGTCACTAATCTGGGATTAAGTCCAACTAATCATGGATTAGTTGACTAATTAAGGATTAAGATCACTAATATGGGATTAAGTTAAACTTAATTAGGTCTAAGTACTATTTAGTTATCTAAGACTAGGTTTTATTAACACTTAATTGACTAAATCATTTTAGCTTCTAGGTTTCCCCTTAACCGAGACTTAGCAAATCTAAAACCATTTTGATTAACACTTTAATCACCTCATCTAATTCTCAGTTAATGCCTAGTTAACTAAAATCCATACGGCCAACCCTTAAGCTTTGTTCATCCAAGGGTCTAAACATTCCATTAATCAACATACATATGTAATTACTCATCAACACAAACATAATCATAAAATTCAGCATAGAACATTTCGTAATTACATGTCGAGATTCATCACACAAATCGGCCTCCAAGCCAAAATCAAAATCTAACTAGTGCCCTTGAGTCTCATGGTGACTCAACCTAATTTCTAAGCTTCAAGACTTATTCTAGCAAAAGTGTAAGCTTCTCTCACTTACCTCTTGAAGAAAAACTATGGAGACTTTGAGCTTTTGGACCCTTTCCTTACCAAACCGTGAGAACTCTCCCTCCTTGACACTTGAAACTTGATCTCAAGCTTCTAAAACTCTAAGGATCCACTTGATCTACCAAGCTAAAGATCTTAGAGCTTTGATTTGGGTTTGGCCGTGAGGTTGTTTAGGTCTTGAGTTCAATGGTTGAAATTTCTTCAACACAAAAGTTCAAGCAAGTGGCATATTCATGATCTAGAGTATGAATATGCTAAGGTTTCTTGTGTTTGGTAAAAGTTTAGGCTTGATTAAGGGTGGTGATGGGGTGTGGCCGTGAGCTTCTAAAGAGAGGAAGGGGTTGGATTTGAATTCTCTAAGCCTTAATCACACATGCATGTTGTATATCCATGATCTAGGCTTTGGATATGTAAGGATTTCTTGGTTTTAATGGAAGAATGAGCTAGGATGAGGGTGGTGGTGGTGTTGTCCGTGAGGTCTCCAAGAAAAGAAGATGAAGATGATGGTGATGGTGTCATGAAGAAAAGGGAGCAAAAGTGATGACCATTAACACATGATCTCTTATGTAATGGCTTATGGTCAAATGGTGAGGTGTTTAGATGGCTAAGTGGTGTGCTTTGGTGTGAACACCTCACACTTCATGCAAGGAAAGGAATATAATGTTGCCACCTAATTCTTGGCCAACATGCATGAAATGTGAGCTTGACACCTCACTTCTTCATGCAAACTCACAATCTCACTACACTCACACACACTTCACGGCTACACACACACACACACAAGGCCCAAAACTCATTCATGGCCCAACATCACTCACAAGGCCCATTTGGTTATCTTAGGCTTAATCTAATCCACTTAACCCTTAAGCCATTCATTAACCAAGCTAATCTAACTTTTAACTAAGCTATTAGACATCTAGGCCTAATTAACATAGAACTAGACAAGGCTACACTTAATAAATCATGTTTAGGCTAACCCTAATCACTATAAGCTAGCTAAACAAGATTAAGTTCTAGCACATCAAGCAAGGCAAAACATTCAAATAGCAAAGCATAACATTATTCGGGAACTAAAATTCAGGGATGTTACACTCTCCCCAACTTACAGGAATTTCGTCCCCGAAATTCTATTCTACTCGAACAACTCAGGATATTCTCTACGCATCGTAGCTTCGGGTTCCCAAGTTGACTCTTGAACACCATTGTGTTCCCAAACAACTCTAAACAAGGGTATTTCTTTTCCCCTAAGTTGCTTGATTCGGTGGTCTGCTATACAAATCGGGCCAGCTTCTAGAGTTAGGTTTTCTCGCACAGACAGGTCGTCGGGTCGGATATCCAGAATGGAGTTAGGATCATGCACAAACTTTCGAAGTTGTGAAACATGAAAGACATTGTGCAGACTAGACAAAGATGGTGGTAAGGCTATCTGGTAAGCAACTGGACCAATCTTCCTAAGGATTTGGTACGGACCGATGAACCTGGGTGAAAGTTTCTTGGTTCTCAACGCTCTGCCTACACCTTTCATCGGGGATACCTTGATAAACACATGTTATCCTTATGCAAACTCAAGAGGTCTTCTCCTCTTATCCGCATAACTCTTCTGCCTTCCCTGAGCGTCCCTCATCGTCTCTTGTACCATCTTAATCTTTTCAATTGTTTATTGTACCAGTTCTGGACCAATTAAAGCATTCTCCCCCACTTGAAACCAACATAGTGGGGTTTGGAACTTTCTACCATACAACGCTTCAAACGGTGCCATTCCAATACTCGTATGATAACTGTTATTATAGGTAAATTCCATCAACGGTAACACCTTATCCCAACTTCTTTGTTCCTCCAAGGCACACGCTCTTAACATATCTTCCAACGTCTGAATGGTTTGCTCTGTTTGTCTGTCAGTCTGAGGATGATAAGTAGATCCCATTTTTAACTTTGTTCCCAAAGCTTGATGTAGACTATTCAAAAACCGAGATGTAAACCTTGGATCACGGTTAGACACTATACTGGAAGGTATACCATGCAGTCGTACCACCTCATCAACGTAGAGTTGAGCAAGCCTTTCCAACGAATAATGCATATTTATGGGGATAAAGTGCGCGGATTTAGTTAACCGATCTACCACAACCCATATGGCATCAAAATTCCGGTCCGTCCTTGGTAAACCCGACACAAAATCCATCGATATGGTGTCCCATTTCCACTGAGGGACCTCCAAACATTGTAACTCTCTTCCTGGCTTCTTATGCTCGGCCTTCGTTTTCTGGCAAACCAGACATGATGCTACATACTCGGCCACATCTTTCTTTAATCCAGACCACCAGAACAACTTTTTCAAATCCTGATACATCTTAGTTGTTCCCGGATGCTTACTCATTCGACTCTTGTGCGCTTCCTCCAATATCATACTTCTAAGTTCTGCGTCTTTTGGAACGCATATCCTCGTTTTGAAACGAAGAAGTCCATCCTTTCCCTCCTGAAAGTTCAGTTCTTTCCCTTCAGATGCCAACCTTTTCTTTTCACTAAGCTCACCATCTTCTTGTTGCCGCTCGCGGATCAGAGTCATAAACTCATTCGTGATCTGCAGCATTCCTAACTTTAAGCTTGTTGGCTCGACTTCCATTACCAAACTCATATCCCGAAACTCCTCCAGTAACACAGCCTCCTTAATCATCATGGCACTCACATGCAATGCCTTTCTGCTTAGGGCATCCGCAACCACATTCGCCTTTCAGGGATGATAGTGGAGTTCGAAGTCATAATCTTTCAGAAACTCCGTCCACCGACGTTGTCTCATGTTCAGCTCTTTCTGGTCAAAGAGATACTTTAAACTCTTTTGGTCACCGAATACTCGGAACACAGTGCCATAGAGATAGTGTCTCCAGATCTTAAGAGCAAAAACTATTGCGGCCAACTCCAAGTCGTGCGTCGGATAATTCACCTCATGCACTTTCAACTGCCTTGATGCGTATGCCACCGCCTTACCTTCTTGCATCAACACACATCCGAGGCCTTGCCCTGATGCATCGCAGTACACATCAAAACTCTTCTGTGGGTCAGGTAAGATTAACACCGGTGAAGTGGTCAGCTTTTCCTTCAGCTTTTGGAAACTCTCTTCGCACTTCGAGTCCCAGACAAAAGGTTGATCCTTCTTGGTCAACTTAGTCAAGGGTAGGGAGATCTTCGAAAATCCTTCTATAAATCTTCGGTACTACCCGGCAAGTCCTAAGAAACTCCGGACCTCCGTTACCGTCTTAGGCTGTTCCCATTGAAGAACTTATTCAACCTTTGTTGGATCGACAACTATTCCTCCTTTCGAGATCACATGTCCCAAAAACTTAACTTCCTCCAACCAAAACTTGCACTTCGAGGGTTTGGCGTACAACTGTTTCTCCTTTAAAACTTTCAATACAATCCTTAAGTGTTCTGCATTTTCCTCTGGACTCTTTGAGTAGACCAGAATATCATCTATAAAGACCACTACAAATGAGTCCAAGAACGGTCTGAAGACCCTGTTCATGTAGTCCATGAAAACAGCAGGAGCATTCGTCAAACCAAACGGCATTACCACATACTCATAATGCCCATAACGAGACCGAAACACCGTCTTGGGAATATCCCGTTCCCGAATCCTTATCTGATGGTACCTAGATCTTAGATATATCTTCAAGAAAACAGAAGCTCCACGAACATGATCCATAAGATCGTCTATCCTTGCAAGAGGGTATTTGTTCTTGATGGTCACCTTGTTCAACTGCCGATAGTTCACACACATACGTAGACTTTCGTCCTTCTTTCTCACAAACAACACTGGCGCACCCCAGGGAGATACACTTGTCCTGATCAACTGTTTCTGTAGTAATTCTTCTACTTGCTTCTTCAACTCAGCCATCTCCGGCGGCGCCATCCTATATGGTGCTATAGAGATTGGGCCAGTCCTTGGGATTAGATCGATACCAAATTCGATTTCTCGATTCGGCGGCAACCCCGGTACATCATCCGTGAACACCTCCGAAAACTCCTCTACCACTGGTATTCCTTTTATCTCTTTCTCCTCTTCTTCCCTCGTTACAGAGAACAGACACATGAAGCCTTTGGGTTCGGGGTTCGGGGGTTGAAGGTCTTTGTACAAGGCTAACCTCTTATCACAATCGATGATCACTCGGTTCCTCATCATCCAGTCCATACCCAGAATGACATCTAATTGTGATAAAGGTAAACAGACAAGGTCTACACCCGAGACGTGGCCTAGTACCTCAACCAAACAGTTTAAACAGACTTTGGAAGTAAGGACAGGGGAGTTAGTTGGGGTTTCTATTCTAAAGCAGTATGGTGAATCAGATAGGGGCAAGTTCAAACGATTCACACATTCATATGAAACGAAAGAATGACTAGCTCCAGAATCAAACAAAACTTTACAAGGTTGACTATTAAGAAGAAGGGTACCTTGCACGAGATCAGGGGCTTGATTGGCTTTAGCACCGCTGAGAGTAAATACCTTCCCTCTATCCACAGGTCTATTCACCGATCCCTTCGAGTCACCCTTCTCGGGTTCTCTGCAGTACCTTGACCAATGACCCGACTTACCACACTTAAAGCAACCAGAAAACGACTTCCGACAAACCTCTCCGAAGTGATGACGTTTTCACTTATTGCACAACGGAGCACTTCCCTGATAACTTGCTACTTGTCCCGACACCTTGCCTTTACCCTTGACCTTGAAGTGCGGCCTTTTGCCTCTAAAGTTTGAATCCTTGCGTCACTATGACCCGGAACTCTGCTGATTCCTCTTACTTCGCATGTATAGCTCCTCAGCCTTCTTATCATCTTCATAAACCCGACACATGTCGACGAGAGTTGAGAAGTTCTGAATCTTCTGATAACCGAAAGCTGCTTTTAAATCCGGTCTTAGCCCATTCTCAAACATGATGCACTTGCTTCGTTCATCAGGGTGTTGCTGAAAGTAAGGAGAATACTTAACCAGCTCCTCAAACTTAGCTGTGTATTCACCCACACTCATGTCACCTTGATGCAATTGCAGAAACTCTACCTCCTTCTTTCGCCTCAGAACCTCGGGAAAGTACTTATCCAGAAACTTTTCCGTGAACACTTGCCATGTGACTTCCCGACCTTCATGAGCCAAGAGTTGAACAGCGTGCTTCCACCAGTTTTCAGCCTCCCCAAATAGCATGTACGTGGCATAGGTCACCCGTTGAGCGTCCGTACATCCTAAGGTTTGGAATATTTTGTCCAGTTCGTTTATCCACTTGTAGCCTCATCGGGTTTGAAACCTCCCTCAAACCTAGGAGGGTTACAGTTTCGGAACTCGGACAGACTACGAAATCAACTTGTCCCGCTTGGTCTGGGGGTGGTTGGTTAGCTTGTTGTTGCATGTTCTCGATCACCGTAGTGATCCTATCTAAAACCTCAGTTATGTTACGTCGATTCCTAGCTGCCATTGTGAACCTGCACTAAAGGCTAAGTATCACAATAGACCTAAGGAAACTGAAGTCCTACATCTATCTTAATCCTATAACTACCTTAGTCTAGATAGGACTAACTATGGACCAGGTGCAGGACCTTCAGCTCTGATACCACAAAAGGTGTAACGCTCTTATTTACAAAAAGGTTTTGCTCGATTAATTTGGACTTGTATAGTTTTCCAAAAATTAGGGCGGAAATTTTTTTCTTTTTAATACACTTTGTTGGTAGGTAAAATCAAAGAGTTGAAATCCGGAAAGCTATAAGTCATTGAAAAGCAGTCGAGGATTTTTGCAATAAATATTATTTTCATTAATGAAACCTTTCGTCCCTCAATTGAAAGTTCTTTAAAAGCTGATCAATACCGGATTCCAATAATTCTTAAAAGCCAGTGGAATATTAAAATGCGTAAAGTGAACCATAGTTGTAGATAATAGGTCTTAAAGGTCTGATACATAATAGGTACAAGTCCATTGAAAATAAAACACTCTGACAATACCTCACCAAAAGAAATATTTACAATATATAAAACTCAAAAGAAAAGGGTATCATCAGAGCTGGTTACTGGTCCACTGCAGCTACTCCATAGTCAGGGATCACCGGTTTCGTCCAATCAAAAGCTGAATAACTATTTCGAATTCCGAATTATTTCCACCATGCACACCCTTAAAGGTCGTCCATCCGAGGGCACAAAAATTTTAAAATGTGGGTATGTGCATAATGTAAATAATCGGAATACGAAACCTACGAGGACGAAAGCGGACTACGGGATTGGGATGGTAGAGAGTGATCTCTACTTCACCCTCAAAAACAATCTGGTGATCCTGATACTCCCAAACGCCGTCAAGGAGCGGGCGGATCTAGATGCAAAGCAGGTATCTGGCCATTACCTAAAAGGGCAGGAGAGTAAGCCTAACACAGTCGCATTATCGAATAAGCCTAAGCCCTAACATTCACAACCAGATGAACAACAGCAATAACCAGTGCAATAATGCATATACATATGAGCAAACACCAGTTTAGTTATTATCTTCACGATAGGCGGCATGATGCATGTACATGTTCCTTCATCTCTGAGGCCTCTACGTCCACCGGGTCCAAATCTGAGGAACGGTGCGTTCAAGAACGCGGCACAGCTTACGGCACGTCTGCCCGCGTAGAAGGCACGACTTAAAGTGTTTCCACCAGCGTAAAAGACACGACTTACAGTGTTTCCACCAGCGTGAAAGGCACGACTTATAGTGTTTCCACCAGCGTAAAAGGCACGACTTACAGTGTTTCCACCAACGTAAAACGCACGACTTACAGTGCGTCCACCAGCGTAGAAAGGCACGGCTTACGGTGAACCCTGTGCATGCTTTCATAAAATATCAAGTTCAGTTACAGAAACGGTTCACAGGTTCACCTACGTAGAAAAGGCACGCCTTACGGTGTTTCCACCTGCGTAGGTGTTCCTCAGATTGGGACTGGTCTGATAACCTAGCTCATGTCACGTATGATATCAATGCAACTCTAGCAATCCTAGGTTATCATGCACATGTTCAAGTTCCAAGTTTATCATTAGTTCAACTATGTCATGATCATTCGACATCAGTTCAGCATGGATACATACACATTCATGTTAGCTCATTATAAGCATTCAACATGTACCCATAAGTATCTAAGTACATAGTAGAGTCATACGAGTTCTAGGTCAAGCTTATGTCTTAGTATCCGGACAAAGTCCCATCATTTCCCTGACCTAAGCACACCTTAAGTAACTAGAACTTGGGTTCAGTAAGTCTTAATTACTTAAGACTTTGGTTAAGTAAGTCCTAATTACTTAAGACTAGGTTTAACTGAACTTTAGCTGACTAATCATGGACTAAGTCCACTAATCATGAATTAGGTCTCCCTAATCATGAATTGGGTCTAGCTTAATTGACTAATCCCGGATTAAATCCGACTAATCATGGGTTAAGTCCAACTAATCATGGATTAGTTGACTAATCAGGGGATTAAGTTCACTAATCTAGGATTAAGTCCAACTAATCTTGGATTAGTTGACTAATCAAGGATTAAGGTCACTAATCTCGGATTAAGTCCGACTAATCTTGGATTAGTTGACTAATCAGGGATTAAGGTCACTAATCTGGGATTAAGTCCAACTAATCATGGATTAGTTGACTAATTAAGGATTAAGATCACTAATCTGGGATTAAGTTAAACTTAATTAGGTCTAAGTACTATTTAGTTATCTAAGACTAGGTTTTATTAACACTTAATTGACTAAATCATTTTAGCTTCTAGGTTTCCCCTTAACCGAGACTTAGCAAATCTAAAACCATTTTGATTAACAGTTTAATCACCTCATCTAATTCTCTGTTAATGCCTAGTTAACTAAAATCCATACGACCAACCCTTAAGCTTTGTTCATCCAACGGTCTAAACATTCCATTAATCAACATACATATGTAATTACTCATCAACACAAACATAATCATCAAATTCAGCATAGAACATTTCGTAATTACATGTCAAGATTCATCACACAAATCGGCCTCCAAGCCAAAATCAAAATCTAACTTGTGCCCTTGAGTCTCATGGTAACTCAACCTAATTTCTAAGCTTCAAGACTTATTCTAGCAAAAGTGTAAGCTTCTCTCACTTACCTCTTGAAGAAAAACTATGGAGACTTTGAGCTTTTGGACCCTTTCCTTACTAAATCGTGAGAACTCTCCCTCCTTGACACTTGAAACTTGATCTCAAGCTTCTAAAACTCTAAGGATCCACTTGATCTACCAAGCTAAAGATCTTAGAGCTTTGATTTGGGTTTGGCCGTGAGGTTGTTTAGGTCTTGAGTTCAATGGTTGAAATTTCTTCAACACAAAACTTCAAGCAAGTGGCATATTCATGATCTAGAGTATGAATATGCTAAGGTTTCTTGTGTTTGGTAAAAGTTTAGGCTTGATTAAGGGTGGTGATGGGGTGTGGCCGTGAGCTTCTAAAGAGAGGAAGGGGTTGGATTTGAATTCTCTAAGCCTTAATCACACATGCATGTTGTATATCCATGATCTAGGCTTTGGATATGTAAGGATTTCTTGGTTTTAATGGAAGAATGAGCTAGGATGAGGGTGGTGGTGGTGTTGGCCGTGAGGTCTCCAAGAGAAGAAGATGAAGATGATGGTGATGGTGTCATGAAGAAAAGGGAGAAAAAGTGATGACCATTAACACATGATCTCTTATGTAATGGCTTATGGTCAAATGGTGAGGTGTTTAGGTGGCTAAGTGGTGTGCTTTGGTTTGGACACCTCACACTTCATGCAAGGAAAGGAATATAATGTTGCCACCTAATTCTTGGCCAACATGCATGAAATGTGAGCACGACACCTCACTTCTTCATGCAAACTCACAATCTCACTACACACACACACACTTCACGGCTACACACACACACAAGACCCAAAAGTCATTCATGGACCAACATCACTCACAAGGCCCATTTGTTTATCTTAGGCTTAATCTAATCCACTTAACCCTTAAGCCATTCATTAACCAAGCTAATCTAACTTTTAACTAAGCTATTAGACATCTAGGCCTAATTAACTTAGAACTACACAAGGCTACACTTAATAAATCATGTTTAGGCTAACCCTAATCACTATAAGCTAGTTAAACAAGATTAAGTTCTAGCACATCAAGCAAGGCAAAACATTCATATAGAAAAGCATAACATTATTCGGGAACTAAAATTCAGGGATGTTACACCTCATACCATTGTACTTCACCTCCACACAGGAAGGTACCTCATACAGTTTGGCCTATGGGTACTTCACCTCCACACCGGAATGTACCTCATACCATTGTACTTCACCTCCACACAGGAAGGTACCTCATACAATTTGGCCTGATGATACTTCACATCCACACAGGAAGATACCTCATACCATCACATATGTTATTCATATAGATAATAATATTAAAGCATCACAATACACATGTTACACTTAGTTTACTTCCGAACCTCATATTTTTCTTTTCATCATTTACAAACTCTAGGGCTCATTATGATTTGGCAATACATCAACCACATAGTTCCAGTATCAACGACTAGAATTAAACACAAAGCAAGATATCAAATTACTTTTATATAGGCTTACATTTTTAACACATTATTATCAATCCTAAGGTTCCTTATCTCTTTCATTAGTTTATCAATTTTGTAACTCATTGATGAGCATTTTATTTCCCATTATTCCTTGCATTATTTTACTCCTATTATTGATACTTGTTGCCCATTTGACATTGATTAGCTTGATTTATTGATTTAGAGTTTATTGGACTAATATTCCGAATATTGTTTAATTTGGAATTATTTAGCCTAATTAATTCTATTTCCATTTTCAGGTAATATTTGGCACAAGGACACTTTGGGAAGTTTGGAAATGAAGATTGAAGCATTGAAGTGAAGATTGTAATTTGCATTTAGGTCCCTTTTTAATTGTAATTTTCAAAATAGTGTTTCTTAGGACTTGGGCCCATGTTTTAGGCCCATTTTAAAATGACTAAAGAGGGGAAATTCGTGTAACCCCCAAGAACACACTCCCATTTCAGATTTCTCACTCTCTCTCTAGGTTTGAAATTCTCTCTTGGCTCTCCCAAGTGGTGGTGGCTGCTAGGGTTTTGTTCTTCCCCATTTCTACTCGTTTTTCTTCATTTATGGCCATGGAAGGCTAGACTTCAAGGGTTAATCCCTTTGGTATTGTATTATCTACTCTTGAGCTCTTGTTATTAATGCAATTTCGTTTTCTCTTCTCTGTTTTCATGTTTATCGATGTGTAGTGGTTTGCTTAATTCCATTTCGTAGAGATAATACATGAATATAAATGCTTAATTTGTCTTAACTCGTAAAAACTCCAATTCTGGTTTCTGATGCTTAATTAGAAGTTAGGGTTTGGAGTGATAACTGAATTTTCGCTTAGTATTTGGTTATCACGAGTTGGACAGAGGAGAGAAGAGGAATCGATCTTTAGTGAGCTAGGATTGAGTAGTGTACGTAGCCAAAGGGGTTTGCCCGCTTTTGTTTCTGATTTTCTTAGTTTTTATATTCTGTTTATGTTTTGTTCTTCACATTTGTCACACACAAAAACCCCCCCATTTTACTGCACACTACGTGTTTGATACTTTGCCTAGATCGATATTCGCTGGGAAACGACCTAGGATCACCTTCCTAGTACTACAGAATAAACACCTTTTATTTTGATCGGGTACGGCCTCGATCAAAATTCGGCGCCGTTGCCGGGGAATATCGGTTCTTGCCAAAGATCATACAGTAGTTAGTTAGATTAGTTAGTGTAGTTAGTGTGTGAATAAGCATTCTGATAACTGATTGAAAGTTGCCTTGTTTGCTGATTTGCTGTTCTGCACAACTGATGCTATTCTAGTGATTCTGTGAGTGCCGTTCAACATAGCTGTGGGTGGAATTTTTGCACGAAAATTGGTATCCACACTTGTTTCATCATATATTAGTGTGTTGATGCATCACAGACACTCAGATAGGCACCGGTTGTGAGTTCCAGAAAAATTTTCCAAGTTTCAGCAGTACTTACTATAAATAGGCGTAACTTTTGATCCGTAACTCGGAATTTGACGAATTTTATATCAAATCGAAGGGAATTTTCTGAATAATCTGATTTTTCTCACTTCGTCAGAAAACCCCTTCGTTTGGATCCCGAAAAAGCCTGTTCACTATTTCTTTTTTATTTTACAAGTTCTATTTTCTTAGTTTTTGGTCACTGTTTTAATTCTTTGACTTGGTTCCCTTTTGAATTTTGTCCTCAAACTTTCTGTGATATGTTTTCATGATTTTAGGGTGCTTAAAAAATAAATAAACAATTTAAAAAAAATAAAAAATTTTGTTGCCGATTTTGGTCATGCATATCTGTTACAGTATGCTATGGTTGATGCTGTTCTGTTCAGTACATGACTAGGGGCAACCCAAGTTATTTGCATCCTTACAACCCTGAAATTGATTGAACTTATCACAGATTAGTTAGACAAAATAGGAATCAGTCATTAGGTAGTGAGTCAGAGTCATCTTATAGTCCATCTAATTCTGATTCTGTTTCTATTTCTTCTATTCCTTCTACTTTTATTCAATCTGATTCTATACATTGTGATAACATGGCTCAACCCCCACCAAGGGAAAGGACACTTGGGGAGCTGGCTGCACCTGACTTCACTATTGAAGACTCGTGTATCCGGTATCCTGATGAGGATGTTCCTTTTGAGCTTAGAACAGGACTAATCCATTTGTTGCCCAAGTTTCATGGTCTTGCAGGTGAGGATCCTCATAAGCATCTCAAGAAATTCCATATAGTGTGCACCACAATGAAACCACATGATGTGCAAGAGGATCATGTCTGTCTCAGAGCATTTCCACATTCCTTAGAGGGTCTAGCACAAGATTGGTTATCTGACTTGGCCCCTGGTTCCATCACAAGTTGGGATGACTTGAAGAGGGCATTTCTGGAAAAATTCTTCCCTGCAAATAGGACCACTGCAATCAGAAAGGAAATCTCTGGTATCAGGCAACAACATGGAGAGAGTCTCTATGATTATTGGGAGAGATTCAAGAGGTTGTGTGCTTCCTGCCCTCACCATCAGATCTCAGAGCAGCTTCTCATCCAGTACTTTTATAAAGGTCTCAACTTCATGGAAAGAAACATGGTAGATGCTGCAAGTGGTGGTACATTGGGAGATATGACACCCTTACAAGCCAGGAGCAAAATTGAGAAGATGGCTTCCAATTGTCAACAATTCCATGCAAGAAGCAACAGTGATGCAATAGTTGTGAGGGATGTAAATGATGTTGGTGCAGACTCGGGCAAGGTTGAGAAGCTTGAGCAGAAAATTGATTCTCTCACAACATTGGTCACACAATTGGCTGTCAATCAGAAAAAGATGATACTTCCTGCTAGAGTGTGTGGCATATGCACATCCATTGAGCACCCCACAGATGCATGCCCTTCCCTTCAGCAGCAACAGCCGATGACAAGTGGTGACCAACCCGAGGCCTATGCAGCAAACATATACAACAATAGAGGCCCACAACAACACAATCATGACCTCTCTTCCAATAGATACAACCCTGGATGGAGGAACCATCCCAATCTGAAGTGGTCTGATCAACAACAACAACAACCTCCTCCTAATGTTCCATTTCAGAACACCGCTGGACCGAGTAGACCACCATATGTACCTCCTCCAATCCAGCAGCAAAGGCAACAACAACAGCAACAAGTGATTCATCCTGCACCATCAGACCCTCCATCCAACCAACCTACCTTGGAGGAGTTGGTGAGGCAAATGACCATGCAAAACCTCCAATTTCAACAAGAGACTAGAGCATCCATTCAGAGACAAGAGGCATCCATTCAGACTTTGACAAATCAGATGGGTCAAATGGCAACTTCTCTCAACAATTTGCAATCTCAAAATTCTGACAAGTTGCCATCCCAAACTGTGATCAACCCTCAGAATCAGAATGTGAGTGCCATCAACCTGAGGTCGGGAAAGCAGATTGTCACACCCACACCACAACCTCACCTCAACAATGATGCTCTAGCTTCCTCTAAAGGGAAGAGCCAAGTGGTAGATGAAGGTGAGCATGCTAGCACCAAAGAGAATCATCCAACTCAACCCTCCTCAACTTCAACCACAAGCCCTGCTGTTGTCCTACAACCTCCTCCTGTTCCTCTTCCATTCCCACCAAGAGTGCCTCAAAACAAAAGGGTGGAAGAGGTGGACAAGGACATTCTTGACACATTCAGGAAGGTGGAAGTCAACATACCCCTTCTTGATGCAATAAAACAGATTCCAAGGTATGTGAAGTTCCTTAAGGAGTTGTGCACTCATAAGAGAAGACTCAAGGGCAATGAGAGGATAAGCATGGGAAGGAATGTCTCCGCTCTCATAGGTAAACCTATCCCTCACATTCCTGAGAAATGTAAGGATCCTGGAACTTTCTCTATACCTTGCATCATAGGCAATGTTAAGTTTGAAAATGCTATGCAAGATTTAGGAGCATCCATAAATGTCATGCCTATGTCTGTTTTTAAGTCTCTTTCTCTTGGACCTCTTCAACCTACGGGTGTGGTGATTCAATTGGCAAATAGAAGTACTGCCCACCCCGCAGGTTTGATAGAGGATGTCTAGGTTCGGGTTGAAGAGTTGATCTTCCCTGCTGATTTTTACATACTTGATATGGAAGATGACTCTCCCCGTAATGTTGTTCCTATTATTTTGGGGAGGCCATTTTTGAAAACAGCCCGAACCAAGATAGATGTGCATTCAGGTTCACTTTCCATGGAGTTTGATGGCAGTGTGATCCGATTTGACATTTTCCATGCTATGAAACATTTTCCTGAGGATCACTCTGTTTTCCATGTGGACTTGCTTGATGATTTGATAGATGAGCATATGCTTGACTTTTTGCATCATGATTTTGAATTGCCATCTTTCACTGATTCATTTACTTGTCCATCATGCACTAACTCTGGATGGTGCACCGCATGCACTGAAATAGCTCAGTTTCTAGACTCTGCCACTGCATCTGATGATTCATATGTTATAGATTCAGATTATGCTAACCCTAACCCCATATCTGTTATGCATGAGTCTGATTCACTTGTTCAGGTGCAGGCAGCAGAATCCATTTCTGTTGTCCCTTTAGTTCCATCTATTATGCAGGCACCCTCATTGGACCTGAAGCCCCTCCCTCCTCATCTCAAATATGCTTACTTGGAGGATGAGCAGAAACTCCCAGTGATCATCTCTACCTCACTTTCTGTTGATCAAGAGGAGAAACTGCTGGATGTGATAAGAAAGAACAAGAGGGCAATTGGATGGACTTTAGCGGATATTCCTGGAATTAGCCCCTCCATGTGCATGCACCGCATTTTGTTGGAGGATGGGGCTAAACCAGTGAGACAACCCCAAAGACGATTGAACCCCCAGATTCTTGATGTGGTTAAGAAAGAGGTCACCAAGCTGCTCCAAGCGGGTATCATCTACCCAATTTCAGATAGCACTTGGGTGAGCCCGGTGCAAGTTGTCCCCAAGAAGTCTGGTGTCACAGTTGTCAAAAATGAGAAGGATGAGCTGATTCCCACTAGAGTGCAGAATAGTTGGAGAGTCTGCATTGATTACAGAAAGCTCAACCAGGCGACTCGCAAGGATCATTTCCCTCTCCCCTTCATTGATCAGATGTTGGAGCGCCTGGCAGGTAAATCTCATTATTGCTTCTTAGATGGATTCTCTGGTTATTTTCAAATTTGCATTGCACCAGAGGACCAACATAAGACCACATTTACCTGTCCTTTTGGCACATATGCATATAGAAAGATGCCTTTTGGCCTATGCAATGCTCCTGCCACATTTCAAAGATGTATGATGAGTATTTTTGCTGACTTGCTCGAGCATTGCATAGAGGTCTTCATGGATGATTTTAGTGTTTATGGCTCCTCATTTGATGCATGTCATGATAATTTGACTAAGGTGCTTAACAGGTGCATTGAGACTAACCTTGTCTTGAATTTTGAAAAATGCCACTTCATGGTAGAACAAGGCATAGTCTTAGGGCATATTGTTTCGCACAAGGGCATAGAAGTTGACCCTGCTAAGCTGCATGTAATATCACATTTGCCTTACCCCTCTTGCGTGCGAGAGGTGCGTTCTTTTCTTGGTCATGCAGGTTTCTATCGCAGGTTTATTCAGAACTTTAGCAACATTGCTCTTCCTCTTTCCAAGTTGCTTCAAAAGGATGCCCCATGGGAATTTGGAGACCAATGCAAGAGGGCATTTGATGAATTGAAGAAAGCACTGACCACCACTCCCATCATCCAACCACCTGATTGGACCCTCCCATTTGAGCTCATGACTGATGCTTCAAATTATGCTTTGGGAGCAGTTCTCTCCCAAAGGGTTGGTAAGCTGTCGCATGTGATTTATTATGCTTCTAGGACTTTAGATGCAACACAGGTTAATTACACAACAACTGAAAAAGAACTTTTGGCTATTGTTTTTGCACTTCACAAGTTTAGATCATATTTGCTTGGTTCTAAGGTTGTAGTGTACACTGATCATGCTGCTCTGAAGTATCTTTTGAAAAAGACAGATTCCAAACCTAGGTTGATTAGGTGGATGTTGCTCCTCCAGGAGTTTGATCTTGAGATTCAGGATCGGAGTGGTGCGCATAACCTTGTCGCAGACCACTTGAGCAGGATAGAGAGAGAGGAGGATGCATTTCCTATCCGGGATTACTTCCCGGATGAGCAGCTTTTATCTTTACATGTTTCCCATCCCCTTTCCCAAACCCCTTGGTTTGCAGACATTGTTAATTATCTCGTTGCTTCTGTTTTTCCTGCCTTGGCATCCAAAGCTCAAAGAGATAAATTAAAGAGCGATGCCAAGCATTATGTATGGGATGACCCCTATTTATGGCGTTTTTGCAGTGATCAGGTAATTTGCAGGTGCATTCCAGACCAGGAGATCCAATCGGTTCTCCAATTTTGCCATGCTTCACCAGTGGGAGGCCACCTTGGTACTTAAAGGACAGCACGAAAGGTGCTGGATTCTGGATTTTATTGGCCTACCATTTTCAAGGATGCGAGCAACATCTGCAGCTCGTGTGAGCAGTGTCAAAGAGCAGGAGGCGCCCTATCTTGGAGGCAACAGATGCCGCAACAACCTATGTTGTTTTGTGAGGTGTTTGACGTCTGGGGTATAGATTTCATGGGCCCCTTTCCTGTTTCTTTTGGTTTTTATTATATCTTACTTGCTGTGGATTACGTATCCAAATGGGTGGAAGCTAAGGCCACCAGGACTAATGATGCTCAGGTTGTTGTAGATTTTGTCAGGTCTAATATCCTTTGCAGGTTTGGCATACCTAGAGCCATAGTCAGTGACCAAGGCACACACTTCTGCAATAGATCCATGCAAGCTTTGCTCAAGAAGTATGGGGTTGTGCATAAAGTTTCTACACCCTATCACCCCCAAACCAACGGGCAAGCAGAGATTTCAAATAGAGAGATCAAGCGGATTTTGGAGAAGATGGTGAAGCCTAATAGAAAGGATTGGAGCACACGATTGGAGGATGCTCTGTGGGCCCATCGGACCGCTTATAAGGCACCCATAGGGATGTCACCCTATCGGGTTGTCTTTTGTAAAGTGTGCCACCTGCCTGTGGAGATAGAGCACCGTGCATATTGGGCTGTGAAGCAATGTAACTTAGCTCTTGATCAAGCGGGTGAGGAGAGGAAGCTGCAGTTGAGTGAACTAGATGAGATCCGCTTGGATGCCTATGAGAACTCCAAATTCTACAAAGAGAAGACCAAGAAGCTTCATGATAACTCCATTTCCAGAAAGGAGTTCTTGGTTGGTCAAAAAGTTTTGCTCTACAACTCTAGGCTTGGACTCATGAGTGGAAAGCTCCGCTCTAAATGGATTGGACCGTTTGTAGTCACCCAGGTGTTTCCTTATGGCACTGTGGAGATCAAGAGTGAGTCCACGAACAAGAGCTTCAAAGTCAATGGCCACCGACTCAAGCCTTTCCTAACCACCCCTTCTTTGGATGATGCACCTGTGGAGGAGGCCTCATTGGTCGACCCCACTTTTGAACAACCATGACTTAGGGAGTCTCCTTTTCTCCTTCCTTACTCTTTTTATTACACTTGTCTATATCTGTCTGATTCTGCTATTTGTGTTCCATTGAGGACAATGTGTGATTTAAGTGTGGGGGAGAGTAGTTTAGGTTGCATATTTTGCTTTGATTTTTTTAGGTTTTGCTTAGTTTTGGGCATTTTCTTGCATGTTTTTGCTTCATTTTAGTAGAGTTTTGGAATCTTGTGTCTGAATTCATGCATTTCTGTGTGTAAAGTTGCTTTTGATAATTAAGAGGTGGTAACACTGTGATAGAATTGTCCCTTTTGTGAGGATTTGAGCCTTAATTGTGGGTGGATTGCTATATATGCCACCTAATTTTCTTTCATGTGTGATTGCACTCTGGATTACTTGCACTCTAGAACTTGACTTGACTCTTGTTCATACTTGATTGCTCATGCACATTTTGAAATGATTTAGGCACTTTCTTTCTTGAATAAGCTACTAGCCATATGAGCCTACCTCGAATGAATGTATCCTTTTCTAGCCCCTTTGAGCCTTTTTATCCCTTTCCTTGTTCTTTAGCTCATTACAAGCCTATGACTGAAAAACCATGATTGTCCTAACCTTAGGGAATTTTGGAGCTTTGGAATTGTTTTGGGAATGGGTATTAGGTAAGAAGTGTGCTTTATGCTTTAATTGGTTGAGTTCTTGGTTTTGCCTCATTGGTTGTTATAGTTATGGCTTCATCTTCATGCCATTTGTGTTGTTTCTTCTTTTCTTTTTGTATATCTCTCAAAAACAAAAAAAAATAGAAGACAAAAATACAAAAAAAAATGCAAAAAAAAAAAGAAAAAAAAAGAAGAGAAAAAAAAGAAAAAAAAAGTGAATAAAAGGTTGTTGAGGCAAAGAGGATTGGAATTAGTGGTTGTTGATTTTGGGGTGGATTTTGCTTACTTTTTACGTATTCCCCATTGCTCCTCTATTCCCTTGGTTTTAGCTACATTCCCATATTTTTATCCTACCTTGTCCTTGGCCCCATTACAACCCTTAAAAGACCTTTTGATCATTTTGTGCATGTGTGTTGATGGTTGATGTTAGAGGCTTGTCAAGCTTATGGTTGTGTTTGTTTTTCATGATGTGCCTTGAGTGTAAATAATGATTAACCCCAAACACTTGAGTGTAAACACTTTTGAGTGATCCTTGTGAGTTTCTATCATCTTTGTGACTATCCTCTTGATGTCATTGGTTTCTTTGCATACTTGAAGTAATTGGATGATGTTCGCGGATGCTTTGTCTCTTTGATCCTTAACCATTTTGTGTGCTTGAGTTTGCCCATTTCTTTGCATTTCCTAGAATTCATTGTGAAGTATGTAATCTCTTAGGTTTGCATTTCTTAGTTGTAGTCATCTTGTTGCATGATTCACTTTGGTGCATATTGATCTTCATAGTCCTATCTTTTGGTTTTGCCCAGGAGTGCAAAAGGATAAGTGTGGGGGTATTTGATGAGCATTTTATTTCCCATTATTCCTTGCATTATTTTACTCCTATTATTGATACTTGTTGCCCATTTGACATTGATTAGCTTGATTTATTGATTTAGAGTTTATTGGACTAATATTCCGAATATTGTTTAATTTGGAATTATTTAGCCTAATTAATTCTATTTCCATTTTCAGGTAATATTTGGCACAAGGACACATTAGGAAGTTTGAAAATGAAGATTGAAGCATTGAAGTGAAGATTGTAATTTGCATTTAGGTCCCTTTTTAATTGTAATTTTCAGAATAGTGTTTCTTAGGACTTGGGCCCATGTTTTAGGCCCATTTTCATGACTAAAGAGGGGAAATTCGTGTAACCCCCAAGAACACACTCCCATTTCAGATTTCTCACTCTCTCTCTAGGTTAGAAATTCTCTCTTGGCTCTCCCAAGTGGTGGTGGCTGCTAGGGTTTTGTTCTTCCCCATTTCTACTCGTTTTTCTTCATTTATGGCCATGGAAGGCTAGACTTCAAGGGTTAATCCCTTTGGTATTGTATTATCTACTCTTGAGCTCTTGTTATTAATGCAATTTCGTTTTCTCTTCTCTGTTTTCATGTTTATCGATGTGTAGTGGTTTGCTTAATTCCATTTCGTAGAGATAATACATGAATATAAATGCTTAATTTGTATTAACTCGTAAAAACTCCAATTCTGGTTTCTGATGCTTAATTAGAAGTTAGGGTTTGGAGTGATAACTGAATTTTTGCTTAGTATTTGGTTATCACGAGTTGGACAGAGGAGAGGAGAGGAATCGATCTTTAGTGAGCTAGGATTGAGTAGTGTACGTAGCCAAAGGGGTTTGCCCGCTTTTGTTTCTGATTTTCTTAGTTTTTATATTCTGTTTATGTTTTGTTCTTCACATTTGTCACACACAAAAAAGCCCCCCATTTTACTACACACTACGTGTTTGATACTTTGCCTAGACCGATATTCGCTGGGAAACGACCTAGGATCACCTTCCTAGTACTACAGAATAAACACCTTTTATTTTGATCGGGTACGGCCTCGATCAATTGTGTGGCCACTTATATGAATGTGACAAAAACCACATTGTTGTTGTTTGATGTTTGTGTGTTAATAGTATGCTTTTATTTAACTGTGATTGATAGCGCTTATTGCTGTGAATTGTGATGAGTAAATTGTTGATGGACGTTTGTTACGTCCTGAATAAGAAATGGAAATGAGTTAAGAAGTAATGAGATCAAAAGTAAAACTACAATGAGAAAGAGAGAGTGGAAATTGGGGAAAGAATGAGATAATGATGTTGAGAACGAGCCAGAGCTGGGAGAAGAGATGTGAAAGTGAATTTGAGGTGTGATACCTCGTTCACATTTTGGGAAGAAGCTTAGTGTTGAGTTGAGCTTGCTCCTCCATTAACACTCACCCAAAACGTGAATTTCCAAAAAGAGAATTTTATGAAAATGTTTAGAAAAGGAGGATGTAAAAAGGTTTTGAGATGGTATTGAGCGAACTGTTTGAGAAAAGATTTTGAAAGGAAATTTTGTGGAAGGTTTTATGAAAAAAGTTTGTGACATGATATTGGTGAAAACTTTTGTAAGGTTGTTTTGAGGAAGGATTGATGAATGAGATTGTGAAATGAAATACGAGATAGTGATGTGATCCCAGCTCTGTGCTATGTGAGATTTGACGAGTGGAAATTGCATCGAGTAGCGGTCGGGTCTCATTGAAGGGATGTACGAAGGATGGGCCGACCTTAGGATAAATTGAAAGATAACAGACTTAAAAGACACATGCGGTGAGGTATGAGAGTGCGAAGTAGTGGAGAGGAAGATACTATGGGTATCTACGGATACTCAGGTGGGGATTGCAGGAGGGGAGGACGATGACGGTGAAACATCAAGAAGTCTAGAGTATGTTTCTGGGCAGAACGAACTCCACATGTGGCGCACTAACGTGGTGGGGACTGGGTCCAATGCCGTGGCATGTTCTGCTGGCCCACTAGAAACATATTGTCGCCTCCTCGATGCAAATCTACAACAGTGGAGAGGGACTGGAACGGGGCAATGTGTTTTGATTATATGATATGCTTGAGGCTGAGACCTCCTGGCTTGGAGCCATTGTTGAGACAGTTGTCATGCCCGCGTGGTAAAGGTCCTGTACTCCTGTTGGCTTCCGACTAGGTTGGATGGATGACCGAGGAGATGTAGGCTTGAAACGTGAGTGCTAACTGTGAAAGAAAGACGTACCCCGATGATTCTTGAACTCCCCTAATCATCGGTGGTTATACCTCGATAAAACATTATAAGAAAAGAATTATATGAGCGAGAGAATAAAAGTATGGAAAATGAGGAAGAGACTGCGAAGGGATTTGTGGAAAATAAAGCCCCATGAGTGGGAGGAGAGATAAAAGTGGAGAATAAGAAAGGAAATGGCAATGGATAAGGATAAAATGAAATCATAACATTGATAAAATGTTTGCATGCGTGTTGTGTGTGTTGTGTGTTATCTGTGTGTCCTTTTACACTGCCTATTGTAATCCCATGCCGTCGACGATTCGTCATTCGGATCGCTTACTCTCTCCTGTTCATTTTTCTATCAGTGTTGCTGATATCGCAACGGGCAGATGGAGCATTGTAAAGAGTTCATCACACTAGAGGGATGGGAGCGGAAGCCTAAACGACAGTAAGGAAGTAACAACGGAGGTGACTTCACTTTCGTGGATAAAGGAACGGTGCCAAGAGAAGGGAATCTCCATCCGGTGGTCTTCATCAGAGTAACGCAGCGGAAGCAGTAGCAGTAAATTTAGTTTAGGACATGATTTGTGTCAAGGATTACCAAGCAATGTGCCACTCTTGTATTCAAAGCTAAGTTCTTATATCTGTATTGAGGTCTACTCTTTTTGGAAAATCGAACCATGTAATCTCTTGGAAAATATCATGATGATTTGGAAATAATTCTTTTACGAAAATAATTGTTTTAGTAACACTCCGATTTCAGCAAAAGGACTTTTAAATGCAACAATGACTTTTCAACAATGCGTTTACAAAAAAAATAATCTGGCCTCAATTTTTGCAACCTCAAGTAAATATTTTGGTTTACGAAAATTGGGTTGTTACAGAATGGTATCAGAGCTATGGTAATCCTTAGTGGCCTTAAGCATGGGCTTCATGCTTTGTTTGTGCAACTATGTGTACTTACTAGTATAGGAGGATAAGCTTTTATCTCTTAGGACATGTGACTAGTTTGTGGTTTAGTATTGACCGTATTAACTTAAGAAACCCTTTGGCTCTATGAGAGTAGACCCTGAATAGATCCTGTAAGTAAGACCCTATACCTCTGATGTTTCATTAGTAAGTGTAGGCCTAGATTTGATTAAACTTAGCATACCTTCATGCAGGGGTAGTTATCACCTTTAAGGTGTTGGTTACTATCTCTTAACCCTCATGTTTGTTGAATTGCTTCAACAAATATTTCTTGTTGTCCAGATTCGAACCCTCTTCTTCATAAAACCCTATCACCTTTGACCTCACCGATTTTATTCAGAACCTTTTTAGTCCGAATTACGGAGTTGGAAATGCAATAGTTACCCAAGTGGCTTAGGCTTAAGTGATTGAGGTGGAGTAGATAGATGAGGCTGAGTAAGGATACAAGCACCCAAAAGATTTAGTTATCAGTCGAATCTAAGTTGGGGAGCCACAAGGGAGAAAAGTGAAATTGTTTAAAGAAAACAAACCAACTTAGAGTGCGTCGTAACCCTTTTTAGTTAGAAATCGATGGATGAAAACCCTAGAATTAGGATAAGAATTGAAGAAGGGACGAATCATGGTAAGGTAGTGGGAATACGAGTTGAAGGGAGTAGTAAGTACTTAAGGATTTTTAGGCAAAAATCCTTGTTTTTGGAAATGTGTGTATGTTTGCTTGCTTGATTTTCCCTCAAGTCCATACCTCTGGTTGGATTTTTGTGATAACAACCCAATAAGTGGGTGACATCTTCTTCGGTTGGTCCTTTGGACTAAACCCGACTCGACACGCAAGTGACGGTACGAGTGGAACATCTTCGTCCGAAAGCAGTAAACAAGAAACACAGTAAGATGAAATTGGTCAGCAGAAGGGGATGCAACTACAACGAAGAAAGAGACTGCTCTTGTAAGAATCAGGTTGACACGGGAATGTTATTATCTTACTGCCCAATCTCCAACGTATTTCTCGGGGACGAGAAATCTTTAAGTTGGGGAGAATGTAACCCCCCGTGTGACCCTGCCCTTTTGACTCACCTCTACAAGTCCCTAATCAAGGAAATTACTTTAACCTAATTAATTCAAGAGAGGATTTAAAATATTTTAACTTCATAATGAGATCTTATGCCCTGAAATTTGACTTGCTTATGTATATGACTTTGTGTGCTTGATTGTTTAGGGTTTGTTTGAGATTTTGTTTTGTTGATTCATATGATTTTATGGAACATTATTTTCTCTAAGTTTCAAAGAATCAAGTCCAATCACCTCTAGAAACCCTAATTGATGCCTTAATCGTGGATTAAACCCTAATCGAGCTCTTAATCCTGGATTGAGTGCCTAATCCTTTTCTAAAAACCTTAACCCTTTTGATTAGTGAGCTAATCCAAAATTAGTCTTCCTTAAACCCATGATTAAGTTTTGATTAGTACCTTAATCCTTGATTAAGTCCTAATCACTAAGGGTTAGTGGACTAATCCTAGATTAATTAACCTAATCCTACCCTAATCGTGATTAGAACCCTAATTAGTGCCCTAAACCTAATTAAGCTAATCCACCCCACCTTAATCACTCTATGGCCGAATGGCCATGTGCTAGCCAAGCCACTAAGCTCACTTGTATGGTTGCCAAGTAGCATGCCCTTTAGTCAACATGATGACATCATCTCCATGACTTAAGCATTACATAAGAATGAAGAAAAAGTGAAGGAAAGGAAGGGAAGAAGGGGGAGGCCGTGAGGGCCTTAATGGCAAAACTTGGCCTCCAAGTCTTTAACTTAATTCCTAAGCCTTGCAAACCAACCCTCCATGCAAACCCTTCTTGGCAAATAGGAAAAACTGGAACCAAAGAGAAAAGGGATCAAACCGTGTGAGAGAGTGAGTGAGTTCATTTTCATTCTTCATCTTCACCATTTCTTTCTCAACAACACCAACACACACCACAACAACCCACCAAGCCGTGAGGAAGAGAAGGAATTTCTCTTCATCCCTTCATCAAACACAAACTTCTTTTCACTTCTTTCCCAAAGCCAAACACAAAACACCAAGAGAATCATCAAACTCTTGGTCAGAAAGAGAAAGAGAGAAAAGACCGAACCTAGAGAGGAAGGAAACCAAACCTCAACACCTTAGACTCTTCATGACCTAAGCTAGATCAAACTAAGGAAGTGAAAAGAAAAGGGAAAGAACACGGACTAGGAAAAGGAGGGAGAAACCGTGAGGAGAACCAAGGAGAAATCAAAGATTTTGGACTTGAATCCTTGAAAATTTTAATTAGGTAAGAAGTTCTTTTCACGATTTTAAAATTTTAAAATCTTTTTCTTTGATTCTTGTTCTCCTTCATTCTTCCTTTCTAAACCTTGGCTTCGTTTGAAAAAAAAATGTTGATGCATATTGCTTTTGTGTTAGATCTAAAGGTTTACTACCATGCATGTTAATCCTTGAACTTAATCTTGAAATTTTGTTAAGGAAAACGTTTTTCTTCACGATCTTGAGTTTCTCTTTGATTCCTTAAAAATATGTGAAGGGAACTTGATCTTAAGTTTCATGAAAGATTTTTCCAAAGATTTAACATTCTTGTTTACATGCATGTTTAGATCTATGTCTAATCCACAATATGTGTGATTGTTTGAATCTTAATCTTTGAAATTGGTTAAATTTTTCTCAAGTTGGCCACGGATTGTTGTTGAGTGTAAGTGAGAACTTGATTTCACCCTTGTTTAATTTCTTGCATGCTATGGTTTTGAATTTAATGATCTACGATGTTGTGATCCTTAGGGTAGCCACGGTTTCACACGCTAAACTAAAAAGATGGAGATTCTCTTAAGTTTGGTTGATGGATATGTGATTTTCCTTGTGATTAGCCACGGTTGTGCTTAACTTTTAGGTTAGGAGCTTGATGTTGGATTTTGATTATGTGCATGTGATTGTCTTGTAATTCTAAATATGTTTTGGAAGTGTAAAGCTTTAAGAAAACTTTTAAGAAAATCATGGACATGCCACGGTTTTGATGATGTGATTGAAATCTTGGTTTTCTTTTGTTTGATTCCTTGCATACCATAATCTTGAGTTTAATAATATTTAGGGTAAATAGAAATTGTGTAATTTACCATGTTAGACACGGTTTGTAAGTATAAAGGAGGAAGGCTAAGATTTTCTTAGGGTTAAATGATAAATATGTGATTTCCATGAACTTTGAGTTGATTTTATGTGTGAAATGTAATATCTAAATTGCTTAAGAATTGTATGATGCTCACGGTTTCATGAAAGAAGTGTATGCTAGGATTACATTCTTACTTGCTTGAAAAATTGAATGAAATTGTTGTTGGATTTAAAGTTGTTATAAGTCTTGAAACCTTGAAAAACATTTTTGGGAAAACCTAGTTAAGGTCATGGTTTGGACCTTAACCTTGAAGTCAATTTTCCTTAAATGTGTATGTATTCGTGTCATGGAATTATGTGTGATTGTGAAGCTATGATACATACGGTTTCAACATGTTTAGGCACATTAAGATGAAATTTTGCTAAGGTGGAAATTGATTAAGTAAAAGTTCAATGGAACTATGTTTGTATGCTTATATGATGCATGATTCGGTTTGTTCATGCTTAAGAACTTGACTTCTTTGATTGATTAAGCTATGTGTATAAATGAGTATGTAAGTATGATATGTTTGGCTTGACTTGATGATTTGTGAATATGTGATGCTTGAATTAAGTGCATGTTTGTCTAAGATTCTCGAGTGAAGTAAGGGTGATTTATTGAATGCATGAGAATGTTTAAATAATTTGTTTCACTTTAGTACATTGCTGCCCATATATGATTCTAAGTGTTTAAACTTAATAAGTTGTTGATTTAAGCGTTTACGTAATTATTTTCGTGATTCTCGGTTGTTTGTGCTTTTGAATTGGTTTTAAACAATTAAAAAGGAATTTAAAACTCACGACATGGTGCTGTCCAGAATTTTCTAAGATATAATTCTTGTTTTAAAGTGTTTTTTTTAAAAAGTGTTTTGAGGTTTAGTTTTCATGGGCAATTGATCCTAAACAAAGTTGGTTTAAAAAAAAAAGAAAAAAAAAGAATGCAATTTTTCGGTGTTTTTGGAATTAAACTCAAAGCTGTCCAAGGAGGACCA
This sequence comes from Crotalaria pallida, assembly GCA_037953625.1. Lineage (NCBI taxonomy): Eukaryota > Viridiplantae > Streptophyta > Magnoliopsida > Fabales > Fabaceae > Crotalaria > Crotalaria pallida. Next base: position 54,084,973 of record CM075651.1, read on the forward strand.
GCGAAGAAACTTTTTAGTTAAGTGAACTCATTTGATTATTTTCTCATGATCTTTGAAGAATAAAAACTAGTGTTTGATTTTGGACAAGTTTGAGTGAAAGAATTGATGTTTGGTTTTGAAATTAAGACCATGTTTGAATTTTCCTAAGCTGTTTTAAGAATAATATTAAAATAAAACTTAATACTCATATATTTACTTTCTGGGACTTGGAAGAAGTTGAAGTCGGGCAGCCGAGGAAGGAAGCTGATCGTCCGGAATTTATAGAATCTGTAGCTACACCCTCAGGTGAGAGAGAAGCTATCCTAAGACATTGTGGTGTTTAGGTGATTTATTAGGACGTTCCGTATCATCTCAAAGATCGGAACTTAGTGGTTGGAGTCAGTAGTATAAGTGGCAATTGTTTGATTGTGTGGCCACTTATATGAATGTGACAAAAACCACATTGTTGTTGTTTGATGTTTGTGTGTTAATAGTATGCTTTTATTTAACTGTGATTGATAGCGCTTATTGCTGTAAATTGTGATGAGTAAATTGTTGATGGACGTTTGTTAAGTCCTGAATAAGAAATGGAAATGAGTTAAGAAGTAATGAGATCAAAAGTAAAACTACAATGAGAAAGAGAGAGTGGAAATTGGGGAAAGAATGAGATAATGATGTTGAGAACGAGCCAGAGCTGGGAGAAGAGATGTGAAAGTGAATTTGAGGTGTGATACCTCGTTCACGTTTTGGGAAGAAGCTTAGTGTTGAGTTGAGCTTGCTCCTCCATTAACACTCACCCAAAACGTGAATTTCCAAAAAGAGAATTTTATGAAAATGTTTAGAAAAGGAGGATGTAAAAAGGTTTTGAGATGGTATTGAGCGGACTGTTTGAGAAAAGATTTTGAAAGGAAATTTTGTGGAAGGTTTTATGAAAAAATTTTGTGACATGATATTGGTGAAAACTTTTGTAAGGTTGTTTTGAGGAAGGATTGATGAATGAGATTGTGAAATGAAATACGAGATAGTGACGTGATCCCAGCTCTGTGCTATGTGAGATTTGACGAGTGGAAATTGCATCGAGTAGCGGTCGGGTCTCATTGAAGGGATGTACGAAGGATGGGCCGACCTTAGGATAAATTGAAAGATTAAAGACTTAAAAGACACACGCGGTGAGGTATGAGAGTGCGAAGTAGTGGAGAGGAAGATACTATGGGTATCTACGGATACTCAGGTGGGGATTGCAGGAGGAGAGGACGATGACGGTGAAACGTCAAGAAGTCTAGAGTATGTTTCTGGGCAGAACGAACTCCTCATGTGGCGCACTAACGTGGTGGGGACTGGGTCCAATGCCGTGGCATGTTCTGCTGGCCCACTAGAAACATATTGTCGCCTCCTCGATGCAAATCTACAACAGTGGAGAGGGACTGGAACGGGGCAATGTGTTTTGATTATATGATATGTTTGAGGCTGAGACCTCCTGGCTTGGAGCCATTGTTGAGACAGCTGTCATGCCCGCGTGGTAAAGGTCCTGTACTCCTGTTGGCTTCCGACTAGGTTGGATGGATGACCGAGGAGATGTAGGCTTGAAACGTGAGTGCTAACTGCGAAAGAAAGACGTACCCCGATGATTCTTGAACTTTCCTAATCATCGGTGGTTATACCTCGATAAAACATTATAAGAATATAATTATATGAGCGAGAGAATAAAAGTATGGAAAATGAGGAAGAGACGGCGAAGGGATTTGTGGAAAATAAAGCCCCATGAGTGGGAGGAGAGATAAAAGTGGAGAATAAGAAAGGAAATGGCAATGGATAAGGATAAAATGAAATCATAACATTGATAAAATGTTTGCATGCGTGTTGTATGTGTTGTGTGTTATCTGTGTGTCCTTTTACACTGCCTATTGTAATCCCATGCCGTCGACGATTCGTCGTTCGGATCGCTTACTCTCTCCTGTTCTTTGTTCTATCGGTGCTGCTGATATCGCAACGGGCAGATGGAGCATTGTAAAGAGTTCATCACACTAGAGGGATGGGAGCGGAAGCCTAAACTACAGTAAGGAAGTAACAACGGAGGTGACTTCACTTTCGTGGATAAAGGAACGGTGCCAAGAGAAGGGAATCTCCATCCGGTAGTCTTCATCAGAGTAACGCAGCGGAAGCAGTAGCAGTAAATTTAGTTTAGGACATGATTTGTGTCAAGGATTACCAAGCAATGTGCCACTCTTGTATTCAAAGCTAAGTTCTTACATCTGTATTGAGGTCTACTCTTTTTGGAAAATCGAACCATGTAATCTCTTGGAAAATATCATGATGATTTGGAAATAATTCTTTTATGAAAATAAATGTTTTAGTAACACTCGGATTTCAGCAAAAGGACTTTTAAATGCAACAATGACTTTTCAACAATGCGTTTACAAAAAAAAAATAAAAAATCTGGCCTCAATTTTTGCAACCTCAAGTAAATATTTTGGTTTACGAAAATCGGGCTGTTACAGTATGCATGATGAGGTTAAATGAATTTAAGATCTATAAAAAGTGTATGCATGAAGTAATTAAATTTAAAAGAAAATATGTGTGATGGTTTGTGATTTAAATTGTTGTGTTGACTTTGTTTTGAAAATGAAATTAAAATTGTTAATTTTCCTATGGCATGCTCACGGTTTTAGCATTAAAATAAAGAAAATGATTTTATGGTTCTATGTTTTTATTTGTGCATTTAATCCTTGCAAAATGCTATGTGCATGATTCTGTCTAGGTATGTTCATGTGATTGGAAAAATTGTTTTCATGAAAGTGATGTGTGTTTACTTTTATCTTTTGATTTTTAAATAAATAGGTTGAATTGATTATGTGAAAAGATTATTGTTCAATGATTTTTACGTTTTTGAAATTGATTTGTGATTAGAAAATAATAACCATGTGTGATTCGGTTTTGTGAGCTAATTAGAAGATTATGTTAAATTATTTTCTTAAGGATAATTGAATTAATTTAATTAAGATTATAATTTAATTAATGATTTTAAATAATTAAAAACGTGACATCCTGTGTTTATGTTTGTGAATGATTGGAGTGCTTTGAATTGTGTATGTGATTGTTCTTTGTGTTGATTGAATTGAAATTGTTTTAAATACTATTTGTGAGATTTATTTGTGAAAAATCTATGTGTGGATTTTAAAGGAATTGAAAATGTTTTATTTGATAAAGTATGATTTAAATAACTTAAAGTGATTTGAAAATTTTAAAGAACCTTCTTTGATCAGTGTTTGATGATGTTCTGAAGTTTAGAAATTAAATAAATTAATTTGATTGGTTTTGAAGTTTTACCTTCTTGAACTTTTGTATTTGATCTAAGAAAGATTCTCAAAGAATTTTTTTCTTAAGATGTCATTTAATTTTAAATAAAATGATTTTTTCAACCAAAGTGTTTTAAATTAATAAGAATGAATTCTGTTTTAATGAAGAAATTATTTTAGTATCGTTTCAAGGTTTTCTTGAAAATCTTTTTAAGAGAGACTTAAATTGGATTTGAAAACTTTTGGATTTTGGCAATGTGTTTTATTAAAAGGGAATTATTTCAAAGTATTTTAAAACAAAATTATGAATTCACGTAAATCGTTTCTAATGCACGGGAAAAATGTTCTAGTTCGGGTGTCGGACGCGAAGGAAACGTGGAAAGTTTAGCTACTGGAAACCTTGGAAAGCCTTCGGAAGTTTGTCATCCAGGTGAGTGAGAGTGTTGTGTTCCCGTAACGCGGTTGCTCGCAATTCGAATAGACGAATTGCGAGAGTACTGCGAACTAGGCAAAATAGATATTCGTGCTAAATGTCTACCTGTTTTGTTTGCATACTAAATGTTTATTTGTTGTGCATTCTTTACTCTGTTTAGAAGATGTTTGATTGCGCCTGAATAGTGAAACGATAATATTAAAGCTGTGAAAGTAATAAGATAAGACTGAAAAGAGAAAAGAGATGCGAATAAGAGACATGAGAAATAATTAAGTAAGAGATAAATGATGAGTTAAGGCTAAAGAGAAAGTATGAGAATGATTGAGAAAGAGATGAGGTGCGATGTGAATGAAACTGTGAAAGAGTTAAGTAATGAATAAAAGAGAATAAAAAGATGGTGTGTGATATGACAACAAGAAATACCCGACGAGGCGAGCGGAAGCATGGTGATGATGATGCTGCTGATGCTGATGATGTTGCGGAGCAACGAACGAAGAGAACGATGCTGATGATGATGCGGCTGGATCCTGATGATGAGAAAGATACTATAGATGCTGCTGAGCGTGAGCTGATAACAATAATGCTGAGATGCATGAGATGAATTGATTTGAGGCATGATGCCATTGATATTTTAGGGGGAACGAATTGCGATTAGTCGTCGAGTTTCGTTAAAGGGATGCACCAAGGACGGGCCGACTGTTAGGAATAAGCCGCTAGATCTAAAACGCTAAAACCTTAAAAGACTTTAAAAGACATTTACAAACGCGGTGAGGCATGAGTGTCGTATCGAAGTAGTGGAGAGGAAGATACTATGGGTATCTGCGGATACTCAGGTGGGGATTGCATGAGGGGAGGACGATGACGGTGAAACGTCAAGAAGTCTAGAGTACTTTCTAGGCAGAACGAACTCCACATGTGGCGTACTAATGTGGTAGGGACTGGGTCCAATGCCATGGCAAGTTCTGCACCGGAACTAGAATTGTACTGTCGCCCCCTTGAATGCAAGTCTAGAACAGTGAGAGGGACTGGAACGGGGCATTTGAGATTGCCGCTTGGAGCGTGCATTGATAATATGTGAAATGATATTGTAACACCCCTAATTTTCGTCTCCCGAATAATAGAAAATTAATAATAAAAAGTTTTATTATTAATTTATAGAATTTTCCAAGATTATGTTTTGTATTTAATTAGCCTAAAATATAAAAATAAGTTGAAATATTTTTATATGGCAAATAAATGCAAAATATAAGAATATTGCATTTTGGTCCCTGAATGAGGGCTTAAAAGTAATATTGAAAAAGTTCTTGGAGGGAAAGATTTAAAAATATTAATTTTTAAATTTTGAACTGAGCTAACCGGTTAGTAATGCCCTGTAACCGGTTAGACGATGAACCCAGAAACTGGTTTAGTGAATTTTGATGAGTAATCACTTGATTAACTCCGTAATCGCCACGATTGCTGCCTGAGATTAGTGGCAACACACGCGTCGCTCTGCATGCAAGTGTAATTTGCCTATAAATTGAGGGATTTGTGAAGATTGGGGGTTGATTCTTCTTGGTTTGGTGCTGAGAAGCGGAACTAGGGTTCTTAATTTGTGGGAGCAAATTCTCCTTCATCTCTGAGTTTTATTGAACCAGTGATACACATTCACAAAGCTCACATCAAGGGCTTTGTGTTGACATAGAGTTTGTGAGCTGAGAGTCCTTGTGTGAGGAGAAATCACCATTTGAAGTTGAGGTTGGGAAAACTGAGCTCAGAATTTTCTGATTTGGGAAGCTGTATTAGAGCCTTGATTTTGATCAGCTCAGGTAACCTCTAGGTCTCAAATATTTTTCATTCGTTAGTGCATGTTGCCTAGAACAATTTCTAATTGTTTTCCCCAATTTCTTTGGTCAATCTCTGTGTCAAATCCTCTGATCTTTGGACCCTGTTGGTGAAATTCGTGGCTGAGAGCAGAACTGGGGTTTGTGTGAAATCTGGGGGTTTCCTTCAATTTCTGTGTCAGGTCTTCATCAACTTCAGTCTTAGTGGTATGGGAGAAGTCTTCACTATACTAGATTTAGACTAAATGTCAAATGAATTAGGATTTGAGTTGGCAAAACTCAAAAGGGCATTATGTGTTTTTAAGCACAAAGGCTTGGAGGCCAAAATCTTGGCTCAATTCTGTTTGAGCAAGTTTAGATTGATGCATGCAAAGTGTATGAATGTTAAATTCTGGATGTGAATGATTAGAATGAGTTTTGTTGTGTTAAATTGTGTTTATGTGGATTTTTATGCAATTTGATGCAAAGACTTGATGCATGCACTTTGAATATGATTTCTGTGATGAAACATATTGGTTTAAGGTATATGAACTTCATTGAATGATGGATTGTGGTTAGATTTGAGAATTAAAGGAAATGGTGTGTTAAAACCTTCAATTTGAAGGACTAACTGCATAATCTAACCGGTTACTCGATTTTCGTAATCGGTTAGACACTGCTGAATTTTAAAGAAAATTCGTTTAATAAATCAGTGCTTAGGTGTTTGGGAGTTTTGCTCAAATCTATACTGTAAATCCATTATAAATAATCTGAACAAAAGGGTTATGATTCAGATTGGAAGTAAAGAGTTATACCTTAAATTCATAAAGTAATTTTCAAGAGAAAATTATGTAGGATTGGAAATAAATGTGATTTTAATTTTGAATGATGGAAACTGTGATTTTGAGGCATAAAACAAGGTTTAAGTGGTGTATAGATTGGGTAGAAAATTCAAGAAAAAGGGTTTTTCTGAATTGCAATGGTGAACAGTTCATGTCTGTAATTCTAACCGGTTAGCCTGAAACTGTAACCGGTTAGTACCTGAATCTGAAAAATAAAAAGTTAAGTTTTTGAATACCATTGACTTTGTTTATCCAATCTAAGATAAAAGACATGTTTTGAGAAAATTCAAAGGAGAATTTTATGTCAAATATTATGCCTCAAATTTATCATTCAAAATGGAAATTGGAATATTTCTAAATCACATTAATTAACGCAAAGATAAAACCAACCCCAATATTTGTGCATCCATATAGATTGGAAGTCTGGTTGGTAGGAACGTTATCATATTCTGGGAATATGAGGAGGGTACTCCGGGAGTACCAAAGTATAACCTACTTGATGACACATTATAGATATGTGGCCAGTGTCCGGGACCTGGTTTTTATGCGTTCTGGGAACGTATGCGTTCTAGGAACGTGGTGCACACTCCGGGAGTGATGCTTATTATCCAAGTATGGTTCGGCATTACGTTCTGGGAACGAATGTCGGTGTTCCGGGAACACAAGGGTGTATTGGATGGACGTCCAAGATTTACATTAAGAGGCCTCAGTTGTGGATAGAAAATCATACATCATGCCAATTGCATTATAAGAGTTATAATGTTGAAAAATTGGTGTGTTCATATGTATTTGCATTATGATCTGTCCATGATATACTTGTGAGTGTAATTTTAGTCTTTATCAATTATGTATATGTGTATACTTACTCCCTGTGCCCTGTTTAGGTGATGGCCAGATACCTAGCCTGCATCGAGATACGCCCTATCCCTAGCGGTATATGGACGTATGAGGAGCACCGTGCCACTTTTGAGGGGGAGGTTGAGATCACTCTCTACCACCCTAACCCTCTGGTGCGTGTGCGACCTCGTCGATTTAGGATCCCATTAGTCTATACTATGCATGTTCCACCTTTTTACACATATAGAGGACCACCCCCGGCTCAACCTATGCGTCGTTTTCATAGTTTCCGTTTTAGAGCTGCCACTCGTTCCCATCCTTCTTCCCATAGAGTTGTCACCGAGGAGACTCCTTCTCCTAGTCCGACTGATTATGATAGGACTGCTTCTACAGATCCTAGACCTAGTGGTGGGGTCTCTACACAGTCGGGCGAGGTCGAGGAGGACCCTGTGGAGGATGAGAGCGAGGAGGAGGTGCATGTTGAGCCGACTGTTTCTGCTAGAGGTGGACCCACTGGTTCATAGGAGCCTGCATAGCATAGGTGTTTTGGATCCTAGATCCTAGGGATAGAACGGTGGAGGATCTGAGGAGCTGCTGAAGACACTGAAGACCTGCTCTGAGACTTCTATTTTGAGACCATGTGATATAGTGTATATATTTTGAGAGGTCTTAGAGTGAGGTTTTATTTCATACAGCTGGGTTGTATATGTTTTTATAAACTCTTGCTATCTCGACTGATGTTACTTGCTACTTACCGTACTGATGGGGTTTTATATTATGATATGATATATATATATATATATATATATATATGATGTCTTATTTTCCTCAGCAGAACCCCATAAGTATTATTTTTACTTCCGCGAACTCTGATTTTAATTTACAAGGGATTCGGCGATAAGTTTATGTTTTTGGGTGTATTCAAAACCACTCGAGAGGCAAATGATATGTTTTAATAATAACTTCAAATAATGTTTTCTATAAATAAGGAAATGTTATCTCGAGAATCTTTTCGAAGCTAAGATATTATAAAGCCGAATTCAAAACCTGGTTTATATTACCAAAGGTTTATGTACGAGCAAGTATAACTTTTAAAAATGAAAAATTTTCTAGTCCTAATTTTTTATAGCAAGTAGTAAACTATTTGGAACTTGAAAGGTTTTATACAATATGAGGACATGAGTTTTCAAATGTAACCATGTTTTAAAAGCCTGAATGTTCTCACCTTGTATAACACTTGTTTTATAAAAAAAAATGGCCCTAATTTTCACTATATTTAATTTATGTAACGGAAGTTTTCAAGTTGCCGAATCGGGGTGTTACAACAAATCATTCACACTGTTGGTTAAGAAAACACTCCTCTACACTCTCTGGTTCTGATTTGGTTAGATTTTGGACTTTATAGTTCGTATTGTGGAGTTTGGCTTTAGTGTTATTTTTAGTTCCCACCAAGTGTTCGACGAATTGCCACTAGTTGTTTTTGAGTGAATTAGGATGCCGAGGGGAAAAAGACCATCTGTAGGGAGTAGTAGTGACACCGGGAAGACCTTTGAGCATTTGAGGGAATCCGATTGCTATGAGGGGAAGATGGTGCGGCGAGGGATAACCCCTGAGACTAGTATGCTGTTTGATAGTGAGGGTCCCTCGGGTCGCAGGGTTGTTGGAGTTAGGGAGAATGAGAAAGTGCGAGAGACACTATAGAATAACGAGTGGATATAGTGGGTTAGGGAACTTGATGAGGCGTTTAGCAAATTCCTGGTGTGGGAGTTTTATGCTTATGCCTGGTGGAGTGCCCAAAGAGCTGAGTTAGAGGGTAGTAACAGGCGGGTTAGTTATGTTACAGGAGTAGAGGTTCCTTATGATGCGGACACTATTGCTCGCATCATGGGACTTCCATTGTACCCACCAGAGGCGGCACCCGACATGTTCACTTCCGCTAGTTTTGATAGCGAGGATAAGTGTCTGTAACATCCCAAACTCCAATTCCTAGTACACTCTACACTGTGATAGATTTAGAGTAGAAGAAGTGGCGATATTACGTGAGAAATTGGGTAAGTAGGAGTGTAAAATTGAAGCGTTAAGCATAGAACTTTAGGAAATTTAAAATACAAGATTCATAGCTCAAAACATAAATTCCACCGTTGGATATGAAGTAGAGTAGGTGAGGAAGCTTTCTTTAAAATTTGAGGAAGATCCAACGGGTAATGAAGAAGTTATGGCCTTCCAAAGTATTGGATACTGCAAAATTATGCAGCTTAATCGATTAACCTGTTGGCTAATCGATTAAGGTCAGAAAGTGTGCAAACAGTTAATCGATTAAGGCTACTGTTGATCCTTGGCCAATTTTCAAGGGGTTAATCGATTAACCCGACCTGCTGATGAAAAAAATAAAAGAGAGCCACGTGTGTTTTTCTCTCAAAGTTCGATCCACTCTTCCTCTCTCCCCTAGGGTTCCATTCTCCATCTTCAAATCCACCAAGAGAAAGTGGGATTTCTTTATTTCATCAACAAATCTCTTCCTTCTTCACTCCAAGTAAGTCTTTAATGCCATGGATTTCCTTCTTTCTCTCTCTAATTCGAGTTCCCTTTCTCTCTCTAATTCGAGTTCCCTTTCTCTCTCATCCCTTCCATGGTTGTTTTCACCTCTAGGCCATGGAAGCTTCACATTTTCTTGAGGTTTGGCAAGAGGCTATGGCATAAATGCTAACTATTCTTGTTATGGCTCTTATATTAGGTTCCTCCCTCTTCCCTTGGATCCTAACTCATTTGGTGGCAAGACTTTCAAGCTTAGAGCAAGTAAAATCACCTTATCTCCAAGTGTTTGAGGTAAGGGGGTGGGTTTTGCCTTGTTCTAGGGAGTGGGTTCTAGTTAGTCTATAATGATTTGCTAGGGTGATGTGTTAGGATAGAAAATTAGACTATAAAACCCTAGGTTATTGAATATAAAATTCTAACTAATTAAATATGTATGATGTTGGATGTAAAGACTAGGAAAAGGAAACTCAATGATATGAGAATGAATTATTTGATAAATGAAATTTGGATAATGATTATAATGAAGTACAAGAGGATTTGGGTAACATGATAGTGAAGTTGCAATAAATGATTTCTATGATTATTGATTTTTTTTGTAAATTTTTGTATTAAATGATTATTGACTGCTGTTGCAAATATATGTATGGGTTATGGAGTAAATTGATATAGGAAAAAAATGGAATGGAAACAATTATATGTGGTGTTAAAGCAAAACAATGAGAAGGTGATAATATGTATGTTTTGGTTGAATATATTTGTACACTAAATGTTAAATACGTATAAAGGTGGAAACGGGAATCAAAATAATTACATCTAAATTAAATGTGAAACGATGATGTTAATTATGTGACAAGTATGAGTTGGTTGCGTATAATTTCTCCCTAATGCTAAATTTGTATAACTGTGCTTAAATGTATTGCATATCCTTAATTGAGAATATGAATGCTATTTGAGAGGATTTCGGTAATTAACATAGGAAATGAGTATGGATGAGTTATGAATGGGAAACTATAATATGTGTAACTATGATTAAATGTGTTATGATTGATTGAACAAGAAAGTGAATAATTCTTGGCCTCTGAATTGAGGCGCCGAATATTGAGATTGTGGTATATACGTTGGCCTCTGATTTGAGGTGACGTTCCTTAAATTGTGATGAAGTGTTTATAATGAGAATGATGATAAAGTGTTGACCTCTGACCTGAGGGACAGGAAATGAAATAAAGTGAATAATGTGTTGACCTCTGACCTGAGGGACACGAAATGAAATAAAGTGAATAATGTGTTGACCTCTGACCTGAGGGAGACAAAATGAATTAAAATGATAGAGTGTTGACTTCTGACCTGAGGGACACCGAATGAAATAAAGTATTTGTGTGTTGACCTCTGACCCGATGGACACACAGTGAATTAAGAAATTGGAGTGTTGACCTCTGACCTGAGGGAGACATAAATTAAATAAGGAAAAGTATGAGGGCCTCTGTTTTGAGGTGATAAATGTGCTGAATGAGACTTGTACATTGGCCTCTGATTTGAGGTGATGTACCTGAATAAAGAGAGTATGTAAAAAGAATGAAATTTAAATGGAATACTGAAAAGGGAAATTTGGAATGAATAAGGAATATGGAAATAATGAAATGTGTATGGTGTGCTATATGTGATGATATGCTTTATCTTCTAGTTGTGTTTGACCTAGTGGGTTGTTATGTCTAGTTAGAAACTGTTTTCTATTTCATGTGTAATGCTCACTCCCTTAACATTTTTCAGGTACTGAGATTGAGCTGGCACAGCCCCCGGCCGAGCAGGAGTACTTTCCCTTACAAGGAGAGTAGGGTGTTATGGGATTTATAGTTTACTATGGACCTAATCCTCCTACATTATTTTGATGTAAATTTTATATATATTTTTGAATGAGGCTTAGGATGTTTTGTTTTGATAAAGTTATATGTTTTGGTTTTTGATACTCAAACTTAGTATTTTCGCTGACACTCTGGATATTTGATGCACTCTGATATATTTGGAGCCCATTGGCCCTTGATATGATTTGTTTATATAATCTGAAGCCCTGATGGCTACTGGTTGTTTACTTGAAATTGTTTGCCACAGGTTGAATTATGGAATAGTCCGAAAAACAAACAAAACTCCATCCGTTTGACGGGTGATTTTTATTAAATTAAAAAGAAATTTCAAATTCATATTTTTAATAGCGGGGTTCTAAGGGTAAAAATCTTAGGTGTTACATTTATGGTATCAGAGCAGTTTCTCCTCGGCCTTGGAGTTGTACAAACTCCAAATGATTACTCACCTAGCGAGTAATTGATGCTCATAGTAATAGTTTAGGATTATAATAGGATAATTATAGTATTGTGTATCTACTCAGTATGGCTGGAAGAAGGGCTGGTAACGATGGACTTGCTGCCATTCTGGAGCATCTATCTCAGATGCAGCAGTAGCAGGGGGAAGAGATGGCAGCTGCTGCAGCAGCAACAGCTCTGCAACCAGCTCCAGTTGAGATTGACTGGATGTCTCGATTCCGAAAGAATGATCCGCCTCGCTTTGAAGGTCGAAATGATCCTAATGGGGCGCTGAGATGGATACAGGAGATCGAGAAGATTCTCCGTTCTCTTCAACCACCAATGGAGCAGCATGTCCGATTAGCTGAGTTCATGCTGACCAATGAGGCAAAACATTGGTGGGATCAGCAGAGGAGAGGATTTGTGGCAGCTATTCCTGTAATTCCTTGGGAGATGTTCAAGGATCTATTCCTGGGGAAGTATTTCCCTGAAGATGTTACGAGGGAGAAGGAGATTGCTTTTCTCCAATTGACTCAAGGTTCTATGTCGGTTGGGAACTATGCAGCTCGGTTTGAAGATCTCATCCTTTTTTCTGATTATCGGAATGCAAGTGACCGTGGCAAGTGTGTTAAGTTTGAAGCTGGGCTTAGGAGTGATCTTCGCCTTTCGTGTGAGTATCACAACATCGATAACTTGGCTCGGTTGGTCAACATGGCAAGCACGTACGAGAAGGGTCTCAAACGGAAGTTAGAGGATGAGAGAAATCGGGAAAATCGGAGAACCGGTGGTCAAATTAAGGACAAAGGACCGATTCAGAAGACAGGTCTATACTCTTATTCCGGGGTCACGTTTCCTAGGGAATCCGGACAACAGTGAATGCTTACGATCCGATACCGGCTTGTCAGCACTGTGGCAGGATGCATGGGGGAGTGTGCTGGACTTTGAGTCGAAAGGAGGGGTTATGTTTTCACTGTGGACAACCCGGACATTTTGCTTCAAATTGTCCTGAGAACACAATGAAGAAAGAGATTAATGTGGCTAAGTCTTAGAAGGCCCGTGTAGGTCCATCATTTCAGAAGGGGAAGTTATTCACCGTAGAGGGTGACGAGGTGGACCCAGCTGATATGGTCGCAGGTAACTAACGTTTGACAAGTCCATGCGTAATGCTTTTAAGTTCGATTGTTGTGGAGTTAGTTTGCTCTTCGGTTAGCTAAATAATGAGTTAGTAATGTCTTAGGGTCGAAGCGTTTAAAACATTTTGGATATTTGCCTTTCCAAATACAATCCTGTTCTTATAGATAACATATAAAAGAATCTTATAAGGAATTCTTAAGTTCAATAATTCTAGTATCAAGCGACTAATATTATGTTGTGATGTTGTTATTTGATGTAATGTAAAGGTTAGAACTGATCACTCTATTCCTTGCATTTGTTTAATGATGACATTATTGACAGAACCCGATAGTGATGTGTTGTTGGTAGAAGCGAGGATGGGATTGATCACCTCAATTCTTGCATCTATCAAAAAATGCTATCATTGTAACCTTTGAAGTGAAAGTAGACAACCAAAGTAGTGACCTCCAAGGAAAGAATTCTTGTAAGTGAAGCCAACCAAACCAAGAGGCATTCGTTCAAAAGCTTCTTATAGAGTTAGAGAGTAGATAGAAAATAGTACTAAAGAAAGGAAGTCTTGGTGTATGCTACTTGTTCCAAAGTAGTATAGCTAAATGCTAAACTGTAGGATGAGTTAAGAAAACTCTACAAAAATTGTCCTTAACCATTATATCCACCAAGCCAATCTTGAGCAATTCGACAATTGCTTCGAATCTTTTCCAGGTTCTTAGATAACCATTCGTAAGAATAGCCGGTCTTGCCAAATTTGTAAAATCCTTGCGTTAAGACCAAACAATCTTAATAATTGACCCAGCCAACCGCAAGCTTGTCGTACCATTCACCTTTGGTAGTTGGGTAAATCTTGGGACTGATGTGGACTCCTTCCTTCCTATTCTTTTTGATCTATTCATGTAAGAAGTTGATTGTTGAGCATTTAATAGGAGTTGTGTCTGCTCTAATCAACTAAGCATTGGGGGAAACTAGTAACCTTTGGGGTGTTTCTTGTTCATGAATGCCCGTGATTTTGAAAAGTTTTAAATCCTATTGGTGCTAGTCAATCCTTATGAGAGACAAACTTTAAGGCGTTATACTCTATATGAATCTTCGTATGCCATGATTTCAGGGCATCTCTTCAAGAAAAGATTCTAGAACTATGCCGGACTGCTACACATTTCGAGTTTTCTATATCTAGTTCTTACAACTCCTGCCTCAGAGTTAATTGTAATACGATCAGAATTGAATTCAGATCCATTCCATCTCTTTTAGCATTGGATGTAATCGGGTATGTCGGCGGTAAGTGGGGGAGTATTTCTTAACGTAAGTTAAATTCCGGTTAATTTAGGGCGAATCGAGAAGTTGACGGAAGAAAACGAAGGGAAGTAAAGACAGATATCATGAACTCTAATAATGGGATGGTTCTCCATTTACTAAACATAACGGATTTTCGGGGACGAAATTCCAATAAGTGGGGGAGGATTGTAATATCCCAAAATCCAATTCCTAGTATACTCTACACTGTGATAGATTTAGAGTAGAAGAAGTGGCGATATTACATGAGAAATTAGGTAAGTAGGAGTGTAAAATTGAAGCTTTAAGCATAGAACTTTAGGAAATTTAAAATACAAGATTCATAGCTCAAAACATAAATTCCACCTTTGGATATGAAGTAGAGTAGGTGAGGAATATTTCTTTAAAATTTGAGGAAGATCCAACGGGTAACGAAGAAGTTATGGCCTTTCAAAGTACTGGATACTGCAAAATTATGCAGCTTAATCGATTAACCTGTTGGCTAATCGATTAAGGTCAGAAAGTGTGGAAACAGTTAATCGATTAAGGCTACTGTTGATCCTTGGCCAATTTTCAAGGGGTTAATCGATTAACTTGGGTGTTAATCGATTAACCCGACCTGCTGATGAAAAAAATAAAAGAGAGCCACCTGTGTTTTTCTCTCAATGTTCGATCCACTCTTCCTCTCTCCCCTAGGGTTCCATTCTCCATCATCAAATCCACCAAGAGCAAGTGGGATTTCTTCATTTCATCAACAAATCTCTTTCTTCTTCACTCCAAGTAAGTCTTTAATGCCATGGATTTCCTTCTTTCTCTCTCTAATTCGAGTTCCCTTTCTCTCTCATCCCTTCCATGGTGGTTTTCACCTCTTGGCCATGGAAGCTTCACATTTTCTTGAGGTTTGGCAAGAGGCTATGGCATAAATGCTAACTCTTCTTGTTATCTCTCTTATATTAGGTTCCTCCATCTTCCCTTGGATCCTAACTCATTTGGTGGCAAGACTTTCAAGCTTAGAGCAAGTAAAATAACCTTATCTCCAAGTGTTTGAGGTAAGGGGGTGGGTTTTGCCTTCTTCTAGGGAGTGGGTTCTAGTTAGTATATAATGATTTGCTAGGGTTATGTGTTAGGAGAGAAAATTAGATTATAAAACCCTAGGTTATTGAATATAAAATTCTAACTAAATAAATATGTATGATGTTGGATGTAAAGACTAGGAAAAGGAAAATCAATGATATGAGAATGAATTATTTGATAAATGAAATTTGGATAATGATTATAATGAAGTACAAGAGGATTTGGGTAACATGATAGTGAAGATGCCATAAATGATTTATATGATTATTGATTTTTTTGTAAAGTTGTGTATTAAATGATTATTGACTACTGTTGCAAATATATGTATGGGTTATGGAGTAAATTGATATAGGAAGAAAATGGAATGGAAACAATTATATGTGGTGTTAAAGCAAAACTATGAGAAGGTGATAATATGTATGTTTTGGTTGAATATATTTGTACACTAAATGTTAAATATGTATAAAGGTGGAAATGGGAATCAAAATAATTACATGTAAATTAAATGTGAAACGATGATGTTAATTATGTGACAAGTATGAGTTGGTTGCGTATAATTGCTCCCTAATACTAAATTTGTATAACTGTGCTTAAATGTATTGCATATGCTTAATTGAGAATATGAATGCTATTTGAGAGGATTTCGGTAATTAACATAGGAAATGAGTATGGATGAGTTATGAATGGGAAACTATAATATGTGTAACTATGATTAAATGTGTTATGATTGATTGAACAAGAAAGTGAATAATTCTTGGCCTCTGAATTGAGGCGCGAATATTGAGATTGTGGTATATACGTTGGCCTCTGATTTGAGGTGACGTTCCTTAAATTGTGATGAAGTGTTTATAATGAGAATGATGATAACGTGTTTGACCTCTGACCTGAGGGACAGGAAATGAAATAAAGTGAATAATGTGTTGACCTCTGACCTGAGGGACACAAAATGAATTAAAATGATAGAGTGTTGACCTCTGACCTGAGGGACACCGAATGAAATAAAGTATTTGTGTGTTGACCTCTGACTTGAGGGACACACAGTGAATTAAGAAATTGGAGTGTTGACCTCGGAGCTGAGGGACACATAAATTAAATAAGGAAAAGTATGAGGGCCTCTGTTTTGAGGTGATAAATGTGCTGAATGAGACTTGTACATTGGCCTCTGATTTGAGGTGATGTACCTAAATAAAGAGAGTATGTAAAAAGAATGAAAAGTAAAGGAAATGGAATTTAAATGGAATACTGAAAAGGAAAATTTGGAATGAATAAGGAATATGGAAATAATGAAATGTGTATGGTATTCTATATGTGATTATATGCTTTATCTGCTAGTTGTGTTTGACCTAGTGGGTTGTTATGTCTAGTTAGAAACTGCTTTCTATTTCATGTGTGTCGTGGACCAGACCTTGGTCCAACCTACCCCATCTTAACCGACCGTACGTCGAACAGAAACTACACATACTCCTCTTCCACTCACTCGGATTTTAGTCACTCATCTTAACTGCTTGGCTAACCTTTAACTCGGCACAGGCTCAAATCGCCTTACCGAGCTAGGGGGCTTATGTAGCGAACCTGACACTAGTCCGACCAATTCAATCTTATGTCGACAGCACACCGAGCTAGGGACACTTGAGTGAATTACAGTCTTACGGGATCAGGGTCGAGCACAGGGTCTTCACCCCTATCAGAACCAGACACGGTCCTAACAGCCTAACCGTCACTCCTATATTCCCCCACAGCTCGATAAGCCACGGGATAACTACTATGTTTATCTGTTACAGGTTCTAGAAAGGCTATCTAAACAGTACCTTTCCTAGTCCTATACAAACACATCGAGCTAACAGGCCCATACAGGCCCACATGTACACAACAACTCCCCCTATAAGTACCACCATGCTATAGGGGCTAAGGTATGTTCTCTCATCCCTACTCTCAAGAACTACGTGTGGCTTGATTCCCTTTTCACTGGGGATACGTAGGACCGGGGTCACCCTCACCAGCTACAACAACCCATCAAACACATCGTGGTGTTCCATCAACACTGGAACACAACATTGGCGCCGTGTGTGGGAATGATAAACTTCGATTCCCATCCAAAAAAAACAAAACCCATCCACAAAAAAAAAACAAAAAAACAAAACAAAACGAACAAATCCTTTAACCATGGCATCACACCATCACCTCTACGATGAACCACCATGTTCCCCAAGTCATATTCACGAGTCATGGAGGCAACCAGATATAGTCCACCGTATCCATTTCATTATGAACCAAGGCGGTGGAGGCATAGAAACTCCCTTATCAATGACGAACCGACGGGACAGAACCACACTGTAACACCCCATAATATAATGAATAATAAACAATAAACGTTTGAAAAATGAAACATTGGACTTTAAATTTTCTTTTATAAATCAGAGTTCACAAATAGCGTTGGGGGCTTTCAATTACAATATAATAAAATACACTTGAGTTCCTTTCTTTCGACTGATCCGCTGAGCACTCTTATCTCCAAGCTCCTTACTCAAGTACCTAAAATGTTAACCACATAAGGGTGAGACCTTTTCACAACACAGTGGATTAAAAGATAGTAAAATGGTATATAACAAAAACTCAAGGATAATAAGTAAATCAAGCCATGGATTAACAAAATGTATCATAATCACATATTTTCAATATCCAAATACATTTGCATATTCATTCTCTTTCCAGGTTCATAAAACTATATGTCACCTCACGGTCAGAGGCCAACATACCCACTTATACATTGTATGTTTCCTCACGGTCAGAGGACAACATACAAACCACATATACATTGTATGTCTCCTCACGGTCAGAGGACAACATACAAATCATATTCTCTTTTTCTTTTTATCTTTGCACCACTAGGAATTAGCGCACCTGCTAGGCAATTCGGCACCTACTAGGGACTTTACACCTGTCAGGACTGAGACACCCATTAGGCATCACCCGTTAGGACAACGCAATTAATTACCTTTCCATTAATTATTCATTTATCAATTCCAGTCCACAATCCATTAACTTTTTCCGGTGGTTATGCAGTGTATTGATCCATTGGCGCACCGACGCCTAACGAGAATTTAGGACCTAATGGGCAATTCGCCTGACCGGCAATTAGGCCCTAGTAGGCAATTCACCACCTAGCAGGGCACCTAGTGTGCCGGGGCATCCAAGGATCAATTACACTGCATTCCTTTTATTCCATATCAAAACTCATTCACAAAAGTCATGAACAACATGCACACCATTCATCAAATACTCAGAGAATTGCAAACAATATCAAATATTCATTTTCACCACTTTTAACAGACATAATCACTCCTTTAATTTATAGATCAAACCATAATTTACCGAGCATTTCACAAATCACACATATTTCCAAACATTATTTACACACCAACATTCTCAAGTTATATCTATATATAAATTCATTTCAAGTTCCAGCTTATTATATCTTTTTACATCACATTTCCATTTTTAATGTTTATACACATACACCATCAATTAAACACATATAGGGTCACATTTCAATTAATCACATATAAAACTCTTAGTGAGCATATCAATTTAACAACCATCACAAATCAGTCGACATACTCAGGTATGTCTCAGAGTACATGGAATGTAAGTCAACTCCCTAGGGTTCTCCACTTCCTACTTTAGTATTAATAAAAAGAGAATTTAACATAAACAATTTAATTAATATAAAATTAACCGTAAACATATTAATCACCCCTAAATCAACTTTAAATCAAAACCATTTTGCTACCCACAACCCGGTCTAAGTATTAAACTCAAATCCTATTATACACCCTAACTATCCCTAACCCAAAGTGTGGAAAAGCGACTCCCCTTACCTGGAAATCCTAGCAAAAACGACAGAGTCACGTTTACATCCGCGACTTGCTCCAGGGTCAAGGTCAATAGCGTGTTGGATCTAAATAGGGACATATGATAAAACTAATTATAACATTAAAATATATATCAAATAAATTCATTTTTTGTCAAAATAATAAATATATATAATTATACAATAAAAATATATCACTTTTCCCTAAAACATCTCATTATTTGAAAATATAGGATACTAAAAATATTGACGGATCGTCAAATAAATTAGGTAGATGGATAGAGGGAGTTGAGGAGGTTATATAACTAAGAAGACATTGAAAGGAAGAAGCTCATTTTGAAACATCAACAAGAGATTTTAGAACTTCAAAAACAAGTTGATGAGTTTAATCTTCAAAATGAAACTCTTGATCTCATTTATGCTAGTTCTTCTTGTGATTGTGCTACTAGATTGAATATTGTGGTTGATTGTGAGAATTGCAAGTTGCTTAAAGATGAAAATGTTATTTTGAAAAATAAGCTTGCAAGTTTCACAAATGGTGATATTAGATTGAGCACATTGTTAAATTTTCAAAGAGAAAATTCAAACAAGTTTGGTTTGGGTTATACTAATGCTAAGAGTAAGTCTCATAGAAATGTTGTTGATTTTCTAAAGTTGATTTTTCAAATGCACCAACATGTTTCTATTGTGGCACTCATGGACATACTTCAAATGTGTGTTATATTAAAGTGCATGGTATACCTAAAGGAAATTTTGTTTGGGTTAAGAAGGGTGAGAGTCCCTTAACTAACAAAAATGGATCCAAAACCATTTGGATACCAAAAGGCAAAGCATGATTGTTTTGTAGGTGTGATTGAAGAGCAAAGAACCTACAAGTGTTATTCTTTGATTTGCTTCTTCAATTCTCAAAAGAAGTCCTACAAATTGGTACAATTGATATTGTTGGATTTTCACAATTGGTACTGTTTTTACAATTGGTATTACTTCTTTATAATCTCAATTGGTATCATTATGTGATCATTAGATGTTTATCATGCTATTGTGATTATTGTGATATTTCTTTACAATTGATATCTTACTTTGTTAAGTGATATGATGACTTTCTAGTTACAATTGGTATTATGTTTCATTGTTATATTTTCTCTCCAATTGGTATTGTGACGCTCTCTTTTTAACTTGAAAATAATTAATATTTCCAAATAGTTTACTACCTGCTATCAAAAATTAGGACTAGAAAATTTTTCATTTTTAAAAGTTATACTTGCTCGTACATAAACCTTTTGTAATATAAACCAGGTTTTGAATTCGGCTTTATAATATCTTAGCTTCGAAAAGATTCTCGAGATAACATTTCCTTATTTATAGAAAACATTATTTGAAGTTATTATTAAAACATATCATTTGCCTCTCGAGTGGTTTTGAATACACCCAAAAACATAAACTTATCGCCGAATCCCTTGTAAATTAAAATCAGAGTTCGCGGAAGTAAAAATAATACTTATGGGGCTCTGCTGAGGAAAATAAGACATCATATATATATATATCATATCATAATATAAAACCCCATCAGTACGGTAAGTAGCAAGTAACATCAGTCGAGATAGCAAGAGTTTATAAAAACATATACAACCCAGCTGTATGAAATAAAACCTCACTCTAAGACCTCTCAAAATATATACACTATATCACATGGTCTCAAAATAGAAGTCTCAAAGCAGGTCTTCAGTGTCCTCAGCAGCTCCTCAGATCCTCCACCGCTCTATCCCTAGGATCTAGGATCCAAAACACCTATGCTATTTAGGCTCCTATGAACCAGCGGGTCCACCTCTAGCAGAAACAGTCGGCTCAACATGCACCTCCTCCTCGCTCTCATCCTCCACAGGGTCCTCCTCGACCTCACCCGACTGTGTAGAGACCTCACCACTAGGTCTAGGATCTGCAGAAGCAGTCCTATCATAATCAGTCGGACCAGGAGAAGGAGTCTCCTCAGTGACAACTCTATGGGAAGAAGGATGGGAACGAGTGGCAGCTCTAAAACGGAAACTATGAAAACGACGCATAGGTCGAGCCGGGGGTGGTCCTCTATATGTGTAAAAAGGTGGAACATGCATAGTATAGACTAATGGGATCCTAAATCGACGAGGTCGCACACGCACCAGAGGGTTAGGGTGGTAGAGAGTGATCTCAACCTCCCCCTCAAAAGTGGCACGGTGCTCCTCATACGTCCATATACCGCTAGGGATAGGGCGTATCTCGATGCAGGCTAGGTATCTGGCCATCACCTAAACAGGGCACAGGGAGTAAGAATACACATATAAATAATTGATAAAGACTAAAATTACACTCACAAGTATATCATGGACAGATCATAATGCAAATACATATGACCACACCAATTTTTCAACATTATAACTCTTATAATGCAAGTGGCATGATGTATGATTTTCTATCCACAACTGAGGCCTCTTAATGTCCATCTTGGACGTCCATCCAATACACCCTTGTGTTCCCGGAACACCGACATTCGTTCCCAGAACGTAATGTCGAACCATACTTGGATAAATACGCAACACTCCCAGAGTGTGCACCACGTTCCCAGAACGTGTAGCAAACCATACTTGGATCAATAAGCATCACTCCCAGAGTGTGCATCACGTTCCCAGAACGCATAAAAACCAGGTCCCGGATACTGGCCACATATCTATAATGTGTCATCAAGTAGGTTGCATATCAATGTGTTCCCAGAACACTATCATACGTTCCCAGAACGTATATAACCAGGTCCCAGACACTGGCCACATATCTATAATGTGTCATCAAGTAGGTTATAATTTGGTATTCCCGGAGTACCCTCCTCATATTCCCAGAATATGATAACGTTCCTACCAACCAGACTTCCAATCTATATGGATGCACAAATATTGGGGTTGGTTTTATCTTCGAATTAATTAATGTGATTTAGAAATATCCCAATTTCTCCTCTTGAATGATTTATTTGAGGTATAACCTTTGGCATAAAATTCCCCTTTGAATTTTTCTCAAAACATGCCTTTTTAAACTTAGATTGAGTAATACAACTTCAATGGTATTTAAAAACTTAACTTTTTATTTTTCAGATTCAGGTACTAACCGGTTACAGTTTCAGGCTAACCGGTTAGAATTACAGACCTGAACTGTTTACCATTGCAATTCAGAAAAACCCTTTTTCTTGAATTCTCTACCCAATCCAAAACACCTTTAACATTGTTTTATACCTCAAAAGCCATTGTTTGCATCATTCAAAAGTCCAAATCACATTTCATTCTCCAATGAACATAATTTCTTCTTGAAATTATTTCATTAACTTAAGGCATTAACTATAATCTTTCAAGTCTGAACCTTGGCATTATAATAACTCATATTCAGACCATGTATAGTGAAATTAAAGCTTAGATTTGAGCAGAGACCATTAAGATTTAAGGACTGATTAATAAACTAATTTTCTTTGAAAATCTGCAGTGTCTAACCGGTTACGAATATCGTGTAACCGGTTAGATTATGCAGTAAGTCCATGAAAACAAGAGTTTTAACAACTCATTTTCTTCCTTTCTCAAATCTAACCCAAACTCAATATGCACAAAGTTCATATGCCTTAAAACAAACAAGTTTACACCCAGAAAGACATTCGTATTGCATGCGTCAAGTTTATGGTATCAAATTGCATGAAAATTCACATAAACACAATTTAATACGACAAAACTTAGATCAAGAACTTAAATTCAGAATTAAGCATCAACATACTTTGCATGCATCAAATTAAAGTTGCTCGAAACCACAATGAGCAGGATTTTGGCCTCCAAGCCTCTGTGCCATATTGCACATAATGCCCTTTTGAGTTTTGTGAACTCAAATCCTAAATCATTCGATTTTAGTCTAAATCTAGTATAGTATAAACTTCTCCCATACCTCTAAGTCGATTTCGATGAGTATTACCACTGAGTTTGAAGATCAAACCACAGATTTCCACAAATCCACAGTTCTGCTCCCAGCCACGATTTTTATCATCAGGGTCCAAAGACCAGAAGGTTTGACATAGAAATTGGCCAAGAAAATTGGGGAAAACGATTAGACATTGATATAAGAAACATGCACTAATGAATGAAAGAGATTTGGGACCTAGAGGTTACCTGTATTGATCAGAATCAGAGTCTCAAAACAGCTTCCCGAACCAAAGAAAGACAGAGTTCAGTTTTTCAACACTGAACTTTGACATCTGATTTCTCCTCACACACACACTCTTAACTCACAATCTCTATATCAATGGAAAGCTCTGGATTTAAGCTTTCCAAAAGTGTATTTTTCCCTTTCTAACACTCAAAGAAGAAGGAGAATCGCCTCAGACGAAATTGGAACCCTAAATCAGTCCTTTCACCCAAAATTCAGATCAACAACCCTTGCTTCATCAGAAATTCGTCTATTTAAAGGCAATCCAGAGTGCCATGCACAAGGACGCGTGGTTTCCACTTAAATTGGGACTGTAATCGTGGCGAATTTTGGATTAATCAAGTGATTACTCATCAAAATCCACTAAACCAGTTTCTGGGTTCATCGTCTAACCGGTTACAGGGCATTACTAACCGGTTAGCTCAGTTCAAAATTTAAAAATTAATATTTTTAAATCTTTCCCTCCAAGAACCTTTTCAATATTACTTTTAAGCCCTCATTCAGGGACCAAAATGCAATATTGTTATATTTTGCATTTATTTGCCATATAAAAATATTTCAACTTATTTTTATATTTTAGGCTAATTAAATACAAAACATAATCTTGGAAAATTCTATAAATTAATAATAAAACTTTTTATTATTAATTTTCTATTATTCGGGAGACGAAAATTAGGGGTGTTACACTACTCCCCCACTTAAAAGGAATTTCGTCCCCGAAATTCTAGATTACAAAAACAATTCCGGATACTTTTGACGCATCTTCTCCTCTAATTCCCATGTAGCTTCAGATACGTCAGTATTCTCCCAAATCACCTTGACCAAAGGTATTTCCTTTCCTCTGAGCCGCTTGACTTCACGATCTTCTATCCGAACCAGTCTGGTCTCAAAGGTCAGGTTTTCTTTCAGAGTTAGGTCATCAGGTTGGAGTTTCAGAATAACAGATGGATCATGAACATACTTTTTCAACTGCGAAACGTGAAAGACGTTATGCAAATTGGATAGAGAGGGTGGTAAGGCCAGTTGATAAGCAACAAGACCAATTCTCTTAAGAATCTGATATGGACCTATACACTTAGGCGAAAGCTTTCGGGTTCTCAAAGCTCTACTAATTCCTTTCATCGGAACTACCCGAAGAAACACATGATCGCCCTCAGAAAACTCTAATGGTTTTTGCCTCTTATCCGCATAACTCTTTTGCCGACGCTGAGCCGTTTTCATCTTTGCCTGAACCATCTTGATCTTCTCAGATGTTTGCTGTATCATTTCTGGTCCAACCATCAAGTTTTCCCCCACTTGGAACCAACATAGCGGGGTTTGACACTTTCTTCCGTACAACGCCTCGAACGGTGCCATTCCAATGCTCGCATGGTAGCTATTGTTGTATGTGAACTCTGCAAGAGGTAGCACTTGATCCCAGCTTCCTGTTCTTTAAGTGCACACGCTCGCAATACGTCTTCCAAGGATTGAATTGTTCTCTCCGTCTGGCCATCCGTCTGTGGATGATACGCAGAACTCAATTTTAACCTTGTTCCCATAGCATCATGCAAACTTCTCCAGAATTGCGACGAAAATCTCGGGTCTCGGTCTGACACAATGCTCGAAGGCACTCCGTGAAGACGAACTACCTCCTTGATATAGATCTGGGTAAGCTTGTTCAAAGAATAGCGCATATTTATCGGAATAAAATGCGCCGACTTGGTTAACCTATCCACAACCACCCAGATTACATCATGATTTACTGCTGTCGTCGGCAAACCAGACACAAAATCCATTGAGATGCTATCCCACTTCCACTGGGGAATCCTCAGAGGTTGCAATTGTCCTCCCGGTTTCTGATGTTCTACCTTCGCTTTCTGGCAAATCAAGCACGCCGCCACATATTCTGCCACATCTCTCTTCAATCCCGACCACCAAAATATCCTTTTCATGTCCTGATACATTTTGGTTGATCCAGGATGCATACTCATCCGACTCTTATGGGCTTCATCAAGAATCATTCTTCTAACTTCTTGATCTCTTGGTACACAAATCCTTGTCCTGAAATGAAGGATT
Organism: Crotalaria pallida; assembly: GCA_037953625.1. Lineage (NCBI taxonomy): Eukaryota > Viridiplantae > Streptophyta > Magnoliopsida > Fabales > Fabaceae > Crotalaria > Crotalaria pallida. The sequence continues at coordinate 54,110,594 of CM075651.1, forward strand.
CCATCCTGCCCAAACTTGAAATCAGGTTCCTTTCCTTCCGAACCTAATCTCATCTTTTCCATCAATTCTTCATCTGTTCGTTGCAACTACCGAATTCTTTCCAAGAACTCGTTAGTGATCTGCAACGTTCCCAACTTGATACTTGATGGTTCCACTTGTGTCATCAAGCTCAAATCTCTGAATTCTTCAATCAGCGCTGCCTCTTTAACCATCATCGCGCTTATGTGGATTGCTTTCCGACTCAAAGCATCTGCCACCACATTCGCTTTACCCGGATGATAATGGAGTTTAAAGTCATAATCTTTCAAAAACTCCATCCATCTCCTTTGCCTCATGTTCAACTCTTTCTGGTCGAACAGATATTTCAAACTCTTATGGTCACTAAATACTTGGAATGTAGTGCCATAGAGATGATGTCTCCATATCTTTAAGGCTAACACGATCGCAGCCAATTCCAAATCGTGTGTCGGGTAATTCACTTCATGATTCTTCAATTGTCTCGATGCATAAGCCACTACCCTTCCTTCTTGCATCAATACACAACCCAGTCCTTGCTTAGATGCATCACAATAAACTTCAAAACTCTTGTGAGGATCGGGTAAGATTAACACAGGAGGCGATGTTAACCTTTCCTTCAACTCACGGAAACTAACTTCGCACCGATCGTCCCATACGAACGGTTGATCCTTCCGAGTCAACTTAGTCAAAGGCAATGCAATCTTAGAAAATCCTTCTATGAATCGACGATAGTATCCAGCCAGCCCTAAGAAACTTCTCACCTCCGTCACCGTCTTAGGCTGTTCCCAACTTAGCACTGAACTTACTTTCGTTGGATCTACCGCAATTCCTTCTTTAGAGATCACATGCCCCAGAAACTTCACTTCTTTCAACCAAAACTCACACTTCGTAAGTTTGGCATATAGTTACTTCTCCTTCAGGACCTTTAACACAATCCTGAGATGCTCTTCATGCTCTTCCGGATTTTTAGAATAGACCAAAATATCGTCAATGAATACCACCACAAACAAATCCAAATATGGTCTAAAGATCCGGTTCATATAATCCATGAAAATAGCAGGTGCATTTGTCAATCCGAATGGCATCACAACATACTCATAATGACCGTATCGCGATCGAAATGCAGTCTTGGGTATATCCTCCTCCTTTATCCTGATCTGATGATAACCCGATCTCAGATCAATCTTGGAGAATACTGCAGCTCCCCTCACTTGGTCCATAAGGTCATCAATCCTTGGCAAAGGATACTTATTCTTAATAGTGACCTTATTCAGCTGCCTATAATCCACGCACATCCTCATACTTCCATCTTTCTTCTTTACGAACAATAATGGAGCTCCCCAAGGAAAAACGCTTGGCCTGATCATTTGTTTCTGCAACAGCTCCTCCATTTGCTTCTTCATCTCTGCCATTTCTGGTGGTGCCATCCTATAAGGAGCAATAGAGATGGGACCAGCTCCAGGGACTAAGTCGATCCCAAACTATATCTCTCGCTTTGGAGGTAATCCTGGTATATCTTCAGGAAATACTTCCGGAAATTCCCTCACCACTGGAATTTCTTCGATCGGCATCGACTCTTCTTCTCCAGAGGTCGAGAATAAACACATATAACCCTCCGGCTCAAGGGTCCTATATTGAATCGTCTTTTCCTCACAATTGATGATCACTTGGTTCTTCATCAACCAATCCATTCCCAAGATCACATCCAATTGTAATTTAGGGAGACAAACCAAATCTACCCGGGATGAACGACCCAAAATTTCTACATTACACCCTAAACAGACTTTAGCGGTGTAGATCGGTATTCCCGTTGGGGTGTCTATGCTAAGATAGCAGGGTGAATCAGAAACAATAAGATTCAGCCTACTCACACATTCAGGGGAAACAAAAGAATGTGTAGCTCCAGAATGAAACATGATTTTGCAAGGTTGATTATAAAGCAAAAAAATTACCTTGCACGAGATTTGGGATTTGGGTTGCTTCACTATATGAAAACGACGCATAGGTCGAGCCGGGGGTGGTCCTCTATATGTGTAAAAAGGTGGAACATGCATAGTATAGACTAATGGGATCCTAAATCGACGAGGTCGCACACGCACCAGAGGGTTAGGGTGGTAGAGAGTGATCTCAACCTCCCCCTCAAAAGTGGCACGGTGCTCCTCATACGTCCATATACCGCTAGGGATAGGGCGTATCTCGATGCAGGCTAGGTATCTGGCCATCACCTAAACAGGGCACAGGGAGTAAGTATACACATATAAATAATTGATAAAGACTAAAATTACACTCACAAGTATATCATGGACAGATCATAATGCAAATACATATGAGAACACCAATTTTTCAACATTATAACTCTTATAATGCAAGTGGCATGATGTATGATTTTCTATCCACAACTGAGGCCTCTTAATGTCCATCTTGGACGTCCATCCAATACACCCTTGTGTTCCCGGAACACCGACATTCGTTCCCAGAACGTAATGCCGAACCATACTTGGATAAATACGCAACACTCCCAGAGTGTGCACCACGTTCCCAGAACGTGTAGCAAACCATACTTGGATCAATAAGCATCACTCCCAGAGTGTGCATCACGTTCCTAGAACGCGTAAAAACCAGGTCCCGGACACTGGCCACATATCTATAATGTGTCGTCAAGTAGGTTGCATATCAATGTGTTCTCAGAACACTATCATACGTTCCCAGAACGTATATAACCAGGTCCTAGACACTGGCCACATATCTATAATGTGTCATCAAGTAGGTTATAATTTGGTACTCCCGGAGTACCCTCCTCATATTCCCAGAATATGATAACGTTCCTACCATCCAGACTTCCAATCTATATGGATGCACAAATATTGGGGTTGGTTTTATCTTTGAATTAATTAATGTGATTTAGAAATATCCCAATTTCTCCTCTTGAATGATTTATTTGAGGTATAACCTTTGGCATAAAATTCCCCTTTGAATTTTTCTCAAAACATGCCTTTTTAAACTTAGATTGAGTAATACAACTTCAATGGTATTTAAAAACTTAACTTTTTATTTTTCAGATTCAGGTACTAACCGGTTACAGTTTCAGGCTAACCGGTTAGAATTACAGACCTGAACTGTTTACCATTGCAATTCAGAAAAACCCTTTTTCTTGAATTCTCTACCCAATCCAAAACACCTTTAACATTGTTTTATACCTCAAAAGCCATTGTTTGCATCATTCAAAAGTCCAAATCACATTTCATTCTCCAATGAACATAATTTCTTCTTGAAATTATTTCATTAACTTAAGGCATTAACTATAATCTTTCAAGTCTGAACCTTGGCATTATAATAACTCATATTCAGACCATGTATAGTGAAATTAAAGCTTAGATTTGAGCAGAGACCATTAAGATTTAAGGACTGATTAATAAACTAATTTTCTTTGAAAATCTGCAGTGTCTAACCGGTTACGAATATCGTGTAACCGGTTAGATTATGCAGTAAGTCCATGAAAACAAGAGTTTTAACAACTCATTTTCTTCCTTTCTCAAATCTAACCCAAACTCAATATGCACAAAGTTCATATGCCTTAAAAAAAACAAGTTTACACCCAGAAAGACATTCGTATTGCATGTGTCAAGTTTATGGTATCAAATTGCATGAAAATTCACATAAACACAATTTAATACGACAAAACTTAGATCAAGAACTTAAACTCAGAATTAAGCATCAACATACTTTGCATGCATCAAATTAAAGTTGCTCAAAACCACAATGAGCAGGATTTTGGCCTCCAAGCCTCTGTGCCATATTGCACATAATGCCCTTTTGAGTTTTGTGAACTCAAATCCTAAATCATTCGATTTTAGTCTAAATCTAGTATAGTATAAACTTCTCCCATACCTCTAAGTCGATTTTGATGAGTATTACCACTGAGTTTGAAGATCAAACCACAGATTTCCACAAATCCACAGTTCTGCTCCCAGCCACGATTTTTATCATCAGGGTCCAAAGACCAGAAGGTTTGACATAGAAATTGGCCAAGAAAATTGGGGAAAAGGATTAGACATTGATCTAAGCAACATGAACTAATGAATGAAAGAGATTTGGGACCTAGAGGTTACCTGTATTGATCAGAATCAGAGTCTCAAAACAGCTTCCCGAACCAAAGAAAGACAGAGTTCAGTTTTTCGACACTGAACTTTGATAGCTGATTTCTCCTCACAAACACACTCTTAACTCACAATCTCTATATCAATGGAAAGATCTAGATTTAAGCTTTCCAAAAGTGTATTTTTCCCTTTCTAACACTCAAAGAAGAAGGAGAATCGCCTCAGACGAAATCGGAACCCTAAATCAGTCCTTTCACCCAAAATTCAGATCAACAACCCTTGCTTCATCAGAAATTCGTCTATTTAAAGGCAATCCAGAGTGCCATGCACAAGGACGCGTGGTTTCCACTTAATTTGGGACTGTAATCGTGGCGAATTTTGGATTAATCAAGTGATTACTCATCAAAATCCACTAAACCAGTTTCTGGGTTCATCGTCTAACCGGTTACAGGGCATTACTAACCGATTAGCTCAGTTCAAAATTTAAAAATTAATATTTTTAAATCTTTCCCTCCAAGAACCTTTTCAATATTACTTTTAAGCCCTCATTCAGGGACCAAAATGCAATATTCTTATATTTTGCTTTTATTTGCCATATAAAAATGTTTCAACTTATTTTTATATTTTAGGCTAATTAAATACAAAAAATAATCTTGGAAAATTCTATAAATTAATAATAAAACTTTTTATTATTAATTTTCTATTATTCGGGAGACGAAAATTAGGGGTGTTACAGGTATAACATTTCAAAGTACATTTAAGATCTATACTTTGAAGAAATGTTATCTTTAGTTTTACATTTGATATCATTGATTACTTGATTAATTAAAAACATTTGGTATCAATGTTGTGAAGAAATGATCATTGACTATCTCTTATTTTGGCTTAGAATTTTATATTTTAATTGGTATATATTACTTTTTGATAATGCCAAAAGGGGGAGAAGAGGTTGTTTGTTTGTTTCTATATAGGTTGATCAAAGTTGTTGAAGATAGGGGGAGAATCAAGCTTATCTCAATTTATCTCAATTTTGATTTCAAACGTCAAAAGCATTTATTGAGGGGGAGCAAGAACTTCAAAGAACTTCAAACAAATTCAAAACATGGTTTGTCATTTTCAAAAAGGGGGAGATTATTAGATCCAGTGAGAAGGTTTTGATAATGAAAAAGGTTGACAAAGGTTTTGAACAAGCTACAAATGGTTTGATCAAGATTAAAGTTTGAAGAAGTTCAACAAACAATCAACACTCAACAAATGATGAAGAGAGAGCAAGCTCATGAAGACTTAGTTTGTATTTTATTGTAATATCTTTAGCCTCTCAAGTCTTTTATTTTAATGAGTTTGGGTAGAGTCATTAGAGGGTAGTGAATCTCTATCAAGGTCATGATTATATCATAATTTGAGTATTCACTTAACCTAAAATCAATAGGTGGCTTAAAGGTTTGAAAGAAAAGGTTTAGTTTTGAGAAAACAAGTTTTTAATTGAATTTAGCAGTGACTAATCGATTAATGTGTTAGGGTTAATCGATTAACACACATGTTACAGTGATTAATCGATTAAGCCATGTGTTAATCGATTAACACGTGCAGAATCAGTTTTTAAAATAAGCTTTTCAAGGAAAAATCAATTTCTATTGTTTTCTAACTTTTGGGTATTCTATATAAACCTTTTCCTAATCATTGTGATTATCAAGAATCTTTTTTCATACACATTTTTACTAAGATCAAGCCACTCTATTTTCTCTCACTTTCATAGATCAAAGTTTTAACTTTTACATTCTTTGATCAAGAATCTTTGAATCTATCATGTTGATATTTTCATAGCTATTGAAAGAGATTCATAGGATTGTTATTTTGTTTTTCATTTGGTTGTAATCATTGCAAAGAAGGCAAGCTATCTACAACAAAGGAAGTCTTGGTTGTGAATCAAGAAAACAAGCATTTGGAAGTCTTGTTGTGTTAACAAGCAAATTGGCAGTCTTGGTGTGAGGCATCATCAAGCATGTGAAAGTCTTTGAAGAATCTCAAAGCAATTGGAAGTCTTGTTGAGGGGAATTGACAAGCAAGGTTAGAGGTTAGATTAGTGCATCAATGGGATTGCAAGGCAAGGGTGTGGTATCTCTTGTAGGCTATCAAGAAGGGAGTCTTGAGAGGCATTTACTTGTAATTTGAGAACTCTAATTCCTCATAGTGAAGAATCTCTCTTGGTTGAAGAGGGGACTGGATGTAGCTTTCAAGTGGATGAAAGTGAACCAGGATAAATCACTGTGTCGTATCTCTAAACTCTTAACTCTTTACATTCAAGCCATTTCAATATTGTTCTTGGTTGAAAACCTAGAAAAGATTGATTTTCATAACTGATTGAATTGAATCTTAATTGTGCAAATTGATTTGGGGAAAATCTTTTTCATAACCTAGGTAATCAATAAGAATATTAGTGTTAATCAATTCCGCTTTATCTCTGATCTTATGTGTTAATTGATTGATTTTCGTATTTGATTGAAAAGTGATTTTTCATATACTGTTCAGATTAATCGATTAAGTCATTTGTTAACCGATTAATTTTTAAGTTGCTTTCGGCATTAATCGATTAGTACTGAAATTAATCGATTAACCAGTACATTTTTTAAAATCATTTTGTTTTAATCGTTTCGATTTGTTTCTTTCGAAAATATTTCAAGGTATCTCTAACACCTATTCAACCCCCCCCCCCTTCTAGGTGTTCTCCTAGTGTCTCCTAGTTATTTCACCCACCGATTGTAGTTCTTACATTACTTTTGTTTCGGTGTGTTCTTAAGCAAATTCGAGTCTTTTGTTAGGATTTTTAGTTGTTAAGTGTTTAGGTAGGGTGTTGTTCATTTTGATATGTTTGTTAGTGTTTCAGGTGTTTTTAGTGCCAAATTGGAGATGGGAAGAGGAAATTGGAGCTGGACTTTGAGGATTGGAAGTTAATGTGAAGAAAAAGGGAAAAATATGCATTTGCACGCCCAGGCGCAGGGTCAGCACGCCCAGGCGTGAAAGGGGTCAAGCGTCAGTGTTGGGGTCAGATGGCAAAAAATTGGTTCAGCAGTTCAGTCACACACGCGCCCAGGCGCGCAGCACCATGCGCCCAGGCGCGCGAGTCACGAATGAAGAAAGACTTAAGAATTTCAGAGGCGCGCCCAGGCGTGCCAAAGCCATACCCAGGCGCGCATGACAGATCTGATTGGGATTTGGTTTTGTTTTATTGGATTTGTGAGGAGATTGGTTTTGGAGGGTTTTAAAAATAGATTAGGATTGATAATTAGGATTATTCTGAACAATTGGGAACAGAGATTAGAGAGCTTTGGTGAAGAATTGAGATTGGAGACTCAAGTTCATTGGTAATTATGTCTACTTTTATCATGTTTATTGTTTCTCTCTTCTCTATCATGAACTAAACCCTTATTTGGGAACATGTGGATTTGTATGGAACCTTCATAGTTTTTGTTTAATGAATTGATGTTTTTCCATTTAAGTATTGTGTTTGATTATGTTTTAATTGATTATCATGAATTTGGTACCGTTTATGATTTGGTAATTCTAATTGAATAGGAATATTGAATTAGGATTTAGACCTTCAATCAAACAATTCAATTACATAGGTATAGGAATATGTCTATGAATTGGATAACCTTCTAATAATTTTTAGTGAACATTAATTGGTAAGATTAGGATTTAAAGCTCTGCTTAAGGAATTAAGGGAGATTAAATTACTAAGAAACAGGGTTGACCTAAGGAATTAGGTTGCTTTTACCTTTGCGAAATTAGTTCAATACTTAGGAAAATCATTGATTCGTTAACAATTGCTTTTGGAACCTACAATGAAACATGTACCCAAGCTTTCCCAAATTCTTTCACAACCACTTTTTATTTGCGTTTTTGTTTTTCAATTTAATTTAGTTAAGAATTTTCCAATCAATTTAATTTTAATTTGAATTTCACGTAGTAACTACGACTTAGGTGAGAATTATTTTAATCGATTTTAGTCCTCGTTGGGAACGACAACCCACTTTCACTTTATTACTTGTCACGAACTGGTGCACTTGCCAGAACGTGAACAAGTTTTTGGCGCCGTTGCCGGGGACTAAAATTAGATTTTAGTAATTTTTTGGTACTTTTAGTAGTTACTTAGTGGAATTTTCTCTAGCTATTTATTCTTAATTGTTTCTATTTACTCAACAGGTGCTTTTAACCCTCTTTGCCGAGATTGGTATATGCACTTGCGTTCTGCAGGTGATTACAGCAGCCTTCAATTCGATCCTGAGATCGAGTTGACAGCGAAGAAGATAAGGAAACAAGCACAGCGAGAGAAAAGGGAACGAGCAAGAATAATGGCTGAAGAGCGTGAGCGTGAACGCAGGCATGAGCGTGAGCAGGAACCTGACAGGCGTACTCTGGCCGATTACGCCTTAGTCGACCCGACCTTAATTGGTACTAGCATAGTACCACCTGCTGTCACTGCTGCACATTTTGACATCAAGGGGGCATATCTGAACATGTTGCAACAAAATCAATTCAGCGGTGCCCCAAAAGAGGATCCAAGTGATCATATTGCTATGTTCTTGAGTTACCTGGACTTCTTCAAGATTCAAGGTACGAGTGATGAGGCGATAAGGTTGAGGCTATTTCCTCTCTCATTAAGGGGAAAGGCGCTTCAATGGCTCCGTGCACAACCACAGGGGAGCATCACTTCTTGGGATGAATTGGCTAATATTTTTGTGGACAAGTATTTCCCACCTTCCAGGCAAGCTCAGCTTAGGCAAGAAATCAACGCCTTCACTCAGCAGGATGGAGAATCTTTACATGAGGCGTGGGAAAGGTACAAGCAGATGTTGAAGAAGTGCCTCAATCACTCTATGCCTGAATGGTTGCAAATGAGGACATTCTATGATGGGTTGAGTCTAGCCAATCAGCATTTGGTCAACTGTGCATCACAAGGTTCATTAGAGAGCAGAAATGCTGCAGAGGCTAGGCAGTTGATTGAGAAGATGGCTCATAACAGCAGTCGGGCCACTGTTAGGAAGCGTATCATGAAGAAGACTGATATGGAACCTGAGAATGTGAAAGCTCTGTTCGCCCAGAATAAGGAGATGCAGCAACAAATAGCTGCATTGACTCAGAAATTAAACCAGGTTCAGATGGGTTCTTCAGAGGTAGTGCTTTCCTGCGATTTCTGCAAGGGTAATCATCAAAATGGAGACTGTGCTTTGGAGTTTGGTACAAGTGAAGAGGCTAACTTCATAGGAGGAGGTTAGAGGAATAATCCATACTCTAATACTTAGAGGAATAAGCCGCCGCAGCAATCACAGCCTCCGCAGCAAGAACAGAAGATGGCACCATGGGAAGCAGCCCTTGAAAAGGTTACTAATACAATAAGTAACTTAGCAGAGGAGACCAGAGCTAGGTTAAAAAATCAAGGAGCCAGTATCCATAATTTGGAGATTCAGATGGGTCAGCTTTCCAAGCAAATGTCAGAGAGGCAATCCGGATCCTTTCCAGGTGATACAGTTCCTAATCCAAGGGAGCATTGCAAGGCCATCACTCTTCGAAGTGGCAAGTCTCTTGAGGAGCCACGGAAAAAGAGTGATGATGCCGTAATTGAGGCTGAAGAGGAGAAGGAACAGAAACCAGAGGAGCCTGTTCCTGAAGTGCAGCAAAAGCAGAATTCAACTGCACCTCAGGAAAAGGAAAAAAAAACAGCCACAGATTTCCCTCAAGGTTTCGTTCCCTCAGAGATTGAAAAAGGCAGACACTAAGAAGCAATTTTATAAGTTCATGGAGGTGTTCAAGAGGCTCCATATCAACATTCCCTTTGCAGAGGCCCTTGAGCAAATGCCCACATATGCTAAGTTTATGAAGGAGCTTCTGAGTAACAAGAGGAAGATGCAGGATGATGAGACAGTGATGCTAACTGAAGAATGCAGTGCCTTATTGCAAAAGAAGCTTCCTCAAAAACTTAAGGATCCAAGGAGTTTTACAATCCCATGTAACATCAGTGGGCATAACATTGGAAAGGCTTTATGTGACCTGGGAGCTAGCATCAACCCGATGCCTCTCTCTATCTTCAAGAGATTGGGCATTGGGGAGGTGAAACCAACATTGAAGCGTCTTCAGCTGGCAGATCGCTCCATCAAAAGACCTTATGGGAAGGTGGAGGATGTTCTTGTTAAGTTTGACAAGTTCATCTTCCCAGCTGATTTTGTGATCCTGGACATGGAGGAGGATGCTGCTATTCCACTGCTTTTGGGGAGGCCGTTTTTGGCCACTGGACGAGCCCTTATTGATGTGCAACAGGGCGAGCTCAAAGTGCGGGTTCATGAAGAAGAGGTATCCTTCAATGTGTATGAGTCCATGAGAAGGCTGAGGAGGAGGAGCGTTGTTTCATGGTGGATGTGATTGATGCCTTAGTCACATCCACTTTTGAGAAAACTTGCCATAGTGACACAATTGAGGCAGCATTGGTGTAAGGAGAGTGTGGAGAGCCAGAGATTGATAAGGTAGCATCTCAGCTGGATGCAACTTCAGAGTACAAAGTCACTGAAATCATGGATCTGAGGAGACATGACAAGGAGGCTAGAGCAAAACCGAAGCTTAAAACACTCCCAGCCAATCTCAGGTATGCTTTTCTAGATGACTCTGATTACTATCCTGTCATAATTAATAATGCCTTAACTGAATTAGAAACTGAAAAATTAATGAGAGTTTTAAGGCAATATAAATCTACGATAGGGTGGTGTGTAGATGACCTCACAGGGATTCATCCCAGCTTTTGCATGCATAAGTTTCTCTTAGAGGAGAATTTTAAGCCTGTAATTCAGCCTCCAAGGAGACTCAAACCTACTCTCCAGGAGGTAGTAAGAAAGGAGGTGGTAAAGCTTCTAGATGCAAGAATAATTTATCCCATCTCTGATAGCACTTGGGTGAGCCCAGTGCAAGTGGTCCCAAAGAAGGGTGGTTTAACTGTGATAAAAAATGATAAAAATGAACTCATCCCCACCCGCACTGTCTCAGGGTGGAGAGTTTGTATTGACTATAGGAGATTGAATAATTCCACCCGAAAGGACCACTTCCCATCGCCATACATGGATCAGATGTTAGAAAGATTAGCTGGACATGCATATTATTGTTTTCTTGGTGGATATTCTAGTTATAATCAAATCTGTGTTGAACCTAATGATCAAGAAAAAACTGCATTCACATGCCCCTTTGGAGTTTTTGCATACCGGAAAATGCCTTTTGGACTTTGCAATGCACCAGCTACTTTTCAAAGGTGCATGCTTGCAATATTCTCGAATATGATTGAAAACTTCATTGAGGTGTTTATGGATGATTTTTCGGTCTATGGGTCATCATTTGATTCATGTTTGAGTAATTTGGGAAAATTTTTGCAAAGATGCCAAGAAATCATTCTTGTCCTTAACTGGGAGAAATGTCAATTCATGGTTAAGGATGGGATAGTTTTGGGGCATAAAATTTCTGAAAAAGGAATAGAGGTAGATAAAGCAAAAATTGATGTCATTGAAAATCTACCTCCTCCAACAAATGTAAAGGGGATTAGAAGTTTTCTGGGCCATGCCGGTTTCTACCGGAGATTTATAAGAGATTTTTCAAAAATAGCTAAGCCCCTTTGCAATTTGTTGGAGAAGGATGTGGAGTTCAAGTTTGATAAGGAATGTATGAATGCTTTTGAAACTCTGAAAAGGAAACTAGTAACAACTCCTATAGTGGTTGCACCCGATTGGGGAAAACCTTTTGAACTGATGTGTGATGCCAGTGACCATGCTATAGGAGCTGTTCTAGGACAAAGAGTGGATAAAGTATTTCATACAATCTACTATGCTAGTCGTGTTTTGAATAGTGCTCAGGTGCACTACACGACTACTGAAAAAGAGCTCTTAGCGGTAGTGTTAGCCATGGATAAATTTAGGTCTTATCTTATAGGGTCTAAAGTAATTTTTTACACTGATCATGCTGCACTTAGGCACCTTTTGGCTAAACAAGACGCTAAGCCAAGACTGATAAGGTGGATCTTGCTTTTGCAAGAGTTCGATTTGGAAATTAAGGATAAGAAGGGGGTTGAAAATGTAATAGTTGATCACTTATCTAGACTCCCCCTTGAAACTAGTGATAAAGATGACTAGGTTCCAATAGATGATGCTTTCCCTGATGAACAACTTCTAGCTGCATCTGCATTACCATGGTATGCTGATTTAGCAAACTACTTAGCAGCAGGGGTAATTCCCAAAGATTTAACTTGGCAACAAAAGAAAAAAAATTTTCACGACGCCCAGTTTTATTTTTGGGATGAGCCCTTTCTGTTTAGAAGAAGTGCGGATGGAGTAGTTAGGAGATGTGTAGCTGAGGAAGAAATTCCTGACATTCTTTGGCATTGCCATAACTGATGAAACCGCAACTGGTGGTTGAAACAACTAAGGAACCCTACGAATACACCTAGAAGGGGGGGTTGGATGTTAGAACCTACAATCGGTGGATGAAATAACTAGGAGACAGTAGGAGAACACCTAGAAGGGGGGGTTGAATAGGTGTTAGAGAAACCTTGAAAGATTTTCGAAAGAAACAAATCGAAACGATTAAAAACAAATGATTTTTGCAAATTTCTCAGCTGTTAATCGATTAATAAGGCAACTAATCGATTAATGCCGAAAGATCAATTTGAACTAATCGATTAATGAAACCAGTTAATCGATTAATCACTGTTAAAACTGAAAAATCACTTTTCAATCAAATACGAAAATCAATCAATTAACACATATGATCAGAGATTAAGCGGAATTGATTAACACCAATATTCTTAATGATTACCTAGGTGATGAAAATGATTTTCCCCAAATCAATTTACACAATTAATATTCAATTCAATCAATTATGAAAATCAATCTTTTTCTAGGTTTTCAATCAAGAACACAATTAATGACTTGAATGTAAAGAGTTAAGGGTTTAGAGATACGACACAGTGATTTATCCTGGTTCACTTTCATCCACTTGAAAGCTACATCCAGTCCCCTCTTCAACCAAGAGAGATTCTTCACTATGAGGAATTAGAGTTCTCAAATTACAAGTAAATGCCTCACAAGACTCCCTTCTTGCTAGCCTACAAGAGATACCACACCCTTGCCTTGTAACCCTATTGATACTCTAATCTAACCTCTAACCTTGCTTGTCGATTCCCCACAACAAGTCTTCCACTTTGCTTTGAGATACTTCAAAGGCTTCCACTTGCTTGATGATGCCTCACACCAAGACTTCCAATTTGCTTGTTAACACAACAAGACTTCCAATTGCTTGATAACAATCAAGACTTCCAAATGCTTGTTTGCTTGATGAACAACCAAGACTTCCTTTGTTGTAGAATGTTTGCCTTCTTTGCAATGATTACAACTAAAATGAAAAACAATAACAATCCTATGAATCTCTTTCAAAAGCTATGAAAATATCAACACGAGAGATTCAAAGATTCTTGATCAAAGAATGTAAAAATAAGAACTTTGATCTTGAGAATGTGAGAGAGAATAGTGTGGCTTTTAGAAATTGATTTGTTCTAACGTGTAATAATGATTCACAAAGGTTAGGAAAAGTTTTTATAGAATACCCAAAAGTTAGGAACACTTCAAAATGCTTTTGAGAAGTGAAAAACGTATTTAAAAAACCAGATCTGTACGTGTTAATCGATTAACATAGGTCTTAATCGATTAATGCATGAGTTAATCGATTAAGTGCGCAAGCCATGAAAATTCTAGTCGATTAGTCAAAGTGATTAATCGATTAGTCAGATGAAAACCACTTAAAATCTTGTTTTCTCAAAAACTAAACCTTTTCTTTCAAACCTTTAAGCCACCTATTCATTTTAGGTTAAGTGAAAACTCAAATTATGATATAATCATGACCTTGATAGAGATTCACTACCCTCTATTAACTCTACCCAAACTCATAAACTAAAAGACTTGAGAGGCAAAATATATTACAATAAAACATAAACTACCAAACTAAGTCTTCATGAGCTTGCTCTCTCTTCATCACTTGATGTTTGTTGTTGCTTGATGAGCTTGAACTTGATCAACACATTTGTAGCTTGTTCAAAACCTTTTGTCATTTATCAAAACATTCTCAATGGATCTTACATTTAATAGGTGTAAAAGAAACCTTGAAAGATTTTCGAAAGAAATGAATCGAAACAATCAAAACGAATGATTTTTGCAAAATCTACAGCATTTAATCGATTAAACTGAATTCCAATCGATTAAGACAGAAAGATCAAATTCTCTTAATCGATTATGACTTCCCTTAATCGATTAAATCTATCAGAAACCTGAAAAATCACTTTTCAATCGCATACAAAAATCAATCAATCAACACGTAAGATCAGAGATTCAGCGAAAAAGATTAACACCTAAATTCTTATTAATTACCTAGGTTATGAAAATGATTTTCCCCAACTTAATTTGGGCAATTAAGATTCAATTCAATCAATTATGAAAATCAATCTTTTCTAGGTTTTCAAACAAGGACACAATGAATAACAAGAATGTAAAGAGTAAGGGTTTAGAGATATGGCACAGTGATTTATCCTGGTTCACTTTCATCCACTTGAAAGCTACATCCAGTCCCCTCTTCAACCAAGAGAGATTCTTCACTATGAGGAATTAGAGTTCTCAAATTACAAGTAAATGCCTCTCAAGAATCCCTTCTTGATAGCCTACAAGAGATACTCCACACCCTTGCCTTGTAATCCTATTGATCTTCTCTCTAATCTAACCTCTACCCCTTGTTGATAATCCACACAACAAGTCTTCACTTGCTTGATGATAATCCACACACCAAGGCTTCACTTTGCTTGATTCACAACCAAGACTTCTTCTTCAATTTGAATGAACTTTGCTTGATGATAATCGACACACCAAGTCTTCTTGTTTGTTGTAGATGACTTGCCTCTTGCAAAGATTACAACACAATAGAAAACACAATGACACTCCTATGAATCTCTTCCAATAGCTATGACAAAATCAACATGAGAGATTCTAGAGTTCTTGATCAAAGAATATGAAAAAAGAAAAGCTTTGATCTTTGAAATTGAGAGAGAATAGAGTGGCTTGATTTCTTTGTAAAATTGATTATGAAAGTGTTCTAATTAATCACAATGATTAGGAAAAGGTTTATATAAAATACCCAAAACTTGGAAGCACTTCAAAACTGATTTTGAGTAGTGAAAAACGTATTTTAAAAATCAGATCTACAGTGTTTAATCGATTAGATACATGCATAATCGATTAGTAATTGATTAAACTTATTCATAATCGATTAACCCCTGTTGAAATCACTTGAAAACTTGTTTTCTCAAAACTAAACCTTTTCTTTCAAACCTTTAAGCCACCTATTGATTTTAGGTAAAGTGAAAACTCAAATTATGATATAATCATGCAATCAAAAGAGATTCACTACCCTCTAAGAAACTCTACCCAAACTCTGAAACTAAAAGACTTGAGAGGCTAAAGATATTACAGTAAAGCATAAACTAAACCAACTAAGTCTTCATGAGCTTGTTCTCTCTTCTTCCTTTGATGTTTGTTGTTGCTTGTTGAGCTTGAACTTGATCTACACCTTTGAGCTTGTTCAAAACCTTTTGTCATTATCAAAACATTCTAAATGAAACTTACAATCTCCCCCTTTTTGAAAATGACAAACATGTTTTGAAGTTGTTTGAAGTTGTTGACGCTTTAACTATTTGATCACTTGGTGAGACTCTTGCTCCCCCTTGATCAATGCAATTTACATTTGAAATCCAATTGATAGAAGCTTGATTCTCCCCCTATCTTCAACAACTTTGCTCAACCTATATAAAAACAACAAAAACAACCATTCTCCCAAAACAAACTATTTCTCCCCCTTTGGCATTATCAAAAAGTAATATATACCAATTGAAATATAAAATGCTTAGCCAAAATAAGAGAAATCACCAATCATTTCTTCACAACATTGATACCAATTGAAAGATAAGAACTAAAATAATCAATGATACCAATTGAAAAGCTAATTGTCACTAATTGACAAAAATATCACAAAAGCATGATAATCATCTAATGATCACTCAATGATACCAATTGAACTTTAGAAAAGTAATGCAAATTGAGGACAATCAATTATACCAATTGAGAAAAACTATAATTGATACCAAATAAGAATATTCAACAATATCACTTATACCACTTTGTAGGTCATTCACTTGAGATGCAAATGTAATACCAATTGAAGATGCAAATGTATGAATAACACTTGTAAGTCCTTTGCTCTTCAATCATACCTACAAAACAATCATGCTTTGATTTTTGGTATCCAAATGGTTTTGGATCCATTTTTGTTAGTTAAGGGAATCTCACCCTTCTTAACCCAAACAAACTTTCCTTTAGATATACCATGCACTTTAATATAACACACATTTGAAGTATGTCCATGAGTACCACAATAGAAACATGTTGGTGCATTTTTAGAAATCAACTTTAGAAAAATCAACAACATTTCTATGAGAATTACTCTTAGCATAAGTATAACCCAAACCAAACTTGTTTGAATTTCCTCTTTGAAAATTTAACAATGTGCACAATCAAATATCACCACTTGTGAAACTTGCAAGCTTATTTTTCAAAATAACATTTTCATCTTTAAGCAACTTGCAATTCTGACAATCAACCACAATACTCAATCTACTAGCACAATCACAAGAAAAACTAGCATATATAAGATCAAGAGTTTCATTTTCAAGATTAAGCTCATCAACTTGTTTTTGAAGTTCTAAAATCTCTTTTTGATGTTTCAAAATGAGCTTCTTTCTTTCAATGTTTTTCAAAACTAGTTTTCAAAGTTATTCATGCATTTCTTCATAAGCATTATATAACAATTCATATTTAGAAGAAATTTCGGATTTAGTATGACTTACATTGCTATCCTTGCTTTGTTCACTTGATTCATCATTTGAACTTTCCTCTTCATTGACTTGAACAAGCAAGTTGAGATTAGAAACTTCTTCATCATCCGACGAACTACTCGATGTGCTTTTCTTCTCTTCTACATCACTATCCCAAACTATATATGCCCTTTTATGTTTTGAATTTTTCTTGTCTTTCTCCTTCTTCTTGAGATACCTAGAGCATGAGTACTTGAGATGACCGGGTTTTCCACATTCATGGCAAACTACACCTTCTTTTGATGTCTTGGTCTTGTAGTGTGGGGAATCCTTCTCTTTACCTTTGTCTTTGTTCAACCTTCCTTTTCTCCTTAGAAACTTGTCAAACTTCCTTAGTAAAAGTTTCATTTCTTTTTCATCAACATCCGAATCGGAATCTTCACTATCATCATCATCGGAACTCTCTTTCTTATTGTATGATCTATTGACTTTAAGAGCAAGTCCCTTTCTTCCATTGTTCTTATCCGACTCTTCATTGATACTTAAATGTCCAAGCTCCATTTCATGTTCTTGAAGCTTTCCGAAAAGTTTTGCTAGATCCATAGCATCCAAATTCTTAGATTCAACAATAGTCGTTACTTTCGGTTGCCAATTCCTGTCTAAACATCTCAACACTTTGTTAGAAAGTTCACCTTGTAAGAAAGTCTTACCAAGAGCAAGTAAATGGTTAATAATATGAGTAAAACGCTTTTGCATATCATTAATAGATTCATTTGGAAGCATTTGAAACAATTCATAATCACGCATTAAAGCATTCAATCTAGCTCTCCTAACCTCGCTAGTTCCTTCATGAGTCACTTGTAAAGTGTCCCACATTTCCTTAGCACTAGCACATTGAGAAACTCTAAAGAACTCATCATAAGATAAAGCGGAGGTAACGATATTTTTTGCTTTATAATCATATTGAACTTTGTTTCTATCATCATCCTTCCACTTATCCTCGGGGATTAAATGTACTACGCCTTCAACTAAACTAGAGGGGATATGAGGACCTTTTTCAACTACTTTCCAAATTTCACTATCTATGGCTTGGATAAAGATTTTCATTCTAACTTTCCAATAAGCGCATCCCTCACCATTAAAGAGTGGAGGACGACTTATCGAAGCACCTTCACCAACAAAGGGATTCATGGAACCCATTGCGATTTTCTTAAAGGATCTTTACGAAAAAGCTCTTATACTCATGTCTTTCGACCGAGCTCTGATATCAATTAATGAAACCGCAATTGATGGTTGAAACAACTAAGGAACCCTAGGAATACACCTAGAAGGGGGGGTTGAATAGGTGTAAAAGAAACCTTGAAAGATTTTCGAAAGAAATGAATTGAAACAATCAAAACGAATGATTTTTGCAAAATCTACAGCATTTAATCGATTAAACTGAATTCTAATCGATTAAGACAGAAAGATCAAATTCTATTAATCGATTATGAATTCCCTTAATCAATTAAATCTATCAGAAACCTGAAAAATCACTTTTCAATCGCATACGAAAATCAAACAATCAACACGTAAGATCAGAGATTCAGCGAAAAAGATTAACACCTATATTCTTATTAATTACCTAGGTTATGGAAATGATTTTCCCCAACTTAATTTGAACAATTAAGATTCAATTCAATCAATTATGAAAATCAATCTTTTCTAGGTTTTCAAACAAGAACACAATGAATAACAAGAATGTAAAGAGTAAGGGTTTAGAGATACGGCACAGTGATTTATCCTGGTTCACTTTCATCCACTTGAAAGCTACATCCAGTCCCCTCTTCAACCAAGAGAGATTCTTCACTATGAGGAATTAGAGTTCTAAAATTACAAGTAAATGCCTCTTAAGACTCCCTTCTTGATAGCCTACAAGAGATACTCCACACCCTTGCCTTGTAATCCTATTGATCTTCTCTCTAATCTAACCTCTACCCCTTGTTGATAATCCACACAACAAGTCTTCACTTGCTTGATGATAATCCACACACCAAGGCTTCACTTTGCTTGATTCACAACCAAGACTTCTTCAATTTGAATGAACTTTGCTTGATGATAATCGACACACCAAGTCTTCTTGTTTGTTGTAGATGACTTGCCTCTTGCAAAGATTACAACACAATATAAAACACAATGACACTCCTATGAATCTCTTCCAATAGCTATGACAAAATCAACATGAGAGATTCTAGAGTTCTTGATCAAAGAATATGAAAATAGAAAAGCTTTGATCTTTGAAATTGAGAGAGAATAGAGTGGCTTGATTTCTTTGTAAAATTGATTATGAAAGTGTTCTAATTAATCACAATGATTAGGAAAAGGTTTATATAAAATACCCAAAACTTGGAAGCACTTCAAAACTGATTTTGAGAAGTGAAAAACGTATTTTAAAAATCAGATCTATAGTGTTTAATCGATTAGATACATGCATAATCGATTAGTAATCGATTAAATTGATTCATAATCGATTAACCCCTGTTGAAATCACTTGAAAACTTGTTTTCTCAAAACTAAACCTTTTCTTTCAAACCTTTAAGCCACCTATTGATTTTAGGTAAAGTGAAAACTCAAATTATGATATAATCATGCAATCAAAAGAGATTCACTACCCTCTAAGAAACTCTATCCAAAGTCATAAAATAAATACTTGAGAGGCTAAA
Organism: Crotalaria pallida; assembly: GCA_037953625.1. Classification (NCBI taxonomy): domain Eukaryota; kingdom Viridiplantae; phylum Streptophyta; class Magnoliopsida; order Fabales; family Fabaceae; genus Crotalaria; species Crotalaria pallida. The sequence continues at coordinate 54,130,348 of CM075651.1, forward strand.
GATATTACAATAAATCATAAACTAAACCAACTATGTCTTCATGAGCTTGTTCTCTCTTCTTCCTTTGATGTTTGTTGTTGCTTGTTGAGCTTGAACTTGATCTACACCTTTGAGCTTGTTCAAAACCTTTTGTCATTATCAAAACATTCTCAATGAAATTTAAAATAACTCCCATTATTCAGTTCACTATGGTCATGAAAAAACAGCATCCAAAGTTTTACAATGTGGTTATTTTTGGCCAACTCTTTTTAAAGATGCTCGTGATTTTGTGATCAAATGTGACCGATGCCAAAGGATGGGGAATATTTCTAGGAAAGATGAAATGCCTCTCCAAAACATTCTGGAGGTAGAAGTGTTTGATGTTTGGGGGATAGATTTTGTAGGCCCCTTCCCCCCATCTTATAACAACAAATACATTCTTGTGGGGGTTGACTATGTTTCTAAGTGGGTTGAGGCCATTCCCACTTCCACCAATGATGCTGCAGTAGTGGTAGAATTTTTAAGAAAGAATATATTCTGCATGTTTGGAGTACCACGAGTGCTCATTAGTGATGGTGGAAGTCACTTTTGCAATAAAGTGATGGAGAGGGCATTGGCTAAATATGGGATGCACCACAAAGTTGCCACCCCATATCACCCACAGACATGTGGTCAGGTTGAAGTGTCCAATAGGTCCCTTAAGAGAATCCTAGAGAAAACTGTGAATAGTTCTAGGAAAGATTGGTCCATAAAATTAGATGATGCTCTTTGGGCATATAGGACAACTTTCAAAGCCCCTATTGGCATGTCACCTTTTCAAGTGGTTTATGGAAAAAACTGTCATTTGCCTATTGAACTTCTTCATAAAGCATACTGGGCAACCAGATTTTTAAACTTTGATATGCCATTGGCAGGCGAGAAGAGGTTATTGCAGCTCACTGAACTTGATGAGTTTAGAGAGCAAGCATATAACACCTCTCGCATTTTTAAGGAAAAAACAAAAAGGTGGCATGACAAGATAATAGTTAATAAAGAGTTTCATGTTGGACAAAGTGTCTTGTTATATAACTCTAGACTTAAGCTTTTTCCAAGAAAGCTTAAGTCTAGATGGACAGGTCCTTTTGTTGTGATGCAGGTATTACCTTTTGGAGGTGTGGAAATTAAAAATCCCTCAAATGGGAATGTGTTTAAAGTGAATGGACAGAGACTCAAGGTGTACCATGGAGAGGTAATTGACAAGAGCTCATCCCAAGTGGAGCTCAAGGACCCTTAATCTCAATTTAATGTCATCCGTCAGGCTCGGGACGTTAAACAAGCGCTTTCTGGGAGGCAACCCAGTGGTAAGTAATTTAAGTTTGTTTTTTTTAGTATGGAGTTATTATATTTTAAAAAATAAAATAAAATAAAATAAAATTTAAGGGGGTCTGTACGCCACGCCCAGGCGCGCTGGACTCATACCCAGGCGCGCTGGGGTGCCAAGGTTGGAAGGGGGGTGCCAAATTCAATTCGTGAATTAAGAAAAAGAGTGGCCAAGACAGACATCAGACCCTTGGACGCGCCCAGGCGCGCAAGACCCGCGCTCAGGCGCGCGATCAGTTTAAACCTGTTCATTCCCAGATCCGGCCCACTCTTCTTCTTCTCCCTTTCAACCCTAGGTCTTGTTTCTCCCTCTTTTCCTTTCTCAATCGCCGCCACCCGTTATCCTCTCCTCCATCTTCACTTCCTTCGCATTTCGTCCTCCTCTAGTCCTCACGGTGCGCCTCCTCCCTCTTCTACACCGTCCCCCTCTAACCCACGTCCTCCACCGCCAGTTTCGCACCCCAGCTCCAGCACCGCCACTTCTCTCCTCTGTCCAATACCGCCCACCGCTGCTGATTCCTCCATCACCGTTCTCCTCTGTGCCACAACCGGTTTTCCTTTCCTCTATACCCTCTTCTCTAATTTTTTTTATTATTTTATTTTAATTTATTTTCTTTTTATTCTCTAGGGTAGTTGTTATTTTATTTTATTTTTTTGTTTATTCCGTTGTTTCTATTTTAGTTACTGCTTATTTCTGAATTAGTGGTGTCTTAGGCTATAGTAGTGTGTCTTAGTTATTTTAGTGTTTTGTGTTAGGAGTTTTGTCTAGAGTTTTTGTTGGTTGAGTCTAGAATTAGTGCACCATTAGGGTGCCTCTTAGGTGTTTGATAGTTTGTCTAGGATAGTTGTCATCTTGAATAGAGGAAAGAGAAAGGCTGGTGCTAGTGGTTCAGGCAAGAAAACATTCGAGCACGCCGATGTCTCGGAGTTTTACAACTCCAAGATGATTCGCAGGAGTATCACCCCGGAGACCAGTATGTTATATTTGCCAGAGGGCACTTTAGGACAGCATGTCGTAGGTGTTCGGGAGATTGAGGAAGTGCGGACGACCCTAGATATTAATCGGTGGGTTGATTGGATAGGGAAAACCGATGAGTATTTCAGTCAGGCTCTAGTGGGGGAATTCTATGCCCATGCTCATTGGCGGATTAAAAAGAAAGCACTAGAGTTAGGTAGCCGTCGTGTTAGTTATGTGCGGGGCATTGAAGTCCCTTATGATGCGGCCACCATTGCTCGCGTCATGGGACTTCCCATGTATCCCCTCGAGGCTGGCCCTGCGATGTTCACGTCCTCTAGTTTTGAGGATAATGAGCAGTACCCTCTGGACAAGATTAAGAGGGCCTTGTTTCTTCCAGGAACTGACTGGAACTTGTCTGTGTCTAACACGGTCAAGCATGTGTATCAAAAGAACTTAATTGGTGCTGCTCGATTTTGGGTTCGGTTCGTCGTGCATAATTTAGATCCTCGATCTCATGATACTGATGTTCCACCTAGGGTGTGCCGGTTGGTGTATGCTTTGCTTGAGGGGGTCGTGGTTGATGCGGCCACTATTATTTCTGATAGGATGCACAGTTTTGCCATGAAGGATAGTGGCTATGTTGGATTTCCCTAGGTTATCCACAAACTGTGCACAGCCGCTGGTGTCTATTTTCGGGATGATGTGCGCGCACTTAGGAGGACTCCTAGGATGATGTGGTCCACTTGGGACCATTTCTTAGCTTTAGAACATAAGGCGTTGCGCGAATTAGGGCACCCAACAGGCAATGCACCTCCCCCAATGCCCCCAGTTGTTGAGTTACCACCTGCAGATGAGGCCGGTCCCTCCGTCCCTCCGGTTTCACAACCGGGAGGCATGGATGAGATGATGCGTATGATGCAGTCCCTGATGACAGGAGAAGTAGAGTTGAGGGGTGGCCAGTCTAGGATTTTACAGGGGCAGGATCGCATTTTGCGACGCTAGGCCCGGACAGCTAAATTGTGGCGCCGAGAGATGCGCCGGAACCAAGACCGGGATGCATATATGAGGGACTGGAGAGAGTCTCAGGGGTTACCATTTGCCATTCCTCCTTACACAGAGGAGGATTTTGGTCTTTTGGATGAGGATTCGTCCCATGAGATGGACGATGATGTCCATTGAGGAGTGCTTGTGGTGTTCTAGTTTAAGGGGGTCGTTTTAGGTGTCATTAGGTTCTTAGTTTAGTGAGTCGTCGTTGTCGGATTACAGCTTCTTATATTTGTTGACTAATGCGATGCTGCAAGCGCCAATTTTTGTTGCATGTGTGCAGGTACCCATGTTTGGGGGAGTTAGCTTCTTGGATCTTGTGGATACTGCGCTACAAAGGGAAGTCTCTATTCTTTTTTTTACTTTTCTTTCTTTTCTTTTGTTATTTTAGTGTCTGGTGTCTAGTTTCTTGAGGACAAGCCACAACCCAAGTTTGGGGGAGTGGTACAAAAATTCAAAAAGAAAAGAAATGAAATATTTGTCCCCAAATTTGTGTTTTAGTAAGTGTCCTAGGTATAGGTAGATGATTTTTCTGGATTAGTGTTGTTCTCCTAATAATAAATGTTGTTGCTGGTTTGAGATTAGACTTTCTGATTGTTGATGCTTAATTGATTGAGTTGTAATTCTTTTGAAAACTGGTTATTTTGACAAATTGTTTGGAAACTTTGGTAAGTGAATGGACCATAGCCTAGTGAGAATTTGGACCTGTAATTGAAAGGGGTATGAATTTGAAATTGTGATGATTATTTGATGAAACCCCTTATTCTTTCTTGAGTGTGTTCACTTTGACAATGTGTCTAGAACTTGACTTGTGACCGGTTGAAATTGATAATTGTCTGCATGCATAAAAATGATAAAGGCACCTAGGTTTGTGTTTTTCGTGGCCTTCAACAATTTGAATAACATTAATATCCCTTAGTTGACCAATTTGAGCTTTTAAAGTTAATTGAGTTTCTTTGGTACCTGGATAATTTGCATAATTTTTGTAGAGTACCTTTGGAATTCATAATGGAGCAATTAAGAGGAATATTGTGAAAAAGCTAAGGTGAAAGTGTGAAAAAGGTCATGAGTTCTACTCTTCTTCTAAAAAAAATAAATAAATAAAAAAATAAAATAAAAGAAGAAGAGTGTAGAATGAAAAAAAAGGGAGAGATAAGAGAGGGTGTTTGAATTGGAGTGAGATTTATTTGATTGTTGAGTTTAGTTGCTCCATTCATGAATTTTAAAGGGAATTGTTCTGATTGCATTGATTAAGCCCTTTGTGCATCCATTCTTTCTTTATCCCACCTTCATCTTTTAGCCATGGCCCCGTTACAACCTGAACTAAGACCTTTTGATTTGTGCATGTGGTCAATAATTTCAGTGGAGATTTGGTCTATAGTCAAGCATATGGTACACATTGTCATTGTATGAACTTGAGTGCATTGAATCAATTTACCCAGCATACACTTGAGAGAGATACACTGAGAGATTGAGAGAGTTCACTTCCTTAGTTTCCTTGGAGTTTGTTATTCTAACCAGGATTTGATTGAGTAGCTGTTTGAGAAAATTTGTGTCAAGATGGAAAGTCGAAGTCTTAGATTAGCAATATGTGTTTTGATTTAGGAGGTAACACTGTGTTTGGAATTTTTATTTTACTTTTGCCTGGGACATGCAAAATGTCAAGTTTGGGGGAGTGATTTGAGGCTGAAATATGATGTTTTGTACCTTATTTAACCCCTATTTACTTTGGTTTTGGTGTGTTCTTAAGCAAATTCGAGTCTTTTGTTAGGATTTTTAGTTGTTAAGTGTTTAGGTAGGGTGTTGTTCGTTTTGATGTGTTTGTTAGTGTTTCAGGTGTTTTTAGTGCCAAATTGGAGATGGGAAGAGGAAATTGGAGCTGGACTTTGAGGATTGGAAGTTAAAGTGAAGAAAAAGGGAAAAATATGCATTTGCACGCCCAGGCGCAGGGTCAGCACGCCCAGGCGTGCAAGGGGTCAAGCGTCAATGTTGGGGTCAGATGGCAAAAAATTGGTTCAGCAGTTCAGTCACACAGGCGCCCAGGCGCACGGCACCATGCGCCTAGGCGCGCGAGTCACGATGGAAGAAAGACTGAAGAATTTCATAAGCGCGCCCAGGCGTGCCAATGCCATACCCAGGCGCGCATGACAGATCTGATTGGGATTTGGTTTTGTTTTATTGGATTTGTGAGGAGATTGGTTTTGGAGGGTTTTAAAAATAGATTAGGATTGATAATTAGGATTATTTTGAACAATTGGGAATAGAGATTAGAGAGCTTTGGTGAAGAATTGAGATTGGAGACTCAAGTTCATTGGTAATTATGTCTACTTTTATCATGTTTATTGTTTCTCTCTTCTCTATAATGAACTAAACCCTTATTTGGGAACATGTGGATTTGTATGGAACCTTCATAGTTTTTGTTTAATGAATTGATGTTTTTCCATTTAAGTATTGTGTTTGATTATGTTTTAATTGATTATCATGAATTTGGTACCGTTTATGATTTGGTAATTCTAATTGAATAGGAATATTGAATTAGGATTTAGACCTTCAATCAAACAATTCAATTACATAGGTATAGGAATATGTCTATAAATTGGATAACCTTCTAATAATTTTGAGTGAACATTAATTGGTAAGATAAGGATTTAAAGCTCTGCTTAAGGAATTAAGGGAGATTAAATTACTAAGAAACAGGGTTGACCTAAGGAATTAGGCTGCTTTTACCTTTGCGAAATTGGTTCAATACTTAGGAAAATCATTGATTCGTTAACAATTGCTTTTGGAACCTACAATGAAACATGTACCCAAGCTTTCCCAAATTCTTTCACAACCACTTTTTATTTGCGTTTTTGTTTTTCAATTTAATTTAGTTAAGAATTTTCCAATCAATTTAATTTTAATTTTAATTTCACGTAGTAACTACGACTTAGGTGAGAATTATTTTAATCGATTTTAGTCCTCGTTGGGAACGACAACCCACTTTCACTTTATTAGTTGTCATGAACTGGTGCACTTGCCAGAACGCCAACAACCACATACTCCCATTCTCATTGAGTTTGCTAATCTTGAGAAAGGTTATAATCCTTCACCTAAATCTTCCGAAATTAGATGGAGAAAATCCTTCACAAAAAGATATGCTTTGCTTTATAAAATTTGTTTTTGGAACTTCATCCAAGTTATTTGGCATGAACGTGTCGAGGTTTAAAAGTGTAAAATAAAATTTTCCTGATTCAACCTTTTCCTAAGAATTTTACGTAAAACAAATCAACATGTTTTCCATCAAGAAAGGAATTTGATTTTCAAAAGTAACGACTCCATCGACACACCATCACATCAATAATTGTTGATGTGCTACTTTGACTATGCATTTGTAAATTCTTTCCTTATATGATAAGCAAAATTTCTAAGCATAGATGAACGCATACATGTTTTTCGGCATATCCTTTTGATTTTATAAATGCATAAATGCACGAACGAATTTCCCGAACGCTATTCTGATTTTCATAAAGGTACACATACCTTGAATGTATGGGGTCTTATCTATTGAATTTTAACCCTCATGCAAAGTGATTGATTTTAATCAAACTTTTTATCATGGCATAAAAATTTTCAAGCTCTTCTTGGATTGCATTTGAAATGTGCCCAGATTATCTAAGATGAGTATATAGACTTAGACCTGAATTCTAGGGCTGATTCAGGTAGATCAGGATTGGATTAGAATTAAGTAGAGATTGCTAAGTTAGTGTTTGCAATCATGCGCTGATATGAAATGTTGGTGTGCATATTTGAACTTTGATTGTTATGTATGTGCTAACTGTTTACTTGTCAATGAGTGTGATTGCTTAGGACTTAAGAATGGTACCTAAGTTGTAGATCACTAGGTAGATTATGATTAGATCTCTATTAATGCTACCGTTTAGATCGAGTATAGAAATAGTTTTGGGTTGTTTTGAATGCGGCAGTTATTAAGTTATAGTGCTATTTGTAAACCTGACAATGACCCTATCATTAATAAATATGAGATTAGACTGATACCCTGAATCTTATGTTTATTAATGATTGATGTCACCTGAGGACTATAAATGGCACAAGATCAATCAAGCCTAGAATGCAGGAACCAATTTGATTAGTACCCCTTTCCAGATGTTTAGAGTAAAATGTCTGGGAAAAACCCAGTTGACCTTAGAAGCCATCTCCAATCTAATGGAGAAATTGCTCTCGATTTTAGAAACCTGAGGTTTATTAAAAGTCTTTTTATTTGAACTCTTGCAATGTTTGACCGACATCGGAGTAAACCTCAAAAACCTTAGAGCATTTTGCTCCTAGTCTATCCAAACTAAACCACGATTTGTATTCTTCATTGGATGCATGAGTCCGGTAGCGTACTTAAGCAAGGTAGTATGCCAATTCAAAGTGGGGGAGTAGAACCTAGTGCAGTTTGCATCGTAGTTTAGAAAACCCTTTGTTGGGATGGTTCTCCATTTGAAGGAATTGAACGGAATTTCGGGGACGAAATTCTAGTAAGTAGGGGAGAATTGTAACATCCCTAATTTAATTTACAAGCCTAATTAGTGATTTAATATGTTTAGAGTGTAGAAAATGGGTAGATTAATCGCTTAAAGAATTTTGGGAGTAAGGTGAATAGTAATTTTAAGTACTGGGGGTTGCGTAGGGTGCATCGGTAGCAAGAAGTAGAATTATAGAATTGAAATCGGGAGTTAAATAAGAGTTTTAAGTGTTAGAAATCATCCGGTGCAAGAAAAATAGGAATAAAATATCCAGAGCTCTAAACCCAATTCCCACCGTTGGATGTGAAGTTTAGGATTTTAGGAAGCTTGTCTCAAAATTTGAGCAAGATCCAACGGTTAACGAGGAAGTTATGGTGATTTGAAGTAAGGACCCCCCAGGGCACGCCCGGGCGCACCGGGGCACGCCCAGGCGCGCCAGCCCCTCAAGTGGTGCGCCATTCAGTAGAAAACATGCCCAGGCGCGCCATGACCCAAGCCGAGGCGCACGGGGCTGCATCCGATGCGGCAAAATGGTGCGTGGCACCCCTCCCAGCCACAAGGAGCACTTGGCTTCTTCGTGAAGCCAATCCTCCCACAACCCACTCATTCCTTCATGTTTTATACCCCCATCTAGGCACCACAAATCTTCACCCTCTTCCCTCAACTCCCACCGTGCCTCTCTCTCACCAAGAACCCAAGCACCATTACCACTTCTTCTTCCTTGATTCATGAAGCATCTCCATGGCCATAGCTTCTAAGCCATGAAATTGATCATGAACACCTTCCATTCTTCTTCCCTTGCTCAACCCCTTGTCTTCCTCCTTCACTCTAAGGCAATCATCATCATCATCCCTTCCTCATGAATCATGAAGCAAGCACCATAACCATTAGCTCCAAGTCAATGTAAAGGGTATGAACTTCCTTCTCTCCTCCTTCTACCATCGACTCATCTCTCTCTTGGAGGCACCATTCCACCATTCCTTTTCATTTAATCATCATAAAGCCAAACCCTCAACCAAATCACCAAGCTCTAATCTTTTCCATTTGATTTCCATGGAGTTCAAGCATCAAGGACCTTCATTCCTCCCTCCATGGTTTCGTTCTTCTCAAGCAAAAATGGAAGGAAACCGACATACCGACATTCACCGACACCAACCGAAACCGACTCGGTCTTGCTCTCGGTCACTAAAAATGCTTCTAGGATCACCGCCCCGTCTCGTCGGCGAACTTCGGCGTTAATCGGTGCGAAGTTTGGAGCCTCGGGTCAAGGTTTTCTCTTTGGATTCGTCGGTTGAGGTAAGAGGGGTTTGTGTTACCTTTGCCAAGGAAATAGATTCTAGGTTGTTGTAATGATGACTAGGTGTAGATAATTGGTTTAGAGAATACACCATAGAATATTTAAATTATAACGTGCATGAAATGAACCTTAGGGTGTAATTGCTACTAAATGTGTAGAATATATGTTAACTAAGTAGGAAGTGAAGAACCCTAGGGAGTTGACTTAATTTATAGTACTCTGAGACATACCTGAGTATGTCGACTGTTTTGTTTACCAACTGTGGATTGTTATTTGTCATTGATGTATGTTCATATTGTGCTGGGTTTGGTGACTCGTAAAGAAAATAATGAATTAAATGTTAACGTAGTCAAGGGATATAGAAAGGGCTAAGTAAGGTGGGAAGGATGGAAAATTACGAACGAGTAATTAATGAATGGATTAAGGACAAGTGACTTGATAAAAGGAAAGTGATGTTTATTATTAAATGAATCATAAGTTAGAGAATGATGATTGAGTGACTAGGAACTTGATGGATGTTGTGCTTGATTTAATTTGTTAAGTGCAAATGTGACAATAACAGTTGTATGATAATATGTGATATTGAAATGATGTTTGTGCTTGAATATTCATGAGATGTGTTGTTGTTATGATCCAAGAATGAAATGAAATATACCCGGACGCAGTAAGTCGTGACCAGCACATTAGTGCGGGCGCAGTAGGTCGTGACCAGGGACAGAATGAAATGAATCATACCCGGACGCAGTAAGACGTGACCGCGCATGAGTGCGGACGCAGTAGGTCATGACCAGGGGAGGATGAAAATGAAACATACCCGAAAGCAGTAAGTCGTGACCAGCACATTAGTGCGGACGCAGTAGGTCGTGACCAGGAGAGGATGGAAATGAAACATACCCGAACGCAGTAAGTCGTGACCAGCACATTAGTGCGGACGCAGTAGGTCGTGACCAGGGACAAAATGAAAGTGAAATGTGAATGTAATGGAATTGAATAGTAACTTAAGGTTGAATGTAGGATTGCTAGGAAGGTAGTATGGACATAGGGCTTAATTTATCGAAAAAGAACTTGTATGTAATTACCTGAAAAGGAATATTAAGTTAATAGATAATTTATGTTGTGATAGGGCCTAGTTTGTCAGCTATGCTTCTTAGAAGCTATTTTCCTTAGTATTGTGTAATGCTACCCTTCTTGCTATATTTTTACAGGTACCGAAGGAGCATACACAAGTCTGGCCGAGCAGGAGTACATTCCACCACGTGGAATGTATATAGTATTTAGTGACCATCTATCGGTTATGGGTTATTTTGGGAAGTTTTGTTGTATTTCAATTACTTTGTCTTTTTGAAAAACTAAGAGTTGAGAAGTTATTTGTATCCCTTTTGAACTAATGTTCTAAGTGGACTGATCAATATTTTGGGCCCTGCTGGCCTCTGATGAATTTAAATCTGCTTCTGTATAAGCTTGACAAGTTAAGATGTTATTTTAGAAAAGTCGCGTATTCAAAGGAAACTCCGTCCGATTTCACGAAGAATTTTCGAAAGTGAATTATATGATTACGAGTTTTTCTTATGAAACGAAACTAATCAAATGATCTAAAAAGAAATTTTTAAGTTGCTATTTTTAATCTTAAGGGTAATTATGGGTAAATAACTAAGGTGTTACATCGGACGCCGTCACCGGAGATCGCCGTCTGTTTCGTTAGCGAACACTGTGATGCCTCCGCCGGCGGCGAACAATTCGATCGCGAACCAACCACGATCCACTTTCTCCCTCTCCCTTCGAGATCAATCACGAGTTCTCTCCCCCCGTTGATTCTCAGAACCACTGCCGCCGTCGGTGTAAACCGCACCATCCATGGTGTGGCGGCCTCACTTCCTGTTCGAAGAAAAAGAGGGAACCCTAGGGTCCCCAAAGCCTAAGCGGGCCAGCAGGCACAATTCAAAACCAAAAAAAAAAAGAAAAAAGAAAAATTATGGGCTGAGGCCTATTACACAAAAAAAAAGATAAAAATAGAAAAATTCTGGGCTGAGGCCCATTAATAAAAAAAAGAAGAAGAAGAAAAGAAGAGAAACAAAACGTAGCTGAAGACCAAAAGTGGCTTACCTCCGAACAAGCTCAACAAGGGTGTCCGAGCCACTAAAGCACCCATTTCAAGATTCTCATCAATGGGCATACTATTTTTCGAGCACCGTGAATACAATCATGTCACTTTATTCAAAACATGGGTGATAACGGCGTGGACCCTCGCACCAAATTTCCTTCTTAGATCTCGTCCCCGAGTATAGAGAACCTCGTGCTCAGTTCCCCTCTTCGGATACATGTGCCAATTGTGCGCGAACCCTCGACAGTGTCTGTAACACCCCGCAAATTCCTCGTATTAATTTAAAATACGAAAGATAATTATTTTTGAGAAATGTGTTTAGAAAGGGTATTTTCTTAACTGATTTTCCTAATTCACGTTTTAAAATAATGAGTGATTTTAAAGAAAGGATTTTCACGAACAAATGTTAAGAGTTGAGAAATTGAGTTTTTAAAGATTTTTGTACTTGATATTTTTATGTTTTATAGGAAATTGTGACTTTTATGTGTGAGTCATTTTATGAGAAAAAGATCTATTTTCTATGTGTGTGTATATATGTATGGTACGTGTATATATGTGCATGCATATGTGTATATGTGCTACGTGTATGAATATGTATGTGTGTGTATGTTATGTGTGTATGGATACATATGAATATGCTTAGGATTAAAAGAAAATGTAATTAGTAGAAAAATATGATGATGCATGTATGTGTTTGTGTGTGATACGTGTGGGATATGTGTGCATGCCATGATTTCATTCATTTTAAGATAAAGGCTTATAAGCTAAGATTAGAACCATGAGGGAACTAAATGGGTAGAAAACCCTAACTAGGAGCCAAAGAGTAACTAAACCTAAGGAGACTTGGTTCCTTAATCTACTCCTCATTGTCCCCTTGGAATTGATAATCTCCACCCATGCAACAAATTGTGTTGCCGAATTTCACAAGGGCATAAGAGGGAGCACATGAGTTGTCTATTTAAGCCACAACTCTTAGTTCTTTTCACCCATTTTCCCATGTACTTCTTCCATTCCCTTCACTTTCCAAACACACTTGTTGAGAGCAAACATCAAGCTCTCAACACATAGAGAAAAATAGAGAGAGGCCGTGAGCTAGGGAGAAGCGAAGGAGAAGAAGAAGACCTAGCCAAAAACCTAGAATTTTCCTTGAAGATCCAAGACATTAGAAGCTAGAAGATCAACCCTTTTTTGTGGGTAGTTCGAATAAGCTTGAAGAATTGTAGTAGTATTGATTTTATCTTTAATTTTGTAATTTTCCTTTCTTTTCTTCTTTTGCATGTTCTATTTATGTTTGATCATGAACTTCTAAGACTCAAAGCAACTCGTAAACTTCTAACTAACGGATTCTATAACTCGTTTAAGGTCTTCATGAAAGATCTTAATGTTTTTCAACATAAATCTTAAAGATCTAAAAAGTTGAGATTTTGTAAAAGTTTAAAGTGTATCTCTTTACATGTTAATTTCTTAGAGCTTGAAGGAACTTGTAAACGTCTAATCAACGGATTTCCTAACTCGATTAAAGTCTTTCATAAGAGATCCTAAAGCTTTTCAAACTACATCTTCTAAATCTAATGGTTGATGAGATTTTTGTGAAGATTGACGTGAATCTCTTTGCGTGTGTAATTTTCTTTCTTAACCTTCAAAAGCTTTAAATATTTGTCTTGATCTTTGAAAAAGTTTAATCTTTAGTGCATGCATGTTGTTTTTGAACCAAAAGAGTTAACCATTCTTCATTGCATGTCACGGTTTTGACTTTTTCTCACATAAAGTAATTTTTATCTTTAATTTGTGCTATCATATTTGATTTCATGAGTTGATCTACAAGATCTAGGTACATGCATGTGGTTTTTGTGAAAAGATTTTTTTTATCTTCTTTAGAGACCATCACGGTTTCACAAAGAAATCAAGAAATGAGTTTTTGAAAAATGATTTTTTGGTCTTGATCTATGTGCCATGTACATGCATGATAAAGATTTGAAGTTGAAACTCAATTTTTGGTGATGAGGTATTCGGTCTAGGCTTAGAAATCAAGAAGTCATGTTTGATTTTCAAAAGGGAGACATGCATGATTTTGATGTTTTTGCATGTTGAAAAATGAAACTAAAACCATTGCCTTTGTTATGATGAGATTCGGCCTAGGTTAATAAGTAGAATAGGATTCTTTTTCTCATGATTTGACTTAGAGTAATGAGTATGTCTTGAAAAATATTGCTAAACTAATATGTTTAAAATTGTGTTGTGAATATTTAATTTCATTCGGTTTAATCAAAGATAAGGGAAATAAATAAATAAATTAAATGATTTTGGAAAAATATTGTGTTTAAAATAAATATATGTGTGAGTATGTGTATTCGGTTAGAATAAATAATTTAGCTGCATGAAAGTAAATAACGATTTTTGGAAAGGATTTAAATTGTTAAAAGAAAGAAGAATAAATATAAATATGTTTGGTTTAAATCTTGATTCAATTTGATGTGTGAATATATGCATGATTGAGTGTTTTGTTTTGTAGAACTAAATTATTTGTGAGTTGTGTGATTTCGGTGATGATTGACTAAATTGGTTGTATGTTTCTAATTAATTAATAAAGTGTTAATTTTAAGCTGAAGAAATTATTTAAAAATGAAATAGAATCATGATATATTAAGTTGTCTTGGTTGATTTCAAAAGTTTATTTGTGAAAGTGTTTGTTTGAAACTGAATGTTTAATTTGTAACTAAGTTGAACGATTGGTTTTGAAATTAATTGAATTCGGGTTTTGATTAAAATGATTTTTTTGTGAAGTAATCCTTCGCTGTCCCGGGTTATTTAAAATTGTTTCTTAACCTTGAAAATGTTTTCATGTGATTTAAAGTAAAGTTTTCAAGTAATATTTGATTTAAGGAAAAAGCCGGACTGAAAACGGTAAATTTTTCGGTGTTTTCAGATGTAATTAAGGTGCTGTCCAAGACGGACCAACAACCAAACTAAATAGTTTAAATAACTTTACATTATGTTTCCAAATGGTTTTGAAACATTTAAAGTGCTAGAAAATACGGGGATTGTTTTGATAAAAAAATAGTGTTTTATGTTTTTCGATTAGGAACGGGAAGTGTCACGAACTAAGAAAAGATTTTATTAATACAAATTAATAACGTAAGCGTATTTTATTTAGTACGAGGAATCTTAAAGACGAGGGATTGGGGCAGCGGCAGCAAAAGGATCTGAGGTGACGGTACGCAATCAATCGTTGGACCTCAGGTGAGAGAGAAGCTTTCCTAAGACACCGTGGTAGCTAGGTGATATATTAGGACGTTCCGTATCATCTCAAAGATCGGAACTAAGTGGTTAGAAGTCAGTAGTATAAGTGGCAATTGTTTGTGTGGTGTGGCCACTTATACGAAGGTGATGAAGACCACATTGTTGTTGTGTGATGTTTGTGTGTTAATAGTATTTTTATGTTTATTTATTCAATTATACATGATGAAACTGAATGCTGTTAATTAATATGAGTAATGTGCTGATGGATGTCTGTTACGTCCTAAATAAGAAAATTAAAACGAAATGATTAAGTTGTAAAATTAAGAAGACACAAAGGAAAAGGAATAACGAGTAGAAATAAGATATGTGTTGGAAAAGAGAGAAAGAGTGAAGATTGGGGAAAGAAATAATGATAATGTTGAGAACGAGCCAAAGCTGGGGAGAGTGATTGTTGGAACAAGATGTAAGTTTAGTGGAGCTAGGCTCCTTTGTTTTTGATTTTGTTTTCGGGAAGAGACTAGTGTTGAGTCGTGCTTGCTCCTCCATTAGCGCTCAGCCCAAAAATGTGATTTTTGAAAAGAGATTTCGAAAAGGTTTTGAAAAAGGAATTTTTAAAAAGGTTTGCGAAAAGAGAATTTTGTAAAGAGTTGTGAAACAGAAATTTTGAAAAAGGTTTGTGTAAAGAAATTTTTAAGAAAGGTTTTAAAAGGATTTTCTTGCAAAGAAGTTTTTGAAAAAGATTTATGAAAAGAGGTTTTTAAGAAGAGTTTTGAAACAATATTTTCGAAAACGATATGTAAAAAGATGTTTTTGAAAAGGTTGTGAAAAGAAATTTTTGAGAAAGATTATGAAAAAGTATTTTAAGAAAAATTTGAAATAAATTTTATGAAATTTGTGAAAATAGATTTGGAGA
The DNA here is from genome assembly GCA_037953625.1 of Crotalaria pallida. Taxonomy (NCBI): domain Eukaryota; kingdom Viridiplantae; phylum Streptophyta; class Magnoliopsida; order Fabales; family Fabaceae; genus Crotalaria; species Crotalaria pallida. The sequence goes on from CM075651.1 coordinate 54,145,750, forward strand.
GGTTTATGAAACTTGATTTGAGAAAGTTCATGAAAAGAAATTTTATGAAAAAAATTACGAAATGATATTTTGCGAAAGTCTATAAAATGAGATTTTGAAACTGATTTATGAAATGTGATGATATGAGATTTTGAGAAAAGAATTTGAAAGGAGGTTGTTAGAAGAGATTGTGGAATGAGATGCAAGCGGTTGATGTGATCCCAGCTCTGTGCTATGAGAGAATTGATGAGAGAAAGATTGTGTCATGTAGCGGTCGGGACTCATTGAAGGGATGCACGAAGGATGGGCCGACCTTAGGTTAATTAAAGGATAAAAGAATTTAAAAGACATACGCGGTGAGGCATGAGAGTGTGAAGTAGTGAAGAGGAAGGAACCATAAGTATCTGCGGATACTTAGGAGGAGATTGCATTAGGGGAGGACGATGACGGTGAAACGTCAAGAAGTCTAGAGTATGTTTCTAGGCAAAACGAACTCCACATGTGGCATACGAACGTGGTAGGGACTGGATCCAATGTCGTGGTAAGATCTGCACTGCAGACTAGAATTATACTGTCGCCCCCTAGATTGCAAATCTAGAACAGTGAGAGGGACTGGAACGGGGCATCTTGTTTGCCACTGTGAGTTGAGATAGTGTGCCTTGATTATATATGAATTGAATTGATATGATATGATTTGAGGCTGTAGTCCTCCTGGTCTGGGACCAATTGATTGTGAGACAGCTGTCGTGCCCACGTGGTAAAGGTCCTGTACTCCTGTTTGCTTCCGACTAGGTTGGGTGGATGACCGAGGAGATGTAGACGTGAGTGATAACCAAGAACGAAATGAATATTCCGATGATATCTAATAACTCCCCGAATCCAAGAAGGATATGAATTGATAAGACTGAATAAGAAGAAATTATGAGTATGAGAAGGAAAAAGGAATAAGAAAGAAAGAATGTAATGAGAAGTGAAATTAAGCTTGGAAAAATAATGAAGGATGACAATAACGAAAGATAATAATGATAATGATGATGATGACATGCTTGATTGTTGTGTGTATGTATGTTGTATTGTATGTTTGTGTAGTCCTATTATCTTGCCTATCGTAATTCCACACCGTCGACGATGCGTCGTTCGGATCGCTTACTCTCTCCTGTTCGTTGGCGTATCGGTGCTGCTGATATCTCAACGGGCAAATGGAGTATCGGATGGACGTCACTACGTGGAGTAAGTATGGATGAGGATGGAAGCATACCCCCCTGCGGTTGGGTATGGACCGGCTACACACGAATCATGATTCCCGATCCGGAGCATCAACTGAGTGGAGCTAACCTGGAGCCGCACTTGGGACAAGTCAGCGTACGAGGCTACAGGAACTTCAAAGAAAAGATTTGGTATGAGACTCAGAGGGACCCTACCATTCTCAATGGAGCGGAGCCGGAATTCACTAGCAATGAGGAGACAGCAGCAAGGAGGACATCATCTTCCAGAGCAAAGAAAGAACGCAAGAAGAAGAAGAAGGAGTTGCATCCAATTGTCTTCGTTAGAAAGGTGTTAGGATAGTGATATTAGTTTAAGTTGTTTGTGAATGTTTTGAGTTAAGAATTACCAAGCAATGAACCAGTTATGTAATTAAGCTCAGTTTTTAACTCTATCTTATTGAGTATTTCAAGTGGTGAAGATGGAACAAGGCCATCTTTTGAAATGGTAACAAATGTTTTGATATCATGAACGATGATGCGCCCGAAGTCAAAACCTTTGTATGAAAGATGAATCTTTATGAAAGGAACTGTTTTAGTAACAACTCGGTTTTCGGTAAAGGGTGTTGAGGACACCAAGAACTTTTCAACAATGGTTTCAAACACTTCAACAATGTTTTAATTGGCCTCATTTTTGCAACCTAAATAAATAAAGGTTGGTCATTTTTGAGTTACGAAAATTGAGCTGTTACAGAATGGTATCAGAGCTTATGGTAATCCTTAGTGGCCTTAAGCATGGGCTTACATGCTTTGTTTGTGTGACTCTGTGTGCTTGCTAGTGTAAGGATAGGAGCATCAGTTTAGGACCTCATCTTTTTAGGATGTAAGGATTTGTTTGTAGCTTAATGTTGGTCGAGATAGTCTAAGGAACCTGTTCATCCTATAGTTTGAAGAAACGTAGACTAAAGTAGACAGTGAATAGATTCTAAGACTGAGACCCCTACCCTTTGATGTTCCATTAGTGCTCGTAAAACTTAAGCTTGTTAACCTTAGCATACCTTTATACAAGGATAGCTATTACCCTCAAGGATGTAGCTTGTTATCTCTGAATTCCCATGTTTGTTGAATTGCTTCAACAAAGCAGTTAGTATGGTTAGAATTTAAACCCTTTTCTTCATGAACCTTACTATCCACCTGTAGCTTTATCGATCCTAGTTAAGACTCATTAGTCTAAATTGCGAAATTAGAAGTGCCATAGTTACCCAGATAATTTAGGCTTGAACGATTAAGGAAGGATAAATGGTTTAAATTGAACAAGGATATAAGATCACAGTAGATTTAGTTATAAGTCTGATCGAAGTTGGGGAGTCACATGGAAGAAAAGAGGTGAAGATTACCGGTTGTTAAAGGAAATTCTAAGGGAAGATTAAGGATTAGAACTGCCGTACATCATAATCAGAGGCTTAGATGGTGGAAGTGGTAGGTTTGATTGATGTTTAGAAGAAATCTAAGGAGAAAAGTGAGGTTGTTTGAGGAAGTGAGTAAGCCCAAGTGTAATAGAAATCCCTTAAGTTAGAAAAGTGATAGACGAAAACCTTAGAGCTAGAAGGAGAACAGAGGGAAAGAGTGATTATTGTGAATTATTAAGAACCTAAGTTGTAGAAAATAGTGAATATCTAAGGATTTTAGGTAAAACCCAGTGCTTTTGGAGATGTGTGAATTTTGTTTGCTTGATTTTCCCTAAGTCCGCACCTATGGTTGGACTTCTGTGACGACGATTAGCTAAGGGAGCGACATCTTCTTCGGTTGGTCCGTTGGACTTAACCCGATTCGACACGCAAGCGGTTGTGCGAGTGCAACTTCTTTTTTTAAAAGCAACAAGCGAGGAGCACGACAAGGTGAATTAGACCAACAAAAGGGAATACAACCACAAAACGAGAGGAGAGCATTCTTATGGGAATCAAAGTGACATAAGAATTTTGTGCCCTGCTGCCCAATCCACGACGTATTTCTCGGGGACGAGAAATCTTTAAGTTGGGGAGAATGTAACACCCCGCAAATTCCTCGTATTAATTTAAAATACTAAAGATAATTATTTTTGAGAAATGTGTTTTGAAAGGGTATTTTCTTAACTGATTTTCCTAATTCACGTTTTAAAATAATGAGTGATTTTAGAGAAAGGATTTTCACGAACAAATGTTAAGAGTTGAGAAATTGAGTTTTTAAGGATTTATGTACTTGATATTTTTATGTTTTAAAGGAAATTGTGACTTTTATGTGTGAGTCATTTTATGAGAAAAAGATCTATTTTCTATGTGTGTGTATATATGTATGGTATGTGTATATGTGTGCATGCATATGTGTATATGTGCTACGTGTATGAATATGTATGTGTGTGTATGTTATGTGTGTATGGATACATATGAATATTCTTAGGATTAAAAGAAAATGTAATTAGTAGAAAAATATGATGATGCATGTATGTGTTTGTGTGTGATGCGTGTGGGTATATGTGTGCATGCCATGATTTCATTCATTTTAAGATAAAGGCTTATAGGCTAAGATTAGAACCATGAGGGAACTAAATGGGTAGAAAACCCTAACTAGGAGCCAAAGAGTAACTAAACCTAAGGAGACTTGGTTCCTTAATCTACTCCTCATTGTCCCCTTGGAATTGATAATCTCCACCCATGCGACAAATTGTGTTGCCAAAATTGCCCTCCCATTTGCACATACCTTGGCCGAATTTCACAAGGGCATAAGAGGGAGCACATGAGTTGTCTATTTAAGCCACAACTCTTAGTTCTTTTCACCCATTTTCCCATGTACTTCTTCCATTCCCTTCACTTTCCAAACACACTTGTTGAGAGAAAACATCAAGCTCTCAACACATAGAGAAAAATAGAGAAAGGCCGTGAGCTAGGGAGAAGCGAAGGAGAAGAAGAAGACCTAGCCAAAAACCTAGAATTTTCCTTGAAGATCCAAGACATTAGAAGCTAGAAGATCAACCCTTTTTGGTGGGTAGTTCGAATAAGCATGAAGAATTGGAGTAGTATAGATTTTCTCTTTAATTTTGTAATTTTTCTTTCTTTTCTTCTTTTGCATGTTCTATTTATGTTTGATCATGAACTTCTAAGACTCAAAGCAACTCGTAAACTTCTAACTAACGGATTCTATAACTCGTTTAAGGTCTTCATGAAAGATCTTAAAGTTTTTCAACATAAATCTTAAAGATCTAAAAAGTTTTGAGATTTTGTAAAAGTTTAAAGTGTATCTCTTTACATGTTAATTTCTTAAAGCTTGAAGGAACTTGTAAACGTCTAATCAACGGATTTCCTAACTCATTTAAAGTCTTTCATAAGAGATCCTAAAGTTTTTCAAACTACATCTTCTAAATCTAATGGTTGATGGGATTTTTGTGAAGATTGAAGTGAATCTCTTTGCATGTGTAATTTTCTTTCTTAAAACCGTGAACTATAATGTGTTTTTGAGTTTATTTGGTAAATGAATGAATGATCTAAACTTTCTTAACAATAACGTTGAGATCTTGGTGTTGCATGTTGATTTGATGGTGGTTTTGATGATTTAAGTTCATGCATGTGTTGATTGTATCATGATCTTGAATTTTTGGAGAATAAATGAACTTATAAAACACTAAGCCAAGAACTCTTCAATTCGGCCATGAGTAGAAAATTAGGCCTTGATGCTTTTTATTTAATCTAAGAGGTTGCATGTTAATCTCATGCTTAGAAAAATTTATGCGAGTTGTTAAAATGTTTGATTTTTGATTTGGTTTTGATAAAACTTTGATTTTTGGGTTTTAACCTTCAAAAGCTTTAAATATTTGTCTTGATCTTTGAAAAAGTTTAATCTTTAGAGCATGCATGTTGTTTTTGAACCAAAAGAGTTAACCATTCTTCATTGCATGTCACGGTTTTGACTTTTTCTCACATAAAGTAATTTTTATCTTTAATTTGTGCTATCATGTTTGATTTCATGAGTTATCTACAAGATCTAGGTACATGCATGTGGTTTTTGTGAAAAGATTTTTTTTATCTTCTTTAGAGACCATCACGGTTTCACAAAGAAATCAAGAAATGAGTTTTTGAAAAATGATTTTTTGGTCTTGATCTATGTTCCATGTACATGCACGATAAAGATTTGAAGTTGAAACTCAATTTTTGGTTATGAGGTATTCGGTCTAGGCTTAGAAATCAAGAAGTCATGTTTGATTTTCATAAGGGAGACATGCATGATTTTGATGTTTTTGCATGTTGAAAAATGAACCTAAAACCATTGCCTTTGTTATGATGAGATTCGGCCTAGGTTAATAAGTAGAATAGGATTCTTTTTCTCATGATTTGACTTAGAGTAATGAGTATGTCTTGAAAAATATTGCTAAACTAATGTGTTTAAAATTGTGTTGTGAATATTTAATTTCATTCGGTTTAATTAAAGATACGGGAAATAAATAAATAAATTAAATGATTTTGGAAAAATATTGTGTTTAAAATAAATATATGTGTGAGTATGTGTATTCGGTTAGAATAAATAATTTAGCTGCATGAAAGTAAATATCGATTTTTTGAAAGGATTTAAATTGTTAAAAGAAAGAAGAATAAATATAAATATGTTTGGTTTAAATCTTGATTCAATTTGATGTGTGAATATATGCATGATTGAGTGTTTTGTTTTGTGGAACTAAATTATTTGTGAGTTGTGTGATTTCGGTGATGATTGACTAAATTGGTTTTATGTTTTTAATTAATTAATAAAGTGTTAATTTTAAGCTGAAGAAATTATTTGAAAATGAAATAGCATCATGATATATTAAGCTGTCTTGGTTGACTTCAAAAGTTTATTTGTGAAAGTGTTTGTTTGAAACTGAATGTTTAATTTGTAACTAAGTTGAACGATTGGTTTTGAAATTAATTGAATTCGGGTTTTGATTAAAATGATTTTTTTGTGAAGTAATCCTTCGCTGTCCCGGGTTATTTAAAATTGTTTCTTAACCTTGAAAATGTTTTCATGTGATTTAAAGTAAAGTTTTCAAGTAATATTTGATTTAAGGAAAAAGCCGGACTGAAAACGGTAAATTTTTCGGTGTTTTCAGATGTAATTAAGGTGTTGTCCAAGACGGACCAGCAACCAAACTAAATAGTTTAAATAACTTTACATGATGTTTCCAAATGGTTTTGAAACATTTAAAGTGCTAAAAAATACGGGGATTGTTTTGATAAAACAATAGTGTTTTATGTTTTTCGATTAGGAACCGGAAGTGTCACGAACTAAGAAAAGATTTTCTTAATACAAATTAATAACGTAAGCGTATTTTATTTAGTACGAGGAGTCTTAAAGACGAGGGATTCGGGCAGCCGGCAGCAAAAGGATCCGAGGTGATGGTACGCAATCAATCGTTGGACCTCAGGTGAGAGAGAAGCTTTCCTAAGACACCGTGGTGGCTAGGTGATATATTAGGACGTTCCGTATCATCTCAAAGATCGGAACTAAGTGGTTCGGAGTCAGTAGTATAATGGCAATTGTTTGTGTGGTGTGGCCACTTATACGAAGGTGATGAAGACCACATTGTTGTTGTGTGATGTTTGTGTGTTAATAGTATTTTTATGTTTATTTATTCAATTATACATGATGAAACTGAATGCTGTTAATTAATATGAGTAATGTGCTGATGGATGTCTGTTACGTCCTGAATAAGAAAATTAAAACGAAATGATTAAGTTGTAAAATTAAGAAGACACAAAGGAAAAGGAATAACGAGTAGAAATAAGATATGTGTTGGAAAAGAGAGAAAGAGTGGAGAGTGGGGAAAGAAATAATGATAATGTTGAGAACGAGCCAAAGCTGGGGAGAGTGATTATTGGAACAAGATGTAAGTTGAGTGGAGTTGGGCTCCTTTGTTTTTGATTTTGTTTTCGGGAAGAGACTAGTGTTGAGTCGAGCTTGCTCCTCCATTAGCGCTCAGCCCAAAAATGTGATTTTCGAAAAAGGTTTTTGAAAAGATATTTGAAAAGAGATTATGAAAAGGTTTTGAAAAAGGAATTTTTAAAAAGGTTTGTGAAAAGAGAATTTTGTAAAGAGTTGTGAAAAAGAAATTTTGAAAAAGGTTTGTGTGAAGAAATTTTTGAGAAAGGTTTTGAAAGGATTTTCTTGCAAAGAAGTTTTTGAAAAAGATTTATGAAAAGAGGTTTTTAAGAAGATTATTGAAACAATATTTTCGAAAAGGATTTGTAAAAAGATGTTTTTGAAAAGGTTGTGAAAAGAAATTTTTGAGAAAGATTATGAAAAAGTATTTTTAGAAAAATTTGAAATAAATTTTATGAAAGTTGTGAAAAGAGATTTGGAGAGGTTTATGAAACTTGATTTGAGAAAGTTCATGAAAAGAAATTTTATGAAAAAGTTTACGAAATGATATTTTGCGAAAGTCTATAAAATGAGATTTTGAAACTGATTTATGAAATGTGATGATATGAGATTTTGAGAAAAGAATTTGAAAGGAGGTTGTTAGAAGAGATTGTGGAATGAGATGCAAGCGGTTGATGTGATCCCAACTCTATGCTATGAGAGAATTGATGAGAGAAAGATTGTGCCAAGTAGCGGTCGGGACTCATTGAAGGGATGCACGAAGGATGGGCCGACCTTAGGTTAATTAAAGGATAAAAGACTTTAAAAGACATACGCGGTGAGGCATGAGAGTGCGAAGTAGTGGAGAGGAAGGAACCATAAGTATCTGCGGATACTTAGGAGGAGATTGCATTAGGGGAGGACGATGACGGTGAAACGTCAAGAAGTCTAGAATATGTTTCTAGGCAGAACGAACTCCACATGTGGCATACGAATGTGGTAGGGACTGGGTCCAATGTCGTGGTACGATCTACACTGCAGACTAGAATTATACTGTCGCCCCCTAGGTTGCAAATCTAGAACAGTGAGGGGGACTGGAACGGGGCATCATGTTTGCCACTGTGAGTTGAGACAGTGTGCCTTGATTATATATGAATTGAATTGATATGATATGATTTGAGGCTGTAGTCCTCCTGGTCTGGGACCAATTGATTGTGAGATAGCTGTCGTGCCCGCGTGGTAAAGGTCCTGTACTCCTGTTTGCTTCCGACTAGGTTGGGTGGATGACCGAGGAGATGTAGACGTGAGTGATAATCGAGAACGAAATGAATATTCCGATGATATCTTATAACTCCCCGAATCCTATAAGGATATGAATTGATAAGACTGAATAAGAAGAAATTATGAGTATGAGAAGGAAAAAGGAATAAGAAAGAATGTAATGAGAAGTGAAATTAAGCTTGGAAAAATAATGAAGGATGACAATAACGAAAGATAATAATGATAATGATGATGATGACATGCTTGATTGTTGTGTGTATGTATGTTGTATTGTATGTTTGTGTGGTCCTATTATCTTGCCTATCGTAATTTCACACCGTCGACGATGCGTCGTTCGGATCGCTTACTCTCTCCTGTTCATTGGCGTATCGGTGCTGCTGATATCTCAACGGGCAGATGGAGTATCGGATGGACGTCACTACGTGGAGTAAGTATGGATGAGGATGGAAGCATACCCCCCTGCGGTTGGGTATGGACCGGCTACACACGAATCATGATTCCCGATCCGGAGCATCAACTGAGTGGAGCTAACCTGGAGCCGCACTTGGGACAAGTCAACGTACGAGGCTACAGGAACTTCAAAGAAAAGATTTGGTATGAGACTCAGAGGGACCCTACCATTCTCAATGGAGCGGAGCCGGAATTCACTAGCAATGAGGAGACAACAGCAAGGAGGACATCATCTTCGAGAGCAAAGAAAGAACGCAAGAAGAAGAAGAAGGAGCTGCATCCAATTGTCTTCGTTAGAAAGGTGTTAGGATAGTGATATTAGTTTAAGTTGTTTGTGAATGTTTTGATTTAAGGATTACCAAGCAATGAACCAATTATGTAATTAAGCTCAGTTTTTAACTCTATCTTATTGAGTATTTCAAGTGGTGAAGATGGAACAAGGCCATCTTTTGAAATGGTAACAAATGTTTTGATATCATGAACGATGATGCGCCCGAAGTCAAAACCTTTGTATGAAAGATGAATGTTTATGAAAGGAACTGTTTTAGTAACAACTCGGTTTTCGGTAAAGGGTGTTGAGGACACCAAGAACTTTTCAACAATGGTTTCAAACACTTCAACAATGTTTAAAAAAAAAATTGGCCTCATTTTTGCAACCTAAATAAATAAAGGTTGGTCATTTTTGAGTTACGAAAATCGGGCTGTTACAGTGTCCCCCTTTTGGTATCTCATACATTCAGCATATCAGAACCACGCACTACCTCCTTGGGTTCATAAGACGACTGCGGAAACCTTGCACCTCGTTCCCTACTTGAGTCACCTATTTCGGGTCAACTACTCGACGGAGCTCGTTTGGAAAGGATTAACAGAAGACTTCAATCCAACAGTCTTCGATCCAATATTCCTCACCTCAGCGTTTCAGGGAAGGAATTCTCGTTCCTATACTACTTTCTTATTTACTTGGTATTTTACCTAAACATGCTAATATTAATTTACTTGATGCAATATTTTTGACTTATGCTCCTAATGCTTTTTCTGTATCCCTTTAATTTCATTTACATGTCACTTATACGATACTCATAATTTTTCGTACAAGATATGTGACGCAAACTTCCTTGCTGCTGAGTATCCATAAATGTTGGTCTGTCCTGTCATTATGGAATAATGATATTTGATGTGCATAACTCTAAGTAACACTAAGTAGTTCCCAACAATTAAACATTGTCATTTCATAAATTAATGCTTTTATTTGGTTCAACACCATTAATTGCTCTGACATATTTTTCATGTGTGTCACTTATTACTACGCATGATATATTTTCATACATCTTTTTATTGACAATCTTGTATGACTTACGAGTATTTAATCCCCAATAATTCTAATTATTACATGTGACATCGTTAAATCATACTACTTCTATACTGATATTATATATCAACTCTTCGCCAATAATCGTCATTATTGTTATTTAATTGTTATACATCGTCAATCTAACGACGATCACTAATTATTAATTTTGTTTACATATGCGAGGTACATGTATGATGGCCCTTTTTCTCTAAACAGCCCATTTCGAGATCCTCGTCAATGGGAAAACTATTTCCATGTACTGGGAACACATCGACATGTTCAGAGTCTAGCTGACAAACTCGAAGATGAGGTGCAAGGACCCATGTTCCAAAACTTCGCCAAAGCTTCACGATTAATGTTCGAACTCGTGTCCTAAACAAAAAGGGCTCATGTTCGATTCGCAATTCTGGATGCATGTGACCGAACTCGTGTCCTAAACAAAAAGGGCTCATGTTCGATTCGCAATTCTGGATGCATGTGACAAGCGCGGCGGGCCCTCATCAGGCGCCCCCCTTTTTTTCATAACCATGAATTCAAAGCATCAGGAACCAGAGTATAGCCTTCTCCCTTCAAAGTCGTTAGATGATTGTTGCCACTCTTCCACCGGTTTCCGACTAGCCTCCTACGCTTGTGGTTGAACACCGGGCTATGGTGATAACATTTTGTCTCTTGTGGCTCCTCTCCAAATACGGGCGAGGACCGAAAAGGGAAACCGGTAGTTGTTAAATCCTTAACGTTGGATGTTCTTATTGAGGAAGACCGAGAAATATCGACAATCTGATGATGTGGTCCCGACACGCTCGGTCTGGGATTAGACTTCAGTCCGACCGATATTGCTCCAGGCCAACCAGTTAAGGATTGAACCAACGAGCACCGACCAGGAATTTGGTCGGAACCATATCTTACCGAGCTAGGGAGACGAGTGGATTGAGACTTACGGGATCAAGACCGAGCATAGGATCCTCATCCTATTTAAACCAGTTACGGTCCCAACAGTCCAACCTCCACTCCTATATTCCCATACAGCTTGATGACACATGGGATAATGGCACTCTCAGAGTTCCGGATGAAGGATCGAAAGAATCCTGCCATCATTCTCACAAAGCAGTTATCGCACAACGCTTCCACATGCATTCTCTAAGTATTGCACTGGTATCCGTCCTGAGAAGATGGATGCCCAACGGCTCTCGATAGTTTGAAAGTTGAGATAATGACAATCAACATATTGAGCTACATTGCGATTAGCAATTCTGAAACACTAAACTAGACCCAGAAGCTTAGAACCAAGTCATGCCGAAATGATTCTCAACACTATCGAGCAAGTCATGCCGAAATGATTCTCAACACTATGCAAGCTTAATGCTAATACAATGATAATAAAATAATTTGAAAAGTAACCATTCATGGTTCATATCTATGAGCAACTATTTCTTACAGGAAATAGTATTCGTTCTATAGAGTGAATTGTCCATTTGTAAGATATCCAAGCAAGTCATCGTGACCAAAACCATAAATTTCACAACTCATAATACTGTGCTTTCTGGCATGTTTAAGTAACGCTAGAAATACAAATAATCATGCCATGAGAAATAACACCTATTGGGAAGTAAAACACAAAGACATTGGAAACTTTGCTCTTAAATTTGACTTCAACATACTCTCCCCAAGCTTACAGCCCGTTACAGGGCATCTTTTTACTTAGCAAACTACTAAAAGACATCTAGCTCAAAGCCTAGATACGGTAAGGATATTCACACACAAGGTTGTAGGCACTGAGAATGATGAACCATGTCATAATTTATTTGAAATGCCAAAAGTATTCCTTGACATAGATGTCTGACTTTGGCACTCCACCAATCAAAGGATAATAAGAAAGGGATTCAAGCAAAATTATATCATTAAGAAACCAATCAAAAGGATTACACTACACTGCAAACAGAGAATAAAGCAAAATCTTGTGACTTAGAAAAACAGTCACTCAATTCCTTAAGGGGTTAAATGAAGTAACCTAACTTAAGAGCTATACTGTAAACATACATCTAACAAAACAAAGAGGGTATATGAACATTATTGAAAGTTTGAAACACAATCAAAAGACCCAAAAATTGAATAGATAAAAACAGAGAAAAAACAGACCTAGAGAACAAAGACACATCAGTTCAAGGAATACACAAACACTAAAAATAAAGAAGGAGAGTTCTGCTCCACGTTCAAGTCCAAGTTATTCGATGTCTCGTGTCCAATATCAGCATTCACTTCATGCACTGTACCCAACTCACTATCCATTGTGAACCTTCACCAAATTGGGAGAAATAACTACATTAAACTGAAATTTAAAAAAAAAAGGCAAAACTTAGATTGGTCATCCAAGTTATCTTCTTTTTCAATTTGATCTTGTTAAAAAGAAAAACCAAACAACAAACAAGTTATATGAGCAACTTGAAAACATAAAATAAATTAAAGGAGGAATATAATATATATAATACGGTAATTTTGTGAAGGTGAACAAAAATAACTACAGTAAGTGTTAAATCCTTATTACTGTTATGAAACCCAAAATAGGTAGCTACACTTTGCAAGAGTGACATTTTGATTAGAAGAAACAAAAATAAAATTGAGTGGTAAAATTAGAATCCGAATGGCCATAAAAATGAGAAATTGCATTATTTTAAAAAAAAAAACGAAGATGAAATGGGAGGATGTAAAATAGGGATGAGAACAAAGTACCCGAGAGTGAGAGAGGGTGGAGGAGTAAATAACCGACTTGACTGAACTTAAAGGGCGGTGGAGTGAGGGCGATGGAGTGAGTGAGTGAGGGCAGTGATGAGAAGATCCGTTTGAGACTACTTCTCTTGGTCGTGAATCCGTGATATTGGGAAGAAAAGAGAGGCTGCTAGGGTTTGGAGTGGGGAAGAAGAGAGAATAGGAGAAGAAACGAAGAGTAGAAGAAGAGAGAACAGGAGAACAAGATTAGAACTGAACTTTAAAAAAGGAATGAACTTTCTAACTCGGTGAAAAGAGGCTGACATTAAAAATTATCATTTTAATTTCAAAATTGCCACCGCTTCAACTTTCAAACTCGGCTGCCACAAAGATCGAGTTAAAAAATATTTTTTAACTCCTCAAAGCCATCCAAGAAGAACCGTAACAAGGAAGTCCCCATGCTCGCCATACGCCAAGTATCATTGTCACCAACCAGTATCTTTGGAAACCTCCCGCAGAGCGTCGAGGGTGCCTCGAATTTCAACAATGAGCGTCTCACAATTCCTATAAGCTCGAAACAAGGCTGTATTGGTTTTTCCCGACCACCTCATCATATAAAGGTTCCGAGCGTTTCACATATCTTATGACTCGACACAAGCCTTTTCATTTCAGGCTTTACCGAGTAGGGGACAGGACTACCACGTCCCATGCGCCAGCAGACTCGGTATTTATCTTCCTCATCGAGGACATATGTTAATTCACTACATGTGTGAAATCAATTGCGAGCAATGAAAATCCATAAATATAAATCATTTTACAGATTTTCTCCAAAATCTATGTCATTACACTGTGAAAATACGTACGACTCATCTTGATCGGCTAGCCACCGAGCAAGATCGAGTAACAGCTTTGTTTGTGAGCTTAAAACATCGTACTTATAAGAACGCCCGATCCCAGGAGCATCACTCTCCTTGCATCGCGGTCCGAGGATACCACTTCGGCGAAAGTTGGCTATCCGAGTTCTAACTCACAGTTTTAAGTCCAATAATCACGAACAATTAAAAACACTTGTTCCTCAACTAGTAAACATAAAGACGCTCGAAAAGCGACGAGCCAAATTAATATATATAAATGAGCAAAAGTACTTGCATACACTGCAAGAACTAAATAAGCGATACAAGTGGTGTTCACACCCGACCTTCTACTAGTCAGATCTATCTTGTTTCACCCGACCTTGTACAGATTGGAAACATCCTGGTCCTTTCGGGACGAAATCCTGAAGGTCGGAAACACCTCGCTGCACCCGACCTTTTATAGGCTGGAAGCACCCTTTTTAAACCCGACCTTTAACAGGTCGGAAACATCTTGATACACCCGATCTTTTACAGGTCGGAAACATTCTGCTACACCAAACGTTTACTGGTCGGATGCACCTTGTTTCACCCGATCTTTTGTCGGGAACATCCTAGTCCATGCAGGACGATTTCTTGACGAACATTAGTTCGACATATCAGGAAGTATACTTGATATTCGCACAGGACAAAACTATACAAGTACATCTGACCTCGAGCATCCGAATAATAAGTCGGACTCTTCATTCAGAATAAAAACAGTCATTTACGATCAATGATTACTTAATATTAATTGAAACAGTACTTAAACAGTATTCGAGCAGCATTAATATTCAACAGCTTTTGATCGAAATAACATTAAGGCCAAAAACACAACTTGGCTGCCCAGCATCAGAGACTTGTGCCTCCACGTCAGAAAGTTCTATCTTTTAGTTATTAAAGAAGGATCCTCTTCGAAATCAATAAGCGGTTTTGACCTCTTGCTCACTTTCTCTGCACCACTTCTGGAACAAAGTTTTCGAGCAACCTCCCTGATGCTTCTGCCTTATGTTGACGAGTAGGTTGCAAGGACTCTTCAAGCACTTTCTTTTCATCGTCAAGCGTCGTCTTGGACCCTCTCAACACATCCTAATCCTTGACGACATCAGCATGTTCAGATCTCAGATTTTCAAATTGTGATTAGAGTCGATTCAGCTCGTCATTAAAGCTTGCTTCACTAGCAGGAGAAAGATTCCAAGTCTCCTTCTGCTTTGAATTCAACCCCACAAACGGATCGTCCGAGCATTGTGCTAAGTAACACATCGAACTGACATCACGAAAGAATTGCTTAGTCAGAACTTATGCATGGTTCTTCCGAAAAATCTTTTCTAGTCTCCCTTCGATCGAATGAAGTTGGCGAATTTTTCATCTAACGTCCTATACTACACAGAGCTGATCTGAGAAGCCTCGGCATCCACCGAAATAATCTCGCCTACATCCTCCTCGGTATCAAACTACTCAGGTATCATGGATGTCTCCTTATCTTGCCTTGTTCATTTGAAGAAAGGAGGAAGAGGGGACTCTGGAACAACAGATTGAACCAGGTCATTTATAATAACTACGTCGCCTCGGTTTGAGACGGAGGATTGAAAACCGCCAGCAGCGATAGAATAGGAGTTGGGCTCGAAGAGTCGGAAACAGCACCACTAATAGTGGCCTTCCTCTCTCTGTCCTTTTTGAATAGCTCGGCATCTCATCTACACGAGCAAAACTGCTCGGTCAACAAAAAAAAATCACCCAGAGTATATGTTGTTACACGTATCCTTCTCGGCTTTGCTCAGCTTGTTAAAATCAGTAATGTCTGTCGTCGCTCGACGATGGTGTAACTGCGATTGTTCAAGAAGGGAACCGAGGTTCATCAGGTACGAGCCCAATCTTCGGCCGAGCATAGCATTAGAAAGACTCGGACAAAAGCCCATGCATTCGGGTAGAGTTGCGATGGAGAAATATTCAGCATCCTTAACAGGTCCATGTCAAAATCTGAAAACGGCATCCTGACATCGAGCCGTGTCACCACCTCATAGAAGAAAAAAGCCTTGGTTTCAACAGGGATCTTAGTGCAAATACGGTCTTCTACTCCGATAGAGGTCATGATATATGAAGTTCCAGATTTTTCCCCAGGAAACAGCAGCTAAATTGCTTGATATGATTAATCGAGTAATTTGAAACGAAATTGTAACGCGTGATCAGCATCATCTCTACCAAGAGGAAACTGCTCAAGGTCCCTCGGGAAATACACGGATAACACTCCTCGGTTGTATTATCTCTCGTCCAACTCTACAACTCGGCACAGGCTTCAGGTGCCTTCCCGAGTTGGGCGGCTTATGTTGTGAACCGTACCTCGGTCTTACCTTCCACTATCTTAATCGGCCTCGTTTCGACTCACACGCCCCTACTAGTTACCATTCGACCACAACGAGTCGGCACTCATGCAGGCGTCAGCCTATCATACACTTGGCCTCTTCTTGATGTCACATATTTGTTCCTAAGATTGGAATAGACACGTTGAGTAACTAAGCAGAACGCAAAACGTCACTTCAGCACTAGTGAAAAGACAGTCCACAAGCTATTCTTAACAGCTAAGCTCCATCACCTGTCAATTCGACCCAAACGCTCGGACTGAGACACAAGTTATTACAGAACTTGACACAGGCCTTAAATGCCTTACCGAGCTCTGGGGCTTATGTAGTGAACCTGTCCTCGGACTAACCGAGAGCACTTCAAATCGACAATGCAAAGACAGGCCAAGAGAACCAAAGATACCGACCCTTACCTAGTCGTCAATATACTAATTGAGCTTGGGACACATACGGATCTAGGGCTACAGGGCTACAACCGAGCACAGGGTCCTCGTCCCTACCTCGACAGCTACAGTTCCAATAGTCCTTTCACTCCTATATTCCCATACAGCTCTAGGCCACAATGAATAACTACTACGGTGTAAGAATCTCCAAATCAAGTTACTCATTGTATGTCGTTATCCGGGCACAAAGAACGCTATCAACCATCTGCCACTCTTCCATGTAAAAGACCTCGGCTACGAACAGTCTTCGACATCACCATCAACCCTTGGAAAAGGACGCCTGATCGACCCAACACAAGAAGGCTCTAAACTCGGCACAGAGTCTCTACGACTCTTCCCGAGCTGGGGGGCTTATGTCATGGACCAGACCTCGGTCCAACCTACCCCATCTTAACCGACCGTACGTCGAACAGAAACCACACATACTCCTCTTTCACTCACTCGGATTCTAGTCACTCATCTTAACTGCTTGGCTAACCTTTAACTCGACACGGGCTCAAATCGCCTTACCGAGCTAGGGGGCTTATGTAGCGAACCTGACTCTAGTCCGACCAATTCAATCTTATGTCGACAACACACCGAGCTAGGGACACTTTGAGTGAATTACAGGCTTACGGATTCAGGGCCGAGCATAGGGTCTTCACCCCTATCAGAACCAGATACGGTCCCAATAGCCTAACCGTCACTCCTATATTCCCGCACAGCTCGATAAACCACGAGATAACTACTGTGTTTATCTGTTACAGGTTCTAGAAAGGCTATCTAAACAGTACCTTTCCTAGTCCTATACAAACACATCGAGCTAACAGGCCCATACAGGCCCACATGTACACAACAACTCCCCCTATAAGTACCACCATGCTATAGGGGCTAAGATATGTTCTCTCATCCCTACTCTCAAGAACTACGTGTGGCTTGATTCCCTTTTCACTGGGGATACGTAGGACCAGGGTCACCCTCGCCAGCTACAACAACCCATCAAACACATCGTGGTATTCCATCAACACTGGAACACAACAATGTGCAATGCTCACTCCCTTAACATTTTTCAGGTACGGAAATTGAGCTGGCACAGCCCCCGGCCGAGCAGGAGTACTTTCCCTTACAGGGAGAGTAGGGTGTTATGGGATTTAGAGTTTAATATGGACCTAAGCCTCCTACATTATTTTGATGTAAATTTTATATATTTTTTTGAATGAGGCTTAGGAAGTTTTGTTTTGATAAAGTTATATGTTTTGGTTTTTGATACTCAAACTTAGTATTTTCGCTGACACTCTGAATATTTGATGCACTCTGGTATATTTGGAGCCCATTGGGCCTTGATATGATTTGTTTATATAATCTGAAGCCCTGCTGGCTACTGGTTGTTTACTTGAAATTGTTTGCCACAGGTTGAATTATGGAATAGTCCGAAAAACAAACAAAACTCCGTCCGTTTGACGGGTGATTTTTATTAAATTAAAATGAAATTTCAAATTCATATTTTTAATAGCGGGGTTCTAAGGGTAAAAATCTTAGGTTTTACAGTGTCCGTTGGATAGGGTTAAAAGGGGCTCTATTTCTGCGTGATTGGGATTGGAACTTGTCCGTGGCGGTCATGGTCAAGCATGTTTATCAAAAATATCTCTGGGGACCTTCTAGGTCGTGGACCCTCACTCAAATGACATAGAGGTTCAGCCGAGAGTGTGTAGGCTCATTTATGCTCTTCGTCAGGGGATTGTAGTGGATGCTGCATCGATCATCTCTGATCGGATGCATCGTTTTGCTAAGAAGGAGACAAGGTATGTCGGCTTTTCTTTGGGTTATCACCCGGCTGTGCACCGCAGTTGGAGTTGATTATAGAGCTGATGTGAGGGACCTTAAATGGATCCCCAAGATGACTAAGGCCACATGGGATTCCTATATTGTGCGAGCTATAGAGATGGCCAGAGAGAGCTCACCACCACCGTAGCAGCAGCAGTTTGTACCACCACCTCAGTTTGAGGCAGGACCTTCCAGCCAGCCGGCGCAACAGTCGGGGTGTGAGACCCCCAATTTAGACCCAATTTATTTGTATCACAATTTTTTATTTTAATATAATTAATTTATTGAATAATGATTTGTGGTACTTTGATTTCTTTGTAAAAGTATTGGAATTTAATAATTTATGTGTGTGTTTGTATATATATATATACGTGAAATATAGGTATGTAATAAAATATTTTCCTTGAATAATTCTAAATATAATTTTGGCATGAAAATATTTTATTTAGTATAGTATTTTATTATCAAAATTTTATTTGATTTATATTTGGAAAATAGGAATTTTGAAGGGTTATAAAGTTATTACTTTAAAAATTCATAAATTTCTAACCGTAAGTCCAAAAATTACAAATTTTATGTCAAAACGATTGTATTAAAATGTAGATTATGAAAATACAAAGTTTTGGATTTAAATCTGGACTCTTCGAATTTTTATTTTTGATGCAGTAACTGTACGATTTTGATGTTTTAAAACTTGAAAACATTATTTTAAGTCATATAAATATTTATTTAACTATTGGATTTTTTATTTATATGGAAAATACACTTCTAAAAAACTCCTATTGGCTGCACCTTCCATAGCTGATTTAATTTATTTATTTCTGAATTTAATTTTCAAAGACTTGTTTTTGATTGGATGAAAGGGTGGTGAATTAATGTAAATAAAAAAAATTGTAGTCTTCCTATCCTAGAGATGGGTGTGCCGTCCAGCCCTTCTTAAAGTGGAGAAGATATTCTCTCCATTTACCATGGGGTGAAGTTAAAATTCAAAGTATACATAGAACTTGAGAAAGATATTAATTACATTTTGCATTTCCTAGAGAATCATTTAGTGCAAAAGACTTAGAAGACCTCCCCTTGACCATGAAATTCATGCCCCATTCTCTTAGTTGTGACGCCCTTTTCCCAGACCAAGTAAATATTACAATAGTTAAATATTACTTGATAAATTATATGGACTTGTGATTATATAAGAAAATGTGGAAATAAAATTTTCTTTTCTTAGGCGGGTGCACAAATCCAAACATGGAATTCTTGGAGAAGAAATTCTATATCATTTTAAAAATTGTGTTGAATTCGGCATTCTCTAAAACCTTTTCACAAACTGGATAGCATTCGTGTCGAAATCGTGTTTATCCGATAGAAAATAAGTGATGCCATCTTTTCTTTCCTTATTAAAACTGTTACCATTTAATTCCTTCGTAGCCGAATTCTTTAAATAGGTTAAATCAGAGTAAGCGGAAATTGTAGGACTATGTAACCAATAGTAGTATAAACATAGATTATATATATATAGGTGAAAAGAGTCAAGTGATACATAGTCCCAGCATAAGTCTCCAAGATCCATATACAAGTCCATAAAGACCTATGTCCAAAATAAAACCATGACCCTAGAGTACTCAAAGGTATATCTACAATATATACATCTCAAAAATATATAGACTCTAGAGGTGGTCACATAGATCTGGTAGCACCAGTAGTAGTAGTGATGGCAGTAGCAGTCTCCAGGTAGCAAAAGAAAACATCATCATCATCATCAGCAGCAGCAGAATCTCCTCCACAACATCCCCACACCGGATCCCCTGATCCTCATCATACACCCTATACACGCACCTAGGGATCATCATCCCTCCACTGACTCCCGGTGGAATGAACGACAGGCTCGCCTCCGCTCTCGTCCTCCACGGGATCCTCCTCGATCTCATCCGATGGAAAGTGTACCCTACCACTGGGTACGGGATCAGGAGATGGTGTGACCCTGACTAGACTCCTCGAATCAGAAGGGGGAGTATCCTCGCGGACGACTCTCGAGAAAAAAGGGTGTGAGCGGGTAGGCTTGAAACGAAAACTATGATAAGAGCGAGCTGGCCGTGTGGGAGGTGGTCCATGATATGTGTAAAACGGGGGTACGTGCATAGTGTATATGATGGGAATCCTAAATCTATGAGGACGAAATCGAATCAGCGGATTTGGGTGGTAGAAGATAATCTCTACCTCTCCCTCGAACACCGCGCGATGGTCCTCATAGATCTATGTGCCACTAGGAAGTGGCCGGATCTCGATGCAAGCAATGTATTGAGACATCACCTACAAGGGCATAGGGGTAAGCATTTCTATACACATAATCAATAGAGCAGAAATACATGATTAATATAAAGGTATAAACATGCAACAATAAGCAACAAACACATTTAGCACTTAGCAGAAATAGGATGCAAGTAGGATGCTCATACTTGTTTCATTTATTACACTTAGTTTAAATGAGTGGCATGATGTATGAATTTAGCTCTCGAGCCGATCTCCATCAATCTATGTCACTCTCTGACGTCCATCCTTGACAACCCAGCACTCAACCGTGCGTTGTATTCCTAGGTATACAACATTTCCTACATTCACCAAGAATGTACACGACAAGCTTGGAATCCGTGCCACCCGAGCACATCCCGTCATTCAAACGGTATAACCATATCGGCATCCACTAAGCCGACCACGTCGTCAACGTGTCATCAAGCAAGCGTAATTGGCACTCCCAGAGGCCTTCCACATGTTACCAAAACATGATCAACGACCTACCATCCGAACTCCAAAATGAATGCATCATTTCTTTGCTTAAAGGAATTGATTGATGTTTTTCCTTAATAATACCCGACGTGCCACCCGAGCAACGTCTCCTCATTCCAATGAAAACTTTATCATATCATCAATCAGTTCCTTTTAAGTCTTTGATCACTTGGATTAATTTTCACTTAGGTATTAATCAATGATTCAGAATTAAAAATGATATTTTAATTATTCTGGGTGAACTACTCGAGTGTTCTTGACTTATTTCGAGATTACTCGAGTGTTCCTTAGAATACTCGAGTGTTCATGTCTTTCTGGGGATTTGGGTTTCAGAATCATAAAAGTACTCGAGTGATTCATGAGTTACTCGAGTGTCCTTCATCAATTCCAGAACACTCGAGTGAGCCCTGCATTACTCGAGTTGTTTTCCTTAAGAATTCCCCATGAGTCAGATATTACTCGAGTCCTGGGCCCGATACTCGAGTGTTTCAACACCAAATACACTATTTTTCCAAAATTTTACTCGAGTATTAAGCCAAGTACTCGAGTCTTTCATCACAGAACAGACTGGAAACTTGGTTTTAACATACCATTTTCAATTCTAATCATTTTTAGTCCAATCCAATGATCAACAGAGTTCATATATCATATATTAAACATGTGACAACTCTCAGTTCATATAAAATTACAGATTTGACAGAGAATCATGAGATCATGCATAAAATATATATTTTCACAACTTAACACCTCAAATTGCAAAATAATCAACAAACTCATGAAATAATGCTCAATACACACTACAACATTTTTAATTTTCTGCAACGACACAAAACCGTTGCTTAAAGCCCAAAAACCGTTGCTGAAAGTATAGGCAACGGTTTTCAAACTGTTCTCTAGGTGAGTGTTGCCTATTGTCAAAGGCAACGGTTTTTCGTATTTAGCAACAGTTTTATAAAAACCATTGCCCTTTAACTTATAAACAGCAACGGTTTCTTGGTAAATAATATGCAACGGTTTTACTATAAACAGCAAGGGTTTCTTGGTACATAATACGCAACGATTTTACTATAAACAGCAACGGTTTCTTGGTACATAATATGCAACGGTTTTACGGTTTCGCTATAAACAACAACGTTTTTTTGTTCAGAATATGCAACGATTTTGTTAAGAAAACCGTTGCCTTTGCCTTTTAAACAGCAACGGTTTTTTTCATTTAAGAACATGCAACACTGATAAAACCGTTGCATTATGTTTCAGCAACAGTTATACAACTATTGTCAACTTCACATAGGCAACACTTATTTTAGGTTTACTCTATATGCAACACTTTTAATAAAAAAAATTATATTGATCAATTATATATATATATATACATAATGAAATTAAACTATAATGATCACCATACATACCAAAATAACATACATAAGATTATATTATTCCATAATCTAAAGAGTACAAGATCAAATTAAGTACTTGCTAATTAACATAATTTTTTGCTAAAGTTAAAAAAAACTCAAAGCTTAAATAATCCATATATTTATTCTTGCATTGCCAATGACATCATTCTCATTCATCTGAAGCTTGGTCTTCCTCGACATTCAAATTTTGCTGCAATATGGAAATATATATATATGTTAAGAATAGAGAATCTAAATATCATTACAAGGGAAAAAGGCAAAATATGAAGCTAATAGAGTAGAAGCAACATCTTATTGTGTGAGCACTTTATTGCATGTGTGAGCACTTTATTGCACTCAACAAATTTAACGAGGGAGGAGGTAACAAAACAACTTTGAATAATGGCAAAAGAAGACAAAAAAGAAGTAGGGCGAGACTAACACATTAGGCAAGCAATAGATCCAAAAAATTTGCAAACAATTCAAGTTGTGCATGTCTAGTATGAAAAGTAACCGTCAAACTAAAGTTCATCCTTTAAAAGAAAATGAATAAAATCTTGTTTTAAACAAGCTCCAAAAAGCTTAATAGATCCACCAATTCAAACTAAGGAAGCTTAGGCGTGGGTGACTATAATGAAAGACAAACCAACATTGTTGAACCGAGAGGCAACATCATGCAATTCCTGCAAGTCAAATTGTACCTCTAAAGCAAGCCTATTTCCCTTTCAAGGCTCAAACATAACCTTCACTTTAAAAATATAGTAGTAATGAGTACAGTAGTAGTAATCAAGTTTATTTATACATTTGGACTTCTGAATGTAGGCCATAAGTACACTTATGTATCACATCAAAGACATTAAATTCCCTCTTAGAACCTTCCCCATTTTGCCATCCTGCCTCTCCGGTTGCTCTAATTACAATGATCAACATATTTTCCTCCAGGATGTGCACCTTAGAGTAATCAATTTAGAGATATGCAAAACTAATGAACCTAGTGAGGACCATATCTATAGTACAGTTTCATGGATGATGAATGAATAGAAGTAAATAGTGCAGCCATTTTTATCGCCGAATATGTGTAGCTGACTATTCCCAAACAAGTAGACATATAAATCCTATTATCATGATTAAGTAGGTTGAAACAGTGGGATAAACTTGGTCCCAATAGACTCAATTACCCATTTTTACTATCTATGAATAAATTTAAAATTACAGACTATGTTCTCAGATAAGCTTCGCTTCAATTCAAAAGCAAAAGTTGGCTAACATATTTCACAGTATATTTTTTATAATATGCACGAGTGTGAATATATGAACAAGAAAATAAAAATGCATTAATCAATTAAACAGCTATTAAGGTTTAAAGACTCCCACAAAAGCCTAAAGATTAAAATTACTACGAAACACAATTATTGAGATAAGTGTACCAACAAGAAGGACAACACCGAATGGGTAATTTTTTGAGAGGGGGTGACTACAGAGGCAGCAGTATCACCAAGTAAGCCAGAGTTACTCAGATGCAAAAAAAAAAGAAGGTTAAGAAAAGTTAGTAAATACCACTGTGAACTCAACAAATGCAATTCGAGTTGAGTGCCGGTAATCCCCAAGAAGCCTCAAGCGTTGAACCTAGATGAATGCACCAAAATAATGGAAAAAATCTTTCAATATACTTAAATTCGGTCAATAGCACACAACGAAGCACTGAATATGGATGATTACAACAAAATAACTAAATATATCTCAGAAGATACTTAAGTTCAACCAATTCTAAATATTATAACCCCTAGTTTCAGGAAAAGCTACAAACCTCTCCACAAATAGATTAAAAGAAGGGTTTGACATCTGCTTGAGTAAGCTGCAGCAGTACAAGAAAGGAACTTTTAGCATAGTAAGTCAAACTTGCTGGAAAAGAAAACACATGAAAAATGAATAGTCTAAAAAATAGCATTGCAGAATAGCCAAATGTAATAGCTACTGATATGACAGTAATAAGGTAATTAAGGTAATTAGTAATGTAAATTTCAAATGCTACATGAAAGGTCATTTGAAATATTACAGAAGTGAAACTAAAAACATATCATTTCTATTTCAGAGCACCAGTAAGATTTGACTGTCATTCACAATAGAAAATCACATTTGAATATACAAATACCCCAAATTCAGGTTCAGAACTTATGAGTCTCACAATTTAATGATTCAATTGATATTAACTAAATATAGAACTCCTCATATAACAGATAGAAAAGGTTTCATCGCTAACAATGCATGATCAAAACCAATTTTCCAAAGTGCCACACTCCTGTTATCAACCACAATACCCATCCATTGGTTCTGTCAATTTAGTCTCATTTCAAATCTGCATATATCACACAAACACAAAGTCAGCTTAATCTAAGAGCCACATTAAAACAGGATTTTCTGAAACTACAATCTATCAGGGCATCTTCATTAGATACATTAAAAGTCTTAAATTCAGTGTTAGCAAAGTACAAGAAACTACAAGGCAAGTAGGTTCATCAGGCACTCAGAATGAACGGGACATGGCAATTAATGGTACCAACTTTATGGATCAACTTTCTTATAAAAGATACAAATAAGCATGAAACGCATTGAGGCCTAATAAGTGGTTGGTGACTTCAGTTACTGTATAAACAATTACAATGAAATTCAAAAATTGATCCAATCGCACTTAAAAAATTTATATTTAATAAAGCTAATCCTGAAACATAATTATTTATAAACTAGAATCAAGAGAATCATGAGGTTGTTGAATAAAGCAGATATAAGAAATTCAATGAAAGATAGTAATAACAATGGGCATAGAAAGAGATAAGTTGAATCGAGAAACTAAGGCATCATTCAAATGCTTATGCCCCATGTTTCATTCTATTAAAATTTCAGTTTTTTTTCCCTGATCAAGGTGAAGGCAATGACAATCACTGTGATACAAAACAACAAGTAACAAGATTGCAACAGAAAAATCATAAGTCAATCTCAATAGTCAGCACAAACAAAAAGAAAAAACAGATCAGAATATGCATGAATTCGAACAGCATGCATGACTTACTGACTGAAGGTTTTTGTCAGCAATTGAGTTAATTACATCACAAGCAAGTGAATCCAAGCAAAAGCAGCAGCACCACAAGGCAGGAACAGCTGAGTCAAAGTTCAAGAGTATTCAAGCTACACGAGCCACAGAGGATCATAGCTCATTAAATCACGTGGGCTTTAATACTCAACAAACTTAAGCTTAGCTATCATAGTTGTTAAAGTTAGTTAGAGTAGTTTTAGATTCAGATTCAATGTATCTAGACTAGACTAACGTGTAACTTAAGGTATATAAATAGACATTAGTTAGATAGTATTCCCTTAAGGGAAACCAGTTATTCATTCATTAATAAAAAGTTCATTTTCATAAAGCTTTTGCTCTCTCTCTCTCTCTCTCATTTTGAGCCTTGTTGATTCTGGTTTCTCTGAATCTCCATCAATGGAGGATCTCATTTTTACATGGTATCAGAGCTCCTTTTAGGAGGAGCTCTGCTGCGCGCACCATCTCTATTCTTCTTCTCTGTTTTTCATTTCTCATTCTCTGAAGACTTAGCATACCAGAGAATCTGAGATTTCTTTTTCATTTTTCTGATATCATTCTTTTTCTTTTGATTCTGAAAAATGAATAATCAAATGATGGATCCTTTGAGTCCATATTTCATGCATCCAAATGAAAATCCTGGTGCAATGATTGTGAATGTTCAGCTGAAAGGAGAAAATTATCATTCCTGGTCAAGAGCAATGTATCGAGCCTTGAAATCCAAGAACAAATTACATTTCATTGATGGCAGAATTCGCAAACCATCAGAAGAAGATCCAATGTTCGAGGCGTGGGACAGATGCAATACACTAGTAGTATCATGGTTATGTCAATCATTCAATGAGGAAATCGATCAAAGTGTTCAATGGATGGAGACTGCACAAGAAATCTGGGAAGATCTGAAAGAGAGATTCTATCAGGGAGATATTTTTAGAATTGCTGAAGTTGAAGAAGAAATGTATATGTTCAAGCAAGGAGATCTTACAATCAACCAATATTTTACTCACCTTAAAGGTTTGTGGCAGGAATTAGAGAAATTTAAGCCTATTCCTGTATGCAATTGCTGCACATGTGTAGTTCCTTGTAATTGCAATGTGATTCCAACTATTAAGATGTATAGGAATATTGAATGTGTTACAAGATTTCTCAGAGGATTGAATGAACAATATGCAGCAGTAAGGTCACAAATAATGCTTATGCAACCACTCCCTAGCATAAATACTGTGTTCTCAATGTTAGTTCAGCAGGAAAGACAGTTCAATGCAACTGGAGAATCCAGGATCCTAATGAACAGCAGTGAGTACAATAGAAATAGAGGAAGAGGAAGAAATTCTACTCCTAGAGGAAGAAGCAACTCATCCAGTGGCAGAGGGAGTTCAGGAAGAGGATATACCAATAGAACTGGAAAGGTTTGCTCTTACTGTAATAGAGTAGGGCACACTGAAGATGTTTGCTATAAAAAGCATGGTTACCCATCCTGGTATGAAAAGAATAATGGTGCTGTGAATAATTGCACTGGTGGAGATGAAAATTATGAAGATACTAGAAGTGAGGTTAATCACAAAGAAGACCAAGAGGATTCCAATTTGACGTTTACTCCAGAACAACATAAAGCCTTACTTGCAATTCTACAGCAATCATCAGGACAGCAAGTTCATAGCACTAACCAAATAACCACACACAAACCACAAACCACAAATGCCTCAGGTATATCATACTCTTTATCCATTAATAACAATAGATCTGCTAGAGATTGGATAATAGACACAGGAGCTACAGACCATGTCTGTAACTCACAATCAGAGTTTCAAAACCATAGGAAAATTAAGCCAATTTTAATTAGATTACCAGATAATAGTACTGTCATGGCTGACATTGCAGGTACCATTAAATTTAGTGAACATTTGTATTTGACTGATGTTCTATTCATCCCAACTTTTCATTTAAATCTCATATCTGTTTCCAGACTTACCAATAATTTGCCTTGTAAATTGATTTTTTCTAATCAAATGTGTGTAATTCAGGATCTCAATTCTATGAGGATGATTGGATCAGCTGAGTTGAAGGCTGGCCTTTATGCAATGAATCTACCTAGTATTCCCTTTCATGTATCTGCAGTAAATAGTTTAGTTAGAGAAAAGTGTGATATATGGCATATGAGATTAGGGCATCCTTCAATAGATAAACTACATCATCTGAAACAATTGTTCCCTTTTATTACTTGTAATGACAATAAGAATGTACCATGTGATGTATGCCATTTGGCAAAGCAAAAACGACTCAGTTTTAATGATAGTTTGACACATTCTGAACATATCTTTGATCTGGTTCATATGGATATATGGGGCCCTATTTCATATCCTTCATTACTTGGACATAAATATTTTCTGACCATAGTTGATAACAAGAGCAGACACACTTGGATATATCTGATGAAATTGAAATCTGAAGCTAGACAATTGATTAAAGATTTTATTGCATATGCTGAAACTCAATTTTCTAAGAAAATCAAATGCATTAGAACAGACAATGGTCAAGAATTCATGCTCACAGATTTTTACAAGTCCATTGGTATTGAACATCAAACTTCTTGTGTGCATACTCCACAACAAAATGGTATTGTGGAAAGGAAACATCAACACATTCTTGGCATAGCTAGAGCATTGATGTTTGAGGCTCACTTACCATTCAATTTTTGGTGCTTTGCTGTGAGTCATGCTGTTTACTTAATAAACAGATTGCCATCAAAATTTCTAAACAATCAAATCCCTTTTTCTGTTTTACATGGCACAACTCCCATCTTAAATGATTTAAATAATTTTGGATGTCTGTGTTATGCTGCTACCATTTCCAATAATAGGCACAAACTTGCATATAGAAGTAGAAAATGTATATTTCTTGGTTTTAAACGTGGCACAAAGGGATACATCTTATTTGATTGCAATAATAAAGAGATTTTTGTTTCAAGAGATGTAGTTTTCTATGAAACAATTTTCCCTTTTCAACCTGTGCAGCCAAACAATGACACTGTTATCACAGAACCTGAAACAATATTTCAAGCCTATAACTACCTTGACTATCATAATCAGTGTCATTATCCCATAGTACCACCACCATTACATAATCAACCAACCACAGTCCACAATGATATTGAACCTGAGCCTTTAGCACCTCAACTTGAACCACCTAGCCCTGCTCCTTTGGAACCAGACCCTCCAAATGCAATTCCTGAACCTCAACCCCTTAGGAGATCTGAGAGACATCATGTGAGACCTACATATCTGGGAGATTATCATTGCACATTGGCAAACTCAGGCTCAGCTGGACAATCTCACCTCTACACACATGCTAGGTATCCAATCTCAAACTATTTGTCTTATAATGCCTTATCTAGGAGACATAAATCTTTTTCTTTAGCCATTTCAACCAACACAGAACCTACTTGTTATGAACATGCTGTTTCTCATGAGTGTTGGAGGAAAGCTATTAAGGCTGAACTGTTGGCTTTGGAAAAGAATCAAACATGGGTCCTCACTGAATTGCCACCTGGGAAAAAGGCTATAGGTTGCAAATGGATCTTCAAAGTAAAGCATAAGGCTGATGGTTCAATTGACAAGCATAAGGCAAGATTAGTTGCCAAAGGATTCACTCAGATAGAAGGGATTGACTACAAAGACACTTTCAGTCCAGTAGTCAAAATGACAACCATAAGGGTCTTGTTAGCTCTGGCTGCTGCTCACAATTGGCACTTGCATCAACTTGATGTCAACACAGCATTCCTTCATGGTGATCTTAATGAAGAAGTCTATATGAAGATTCCCCCTGGACTGGATAATGCTGCTCCTCATCAAGTTTGCAAGTTACAAAAGTCTCTTTATGGTCTTAAGCAAGCAAGCAGACAGTGGAATGCTAAGCTTACTGAATTCCTTCTATCTTCAGGATACACCAGATCCAAAGCTGATTATTCCCTTTTCACCAAATCATCAAATACATCCTTCACTGCCATTCTTGTTTATGTTGATGATTTGGTCTTAGCAGGGAATGATTTGGAAGAGATCAAGCATATGAAACAATCTCTGGATGCTGCATTCAGCATCAAGGACCTTGGTGAACTGAAATATTTCTTAGGAATGGAGGTTGCAAGGTCAGCTAAAGGCTTAGTTCTCTACCAAAGGAAATATGTCCTGGATCTTTTAGAAGAAACTGGTCTTCTTGCTTCAAAAGGAGCTTCTACTCTTATGGATAGTTCAATTAAGCTTAGTAAGTCTTCTGGTGAGCCTCATTCTGATCCTACTGCGTTTAGAAGGCTGATGGGCAGGCTGATCTATCTCACACATACAAGACCAGATATTTGTTTTGCTGTCAGCCACCTGAGTCAGTTTTTGGATTGTCCTACAACATTACATTACAATGCTGCTCTCAGGATCATTAAGTATCTCAAAACATCACCAGGAAAAGGACTGTTTTATGCTGCATCTCCTAGCCTAACAGTTCAGGGTTTTAGTGATTCAGATTGGGGTGCATGTTTGGATACTAGGAGGTCTGTTACAAGCTTCTGTTTCTTCCTGGGCAGGTCTTTGATTTCATGGAAAAGTAAGAGGCAGAAAACTGTGTCAAGCTCTTCTGCAGAGGCAGAATATAGAGCACTTGCAAAGGTCACTAGAGAAGCTCAATGGCTGTCATACTTGTTACAGGATTTTCACATCAAAATTGCTCCAATTTCATTATTCTGTGACAATAATTCTGCCCTTCATATAGCTGCCAATCCGGTATTTCATGAGAGAACAAAACACATTGAGATGGATTGTCATATAGTGAGAGAACAAAGTCAGGCAGGATTAATTCACTTGCTTCCTATATCCACAAAATCTCAAGTTGCTGATATTATGACTAAGGCACTTGCTTCAGGTCCTTTTCATGCTATGCATTCCAAGCTGAATATGTATGACATACATAATCCAGCTTGCGGGGGGATGTCAGCAATTGAGTTAATTACATCACAAGCATGTGAATCCAAGCAAAAGCAGCAGCACCACAAGGCAGGAACAGCTGAGTCAAAGTTCAAGAGTATTCAAGCTACACGAGCCACAGAGGATCATAGCTCATTAAATCACGTGGGCTTTAATACTCAACCAACTTAAGCTTAGCTGTCATAGTTGTTAAAGTTAGTTAGAGTAGTTTTAGATTCAGATTCAATGTATCTAGACTAGACTAACGTGTAACTTAAGGTATATAAATAGACATTAGTTAGATAGTATTCCCTTAAGGGAAACCAGTTATTCATTCATTAATAAAAAGTTCATTTTCATAAAGCTTTTGCTCTCTCTCTCTCTCTCTCTCATTTTGAGCCTTGTTGATTCTGGTTTCTCTGAATCTCCATCAATGGAGGATCTCATTTTTACAGTTTTTATTGAGAGTTTGCAAATCATCAGCAACCACATCAAACAACTGACTTGGGAAAATAGGGCTTTTAGAATAATTCTTCAAATCCAGTCCAGGCAGGCCTTGAATTGCTTGAGTTCCATCTAAGCAAAAACAAACCAAAATTCTTACTTTCACAACAAGTCTACAATAATCAATACCAATATTTATTCACTTAAATAAAGGATGTGGCTGTGCCTATTGGAGCTATCAATTACTATCTCTCTACACTCCAAAAAAGACTAATCATAATTTTGTAAAATAAAAATATAAAACAAAATGATCAGTTAATAAGGCGTGTGAATTGGATGAACAATCTAAGCAACTTTACAACAAGTAACAAAAAAATTTCATTGATAATTAATTACTATATACCATTCAATGTTGGCTGAACAATCTTCATAGAAGAAACACGACACTGAATGCTCCTTCTCTTGCAGCAAAGCGATTTACTACCTCCTCCATGGCCTCTGCCCCACAACCCTTTAGAACTCACCTTAGCATAATTCCTCATAGTGTAACTGCCACAACAAACCATGTTCAGAAGAGAGTGAAAAAGAAAAGTGCAAATCATAAACAAAATGGAAGCAGTTTAACTAGGGTTCGTTCGAGCAGAGAAGGAGAGGGTGAGGTTTGTGCGACAATGTGACTGAAGAGAGCATGAAATTGAAAAGCAAATACTCACCAAGGTTGAAGGTCAAAGCAGCAGCGGCGGTCCAGCGGCGGTCCGGTAGCGGTCCAGTGGCGGTCGAGCAGCAATCTCCAAGCTGCGGTTGAGCGGTCTCCAAGATGCGGTCCAGAGGTCGAAGGTCGAAGGGGCGGCCGGTGATTTATTTGGAGCCGTCGAAGTTACCCATGGTAGCGATCTTGCAGTGGAAGCGTTCGATAACGGGAGAGATGGTTCTGATCTGAGCACGGAGGCTGAGAGGTCCTTAGGGTGTTCGTTTTCTTCTTCTCACTCTCTTCTTTCTCTCCTCTACTTTTTTCTTTCATTTTCTTCCTCCCTCTTCTTATTGTGTGTATGTCACGTGAGACAATGAAAAGGAGATAAGGAGATGAACTCATCTTCGGCCCTCCAATTTTTATTTTTTTTTTGGTTGTGGATAGAATTTTTTTAATGAACTTTTAGGCAACGTCTAAAAACATGTGGCTACACTTCTTGTGCAACACTTCTTAACTCACGTAATTGAAAACCGTTGCTTATTTGTGTTAATTGGCTACACACAAAAAACCATTGCTTATTCTATGTAAAAACAGTTGCTTATTTCATATTAAATGACAACGAAAAAAACCATTGCATATTCCATATATAAGCAACGGTTTTTTATCCGTTGAAACTTTCAGTGTTGCCTAAACTAAAAACCGTTGCTTATTTTATATTAAATGGCAATGAAAAAAACCGTTGCCTATGGCATATATAAGCAACAGTTTTTCAACCGTTGACACTTTCAGTGTTGCCAAAACTAAAAAATGTTGTAGTGACAGCTTGCATGCATCATGTGAAACTTGCTCAAAACATTCATAGAGCATGAATTGGTCTCCAAACCAAAGTTCCTATTCAATCTAAGACCTTAGAGCCTCTTGGTGGCTCTCTAATGAAAATAATGGATTTCAAACTCTATCTAGTGTATAAAACAACTTCCCCTTACCTCTCAGACGTGATCTAACAGAGAATTCCAATGAGAAAGCTCTCCAACACCAAAGACAACTTTGAGTACCACATGCTAGACAATTTTGAGTGCATCGCCAAGATTGAATTGGTTTACATGGAAGACAGAGATAACAATTGGGGAAATTAGTCTTTCTATACTCTATGTAACCTCTACTAACTAGAGAAATTGAATTGAGGCTCAAAAGACTCGTGAGCTTACCAAAAATTGGAATCAAAGTGAGTTCCAGACAAAGGCTTGACAGAAACAGCTTCCACTTCCAAGCCTTGATTCTTCTACCACACTCACTCTTAGCTTACAAATTTGGTATCTATACAAAGCTCGTTATGTGAGCTTTGTATTCATGTATAGTTTATGACTCGAATCGAAACACAGAGGGAGAATCGAAGTGAAGAATTCAGGAACCCTAACTTCAACAAACAACTCGAATTTGACCAAATCTTCCAACAATTCGGTGTTGATTGACTTAAATAGACAGGGAGAATGCCCATGCATGGAGACACGACGCAGATGAAGTGTCGAGGAAGACGATTTCGTGTCAACACACGAGAATCGTTGATGGTGACTCACCAAACGCACTAACTCGTGCAACTCTGACCAGAATACTCGAGTATTCAGTATAATACTCGAGTATTTTGCCCAATTTTTGAAAAATAATAATTTTATTTACTTTCCCTCCAAAATCTTTCCTATAATTGCTTCTAGGTCCCAACCCAGGGACTAACATGCAAAATATCTATTTTATGCATAATTATATTTATTAATAAATTCACACACATTTTCTAACTTCATAAATACAGATTTTAATCAAGGATTAATATAGAAATTATAATTAATATAATAATTAACATTTCATTAATCGGGGATTAAAATTTTGGGGTGTTACATTAGTCAAGTAGGTTAGTTGAATTTTTTTTTGGTAAATAAAAGATTTATTAATACCAACTCACAAAATTCTGCACTTACAAAAAGAAACCAATGTCGCCTTCTAGGATGGGTTCATTGGGGAATAACAAAAGTCAAGACCTTTGAAAGTAAAAAACTAAAGAAAAAACATAACTCTTTGGACCAAAACTAAATTATTACATTTATTGAAGTCTCTTATCTTCTTCATTATTCTCATTTCTAACTCACGAAGAACAATTCTGCTTCTTGCCTCTGGGTTTTGCTGCTTGGCTTGGAACAAACGCCGGCATCTCTCCGTCCAGATTTCATACACCACCGCCGCACGGAGAGCTCGCACAATATTCCGGTAAGCTTTCTCCTTGACTCCATAGGTAGCCCATTTAATCCATTTGCGACTGTCATAACTCTCAAAAGGTATACACATCCAATTTGCAAGAAGAGTAAGAAGAACCTTACTCCAATTGCACTAAAAGAACAAATGATCACTTGATTCTTGATGCTGCTCGCACAAGGGGCAAAGAGTAGAGCTTAGATTTAGAAATTTCTTCAATCTATCACAAGTGATAAGTCTGTTTTGAAGCATTAGCCACATAATAAAGCAGTGCTTAGGGATTGATACAGGGTTCCATGCAACTCTGTAGAACTTGAATTTTTCATGTTGTCCACAGAGGAACCTGTAACCCAAATCAATTGTGTAATCCCCATTAAGCCACATTCCATTAGCAACACCAAGGGCCAAACGATTTCTTACTTTAAGAAGCTGTTTGTAGTGTCATCCCTGATCCTGACGAGGCTGAGCCTCCCATATGCTCTCATTTTTTAAGTAGATCTGATTGATCCACTTGACCCATAGGATGTCTTCTTTTTTAGAGATGTTCCAAATTTGTTTGCCAAGAGCAGCTTGGTTCCACAGGACAGAATTCTTAAAGCCTAGCCCCACAAATCTCTTCTCCTTGCAAACCTGAGACCAGCTGACATTACCAGCAGGCTTAGCTCCCTATAAGAAAGTCCTGCACACCTTCTCAACACTCTTAAGGACAACTTTAGGGATAATAAACACTGAAGCCCAATAGATGTGTAATGTGAGTAGGACAGAGTTTATCAGAACACATCTAGCTTGGTAAGATAAATGCCTTGTCTTCCAGCTATTCACTCGAGCAGTTACCTTATCAATTAGGACCTTACAAGTAGCTATTGACCATTTCTTGGCAGAGATGGGAAAGCCCAGATATCTAAATCGAAAGGTACCCTCCTTAAAGCCAGTACATTCCACAATTTCACTCCTAAGAGCCTCCTTCACCCCAGCTAGGTAAACTTGATATTTATCTTGATTGGCATGCATCCCTGAATTCAGAGAAAAATCCTGCAAAGCTCTCATAATGACTCTGACACTCTTAGGATGACCTTTACAAAAGGTCATTAGATCATCAGCAAAGATCAGGTTGACTAGATTCAGCTCTCTGCACAGAGGGTGGAACCTGAACCCTTGTTCCTTAGTAGCAGCCAATAACCTTCTTGAGAGCCCTTCCATAGCAATGACAAACAGTAAAGGAGATATAGAGTCTCCTTGTCTGATGCCACTATGGTTTTTAAACTGCTGAGAATGATGACCATTGATCACAATGCTAAAGGTCACAGTTGAAATGCACACCATAATCCAGTTAACAAATTTTGTAGGAAATTTCAAAGCTTCCAGCATATCTCTTATGAAGCTCCAGCTTTGGGTATCATAGGCCTTCATTAGATCAATTTTTAGTAAACACCTAGCCGAAACATTCTTTCTTCCATAAAGTCTCATTAGGTCCTGAATAATAAGCACATTGTGGACTATGCTTCTCCCCTTCACAAAGGTCGTTTGGTTGTTATTAATTAGCTTGGGTAAAACTTCTCTGATTCTCATGCACAACAATTTTGAAATACACTTGTAGAGGGTATTGCAACAGGCTATAGGTCTGTAATCTTTTGTTGATGTTGCATTCTCACACTTAGCAATCATAACTAAGTCAGTGCAGTTCCAAGCTTTAAGAAGTTTACCTGTAGTGAAGAACTCCTCAATTGCCAAACAGCAATCTTCTCCAACCACTTCCCAGGCTGATTGAAAGAACCCTGATCCAAAGCCATCAGGGCCAGGGGATTTGTGTTTGTCTATATACCACATGCAATGCTTAATTTCCTCCCTGGTAAAAGGTTTGATAAGCGCCAGTTGCTCCTCAACATTCACCACTGGCCCATACTAACTAACTGTATCCTCTAGAGACCACAACACATTTTTCCTTTGAAACAACTTAGTGTAATGAGTCACAAACTCATCCATGATGCCCTTCTGATCTTGGATACAATTCCCCTCAGCTGTAGTTATACTGAGAATACGATTCCTGTACTGTCTGGTTCTAATTGCATTGTGGAAGTATGCAGTGTTCTGGTCACCCTCCTGAACCCATCTTTATTTAGCCTTTTGTTTTAAAATAGAGATAGACTCATTCAGAGCTTTCATGTATCTGACATACATGGCCTTTTCCTGCTGATGGAGATCTGGATCCTGGGGCCTCAAGTTCAATTCTGATTGTATAGAATCCAACTCCTTCCTAAGCAACTTCTCCTACTTAATTGAATTTGCATACTCTCTTGAGTTAAGCTGTTTTAGAGGCTGTTTCAGAAGCTTTAGTTTGTGCATAACTCTGAATTGAGCATGAACTAGAATATCAATCCCCCAACTCTCCCTAACAATTCTCAAGAAGTTTTGATCATGGGTACATACATTGAAAAACTTGAAACCCCCTTTAGGTCGTACCTGAACACCAGCATTCCTGATCAGAGTAGGAGAATGGTCTGAGATGTTATTATTTAGAAATTGAGTGTATAAAAGAGGCCAAGTGTGCAACCAATCTTCATTCACCAGGTTCCTATCCAGCTTACTATAAATCCTGTTGCCCTCAGTTTGCCTATTGCACCAGGTAAACTGATTTCCACAATATCTCATGTCTTGCAATCTGCAATCCTGAATGCAAGCTCTAAACTCAGCCATAGCCTCCCAGTCCACCTGATTACCACCCAATTTTTCAGAAGGATCTAAACAGCAGTTGAAGTCACCTGAGATTAGCCAGGGGAGATTCACTATTAAGTGAATAGCCTTTAGGTCCTCCCATAACTCCCTTCTCAACACCTGGTCATTAGCACCATACACAAAAGTAGCAAGCCACTGCACTGAGCTGATAGGCATGGAAATTAGGCAATGAATCAATTGGCTAGAACTTTTCAGCATAGTTAGCCTGAACATATCTGGCTTCCATAGAACACAAATTCTCGCTACTGGATGATGATCTATGTTTGGGACATACTGCCAGCCAGGAGCAAAATTCCTTAGAGTAGTGCTTATAGAGTTAGCTCTGAGTTTATTTTCTAAAATAGCCAATAAACCTACATTATTCATACAGCAAAGAGATTTTAATTCTCTTTGTTTTTGAGGGTTATTGAACCCTCTCACATTCCAGGCTAAGATATTATCCATTGGCCTTAGAGGCCATATCTTTAATCACAATCCCCTTGTTCTCTTCTTGCCTTTTCTGAGCTTTACTTCTTGTTATAACTAGGATCCAAGGCTCAGTATTTTTAGTGTCTGAATCATCATGCAAGATCTCAACTAATTTACCTTTTCCTTTGTATTTTTTCTTATTGACTGCACACAACTTTGAAGCAGATCTTGCCTCTGAATTAGTGGACTCAGCTACAAAGGAAGCGACTTGGCTATTCTCTCCATTTGCTTGCTGAATAGCATTTTGCACAGCCTGCACATCATTAGCTCTTTGGCAATCATCAAGTTTTTCAATGTCCTCCCTAGAAGTTTTCTTCTTTTCCACCCATTTTTGAGTAACATTACTCCTACACATTTTGGAGTCATGACCATACTTTGAGCATTTTACACAAAGCACTGGTTTTCACTCATAGGTCACCCTTTGGTTCAACACATTCCCCTTCTCATCTTCAAAGAATATCTCCTCAGGCAGGGTGTTGGGATTCACTTTAATTAAAATCCTTGCATAATTGAGTCTGTTCCTCTCCTTAGTAACCTTATCAACCATAATTGGGGTACCAACAAGGCTTGCAATCTTGCTTAAAGCAGATTGGCTCTAGAATTTAGGGCTAAGGTTGGGTAATTGGATCCATACAGGAAGTCTGTCTAGGTGGTCCCTCATTCCTGTTCTACCAGTCCATGGTCCTAGGATAATTGGCTTTTTATCAAAGTGATAAATTCCAATTTCTAGGACTACGTTCCTTGCCTCTTTTGAATTGAACCGTACAACCATAGAGCCTTCATTAGTCATAAGGATTTTGTCAATACCCAAATGACCCGACACCTTCTTTATGTATCCACTAATAACAGAATAGGGAGGTCTTGCACTAAGCACGTAGCACACAATTGCATTTTGCCAGTAAAGCAATTCACTTTCCACATCCTCCACTACTATCTTGGTAATAGCCTGGCCTTCCTTGAGCACTGGTTCGACAAAATTGAGTTTTTCCCCTGCATTCCTCAATTTCAAAATATCGAAATTTGCCCAAACTGAATGAATAGTTTGTTGTGCCTGTTGTGTGGTTTTTTGCGCTGTTTCAGTTTGGTTTTCTTGCTGCTTATTAGACTCTTCACAATGCTTTTCACCATTGTGTTGTTCTGCAGGTATCTTACTTTGCACTCGCTGCCGAAGGAGATCTACATTGTGCAGCAATTCAGCGGCTTTCTTAGGTGTCAAGCTATCGATGTCTTCAAGCACCTCTTCATCCGAAAGGCTGAGCTCAATCGCGGATGAGTCCACAGGCCCTTTCTCTGCAATTGGAGATTTCTTGCTGGAGGACGAAGGAGTTTTCGGGGGTCTTCCCCTCTTCATAGCCATGGTGGCACACGGTGGAGACCGTAAGGGAGGAGAGAGAAGAGAGAAAACCCTTATCTTAGTTGAATTTGATTTCATACCTCTTGCCTATAAATAACCTCATTCTATTAGTTCATCCATTAGAAAGCAAACATAGAAAAGAAACAATAAAAAAAAGTAGTCCCTCCCATTGTGTGGTGGACTCGTCCTAGCCGAGGTCCTCAGAACCCTTGCCTAAGGCTTCACGGCCCTATAACAAGCCCTCAGTGTGCTGGGTCGAGCTTAAGGCTCAACGGTCGAACAGATACCAGATACGGGTCGACCTCATACTCCTACCCAGGTCTGACTTCCCTGTCCGAGACCTCCTAGAGTCCGACACCAAGGACAGGATGACGTGCCTCACCTTATCCACAAGGACAGCTCATCCACTCATAGCTCAATACAGGCTGGCCCTACTTGGGCCTAAAGCAAGCCCATTAGGGCAACCATCTCTCCCCTATAAGTAGCTCCGTACTACATGGGGCTCAGGTACGTCCTCTAACCCTAATTATCACCCTCACACACCAGTGATTAGGGTTGCTTCTTGGCTTTCCCCTTAGCCACCAGAGGACTCCCACCAAACATCACATAGAAACCCTAGACTGAGGTTCCTTTGAAGGTCTTCTTCCTTAACCCTTGGAGGACCTCACCGTCTAGGACATCACTTTGGCGCCATCTGTGGGAAAGATAAACTTCATTCCCAGAAATTCTACCATGTTTGAGGAACAACCAGTCCAGAGGAGAAGGAGGGGGCGTCCAAGGAGGGTGCCGTCAACTAAGGACCTGCACCTGCATCTCGAAGCCAATAGGGCAGCGAGGTCCTCACCACCACCCCCTCCACCACCTCCACCTCCTCCCCCGCCACCACCCCTGTTTCCACCGCCACCACCACCACCAGAATTCACTCATACCCACAGTGGACCTTACACCATCCACACTGGAGACACTACAAATCCAACCCAACATCACGGCGGAGGTCGGCGCGTACAGTTACGCTCTGAACTCGGAGAAACTAACACTGAACAGCACCGCCACCGCGGCGAACGTGCCCATTCCGTCAGCACAACACACCGTTCCCACTCACGACAGTCTACGCTCTCTCGAGATGCTGAACTCTTATCCTTGATGAGACAGCAGATGAGAATTGTAGAACAGCAAGGTAAAGCTATCGCAGATCTCCAACAAGTTGCTATGCAGCGTTTGGCTGAACGAGTTGTTGTTCAAGCTCCAGCCCCAAATGAGTTCCCCCCACCACCCCCTCCACCACCTCTTCCACCACAACCTCCATTAACTCCACAAACCTTTGCAACACCACACACAACCGTCACACAACTCACACCACCCCCTGACCAGCAAAACCCTGATTCGGATGATTCCCACCCTGGGCATCCTTTTACACCAGCCGTCATGGCTTATGAACCACCACCTGGGTACCTCGGGCCCAGCAATATTCCCAGATACAATGGTCTCAAAGACCCTCAGGAGCATGTCCTTTCTTATGAGTGAGCTGTGAACTTTCATGATGGAGGAGATCGGCTCAAGTGCCGATCTTTCTCTATGACCCTCCAGGCCCCAGTCCTCCGATGGTACTCAACACTTCCCAAGAATTCTGTCAACAATTGGGCAGAAATGAAGCGGGTCTTTCTTAATAGGTACACTGCTAGCTGTGTGCAACCCAGGTCGAACCACACGCTAGCAACAGTGACGCAGAAATCAGAAGAATCCTTACATGCATACTTGCACAGGTTTCACAGCGAATCCAACTCAGTCCCCAATCTATCTCCCGAGGTGGTTGTCCTCCTTTTGACCCAAGGATTGGCCGAAGGAGGGTTCAAAGATTCACTAATTGGAAAGCCACCAAGGGACATGGCCGAGCTGAGACAGAGATTAAACAAGTACATCAATCTTGATGAATTCAACAAAGGACAGTCAAGTAGGATGGAAAACGCTCAAGCCGCCTCGCAGAATGCCCTGCCCCGAGGTCGTCCCCGCGGCAACAGGGATGAAAGAGGAGGAAGAGCAGACCAGGGAGACCGAGGTCGCCCTCACGTCGACCAACAAGAGGACCGCCGACGTCCGTACATCACTAAGTATGATTCTTACACCCCCCTGACTGTCCCGAGGTCTCAAGTCTGGAGAGAGACCATGCAGACCGAACTCAGGAGTGTACCTCGGCCCCCTTTTCTCAGAAATCAGAAAATTGTCAGGGACAAATCCAAATATTGCAACTTCCACGATGGGTACGGCTACCATACCGATCAGTGCACATGGCTTCGGGATGTCATTGAGGATATGGTGAGAAGGGGAAAATTGTAGCAGTATGTGCGCGAAGCGGTGGAAAGACGGGGCCGAAGAAGGTCTCGCACCCCAGACAACGATAAAGGAAAAGCCAAAGTCGCTCGTCCCCTGAAAAGAAGGAAGAAGAGCCACAGCGAGTAAACATGGTTGTGGTACAAGATCTAGACAAGTCACCGGAAAACATCCGAGTTGAAACTATCTCGGGAGGTTTCGCCGGTGGCGGAGAAAAGAGGGCAGAGAGGAAAAGGTACGTCAACCAAGTTCTCGCTGTCCATCACAAACCCGTTGGCAAGAAACCATCTAGGAACATCCCTATCATTTTTTCTGACCAAGACATGGAAGACGTCATCCCAGATCACAATGATCCGATGGTGATAACGACGTTAATTGGCAATTTCGAAGTCGCCCGAGTTTTCATAGACCAAGGAAGCTTGGCCGACATTCTTTTTCTTCATACTTTTCAAGCACTGAAGCTTAGGTCAGTCCACCTCGTTCAGTTCGAAGGCAATCTCATCAGCTTCACAGGTCAGGCAATCCACCCCTGGGAGCCATTCATCTCCCGGTGACCCTAGGCAACCAGCCTTCGGCCCGAACGGAAATCATCAAATTTTTAGTAGTTGACTCTGACTCCCCATATAATGTAATACTGGGACGAACCTGCCTACAAGCCTTTGGGGCAGTGGTCTCAACAGTACACTTGGCAATGAAATTCGTCGGATCAGACGACAAGGTTGTTACGGTCAAAGCTGACCAGGTGAAAGCCCGGCTCTGCTACAATGCGAGCCTACGGGAGGTAAAAAAGAAGCAGAAAGAGTTCACTGATCCGACATTGTCCAAGGGAAGAGTTCTATTGGCCGAGGTTCAGTTCGAACGAGATATCCTTAGGTCCTTTCCTCATGAAGAATGGTTGGTAATCCCCCCCTTCACCTCTGCCCCAAGCAAAGATGTTATCATGAATGCCAACCTTCCCCAAGAAATCCAAGATGCATTTAAAGGAAATCTCCTCTCTTTTCTAGTCCTCTTCAACCCCCCACAGGGGGAAAATTCCCTCATTTCTATAACTATTAATAACCCTGCCCTCCGTTCGGTACAGCTCCGAATTGAGAGCCGAAGTAAACTTCCTGCCCATTTCTTGAGCCGAGCTTTTCAAATTCCCAAGCTCTGGTGCCTCAAGATGAAAAAGCTCCCACTTTGCAACATTACCATCAATCTCGGCGCCTCTCCTATCAGTTCACCTCGGGTGACCATCACAAGGCAGAAGAAATCCGAGAAGCTGCTCCTGATCAGAGGAAAATAGCAATGGAAGAGCTAGCCGACCAAGACAAGAAAACATCGCAACCCGGGGTTGTCCGAGTCTGATCACCTCGCGCCCCGAGGAGCA
This sequence comes from Crotalaria pallida, assembly GCA_037953625.1. Lineage (NCBI taxonomy): Eukaryota > Viridiplantae > Streptophyta > Magnoliopsida > Fabales > Fabaceae > Crotalaria > Crotalaria pallida. The sequence continues at coordinate 54,187,920 of CM075651.1, forward strand.
GACATCGGTCTTAACTACCGGAAAAGCGGGAAATGAGCCCGAAATCGGAAAGTCCCAACAGAGGTGTTCTGGAAACATACTCTGGGAAATTTCCGAAAGAATCGAGCTCAAGGATTCCCAAGACTTTACAACACTGAGAACCTGTTTCAAATAGGTTTACCTTAGATATCATCGGCAGTCATCATCATCCTCATCTGAAAAATTCAAATTCAAGCTCATTTTAAATTTTGCTTCCTTTAAATTCTGTTCATGTTTTTACATTCACATTGTGAGATATTCACTTTTCCAAAAAGCAATGTACTTATGACTACAATTAATGAAAAGTACAAACTTGCTCATACTCAAGTGCCACAGTTTTATATACATACGTACTAGCTTCTCATTTAGCACTAGCAACCTAAATGTTGCATGGCGCTATGCACAGCCAATGTCTTCTAGATAAGATCGGCTCATATGCACAGTGTACAAGGGACACCGGGTAAAGTACAGCTTGATGTGAAATGTTCTCACATAACTTCACTCAGCGACCTCTTTCACATCGGGAACGAGGACTCCCACCTCGGCTAAGGTGGGTGAATCCGAGATCCCAACCGTATGCACTTATATACAGTACCTTTATTCATAGGAAAACTTATAAGATTACTGCACTCACTGAGTCATCCGAGTTTATCCGAGTTATTAATACGAGATTTTAAACACCAATGTCTTGGGTACAAGTTTTTTAGGTCCGATCAGGTCTGAATACAACAAGTTGGTAAAGGACTTGTATTCTCAAAAGTAGTTTTACTTAGTTATCTAAAAATCAACAAGTATTCAGACCCCAGGTCTAAAAATGAACGAAGCATGCAACGAGTCAATAAAAACTCGCATTTGCGCAAAGCTTGCTTAAAAAACTGTAACACCCCAAAATTTTAATCCCCGATTAATGAAATGTTAATTATAAATTAATTATAATTAATTATTTCCATATTAATCCTTGATTAAAATATGTGTTCATATAGTTGGTATATGAGTGTGAAATTATTTAATAAATATAATAAATGCCTAAAATGAGTATTTTGCATATTAGTCCCTGGGTTGGGGCCTAGAAGCAATTATAGGAAAGGTTTTGGAGGGAAATTAAATAAAATAATTATTTTTCAAAAATTGGGAAATATACTCGAGTATTTTCTGAAAAACTCGAGTATTCTGGGTCAAACTGCACGAGTTAGTGCGTTTGATGAGTCACCATGAACGATTCCCTTCTCCTGCCACGAAATCGTCTCCTTGCCAACGCCATGGGTGGCTTGTCGACATGCATGAGCTCCCTTTATCTCTATTTAATCCCATCAACACCGTGAAGTTAGGAATTTTTCTCAATCTTGCTCTTGTTGACAAAGCTAGGGTTTCGAATTTGCCCTCTTCGATTCTCTTTCAATTTTGAGTGTTAAGGCTTGAGTGATACACGAATACAAAGCTCACATCACGAGCTTTGTATAAACACCAAAATCGTGAGGATTGAGTGAGTGTGTTGAAGGATTCAAGGAGTTGAAGTGAAGCTGTTCTTGGTCAAGTTTGTGTCTGGAGCTTACTTTGATCTTGATTTCTGGTAAGCTCATGAATCCCTGAGTCTCAAATTCGATTTCCTTAGTTAGATTATGTTGCATAGAGTCTAGAAAACCTAATTTCCCCAATTTTATTCTCTGTTTCATGTGTGAACCAATTCCACTTTGGTGTTGCACTCAAAATGCTCTACATGTGGTGCTTGAAGTTGGTCTGAGAGTTGTGGAGCTTTTCTTTGGGGATTTCTTGTTTGATTCACGTTTGATAGGTAAGGGGAAGTAATTATATTCACTAGATAGAGATTAAATTCCATGATTTGTGTTAGAGAGCCATCAAGAGGCTCTAAGGGCTTAGATTGAATAGGGTCTTTGGTTTGGAGACCAAGCTTTGCTCTAAAACTGTGTTGAGCAAGTTATATATCATGCATGCAAGCTTAAATGAACTTTGTTTCATGAGTATTGTGCTTATTGTGTAAATTGAAGTATTGAGTTGTTAAAATGTGTTTTTATGCATGATTTATTGATTCTCTGTCAAATTGGTTATTAGATATGAAATGAGTGTGGAAACATGTTCAATATATGGTATATGAACTATTGTGATCACTGGTTTGGGTTAAAAATGTTTAGAAATTGAAATGGTATGTAAAAACCAAGTTTCAGTCTGTTCTGCCTGCAAACACTCGAGTATATGGCTTAACACTCGAGTATTTCGTGATGCACCAGTGTGAAAATTGGCGCACCAACTTGAGAACCAGGCTAAGCACTCGAGTATTTCAGAGGCAACAAGAGTAAAAATTAATGAACAACTCGAGTAATATGTGAACTACTCGAGTATTCTGGGTAATGGACTACTCGAGTATCTCATGAATTACTCGAGTATATTTTTGAAGATTTGAAAACTTGAATCTCTAAACAAACATGAACGACTCGAGTATAATCATGAACTACTCGAGTAAAATATGGAAAATGATAAATTACTCGAGTATTATGGAAAACACTCGAGTATTTTTAGTCAGATACTTAAACATACCATTTTCAATTCTAAGTCATTTTGTAACACTTAAAGGACGATAAACCAAGTGATCCTGGACTTAAAGGAAATTGATTGACGTTATGACATTTTCATTTGAATAACGATACGTTGCTCGGGAGGCACGTAATGTATTAATAAAAGGATAAAACATCAATAATTCCCTTTAAGTAAAGTAATGCATTCATTCTGGAGTTGGGATGGTAGGACGTATATCATGTTTTTGGTAAACATGTGGAGGGCCTCTGGGAGTGCCAATACGCTTGCTTGATGACACGTCGTTGACGTGGTCGGCTTAGTGGATGCCGATATGGTTATACTGTTTGGATGACGGTCCGTTTGGATGACGGGATATGCTCGGGTGGCATGGATACCAAGCTTGACGTGTACATTCTAGGTGAATGTACGAATTGTTGTATACCTAGGAATACAACGCACTGTTGAGTGCTGGGTTGTCAGGGATAGACGTCAGAGAGTGACATAGTATGATGGAGATAGGCTTGAGAGCTAAAGTCATGCATCATGCCACTCATTTAAATCAATTGTGATAAATGAAATAAGTGTGAGCATCCTAAGTGCATTAATTAATTGCTAAGTGTTATATGTGATTGTTGTTAATTGATACATATTTACATACTCATATTGCACAATTTATTCTCTGTTGATTATGTGTATAGAATTGCTTACCCCTATGCCCTTGTAGGTGATGTCTCGTTACATTGCTTGCATCGAGATCCGGCCACTTCCTAGTGGCACATGGATCTATGAGGACCATCGCGCGGTGTTCGAGGGAGAGGTAGAGGTTACCTTCTATCACCCGAACCCGTTGATCCGATTCCTTCCTCGTAGATTTAGGATTCCCATCATATACACTATGCATGTACCCCTGTTTTACACTTACCATGGGCCACCTCCCACGCGACCAGCTCGCTCCTATCACAGTTTCCGTTTTCGACCTACCCGCTCTCACCCTTTTACCTCGAGAGTCGTCCGCGAGGAGACTCCCCCTTATGATCCGAGGAGCCCAGTCAGGGTTTTACCATCACCTGACCCGGTACCCAGTGGTAGGGTACACTCTCCCTCGGATGAGATCGAGGAGGACCCGGTGGAGGACGAGAGTGGGAGCGAGCCTGTTGTGCATTCTACTGGGAGTGATTGGAGGGACGATGATCCCTAGGTTTGTGCATAGGGTATGTGATGAGGATCAGGGGATCCGATGTGTGGAGGCTGTGGAGGAGATCTTGCTGCTGCTGCTGTGTTGATGATGATGCTACTACCTTACTACTTATGTTTCTTGGAGACTGCTGTTATCACTACTACTACATCTGATGCTTCCGGATCTACGTGACCACCCTTAGAGTTTTATTTTGATTATGTATATAAGTTGTAGATATACTTTTGGGGTTCTCTAGGGATTTGGTCATGTTATTATGTAGATTTGTTTATGGACTTGTATTTTGGGATCTTGGAAGCTTTGATATGGGGCTATGTACTTATGACTCTTATTATATATATATATATATACCTATGTTCATCTTACTAGTAATTGCATAATCCGATAATTCTGCTTACTCTGATTTAATCTATTTGAGGGCTCGGCGGTGAAAACTATTCGATGGTATCAGTTTTATCAAATAAAGAAAGGGTAGCTTCAGTTATTTTCTATAATATAAAATACGGTTCCAAAAGATGAATGCTACCCAACTTTCGAAAAGGTTTCAGAAATCGCCGAATTCAATATAACTGTTTTGGTAATACCTTAGGGTTTATTCTCCAAGAATTCCAAGTGTTGATTTGTGCACCCGCTTTCAAAAGAAAATTTTATTTCCATATTTTCTTAATCCTCACAAGTCCATATATTATCCAATATAAAAGCTTAATTACTTTATTATATTTGGGTAATCTGGAAGGGTGTCACAAAAATGACCTCGGCCGCAATATATATGCAACAAGTTAAAACAAAAACTTGCATAAAAGTTACAATATGCGACAAGTCTCAAACACTTGCATTCTTTTTTAAAGCCTTTTCGGTGACCACTTAACTGATCACAGTTCGGATCCGAGGTCGAACGAATAAACATGCAACGAGTTGGTAAAGAAAAACTCGCGTTCGTGCAACAAGTTAAAGAAAAGGCTTGCATAACTCCGACCTCGGACATAATACGTATGCAACAAGTTAGAATAAAAACTTGCATAAATATAACAGAATGCAACAAGTTAAAACTAAAGAGAATTTGCATAAATATAAAGTGTTATACAAAGGTAGCAAAGTACAAAGACATGATTATACAAAGTGCAAGCGGCCCAGCATAAGGGACTTACGCTTCTTCATCCTCAACATCAGAAAGGACAACCGAGCTCGGGTCGAACTCTTTATCTGGCTTCTCCACCAAGGGGTTGGGAAGGTTCTCCTCGAGCTGGACCATGTCAACCTCGATTCCATCCTTGTCATAATCGACCATCTTCCCATCCTCCACCCCGAACCCGGCAGAGGCGCCGACATACCGAATGTGGAGCCCATGGTTCAGATGAAGAATTTGCTCTACTGCACTGGTAAAAATTATGCTCGCCAACCTCTCAAGATTGAAGTCCGACTCAGATGCGGCTACCTTATATTTGAGAGCTTGAGCAGCCCTTCTCTTCAGCAAAGTCTTAACCTTCTCTACCTCAGCAAGGCCTTCCTGCCGACCAGCCTCCCTAGCATCCGCTCTCACTTGGGCCAAAGCTTCCTCATGATTTTTTAGAAGATCCTCCATCTGTTGGCGGTGCTTCCCTTCCAACTCGGCCAGTTTTTGCTCAGCAGCGTTTTTTCCACTCTTCAGCTCCTCCACCTCGGCAGCCATAGCAGACCGAGCTTTTTTCTTGGCCGGTGACACTACATCAGCCACATCGTCGGCAACTTTGGCCAGCACATTAAACATAGTTGTGGCTCTTTTAAGTTGACAGGCCATATCCTCAGCCTTCTTTTTCCACTCAGCTCCCGACATCTTGATGAGAGCGTCTTTGACAGAAGTTTTGGCGAGGGTGGTCGACGGCCTCAGAAGAGCATTAGCTTCCGAGGGCGGGGTACCTGCACCAAGGATTACCTCAGTGCTCAGACTCGGAGATTGAGGAGGAGGTGGGGCTATGATCACTGCAGGTGGAGTCGGTTGAAGAGGAGCGAATTCGGTTGAGGTCGTCTCAGTGGAGACTTCGGCAGCCACTGCTTCATTGGAAGGGTTTTCGGACCTCTTCCTCTTCCATGCATCTAGCATAGCCTTCACCGCCCTGGACGACATGTTCGACCAATGTTCTTCTGCAAACACAAAAGGATAAAGAGAAATTAATAAGAAAGCTGAAAGAAAATGTACAAGTATAAGAGCAAAAGTAACTACCAATTTTCGTCAAGACTTCGTTGTTAGGACACTGCATGAAAACACCAATATCAAGCTGGAATTTCCGAGCACGATATTCAGTCTGAAAATGGTGGGTTGTTACGGACTCGTCGGCATCCAAGGTTACGCCCGACCACCTTTGCGGCGTGCTGGTATGACGATTAATGAACTCGGGGGTCCACTCCAAAGGGAACTTCGGTCCTGTCTCGGACCGAAACCAAGGTAGCCCCGTTCCAACGTACTTGTATTTAAAAAATCATGGTTTAAAATGTTTCCAAGATTCGGAGAACATGCCGAACAGCCCACAGTGAGCTCGGGCCTTAGCCGATACCCAAAGGTGACCAGTGACCCCGTCCTTATTGCTGACGAACGGGTTGTACATCCACAAAAATAGCCGAACAGTGCATACCAAATTCCGGGCTCCGCAGTACCTTTGGAATGCTCGGAGAAACGACCAAGTATTGGGGTGAAGTTGGGAAGGAGCCAGTCCAAGCTCATTTAAGACCCTCGTTTCCAGATCAGTGAACGGGAGGGTCACTCCGAGATTGTGAATCAAGTCGGCATAAAAGAAGAAAGAATTATTATCAGTTCGGCTGCATATGCTATCATTTGCCGAACAGGGGAGTACTTCGTAAGAGGTCCCGGTGGCGTCCCCTGGGCAAGGCAACACGGCTCTCCTTACCTCAGCAAGCTGGTCCTCGGAACAAAGGCGGGACTGGATTCCTTTGGGCTCCACATCGACCCACTCGTATTGGTCGGCATCGAAAGGCGCAGGATAAAGCTCAGGTCGACTGACGCACTTCCTGGGTGGCATTGTACCTGTGGAAGAACAGGGGAGCTTGATATTAGTCCTACGGGTTACAAAAAATAACCCCCCAGAAAATACCCTCGAAGTTGTTCCGAGAGGCGAGCATCTCCCCTCTACCACAGGTACCCCCCTATCATACATCCTCTCCCTCTCCATCCTCTGAAAGTCTTCACGTTCTCTACCATCAGCAAACTCGGCCCAAGCATATTGTCGTATCCACTCTCTTTTCTATGCCCAATCCCGAGGATAGACGACCTCAACGGGATCGACCTCCAGAACTCGTCTCTCATATTTCCGCCTATACTCTCTCTGGCGGCGGAACGCCTCGTCTACCTCTGTGGAGGAGCAGGACGAGGAGGAGGAGCCGTCCTCCTCCTCACTATTGCTCGATGACAGGGAGACTACCCCAGCCCATTTTCTAAACCAATCCCTACTCATACTGAACCCAACCTACTCCTTTGGTTTTCTGAAAAATAAACAAAAAACACGAATCAAAAGCCCTCCAAAAACCTAAAAATGCCCAAACCCAGAAACACTCTAAACCACAACATTACTCCCCTAAGTTAAAGCCTCAAACCACAAAGTTGTAAAGGAGAACCGCACCATACCCATGAAAACGGAGAACATGAAACGTGAAAAACATTAAACCCCTCCCATATAAACCACAAAACAGTAAGAGAAGAGGAGAATCAAAGAAAGAAGAAAAAGAAATGAGAGGGAACCAGTACCTTAAGAGTTGAAAGAACGAAGCTTGAAAAGCCAAAAGCAGAATTCGCTGCTGGAGAAGAAGAAGACGAAAGGCAAAGAAGAGGAGTGGGGTTCGATGAGGAAAGAGGGAGAAGGTTTCTGTGGAGAGAGAAGGAAGGTTTCTGTGGAGAGAGAAGGAAGGTTTCTATGGAGAGAGAAGGAGGGTTCCTGTGGAGAAAGAATGAAGGTTTTTTCGTATGAAAGAGAGAATGATTGGTAGAGAGAGAAGGAGAAGCGGTTTTCTGTGATAGAGGGGGAAGAGAAACCGTTTTCCCCCTCAATTTTGAAGTTTGGGCCTAGCCCAAAAAAACCAACCCTGCATATAGCCACACACGCGGAGACACGTGGCGAAGAGTAGCTGGAATCACGGACCTCGAGCAACGTCGTAGTAATGGCGACGCTTCGTTAGGTACGATTCCTAACACGTGTCAGATCTGGAAAGGGCAAGCGTCATTTCGGAGCAGGGGAAAGGACAGTTTTCAGACCTGCTCCATCAGAATGGAAGAACATCTCAGAAACAGCTGGATCCAACTCTCAACAACCCATCGTCCGAACCCCCTAGCTCGGAACAAGGCTCAGATAGCCTTGACCGAGCTGGGGGGCTTATGTGGTGGACTCGGCCTAGCCGAGGTCCTCAGAACCCTTGCCTAAGGCCTCACGGCCCAATAAGAAGCCCTCAGTGTGCTGGGCCGAGCTTAAGGCTCAACGGCAGTCAGATACCAGATACGGGCCGACCTCATACTCCTACCCAGGTCCGACTTCCCTGTCCGACACCTCCCAGAGTCCGACACCAAGGACAGGATGACGTGTCTCACCTTATCCACAAGGACAGCTCATCACCTTATCCACAAGGACGGCTCATCCACTCATAGCTCAGTACCGGCTGGCCCTACTTGGGCCTAAAGCAAGCCCATTAGGGCAACCAGCTCTCCCCTATAAGTAGCTTCGTACTACATGGGGCTCAGGTACGTCCTCTAACCCTAATTATCACCCTCACACACCAGTGATTAGGGTTGCTTCTTGGCTTTCCCCTTAGCCACCAGAGGACTCCCACCAAACATCACATAGAAACCCTAGACTGAGGCTCTTTTGAAGGTCTTCTTCCCTAACCCTTGGAGGACCTCACCGTCTAGGACATCAGACATTGAAAAAGGAAAAATCGCGGAGCTCAATAGGGAAGAAAGGAATTTTCATTCATGGAGTGTTCATCAACTGCAAAGTTGAAAGGTATTTTTATGAGCTTAAAATCTATTATTTTTACTTTGTTTTAAGCTTTTCTTTTGGATTTTTATGAAAAAACAGTAAATCTTTATGTTTATAGTTTATGTTCTTATTCATGAACACTCATATGCAGATTTAAAATTTATTTTAAGTATTTGATATTTTTTTTATTTTGTTCATGGTTATGTAAATAAGGATTTAAAAGGGACTTATAAAGAGGTTTAAAGAAACAAAGTCTTCCCCTTTTTATTCCTTATGATGGCCGAATATATGAGGATGAAATAAGGAAGTGAAAAATTTAAGTTGTGTCATATGAACTTGTTTATGTAATTTTTGGAATTTTAGAATGATGGAAGTTTGATACTTTAGCATGAATTCATAAAGAATAAATCATTTGATGAATGAACAAAATTGTATTTGGAAAATTATTTTGATTGCTGGATGTTGGCCGTAAGGCCCTATGTTTATTTAACTAAAATTTTGTTTAATTTTGTAAATGATTATTTGATAGATGTGTAGTATGAATTGAAAAATAAATAAGTTTTTGCAAAAGGACACTATGCAGTCCAGAAATTAATTATTTAAAAAAGTATGATTGTTTTTGGTTAATCATTTTTACCTTTTATATTACATGCTCTTTAAGTGATATAGAAATCTTTTGTTATTATATATGTGACGAATTGTTTTTATTGGGTATTCTTTTATAATTCCTTAATATAAAAAAAATTGTCTATATGCTTATGAGATTATGTGACTTCTATTTGATATGTATGTGATATTATCATGATGCTTAAGTTGCTGTCCAAAAATTGTATGTTCTCTAAAAGTGTTTATTTTTAAGTGATTTAATGTTTAGAGTAATTGATATAAAGTTATGAAATTATATAATCATGTCATAAGTGTTTATATAATATTTTGTTACAGTTTCTATTTTATTTTGCTTCGCCGAATTATTGTTTAGTGATTAGGTGTGTTCTTTTAATTTTTCTAAGTGCCTAAGTGTTATATAATGATTGTAATCTAATTGTTTAATATGATTTCATGAAATGAGTGTTAAATAATTAATTTTTTTAGTGAAAATAAATAATTCTGGAAAATATATTTTCATTAGGGTCGTGTGTCCCAATGTAATATTTTTATATATGTTTGTGATGTGTTTATATGTATACGTGTTTAGTTTAATGTATAGTGTGAAAATATTTTTTTTTAAGTGAAAAAAAAACTAATTTTCTGAAAAAATAATGTTGCTATCCAGATTTGAATTAATTATGAAAACATGAAATTTTTCTAAGTTAAAGTTCATTTTAAGCTTTTAGATTAAAAGCCTTTTGTATAAACGATAGAACTTGTAAAATAATGAATTTTTGGGTGAATGCAACTTTGTTGTGTGGCTGTCCAGCAAGCCTTAATTGTTAATCTGAAATCAAACTTTATTATATTTTTATAATAGAGCTTGTAAATAAGCTATAGGAAAAATTAAAGCGGCATGATTTTTGGATTAACCATTTAAGAGAAAAGTGATTTTCAAGGTTATTAAAACTAATGTTGTCCAAGAAATTTTAATTTAATTGTATAAGTTTTAGAAATTGTTCTAATGTGATAAAATGTGTGAATTTATGTGTTAAGAACTTTATGTGATTGATATATTTTTACTGATGCTTAAAAAGTGATTTTTGCTGGTTGTCTAGAACCTCTGATAAGTTGCATCAACTTTAGGAAATTTATTTTGAGTTTAGGAATGAATGAGTTTATGTTTTGTACGAATTATGTGTGACTGTAATATGGTTTGTGATTCTTATTTACTGCTTAAGTTGATTTAAGTGTTGCATCAAAGAGAAGTGATTTTAACTCATACTGTAGGATTTGTCTGATAATGGTAGTTGTTATAAGGTATTTGAAAAGGGATTTTTAAGTAAATGAAAAGCTAGAATGTATTTTTGAGAGGTTGTAATTAAGTTTTTTTTTTAAAAAATTGTTTTGTGATTTGAAAAGGTTCTTTCATGATTTATAAAGCTATAAACAAAAAGTCTTTTGTTGAAACGGTAATCTGTTTTTGGGTTTTCAAAGAGGTTTTGAGTTATTGGTATTGTGTTGTGTTCTTAAAATTTTCTAAGTACTTTTGAAAAGGAAAATTATTTCGTTTAAGTTATTAAATTAAATATGTGTTGATTAGTCCTTTGGATTATGATTATCAAATGTTTAAGGTTCGGGTGAAGCAAATTCGGGTAATCAGAATCATTTGTCTCTAGCCTCAAGTCTAGGTGAGAGAGAAGCTTTCCTAAGACACAATGGCACTTTGGGTAGCATAAGGATGTTCTTGATCATCTCAAAGATTCGAACTCCGTAGTTATTTGTCAATATACGTAACGGAAATTGTTTGTGCGTGTGTTTGGCCGGATGACGTTGAGACAATAACTCTTGTTTGTGTGATTCTCTGTTTATGATTTATTTGTATTATATTTCATGAGTATTATATTTATCTGATTTGAATTATGTTATATGTAACATCCTAAATTCCATTTCTATGTATAATTGTTAATTAGAATGAGTTTGGGTGAAGAAAATGAAGAGATTAAGTTAAAATAGTAATTAGAGGGTAATTGGGAATTAGACTCCTAAGACTTTAGAGAATTTTAAATGTAAGTTCCATGGCTCAAATCAAGAATTCCACCGTTGGATATGAAGTAGGATGTACGCTTTAAATTGTCTCAAAATTTGGGCACGATCCAACGGGTAGAAAAGAAGTTATTGAAATTCAAAGTTGAAAAGTGCAGACTTTTGGTCTCTCGCTAAAGAGAGAATGAGCTCGTTGTAACATCCCGAATTTTAATTCTAATAATAATTAGAATAATAAGAAGATTTGAAAGTAAGGATTATTCAAAAAGGAGTTTAAAATGATGGATTAGGAATTCTCTGAGTGCCATAAAGGAATCAAGGAGCATTGGCATCAGAAGAGAAATTCAGAGAAGACCAAACGAGTGTTAAAAGTCGATGTTTTCGGTATTATAAACATCCTAAATTAGGAAATTCAAAATAAAAGATTTACCTCTCAAAACACGAATTCCACCGTTGGATATGGAGATAAGGGTCTTAGGAAGCTTGTCCCCAAATTTGGGCAAGATCCGACGGTTAACGAAGAAGTTATAGCGCGGTCAACCCGAAGTCAATGGAACTCGCGCTCCAGCCCGAGAAGCCGCGCCCAGGCGCGCGCATACATTAGACATGAACTGCAGTTCTCACTCGCGCTCAGGCGCGGAGCGCCGCGCTCAAGCGTGGCTCTGTTTTTAAGTCGCGGATGGTGTAAGGTCCAACGTTTTAAATGAATAAAGTAAATACAATAAATAATAAAATAAACTATTTGAATTGAATAAAATATTAATTTTTCCGATTTTTAGTCGAAATACTCGAGTATTAGTGGGAAGACTCGAGTATTGTAACTAGCTGTTAGGAAAATTTGAATTTTAGTTGGAATACTCGAGTATTGGTTGGGAGACTCGAGTATTCAGTAGTGTTGCTGAGTGTTTTGAAGCTGGTGCGTCAGCAATACTCGAGTATTGTTCAAAATACTCGAGTAGTTCGTGCAGCTCTGCAAAAAAATAAAAGTCAGTTTCAAACCAAATTGGAACCAACAGCTCGTTTCATCCAGTTCTAAGCACAAAACTGAACCTTACTTCATAGGAGGGTAACCTTAAACTATAAAAGAATGATTTGGGGAGCTGAAAACCCATTAAAATCTCCCAAACCCGAATTCCATTCTCATTTTATTCTCTGTTTTCTAGTGCCTACTTCTTAGATTCGATTCTCCCTCCTCACTCAACCAAATTCCGCAAAACCAAAACACTATTCGAGTTCTAATTCCCCTTTTGAATTAGAACCAAGAACCACTCCTTTTGGCTTCCTGTAGATCGAGTTGCAAGTCCTCAAAGTTGGGTGTTTTAAAGCTGAAAAACATAGTGTAGAAATTCAATTCTTGATTCAGACCCTTTTCTCTTCAACCAATCATTCGTTTAGCTTCTCTAAGGTATGGGAGAAGTTACCTAATCGCTAGAATGATAATCAATAAGCTAAATTCATAGGAACCATAAGAGGTTCTTGGGCAACTTAAGTTTGAAATGGGAATCTGACATGGAGGCTAGAAACCCATGGTTTTTGTATTCAAACAGCTTTAATTGGACCTAAGGAAGCTCACTGGATTGATTTTCGAACATAAAATCAAGTAGAAATGAAAGTCATATGTTACAATGGATATTTGCTAAGTTTTATGCAATTTTGCGATTTGATTATGTTTCCTGTTAATTTGATGTAAATTGATATGTGCAACATGTTTATTACTTGTGAAATAACTTCTGTTTAGTGCAGAATTGAAGTGATGGTATAAGAATCATGAATTGGTGCAGATTATGCAGAATTATGATATTGTGAAATGTGAGAATTATTTGGTGATTATGTTTGGCCTAGTGAGTCAGTATGTCTATTTGGAAACTGCATTTCTATTTCATGTGCAATGCTTGTAACACCCCGATTTGGCAACTTGAAAACCACAATCATTGAAGTGAAAATTAGGGGCCATTTTTTTTTTATAAAACATTTCGTGCTCAGAGGCACGTCACTCCTCAAGTTCCAAACCGAGATGTCACGAGACATCGCACTTTGAAACTCATTTTCAAAAACATCATTTGAACGAGGTAGCCCATTTGATTTTGTTCTCAAAACATCAACATCATAAGCTTGTTTGGTGTTACAGCAGGTTAGAACCATGTATCTAATAACTTGTAGTGGATTACAATACTCAAGAGGGAATTACCTATCTTCTAGTCATCGAAATCTACTAGCGCTTTCCTCTTGAAGCTGCTCTATCGCTCGTCTTCCCCCTCTGTCAAAAGATCCTCAGGGTTCGAACACCCATCCTCATTACTCAGACAATCATCTGTGTCGGCCTCAATTCCATGTTGGAATCCTCCTTGCATTGGTGAAGTGCCCCTTCCCTCGGGCTCAACTGATATCTTGCAAGGTTGATCATCTGGGATCCGCATCAATTACATAACAGAATTGTAGGAGAAAGAGAGAGTGAGCAACCCAAAACGGCAATGTCGACTATGTGGGATTACATCAGGTAAATATTAAGACTAAATAAAATAAACACAAATGATCCAGCCATAACATAAAGGACATTAAAACCACAACCCAAATCATAAGCGAAATTAATCAACCAAGGTAAAGCTTTCAGGAATCTTTCCAATTTTATTTTCACCACCATGAGACTTTTCTTCTTTTCATCATTTCCTGACTCATCCCGTACTTCACAAATACTCATATTCAATTCCCTTCTTAGAACTTATCCATCACTCGAGACCAGAATAATCATCAATAGCATCTTTATTATTACTACCATTATCTTCGAAATATCTGGGTTAATTAAGTCTTATCAATTCGATTAGCATCAATGATGAGGGGGAGACATCATTATGCTCACACTCGTCTACATCTCCTCGGTACACCAGCCAACCTAGTCGAAAGCAAACAGGAGTACAGGACCTTTACCACGCGGGCATGACAGCTGTCTCAACAAATGGCTCCAAGCCTCAAACACGTGTGATATCACAAACAGGCTCACTGTCTGGCAGAGGCAAAACACATTGCCCCGTTCCAGTCCCTCTCACTGTCCTCGATTTGCAATCTAGGGGGCGATAGTATGTTTCTAGTAGGCCTGCGGAACTTTACCACAGTATTGGACCCAGTCCCCACCACGTTAGTGCACCACTTGTGGAGTTCGTTCCGCCTAGAAACATACTCTAGACTTCTTGACGTATCACCGTCATCGTCCTCCCCTAATGCAATCTCATCCTAAGTATCCGCAGATACCTATCGTATCTTCCTCTCCACTACTTCGGAACGACACTCATACCTCACCGCTTATATCAATGTCTTTTAGAATCTTTTAAAAAGTTTTAATTACGGCTTAGCCCTAATGATCGGTTCATCCTTAATGCATCCCTTCAATGAAACCCGATCTCTAATCGTTCGCATCTAATCCCCCTAAAACTCATATACTTTCACGTGACTCATCACGACATCATCACATGCTCTTTCTTGTTCACAAATCACAGCACATTGGTTCTCATCAGCATGAGCAACCTAATCTCAGATCAATTTGGGGACTCGGCACATCATCGGGTCCTCTCCATCAGCTGTGGATTAACAGCATCCCTCACAGCCTTTTCCTCACATAGTGCAGCAGCATCACCAGCATACTTTATTGTCGGCTCGATCTCGCACGTTGTTAGCTCCGCTCCTCATCACCACGCTTCCGCTCGCTTACACTTTTCATAGTCATCTTGACATCGCCTCCTCGTTACATTCTTCCTCGACTAATCATGTCTTGCATATCCATCGTGTTCGTCTTTTCTTTCTTTAATTAATTCCTTATAAATTTAGTCTTTATTGATTTACTCACACAGTTTCCACCCATATCATATAGCAATTAAACATCTCTTAGATAAATAATTATATAACACACATGAACAATTATAAACATATCATAACCCAATCTCAGTCGTTCGGGTGGATAGCTAAGTCAATCAAACATGCGCTATCACATACACCACTACGCTAAATAAGATTGGATGTCCAATCTTTGAGGTGATTGGACGCCTTAATATGTTACCTAATTACCACGGCGTCTTAAGGGTATGCCCCTCTCTCACCTCAATGACGAACTTCTTATAGCCCTCCAAGATTCTCTGATCGCCATCCTCGCCTTATTTGCTTTTGCGTCCGTCGCTCGAACTAAGACACTTTTCCCGTGCGTTAGAAACGTTTTCGATAGGTTCTTTTAATCTACTTTTGAAAACAATTTTTTTTGTTATTGTTATTAATTTTGAAAATTCGTTGTTAGCGTTCAAAGCTTTCAAATCCAACTCCAATCCAGGATTAAAACGGTTTGAGAAAACTTGAAAATAATATAAAAATACTCTTTTATTGAAATAGGTTCTTAATTCAAATATTCATGTCATGAAAACATAGTTCTTAAAACATTTCTTCAAAATGTAGGAATTGAAGATAAAACTCTAGGATCACATTAGCTAATTCATAAAAATCCAAAACATTTATCATTCATATATCACAAAGCACTCTTAGACTAAAGGAAATAATTAATTAAATTATAACACCAACATACAAATTTATTCACACACAAGAAGATAATTCAAATTTAATTTCTTTTAATTCACTATGGCAAAACCGTATTGCCTATAATTAGCATTTTCTAATTACTAATTATTTCTAAATCTTAAAATCATAGAGTTAGCATCATGAAGATCAATTTAGTCAATTTCACTTATTTCTTGTTCCTAATCCGAAAAGAATAGAAAGAATGAACATAGTATTGTGTCAAACATAACATAGAACATAATCAATCTCTTAGGCCATTTGGAAAGAAAATTATTTTAAATACTTAAACATGCACTAACCGAATTATCTAAGTACAATCTTGCAAACATACAGCACATAATCAAAGACATCAAACAAGGAAATTATTTGGTTTCTTTGAAGACTGGAGCCGTGAGCATCATATGGAAACTTAGCAACTTCAATTTCATTTTCTCAACAACAATTAAAACTATAATCATGTCAAAGATTTATTTTATTTTGCTCAGTTCCATGTTGGAATCCTCCTTGCATTGGTGGAGTGCCCCTTCCCTCGAGCTCAGCTGATATCTTGCAAGGTTGATCATCTGGGATCCGCATCAATTACATAACAGAATTGTAGGAGAAAGAGAGAGTGAGCAACCTAAAATGGCAATGTCGACTATGTGGGATTACATCAGGTAAATATTAAGACCAAATAAAATAAACACAAATGATCCAGCCATAACATAAAGGACATTAAAACCACAACCCAAATCATAAGCGAAATTAATCAACCAAGGTAAAGCTTTCAGGAATCTTTCCAATTTTATTTTCACCACCATGAGACTTTTCTTCTTTTCATCATTTCCTGACTCATACCGTACTTCACAAATACTCATATTCAATTCCCTTCTTAGAACTTATCCATCACTCGTGACCAGAATAATCATCAATAGCATCTTTATTATTACTACCATTATCTTTGAAATATATGGGTTAATTAAGTCTTATCAATTCGATTAGCATCAATGATGAGGGGGAGACATCATTGTGCTCAAACTCGTCTACATCTTCTCGGTAAACCAGCTAACCTAGTCGGAAGCAAACAGGAGTACAGGACCTTTACCACGCGGGCATGACAGCTGTCTCAACAAATGGATCCAAGCCTCAAACACGTGTGAATTCACCAACAGGCTCACTGTCTCGCAGTGGCAAAACACATTGCCCCGTTCCAGTCCCTCTCACTGTCCTCGATTTGCAATCTAGGGGGCGACAGTATGTTTCTAGTAGGCCTGCGGAACTTTACCACGATATTGGACCCAGTCCCCACCACGTTAGTGCACCACTTGTGGAGTTCGTTCCGCCTAGAAACATACTCTAGACTTCTTGACGTATCACCGTCATCGTCCTCCCCTAATGCAATCTCGTCCTAAGTATCCGCAGATACCTATCGTATCTTCCTCTCCACTACTTCGGAACGACACTCATACCTCACCGCTTATATCAATGTCTTTTAGAATCTTTTAAAAAGTTTTAATTACGGCTTAGCCCTAATGATCGGTTCATCCTTATTGCATCCCTTCAATGAAACCCGATCTCTAATCGTTCGCATCTAATCCCCCTAAAACTCATATACTTTCACGTGACTCATCATGACATCATCACATGATTAGGAGTATGCACCACTCATACCTTCTAATTCATTCATTTCCATAGACTGCATGAACAAACTAGGGTTATCCTTTATAGATATGCCTTATAAATTGTCAGTGTCTACTCCTACAAATTCTTCAGTAGTCATTTCTCAGATGTGTTTGGATTGCCCACTCCGAGTTTTGGAGTGGGAATTCAAGGTCAATCTTATTTGTTTGCCTCTGACTAGATTGGACATTATTCTGGGTATGGATTGGATGACTCAGCATCATGTTCTGATCGATTGTCGTAATAAAGCAGTCATTTTCAGTAATTCCTCTCTATCTGCCATGGAAGTTGATGAAGTGTCGGAGGTCAGCCAAATTCCAGTAGTCTGTGAGTTTCCGGAAGTCTTTTCTACGGAGATTCCCGGATTGCCTCCAAAGAGAGAGGTGGAGTTCAGTATCGACTTGAAACCTGGTACTGGTCCTATTTCTATGGCACCATACAGAATGACGCCTCCTGAATTGGAAGAATTGAAGAAGCAATTGGAGGAGCTGTTAGCAAAGAAACTCATCCGGCCAAGTGTATCACCCTGGGGAGCTCCTATTCTTTTTGTCAAGAAGAAGGATATAGTCTTAGGATGTGCACCGATTATAGGCAGCTGAATGCAGTGACAGTAAAAAATAAGTATCCGCTCCCTCGCATTGATGATTTGTTGGATCAGTTGAGGGGTGCAGCCGTGTTCTCTAAGATTGACCTCCGATCGGGATACCATCAAATCCGTATCCGTGAAGAGGACATTCCTAAGACTTCTTTCAGGACGTGTTATGGGCATTTTGAATATGTTGTGATGCCTTTTGGTTTGACCAACGCTCCTGCAATTTTCATGGATTATATGAACAGGATCTTTATGCCTTACTTGGATTCTTTTGTCATAGTGTTCATTGATGACATTCTGATTTATTCTAATAGTCCAAGTGAGCATAGGGAACATTTGAGGATCGTACTGCAAGTCCTCAAAGAGAAGCAGTTGTATGCAAAGCTTTCTAAGTGTAGCTTCTGGTTGGATGAAGTTCACTTCTTGGGTCATGTGATTTCTGCTAAGGGAGTTGCTGTGGATCCCTCCAAGGTAGAAGCGGTGTTAAAGTGGGAGAGGCCCACAACAGTCACAGAAATTAGAAGTTTTCTGGGGATGGCAGGTTACTATCAGAGATTCATTAAAGGTTTCTCCAAACTGGCTCTTCCATTGACAATGTTGACCAGGAAAGATGTCCCTTATCAGTGGTCACAACAGTGTGAGAGCAGTTTTCAGGAGCTGAAGAAGAGATTAACTAGCTCACCGGACTTGATCTTGCTGGATCCAACCCAACCCTTCGATGTGTATTGTGATGCTTCAAAGCAAGGCTTGGGTTGTGTACTTATGCAGCAAGGCAAAGTTGTAGCATATGCATCGAGACAGCTGGGACAGCACTATCCAACTCATGATTTGGAGTTGGCAGCCATTGTCTTTGCTTTGAAAATTTGGAGACACTACTTGTATGGCACGAAGTTTGAGGTGTTTAGTGATCACAAGAGTCTCCGTTATCTATTCGATCAGAAGGAGTTGAATATGAGACAGAGGAGATGGATGGAGTTCTTGAAAGATTATGACTTCCATCTTCAGTACCATCCTGGTAAAGCTAATGTGGTAGCTGATGCACTGAGTCGCAAAACTCTCCATGTTAGCAACTTGATGGTGAAAGAAATGCAGTTGATACAGGAGTTCAGTGATCTCAACTTGAACATGCAGATGAAAGAGAAGAGCATGGTTCTGGAAATGTTGCAGGTCACTAGTGAACTGATGGACTTGATTAAAGAAAGGCAGGCAGATGATGAAGAGCTCCAGAAGTTGTTGGAAGGAGCAGCAAGTAAAGAGGAACCTGATTTCATCAAGGGTGCAGATGGAATCATTCGGTTTAGAGGCAGAGTATGTGTTCCCATGGATTTCGAGGTTCGAAGAGACATATTGTGGGAAGCTCACCAAACAAAGATGAAATTTCATCCGGGTACAACAAAAATGTATCAGGATTTAAAGAAGATCTACTGGTGGCTAGGGTTGAAAACTGACGTGGCCGATCATGTGTCCCACTGCTTGACTTGTCAGAAGGTGAAGATTGAGCATCAAAAGCCAGGTGGTCCGTTGCGATTACTTGACATTCCTGAATGGAAGTGGGATAGCATTGCCATGGATTTTGTGACAAGTCTACCTAGAACTGCTGCAGGATGTGATGCCGTATGGGTTGTTGTAGACCGTTTAACAAAATGTGCTCACTTTATCCCGATTCACAAGAAGTACACCCTGGTGAAGTTCACTCAGCTGTATATTCGGGACATAGTGAAGCTCCATGGTGTTCCCTCTAGCTTAATATCTGATCGCGATCCTAGATTTTTATCAAGATTTTGGCAGTCTCCAGCAGGCCTTGGGTACTAAGTTGAAATTTAGTATAGCTTTTCATCCTCAAACGGATAGGCAGTCTGAATGTACTATTCAGACATTAGAGGATCTGTTGAGAGCGTGTGTGTTGGAACAGGCTGGTAGTTGGGAGCAGTTGTTACCATTGGTGGAGTTTACTTACAACAACAGCTTTCACTCTAGCATTGGTATGGCACCTTTTGAGGCACTCTATGGATGAAAGTGTAGAACGCCTCTTTGCTGGTTCCTGATTGGTGAAAATTTGTTGAATTGGCCAGAATTGGTGCAAGAAACCACTGAGAAGATCACTATGATAAAGAATAAGATGAAAACTTCTCAGGATAGACAGAAGAGTTATGCAGATAAGTGTAGGAGACCCCTATAGTTTGATGTGGGTGATCATGTCTTTTTGAGGGTGTCCCCTACCACAGGTATTGGTCGGGCAATTAAGTCCAAGAAGCTGACTCCGCGGTTTGTTGGACCTTATGAGATTCTGGAAAGAGTTGGACCTTTGGCATACAGGATTGCTTTGCCTCCACATAATGTATTTCATGTTTCTTAACTCAGGAAATACATTCATGATCCCTCTCATGTAGTAGCATCTGATGATTTGCCCTTGAAGGAGAATCTTACTTTTGAAGTTCTTCAATCAGAATTGAGGACAGGCAGATTAAGCAGCTTAGGGCAAGGAGATCCCACTGGTGAAAGTAATCTGGAGCAGAAATAGTGTGGAGGAAGCCACTTGGGAATTGGAGAGCAAAATGAAGGAGTCCCATCCACAATTGTTCTCCTCCAGAGTTGAATTTCGAGGACGAAATTCTAGTAAGTGGGAGAGGATTGTAACATCCTAAATTTCATTTCTAAGTATAATTGTTATGTAGAATAAGTTTGGGTGAAGAAAATGAAGAGATTAAGTTAAAATAGTAATTAGAGGGTAATTGAGAATTAGACTCCTAAGACTTTAGAGAATTTTAAATGTAAGTTCCATAGCTCAAATCAAGAATTCCACCGTTGGATATGAAGTAGGATGTATGCTTCAAATTGTCTCAAAATTTGGGCACGATTCAACGGGTAGAAAAGAAGTTATTGAAATTCATAGTTGAAAAGTGCAGACTTTTGGTCTCTCGCTCAAGCGAGAACGAGCTCGCTCGAGCGAGGTAGTGTAAAATCAACCCCTGACTTCCTGACTCATTTTCGCTCCAGCGAAGACCAGTTCGCTCCAGCGAATTTTCCTGGCTCAAGTGAAAATCCATTCGTGCCAAACCCAAACCTACTGAAGAAAACTCGCTCCAGCGAGTTTTGGCTCGTCCGAGCGAAAATCGTCACACCTGGAAAAAAAAATAAAGTCGTGTGGACCACTCGTTTTGACTTCCTAAGGAAGCTACGAGTTGTGGCCACACAAATGGCATCAGCCATGCACCAACATACAACAAAAGACACACCTACACCATATTCCATCAAAACACAACAAAGCAAACAATATTTACTCCCTCTCTTCTCAATTTAATTTCTCTCTCCTAGGGCAACCAAATTCCAAGCACCATTTGAGCCGTTAATCCTTGATCAAGCTTTGGATCATCATCTTGGTGGCTTGAAAATGAGTTAGAAACCCTCCCCATTTTCCCTCATCACTCACGCCTCTCTCCCTCTCCCTAGGTATTATTATTTATTTTTAACTCATTGATATGGAGAACCAAAGCCCCTATGCCAAGTGATCAAGATCAAGAATCTCTACCCAAGTACACTACTCACAACTGGGTTGTCTACCATCATTGGATTTTGGCTTTTTGAGGTGGCAGGCTAAGCTAAGGAGGTTTAGGTTCCCAAGGTTCTAGGCTAGGGCAAGAATAAAAAGCACTTATCTCACTACATTTGAGGCAAAGGGGTGGGTATTGGCTTGGTATAGGAATGGGTAGTCAAATAGTTATATATTGATTTATTGGGAGTTATTTGGCTAAGAGAATAGTTAGAGAACCCTAGGGGTAGAGATAAAGAAAAATATATAAATGAAATGGTACTAAATAAGATAAAATGGGACTCTAAATTGACAAATGAATAATGTGATAGGTGGATTAAATGATAAATGTGAAAGGTGAATGTGTAAATAGTTGTGCCCTAACTGTTTAAATATGTGCTGGTATGACATGGAGTATGTATAGAAATCTATAATGAATAACTGACTTTAATTTGTGCTACTAAATAAATAATAGTAAAGGGTGTAATATCAGAGTAATTAAAATATGAATGTATGTAGGCCTCTGACCTGAGGATGCATACATTTATATTGTGGCATGTATGTAGGCCCCTGACCTGTGGATGCATACATGTTTAAACGGGATAAATATATGTAGGCCCCTAACCTGTGGATGCATACATTTATCAATTAATTAAAATGATTAGATAAAAGAAATGTATGTAGGCCCCTGTCCTGTGGATGCATATGTAACATCCTAAATTTAATTCTTAGTGTAAATTGTGCTTTGATAGTCTTAGGATAGAAGTAATTATGATTTAAGTTAGAAAATTGGCCAATTAGACATGCAAATTCAAGTTTAAAACATAGGACTTTGGGGAATAAGAATAACAAGATTGGTAGCTTAGAATACAAATTCCACTGTTGGATGTGAAGTAGGATAGGTGAGGAAGCTTGTGTCAAAATTTGGGGAAGATCCAACGGGTAACGAAGAAGTTATGGCCTTCCAAAGTATGAATGCTGCAAAACTGAGCAGCTTAATCGATTAAGCTGCAGAGTAATCGATTAAGGTCAGGAAGTTTGAAAGTCCTTAATCGATTACTAATCGATTAAAGGCTGTACTGTGAGAAAAAAATAAAAGCGATTCACACGTTCATTCTTGACAAAATTCGAACTCTCTTTCTCTAGGGCACAAAATCTCTTATTCTAAATCCATTAAACCTCAAGGGAATCACTCCAAGGTCCATCATCAAGTCCCTCTTGGTCTCTCCAAGTAAGTACTCATGATTCTTGAAGTTCCTCTCTCTCTAATTTGGATTTTCTCTCTCTCTCTTTCTCCTCTTTGGGAAATCCGAATTCTCTATGGAAATGGGGCAATAATATCATTATCATTCCATTCCTTTGGCTTAGGGAAGATTATTATCACTACCTCCATCTTCGTGCGTTCGGAGCTCTTGGTTTTGGGAGCGCTTGGAGCTACGGCTTGGGTTCTTCCACTTTCCCTCTCTTTGGTTAAGGTAAGGGGGTGGTTATAGTGAGCATTGGCTTGTTCTAGGAAAGGGTTTGTATTTAGATATAATGGTTGGCTAGGAGCTTATGTGTTAGGGTAGGAAATTAGGAACCTTAATCTGGAAAACTAAGGAAAATGATGAAAATAGGCTAAATTATTAATTATAGAACTCTAAGAATTAAAGAATGAGGTTAGGTTTTAATTGAGGAAAAATAAATGGCATGAACCCCTAATTCAGGATTTTTGAATTAGTAATTTGGATAGGTGAAAATTGTGGCTATTGTATGATTCTATGAAAAGGTGAAGTTGATTATTATTTGCACTTTAATTGTTTATGTAAAATGTGGAGTGTGGCTAATTGGTCATAATTGTAATTGTGCTTGTGCTTGGAACGGTGTGGTAAATATTAAACGGAATTGGCGGATAAAATAATGAAAAAAAGAAATATTGGATAAATGTGGTGATGTATCGTAGGCCTTCGATTTGGGGGAGACGATACATCGTAAAATGTTGTTGTATTGTAGGCCTTCGATTTGGGGGAGACAATACAACGTAAACGGGGCGATGTATGTAGGCCTTCGATTTGGTGGAGACATACATCGTCGGTGGTGTATGTATGTAGGCCTTCGATTTGGTGGAGACATACATACACCCTAAATAAAAAGGAAAAAGGAAAGGACAATGGATAAAATAAGGCAAAGGTAATGGAAACGCGATGTATGTAGGCCTTCGATTTGGTGGAGACATACATCGTGATTGGTGTATGTATGTAGGCCTTCGATTTGGTGGAGACATACATACACCGTAAATAAAAGGAAATGAATAAAGGAAACAGGGAATAAAATTGGACAAGGTAAAGGTAATGGAAACGCGATGTATGTAGGCCTTCGATTTGGTGGAGACATACATCGTGATTGGTGTATGTATGTAGGCCTTCGATTTGGTGGAGACATACATACACCGTAAAAATAAGTAAAAGGTAAGGGTTTTAAAAAGGGATTTCTTTGGGAACGGAGAAAATGAATAAAAGGGAATCAAATGGTGGAAACGAACTAACTAAAAAGGGAACCGACATTTATAAAATAATGGAATTGGAATATATGGTATGCTTGTGATGAATTTGTATTTATGTGAATAAATTGATGATTGTGTTTGGCCTGGTTAGTTGTTATGTCTATCTAGAAACTGCTATTCTATTTCATGTGCAATGCTCACTCCCTTACTATACTTACAGGTACAGAGATTGAGATTGCACAGCCCCCGGCCGAGCAGGTGTGCTCTCCCTCCCAGGGAGAGTAGGGTTATGGGGATTAGATATTTTTATTTTGACTTCAGCCTCCGTATATTTGGATGTGTATGAGCTAAATATGTTTCTTTTTGAGTGAGGCTTAGAATAGTTTCTTTTGTGCAGGGTTTATGATTTATTTTGAGCATAGTTGTTGTTATGGTCTCTTGATTTACATACTTAATATTTTGCTGGCACTCTGACACACAGATGGTTTACACTTGAGCCCAAAGGGGCAACTATGCGATGCATATATATTTATATTTGAGCCCTGCTGGCTTCTGTTGATTTTATATAAACGTGTTTATCAGGTTGAAGATTTAGAAAAGTCCGAAAAACAAACGAAACTCCGTCCATTTGACGGTTGATTTTCATAAGTTAAAAAGGAATTTTTAAGTACACATTTTTAATACTTGGGAATTAAGGGTAGAATTTATTAGGGTGTTACATTTATGGTATCAGAGCAGTTTCCCTCGTCCTTTGGAGTATGAACTCACTACTCCTATGGTTACTCACCGAGCGAGTAACCCAAGTACTTAGTTGGGTGTCTAAGTGAAGTTATAGGATATTAGTAGTTTTATTTAATTATTCTATGATTAGCTGGTTTTCCTTCCATGACTCAACAGTATGGCAGGGAGACGAGCTGATAATGATAGGATTACTGCAATTCTCGAAACTCTGGTTCAATTGCAGCAGAACCAAGCCCATGTTCAGCAGCAACAAGCTGATAATCTTGCAAACCTGCAGCAGAATCAAGCCCAGAACATTGTTGTGGCTGCAGCAGTTGCTGCAGCAGCACTTCAGCCTCCTCCACCACCACCAGTGGAGATTGACTGGATGGGCCGCTTTAGAAAAAGCGATCCGCCGAAGTTTGAAGGGGGTTACAATCCCGATGGAGCTCAAAGATGGCTCCAGGAGATGGAGAAGGTGTTTCGCTCACTGCAGCCACCAGGTGACCAGTATATGCGACTAGTGGAGTATGTTCTGATGGGTGAGGCGGAACATTGGTGGGACCAACAGAGGAGAGGTCTGGAAGTAGCTAATGAGCTTATTTCATGGGATCTTTTCAAGGTCCGTTTTCTTGGGAAGTACTTTCCGGAGAATGTAAGAAGGGAGAACGAAGTGGCTTTTCTTGAGCTGAAGCAAGGGAACCTCAGTGTTGGAGAGTATGCAGCTCAATTCGAGGACCTCATTCGCTATTCGGGCAGCTACCGGGATGAAGATGAACGCACTAAATGTATCAAGTTTGAGGCTGGTCTCCATCCCAAGATCAAAACTGTTTTTGTCTATCAAGGAATCTCTAATCTCTCTCAACTAGTGAACATGACCAGTGCTTATGAAGATTCACTCAAGAAGGAACAAGCAGAGGAGCGAAGCAGGGCATCTCAGAAATTGTCTGGTCCTATTAGGGGCAAGAGTCCTATGCAGAAATCTGGCCCTTATTCTAATCCCAGACCTTCAGTCCCTAGAGGAGCAGGGCAATCTGCACTATCTCTTGTTCCTGTTCCTACTTGTACACATTGTGGGAGGCAACACAAGGGGGTGTGCTGGAATATGGGTCGAAGAGATGGACTTTGTTACTTGTGTGGACAGCCCGAGCACTTTGTTTCCAACTACCCTAAATATCCTGTGAAGAGAGAGGTCAATGTGGCTAGTGCACAGAAATCTGGTGGGAGTCAGCCAATGCAGAAGGGCAAGGTGTACACTCTAGATGGCGAAGAGGTGACAGACGATGATGAGCTGATCAGAGGTATTTGTCATGTTAATGGCAATTCTTGTGGTGTTGTATTTGATTGTGGTGCATCCCATTCATTCATTTCCATGGAATGCATGAAGAGACTAGGGTTGTCTACTATAGAAATGCCTTATAAGTTGTTAGTTTCTACCCCTACGAATTCTTCAGTTATTACTTCTCAGATATGTTTGGATTGTCCACTCCGAGTTCTGGAGCGGGAATTCAAAATCAATCTCATTTGTCTCCCTTTGACTAGATTAGATGTTATTCTGGGTATGGACTGGATGGCTCAACATCATGTTCTAATTGACTGTCGTAAGAAAGCAGTCATCTTTAATGATGCTACCCTATCTACCATGGAAGTTGATGAAGTTTCTGATGTAAGTCAAATTCATGATGTCCGTGAGTTTCCGGACGTCTTTTCTACGGAGATTCCCGGATTGCCTCCAAGAAGAGAAGTTGAGTTTAGCATTGATCTGAAGCCTGGTACAGGCCCAATTTCTATTACACCTTACAGAATGGCGCCTCCGGAATTGGAAGAATTGAAGAAGCAGTTGGAGGAGCTATTAGCAAAGGGACTTGTCAGGCCAAGTGTATCACCCTGGGGTGCTCCTATCCTCTTTGTCAAGAAGAAGGACGGTAGCCTTCGGATGTGCACTGATTACAGGCAATTGAATGCAGTGACGGTAAAGAAAAAATATCCGCTCCCTCGCATTGATGATTTGTTGGATCAGTTGAGGGGTGCATCAGTATTCTCTAAGATTGACCTCTGATCGGGATACCATCAGATCCGCATCCGTGAAGAGGACATTCCAAAAACTGCTTTCAGGACGCGTTATGGGCACTTTGAGTATGTGTTGATGCCTTTCGGATTGACCAACGCTCCTGCAATATTCATGGATTACATGAATAGGATCTTCATGCCATACTTGGATTCTTTTGTCATTGTGTTCATTGATGACATCCTGATTTATTCTAAGAGTCCGAGCGAACATGAGGAGCATTTGAGGATAGTACTGCAGGTCCTCAAAGAGAAGCAGTTGTATGCCAAGCTGTCTAAATGTAGCTTTTGGTTGGATGAGTTCCATTTTATGGGACATGTGATTTCGGCACAGGGAGTTGCTGTGGATCCCTCCAAGGTGGAAGCGGTGTTAAAGTGGGAGAGACCCACAACAGTCACAGAAATCAGAAGCTTTTTGGGATTGGCAAGTTACTATCAGAGATTCATTGAAGGTTTCTCCAAACTGGCTCTTCCATTGACAATGTTAACCAGAAAAGATGTCCCTTATCAATGGTCGCAGCAGTGTGAGAGCAGCTTCTTGGAACTAAAGAAGAGATTGACAAGTTCACCGGTTCTAACTTTGCCAGAACCAACCCAACCCTTTGACGTGTATTGTGATGCTTCAAAGCAAGGCTTGGGTTGTGTACTTATGCAACAAGGCAAAGTTGTGGCCTATGCATCCAGGCAGTTGCGACAGCATGAGCAGAATTATCCGACTCATGACTTGGAATTAGCAACTGTGGTGTTTGCCTTGAAAATCTGGAGACATTACTTGTATGGCACAAAGTTTGAGGTGTTCAGTGACCACAAGAGTCTCCGTTATCTCTTTGATCAAAAGGAGTTGAATATGGGACAGAGGAGATGGATGGAGTTCTTGAAAGATTATGATTTCCATCTTCAATACCATCCGGGTAAAGCTAATGTGGTAGCCGATGCGTTGAGTCGTAAAACTCTTCATGTTAGCAACTTGATGGTGAAGGAGATGCGGCTAATCCTGGAGTTTAGTGATCTCAACTTGAACATGCTGGTGAAAGAGAAGAGTATTGTTCTGGAAATGTTGCAAGTCACTAGTGAACTGGTGGATTTGATAAAGGAAAGTCAAGCAAATGATGAAGAGCTCCAGAAGTTGTTAGAAGGAGCAGCAAGTAAAGAGGAACCTGATTTCATCAAGGGTGCAGATGGAATCATCAGATTCAGAGGTAGAATATGTGTTCCAATGGACTTCCAGATTCGAAGAGACATATTGTGGGAAGCTCACCAAACAAAAATGAGTTTCCATCCCGGTACAACAAAAATGTATCAGGATTTGAAGAGGATCTATTGGTGGCCAGGGTTGAAGACTGACGTGGCCGACCATGTGTCTCACTGTTTGACTTGTCAGAAGGTGAAGATTGAGCACCAAAAGCCAGGTGGTCCGTTGCGATCACTTGACATCCCTGAATGGAAGTGGGATAGCATAGCCATGGACTTTGTGACAGGTCTACCTAGAACTACTGCAGGTTGTGATGGTGTATGGGTTGTTGTAGACCGTTTAACAAAGTGTGCTCACTTTATTCCGATCCATAAGAACTACACACTGGAGAAGCTGACACAGTGGTATATTCGGGACATAGTGAAGCTTTATGGTGTGCCTTCGAGTATTGTGTCTGATTGTGATCCGCGGTTTCTATCCAGATTTTGGCAGAGTCTTCAGCAGGCCTTGGGTACCAAGTTGAGGTTTAGTACAGCCTATCATCCTCAAACTGATGGGCAGTCCGAGCGTACTATTCAGACTTTGGAGGATCTGTTGAGGGCTTGTGTTCTAGAGCAGGCTGGTAGTTGGGAGCAGTTGTTACCATTGATGGAGTTCACTTACAACAATAGCTTTCACTCCAGTATTGGCATGGCACCTTTTGAGGCACTCTATGGAAGAAAGTGTAGAACGCCTCTTTGTTGGTTCCAGATTGGGGAGAAGTTGTTGACTGGGCCAGAGTTGGTGCAAGAAACCACAGAGAAGATTGCGATGATTAAGGATAAGATGAAGACTTCTCAAGACAGGCAAAAGAGCTATGCAGATAAGCGTAGGAGACCCCTTGAGTTTGATGTGGGTGATCATGTGTTTCTTAGGGTGTCCCCTACCACTGGCATTGGTCGAGCAATCAAGTCAAAGAAGCTGACCCCGAGGTTTGTCGGACCTTATGAGATTCTGGAGAGAGTTGGACCTTTGGCGTACAGGATTGCTTTGCCTCCACACTTGTCTAGACTTCATGGTGTATTTCATGTTTCCCAGTTGAGGAAGTACATTCATGATCCCTCCCATGTGGTAGCAGCTGATGATTTGCCCTTGAAGGAGAATCTTACTTTTGAGATCCTCCCGATCAGAATTGAGGACAGGCAGATTAAGCAGCTTCGGGGCAAGGAAATTCCATTGGTGAAGGTGATTTGGAACAGAAACAACGTGGAAGAGGCTACATGGGAGCTGGAGAGCAAGATGAAGGAGTCTTATCCTTAGTTGTTTCAGGACAGATGAATTTCGGGGACGAAATTCTGGTAAGTGGGAGAGGATTGTAACATCCTAAATTTAATTCTTAGTGTAAATTGTGCTTTGATAGTCTTAGGATAGAAGTAATTATGATTTAAGTTAGAAAATTGGCCAATTAGACATGCAAATTCAAGTTTAAAACATAGGACTTTGGGGAATAAGAATAACAAGATTGGTAGCTTAGAATACAAATTCCACTGTTGGATGTGAAGTAGGATAGGTGAGGAAGCTTGTGTCAAAATTTGGGGAAGATCCAACGGGTAACGAAGAATTATGGCCTTCCAAAGTATGAATGCTGCAAAACTGAGCAGCTTAATCGATTAAGCTGCAGAGTAATCGATTAAGGTCAAAAAGTTTGAAAGTGCTTAATCGATTACTAATCGATTAAAGGCTGTACTGTGAGAAAAAAATAAAAGCAATTCACACGTTCATTCTTGACAAAATTCGAACTCTCTCTCTCTCTAGGGCACAAAATCTCTTATTCTAAATCCATTAAACCTCAAGGGAATCACTCCAAGGTCCATCATCAAGTCCCTCTTGGTCTCTCCAAGTAAGTACTCATGATTCTTGAAGTTCCTCTCTCTCTAATTTGGATTTTCTCTCTCTCTCTCTTTCCCCTCTTTGGGAAATCCGAATTCTCTATGGAAATGGGGCAATAATCTCATTATCATTCCATTCCTTTGGCTTAGGGAAGATTATTATCACTACCTCCATCTTCGTGCGTTCGGAGCTCTTGGTTTTGGGAGCGCTTGGAGCTACGGCTTGGGTTCTTCCACTTTCCCTCTCTTTGGTTAAGGTAAGGGGGTGGTTATAGTGAGCATTGGCTTGTTCTAGGAAAGGGTTTGTATTTAGATATAATGGTTGGCTAGGAGCTTATGTGTTAGGGTAGGAAATTAGGAACCTTAATCTGGAAAACTAAGGAAAATGATGAAAATAGGCTAAATTATTAATTATAGAACTCTAAGAATTAAAGAATGAGGTTAGGTTTTAATTGAGGAAAAATAAATGGCATGAACCCCTAATTCAGGATTTTTGAATTAGTAATTTGGATAGGTGAAAATTGTGGCTATTGTATGATTCTATGAAAAGGTGAAGTTGATTATTATTTTCACTTTAATTGTTTATGTAAAATGTGGAGTGTGGCTAATTGGTGATAATTGTAATTGTGCTTGTGCTTGGAACGGTGTGGTAAATATTAAACGGAATTGGCGGATAAAATAATGAAAAAAAGAAATATTGGATAAATGTGGTGATGTATCGTAGGCCTTCGATTTGGGGGAGACGATACATCGTAAAATGGTGTTGTATTGTAGGCCTTCGATTTGGGGGAGACAATACAACGTAAACGGGGCGATGTATGTAGGCCTTCGATTTGGTGGAGACATACATCGTCGGTGGTGTATGTATGTAGGCCTTCGATTTGGTGGAGACATACATTGTCGGTGGTGTATGTATGTAGGCCTTCGATTTGGTGGAGACATACATACACCCTAAATAAAAAGGAAAAAGGAAAGGACAATGGATAAAATAAGGCAAAGGTAATGGAAATGCGATGTATGTAGGCCTTCGATTTGGTGGAGACATACATCGCGATTGGTGTATGTATGTAGGCCTTCGATTTGGTGGAGACATACATACACGGTAAATAAAAGGAAATGAATAAAGGAAACAGGGAATAAAATTGGACAAGGTAAAGGTAATGGAAACGCAATGTATGTAGGCCTTCGATTTGGTGGAGACATACATCGTGATTGGTGTATGTATGTAGGCCTTCGATTTGGTGGAGACATACATACACCGTAAAAATAAGTAAAAGGTAGGGGTTTTAAAAAGGGATTTCTTTGGGAACAGAGAAAATGAATAAAAGGGAATCAAATGGTGGAAACGAACTAACTAAAAAGGGAACTGGCATTTATAAAATAATGGAATTGGAAAATAATGTATGCTTGTGATGAATTTGTATTTATGTGAATAAATTGCTGATTGTGTTTGGCCTGGATAGTTGTTATGTCTATCTAGAAACTGCTATTCTATTTCATGTGCAATTCTCACTCCCTTACTATACTTACAGGTACAGAGATTGAGATTGCACAGCCCCCGGCCGAGCAAGTGTGCTCTCCCTCCTAGGGAGAGTAGGGTTATGGGGATTAGATATTTTTATTTTGACTTCGGCCTCCGTATATTTGGATGTGTATGAGCTAAATATGCTTCTTTTTGAGTGAGGCTTAGAATAGTTTCTTTTGTGCAGGGTTCATGATTTATTTTGAGCATAGTTGTTGTTATGGTCTCTTGATTTACATACTTAATATTTTGCTGGCACTCTGACACACAGATGGTTTACACTTGAGCCCAAGGGGCAACTATGCGATGCATATATATTTATATTTGAGCCCTGCTGGCTTCTGTTGATTTTATATAAACGTGTTTATCAGGTTGAAGATTTAGAAAAGTCCGAAAAACAAACGAAACTCCGTCCGTTTGACGGTTGATTTTCATAAGTTAAAAAGGAATTTTTAAGTACACATTTTAATACTTGGGAATTAAGGGTAGAATTTATTAGGGTGTTACAGCATACACTTATAAAATAACATTTATGTAGGCTTCTGACCTGAAGATGCATACATGTTAAATAAGAATGGTATGTGGGCCTCTGACCTGAGGACACATACAAAGTGAAAAGGAAAATAAAAAGGGAATAAGGATAAAGAGAAAGGAAAGTAAATTATGAAAGTAAATGGACAATGGAATGTGGAAAAAGAAATGTCATGGAATTGAGAATGATAAAAAGGAATAACTTGGATTGAGTAAATGCATGAATTATGATATTGTGAAATGTGTGAATTATTTGGTGATTGTGTTTGGCCTAGTGAGTCAGTATGTCTATTTGGAAACTGCATTTCTATTTCATGTGCAATGCTCACTCTCTTAACATTTTTCAGGTTCTGAGATCGAGCTAGCACAGCCCCCGGCCGAGCAGGTGCACTCTCCCTCACAGGGAGAGTAGATTTAGTACCATAGGACATGGAAATGTCCTGGGCCCATTTATCATTATGATATTGTGATATCACTTTTTGGTTGTAAAAATGTAAATAGTCTCTTTTGGTGGCCCAGGACAGCCTCTTAGATATAAGGGGTGTTTTGATGGATTGATATGTAAAACTTGTATATATGTTTCCGCTTTATACTCTGATAACTATGTGATGCTGGATGCACTATGATACACTGTTGATATTGAGCCATGCTGGCTTCTGGAATGATATATGAATGATGTTTATCAGGTGCAGGATTAAATTAATTTTTGGAAAGTCTTAAAAACAAAGGAAACTCCGTCCGTTTGACGGTGGATTTTATATAATTAAAAAGAAATTTTTAATCCTCTATTTTAATATATGGGTATTTATGGGTAAATTAGCTAAGGTGTTACATTATATCCTGAGCAGTTTTTTTTATCTGCTTTGAATAATGATATATCTTGGAGAGAATTGATGAAATGATTACTATGCTGAAAATCATGTAATATCCGATTGATTCTGGAAAAGAGAATTGTTATCTTGAAAGTGTAAAGATTGAAAACTAAGCTTGCTTGTATCATCTAAAGTAATAATATACAGTGATGGTGCAACGTAGCACAGATAACCTTGTGATGTATATCCCCAATCGCACTGTCTTCGGACGTGCTTGATTTTAAGTAGTTGGCCACGTGAATGACGTGTCGTGGTTGCGAGCGTTGTGGATTCCACTATAGGTAGGGAGGTGTTTGTCCGTTTTCTTTTTAGAGGTTGAGGCCTGTTAGAAGCGCGACTTAGAATGGGTCAACCAATGATAGGTTAATAAAGCTAAATCTTTATCTAAAAGACTTAAAACACTTAAAGACTTTAAAAGCTTAATCTTTGCTAACCCTGCGTTGAGAGAGAAGTAATGGAGAGGAAAGATACCGAAAACCTGGAGGTTTGTACTCTTCGAGTGGTGATTGTGATAGGGGAAGGCAAGGACGGTGAAACGTCAAGAAGCCTGGAGCGCTTCCCTAGGCAGGGCAACGTTACAATGATCAAGGTCACCTGCTGGGCATTGGTTGTAACAAGGACTGCACGATCAACTAGGGATAGAGCTGTCGCCCCCTTGAGCAAATCGGAGATGGTTGAGAGGGAATCCGAATCGAGGCTAGAGGTCATTGCTTTTATTTACTGACCAACAGAGCATGGTCCATTTACTATTTCTTTTCCTGGCCCTTTATAGTGGTTTCAGCTGGTGCGTACCCTTTGACAATCGATGCTTGCGTGGTTAGGATTCCTGTTCGTCCCATCTGCTTTCCGAACTAGGTCACGGTTGGATATTGAGGAGGAGATGTATCGTGTGTGCTGACTTATTTCCCTTGCCTCTATGATTTTCCTCCCTAAATCATTAACGGCTATGTTATAGTGGAAAGAAGAAAATTGAAGAAGACTATTAATATTTTTTATTGAAAATCCCTTATGAAGCAAGTGAAATTATTATTGATGATATGACATGACATTATGAGGAGATGCTATGAAATGATGATGGTGATACTTATGATCGTAAGGTATTTTGAGAATGACCACCATTTACTTATTTCATTATATGATTGTATATGTATGTGTGTGAATCTTAATGTGATCCCTTAGAGTAAGTCCATGTCGTCAACAATTAATTCGTTCGGATCACTTACTCTCTTGCTTTCCCTTTTCTGTGGACATTGGGAATGATGTCCACAGACGGTAGATCGAGTCATTATCGTGTAGAAGTTCAAATAGTGCATTGGTATTTTTTTGAAGTGAAGTTGATTGGATGGATTGGGAAGGATCGGCATGTGTTGAGACTTTGATCCGGAGCTGATCGTTAGTAGGAGTACGACCCAGATGCGACATAAGTAGTGGAGAGCAGCAACAACGAGAAGTTTTATGTTTATCTTAAGTCTTAATAGTTAGATTGAGTCTGTCTGCTCTGATAGGACTGATGTAATCTTTAGTTTTGGCATAGAGCTTTTATTCAGTATTTTATTGTAGCGAATGTCATGACCTTAGGGGCCGTGACCTTTGTGTAAAACAATTGGTTTGATGTAATTACTCGATTATAGGAATAAATTCTGTTATTTCTCAATTGAAGTACTTTGTCGAATATTTTTTAAAGGTAATCAAATGTTATCCGCAAACAATCATTAGAGGAAATAATATTTTAATGAAAGTAGTTTTGGAATGTGTAATGGTAATGTATCAGTTTGTAATAGAATAACATCTCGGATATTTTGTAAACAAAGCTAAGTATTGTATATTGGTTAAAATTAATCTTTTGAGAATAAATTAAAAGGAAATATTTTACGAAGGTTATAAAAAAAAATGGCGCAAATTTTTCCTAAAAATTCTATGTCCAAATTGGTTTGATGCAGTGCATGCTGAGGCGCCAGAGTAGAGCGGCTGAGTTCCACCACAGGGAGATACATCAGAACCAGGCTAGAGATGCAGTTTTGAGGGATTGGAGAGCAGCACAGGGCCTACCATATGATGTGCTTCCCTATACTAAGGAGGATCATGGCGTACTAGATGCATCACCAGAGGAGGATGAGATGGAGGATGATTAGTGAGGGGATTCTGTTTTCTATTTCTTTCTATCCTATGTATTCCCTTCCCCTATTCAGACCTGTACCACCAAAAATATGTACTGCTTTGTAGGATTTTTCTTTTGTTTTTATTGCATGGATATTGTTCTGTTCACTCTCTATTGCATCTGTATATATCTTGTGTTTGCAGCAGGTGTGAGTTGATGTCTCCCCCATGAGAGGTGCTATTTTGCACTTGTTGTTAATGACCTGCAGGTAATAAGTTTGGGGGAACGTCTTCTCACTTTGTTTAGTGATGAGTTGTGCAGCGGATGTAAAGGGAAGTGCTCTGAATTTTTCCTTGTGGTAGTTTGCTTGAGGACAAGCTAACCTCTAAGTTTGAAGTTTTGGGGAGGGATACCAAATAAAAACTTTTCAGATCTGAATTATTTTTCTCCCATTTTTAGTGTTGGTTTGTGTCCTTGGTAGGAGTAGGTCATTATTCTAGACTTAGGACTGTTTTTCAGATGATAGGTGTAAATACTTAGTTTAGGATTAGACTCACTGATTTTGACAAAATTATTGAGAATTTGTGATTAGTTAACTGACCTTTAGCCTAGTGAGATTTTGAGCCTAAACACTGAAGGGGTATGTGATTATTGAAATATTCTGATTTGAGACCCCTATTTCTTTCATGAGTGTGTTCACTTTGGCTTTGTGTTCTAGAACTTGACCTGTTACCATTTCAAGATTGATATTTGTTTGCATGCATGAAAATGATTAAGGTACTTAGGATTGTGTTTTTGTGACCTTCAGATGAATTGCATTGACATGTTCCATTAGTTGCCCACTTTGAGCCTAATGATATATGATTTTTCTTTTGTACCCTGCATTGAATGCATGAATTCTTTGTTAGTACCTTAGGAATTTTGAATGAGCAATTGAGAGGAACGATTCAAAAAGTGAAAAAAATGGTACAAAGATTTGAGAGTCTACTTCTCTTCCATGAAATAAATGAAAAAATTAAATGAAAAGGAAGAGAGTGGAGGAATTAAAAAAATGAAAAATGAAAAGAAAAGAAGAATAGAATGATTGTGAGTTGAGTGTGAGTCCTCTTAGTATTCATTGCTCATTCATGATTTTTGAGGGAAATTTGATTTTGCATTTCAGCCCTTAGTTTATTCCTTCTTTCTTTTATCCCACCTGACACTTCTAGTCATGGCCCCAATACAACCTTCATTAAGACCTTTTGATTTGTGCATGTATTCAATACTTTCAGTGGCGATTTTGGACTACGGTCAAGCTTATGGTAATACGTTTTCATTGCATGAACTTGTGCGCTTTGTTGATATATGACCATGATACACATGAGAGATATACACTGAGAGGTTGAGAGTGTTCACTAGTCTTGAGTTCTTATTGGATTTGTTTCTTTAACCAGGTTTTGATTATATGAATAACTTGTGAAAATATGTATCTAAATTGGTGAGTCGAAGTTCTAGATTAGGTGTGTACATTTTGATTAATAGGGTAGTCTTTTGTATTAGAATTTTTATTTTACTTTTGCCTGAGACATGCAAAATGCTATGTTTGGGGGAGTGATTTGGGTCTAATATATGATGTTTTTGGACTTAATTTCACCTCCTTTTACTATGGATTTGGCTTGTTTCTAGTGTAAACTTAGGATGTTATTATTAGTTTTAGGATTTTTTTTATTAGGAATAGAGTCCTTTGAACGTTTTGATCCGTTTGTTCATGATTTCAGGTACTTTTGCTGCTTAATTGAAGAAAATAAATATGAATCTGGAAAGAGGACGAAAAGACCTTGAAAATGGCACAAGAACAAAGCGAAACGGGGGAGGAGCAGGTGGCTCACGCCCAGGCGCGTGGGATAGCATGCCCAGGCGTGGCCACCACGCTAGTGCAACTTCATCAGAACTGGTGCGCCCAGGCGCGCGTCATACGTCTAGGTCCAGTTGGGCACATTTCTTATCAAATTTGAAGGATTCTCTTAGGTTTTGTAATTTTTTATTTAAAAATAGGATTAGAAACTAGGTTAGCAGCTTTAGTAGAAGGGAGATTACGCATCTAGGAAGCATTCAAGGAGGAATCCATTGAAGATCGAAGCATTTTTGTGGTAATTTAGGAATGTATTCCACAATTATTGTTTTTGTTTTTCCTTTCTCTATGTGTAACTAAAACCCTTGTGTTAGGAACATGGTGAATTTGCATGGATAGTTTATTTTAATTAATGAATTAATGTTTTTCGGTTTTTAAATCAAGCATTTGATTGTGTTATAATTGTTATGCATGAACTTGATCACTTTATGTTTTGGATCTCTAAATCTGAAATTGGGAAATTAGGATTTAGAATATATAGGCCTTTCAATCTAATGGTATAACTATCTAACTCGTAGGAATACTTTTGTATTTTTATATAACTTTTCATAAATTCCACTGTTTTAATAAAGGTTATTCAATTATTGTTTGATTACTTAAGAGATTAAGGATTATCAAATTGAATAATAAACAGTAATTGCACAAGAGGAATCTAGTAATTATTACCTTAGGAATTTGTTATTGATTTAAGGAAAAACAATGATTCATGATTAATAAACGATGCCTGCAATGAAACCGAGTTCCTAACCACTTTTCTCCACTGCATTCATAACCTTTTTAAATTTTAGCATTAGTTTTAATTTTAATTTTAATTCAAAAACAATTTTAAAAATAACTTTAGTTAATAGATTTTGCTTTTAACTACTCTTAGGTGAAAATAGTTGAAACAATTTATAATCTCTGTGGGACGATAATTGGTCTTACTGACTATACTTGCTGACCCGGTACACTTGCCGGTAAGCCAACAGCAAGCAAGACAGGGCTGCTCGGTACTCGGTCCTACCCTCGGATCCGAAACCACACCCTTTCTACGTCTTACATGCGGCTTAGACATGAGAGGTACGTGCTGAGCTGTCGAAGCTCCGGTACATGCTGCGCTGTCCACATTCTAGAAGGACACATATATTTACGAGATATTTGTCAGATATTTTCACAAAGCCTGACGTCAGCACAGAAACCCTAACGGGCCTCCCTACAGACCCAGCACCGTACACCAATATAAAAGGCATAAATTTGCCTTGGGGTCAGTTAGGTTATTCTCATCCCTAAGTTGTCACTCTGCACACACACTGTTGACTAGGGGAGACCCTGAGTATCCCAATTGGATATTCAGTTATTTCTATATTAGACACACATTAATTCCTTGCTCCTTCACTACATTGGCGTCGTTTGTGGGAACCATAAACTTCGATTCCCATCAATCCCTAGAAATGACTGATCACGACGAGAACACCAATAACGCCACAGTTCAACGCCACCCCATCCAATCCCACAGCCTAGTTGTGACTAGGGTCATAACGATTGCGGGGGCTTAGCATGTGGAAGGTATTACGTTGGTCAGATCCACGACATAGCTAGCCCGAAAATGGCTAAACGGAAGGCTTCCACGCCACTCTACTTTGATGACAGCGACTACCATGATATCCTGAAGGACCACGATGTCCCCTTGGTCATCACGGCTACCATAGGCAACTATACAATCTGGAGGATGCTAGTAGACCAAGGTAGCTCAGCTGACGTGATATTCAAGCCCTTGTTGAAATCTCTAGGCTTGAGAAAATCATATCTATCCCCTGAGGTGGGACCCCTGATTCGGTTTGCAGGGGACACCGTCATTCCCTTGGGACGAATTTGTCTACCAGTCAGCATGGGAACAGGGTCATCTTCTAGGACACAGATGATTAACTTCCTCGTGGTCTGTAACATCCCATTTTAAATAATGAAATATAAGTTTTTTATTAATCAAAATGTTCTATTACAGATTATTTTATAACAAAAAGCAGCGATATACAACTTGATATTAGAAC
This sequence comes from Crotalaria pallida, assembly GCA_037953625.1. Classification (NCBI taxonomy): domain Eukaryota; kingdom Viridiplantae; phylum Streptophyta; class Magnoliopsida; order Fabales; family Fabaceae; genus Crotalaria; species Crotalaria pallida. Next base: position 54,226,861 of record CM075651.1, read on the forward strand.
GATAAATTGATGATAATGGCCTTGCTTCTCCAAGCATTACCTAAAATGTTAAGCCACAAGGGAGTGAACAACTTTTCATAATAGAATAGAAGTTAAGAATTGAAATTAAGTAAACAGAACTAAGTTGGTGATTTAATCATTAGCTATTAAACCATTGGATGTAAATATATGCCTTTGCCAAAGAATCATAGAATTCATAGATCTATTGTCTCATGGACTTTTGCTAACTAAATATTACTTCATTAGTATCTTAAGATTATTAGTAAAGATTGAATTCTCCTTATCTTGTATGTAATTATGATTTAATTCTAATACATTTACTTTAAGTTCATATTGGTCCTGAAATTATAATACCTTTATATAAAATCGGCACAAATTTGAGAATTCTTAGTATAATAACTTGTCTTGTATATGTTAGTTGAGTATTCATTATTTTTAGATATTTTGGTTTGTCTTAAAAATCTGAGAATTCAATGCGGCATTTCATCGAACACTTTATCTACACTACTTTCTAACTTGGTGAAAGTATAAGTTTTGAATAATAATCCGTCCGGAAATTATTTAAATCCACCTGCACGGGTAGGTGGTAGAGCAGAGTCCACTACCCTAGGGTTTAATGTATGATTCTTAGTCATTTACACAATTCCAAAACCTAAATTCTATTCTAAAAGAAAAGTGTTCCTCCCTTACCTCAAAGGGAAGAAAACCCAACTCCAAGTGCTTGATTTATGTTGTTTTGGCTTCTATACTCCTCTCCCTTGATTAGAATACAAGAAGTCCCCAAGATCATGGAGGTTTTATGACCATAGAAATAAAAGGAAGAGAGGGTTTTGAGGAATAACAAAGGAACAAGGATTAGAATTAGTGGAAAGGTATTTATTAGTGTTAATTTATGGTTTAGAGGTTGTATTTGGAGGTACCATGGATGATTGGTAAAAGGAAAATGAGTTTGGTGCATGAAAACCCAAGTTTGGTGCGGGCTGGGGGAAAGAAATGGTGCACCATTCTGGTGCTGGTGCCTATTTAAAGGCATCGCGCGCCTAAGCGCGCGCCTGGTGCGCCTGAGCGCACACCAGGTTTTTGGAAATTTCTAGGACTCCCGCGCACCATCTGGTGCGTCTGGCTGATGGTCCCGCTCGCGCCTGAGCGCAGGACTGGCGCGCCTGAGCGCGAGCACCACTGGGTGCACCAGGAAATCTGCACCGGTGCGTTTGGGCGCACCAGCTCATGCCCGGGCGCACCGGCTCATCCTGAATCGCCAATTTTCGTATTTTTGGCTCATTTTAATGGATTTTAATCATTCCTAACACTACATCAAACTTATATGACATCAATTTACATCCCTAATTATATTCATCATATTATTTTTTTCATTAACCACCCAAGTCTAAAACTCCGAAATTCCTATAAATAAATTTCCTATAGCTTCTTGATAATTCCTCTCCTTACTCATCTGACTTAGGGCCATTTCTAATTCCTTTATTCACACTCATAACCTTCGGGGAGTGATCAATTAGTTGGGTAATAGCTGAATTTTTTAAACCTAATTTGATTCACGCACAATTTCAAGAGATTTCTTCACATCTAATACTTTTCCAACTTCTCAATTATCTTAACCCATGTTGAATATCCTCTTTCCATATCAAAGTACCCTCAATTTCTTATTACCTATGTTTCCATTTCATACTTCCTAATTCTAAATCAATTTGAGACAACAAAGTTTACGATTTAATTATTCATTTAAGATCAATTCTCTGAACTCTTATTTATGAATCTAATACATTCTGAAATATCGATTTTAAAATTCAGGTTGTTACATGGTCGACTGCCCCTCACCCAACAATGGCATTTTGGGAAGACCATGTATACATGCTTTAGGGGCATTAGTTTCCACCATACACGTGGCGATGAAGTTCGTCGGTACAGATGAATAGGTAGTCACCATTCGAGCTAACCAAGAGACTGCTCGAAGATGCTACAACACCAGCATGGGAAAAAGGAAAGCATAAGGGCCACCATGGCTCGAAAAACCCCAGCTGGGCAAGGGAAGCATCAACCACAGTTATTTGGACGTCCGAAACGAGTTAGACGAGACTCGACCCGCCCCCGAAGGTGAATGGTATGTGCAGTTGGACGACAACCCAAGTCACCAAGCCAAGATTGGGGCAGGACTCCCTCAACCCCTCAAGGAGGAATTGACGCAACTCCTCCGTTCCTACAAAGAAGTGTTTTCCTGGACATCAGCCAACATGCCAGGGATATATCCAAACTTTATCTACCACCGACTAAGCATGTACCCAGACGCCAAACCGGTTGCCCGAAAAAGGAGACAAGTAGGAGGAAAAAAGGCAGCCGCGATAGAGGAGAAGGTGGCCGAGCTAAAGGAGGTCGGGTTCATCCGAGAAATCAACTACACCGATTTGTTAGCCAACATGGTGCTAGTCAAAAAGCCAAATGGGAAGTGGCGAATGTGTGTGGACTACACCAATCTCAACAAGGAGTGCCCCAAAGATCAGTACCCACTTCCCCTCATTGACAAGCTGGTTGATAGCTCGGCAGGAAGACTAAGGCAATACTCGGGTTACAAGGTCCTGATGTACGCTCTTGACCAATAAAAATGGCCTTTATCACGGAAAAAGCCACCTATTGCTATAACGTCATGCGCATTGGTCTCAAGAACGCAGGCACCACTTACCAAAGAATGATGAATAAAGTGTTCGAAGGGGTCATCGGTGAAATGATGGAAGTCTATGTGGATGACATGATCGCAAAATCAAGAAAGAAGGAAAACCATCCACAAGACTTAGCCACCATCTTAGATTGAGTTAAACAACACAATATGCGTCTCAACCCCGAAAAATGCACCTTCGGGGTACCAGCGGGTTCCTTCCTCGGATTCATGCTCACCGAAAGGGTGATTGAAGGAAACCTCGAAAAGTGTCAAGCCATCCTAAGCATGAAGAGCCCTACCAGTGTAAAGCAGGTGCAACAGCTCACTGGAAGAGTGCCTGCGTTATCAAGGTTCCTATCCCAGTCCGCCAGAAAAGCGCTTCCATGGTACCAACTCCTTAGGAAAAACAAGGAGTTCCAATGGGATGAACGCTGTGAAACAGCCTTCGTCGAGCTGAAAGAATACCTATCAGCACCTCCCGTCTTGACCAGCCCCGACGAGGGGGAAACCCTGTACTTATATCTATTTGTAGGCAATTCCGCCATCAGCTCGGTACTTGTAAAGGAGTTAGGGAGGATGGAGTCTCCAATTTACTTTGTTAGTAAGGTACTACAAGGTCCCGAAACTAGGTACTCGAAGTTAGAGAAAGTGGCCTTCTGCTTTGTAACAGCCCGATTTTCACCACCCGAAAATACTCATCGTTTATTTAATAAGTTGCAAAAATGAGGCCAATTTTTTTTTTTAAAACGTTTTTAAAAGACCATTGGTGCATTTAAATTCCCTTACTTGAAAACTGGGTTGTTACTCAAAAACCTCCTCTTACCTAAACTTCCAAATCTTTCAAAACGATTTCATCCTCTTTTAAAAACAAAAGTTCTACCAGTTCACAAATTAAAAGTAGGGCATAATTACAGCAGTGGTACTTTGCTAAGATAATCCTTGACTCAATAACCATCACAACAACTTACACAATTTACCCTAACTTGGACTCTTCCTATAGAAAACTATTGGGTGCAACTCTCGTTCCTCCTTGCATTCCTTCTTAACTCCCGAAGATGAAGCCATCTCCATTGCTGCTAGTCTGCCATTCTTTGGCACCCACTGCTTCCTAGTTGGAGTAGAAGTCCTCTGAGCTTCGCACCGCACCATCTCCTCGTAAGTTCTGTATCCTCGGACAGAGACTTGTCCCAAATGCGGTCCTAGGTTAGCTCCGCTAAGTCGATGCTCGGGGTCTGGAATCACGATCTGAGTGTCACCAATCCGTACCCAACCAGATGGGGTACGCTTCCAGCCACATCCATGCTTAGTCCAGGTTGCAATCTCCATGCGATACTCCATCTGCCCGTTGAGATACCAGAAGCGCCGATATACCAACGAACATGAGAGAGTCAGCGATCCGAACGACGAATCGTCGACGTTGTGGATTTACGGCAGGCGAGATACCAAGACAGCACAAACAATACAAGCAAGATATACACAACACAACACTCAAGCATAACATCACATCAAAATTATTAATCTATCTTGATTAACATTATTATCTCAATTCTTTATTATTGTTAACGTTCTTTGTCTTGCCAAAATTATTATTGTCTTTACATACACACACTTTCTTTTCACTTTCTTTCTCAACTTCAATATCCAATCCTTCACTTCTCTCTTTTCCTCATCAAGGGTTTCATCTCTTCCTTGCACACTTTCCATCGTCATCAGAAACTCATAAACTTTTCCTTTCTTAGGTATAAATCTTTTCGTTATCAAGTCTTATTGAATTATAACCATCGATGATCGGGGGATTAAAGAATCATCGAGGTACGCGTTCTTTTGTTGTTAGAACTCACGTCACAAGTCTACATCTCCTCGGCCATCCATCCACCTAGTCGGAAGCAAACAGGAGTACAGGACCTTTACCGTGCGGGGACGACAGCTGTCTCACAATCAATTGGTCCCAGACCAGGAGGACTACAACCTCAAATCATATCATATCAATTCAATTCACATATAATCAAGGCACACTGTCTCACAGTGGCAATCAAGATGCCCCACTCCAGTCCCTCTCATTGTTCTAGATTTGCAATCTACGGGGCGACAGTACTAATTCTAGCTGATCATGCAGAACTTGCCACGGCATTGGACCCAGTCCCTACCACGTTCGTATACCACTTGTGGAGTTCGTTCTGCCTAGAAAAGTACTCTAGACTTCTTGACGTTTCACCGTCATTGTCCTCCCCTAATGCAATCTCCTCCAAAGTATCTGCAGATACTTATGGTTCCTTCCTCTCCACTACTTCGGGTTAACTCTCATACCTCAACGCGTTCGCGCTGTTAATGTCTTTTAAAGTCTTTTCTCTTGTTAATTAACCTAATGGACGACTCACCCTTCGTACATCCCTTCAATGAGTCCCGACCGCTATTGTAACACCCTAAACAATAATTACCCTTAAATACCCCCAAAATTAGAATTTAAAATTTCTTTTAAAGGAAACGAAGAAATACCCCCAAAATTTCTTTTAAATACCCCCAAAATACATAAAGTATAAGTGTAAGTGCATTCATTTTGGCAAATCAAAAATACAAAACATTGTTTTAGCTCGGCCCAACTGGCTGAGACCCCATCAGCTATCCGACTCTAAATGACTTATTCTCCCTGTGAGGGAGAGTGAACCTGCTCGGCCGGGGGCTGCGTCTGCTCGGGCTCAGTACCTGAAAAATGGTAAGGAAGTGAGCATTACATAGAACTTAAGTAAGCAGTTTCTAAAATGACATACCGAACTACCAAGCCAAACACAAGTAGACAGTTAGCATATAATAACAAGTAATCAAACCACATGCATGCATCATCCTTTAGCTCGACTCACATCGTACAACATCAATTAGCTCGGCTCACATCGTTACTCAGCTTATCCATTGCCTATTAACTATACCTCGGCACATCCTATCGATTCACCTTATACTCTTTCCTTAATTCTTACACTCGGCATCTCGGCCACTATCCTCTTACCTCGGTAAGCCATCTCTATCTCGGATTACCATCTCTACCTCGGATTACCATCTCTACCTCCGATTCATTACTCATTATTCAACTATTACATAGCTTACAATCTTTTACTCTTCTCGGATGCATACACCTAGTGCATGTCTTACACCATTTAAAGTCGGATATCGGAGTGTCCATAACTGCGAGTACCCAGCTTTAAAGAACTGGCGACATTTTCTCATACCTTTGTACCCGTCTTACAGCTGCACATACCCGGTATGCGTCTGACGCGATCAATGCACGCACCCAGTACGCGTCTTCTATGACCAGGAGCACTTCCGCCGATCATTCTATGGAGTAAGGAGTATCCATAACTGCGAGCACCCAGTACTCGTCTTACAGCGGCGCATCTCGGCGACTTACGCGATCAATGCACGCACGTAGTACGCGTCTGCTATGACCAGGACACAGCCCACCAATTCTGTGCTCGGAACCTTGTGTGAATCATAACTGCGAGTACCCAGTACCCGTCTTACAGCTGCACATACCCAGTATCCGTCTGACGCGATCAATGCACGCACCCGGTACGCGTCTGCTATGACCCGATCACACAACCATTTCTCTTTTATTCCTCTTATCCTTTTAACCATTTTAGTTCGGCCTATCTCGGCTCAACCTCTTAGTCTTTTTAACCATGTATTTAGTTCGGCCTCTCTCGGCTCAACCCTTTAACCATTCCCCTTTTCCCTTAACCTTTCTCATTTTCTGACTTTTTATTCTATCTCCCCTACTATCCATATATACCATTTTCTCAACCCATTCGCAACCTCTCCCAGCTCGGCCCAACTCGACCACCGATATAAATAACAAATATCAAAGCTCATAAACATTTATATAACAAAGTTCATAAACACCTATACAACAACAACAATAAGAATAAAAACATTCAACCAATCCATCATGTAAATACCAACATATAGCATAAACCAATATTCCTCCCTACTTCAATCTCATGTTTCTAGTTCATTCATTAGTTCCCTTTACCCTTTTTACCTCTTCTTTCTATCATTAACCTATATCCATTCCCTAATCTACACCCACTCTTAGTACCCTTTATGAACACCCTAGAAACCCAAACTCAAGTAGAGGTAACACTCACTCCTTACCTCAAACCGTGAGAGATAAGAGTTGAGAGTTTGAGAATGGCTTTCCTTGTTGCTTGACCTTGAGCTTACCCCCTTGAATCCTTTCCTCCAAGCTGCCACAACTCCACCAAGCTACACACGAACTCCAAAGCGGTCCAGGGGCGTCCGAAACGGAAAGAAGAACGGAGGAAGGAAGGTCTCCGATTGGTACCACGTGGTGGAGGAGAGGGAGGCGTTCGTGAGAGAGAGATCTCCGATTGGTAGAAGAGAGGGAGGAAGAAAGTGGGTTGGGGTTTGGTTGCTGGAATTCCAAAGAGAAAAAGAGAGAGAGAGACGTAGGAGAGGAAGAATGAAAGTGAGAAGTAAAAAGTGTTGTGTTATGTGTTGGGATCTTCTGTTATTCATTTAGGGGGGGATATTTGTGTGGTCCTCATTGGAGGCTTCCATGAGAAGTCAAAACATGTGGCTAGGATTTATTGGCTTCTAGAGGAAGCCATGAATAGTGACTTGAAAAGGACATAAAGCAATGATAATGATATAAAGAAATGACAATGACATAAAGTGAAGGATAGTACCGTACGGATGGTACGAAAACCAAGGGACCAACAGCTCAACATGAGCTGGCACGGAGGAGCTAGGACGTGTCGGCTAGGACACGTCAGCTCGGTATGTCGGATCAGTAGTCTGAGCTTCCTTCTCGGATGATACTGTGAGGTGTGTTGAGGTCGGCTAATCCGAGCTTGACACAGGTTCCGCGTTTGGTTCCCATCTAGCTCGGTTCATATGCACACAATCTCATCTAGCTCGGCCGGGATCGGACCGAGGTCCAATGCTTACATACTAGGTCGGCCTATGCTTCCTATCACCCTATGACCCTTGTACAATTTCCACGGCTTAAACCTATCCTTAAATAAGTATTTATATATATTATTTTATACATTTATTATTTTATTATTAATTTCTAGGATGTTACATTCCTCTCCCACTTACAGGAATTTCGTCCTCGAAATTTAGTCGGCATCGAACAGTTGCGGATATGACTGCTTCATTTTCTCCTCGAGTTCCCAAGTAGCTTCCTCCACATCATTCCGATTCCAGACGACCTTGACCAAGGAGATTTCCTTTCCTCTGAGTCGTCTTACTTGTTTGTCCTCATCTTGGACTGGGAGGACTTCGAAGGTCAGGTTGTCCCTTAGCGGCAGCTCGTCCACTGCTATCACATGTGAGGGGTCGTGAATGTACCTCCTGAGTTGCGAGACATGGAACACATCATGGAGCTTAGACAAGTGCGGAGGTAGAGCAATTCTGTAAGCTACTGGTCCGACCTTCCCCGATATCTGGTACGGTCCGACAAATCTAGGGCTCAACTTCTTTGATTTGATAGCTCGACCAATACTCGTTACAGGGGATACGCGAAGGAATACATGATCTCCTAGGATGAAGTTCAAGGGTTTTCTTCTCTTGTCGGCATAGCTCTTCTGTCGATCCTGAGCTGCTTTCATCTTTCCTTGTATCATTCGGATCTTCTCGGTCGTCTCATGAACAATGTCAGGACCAATCAACAAGTTTTCTCCTATTTGGAACCAGCATAACGGCGTCCGACATTTCCGACCATACAATGCTTCGAAAGGAGCCATCCCGATACTTGAATGGAAACTGTTGTTGTAGGTAAACTCGACCAAGGGCAGTAGTGCTTCCCAACTTTCCAACTGTTCAAGCACACATGTTCTCAGCAAGTCCTCAAGAGTCTAAATGGTGCGCTCGGATTGTCCATCGGTTTGAGGATGATAAGCTGTGCTAAACCTCAACTTTGTACCCATAGCTTGCTGTAAACTCTGCCAAAATCGGGATAAGAAACGAGGATCTCGGTCCGACACAATGCTGCTCTGAACACCATGAAGTCTGACAATGTCCTTTATGTACAATTGCGTCAGCTTCTCCAAGCTGTACTTCATGCTGATCGGCAGGAAATGGGCACACTTTGTAAGTCGGTCCACGACAACCCAAATGGCTTCTTGCCCTGATCTCGTCCTTGGTAGACCCGACACAAAGTCCATCGAAATGCTGTCCCACTTCCATTGTGGAATCTCCAAAGATCTGAGTAATCCTCCTGGTTTCTGATGCTCTATCTTAGCTTTCTGGCATGTCAAACACCGAGACACATAATCCGCCACGTCGGTCTTCAACTTCGGCCACCAAAACGACCTCTTCAAATCCTGGTACATCTTTGTGGCTCCCGGATGAAGACTCATCTTCGTCTTGTGGGCTTCTTCCATTAACTCTCTTCGGACTTCAAAGTCCATGGGAATGCAAACTCGGCCCCGAAACCGTACGAGACCATCAGGTCCTTTAGTGAAGTCGGGCTCATCCTTGTCTCCGGATCTTTCTAGTAGCTTCTGGAGTTCCAGGTCGGCAGCCTGTCTTTCCTTGATGAAACCCACAAAATCATTGGTTACTTACAGCATTTCCAGTACAACACTGTTTTCCTTCTTCTGTATGCCGAGGTTGAGGTCGCTAAACTCCTGCATCAACTGCATCTCTCGGACCATCATGTTGCTCATATGAAGACTCTTCCTGCTCAGCGCGTCGACCACAACGTTGGCTTTTCCAGGATGATAGTGCAGGTTGAAGTCGTAATCTTTCAAGAATTCTACCCATCTGTGCTGCCTCATGTTCAGCTCCTTCTGGTCGAAAAGGTAGCCGAGACTCTTGTGGTCACCGAACACCTCGAATTTCGTGCCATACAAGTAGTGCCTCCAGATCTTAAGGGAAAACACCACAACTGCCAATTCAAGATCATGGGTGGGGTAATTTTGCTCGTGTTGCCGAAGTTGCCGAGAGGCATAAGCCACCACTTTTCCCTGTTGCATCAACACGCAGCCGAGACCCTGCTTCGAGGCGTCACAAAATACGTCAAAGGCTTTGGTCGGATCGGGCAGAATCAACACGGGCAAACTTGTCAACCTTTTCTTTAGCTCTTGAAAGCTCTGTTTGCACTCCTCGGACCATTGGTAAGGTGCATCCTTCCGGGTTAACGAAGTCAATGGTAGAGCCAGTTTAGAGAATCCTTCAATGAATCTCCTGTAATACCCTGCAAGACCGAGAAAACTCCTGATCTCAGTTACCGAGTTGGGTCTCTCCCACTTAAGTACCGCTTCCACCTTGGAGGGATCAACTGCTACACCGTGCTCGGATATCACATGTCCGAGGAAATGAACCTCTTTGAGCCAAAAACTGCACTTAGAGAGCTTAGCGTAGAGTTCCTTGTCCTTCAAGACCTGTAACACCGTTCTCAGATGCTTCTCATGCTCACTCGGACTCCGAGAGTAGATGAGGATGTCGTCGATGAAGACTATCACAAACGAGTCCAGATAGGGTCGGAAGATCCTATTCATGTAGTCCATGAAGATGGCAGGGGCATTGGTAAGTCCGAAGGGCATAACCACATACTCAAAATGCCCATACCTCGTCCTGAAGGCTGTCTTCGGAATGTCTTTTCTCGGACTCGGATCTGGTGGTATCCATATCGGAGGTCTATCTTTGATAAAACCGAAGCTCCCTTGAGTTGGTCCAATAAGTCGTCAATCCGAGGAAGGGGATATTTGTTCTTCACCGTTACCGCGTTGAGCTTCCGATAATCAGTGCACATTCTGAGGCTACCATCTTTCTTTTTAACAAACAAGATCGGAGCTCCCCAAGGTGACACGCTTGGTCGGATTAGCTTTTTGGCCAACAGCTCTTCCAGTTGTTTCTTAAGCTCTTCTAGCTCGGGAGGTGCCATTCTGTATGGAGCAATTGAGATCGGGCCAGTTCCCGGAATAAGGTCTATGCTGAACTCTATTTCTTTACTCGGCGGTAAGCCAAACATTTCGTCAGAGAAAACCTCTGGAAATTCTCCGACTACAGGAATTCGGTCTAAGGTCGGTTCCTCTGTCACTTCTAGCTTTGCAATAGAAGAGTCACTAAAGATGACAATTTTCTCTCGGTAGTCGAGCAGGACATGGTGTTGGGACATCCAGTCCATGCCGAGGATAATGTCTAGCTTGGTTAGGGGTAAACAAATTAGGTTGACCTTAAAATCTCGGCCTAATACTTGGATTGGACACTCTAGACACATTTGGGAAGTAATTACAGAAGAATTGGTTGGGGTAGAAATGGATAATTTGTAAGGCATTTCTACTAGGGATAGTTTTAACTTGTTCATACAGTCAAGGGAAATGAAAGAATGTGTGGCTCCACAATCAAATAACACAGCACATGTGACGCTGTTTACTTGACAAGTACCTCGGATCAGCTCGTCAGCATCGGTCACTTCTTCACCATCCATGGTATAAACCTTGCCTCTCTGCATAGGTCGGTTAACACCAGCCGGTCGTGCCTTTGTCACATTGACCTCTTCCTTCACAATGCTCTCGGTACACCGAGCTGCAAAATGACCAGGCTTGCCACATCAGAAACAGGATCCTCTTGCTCTGGTCAGATCCAGACTCCAGCATTCTCCCCTGTGCTGCCTTCCGCAGTGTTGGCATATCGGATAAGGGCCAGGAACAACCACCATCTGACCACCGCTCCTCGGAGCTGTTGACATTCTGGAGATCTGATTCACATAGGGAGCAGATGTCTGAACAGCTCCCTTCCCTCTGATCGGCCCAACTGCTTTCTGTGCCGACCTGCTCCTCTTTCCGTCAGCTTTCCTCTTGAGCCCCTTCTCATAGGTGCTAGTCATGTTCACCAATTGCGAGAGATTATCCACGTTCTGATATTCGAATGCGAGCCGAATATCGTCACGGAGACCAGATTCAAACTTGACGCACTTGGTACGCTCATCAGCATCTCGGTAGCTTCCAGAATAACGGATCAAATCCTCGAACTGAGCGACGTATTCTCCGACACTCAAGTTCCTTTGCTCCAGCTTGAGAAAAGCGAGCTCCTTCTCTCTCCTGACATCCTCGGGAAAATAATTTCCGAGGAATCGAGCTCGGAACAACTCCCAAGTAATGGCTTCATTAGCCGCTTCCAGTGCACGACTCTGCTGATCCCACCAGTGCTCGGCTTCACTAGCCAGCACAAACTCGGCCAACCTCACCCTGTACTCATAGGGCGGTTGCAGAGATCGAATGATCTTTTCAACATCTTGGAGCCATCTATGAGCCCCATCAGGATTGTAACCCCCTTCAAACCGAGGTGGTTCATTCTTCCTAAATCGGCTCATCCAGTCAATCTCGACCGGAGCCGGAGGTTGAGGCTGAAGGGCTGCAGCTGCAGCTGCTGCAGCTGCGGCGATGTTTTGAGCGAGGTTCTCAACCTGACTCTGTTGAGCCTGCGCTTGGTTCTGCTGTAGTTGAACCAGAGTTTCCAACAGAGCAGCAATTTGGTCGTTATCAGCTCGTCTCCCAGCCATGCTGCTCGGTCATGGAGAGAAAGCCAATTAACTTCCGAATAATCAAGTAAAAATATATATATATATATATATATAAACATATATACCTATGAGCTCTATTGTCTTACTTAGACTTCTAGACTTTAATCATATAAACAACACTCAACCAATTATTCAATTTATTCACAAAGCAAACATTCCTTTTCAAATAAGCATGTTCGCAAATCAAACACTTAATTCAATTACTCAACACATAATTACTTTCAAAAACATTTCATTTTTATAAAACAAAACACTTAAACATGCTTAAACTCCTAAACCGAATACACATACATAAATTCACTTAAACATAAAACTTTTTCCTAATCAATTTGCTTAACATCCTTCCACAATTTACATTCATCATTTCTATTTTACTTCATGGAAAAAGAATTCTAATCTAATTAACATGCATGGACCGAAAACTATCACAAATCAAAGCAAGATTCATTTATCATCAAACACACAAAATCATGAAATTATTTCTTCTTTTCTTAACAAAAACCGTGAGCTTGATCTTAGAAAAATCATCAAACTTTAATTTATTTTTTTTTCTTAACTTAAATCAAATCAAAGGTCATGCAAAGCATAGGGCATATATCAAGTTCTCACAAAATAAAAGCATGGATTTTAATTTAAACATGACCGAATATAACAAGCACAAGATCAACACTTAGATTAAATTATGTTCATACAAAGAAATTATTTTAAAGCTTGTTTCCCTAATTTTCTTTAAAAAAAACCGAGGCATGCATTCAAGAAAACATGATCTTTCATTTATATTAACATGCATGATCAAATCTCAAACTTCTCTACCAAAATATGTAAAAATCATGGATCACATAAACACTTTCAATTTATTTTCAAAAGGACATAAAAATAACTTTTCAAAGTTCAACATCAACATGCATGCACTTAGATCATGTAGATCAAGTCATGAAATTAAACATAATAATACAAATGAAAGACAAAAATCATTTTGAGTGAGAAAAAGCCCAAAACCGAGACATATTTTGAGAAAATAAGAAAGCTTTTGTTTCAAAAATTACATGCAAAGCTCAAAATAAAAACCTTTTTTCAAAGATCAAAACAAAAATCAAAGATCAAAACACAAATCAAAGCTTTCTTAAGATTAAACCAAAAATCAAGACATGCAAGAGTTCAAGACCACATAAATCACCATCAATCAACATGCAAGACCAAAAATTTCAAAAACAAGTTTAGATCACATATTGATTTACCAAATAAACACTTAAACACCTCATGATTCACGGTTCTAAGCATAAAAAATCAAACATGCAAGAAGATCTACTCCAAATTCACAAAGATCATAAACAAAACTTTAGATCTAAAAGATTTAACATGAAAACATCTAGATCTATCATGAAAATCATCAACCGAATCATCAAGCACAAAGTTTAACATATTACAAAACATTTTTAGTCCTTAAAAGTTCAAGATCAAAGAATAATAACACATAACTCATCTCTCAAATCATAAAATTTAACATGCAAAGAGAAAAGAATCAAGATCTACTATGAAAAATACCAACCGAATCATAGAGTCCATCATTTAGTTTATTACAAATTTATTTAGTTCCTAAAAATCAACATGAAAGCAAGAACATCACATGTAACCTTAAATCAAACCATGAAAATGAACATGCAAAGAAAGAAATGAAAGATTACAAAATTACAAATCAAAAAACTAGTTCTTCTTCTTCTAGGATCTTCGGTTCATACCAAGAAGAAAAGTCTTCGAGTCTCTTAACACTCTGATCTTCAAAGAATTCCTAGGTTATGGCTTGATCTCCTCTTCCTCTACCTTCTCCTAACTCACGACCTCCTCTTCTCTCTCTCTTTCTATTTTCTTTTTCTTAGTCTAAGAGTTTGATGAGCTCTTTAGACTTGTGTTTAGTTTTTGGAAGTGGAAGAGTGGAAATGAAAATGAATAAGGGAGAATGAGCCAAGGTCACTCACTTATATAGACCAATTCATGGTCTCCCTTTTACCCTTGGGTTGATTCGGCCACAAGCTTTAGAGGGAGGGGCAAATTTGGCTCTTCCAAATTTTGCATGGGTAGAGTTTAGCATTTCTAAGGAGACATGTAGGGTGGCTTAGGTGCTTTAGGGGTCATTCTTGGTGCAATGACTTGTTGGCTTATCTTTAGGGTTTCCACAAATTTGGTTAGGTCTTGGTTAGGAATTTGGTTCTCTTGGTTACTTGGCTAACACTTACGAAATTTCTAGGCTTTCCTATATATATACACGGCACACACATATATATTCACATACATACTCATGCACACATACACCTACACGCCTAACACACACATACATACATGCATATATCATCATATCCTTTCACTAATTAAAATTTCACATAATCCTAAACATACATACATGCAAAACCGTACATATACATACACACATATAGAAAATAAATTTTCTTCCATATAAAATCATTCATGTATAAAATCATATTTCCCTTAAAATACCAGAAATATCAAACACATAATTATTTTTCAAAACTCAACTTTAAAACTCATAACTTTATTTCATGAAAACTATTTTTTTAAAATCATTTACCACTTTTGAAAACGTGAATAAAGGAATTTATTTAAGAAAATACCCTTTTAAAAATACTTTTCTCAAAAATAATTCTTTTTAAAGATTAAAATAGTACGAGGATTTTGAGGGGTGTTACATGCTTGGTAGTCAACGCAAGAAGACTAAGGCAATACTTCCTGAGTCACAGGATCGTCATAAGAATCGACCAGTCGATAAGACAGGTGTTACAAAAACCAGATCTCGCTGGGAGAATGGTCTCTTGGTCCATCGAGCTGGCTGAATTTGACCTGGCGTATGAACCCTGAAGGGCGATGAAATCACAAGCCTTATCGGACTTCGTTTCAGAATTTACCGAGCCCACAACGGGCTCAAACCCCCAAGAATGGACCTTGTATGTCGACGGGTCCAACAACTCGAGAGGCGCAGGGGTCGGGGTTATCTTGGAAAAATAGGAGGGAATTAGCTTAGAGTATTCACTCATGTACAAATTCTCCACATCCAATAACTAGGCCGAGTACGAAGAGGTCCTCGCCGGGCTAAGGTTAGCCAAGGAAATGGGGGCCACAGCGTTACGGATCTTTTCATATTCGCAGTTGGTGGTCTCCGAGATTATGGGAGAATACCAAGCCAAGGAACCCATCCTTCAAAAATATCATGAAAGGGTCATATTCCTGGCAACGGAGTTCTCTCATTTGGAGATGACCCATATCCCCCGAGAATCCAACAGTCGAGCGGATATACTCTCCAAGCTAGCAAGAACCAAAGGATCAAGTCACAACAACTCGCTGATACTGGAAACCGTACAAGGACCGAGCGTTGTCCTAGCAGTCTCCTTATCAGCAGACTGGATGACATCCATCACTGCGTAACTCCAGCAAGGGATCGTTCCTCAAGACCCCCTAGAGGCCAAAAAAGTCGTAAAACAGGTAGACGAGTACATGATACTTGTCGGAGTTTTGTGTAGAAGGGGCATTGACAGTCCGATGCTTCGACGCCTAGACCCAGTCCAGGCTGAGGAAGTACAGACAGAAGTTCACAAGGGAGTGGGAAGCCACCACGTGGGTGAAAAGTCGTTGTCCAGAAAAGTAATCCGACCTGGATAATACTAGCCGACCATGCAACAGAATGCGATAGACCACGTCAAGAGGCGTGAACAGTGCCAGTTCCACAGCGATGTCTATCAAAAAACCACCCGAAGAGCTACACAAGCTATCCGCCCCATGGCCGTTCTATCAATAAGGAATGGACATAATCGGCAAATTCCCCACTACCCCTGGACAATTCAAGTTCGTGGTGGTGGTAATAGATTACTTCACCAAATGAGTTGAGGTGAAGGCCCTCACCACAATCTCATCCGCCAATATTCAAAAATTCTTCAAAACGAACATCATATCTAGATTTGGTGTTCCCCACTCCCAGGTGACCGACAACGAAACACAATTCACCTCTAGATCTTTCAAAGAAATGATGGCCGACTACAAGATCAAACATCACTTCTCCTCGGTAGAACACCCTCAGACCAATGACCAAGTAGAGGCCGTAAACAGGTCAATCATTCGAGGAATCAAAAAGGGGCAGATGGATGGAAAACTTCCCTGAGGTGCTATGGTCATACAGGACGACCATACAAACCTCTAAAGGGGAAACGCCTTTTCAATTAACATACGGATGCGATGCTATCATCCCAATCAAAAGGCAGGTCCCGTAACATCCCAGATTTTTAATCACTGATTAAATAAAAGTTAGAGTAATATGTCAGATTAGTCCCTGACTTTGTAAGCATCGGTCAAGTTAGTCCTTGACTTTATCGAAATAGCAATTTAGTCCCTGAGATTTCATTTTAATTCACATACGTCCCTATCTTTATCCCATTTTAAAGCAAATACATCCCTGCAATAGTGACGGCAGGGACTAACTTGATCGACGTTCTCCTATCTCAGGGACTAAATTGCTATTTCGATAAAATCAGGGACTAACTTGACCGACGCTGACAAAATCATGGACTAATCTGACATATTACTCATAAAAGTTAATTATAAATTTATTTTATAATTAATTATTTTTATTTAATTTTTGATTAAAAATATGTGTGTATGTATGTATTTGGTAAAAGAAGAATCAAAAATGGTTTTTAATAATTTATTTGAAGTGAAAATGTTAGTTTTGCAGTAAAGTCCTTAGGAAAGGACCTAAATGCAATATTAGAAAGGCTTTTGGAGGGAAATAAAATAAAATATAAATTTTTGAAAACTTCAGTCGTGTAATCGATTACCATGATATAGTAATCGATTACCAAAGTGCAGCAGCATCAGTTCATAGTGCGTTTGATGAGTCAACACCCAAATTTCCCATGGTTGACACGAAATCATGCCTGAAACACGTCGACATGCATGCTTCTGGAATTTGGCTATAAAAACACGATTAGAGCTGGATTGAAGCTCATTTGGCCGAATTTCTTCAAGAATTGCATGTAATCTCTGAAGTTAGGGTTCTTAGATTCGTACCCTCTATTCTCTCTTGATTCTCAACAATAATACACAAAATACACACCATTGCAATCTAAGCTTTGCATAGACACTGAAATTGTGAGCTGAGAGTTAGTGAGCAAGAAGAATCGAGTCTCTAAAGTCAAGGCATCAATTTTGCAGAAACCAGAATTTGAACCTTGGAGCTCACTTTGATCATTGATTTTGGTAAGCTCCTGTAATTCTTGAGTATCTAATTTGTTTCGTTCTATTGTGCATGTTGCAAAGAATAAAGCCTAACCATTTTCCCTAATTCTTATGCACGTTTTATTTGTCAAAATCTCTGGTTTTGAACCCCTACTCAAAACTGTTCTGCATGTGCTGCTCTTTAAGGGTCTAAGAGTTTTGGAGCAAATCTCTTGCAAGTTTCTGTTCTATCTCGCCTGTTTTGGTAAGGGAAAGCTAATTATAAAATAGATAGAGATTAAAAACATGTATTTTTATTAGAGAGTCACCAAGAGACTCTAAGGGCTTAGTTTGATATTGAACTTTGGTTTGGAGACCAACACTCACTGTTTAAGGATTTGGAGCAAATTTCATATGATGAGTATAAACTATTTGAAAGATAAAATTGATGAAATAATGTATGATTCACATTTTGATATGTTATGTTGCTTAATATGTGAATTTATGCATAAATACAAGAACTCTTATGAATTTTTTGAATTGATTTTGTGTCTAATGTGGAACATGTTTAAAATGTGATTTCTGAGGTGTATGAATGATTGGAATAAGTTAGAAATGGTTAGAAATGAAAATGGTATGTTAAAACCCCAATTTTTAGTGTTCTGTTGTCATGGATAATCGATTACCACAATTTGATAATCGATTACCCATTTGCATTTTGTACAGACTGGGTAAAATACACATAGTAATCGATTACCAAACTCTGATAATCGATTAGCAGTGTTGAAAATACTTAAAAATACCATTTTTAATTCTGAATCATTATGTTTATACTTAAGTGCTAATCACTCATATGATCTGAGACTTAAAAGGACTGGTTAGTGATGGTATGAATTATTATTGAATTTAATAATGTGAGACATTATTAAATGTGATAAACCAATCAATTCTTTTAAGTTAAATTGCATTCATTCTGGAGTTCGGATGTTAGATCGTTTGTCATGTTTTGGTAACATGAGGAGGGCCTCTGGGAGGGCCAACTAACGGCTCGCTTGATGACACATTATGGTTGACGATGTGGCCAACAAGAATAATACACTGATGATATGAATATTCCGTATTGGACGACAGGACGTTGCTCGAGGAGCACGTTATGTATCATTTCCAAGCTTGTCGTGTACATTCAGGATGGAATGTACGAATGTTGTACAACTAGGAGTACAACCTACTGTTGAGTACATATGTGAAGTAAAGGAAGGACGTTAGAGAGTGACATAGGTTGATGGAGTTAAGATTTGAGAGTTAGACTCATACATCATGTCACTCATCCTTAATTAATTTAAAGTTTGTTAATTGTAAATAAGTGTGAGCATACTACTTGCATCAAGTATTTTTTAAGTGTTAACTGTGGTTGTTAACTGATTTGATGCTATCTGTTCATTACTTATATTGCTTAATCTTTTATGCTTTATCCGTTATGTGTATAGTTTTGCTTATCCCTGTGCCCTTGTAGGTGATGTCGCGATACATCGCTTGCATCGAGATTCGCCCACTTCCTAGTGGAGTGTGGATCTGTGAGGATTACCAGGCAGTGTATGAGGGTGAGGTTGAGCTGACCTTTATCACCCTAATCCACTGGTATGATTCCCTCCTCGTAGATTCAGGATCCCCATCATATATACTATGCATGTACCTCCTTTTTACACTTACCATGGACCACCTCCCACTCGACCGGCTCGCTCTTATCATAGTTTTCGATTTAGACCTGTCCGCTCACACCCCTTTTCTCCTAGAGTCGTTCAAGAAGAGACTTCCTCACCTGATACGACGAGTCCTATTAGGATCACACCTACACCTGACCCTGTACCCAGTGGTAGGGTACCTACTCCGTCGGGTGAGATTAAGGAGGATCCTGTCGAGGACGAGAGCAGAAGCGAACCTGTTGAACATTTTACCGGGAGTCGGTGGAGGGATGATGATCTGTAGGTATATGCATAGGATAGGTGATGTGGATCAGGGATATGGTGTATCTGCTGCTATGGAGGAGTTCTGCTGATGGATGATGATGATTGCTACTACTACTGCTACTGGGAGACTACTACTTCTACTATTTATGTTTTGAGATCAGCTCTGGAGTCTTTTATTTTGTTATGTAGATATTGTATATATTACATTTTGAGAGCTCTAGAGTATTGATCTATCTTTTGAGTAGGTTTATATTATGTTATGGACTTGTACTTCTGGATTTGGATACTTTCACCATCTGGACTATGTACCCACTTTATTTTGGTATATTAATATAAGTCTATGTTTATATTACAACTCTGTTTCATAGCCCTATTGTTTCTGCTTACTCTAATAAAAAATTAAAGGAATTCGGCTAAAGTAATTACAATTGGTATCGACAACTTTAGATGAAATAATGGATGGCATCACTTATGTTTTAAACATATGAACTGTAATTTATTCTATTAGCCAAAGAGGATGCTATCTAAGTTTTGAAATGACCAGGATTAAATGATTTCTTAAGTAAAGTAATCGCCGAATTCAATATTTAAAGTAATACGTATTCTATTCTCCAAGATCCAATATTTCGGTTTGTGCACCCGCTTCTTTTAGAAAATAATGAAAATAAAAAATTTAACCCTATATTTTCTACATTTTAGCAAGTCCATATCTTTTCGAGTAAAAGCATAAATATCTATTATTTCTCGTGGTTATTTTGAGGGTGTCACACTAGTTGGTATCAAAGAAAAAGTTAGATCCTGTAGTAGTTGAAGTAGTTCCGGAAAGGTAGTCATCAACATCAAGCAGGTATCCACAGGTTATATTTGAATGTTGGTATCTTACTTTTTTACGTAATAGATACGAATTGAATGTATTGTTTGAAGCTATTGTTATAGCTTTAGTTTAGTTTGTGTGATGGGTGTTTCTTTAGTCTATCATATATGACCATAAGACCATAGTGCAGGTCTAGTATGACAACTAGAAACCAAAATCGTACTAATGTGATGCTGGAGAGGATCACAGCTGTTCTGGAGTCTATGTAGCAACAACAATAATGTCAGCAACCACCACAACCAGTTTATCCACCTCATCAGTGTAACGTTGGTAATGCTGAAGCTAAGAGTTTAGCAGATTTCAGAAGCTGTAGTCCACCTAAGTTTGAAGGAGGATTTCTGCCAGAAGAGGTTTACAAGTGGATTCACACTATGGATAAAATTATCAGAACATTATACTCTACGGATGTTCAAAAGGTAGCATATGTTGTCTATATGTTAGAGGGAGAAGCTGAGCATTGGTGGAATCACACAGTTCAGCTTTTGCACTATGAAGGAAGAGATGTCAACTGGGGTGTGTTTATGGAGAAATTCCTCCATTAATATTTCCCAGAAGATTTAAGAAGGAAAAAGGAAGTTGAGTTTCTGCAATTGAAGCAAGGGGAGATGAGTATGGGTGAGTACGTAGCTGAGTTTGAGGAGCTGATGAATTACTCTCCATACTATCAAAACAATCCAGATGAGAGAAGTAAATGCATCAAGTTTGAAGGGGGCTTGAGGCCTAAACTAAAGTCTATCTTTAGTTATCAAAGGATTCAGAGTTTTCCTGCACTGGTGGATATGTGTAGGATGTACAAAAATGACAAGAAAGCAGAGGAGTTGCAAGCACCGGAGAAGAAGGATAATCAGAGTTATGGACCTCAAAGACGTAAAGGTTTCAACAATAGAGGCAAGGGTCCATATGATCACCGAGGAAAAGGTAGGGGAAGGTTGGGGGAAATGACAGAGGTAATTCTCGCAATGATGCTCCATATTGTGAGAAGTGTAAGCGTCATCATTATGGTCGTATCTATTGGGCAACAAGTGGCTGTTTCAATTGTGGAAAGTCAGGGCATTTTGCAAAGGATTGCAAGGAACCAGACAAGGCCAATCCGAAGGGGGCAGCTGATAGGTATGTGGTTCAAGGCAGAGTTTTCACGCTTAGTGGCGTGGAAGAAAGTCAATCTTCTGATCTCGTGCAAGGTAATTACTTGATGAATGGTCAGTCTTGCTATGTGTTATTTGATTTTGGTGCTACACATTCATTTGTCTCTTATGAATGTGTAAATCGTTTGAGTTTGCCTATATCTGAATTTCCCTATGTTCTTAAAGTAGAGACCCCTACGAATGTTCCTGTAATTATTTCTAAGGCATGTCTTAACTTTTGTATAGAAGTGTTAGGACAAGTCTCTAGAGTAGATTTAATCTGCCTACCTTTATCGCAATTAGATGTGATCTTGGGAATGGACTGGTTGAGTCAGAATCAAGTTTTCATTGATTGTGACAAGAAGATAGTTGCTTATAGAAACCCAAAACCATCAAGCTATGTGTGTTTATTCAACATCGAAGCAAAAGAAGATGGTCCAAGGCTTGAGGAGATTCTTGTTGTCAGGGATTTTGCTGAAGTATTTGCTGACGAGATACCGGGTTTGCCACCGAAGAGGGAGATTGAATTTGGAATCGATCTAATTCTGGGAGCTGGTCCCATTTCTATCGCTCCTTATAGAATGGCACCACCGGAGGTGCCTGAGATGAAGAATAAGATAGAGGAGTTATTGCATAAGCAAATGATCAGACCAAGTGTATCACCTTGGGGTGCTCCGGTCTTGTTTGTCAAGAAGAAGGATGGTAGTATCAGGATGTGTATTGACTATAGGCAGTTAAATAAGGTCATAATCAAGAACAAGTATCCTTTACCAAGGATACATGACCTTCTGGATCAAGTTCGGGGAGCTTCAATATTTTCTAAGATTGATCTGAGGTCTGGATATCACCAGATCAGGATTAGAGAAGAGGATATCTCTAAGACTGCATTTCGATCTCGATACGGACATTATGAGTATGTAGTAATGTCGTTCAGATTGACTAATGCACCGGCTATCTTTGTAACACCCCAATTTTATATTGTAAAATATTCCGAACATAAAAGTTTTGAAAATAACCAAGGAACTTTAAAAATTATTTCGTTAACAAAATACATGAGTCAGAATTTGAAATTAAAACAGATAACGTTAAAAATTTTCATTTAATAATTAAACTTGTACAAAATGTGGGGCACCCAAATTACAATATAAACAGTTCATACACAATCTCCTTTCTTTCGACTTGTTCCGCTGCGCACTCTGATCTCCATGCTTCTTGAACATGTACCTAAATTGTTAACCACTAAGGGTGAGATCTTTCACAACACAGTGAATTAAAAGGACAGGAAACAGTTCCTAATAAAACTTAAGAATAACAACTAAATCGAGGATGGAATAACAAAAATACATCTTATTCAATTCCTTGAAAAAATCCACTTTCACATTTTAGTTCCATTCCCATTAATCAATTCCAATTCTATTTAAATACCCCTTTCCATAACTATGTCCAATCGTTTAATTTATATTCACTTTTAATTCCATCATCCTTTAACAATTCAAACACCTCGCACTATCATAATTACTCTATTATAACACTTATCCTATTCACAATTATAAACAATTAGCACGTAGGTTGCATAACAACTATCACAAACAACGAAAGTTCATAAATCAACAGAGAACAAGTAAATCAATTGACATACTCAGGTATGTCTCAGAGTGCAATGATATAACTCAACTCCCTAGAGTTCTTCACTTCCTACTTTATTTACATACAACATAGGGAGTTATCCTAAACATCATTAATTATACTCTAAGCACTCCTATTACACATTTATCAACTATTATTTTGGTACCCATACCCTAATTTAACTATTAAACTCAAATCCTATTATAAACTCTAACTATCTCTAACTCAAAGTGTGGAAAGAGTCTCCCCTTACCTCTTGAAGAGAAGAGGAGAAGGAGAGGGTGTGAGTTGCACTCCACCAAGCCCTTGGGATCAAGCTCCTAAGCATCTAATTCCTTGCTCCTTAACCATTTCCTAGCTTTCCTTGGTGATTACCCAACTTGATGTGAAGGATTGAGGAAGTTAGGGTTTTGGGGTGGAATTGGGGTTTTAGAGAGAAAGAGATGAAATATAGAGTTTAAGGGTGGAATTTGGTAGGAACTTGATGCGGGATGATTATGTGGTGTTAATTTGGTGTGATTTGGTGTTAATTTGAAGATTGAAAGAACTTAGGGTTGAGAGAGAAGAGAGACTCGTGAAGAAGAAAAGAGGAATCAATGAGTATCAACACATTGAAATCGTGTTTTAAGTCTGAACTGATAGTGGTTAATCGATTAACCACTTTGGTTAATCGATTGACACCTGTTAGTTGCACATAGTTAATCGATTAGTACGTGAGTTAATCGATTAGTGGCTGAAGGTGCTCATAATTCTAATCGATTAAGCTAAGCCTTACTCGATTAGTGGCTGAATGTGGCACCAACTTTAATCGATTAAGGGACTTCTTAATCGATTAATGCCCTATATTTTCCTTTCTTTCAAGAATTCTAAGAGTTTTAAGCCATACCCAACCCATACTAACTTACTCCTATCATAATTCCACTTTCTATGCATCCTCTAGGCATCTCATAACATACACAAAACATCACAATCATAAATTACAATAATAAACACATAAATCACAAACACGGAAAGACGAAACGAACTAACAATCGAATTCTAGACTTAACCTTTTCTTAAACACTCGATCTAACCCGACCGACTTAAGACAACACTCTAACCACATAACCCTAATACCTTTGCATATTAGTCCCTGGGCTGGGACCTAGAAGCAAATATAGGAAAGGTTTTGGAGGGAAAATAAATAAAATAATTATTTTTCAAAAACTAGGCAAATTACTCGAGTATTTTCTGGAATACTCGAGTATTCTGGACAGAGTTGCACGAGTTAGTGCGTTTGGTGAGTCACCACCAACGATTTCGTGTCGTTGACACGAAATCAGCACCATTCCACGTTCGTGGCCGTCATGTCGGCTTGTATGAACGTCCCCACTGTCTATAAAAGCCAATCAACACCGAATTGTGAGGTATATGGTCCAATTCGAGTTGGTTGTTGAAGTTAGGGTTCTTGAGTTCTTCACTTCGATTCTCTCTCTGTGTTTCGATTCGAGTCATAAACTATACACGAATACAAAGCTCACATCACGAGATTTGTATATATACCAAATTTGTGAGCTAAGAGTGAGTGTGGTGGAAGAATCAAGGCTTGGAAGTGGAAGCTGTTTCTGTCAAGTCTTTGTCTGGAGCTCACTTTGATTTCAATTTCTGGTAAGCTCACGAGTCATTTGAGTCCCAAATTCGATTCATTTAGTTATTATGTGTTGCATAGAGTCTAGAAAAACTAAATTACCCAATTCTTATCTCTGTTTCATGTGTGAACCAATTCAATCTTGGTGTTGCACTCAAAACTGTCTTGCATGTGGTGCTCAAAGTGGTTTTTGGTGTTGGAGAGCTTTTTCATTGGAATCTTCTGTTGGTACACGTCTGAGAGGTAAGGGGAAGTTTTTTTATACACTAGATAGAGTTTGAATTCCATTATTTTCATTAGATAGCCACCAAGAGGCTTTAAGGGCTTAGATTGAATAGGAACTTTGGTTTGGAGACCAATTCATGCTCTATGGATGTTTTGAGCAAGTTTCACATGATGCATGCAAGCTGTAATAAGCCTTATTTCATGAGTTTGTTGATTATTTTGCAATTTGAGGTGTTAAGTTGTGAAATTGTATATTTTGAGCATTAACTATCGATTCTCTGACAAATCTGTAATTTGATAAGAACTGAGAGTTGTAACATGTTAAATATATGATATATGAACTCTGTTGATCATTGGATTGGACTAAAAATGATTAGAATTGAAAATGGTATGTTAAAACCAAGTTTCTAGTCTGTTCTGTGATGAAAGACTCGAGTATTTGGTTTTGAAACACTCGAGTATCAGGCCCAGGACTCGAGTAATAACTGATTCATGGGGATCTCTTAAGGCAAACAACTCGAGTAATGCAGGGGTCACTCGAGTGTTCTGGAATTGATGAAGGACACTCGAGTAACTCATGAATCACTCGAGTACTTTTATGAATTTGAAACCCAAATACCCAGAAAGACATGAACACTCGAGTATTCTGAGGAACACTCTAGTAATATGGAAATAAGTGAAGAACACTCGAGTAGTCTGAAGAACATTCGAGTAGTTCACCCAGAATAATTAAAATATCATTTTTAATTCTAAATCATTGATTAATACTTAAGTGAAAGTTAATCCAAGTGATCAAAGACTTAAAAGGAATTTGATTGATGATATGATAAAGTTTTCATTGGAATGAGGAGACGCTGCTCGGGTGGCACGTCGGGTATTATTAACAAGAAAAACGTTAATCAATTCCTTTAAGCAAAGAAATGATGAATTCATTTTGGAGTTCGGATGGTAGGTCGTTGATCATGTTTTGGTAACATGTGGAGGGCCTCTGGGAGTGCCAATTACGCTTGCTTGATGACAAGTTGATGACGTGGTCGACTTAGTGGATGCCAATATGGTTATACCATTTGGATGACGGGATGTACTCGGGTGGCACGGATTCCAAGCTTGTCGTGTATATTCTTGGTGAATGTACGAAATGTTGTATACCTAGGAATACAACGCACGGTTGAGTGTTGGGTTGTCAAGGATGGACGTCAGAGAGTGACATAGATTGATGGAGATAGGCTTGAGAGCTAAATTCATACATCATGCCACTCATTTAAACTAAGTGTAATAAATGAAACAAGTATGAGCATCCTACTTGCATCCTATTTCTGCTAAGTGCTAAATGTGTTTGTTGCTTATTGTTGCATCTTTATACCTTTATATTAATCATGTATTTCTGCTGTATTGATTATGTGTATAGAAATGCTTACCCCTATGCCCTTGTAGGTGATGTCTCGATACATCGCTTGCATCGCGATCCGGCCACTTCCTAGTGGCACATGGATCTATGAGGACCATCGCGCGGTGTTCGAGGGAGAGGTAGAGATTACCTTCTACCACCCGAACCCGCTGATTCGATTTCTTCCTCGTAGATTTAGGATTCCCATCATATAGACTATGCATGTACCCCCGTTTTACACATATCATGGACCACCTCCCACACGGCCAGCTCGCTCTTATCACAGTTTTCGTTACAGACCTACCCGCTCACACCCTTTTTCCTCGAGAGTCGTCCGCGAGGATACTCCCCCTTCTGATCCGAGGAGTACAGTCAGGGTCACACCATCTCTTGACCTTGTACCTAGTGGTAGGGTACACTCTCCATCGGATGAGATCGAGGAGGATCCCGTGGAGGACGAGAGCGGAGGCGAGCCTGTCGTTCATTCCACCGGGAGTCAGTGGAGGGATGATGATTCCTAGGTGCGTGTATATGGTATATGATGAGGATCAGGGGATCCGGTGTGGGGATGTTGTGGAGGAGATTCTGCTGCTGCTGCTGATGATGATGATGTTTTCTTTTGCTACCTGGAGACTGCTACTACCATCACTACTACTACTGGTGCTACCAGATCTATGTGACCACCTCTAGAGTCTATATATTTTTGAGATGTATATATTGTTGATATACCTTTGAGTACTCTGGGGTTATGGTTTTATTTTGGACATAGGTCTTTATGGACTTGTTTATGGATCTTGGAGACTTATGCTGGGACTATGTATCACTTGACTCTTTTCACCTATATATATATATAATCTATGTTTATACTACTATTGGTTACATAGTCCTACAATTTCCACTTACTCTGATTTAACCTGTTTAAAGAATTCGGCTAAAAAGGAATTAAATGGTAACAGTTTTACTAACGAAAGAAAAGATGGCATCGCTTACTTTCTATCGGATAAATACAATTTCAACACGAATGCTATTACAATAGTTAAGTATTACTTGGTAAATTATATGGACTTGTGATTATATAAGAAAATGTGGAAATAAAATTTTCTTTTCTTAGGCGGGTGCACAAATCCAAACATGGAATTCTTGGAGAAGAAATTCTATATCATTTTAAGCAATTGTGTTGAATTCGGCATTCTCTAAAACATGCAACAATAAGCAACAAACACATTTAGCACTTAGCAGAAATAGGATGCAAGTAGGATGCTCATACTTGTTTCATTTATTACACTTAGTTTAAATGAGTGGCATGATGTATGAATTTAGCTCTCAAGCCTATCTCCATCAATCTATGTCACTCTCTGACGTCCATCCTTGACAACCCAGCACTCAACCGTGCGTTGTATTCCTAGGTATACAACATTTCGTACATTCACCAAGAATGTACCCGACAAGCTTGGAATCCGTGCCACCCGAGCACATCCCGCCATCCAAACGGACCGTCATCCAAACGGTATAACCATATCGACATCCAATAAGCGACCACGTCATCAACGTGTCATCAAGCAAGCATAATTGGCACTCCCAGAGGCCCTCCACATGTTACCAAAACATGAACAACGACCTACCATCCGAACTCCAAAATGAATTCATCATTTCTTTGCTTAAAGGAATTGATTGACGTTTTTCTTGTTTATAATACCCGACGTGCCACCCGAGCAGCGTCTCCTCATTCAATTGAAAACTTTTTCATATCATCAATCAAATTCCTTTTAAGTCTTTGATCACTTGGATTAAATTTCACTTAAGTATTAATCAATGATTCAGAATTAAAAATGATATTTTAATTATTTTTGGTGAACTACTCGAGTGTTCTTCAGACTACTCGAGTGTTCTTCACTTATTTCCAGATTACTAGAGTATTCCTCAGAATACTCGAGTGTTCATGTCTTTTTTGGGATTTGGGTTTCCAATTCATAAAAGTACTCGAGTGATTCATGAGTTACTCGAGTGTCCTTCATCAATTCCAGAACACTCGAGTGACCCCTTCATTACTCGAGTTGTTTGCCTTAAGAGATCCCCATGAATCAGTTATTTCTTGAGTCCTGGGCCCGATACTCGAGTGTTTCAACACCAAATACACTATTTTTCCAAAATTTTACTCGAGTATTAAGCCAAGTACTCGAGTCTTTCATCACAGAACAGACTGGAAACTTGGTTTTAACATACCATTTTCAATGCTAATCATTTTTAATCCAATCCAATGATCAACAGAGTTCATATATCATATATTTATCATGTTACAACTCTTAGTTCTTATCAAATTACAGATTTGTCAGAGAATCGATAGTTAATGCTCAAAATATACAATTTCACAACTTAACACCTCAAATTGCAAAATAATCAACAAACTCATGAAATAAGGCTTATTACAGCTTGCATGCATCATGTGAAACTTGCTCAAAACATCCATAGAGCATGAATTGGTCTCCAAACCAAAGTTCCTATTCAATCTAAGCCCTTAAAGCCTCTTGGTGGCTCTCTAATGAAAATAATGGAATTCAAACTCTATCTAGTGTATAAAACAACTTCCCCTTACCTCTCAGACGTGTACCAACAGAAGATTCCAAAGAAAAAGCTCTCCAACACCAAAAACCACTTTGAGCACCACATGCAAGACAGTTTTGAGTGCAGCACCAAGATTGAATTGGTTCACACATGAAACAGAGATAAGAATTGGGGAATTCAGTTTTTCTAGACTCTATGCAACACATACTAACTAAAGGAATCGAATTTGGGACTCAAATGACTCGTGAGCTTACCAGAAATTGAAATCAAAGTGAGCTCCAGACAAAGACTTGACAGAAATAGCTTCCACTTCCAAGCCTTGATTCTTCCACCACACTCACTCTTAGCTCACAAATTTGGTATCTATACAAAGCTCGTTATGTGAGCTTTGTATTCGTGTATAGTTTATGACTCGAATCGAAACACAGAGAGAGAATCGAAGTGAAGAACTCAGGAACCCTAACTTCAACAACCAACTCGAATTTGACCAAATACCTCCACAATTCGGTGTTGATTGGCTTTTATAGACAGTGGGGACGTTCATGAAAGCCGACACGACGGCCACAAACGTGGAATGGTGCTGATTTCGTGTCAACGACACGAAATCGTTGGTGGTGACTCACCAAACGCACTAACTCGTGCAACTCTGTCCAGAATACTCGAGTATTCCAGAAAATACTCGAGTAATTTGCCCAGTTTTTGAAAAATAATTATTTTATTTATTTTCCCTCCAAAACCTTTCCTATATTTGCTTCTAGGTCCCAGCCCAGGGACTAATATGCAAAATATCTATTTCATGCATAATTATATTTATTAAATAAATTCACACACATTTTCTAACTTCATAAATACGGATTTTAATCAAGGATTAATATAGAAATCATTAATTATAATTAATTTTATAATTAACATTTCATTAATCGGGGATTAAAATTTTGGGGTGTTACACTACTCCCCCACTTACAAGGAATTTCGTCCCCGAAATTCAACTTATACGAACAATTCAGGATAGTCCTGACGCATCCTGTCCTCTAATTCCCAAGATACTTCTATCACATCACCACAAATCCAGACGACTTTGACCAAACAAATATCCTTCCCTCTAAGCTGCTTGACTCTTCGGTCTTCGATGCGAACAGGCTTAGCTTCGAAGGTTAGGTTCTCATGAATTTCTAGGTCATCAGGTTGGATTCTAAGGACAGTGATGGGGTCATGTACATACCTTTTTAACTGAGACACATGGAATACATTATGAAGATTAGCTAACGATGGGGGCAGAGCTAATTGATAGGCTACTGGGCCGACTCTTTTAAGAATTTGGTATGGACCAATAAAATTAGGTGATAGTTTCTGGGTTTTCAAGGCTCTACTAACACCTTTGGTCGGTACTATTCTAAGAAACACATGGTCACCTTCAGTAAACTCTAAGGGTTTCCTCCTCCTATCAGCATAGCTTTTCTGCCTACTTTGGGTTGTCCTCATCTTCTCTTGTATCATCTTTATCTTCTCAGTTGTCTCTTGCACAAAATCTGGTCCAACCAGAGAATTCTCCCCCACTTGGAACCAGCATAACGGTGTCCGACACTTTTTCCCATACAAGGCTTCAAATGGTGCCATTCCAATGCTCGCGTGAAAACTATTGTTGTACGTGAATTCCACGAGCGGCAACATTTGCTCCCAATTCCCTTGTCCTTCTAAAACACAAGCTCTTAAGATGTCTTCCAATGACTGAATAGTTCTCTCCGTTTGACCATTAGTCTAAGGGTGGTATGCAGAACTCAACTTCAATCTTGAACCCATAGCTCTATGCAGATCTTGCCAAAACATTGATGTAAACCTCGGATCGCGATCTGACACGATTCTTGATGGTACCCCATGCAGGCGAACAACTTCCTTGATATACAACTGAGTGAGCTTTTCCAAAGAGTAGGGCATATTAACTGGAATAAAATGCACTGACTTGGTCAAACGATCCACGATCACCCAGATTGCATCATGACCAGTAGCTGTCCTTGGCAATCCTGACACGAAATCCATCGAGATACTATCCCATTTCCATAATGGAATTTCTAAGGGAAGTAATTCTCCTCCTGGCCTTTGGTGTTCCACCTTCGCCTTCTGACACACCAAACAACATGCCACATAACTAGCCACATCTTTCTTTAGACTTGGCCACCAAAACATCTTCTTCAGGTCCTGATACATTTTTGTAGCTCCTGGATGCATACTCATCTTGCTGTTATGAGCTTCATCCAAAATCATTCTTCTTATCTCCAGATTATCAGGCACGCAAATCCTTGCTTTAAAGCGAAGGATTCCATCCTTTCCTTCTTGATATTCTAACTCTTTGCCTTCTTCCATAAGCTTCCTTTTCTCCTTGAGTCCTTCATCGTCTTTTTGAAATTCTCAAATCCTTTGCAAGAATTCATTTGCAATTTGCAACATCCCCATCTTGATACTTGCATTGTCAGACTCAAATCTCTAAATTCTTCTATCAGTGCAGCTTCCCTGACCATCATCGCACTGATATGCATTGCCTTTCGACTTAACGCATCAGCCACCACGTTTGCTTTCCCAGGATGGTAATGAAGTTCGAACTCATAAACCTTCAAGAACTCCATCCATCGGCGCTGCCTCATATTTAACTCTTTCTGGTCGAAGAGGTACTTTAAGCTCTTATGGTCACTGAAGAGAGTTTCCAATTTGTAAGCACCAGTTCCAGATTTAGCCTTCACTCGATATGGGCCTTCCCACTTTGGCTTCAATTTTCCAACTCCAGCATTTCCTTTGCCGATGTCTGCTCGGCGAAGGACTAAGTCTCCCACTTCAAAACTTCGTGGATGAACCTTCTTGTTGTATTCCCGAGCTTGCCGTTCCTTCATCTTTCTTTCATGAGCTGCGGCATTCTTTCGAATTTCCTCAAGTAAAATGAGCTCTTCTCTGAGCAAATGGTCATTAGTTTCTGAAGGACGTTCGAGCGTCCTAAAGGTAGGGATTCGTTTTTCGATCGGAATGACTGCGTCACAGCCGTATGTCAAACGAAAAGGAGTCTCTCCTGTAAACGAGTGTACAGTTGTCCTGTGTGACCATAAGACGCTCAGAAGTTTATCCGCCCAAGTGCCGGCTGCATTACCGAGTTTCTTCTTAATTCCATCCAAGATGGTTCTGTTGGCAGCTTCGGCTAACCCATTTGTCTGTGGGTGTTCAACGGAACTGAAATAGTGAGTGATTCCCACGTCGGCTGCTAGTTGTTGAAAGTGAGAGGCTGCAAACTGCGATCCATTATCAGTAACTATGGCATGAGGCACTCCGAACCGAGAGATAATTTCCTTCATAAAGAAAGATTGAATACGGGCCGTAGAGATTGTTGCTAACGGTACCGCCTCAATCCACTTAGTGAAGTAGTCAATAGCCACTACTGCAAATTTGAGTTACCCTGGTGCGGTGGGAAATTTCCCGATGATGTCCATGCCCCATTGATAAAAGGGCCAAGGGGCACCGAGAGAATGTAGCTCCTCAGCAGGTCTTTGGTAGATGTCGCTGTGAAACTGGCATTGAACACACTTCTTAACATGTTCCATGGCGTCATTTTGCAATGTAGTCCAAAAGTAACCTGCTCAGATTATTTTCCTAGCTAGGGATTTTCCACCCATATGGTGGCTGCAAACTCCACCGTGAATCTCTTCAAGTATCTCCTCTGCTTGGGATGGGTTGACACATCTGATCATGGGGGAACCAAACCCTCTTTTGTACAGAACTCCATTTAGAACTGTGTACTGAGCTGCCCTTTTAACCAATTTTCGAGCCTCTGTCTGATCTTGGGGAATGAACCCATGTTGCAGATAGGTAAGAAGAGGATCCATTCATGATTGAGATAATGAAATAGCCAAAATGACACTCGGTTGGGGAATGGTTTCTTGTATCAATGTTTTATTGTTTTCCGACCCCTTGGTACTTGCCAATTTGAATAAAATGTCGGCTCGGGAATTGGAATCTCTTGGGACATGGGAAATGTCGAATTCTGAAAAGTTAGAGATGATTCGTTTTACCTCTTCAAGATATTTTTGTAAGACGGGCTCCTTTGCCGAGTATTGCCTCTTATTCTGTGAAACTACTAATTGCGAGTCACTGAAAACTGACACTCGCTCTGCTCCAAACTCATGAACCGTCTTGAGGCCTGCAAGAACTGCCTCGTATTCTGCTTAATTGTTTGATGTTTAGAACTCGAATTTCAATGAATATTCCATGCACAATCCTTCAGGGTTTTCTATGATGAACCCGGCTCCAGCTCCTTTCCTGTTGCTCGATCCATCTACATATACTGACCATAAATTTTGAGAGGTATCCGAGGGGATATCTGTGAACTCGGTGACGAAGTCAGCAAGAACTTGAGATTTCATCGCCTTCCTCGGTTCATAGGTGATGTCAAATTCAGACAATTCGACAGACCATGAAACCATTCTGCCTGCTAGGTCGGGTTTGTGAAGAACTTGTCTGAGAGGTTGAGCTGTTCTTACCAATATTCTATGTGCCTGAAAATATTGTCTCAATCTCCGAGCCGACGTGACCAAGCAGTACGCAAGTTTCTCCAGCTTTTGATATTTCAATTCAGATCCTTGAAGTGCTCGGCTAACAAAATATATTGGGGCTTCCATTCCCGAATCCTCTCGTACCAAAACCGAACTGACCGCTGCTTCTGCCACTGACATGTATAGAATGAGGTTTTCACCAGAAAGAGGGCTGTGGAGGACCGGTGGGCTGGAAAGATATTCCTTCAATTGAACAAAAGCATGCTCACAGTGCTCGTCCCAAAGGAAATCTTTGTTTTTCCTAAGGAGCTGATACCATGGCAAAGCTTTCCGGGCAGCTTGGGATAAGAATCTAGAAAGTGCCGCCACTCGGCCCGTGAGTTGTTGAACTTCTTTAAGACTAGCTGGACTCCTCATTTCAAGGATTTCTTTGCATTTATCTGGATTGGCTTCAATACCTCTCTCGGTTAACATGAAACTGAGGAAAGAACCGGCTGGGACTCCGAAAACGCACTTTTCAGGATTCAACCTCATGGAATACTTTCTCACTCGGTCCAGTATTGTCCTGAGGTCCTAGGCATGGTTTTCTTTGTTTATGCTCTTTGCAATAATGTCATCAATATATACCTCCATGTTTGAGCCGATCATGCCTTGAAAAACCTTGTTCATCATCCTCTGATAGGTAGCTCCCGCATTCTTCAACCCAAAAGGCATGACATTGTAATAGTAAGTTGCCTTGTCGGTGATGAATGCAGTTTTATCTTGGTCGGGAGGAAACATTGGAATCTGGTTGTAACCAGAGTAAGCATCCATAAACGACAGGAGTTTGTAGCCAGCTGAACTGTCGACGAGCTTGTCAATAACAGGGAGTGGATATTGGTCTTTAGGACAGACTTTGTTCAAGTCTGTGTAGTCGACACACATCCTCCATTTTCCATTGGGCTTTTTGACCAAGACGGTGTTAGCTAACCAGTCTGTATAGTCGATTTCCCGAATGAAGCCTGCTCGGAGTAATTCAGCAACTTTTTCTTCAATTCCAGCGGCCTTTTCAGCACTAACCTTCCTTTTGCGTTGTGCCACCGGTTTAGAACCCGGAATGATACTCAACTTATGACAGATAAAATTAGGTTCGATTCCCGGCATATCAGCTGAGGTCGATGCCAACAGATCCTTATTTGAAATCAACAGTGTGGTCAATTCATCTTTAACACTTGTCAGTAGCTCAGACCCGATTTTCACTTGTCTAACGGGATCGTCGGACAGCGTCAGGAATTCCCATTGTCCCTTTGGGGTTGGTCTGTTTCTGTCGGATTGGTCCCGCATATCCAGATCTTCCAATTTAATGTTGCCCTTACCCAAAGAGACTCTTTCCAAATTGCTCTGATCCTTGTTTTTAACTTTCCCCAAACTGGCGTTGTAATATTTTCTCGCTGCCTCCTGCTCGGCCTTGACTATTACCACTCTGTCATCAGTTCCGACGAACTTCATAGCTAAATGAACTGTTGACACTACCACCCCGAATGCTTGCAAAGAAGTTCTCCCATGAATGGCGTTGTAAGCCGCTGGACAATCAACCACCAAAAATTTGACTATCTCGGTTCTGGCCGAAGGCTGTTGTCCGAGGGTTACAGGAAGTTGGATGTATCCCTTAGGCTCAATGGTGTCTCCCGTGAAACCAATTAATTCTCCTTCAAAAGGAGTGCGATTGCACTCCCTGAGTTTAAGAGCTTTGAATAGAGGGAAAAACATAATGTCCGCCGAGCTCCCTTGATCGATAAAGACTCGTTTTACCTCGTAATTACCAATAAGGGAAGTGATCACCATGGGGTTATTATGGCCTGGAAGGATTCCATCCAAATCGTCGTCATCAAAAATAATGGGAACGTTTTTTGTTGATCTCTTGGCTAATGGGTTTTTGACTGACTGCTAAAATTTGGTTAATGTACTTCTTTCTGTCGGCCTTCTTCTCTCCACCTCCAGCAAAACCTCCCGCAATAGTGTTAACGAAGAATTCATTTTTAGTAGGGTTTGTATCAGTAGCTGGAGTGGGGTCGGTTCTCTGTTTCCCGGTGTTTCTATCGTCTGGTGACCTACTTCTTTGGCGTTTGGATTTTACTGGCGACTGAGATCTGTTCCTACCTCTTCGGTCGGCTGCATCCCTGATATATTGTTGTAGTTTACCATCTCTGATCATTTCTTTGATTAGATCCCTCAACCAGATACACTCGTCGGTCATATGGCCATAACCTTTATGGAAGTCA
Organism: Crotalaria pallida; assembly: GCA_037953625.1. NCBI lineage: Eukaryota > Viridiplantae > Streptophyta > Magnoliopsida > Fabales > Fabaceae > Crotalaria > Crotalaria pallida. The sequence goes on from CM075651.1 coordinate 54,262,475, forward strand.
CAATATTTCGACCTATCACGTTGTGCGCCCTTTCTTAAAGACGGAGGTCTTTGGGCAGAGCGTAAGTCGATGTGCATTGTTTCCCTCAGGATTTGACTCCTTGGAATAGTTAAAGGAGTGTATTCCTGAAATTTATTCCTTGGAGGAATCCTTCGGTCCCGATCATTCCTATCTTGTCTGCCACCAAAACGTTCGTCACGTTTTTGTTTGTTCTGGCCTTGAGGGTCGGCTCGCTGTCTTTCTTCTCTAACTTTCTGCCCTTTTTGAAATTCCTCCAAATTGATGAACTTATTTGACCTCTGTCTCAGCTCGGCCATATCTTTTGGAGGTTTCCCAATCAACGACTTTCTAAAATCCCCCGATTGTAAACCTTGTGTGAACAATAGTACTGCCACACCAGGCTCTAACCGAGGAACCGAACTAGCCTCTGCATGAAAACGCGAAAGGTAATCTTTCAATGATTCATCTTGTTTTTGGGTGACTGCCGCTAAGGTGTGGTCGGACTTGGGCTGGATGCAACTAGTCGTGTATCTGTTTAAAAACACTCTTTTCATCTCCTCCCAAGAATTTATTGAGTTTCGAGGGAGGGATGAATACCAACGTAACACTGAAGGTTCGAGGGTCATGGAAAAGGCTCGGCATTTCATTTCTTCCCCTCCTCCGTAATAATTCATCGCTCCCTCATAAGAGACAATATGGTCCACTAGATCGGTTAGGCCGTTATAATGTGGTACGTTAGAAGGGCACAAGTATCCTTGGGGGTTTGAAACGCCATGATATATGGAGTAAAGGGATGACCAGGGTGGAAATCACCCTGATCCTGGTTCATGGTGGGGTTAGTATGGATATTTTGTGGTGGGGGAAGTTGCATTACCGGAAGTGGTTGTGGGTCCATGGTTTGCGTCATTGGGTTTTGGGATGGTATGGCGGTCGGTTGAATCTGGGCAACCCTCGCCATAGCTTGTTGTTGAAGGTCGGCAATAGCACATCCTTGTTGTTCGATTAAGGTTGTTTGTCTATTAAGAATGTTGATCATCTCTTGTTCCCGAGCCCGAGCCGATGCAGATGTTGCATAAGACCTGCTGATGGAATGGCTATGGCGAGAATTTCCAGGTGCAGTTCTTCCTGGATTCAATCTGGTTCTAGGTGTTGAACTTATGTGGTCTGGATTGGGTGGAATAGGAGGGGTTCGTTGGGTGTTTCGGCCATGATGTGCTCGGGTTCCAGTGGTCCTAGATTTGTTTCGGGTGGTTGGAGCTGTGCTACTCGAGTCACCATGAGTGGAGGGTGGAGGTGTAGGAGGGGGTGGTGGTGATGGTGGCAGGATGGTTCGTAAAATTTGGAGGGGTTGGGGATTGCTCCCAGCCCTAGGATGAGGAGATTGTGGTGTTTGGGAATGGGTAGCGTGATTTTCGGTACGACTTTGGCTGCGATTTGGGGGTGGCTGGCTTTGTGAATGGTTTGGTGGTTGGGGGTTACTCCTCGCCCCAGAATGAGATTTTTGTGGCGGTGGTGCATTATTTCCATGATTATGGTTGAGAACGTCACGCAGATCACCCGCAGATTGAGGTTGTGGATCGTGGTTATTAGCGTTTCTGGGCCTGCCACGGGTGTGGGTGATGCGGTCACAGAGGTCACCAACTTGACTTCTGGTGGTGACCATGATGGTGGTGGTGGGAATGATATGTTACTCGGTTTCCCACAGACGACGCCAATGTAGTGTCCTTAATCAAGACTCAGCCTTGAAGCTATGGAAAAGCCTCAAAGAATGACCTCAATAAAGAGATTAATGTAGGACTTGTAGGATTTCTACGTATCCAGTTGGGATAAACAGGTTCTCCCTAGTCAACAATGTGTGTGCTAGTGTCAACTTAGGGATTAGAAGACGTACCTTAGCCCCTATAGCATGGTGGTTCTTATAGGGGATTACCTGTGTAAGTTGGGCCGTTCTGATAAGCCTTTTGAATAGGTAGAGTTCAAGTAGGATTTGTGGAGGATATGATAAGATCATATCCTTAAATCCTGTAAATGTTATACTTCATCTAACACTGTTGTTATCTAACCAAGAGTCGTGGAAATCCAGGAGAGGTAGTTAGGCTTTTATAAGACTGTAACCGATAAGGATAAGATTGGAATCCTATGCTCGGATTAATCTTATTAGCGCACGACCTCTCTATAGAAATCCCGTTTACTCGGTGTATAGTTCCGACCGTATGCCTTGTTCAAATGTTTAAAGGGTCGGAGTTAGGTGGATTAGGTCGGATGATGCTAGGTCGACTACAGGTCTACTACATTTAGTTCAACATATGTGACCATAAGCCCATAGCGCAGGTCTATTATGGAAACTAGAAACCAAAATCACACCAATGCGATGTTAGAGAGGATAACCGCGGTGTTGGAGGCCATGCAGCAACAATCTCAGCAACCACCTCAACCTGCTAATCCACTTCATCAGTGCAATGTGGGTAACACCGAGGCGAAGAGTCTGGCTGATTTTAGGAGTTGTAACCCACCCAAGTTTGAAGGAGGATTTAAAACTGAGGAGGCCAATAGGTGGATTCACACCATGGACAAGATTTTGAGAACTTTGGATTGCACGGAAGCTCAGAAAGTAGCATATGTTGTCTACATGCTAGAGGATGAAGCTGAGAACTGGTGGAATCACACGGTTCAGCTCCTACACTATGAAGGAAGGGATGTGAATTGGGGTATATTTATGGAGAAGTTTCTCAATAAATACTTCCCTGAGGACTTGAGGAGAAAGAAGGAGGTGGAATTCTTACAACTTAAACAAGGAAGCATGAGTGTGGGCGAGTACGCGGCCAAGTTTGAGGAGTTGATGAAGTACTCTCCATACTACCAAAACAACCCCGATGAAAGGAGCAAGTGTATCAAGTTTGAGGGAGGTTTGAGGCCCAAGTTGAAATCAATTTTCAGCTACCAGAGGATTCAAAGTTTTCCTGCACTTGTAGACATGTGTAGGATGTATGAAGATGACAAGAAAGCTGAAGAGTTGCAAGCCTCAGAGAGAAAGGACAATCAAAATTCTGGACCTCAGAGGCGAAAGGGTTTCAACAACCGAGGCAAGGTTCCGTATGATCGCCGGGGGAAAGGCAAAGGAAAAGCTGGAGGAAATGATGGAAGAAATTTTCGGAGCGAAGCTCCATTCTGTGACAAGTGCAAGCGCCATCATTATGGCCGTGTTTGTTGGGGAAAAAGTGGTTGTTTCAACTGTGGGAAGCCGGGACACTTTGCGAGAGACTGCAAGGAACCGGTCAAAGCTAATTCAAGAGGGACTGCTGATAGGCCTATGGCTCAAGGAAGAGTTTTCAAACTTAGTGGTGTGGTGGCAAGCCGATCTTATGATCTGGTGCAAGGTAAATACTTGCTAAATGGTCAGCTTTGTAAAGTTTTGTTTGATTCTGGTTCAACGCATTCATTTGTTTCATATGAATGTGTAGATCGTTCGGGTCTAACTATGTCTGTAACAATCCTAAATCTTGATTTTTAAGTGAAATAAATACTAAAAACCTTAGAAAAATTGGAAAAGTGATTTAATGAATTTTTCCAGATATGTGGGTGGTGATTATAGGTCCTAGGAGTTGTATAGGAGGTATATGTGGCCTTGGGCAGGGTCAAATAAGCGAGATCGGGAGTAAAATCGGCGTTTTAGGTGATAGAAATCAACCGAAAAGAGAAAATTAGAAATTAATTATAGGAAGCTAACAAAATAAATTCCACCGTTGGATGTGAAGTTTGTGGGGTAAAGAAGCATGTCTAAAAATTTGGACTCGATCCGACGGTCGACGAAAAAGTTACGGCGAATCGAAGGTTGGAAACCCTGAAACTCGCCTAGGCGCATGAGTCACTCGCCCAGGCGAGTCACTATTCATTAGGCGCACCGTTCAGTGAGATTCCCGCCCAGGCCAGCCCACCATTCGCCCAGGCGGGCGCAACACCAACCCAGCCGCACCAGTTTGCTCCTTGGCGCACCAAAACTCCCACCAGCACGCACCAGCCTCCCACGTCGCGCACCAGCAGCACCAGCTGGTGCCAAGACTCGCCCAAGTTGAAACTTGGAGGCAAAGCATGGCCTCATGGCCACACGATTTTCAGCAGGACCTAGGCTGATCAAGAGGCACTAAAAATACACCATTTCATCACCTTTCAACTCCAAGACAACTCACCACCTTCATCCATTTCTCTCCACCTTCATCACATTTCCAATCATCAAACCACCAAAACACATTTGATTCTTGGGCACCTCAACCCAAAATCAACCAAAGCTCATCAAGTTGCATCATGGAAGTTGATTAGAGCTTCATTCCTTCCTCTCTCTTGGCTCACGAATCACGCCCACCTTCTCACTCTTTGGTTTTTCATTTTCATCATTTATTTGAGGTAAGCTAGCTCTATTTAATGATGTTATTCCCTTTCCATTTCAAATCCTCTTAGTTCATGGATTTTATTCTAAAACCCTAGGATTCTTGCACTCTTCATGATATAGGAATTGAGTTTCATGCCTTCCAACTCCAACCAAGAAAAGGATAAGGATAGTTTTTCTTATGCTCTCACAAATAGGGTGGTATATCATCATTTCATCATTTCCTTGTTGAGGTGGCAAGCTAGACTTAGAAAGTTCAAGTTCCCAAGATTTTGAGCTAGGGCTCACTAAGGTTCTATTTTCTCTTTACAAATTTAAGGTAAGGAGTGGGTTATAGTGAGTATTGCCTTACTCTGGGGTTTAGTTTACGATATGCATATAGTGGGTACTGAGATTTTTGTGTTAGTTTAGGTTGATATGATATAGAATAATGGTCAAAAGTAGAATTTATGACTTAGGGAAACTACTTGGTTGAATGTGTGTTTTATGTTGATACTTGCTAATGATGATGATATCAGATAAATGCTGAATTGTGCTAATTAAATCATAATAAAGTGGTGGTGACGAAAATGAATTGTTGATTCGTGCTAATTAAGTTAAAATATGAAATTGTGGTGATTGGAAGGTATAAATGTGAAATGTGGTGATTAATTTTGAATATTGGAAATTTCTAAAGGATTGTTAATGACAAAAGAATGAAATGAAATATACCCGGGCGCTGTAAGTCGTGATCGCGTAAAGATGCGAACGCAGTAGGTCGTGACCAGGGACAGAATGAAATATACCCGGGCGCTGTAAGTCGTGATCGCGTAAAGATGCGAACGCAGTAGGTCGTGACCAGGGACAGAATGAAATATACCCGGGCGCTGTAAGTCGTGATCGCGTAAAGATGCGAACGCAGTAGGTCGTGACCAGGGACAGAATGAATTACACCCTGGCTCAGCCAGGGACAAAATGAAAGAAAATAATGTGAATAATATGGAAGAGAATAGAATAAAAGACTTGATTAAAATGTTGAATTAAGAAAAAAGTGGAGGCAATTGAATTATGAAACTAATGAACATATTGTGTTGTGTTGGTTTTTATTATGTACGATTAAATTGTTAATTGTGGTTGGCTTGGTATTGCATTATGTCTTATTTGGAAACTGCCTCCCCATTTTTGTGCAATACTCACTCCTTACTATCACCACAGGTACTGAGGAAGAGTTTGCACCTGAGCAGGCCGAGCAGGAGTACTCTCCCTCTCAGGGAGAGTACATGGGAATGTCCTGGGCCCGATGATGTGAATCATTTTGTTGCATATAAATGTAAATAGCCTTTTTGGGGACCCAGGACGACTCCTTTTGGGAAAGGGGTCTATTTTGGGGGAAAACTTATTTTCTAAAACTTGTTTATATTCCGCTAACTCTGATGCTGATACTATGATGTCTTAAACCTGTTTTTGATGCGTGCACGAAGATGCACTAGCTGGTATATATATGTGAATAGCCCTGCAGGCTTTGTTATGTGAAAATATTATTGTTTATCAGGTTGCAGGAAAACAGGAATTTTTGGAAAAGTTCAATAAACAAACGAAACTCCGTCCGTTTGACGGGAAATTTTCATATGAAAGAAAAGTAATTAAGAGTTTTTCCTAATCAATTCTTGAGTCAAAAAAGGAATTTTCAAGTTGCTATTTTTAATTAAGGGTATATAAGGGTAAATAAACTTAGGTGTTACATTTTATGGTATCAAAGCAGTTTCCGTCGGCCTTTGGAGTGTGGACTCACATCTCCAATAGTTACTCACCAAGAGAGTAACTGAATTACTTAGCTAAGAGTCTAGGACCAAGACTAGGAAGTTTATATTCTTATTTAATACTAAATGCTTAATTGTTTATCTCCTCAATGGCTTAGCAGTATGGCTGGGCGACGAGGTGATAATGATAGAATGGCGGCGATACTGGAGAACTTAGTGCAAGTGCAACAGGCCCAAACCCAGATACAGCAGGATCATGCAGCAGCTTTGGCACAAATGCAACAGAACCAAGCGGGAAACATTGCCGCAGCAGCAGCAGCAACAATAAATCCTCCACCAGCTCCTGTTGATTGGATGTCAAGGTTCAGGAAGAACGATCCACCTCGGTTCAAAGGGGGATTCAATCCAGATGGGGCTCAAAAATGGCTCCAGGAAATGGAGAAAATCCTTCGCTCGCTGCAACCACCAGTAGATCAATATGTCAGACTGGTGGAATATGTTCTGTCAGGTGAGGCAGAACACTGGTGGGAGCATCAGAGGCGTAGTTTGGAAGCTGGTAATGAGGTGATCAATTGGGATCTTTTTTAGATCCGATTTCTGAACAAATACTTTCCGGAAGAAGTCAGGAGGGAGAAGGAGTTAGCATTCTTGAAGTTGGAATAGGGAACAACGAGTGTCGGAGAATACGCAGCTCAGTTTGAGGATTTGATCCGATACTCTGGAGGGTACAGAGATGCTGATGAACGAACCAAGTGCATTAAGTTTGAAGCAGGGTTGAATGCGAAGATCAGAACCATCTTTACTTATCAGGGCATTTCAAATTTGGCTCAATTAGTGAACATGACTAGTGCATTTGAAAATGCTCTAAAGCAAGAGAAGGCGGAGGATAAGAGCAAAGCAATACAGCGGACCGGCCTGATCAGGGGCAAGAGTTCGGTGCAGCGACCAGGTCCTTACTCCCAGCCTAGAACAGGCCCGATAGTGAGTGCCTATTGTCCTATTCCGACTTGTCCACATTGCGGTAGATAGCATAAGGGAACTTGCTGGAGATTGGATCCAAGTAAGGGGGGACCAACCTGCTATAGGTGTGGTCAGCCAGGTCATATTATGTCGAACTGTCCTAGTGGTACAGTCAAGAAGGAGGTAAATGTGGCTAAAGTTCAGAAAGCTGGAGACAACAGGGTGACTCGAAAGGGCAAGGTTTATACTCTGGACGGCGAGGAGGTTACTGATGCTGATGAGCTGATTAGAGGTACCGGTTATGTTAATAGTATTCCTTGTGGTATTCTCTATGATTGCGGAGCTACTCATTCATTTATTTCTTCCGATTGCATGAAGAAGTTAGGGTTGTCTGCAATAGAAATGCCTTATAAATTATCTGTTTCCACACCCACGAATTATTCTGTAGTCACAACAACTATGTGTTTAGATTGCCCACTTCGAGTGTTGGAGCGGGAATTCTAAGTCAATCTAATTTGTTTGCCTCTAACTAAGCTTGACATCATTCTGGGCATGGACTGGATGTCTCGGCACCATGTTCTGATTGATTGTCATCAGAAGTCAATTACTATCAGTGATCTTTCTTTATCTGCCTTGGAGATGAATGAGGAGGCAGAAATCAGTCAGATTTCGGTAGTCTGTGAGTTTCCCGAAGTCTTTCCTCCGGAGATTCCTGGATTGCCGCCAAACAGAGAAGTGGAGTTTAGCATTGATCTGATGCCCGGTGCAGGTCCTATTTCTATAGCCCCGTACCGGGTGGCACCTCCGGAGTTAGAAGAGTTGAAAAAGCAGATAGAGGAGCTATTGGCTAAGGGTTTGATCAGACCAAGCGTGTCACCTTGGGGAGCTCCGATTCTTTTTGTAAAAAAGAAGGACGGAAGTCTCCGAATGTGCATCGACTATAGACAATTGAATGCGGTGACGGTGAAAAACAAGTATCCTCTTCCTCGCATTGACGATTTGTTGGACCAATTGCGAGGAGCAGCTATATTTTCTAAGATTGACCTTCGATCGGGATACCATCAAATCCGTATCCGAGAGGAGGACATTCCTAAAACAGCGTTCAGGTCGAGATATGGACATTTTGAATATGTTGTTATGTCCTTTGGTCTCACTAATGCTCCGGCCATCTTTATGGATTATATGAACAGGATATTCAGGCCGTACTTGGATTCTTTCGTCATAGTCTTCATTGACGACATTCTCATCTATTCCAAGAGTCCAAGTGAGCATGCTGAGCATCTGAGAATAGTGCTGCAGATTCTCAAATCTAAAAAGCTTTATGCAAAGCTTTCTAAGTGTAGTTTCTGGCTGAATGAAGTGCAGTTTCTGGGGCATGTCATTTCTGAGAAGGGTGTTGCTGTCGATCCTTCTAAGGTGGAAGCGGTACTTAAGTGGGAGAGACCTAAGTCCATTACTGAGATCAGAAGCTTTCTCGGTATGGCTGGGTATTATCGGAGGTTCATTGAAGGGTTCTCTAAGTTGGCTCTTCCTCTGACGACTCTTACACGAAAAGGTGTTCCGTTTGAGTGGTCCCCGGAATGTGAAGGTAGTTTCCAAGAGTTGAAGAGGCGGTTGACTAGTTCTCCGGTGTTAATTTTGCCGGACCCGACTCAATCCTTCGTGGTGTATTGTGATGCTTCTAAGCAAGGGTTGGGTTGTGTTTTGATGCAGCAAGGGCAAGTCATAGCTTATGCATCCAGACAATTGAGGCAGCATGAACAGAACTATCCTACTCATGATCTTGAGTTGGCGGCAGTGGTTTTTGCTTTGAAAATCTGGAGGCATTATCTATATGGTTCAAAGTTCGAAGTCTTTAGCGATCATAAAAGTCTTCGCTATCTCTTCGATCAAAAAGAGTTGAATATGAGACAGAGGAGGTGGAAGGAATTTCTGAAAGACTATGACTTTGATCTTCAGTATCATCCGGGCAAGGCCAATGTAGTGGCTGATGCACTAAGTCGTAAGACTTTGCATGTCAGCAATCTAATGGTGAAAGAGATTGAATTGATTCAAGAGTTTAGTGACCTCAACTTGAACATGCAAGTGAAAGAGAAGAGCATCGTTCTTGAAATGTTGCGGGTTACTAATGACTTGATGGGTCTTATCAAAGAAAGGCAAGCCGATGATGTTGAATTGCAAAAGTTGTTAGAAGGGGCATCGAGCAATGAAGAGCCCGACTTTGTGAAAGGTTCTGATGGCATCATCCGATTTAGGGGTCGGATATGTGTTCCTTTGGATTTTGAAGTTAGAAGAGATATCCTATGGGAAGCACATCGAACCAAGATGAATTTTCATCCTGGTGCAACAAAGATGTACCAAGATCTAAAAAGGATTTATTGGTGGCCGAAGTTAAAAACTGATGTGGCCGATCACGTGTCTCATTGCTTAACTTGTCAGAAGGTTAAGATTGAGCATCAAAAGCCTGGTGGTCCTTTGCGATCACTTGAGATTCCGGAATGGAAATGGGACAGTATAGCTATGGACTTTGTGACGGGTTTACCGAGGACTGTTGGTGGATGTGATTCAGTTTGGGTGGTTGTGGACCGTCTTACCAAGTGTGCTCATTTCATTCCTACCCATAAGAAGTATACTCTTGAGAAGTTGACTCAGTTGTATATCAGGGACATAGTGAAGTTGCATGGTGTTCCTACTAGTATTGTATCCGATCGCGATCCGAGATTTCTGTCTAGATTTTGGCAGAGTCTTTAGGAGGCATTGGGTACTAAGCTAAAATTTAGTATGGCTTACCATCCGCAGACAGACGGACAATCGGAGCGTACTATCCAGACACTTGAGGATTTGTTGAGAGCATGTGTACTGGAACAAGCTGGTAGTTGGGAGTAGTTACTACCTTGGATGGAGTTTACTTACAACAACAGTTTTCACTCCAGTATCGGTATGGCATCATTCGAGGCTCTCTACGGAAGAAAATGTAGAACGCCTTTGTGTTGGTTCCAAATAGGTGAAAATCTGTTGACAGGCCCTGACATTGTGAAGGAAACAACAGAGAAGGTCACAATGATCAAGAACAAAATGAAAACTTCACAGGATCGCCAAAAGAGTTATGCAGATAGGCGAAGGAGACCTTTGGAGTTCGATGTTGGGAATCATGTGTTCCTAAGAGTGTCTCCGATCACAGGAATTGGTAGGGCAATCAAATCCAGGAAGTTGACTCCTCGGTTTGTTGGGCCTTATGAGATTCTGGAGAAAGTTGGTCCAGTGGCGTACAGGATTGCATTACCCCCTCACTTGTCAAGGCTTCATGACGTGTTTCATGTTTCACAACTAAGGAAATACGTCCATGATCCTTCGCATGTGGTTACCTTAGATGATTTGCCTTTGAAAGAGAACTTAACTTTTGAAGTTCTGCCAATTAGAATTGAAGACAGGCAGGTGAAGCGGCTCAGAGGCAAGGAAATCTCTTTGGTTAAGGTTATATGGATCAGGAACGATGTGGAAGAGGCTACATGGGAACTGGAGGACAAGATCAGGCAGTCTCATCCACAGTTGTTCGACGAATTTCGAGGACGAAATTCAGGTAAGTGGGAGAGAATTGTAACATCCTAAATCTTGATTTTGAAGTGAAATAAATACTAAAAACCTTAGAAAAATTGGAAAAGTGATTTAATGAATTTTTCCAGATATGTGGGTGGTGATTATAGGTCCTAGGAGTTGTATAGGAGGTATATGTGGCCTTGGGCAGGGTCAAATAAGCGAGATCGGGAGTAAAATCGGCGTTTTAGGTGTTAGAAATCAACCAAAAAGAGAAAATTAGAAATTCATTATAGGAAGCTAACAAAATAAATTCCACCGTTGGATGTGAAGTTTGTGGGGTAAAGAAGCATGTCTAAAAATTTGGACTCGATCCGACGGTCGAGGAAAAAGTTACGGCGAATCGAAGGTTGGAAACCCTGAAACTCGCCCAGGCGCATGAGTCACTCGCCCAGGCGAGTCACTATTCATTTGGCGCACCATTCAGTGAGATTCCCGCCCAGGCCAACCCACCATTCGCCCAGGCGGGCGCAACACCAACCCAGCCGCACCAGTTTGCTCCTTGGCGCACCAAAACTCCCACCAGCACGCACCAGCCTCCCACGTCGCGCATCAGCAGCACCAGCTGGTGCCAAGACTCGCCCAAGCGAGTAATGGGCTCGCCCAAGCGAGTAATGGGCTCGCCCAAGCGAGCGTCGCGCACCAGATCAGATCTGGCGCGTCCAAATTGAAACTTGGAGGCAAAGCATGGCCTCATGGCCACACGATTTTCAGCAGGACCTAGGCTGATCAAGAGGCACTAAAAATACACCATTTCATCACCTTTCAACTCCATGACAACTCACCACCTTCATCCATTTCTCTCCACCTTCATCACATTTCCAATCATCAAACCACCAAAACACATTTGATTCTTGGGCACCTCAACCCAAAATCAACCAAAGCTCATCAAGTTGCATCATGGAAGTTGATTAGAGCTTCATTCCTTCCTCTCTCTTGGCACACGAATCACACCCACCTTCTCACTCTTTGGTTTTTCATTTTCATCATTTATTTGAGGTAAGCTAGCTCTATTTAATGATGTTATTCCCTTTCCATTTCAAATCCTCTTAGTTCATGGATTTTATTCTAAAACCCTAGGATTCTTGCACTCTTCATGATATAGGAATTGAGTTTCATGCCATCCAACTCCAACCAAGGCAAGGATAAGGATAGTTCTTCTTGTGCTCTCACAAATAGGGTGGTATATCATCATTTCATCATTTCCTTGTTGAGGTGGCAAGCTAGACTTAGAAAGTTCAAGTTCCCAAGATTTTGAGCTAGGGCTCACTAAGGTTCTATTTTCTCTTTACAAATTTAAGGTAAGGAGTGGGTTATAGTGAGTATTGCCTTACTCTGGGATTTAGTTTACGATATGCATATAGTGGGTACTGATATTTTTGTGTTAGTTTAGGTTGATATGATATAGAATAATGGTCAAAAGTAGAATTTATGACTTAGGGAAACTACTTGGTTGAATGTGTGTTTTATGTTGATACTTGCTAATGATGATGATATCAGATAAATGCTGAATTGTGCTAATTAAATCATAATAAAGTGGTGGTGACGAAAATGAATTGTTGATTCGTGCTAATTAAGTTAAAATATGAAATTGTGGTGATTGGAAGGTATAAATGTGAAATGTGGTGATTAATTTTGAATATTGGAAATTGCTAAAGGATTGTTAATGACAAAAGAATGAAATGAAATATACCCGGGCGCTGTAAGTCGTGATCGCGTAAAGATGCGAACGCAGTAGGTCGTGACGAGGGACAGAATGAAATATACCCGGGCGCTGTAAGTCGTGATCGCGTAAAGATGCGAACGCAGTAGGTCGTGACCAGGGACAGAATGAAATATACCCGGGCGCTGTAAGCCGTGATCGCGTAAAGATGCGAACGTAGTAGGTCGTGACCAGGGACAGAATGAATTACACCCTGGCTCAGCCAGGGACAAAATGAAAGAAAATAATGTGAATAATATGGAAGAGAATAGAATAAAAGACTTGATTAAAATGTTGAATTAAGAACAAAGTGGAGGCAATTGAATTATGAAACTAATGAACATATTGTGTTGTGTTGGTTTTTATTATGTAGGATTAAATTGTTAATTGTGTTGGCTTGGTATTGCATTATGTCTTATTTGGAAACTGCCTCCCCATTTTTGTGCAATACTCACTCCTTACTATCACCACAGGTACTGAGGAAGAGTTTGCACCTGAGCAGGCCGAGCAGGAGTACTCTCCCTCTCAGGGAGAGTAGGTTACCTTTAGTGATGTAGGACATGGGAATGTCCTGGGCCCGATGATGTGAATCATTTTGTTGCATATAAATGTAAATAGCCTTTTTGGGGGCCCAGGACGACTCCTTTTGGGAAAGGGGTCTATTTTGGGGGAAAACTTATTTTCTAAAACTTGTTTATATTCCGCTAACTCTGATGCTGATACTATGATCTCTTAAACCTGTTTTTGATGCGTGCACGAAGATGCACTAGTTGGTATATATATGTGAATAGCCCTGCAGGCTTTGTTATGTGAAAATATTATTGTTTATCAGGTTGCAGGAAAACAGGATTTTTTGGAAAAGTTCAATAAACAAACGAAACTCCGTCCATTTGACGGGAAATTTTCATATGAAAGAAAAGTAATTAAGAGTTTTTCCTAATCAATTCTCGAGTCGAAAAAGGAATTTTCAAGTTGCTATTTTTAATTAAGGGTATATATGGGTAAATAAACTTAGGTGTTACAATGTCTGAATTGCCATATATTCTGAAATTAGAAACCCCTACTAATGCTCCTGTAGTTGTTTCTAGAGCATGTCTTAACTGTTGTATAGAAGTATTAGGACAAACCTCTAAGGTAGATCTGATATGTTCACCCTTATCGCAATTGGATTTAATCTTGGGGATGGACTGGTTGAGTCGAAACCAAGTGATCATCGATTGTGATAGAAAGATCGTAACCTATAGGAACCCGAAACCCTCTAGCTACATGTGCCTGTTCAACACTGAAGTAGAAGAGAATGGTCCAAGAATGGAAGAGATCCCTGTTGTCAGAGACATTCCGGAGGTATTCGCTGATGAGATACCTGGTCTGCCACCAAGAAGAGAGATTGAATTTGGAATTGATCTAGTTCTGAGAGCTGGTCCCATTTCTATCGCTCCTTATAGAATGACACCACCAGAAATGGCTGAAATGAAGAAGCAGATCGAGGATATCTCCAAGACTGAATTTCGATCCCGATACGGGCATTATGAGTACGTTGTGATGTCGTTCGGATTGACCAATGCACCCGCTATTTTCATGGACTACATGAATCAAATCTTTAGACCTTACTTAGATTCATTCGTGGTTGTGTTCATTGACGATATCCTTATTTACTCTAAGAGCCCGGAGGAGCATGCTGAACACTTGAGGATAGTGTTGAGTATCCTGAAGGAGAAGCAGCTGTACGCCAAACTTACAAAGTGTGAGTTCTGGCTGGAGGAAGTTAAGTGCTTGGGGAATGTAATTTCAAACAAGGGAATAGCAGTTGATCCGACGAAGGTGAGCTCGGTTTTGCAATGGGAGCAACCAAAGTCAGTCACGGAGGTGAGGAGCTTTCTTGGTTTGGCTGGTTACTATAGAAGATTTATAGAAGGTTTCTCGAAGTTAGCATCGCCCTTGACAAAGTTAACTCGGAAAGACCAACCTTTTATTTGGGATGAGAAGTGTGAAAGGAGTTTCCGAGAATTGAAAGAAAGGTTGACATCCTCCCCTGTATTAGTCTTGCCTGATACCTAGAAGAGTTTCGAGGTGTATTGTGATGCATCGAAACAAGGACTGGGCAATGTTTTGATGCAAGATGAGAAGGTAGTTGCTTATGCCTCGAGACAGCTAAAAGTTCATGAAATGAACTATCCAACTCATGACCTAGAGCTGGCAGCTGTTGTCTTCGCTCTAAAGATTTGGAGGCATTATCTCTATGGCACTACGTTCCGAGTGTTCAGTGACCATAAGAGCTTAAAGTACCTCTTCGACCAGAAAGAGTTAAATATGAGGCAGCGCCGATGGATGGAGTTCTTGAAGGATTATGAGTTCGAACTTCATTACCATCCTAGGAAAGCAAACGTGGTGGCTGATGCGTTAAGTCGGAAGGCAATGCATACCAGTGCGATGATGGTCAGGGAAGCTGCACTGATAGAAGAATTTAGAGATTTGAGTCTGACAATGCATGTGGAGCCAACAAGTATCAAGATGGGGATGTTGCAAATAGCAAATGAATTCTTGCAAAGGAGTCGAGAATTGCAACAAGACGATGAAGGACTCAAGGAGAAAAGGAAGCTTATGGAATAAGGCAAAGAGTTAGAATATCAAGAAGGAAAGGATGGAATCCTTCGCTTTAAAGCAAGGATTTGCGTGCCTGATAATCTGGAGATAAGAAGAATGATTTTGGATGAAGCTCATAAAAGCAAGATGAGTATGCCTCCGGGAGCTACCAAAATGTATCAGGACCTGAAGAAGATGTTTTGGTGGCTAGGTCTAAAGAAAGATGTGGCTAGTTATGTGGCGTGTTGTTTGGTGTTTCAGAAGGCGAAGGTGGAACACCAAAGGCCAGGAGGAGAATTACTTCCCTTAGAAATTCCATTATGAAAATGGGATAGTATCTCGATGGATTTCGTGTCAGGATTGCCAAGGACAGCTACTGGTCATGATGCAATCTGGGTGATCGTGGATCGTTTGACCAAGTCAGTGCATTTTATTCCAGTTAATATGCGCTACTCTTTGGAAAAGCTCACTCAGTTGTATATCAAGGAAGTTGTTCGCCTGCATGGGGTACCATCAAGTATCGTGTCAGATCGCGATCCGAGGTTTACGTCAAAGTTTTGGCAAGATCTGCATAGAGCTCTGGGTTCAAGATTGAAGTTGAGTTCTGGATACCACCCTCAGACTGATGTCAAACGGAGAGAACTATTCAGTCATTGGAAGACATCTTAAGAGCTTGTGTTTTAGAAGGACAAGGGAATTGGGAGCAAATGTTGCCGCTCGTGGAATTCACGTACAACAATAGTTTTCACGCAAGCATTGGAATGGCACCATTTGAAGCCTTGTATGGGAGAAAGTGTCGGACACCGTTATGCTGGTTCCAAGTGGGGGAGAATTCTCTAGTTGGACCAGATTTTGTGCAAGAGACAACTGAGAAGATCAAGATGATACAAGAGAAGATGAGGACAACCCAAAGTAGGCAGAAAAGCTATGCTGATAGGAGGAGGAAACCCTTAGAGTTTACTGAAGGTGACCATGTGTTTCTTAGAATAGTACCGACCAAAGGTGTTAGTAGAGCCTTGAAAACCCAGAAACTATCACCTAAGTTTATTGGTCCCTACCAAATTCATAAAAGAGTCGGCCCAGTAGCCTATCAATTAGCTCTGCCCCCATCGTTAGATAATCTTCATAATGTATTCCATGTGTCTTAGTTAAAAAGGTATGTACATGATCCCACCATTGTCCTTAGAATCCAAACCGATGACCTAGAAATTCATGAGAACCTAACCTTCAAAGCTAAGCCTGTTCGCATCGAAGACCGAAGAGTCAAGCAGCTTAGAGGGAAGGATATTTGTTTGGTCAAAGTCGTCTGGATTTGTGGTGATGTGATAGAAGTATCTTGGGAATTAGAGGACAAGATGAGTCAGGACTATCCTGAATTGTTCGTATAAGTTGAATTTCGGGGACGAAATTCCTTGTAAGTGGGGGAGTAGTGTAACACCCCAAAATTTTAATCCTCGATTAATGAAATGTTAATTATAAAATTAATTATAATTAATGATTTCTATATTAATCCTTGATTAAAATATGTATTTATGAAGTTAGAAAATGTGTGTGAATTTATTTAATAAATATAATTATGCATGAAATAGATATTTTGCATTTTAGTCCCTGGGCTGGGACCTAGAAGCAAATATAGGAAAGGTTTTGGAGGGAAAATAAATAAAATAATTATTTTTCAAAAACTGGGCAAATTACTCGAGTATTTTCTGGAATACTCGAGTATTCTGGACAGAGTTGCACGAGTTAGTGCGTTTGGTGAGTCACCACCAACGATTTCGTGTCGTTGACACGAAATCACCACCATTCCACGTTCGTGGCCATCGTGTCGGCTTGCATGAACGTCCCCACTGTCTATAAAAGCCAATCAACACCGAATTGTGGAGGTATTTGGTCAAATTCGAGTTGGTTGTTGAAGTTAGGGTTCCTGAGTTCTTCACTTCGATTCTCTCTCTATGTTTCGATTCGAGTCATAAACTATACACGAATACAAAGATCACATCACGAGCTTTGTATAGATACCAAATTTGTGAGCTAAGAGTGAGTGTGGTGGAAGAATCAAGGCTTGGAAGTGGAAGCTGTTTCTGTCAAGTCTTTGTCTGGAGCTCACTTTGATTTCAATTTGTGGTAAGCTCACGAGTCATTTGAGTCCCAAATTCGATTCCTTTAGTTAGTATGTGTTGCATAGAGTCTAGAAAAACTAAATTCCCCAATTCTTATCTCTGTTTCATGTGTGAACCAATTCAATCTTGGTGCTGCACTCAAAACTGTCTTGCATGTGGTGCTCAAAGTGGTTTTTGGTGTTGGAGGACTTTTTCTTTGGAATCTTCTGTTGGTACACGTCTGAGAGGTAAGGGGAAGTTGTTTTATACACTGGATAGAGTTTGAATTCCATTATTTTCATTAGAGAGCCACCAAGAGGCTTTAAGGGCTTAGATTGAATAGGAACTTTGGTTTGTAGACCAATTCATGCTCTATGGATGTTTTGAGCAAGTTTCACATGATGCATGCAAGCTGTAATAAGTCTTATTCATGAGTTTGTTGATTATTTTGCAATTTGAGGTGTTAAGTTGTGAAATTGTATATTTTGAGCATTAACTATCGATTCTCTGACAAATCTGTAATTTGATATGAACTGAGAGTTGTAACATGTTAAATATATGATATATGAACTCTGTTGATCATTGGATTGGACTAAAAATGATTAGAATTGAAAATGGTATGTTAAAATCAAGTTTCCAGTCTGTTCTGTGATGAAAGACTCGAGTACTTGGCTTAATACTCGAGTAAAATTTTGGAAAAATAGTGTATTTGGTGTTGAAACACTCGAGTATCGGACCCAGGACTCGAGTAATAACTGATTCATGGGGATATCTTAAGGCAAACAACTCGAGTAATGCAGGGGTCACTCCAGTGTTCTGGAATTGATGAAGGACACTCGAGTAACTCATGAATCACTCGAGTACTTTTATGAATT
The DNA here is from genome assembly GCA_037953625.1 of Crotalaria pallida. NCBI lineage: Eukaryota > Viridiplantae > Streptophyta > Magnoliopsida > Fabales > Fabaceae > Crotalaria > Crotalaria pallida. Next base: position 54,280,411 of record CM075651.1, read on the forward strand.
TGAAACCCAAAGCCCCAGAAAGACATGAACACTCGAGTATTCTGAGGAACACTGGAGTAATCTGGAAATAAGTGAAGAACACTTGTTTTTAATCAAAGTTTGTACTGGTTACTCGATTAGCATGATAGGCCTACTCGAGTAGCACGTGTTAACATAGGTTAATCGAGTAATGAGATAATCATTAATCGATTAGTATGTTTTAACACTGGTTAATCGATTAGTTTGTTAATCATTACTCGAGTAACACGTACTGTTTTAGAAAAATATAAAAAGACCTCATTTTTACTTGGACAAGGTTACAAACTCTTTCATAATTTTTCATATTGAGCAATATACTTTCATTTTCAAGAGCTATTACAAAACTTTCTTTGAGAAATCAAGATTCAACAATTCTCTCTATTCTTCACTCAAGATCAATTCAATATTCTAAGTTTGATTTAGATCAAGATCTTTCTAGTTTTCAAGTGTGTGTTGAAGCTATTTGCAACAAGAAGTTGCACAATCAAGAATTCAACAAAGGTGAAGAATTTCACAAGTCTTTGAAGGTTGTCAAAGCAAATTGAAAAGGATTTGGTTGGAAGCATCTTCAACAAATCAAAAGAAGACAGACAAGGAATTCAATTGGGTTAGAACATCAATGAGTTTGGTACACTCTTTGAGAGGGGTTAAGATAGGATAGCTTTGTGAGAAGTTGCATCTTAACATTTTAATTCTAACAATTGAATTGTCTAGTAGAAACTCTTTATCTTTTAGATAAAGGGGACTCGAGTAGCTCTCAGTGGTAGAGAGTGAACCAGGATAAATCATCGTCTTCATAGTTTTCTTTTCAAGTTTGCATTAATTCAAGAATAATTGAATTTAGGTTAGAATTGGGGTTTTTCATATCTTTGATTAATTGACCTAAATTGATTGGTAAATTTACTTGTAAATTGTTCTAGTATTCATTCATAATTTGTTGAATCATCAAGGCATTGCGATTCTAAAAGAATTCTCATCAAAATCAGTTTTCATCGTTTTTCTGCCCATATTAGTCGAGTAATTCGTTCATTAATCGATTAATATTTTTGTTACTTGCGGCATTACTCGAGTAACAATACAATTACTCGAGTAGTTCAAAAGTGGCTTGCGGCATTAATCGATTAGGCTCCTTATTAATCGATTAGTCAGTGTAATTTTTGAAGAAAAATTCATTTTCTCAAAACCATTCTTTACGGTGATCGAAATATTTGTACTAAGGCTTCAATACTCTATTCACCCCCCCTCTAGACTATTTTGAGCCGCTTGTTGGTTTCCAACAAGTGGTATGAGAGCTCGGACGAAAAATCTGAGCCTAAACAAGCTTTTTCGAAAAGATCCTAGATTTTGGAAACAATGGGCTCAAATTTTCCTTTTGGTCGTGAAGGAGCTTCCATTAATCGCCCCCCCACTATTCAATGGTGAGGGATACGCTTATTGGAAGGTCCGAATGAAATTTTTTATAGAAGCCATTGATATAGAAATTTGGAACGCTATAGAGAATGGACCTTTTGTTCCTCAAACTAAAGTAAATGATGTTGTTTCTGCAAAACCAAAATCGAGTTGGTCGGATGATGATAAAAAGAAATTGCAATATGATTTAAAAGCGAAAAACATCATCACGTCCACTCTTTCATATGATGAGTTCTTTAGGGTATCCCAATGCACTGATGCAAAACAAATGTGGGACACACTACAAGTCACACATGAGGGCACGACTGAGGTTAGAAGGGCTAGGCTTAACACTCTCATGCATGAATATGAGCTCTTTCGTATGTTTCCTAATGAAAATATAGGTGACATGCAAAAGCACTTTACGCATATCATAAATCATCTTTCTGCTCTTGGAAAAATACTAACTAATGGTGAAGTTGTTAATAAAGTTTTGAGATGTCTTAGCAGGGAATGGCAACCTAAGGTGACGGCCATCATGGAGGCTAAGGATCTAGACGAAATTGATTTAGAAACTCTATTCGGAAAGCTTCAAGAGCATGAAATAGAGCTTGGGAGATTATCCATGAATGAAGATGCCGATAGAAAGAAAAAGGGGATTGCTCTTAAATCAACTTCAAAATCCCTAAAGGCACATGAGGATCACTCTCAAGTGGATGACTCGGACTCCGAAATAGATGATGAGACTCTTGGCTTGTTAGTCAAAAAGCTTGGACGGTTCCTTAAGAAAAAGAGTAACTTCAATAGGAATAGATAAAGAGATTCTAAGGATACTCAACCAAGGAATAAGACTAACAAAGAAAATATCAAATGTCATGGGTGTGGGAAGCTTGGTCACTATAGATCAAATTGTCCAACTAACTCTAAAAAGTCCGAAGGTGACAATTGGAAGCCCAACTCATCTAAAGGAAAAAGGGCTTACATAGTGTGGGATGTGAAGAAACCGCAATTGGTGGTTGAAACAACTAAGGAACACTAGGAACACACCTAGAAGGAGGGGTTGAATAGGTGTAAAAGAAACCTTGAAAGATTTTCGAAAGAAATAAATCGAAACAATTAAAACAAATGATTTTTGCAAATTCTTGAGTATTACTCGATTAAACTGAAATCTACTCGAGTAAACACTGCTGAACTGGTTTTTTAAAATACGATTTTTACTTCTCAAAATCAGTTTTGAAGTGCTATAACTTTTGGGTATTCTATATAAACCTATTTCTAATCTTTGTGATTAATGAGAACACTTTCATAATCAATTTTACAAGAATCAAGCCATTCTATTCTCTCTCAATTTCAAAGATCAAAGCTTTCATATTTTCATATTCTCTGATCAAGAACCTTTGAATCTCTTATTGTGAATTGTCATAGCTATTGATTGAGATTCATAGGAGTGTCATTGTGTTTTCTATTGTGTTGTAATCTTTGCAAGAAGGCAAGCCAACTACAACAAACAAGAAGACTTGGTGTGTCGATTATCATCAAGCAAATCTCATTGGAGAAGAAGAAAGTCTTGGTTGTGAATCAAGCAAAGTGAAGCCTTGGTGTGTGGATTATCATCAAGCAATTGAAGACTTGTTGTGTCGATTAACAACAAGGGGTAGAGGTTAGATTAGAGAGAAGATCAATAGGATTACAAGGCAAGGGTGTGGTATCTCTTGTAGGCTAGCAAGAAGGGAGTCTTGTGAGGCACTTACTTGTAATTTGAGAACTCTAATTCCTCATAGTAAAGAATCTCTCTTGGTTGAAGAGGGGACTGGATGTAGCTTTCAAGCGGATGAAAGTGAACCAGGATAAATCACTGTGTCGTATCTCTAAACCCTTAACTCTTTACATTCAAGTCTTTAATTGTGTTCTTGGTTGAAAACCTAGAGAAAGATTGATTTTCATAATTGATTGAATTGAATCTTTATTGTTCAAATTGATAAAGGGAAAATCATTTTCATAACTAGGATAATCAATAAGAATATAGGTGTTAATTGTTTTCGCTGAATCTCTGATCTTACGTGTTAATTGATTGATTTTCGTATTCGAATGAAAAATTGATTTTTCTGTTTTCTGTCAGATTTAATCGATTAAGCATATATTTAATCGATTAATACTCGAGTAAATTTCAGGTTAATCGATTAAGTGCTGTAGAATTTGCAAAAATCATTTGTTTTAATTGTTTCGATTTATTTCTTTCGAAAATCTTTCAAGGTTTCTTTTACACCTATTCAACCCCTCCTTCTAGGTGTGTTCCTAGTGTTCCTTAGTTGTTTCAACCACCAATTGCCAAACTCATCCAAAATCAACTAAGTTTGAAAATAGTGACTATTAGAAGTGACGATGGAGGTGAGTTTGAAAATGCTAAGTTTGATGCGTTTTGTGAAAAATTTGGTATTGACCATCAATTTTCAGCCCCTAGGACTCCGGAGTAAAACGGAGTTGTAGAAAGGAAAAATCGAGTCTTAGAGGAACTTGCTCGTACAATGCTTAAAGAATCTAGAGTTCCTTCCTATTTTTGGGCTGATGCGGTAAACACCGCTTGTTATGTGATAAATAGGGTTCTTATTAGTCCTCATTTAAATAAAACACCTTATGAAATTTTAAAAGGGCGAAAGCCAAATATCTCATACTTTCATGCATTTGGATGTAAGGTGTTTATTTTAAATAACGGTAAGAATCCTGTCGGTAAGTTTGATTCCAAAGCCGACGAAGGTATTTTCATAGGTTATTCAACCCATAGTAAAGCATATCGTGTCTATAACAAAAGAACTTTAACCGTTGAGGAATCCGTGCATGTTGTATTTGATGAATCTCTGAGAGGAGATTGTGTTGTTTCTTGTGATGATGATAATGTAGGTACTCATATGGATCATGAGAAGTCAACACCACAACAATTAGTGGAGACTCAAGTTGAGCATGGAGAGGTGCAAGCACATGATAAAGACTTAGCACAAGAGACACAACCTCAACTACCAATTGCTTCGAAGTCAAACAAAAATCATCCGGTTTCTAACATCTTAGGTGACATTGCTAAGGGGGTGGTAACCCGAAGCACATTAAATAATTTTTGTTATTATGTTGCCTTTGTATCTCAAATAGAACCTAAGAATGTCAAAGAGGCTCTTCAAGATGATCATTGGGTTATGGCCATGCAAGAAGAATTAAATCAATTTGAAAGAAACCAAGTTTGGGAGCTTGTGCCAAAACCTAATGATCATCCTGAAATTGGCACTCGTTGGGTCTATAGGAATAAGTTAGATGAATCGGGTATTATTGTTAGGAATAAAGCTAGGTTGGTAGCACAAGGTTATAGTCAAGAAGAAGGAATTGATTATGATGAGACTTATGCTCCCGTAGCTAGATTAGAAGCTATTTGTATTCTTCTCGCTTTTGCATCTATAATGAATTTTAAATTGTACCAAATGGATGTCAAAAGTGCTTTTCTTAATGGATACATTCAAGAGGAAGTTTATGTCTCACAACCTCCCGGATATGAAAGTTTTGAACATCCGGACTATGTTTTTAAGTTGAAAAAGGCTTTGTATGGTCTTAAACAAGCTCCTAGAGCTTGGTACGATCGACTAAGCAATTTTTTATTAGAAAAAGGTTTTAAACGAGGTACTGTGGACATTACTCTTTTTATTGAACGTTCCGATAAGGATATACTTTTGGTTCAAATATACGTTGATGATATTATTTTTGGTGCTACTAATGATAACTTGTGTAAGAAGTTTTCAGATTTAATGCAAAGCGAATTCGAGATGTCAATGATGGGAGAGCTTACTTTCTTTCTTGGCCTTCAAATAAAGCAACTAAATGATGGCATTTATATACATCAAAGTAAATATTGTCGGGAACTTCTCAAGAGGTTTGGCATGGATTCGTGCAAATCCGCTTCTACTCCAATGAGTGTTGCATGCTACCTAGATCAAGATGAGGTTGGAAAAGCTATAGAGGTAACAAAGTATCGCGGAATTATAGGTAGTTTTTTATACTTAACTGCTTCTAGACCTGACATCATGTTTAGTGTTTGTATGTGTGCACGTTTTCAAGCTAATTCGAAAGAGTCACACTTAACTGCTGTTAAAAGAATAATGAAATACTTAAAAGGTACAACCAATACCGGTTTGTGGTATCCTAGGGATGCATTTTTAAAATTAATAGGTTATTCGGACTCCGATTTTGCTGGTTGTAAAGTTGAGCGAAAAAGTACAAGCGGAACATGCCATTTAATTGGTAGTTCACTTGTATCGTGGTTTTCTAAAAAGCAAAACTGTGTAGCTTTATCAACCGCGGAAGCCGAATACATAGCGGCCGGTAGTTGTTGTGCTCAAATTCTTTGGATTAAGCAACAATTATCGGATTTTGGTTTAAATTTGACAAAAATCCCTATAAAATGTGATAATACTTCTGCAATTAATTTGACTAAAAACCCGGTATTGCATTCAAGGACAAAACATATTGAAATTAGGCATCACTTTTTACGAGATCAAGTTCAAAAAGGTGATTTTGTTATTGAGTTTGTTCAAACTTCGGATCAATTAGCTGATATTTTTACAAAACCTCTACCAAGAGATACTTTCTATAAAATTAGAAGGGAACTTGGTATTTTTGATGAATCTACCATTAGCTAATTGTATTTGAAACTTTTATTAATCACCTCAAGTGCCTATTTCATTATGTTTTTGATCTTGAGTAAGTTGTATGTTTAAAGTGTTCATTTAATTCTCTTGATATGTAGTTGTGTGTCAATTTTTTTTCCCTCTAATATGTTTACTTGCTTTATTGTATGTGTGCTAAATGCTAAGTGTTTCTATGTGTTTGTGTGTAAGAAAAATTTGAAATTTTTTAAGTTTTAGTGCAGACTACTCGATTAACAGGGTCCTTACTCGATTAATTTTTTAATCTCTTTCGGCATTACTCGAGTAAAGACACTGTTACTCGATTAATTTTTAAACTACTTTCGGCATTACTCGATTAATTGACTTGTTACTCGAGTTATTTTTAAACCACTTGCGCACTTAATCGAGTTACAGCTTTTTCACTCGATTAACGCTCGAACTACTCGAGTAATGGCCAATCTAATCGAGTAACCCGATAGTTTATAAAACGTGCACTTCAGATTTTTACTCATTTTTTCATTTCTTTTTCTCTCTCCTCTCGTTCTTCTCTCTGTCTTCTCACATGGTTTCATCATCAATTCGAACCATAGGCAACCAAATCACCCAAAATCACTAAATTTCTTCTCATATTTCTTCATTATAACACCAATACACCTTATATCCTCCATCAATTTAACCAATTTTTCCCACAAATTCAATTTCCCCCAAATTTCCAAACCCTAACCGAACCCAAAAACCCTAAACCACGAATTTCATCCTTCAATTCAGAGGTTATGGCTTCTTCTTCAGCAGAACCTCCACGTAAGAAGGGCAAAAAGGTTTCTAGCCAGAATCATCCTTGGTTTTCTGCAGCGGAGCGTGACTCACGTGCTCACAAGTTTTATCGTCGTACTTTTGGTATTAAACGGTATGTGAATTACGCTTGGCTAAGAAAAGAAAAGTTCAATTTCTATGATAATCTGGTATTTCAGAATGTGCAAAAGTTTTTGGAGTTCAATACTCACTATTACCCTAAGTTAGTTCAAGAGTTCTATCAGAATTTTACAAAAATAGATGGTGAGTACCAAAGTCAGGTTAAGGGAGTCCATTTTGTGATTAAACCTGATGACTTGAGATTATTGTTTGGATTAGAGGATGAGGGTACTTATCTTGGTGATGAGGACTGTCTTGATTTGGTTGTGGACCCTGGACTTGTTTATACTGATGCACTTAGGCCTGGTGAAACTTGGGACAATAAGGCTACTAAGAATGTTTCTCCTTTGCATGCTGAAGATAGGATATTGATGTACATTATTAGTTACTGTTTGCTTCCAAAAGGTAACCAGAACTATGCTCAGGTGCAAGAAGATGATTTGAAATTGTTTCATGGTATTAAGAAGAAATATAAAATTAATTGGAATAAGACAGTACTTGCTAGGATGTATGATGCTGCTCAATCACCTCCTACTCAATATTTACCCTATCCTATGCATGTTACTAAGTTGCTTAGGCACTATCGGGTTCCATTTGTTATTGATGAGTCATATGAGCGTGATGCAAAGAAAAATTGGTGCTTGAATGAACATCACATCAATTACATGAAAATTGCTTATCATAAGCCATCTCGGGCTTGGTTGTGGAAAACTCAAATCAAAGCTTTAGAGCAAGATGCTCAAGCTCCTGCTGGTGACCAAGCTGGACCTTCTGCTTCTGCTCAACCACTGGATCACATGGAAACGGATCATGGACCACGTCTTGAGGATTTCATTGACTTTGAAAATTTGGATACTCCTTTTGATGCAAAGGCTGCCCATGCTTCACTAGTTCAGCACGTCGATGAGCAGCTAGAGGCTTTGGAGATTCGTCAAGATGTTAAGAATGCGGCTATGGAGCAGAGGTTGATGGATCATATCTCGAATCTCTTTTCCCAGCACTTTCCCACTCCACCAAACCCTTAGCCTTGTGGTTTCTTGATTGATGATGTTCATGTTGGGATTTTATTACTCTTTTCTCACTCATTCACTGACTCTTGCATTGTTTCTCTACTGGTTATGTTTATTTTGTTGTTGGTTTATGATGTTATGACTTAGATTATGACTTTGTTATGTCTTTTGGATGTTTCTAGGGCCTTGTGTATGGCCTAGTTTATCTTCTGACTATGGTTGATATCTTATGACTATGGACTATGTTTTTGCTGCATGACTTGACTGATTATGATTTAATGGTGTTTATGAACTATGGTTATGGTGCTCTGTTTTGACTTGTTCTTGTTAATGTTAGTTTTTAGCACTATTATGAGATTTTATAAAGTTTAGACTCTACTCTGATTTTGGCTTATTATTTTAGTCTCTACTATATTTTATATATCATGGTTATTACACTTACCTTCCACTTTTGGCACAGGACTTTTTTTATTAACTTTAAATCTTTTTAATGATGCCAAAAGGGGGAGAATATTTTGTTGATGTTGTTCTTGTAGGATAAGTTTTATTATATTTTTTCTAAGTGTATTACATTTAGGGGGAGTATTTTAAAACTTAATGCTTAATTGAAAAGGAGGTTTGTCATCATCAAAAAGGGGGAGTTTGTAGGTTTCTATGTTTTGATGATATCAAACGTATTTCAAGCAACAACATTTCAACAAGGAAGCTACACTCATGAAGATTAGAATTAGGATTTATTTTAATTCTTAATCAATGTAATATTTTATTTTATGCAATGCATATCATGAGAGTGGGTAGCTTTAGGTGATCTTAATTAAGCTTATAATATTGTTTGATTAAGAGTGAAGAAAACTTAATCTTGATTAAAATAGCTCAAATTAAAGTAATTGTCAAAGTACATTTGAAAAGCTTTGTTTTTAATCAAAGTTTGTACTGGTTACTCGATTAGCATGATAGGCCTACTCGAGTAGCACGTGTTAACATAGGTTAATCGAGTAATGAGATAATCATTAATCGATTAGTATGTTTTAACACTGGTTAATCGATTAGTTTGTTAATCATTACTCGAGTAACACGTACTGTTTTAGAAAAATATAAAAAGACCTCATTTTTACTTGGACAAGGTTACAAACTCTTTCATAATTCTTCATATTGAGCAATATACTTTCATTTTCAAGAGCTATTACAAAACTTTCTTTGAGAAATAAAGATTCAACAATTCTCTCTATTCTTCACTCAAGATCAATTCAATATTCTAAGTTTGATTTAGATCAAGATCTTTCTAGTTTTCAAGTGTGTGTTGAAGCTATTTGCAACAAGAGGTTGCACAATCAAGAATTCAACAAAGGTGAAGAATTTCACCAGTAAAGTCTTTGAATGTTGTCAAAGCAAATTGAAAAGGATTTGGTTGGATTTGGTTACTCGAGTACCATCCAACTCAAACCTCTTCGCCCTCCACCAGGCGTTAGCATAGAATTCCCACACCAGGAACTTGCTAAACACCTCATCAGGCTCCCTAATCCAATTCAACCACCTGTTAATCAACAGGGTCTCCTTAACCTCCTCAATGCTACTGACCCCAACAACTTTCCTCCCTACTGGCCCCTCGCTCTCATAAAGCATGCTCATCTCCGGGGTTATACCTCTCTTCACCATCTTCCCCTCATAGTAATCGGAGACCCTCGAATTATCGAAGGTCTTCCCCAAGTCACTACTAGCGCTCCCTACAACTGGTCTTTTTCCTCTAGGCATCCTAAAAGCTCAAAAATAACTAGAGACAATTGATCGAACACTTGGTGGGCAACTCTCTAGAACTCAAAAACCAAACTCAAAATCACTAACTCCTAACTCCAAAATCAACCACAACAGTACCAGGGAGTATAGAAGAGTGATTCTTACCCAAATTGATGGAAAAATTCGTGTCCCTTGCCCTTTGAGAGAAGCAAAACCGAATTGATAGAGAGAGTAGAGAATGGGGGAAAAGCTTGGAAATCCTTGAAGAATATGGAAGAATAATGAAAAAGGAAGAAGGAATGTTGACTTATGTTGGAAGAATTTGTGGATTTGAGGATGTTTTTAGTGAAATTTTGAAATTTGGGGGTTTAGGGTTTGAAAGGGGTAGAAGATGTGACACCCTCAAAATAGTAGTATAAATATAAGTAATAAATATACTCTTATTCATATAGTTATGAACTTGTGAATATTTATAAAATGTAGGAAATAAAATTTTATTTTTCTTTTCTTTAGAGGCGGGTGCACAAACCAAAATACGGAATCCTTGGAGATTATATTTTATGTCATTTTAAACTTTACACTAACTTCGACATTTTCTAAGTTAAGAAAATCTTTTCACAATCCAGATAGCATCGGTACTTTGAAATCGTATTTACATAGTAAAAATTAAGTGATGCCATCCATTCTTTCGTTTCACGGATCTAATACCATTTTCAAATATCGCAGCCGAATCCTTTAAATAATCTTTATCAGAGTAAGCGGAAATAATAGGACTATGCATAGTTGTAATATAAACATAAGATATATATATATATACGTATAAGTCAAGAAGTACATAGTCCATAGGTCGTGTCTCCAAGATCCCATACAAGTCCATAATAAAATATCTATATCCAAAGAAAACCATAACTCTAGAGTTCTCAAAAGCATATCTACAATATATGTACATCTCAAAATATAACACTCTAGAGCTGGTCACATAGATCAGGTAGCAGCAGCAGTAGTAGTAGAAATATCCAGGTAACGGCAGTAGCCATCATCCAACATCAACAGCAGCATCATCTCCTCCACAGCATCCATCACACCGGATCCCCTGATCCTAATCATCTACCATATGCACATACCTAGGGATCATCGTCCCTCCACTGACTCCCGGTAGAGTGCACGACAGGCTCACCTCCGCTCTTGTCCTCCACAGGATCCTCCTCGATCTCATCCGATGGAGTGGGTACCCTACCACTAGGTACATGGTCAGGTGATGGTGAGACCCAAACAGGGCTCCTCGGATCATATAGGGGAGTCTCCTCGTGGACGACTCTCGAAGAAAAAGGGTGTGAGCGGGTAGGTCGAAAGCGAAAATTGTGATATGAGCGAGCTGGTCGTGTGGGAGGTGGTCCATGGTAAGTGTAAAAGGGTGGTACGTGCATAGTGTATATGATGGGAATCCTAAACCTACGAGGACGAAACCGGATCAGTGGGTTCGGGTGGTAGAAGGTAACCTCTACCTCTCCCTCGAACACCGCTCGGTGATCCTCGTAGATCCATATGCCAATAGGAAGTGGCCGGATCTCGACGCAAGCGATGTAACGTGACATCACCTACAAGGGCATAGGGGTAAGCAATTCTATACATATAATAAATAGAGCATAAATAAATGCACAATATGAATATGTAATTATGCAGCAATAATCAACAACCACATTTAGAATTTAGCAAATATTTAATGCAAGTAAGATGCTCATACTTATTTCATTTATCAACTCTAGGTTAAATGAGTGGCATGATGTATGAATCTAGCTCTTAATCCTATCTCCATCAATATATGACACTCTCTGACGTCCATCCTTTACTTCAAATCAGCACTCAACAGTGCGTTGTACTCCTAGGTGTACAACATTCGTACATTCACCAAGAATGTACACGACAAGCTTGGAAATGGTACATAACGTGCTCCTCGAGCAACGTCCCGTCGTCTTAATGCAATAACCATATCATCAGCATCTCACTTTCGTTGGCCACGTTGTCCACCATAACGTGTCATCAAGCAAGCCGTCAATTGGCACTCCCAGAGGCCCTCCTCATGTTACCAAAACATGATAAACGATCTATCATCCGAACTCCATAATGAATGCAATATCTTCACTTAAGGAAATTGATCGGTATATCTCAATTAATAATATCTCACATTATTAATTCAATAATTTCGTACCATCATCAATCAATTTCTTTTAAGTCTTAGATCACTTGGATTATTATCATTTAAGTATTAACAGAATGATTCAGAATTTAAAAATGGTATTCTTAATTTTCTGGTCAGAAATACTCGAGTGTTCTTCAGAATACTCGAGTAGTTCTTCAGTCTTTCCAGATTACTCGAGTAGTTCATGGCTACTCGAGTCGTTCATGCTTTTCAGAAAAGTCAGATTTCAGATCTTTAAAAATACTCGAGTAGTTCATGAATACTCGAGTGTTCTTCATCAATTCCAGAATACTCGAGTGATTCATGAATTACTCGAGTGGTTCATCAGAAAGTACTTTTGTTACATCAGTCAATACTCGAGTTCTGGACCTGATACTTGAGTATTGGAGCAAAAGACACACTATTTTATCACAAAATACTCGAGTGTCAAGCCAAGTACTCGAGTCTTTTCATACAGAACAGACTGGAAACTTGGTTTTAACATACCATTTTCAATTCTAACCATTTCTAATCCAATCCAATGATCAACAGAGTTCATATAACATATAATAAACATGTTCAAACACTTAGAACACATCAATTTACATATTTGACAGTGAATCACAAGATTATGCATAAAACATGAAAATTTACAACTCAACACACTAAATTGCAATATACCCAATAAACTTGTGAATTTAAGTTCTAAACAGTTTACATGCATCATATTGGACTTGCTCAAAACAACTTTAGAGCTCAAGTTGGTCTCCAAACCAATTTCCCTATTCAACCTAAGCCCTTAGAGCCTCTTGGTGGCTCTCTAATCAAATTCATGCAATTTAAACTCTATCTAGTGAATAGAAAGCTTTCCCCTTACCTCTTAGACGTGATTCAACAAAGAAATTGCAAGGAAAATCCTTCCAACACCGAAAACGACTTCAACCATCAACATGTAGGACAGTTTGAGCAGAGCTTACCACTAAGCTATAGAAACACATACTAACTATAGAAACCAATTTGAGACTCAGAAGATGCGTGAGCTTACCACAATCAGTGATCAAAGTAAGCTCCCAGAACTGATGACAACAAACGAACCTCAACTTCCCAGCATCGATTCTACCAACAAACAAACTCTCAGCTCACAAATTTTATGTCTATACAAAGCTCGTGATGTGAGCTTTGTATTGGTGTATAGTTTGTGGCTCAACTCAACACAGAGAGGGAGAATCGAATGATCGAACTTCAGAACCCTAACACATGCAATTTCTTCACCACTGGAGCAAATGGGTTGGTTGATCCGTCAACCAAGGCTTAAATAGCCATCCCTAAAGCTCATGCACAAGGCCACGAAGGTGGAAACGTGTTGCTGGGGGTGTTTTCGTGTCAACGGTGGAGAATCATTGGTGGTGACTCACCAAAACACACTAACTCGTGCAACTCTGACCAGAACACTCGAGTCTTTTCAGAAACACTCGAGTAATTTGGTCAGTTTTTGAAAAGTATTAATTTTATTTTCTTTCCCACCAAAACCTTTCCTATAATTACCTCTAGGTCCCAAACAGGGACTAATGTGAAAAATATTTATTTTATGCCTAAATATACTTACCAAATAAATTCACACATTTATTGATAACATAAATACAGATTTTAATCAAAGATTAAAATAGAAATAATTAATTATAATAAATTTTATAATTAACATTTCATTAATCAGGGATTAAAATTTTGGGCTGTTACAGAAGAGAATTGAAGGAATTGGGGGAAATGGGGAAAATACTCCCTTAGGCGTGCTGATTACCGCCTGCCGGGCGCCCAGGCGTGCGGGCTCCCACGCCCAGGTGTGCGGCATCTGTACTATGCCTTCTTCTTTTTTATGAGAATAATAATAATAAATAATTAAAAATAATTAAATTAAAATTACCTATGCTAAAAACTAATTTCCTAAACTAAAATCAACTATTATAAGGAATTAAGAAACTTACCTTTGGAGCACAGCTGTTTCTAGTAATGCAACATGGAGAAAATCCTCCAAATTTTATTTACCTGTGTCACATGAACAACTAAAAGTAGTGCTATAAAACACCTCATTAGTAGTTACTTATAGAAAGTTTCAACTCCTTAATCACTAACTAACTCAAAAATAAAACCTACACTACTACATAATTACAAAGAATCCACCAGGATCCCAAATTCTATGGCTCAACTCCCATGTGATATAGGAATAACAAGTTACTCCCATGTCCCATGGGAATGATCATGGATGAAATAAGGAAATTTTAGAAATAAATTCAATCCCACCAGGGTCAAAAGTTATATTCCTTACATCATGCATCATCTTAGAAAATTTGTCTCTTTCCCCATTCATGAAGGTGTTAATTTCATGAACAAGGGAAACAAAATTTTTAGGATCTTTATTCATCCCTTTGTACAACAATGACTTATGTTGATGTTCTGGAGAAAGATCATGCAAACTCAAGTGTCGAACATAATTGAAAAATTTTGAATCATCCATACATGCAAGGGATTTAACACAATTTCTAAGTTCAGAAATTTCAGCATGCAAGGATGAGTCAAATTTTTCTACTATTATTCTATCCACATTTGTTTTGTTTTGTTTCACCTCTTCTATCTCATGATGCACTTTAATTTCTTTTTCTTCTTCAAAATTTTCAGAGAGATTAGTACTTAAGTCTTCCTTAATGGACAACTCTTGTACTATATTCTCTATGAAAGATTTCTTATATAATTTTTCAATCTCACTAATAGGGGTATTTGCATCATAAGTAAGAGGATGTGAAGCCAAAACAAAATCAAAGAATTCAAACTCTTCACAAATCATCATTATACATTTCAATTAAGTAACTAAATAGATTTCACTCCAAATTACTTCTTAGTGCCAAAACAAATTAAACTAATTCAAGTCCTCGGCAACGGCGCCAAAAACTTTGATCACTCTCTAGCAAGTATACTAGATCAGTTAGTAATATAGTCGGTTAAGACAAGATATCGTACCCACAGGGACTCAGAATTGTTCAATCTATCTCTACCTAAGGGAAAATCTAGAATAAAATCTATTAAAATGCAAAATTCAGAATTAAATAAATAAATTAAAAGGAAGAATTATATGCTGAAAATAAAATAAAAGAGAAATTAAATGGAAGAACTTGGTTAGGAACTTAGTTTCATTGTATATTCACTTATTTATTATAAATCAATATTTTTCATTCAAATCAAGAACAAATTCAGAAATTAGTAATTCCTAGATTCCTCTTATGAAATTACTATTTATTATCCAATTTATTAAATCCTAATTCCTTAGAAATTTAATCCATTGAATAACCTTAATTAAGAACAGTGAATTATGAAGTTATATAATAATCCAAAAGTATTCCTACAAGTTGAATCATTATACTGTTTAATTGCACGACCTATTCTAAATCCTAATTTTCCAATTCAGATTTAGAAATCCAAAACATAGATTAGCTACTTCTATGCATAATATTAAAATCACAATTAAACACTTGATTTAAAAATGAAAAACATTAATTCATAAAAATAAATTACAAATACAAATCCACCATGTTCCTAACACAAAAGGTTTAGTTACACATAATGAAAGAGAAGAAGAAAACAAATAACTATGATATTTATTCCTAAATTACCACAGATATGTGCTTCAAATCGTCAATCTTCTCCGGATTCCTCCTTCGAATGCTCCCAAAAGTGTGTAAATCTCCTTTCTAAAACTATCTATTGAATCCTAATGACTACTCATGACTGCTAACTACTATTTTTTGGCTGCTAACTCACTGCTAAACCTAACACTAATCCTAATATAAATAGATAAAAGTCTAATCTTATCAAAATCCTTCAAAACTGCTCAGAATTAGGCCCAATTGGGTTTTCACGTGTCATGCGCGCCTCGGAGTTTTGGTCAGCACGTCTGGGCGCGCACCTTCTGTACACCCATAAATTAACGAAGCACGCGCGCCTAGGTGCGCCATCCCCGCGCCTGGGCGTGCTCAACACTTTTTGACTCCGTTTCTCTCCGTTCTTGTGCCATTTTCAAGGTCTTCTTTTGCTCTTCTCAGCTCCAATAATATTTTCTCCAAATAAAGCTCCAAAACACCTGCAACATACCCAAAACAGATCAAAACGTTCAAAGAATTCTAATAAACTAAAAATTCCTAAAACTAATACAAAATACCTATATTTACAAGAGAAACAAGTCAAAACCATAGCAAAAGAAAGTGAAATTAAGCCCAAAAACATCATACATTAGACCCAAATCAGTATGAATGATTGGAACAAGTTAGAAATGGTTAGAAATGAAAATGGTATGTTAAAACCCCAATTTTTAGTGTTCTGTTGTCATGGATAATCGATTACCACAATCTGATAATCGATTACCCATTTGCATTTTGTACAGACTTGGTAAAATACACATAGTAATCGATTACCAGACTCTGATAATCGATTACCAGTGTTGAAAATACTTAAAAATATCATTTTTAATTCTGAATCATTATGTTTATATTTAAGTGCTAATCACTCATATGATCTGAGACTTAAAAGGACTGATTAGTGATGGTATGAATTATTATTGAATTTAATAATGTGATACATTATTAAATGTGATAAACCAATCAATTCTTTTAAGTTAAATTGCATTCATTCTGGAGTTCGGATGTTAGATCATTTGTCATGTTTTGGTAACATGAGGAGGGCCTCTGGGACTGCCAACTGACGGCTCGCTTGATGACACATTATGGTTGACGATGTGGCCAGCAAGAGTAATACGCTGATGATATGATTATTCCGTATTGGACGACGGGACGCTGCTCGAGGAGCGCGTTATGTATCCTGGTCAGAGGCACAGAAGGTTAGGCATGTGGTGTCCCGTGTGCGAAGATCCTTTTTTTTAAAAAAAATTAAAAAACTAAAAAACTTAATATTTTTATATTTTTAGTTAAATAAAAAAATAAAAGAAAGGATTGGAGAGAGGGGTCGTCTTCGCCGATGTGACATCATGCGGCACCACATGACCAACCTCCAGCGTCTGACTAGGATTCTGACGTTACATGTCAGAAAAATTGGCCAGAATTGGTAATTGGGTACATGACAAACTCGGAAGTAACTTCAGGGAGTCAGACATTGAAAAAAAAAGAATAAGGGTATTTGGCAAAAGTACCCCAAACTTCAGGGACTCGTGACATAATTAAGCCTTTATTTTAATTTATGAATTAATTTTTTTCCGTTTTTAAATCAATCATTTGATTGTTTTTTAATTGTTATGCATGAGATTGATCACTTTATGTTTTGAATCTCTAAATCTTCAATTAGAAAATTAGGATTTAGAATAGGCCTTGCTATCAAACGGTATAACTATCCAACTCGTAGGAATACTTTTGGATTATTATATAACTTTTCATAAATTCCACTATTTTAATTAAGGTTATTCAATGGTTTAATTTCTTAAGGAATTAAGGATTATCAAATTGAATATTAAACAGTAATTGCACAAGAGGAATCTAGTAATTGCTACTTTAGGAATTTGTTCTTGATTTAAAGGAAAAATGTAACATCCTCAATTTTAATTTCCAAGTAAATGTATTATTATATATACCTTAGGATATTTAGAATGTGGAATTTTATCAAACTAAGTTGAATTTCGGAGTAAGTTTGATTTTAAGAACACTCTAAGTTAGGAAATTTGAAATAGATCGTCCAAGCCTTCAAACACAATTTCCACCGTTGGATGTTAAATTAAGGGTCTTAGGAAGCTTGTCTCAAAAATTGAGCAAGATCTGACGGGTAACGAAGAAATACGGCATTCGTAAAGGTGAAGAAAAATATTAAAATAAAAAGAGAATAAAAAAAAGAAGAAACAAAGGGGGGGGGGCTGTTGCGTGGCACCAGCACAGCCACGGAAATGTGTGGCTTAGTCATGAAGCCATGCTTCACAGCCACACGGCTAAAACAAAGAAAAGCCATGCATCAGAAATCAATACAAGGCAACAACATAAGTAAATTAAAAACAAAACCCCAACATCATCAGATACACCATTCTTCTTCTCCCTCTACCTTCAGTTCACGTTTTTTTACTTTTTTCTGTTCCAAATCTCCAACCCATTTCTAGTTCTTTGATCATCAAACTTAGCCATAATCAATATCATCAAGCCAATAAAAAAAATGAGTTAGAAACCCTTCTTTGTTCCCTATCTCATTCGGTTCTCTCTCTCTCTTTCCCTATTCCCTTGGTTTTCTTCAACCCAAAATATGGAGAACCATTAGCTTCATGCAAAACAACCAAGATCAAGGCAAGGAGGATTCTCTACCCAAGTATAATACTCTCAATAGGACGGTTTATCATCATTGGATTATAGCTATATTGAGGTGGCAGGCTAAGCTAAGGAGGTTCGGGTTCCCAAGGTTCTAGACTCAGGCATAGAAACAAAGCACACTTATCTCATTACATTTGAGGTAAGGGGGTGGGTATTGGCTTGACATAGGATTGGGTGTCCATTAAGTTATGATAGTTTGTTAGGAGTTATTTGTGTAGGATAATTAATAAAGAACCCTAAGGTAGTGAGCTATAAAAATTATGTGAATAGAAATAATAAATTATATAATGTAGAAAATAATGCTTAGAATGTGATTATGAAACTTAGTGTTAGTCAAGCTATTATAATTGCAATATTTGCTATGTGACCCTAAATGTGAATATTTGAATATGTGTATATGGATATAATTGTTGATAGGAAGTGTTATGAATTGTATTGGGTTATTTGATGTTGGAAAATTTGATTATTGCCTTGCAAAATATGAAATGTATATAATTATTGGAAGAAAAAAAAAGGGAATGCAGTGTGAATTGATCCTTGGGCACGCCGGCACACGAGGTGCCCTGCTAGGTGGTGAATTGTCTGCTAGGGCCAAATTCCTGTCAAGCCAATTGCCCGTTAGGTCCTAAATTCCCGTTAGGCATCGGTGCGCCAAAGGGTCAATCCCACTGCATAACCACCTAAATAATAATAAAATAATATGTGAATTGGAAATTTATGGGAAATGAATATTAATTAAATTAACCAGCATTGTCCTAACGGGTGATGCCTAATGGGTGTCTCAGTCTGTAACACCCCGATTCGGCAACTTGAAAACTACCATTACTTAAGTTAAATATAGTGAAAATTTGGGCCTTTTTTTTTTGAAAAAAACAAGTATAACATAAACATGAGAACACTTAGACTTTCAAAACATAGTTACATTTTAAAAACTCATGTTCTCACGTTGCATAAAATCTTTCAAGTTCCAAACCGAGATGTCACAAGACACCGCAATTTGAAACTCGTTCACAAAACATCATTTAATTATAACGACCCATTTGCTTATTTCAAAACATCAATACTAAACAAAACGTTAGTCGGGGTACAGTATGATAAAGCTATGGCAACTAAGAACTTGCAATGGAATACAATACTCTGAGGGGGATTACCTAGCCTCTAGTCATACTCCCTAAAAACTTGCCATCTAACTTCGAATCTTGGTAGATCAAGCTCCCCGACCGCAAGCAGAGTCATCCTCATCCGCCGTCTTAGCAATCTCCTCCATGGAGTCGTCTCGTGCTTTGTCTTTCTCCATCTCACGGGCTAAGAGCCTTTCCATGATTTGTTTCCTTCACCGCTTCATCTCTATGTACACTATGACGCGGGCTGTCATAGTTATGTTGTCTCCTTTCAATGAAGATGCGCCTATCTCTCGAGTGAGCTGGAATCTTGCTATATTTTCCATCTAATGATCATACCAAAATTTTCCAATGCAAAGCAGAAATACAGGAGAGAGTGAGCTACCCAAAACAGCTATGTCTACTATGTGGAATTACAATAGGCAAATATTAAGACAGAACAATAAACATAAAACAAACAACAACAATCATCAATATCATCATATAAACACACATTATAGTCATTTTCTCGTAATAGCATTTTCCAAATCCTTCTCATAACACTTACACAATTCCTTTCCACTCTTTCATCAATCCTTACTCAAATTTATCAATTATTCCAAGAATCACTTCTCATACTTTTATTACAAATCTTACTCAACACTTGATATCTTTAATGTACTTTTCTTTTGATTATTTATGTCTCTTAAGTCTTATCGTTCCGGTTCGCTCAATGATGTGGGGAAGTCATCACTGAGGAAGACACACACGTCTACATCTCCTCGGGCATCCACCCATCCTAGTCGGAAGCAAACAGGAGTACAGGACCTTTACCACGCGGGCACGACACCTGTCTCAACAATTGGCTTCAAGCCAGGAGAACTGTAGAAAACTCGGGTACAGTCTCAAATCAATTCAATTCATTCATATCAATTCATATCATATCATATAATCAAGGCTCACTGTAGAAAACTCGGGTACAATGGCAATCACAAATGCCCCGTTCCAGTCCCTGTCACTGTTCAAGATTTGCAATCTAGGGGGCGACAGTATTTTCTAGTTGGCCTGCAAAACTTACCACGGCGTTGGACCCAGTCCCTACCATGTTCGTATGACACATGTGGAGTTCGTTCCGCCTAGAAACATACTCTAGACTTTTTGACATTTCACCATCATTGTCCTCCCCTAATGCAATCTCCTCCTGAGTATCCGCAGATACTCATGGTTCCTTCCTCTCCACTACTTCGATACGAAACTCATAACTCACCGTGTTCGTTAATGTCTTTTAAAGTCTTTTAATGTTTTAGAGTTTTAATTAACGGCTTAATCCTATCGGTCGGCTCATCCCTGGTGCATCCCTTCAATGAGTCCTGACCACTAATCGCGATCCGTTCCCCAAGGAATCTCAGCAGCATCTTGCCTCATATCTCTTTCTCTTGCATCTCATCAGCTATTGCTCAACAGCATCATCAGCAACTTTCTCATCATCTCTGTTCAGAAGCACCATCATCATCTTCCTCCTTAGTTGTTGTTCATCAGCACCATTGGCATCGTTCTCCTCGGCTGTTGTTCAGTAGCATCATCAGCGTCTTTCTCCTTAGTTGTTCCTCAGCAGCATCATCAGTAGCACCATCATCACCACGCTTCCGCTCGCCTTGTCGGGTATTCCTTATCACCGTCTTGAAAATCATCTTTTCATCTCCATTTATCTCTTCTTAATTTTCAGCTCATGTCTCTCTTTCAATCATTTCTGATAATCCTTATCCGTACTTCTTTTCTCTTTAGTCTTATCTTATTACTTTCATAGTTCCATTCTTAACATCTTATTATTCCAGTGTGCCAACGTGTTCCAAACAGTTTCAAAATTTCATTATTATCATTTCACATACTAAGAAAATCAGTATCTCATGCATAATATTAAAAACAGAGCATCATACCTTTTCAGCAAACATATCAACTATTGACAACAATCAATCTCAGCGATTCGTATGGATAGCCCAACAAACAACAAACAAACAAACAATGGCTATCCCACTACATCGCCTAACGAGATTGGGGTCCAATCTTTGAGATGATTGGACGCCTTAATATGTTACCTAAATACCACGTCGTCTTAAGGGGAGCCCCTCTCTCACCTTGATGACGAAACTCTCGAAAGCTTTCCAAGATTTCCCAGTCGCTAGCCTTGCCTCGTTTCCTTCGCGTCCGTCACCCGAACTAGAACATTTTTCCCTCGTGCGTTAGAACGATTTCGATAATTTCATAATTTCGTTTTGAAAACACTTTGAAACAATTCCTTTCTTGAAAACACATTGCCCATATCTAAAAGTTTTCATATCCGATTCAAATCTCTAATAAAAAGGTTTTTAAGAAAACTTTGAAACAATTCTAAAATAATCTTTTCATCAAAACAAAACCCATTCTTCTTAGTTTAAAACATTCCGGTTATAAAATCATTATCTTTAAGAATTAAACGAAATTCCAAGAAACCACACATTGAAAATCTATCTTAGACAAGATACAAGAATTCAAGAAGATACAACTCCAAGACCAGATCAATTTAGTTCATTTAAATCCTAAATTTCTCAATTCTAGTAGACACTGATCAAAGAATGTCATAGAAAAATTTCAAATCAATTTAAGTTGTCCAAATCATACTTTTTAAACAGAACATTTTTCACAAATAAATCTCACAAACAAGATTCAGAACAATTTCAACTTAATTTAAATCTTTTCCAACACACATTCAAATAGCATAAAAACAACACATACAAATTTCAAAGCATTCACAAACATACATAATGCAAATCACATTTCACATCACTCAAAATCATCAATTTAATTATAATCTTAATAGATTAACTCAATTACTCTTAAGGAAAATAATTTAGACTTAATCTTTTAATTAACTCAACAAAACCGAATCACAAATGGTTAACAATTTCTAGTCATCAATAATTATAAAAACTTAAGATCATTAAATCATCATCATGAAAATTTCTTTTTGCATAGTTAAATTAACTCATTCACTTTCATTCCTAAAACCAAGGAAATTAAACAACACATCACTTTCATATAGCATCATGCACCTAGAAACATAGTCATTTTCAAAGGTCACTTTATAAAGAAAATTTTCCAATTATCCAAACATGCATTGGCCGAATCACACACATATAATTTTGCAAGGATTAATGCACAAATAAATATATAGGATCATGAAATCATTTTCTTTCTTTTAGGACCAAAAACTGTGAGCATTCAAGAAGGAAAATTAATAACTCTAATTCATTTTCAAAACTTAAATCAAAACAATACTTTGAGTTACAAACCACCTCAAAAATTCACACACATTTTCTTTTAAGACTTGATTGTTTCATGCATATACTTTAAAGTTCTTAAATTAAAAATAGTTTCATCATGCATGCACTCAAAATAACAATTTTACATAGCCTCCTGTCTCTTTTCTAGGTTGGCCGAATCTCATTATGCAAAAAGACAAGGTTTGTATTCATTTTCAACATACCTAGATCACATGACTACAACCAAGGCATGTAAATTTTCAAGGCAACTTTCAAAGCAACATACTATGTCATTTATTCACATCAACATGTAAGAATATTGTCAAGGCAAGATTTTCATTAAAGATTTCCTATAAAACTTAAGTTCATCATTTGATCATAAATAAAAATCAAGATTACACTTTAAACTTCTAAAAATAACATGCATATACTTTAAATCATTAGATCTAGCTTTAAGATACTCATGCACCCACTTTTTACAAAATAAAAACTTGGATCTTATTTATTTTCAAGCATGGCCGAATGACCTTCATAAAATAAAACATTTTTATACTTGAAAATCATTTTAAAACTTGTTTCTTTAATTTATCTTCAAAGCCGTGTCATATATAAAAGAAAAACATGATCTTTGCTCTTAAAATTAACATGCAAAACAAAAGATCTCAACATTTTCACTCATCAAACAAGGATCATGACATGCACATACTTAAATCAAATAAGGACATCATTAAACCAACATGCAAGACTATAAACTTGAACTTTTTCACAAATCAAATTCAAATCATATATTTATTCATCAAATAATCATAGAAATACACATAGGTCATGGTTTAGCAAAAAGATTCAACATGCAAAGCCAAAGATTTTTGTTTTATTAATAATCAAGTTTAGATCATGTGTTTACTTGTCAAATCATCACATAAACGTACATAGATCACGGTTCTAAGCAAGAAAATTAAACATGCAAGAAAGTTTATTTTAGATTTCACAAAAATCTTAACTTTTCTTTAGATCTTTAGAGTTTTAGTTAGAAAGCATCAAGATCCAACAAGAAAACCTCAACCAAAACATCAAACATAAAGCTACACATATTACGAATCGTTTTTAGTCTTTAAAGTCAAAGATCAAGGAACAACAACACATAAACTCATCTCGCCAACCATAAAATTAGACATGCAAAGAAGAAAATAAAAGAGATCTACAAACTAAAAAGGAAAATCTAAACTATTACAATCTTCCTCCTTAATCTTCGATTCACCGACCAAGAAAAGGGTTGGTTCTCTACCTCTTAACACTCTTGATCTACAAATAAGACTCCTTGATCTAGCTTGGATCTCCTTCTTCCTCTTCTCTAGACCTCACGGCCCTCTCTCTTTTCTCTCTCTCTCTTTCTTTTCTTTTCTTTCTCTCTAAGGGTTTGATGAGCCCTTAGGAGTGTGTTTGGTGTTGGAAGGGAAGAAATGAAAAATGAATGGAAGAAATGAACTAAGGCCACACTTATTTATAGGCTAACTCACGATTTCCCTCTTTGCCCTTGGGTTTAGTTTCGGTTGAAGCATAAATGGGAGGGGCGGTTTTGTCCTCACTAAAGTTTGCATGGGTGAAGTTTATCAAAGCAAGGGGACAAGGTAGAGTGCATTAGGGTGCTAGGGGTCACTTTAGGTCCAAAGACTTGTTGGCTAACACTTAGGGTTTCTACTAACTTAGTTTGGTTATGGTTCTAACTTAGTTCATTTGGTTTCTTGTCCAACAAATAAAATTATAGGCTTGCCCTACACTCACACACACATACACAAGTATAATACACACATATACACATACATACAAGCCGTGGCATACACACACATACATACATGTATTGCATTTTTATTTTCCCATCATACTTACTTAAAACATTATAATTACTAATTCATACCATAATGCAAACATCTCTTAAAGAATCACATTCAGACAATCATTTTCATGCAGCACTCATTAAGCACACATTAAACCAAACACACATCACATAAAAATTCATGCCAAGACAATAAATTTATTTTCTACAAAAAAAAATCCTCAAAAATTCGTACTTTATAAACTCTGGAAATAAATTTTTATAAATCAATCCAGAAAATTCCAAAAATTACATTTTCAAAATCTACGTTTAAAGACGATCGTTTTCATATAAAGATCGTAAAAATCCGAGTTACGGTTAAAAAGTTACGAATTTTCAAAGTTAACAAATCCAAAAAGAAATTCATTTCAAATAAAATCATCACAAATTATTCCAAATTCAACAAAATCATTCACTTCTCATTCAAGAAAATATTTTGTTTAGAAAACTTTGTAAAAATCATCACCTTAAATCTCATTCATGTAAAATATCCCTTTGAAAATCCTTTATAAAACAAAACCTCAAGATTCATTTTGATAAAATTCGTTTACGCACGTGTGGGAAAAATGCAGGGTGTTACACAGTCCTGACAGGTTTAAAGTCCCTAGTAGGTGCCGAATTGCCTAGCAGGTGCGTCAATTCCTGGTGGTGCAAGGGTAATTGGAAATTAAGGAAAGGGGAATGATATATTTAATGGATAACGAAAATGAGCAATGAAATTATGGAAATTGGAATTTTTATTATTTAAATAGGTGTTAAGAGGAAATATGAAATGAATGTGAATCATGAAATGACTATAACTGGACTTGATGATTGTTGCTTGGAATATGTGTTATTTGATATATTTGGATAGTTGTGCTTGGCCTAGTGAATTTATTATGTCTATCTGGAAACTGCAATTCTGTTTCATGTGCAATGCTCACTCCCTTAACATTTTTCAGGTTCTGAGATCGAGCTAGCACAGCCCCCGGCCGAGCAGGTGCACTCTCCCTCACAGGAAGAGTAGATTTTAGTATCATAGGACATGGAAATGTCCTGGGCCTATTCATCATGATGATGACGTGATAAATCTTTTGTTTGTAAAAATGTAAATATTCTTTTTGGTGGCCCAGGACAGCCCCTTAGTTATTTGGGGTGTTTTGATTGATTTGAATATGTAAAACATGTAAATATTCTTCCTCTTATAACTCTTATAACTGATGGATGTTTATGGCATTATAATGCTATGATTATATCAAGCCTTGCTGGCTTTTGGAAATGATATATTATATTTGATGCTTATAAGGTGCAGGATTAAATTATTTTTTGGAAAGTCCTAAAAACAAAGGAAACTCCGTCCGTTTGACGGTAGAATTTAATTAATTAAAAATGAATTTTTAAATACTCTAATTTAATATATGGGTATTTATGGGTAAATTAACTAAGGTGTTACATTTATGGTATCAAAGCAGTTTCCCTCGCCCATGGAATGTGGACTCACTACTCCAAGGGTTACTCACCGAGCGAGTAACCAGAGTAAAGAGTTTAGTGTCTATATTAGTTAGCATCGGTTATATATAGTAATGTTTATAATTGTTTAGTTACTAAATCTTTAACTTGCTGTCCCTCCATGACTTAACAGCATGGCAGGAAGGCGGGCCGATAATGACCGAATTGTTGCGATTCTTGAGACTCTGGTTTAGATGCAACAGAACCAGGCTGATAACCAGGCTCAGAACATAGCAGCAGCAGTGGCAGCCATAGCAGCAGCAATGCAACCCCCACCACCACCTCCTGTGGAGATTGACTGGATGGCTAGATTCAGAAAGAGTGAACCGCCTAGGTTCGAAGGGGGATTCAATTCTGAAGGGGCACGAAAATGGCTCCAAGAGATTGAGAAGGTTCTCCGTTCTTTCCAACCACCCGCCGATCAGAAGGTTCAATTGGTTGAGTATATGTTGACGGGTGAAGCGGAGCACTGGTGGGAATATCAAAGGAGGACTTTGGAAGCAGCTAACCAAGTGATCTCATGGGAGTTGTTTAAGATTCGCTTTCTTGGGAAATACTTTCCTGAGGATGTTAGAAGGGAGAAGGATCTTCTGTTTCTCAAGTTGGAGCAGGGGAGTCTAAGTGTTGGAGAGTATGCTGCACAATTTGAGGATCTGATTCGGTACTCCAGCGGTTATAGAGATGCAGATGAGCGGGCTAAGTGCATCAAGTTTGAGTCTGGACTTCGGGAGGATATTCGACTTGCTTTCGAATATCAAAACATTTATGATCTCTCTCATCTGGTCAATGTGGCAAGTACTTATGAGAAGGGGCTTAAGAGGAAAGCTGATGCGGATCGGAACAAGGCAGTTCAGAAAAATGTTGGGGCTACAAGAGGCAAGGGTCCCATGCAGAGATCAGGACCTTATTCTGGTGCTAAGGGTGCAGCCCCACGAGGATCCGGCCCAATGACAATTTCTTATGGTCTTATTCCACCTTGTCAACATTGTGGAAGGCGACATGGAGGTGTATGTTGGTCCTTGGGTCGAAATGAAGGACTTTACTATGTTTGTGGTCAGCCTGGCCATTATGCAAACAATTGTCCTAAGAGTCCGCTGAAAAAGGAAGCTAATGGGAACAAAGTTCAGAGAGCAGGTGGGAATCAGCCAGTGCAGAGGGGCAAAGTGTATACGCTTGATGGGGAAGAGGTGACTGATGAGGATGAACTGATCAAAGGTACCTATCATGTGAATGGCATTTCCTGTGGTGTTTTGTTTGATTGTGGTACATCTCATTCATTCATTTCTATTGACTGCATGAAAAGACTAGGGTTGTCCACTGTAGATATGCCTTATAAATTGTCAGTTTCTACCCCCACAAATTCTTCAGTAGTCACTTCTCAAATGTGTTTGGGTTGTCCACTCCGAGTATTGGAGCGGGAATTCAAAGTTAATCTTATTTGTCTGCCTCTGACTAATTTGGATATTATTCTGGGTATGGATTGGATGACTCAGCATAATGTTCTAATTGACTGCCGTAAGAAAGCGGTCATCTTTAGTGATTCCTCTTTATCTGCCATGGAAGTTGATGAGATATCTGATGTCAGCCAAATTCCAGTAGTATGTGAATTTCCGGAAGTCTTTTCTACAAAGATTCCCGGATTGCCTCTGAAAAGAGAAGTTGAGTTTGGTATTGATCTGAAGCCGGGTACTGGTCCAATTTCTATTGCACCTTACAGAATGGCGTCTCCGGAATTTGAAGAATTGAAGAAGCAATTGGAGGAGCTATTAGCAAAGAAACTTATCAGGGCAAGTGTATCACCCTGGGGTGCTCCCATTCTTTTTGTCAAGAAGAAAGATGGTGGCCTCCGGATGTGCACCGATTACAAGCAGTTGAATGCAGTGACAGTAAAGAACAAGTATCCGTTCCCTCGCATTGATGATTTGTTGGATCAGTTGAGGGGTGCATCAGTGTTCTCTAAGATTGACCTCCGATCGGGATACCATCAGATCCATATCCGTGAAGAGGACATTCCAAAAACTGCTTTCAGGACGCGTTATGGGCACTTTGAGTGTGTGGTGATGCCATTTGGATTGACCAACGCTCCTGCAATATTCATGGATTACATGAATAGGATCTTCATGCCATATTTGGATTCTTTTGTCATTGTGTTCATTGATGACATCCTGATTTATTCTAAGAGTCCAAGTGAGCATGAGGAGCATTTGAGGATAGTGCTGCAAATCCTCAAAGAGAAGCAGTTGTATGCCAAGCTTTCCAAGTGTAGATTTTGGTTAGATGAAGTCCATTTTCTGGGACATGTGATTTCTGCACAGGGAGTTGCTGTGGATCCCTCTAAGGTGGAAGCCGTGTTAAAGTGGGAGAGGCCCACATCAGTCACAGAAATCAGAAGCTTTCTAGGATTGGCAGGTTACTATCAGAGATTCAATTAAGGTTTCTCCAAAATGGCTCTTCCATTGACAATGTTTTCCAGGAAAGATGTTCCTTATCAATGGTCACAGCAGTGTGAGAGCAGTTTCTTAGAGCTGAAGAAGAGATTGACGAGCTCACCGGTTTTGATCATACCGGATCCAACCCAACCCTTCGATGTGTATTTTGATGCTTCAAAGAAAGGCTTGGGTTGTGTACTTATGCAGCAAGGCAAGGTTGTGGCTTATGCATCTAGGTAGTTGTGACAGCATGAGCAGAATTATCCAATTCATGACTTGGAATTAGCAGCTGTGGTGTTTGCACTGAAAATTTGGAGACACTACTTGTATGGCACAAAGTTTGAGGTGTACAGTGACCACAAGAGTCTCCGTTATCTCTTCGATCAGAAGGAGTTGAATATGAGACAGAGGAGATGGATGGAATTCTTGAAAGATTATGATTTCCATCTTCAGTACCATCCTGGTAAAGCTAATGTGGTAGCTGATGCATTGAGTCGTAAAACTCTCCATGTTAGCAACTTGATGGTGAAAGAGATGCAGATGATTCGGGAGTTTAGTGATCTCAACTTGAACATGCAGGTGAAAGAGAAAAGTATTGTTCTGGAAATGTTGCAGGTCACTAGTGAGTTGATGGATTTGATTAAGGAAAGACAGGCAGATGATGAAGAACTTTAGAAGTTGTTGGAAGGAGCAGCAAGCAAAGAGGAACCTGATTTCATCAAGGGTGCAGATGGAATCATCAGGTTTAGAGGTAGAATATGTTTTCCAATGGACTTTGAGGTTCGTAGAGACATATTGTGGGAAGCTCACCAAACAAAAATGAGTTTCCATCCCGGTATAACAAAGATGTATCAGGATTTGAAGAAGATCTATTGGTGGCCAGGGTTGAAATCAAATGTGGCTGATCATGTGTCTCACTGCTTGACTTGTCAGAAGGTGAAGATTGAGCATCAAAAGCCAGGTGGTCCGTTGTGATCACTTGACATCCCTGAATGGAAGTGGGATAGCATAGCCATGGACTTTGTGACAGGTCTACCTAGAACTGCTGCAGGTTGTGATGCTGTGTGGGTTGTTGTAGACCGCTTAACAAAGTGTGCTCACTTTATCTCGATCCATAAGAAGTACACACTGGAGAAGTTGACTCAGTTATATATTCGGGACATAGTGAAGCTTCATGGTGTGCCTTCTAGTATAGTGTCTGATCGTGATCCACGATTTCTATCCAGATTTTGGCAGAGTCTTCAGCAGGCCTTTGGTACTAAGTTGAGGTTTAGTACAGCCTATCATCCTCAAACTGATGGGCAGTCTGAGCGTACTATTCAGACCTTGGAGGATCTGTTGAGGGCTTGTGTACTAAAGCAGGCTGGTAGTTGGGAGCAGTTGTTACCATTTATGGAGTTTACTTACAACAACAGCTTTCACTCTAGCATTGGTATGGCATCGTTTGAGGCACTTTATGGCAGAAAGTTTAGAACGCCTCTATGTTGGTTCCAGATCGGTGAAAATCTGTTGACTAGGCCAGAGTTGGTGCAAGAAACCACTGAGAAGATCGCGATCATTAAGGATAAGATGAAAACTTCTCAAGATCAGCAAAAGAGCTATGCAGATAAGCGTAGGAGACCCCTAGAGTTTGATGTGGGTGATCATGTGTTTCTTAGGGTGTCCCCTACTACTGGCATTGGTCGGGCAATCAAGTCAAAGAAGCTGACTCCGAGGTTTGTTGGACCTTATGAGATTCTGGAAAGAGTTGGACCTTTGGCGTACAGGATTGCTTTGCCTCCACATTTGTCTAGGCTTCATAGTGTATTTCACGTCTCTCAGCTACGAAAATACATTCATGATCCCTCTCATGTGGTAGCAGCTGATGATTTGCCCTTGAAGGAGAATCTTACTTTTGAGGTTCTTCCAATCAGAATTGAGGATAGGCATATAAAGCAACTCAGGGGCAAGGAAATCCTACTGGTGAAGGTGATCTGGAGTAGAAACAACGTGGAGGAGGCCACTTGGGAATTGGAGAGCAAAATGAAGGAGTCCCATCCACAATTGTTTTCCTCTAGAGTCGAATTTCGAGGACGAAATTCTGGTAAGTGGGAGAGGATTGTAACATCCTCAATTTTAATTTCCAAGTAAATGTATTATGATATTTACCTTAGGATATTTAGAATGTGGAATTTTATCAAACTAAGTTGAATTTCGGAGTAAGTTTGATTTTAAGAACACTCTAAGTTAGGAAATTTGAAATAAATTGTCCAAGCCTTCAAACAAAATTTCCACCTTTGGATGTTAAATTTAGGGTCTTAGGAAGCTTGTCTCAAAATTTGAGCAAGATCTGACGGGTAACGAAGAAATACGACATTCGTAAAGGTGAAGAAAAATATTAAAATAAAAAGAGAATAAAAAAAAGAAGAAACAAAGGGGGGGGGGGGGCTGGTGCGTGGCACCAGCACAACCACGGAAATTTGTGGCTTAGTCATGAAGCCATGCTTCACAGCCACACGCCTAAAACAAAGAAAGGCCATGCATCAGAAATCAATGCAAGGCAACAACATAAGTAAATTAAAAACAAAACCCCAACATCATCAGATACACCATTCTTCGTCTCCCTCTACCTTTAGTTCACATTTTTTTTATTTTTTTTCTGTTCCAAATCTCCAACCCATTTCTAGTTCTTTGATCATCAAACTTAACCATAATCAATATCATCAAGCCAATAAAAAAATGAGTTAGAAACCCTTCTTTGTTCCCTATCTCATTCGGTTCTCTCTCTCTTTCCCTATTCCCTTGGTTTTCTTCAACCCACAATATGGAGAACCATTAGCTTCATGCAAAACAACCAAGATCAAGGCAAGGAGGATTCTCTACCCAAGTATAATACTCTCAATAGGACGGTTTATCATCATTGGATTATAGCTATATTGAGGTGGAAGGCTAAGCTAAGGAGGTTCGGGTTCCCAAGGTTCTAGACTCGGGCATAGAAACAAAGCACACTTATCTCATTACATTTGAGGTAAGGGGGTGGGTATTGGCTTGACATAGGATTGGGTGTCCATTTAGTTATGATAGTTTTTTAGGAGTTATTTGTGTAGGATAATTAATAAAGAACCCTAAGGTAGTAAGCTATAAAAATTATGTGAATAGAAATAATAAATTATATAATGTCGAAAATAATGCTTAGAATGTGATTATGAAACTTAGTGTTAGTCAAGCTATTATAATTTCAATATTGGCTATGTGACCCTAAATGTGAATATTTGAATATGTGTATATGGATATAATTGTTGATAGGAAGTGTTATGAATTGCATTGGGTTATTTGATGTTGAAAAATTTGATTATTGCCTTGGAAAATATGAAATGTATATAATTATTGGAAAAAAAAAGGGAATGCAGTGTGAATTGATCCTTGGGCAAGCCGGCACACTAGGTGCCCTGCTAGGTGGTGAATTGCCTGCTAGGGCCAAATTCTTGTCAGGCCAATTGCCCATTAGGTCCTAAATTCCCGTTAGGCGTCGGTGCGCCAAAGGGTCAATCCCACTGCATAACCACCTAAATAATAATAAAATAATATGTGAATTGGAAATTTATGGGAAATGAATATTAATTAAACTTACCAGCATTGTCCTAGCGGGTGATGCCTAATGGGTGTCTAAGTCCTGACAGGTTTAAAGTCCCTAGTAGGTGCCGAATTTCCTAGCAGGTGCGTCAATTCCTGGTGGTGCAAAGGTAATTGGAAATTAAGGATAGGGAAATGGTATATTTAATGGATAACGAAAATGAGCAATCAAATTATGGAAATTGGAATTATTATTATTTAAATAGGTGTTAAGAGGAAATATGAAATGAATGTGAATCATGAAATGACTATAACTGGACTTGATGATTGTTGCTTGGAATATGTGCTATTTGATATATTTGGATAGTTGTGCTTGGCCTAGTGAATTTAATATGTCTATCTGGAAACTGCAATTCTATTTCATGTGCAATGCTCACTCCCTTAACATTTTTCAGGTTCTGAGATCGAGCTAGCACAGCCCCCGGCCGAGCAGGTGCACTCTCCCTCACAGGGAGAGTAGATTTTAGTATCATAGGACATGGAAATGTCCTGGGCCTATTCATCATGATGATGACGAGATAACTCTTTTGTTTGTAAAAATGTAAATATTCTTTTTGGTGGCCCAGGACAGCTCCTTAGTTATTTGGGGTGTTTTGATGGATTTGGATATGTAAAACTTGTAAATATTCTTCCGCTTATAACTCTGATAACTGATGGATGTTATGGCATTATAATGTCCTGATTATATCAAGCCCTGCTGGCTTTTGGAAATGATATATTATATTTGATGCTTATCAGGTGCAGGATTAAATTATTTTTTGGAAAGTACTAAAAACAATTATTATTATTATTATTATTATAGTAATAATTATTATTGCAGTTTTCTGCACAAGAAAAGTAGGGAATTATCTGCTGAGGCACTTTTCAGTCAACATACTCTAAGGGATTGATATATCCATGGGTTTCATCAAGTATTCAAGGTTTGAAATAAAAGCATGACGACTTTAGTTTAGCTCTTCTACTAGTACAATCACTGTAATATTTTTTTTTCTGAACTATTACAGTCTTTGTGTGTCAGGTAGCATTCAATTAGTGAGGTCCACACTACTGACCCATTTCTCTTTACTTGGTTTGATGGAATTTTAGCCATGCACACCCCTAAGACAAGTTAACCTTGAAATACTTTGGCCATTACTCTTTTTCCTGTTTTATAAATGTTGCTTTTTGTACATAGCTTCTCTTTTCTCTAACGTGTCGTTTGTAGGAGGCTTTTTGCTTCATTAGCTCAGTTTTTTCATTTAAGAATGTGAGAACTGATTTGTCACTTTTTATGGGTAGATTTCTTTTTTTCTTTTCAAGTTCAATCTTTTTCATATTTTGATATTTGGTAATTTGTCCTTAGTCAGTCATTTGTTGAAGATTCTAGCAAAGCGAAGTTTGTCAAACAAATATGCTTGCTTTTGGAAGGCATTAAGTCCCAAATGGAAGGGGGATTATTTGGTGATTGGAACCTTGAAAACTATGTATCAAGGATCATAAATAGCAGGTACTAGTCTACACTTTATGCACTTAGGTTGAGATGTTTTAGATGTTGGTTAATAACTATAAGTGGAGTAGTACTTATTACCGCATTAGTAGAAATTACAGAGTAATACGAAATTCCTAGCCTCTTTTGGGATGTGAGCTTATGTAGCCTCTTTTGTTATGTATGTAGCATAATTTAAACATCAAAAGCAATATGATATTCCTGATTGCAATCATGGTTTACTGCAAAAATAAAGGTACAATGATCTTTGCTATTAATTCTTACACTTGACATGCAATTATGCCAACATAATTTCATAAATCAGTACTATAATGCATGCTCACACAGATGTACCATTATTTCCTTTTGGGTTTTAAGGTGGATCACAGTTCCAATTGGTATAATTCCAGTAATTCCACTGATGTGCTAGACAAGATTAAAAGGTTGATTATACATAAAGCAGAAGCTCAACAGTTGAAATTGTTTTATAATTTATATAAAAAATTTAAATAGTTAAATTACATCTATAATTTTGTTTCCTTTATTAATTATTGCAACCAATATTGAAATGGATACATGTTTTTTGAAATATTTGGGACAAACTGGATATGATAAACTTTCAGGTAGTCACCTTTATAATTATAATTAGCTGAGATGATGTCAGCAGTTGTAAGCTTTACATTTCTATAAAGTTTGAAATTTTTTCCGTTTAATTTCCTAATAAATTCTATATTACAGGTTTTGTAAATGTTTCTCCAGAAGAAACTGTGCAGAAGAGTTCTTTTGAAAGCTTTAAAGATGATGAATCAAGTTCAGTCAAGGAATCCTAGGTTACAGAGGAAGTGAGTTTTTTAAGATACAAGTTCAGTCCTTTTGAATGCAGGGTTGTAGGGTGAGTAGATTTGAGTTGCAAATATACATAAGACATCCTGTTATCCAATATCAAAGGATATTGTTCGCAAAATGCTTATAAGGGAACCTAAAAAACTGATGAGAGAACATGAAGTTCTTTGTGAGTATGCATATCTCATTGATGCTACATGAAAATGAGGTTAAATAAAGTTTTCACGCTTTTTTATCACTAGAGATCAGTTTCATGTAGTGTAAGTCAATAGTCCTGTCATGTGTGATTTTCTTTTCTCAACAATTTTATCCATGTTCACGATGACAGATTTTCTAGTTAGTCTAATTGCTAGTTTGCTACTATTAAGCTAAGGAACTTGTCATAAATTTAAATACTTAGAACCCTATTGATAGAATAAATTTTTTTAAAAGATTGTTCAGAATAGGGAAGGAAAACAGGAAAACATATAAGAGCATTAGCAATTAGCAAATGCTCCCCCTGCCTAGCGAATTTTTTCATTTAATCCCGGTTACAGTTACAGATTTTCTCTTTTTATCAGATCCACTTTCTCTCTAACTCTAACTAACTTTCCTTCCTCTCACTTTCTACTGTTCCCTCTTAATTACAATTATTTGGTTTGTGGACTTGTTGTACTCTCTTGTCCCCGTTTGAGCCATGTTATAGAGTTCAGTCCACTATATATTACCTTTCCATTAAGAGAACAATAAAACTTTGGGATATTGTTTGTTTCAGTCTTACACATGGCAACCTTACACATAATCTAGTTCTTCTGTGATGCCGTGTTTTATCATAAATTGATTTCTTTTGGAACATATAAAATCATGAAGTTTCAAGATTAGCTTTCCTGTGCTGCACCATCTTATTTTATTTCTGAAATATATTTTTCCATACATGTTGACTGGAATTCTCTAATAATTGGAGCAAACTTGTCTAACTGGTTAAGGTCTTGTATAAAGAAGAAACAGTTTTTCTATTGTTTATGATAGTGAAAATTTTTCTATGGAATGAATTTTGACCTTTGTCAGCTCAGGAAAAGGCACTGACAAGTTCTCTATTCAGCATATTGTTCATAGCATTTTATCTCTGCTGCACCAATTAGGATCTAGTTTAGTTTTTCCTTCGCCTTTTGTTATAAACAGTTTTGTATAATGTGGTATGACTTTCTGTATTGTCCATTGGCAGGTCATCGCTGAAAGTCTGTCAGAGGAGGAAATTGCCAGACGGAAAGAACTCTTTGATATTGGATAACAGGAAGTGAGTTTTTTAAGATACAAGTTTTTAGTTGAAGAATTTTCGCAATTTGTGTTGTTCACTTGTTCTTAATATGTAACAACAATTATTGATGATCATTTATTGCAGGCTTCTCAAAATGGAGTTCCTTTTAACCAAAGTTTTGGTAATTCACCTGGTTCTCAATCTACACGTAAGTAGTAACTTGAAATTGGAACATATACAATTCTTTTTTATTGCTGGAAAACCCTGTGTAATGGGATACATCCATCCAAGCCTAATTTCAAGGAAATGGATTGTCATGCTTTTAGATCTGTTCTGTTCTGTTTTCTTATTATTATTATTATTATTATAACTATAATTATTGATTTGTTCTGCACTTTTGCTCTTTGCTTTGAAGTCTTCTTGTTTACTATCATTTGCCTTTTGATCAAATTAATATCGTCAAACATATATATATACACACACACACAATATAATTATAACTTGATTGGACTTATCAATTTCAGGTTCTGAGCATACAAAAAACCAAGTAAAGATGAATAATTGGTGTTGCTTGAGGAGGTGGATTAGAGTACAAACGATATTAGAGATTTTGTATATTTTGTATATCATATATGTTCTTATGTCTTGTACTCTTGTAATAAACATAACTTACAATAATTGAATAAGTTTTTGTTTAATTAATGTGTTATAAATTTAGTAGTTTTGTAACCCTATTAAAAATACTTCAAAATTTGAAGCATAAAAAAGATTTCTCTGGTTAAATATTTTTTTTAATTAACCAAGGCTATTGCAACGACAATTATGTTGTTTCAAAAGCAAAATGTGTTTTTGCAACGACAATGTTATTGCAGTAGACGAAGGTGTTCTGCAACGCCAATGTCATTGCAGAAGCCAAAAGGTGTTTGGCAACGACAATGTCGTTGCAAAACAGATGACCTGTACAAAGCTTTGCCAATCTTGTTTAGCAACGACATCTCTTGTGCAACGACCCATGTCGTTGCTGAAACCAGTTCTTTATAACAACGAAGAAAGTCGTTGCTATACCCTTTTGCAACGGCTTTACCCGCAACGACAAAAGTCGTTGCAGAAAATATTTTTTGCAACGACTTTTGGTTTTTTGCAACGATTTTTGTCGTTGCAATAAAGGGTTTTTCTTGTAGTGACAAGTATTGTGTAACCTCTTTATGCATTAGCGTTCTGCAGGTAATCGAGAAACTTTGCGATTCGATCCTAATTTGGAGTTGAGTGCAAAAAGGAGGAAGAAGCAAAAGAGAAAGATGGCTGAAGGAGCTAGATCTACACCACCACTACCTCCGGTCAGGAAGAGATTGGCTGACTACACAACCGTGGATCCAGACATATGCATCTCCAGCACAGTCCGACCGGCGATCACCGCGGCCGTTTTCGAGATTGATGCCCAATATATCCACCTCATCAAACAGGATCAATTCTCAGGCACCCGACATCAGGATCCCACGGAGCATGTCCCCAACTTCCTGAACATGCTCGACTTCTTCAAAATCGAGGGTGCTTCGGAGGAGGAAATCAGGATGAGGATGTTTCCTCTCTCCTTGAGGGAACAGGCCTAAACATGGATGAAGAACCAGCCACCAGGAAACCTTTCCAACTGGGAAATTCTTGTCAAGAAATTCATAGACAAGTTTCTTCCAGCGGGAAAGCAAGCGAAGCTGCGCTAGGATGTCAATTGTTTTATGCAAGAAGATGGAGAACACTTGCACGAAGCCTGGGACAGGTAGAATCAGCTGCTGAAGAAATGCCACACACACGCAATTTCGGACTGGATGCAAATTGTGACGACCCGACTTTCTATTCTTATTAAAATACTTATATTCGAAAATACGACCATTTTTTTTCTTTTTCTTTCATCAAAAGCCAAAATCAATACTTCATATTTCATTTCAAAATCAAAAGTACATTCTCCATTACATCAAAACATAAAAGTTAAAAACACTAGACTTAACTTAGATACTCTAGGTTATTACATTATATTACATATATTACAACAAAACATATAACAACCTAGAGCAACTGGTTCCAACTCAAAATATAAATAGCATAAGTAAGAGAAACCTGATGAGTAGCATTATCCACATTCCATCATCCAGGACTCAACTCAGTCGTCAGTTCCCCACTGACTTCCAGTTGAGTTTTCCATGAATTCATCATCCGCTACCGGATCGGCATCCTCCACCGGATCCTCATCCACTATGGGATCCTCCTCCTCCTCTTCCTCCTCATGTGCCGGATCAGATGGCACATAAACTGGAGTCCGAGATCGGGCTCTAGTGGAAGGACGAGAGGGAGCAGGAACCTCCAAAATGATTCTTTCCTCAAAGGGTGATGGACTTGGTGGGAGGGTGCGTCTCGGAAAACGTCTTGGTGGTGGTGGTGGTGTACCATGGCGAAACACAAAATTTGGTGGAATGTGAATAATGTACATCATTGGGATCCTCGTACGACGCGAACGCATTCGGGACCATGGATTTGGGTGATGGAAAGTGACTTCCACGTCCCCTTCGTAAATGGCCCGATGCCCCTCGAAATTCCACTCCCCATTAGGGAGCGCCTCATCTCCACGCATATCATATTCCGTGTCATGTCCTACAACAAGGGATTAGGAGTGAGTCATAGCTAAATACAATAACAAATGAGCATAACAGAGGCTAAAAATAACAAGCACATATGATCAGATAGCATCAAGAGTGCAAAAATATACATATGCTCAAACTCATTTAACTCATATTTAATTTCATTAGTGACATGATGCATGCCTACTCCTCATTCATGCTTCACAGTTCGGCATCCTTTCGGGTATC
Organism: Crotalaria pallida; assembly: GCA_037953625.1. Classification (NCBI taxonomy): domain Eukaryota; kingdom Viridiplantae; phylum Streptophyta; class Magnoliopsida; order Fabales; family Fabaceae; genus Crotalaria; species Crotalaria pallida. Next base: position 54,318,865 of record CM075651.1, read on the forward strand.
CATTTCAAACCTATGTTTTCATCGAACTGGAGCGTATCCATATCCCATGCATCACGATTGATTGGGAAACTAGCCTTCATAGCATGCTATATACGTGTAACATTCTCACATTTATTAGCAAATTTTAGGTTTTATTAAAATTGGTGTTAGAAAATTCCTTATTGAATTTGATTACTTATAAAACCTTTTATGAAAATCCGGCAGAGTTTCCTCTGTTTTCCCGGACTTCCCAAAATTTTTCCTCTTAAAACCTGTCAGTCCAGAAATGTTTAAAAACATAAACCACAACAGTTTAATAAACAGATTAGATCCTAACGCCCAATTAATACAAGTTTCAGGGCAAGCTACTAATTCATATTATAAATTACATTAAGTAATTGTCCACTCAAACATTTAATATACATTCCACGTAGTGGAACGAAAATCCTGCTCGGCCATATTCCATGTAAGCTCCACTTCGATACCTGAAAAATATAGCAAGAAGGGTAGCATTACACAGAACTTAAAAAGATAAATCCTAAAAGAGGCATAGTAATAAACTAAGCCTACCCAATACCTAGCATACGTTATTCATTTAATTACTCTCTTCTAATCCTTTAATTCTTCTCATATTCGTTTAAATTTTGGTTCTCTTATCATTCTCTCATTTCCATTCGTTATCCATTTTCCATTATTTGACCAACATGTCGGTTACCCTTTTCGTTCCTTTACCCTTTTAATTGGTGACAGGGTCTAACGACCTCCCGCCGTTTTAACTTTATGGTGACAGGGTCTAACGACCTCCCGCAGTTTATATTATGGTGACAGGGTCTAACGACCTCCCGCCGTTTTATATTATGGTGACAGGGTCTAACGACCTCCCGCCGTTTTCCCGCCGTTTTATGTTATGGTGACAGGGTCGAACGACCTCCCTCCGTTTTATATTATGGTGACAGGGTCCAACGACCTCCCACCGTTTTATATTATGATGACAGGGTCTCACGACCTCCTGCCGTTTTAGTCTTTGGTGACAGGGTCTAACGACCTCCTGCCGTTCTATATTATGGAGATAGGATCTCACGACCTCCTGCCGTTCTAGTCCTTTCTCTACTCTTTATTCTCTTTTATTTTAAGTATATTTTCATCACTAATCATTCTCATTTTTAACTAGTTCTGCTTGATTAAGCCAAATACATTATATTTTAATTCCCGTTACTAGCTCTTAGTTATTTCCCTGTTCTCTTTCTTTTCTTTTTCTTCTTCTCTTCCTTTTCCATTTTCCTTATTCTTTTTATTAATTACTCTAGTTTATATCTAACTCCATTTAGCTTTGGTATAGTCGTTATATTTTAAATTCCCATTTCAAATTCTTAGTTATTCCAATGATTCCCCTGTCTCACACTTTTATTTACTTATTTTTCCTATATTACTACTCCATTCTATTGAACTACCATAATCGCATTCTCTCTTTTTGTCTAATCATCTTTTCACTAAATTCTTTTACCGATTACCTACTTGTATTTGGAATTTAGTTTATTATTTTCGTTTCTATTTCATTACTACCTGACAACTATTAACTAAGTTTACTCTGTGTTTTCTTATTTCTTTCGTACTCTAACTCCTCTTTTTCCTCACCTTTAGTTTTAACTCATTCTACACCCTTCGCCTATTACAAATACTCTATACTCTTTTACTCCCACGTTTCACTAATTTCCCTTAACTAATTTCCCTCGATTTTATTTTGTGTTTTTCTACACTTTAATTCCATATTAACTCTTTTAATATCCTATCATATTCATTCACTCCGGAACTCATTCTATGCACATTCAATTTAAATAATTCTTTTATATTTGTGGGAACTACCCTAAGGTTCATTAACTTATTCCTTAATTACCCTATTCTTAGTCACCACTATAAACTCCTAGAATTTACTTTTTAAATAGAGGTAATACAACCCTTCTTACCTCGGGCTTTCTTTTAAAAGAACCTGGGTGGTGGCTCGGCGATGATGACGGCGTCGGTGAGATCCGTGGAGAGAAAGAGAACTCGTGGATGAGAGAGAAAGCGTGAGCACTACACCGAGCTCTAGAACTCAAGCTCCTAAGCCTCAATTCCTTGATCCAAGACCAATTCCTAGTTCCCTTGGTGATTGCCCAAATAAATGAGAAGGATTGAGGGAGTTGGGGTTTTGAATTGGAAATTGGGGATTTGAGGGGTTGAGAATGAAATTGGGGTTTTTGTTGATAGAAAATCTTGGGGAGTTGATGGGGAATGATTATGGGGTGTTAATTTGGTTTGATTTGGTGTTACTTTGACATTGGAGAAGGATTGGGGAAGAGAGAAGAAGAGAGCTTCGAATTTTTGGCAAAGAAAGTCACGTACGATTGCCTTTATTATTTTCCTCAGCAGCAGTACTTAATCGATTAAGAGGCGATTAAGAGGCGATTAAGACTTTTCACTCAATCTGACGTTACTCGATTATCATGCAGCTTAATCGATTAAGCATCGATTAAGCTGCACAATTTTGCAGTATCCAGACTTTGAAGGGCCATAACTTCTTCGTTACCCGTTGGATCTTCCTCAAATTTTAAAACAAGCTTCCCTACATACTAATCTTCACATCCAACGGTGAAATGTGTGTTTAGAGTTGTAAATATTTTATTTTGAATTTCCTAATATAGGGTGTTTATAACACCAAAAACATCGCTTCTAACGCTCTTTTGTTCATCTTTCAACCTCCTTTCTCATGTCAATGTTTCTTGATCCCTTTATGGCATTCAAAGAACTCCTAATCCATCATTTTAAATCCTTTTTGGAATAATCCTTACTTCCAAATCTTATCATAATTCTAATTACTCTTAGAATTAAAATTCGGGATGTTACAATTCTCCCCCACTTATTAGAATTTCGTCCCCGAATTTCCGTTGAGTTCCGTAATTGGAGAACCATCCCATTGGTAAAGCTTCTGACTACGTTTTTCACTTCCCTTCGGTCTTTATTCCCCCGCTCCGGGTGTGGCTAGGGTCATGCCTATTTCAATGCTTCTCCTCGAATACAATGTATCATCTCTACCTAGACAAGATCGTCAGTTTTCTTATTATTAATGTTCCATCTCCCATTCCTTGGATTGAAATCTTCCCCCACTTGGCATTGGCATACTTGATTATATCCATGCTAGGGGGGGTATGCTCAGTCGTTGCTCAGAATAGAGTACACAGGTTCCCGACCGGTATCCAAGGCTGAAAAGAGGGCACGTGGGTGACTACCTATCCGTAGGCATAGAACTATGCCGGGTTTCTACGACTTGGCGAATTCCCACATACACATCTGAGATGCTTGAAACTTGAAGAGAGTGAAGATGAAAAGAAGAAACATGAAGCACTCCAGAGTGAGTCTCATGGTATTTGCAAGACGACCCAGGATGTACTGGGTACATGTCAAGCAAGAAGACAATGGAGGTTATCCCCAAAGTGTGCATTCTCAGCAGAGAGCCATCGAAGGATGCGTTTTCTATGGATCTGTGGCTGATTGATTGGTCTCGGTCAAGGTCTAATTGTTATTTCTCAATTCGGTGTTATTTTGGGAAGGTCTTGCTTTTTCCCTAGTTTCACTCTTATTCGATTCTCCGCGAAGCGTTTGGACTTATCTGTTTAGTAGTCCTATGGCTTATGGTATGATTACTAGTTACTGTCGCTCGGATAGGATCCGAATTGAGTCACCGAGTCTCCCCCACTTATCATCAACATACCTGAGTAAGTCGAAGGCAGGGAGGAAACTAGGTTGATTCCAAGAATTGATTAGCTAGGCTCTTCATACCTACGCATACGGTTAAGTTCTAGGGCAAGTTAGAGGGGTGGTTCGATCATTTAGTTGGATGTTCTTGGTGGAAATGCAGAATATGAGTGTCTTGAATGGGGTTGATTTGTGAATCACTGTTTATGAGTCTTAGTAAAAATCCTATAGGATTAAAGTTCAATCGGGCTTTCGACAGAGATAGAATTCCTAGATGATTTATTCGGATTTCAACTAGATGATTGCAATAATATAGCATGTCCATAAACGCGAAGACCGAGGTGGTCAGTCCCAATCTCACATTTATTAACTGTACATCACTGCGTTATTGAATGATAGCATTATCTTTTAACATGTGCAAGAGAAAGGATGACCAATCCTGACCTTACACTCTATTAGAGGACGACACTATCACAATTGAGCTTGGTGGAATTTCTAACTAAGGTTTTAACACTTATCGACTCCTTCTAGATTACACTACTCACACTTACTCTAGGCAAAGACGCTAAAGTAACCAGTTGATGCAACATTAACATGAAAAGTACCTTGGATTAGTTTATTTGCTCCCTTCACCGATACGTCCAGGATAATTCGCCCCAATGTGTCCCGGTTGTCCGCATATATAGAAGAGACCCTTGTTCTTGTGCTTCTTCAACAACAAACATAGACGCCTGTGGGGCTTCCCACAGAGTGAACACGGTAGCCTAACTCCTGGGGTATTCCCATTCGGGGTCACATCTCTTGGCACTACTGCCCTAGTGTTGATGTCAAAGCATGGACCTGCTTCCGGAGCCAATTCCTTGCCCTTGTCAAACCTCTCATTATCTGACATCCGTTTGAGACCCTTTTCATATGTGCTTGCCATGTTGACCAAGCGAGCCAAGTTATCAACTTTGTGATACTCACACGAGAGGCGAATATCACTCCTAAGCCCAGCTTCAAACTTAACACACTTGCCACGGTCACTAGCATCCCGATAATCAGAAAAATGGATGAGATCTTCAAACCGAGCTGCATAGTCCCCAACTGACATAGAACCTTGAGTCAATTGGAGACAAGCAATCTCCTTCTCTCTCTGAACATCTTCGGGGAAATACTTCCGTAGGAAAAAGGTCCTTGAACACCTCCCAAGAAATCACAGGATTAGTTGCCGCCAATCCTCTCCTTTGCTGATCCCACCAATGTTCTGCCTCATTGGTCAGCATGAATTCAGCTAGTCGGACATGCTGCTCCATTGGTGGTTGAAGAGAACGGAGAATCTTCTCCACTTCTTGTATCGACCTTTGAGCCCCATCAGGATCATTTCAACCTTCAAAACGAGGCTGCTCACACTTCCTAAATCTTGCCATCCAGTCAATTTCCACTAGAGATGGCGGAGGAGGTTGCAAAGCTGCTACTGCTGCTGTTGCTGCAGCTGCCATCTGCTCACCCTGTTGTTGTTACATCTGAACCAAATGCTCTAGAATAGTGGCAATTCCATCATTACCCGCTCGTCTTCCAGCCATTCTGTTTAGCCAGGGAGAGCAGATCATTAAGGCTTAATACTCATATGTATATATATATATATATATACCATAGTATAAACATCCTATTAATACCTCTAGACTCTTACTATGTACACCGATTACTCGCGGGGTGAGTAATCATTGGAGTAATAAAACTCCCAGGTCGAGGAAAAACTGCTCGGATACCAAAATGTAACACTCTCACATTTATTAGCAAATTTTAGGTTTTATTAAAATTGGTGTTAGAAAATTCCTTATTAAATTTGATTACTTATAAAACCTTTTATGAAAATCTGGCAGAGTTTCCTCTGTTTTCCGGACTTCCCAAAATTTTTCCTCTTAAAACCTGTCAGTCCAGAAATGTTTAAAAACATAAACCACAACTGTTTAATAAACAGATTAGATCCTAACGCCCAATTAATACAAGTTTCAGGGCAAGCTACTAATTCATATTATAAATTACGTTAAGTAATTGTCCACTCAAACATTTAATATACATTCCACATAGTGGAACGAAAATCCTGCTCGGCCATATTCCATGTAAGCTCCACTTCGATACCTGCAAAATATAGCAAGAAGGGTAGTATTACACAGAACTTAAAAAGATAAATCCTAAAAGAGGCATAGTAATAAACTAAGCCTACCCAATACCTGGCATACGATATTCATTTAATTACTCTCTTCTAATCCTTTAATTCTTCTCATATTCGTTTAAATTTTGGTTCTCTTATCATTCTCTCATTTTCCATTATTTGACCAACATGCCGGTTACCCTTTTCGTTCCTTTACCCTTTTAATTGGTGACAGGGTCTAACGATCTCCCGCCGTTTTAACTTTATGGTGACAGGGTCTAACGACCTCCCGCCGTTTTATATTATGGTGACAGGGTCTAACGACCTCCCGCCGTTTTATGTTATGGTGACAGGGTCTCACGACCTCCTGCCGTTTTAGTCTTTGGTGTTAGTGTCTAACGACCTCCTGCTGTTCTATATTATGGTGACAGGATCTCACGACCTCCTGCCGTTCTAGTCCTTTCTCTGCTCTTTATCCTCTTTTATTTTAAGTATATTCTCTTCACTAATCATTCTCATTTTTAACTAGTTCTGCTTGATTAGGCCAAATACATTATATTTTAATTCCCGTTACTAGCTCTTAGTTATTTCCCTGTTCTCTTTCTTTTCTTTTTCTTCTTCTCTTCCTTTTCCATTTTCCTTATTCTTTTTATTAATTACTCTAGTTTACATCTAACTCCATTTAGCTTTGGTATAGTCGTTATATTTTAAATTCCCGTTTCAAATTCTTAGTTATTCCAATGATTCCCCTGTCTCACACTTTTATTTACTTATTTTTCCTATATTACTACTCCATTCTATTAAACTACCATAATCGCATTCTCTCTTTTTGTCTTATCATCTTTTCACTAAATTCTTTTACCGATTACCTACTTGTATTTGGAATTTAGTTTATTATTTTCATTTCTATTTCATTACTACCTGACAACTATTAACTAAGTTTACTTCATGTTTTCTTATTTCTTTCGTACTCTAACTCCTCTTTTTCCTCACCTTTAGTTTTAACTCATTCTACACCCTTCGCCTATTACAAATACTCTATACTCTTTTACTCCCACGTTTCGCTAATTTCCCTTAACTAATTTCCCTCGATTTTATTTTGTGTTTTTCTACACTTTAATTCCATATTAACTCTTTTAATATCCTATCATATTCATTCACTCCGGAACTCATTCTATGCACATTCAATTTAAATAATTCATTTATATTTGTGGGAACTACCCTATGGTTCATTAACTTATTCCTTAATTACCCTATTCTTAGTCACCACTATAAACTCCTAGAATTTAATTTTTAAATAGAGGTAATACGACCCTTCTTACCTCGGGCTTCCTTTTAAAAGAACCTGGGTGGTGGCTCGGCGATGATGACGGCGTCGGTGAGATCCGTGGAGAGAAATAGAACTCGTGGATGAGAGAGAAAGTGTGAGCACTACACCGAGCTCTAGAACTCAAGCTCCTAAGCCTCAATTCCTTGCTCCATGACCAATTCCTAGTTCCCTTGGTGATTTCCCAAATAAATGAGAAGGATTGAGGGAGTTGGGGTTTTGAATTGGAAATTGGGGATTTGAGGGGTTGAGAATGAAATTGGGGTTTTTGTTGATAGAAAATCTTGGGGAGTTGATGGGGAATGATTATGGGGTGTTAATTTGGTTTGATTTGGTGTTACTTTGACATTGGAGAAGGATTGGGGAAGAGAGAAGAAGAGAGCTTCGAATTTTTGGCAAAGAAAGTCACGTACGATTGCCTTTATTATTTTCCTCAGCAGCAGTACTTAATCGATTAAGAGGCGATTAAGAGGCGATTAAGACTTTTCACTCAATCTGACGTTACTCGATTATCATGCAGCTTAATCGATTAAGCATCGATTAAGCTGCACAATTTTGCAGTATCCAGACTTTGAAGGGCCATAACTTCTTCGTTACCCGTTGGATCTTCCTCAAATTTTAAAACAAGCTTCCCTACATACTAATCTTCACATCCAACGGTGAAATTTGTGTTTAGAGTTGTAAATATTTTATTTTGAATTTCCTAATATAGGGTGTTTATAACACCAAAAACATCGCTTCTAACGCTCTTTTGTTCATCTTTCAACCTCCTTTCTCATGTTAATGTTTCTTGATCCCTTTATGGCATTCAAAGAACTCCTAATCCATCATTTTAAATCCTTTTTGGAATAATCCTTACTTCCAAATCTTATCATAATTCTAATTACTCTTAGAATTAAAATTCGGGATGTTACAATTCTCCCCCACTTATTAGAATTTCGTCCCCGAATTTCCGTTGAGTTCCGTAATTGGAGAACCATCCCATTGGTAAAGCTTCTGACTACGTTTTTCACTTCCCTTTGGTCTTTATTCCCCCGCTCCGGGTGTGGCTAGGGTCATGCCTATTTCAATGCTTCTCCTCGAATACAATGTATCATCTCTACCTAGACAAGATCGTCAGTTTTCTTATTATTAATGTTCCATCTCCCATTCCTTGGATTGAAATCTTCCCCCACTTGGCATTGGCATACTTGATTATATCCATGCTAGGGGGGGTATGCTCAGTCGTTGCTCAGAATAGAGTACACAGGTTCCCGACCGGTATCCAAGGCTGAAAAGAGGGCACGTGGGTGACTACCTATCCGTAGGCATAGAACTATGCCGGGTTTCTACGACTTGGCGAATTCCCACATACAGATCTGAGATGCTTGAAACTTGAAGAGAGTGAAGATGAAAAGAAGAAACATGAAGCACTCCAGAGTGAGTCTCATGGTATTTGCAAGACGACCCAGGATGTACTGGGTACATGTCAAGCAAGAAGACAATGGAGGTTATCCCCAAAGTGTGCATTCTCAGCAGAGAGCCATCGAAGGATGCGTTTTCTATGGATCTGCGGCTGATTGATTGGTCTCGGTCAAGGTCTAATTGTTATTTCTCAATTCGGTGTTATTTTGGGAAGGTCTTGCTTTTTCCCTAGTTTCACTCTTATTCGATTCTCCGCGAAGCGTTTGGACTTATCTGTTTAGTAGTCCTATGGCTTATGGTATGATTACTAGTTACTGTCGCTCGGATAGGATCCGAATTGAGTCACCGAGTCTCCCCCACTTATCATCAACATACCTGAGTAAGTCGAAGGAAGGGAGGAAACTAGGTTGATTCCAAGAATTGATTAGCTAGGCTCTTCATACCTACGGATACGGTTAAGTTCTAGGGCAAGTTAGAGGGGTGGTTCGATCATTTAGTTGGATGTTCTTGGTGGAAATGCAGAATACGAGTGTCTTGAATGGGGTTGATTTATGAATCACTGTTTATGAGTCTTAGTAAAAATCCTATAGGATTAAAGTTCAATCGGGCTTTCGACAGAGATAGAATTCCTAGATGGTTTATTCGGATTTCAACTAGATGATTGCAATAATATAGCATGTCCATAAACGCGAAGACCGAGGTGGTCAGTCCCAATCTCACATTTATTAACTGTACATCACTGCGTTATTGAATTATAGCATTATCTTTTAACATGTGCAAGAGAAAGGATGACCAATACTGACCTTACACTCTATTAGAGGACGACACTATCACAATTGAGCTTGGTGGAATTTCTAACTAAGGTTTTAACACTTATCGACTCCTTCTAGATTACACTACTCACACTTACTCTACGCAAAGACGCTAAAGTAACCAGTTGATGCAACATTAACATGAAAAGTACCTTGGATTAGTTTATTTGCTCCCTTCACCGATACGTCTAGGACAATTCGCCCCAATGTGTCCCGGTTGTCCGCATATATAGAAGAGACCCTTGTTCTTGTGCTGCTTCAACAACAAACATAGACGCCTGTGGGGCTTCCCACAGAGTGAACACGGTAGCCTAACTCCTGGGGTATTCCCATTCGGGGTCACATCTCTTGGCACTACTACCCTAGTGTTGATGTCAAAGCATGGACCTGCTTCCGGAGCCAATTCCTTGCCCTTGTCAAACCTCTCATTATCTGACATCCGTTTGAGACCCTTTTCATATGTGCTTGCCATGTTGACCAAGCGAGCCAAGTTATCAACGTTGTGATACTCACACGAGAGGCGAATATCACTCCTAAGCCCAGCTTCAAACTTAACACACTTGCCACGGTCACTAGCATCCCGATAATCAAAAAAATGGATGAGATCTTCAAACCGAGCTGCATAGTCCCCAACTGACATAGAACCTTGAGTCAATTGGAGAAAAGCAATCTCCTTCTCTCTCTGAACATCTTCGGGGAAATACTTCCGTAGGAAAAAGGTCCTTGAACACCTCCCAAGAAATCACAGGATTAGTTGCCGCCAATCCTCTCCTTTGCTGATCCCACCAATGTTCTGCCTCATTGGTCAGCATGAATTCAGCTAGTCGGACATGCTGCTCCATTGGTGGTTGAAGAGAACAGAGAATCTTCTCCACTTCTTGTATCCACCTTTGAGCCCCATCAAGATCATTTCAACCTTCAAAACGAGGCTGCTCACACTTCCTAAATCTTGCCATCCAGTCAATTTCCACTAGAGATGGCGGAGGAGGTTGCAAAGCTACTACTGCGGCTGTTGCTGCTGCTGTTGCTGCAGCTGCCATCTGCTCACCCTGTTGCTGTTGCATCTGAACCAAATGCTCCAGAATAGTGGCAATTCCATCATTACCCGCTCGTCTTCCAGCCATTCTGTTTAGCCAGGGAGAGCATATCATTAAGGCTTAATACTCATATGTATATATATATATATATACCATAGTATAAACATCCTATTAATACCTCTAGACTCTTACTATGTACACTGATTACTCGCGGGGTGAGTAACCATTGGAGTAATAAAACTCCAGGGTCGAGGAAAAACTGCTCTGATACCAAAATGTAACACTCTCACATTTATTAGCAAATTTTAGGTTTTATTAAAATTGGTGTTAGAAAATTCCTTATTAAATTTGATTACTTATAAAACCTTTTATGAAAATCTGGCAGAGTTTCCTCTGTTTTCCGGACTTCCCAAAATTTTTCCTCTTAAAACCTGTCAGTCCAGAAATGTTTAAAAACATAAACCACAACAGTTTAATAAACAGATTAGATCCTAACGCCCAATTAATACAAGTTTCAGGGCAAGCTACTAATTCATATTATAAATTACATTAAGTAATTGTCCACTCAAACATTTAATATACATTCCACGTAGTGGAACGAAAATCCTGCTCGGCCATATTCCATGTAAGCTCCACTTCGATACCTGCAAAATATAGCAAGAAGGGTAGTATTACACAGAACTTAAAAAGATAAATCCTAAAAGAGGCATAGTAATAAACTAAGCCTACCCAATACCTGACATACATTATTCATTTAATTACTCTCTTCTAATCCTTTAATTCTTCTCATATTCGTTTAAATTTTGGTTCTCTTATCATTCTCTCATTTTCCATTATTTGACCAACATGCCGGTTACCCTTTTCGTTCCTTTACCCTTTTAATTGGTGACAGGGTCTAACGACCTCTCGCCGTTTTAACTTTATGGTGACAGGGTCTAACGACCTCCCGCCGTTTATATTATGGTGACAGGGTCTAACGACCTCCCGCCGTTTTATATTATGCTGACAGGGTCTAACGACCTCCCGCCGTTTTATATTATGGTGACAGGGTCTAACGACCTCCCGCCGTTTTATATTATGGTGACAGGGTCTAACGACCTCCCGCCGTTTTATGTTATGGTGACAGGGTCTCACGACCTCCTGCCGTTTTAGTCTTTGGTGACAGTGTCTAACGACCTCCTGCCGTTCTATATTATGGTGACAGGATCTCACGACCTCCTGCCGTTCTAGTCCTTTCTCTGCTCTTTATCCTCTTTTATTTTAAGTATTTCTCTTCACTAATCATTCTCATTTTTAACTAGTTCTTCTTGATTAGGCCAAATATATTATATTTTAATTCCCGTTACTAGCTCTTAGTTATTTCCCTGTTCTCTTTCTTTTCTTTTTCTTCTTCTCTTCCTTTTCCGTTTTCCTTATTCTTTTTATTAATTACTCTAGTTTACATCTAACTCCATTTAGCTTTGGTATAGTCGTTATATTTTAAATTCCCGGTTCAAATTCTTAGTTATTCCAATGATTCCCCTGTCTCACACTTTTATTTACTTATTTTTCCTATATTACTACTCCATTCTATTAAACTACCATAATCGCATTCTCTCTTTTTGTCTTATCATCTTTTCACTAAATTCTTTTACCGATTACCTACTTGTATTTGGAATTTAGTTTATTATTTTCGTTTCTATTTCATTACTACCTGACAACTATTAACTAAGTTTACTTCGTGTTTTCTTATTTCTTTCGTACTCTAACTCCTCTTTTTCCTCACCTTTAGTTTTAACTCATTCTACACCCTTCGCCTATTATAAATACTCTATACTCTTTTACTCTCACGTTTCGCTAATTTCCCTTAACTAATTTCCCTCGATTTTATTTTGTGTTTTTCTACACTTTAATTCCATATTAACTCTTTTAATATCCTATCATATTCATTCACTCCGGAACTCATTCTATGCACATTCAATTTAAATAATTCATTTATATTTGTGGGAACTACCCTAAGGTTCATTAACTTATTCCTTAATTACCCTATTCTTAGTCACCACTATAAACTCCTAGAATTTACTTTTTAAATAGAGGTAATACGACCCTTCTTACCTCGGGCTTTCTTTTAAAAGAACCTGGGTGGTGGCTCGGCGATGATGACGGCGTCGGTGAGATCCGTGGAGAGAAAGAGAACTCGTGGATGAGAGAGAAAGCATGAGCACTACACCGAGCTCTAGAACTCAAGCTCCTAAGCCTCAATTCCTTGCTCCATGACCAATTCCTAGTTCCCTTGGTGATTGCCCAAATAAATGAGAAGGATTGAGGGAGTTGGGGTTTTGAATTGGAAATTGGGGATTTGAGGGTTTGAGAATGAAATTGGGGTTTTTGTTGATAGAAAATCTTGGGGAGTTGATGGGGAATGATTATGGGGTGTTAATTTGGTTTGATTTGGTGTTACTTTGACATTGGAGAAGGATTGGGGAAGAGAGAAGAAGAGAGCTTCGAATTTTTGGCAAAGAAAGTCACGTACGATTGCCTTTATTTTTTTCCTCAGCAGCAGTACTTAATCGATTAAGAGGCGATTAAGAGGCGATTAAGACTTTTCACTCAATCTGATGTTACTCGATTATCATGCAGCTTAATCGATTAAGCTTCGATTAAGCTGCACAATTTTGCAGTATCCAGACTTTGAAGGCCCATAACTTCTTCGTTACCCATTGGATCTTCCTCAAATTTTAAAGAAAGCTTCCCTACATACTAATCTTCACATCCAACGGTGAAATTTGTGTTTAGATTTGTAAATCTTTTATTTTGAATTTCCTAATATAGGGTGTTTATAACACCAAAAACATCGCTTCTAACGCTCTTTTGTTCATCTTTCAACCTCCTTTCTGATGTCAATGTTTCTTGATCCCTTTATGGCATTCAAAGAAATCCTAATCCATCATTTTAAATCCTTTTTGAAATAATCCTTACTTCCAAATCTTATCATTATTCTAATTACTCGTAGAATTAAAATTCGGGATGTTACACTACGGTATCCAGATCATCATAGCACCTTCAGGGCCATGGTATCCAATTCTATCCTATGCTAGGTTTCCACAATCGAAATCGGAGCAACTCCATGCATGATAATGCCACATCATAGTTCCATTTCTTTGCTTTCATTATTCTCATCAGCATTTCATTTCATTAGCTTTCATTTAGCTTTTCTCTTAGCTGGTGCTGGTGCTTTTCGAAAAAGACCATCAGCGGCCTAGCCACTTTGCGATGGGTTTACTTACTTTCAATTCTCTTTCCAGAAAAATCCATCAGCGGCCCAGCCACTTTGTGATGGTTTTAGAAATAGTGTATAATCATTTATTTAATAATCCGTCGGGGCCTAGACTCCTATTGGCGGATTTTTATTGCAATGACCCCATTGGGACTCCCATAGAAAAATATCAACCAAGTGAGTAAAACTTTCACTGGGACATCTAGGGATCATATCAACCAAATGGGTGTACGCACTTCCGTTGGGACTCCTGTAGGGAAATAATCAACCACTGAATAAAATTCCAGTAGGACACCTCTAAGATAACCATCAACCAACGGGAATAAGATATATTAATATTAAATGAGTTAATTTTAAGAAAAATTTAGAAAGTAAGTGTTTTCTGAAAAAGTGTTCAGAATACTCGATTAGTTCATGAACTACTCGAGTAGTTCATACAAAAATACTCGAGTCTTTAAAGAAATACTCGAGTCGTTCTTCCTATTTCGAGAATACTCTAGTACTCCTCAAAATACTCGAGTCTTTTTACTGCAACAGCACTAGTTTTCTGCATTTTCAATACCAATTCGAATTCCATGCTTTATTTCTCCATTCCTATGCAAAACAGCAACTTAGGCACATAAAACAAACATGTTACAACACTTAAACACAACTAAAACAACATCAATTAACAACAAATCACATATTGCATTCAAACTTGAAAATATCCATTTTAAACTGTGAAATTCATTTCCACTTGATTTTAATTACGAAACACATTACATTGAGCTTTATTAGGTTCATTTAGACTTGTTTGAATCATAAAACCATGGGTCTCTGACCTCCAAGTCAGAATCCCAATTCAAGTTGCATCCCTCTTTGAACCTTTAATTGTTCCTACATTTCTAGCTTGAAATTACTCATTCTAGTATTTAGGTAAATCCTCCCTTACCTCAGAGAAGTTAAAGAAAGGATTGGTTGCAAAGAAAAAGGGGTTGAATCAAAACTTGATTTCTGGACCGGTGTAAAACGGTTGCACTTGACTGACTTTGGCCATCAATTTCACAATGAATAAGACATGAAAAAGAATGAAACAAGTTAGCTTTAGAAACTTGGAAATGCCAACTTTAAATAGAAACAAGTTTGGAATCGAAAGAGTTCCAAGATTTACCAAACGAATTCAAGGAAGATGGGTATTTGATGCTGAAACTTGCTCTGTTTTCGTAGCTTTGAAAGCTGAACTTCGATTGCCTAGAACTCGATCTACAGAAGGTTATTTGGAGTGATTTTGGGTTCTAATTCAAGATTGGAATTAGAACTTCAGTTTGTGTTTAGGTTTCGAAGGGAATGGATGAGAATTGAGAGAGAATGAACTGGTTAAAGTGAGTGCTTCAAAACAGAGGAAATTTGGGCAACAATTCGGGTTCAGAGAGATTTGAGGGTGTTTGGGCTTCATTTCTCACTTATTTATAGCCTAGGATTACCCCCGTTCGAAGTAATGTTCAGCTCTGTGCTTGGAACCAAGGGAAAACGCGTTTTGGTTCGAAATTCAAATGAAAACCGACTTATAGACTTAGCACCACTATTCGAACTACTCGAGTATTTAACCTAATTTCAGAAAATTCATTATTTTATTCAATATAATAATATTATTATTTTAAATATTTATTATTTATTTATTTATTCAAAATATAGGATCTTACATCCTCCCCCACTTAAACAGAATTTCGTCCTCAAAATTCCGATTTACACAAAAAGATGCGGATACTCTTCTCTCATCCTAGATTCTAATTACCACGTAGAGTCAGACACTCCATCCTGACCCTAAAGGACTCGCACTAATGGAATCTCTTTTCCTCACAGCTTCTTGATTCGCTGATCTTCTATTCGTACGGGCCCAACATTAAACGTGAAATTCTCTTTTAATGGTACAACATCTTGCTGTAACTGAAGGATTGAAGACGGGTCTTGGATAAATTTGCGAAGCTGAGAGACGTGGAATACATCATGCAGATTGGACAGAAACGGGGGTAAGCCGATCTGATATATGATAGGACCGACTCGCTTCAAAATCTGATAAGGGCCTATAAACTTCGGAGTCAACTTCTTTGGCTTCATTACTCTTCCAATACCAGTCGTTGGAACTACAGGCAAGAACACGTGATCTCCCTCTTGAAATTCTAGCTTGGATCTTCGCTGATCGGCATAACTCTTCTAACGACTTTGCGCAGTCCTCATCTTCTCTTGGATGACCTTAATCTTCTCGGTCGTTCCTTGTACCAACTCTGGTTCGATGAGAGCACTCTCCCCCACTTGGAACCAACATAGTGGGGTTCTACACTTCCTTCCATAAAGAGCTTCGTACGGGGCCATCTCTATGCTTGTATGATAACTGTTGTTGTAGGTGAACTCCACAAGAAACAACAATCGATCCCAACTCTCTTGATATTCCAAAACACATGCGCGAAGCAAATCTTCTAGGGATTGAATTGTCCGTTCTGCTTGATCATCCGTTTGCGGGTGGTAAGCTAAACTCATCCTTAGCTGCGTTCCCAAAGCTTGATGCAGACTTTGCCAGAAACGAGAAACGAAACGAGGATCACGATCCGATACAATACTTGAGGGGACTCCATGCAATCGGACAATTTCCTTGATATATAATCTTGCAAGCTTGTTCAACGGATACTGCATGTTGACGGGGATAAAATGATTTGACTTCGTTAATTAATCGACAACGACCTAAATCGCATCGAAACCTTCTCTTGTTCTCGGAAAACCACACACAAAGTCCATTGCTATTCCATCCCACTTCCATTCCAGTATGCTCAAGGGTTTCAATTCTCCTCCAGGCTTCTTATGTTCAATCTTCGCCCTTTGGCAAACAAGGCAAGACGCAACATCTTTCTTTAATCCTTGCCACCAAAACATCTTCTTCAGGTCTTGGTACATCTTCGTCGTTCCAGGATGCATACTTAGCTTGCTTTTGTATGCTTCATCTAAAACTGCTCTCTTCAATTCCTGATTAGCTGGGATACATACACGATCTCGAAACCTTAGAATATCATCAGCTCCAACATGAAAATCAGACTCTACACCATCCAAACCCAATCTTCTCTTTTCTAACAATTCTTCATTTGATCTCTGCAAGTCCCTCACTTGAGTAAGGAATTCATTTGTTACTTGAAGCATTCCTAGCTTGATACATTCCGGTCTACACTGAACTTCCAGATTCAAGTTTCGGAATTCTTCAATTAACTGAGCTTCCTTCACCATCATCGTACTCACGTGCAACATCTTTCTACTTAGAGCATCGACTACAACATTAGCTTTGCCGGGGTGGTAATGTAATTCGAAGTCGTAATCCTTCAAGAATTCCATTCACCTTCGTTGTCTCATATTCAGTTCCCTTTGATCGAAGAGATACTTCAGACTTTTATGATCACTGAAAAATTGAAACGTATTACCATACAGGTAATGTCTCCAAATTTTCTGGGTAAAGACAATGGCAGCCAACTCTAAATCGTGAGTAGGGTAGTTTTCCTCATGCACTTTCAACTGACGAGATGCATAAGCAACAACTTTCCCTTCTTGCATCAAGACACAACCCAAACCTTGTCTAGACGCATCACAATAAACATCGAAGCCTTTCCGAGGATCGGACAAAGTTAACACTGGAGAAGATGTTAACTTGTCCTTTAACGTCTAGAAACTAACTTCACACTTTTCGTACCAAACAAAAGGTTGCTCCTTTCGGGTTAATCGAGTTAACGAAAGAGCCAACTTGGAAAAACCTTCGATGACCTTTCGATAATATCCAGCTAACCCAAGAAAACTTCTAACTTCAGTAATTGTCTTCTGTAACACCCCAAAATTTTAATCCCTGATTAATGGAAAGTTAATTATAACATTTATTATAATTAATTATTTCTATTTTTAATCTTTGATTAAAATCTGTGATTTTGTTATTAGTGGATGTATGAATTTATTTTATAAGTATATTTATGCATAAAATAAGCATTTTGCATATTAGTCCCTGGGTTGGGACCTAGAAGTAATTATAGAAAAGGTTTTGGAGGGAAAGTAAATAAAATTATTATTTTTCAAAAACTGGTCAAAACACTCGATTATTTCTGAAAAGACTCGAGTGTTCTGGTCAGAGTTGCACGCGTTAGTGCGTTTGGTGAGTCACCACCAACGATTTCGTTTTGTTGACACGAAATCACCCTCCAACCACGTCCTTAGCCGTCGTGTCGACTTGAATGAACTTGTCCTCTGTCTATAAAAGCCAATCAAACCCGAATTGAGAGGCATTTGGCCAATTTGTTGAAGGTTTGCATGTTCTAGGGTGTCTGAGTTCAATCCTTCGATTCTCCCTCTATGTGTTGATTCGAGTAACAAACCATACACTAATACAAAGCTCACATCTCGAGCTTTGTATAGACACCAAATTCGTGAGCTGAGAGTGAGTGCAAAGGAAGAATTGAAGCTTGGAAGTGGAGCTTGTTGTTGTCAAACTTTGTTCTGGAGCTTACTTTGGATTCAAATTTTGGTAAGCTCACGAGTTCTCTGAGTCTCAATTTAGTTCCTATAGTTAGTAGAGGTTGCATAGAGTGTAGAAATACTGATTTCCCCAATTTCTATCTCTGTTTCCCATGTCAACAATTTCAATCTTGGTACTCCACTCAAAACTGCCCTGCATGTGGTGCTTGAAGAGGTTTTTGGTGCTGTGGTGCTTTCTTTTGAAAATCTCTTATTGATTCACGTCAGTGAGGTAAGGGGAAAGCTTTCTATTCACTAGATAGAGTTTAAATTGCATGAATTTCATTAGAGAGCCACCAAGAGGCTCTAAGGGCTTAGATTGAATAGGGAAATTGGTTTGGAGACCAACATCTGCTCTAAATTTGTTATGAGCAAGTCCCATGTGTTGCTTACAAGCTGTTTTGAATATAAAATCACAAGTTTATTGAGTATATTGCTATATGACATGTTAAGTTGTGAATTTGTATGTTTTATGCATAATCTCTTGATTCTCTGTCAAATCTGTTAATTGATGTGTTTTAAGTGTTTGAGCATGTTCAATATATGATATATGAACTCTGTTGATCATTGGATTTGATTAGAAGTGGTTAGAATTGAAAATGATATGTTAAAACCAAGTTTCCAGTCTGTTCTGTAAGAAAAGACTCGAGTACTTGGCTTAATACTCGAGTAAATTTTGATAAAACAGTGTATTTTTGTGACAGAGCACTCGAGTACTATTCTAGGACTCGAGTATTAAATAATATAAAAAATTATTTTATGGTAAACCACTCGAGTAAATGCTTGAATCATTCGAGTGTTCTGGGTTTGCTGAAGAACACTCGAGTATTCATGAATTAGTCGAGTACTATTAAGAATCTGAAACCTAATTTTCCATAAAGGCAACAACAACTCGAGTAGCCAAGAACTACTCGAGTAATCTGGAAAAATTGAAGAACACTCGAGTATTCTGAAGAACACTCGAGTAATTTTACCCAAAATATTAAGAATACCATTTTAAATTCTGAATCAATTGTGCAATACTTAAATGGCAATAATCCAAGTGATTTGAGACTTGAAAGAAATTGATTGATGTTACGGTAAATTTCGTTTGGATAACGAGACGTTGCTCGGGTGGCACGTCAGGTTTTATTAAAAAGAAAAACACCAATCAATTCCTTTAAGTGAGAGATAATGCATTCATTCTGGAGTTCGGATGTTAGATCGTTTATCATGTTTTGGTAACATGAGGAGGGCCTCTGGGAGTGCCAACTGACGGCTCGCTTGATGACACGTTATGGTTGACGACGTGGTCAGTACTGTGAGATGCTGAT
Organism: Crotalaria pallida; assembly: GCA_037953625.1. Lineage (NCBI taxonomy): Eukaryota > Viridiplantae > Streptophyta > Magnoliopsida > Fabales > Fabaceae > Crotalaria > Crotalaria pallida. The sequence continues at coordinate 54,338,380 of CM075651.1, forward strand.
ATGGTTATACCGTTTGGATGACGGGACGTTGCTCGGGTGGCACGTATTCCAAGCTTGTCGTGTACATTCTTGGTGAATGTACGAATGTTGTACACCTAGGAGTACAACACACTGTTGAGTGCTGGACGAAGTAAAGGATGGACGTCAGAGAGTGACATAGAATGATGGAATTAAGATTGAGAGCTAGGTTCATACATTATGCCACTCATTTTATCTAAAAGTTGTTAAATGAAACAAGTATGAGCATCCTACTAGCATCCAATATTTGCTAAATGCTAAATGTGATTGTTGTTTATTGTTGCATGTCTATACATTCACATTGTACATATATTTATGCTCTATTGATTATGTGTATAGAATTGCTTACCCCTATGCCCTTGTAGGTGATGTCACGTTACATCGCTTGCATCGAGATCCGGCCACTTCCTAGTGGCATATGGATCTACGAGGACCATCGCGCGGTGTTTGAGGGGGAGGTAGGGGTCACCTTCTACCACCCGAACCCGCTGATCCGATTTCGTCTTCGTAGGTTTAGGATTCCCATCATATACACTATGCATGTACCACCTTTTTACACATATCATGGACCATATCCCACACGACCAGCTCGCTCGTATCATAGTTTCCGTTTTCGACCTACCTGCTCACACCCTTTTTCTTCGAGAGTCGTCCGTGAGAAGACTCCCCCATCTGATCCGAGGAGCCCAGTTAGGGTCTCACCATCTCCTGACCCGGTACCCAGTGGAAGGGTACCTACTCCATTGGATGAGATCGAGGAGAACCTTATGGAGGACGAGAGCGGAGGCGAGCCATTCGTACACTCTACCGGGAGCCAGTGGAGGGATGACGATCCCTAGGTATGTGCATGTGGTACATGATGAGGATCAGGGGATCTGGTGTAGAGATGCTTTGGAGGAGATACTGCTGCTGCTGTTGATGAAAATGTTTATTTCTGCTACCTGGAGACTGCTACTTCTATCACTACTACTACTACTGTTGCGACCAGATCTATGTGACCACCTCTAGAGTTCATATTTTGAGATGAATATTTTGTAGATATGCTTTTGAGAGCTCTAGGGTTATGGTTTTATTTTGATATAGATCTGCCATGGACTTGTAGTTGGATCTTGGATATGTGTCTTTGGAACTATGTATGTTATGACCTACTTATATATATATGTACATTATGTTTATATTACAACCATGCCTAGTTCCACTAGTTCCGCTTACTTTGATTTAATTTTATTTAAAGAATTCGGCTACTCTATTTGAAAATGGTATCAGTTCCGCGAAAGAAACAAATGGATAGTATCGCTTAATCTTACTATGTAAATACGTTTTCAAAAGTATCGATACTATCGGAAATGTTGAAAATATTTTACTATCCTAGTAAATGCCGAATTCAATACAATGATCAAAACGATTTAAATTATTTTCTCCAAGAGCTCCATGTCGTGATCTGTGCACCCGCCTTGAAATAAAATTTTTATTTCTACATTTTAAACACTAACAAGTCCATATATCTTTCCAACTAATAGGTAATTATTGTAATAATTACTTGGGTTATAAGAAAGGGTGTCACACTGAGTGGTATCAGAGCAAAAGTCAGATCCTGTAGTAGTTGAAGTAGCCAGAAAGGTAGACATCAACAGCAGGCAGGTATGCACAGGGCATATTTATTGTTTTGAATGCTAGTATCTTGCTTGTTTTGAGCATTAGATACGATTGAATGTGTTGTTTAAGGTTATGGTTATAGCCTTAGTATAGGGGGTGTGATGAATGTTTCTACAGTTCAACATATGTGACCATAAGCCCATAGCACAGGTCTATTATGGCAACTAGAAACCAAAATCACACCAATGCGATGTTAGAGAGAATTACCGCGGTGCTGGAGTCCATGCAACAACAGCAATCTCAGCAACCACCTCAACCGGTCAACCCACCTCACCAATGCAATGTGGGCAATACCGAGGCGAAAAGTCTGGCAGATTTTAGGAGTTGTAATCCACCTATGTTTGAAGGAGGATTTAAACCTGAAGAGGCCAATAAGTGGATTCACACCATGGACAAGATTTTGAGAACTTTGGATTGCACGGAAGCTCAGAAAGTAGCATATGCAGTCTACATGCTTGAGGACGAAGCTAAGAACTGGTGGAATCATACGGTTCAGCTCCTACACTATGAAGGAAGGGATGTGAATTGGGGTGTATTTATGGAGAAGTTTCTCAATAAATACTTCCCTGAGGACTTGAGGAGAAAGAAGGAGGTGTAGTTCTTGCAACTGAAGCAAGGAGACATGAGTGTGGGTGAGTACGCGGCCAAATTTGAAGAACTAATGAAGTACTCTCCATACTACCAGAGCAATCCTGATGAAAGGAGCAAGTGTATCAAGTTCGAGGGAGGCCTAAGGCCCAAGCTGAAGTCTATATTCAGCTATCAACGGATTCAAAGCTTTCCTGCACTAGTAGACATGTGCAGAATGTATGAGGACGACAAGAAAGCTGAAGGGTTGCAAGCAACAGAGAGAAAAGATAGCCAGCATTATGGACCTCAGAGACGCAAGGGTTTCAACAATCGAGGCAAGGGTCCGTATGATCGCCGAGGGAAAGGCAAAGGGAAGGCTGGAGGTAATGATGGAAGGAACTTTCGGAGCGAGGCTCCATTCTGTGACAAGTGTAAGCACCATCATTATGGCCGTTTTTGTTGGGGAACAAGTGGTTGTTTCAACTATGGGAAACCGGGACACTTTGCGAAGAACTGCAAGGAACCGGCCAAAGTCAATGCAAGAGGGCCAGCTGATAGGTCCGTGGTTCAAGGAAGGGTTTTCACACTTAGTGGTGTGGAGGCAACCCGATCTTCTGATCTTGTGCAAGGTAATTACTTTCTAAATGGTCAACTTTGTAATGTGTTGTTTAATTCTGGTGCAAAGCATTCATTTGTTTCGTATGAATGTGTAGATCGTTTGAGTCTACCTATGTCTGAATTATCATACACTTTGAAAGTAGAAACCCCTACTAATGCTCCTGTAGTTGTTTCTAGAGCATGTCTTAACTGGTTCATAGAAGTGTTAGGACAAACCTCTAAGGTAGATTTGATCTGTTTACCCTTATCGCAACTGGATGTGATCTTGGGGATGGACTGGTTAAGTCGAAACCAAGTGATCATCGATTGTGATAGAAAAGTCGTGATCTATAGAAACCCAAAACCCTCTGGCTATATGTGCTTGTTCAACACTGAAGTGGAGGAGAAAGGCCCAAGGATTGAAGAGATCTCCGTTGTCAGAGACTTTCCGGAGGTATTCGCTGATGAGATACCGGGTTTGCCACCGAAACGAGAGATTGAATTTGGAATCGACTTAGTTCCGGGAGCTGGTCCCATTTCTATCGCTCCTTATAGAATGGCACCACCGGAAATGGCCGAGATGAAGAAGCAGATTGAGGAATTGTTGCAGAAACAGATGATTCGACCAAGTGTGTCACCATGGGGTGCTCCGATTTTGTTCGTCAAGAAGAAAGATGGTAGTATGAGGATGTGCATCGACTACCGGCAGTTGAATAAGGTCACAATCAAGAACAAGTATCCTTTACCAAGGATCGATGACCTTATGGATCAAGTTCGTGGAGCTTCGATATTTTCCAAAATTGATCTGAGACCTGGGTACCATCAGATCAGGATTAGAGAAGAGGATATCTCTAAGACTGCATTTCGATCCCAATACGGGCATTATGAGTATGTTGTGATGCCGTTTGGATTGACTAATGCGCCAGCTATCTTCATGGATTACATGAATCGAATCTTTAGACCTTATTTAGATTCATTCGTGGTTGTGTTTATCGATGATATCCTTATTTACTCCAAGAACCCGGAGGAGCATGCTGAACACTTGAGGATAGTGTTGAGTATTCTGAAAGAGAAGCAGCTGTACGCCAAACTTATAAAGTGTGAGTTTTCGCTGGAGGAAGTTAAGTTTTTGGGGCATGTGATCTCGAACAAGGGGATAGCAGTTGACCCGGCGAAAGTAAGCTTAGTTTTGAAATGGGAACAACCAAGGTCGGTCACGGAGGTGAGGAGCTTCCTTGGTCTGGCTGGTTATTATAGAAGGTTTCTCGAAGTTAGCACTGCCCTTGACAAAGTTAACTCGGAAAGATCCACCCTTTATCTGGGATGAGAAGTGTGAAAGGAGTTTCCGAGAATTAAAGGAAAGACTAACATCATCTCCTGTGTTAGTTTTGCCTGATCCACAGAAGAATTTCAAGGTGTATTGTGACGCATCAAAACAAGGGCTTGGGAGTGTTTTGATGCAATATGGGAAAGTAGTCGCTTACGCCTCGAGACAACTAAAAGTTCATGAAATGAACTATCCAACTCATGATTTAGAGCTGGCAGCTGTTGTCTTCGCTCTAAAGATTTGGAGGCACTACCTCTATGGCACTACGTTCCGGGTGTTTAGTGACCATAAGAGCTTAAAGTACCTCTTTGACCAGAAAGAGTTGAATATGAGGCAACGCCGATGGATGGAGTTCTTGAAGGATTATGAGTTCGAGCTTCATTACCATCCTGGGAAAGCAAATGTTGTGGCGGATGCATTGAGTCAAAAAGCAATGCATATCAGTGCAATGATGGTCAGAGAAGCTGCATTAATAGAAGAATTTAGAAATCTGAGTTTGGCAATGCAAGTGGAGCCGACAAGTATCAAGATGGGAATGCTGCAAGTTGCTAATGAGTTCTTGTAAAGGATTCGTGAGTTACGACAAGAAGATGAGGGATTTAAGGAAAAGAGGAAGCTTATGGAAGAAGGCAAGGAGTTAGAGTTCCAAGAGGGGAAAGATGGAATCCTTCGCTTTAGAGCAAGGATTTGTGTGCCTAATGATTCGAAAGTAAGTAGAATGATTCTGGATGAAGCGCATAAGAGTAAGATGAGTATGCATCCGGGAGCTACCAAAATGTATCAGGACCTGAAGAAGATATTTTGGTGGCCTGGCTTAAAGAAATATGTGGCTAAGTATGTGGCGTGTTGTCTGGTGTGTCAGAAGGCTAAGGTGGAACACCAAAGACCAGGAGGAGAATTGCTTCCCTTGGAGATCCCATTATGGAAATGGGATAGTATCTTGATGGATTTCGTGTCAGGATTGCCTTCGACAGCTACTGGTCATGATGCAATTTGGGTGATCGTAGATCGATTGACGAAGTCGGCACATTTTATTCTAGTTAATATGCGCTACTCTTTAGAAAAGATCACTCAGTTGTACATCAAGGAGGTTGTTCGCCTGCATGGTGTACCATCAAGTATCGTGTCAGATCGCGACCCAAGGTTTACATCGAAGTTTTGGCAAGATCTACATAGAGCTTTGGGTTCAAGATTGAAGATGAGTTCTTCATATCATCCTTAGACCGATGGTCAAACGGAAAGGACTATTTAGTCGCTGGAGGACATCTTAAGAGCCTGTGTTTTGGAAGGACAAGGAAATTGGGAACAAATGTTGACGCTCGTAGAATTTACTTACAACAATAGTTATCATGCGAGCATTGGAATGGCACCATTTGAAGCTCTGTATGGGTGAAAATGTCAGACACCATTATGCTGGTTTCAAGTGGGGGAGAGTTCTCTGGTTGGACCAGATTTTGTGCAAGAGACCACGGAAAAGATTAAGATGATACAAGAGAAGATGAGGACAGCTCAGAGTAGGCAGAAAAGCTATGCTGATCGGAGAAGGAAGCCCTTAGAATTTGCTGAAGGTGACCATGTGTTCATTAGAATAGTACCAACCAAAGGTGTTAGTAGAGCCTTGAAAACCCAGAAACTATCACCTAAGTTTATTGGTCCCTACCAGATTCTTAAAAGAGTCGATTCAGTAGCCTACCAATTAGCCTTACCCCCGTCATTAGCAAATCTTCATAACATATTCCATGTGTCTCTATTGAAAAGGTATGTCCATGATCCCACCATTGTTCTTCGAATCCAACCCGATGACCTAGAAATCCATGAGAACCTAACCTTTGAAGCCATGCCTATTCGCATTGAAGATCGAAGAGTCAAGCAGCTTAGAGGGAAGGATATCTGTTTGGTCAAAGTTGTCTAGATTTGTGGTGATGTGATAGAAGCATCTTGGGAATTAGAGGATAGGATGCGTCAGGACTATCCTGAATTGTTTGTATAAGTTGAATTTCAGGGACGAAATTCCTTGTAAGTGGGGGAGTAGTGTAACACCCCAAAATTTTAATCCCTGATTAATGGAAAGTTAATTATAAAATTTATTATAATTAATTATTTCTATTTTTAATCTTTGATTAAAATCTGTGATTTTGTTATTAGTGGATGTATGAATTTATTTTGTAAGTATATTTATGCATAAAATAAGCATTTTTCATATTAGTCCCTGGGTTGGGACCTAGAAGTAATTATAGGAAAGGTTTTGGAGGGAAAGTAAATAAAATTATTATTTTTCAAAAATTGGTCAAAACACTCGAGTGTTTCTGAAAAGACTCGAGTGTTCTGGTCAGAGTTGCACGAGTTAGTGCGTTTGGTGAGTCACCACCAACAATTTCGTTTTGTTGACACGAAATCACCCTCCAACCACGTCCTTAGCCGTCGTGTCGACTTGCATGAACTTGTCCTATGTCTATAAAAGCCAATCAAACCCGAATTGAGAGGCATTTGGCCAATTTGTTGAAGGTTTGCATGTTCTAGGGTTTTTTAGTTCAATCCTTCAATTCTCCCTCTGTGTGTTGATTCGAGTAACAAACCATACACTAATACAAAGCTCACATCTCGAGCTTTGTATAGACACCAAATTCGTGAGCTGAGAGTGAGTGTAAAGGAAGAATTGAAGCTTGGAAGTGGAGCTTGTTGTTGTCAAACCTTGTTCTGGAGCTTACTTTGGATTCGAATTTTGGTAAGCTCACGAGTTCTTTGAGTCTCAATTTAGTTCCTATAGTTAGTAGAGGTTGCATAGAGTGTAGAAATACTGATTTCCCCAATTTCTATCTCTATTTCCCATGTCAACCAATTCAATCTTGGTACTCCACTCAAAACTGCCCTGCATGTGGTGCTTGAAGAGGTTTTTGGTGCTGTGGTGCTTTCTTTTGCAAATCTCTTGTTGATTCACGTCAGTGAGGTAAGGGGAAAGCTTTCTATTCACTACATAGAGTTTAAATTGCATGAATTTCATTATAGAGCCACCAAGAGGCTCTAAGGGCTTAGATTGAATAGGGAAATTGGTTTGGAGACCAACTTGTGCTCTAAATTTGTTATGAGCAAGTCCCATATGTTGCATGCAAGCTGTTTTGAACATAAAATCACAAGTTTATTTAGTATATTGCAATTTGACATGTTAAGTTGTGAATTTGTATGTTTTATGCATAATCTCTTGATTCTCTGTCAAATCTGTTAATTGATGTTTCGAAGTGTTTGAGCATGTTCAATATATGATATATGAACTCTATTGATCGTTGGATTTTGATAAAACAGTGTATTTTTGTGACAGAGCACTCGAGTACTATTCCAGGACTCGAGTATTAACTAATGTACAAAAATATTTTATGGTAAATCACTCGAGTAAATGCTTGAATCATTCGAGTGTTCTGGGTTTGCTGAAGAACACTCGAGTATTCATGAATTACTCGAGTAATTTTAAGAATCTGAAACCTAATTTTCGATAAAGGCAAGAACAACTCAAGTAGCCAAGAACTACTCGAGTAATCTGGAAAAAAATATAAGAACACTCGAGTATTTTTACCCAGAATATTAAGAATACTATTTTAAATTCTGAATCAATTGTGCAATACTTAAATGGCAATAATCCAAGTGATTTGAGACTTGAAAGAAATTGATTGATGTTATGGTAAATATCGTTTGGATAACGAGATGTTGCTCGGGTGGCACGTCAGGTTTTATTAAAAAGAAAAACACCAATCAATTCCTTTAAGTGAGAGATAATGCATTCATTCTGGAGTTCGGATGTTAGATCGTTTATCATGTTTTGGTAACATGAGGAGGGCCTCTGGGAGTGCCAACTGACGGCTCGCTTGATGACACGTTATGGTTGACGATGTGGTCAGTACTGTGAGATACTGATATGGTTATACCGTTTGGATGAAGGGACGTTGCTCGGGTGGCACGTATTCCAAGCTTGTCGTGTACATTCTTGGTGAATGTACGAATGTTGTACACCTAGGAGTACAATGCACTGTTGAGTGCTGGACGAAGTAAAGGATGGATGTCAGAGAGTGACATAGAATGATGGAGTTAAGCTTGAGAGCTAGGTTCATACATCATGCCACTCATTTCTAAAAGTTGTTAAATGAAACAAGTATGAGCATCCTACTTGCATCCAATATTTGCTAAATTCTAAATGTGATTGTTGTTTATTGTTGCATGTCTATACATTCACATTGTACATATATTTATGCTCTATTGATTATGTGTATAGAATTGCTTACCCCTATGCCCTTGTAGGTGATGTCATGTTACATCGCTTGCATCGAGATCTGGCCACTTCCTAGTGACATATGGATCTACGAGGACCATCGCGCGGTGTTCGAGGGGGAGGTAGAGGTCACCTTCTACCACCCGAACCCGCTGATCCGATTTCGTCCTCGTAGGTTTAGGATTCCCATCATATACACTATGCATGTACCACCTTTTTACACATATCATGGACCACCTCCCACACGACCAGCTCGCTCGTATCATAGTTTTCGTTTTCGACCTACCCGCTCACACCCTTTTTCTTCGAGAGTCGTCCGCGAGGAGACTCCCCCATCTGATCCGAGGAGCCCAGTTAGGGTCTCACCATCTCCTGACCCGGTACCCAGTGGAAGGGTACCCACTCCATCGGATGAGATCGAGGAGGACCCTGTGGAGGACGAGAGGAGAGGCGAGCCAGTCGTACACTCTACCGGGAGCCAGTGGAGAGATGACGATCCCTAGGTATGTGCATATGGTACATGATGAGGATCAGGTGATCCGGTGTGGGGATGCTGTGGAGGAGATACTGCTGCTGCTATTGACGATGATGTTTATTTCTGCTACCTGGAGACTGCTACTTCTGTCACTACTACTACTGTTGCGACCAGATCTATGTGACCACCTCTAGAGTTCATATTTTGAGATGTATATTTTGTAGATATGCTTTTGAGAGCTCTAGGGTTATGGTTTTTTTTTTATATAGATCTGCCATGGACTTGTAGTTGGATCTTCGAGATGTGACTTTTGAACTACGTATGTTATGACCTACTTATATATATGTACATTATGTTTATATTACAACCATGCCTAGTTCCACTAGTTCCGCTTACTCTGATTTAATTTTATTTAAAGAATTTGGCTACGCTATTTGAAAATGGTATCAGTTCCGCGGAAGAAACAAATGGATAGTATCGCTTAATCTTACTATGTAAATACGTTTTCAAAAGTATCGATACTATCGGAAATTTTGAAAAGATTTTATTATCCTAGTAAATGCCGAATTCAATACAATGATCAAAACGATTTAAATTATTTTCTCCAAGAGCTCCATGTCGTGATCTCTGCACCCGCCTTGAAATAAAATTTTAATTTCTACATTTTTAAACACTAACAAGTCCATATATCTTTCCAACTAATAGGTAATTATTGTAATAATTACTTGGGTTATAAGAAAGGGTGTCACATCTTCGGTCTTTCCCATTGCAAAACTGTTTCCACTTTAGCTAGATCCACAGCAACACCATCCTTTGAAATTATATGCCCCAAGAAATTGACTTTTTCGAGCCAAAATTCACACTTGGTCAACTTGCCATATAACTTCTTCTCCTTCAAAGTCTCCAAAACAATCTTTAAATGATTAGCGTGCTCCTCCGGATTCTTCGAATAGATGAGAATATCAACGATAAACACCACAACGAAGGAATCCAGATAGGGTCGGAACACTCTATTCATATAATACATGAATATTGCAGGTGCGTTGGTCAAACCGAATGGCATCACGACATACTCGTAGTGTCCATAGTGTAACACCCCAAATTTTCACTTCCTGATGTAATAAAATTATAATTATGAAAGATTATTTTATAATTATTTTCTTAATCATAATTATATTTATTCTTTAAAATTAGATTAATTATGTGTTAGTGTTAGTATTTGTTAAAGGTGGAAAAATATTTGGACAAGAGTATTATATGTAAAAATTATAGTTTTTGCATATTAATCCCTGAATTAGGGCCTAGGAGCAATATTAGAAAAGTTTTGGAGGGAAGGGCATTAAAATAAATATTTTTGAAAATTGATCAAAAACACTCGAGTATTTTTGGAAACACTCGAGTAATCGAGTCAGTGGAGAACTCGTTAGTGCGTTTGATGAGTCAACACACAACGATTTCTTTTGAACGACACGAAAACACACCCAGGACACGTTGGTGGGCATCGTGGCGAGTTGCATGATCATGAGAAGTATCTATATAAACTCTTGGTTGAAGAGGGTGGAGGATTTTGGTTCATTTACTCTGAAATTTCAAAGTTAGGGTTCCTGATTTCGTGAGCTGCTTATTCGATCGTGTTTGAGAGTTGAATTGAGAGTAATAAACCATTGTAAAGCTCACATCACGAGCTTTACAAAGACATAAGATTTGAGAGTTGTGGTTGCTTGAGGAAGGAGAATCGAAGGTCGAAAGTGTGGTGTCCTTAGCTGTCAAGTGCGAAAACCTGAGGTCTGGAGCTTACTTGGAGCTAGGATTTTGGTAAGTATATGAGCTCTCTGAACCTCAAATTCGTTCATACCTCTAGTTTAAGTTGCAGAGAATCAATCTTAACAATTTTCCCCAATTTCTAAAACGTTTTTGCATGTCAAATCCTCTGGTCTTGGTGCCCTGTTCAACTGTGGCTGCATGCAAAGAGTTTTGAGGGTTAGAGTGTTCCAGCCAATTTCTCTGCAAATTCCCTGTTGATTCACGACTTAGAGGTAAGGGTGAAGCTTTTAATTCACTAGAATAAGTTTAAATCATGTGAATTTAGGATGAGAGTCAACAAAAGACTATATGGGCATAGTTGGAATTAGGTTTGAGGCTTGGAGGCCTTTCTGGATTCAAGCATTGGTTTGGAAAAGTTTGTTTGGTTACATGCAAGCTGTACCAAAGCTGTAATTGAGGTAAATGTGCCTAGAATTTGATTTGGTATGTTGAGTTGTGGAAAAATGAATTTTATGCATAATTGTTGAAATTCTATGATTCAGTGTTAAATGTTGTTAATTCTATATTGGAACATGTGTAAAATATGTAATGTAAGCTCTGTTGATCATTGGTTTGGATTGGAATTGACTATAGTTGGAAATGGAATGTTAAAACCCAATTTGCAGTGCTGTCTGTCTGCAAATATTCGAGTATTTGGGATGATACTCGAGTATTTCGATTATTTTGGAAAAGTTGAATTTCTGGAAACTCAAGAACACTCGAGTACTCATGAAGAACACTCGAGTATTTGTATGAATTTAAAAATATATTTCTGGAAAATAAATAACACTCGAGTCTCATGAAAAACACTCGAGTATTTTGATGAATCTGTGAAACACTCGAGTCATGGAAAGTTTACTCGAGTCCTTTGGACCAAGGACAGAAAAGTAATTTTCTTTTAACATACCTAAAATAATGTCAATTAAGATCAACTATGCTTATGGGAAGGAATCATGTTCCAATACGAGAACGAGGAAATTATTAACAACATTATAACTCACTGATGGAATAATATTGGATGCAAATGATAAGATTATTGGTTAATCTTAATGGCTAAATTTTATGTGCATACATGCATGGAGAAAGGAGATGGAACTAATTCGGTGATAACTGGCTCGATGACACATTTTGGTAATGTGGGCAGCATTAGGGAATTCTGTTACGTCTTGGTGACGTTGTGTGCACACTATCCGAGCAGTTTCACAATACATGTTGGTCATGTATGCGAATTACTGGATTGAACGTTCAATGGACAATGGAAATGGAAGACATGCATCATGACACATAAATAATGGGACTCACATAATTGAATCATGTTTGTTCATTTGCATATGCATTTGGATACTTGGAACTTGCGATTGTTACTTGCTTTATTTTCTCTTATTCGATTATGTGGATTATAGGTGATGGCACGCTATATAGCTTGCATCGAGTTGCGCCCGCTCCCTAGCGGAGTGTGGTACTACGAGGACCATAGAGCCACATTTGAGGGTGAGGTAGAGGTGACACTATATCACCCTAACCCTTTGGCTCGTGTTCGTCCTCGTAGGTTTCTCATCCCTATTATCTATACTTTGCATGTACCCCCTTTTTATACCTATCATGGACCACCCCCGACTCGACCAGCTCGTCGCTTTCATTCCTTTCGTTTTAGAGCTGCTACTAGATCTCACCCCTCTACTTCTCGAGTGATCCGTGAGGAGAATCCTATACCTAGTCCGATGAGTCCGGTTCATGGGACTCCTTCACCCGACCCAGTGCCCAGTGGTAGGGCACCCACTCAGTCGGACGAGGTAGAGGAGGATCCTGAGGAGGCTGAGAGTGAGGGCGAGCCAGTCGAGCACTCCACTGGGAGCCAGTGGGGAGTTGGGGATCCACCAGGTGATGCATAGTATAGATGATTAGGATGTGGGACAGGTGGAGACTCTGGAGATGATGCTATGGAGGAGGATCACTAGACCACTGCTGGGATTTTCATGTTTTGCTCTCTATATATATATTGTACCCATTTTGAGAGATCTCAGTGAGGTGGTCTTTTCTTTTGGCTTTATATTATGGACTTGTATTTTGTAAACTCTTGCTACCTCGACCTGACTTTGATGTATGTTGGTACTATTATATTATGACATATATGGTTATGTTTATATATATATATATATATCTTTATATAAATGGCATGAAACGTGAATTATCAAGTCAAGGTCCCTATTTTCCGCTTACTCTGATAATTGTGATTTAGAGCTGAGTTGGGAAGTTTTTAATAGTCGTAATGAAAACCCAACCAATGGATGAAAGGATTATTTTCACCAATCGTTTTAAAACAAAAAATTTTATTACTTCTATACTTACGCAAGTCCATATACTCTATTCAATAAACAATAGAGAAACTATATTTCATAATATACAAGAGAGGGTGTGACACTTTTATGGTATCAGAGCACAATGGTCCTGATTCTTGATCCTCTCAAGCATAAACTGCCAGAAGATGCTACAGCTGGGTAAAGTTTCTTAGCTATTCGATTCATTTCATATAGCCTTAGTTCTATTAGTGATTGTTTAGAATAAGAACTAGATAGATTGCAATGTTTAGATAGATCTTTAACGACCTAGGTCCATAGTGCAGGCTCACTATGGCATCGCGATATAGAAACCATACGAACGATCTGCTGGAAAGGATCACCGCAGTATTAGAGAATCTGCAGCAGAATCGCCATCAGCAACATCCATCTCAGCCCGTTAATCCACCTCCAGTGGGTGCGGCAGCTGTGGAAGCCAAAACTTTGTCGGATTTCAGGAGCTGCAATCCCTCGAAGTTCGCTGGTGGGTTTAAACCGGAAGAAGCTAATAAGTGGATCTTGGAGATGGACAAGATCTTTAGAACTTTGGAATGCTCCGACACTCAGAGGATAGTTTATGTTGCTTTCATGCTGGAAGGCGAAGCGGAACATTGGTGGAATCATACTGCTCAGTTACTTGCTCATGAAGGAAGAGAGGTAACATTGGAAGTATTGATGGAACAATTTCTCAAGAAGTATTTTCCTGATGATTTAAGGAGGAAGAAAGAAGTGGAGTTTCTGCAACTCAAACAAGGCAGCATGAGTGTAGGCGAATATGCTGCAAAATTTGAAGAATTGATGAAATACTCTCCTTACTATCAGATGAATCCGGATGAAAGGAGCAAGTGCATTAAGTTTGAGGGAGGACTGAGACCTGAATTAAAGTCGGTGTTCAGTTATCAAAAGATTCAAAGCTTTCCTACGCTAGTTGATATGTGTAGGATGTACGAGGATGATAAAAAGGCGGAGACAGTACAGATTGTGGAAGGAAAGAAGGAACATCAGGGATATGGACCACAGAGGCGGAAGGGGCATGACCACCGTCACAAAGGTCCTTATTCTCATAAGAATAGGGGAAAGGGCAAGATGTCGGATGATCGAAACACCTCTTACAATAATGCTCCTTATTGTGAGAAGTGCAGGCGTCCTCACTTTGGAAAATTCTGTTGGTCTCACAATGGGTGTTTTAACTGTGGGAAACCTGGTCATTTTTCTCGCGATTGCAAGGAACCACCCAAGAACACTCCAAGAGGATCTATGGACAAGCCAGTAACCCAAGGTCGAGCTTTCACCCTTAGTGGTGCTGAAGCGAATCAGACTCCGGGACTCGTGCAAGGTACTTATTTTCTCAATGACCAACCTTGTAGAATTTCATTCGATTCAGGAGCCACTCATTCATTTGTTTCATTTGAATGTGTGAATCGTTTGAAATTGCCTGTGTTTGAATCACCCTATTGTCTTAGGGTTGAGACCCCTACTAATTCACCCGTGATAGCTTCAAAGGTGTGTCTTAACTGTAAAATTAGAATAGTAGACCGAGTCTCCCAGTTAGATTTGATCTGCGTACTTTTGTCCCAATTGGATGTAATTTTGGGCATGGACTGGATGACTAAAAATCATGTGGTTATTGATTGTGATAAGAAGACAATTTTATTCAAGGACTCAATCTTAGAGAAATATCTCTGCTTGGTCTCTGCTATTGAACCGGAGGAAGGAAAAAAGTCTGTGGAGGAGATTCCGATTGTTCGAGAATTTCCTGAGGTATTCCCTGAGGAAATGCCGGGATTACCCCCCGAGAGGGAGATTGAATTTGGAATTGAATTAATTCCAGGAACTGGTCCCATTTATATTGCTCCTTATAGAATGGCACCACCCGAGATGGTCGAATTGAAGAAGCAGATAGAGGAGTTGCTGCAGAAACAACTTGTCAGACCAAGTGTATCCCCATGGGGCGCTCCGGTGTTGTTTGTCAAGAAAAAGGATGGAAGCCTTAGAATGTGTGTGGATTATAGACAGTCGAATAAGGTGACTATAAAGAACAAATATCCTTTGCCAAGGATTGATGATCTCATGGATCAGGTAAGAGGAGCTTCAGTGTTTTCTAAGATTGATCTGAGATATGGGTATCATCAGATCAGGATCAAGGAGGAAGATATCCCTAAGACTGCATTTCGATCTCGATACGGACATTACGAGTATGTTGTAATGCCGTTCGGATTAACAAATGCACCAGCCATTTTCATGGATTATATGAATCGGATTTTTAGACCATATTTGGATTCATTCGTGGTAGTTTTCATTGATGACATCCTGATATATTCTAAGAATCCGGAAGAACATGTCGAACACCTCCGAATAGTACTTAAGATTCTGAAAGAGAAACAGCTCTACGCTAAAATCTCTAAGTGTGAGTTTTGGTTAAAGGAAGTTCAGTTCTTGGGGCATGTGATCTCGGAGGGTGGCATAGCGGTTGACCCAGCTAAAGTTGAATCGGTTTTGCAGTGGGTTCAACCAAAGATAGTCACGGAAGTCCGAAGCTTTTTAGGGCTGGCTGGGTATTATAGAAGATTCATTGAGGGATTTTCGAAGATTGCATTACCCCTCACCAAGCTGACCCGAAAGGATCAACCATTCATATGGGACGAGAAGTGTGAAAGGAGTTTTCTGATGCTTAAGGAAAGATTAACATCTTCACCAGTGTTAATCTTACCTGACCCTCACAAGGAGTATGAAGTGTACTGTGATGCATCAAGACAAGGGCTTGGGAGTGTTTTAATGCAAGAAGGAAAGGTTGTGGCGTATGCATCTCGTCAACTGAAAGTTCACGAGATAAATTACCCCACCCATGATTTGGAACTTGCTGCAATAGTCTTTGCACTGAAGATATGGAGGCATTATCTCTATGGCACTACATTCCGAGTATTTAGTGACCATAAGAGTTTGAAGTATTTATTTGATCAGAAGGAGTTAAATATGAGGCAGCGTCGGTGGATGGAATTTTTAAAAGACTACGACTTTGAGCTTCACTACCATCCTGGTAAGGCCAATGTTGTAGCAGACGCTTTGAGTCGTAAAGTGATTTATGCAAGCTCCATGATGATTAAGGAAGCGGCTTTGATTGAAGAGTTTCGGGATCTAAGTCTGGTGATGCAGGAGGAATCAAGTCACATTAAGATGGGCATGTTGCAAATTTCTAGCGAATTCTTGGCTCGAATTCGAGAATTGCAACATGAAGATCAGGAACTATTGGAAAAGAGGGAGCTGATGAAAGGAGGAAAAGAGTTGGATTTCTCGGAAGGGTCGGATGGAATTCTTCGTTTTAAAACAAGAATTTGCATACCGAAGAACTCGGAGATTAGGAGGCTGATTTTGGATGAGGCACATAAAAGTCAGATGAGTATGCACCCTGGATCGACAAAGATGTACCGGGATTTGAAAAACATGTTTTGGTGGTCGGGCCTTAAGAAGGACGTTGCGGATTATGTAACGTCATGTTTCATTTGTCAAAAAGTTAAGGTGGAACATCAGAAACCTGGAGGAATGTTGCAACCCCTGGATATCCCACTATGGAAATGGGATAGTATTTCCATGGATTTTGTGACTGGACTGCCAAAGACAGTTGCAAACCATGATGCAATCTGGGTAATTGTGGACTGTCTCACTAAGTCGGCGCATTTCATTCTGGTGAATATGCGCTATTCTATGGAAAAGCTTACCCAACTTTATATTCGGGAAGTGGTACGATTGCATGGAGTGCCATCCAGTATTATTTCGGATCGTGATCCGAGGTTCATGTCTAGATTCTGGTCAAGCCTACATCAAGCTCTGGGGACGAGGCTTAAGATGAGTTCAGCATATCACCCTCAGACAGATGGGCAAACTGAAAGGACCATTCAAACTTTAGAAGATATTTTGCGAGCGTGTGTGTTGGAAGAACGAGGAAGTTGGGATCAGATCTTACCACTCGCAGATTTCACATGCAACAATGGATATCATGCAAGTATCGGTATGGCACCGTTCGAGGCATTGTATGGGAGAAAATGCCAAACCCCGCTATGTTGGTTTCAAGTGGGGGAGAATTTACATCTTGGTCCAGATGTGGTGCAACAGACAACCGAAAAGATCAGAATGATTCAAGAAAAGATCAAGGCTGCGGATAGTCGTCAGAAAAGTTATGCTGATCAAAGAAGAAGACCTTTAGAATTTGCAGAAGGCGACCATGTATTTCTCAGGATTGTACCGCTGAAGGGTGTGAGTAGAGCGTTGAAACCTCAAAAGCTTTCGCCTAAGTTTATAGGTCCCTACCAAATCCTTAAGCGAGTAGGACCGGTAGCTTACCAAATAGCTCTCCCACCATCTTTAGCCAATCTGCACAATGTTTTTCATGTATCTCAATTGAAAAAGTTCATGCATGACCCAACCACGATCCTTCAGATTCGTCTAGATGACTTAACCTTACGAGAAAACTTAACCTTTAAGGCTGGCCCAGTCAAAGTGGAAGATAAGAGGACCAAACAGCTGAGAGGAAAGGATATTCCGTTGGTCAAAGTCGTGTGGCAAAGTGGGAATGTATTCGAGACAACTTGGGAATTAGAGGATCGAATGCGTAAAGATTATCCTGAGTTATTTTTGTAAGATGAATTTCGAGGACGAAATTCCTGTTAAGTGGGGGAGTAGTGTAACACCCCAAATTTTCACTTCCTGATGTAATAAAATTATAATTATGAAAGATTATTTTATAATTATTTTCTTAATCATAATTATATTTATTCTTTAAAA
Source organism: Crotalaria pallida (assembly GCA_037953625.1). Taxonomy (NCBI): domain Eukaryota; kingdom Viridiplantae; phylum Streptophyta; class Magnoliopsida; order Fabales; family Fabaceae; genus Crotalaria; species Crotalaria pallida. The sequence continues at coordinate 54,356,199 of CM075651.1, forward strand.
TTTGATTAATTATGTGTTAGTGTTAGTATTTGTTAAAGGTGGAAAAATATTTGGACAAGAGTATTATATGTAAAAATTAAAGTTTTTGCATATTAATCCCTGAATTAGGGCCTAGGAGCAATATTAGAAAAGTTTTGGAGGGAAGGGCATTAAAATAAATATTTTTGAAAATTGATCAAAAACACTCGAGTATTTTTGGAAACACTCGAGTAATCGAGTCAGTGGAGAACTCGTTAGTGCGTTTGATGAGTCAACACACAACGATTTCTTTTGAACGACACGAAAACACACCCAGGACACGTTAGTGGGCATCATGGCGAGTTGCATGATCATAAGAAGTATCTATATAAGCTCTTGGTTTAAGAGGGTGGAGGATTTTGGTTGATTTACTCTGAAATTTCAAAGTTAGGGTTCCTAATTTCGTGAGCTGCTTATTCGATCGTGTTTGACAGTTGAATTGAGAGTAATACACCATTGTAAAGCTCACATCACGAGCTTTACAAAGACATAAGATTTGAGAGTTGTGGTTGCTTGAGGAAGGAGAATCGAAGGTCGAAAGTGTGGTGTCCTTAGCTGTCAAGTGCGAAAACCTGAGGTCTGGAGCTTACTTGGAGCTAGGATTTTGGTAAGTATATGAGCTCTCTGAACCTCAAATTCGTTCATACCTCTAGTTTAAGTTGCAGAGAATCAATCTTAACAATTTTCCCCAATTTCTAAAACGTTTTTGCATGTCAAATCCTCTGGTCTTGGTGCCCTGTTCAACTGTGGCTGCATGCAAAGAGTTTTGAGGGTTAGAGTGTTCCAGCCAATTTCTCTGCAAATTCCCTGTTGATTCACGACTTAGAGGTAAGGGTGAAGCTTTTAATTCACTAGAATAAGTTTAAATCATGTGAATTTAGGATGAGAGTCAACAAAAGACTCTATGGGCATAGTTGGAATTAGGTTTGAGGCTTGGAGGCCTTTCTGGATTCAAGCATTGGTTTGGACAAGTTTGTTTGGTTACATGCAAGCTGTACCAAAGCTGTAATTGAGCTAAATGTGCCTAGAATTTGATTTGGTATGTTGAGTTGTGGAAAAATGAATTTTATGCATAATTGTTGAAATTCTATGATTCAGTGTTAAATGTTGTTAATTCTATATTGGAAAATGTGTAAAATATGTAATGTAAGCTCTGTTGATCATTGGTTTGGATTGGAATTGACTATAGTTGGAAATGGTATGTTAAAACCCAATTTGCAGTGCTGTCTGTCTGCAAATACTCGAGTATTTGGGATGATACTCGAGTATTTCGATTATTTTGGAAAAGTTGAATTTCTGGAAACTCGTGAACACTCGAGTACTCATGAAGAACACTCGAGTATTTTTATGAATTTAAAAATATATTTCTGGAAAATAAATAACACTCGAGTCTCATGAAAAACACTCGAGTATTTTGATGAATCTGTGAAACACTCGAGTCTTGGAAAGTTTACTCGAGTCCTTTGGACCAAGGGCAGAAAAGTAATTTTCTTTTAACATACCTAAAATAATGTCAATTAAGATCAACTATGCTTATGGGAAGGAATCATGTTCCAATAAGAGAACGGGGAAATTATTAACAACGTTATAACTCACTGATGGAATAATATTGGATGCAAATGATAAGATTATTGGTTAACCTTAATGGCTAAATTTTATGTGCATACATGCATGGAGAAAGGAGATGGAACTAATTCGGTGATAACTGGCTCGATGACACATTTTGGTAATGTGGGCAGCATTAGGGAATGGTGTTACGTCTTGGTGACGGTGTGTGCACACTATCCGAGCAGTTTCACAATACATGTTGGTCATGTATGCGAATTACTGGATTGAACATTCAATGGACAATGGAAATGGGAGACATGCATCATGACACATAAATAATGGGACTCACATAATTGAATCATGTTCGTTCATTTGCATATGCATTTGGATACTTGGAACTTGCGATTGTTACTAGCTTTATTTACTCTTATTCGATTATGTGGATTATAGATGATGGCACGCTATCTAGCTTGCATCGAGTTGCGCCCGCTCCCTAGCGGAGTGTGGTACTACGAGGACCATTGAGCCACATTTGAGGGTGAGGTAGAGGTGACACTATATCACCCTAAACCTTTGGCTCGTGTCCGTCCTCGTAGGTTTCGCATCCCTATTATCTATACTTTGCATGTACCCCCCTTTTATACCTATCATGGACCACCCCCGACTCGACCAGCTCGTCGCTTTCATTCCTTTCGTTTTAGAGCTGCTACTAGATCTCACCCCTCTGCTTCTCGAGTGATCCGTGAGGAGACTCCTATACCTAGTCCGATGAGTCCGGTTCATGGGACTTCTTCACCCGACCCAGTGCCCAGTGGTAGGGCACCCACTCAGTCTGACGAGGTAGAGAAGGATCCTGAGGAGGCTGAGAGTGAGGGCGAGCCAGTCGAGCACTCCACTGGGAGCCAGTGGGGAGTTGGGGATCCACCAGGTGATGCATAGTATAGATGATTAAGATGTGGGACAGGTGGAGCAGCTGCTGGAGACTCTGGAGATGATGCTATGGAGGAGGATCTTTGGACCGCTGCTGGGATTTTCATGTTTTGCTCTATATATATTGTACCTATTTTGAGAGATCTCAGTGAGGTGGTCTTTTCTTTTGGCTTTATATTATGGACTTGTATTTTGTAAACTCTTGCTACCTCGACCTGACTTTGATGTATGTTGGTACTATTATATTATGACATATATGGTTATGTTTATATATATATATATATATATATATATATCTTTATATAAATGGAATGAAACGTGAATTGTCAAGTCAAGGTCCCTATTTTCCGCTTACTCTGATAATTGTGATTTAGAGCTGAGTTGGGAAGTTTTTAATAGTCGTAATGAAAACCCAACCAATGGATGAAAGGATTATTTTCACCAATCGTTTTAAAACAAATTTTTTTATTACTTCTATACTTACGCAAGTCCATATACTCTATTCAATAAACAATAGAGAAACTATATTTCATAATATACAAGAGAGGGTGTGACACATAGCGTGACCGAAAAGCAGTCTTCGAAATATCTTCTTCCTTTACTCGGATCTGATGATAACCCGATCTCAAATCAATCTTTGAAAACACAGACGCTCCTTTCACTTGATCCATTAAATCATCAATCGTCGGCAACGGGTTCTTATTCTTGATCGTAACCTTATTGAGCTGCCTATAATCAAAGCACGTCCTCATCGACCCATCCTTCTTCTTTACGAACAAGACTGGCGTTCCCCAAGGCGACACACTTGGTCTGATAAACTGCTTCTCTAACAAATCTTCCACTTGTTTCTTCAACTCAGCTAATTCCGCTGGGGCCATACGATACGGGGCAATAGAGATAGGACCAGTACCGGGAACTAGGTCAATACTGAATTTTATCTTTCGATGCGGCAGCAAACCGGGCACTTCATCAGGAAAAACTTCGGGGAAATCTCGAATAATCGGGATATCTTCGATCTTCACTTCATCCTTCTTCTCTTCAGCGAAGGCCGAAAATAAACACACATAACCTCCAGGTTGAATGGCAGGAGACTCCACACTAGGGAACACGATCGTTCGAGCTTTACAGTCGATTACCACATGATTGGATGCCATCCAATCCATACCCAAGATAACGTCGAGGTTGGATAACAGTAGACAGATCAGATTTACACGATAAGTCTGACCTCCTATGCTAACAACGCATCCGACACATGCTCTTGATGCAACAATAGGAGCATTCGTGGGGGTAGATACACTCATATTAAACGGGGTCTCCAAACAGACAGACAGAAGCGCTTGGCACATTCTTCGGAGATAAAAGAATGTGTCGCTCCAGAATCAAATAAAAAGCGACAGGGCATGCCATTGAGAAAATGGTTACCTTGCACAAGATTGTCGGCTTGCTCTGCTTCTGCTCCGGACATAGTGAACACCTTTCCACTGATCCAGGGCTTACTTCCTTGACCATGGTTGACTTGGCGCTGGGGTTGGCGGCATGCTCGAGCGAAATGACCGATTCTTCCACAATTGAAGCAGGTTGGTGGTTTGTCCCTCCAGCATTCTTGACCAGGATGAGAACGTTGGCACTTGCTACATATCTCTACCGGTGCAGGAAGACTGACTGCTCCAGAGGGTGTTGCTCTTCCTTTCCCTTTATGCGAATAAGGGCCTCCACGGTTCCCACGATTATTCTTATGCTGATGTCGGTGTGGTCCATGGCCTCCTTGACTGGCTTCCCTCTTGAAACTATTCTTTTCGAAGATGCGGCACGCACTAATCAGTGTTGGATAGTGGCGAATCCTCTGTATGCTCACAGCCAGCTTGATGTCCAACCTCAGCCCATTCTCGAATCTCGTGCACTTTCAATATTCGTCAGGATGATATTGGAAGTACGGGGAGTACTTCATCAGCTCCTCAAACTTCTCAGCGTACTGATCGACGGTCATGCTGCCTTGCCTCAGATCAAGGAACTCTATTTCTTTCTGGATCCTGACATCATCCGGAAAATACCTCTCTAGAAACTTCTCCGTGAAGACTTCCCAAGTGAGCTCTCGATGATCATATTTTAAAAATTGGTGGGTCTACTCCCACCAAGTTGCAGCCTCTCCATTCAGCATGTACACAGCAAACGTGACCTTCTGAGCTTCCGAGAGGGTCAGCGTTCGAAAGATCTTATTCATTTCGGCTAACCAAAACTGAGCTTGCTCGGGACAACGGCCACCCGAAAAGCCAGGGGGTTTACATCTACGAAATGAATCTAGGCCTTGAAATTTCGCTGGGGTTCCATTGCTGGGAGGACAGGTTTGCTGCAAGTTTTCCATAATCTCAGCCATACGGGTCAGAGCCTCAGCAATGTTAGCGTTATTTCGTCCAGCCATCTTATCCTACAGAATCCAAGGGGGAAAACTTAATTAGATTCTGTTATTCTATATCTCAAAACACAATCATTATTCTATAATACGCAATGGTTAGTGTGTAAGGCCACACTCCAAGGCCGAGAGTTGAACCATTGCTCTGATACCACTAAATGTGACGACCCGACTTTCTATTCTTATTAAAATACTTATATTCGAAAATACGACCATTTTTTTTCTTTTTCTTTCATCAAAAGCCAAGTCATCATCATTTTCAATTCTTGCGGAAAACATCAACGATATCATGAAGGGGAAAATATCAATACTTCATATTTCATTTCAAAATCAAAAGTACATTCTCCATTATATCAAAACATAAAAGTTAAAAACACTAGACTTAACTTAGATACTCTAGGTTATTACATTATATTACATATATTACAACAAAACATATAACAACCTAGAGCAACTGGTTCCAACTCAAAATATAAATAGCATAAGTAAGAGGAACCTGATGAGTAGCATTATCCACGTACCATCATCCAGGACTCAACTCAGTCGTCAGTTCCCCACTGACTTCCAGTTGAGTTTTCCATGAATTCATCATCCGCCACCGGATCGGCATCCTCCACCGGATCCTCATCCTCTATGGGATCCACCTCCTCCTCTTCCTACTCATGTGCCGGATCAGATGGCACATAAACTGGAGTCCGAGATCGGGCTCTAGTGGAAGGACGAGAGGGAGCAGGAACCTCCAAAATGATTCTTTCCTCAGAGGGTGATGGACTTGGTGGGAGGGTGTGTCTCGGAAAACGTCTTGGTGGTGGTGATGGTGTACCATGGAGAAACACAAAATTTGGTGGAATGTGCATAATGTACATCATTGGGATCCTCGTACGACGCGGACGCATTCGGGACCATGGATTTGGGTGACGGAAAGTGACTTCCACGTCCCCTTCGTAAATGGCCCGATGCCCCTCAAAATTCCACTCCCCATTAGGGAGCGGCCTCATCTCCACGCATATCATATTCCGTGCCATGTCCTACAACAAGGGATTAGGAGTGAGTCATAGCTAAATACAATAACAAATGAGCATAACAGAGGCTAAAAATAACAAGCACATATGATCAGATAGCATCAAGAGTGCAAAAATATACATATGCTCAAACTCATTTAACTCATATTTAATTTCATTAGTGACATGATGCATGCCTACTCCTCATTCATGCTTCACAGTTCGGCATCCTTTCGGGTACCCATTTCAAACCTATGTTTTCATCGAATTGGAGCGTATCCATATCCCATGCATCACGATTGATTGGGAAACTAGCCTTCATAGCATGCTATGCTACGGTATCCAAATCATCATAGCACCTTCAGGGCCATGGTATCCAATTCTATCCTATGCTAGGTTTCCACAATCGAAATCGGAGCAACTCCATGCATGAGAATGCCACATCAGAGTTCCATTTCTTTCCTTTCATTATTCTCATCAGCATTTCATTTCATTAGCTTTCATTTAGCTTTTCTCTTAGCTGGTGCTGGTGCTTTTCGAAAAAGACCATCAGCGGCCTAGCCACTTTGTGATGGGTTTACTTACTTTCAATTCTCTTTCCAGAAAAATCCATCAGCGGCCCAGCCACTTTGTGATGGTTTTAGAAATAGTGTATAATCATTTATTGGCGGATTTTTATTGCAACGACCCCATTGGGACTCCTATAGAAAAATATCAACCAAGTGAGTAAAACTTTCACTGGGACATCTAGGGATCATATCAACCAAATGGGTGTACGCACTTCCGTTGGGACTCCTGTAGGGAAATAATCAACCACTAAATAAAATTCCAGTAGGACACCTCCAGGATAACCATCAACCAACGGGAATAAGATATATTAATATTAAATGAGTTAATTTTAAGAAAAATTTAGAAAGTATGTGTTTTCTGAAAAATTGTTCAGAATACTCGAGTAGTTCATGAACTACTCGAGTAGTTCATACAAAAATACTCGAGTCGTTCTTCCAATTTCCAGAATACTCTAGTACTCCTCAAAATACTCGAGTCTTTTTACTGTAACAGCACCAGTTTTCTGCATTTTCAATACCAATTCGAATTCCTTGCTTTATTTCTCCATTCCTATGCAAAACAGCAACTTAGGCACATAAAACAAACATGTTACAACACTTAAACACAACTGAAACAACATCAATTAACAGCAAATCACAGATTGCACTCAAACTTGAAAATATCCATTTCAATCTGTGAAATTCATTTCCACTTGATTTTAATTTCGAAAGTCATTACAGTGAGCTTTATTAGGTTCATTTAGACTTGTTTGAATCATAAAACCATGGGTCTCTGACCTCCAAGTCAAAATCCCAATTCAAGTTGCATCCCTCTTTGAACCTTTAATGGTTCCTACATTTCTAGCTTGAAATTATTCATTCTAGTATTTAGGTAACTCCTCCCTTACCTCAGAGAAGCTAAAGAAAGGATTGGTTGCAAAGAAAAAGGGGTTGAATCAAGACTTGATTTCTGGACCGTTGCAAAGCGGTTGCACTTGACTGACTTTCACCATCAATTTCACAATGAATAAGACATAAAAAAGAATGAAACAAGTTAGATTTATAAACTAGGAAATGCCAACTTTAAATAGAAACAAGTTTGTAATCGAAAGAGTTCCTGGATTTACCAAACGAATTCAAGGAAGATGGGTATTTGATGCTGAAACTTGCTCTGTTTTCGCTGCTTTGAAAGTTGAACTTCGATTGCCTAGAACTCGATCTATAGAAGGTTATTTGGAGTGATTTCGGGTTCTAATTCAAGATGGAATTAGAACTTCAGTTTTTTGTTTAGGTTTCGATGGGAATGAATGAGAATTGAGAGAGAATGAAGTGGTTAAAGTGAGTGCTTCAAAACAGAGGAAATTTGGGCAACAATTCGGGTTCAGAGAGATTTGAGGGTGTTTGGGCTTCATTGCTCACTTATTTATAGCCTAGGATTACCCCCGTTCAAAGTAATGTTCAGCTCTGTGCTTGGAACCAAGGGAAAACGCGTTTTTGTTCGAAATTCAAATGAAAACAGACTTATAGACTCAGCACCACTTTTCGAACTACTCGAGTATTTTGGACAATACTCGAGTATTGATGACGCACCAGCTTCAAAACACTCAGCAACACCACTGAATACTCGAGTCTCCCAACTAATTGCTCGAGTATTCCAACTAAAAATTCAAATTTTCCTAACAGCTAGTTACAGTACTCCAGTCTTCCCCAAATACTCGAGTATTTAACCTAATTTCAGAAAATTCATTATTTTATTCAATATAATAATATTATTATTTTAAATATTTATTATTTATTTATTTATTCAAAATATAGGATCTTACACAAATTCGGTTATTCTATTTTGGGTTGAAGATGGCAAACAAAATCATGATTGATGCAGCAGCTGGCGATTCCCTCCTAAAGAAAACTGTTGAAGAGGCAAAGGAAATAATAGAGACAATGGCCAACAACAGCAGTCAGGCTATCACTGAGAAGACTATCCTGAGGAATTCAGATTTGAGTTCAACCCAAGTGCAAACTATCATTCAACAGAACAAGGAGATGCAGCATTAAATAGCTGCATTGGCCAAGCAAATGGGTCAAGCTCAGATATCTGCAGTCAACACCCTTGTGTGCGACTTCTGTGGAGGGAATCACCGCAATGGTGATTGTGCAAAAGATATTGGAGAAGGACCTGTGACCATAGAAGAGTAGGCAAACTATGTGGGTGGCGGAGGACATAGAACAAAATGTACTCCAACACCTACAATCCTGGGTACCACAATCATCCGAACTTTTCATGGCACAGCCCAACCCTCAACCCACCACAACAGCCACAACAGACACAAAAGCCAACATGGGAAGCAGCCATAGAAAAGTTTAGCCTCAAACACTACCACATTCATGGAAGAGACAAGGGCGAACTTCGCCAACCAAGGGGCTAGCATCTGCACCTTGGAGATACAAGTGGGCCATCTTGAAAAACAGATCTCAGATAGGTCGCTAGGAACCTTTCCTAGTGATACCATTACAAATCCTTAGGAGCGTTGTTTGGAAGTGACTCTTCGGAGTGGCAAGTCTTATGATGAGCCACAACCGAAGGGTGATGCAACTGAAACGACAAAGAAGAAGGAAGGGCAGCCTAGGAATGATGCAATAGTGACTCAAGAGCAAGGCAAGCCAGGAGCACCAAAAGCGCAGGATCCACCTGCGGATCTCAACCACAGCACACCGAAGCCTACTCCACCTGCGGATCCCTTATCCTCAGAGGCTGAAGAAAGAAGAGGACAAGAGACATTTCTCCAAGTTCTTGGAGATGATTCGGAAAATTCAAATTTGTAACCTCAAGAGTTTTGATGATGGCAAAATGTATCAAGTATTGAAGCATGCACATAGTAGTAATTCCAAGTGTATTAGGCCGTTTTCTCTCAATTGTATTGTAAATTGTAATTTATCTTTTATGTTTGAGAGTGGGTAGAATTACTTAATCTCTTCAAAAGGGTAAAATAATTTTAAATGATTATTAGGTTGAGATTAGCTTTGATTTTTACTTGAGAAGAAAAGAAAACAAAAATGAAAAATGAATTTTTCCAAACTCTGGTAAAAATACTCGAGTAGTCTGAAAGACTCGAGTATTCTACTCGAGTATTTTGGGAGACTCGAGTATTTCTCACTTAGCCAGAAATTTAGCCGTTGGTTTTGTACGTGCAACGGATATTTTCCAGCCTGGCCAAAAATACTCCAGTATTGGCTAAAAAGACTCGAGTATTCTTGTTCAGTCAGCAAAAATAGAGTTGTTGTAAGAGCTCCATTCACTTGTCTTTTTCCTCTATAAGTTGCACACTATTTGGTATGTACAAAATACAACAAGCATACTTTAATTCTCTTCTCTCAAGTGCTAATCACTAAAACTCAACTTAGCTCTCATATTGTTATTTTCTCTTAGGTTGAGTTTTGATCTCAATTAGTATTGAGTTGTGCTTAATTTGTGCAAATTCATTCTGAAATTTGCTTGTACAAACTTTTATTGCTTGTTGCCATTAAGCCTTGGAAGGAGTCCAAGCTAATCCAAGTGGGTCTTGGATTATTGAAGACTTGGGAATTCTCAAGCAAAAGACTAAGAAGGTTTCTTAGCTTGGTGAGGCTCTTGAAAGGATTCAAGGAGCTTAAGAAGTGTTTCTTCATCACCAAAATCAGATTGGGGTAGAAAATCAAGAATTTGGTACATTCTTGAAGGGGTTAGGTTGAGTGAGGCATCTCAATTAATTCCTTGTAATTTTCCAACAATTTGATTAGTGCACAATCTCCTAAGTGATTAGGAGGACTGGATGTAGCTCATTTAGGAGTGAATCAAGATAAAATTTGGTTGTGTTGTGTTCTCTTGCTTTCTTTATATATTGCTCAACCAAAATAAATATTTTCTTAAGAAAAGATTTAATTGAATTAGGTAGTAATTAAGTTGTGTTTAATTGTTTAATTATTGGTCTTAATTCCTACTTCTTCTATTACTCTCTGCTTGATTTATTATTGTGATTAAGGTTCACAAACTGAATTTTCAGATCTATTATTTCTGCCTATCTGCACGAAATACTCGAGTAGTTCTTTTGAGACTCGAGTAGTTCTTCCCAGAATACTCGAGTAGTTCGTTATTTTTCTAGAATATTCAATCTTGTTCAGTCTTTCTCAATTCCATCCGAATTATTTGGTATTGTTGCTTCAAATTACTATTCACCCCCCTAGTAATTGCTAAGCCCACTTGTTGGTTTCCAACAAAATCAACATCCCATTTGTAGAGGCTCTTGAACAGATGCCTCTGAATGCGAGATTTATGAAGTATCTTCTCACCAAGAAGAAGGGAATGTTATCGGAAGAGATGTTTCCTATTGCGGAGAAGTGCAGCAACATCATTAAAAGCAACATTCCACCAAAGATGAAGGATCCTGGAAGCTTCAACCTCCCTATCAGCATTGGCAGGGAATAAACAGGTAAGGCTTTTTGTTACAATTAGATTTAGGAGAGGTTATGCCTACCTCAACCCTGTTACAATTAGCTGATAAATCCATCCTCCGACCTTATGGAGTGGTGGAAAACATATTGGTGAAAATTAATGATTTTATACTGCCCCTGGATTTTATGATCCTTGATGTTGAAGAGGATGAAAACTGTAACACCCCAAAATTTTAATCCTTGATTAATGAAATGTTAATTATAAAGTTTATTATAATTAATTATTTCTATTTTTAATCCTCGATTAAAAACTGTGTTTATGTTGTTAGGAAATGTGTGAATGTGATTTGGAAATTTTGTCTATGCATAAAAATAAATATATTTGCATATTAGTCCCTGCTTTGGGACCTAGAAGTAATTATAGGAAAGGTTTTGGATGGAAAGAAAATAAAATAATTGTTTTTCAAAAAATAGCTAAAACACTCGAGTCTTTCTGCTAAGACTCGAGTGTTTTAGTCAACCCAACACTCGTTAGTGCGTTTTGATGAGTCACCCACTCGAATTACCCAGGATTGCCACGAAAACAACTCATGAACACGTCCCAGTATTCGTGTCGAGTTGCATGAAGTCCTTAGTTGTGTATTTAAGCTTCAAGTTGATGAATCAACCACCCATTTTGCCCAATTCCGTGTAGGATTCGAGTGTTAAAGTTCCAAGCTTCTCTTAATCGATTCTCCTTCTCTGAGTTGAATTGAGCCACAAATCATACACCAATACAAAGCTCACATCACGAGCTTTGTATAGACACTGAAATCGTGAGTTGAGATTGTGTGAGTTGGGAGATTCGGAGCTCGAAAGTGAAGGTTTGGGTGTTGTCAACCAGTTTCTGGAGCTTACTTTGGTCATTGATTCTGGTAAGCTCATTGATTCTGGTAAGCTCACTCACTCTCTGAATCTAAAACTTGTTTCTCTAGTTATTATATGTTGCATAGAGTCTAGAGAAACTAATTTCCCCAATTTTTATTGTTGTTTTATGTGTCAACTAATTCAATCTTGGTGCTCTGGTCAAACTATTCTGCATGTTGGTGCTTGAAGTCGTTTTTGGTGTTGGAGGAGTTTCTCTTGCGAATTTTCTGTTGATTCACGTCAGTGAGGTAAGGGGAAAGCTTTCTATTCACTAGATAGAGTTTAAATAACATGAATTTGACTAGAGAGCCACTAAGAGGCTCTAAGGGCTTAGTTTGAATAGGGAAATTGGTTTGGAGACCAACTTGTGCTCTAAAGTAGTGTTGAACAAGTTTTATATATTGCATGCAAGCTATTTAGAACTTAAATTCATGAGAATTCTATGTATTATGCAAATTGATATGTTGAGTTATGAAATTTATAAGTTTTATGCATAATCGTGTGAATCTCTGTGAATTGTGTAATTTGATGTGTTCTAAGTGCTTAAACATGTTTAATATATGTTATGTTAACTCTGTTGATCATTGGATTGGATTGGAATTGGTTAGAAATGAAAATGGCATGTTAAAACTCAATTTTTCACTGTACTCTGTCTGCACATACTCGAGTTTTTGACTTGAGACTCGAGTGTTCCAGGATGCACCAGTGCGTCTGCTGGCACCACCACTCGAGCCTCTGGTCCAAGACTTGGGTATGACTGATGCACCAATGAACTTTTCTGATGAACCACTCGAGTTTTACATGAATTACTCGAGTCTTCTCGATCAATGAACGACTCGAGTGAATCATGAATGACTCGAGTATTTTTGAGGAAACCTGAAATCAAGAACTTCTAATAATATATAATCTACTCGAGTCTTTTCATAAACTACTCGAGTCTATGGGGAAGTTTGAGGAACTACTCGAGTCCTATGGGGAATACTCGAGTCTTTTTGAGCAGAAAACTTAAAAATGCCATTTTTAATTCTGAACCATTATGTTAATATTTAATGATAATAATCCAAGATATCTAAGACTTAAAAGCAATTGATTGATGTTGATATGAAACCATTAAATTAATAATGTGAGATATTATTAATTGAGCTATATCAATCAATTCTTTTATGTTAAGATATTGCATCCATTCTAAAGTTCGGATGATAGATCGTTATTCATGTTTTGGTAACATGAGGAGGGCCTCTGGGAGTGCCAATTGACGGCTTGCTTGATGACACGTTATGGTGGACGACGTGGCCAGCGAAGTGAGATGCTGATGATATGGTTATTTCGTTGAGACGACGGGACGTTTCTCGAGGAGCACGTTATGTACCATTTCCAAGCTTGTCGTGTACATTCTTGGTGAATGTACGAATGTTGTACACCTAGGAGTACAACGCACTGTTGAGTGCTGATTTGAAGTAAAGTTTGGACGTCAGAGAGTGTCATGGATTGATGGAGATAAGATTGAGAGCTAGATTCATACATCATGCCACTCATTTAAATTAAAGTTGATAAATGAAATAAGTATGAGCATTTTACTTCCATTAAATACTTGCTAAGTGCTAAATGTGGTTGTTGATTATTGATGCTTGTTTATATATTCATATTGTGCATATATTTATGCTCTATTGATTATGTGTATAGAATTGCTTACCCCTATGCCCTTGTAGGTCATGTCACGTTACATCGCTTGCATCGAGATCTGGCCACTTCCTAGTGGCATATGGATCTACGAGGATCACCGACCGGTGTTCGAGGGAGAGGTAGAGGTTACCTTCTATCATCCCAACCCGTTGATCCGGTTTCGTCCTCGTAGGTTTAGGATTCCCATCATATACACTATGCGCGTACCACCCTTTTACACATACCATGGACCACCTCCCACACGACCAGCTCTCTCATATCACAGTTTTCGTTTTCGACCTACCCGCTCACACCCTTTTTCCTCTAGAGTCGTCCGCGAGGAGACACCTCCATCTGATCCGAGGAGCCCTGTTAGGGTCTCGCCATCACCTGACCCTGTACCCAGTGGTAGGGTACCCACTCCGTCGGATGAGATCGAGGAGGACCCTGTGGAGGACGAGAGCGGAGGCGAGCCTGTTGTACACTCTACCGGGAGCCAGTGGAGGGACGATGATCCCTAGGTATGTGCATATGGTACATGATGAGGATCAGGGGATCCGGTGTGAGGGATGCTTTGGAGGAGATGATGATGCTGCCGCTGTGATGTTAGATGAGGACTATTGCTACTACTGGATTTTGGAGACTTCTACTACTACTACTACTGTTGCTACCAGATCTATGTGACCAGCTCTAGAGTTTCATATTTTTGAGATGTATATATATTAGATATGCTTATGAGATCTATAGGGTTATGGTTTACTTTTGAGATAGATCTTATATGGACTTGTACTGGTTCTTGGAGACACGACTTTGGACTATGTATTTTATGACCCACTAATATATCTATCTTATGTTTATATTATAATTGTGCATAGTCCTACTATTTCCGCTTACTCTGATAAGGATTAGTAAAAAGGGTTCGGCTACGTTGATTGAAAATGGTATCACTTCCGCGAAACAAAATAATGGATGGCATCGCTTAATTTTACTATGAAAATACGATTTCAAAGTACCGATGTTATCTGGATTATGAAAAGATTTTCTCGTCTTAGAAAATGCCGAACTCAATACATTGTTTAAAATGATATAAATTATATTCTCTAAGAATTCCATGTTTTGGTTTGTGCACGCGCCCTATAGAAAATTAAAAGAAAATTTTATTTTCTGCATTTTCTAAATACAATCAAGTCCATATCTTATACAGTAATAAAATAGTATATTTATTACTCTAATTTCAAGTATTACAAAGAGGGTGTCACACTGAGTGGTATCAGAGCAAAAGTCAGATCCTGTAGTAGTTGAAGTAGTCCAGAAAGGTAGTCATCAACATCAAGCAAGTATCCATAGGGCGTATTTATTGTTTGCAATGCTAGTATCTTGCTTCTTTTGAGTACTAGATACAATTGAATGTTTTGTTTGAGGTTATAGTTATAGTCTTAGTATAGGTGGTGTGATGAATGTTTCTTCAGTTTAACATATGTGACCATAAGCCCATAGCGCAGGTCTATTATGACAACTAGAAACCAGAATCACACTAACGCATTGTTAGAGAGAATTACCGCGGTGCTGGAGTCTATGCAGCAACAACAATCTCAGCAACCATCTCAACCGGTTAATCCACCTCACAAATGCAATGTGGGTAACACCGAGGCGAAGAGTCTGGCAGATTTTAGGAGTTGTAACCCACCTAAATTTGAAGGAGGATTTAAACCTGAGGAGGCCAATAGATGGATTCATACCATGGATATGATTTTCAGAACGTTGGATTGAACGGAAGCTCAGAAAGTGGCGTATGCAGTCTACATGCTAGAAGATGAAGCTGAGAACTGGTGGAATCATACGGTTCAGCTCCTACATTATGAAGGAAGGGATGTTAATTGGAGTGTATTTATGGAGAAGTTTCTTAATAAATACTTCCCGGAGGATTTAAGGAGAAAGAAGGAAGTGGAATTCTTGCAGCTGAAGCAAGGAGATATGAGTGTGGGTGAGTACGCAGCCAAGTTCGAGGAATTGATGAAGTACTCTCCATGCTATCAAAACAATCCAGATGAAAGGAGCAAGTGTATCAAGTTTGAGGGAGGCTTAAGGCCCAAGCTGAAATCTATTTTCAGTTATCAACGGATTCAAAGCTTTCCTGCACTTGTGGACATGTGTAGGATGTATGAGGATGACAAGAAAGCTGAAGGACTGTTGTCGCCAGAGAGAAAAGATAGTGAGAATTATGGACCTCAGAGGCGCAAGGATTCAACAATCGAGGCAAGGGTCCGTATGATCGCCGAGGGAATGGCGAAAGAAAACTTGGAGGTAGTGATGGAAGGAATTTCTGGAACGAGGCTCCATTTTGTGACAAGTGCAAGTGCCATCATCATGGTCGTATCTGTTGGGTGACAAGTGGTTGTTTCAATTGTGGAAGACGGGGACACTTTGCGAAAGACTGCAAGGAACCGGCCAAGGCTAATTCAAGAGGGACAGTTGATAGGCCCGTAGTTCAAGGAAGGGTTTTCACGCTAAGTGGAGTAGAAGCAAGCAAATCCTCTGATCTTGTGCAAGGTAATTACTTGCTAAATGGTCAGCCCTGTAATGTGTTGTTTGATTCTGGTGCAATGCATTCATTTGTTTCATATGAATGTGTAAATTATTTGAGTTTACCCATATCTGAGCTGTCATACACTCTTAAAGTAGAAACCCCTACTAATGCTCCTGTAGTCGTTTCTAGAGCATGTCTTAACTGTTGTATAGAAGTGTTAGGACAAACCTCTAGGATAGATTTGATCTGTTTACCCTTATCTTAATTGGATGTGATCTTGGGGATGGACTGGTTAAGTCGAAACCAAGTGATCATTGATTGTGATAGAAAAGTAGTGATCTATAGAAACCCAAAACCATCAGGCTTTATGTGTTTATTCAACACTGAAGTGGAGGAGAATGGCCCAAGGATTGAAGAGATCCCCGTTGTCAGAGATTTGCCGGAGGTATTCGCTGATGAGATACCTGGTTTGCCACCGAAGAGAGAGATTGAATTTGGGATTTATTTAGTTCCGGGAGCTAGTCCCATTTCTATTGCTCCTTATAGAATGGCACCACCGGAAATGGCCGAGATGAAGAAGCAGATTGAGGAGTTGTTGCAGAAACAGATGATCCGACCCAGTGTGTCACCTTGGGGTGCTCCAGTTTTGTTCATCAAAAAGAAAGATGGTAGTATGAGGATGTGCATCGACTACCGGCAATTGAATAAGGTCACAATCAAGAACAAGTATCCTTTACCAAGGATAGATGACCTTATGGATCAAGTTCGTGGGGCTTCAGTATTTTCCAAGATTGATCTAAGATCGGGGTATCATCAGATCAGGATTAGAGAAGAGGATATCTCTAAGACTGCATTTCGATCCTGATATCGACATTATGAGTATGTTGTGATGCCATTCGGATTGACTAATGCACCAGCTATTTTCATGGATTACATGAATCGAATCTTTAGTCCTTATTTAGATTCATTCATGGTGGTATTCATTGACGATATCCTTATTTATTCTAAGAGCCCGGAGGAGCATGCTGAGCACTTGAGAATAGTGTTGAATGTCCTAAAGGAGAAGCAGTTGTACGCCAAACTTGCAAAGTGTGAGTTTTGGCTGGAGGAGGTTAAGTTTTTGGGGAATGTGATTTCAAACAAGGGGATAGCGGTTGACCCGGCGAAAGTAAGTTCAGTTTTACAATGGGAACAACCGAAGTCGGTCACGGAGGTGAGAAGCTTTCTTGGTTTGGCTGGTTACTATAGAAGATTTATAGAAGGTTTCTCAAAGATTGCGCTACCCTTGACGAAGTTAACTCGGAAAGATCAACCATTTATATGGGATGAAAAGTGTGAAAGGAGTTTCCGGGAGTTGAAGGAAAGATTGACATCATCTCCTGTGTTGATTTTGCCTGATCCACAGAATAATTTTGAGGTGTACTGTGATGCATCGAAACAAGGTCTTGGGAGTGTTTTGATGCAAGATGGAAAGGTGGTCGCTTACGCCTCGAGACAGCTAAAAGTTCATGAAATGAACTATCCAACTCATGACCTAGAGCTGGCAGCTGTTGTCTTCGCTCTAAAGATTTAGAGGCACTATCTCTATGGCACTACGTTCCGGGTGTTTAGTGACCATAAGAGTTTAAAGTACCTCTTTGACCAGAAAGAGTTGAACATGAGGCAGCGCCGATGGATGGAGTTCTTGAAGGATTATGAGTTTGAGCTTCATTACCACCCTGGGAAAGCAAAAGTTTTGGCGGATGCATTGAGTCGAAAAACAATGCATATCAGTTCTATGATGGTCAGAGAAGTTGCATTGATAGAAGAATTTAGAGATTTGAGCCTGACGATGCAAGTGGAGCCGACAAGTATCAAAATGGGGATGTTGCAAATAGCTAATGAGTTCTTGCAAAGGATTCGTGAGTTGCAACAAGAAGATGAGGGGCTTAAGGAAAAGAGAAAGCTTATGGAGGAAGGCAAGGAGTTAGAGTTCCAAGAGGGAAAGGATGGAATCCTTCGTTTTAAAGCTAGGATTTGTGTGCCTGATAATCTGGAAGTAAGGAGAATGATTCTGGATGAAGCACATAAGAGCAAGATGAGTATGCATCCGGGAGCTACCAAGTGGGGGAGCACATAAGACACCATTATGCTGGTTTCAAGTGGGGGAGAGTGCTCTTGTTGGACCAGATTTTGTACAAGAGACAACTGAGAAGATTAAGATGATACTAGAAAAGATGAAGATGGCTCAAAGTAGGTAGAAGAGCTATGCTGATAGGAGGAGAAAACCCTTAGAATTTACTGAAGGAGACCACGTTTTCCTTAGAATAGTACCAACCAAAGGTGTTAGTAGAGCCTTGAAAACCCACAAACTATCACCTAAGTTTATTGGTCCCTACCAGATTCTTAAAAGAATTGGTCCAGTAGCCTATCAATTAGCCCTTCCCCCGTCATTAGCTAATCTTCATAATGTGTTCCACGTGTCTCAGTTGAAAAGGTATGTCCATGATCCCACCATTGTTCTTAGAATCCAACCTGATGACCTAGAAATCCATGAGAACCTAACCTTTGAAGCCATGCCTATCCGTATTGAAGATCGAAGAGTCAAGCAGCTTAGAGGGAAGGATATTCGTTTGGTCAAAGTTATCTGGATTTGTGGTGATGTGATGGAAGCATCTTGGGAATTAGAGGATAAGATGCGTCAAGATTATCCAGAATTGTTTGTATAAGTTGAATTTCGGGGACGAAATTCCTTGTAAGTGGGGGAGTAGTGTAACACCCCAAAATTTTAATCCCTGATTAATGAAATGTTAATTATAAAGTTTATTATAATCAATTATTTCTATTTTTAATCCTCGATTAAAAACTGTGTTTATGTTGTTAGGAAATGTGTGAATGTGATTTGGAAATTTTGTCTATGAATAAAAATAAATATATTTGCATATTAGTCCCTGCTTTGGGACCTAGAAGTAATTATAGGAAAGCTTTTGGAGGGAAATAAAATAAAATAATTATTTTTCAAAAATTAGCTAAAAGACTCGAGTCTTTCTGCTAAGACTCGAGTGTTTTAGTCAACCCAGCACTCGTTAGTGCGTTTTGATGAGTCACCCACTCGTATTACCCAGGATTGCCACGAAAACAACTCATGAACACGTCCCAGTATTCGTGTCGAGTTGCATGAAGGCCTTAGTTGTGCATTTAAGCTTCTGGTTGATGAATCAACCACCCATTTTGCCCAATTCCGTGTAGGATTCGAGTGTTAGGGTTCCAAGCTTCTCTTAATCGATTCTCCTTCTCTGAGTTGAATTGAGCCACAAATCATACACCAATACAAAGCTCACATCACGTTCTTTGTATAGACACCAAAATCGTGAGTTGAGATTGTGTGAGTTGGGAGATTTGGAGCTCGAAAGTGAAGGTTTGGGTGCTGTCAACCAGTTTCTGGAGCTTCCTTTGGTCATTGATTCTGGTAAGCTCACGCACTCTCTGAATCTAAAACTTGTTTCTCTAGTTATTATATATTGCATAGAGTCTATAGAAACTAATTTCCCCAATTTTTATTGTTGTTTGATGTGTCAACCAATTCAATCTTGGTGCTCTGGTCAAACTGTTCTGCATGTTGGTGCTTGAAGTCGTTTTTGGTGTTGGAGGAGTTTCTCTTGCCAATTTTCTATTGATTCACGTCAGTGAGGTAAAGGGAAAGCTTTCTATTCACTAGATAGAGTTTAAATAACATGAATTTGACTAGAGAGCCACCAAGAGGCTCTAAGGGCTTTGTTTGAATAGGGAAATTCGTTTGGAGACCAACCTGTGCTCTAAAGTAGTGTTGAGCAAGTTTTATATATTGCATGCAAGCTATTTAGAACTTAAATTCATGAGAATTCTGTGTATTATGCAAATTGATATGTTGAGTTATGAAATTTATAAGTTTTATGCATAATCTTGTGAATCTCTGTGAATTGTGTAATTTGATGTGTTCTAAGTGCTTAAACATGTTTAATATATGTTATGTTAACTCTGTTGATCATTGGATTGGATTGGAATTGGTTAGAAATGAAAATGGCATGTTAAAACTCAATTTTTCACTGTACTCTGTCTGCACATACTCAAGTTTTTGACTTGAGACTCGAGTGTTCCAGGACGCACCAGTGCCTCTGCTGGCACCACCACTCGAGCCTCTAGTCCAAGACTTGGGTATGACTGATGCACCAATGAACTTTTCTAATGAACCACTCGAGTCTTATGTAACATCCCAAAATTTAATTCCAAGATTAATTAGGAAAACCTAAGCTAGAATTAATGATAGGAGCCATAGGAAAACCATGGGTAGGAATTAAGTGTAGTGCCTTAGAGTTAGAATTGGCCAAAATAGGAGTTTTCCTTAGAGTAATCGATTACTCTGTAGGGGTTAATCGATTACTGGGCCTCTGGTGAAAACACTTAAATGTTGCAGCATTGATAATCGATTAACTCATGGAAGTAATCGATTATCTAGTAAAGTAATCGATTACTTTAGGTGGATTAATCGATTACTCCCTCTCTGCTGAATGTACTAGAAAGTGTTGCATCAGGTTATAATCGATTACTTTTGGTCAAGTAATCAATTACAAGGCCTTAGGTTGGAACCCATAAAATGTTGCACTGAAGCAGTAATCGATTATCTGGCTAGGGTAATCGATTACCAGTGGGTCTGATAAAAAAAACGGAAGAGAGTGTACGTTGAGGGCTTCCCATCCACTCAAAGGGAATCTTTACCTTTTCTCTTTAATTTGTGGCCACCCATTTTCTTCAACCAAAAATAAAAAAAACAAAACTCACTCTCCCTCTTTCATCCATTCTTCCATCATCAACTCTCTCTCTTCCCTTCTCTCCTCCTCCCACGAATTCCACCCTTCCTCCACCAAGATCCAAGTTGTTTTCTTCTTCCTCTCCAAGTTCATTGATCATCATTAAGCTTCCTCTCTTTCTCTTCCTCATGAACCACGATTTTCCTCCTCCTTCTCTTCATCCATACGGTTCTCTCTCTCTTCCACACAAACCACCATCAACCACCATAAACCACCCAAATCCACCATTCCAAACCTTCACCCATGAGGTTCATCATCTTCCTCATGATTTAACCTTCACCTCCTCCCTTGGTGGCCTTCTCTCTCTTCATGAAGCCCTTTCTCTCTCCTAGGGCTCCTTTCTCTCTCCTCCAATCTTGAAGAATGGAGTGGAGATCGGTCTAGAGGCTTGGAGTCAAGGTAGATCCGGAGTGGATTCGAGGTCCCTGGAGCTTAGTGTGGGATCTCTCCCTCTATGAGGTAAGGGGAGTCTCTTTTCCACACTTTGGGTTAGGGATAGTGAGGGTTTATAATAGGATTTGAGTTTAATAGTTGAGTTGGGTTGTGGGAGCCCTATGAG
Source organism: Crotalaria pallida (assembly GCA_037953625.1). Lineage (NCBI taxonomy): Eukaryota > Viridiplantae > Streptophyta > Magnoliopsida > Fabales > Fabaceae > Crotalaria > Crotalaria pallida. Next base: position 54,377,562 of record CM075651.1, read on the forward strand.
GATGTGATTAGAATTAATGAAGGGTAATGGTAGTATATTGGTTAATGTTGTTATTTTGGAAATTGTTAAGGTTTAATCTTTTTGTAAATTAAATAAGTAGGAAGTGAATAACCCTAGGGAGATGATTTATTTTAAGCACTCTGAGACATACCTGAGTATGTCGACTGATTTGTGGATATATGTGAATTTTTAAGTGTTATATGTGTTACTTGATTTAATGCTGGAAAGTAGGTGACGAACATGGTTAAGCATAAAAGGAAAGGAAATGCAATGAAAATAATAATGAAAAAATAAGTATTATTGATATGTAACTTGAATAGGACTAAAGGTTACGAGTGGATTATATGATAATAAAGGGGAAAAGGTTATAAAGGCTAAAGATAGAGTATGGTTATATGTGTTAGTGGTGGAATGCGAATGCTTGGTGATATAGTTGTTAATCATGGATTTGTGTTGTTACTTCAAAATAGGTGATATAAAAATATTTTGTTACTGGAATTCTGGCTGTGAACTTGGATTTGTGAATGGTACTAAATGGACTGGAAATTGAATGTGAGACTATATGTGAAGGTTTATAATTATTTGTACATATTTGTGGTCATGGATTGAAGTTGGTTATGATTTGTATGAATGGACTGGATTGTTGATTATTTGGAATGAACCATTGTTTAAGTGAAAATGGTAAAGGTAACTAAAGTGGAATCTGATCAGTGGGGCCCGGAACACTAGGTACCCGGCTAGGTGTTCCAATTACCTGTTAGGGCCAATTACCTGCCAGGCCAATTACCCATCAGGCCAAACCGCCCTGTAGGCGCCGGGTGACCCACAGGATCAGTTTTCCACACCAATAACTGGAATAATTAATGGATTGGTAAAAGTACATAGTCCTACAGGTGATGGTCTGGATGGGTGTAAAGTCCTGGGCAGGTGTTCCAAGTCCCTAGACAGGTGTGCCAATTACCTAGCGGGTATCCAAATCCTAGTGGTGTACGGTAAAAATGGAAGTGTTTGCAGATCACTGTCTGTGGTTGCTTACACTGTGTGTGTAGATCTCTACTTGGGGTTACACACATTAATGAAAAATGAATAATGGAAAGGTAAAAAGGGAAAGGGAAGTTTATGTAGATCTCTGTTTGAGGTTACATAAATGATATGGAGTGTTTGCAGATCACTGTTTGTGGTTGCATACACCGTGTGTAGATCTCTGTTTGGGGTTACACACGATGGTAAGGTGTAGATCTCTGTTTGAGGTTACACCCAATGGAAAGTTTAGATCTCTGATTGAGGTTACACATAATGGAAAATGAATAAAGGAAATAAAAGTTGATTTGATAAAGGAATTAAAGGGAATAAATAATGAACATAGTAATGGAAAGGATTTAGGAAAGGAAAAAGGGGTAATGGAAAATGGGTAAAGAGGAATGTATAAGGATATGGGAATAGAATGAATTGGTTGATCCCTGACTTGATTTGATTGTTATTCTTGAGTTTATATTATGAGCTTTATATTATCCTCTGATTCACTGTGTTGTGAAAAGGTCTCACCCTTACGCGGTTAACATTTTAGGTGATTGCTAAGGTGCTTGTGGATCAGAGTGCGCAGCGAGAGACCGAGAAAGAAGGAAACTTTATTTTTGGGTGCTACTATATTGTAAATGGATCCCCAAAATTATTGTAAACTTGATTTGTGAAATGGAATTTTTAAGTACAGCATTTTGATTATAAATTTTTACTTATTATTTTATAAACAAAATAAGGGTGTTACATCTTACATGAATTACTCGAGTCTTCTGGGTCAATGAACGACTCGAGTGAATCATGAATGACTCGAGTATTTTTGAGGAAACCTGAAATCAAGAACTTCTGGAAATATATAATCTACTCGAGTCTTTTCATAAACTACTCGAGTCTATGGGGCAGTTTGAGGAACTACTCGAGTCCTTTGGGGAATACTCGAGTCTTTTTGAGCAGAAAACTTAAAAATGCCATTTTTAATTCTGAACCATTATGTTAATATTTAATGATAATAATCCAAGAGATCTAAGACTTAAAAGCAATTGACTGATGTTGATATGAAACCATTAAATTAATAATGTGATATATTATTAATTGAGCTATATCAATCAATCCTTTTAAGTTAAGATATTGCATTCATTCTGGAGTTTGGATGTTAGATCGTTATTCATGTTTTGGTAACATGAGGGGGGCCTCAGGGAGTGCCAATTGACGGCTTGCTTGATGACACGTTATGGTGGACGACGTGGCTAGCGAAGTGAGATGCTGATGATATGGTTATTCCGTTGAGACGACGGGACGTTGCTCGAGAAGCACGTTATGTACCATTTCCAAGCTTGTCGTGTAGATTCTTGGTGAATGTACGAATGTTGTACACCTAGGAGTACAACGCACTGTTGAGTGCTGATTTGAAGTAAAGGTTGGACGTCAGAGAGTGTCATAGATTGATGGAGATAAGATTGAGAGCTAGATTCATACATCATGCCACTCATTTAAATTAAAGTTGATAAATGAAATAAGTATGAGCATTTTACTTGCATTAAATACTTGCTAAGTGCTAAATGTGGTTGTTGATTATTGCTGCGTGTTTATATATTCATATTGTGCATATATTTATGCTCTATTGATTATGTGTATAGAATTGCTTACCCGTATGCCCTTGTAGGTGATGTCACGTTACATCGCTTGCATCGAGATCCGGCCACTTCCTAGTGGCATATGGATCTACGAGGATCACCGAGCGGTGTTCGAGGGAGAGGAAGAGGTTACCTTCTATCATCCCAATCCGTTGATCTGGTTTCGTCCTCGTAGGTTTAGGATTCCCAACATATACATTATGCACGTACCACCCTTTTACACATACCATGGACCACCTCCCACACGACCAGCTCGCTCATATCACAGTTTTCGTTTTCGACCTACCCGCTCACACCCTTTTTCCTCTAGAGTCGTCCGCGAGGAGACTCCTCCATCTGATCCGAGGAGCCCTGTTAGGTTCTCGCCATCACCTGACCTTGTACCCAGTGGTAGGGTACCCACTCCTTCGGATGAGATCGAGGAGGACCCTGTGGAGGACGAGAGCGGAGGCGAGCCTGTTGTACACTCTACCGGGAGCCAGTGATGATCCCTAGGTATGTGCATATGGTACATGATGAGGATCAGGGGATCCGGTGTGAGGGATGATGTGGAGGAGATGATGATGCTACCGTTGTGATGTTGGATGAGGACTATTGCTACTACTGGATTTTGGAGACTTCTACTACTACTACTACTGTTGCTACCAGATCTATGTGACCAGCTCTAGAGTTTCATATTTTTGAGATGTATATATATTAGATATGCTTATGAGATCTCTAGGGTTATGGTTTACTTTTGAGATAGATCTTATATGGACTTGTACTTGTTCTTGGAGACATGACTTTGGACTATGTATTTTATGACCCACTGATATATCTATCTTATGTTTATATTATAATTGTGCATAGTCCTACTATTTCCACTTACTCTGATAAGGATTATTAAAAAGGGTTCGGCTACGTTGTTTGAAAATGGTATCAGTTCCGCGAAACAAAATAATGGATGGCATCGCTTAATTTTACTATGAAAATACAATTTCAAAGTACCGATGCTATCTGGATTATGAAAAGATTTTCTCGTCTTAGAAAATGCCGAACTCAATACATTGTTTAAAATGATATAAATTATATTCTCCAAGAATTCCATGTTTTGGTTTGTGCACCCGCCCTATAGAAAATTAAAAGAAAATTTTATTTTCTGCATTTTCTAAATACAATCAAGTCCATATCTGATACAATAATAAAATAGTATATTTATTACTCTAATTTCAAGTATTACAAAGAGGGTGTCACAAAAACATTCCTCTAATTTTTGGTAGGCCATTCTTGGCCACAGCAAGGGCAGTAATAGATGTTCCTAGGGGAGAAGTGATTCTCCGCGTGAACGATGAGCAATGCACTATAAACATTTTTAAAAAACCACCAATCACTGCGAATCGCTTTACCCCGCTCAACTTCATTCAGCATTCCCATGCTGAAAATAATTTGAATAAGCGGTTGCCATCCGTGAAGGGGAATTTGGCATCCCCCTAGCCTCCAAAAGGAGGTGACCCATCAGGCTCGTGACATTAAACAAGCGCTAGTTGGGAGGCAACCCAATGTTAGGTAATTTCCCTTAGTTTTTATGTAATTAGTTTTTTTTATTTTAATTTCGTTTAATTTAATTTAATATAAAAAAAGCGGGTCAGTACAGGTGTTGCGCGCCTGGGCGTCTGAAACCGCACGTGCTGGGTGCGCGCTGGGCGTTAAACCCACGCCCAGGGGAGTTTTCCCCATTCTTCCCAATCTTCACTATTTCATTCCTCCCCCTTTTTGAATCCTGAGCCCCAATTAACAAATCCAACTCAACTCCTCCATAATTTCTCAAATTCTACCACCAATTATCAACATTCCATCATCATTTTCCCTTATTCTTCACTATTTTGGACATTCATTAGAGATTTTATCTCATTTCTACCTTCTCTCTCAAAATTCGGATTCTCATACACTAAGGGCAAGGGTCACGAATTTTTCACACTTTAGGGTAAGCAAACACTCCTTTACACTCTCTAGTTATGATTTAGTTTAATTTTGGAGTTGAGAGTTAGTATTGTGGAGTTTGGTTTTAGTGTTGTTTTTAGTTCCCACCAAGTGTTCAACGAATTGCCCCCGGTTGTTTTTGAGTAAATTAGGATGCCGAGGGGAAAGAGACCAGCTGTAGGAAGTAGTAGTGACACAGGGAAGACCTTTGAGCACTCGAGGGTCTTCGATTATTATGAGGGAAAGATGGTGCGACGAGGAATAAACCTGATACGAGTATGCTTTTTTGATAGTGAGGGTCCCTCGGGCCGTAGGGTTGTTGGAGTTAGGGAGATTGAGGAGGTGCGAGAGACTTTGCTGATTAACAGGTGGATAGAGTGGGTTAGGGAGCCTGATGAGGCGTTTAGAAAATTCATGGTTTGGGAGTTTTATGCTAACTCCTGGTGGAGAGCCCAGAGAGCGGAATTATTGAAAGTGAAACAAGGAAAGCTTTATTTTGATGAAGACAAAGTGCAAATGGAATCAACAACAACAACCATCTTTAGGAGTCTTCCATTTCCCGCTCCCTTGTATTATTTTATATTTATGTTGAGTGTGGGTGGTAGACTTAGGTTGGTTACTCAAGCGATTATGAGGTAGTTAGCGTGAATACTAGTTAAGCTAAATAGTTGAAAAAGCTTAGAAAGGGACTAGGTGCTTTGGAAAATCATTTGTGTCTTTATTCTTTGAGAAAGTAGCAGTAACTACTCGAGTAGTTTGTGCACTACTCGAGTAGCCTGCATTGAAGAAAATTGTCTACTCACTGTCTCCACAAACTACTCGAGTAGTCTGTTGACTAATCGATTAGTTCTCAACTAATCAATTAGTTGCTGCACTAATCGAGTAGTTTGAGAAACAGTGAGTCCACAAATTTTCTCACTACTCGAGTAGTGCTCCAACTACTCGAGTAGTACGTATCAGATCTGTCAGTCTTTTAATTCTTATATGGCTGTTGAAGAGGCAATCAAGGAAGAATCTTTCCTAATCAGTTTTATCAAGCTCCTCCCTGATTCTAGCAATTTGAAAAACATATTATAAGGATTACCTCTTCAACAATGGGAAAAATACTGATCTGAAGCGAAAAAGATTTTTGAAAACCTTGCACACAACATAGAACATATTTCATCCAATCCCTTTCTAAGATTCAATCTCTAGTATTCTAGCTTTTCTTACTCATCATCAATTGAGATTGTTTTGGAGCCGTTTCTCTGTGATCAAACTTCTCCATTGAAGAAAGGAAGGATATCTTGAAGGTTTCAAGGAGTCCTACAATTGGAAGCGTTGAAGATGTTCTTCAACCAACAAGATCAACTCAAATTGGGGTAGACTTCAAGAGTTTGGTACACTCTTGAAAGGGATAGGTGTGATAGAGTGAGGTTCACTTCTATCTCCTATTGTAACCGATTTGAAGTGATTTTAGTAGACACTCCCTATGGTTTAGGGGGGACTGGACGTAGCTCTCAGTGGATAGAGAGTGAACCAGTATAATAATTCCCTGTGTCTATCTTTTATTGCTTTCGTTTATTTCTGTTATTTAATCTTTCTTCAGAACCCTAAGTTAGAAAATCAACCGCTTATGTTCTTGTCTTCGTTCTTGAGAAACCCCTCTTTTGAAAAACTCTGTTCTCTGTCTGAATTGCCTCGTACTACTCGAGTAGTCTCTGAACTAATCGAGTAGTTCATTACTTTTTGGACAGAAAATCAATTTTGTTTTAAAACAGTAAGTGTGTTATTTGTTAATATCAATTACATTCGAAAAGTTAATATTGTTACTTCAATTTACTATTCACCCCCCCTCTAGTAAAGTGTTAGGCCGCTTGTTGGTTTCCAACAAGTGGTATCAGAGCTCGGTCGAAAGATCGAGTGTAAAAACTTTTTCGAAAAGATCCTTAAGGAAACCATGGGCTCTAACAATCCTTTTGGAGGGGAAGGCTCTTCAATAAACCGTCCTCCACTATTTAATGGTGAAGGATATGCTTATTGGAAAGCCAGAATGAAAATATTTATTGAAGCAATTGATATTGATGTTTGGGATGCAATTGAAAATGGTCCCTATGTACCTAGAAGAAAAATAAATGATGAAGTTGTAGAAATTCCTAAGGCAAATTGGAATGATGATGACAAAAATAAAGTTTCCTATGATTTAAAAGCTAAAAACATCATCACATCCGCCTTGTCTTATGATGAGTTCTTCAGAGTTTCACATTGTAAAAATGCGAAACAAATGTGGGACGTTCTAAAACTTACTCATGAAGGGACAAGCGAGGTTAGAAGGGCTAGATTAAATACATTAATGCATGAATATGAGTTGTTTCGCATGCTCCCTAATGAGTCAGTTAATGACATGCAAAAGCGATTTACTCATACCATAAATCATCTCATAGCTCTTGGTAAAACATTTCTTAATTCTGAAGTTATTAACAAAGTATTGAGATGTTTAAGCAGGGGATGGCAACCCAAGGTCACAGCTATCATGGAGTCAAAGGATTTAGACACCTTGGATCTTGCAACCCTCTTTGGAAAGCTTCAAGAGCATGAGATGGAGCTAGGACGCTTGTCTTTGCATGAGGAAACAGATAAGAAGAAAAAGGGTATTTCTCTAAAGGTATCCACTAAGACCCCCAAGGTAAGCAAAGACTCTTCTGATAGTGAATCAAATTCTGATATTGATGAGGAAACCTTTGGTCTCATGATTAAAAAGTTTGGAATGTTTTCTAAAAATAAAAGAAATTTTAAAGGCAAGGGAAAAGAGACCAAAGATTCCCATCATAAAGGTAACCATTCAAAATATAAGATCAGGTGTCATGAGTGTGGAGAACCGGGACACATCAAGGTCTATTGTCCCAAGTTACACAAGAAAAGCGATGAAGAAAGAAAGAAAGGCAAAGACTATAAATCCAAACGGGCCTATATTGTCTGGGATGCACCAGAAGAAAATGAAACTTCAGATTCAAACTCGTCAGATGATGAGGAGGAAAATCTTTGCTTAATGGGAAGATTCGATGAAGAAGCATCTCAAAGCCATATATCATCTGTGCAAGGAAATGAGGTAACCTCCGACACTGAATCTGATACTGAATCTGAATTTGACGATTATGAAGATTTATATTCTGCTTATATTGACATGCAATCTGAATTTAAGAAACTTGCTAAGAGTTATATCAAATTGACAAAGAATGTTTTAAAATACAAAGAGCAAGTTCTTGAATTTGAAAATTGCATGAAAAAATTAAGAAGCGAAAATGAATCTTTAGAACATTCTATCACCTGCTTAAAAAGTCAAAAGTGTGAAAGTTGCATTGAATATGAGAAAGAAATTCTAGACTTAAAAACCAAAAATGCAACTTTCTCAAACAGTAATAGAATGCTAAATAAGCTGCTTAATGATCAACGAGATAATTCAAACAAAACAGGTCTTGGATATCAAAATGCCAAAAAGAAAATTTTTAGAAAAGTTGGTTCATTTTCAAAATTAAATAATTCAAAAAGGCCAACTTGTTTTTACTGGGGCATTCATGGTCATACATCGAATGTTTGTAAGATAAGGCATCATGGTATTGCAAATGGATCTTTTGTTTGGATTGTCAAGGGAGAAGATCCCTATACTAACACCAAGGGACCCAAGACTACTTGGGTACCCAAAATGAGTAAGTAATTTCTGTCTTGTAGGTGTGCTTTCGAACGAAGGAGAATCGATGGTATTTGGATAGCGGATGTTCGAAGCACATGACTGGAGACAAGCAGCACTTCATAGAGCTTACTCCAAAGGAAAAAGGATACGTTACATATGGGGACAACAACAAAGGTAAGATATTGGGTGAGGGTAAAATTGGGAATTCCTCCAACTTGATTATCGATAACGTTTTATATGTACAAGGTTTAGAATGTAACACTCCTTGTATATCATTTTACTTTATAAGAAAAGTAATAAGTTTATGATTACTTGGACTTGTTATTTTTGGAAAAAGATCTGAAAATAAGAATTTTCCCTTCCCTTGAAAATTCCTTTTCACAAATACTTGATTAATAATGAAGTTGACTAATAAAATCAGAGTTTGTGGAAACATAGTAAAATAATCATATTATACTCCCAAAATATATCAAGTGTAACAAGTCCACGGATACCAAATAAGTATTATTATGAAACCAAATTCATCTTATGATACCTCTTTCAAAATGTGTATCATATAAATACTTATTAAAAATAGAGATGTTATAGAGCTGGTCGCTGGTTCTTGTCCAAATATTCATCTGGCCAGATCCTCGATATCTGCGCAAAGGGTTCCCAACCCACACTTTTTATATTCTGCATGCACGTAAGGGACATCTCCCTTCACTGACTTTTGTGCAAGCTAGATGCACGATCAACACCTAATAAGGGCATGGGGAGTAAGTATACACATATACATAATCAATCAAGACTAAAATACAAACACAAGTATATCATGGACAGACAATAATGCAAGTACATATGAGCACACCAATTTTCAACATTATATCTCTTATAATGCAGGTGGCATGATCCATGATTTCTATCCACAACTGACGCCTCTACTATAAGTCCATCTTGGACGTCCATCCAATACACCGTTGTGTTCCCGGAACACTGACATTCGTTCCTAGAACGTAATGCCAAACCATACTTGGATAATAAGCATCACTCCCAGAGTGTGCATCACGTTCCCAGAACGCATAGCAAACCATACTTGGAAAAATAAACATCACTCCCAGAGTGTGCATCACGTTCCCAGAACGTATAAAAACCATGTCCCAGACACTGGCCACATTTCCAGAATGTGTCATCAAGTAGGTTGCACACCAATGTATTCCCAGAACACATCAAAGAAACCAGGTCCCACACACTGGCCACATTCCCAGAATGTGTCATCAAGTAGGTTACAAATTTGGTACTCCCGGAGTACCCTCCTCATATTCCCAGAATATGATAAACGTTCCTACCAACCAATCTTCCATTCTCTATGCATGAATGCACAAATATTAAGGTTGGTATTATCGTTACTTTAATTATTGTGATTTAGAAATATCTCAATTTCTCTTTTGAATGATTAACTAGAGGTATAACCTTTGGCACTAAAATTCATCCATGAATTTACTTAAAAACATGCTATTAAACTTGGATTGGGAAACCTCAACCAATGGTATCAAATTTTTCATTTAAAAGACTCAACTTTTATTTTTCAGTTTCAGGTACTAACCGGTTACAATCTCAGGCTAACCGATTAGAATTACAGACCTGAACTGGTTAACCATTGCAATTCAGAAAACCCTTTTTCTTGAATTCTCTACCCAATCCATAACAAGTTTTTAGCATTGTTTGATACCTCAAATTCCACTGAATTCATCATTCAAAGTCTAAATCACAATCCAATTCCACATGAGCACAATTTCCTCTTGAAAATATCTCATAACATTAAGGTATTAACTCCTCAAATTCAATCTGAACCAAACAGTATTTATCAACATATTTTTAGATTGAGTTCAAGTGAAATTAGAGTATAGATTTGAGTAAAAATGGTAAGAGCACAGGGCCAGTTTCAGAAATTCATTTTCTTTGCAAAATTACAGTATCTAACCGGTTACAAATATCGAATAACCGGTTAGATTATGCAGTCTGTACACTGAAAAATGAGGTTTTGCATACCATTCTTTTCAATACTCAAATCTAACCAATTTCAACACTCAATAGAGTTCACATACCATAATTTAAACATGTTTCACCACAGAAACATATTTATCTTGCATGCATTAAGTTTAAAGTATCAAATTGCATAAAAACCCACATAAATACAATTTAATACCACAAAACTCATAATAAACATTTAGATTATGATTCAAGCATCAAAATCACTTGCATGCATCAAAACAACATTGCTCAAAACAGAATTGAGCTAAAAATTAGCCTCCAAGCCTTTTTGACCTTTACACATAATGCCCTTTTGAGTCCTTGTTGACTCAAATCCTAAAACACTTTACTTTAGTCTCAATCTAGTATAAGGTAAACTTCTCCCTTACCTCTAAATCGTGCTTGATCCAAAACATTGCAGAGAGAAAGGCTCCAACACAGATTTCCACCAAATCCACTAAATGCAGATAGAGTTGGACAGGGTACCAAAACCAGGGAAATTGACATGCAAAACCAATTTAAGAATTGGGGAAAATGGTCAAATTTAATTCTCTGCAACATGCACTAGAGGTATGAACAGATTTGAAATCAAAAGGGTTTGTGTGCTTACCAAAATCGAGCTTCAAAATCAGCTCCAGAAACCAGAAGCTGAGGTTTGACAGCACCAACACCTCAACTTGGCAAGCTTCATTCTCACACTCCAGGAACTCTCAGCTCACAAACTTTATATCAATACAAAGCCCTTGATGTGAGCTTTGTAACAGTGTATCACTCGCTCTCCAACACTCAGAAACGAAGAAGAATTTCAGAGATGAACTCACGAACCCTAAACAGAGCTTCAACCCTAACTTCAGAGAATCAACCCCAAATCCTTCAACAATCCCTCCTTTTATAAGAAATCAAGCTTACATACATCACGACACGTGTTTCCCACTAATCCTGGGCTGATTTCGTGGCGAATTCTGGGTTAAAACGCGTGATTACTCATCAAACGCACTAACCCAGTTTTCTGAGTTCATCGTGTGATGACTAAGTTGATTATTCTGGGTTAAAACGCGTGATTACTCATCAAACATGCACTAACTCTGTGATCAAACTTCTCCATTGAAGAAAGGAAGGATATCTTGAAGGTTTCAAGTAGTCCTACAATTGGAAGCGTTGAAGAGGTTCTTCAACCAAAAAGATCAACTCAAATTGGGGTAGACTTCAAGAGTTTGGTACACTCTTGAAAGGGATAGGTGTGATAGAGTGAGGTTCACTTCTATCTCCTATTGTAACCGATTTGAACTGATTTTAGTAGACACTCCCTACGGTTTAGGGGGGACTGGACGTAGCTCTCAGTGGATAGAGAGTGAACCAGTATAATAATTCCCTGTGTCTATCTTTTATTGCTTTCGTTTATTTTTGTTATTTAATCTTTCTTCATAACCCTAAGTTAGCAAATCATCCGCTTCTGTTCTTGGCTTCGTTCTTGCGAAACCCCTCTTTTGAAAAACTCTGTTCTCTGTCTGAATTGCCTTGTACTACTCGAGTAGTCTCTAAACTAATCGAGTAGTTCATTACTTTTTGGATAGAAAATTAATTTTGTTTTAAAACAGTAAGCATGTTATTTGTTAATATCAATTACATTTGAAAAGTTAATATCGTTACTTCAATTTACTATTCACCCCCCCCCCCCTCTAGTAAAGTGTTAGGCCGCTTGTTGGTTTCCAACAATTATAGGATAGTAATAGGCGGGTCAGTTATGTTAGAGGAGTAGAGGTGCCTTATGATGCGAACACTATTGCTCGTGTCATGGGACTTCCATTTTACCCACCAGAGGCGGCACCCACCATGTTTATTTCTGATATCTTTGATAGCGAGAATGAGTTCCCGTTCAAACTGGTTAAGGAGGCTTTATTTCTGAGGGATCGGGATTGTAACTTGTCCATGATAGGCACAGTCAAGCATGTTTATCAGAAGTATCTTAGGGGAACTGATAGGTTCTGGGCCCGGTTCATTGTTCATAACCTGGACCCACACTCACATGATACCGAGGTTCAACCGGGTGTTTGTAGTCTTATTTATGCCCTTCGTTAGGGGATTGTAGTGATATTTGCCTTAACTCTTATGTACGAAACCCTGTTATTTTACTTGCTACCTGTAATCATTTTAGTTACTAGAATCTGTTCATTGAATTTGCTTCCCTGTATTTGATTTAATGAGCAACTAGGCACATATAACGTTGGCATGGTTACTATCTTCATTTTTGAAACTATGTTTGCATTTGATGGGGTTTTGTGTTATCATGACTGATGAGGATACTCTTGATGATATCTCTGTTCCAACTCTTATGTTTGGCGTGCGTATTCTAACACTTGAGAGGTGGAGAATTCCACAACTTCTGTTCCATTAATCTAAATTTGGCAGGAATTAACCAGGGAATCTAATCTCCTCAATTTTCATTAGGACATGAATTGATGCTTGAAAAGTTGCTTCTACTTGTGCTCCTTACATTTTGATAATAAAAATATGTCTTGTTACTTTTTGTATTGAAATGTATTATTAAGCTGTTGACTGCTGTTGATCTGTTTATACTATTTTTAGAGGTTGGTTATTAACAATCCACTTGGTCAAGCTTTTTTTATTTTTTTATTTTTTGTAAGCTTTAGTCAAGCTTGGCAAAGACATTTGAAATTCGAATTTCTGAAGACGAAGGTATAATCTAAAATTGCAATGGGTTTTTTGTGCTATTTATAATGATTAATACAACATCCCACATGATATTTAGATTTCAGACTTTATTACTAAATTTTGCAAAACCTATTATGTTCTCTTTGTTTCTTTATGGTGATTTTAGTATAGTTGAATATGTATTTAGAAATCTGTGGCTCTTCTATTAGATGAAGGGAGCATCATATTGACGGTTAGGTCAGAAATGATCTTTCATTAATTAGCCTTAGATGAAGGGTACATCATTAATTGGCCTAGTGTGCAAGGTATACCTGATGGGTTCTTTGCAGGGTAGATGTACCCTGCCTTATTCTTAGTAACAAAGAGGCTGTTTCTAGGATTCAAACATGTGGCCTCCTGGTTACAAGGACCAACCTTAACGTTTCGCCAAGGCTCGCCCTCCAGCAGTTTGCTGTTTAAAAACCAAAAAACAAAAATTTTAAATAATTAAGGTTCCTGCCTTAGGTATTTCTGTGATTCTTTATCTGCATATATAGACATTAGTTTCCTGGAGTCAGTTTATATTGCATTGGATTTGAGCATCCATATAACTAAAAAACATAACTACCCAGGCCGTGAGAGTTTTAGGCATTCTAAGTCAGTAACTGCTGCACAATGATTTCCTATTTCCATCCTTCAGCCGTTGGCATAAAACTGCATTGTCTCCCTCTTGTTATATTGCATCCATACAAAGTGACAAACTAACATTATCATTTGCTCACAGATCACAATGGTTTTGGCCTTATGCTAGCTCATAGTAAATTATTCCAAGTGAGGATAACATAATTAGGACTGATATTATTCATATTATGGTGAGATTTTTTTTCTTCTCATTTTAGATTGCAATGATTTTTTATCCTTTTTTCATCACTTAGTTTTTTGCTAGATATTATTTCACATGTAACAATACCCTCTTCTCTCGTTCATGTTAAAGTGAGTGAAAGAGAGGATGAGCAGACCTTCTACTGTCAAATAAAACTAACATATATTTTATTTCATTGCTCAGGCTTCAAGCATGTTAAAATTGTAGAGATTTAGTTTCTTGGTGATCAAAATTCCAAGGATAAACAAAAATGTTGTATACTTCTAATATTTCTCGAACAACTGTCCCAAAAGACACTTTACTTGTTTTGTCTTAATTCCTTTAAACCCTTAAAACTCTCTCTCTCTTTATTATATGTATAAGTGTGTGGTTGTGTTTAAAGGTATACCAAGCAATAATGCTTTATGCATGATGTGTTCCAAGAATTATAACTTCATTTAATTTTTGCTTCACAAGTATTCAATTAATTCCACTCCTTTATTTATGTTGTTGCTAGCTTGTTACAGGTTTAACATTATTTGAATAAAAGTGACATTGGCCATGCATATGGAGATGAGAAGATATTTTGCTTATGTTAGAAATTTATGTCATGGGCTTTGAAGTGTTATTTCGGATTATTAGTTACTAAATACATTTTTTATTTTTAATATTTTGGGCTGATGTAATATTGTGACTCAATAGAATATATTAGATTTCTGAGATTTGAGTTCATTATTTATGGGCAATTTAATAATATAAAATTTATTTATTATTTTTGTAACACCCCTAATTTTCGTCTCCTGAATAATAGGAAATTAATAATAAAAAGTTTTATTATTAATTTATAGAATTTTTCTAAGTTTATGTTTTGTATTTAATTAGCCTTAAATATAAAAATAAGTGGAAATATTTTTATATGGCAAATAAATGCAAAGTATAAGGAAATTGCATTTTGGTCCCTGGATGAGGACTAAAAGGCAATATTAGAAAGGTTCTTGGAGGGAAAGATTTAAAAATAATAATTTTTAAATTTTGAACTGATGTAACCGGTTAGACGATGAACTCAGAAACTGGTTTAGTGGATTTTGATGAGTAATCACTCGAATTACTCCGTAATCGCCACGATTACTGCATGGATTTAGTGGAAACACACGCGTCGCCCTGCATGGAAGTCTAATTTGTCTATAAATAGGTGGATTTCTGATGGATTAGGGGTTGCTCATCTGAATTCTTGTTGAAGAGGCTGAGTTAGGGTTCCAAAATCGTGAGGGAAAATTTTCGTTCATCTCTGAATTTTGTTGAGCGAGTGATACACATTCACAAAGCTCACATCAAGGGCTTTGTGTTGATATAGAGTTTGTGAACTGAGAGTCTTTGTGTGAGGAGAAATCGCCAATTGAAGTGAAGGTTGGGAAAACTGAGTTCAGAATTTCCTGATTCTGGAAGCTGTGTTGGAACCTTGATTTTGAGTAGCTCAGGTAATCTCTAGGCCTCAAATCTTTCTCATTCGTTAGTGCATGTTGCCTAGAACAATCTCTAATTATTTTCCCCAATTTCTTTGGCCAAATTCCATGCCAATTTTGGTGGTTTCTGGACCCTGTTGCTGGAAAACCGAATCTGAGTGCAGACTTGGGGAAATTGTGAGAGTTTGTGGTTTCTCTTCAAATCCAGTGAAAATCTTCATCAAGATCGTCTTAGAGGTATGGGAGAAGTCTATACTATAATAGATTTAGACTAAAAATTAAATGATTTAGGATTTGAGTTCACAAAACTCAAAAGGGCATTATGTGTTTTTAAGCACAAAGGCTTGGAGGCCAATTTCTTGCTCACTGTGGTTTTGAGCAACTTTAAATTGATGCATGCAAGCTATATAAATGCTGAATTCTGTGTTTGAGTGCTTGATTTAAGTTTTGTTGTGTTAAATTGTGTTTATGTGGATTTTCATGCAATTTAATACAATAAACTTGATGCATGCAATATGAATGTGTTTCTGGGTGTAAACATGTTTATTTTAAGGCATATGAACTTGGTGCATACTGAAATTTGGTTAGATTTGAAAAAGGAAGAAAATGAGTTGTTAAAACTCTTGTTTTAATGGTCTGACTGCATAATCTAACCGGTTACACGATTTTCGTAACCGGTTAGACACTGCAGATTTTCAAAGAAAAATCAGTTTATAAATCAGTCCTGAAATCTTAATAGTTTTACTCAAATCTAAGCCTTAATTTCAATACACAAGGTCTGAATATGGGTTGTGATAATGTCAATAAATTCAGATTGGAAAGATTACAATTTATGCCTTAAATTGATGGAATAATTTCAAGAGAAATTATGTTCATTGGAAAAGGATATGTGATTTGGACTTTTGAATGATGAAACAATGGTTTTTGAGGTATAAAACAATGTTAAATGTGTTTTGGATTGGGTAGAGAATTCAAGAAAAAAAAAGGGTTTTTCTGAATTGCAATGGTAAACAGTTCAGGTCTGTAATTCTAACCGGTTAGCCTGAAACTGTAACCGGTTAGTACCTGAATATGAAAAATAAAAAGTTAAGTTTTAAATACCATTGAAGTTGTATTACTCAATCTGGGTTTTAAAAGGCATGTTTTGAGAAAAATTCAAGGGGGAATTTTATGCCAAATGTTGTACCTCAAATAAATCATTCAAAAGTAGAAATTGGAATATTTCTAAATCACAATAATTAATGTAAAGATAAAACCAACCCTGATGTTGTGCATACATATAGACTAGAAGTCTGGTTGGTAGGATCGTTATCATATTCTGGGAATATGAGGAGGGTACTCTGGGAGTACCAAAGTATAACCTACTTGATGACACATTATAGATATGTGGCCAGTGTCCGGGACCTGGTTTTTATGCGTTCTGGGAACGTGGCGTTCTGGGAACGTGGTGCACACTCCGGGAGTGATGCTTTTTATCCAAGTATGGTTCGGCATTATGTTCTGGGAACTAATGTCGGTGTTCCGGGAATACAATGGTGTATTGGATGGACGTCCAAGATGGACATTTAGAGGCCTCAATTGTGGATAGAAAATCATACATCATGCCACTTGCATTATAAGAGTTATAATGTTGAAAAATTGGTGTGCTCATATGTATTTGCATTATGATCTGTCCATGATATATTTGTGATTGTAATTTTAGTCTTTATCCATTATGTATATGTGTGTACTTACTCCCTGTGCCCTGTTTAGGTGATGGCCAGATACCTAGCCTGCATCGAGATACGCCCTATCCCTAGCGGTATATGGACGTATGAGGAGCACCGTGCCACCTTTGAGGGGGAGGTTGAGATTACTCTCTACCACCCTAACCCTCTGGTGCGGGTGCGACCTCGTCGATTTAGGGTTCCATTAGTCTATACTATGCATGTTCCACCTTTTTACACTTATAGAGGACCACCCCCGGCTCGACCTATGCGTCGTTTCCATAGTTTTCGTTTTAGAGCTGCCACTCGTTCCCATCCTTCATCCCATAGAGTTGTCACTGAGGAGACTCCTTCTCCTGGTCCGACTGAGTATGATAGGACTGCTTCTGCGGATCCTAGACCCAGTGGTGGGGTCTCTACACCGTCGGGCGAGGTCGAGGAGGACCCTGTGGAGGATGAGAGCGAGGAGGAGGTGCATGTTGAGCCGACTGTTTCTGCTAGAGTTGGACCCGCTGGTTCATAGGAGCCTGCATAGCATAGGAGTTTTGGATCCTAGATCCTAGGGATAGAGCTGTGGAGGATCTGAGGAGCTGCTGAGGACATGGAAGACATGCTCTGGGACTTCTGCTTTTGGACTTTGTTATATATTGTATATATTGAGAGGTCTTAGAGTGAGCTTTTATTTTAGTGCAGCTGGTCTGTATATGTCTTATCAAAACTTGTTATCTCGACTTTTTATCACTTGCTACTGTACTGATGGGGTTTTATTTGATGGTATGATCTATATATATATGATGTTTATTTTCCTCAGCAGTTCCCCATAAGTACTATTTTTCTTCCGCGAACTCTGATTTCAGTTTATAAAGAATTCGGCGAAACGTATATATATTATATACTCAAATCTGACTCTAGAGGCAAATCATATGTTTAAATAATAACTACTAAGGTTTCCTATAAATAAGGGCGTGCTTCCTCGAGAGTCTTTTTCAAATCTAAGATAATACTAAGCCGAATTCATGAAACGGTTTATGTCCAAAAAGAGGTTTTGATTAAGCAAGTAATAATATTAAAAAGGAAAAATTTTCTAGTCCTAATTTTGATAGCAAGTAGTAAACTATTTGGAAATATTAATTATTTTCAAGTTAAAAAGAGAGCGTCACACCCTTTGGTGGTATCAGAGCATTGGTCCTGTTCCTCATGGCCCCGCAGATGCAGCTAAGTATGATATTCAATATTGATTGAATATGTTTGAGTAAGTTAGTGGTAACATTTATGTCTTAAAGACCTTTTTAGTAACCCAAAGCCCATAGTGCAGGTCTTTCTATGGCAACCCGGAATCGAAATGTTACTAACGAAATGTTAAAACGAATCACAACCGTGTTGGAGGGTATGCAGCAGCAGTAGAGGCATCAATCATCTCAGGAGAGGGCTGGTAACCCATCTGCTGGCAACATGGCGAATCATGATGCTAAGACTCTGTCGGAGTTCAGGAAGTGCAATCCACCAAGATTTGAGGGAGGATATAGACCTGATGAGGCGAACAAGTGGTTGTACGAGATCAATAAGATCTTCCGAACTCTGGAGTGTTCTGATGAGCAGAAGGTAACCTATGCAGTTTACATGCTTCATGGGGAAGCTGAAAACTGGTGGGATCACACGGTCCAATTGTTGAATTTTGAAAGGAGGGCAATCAACTGGGGAGTATTTATGGAGAAATTTCTTAATAAATATTTTCCAGAAGATTTGCGGAGGAAAAAGGAAGTGGAATTCATGCAATTGAAGCAGGGGGATATGAGTGTAGGGGAGTATGCTGCCAGGTTTGAGGAACTGATGAAGTACTCTCCCTATTACTTAAATAACCCTGATGAAAGAAGTAAGTGTAGGAAGTGGAATTCATGCAATTGAAGCAGGGGGATATGAGTGTAGGGGAGTATGCTGCCAGGTTTGAGGAACTGATGAAGTACTCTCCCTATTACTTAAATAACCCTGATGAAAGAAGTAAGTGTGTGAAGTTTGAAGGTGGGCTACGGCCGGAGCTGAAGTCTATCTTCAGTTATCAAAGGATTCAGAGTTTCCCTGCACTGGTGGACATGTGCAGAATGTATGAAGATGATAAGAAGGCGGAGTTGATAGGAGGTCAAGCGAAAGGGGTTGGACAGAACTATGGACCCCAAAGGAAGAAGAAGTTTGACCATCGGAATAATGGTCCATATTCTAAGAACAAAGGAAAGGGCAAGGCAGTGATGGATAACCGGAACAAGCCTCGCGATAATGCTCCTTATTGCGAGAAGTGCAAGCGTTATCATCATGGTCAGTTTTGTTGGTCCACAGGAGGGTGTTTCAAGTGTGGGAAGCAAGGTCACTTTGCCCGTGAATGTAAGGAATCTGCAAAGGGAGATGCAAAGGGATCTGCTGGAAAGCCTATGGTACAAGGACGGGTGTTTACCCTGAGTGGTAGTGAAGCAACCCAAACCCCGAATCTCGTGCAAGGTAATTTTCTGCTCAATAATCAACCTTGCAAAATCATGTTTGATTCTGGAGCTACACATTCTTTTGTTTCCCCTGAATGTGTGAGTAGGTTGAATCTTATTGTTTCTGATTCACCCTGCTATCTTAGTATAGATACCCCTACGGGAATACCGATCTACACCGCTAAAGTCTGTTTAGGGTGTAATGTAGAAGTTATGGGTCGTTCATCCCAGGTAGATTTGGTTTGTCTTCCTAACTTACAATTGGATGTGATCTTGGGAATGGATTGGTTGATGAAGAACCAAGTGATCATCAATTGTGAGGAAAAGACAATTCAATATAAGACCCTTGAACCGGAGGGTTATATGTGTTTATTCTCGGCCTCTGGAGAAGAAGAGTCGATGTCGATCGAAGAAATTCCAGTAGTGAGGGAATTTCCGGAAGTATTTCCTAAGGAGATACCAGGATTACCTCTGAAGCGAGAGATAGAGTTTGGGATCGATTTAGTCCCTGGAGCTGGTCCCATCTCTATTGCTCCTTATAGGATGGCACCACCAGAAATGAAGAAGCAAATCGAGGAGCTGTTGCAGAAACAGATGATCAGGCCAAGCGTTTCACCTTGGGGAGCTCCATTATTGTTCGTAAAGAAGAAAGATGGAAGTATGAGGATGTGTGTGGATTACAGACAGCTGAATAAGGTCACTATTAAGAATAAGTATCCTTTGCCAAGGATTGATGACCTTATGGATCAAGTGAGGGGAGCCGCAGTATTCTCCAAGATTGATCTGAGATCGGGTTATCATCAGATCAGGATAAAGGAGGAGGATGTACCCAAGACTGCATTTCGATCGCGATACGGTCATTATGAGTATGTTGTAATGCCGTTCGGATTAACAAATGCACCTGCTATTTTCATGGATTATATGAACTGGATCTTTAGACCATATTTGGATTTGTTTGTGGTGGTATTCATTGACGATATTTTGGTCTATTCTAAAAATCCGGAAGAACATGAAAAGCATCTCAGGATTGTGTTAAAGGTCCTGAAGGAGAAGCAATTATATGCCAAACTTACGAAGTGTGAGTTTTGGTTGAATGAAGTGAAGTTTCTGGGGCATGTAATCTCTAAGGAGGGAATTGCGGTGGATCCAGCGAAGGTAAGTTCAGTACTAAGTTGGAAACAGCCTAAGACGGTGACAGAGGTGAGAAGTTTCTTAGGGCTGGCTGGATACTATCGTCGATTCATAGAAGGATTTTCTAAGATTGCATTGCCTTTGACCAAGTTGACTCGGAAGGATCAACCCTTTGTGTGGGACGATCGATGCGAAGTTAGTTTCCGGGAGTTGAAGGAAAGGTTAACATCGTCTCCTATGTTAATCTTACCGGATCCTCACAAGAGTTTTGAAGTTTATTGTGATGCATCTAAGCAAGGACTGGGTTGTGTATTGATGCAAGAAGGAAGAGTAGTGGCGTATGCATCGAGGCAATTGAAGAATCAGGAGGTGAATTACCCGACGCGCGATTTGGAATTAGCTGCGATCGTGTTTGCCTTAAAGATATGGAGACATCATCTCTATGGCACTACATTCCAAGTATTTAGTGACCATAAGAGTTTGAAATATCTGTTCGACCAGAAAGAGTTGAACATGAGGCAAAGAAGATGGATGGAGTTCTTGAAGGATTATGATTTTAAACTCCATTATCATCCGGGTAAAGCGAATGTGGTTGCAGACGCGTTGAGTCGGAAAGCAATCCACGTTAGTGCGATGATGGTCAAGGAAGCAGCATTGATTGAAGAATTCAGAGACTTGAGCTTGTTGATGCAAGTGGAGCCATCAAGTATCAAGTTGGGGACGTTGCAGATCACAAACGAGTTCTTGGAAAGAATTCGGGAGTTGCAACGAGCAGATGAAGAGTTGATGGAAAAGATGAGACTAGGTTCGGAAGGAAAGGAACCTGATTTCAAGTGTGGGCAGGATGGAATCCTTCGTTTCAGGACAAGGATTTGTGTACCAAGAGATCAAGAAGTTAGGAGGCTGATTCTTGATGAGGCCCATAAGAGTCGGATGAGTATGCATCCGGGATCGACCAAAATGTATCAGGATTTGTGTACCAAGAGATCAAGAAGTTAGGAAGCTGATTCTTGATGAGGCCCATAAGAGTCGGATGAGTATGCATCCGGGATCGACCAAAATGTATCAAGATTTGAAGAAGATATTTTGGTGGTCAGGATTGAAAAGAGATGTGGCAGAATATGTGGCGGCGTGCTTGATTTGTCAGAAATCGAAGGTAGAACATCAGAAACCGGGAGGACAGTTGCAACCTCTGAGGATTCCCCAGTGGAAGTGGGATAGTATCTCAATGGATTTTGTGTCTGGTTTGCCGAGAACAACAGCAAATCATGATGCAATCTGCGTGGTTGTGGATAGGTTAACAAATTCGGCGCATTTTATTCCGATAAATATGCGTTATTCCTTGAACAAGCTTACCCAGATCTATATCAAGGAGGTAGTTCGTCTTCACGGAGTGCCTTCAAGCATTGTATCAGACCGAGATCCGAGATTTTCGTCGCAATTCTGGAAGAGTTTGCATGATGCTATGGGAACAAGGTTGAAATTGAGTTCTAAGTATCATCCACAGACGGATGGCCAGACGGAGAGAACAATTCAATCTTTGGAAGATGTGTTGCGAGCGTGTGCACTTGAAGAACAAGGAAGCTGGGATCAAGTGTTACCTCTTGCAGAATTCACATACAACAATAGCTACCATGCGAGCATTGGAATGGCACCGTTCGAGGCATTGTACGGAAGGAAGTGTCAAACCCCGCTATGTTGATTAAAAGTGGGGGAGAACTTGATGGTTGGACCAGAAATGATTCAACAGACAACTGAGAAGATCAAGATGGTTCAGGCTAAGATGAAAGTGGCTCAGAGTCGGCAGAAGAGCTATGCGGATAAGAGGAGGAAACCATTAGAGTTTTCTGAGGGCGATCACGTGTTCCTTCGGGTAGTTCCGATGAAAGGAATTAGTAGAGCTTTGAGAACCCGAAAGCTTTCGCCTAAGTGTATAGGTCCATATCAGATTCTTAAGAGAGTTGGTCCTGTTGCTTATCAACTGGCTTTACCACCCTCTCTATCCAATTTGCATAACGTCTTTCACGTTTCGCAATTGAAAAAGTACGTTCCTAACCCATCTGTTGTTCTGAAACTCCAACCTGATGACCTAACTCTGAGAGAAAACCTGACCTTTGAGACCAGACCGGTTCGGATAGAAGATCGTGAAGTCAAGCGGCTCAGAGGAAAGGAAATACCTTTGGTCAAGGTAATTTGGGAGAATGTTGACGTATCTGAAGCTACATGGGAATTAGAGGAGAAGATGCGTCAAGAGTATCCGGAGTTGTTTTTGTAATCTAGAATTTCGGGGACGAAATTCGTTTTAAGTGGGGGAGTAGTGTAACACCCCTAATTTTCGTCTCCCGAATAATAGGAAAGTTTTATTATTAATTTATAGAATTTTTCTAAGTTTATGTTTTGTATTTAATTAGCCTTAAATATAAAAATAAGTGGAAATATTTTTATATGGCAAATAAATGCAAAGTATAAGGAAATTGCATTTTGGTCCCTGGATGAGGACTAAAAGGCAATATTAGAAAGGTTCTTGGAGGGAAAGATTTAAAAATAATAATTTTTAAATTTTGAACTGATGTAACCGGTTAGACGATGAACTCAGAAACTGGTTTAGTAGATTTTGATGAGTAATCACTCGAATTACTCCGTAATCGCCACGATTACTGCATGGATTTAGTGGAAACACATGCGTCGCCCTGCATGGAAGTCTAATTTGTCTATAAATAGGTGGATTTCTGATGGATTAGGGGTTGCTCATCTGAATTCTTGTTGAAGAGGCTGAGTTAGGGTTCCAAAATCGTGAGGGAAAATTCTCGTTCATCTCTGAATTTTGTTGAGCGAGTGATACACATTCACAAAGCTCACATCAAGGGCTTTGTGTTGATATAGAGTTTGTGAACTGAGAGTCTTTGTGTGAGGAGAAATCGTCAATTGAAGTGAAGGTTGGGAAAACTGAGTTCAGAATTTCCTGATTCTGGAAGCTGTGTTGGAACCTTGATTTTGAGTAGCTCAGGTAATCTCTAGGCCTCAAATCTTTCTCATTCGTTAGTGCATGTTGCCTAGAACAATCTCTAATTATTTTCCCCAATTTCTTTGGCCAAATTCCATGTCAATTTTGGTGGTTTCTGGACCCTGTTGCTGGAAAACCGAATCTGAGTGCAGACTTGGGGAAATTGTGAGAGTTTGTGGTTTCTCTTCAAATCCAGTGAAAATCTTCATCAAGATCGTCTTAGAGGTATGGGAGAAGTCTATACTATACTAGATTTAGACTAAAAATTAAATGATTTAGGATTTGAGTTCACAAAACTCAAAAGGGCATTATGTGTTTTTAAGCACAAAGGCTTGGAGGCCAATTTCTTGCTCACTGTGGTTTTGAGCAACTTTAAATTGATGCATGCAAGCTATATAAATGCTGAATTCTGTGTTTGAGTGCTTGATTTAAGTTTTGTTGTGTTAAATTGTGTTTATGTGGATTTTCATGCAATTTAATACAATAAACTTGATGCATGCAATATGAATGTGTTTCTGGGTGTAAACATGTTTATTTTAAGGCATATGAACTTGGTGCATACTGAAATTTGGTTAGATTTGAAAAAGGAAGAAAATGAGTTGTTAAAACTCTTGTTTTAATGGTCTGACTGCATAATCTAACCGGTTACACGATTTTCGTAACCGGTTAGACACTGCAGATTTTCAAAGAAAAATCAGTTTATAAATCAGTCCTGAAATCTTAATAGTTTTACTCAAATCTAAGCCTTAATTTCAATACACAAGGTCTGAATATGGGTTGTGATAATGTTAATAAATTCAGATTGGAAAGATTACAATTTATGCCTTAAATTGATGGAATAATTTCAAGAGAAATTATGTTCATTGGAAAAGGATATGTGATTTCGACTTTTGAATGATGAAACAATGGTTTTTGAGGTATAAAACAATGTTAAATGTGTTTTGGATTGGGTAGAGAATTCAAGAAAAAAAAAGGGTTTTTCTGAATTGCAATGGTAAACAGTTCAGGTCTGTAATTCTAACCGGTTAGCCTGAAACTGTAACCGGTTAGTACCTGAATATGAAAAATAAAAAGTTAAGTTTTAAATACCATTGAAGTTGTATTACTCAATCTGGGTTTTCAAAGGCATGTTTTGAGAAAAATTCAAGGGGGAATTTTATGCCAAATGTTGTACCTCAAATAAATCATTTAAAAGAATAAATTGGAATATTTCTAAATCACATTAATTAATGTAAAGATAAAACCAACCCTGATGTTGTGCATACATATAGACTGGAAGTCTGGTTGGTAGGATCGTTATCATATTCTGGGAATATGAGGAGGGTACTCCGGGAGTACCAAAGTATAACCTACTTGATGACACATTATAGATATGTGGCCAGTGTCCGGGACCTGGTTTTTATGCGTTCTGGGAACGTGGCGTTCTGGGAACGTGGTGCACACTCCGGGAGTGATGCTTTTTATCCAAGTATGGTTCGGCATTATGTTCTGGGAACTAATGTCGGTGTTCCGGGAACACAATGGTGTATTGGATGGACGTCCAAGATGGACATTTAGAGGCCTCAATTGTGGATAGAAAATCATACATCATGCCACTTGCATTATAAGAGTTATAATGTTGAAAAATTGGTGTGCTCAAATGTATTTGCATTATGATCTGTCCATGATATATTTGTGATTGTAATTTTAGTCTTTATCCATTATGTATATGTGTGTACTTACTCCCTGTGCCCTGTTTAGGTGATGGCCAGATACCTAGCCTGCATCGAGATACGCCCTATCCCTAGCGGTATATGGACGTATGAGGAGCACCGTGCCACCTTTGAGGGGGAGGTTGAGATTACTCTCTACCACCCTAACCCTCTGGTGCGGGTGCGACCTCGTCGATTTAGGGTTCCATTAGTCTATACTATGCATGTTCCACCTTTTTACACTTATAGAGGACCACCCCCGGCTCGACCTATGCGTCGTTTCCATAGTTTTCGTTTTAGAGCTGCCACTCGTTCCCATCCTTCATCCCATAGAGTTGTCACTGAGGAGACTCCTTCTCCTGGTCCGACTGAGTATGATAGGACTGCTTCTGCGGATCCTAGACCCAGTGGTGGGGTCTCTACACCGTCGGGCGAGGTCGAGGAGGACCCTGTGGAGGATGAGAGCGAGGAGGAGGTGCATGTTGAGCCGACTGTTTCTGCTAGAGTTGGACCCGCTGGTTCATAGGAGCCTGCATAGCATAGGTATTTTGGATCCTAGATCCTAGGGATAGAGCTGTGGAGGATCTGAGGAGCTGCTGAGGACTTCGAAGACTTGCTCTGGGACTTCTGCTTTTGGACTTTGTTATATATTGTATATATTGAGAGGTCTTAGAGTGAGCTTTTATTTTAGTGCAGCTGGTCTGTATATGTCTTATCAAAACTTGCTATCTCGACTTTTTATCACTTGCTACTGTACTGATGGGGTTTTATTTGATGGTATGATCTATATATATATGATGTTTATTTTCCTCAGCAGTTCCCCATAAGTACTATTTTTCTTCCGCGAACTCTGATTTCAGTTTATAAAGAATTCGGCGAAACGTATATATATTATATACTCAAATCTGACTCTAGAGGCAAATCATATGTTTAAATAATAACTACTAAGGTTTCCTATAAATAAGGGCTTGCTTCCTCGAGAGTCTTTTTCAAATCTAAGATAATACTAAGCCGAATTCATGAAACGGTTTATGTCCAAAAAGAGGTTTTGATTAAGCAAGTAATAATATTAAAAAGGAAAAATTTTCTAGTCCTAATTTTGATAGCAAGTAGTAAACTATTTGGAAATATTAATTATTTTCAAGTTAAAGCGTCACAATTTTTAATTATTATCAATCATACTTCATAATTTAAAATTCAAAATGGCTTTATCAGCTTAAAAGGATTATTATTTTTTTAATATAAATAAAGGCTATTGCAACGACAATTTTGTCGTTTCAAAACTCAAAAGGGTTTTGCAACGACATTGTCATTGCCAATAATACTAAGTCATTGGCAACGACATTTGTCGTTACCTGAAAGGTAAGCCATGTCATCAATAAGGTATCATTGGCAACGACATTTATCGTTGCCAATGATACTAAGCCATTAGCAACGACATTTGTCGTGACCTGAAAGGTAAGCCACGTCAGCAATAAGGTATCATTGGCAACGACATTTATCGTTGCCAATGATACTAAGCCATTGGCAACGACAAATGTCGTTACCTAAAAGGTAAGCCACGTCACCCTGTAATTGCAGTTTTGGCAACGACAAATTATTTGTAACGACAAATGTCGTTGCAAAACCGGTGTGAGTCGCAACAAAGGTTTGTCGTTGCGATAGTTATATTGTCATTGCAATACTTTTTCGCTACGCCCTGAGTCGTTGCGGAAAATGTTTTTGGCAACAACTTTTCATTTTTCGCAACGACTTTTGTCGTTGCAATTGGCTGACTTTCTTGTAGTGTTTTAGTATTATTTCAATCTATTATTATTATAATTATAATTATAACTATACTACCGGTTAAAATTCGGAATGTTACAAGTTGTAAATGATGTATGTCTTTTTAAATGCCTTGTTTTGAGTTATTAAGTTTAAAAGATGGTAGTAGTATTTGAAAATGATTTTTTTTTAAATGGTTTGTGTTTGGCTGCTTGGTAGGTGTTATATAACCATTGGTTAAGCGTAGCCAAGCTTTATAATTATTTACCAAGTTACGTTTTAATTTGTTTAAGCTATGTCCTCATTTGTTTATATGTGAATTTAAACTATGTTTTGAAAACGTTTTAATTGGATTATTTACGTAATTTGATATAGTTGATTTTCAAAATGAAATGAAACTTTGTTTTATAAAGGTGTTATAGAACTTTGGTTTTGGTTTAATTTGAATTGAGTTTAGTTATTTAGTTTGATTGTATTATAAATTGTTTGAGGATAAAGAGCTTCACGGAAAAGTGAGGAACGGCGTTAGCGGAGATCAAGAGGAAGCTGCAGTAACTCCTAATCAAGGTGAGAGACAAGCCTTCTTAAGACATAGTGGCATGTAGGGTAATATTAGGACATTCCGTATCAACTCAAAGGTCGGAACTAGGGATCTATCGGGTGAGTAGTAGAACGGCAATTGTGTGTGTGTGTTTTCCGCCGTTCATACGAAAACATGATCCCTCGATAATAATTGCATGTGTTATATATCCTGATTTATTATGATGATGACTTTATTATGATGTTTATATATTGTTAACTGCCTGATGATAGCATGCCTGGCTTATATGTGATATAATCTTGTTATTGGAAGACAATTTGTTCATATGAAGTTATTTTTGGGAATTATTTAAAAGGCTTTATGGTTTAAGGCATTGGTATGGAATCTTTGCGAAAATTTATGAAAGTTTATAATGTTATCCCCTGATTGCATTGTCATGGTGACGTGCTTGATCGTTACGTTTTGTCGGCCACGTGAATGGAATGTCGTGGTTGCGAGCTCGGTTTGGAGTTCACTGTGACATGGAAGCGTCTATGATAGGTTAATCCCTTAGAGGTCGAGACTCGTTAGAAGTGTGGCTTAGAATGAGTCGACCACAATTAGGAATCTTTAACTTAGTAAAACCCTTCGATGACTTAAATACTTAGGAACCCTTTTTCTAAACCTTGCGTTGAGAGTGAAGTAGTGGAGAGGAAAGATACCATATGCTTGGAGGCTGGAGTCCCTTCAAGTGGTGATTGCAATAGGGGAGGGCAAGGACGGAGAACGTCAAGAAGCCTCGAGTACTTCTCTAGGCGGGATGGGACTACAATGACAAGGTTCACTAGAGCCTGGACTTTCGTCGTAGCAGCGACTGCAGGCCAACTGGAGAAAGTGTTGTCGCCCCCTTGAGCAAATCATAGATGGTGAGAGGGGACCTGAACGAGGCTAGAAGTTCGGTAGGTGTTGGTTTTTTGGAAACTTTTGTGAAATGAATCTTGCTGACCACCGGCGTCTGGTCACATGAATTTTGATATCTTGCTGACCACCGGCGTCTGGTACAGCCTTTGTTTACCGACTTCGATGCCAGCGTGGTTAGGGTTCCTGTGCTTCCCATCTGTTTTCCGAACTATGATGTGGTTGGAATTGTGGAGGAGATGTAACGTGTGTGCTATCAATCCCTTGAACCTCGGTAATGGTACCCCTTTTGATTTACCGATGGTCATGACTTGGAAACTTAGAGCCTAAAGAGAATTAATTATAAAGGTTATGGTTTTATGAAGAACATCCTTTTTGGGAAAGGACTTTATGGTTTTGATTTTATAAGGTGATGGTAATGATGATGTATATACTGTTTTAGGATAAGATATGATATGCTTGTGTGGTCTTAATACTCCCCTATAGTAAGCCCACACCGTCGACGATCATATCGTTCGGAAGTGCTTACTCTCTTTATTTCCTTTTCCTGTGGACATTGGGGAACAATGTTTACATATGGCAGATAAAGTAGAATTTTGAGTAGTGGTTGCTCTAGTTGGAAGAGGTTCGCGAGATGGCACACGTACGAGGAGGAAGCAGAAGTGGCAATCGAGGAATCTTCTAGACACTTGTGGTGGAGGATATAATGAATATTAGGAGCCTAAGATAGCATAGTCTTTGTTTTGTACCCTATCTTAAGGTGATTAGGATATTATTACTCTATCCCGATGTAACCCCTGTTGTAAAAAAAAGGATTATTTTGAATGAAATGAAATAAGTTCTTTTTGGTTATGTATCAAGTGAAAAAGTAATTAAATGTTTTCCGCAAGTTAACCATCGAATAATTATGTCGTTAAGAAAAGGAGTTTTTGGAAATGTGTTTGTAACATCTCTTTTTGGGAAAGAATTTTACGTCGCGAGTTTGAGTATCAAATCATTTTTGGAAACCAAATGAATTAAATTGCATTATGAAAACCTTTTTGTAAAAGAATTAAAGTGAACTGATTTTGGTAATGTTAAAAAAAATGGCGCAAATTTTCACTAAATTTCTGATTTCCAAATTGGGGTATTACATTTAGTGGTATCAGAGCGATGGTTGTCCTTAGTGGCCTTAAGCATAGTCTTATATGCTTTCCTTGTGTGACTCTGTTTGGTTAAGTAGTCATGGTTGTCCTTAGTGGCCTTAAGCATAGCCTTATATGCTTTCATTGTGTATGTGAACTCTGTTGGTGTTTGTGTTCATTTCATCGTGTATGGAGGAACGTTACAGGAAATTATACAACACGTTTGGAGGAACGAGTGTGCGACTTGAGCACTCTACACTTGGTTGCAGCCGAAGACGACGAGAGTGAATTGAGGATACCCTATGTTTGTTCTACGATTCTTGCATACCCAATTGCTATACCCTCTGTTTGCTGAATACAATCTTAGTATATGCAAGGACAACTCTTACATTAAGAATTACCCTATTAAAAGTGTCAATAGAATTTAAGTCTGTGAGTAACAATTGTACCTTATGTGGGTATGGTCTTAGAAGGTTGAATTCTTATATTAAGTCTTAGTTAGGTATGAGGGTAGAAAGCTAAGCATAGTTCTAAGACGAGTTTAGATAGGAGGCTGGTGTAATCCGGAGTATTTTATTATGTTTATTTAAAGTTGGGGAGTGAGGAAAACGTGTGAAATTTCCTTGACTTGAGATGATAGCCCTGTCAAATTTTCTAGAAAAAAAAAGATGTGCATACAAGTACCTTACTACTGTTCGGGCACGAAGAATAAGAGCACAAACCCATTCTTACCTAGTCAAACATTATAAACACCCAATTTTTGATGACCTATACCTACCCACCTACCTCAATAATCTTGAAGTGGCTTCTAACCTTAAGAAGTATGTTACTAATTGTTTTGTCCCCTCAAAACTTGACTCAATTTGACGCACGTGCGACGTTACAAAAGAGACTGACCATTGGAAAGGAGATGATCAAGGAGGATGTCACGGAAAAGGAATGCTCTGGAAGGAAGTCACTTGAAGGACGAGAATAGCTGTAGAGGAATTACCATTTGCTATGAAGAACCTTGTGTGTTTACCTGCTTGTTCTGCATGTATTTCTCGGGGACGAGAAATCTTTAAGTTGGGGAGGATTGTAAGACCCACAATTTTTTTCCCAATTTAATTTAAATTATAACTTAATTTTATGTATGATTATTTATATGAGATTATTTTATAATCCTTGATATTTATTAAAGTGAAATTTTTATAGTGAACAATTGATTTCGGATTTTAAAAGAAAAAATTGTTTGAGTTACGTATTATATACGTGAGCTATATATGTACACGTATATAACTATGAATTTTCTTTTAAGGATTCAAAATGTACTCTTAGCATGAAGGTATTTTATAAAGTATAGTATTTTATCTTAGAAATAGTATTGGAATGTTATTTTGATTATGCTTAGAATGTAAAAGGATTTTTGAAGGATTATAGTATTATAACTTCAAAAAATTCATATCTTTTTAAATGTAAGTCGAAAAATTAAAAATTATATGTCCAAATGATCGTATCGAAATATAGATTATGAAAATGCAAAGTTTTTATTTTTAATTTAGATTGTTCAAAATTTTATCACTGCTACTGTAAAATACAAATTTTGGAGTTTTTAAGCTTGAAAATGTGACTTTAAGTCATTTATTGGCTCTTTGACCAAGAGATATTTTTATGGAAAATATATTTTAAAAATCCATCATTGGTTGCACCGTCCATATTTGATTTAATTTCTGCATTTTTTGAATTTCAAATTAGTTTGAAAGCTTATGAAATGCATTTTTGGAGGAAATAACTTTAGAACTTCAAAAATTCATAACTTTCAAACCATAAGTCCGAAACTTATAAATTTTATATGAAAGTGATCATATTAAAATGTAGATTCTAAAAATGTAAAAAATTTAATTTTATGTGGTGTCCTTCAAAAATTTTATATCTGTAACAATATATACGAATTTATAGTTATAATATTGAAAAAAATTATTTTTGTACCTACAATTATTTATGTGAGTTAAGAATAAGTTGTATTTTCAAAATATATATTTTTGGAAGCCTATGATAGGCTGCACCATCCAGATTTAATTTACTTTTTTTTTATTTTTGAATTTTGAATAATTGGAGCTTTATTTTGATTGGACCAAAAGGAGGTGGATTATCAAGTGAGTTAAATGCAATTTTCCTTCTCCCATGTTGACTAGTCCCCATCGTCCAAACTCAAGACTAGGAGGGAGATATTTTTCTGAATTTAGCATGTGGAGAATATTTGAGAATTAAGTTCATAGGAGTTGGAAAATTGCCTTTATGGAAGATACATGTTCCTAGACCTCATTAAGTGAAAAATTTGAAATTCCTTGACCACATTCTCACTCTTGGGCATGAATATCATAGGATTTTAGGGAAAGATTCACTTTTGCTGAACCTATAAATAGAGGATTAGGTCTTCTCATTTTTTTACACACAACACACAACTCATTTGTAGAAAAAAAAATTTGAGAACCTTGAGAGTGAAAGGGGAAGAGGGGCGTGGTACTTGGGGAAGGAGAGGGAACATTGCATACTCACTTGAAGTTCATTCTTGCTAAGGAGAAGAGGTAATTCCAAAAACAATAATCTTGTTTTAATCTTTCATTTCATTATTCTTTTATTATAAAAATAGGCTTTCTTATTTATCTTCTTTCATGGCTATAGAATTCATAAAGTAAATCTCTAAATACTCTTTTGATATAGTATTACAACAAAAAATGAATTATGAATTGTTTGTATGAATGTTGTTTATTGGTCATATGAACAATGATTAAAAGGGACTCAAAATAAGGTTTAAAGAAACATAGATTTCCCCTTTTATTTTTTTGTGATGACTGAATCTTATAATCCTAAAGTTATAATATTTTGTATTTGGAAATCATTTGTTTGGTTTTATTTTTTTTTTAAATTATTTGCTGGACTTTGGCCATGTGGCCTATAGATGGTTTAAAAAAATAATAGTAATATATGTGGTATTTGTTTGATGATTATGTGTGTAATTGATGTTATTTGATTTAGTTTTGTAAGGTTAACCAATAATAAATCCTACCGCTACAGGATAAGCATGAGCTCTCTAGTACAGGATAAGGGTTAATAACTCATCCTTCTTATCCTCTAAGAGCCACGTCAGCCCTACTGGGCCGAACAGGCCCATAAGGCACCACAACACAACTTCCCCAATAAGTATCGTCATGCTATGGGGGCTAAGGTATGTTCTCTCATCCCTACTCTCAAGAACTACGTGTGGCTTGATCCCCTTATCACTGGGGGTACGTAGGATCGGGGTCACCCTCGTCAGCTGCAACAACCCCAAAAACACATCGTGGTGGATCTATTTCTCAGATCCACTACATTGGCGCCGTCTGTTGGGATCGTTAAACTTCGATTCCCATCCACAATAAACAAAAAAAAAGAGTAGGAAAAAAAAACAACAGCGTGTTCGGGGGAAAGAGGGGGCATTCTTGATGGTGCTGGCACTGTTCAGCGCCGCTGTTCACGGTGATGTTCACGGTTGCCGGTTCAATGAAGTCACCGCCATCAAGGCTGTTCTAGACCATGTGTTCCTTTGGAAATCAGATGGCAGAATCAAGGATCCATTGAAGACGGAGAAGAACAAGGACATCAAGAACAAGGGCGCTTCTGTTCATCTCTGTACGTGAGGTCATAGCGGCAATTGCTGCTTCAAATCAGCGCCGCCGCCACGCCTTCGTTCTCCATGGATAAAGGTACACGGAGGCTTCGGGAGGAAGGAGACGAACGAAGGAGGTAAGCCACAGGTCGCGGTCGAGCCACCACGTCACCCTCCTTCTTCGTGCGTCGAGTCTCCGAGGCCACCATAGCCCGTCGCCGCACCACATCGTGGACAGGGTAGCGAACACCGTTCGGGCTCGAAGTCACAGTACTGTCACTCACGCCCTCACGGTGGTGGGGAATCGAAGCCCTCAGCCACTCCAAGACCTCCGCAACTTCGATCCGATACCGGCGACCTCCGATGCCGTCACCATCGAGAAACTCCAGCCTGCTACTCTGCCTTGGCTGCGATGCAGATGCAACCGGGTCAAGGAGAAGGAACCGTAGGGTTCCACAATTAGAAGGAAGTTGGGCCATGAGCCCACTAAAATTAAAAAGGAACAATTCAGTACCTACTCTTAAATCAGGGAAGTTATCTTTTCTATTAAAATTCATCATTTACATTCTTATATTAGTAACATTATGTTATCCCAATTTATATCATGGCTACATGAATTTAAGTCAAGCATACTAATATTTGGCTCATGCGATTTATAATTAGCACAACAAATTTAATTTACAATTTTGCTAATTATTTTAATTTCATATTGTTTTTTATTTATTATTTAATGGTTATAAATTGTCAATCTTGAACGACAATAACTAATGAATTATTATTTTCGTACACACATGCAAGGTACATGTATGATGATCTGTGCTATTCAGTAAATGATCTAGATGACCCAATCTGAACGGGCTTAAGAGATACAGGCCCAAACAAAATAAAATTATACGGGCTTAATTGATACAGGCCCAAACAAAAAAAACTATATGGGCTTAAGTGATACAGGCCCAAATAAAATTCAACCTTCAAATAAGGAGCCGCCTCATCGGCAAAACAAGACTGACTCACGCCTCAAATCCAGGGAAGTAGTCTTTTTATTTTTATCATATATATTGCCATATCATCATTCATATCATGATGCTAATATTTGACTACCTGCTATTGTTCAACGTACTTACGATTAAATGAATATCTTGATATGCTCTTTGTATTTATCTGAAGAATTAAATTAAATATTTTTGCTAATTATTTTCATAATATGCTTCTTATTATTTGATAGTATATGATGCAAAATATTCTTCACAATAAAAGTCATTATCTATAATTTAAGATTATTAACATCATCATTATTATGTTTATTACGTGTGATATTATTAAATCATACTACCTCTATACCGATATTATACATCGTATCTTTGCCAATAATTGTTATAAATTGTTAAACAACGACGATTACCAATTATTAATTTTGTTTACACATGCGAGGTATGATTATGATGGCCCATTTCTCTAAAAGGCCCATTTCAAGATTCCGACCGCCAAAGATATCCTCAAAATTAATCGGTGCTAGACTACTCAGTCACGATGGGCATCTAATATTACAGCGCCTTCAACAGGGTACAAACATAACGATCGGATCTGC
Source organism: Crotalaria pallida (assembly GCA_037953625.1). Taxonomy (NCBI): domain Eukaryota; kingdom Viridiplantae; phylum Streptophyta; class Magnoliopsida; order Fabales; family Fabaceae; genus Crotalaria; species Crotalaria pallida. The sequence goes on from CM075651.1 coordinate 54,412,377, forward strand.
CGAGCATGATGACCTATGTTAATTCGAGTTCGAGTATGACGACCCAACTTAATTCAAGTCCTTCACACCGGTTGTCGATCATTTTTTCCTTGGTTTGCGCACCATCACGACCTTACCTATATGGTAGAACGGTCCGCAGTGCCAACACCCAATGACCTAAGTTGGATCCCAGCATCTCCGAGGAACCACACAATGCTAATTCCACACCCACAACCCGCGGATATTCAACCTTCGCTCAGCGTTCGCCTACACAGATCTGAATCCGACAGTCTCTCAAAGAGGCTTGGATGAACTCGATCTAATTGGCGAAAAACAACTATCACACCTTAAAGGACTTCTTAACTCGACACAAGCCTCTTCAGGCTTTATCAAGTAAGCGGGTTGGTTATGCAATGGAGTAAAAGTTTGCTTCAGCTTTGTTATTATGATCTATCAGCTTGCCTTCTCTACCTGTTCTTGCTTCCTCGGCTTCATTCTTTCCCTTCTCGGCATTCTCGGCCGCTTCATCAGCTCAATAAACTTTCGATGACTTCCACTCGACTGACCTTATTCGGCCATGAAGCTTACTACTCGGCGGATAGAATGGACTCTGAGTCTTGAAAGTAATTCGAGCTTCCAACTCTTCGGGGAAGGAACGGACTCCGACTCCACAAATTATTCCGAGAAGAACTGTAAAGCCCCTGAGCAGTAGATGCTCCGGCAATATTTGGGTGCCTTCGCACCACATCTTTAGAACCTCTCACCGAGCTTTCGGACCTATACCGGGTCCGAGGGTGCCTCGAACAACAACAATAAATGTCACAATTCTTATATACCTGACACAATCTTCTACGAGCTTTCTCGATCTCCTTTTTCAGGTAAAGGAGGGTGTACAGAGTTGATCTTGATACTCTAACCTTTCTTCGCCCACTTTGGTCCCGAGCGCTTCACAGACCTTATGAACTCGACACAGGCCTTTTCAGGCTTTACCGAGTATGGGACTAGTATGTCATGTAAAGGAACAAATTTGATGGTCGGAACTACCGGGCGCAATAGCCCGAGCACGATGGCCAAAAATGATTCGAGTGTTTCACGCATAACCCAAGTCAGGATTCCTATCATCCGAAAACATGCACAAGCCGACCATAAGTCTAAATCCACAAGCCCATTGTGTTTACTTCTTCAATTAAATAAAAGTTCTGTTACTGAATTCATTGTATTTACGTACTTTTCCTCATAACCGATTAGCCACCGTTTATGACGCGAACGATTATAAACAGCTCGAACAAGAGCTTATAACTCGTCAAGTACTTTAAAAAGATTCCCGATTCAAACATGATTTCTTAAAATCATTTTATACATCGCGGATAGAGGAACCCACCTCGGCTAAAGTGCTGGAGTTCCGAGGTCTTAACACTTGAATTCTTAACAAAAAGAACAAAAAGAAGCACAAAATCATAACGGATATTATACATATTCACTCATTTCGGATCACGTCCAGACGCACTTGCCACGATCTCGGTTGGCCGACCAAATCGGCGTGGCTACAAGTAAAAACGGGGATTGCTACCTCGATAACTTGGCCATCGGCCAAATACGTCGCAAGATCGAGGAATACACCTCGGCCAAGGCAGTCATTCCGACAGCATCCCCCGTAGACGTTACGATCCAATTCATGATATTACTTTTAACACACTCCGATGAGAGAGGTGTATGAATCTCCAAATCGCGATACTCTTCCGAGTAAAAGACCTCGGCTGCAAACAATGTTTTATGTCACCACCAACTCTCAGAAGCTCAGCACAGGCTCTTCGAGCCTATACGAGCTTGGGGGGCTTGTAGGGTTAACCAATAATAAATCCTACCGCTACAGGATAAGCATGAGCTCTCTAGTACAGGATAAGGGTTAATAACTCATCCTTCTTATCCTCTAAGAGCCACGTCAGCCCTACTGGGCCGAACAGGCTCATAAGGCACCACAACACAACTTCCCCTATAAGTATCGTCATGCTATAGGGGCTAAGGTATGTTCTCTCATCCCTACTCTCAAGAACTACGTGTGGCTTGATCCCCTTATCACTGGGGGTACGTAGGATCGGGGTCACCCTCGTCAGCTGCAACAACCCCAAAAACACATCGTGGTGGATCTATTTCTCAGATTCACTACAAGTTTATATGTGATTAATATGATTATTATATGTGTATGTGATTAAAATAATTAGTCATTGTTTTTAATTGATTTTAGGTAGGTCGCATGTTGTATTGTATGATTAGGTGATTTTTAGATTTTTCCTAAGTGTCTAAATGTTGTATAATAATTATATTGTGTTTGTTTGATATGTATGCCTGAATATAAGCATTTTTTATTGAAATATTTTAATTCTGGAAAATTTATTTTAATTCTGAAAATAAATTTTATTTGGACCGTGGGTCCCAAAAAAATTATTTTTGTGTGTAGTTGTCATGTTTAATTGTGTATAAGTGTATAACATAAAGTATAGTGGAAAAGTATGTGTTTTATGAAATAAAAATGATTATTTTTTTATAAAATAATTAGTTGTTGTCCAGAAATTAATTATAATAGAAAAATGTTAGTTTATTAAGTTTAATTTTATTTTAGACTTTGGATGTGTATCTTTTTGTATAAAAATGAAAAGGATGAATTTTCGGGTAAAACTAAAGTAATGCAATGATGTTTTGATTGCTGTCCAGAATCATTTGTAATGTGATTAGATGTTATTTAAATGTTATTTAGATTGTAGGACTTGTGTATGGTATATAGGAAAAAGTGGCAAAATATTTGAATGAATAGTTTAGGAAAAAAGTTGTTTTTAAGATAATTATATAATGCTGTCCAGATTTTCTAATTAAATTAAAGTAAGTTGGAAAATGAGTTTTTATTGATGAATGCATGTGGTTGTGTGCATGATAATGTGCATATGTTTAGATGTGAGTTGTAAATGATGTATGTCTTTTTAAATGCCTTGTTTTGAGTCATTAAGTTTAAAAGATAGTAGTAGTATTTGAAAATGATTTTTTTTAAATGGTTTATGTGTTTGGCTGCTTGGTAGGTGTTATATAAGCATTGGTTAAGGGTAGCCAAGCTTTATAATTATTTACCAAGTTACGTTTTAATTTGTTTAAGCTATGTCCTCATTTGTTTATATATGAATTTAAACTATGTTTTGAAAACGTTTTAATTGGATTATTTACGTAATTTGATATAGTTGATTTTCAAAATGAAATGAAACTTTGTTTTATAAAGGTGTTATAGAACTTTGGTTTTGGTTTAATTTGAATTGAGTTTAGTTATTTAGTTTGATTGTATTATAAATTGTTTGTGGATAAAGAGCTTCACGGAAAAGTGAGGAACGGCGTTAGCGGAGATCAAGAGGAAGCTGCAGTAACTCCTAATCAAGGTGAGAGAAAAACCTTCTTACGACATAGTGGCATGTAGGTTAATATTAGGACATTCTGTATCAACTCAAAGGTCGGAACTAGGGATCTATCGGGTGAGTAGTAGAACGGCAATTGTGTGTGTGTTTTCCGCCGTTCATACGAAAACACGATCCCTCGTTAATAATTGCATGTGTTATATATCCTGATTTATTATGATGATGACTTTATTATGATTTTTATATATTGTTAACTGCCTGATGATAGCATGTCTGGCTTATATGTGATATAATCTTGTTATTGGAAGACAATTTGTTCATATGAAGTTATTTTTGGGAATTATTTAAAAGGCTTTATGGTTTAAGGCATTGGTATGGAATCTGCGAAAATTTATGAAACTTTATAATGTTATCCCCTGATCGCATTGTCATGGTGACGTGCTTGATCGTTAAGTTTTGCCGGCCACGTGAATGGAATGTCGTGGTTGCGAGCTCGGTTTGGAGTTCACTGTGAAATGGAAGCGTCTATGATAGGTTAATCCCTTAGAGGTCGAGACTCGTTAGAAGTGTGGCTTAGAATGGGTCGACCACAATTAGGAATCTTTAACTTAGTAAAACCCTTCGATGACTTAAATACTTAGGAACCCTTTTTCTAAACCTTGCGTTGAGAGTGAAGTAGTGGAGAGGAAAGATACCATATGCTTGGAGGCTGGAGTCCCTTCAAGTGGTGATTGCAATAGGGGAGGGCAAGGACGGTGAAAGTCAAGAAGCCTCGAGTACTTCTCTAGGCGGGACGAGACTAAAATGATAAGGTTCACTGGAGCCTGAACTTTCGTCGTAGCAAGGACTGCAGGCCAACTGGAGAAAGTGTTGTCGCCCCCTTGAGCAAATCATAGACCTGAATGAGGCTAGAAGTCGGTAGGTGTTGGGTTTTTGGAAACTTTTGTGAAATGAATCTTGCTGACCACCGGCGTCTGGTCACATGAATTTTGATATCTTGCTGACCACCGGCGTCTAGTACAGCCTTTGTTTACCGACTTCGGTGCCAGCGTGGTTAGGGTTCTGTGCATCCCATCTGCTTTCCGAACTAGGATGTGGTTGGAATTGTGGAGGAGATGCAACGTGTGTGCTATCAATCCCTTGAACCTCGGTAATGGTACCCCTTTTGATTTACCGATGGTCGTGACTTGGAAACTTAGAGCCTAAAGAGAATTAATTATAAAGGTTACGGTTTTATGAAGAACATCCTTTTTGGGAAAGTACTTTATGGTTTTGATTTTATAAGGTGATGGTAATGTTGATGTATATTCTGTTTTAGGATAAGTTATGATATGCTTGTGTGGTCTTAATACTCCACTATAGTAAGCCCATGTCGTCGACGATCATATCGTTCAGAAGTGCTTACTCTCTTTATTTCCTAAAACATTAAATTTGAAAAACTATTTTAAGAGAATCCTAATTTTGAAAAACATTAATCTTCTTATCTGATAAAAAAGAAAAACACCTTCTTCTTCTTCCTCTCCAAGATCACATTCTTCATTGTTGATACATTCTTCTACTGGCCTTAGTTCTTGTGGATTAATATTCTTTATTATCAGTAGAGCATTCTTGTTGTATCCGTGTTATTAAGAACACATCAATTGTATCATTCACAAATTCATAATATTCAACCATAGTTGTAGGGAGTGGAACTCCTAGTTGGACGTGTGGCACGTTCTTAGGGTAAGGAACCCTTGTGTGATTATTTGAGGTTCCTAGAGAACGGAGGTTCCTAGTAGTGTGCGGGGCGCTCTAGGTTGTAATTGGGTGAGACTCAATTTCAAGGTTATAAAGGCTCAAGCGGGTCGCTTGGGGACTGGACATAGGTCTTTCACGGGAAAGACTAAAACAGTATAAAAATTGGTTTGCTTGTTCCTCTTCCCTTATCTCTTTATTTTTTCGCATTATTTTTGTTTAAATCATTTTCACGCAACTCTATTTATTTTATTATCTATCGCTTCACGTTCACGTTCTAAGTCTTAATCTCTCCATAAAACTGTTTTTTAAACGTTCGAGTATTTTCCAATAAATTTAATAAAACTCGATTCACCCCCCCCCCCCCTCTCGAGGTTTGAGGTCGATCCTAACAATTGCCATCAGAGCTAGTCTCTTGTGTTAAAGGTGTAACACTCTCACTTTTATTAGAAATTTTTAGGTTTTATTAAAATCGGAGTTTAAAAATTCATTTTTGATTTTAATTTCCTATAAAAGGTTTTACGAAAATCCGGCAGAGTTTCCTCTGTTTTCCGGACTTCCTAAAATTTTTCTTCTAAAAACCTGTCAGTCCAGAATTGTTTAAAACGTAAACAACAACAGTTTAATAGTCATAATAGATCCTAACGCCCGATTAGTACAAGTTTCAGGGCAAGCTACCAATTCATATTATAATTTACAAAAAGTAATTATCCACTCCAAAATATAAAAAATACATTCCACGTAGTGGAATTTAAAATCCTGCTCGGCCAGCACTGGTGTATGCTCCACTTGTGTACCTGAAAAATATTAACCACACAGGGGAAGCATCACACATAACTTAAAAGAGAGATTTCTAAGCAGATATATACGACACACCAAGACCATTCAAGCCTATGCTATGCTACTCAATTCATGTTCTTCTTTCCTTTTTACCTCCTAACTGTTTCCAATTCATTTTCTTTCTAATTGTTTTCTTTTAGATAATCCCTAACCTCTAATTATTCTTGTTCCTCATTACTTTCGTTATTTTCCTTTTTATTCTCATTTTCCATTTGTATTTCCATTTTAACTTCCTTTTTATTTCATTCTCATTACCCTTTATCCTTTCTATTTTCATTTATTCCTTTTTCCCTTATACGTAACCTCAAATCAGAGATCTACGCACAGTGTATGCAACCACAAATCAGTGATCTGCATACACTCCATATCCTTTATCCATTTTCCATTCATATTCTTTTTAATCGACACGCCCTCACAGGCTCGCATCGATGCCGATACGCCTTCTCAAGCCCGCATCGGACTTCCATCTTTCCTTTCTAATCGACATGCCCTCACAGGCTCGCATCGATGCCGATACGCCTTCTCAGGCCCGCATCGGACTTCCACTTTTCCTTTTTAATCGACACGCCCTCACAGGCTCACATCGATGCCGATACGCCTTCTCAGGCCCGCATCGGACTTTCATTTCTCCCTTTTAATCAACACGCCCTCACAGGCTCGCATCGATGCCGATACGCCTTCTCAGGCCCGAATCGGACTTTCATTTCTTTTACCTTTCTTTCTCTTACTTTTTCTTTCTCTTTTGCTTTTTCTTAGCCTCTTTTCTGGTTTGCTATATCATTCTCTTTTCTCTCGTTCCGTTACTTAGGAACTTATTTTCACCTTACTTATTTTCCACTATTTCCAATATTTCTCTTTACTAGTTTATTCTTACTTTTATTTAACTCTACTTAGCTTGGTCATATGCTTTATATTTTAACTCTTGTTACTAACTCTTACTTAATTCCATTCCCTTTCTTTTCTTTTTCTTCTTCTCTTCCTTTGTTTCTTTTTCCTACATCACTCATATTTAATAATACCTAGCTCATGCATTTAGAACCAGTTATATTATTTATTTCTTTTTTTTTTTCGTTAACTCTCTCTTTCTTATTTTTCGTTTATTCCTTTCCTCTAATGGCTAATTACTCATTCACTCCATCTATTTCTATTGACCTTATTTTATCCTAATTTAGTTCTCAACTCATTCCTACACATTCTTTATTTAATTCCGGCTCTCCATAGTTAATCTCTAATTTCTCCCTTTTCTTACTTACGCTACTCTCTCGTTCTTATAATTCTTTTTATTTATCTCTTTACTCTCATTTGTTCATTTCTAAATTTATTACCCTATTCACCATTTCTATTCTTTTGCCACACCCTACCGATCTAATTGATTAGTTATTCTGTTACCTATCTTTTATTCATCACTATTTGGTTTCCCTATTTACTCCATCTATCTTTCTTCATTATTAGCGGATTACTCTAAGGTTCCTTAACAATTAACATTTCCCCCGGTCCTAGCGATAGATATAACTACCCAGAAATACACCCCTTAAGGACTGGTAATGAAATCCCTTACCTTAATCGGTGATAGTGAGGGGTAACCTTAAATCTGGTGCTTTACTCCCCGACTCACGCTTTAGCTCGGCTCAAGCTTGATCCTAAGCTTCCCCAATCTTCGATTCCAAGCACGGTGGGGACTATCGATCTCGATCACGGTGACGGTGTTTCTCTTCGACACCGGGAGGAGAGAGAGCATGGTAGAGAGATCAAGGGAAGGAGGGAGAAAGGGGCCTTTGATGGCGGCGGCGGTAAGCTGGGTCGACGGTGGTGGTGATTGGCCGGTGTAGTGGCGGCGGTGTGTGTGGGTGGAGAGGGAGAGAGAGAAAGTGAGGAAATGGAGAGAGAGCTTAATAGGGAGAGAAAGAGATGGAGGAGGAAGAAGGTGGTGATGGGTGGTGACTCTTGGGGCGGCTCCGGTGGCGGCGGATCCGCCGGAGGAAGGAGGAGGAGAGGGAAAGAGATGAGGGAAAGAGAGAGAAGGAGACTAAGAGGGAGGAGAGGGAAAGAAAGGGTCTATGAGGAGGAGGATGAACAAGGAGGTGGGGTGGCGGCCATGAGCTCCGGTGGTGGTGGTTGGAGGAGGTGCTGGGCGGAAAGAGAGAAGGAGGGGTTGAAATGGGGGTTTCAGCCCCAAAACACGATTTTAAAGCTGCAGGTAGCAGAATACTCGAGTATTTCCGTCAATACTCGAGTGTTTTGACCCAAAATACTCGCGTATTTCACAAAATACTCGAGTAAAATGACCAGATACTGCTAGTTTGCTTTTCTGTTTTTCAACTATTTTCTCCCAACTTCAAATAGCCATAACTTCTTCGTTCACCGTCGGATCTTGCTCAAATTTGACGAGTAACTTCCTAAAAATCATACCTTCATATCCAACGGTGGGAATTGTGTTTTGAGTCTTATATATTTTATTTTGAATTTCCTAACGTCGGGTGTTTATAACACCGAAAAATCGATTTTTAACACTCGTTTGGTCTTCTTTAAATTTGCTTTTCGATGCCAATGCTCCTTGACTCCTCTATGGCACTCAAAGAACTCCTAATCCATAATTTTAAATCCCTTCTAGGATAATCCTTACTTCCAAATCTTACTATTATTCTAATTATTATTAGAATTAAAATTCGGGATGTTACAAAAGGACTTAACCGTCTCAAGAGTATGGCTTTAAACTCTCTGTACGGTGGTGAAGGGAGTTCTATTAATAGGCCCCCCATGTTTGATGGTGTGGGGTACGCTTATTGGAAAGCGAGAATTTATTCAAGGAGTAGGATCAAAAGTTTGGGATGCGGTCGTAAGTGGACCCTACGTTCCTACCTATGTGGTAAATGGAATCATCGTCAACAAACCTATTGGTGAGTGGACGGAAGAGGAGGAACGAAGAGTCCAATATGACTTGAAAGCGAAAAACATAATAATATCTGCTTTGAGTTATGATTAGTTTTCAGGATATCTACACGTGAGAGAGCACAGGAAATGTGGGATACTTTAGAAGTCACACATGAAGGTACCAATGAGGTCAAGAGGTCGAGAATCAACACCTTCACTGGAGAATATGAATTGTTCAGAATGAAGGACGGAGAATCGGTGCAAGAAATTCAAAAGAGGTTCACAATGATCGTTGTAACATCCCGCTATTTTTAATACTTTTAGTAAAATAGTTAAATGATTTAATATGATGTTTTCAAGATTTGAGTCTCGAAATAAAATTATGATTTTATCATTATATTTGAAATATGTTTTCTAATCGAAATAAGTATAAATTTGTTATCATACGTTTTTCAAAAATAAAAGAGTACTTTTATTTAGTTTGATTAATATTTTGACAAGGAGCTCAACTGGCAAGCCTTAGAGGCATTTTCGTATATAGTTTTTTTTAGAAACATGTGTTTAATTTAATATTTGGAACGTTCATGTAAATTTTCATTCCATTATGAGACTGTTTTATTCTAGCTCACGGACTTATTTTAATATATTACCGGTATAAGTCATATTTAATGACTTATTATTTCAATATTCTGAATATTATATTTTATCAAGTTTGACATCAGGATTGAGAAAATGTATTTACATGTAAATTTTTATACTTTTTCTTACGCAATAGCTATCTGTAAGGACTGATAACTTTATTATTTTTCAATCAGTTTTGATTAATTAAAAAGTACAATATTGTTCTGCTTAAATGTATTTTACTTTTAGGATCATCAAACTTTTGGTTGTAATCCAACATACATACAGACATTAATATATATTCATTTCCTAATTTACCGCCGCCCAACCCCAACCCATTTAATACTATATAGAATTGAAAGAAAGAATAGAACGCACAAAGTGAAAGAAACAGAATCATCACTAAAATAAAAGAAAGCAGAGAGAGAGTACGGAGGGACGAGAGAGACCAAGGACTCTACAAAGTTTTCTAATTTTTCGGTTCAATAATTTAAGATCCAATCTCAGATCTTTCTTAGGTATAAAATCTCCTCAACTCCCTCTACCCATATATGTAATTTATTCGTCGATCCATCAATATTTTTATTATCCCTATATTTTCAAATAAAGAGATCTTTTGGGAAAAAGTGATATATATCTTTATTGTATAATGATATATTTATTGTTTTGACAAAAATGAGTTTATTTGATATATATTTTTAAGGCTTAATTATGGTTTTGGTCCCTATAAGTTGACCTCGTTTTGAATTTAGTCCTTAAATCTTTTTTTGACCTTGAATGGTCCTTAAATCTTTTTAAATTTTGTTTTTAGTCCTTAAATCTTTTTTTGACCTTGAATGGTCCTTAAATCTTTTTAAATTTTGTTTTTAGTCCTTATGTTTGTCTTCTTCCGTCATCTGTTGACATGGCAAACGGTGTGCCATGTCAGCCCTTACATTAACTGTCAACGATGCATCTGATGTGGACCTCCTACTCATGTAAGCAGGAACCGAGCAAGAACCAAGCATTAACCGATCATGAACCGAGCATGACTTGCCAAACCGAGAGTAGATATCGACCGAGCACGAACCGAACACGATGAACTGAGCACGAACCAAGCTATGCCGTTACCAATTGCATCGTACTCGGTCGATATCTCATGCACGGTTAATGTTCGACTCATGCTCGGTTCATGCTTGGTTCCTGCTCACATGAGCGGGAGGTCCACATCAGATGCATCGTTGGCAATCAATATAAGGGCTGACATGGCACACCGTTTGCCATGTCAGCAGATGACGGAAGAAGACAAACAGAAGGACTGAAAACAAAATTTAAAAAGATTTAAGGATCATTCTAGGTCAAAAAAAGATTTAAGGACTAAAAATTTAAAAAGATTTAAGGACCATTCAAGGTCAAAAAAAGATTTAAGGACTAAATTCAAAACGAGGTCAACTTACAGGGACCAAAACCATAAATAAGCCTATTTTTAATGTTATAATTAGTTTTAACATATGTCCCTATTTAGATCCAACACGTTATTGTGGACCCTAACCCTGGAGTAAGTCGCGGTTATAAAAGTGGCTTTGTCGCTATGATTAGGATTTTGAAGGTAAGAGGGAGTTGTTTACATAAATTAGGAATAGTATTTGATGATAATAATAATGATATAAATATATCTATGTAGGTTAGATTATGTGTATGTTGAATTATATGTTTGGAATGATACTAAATTAGATAAATTAATGTCTTACTATTATCATTGATACTTCTATTTTTGAATACTTATAATTTATGATTAGGCCTAAGTTAAGAAATCCATCAAATTTGTAAAGTTAATTAAAAATTAAGTTATCAATAACAAATAAAATGGACTAGAAACACGTTTATGAATGGAGTAAGGTGTACTTAGGGTATGGGAAAAACATTCGTATATCGTGGGGGCAAGAGTGACTAGGTTGTGTTATTTAAGCAACCGCCGAGAATTATTATGGAAAGCTTTGATCTTCCAAAGGGCCGAGTTCATTACTCGTGTCGGGGATTGGCTTTACCGGAACCATAATACTTCTGTCAGTCACTTTGTCTCTTTGTGGCTGGTCGAGGGTGATCCCTACTATAGCCAACTTGGACGAATCAAACCAAGTTGTATGAGGAACCCCAAAAATGGGGTGAAGTACTGTGCAAGTAAGTCAGGGGTTGGGGGATGCTTACTCCCGGCCGGTTTTTCTCATAGTGTGGAGGGGTTATGTGAGGAAAAAGGAAACGTAGCAATGTCTACGAAGTAAAGTAAAAGAAAAAGAAGCGTAGCAATGTCTACGAAGAAAAGTAATGGAAAAGTAGTAATAACTACAATGCTAAAGGAAAAGAAAGCAAATGATGAATGGAGAAATGCATTACATTATTTATATTTATGTTTATGTATTATCAACAATAGTTGATAATTATAATTAAGAATGTATATGTATAGAATGATGGAAGAAAGTAATATGTATATGCGAATGTGAACAATATTTTGACTGAATAAGTTATTAAATTGAGTAGATATATGTATGTTATATTATTGTTATTAAGTGTTTTTCTTAATTTATGATCAAACAACTTACTTCTTTAGTGGACACTTTTAGGTACACAATTGGAAGGTTGTTCATCACTTCATAATGCCGAGAAGTCCATACTCCAGTTACTAGAGTGCGAGTCACTTAGTGTGTCTTTAAAGTCACACAATTGCAACTTGTTAGCTCATGATATTATTTTACTAATTTGGGATGTATAACTCTCAAGTTTTAATGTAACACTTATTTTTAATGAAAATGAAGGGATATCATTTTGATGGATATTCAAATATCCTAGAAGACTTCGAAAGTATGTTTTATTTATTTTACCATTTATTGAAAATATGATGTATAATCTTATAACTATCTTTAGATAATTAAATGTTTGTTCTATTGAATTCTGAATCTGACAGGTAACACTTTTATATAAGGGAAAGTCAATATTTTAAAGCAAACCCTGTCAAATTTTTCGTAAAAATTTGCATGATTTAAATATTTATAAAAGAAATATAAAGTAGGATGTTTCAATCGTTAATCAACTCATAACATTGGGGAAGAAAATCACTAATGAAGAACTGATCAACAAAGTACTGAGGTGCTTAGGAAGAGAATGGCAACCCAAAGTGACGGCAATTATGGAGTCAAGAAATCTTTCAACTATGACATTGGCGACTCTCTTCAAAAAGCTTCAGGAACATGAAAGCGAACTCAAAAAATTGGCTCAACACGAAGAAGAGAACAAAAAGGTGAAAGGTCTTGCGTTCAAGGCTGAAACACCAACATCAGAAGGAGACTCTTAAAAAGGTTTGGGAAATTTCTTAAAAAGAAAAATAACTTCAATTCTACCATGAGGAAAGATGCAACCAAAAGTGGAGGTTCTTCTGTCATATGTCATGAATGTGGCAAGCCCGGTCACGTTAGAGCAGATTGCATTCAATATCTGAAGAAGAAGGAAAGCTCCGAAAGAAACACATAGAGTCTCATGGTGACTCTACACATTAAATTCAAAAATTAATCTTATTCTAGCGAATGTATAGCTTCACCCTTACCTCTAGGTCGTGTTTGATCCAAAAAATTTCAGAGAGAAAGGTTCCACCACTGAATCCCACTAAATCAACTACATGCAGACAGAGTTGAACAGGGTACCAAGACCAGGGAATTTGACATGCAAAACCAAATTAACAATTGGGGAAAATGGTCAAATTAGGTTCTTTGCCAGATACACTAAAGGTAGGAACAAATTTGAGAACAAGAGAGTTTGTGTGCTTACCAAAATCGAAGACCAAAGTAAGCTCCAAGAACTAGTTTTCACTTTTGACAGAAAAAGGCCTCAACTTTCGAGCTTCGATTCTTCTCACTCACACACTCTCAATTTGCGATTTTGGTGTCTTTGTGAAGCCCTGAATGTGAGCTTCACAATGGTGTATAATTTGTGTATTAATTCTCAGAGATGAAAGAGAATCGAAGAGACTAAGTCACGAACCCTAACACATGCAATTTGGGAGGAAATCGGCCAAATGAACTAGAATTTGGCATCAACAGGGTTTTTATAGATGAATCGAGTTTCATGCACGTCGACACGAAGGTTGTGGACGTGTTGAGGGGGTGATTTCGTGTCAACTGGTGAGATTTGTGAGTGAGTGACTCATCAAACGCACTAACTCGTGCACTGCTGACCAGAATACTCGAGTCTTTGCAGAAAGACTCGAGTCTTTTGACCAATTTTTGAAAAATAATTATTTTATTTCCTTTCCCTCCAAAATATTTCTACTATTGCTTCTAGGTCCTAAAACAGAGACTAACATGCAAAAACCTTATTTTCTCATATTGATTTTCAAATTATTTTCCATGCATTCTTATTCATTAATGCACACACATAAAACACATAATTAATCAGGAATCGTAAATACAAATAAATAATTATAAATAAACTTTATAATTAAACTTTCACTAGTCAGGGATAAAAAATTTGGGGTGTTACACTACTCCCCCACTTAACAGGAATTTCGTCCCTGAAATTCTACCTTACATAAACAACTCAGGATAATCCTTACGGATCTTGTCTTCTAATTCCCAAGTTGCTTCAATTACATCTCCACTTTGCCATAAAACCTTGACTAATGGAATTTCTTTCCCTCTCAACTGTTTTATTCTTCTATCTTTAATTCGAACTGGGCCAGCCTTAAAGGTTAGGTTCTCTCGCAAGGCACTACCACAAAAAAGCTTTTTCAGACCGATTCCGAACCGGTCTAAAAGCGCATGTTGTAAAAAATGCATGTTAAATGAGACCAGTTATAAACCGGTCTTGTTTATATTAATAACGAGACTGGTTATTAACCACTCTGAAACTTAAAAATGAACCGCTCTGAATTAATTTGTGAACCCGTCTGAATTATTTTTTGAACCGGTCTGAAAAATTTTCTGAACCGGTCTGAAAAAAATCTGAACCGGTCTGAATTAACTTCAATATGCCTTTTTTCTTTTACAGCCCCTGCAATACTACTTAACCACTTCATTTAAATTAACTTGATTTAAATTAAAAAAATATAAATACTCAAAGATAGGTATACAATTACAAACATAACCACTTCAAATTGTTTATCTACACAACATATATATAAAAAACCATAAAAACCTAAAAAAGTAGTAGATAAAAGAATACATAAAGAATTATATTATTCACTTAGTTTATTTAGGCTATACTCTTTGAAGGACGAAACCTCTAACTCTTGTTCAACAACATCTTTGAAGTGTGCAGGATCAACACCACCAAAAACAAGCTCACCCCCTTGATCTTTTCCTGGTTTACTATTAAGCCAGAATGAAAATACTGGATCCTTAACAAGACTTTGCACAATCATATTGTACCTACAACAAGCAAGTGCCTCATAAGTCATAACGAAGTAGAGATTAAATAAATATTAACAAAATGACAAATCAAAGTTTAAATGTGGAAAATCAAAGTCATAACAATGCAGATAATAATGTGCATTTTTAGACTTGAGTTCATCAGATGGAATGAAATCTAAATCATCTCAAAGCATAGTAGGAAAAGTTGAGGGAGTAAGGGAAAAAAGGTTACGATTATAACCTTATAGGATTTTCAGAAGAAACAAGATCTAGAACCATACTGCTAGAATGATCTGGAGGAAAGGAAGAGGATAACTCCGTCAGCTTCAAAATTCCTGCTGGAAATCATAAAAGCAAGAGGATAACTCCATCAACTTCAAAATGCTATGCTTGAATGAATTCAATATTCTAAACAAGTTTAAATCAAAAGGCCTTTATCAGTTTACTTTTAAGAAATGTATTGGATTAACCATAACGAAATGGATTACCCTCTCCCGTTACAGTCAGTACCTAATACAAACAACTTTGACAATCCAAAATATTTGAAACTGTCCAAATGACATTTTCCTTTTACAATTGTAGCAAAATATGAAATTAAACCCAAGCCAAAAGTTTTGGGGAAAAAAATCTATTTTTCCTATATGTTAGGTAGAACCAATTCATAAAGATTACTATGGCCATTTTGTCCCCAAGTGCAAAAGACTATTTATAAGAAAACTATTAGACATGTCAGCAATTATAACTGAAAATAGCACAGGAACCACATCATCACTAACAGGAAACTCTATTGCAAAATTTTGCATAAATACCTCTTCAGGCATAAGGGGGCATAGAAACTAACTAAAAAGTCACCAACTTCTATTGAACCCAATACTACTTAAAAGTTAAAATAACTTGGAGGAAAGGAACCCCTAAATGATGTATGCAATGTATAAGTAGACCCATGACTCCAATTTTTTAGGCAATGATACAAAAGATAAAGCAAGAGCAAACCTGAAAAAGTTCAGCACAACCATTGTACGCAAAGATATCTCTCAATAAACCAGAATGAAATTTAAAGATTATTTTTTAATGAGAATTTTAAAGAGACACATGGAATTGCGCAATTTAAAGATTATTTTTTAATGAGAAATTTGGCACCACTGAAAAACAAGGGAGTTGGTCTATGTGATAATAAAGCAAAAATGCAGACCAAATTATTCAAATGAAATGTAATCATACTTGTTAACCATCCGACGGCCAAGCATTTGAATTTATGGACGAAATTGAAGGGCATGGAAAGCAACCCAAAGAATCTCCAAAACTTGGACTCTCTGGGAGGACACTTGCATGCAAGAGCTCAAGTCATTATTATGAAACAAAACAAAATCAATTATAGTCAACTTCCTAAACCAACTTGCCTGCATGTCCCACTGGCTTTGGATATTTTTATCCAGCTTCATCTTACTCACAAGTCTAAAGTTTTTATCAAAACAAAAATCTGTGTTTCTACTTTCCATGTTTCAGCACTGTTGTCTTGCAAATTAAATGATTCTGTTAATTCAAAAACTCAACAATTTAACAATAAAGTTCTAAACTTATCAAATTGTAGTCTCCTGCATGATGGTGACTGAAGGTGTGAGTGGGGACCATATATGCATTTTTTCCAGCAAAATAAAGGTTATTCAATTATATCATAAAACCAATGTAAATTATCATATAATCACATTGATTTTCATTGGAGTGTAAGAAGTAAAGATTAGAAGGACTAGTGTTGTAATCCATACAAGTCTGGTTTGCCATCTTTAAGTTGAAGAAAATTTCATAAACCATTTAATGCCAACGCTGTCCAGTACATGATGCATCCTCTGTTAACTTATTACACATTGAAGGAAAGAAAGGAAAAAACACACAAATTCACAGACTCAAAAACTGAACCTCATGCTTAATTAATCACACTAAAAAAATCAAAATGCAGTATATAAAAAAGAACAACTGTAAAGAATAACTTGCTTTTTGGACACAGAAACAATGAAATAAGCAAGATTTTTTTTGTGTCTAAACATGTTAGTAATGGAAGAAAACTAGAAATCCATCTCAGATTCGAAAGAACAAATCTTAATTTGGTAATACAATAACATGACCAGTATATAAATACACTAAAGTTTTATATCAAGGAATATAGAATGGAATTTATGCAATTGCAAGCTAGATTAGGCTTGTTAGAAACTGACACCAATGGTTTGCATATTTAATGTTAGGATATTGGGAATTAAATGTATCAAGGCATGCACGTTTTGCAATAGGAGCTTATTTGTAGTGAAGAGAAAAACACAAAACATGTATATACGTAGTATATAGTTTGCTAGGTTAGGAATAAATTCAAGCAGTTAGAACAGGTCCATCAGGTAATCTTTATAAATTAAATCAGGCCATGAGTTCATAATTTTTAATTCAACTTGAGCAGGCTACAAATGAAAATTAAGGATTTTTGAAATTATCAAGGAGCTGCAAAACCGCCATTGCTTTTATTTTCTTTGGTGCTATCAAGTTGAGGGGGAGGCGAAGATCTCTCATTCTGAAAACACAAGCCTCAGGGAGGAACAAAAATCAGAAATACAACCCATTAACATAGAATCGACAAACTTAGCAGTTGAGCCAACCCTCCTCATTGACCATATCCACCACTTATAGCAAACAAAATATAGAGACACAAGTATGAGCTGACGCAGGCAAATTTTCGAACTGTTTACTTATGATTCAAAACCAAATGACATATTCAAATACTGGTCAAAGACTAATAAGGGCACAAGGCATTGAAGTATTGAACCATAACATAGAATACAACAATATTATCAATAAACCAGGAATGGACAAAAAACAGAGTAATAGTACCTGAACTTCAACAAGACCAGTGCTTTGAGCAATCACAACTTCAATGGTGCCATCAGGTTTAGGATGCCAGTATCCACTCTCAGCATGATTGGCTCTCCAAAGCTAAGCTTCCATGTCTTCTGGGTATACCCTATTACTGGCTACACCCATTTTACACACCAACAACCAAAAGAAATTGAATAAACCATATGAGACAACGGTAGTACAACAATGGACAACAGTAGATATGAGACAGCATATCAGTTCACCTCGGTTTGTGTTCGAACCACTAACGAACCTTGGTTCGTATTGTCTCCATGTCTAGATTGAAAGAGGAGAGAGTGCAGAGGCAGTAGGTCGCGTTGTTGGGAACGCAAGGACCAGTGGCGGCGGCGGCTCGGTCTGAACCAGCAGCAGACGCCGGTGAGGCGAGGAGCGAAGATCGCGGTGGTTCTAAGGGAGGCAATTGACACCAAGAGAGAGAACGGGAAAGAGAGAGACGAAGGTGAGAAGACACCAGGGAGAGAGAGAGAGAGAGAGAGAGAGAAAGAGATAACGACCGGAGGGAGAGGCGAAGAGCGACGATCATGGGTAAGGCAGTGGCGGCCATGAGAGCAAACGCAAGGAAGAACGGAGGAGGGAGAGGGTGGTTAGAGCTTGGCTCCTTATTAGGGTTGGTGTGAGGAAATAAAGAAGAACGGGGAAGAAGCTTTGAAGCAGTGAACCCTTGCCCGTGCGGTGCACAGGGCAGTCAATTTATTTATTTTTCAGACTAGTTGTCAAAATGAACCACTCTTGTATAAACCAATGGAAACTTCAAGACCGGTTTCGCATCTGAATCGGTTTCAATTAATATATTTTTAGATTGGTCATTTAAATGAACCAGTCTAGTTTAAACTAATGTCAACTTTAAGACCGGTTCCGCACAGAACCGGTCTTATAATTAATGAAGTGGTCTGAAAAATATATTTTGTACTAGTGATCCGAGCAGTCTCGCGGTCATAGACCGGATCGCTTACACCCCTACCCCTAGGCAGTATTATGCCTTTATAGGGGTGTACGGATATGGGCCTGGATTGGAGGCCCTCTAGGGTTTCTATGTTGACGTCAGGCTCTGTGAAAATATCTTAAAAATATTTGATATCCTTCTAGAACCTGGACAGCTCAGCATGTACCTTTCTCATGTCTAGGCCGTATGCGAGATGCTGAATGGGTGACACGTGGCCTACCAGATGGGCCGAGGTCCGAGTGATCATTCCTATCTCGGTGACCGATCGAAGGTCCTTCTAAGAGGAAGGCTCGAGATTCACAGTCGGCTTATGACCGGATGAGTGTCGACTCGTTGTGGTCGGTTTATTGGCTGGCCAGAATGCCTTTGGCTATCCTCACAGGCATCGACTCGTTATGGTCGGCTAGGGAGAGTAAGGCAGCGCAGAGTCGAACCGATCCCTAGGTGTTGCCCTTTAGTCGATCTTCTTAGGCTTTTTACTTAGTTAACCCTACAATGTTAGTATGCTAGGAATAGATAATAATGTACCAATTGATGGATAACGCTTAACCTTAATGTTGGATAATTTGTTAATAATTTCTATTGGTACATTATTATCTATTCCTAGCATGATAACATAATAACGCTTATCCAATAAATAATATACCAACAATAGAATGTATAGGATTGACAAAATTTTAATTTAGTCAAATGGATGGTGCATGCTTATGTAAACAAGGTTAAATTTAATACCTCCTACCTTTTTGTTTCTGCCTTGAGTAATAATAATCATTTAAAAATAAACAATACAACGGTTACTTTTGATCTTCCAACAAGCATTTTTTTTTTTAAGAAAGGCCTGAGTACTACTACAAACGTTTAAAAAAAAAATTGGAGTGAAGAGAAAGCCAAAATCATAATAAAGGGCCTTGATCTTCTTGTACCTGTTGTCTGCATTATTTCTTTTTCCAGCACAACCAAGTCTGAGAAACAAAGTCTACTCTCCCCTAGTTCTTTCCTTTTCTTTGCAAAATAATCTACAAACCTACTACTATACTCCACACTATCCACACCATGCACGCAAACAGATCAACAAAATGACAAAAAAAAAATACACTTCACGTACTCTCACTCACTTCTCCTTTGGGTATCAAACCAAATTTCATTTTTATTGGTTTGAAACTTTGAATTCTTTTTGTTCATAACGTACGGCATGTAACTGAAAAAAGCTGCATGCATTTAATCAAAAAAAAAAAAAAAAAAAAGCTGCATGCATAAATGCAGCAGCAGATCAGAGGCAAAAACAAACAAAACAATCTCTTTCTCTCTCTCCCCTCATACTCACCTTAACGTACAATCTCTCCCTCTCTCTCTCACACGCATAGTACATGCAGATACAGTTGTTCATATTATAAGGGTCTGCTTCGGGCAGAAAACAAAACAACACAACCAAAAGCACCACTCTTCCAAACCCTAGCAGCTTCTCGCCAAACCCGCCACTTCTCTCTACAGTAACCAAACTCTTCACTCGTCGCCGGAGCCACTACACCAACGTTTCTCCTGCCGCGTGCATCTGGTACTCATTCCTTTTGTATAAGAGTAATGATTGAAAAACATATATATATATATATATATATATATATATATAGACCTAGTCATAAGCTTACACATTAGGATCTTGACATTTGTCATTTAAATTTTTTTTATTTAATTTTTTTAAACTTAAAAATAACAAATATCATAATCTCATTTATAAGTTTGTAGGCCTCTAAATCATTTTTTTTATATAATATTCTCTTATTATTTTTCTTTGACTTGATTTTGAGCTTTTTAATACGTACCGTATTTGAATTTTTTATTACCATAAATTTGCAAAGAAATCAAAATACACTTTAGTTTTAAATATTTTATGAATTCGAGATTTTGTAAAATAAAAATATATATTTCAATATGTGTTTATCAAAAATATATTTTGATTAACCAATATGGAAATACAAATTTTTTTTTTACACCAACCAATACCCGGATCTGGTTTACCCAGGATCCGACTCATCCGGTCTGATCCAACTGAGCTTGTACTAAGCGGTAGGGGTCTCTTAACGGCGATTGCTCCATACCCAAGGCTCGAACTCGAGACCAGTTGGTTAAGAGATCAAAGTGGGCTACTACTTGATCAACCTCACGTTGGTGAAATACAAATTTCTAGTAAACAAAAAAAACTTGAATATTTTACATATCCCACAAGTAAATCTTAAAATGAATATAAGGTTACAAGAAAAATTTAGGAGATGCATATCCGACAAAATTTTACTCGGATCATATAAGTGTTTCCAGTTGGGTTGGTCATGTTAAATGTTAACTGTGCTGGATCCGGCAATTCCCCTTTTTTTAAAAAAAAAAAAAATATCTGTGATTTTGTGTGTGCGTGTGTTGAGTATGGAGTATAATTTTTTTTTGGGTTAATGTGTGTTGAGTTTGTCAAAATGAAAATAAAAAGAAATAAACATCATTTTCATGTTTGGACACAACTATTCCATAGATAGTCAGATTTTACCACAACAAAAAAAAATTTGTGTTAGATTATTTGGAGTCATCTTTAAGTATTATGTTATTTTGTTAGGCTGGTGACCAGACCATGAGATAAAGGTTTTGTTTTTTCAATTGTTGTTACACTTCTGTACATTAAGATGTTGCTTGGGTTTGATCCCTTTTTGTTTTTAGAACTGTAAGTTTCTTAGAGTGGCTACTAAGATCTTTGTCTAAAAAATTAATTTTTTTAAGAAAAAAAATCATTTTCTGAATTAACTTATAAATAGTTATTAGTTAGAATTAAAAAGAATTGTAGAATGAAAAGTCCACTTAGAAAAGTAAAGAGGAAAACACTGTACCTAATAAATTGCTTTGTTTTTTCAAAACAAAGAATCTTTTCTAAATAATAAACTGTTCTTTTCCGAAAAAAAAAAGTCAGAAAATTTAAAAAAGGAAAATGAAAAAGTAGTAAAAAAATTATTTCGACTGACTTGGTTGTTTTGTTAACTTTGTTTTTTCTTTCAATAAAATCAAAATTATTTTTGGGCATGAGATTAAGCAAACTAGACATATACTAGTTTATTTGGATTCTGTGTCTTAAACTTGTTTTTTATTTTCTTAGATTTTCAGAGTTTGTTATTAGCTCATACATAAATAGATATATACATAAATAGAAATTAATATATACAGGAATTTAAACAAGAATAGAAATTACATAAGTAAGATGAGTAGATGACAGTAATCAAAATGCAACAAACCAAAGTCATTACTTAATGTTGGAGTGCCTTAATCATTAGAGTTCAAATCAAATCAATTGCTGGATACATGGGCAAGCCAATCTAGGGGTTGAAGTGTGCAGATACATGCATATTATGAGATAAAGGAACATATGGGAAAAAGGAAGTAATGATCTGGATTTGAAAGTAAAATACCAATTAATAGATATGATGCTTATCCTACCACTAGAGGAAATCATACACCAATTTTTGTTACCAGTAGAGGAAATCCTTGAAACAAATATGCGAAAGGATTCTTAAGTCCTAATTCAACAATAGCATGAACATGATGCACATACTTATCTAGTTTATGAAAACAGAACATGTTAAGCCTAATTGAACTTATGGTGGCACTGAAAATATAAAAAGAGTACCTCAGAAAATAAACAAGACGAACAGATTTTGAGCTCTTCTTAGTTTCCTTTGATTCAACCTAGATATTCTTCTTAGTTCTCACAGTGAGGCCATCACTATGACACTGTGCTAACCGAAAATACAATCAAATACTGCTTATTAACAGCCTAACAGGGCAGTTTGAAATCTATGTATATACAGTATCTACTAATTTGTATGGCTCAGAAGCTAATCATTAGAATTAATGACTAATGTTGGAAAGTATGCATTAAGTTACATCTGGCACCTATAAGTAAAAAATGGTCTACCACTAGATTCTACCACTGCACAATGAAAGGGACTTACAAAAAAATAAAGAAAGAAAAAATGAAACAAGTCCCAAATTTGGGTTTGTCAACTCAGGTCTCAGGGACATTGACATTTTAAAAGGATAGGAAGAATTAAGAGGACCATATCTTTTTTTATGGCCATGGCCATGAAATAGAGCAACATCCTGCAGAAACATGAATATATGTAAAGGTGAAATCACTTTAGTAGCCATCAGAATTAGTTTGCTGTTGCTTCTTTATTTGACTTTAATGCACTTGACCTGACCTCGTGCTTTTCTGCCCTGAGTATGAGTAGACAAGTGAAACAAACAGAGAAAGCTACATTGAAAGTAAATAGTCAACTAAGTCAAGTGCAAAACAATAATGCATGAGCATTTAAGCACTTTCAAAGAAATTAACAATAAAATTTTTTGCATTGGTTTTGCAATTTAACCATACCCTTTTAAAGTGTAAAAACACAGCACGACTAATATTTCAAAATCCCAACTTTGAGGCTCTACAGTGCTATCCTCCTTTGAGTCATGCCTTGTCAGGGATAATACTCCAATAATGCTGAAGTTAAGCATGTGAAGAAGGAAGAACTTGCAGGTATTTATATAGCTAAGCCTTTACATAGTTGTTGATTTTCTTTCTTCCATTTCTTTTTCAAACTTCTTTTTTATTTTTACATCAATGTTAAAATATGATTATCTAATATATATGTTTTGTGGTTTTCTCATAACTCTTAGCATCTAGCAGCAGAGGGGGATGGAAGAATTTCAACTTTGAGGTAAAATAACTTTTTTGTTTGATGAAGTTAGTTCTCTGATTTTTAATGTAATCATGAATTGCTTATTTTTCAAAAGGCCAAAGCTTTTGTAGCAAATCGTAACAGCCTTCCCCAGTTCAAGATTACCATGAAGCCTTCATACGTTAAAGATAGGAGCCTCGTAAGTCTTATCAGACATAAAACAATTTGCCTAGCTTCTTACTGACTTCAATTCTTTTGCATCTTCTGCTGAAAATATTAATCAACCCCCTTTTTGCTCTAAAAAATCCAGGCAATACCGGTAGAATTTGCCAAAAAATACCTGAAAATGAAAGAAGCTCCTGTCTACCTCACAATATGGAAAGAGGAATCAATTTGGCAAGTGAAGTACAAAACATGCTCAGGAGACAACTACCCTACAAAATACAAATTCCAGGATGGTTGGAGAAAATTTGTTTCCAAGAACCACTTAAAAGTGGGTGATTCTTGTAAGTTTATTTGGACAAATGCCAATCCCCTCAAGTTCACAGTCATTATTGATCGAGCTGCTGAAAAACTTCAATCAAAATCAAAAGGTATATGGAAACTTATATGGTAATTTTTTATGGTTCAAATTTATTAGATACTTATCAGACATATACATTAGAGTTAGTTTTAACTAATTAACTAAAAAAGAATCAACTGCCGGCTTCCTTTAACTGTCAGCTTGATATTTATAGCATTCGGTTTAGTTAGCTTGAGCTGCAAGTACCTAGTTTAGCTTTCCTATAACTCTAACAATATATTTCCTCATGGTGCATTTTATCATTGTTTGGGATGGGGAAATAATTGGTTATTGGGCCAGAGGCCCGTTATTAAAAGAAAAAATAAAAATAGAATCCTCAGGTGGCCCAAATAAGCCAAGGCCAAGGAAGGGTCCCATGTCAGCAGGAAAGGAGAACGTGAGAGCGTCCCCAGGACAAAGCGTCCTCTTCCATGGCACTTATCCAAAGCTGAACCTGGGAAGACCTCCTCTGTTACGTTACCTCCTCTTGAGCCCAACGACGTGCCAGCTATCTCCACCCAGAAACACCATAAGAGGAAAGATGTCATTTCATTCAAGGACCATATATGGTAAGCCAGGAGAGGAAGATGCCATTTCAATCAAAGAAGAAAAGCACTGTTCATCTCCCCTACCAAGACAAAAAGAGGGCAACGACCAAGAGGCAATGACAGTACCCATCACATAAAAGAAAGGCAAAACTTGGAGAGCAAGGGAGGAGGTTCCTACAAAAAGGACACCAAGCCAACAAAAGCAAGGGGGGGGGGAGAGAGAGAGGCAACACCAGAAAAACAAAAAATACAACAACAACGACACATTCAGAACCAGAAAGAGAGAGAGTTCCAAGAGTGACAAATTGAGAGCGTCCTATGAATCTGATGAACTCTTACTGTATTTCATGATATCCACGCTCTCTTTTCCCTTGTATTTTCTCTCATCATCAATAATAAGAATGAAGCGCTGATTTCGTTAAGTTTACGAACCCATCTTTTATTTTGCATTCCATTTATTTTTCTTTGCAAAATATCGTAAATTCCTGGCTGAAACAATTGGCGCCGTGGCCGGGGAAATCATGGCTTCAACAGTAGAAGGAGACACACCAGGAGATGTTCAGAGAAGGATGGTTGAAGAAAGTGCTAGGACCACAGTGGGAGGAGGCCTCGGGTTTAACGCATCATGAGTCACCAACCCTGGAGGCAAAGCGGCACGAAGACTGAGCTTCAGCCCAGAAAGTGACCAAGAAGAGCCTCTCTTGGACGCTCCTGAGACGGAACCAAACCGAGAGGAGGAAGAAGCAAAACAGCCACGGAGTTCTCAAAGTAAAGGGGAGTCTGGTACACAAGTGACCCTAGATGCCTATGTTCTGGACAACATCATAGCTAATCAGAATGCCTTGACTGAAATAATCACGAACCTCAAGGCTCAAAATACCAAAGCAAAAGAAGAAGAAGCCAAGGCGAGGATGGAACAGGAGGCTCGGAAAGAAGAAGAGTTAGCCAAAGAAAGAGCCTGGAGAGAGTTGGAGAAGAAACACGAGCCATCAAACGAAGCGAGCCATCAAACGAAGCGAGCGCCGGGAAGGAGTAGAGGCTGGGGTACATCTTTTTGTTTTAGAAGGAAGGCTTGAAGCCTTCTTGGCAACAGAAGACTTTGGAATTGGAGGACCAGAGACAGAAGTCTTCTGCTTACCTTTTTTCGAAGCTATAGAGGCAGAGGGGGAGGACGCTGGAGTTTTCCTCTTACGTGTTTGAGGGGCAGAGCTGGTGGCACCTGAACAAGAGCAATGCAGCAGACTAAGGATGCTAAGCAAACAATAAAAAAAAAAGTAAAAGGAAGACGAAATTATAAGGCAGGGATACCTTTCTTCAAAGGAGTAGCATAGTAAGGGTCCATAATGGAAATAGACACAGCAGCAGGAGTAACAAGATTGGGGGTCGCCTCGAAACTGCGAAGATGTTGCAACACGCCTTGATGAGAGTTTAACCAACTTTGAAGAACGCTACCAGTAAGAGTAGGGGAAATGTAAAAGGGAAAAGAATCCTCTGGGTCCGAATCATCAGGAATCCGGAAGAGTACCGGCTTAAGAGCCACGTCTACCCCTATGGGAGCAACATGAAGGCTGCAAGGGGGCTGGTCCCAACCAAACTGACGAATGACCCTGTCCGGCCTATAGGCATACGGCCACAAAGCTCCCCCATGTGTGCTCTTGTTGTCGGTAGGAACAAATCCAGGTAAACGGCATGGAGTGAGGATCAGATTCCACAGATCAGTAACACCCTCTGACTTCTTTGAAACATCATTTCTTGCTGCAAAAAGGAACCTATCATTTGTGTAAAGATCATGAAGTATTTCCCCATAATGGAACAGTGGTTTGGTATAGGGGCGGAATGAAAAGCTCCCCTCGTCATCAATCACGTGAACCAGAGGACACCTAGGTTTCCCTTGGGACCAATGCCATGATCGAATTTTAGAAGGATCAGCATCAACCTCTTCTTCAGTATTTTCAGCAGCACCTTCAGCATTGTCATCAGGTTTAGGACTCTCTGGGCCAAACTTTGGAAAATGCTCAAACAAGAAGTGTTGTAGAAAAGTCAAGTCCAAATAACAATTTATGGGAAAACGACCATAAGAATTGCTCAGCTGTTCAGCAATCTGGTCCAACCTTGCATACAACCCGCCAAGATACAATGACGACAGTGGAAGACGAATTCCTTGAGAAAGCATGCTAGCAAAGACAAAAACAGCAGGACTCACCGATTCCCATGGTGGTCCAGGGAAAACATATCGACTAAGCCAGAAAGCTATAAAACCTGCCCTATACAAGCCTTCATCCAGAGAAGGGCCAGATTCAAAGTTGTCACCAGAAACTTCTCCAAAAAAGTATCTGACCCAGTTTGCAAAAGTGTGTTTTAGAGAAACCTTCTTACCTTTGGATGAAGATTTACTAGCACCCCTGCCCTTGGATGAGGACCCTTTCCTCTGTGACAAGAGGTCACGAGAGTGCTTGGCACTCAGCACTATAACTGCCTTTAATTCTCTGACCATGTCAAGAAACTTTTCATCAATATTAGACAAAGACAAATCAGAATCTCCAAAAGAAGGTAATCTCATGAGGACGATTACATCTTCCAGGGATGGGGTGAACTCGCCCCATGCAGTAACAAATGTGTGGGTAGTCGCACACCATCGTTGTACCAACATGTGTAGATCAGTGACTCTCTTACAAACACTGAGCCTAGTGGAGATCTTGATAGCTTCAGCAATGCCTGTGCTTTCCAAAATTGCAACAAACGAAGGGTCATCTTTGAAGACAGAGTCGACCCACTCAGGCCAGCCACCAGTTACACTCAGTCTTGTATGAAACCGCACTTCTGACCAAGGAAACTCAGCCCTCAGCAAGCGGGATCGAAGCAATGTTGGACCTAGAGTCTTGTTATCATCATCAGTGACAGGTATGGTTCTCAAGTGGGCAAACTCCTCTGAAACAACAGTAGCTTTCAAAGGAAAGTTGTGGAATAAATTACCAGATTTGGGAGGACCCTCAAACGGAGGAGAAGGACGGGGAGCGTCCACCCAGCGGCGATACCCTTGCTCCACGGGTTCGGAACGAGGAGGGGGAAGATCGTACAAGATGGCAATAGCAATGGGCTGAGAGGACGTCCCTTCATCGCCAACATACTCAGAAGCATCAGAGTCTAATTCTTCGCCAGAAGAGGTGACAGCGCTCGAGTGAGCCATAAAGGAAGGAATGGTTTTCGGTGAGGGAAAGAAGAAGGGGCTGCTACGAGAGAGAGAGAAGGAGGAAAGTCTTT
The DNA here is from genome assembly GCA_037953625.1 of Crotalaria pallida. Classification (NCBI taxonomy): domain Eukaryota; kingdom Viridiplantae; phylum Streptophyta; class Magnoliopsida; order Fabales; family Fabaceae; genus Crotalaria; species Crotalaria pallida. The sequence goes on from CM075651.1 coordinate 54,440,125, forward strand.
CAAAATGAGAGGAGGAGAAACGTGGGAGTGAGAAGGCATGAAATAACGTTAAGAAGTAAAGTTGAAGCACGGTTACCAACTAAATAGGCCACGTTTCACACGACAAGAGGTTGGCAAGGAGTAGGCTTGCAGGCTAGGCAGTTTGTATTTGAAAAAATAGGATTATTTCAAATACAAAAAGGGGCTATTGTTTGGGATGGGGAAATAATTGGTTATTGGGCCAGAGGCCCGTTATTAAAAGAAAAAATAAAAATAGAATCCTCAGGTGGCCCAAATAAGCCAAGGCCAAGGAAGGGTCCCATGTCAGCAGGAAAGGAGAACGTGAGAGCGTCCCTAGGACAAAGCGTCCTCTTCCATGGCACTTATCCAAAGCTGAACCTGGGAAGACCTCCTCTGTTACGTTACCTCCTCTTGAGCCCAACGACGTGCCAGCTATCTCCACCCAGAAACACCATAAGAGGAAAGATGACATTTCATTCAAGGACCATATATGGTAAGCCAGGAGAGGAAGATGCCATTTCAATCAAAGAAGAAAAGCACTGTTCATCTCCCCTACCAAGACAAAAAGAGGGCAACGACCAAGAGGCAATGACAATACCCATCACATAAAAGAAAGGCAAAACTTGGAGAGCAAGGGAGGAGGTTCCTACAAAAAGGACACCAAGCCAACAGAAGCAGGGGGGGGGGGGGAGAGAGAGGCAACACCAGAAAAACAAAAAATACAACAACAACGACACATTCAGAACCAGAAAGAGAGAGAGTTCCAAGAGTGACAAATTGAGAGCGTCCTATGAATCTGATGAACTCTTACTGTATTTCATGATATCCACGCTCTCCTTTCCCTTGTATTTTCTCTCATCATCAATAATAAGAATGAAGCCCTGATTTCGTTAAGTTTACGAACCCATCTTTTATTTTGCATTCCATTTATTTTTCTTTGCAAAATATCGTAAATTCCTGGCTGAAACAATCATCGAGCTAAACATTTGGTGAATGTTTTTATCACTTCAATGTTTGTATTAATGTTAGCCTGACATTTGCATAAAATAATTCTTGAGGTATAGAACTGTGCAATGATACACCCAAAGTGTATATTGTCAGGTCAATGTTGATAAAGAGGCATGATTCCTTAAGATGCAGCAGTTAAAATGTCATGTGAAAATCATGGCAGCTGCTGTCAACATCTATAATGTGAATCTTTTTGATATCACTTATAAGGTAAATGCTAAATAAACAAACTAAGGTCTAGTTAATATATTAAAATTTATAATTTGGAAAACAAAAGTTAGCATCTTAATATATTAATGGTTCCAGATAAATGCATGCTCTTCTGGTAGAATCTTCAGATAGTAGTCTTTAGACGATGTGCTGTAATTGTGGTTGTTTATTTTTTTTATATGTTATCTGAGTAACTTTGCCTTTTGTTTTTCTTTCTAGCTAAAAAATCTTTCATCCCTGAGGCTGCTAAAGTTGGTGCTGCTTGCTCTAACTTTGATAACATTTTCAATCCTCCCGACACAGTTTTAGAGGAGATTACTCAAGGTGGTTCTCTGCCAATTTGTCCAAATTCTTTTCTTTGAATGTATTATAAAGTTTAAGAGTTGTGTTTTATAAACTTTGATAGACAAATTGAACAAACATTACACCTTTCCCATAGTTTTTTTCTTACAAATCATGACAATTGGTTGTTCTTTTTGCAGGTGAAATTGCCTCTGGTTCTCGTGAGAAGTTTCCTACTGATTCAAATGTGCTTCTGCAGAAGTTTTTTGCTGCTCATGAAGACATGCAGCTGAGTCTTCTACAAAACCCAGGGCCGTTGCGACAGTTTCTCTACTCTTGTCTAGCTAAACTAATAAATATGCTGAAGTCTTTTCCAATCCGTGACCTGAAACTGAAGCATAAGGATGCCATTGTTTCCAATATCAAAATATTTCGTCGCTGTTCAATTTCAAATTCCTGGCTGGATGAGGTTGATGCTTGCTTCAATCAGCCAGACCTTGATGCCAACACTTGTAAGCTTCAAGCATTGACAGACTTGGAAGATCAGTATGCTAAGAGTAATTATATTCTTAGAAAGAAGATTTCTCTTTTGTCTTCTCATTTGGACTTGCTTAAGCATGAGATGAAGCTTGGTGAGGCTAATCTTTTGCATGTTATGACTCAGAAAAAAGAATTGTTGGGAGGCACTTCTTCCTCAGATGCATTCTTTCCTTTAGGCTTCTGACCTTTGCAAGATGAATGAAGATGTTGCATATGAATTAAATGACTTGTTGCGTTTATTTGGTGAACCTGTGAGTATTTTATCTACTTTATTTTTTGCTTTTTATGCTTAAAACAGGTTGTTTGAAGGTTTACAGATTGTTATGTAGTTAAGACCTTTATTTTGCTATTAAAAACCTGTGTTTGAGCCTTTAATGGTTAACAAAAATTCCTTAGCATTTGATGTAACACTCTCACATTTATTAGCAAATTTTAGGTTTTATTAAAATTGGAGTTAGAAAATTCCTTTTTAAAACTTAATTTCTTTAAAAGGTTTTACAAAAATCCGGCAGAGTTTCCTCTGTTTTCCGGACTTCCCAAAAATTTTCTTCTTAAAACCTGTCAGCCAGAAATATTTAAAAACATAAACCATAATAGTTTAATAGTCATAACAGATCCTAGTGCCCGATTAGTACAAGTTTCAGGGCAAGCTACTAATTCATAATATAATTTACAAAAATAATTGTCCACTCTTAATATCCAATAAACATTCCACGTAGTGGAATGAAAACCCTGCTCGGCCATATTCCATGTAAGCTCCACTTCGATACCTGCAAAATATAGCAAGAAGGGTAGCATTACACAGAACTTAAAAAGATAAATCCTAAAAGAGACATAGTAATAAACTAAGCCTACCCAATTATTAGCATACGCTATTCATTCAATTAATCTCTTCTAGTCCTTAAGTTATTCTCATATTCGTTTAATCTCTGGTTCTCTTATCATTTTCTCATTTCCATTCTTTATTCATTTTCCATTACTTGGCCCACATGCCGGTTACCATTTCGTTCCTTTATTCTTTTCATTATTGTGACAGGGTCTACCGACCTCCCGCCTTATTACTTTTTTTATTATTGTGACAGGGTCTACCGACCTCCCGCCATTATACCTTTTATTATTGTGACAGGGTCTACCGACCTCCCGCCATTATACCTTTTATTATTGTGACAGGGTCTACCGACCTCCCGCCATTTTACTTCTCATTATGGTGACAGGGTCTAACGACCTCCTGCCATTTTACTTTTTATTATAGTGACAGGGTCTACCGACCTCCCGCCATTATACCTTTTATTATTGTGACAGGGTCTACCGACCTCCCGCCATTTTACTTCTCATTATGGTGACAGGGTCTAACGACCTCCTGCCGTTTTACTTTTTATTATAGTGACAGGGTCTACCGACCTCCCGTCATTTCACTTTTATCTTTGTGACAGGGTCTACCGACCTCCCGCCATTTTACTTTTTATTATTGTGACAGGGTCTATCGACCTCCTGCCGCTCAGTCCATTCCCTTTTCTTTATTCTCGTTTATTTTAAGTACATTCTTATTCATTAATGATTCTCATTCTCATTTCAGTTTGCTTGAATTGGCCATATACATTATGTTTTAATTCTCGTCACTAACTCTTAATTATTTCCATTTTCCCTTTCTTTTCTTTTTCTTCTTCTCTTCCTTTTCCTTTTTCCTTATTCTTTTTATTAATTACTCTAGTTTACATCTAACTCCACTTAACTTTGGTATAGTCGTTATATTTTAAATTCTCGTTTCAAATTCTTAGTTATTCCAATGACTCCTCTGTCTCGCACTTTTATTTACTTGTTTTTCCTATATTACTACTCCATTCTATTTAACTACCATGATTGCATTCTCTCTTTTTGTCTTATCATCTTTTCACTAAATTCTTTTACCGATTACCTACTTGTATTTGGAATTTAGTTTATCATTTTCGTTTCTATTTCATTACTACCTGACAACTCTTAACTAAGTCTACTCCGTGCTTTCTTATTGTTTTCGTACTCTAACTCCTCTTTTACCTCACTTTTAGTTTTAATTATTCTACTCTCCTTTCCTATTACAAATACTCTATATTCTTTTACTCTTACGCTTCGCTGGTTTTCCTTAACTAATTTCCCTTGGTTTTATTTTATGTTTTTCTACAGTTTCATTCTATATTAACTCTTTTAATATCCTATCACATTCATTCACTCCGGAACTCATTCTATGCACATCCAATTTATTCCATTATCAATTTTAAATAAATCATTTATATTAGCGGGGACTACCCTAAGGTTCATTAACTTATTTCTTAATTATCCTATTCTTAGTCACTACTATAGAATCCTAGAATTTACTTTCTAAGTAGAGGTAATACGACCCTTCTTACCTCGGGCTTTCTCTTTTTAAAAGAACCTGGGTTGTGGCTCGGTGTCGATGACGGCGTCGGTGTTGCTCCTCGTTAGTGAGAACGATTCCGGCCGGATTCGAAGCCAAAGCTTCAAGCCTCGGAGTACCCAACACAAGCCCGGTGCGATCACGATCGGTAATGACGCCGGCAAGACCCATGGAGAGAGAAATCAAGGCCCTAGATGAGAGAGAAAGCTCAAGGAGGAGGAGATAGAGGACAAACCCTAGAGGAGAGAGATAGTGTTTATGTGTAAAATCTAAACCAAAATCAAGCTTAGATCCATGGTTAAGGCATTAAATTGAAGTTTGGGTGCTTGGGATTTGGGTATAGTGTGTGGGTTCAAGAGGAGGGGGAGAGAAAGAGAAACTCCATGGGAGAGGGAGAAGGAGAAAGAAACCATGAAGGAGGAGGAGAAGAAGAAGGAAATATGGAGGAGGAGGGATATGCCATGGTAGGAGGGTTGGAAGTTGAGTCTTGGAGGTTTGGTGGGTGTTGAGGGTGGTTTGGGGGAGGAAGAAGAAGGTTGGTGCGGAGGAAATGGGGTGAGGGAGCGACTGGTGCTGCCATTTATGGAGTTTGGTGCGTGAAACACGCACCCGCACGCCTGGGCGCGGAAACGCGTGCGCCTGCGCGCGCGCTGCGCATCTAATGGGCGTGCTAGCTTCCCGTCGCCCGCCTGGGCGCTGGTGTGGCGCGCCTGGGCGGAAAACTGACTGGGCTGGTGCATCTGGGGCACCCTGGTGCGCCTGGGCGTGCACCGTTGCGCCTGGGCGTGCACTAGTGATTCCCAACTTCGATTCGCCATAACTTCTTCGTTAACCGTCGGATCGGGCCCAAATTTTTGGACAAGCTTCTTAATCCCTTAAAATTCATATCCAACGGTGGAATTTAATTTCTTAGCATCCTATAATAAATTCCTAATTTTCTCTTTTCAGCTGATTTCTAACATTTGAAACGCCGATTTAACCTCCGATTCCGCTTAGATAATTTTGCCAATTGCTACAAATGTCTCCTACACAACCCCTAGTACTTATAATTACTACTCACCTTGCTCCCAAAATTCTTTAAGCAATTAATCTACCCATTCCCTACGTTTTAAACCTATTAATTCACTATTCAAGCTTGGAATTAAATTAGGGATGTAACATTTGACATCAATCACTTTACCAGGAGTGCTATAGATTGGTATGAAGATGACAATGTCCTGTTAACTTCTAATTTCTATCCTCTGGTTGGTTCTAAATTCTTTGTTCATGTGCTTAAGGCTTATATATAATTTTATAAGTGTTAATTATATATTTTTTTTTACACCAACTGGTACCCGAATCTGGTTTACCCAGAATCCGACTCATCCGGTCTGACCCAACCGAGCTCACATTAAGCGGTAGGGGTCTCCCAGCGGGGGTTGCTCCATACCCAAGGCTCGAACTCGAAACCAGTTGGTTAAGGGACCAAGTGAGCTACCACTTGACCAACCCCAAGTTGGTATTGTTGTTAATTATATTTAAGCTTAGTTATTTTGAAGTTTATTTTGATAAGTTCTAACATGTTACAATTAATGGGCTGCATGTGTTTTAATGTGAAAACTGAAAGCCAACATTAAGTTAATTGAAGCTGCATAATCTTAGCTGAAGCTCTGTGAAATTTACTATAGACAATTGCAACACATCTGCTAGTATAGCACTGAATTGTTTAAAAGATCTCTATAATCTCTAGGATATTTCTACACTCAGAGCATGATGCATATATTGAAATGAACTAAAGCAAACTATATATAAGCTGTATCATATAAACTCAAAGCATGATGCATCAGCTGTTGCTTTTCAGGCTTGGGAAACGCCTTCTCAGGGATTGTCTTAAAATCTGCAGCTACTTACTCAATTCAGCTAGGCACTATTCTATATTTATCATAAATGTTTGGGAAAATATTTGCTATGTTCTTTTTGTGTGTCACAGTCATGTGCCATGGCTGGTTCACTTAATAATTAAAATGAGAAATTATATTTTTCTCTGAAAACGAGTGGCTCATAATCTGGCAGACTAAACGAGAGTTCTGATGTTGTCCCGTTTTTTCTTCTTCAATTAAATGTTGCATCCACACACTTTCACTCATGAATTTCAATATTTGTTTATGGCTTTTGTAGTTGATGACACTCAATTTTGCCCCCCCCAAACAAAATAAAAATAATAAAAGAAAAGGAGGATTTTGAAAGAAAAAAAATTTGCAAAAATTTTTTAAAAAAAAGGAAGATTTTTTTGTAAAAAAATTAAAAACAAAAAATAATAAATTTTGAAAAGATAAAATAAAAGTATTTTTTTTATAAAAAAATTAAAAAAACGAAAACTAAAAAATTTCAAAAAAATAAGTTAAAAATGATTTTTATTTTTAAAGATTTGGTTAATTTGTGTGAGAATAAAGATAAAAAAAACTTTTTTGATTAAAAAGATTTGTTTTATTTATAAAAGAATTATAATCAAATTTGTTTTATTTTTAAAAGATTGAGACTCCATTTTTAACAAAATTTTGAAAAACTTGATTGATAAATAAATCAGGAAATGTTCTATTGACCTCTTAAAGCAGGTTGAAAAAACCCTAATGTTTAACTGTTTTTGTGCCAAATACTACTTCCGCCTTCCGCCTTCAATCTCATTTTTTTTTTCGGTTTCTATGCCAAATCACCCCTTCCACCCAGTCCCTCCTTTTCCTGCCGGAGCAGGCAACCAGCAGCGTGATTCTTTCTCCGCTGCTACTATTCTTCTATACCAGGTACTTCTTCTTCTTTTTTTATTACTTTTTATAATTTCTGTTTTTTAATTAATAAATAATTAAAAAATTAAAATGTCATCTTTATTTTTTAATTATTGAAATTTTAATTATTAACATTTATGAATCCTTTTTATTTCTGAATAATAAATATTTTTGCATTAAAGTGCAAATTTAACATTTTAAATTCTAATTTTGTATTTAAATTAAGGTATTTGTGTTTTAGGATATATTATGAATTTAATTGTTAAATTTAAATTAAATAATTTAGATTATAAATTTTAATTATTAAATCTTTTTTTTTAATTATTGGATATATTTTGGCAAGCATATTTTTCTCATCCCTTTAGTAAAGGGATCTTTTGGATTTTCCTCTCTGTATTAAATAAAAAAACATATACATATATATACATATATATATATATAGTAAACAATTTTTTTATTGGGTTTTAAAATAAAATAGGTCAAATTTTTTATAAAGTTTAATAAATTGTACGATCATTTTGACACTTTTATTTTGTCCCTATTTATAAGACCTTATACCAATTTTCAATGGTCATTAATTACTTTTTTCCATAAACACTTTTATTTATTTAACACTTTTTTGTTTTATAATTTTGAAAATACATATCAAGAAATCTCTCAAAGGGGTCCTATATATAGGGACGGAGGGAATATTAATTAAAGAATTCTAATGCGTTTTGGAAATTCATCTTTGCTTAGCTAAATGTTGAGATAATTTTGTGCATATTTCCTTTCCGTATGAAACAATTTTTTTAAATATATATAAAAAACATTGAAAATTAATTTAAAACTACGTAGCCTTGATTCCTCGTTTTATGAGAATACGTAGGACCAAGGGCAAACTTGTCAGGCACAATAATAAAAATATAATTTTGGCAAATCAATTATGTAGGTCTTTTAATTAGAATCAATTAAATGTACCATTTTCGGATGGGCGAATGGGGTGCTAATACCTTCCCTGACTCGTAAATGACTCTCGAACTCGGAATCTATCTGGTTCCAGACCAAACCTTTAATTTTTTTTTCAATTAATTATTAATTATTCAGCGATTTGGCAAAAAAATCGTTGTCAACTCCATATTGGGTCAAACGACCCCACTCGTAGGCGAGGCCTCGAGGGCAATCCGGGATCCCGACTGCGACAGTAGCCTTACTGTAAAATTTTATAATATTGGTAAAATTAGAATCATGTTGCTGAGGAAATTATTGTGGCTTATTTGTTTAGAAATAAATAAAAATGATTTCAACAAAAAAGTGATTGTTAAAAAAAGGTGATTATTTTGAGATGTTGGAATATTTAGATTCTACAAAACAATAGAAAATATCTTTTTCGCAGCTTCCAACTTTTTTATAATACAGCCATAATAAAATTAAATTGTGCAGTGTATTTAATTGTAAATTGTCTTTCTGATGTATAGATGATTGAGTTTGATAAGAATGCTTCAAATGCTAATTTTGATGAGTATTACGAGTATTTCTTATGAAGTTGACAACGAAGATTCCTCTGATTCGGTGTGAGTGAGAATAGAATGATCCCTCTCTTAACAACTAATGAGATATGAGAGCTAGTGTAACACCCTACTTTATAAATACCCTTAATTACCCATTAGCAAAATATGAACTTAAAAATTTCTTTTTAAAACTCTTTTAACTTATAAAAATCTCCGTGGAAACGGACGGAATTTCCCATGTTTTATGGACATTCTAAAAATATTATTTTCCTGCAACCTGTTAAAAACGTTATACTTGTAATCCAGAAAGCCAACAGGGCTAAAACATATCCTCGTGCATCATATTGCACCAACTATCAGAGTCGTGTACACAACAGAAGTTCACCAAGTATCATCAAGTGTGGAATTGTTTTGTTTTCCCAAAAATATACTCCCTACCCATAGAGTGCGGTCCTGGTATATACCCCAAAAATGATTTACAGTTCATATACAAAACAAAGTTATAATACCATAATCAGAACCCAACAAAATAGCCAGGACAACCCAAGACCCAGACATCAACTAACTACTCTCCCAGAGAGCAATCCTGCTCGACCGGGGATTGTGCAATCTCAATCTTGGTACCTGTTTAAAAATGATAAGGAGGTGAGCATTACACAAGAAGTAGAAAAGCAGTTTCTAGCTAGACATTATAGCATACTAAGTAAAACACAATCACCAAATAATACACATAATTTCAATTCCAATCAACTCATGCTCATTCACACTCAAACATAATTTTAGTTTCTTTTCCATTTCCTTTCCTTTACATTTCACATCAATTATTATGTAGCTAGCTCACTTCACACTTTATATGTCTTTTAATTCATTGTTCATGCACCACTAGGATTTCATGCACCTGTTAGGTCATCTGTCACCCATTAGGTAATTTTACACCCATTAGGTCATAATACACCTGTTAGTCCCATTCTCTTTATCACTTCACTCTTGACCATTTTACTCTTGTCCATGTTCAATTTCTCATTTTCAATTCTTTTTATTTTGTAGCACGCTAATCCATTGGGTACACAGGCGTCTAACGGGTCGTTTGGGCCTAATGGGTTGTTTTGACCTAACGGGTCGTTTACCTAATGGGTCATTTGGCACTTAACAGGGCACCTAGTGGGTCAATGTCCCCCAATGGATTAGCTGCTCATTCATTATCTTTAGCACATACACACACTTTAATCCATTTTATTTATTTCTTATCCAACATTCAATCCATATAGCAAAACATATCTCATTCATCCAATATACACAGCAACAATTCCAAATCAACATATGTTCAAAGTTAGCAACATGGCACATGTAACATCCCTCATTTTTATGAAAAGAATAAATGATTATTTTTATTATTCAAAATTATTTTAAAGGAAGTATTTTGGAAAAATAAATTAAGGGGGAAACATATTTTATAACTAAAATAGTTTTGGTAAGAAAGATATAAGAATAACATTTAGGAAAATGATATTTTGGTGAAATATCATGTAAAGAATGGGCTGTATCTTTTTAATTAACCGTTGGATCGTCCTCAAATGTTTAGACAAGGTTTCTAACTATTTAATCTTAACATCCAACGGTTGAAATTTTGTTTTGAGTAGTAAATCTTTTTAAATTAATTTTTCCGTAAAACTGTGCATTATGTTAAAATTGCTGATTTTCATCAGTATCTAACCGGTTAGTGGCCTCGTGTAACCGGTTAGAATGTCTGCATCTGCAGAAATTAAAGTGGATTTGAGCTGGAAATCATGAAGCTTCTTCATTTTAATCTTCCCCAAGAAGCATGGAACCCTAATTGAAGTTCTAGGACAGCTGTTGATCGCTGAAATTGGATGAGTGGCATTGGTGATGAATCACCCTTCCTTCCACCACCATGTTCTTGCTCTATAAATAGGGGTTTAGGGTTTGAGTTCTGATTCATTCTTTCTCTGCGTTTCTATACCAAAACTCTGCCAATATCTCTTCTCCAATCGTGCATACAACTTGCCTTGAGTTGTTGCACATCAATCTTGTGAGTTGTGAGTGTGAGAGCTTGCTTTTGAAGGTGGTTTGCTCTGTTTTTGGTTTCTGTTCTGGTTCTGCTAGCTGCTATTCTTGGTGGTTGTTGCTGTGAGCTCTGTAGCTGCTGTCTTAGTGCCTTAAAGCTTATCTAAGTGTTATTCAAACTGTCCAGGTATGGGAGAAGTCGTTCATATTGCTAGGATTATTGATTGTGAAGTTGATTGCGTGATTGAATCACAGACAATTGAATCAAGACATGGTTACTTGGTTTGGAGACCAAGATAACCACTTGGTCACTATGTTAATCCGAAATTAAAACATAATTGAATGAGTAATATGCTGTGATAATTGATGAGAATCATAGTGCTTATGTTTTGAGTCTTGATTTACATTTTATGAAAGATGAATCATTTGATGAATTGATTATGAGTTGATGTTTGTAAATTGAGATATCAAGTGAAATATGATCTACAATAACTAATAATTATGTTTTATATTGCTGCATAATGTTGGTTTGAAGAGGTAGATAAGAATGGGAAAGAATTAAATGTTATAAATCATGTTGTGTGAAAGGTTAAGCATTAAGGAGTGTTTGCAAGCTTGATTTATGAAATCATACTATTATGAAACTCATTTTGAGTTTAAAACAATATTAGAATTGGATCCTCTATGCTGTACCCGAATTGTAGAAAGTATGATCAAGTAAGGGAGAAGCTACTATGTGCTAGAATGAGATAGAGTAATGCATAATCATAGGTGGAGGTCACCATGAGCTCCAACACTGGATAGAGCAAGTTACAATCCCTACATGCAAGCTATTTTGATGCATATTTCATGAATTGCTGCTGTGTTTCTGAATTTGGATGGTTAAGTTGTTGGTTTATGTGTTATTATGCAAATTGGAATGTGATCATGAATTGCAAGGGATTTGATGTGATTTGATATGATATAAGTGATGAAACATGTTTAATTTGAGGTATTATAAATCTAGGTAAATCTGTTTTGGGCTAGTTTTGAGTAGAAAAGAAAATGGTATTGAAACACCTCACTTTTAGTTATTCTGCTGCATAATCTTACCTGTTAGTTGGTTTTTGTAACCAGTTACAACCTGACAGCTTTGAAAAATAAAATGTTTTGATTTCCTTAAATTAATTGGGTCTTTTCCACTAAATTAATTAACTTCATTTCATAATAATTCTTACAGAAAGGTAATGAAAGCCTCCCAATTAATTATGGTTTGAAATCATTGATATTTTCATAAAGAGACTTTGTTTTCAATTTCTGGTTTATACAGGCTAACTGGTTAGCATTTCTCTGTAACCGGTTAGTGTCTAATAAAAACATTGAAATCAATACTAGTTTGTGGATCAATTCATGCTATTGCTTTTCTTACTCTTTTATAGCCTAAAACATAATTAAATACTCAAGTTTAAAGTGATTAATGATAAGTGCTTATACCTTGAGTATTGTGACTAATGCCTCAAATTAATAATGTGAAGTCATGATAGCTTTATAACATGTTTCCTATATTTGAGTGGTTATGATTCAATAACTTCATGATTATGAATTCATTATGAGAATAATGTTAAAGAGAACCAACCTATGAGGCATATTGTGTTTGCATCAATGCATGGTGAAAGAATAAATGGTTTGCTCTCAGGTACTGTTGTCTCTAACCGGTTAGTGGGTTTTGTAACCGGTTAGGACCTGAGACAAGAGAATAATTAATTTGGTTTTCTTTCAATCCTTAAGGGTTTTGCTTAATTTCTATTTTGGTTTCTAAATGAGTTGAGCATGATGTGAACAAGTAAAAAGGGGGTAAACCATTATTCATCTAATTAATTAAGAATTATCTTTTTTAATTGGTTTGATAGTGCCTTCTTGAAGATGATAAATAAATTATGAGTGGTATATGATGATTGCATATACCTAATGAATTATGTCTTGGGTATGACGATTGGTCATGATTAATGAATAATACTTTGAGTATGATATCTGGATAAGTTGTTTAATGAGGTATGATTAGTGGAGTAATCATAATGCCTTCATTGGATTAAAAGTGATCATGATTACACTGAGGATATGGAATGTGATTAATATGTCATGATCTAAATATGATATTGAGCAAGGGTTTGATAAAGTGTGAGTATATCTACTCGATAATTAATGTTTTGGAGCATAAGAGGATAATGACTTAAGGAGTGTTAAGGATAATGCGGGCATGATGATGCTTGTTGATTATGAGGATCCAATCCAAATGCGCTAGGGCTATTGCTCCGATTTGGATAAGTTAAAGATGGATAAGTGGAATCATTCTGATTCTCATATGTTGAGGTTAACTCCTTCCTGAAGTCATTATACTTAATGGGATTCCGTATAGTACGGTGTGGCCGCTATACGAAGACATGTGGAACGGTGTGGCCGCCATATGTGTAATAAGTGTAATAGGATTCCGTATAGAACGGTGTGGCCGCTATACGAAGACATGTGGAACGGTGTGACCGCCATATGTGTGTGATTTCATATAGTACGGTGTGTCCGCTATATGAAGGCATGGAACGGTGTGGCCGCCATGTGTATAATGTGATGATTAATATTTGTGTTATGCATCTCATGCATGGTGTACAGGGAATTGTAAAAAGAGTGAGGTGCATGCGGGATTGGAAACCATGTAGTACGGTGTGGCCGCTACATGAGACAGTTGGAACGGTGTGGCCGCCACCGTAGAAATGACAAGGACCTAGAACTATTGGTGGACAATGGTTCAGGGATCATCCCCTTGTATCATTTTAGGGTCGTGGTTGATGGGGTTCCAGTATAGAACGGTGTGGCCGCTATACAGGTTGTGGAAACATCGAGCGCACGATTGCCTATCCCAGAGTGTTGCTTTTTGGAAGAGTTGATTATGGAAGAACGATTTTGAGAGATGTGCATGCATAGCATGAAAGCTTAATGATCATAATTAATATTGTTTAATAAGACACTTGATGAGCATGCATTTCATTCATGATTATTTTGTGTTTGTGGTTGACCAATCATATAATCTGCTTAGGCGATATGACAAGTGACTGACTCCCATACTACCATGTCTGTGTGGTAGGTTCTCTCAAAGGACAGGACTGATGCCACTCTTGTAGGAGCTAGAGTTCAATAAAAGTAACAGCCAGGATGATGTTTCGTCATCCGAATCCTTTTGCAGAAGGATCGAGTTGTGAAGACCAATGCTCTGGGTGTAAAAAGGGTTTTTGGGGTTTTGTATTATACATGCTTTACACTCAGAATATTTTGTAAAAGAAATATTACTCTTATGAAAAGTACTTTTGGTTTTCACACTCTTTATGGAAAAAGTTTTTGTTAACCTGTATTTTTATGACTTAATATTTTGGGGTGTTACAGCACAACATCATATATTCAATCATCAACATTTCTAAACAACACATATTCACAACTCTCAACATGGGTTCCCTTCATTCATTTTCATATTCAACAAATTATCATTATTAACTACCCTATGATTAAATATCACAAACTAACACACATTCTTAGCAATCATACTAACTAGAAACTCTCTTCTAAATCAAGGTAACACTCACTCGTTACCTCAACCGTGTAGAGGGATTAGGGAAATACCGAACCCTAGCTCTTAAAAATCCCCTTTTTAGCACCACAACAAGTAGCCACCAACTATGTAGTGAGATGGAGGAAGGGAGTTTGTTCCACCTAGCCTTAGTGTAGAGAGAGCTTCACAAGCTATGGAGGAGAGAGAGAGAGTGGACCATGAAGTAAAAGAAGTGAAGATAGTTAGAAATAATGGGCGAAATTCGTATAACATGAAGGAAGAGGTAGGAAAGCTTGAATCCATCTTACTTTGAGCTTGGAAGGATGGAAATCAAGAATGAGTGTTGAACCCTAACTCTTGGCCATGGCTTGAGAGGGGAAAATTGAGAGATTGATGAAAGGATTGAGTGTTTAAATGTGATGGGGATTGATTTTTAGTGTTTGTTGATGAATCTTTGTGATGATTTTAGGTGGAAATTAGAGAGAGGAAGGGAAGAAGTTCGAGCTACTTAGAGAGAGAAACAATGGTGGAGTGAATGAGCAACACACCAAAAACGCGTTTTTAAGGCTGATCAGACTCGCTCTAATCGATTAGAGTCAGGGTCTAATCGATTAGAGGAATAGTCTAATCGATTAGACTGTTTCCTTTTCACTTCAAAATGTCATATTTTCTTCGTTACCCGTCAGATCTTACTCAAATTTTAAAGCAAGCCTCCTTACATACTAACCTTCATATCCAACGGTGGAATTTACATTTTGAGTTATAATTCTTTTATTTCTAATTTCCCGAAGTCCTATGTTTTAACTCCAAACAACTCTTCTAATCCACTAGTTTTAACTTAACATTATAATTCTCTTCACCCTAAACTCATCACAATATTAATTATACTTGGAATTAAATTAGGGATGTTATAGCTAGAATTTGGTAGTGTCGAGGCAGCTTATGATTTTTATGTCATAAATGCAAGAACGGTTTATGTAAGGAATGACAATTTAAGACGTGATGGCATGGGGAACTAGAAACAGGAGCTCCTTTGAGAGGAGGTAAATAGATTCATACCTCATAGACCATGCGCTTTGATGTGATAAAATCCAAGATGGTTATGACTCTTCACACAGATTCTCACTACAAGATGGGTTTGTGGAGAGTCACAACCCATCTTGATTTTCTCACATCGTAGCGCAAACGAATTCTATTTGGACACCTGGTTCGTGTGAGTGGTCTATGAGGTATGACTCTATCTACCCTCTCAAGGTGGCTCCTGTCTCTTAAACATTCTCTATTGCAAACAAACTGTCGGATGGTCAAGTTCCTCATACCATCACTTCTTACATCGTCTTTCCTTTCATAAAAACCAACTGTTTTTGCATATCTGACATAAAAATCATAAGTTGTCTTGACACTATTAAATTCTATCTCTCGTACCTTATCGAGATGATCCTTTTATTCTCTCCCTCTGTTGCATATATGTTTGAATTATCTACATCGTCTGAATCTGAATAAGAGGAGCTCATCAGAATTAGCATGCGAAACATTCTTATCAAACTCGGTCATCTACATATCAGAAAGACAATCTAATAATACACTGCACAATTTAATTGCATTATGACTGTATTATGAAAAGGAAGGAAGTTTAAAAAAATGATTTTTTTCTAATATTTGTATAGAATCTAAATATTCCAACATCTCAAAAAAATCACTTTTCCAATAATCACTTTTTTTTGTTGAAATCATTTTTATTTATTTCGATTCTAAACAAACCGACCATGATAATTGCCTCCAATTCAACAACAACATGATTCTAATTTTACCCATATTATAAAATTTTACGAAAACGCTACCAAAAACCAGAAATAAACATTTTGATGTGAATGTTATGGTTTATTGAGTCTCTATTCTAAAGTTTCACAAATTTGATTAGTGATTTTTGTTTGGCCATCACTAACACTAAGTAAATGATTACAGCAACAACATTAAAAAGGCTATGAAATACAAGAAATACTTCAAGCCTCCAGAAAAATGCATGAAGCAAGAGAAAAAAGAAATAGAGAATATATAGAAAACTAAATTCTCGCACCTGCCCACTGCAACATATATTTGGCGGTGGCTTCGGTGCATAGAAAAACATAATATGCATTAAGTGCATATGGGTGTAAATCCAATTTTTCCCCTTTTCAAAATTTCAATTCCAATTTTATCCCTTTCTTCAACCTACCCTCCCACTAACCATCACCACCACTCCATCAAGATACATCTTGACCTCATCAAAGCAATCCCTGGAGAGGAGAGGATAACTACTGGTAATCATATATTATTGATAAGCAGTGGATCTACTTTACAAAATAGTTTCTGAAACACACAACATTCTTTTGCACAGAAACAAGGTCACCAAGATACAAAGCTCAATACAAAATCAATCTCCTTGTACCAGGATGATCATATTTTGCAATTTTTCTCTGTTCACAATACGAGGAAACAGAACACACATTGAGCTCACTAATGTCAAAGCCTTCCTAATTATTTGTAGCAAACCATGTTATTACAACACCTCTTTTGGCATCAGCAAGAAAAAAACAAAGAAAATATTATCATGAGCAAAGCTCTTTTGCTGTTAGGATCATGCAGAGGGGTCATGTAAGGGTGTTGAAGTGCTTTGGTGACACTGATCCTCTTTGATGGATCGAAAACAAGCATCTTCACCCGGAGAATATGGAAGTGATTTGATGAACTTCTTTGCCTTTGGATTATCAGTAAATTCCAGATCCTCCTCCCTTTGGCTACCAAGGGCTGGGTGTTGATAATCAGTTTTAGCCGGAGAGGAGATGGTGGCTGATATGGAAGGGTGGAATTGTCATTTTCTTAAACATTTCGTTTTATTCTTAGCCATTGATAATATTTTGTAATAAATCAATGGTGATAATTGTAACATGCACTGAATGCATGTTATCATTTTTTATGCACCGGAGCCACTGCCCATATATTTCTAGATAAAAGGAGATAGAGCCTACCCTATCTTTAGTATCTTACATCATAGAGCTAAGGCCAAAACACTTAACAAAATGCAGAGCCATACCATATGAAATGGGTGGCCATACTTCATCCGCCTACACCCTGTGACAGAGAAAAGAGAAAAGCGTAGTAGAATGATGAAGACTCTCCAATTCCCATCGCCAAACCTCTTCTTTCTACCGAGAACCATAATCCCATCTACTCCAGCATAAATGTTTGCAATGTGAAATCATTGACATAGTGACTATATTCTTGTAGTATTCAAGTAATATAATGAGAAGCAAAAACTAGAAATTGCAACTATTCCTATATAATTATACAGCGCTAAACAAACTAAGACATATCATAAGCAAAAATTTCTAAACCAAAATAATATCAATCATAATCAGAGTTGAGAGAGAGGGGGAAGGCGGTGAAGGGATTTGCGAAGAGAAGGGGGAATTGAGGACGATGATAATTCTGGGGCCGTGTTTGGTGGTGGTGCCATCTAAAATAGCAATGGAAATTAGGTAATACGGTGAGCTATGTGTTTAGTAGTACTACCGTGTAGGCGTGTATGGTGATGAACCCTACCGCTGGAAACAAGACGATAAAGATGTTGGTGACAATGAAACTGATTACAAAACAAATCCTAATATTTTTATTTTAATTTTTTTAAATAAAAAATATTTAATTTAATTTAAATTGATTAAATTAATTAAAAATTACTTGAAATGTGAAGGACTAAAATACAATATGACTAAAAGTTATTTAAATTGATGTCATGACTAATTATATGATATGACGTATTTTTATTGATTAACCGTTCAACGACACTGAAATTGCTCTTTTGGGACGGCACCAGAAAAACACTCTAATTTTAATTATAACCAAGATCGGGGCCTCTTCTATAGAAATGTTCAGTTGATCCATTTTTTCATCAACCATATGGACTCTTCATATACTGGCATGCGTGTTTGTAACCCCTTTAAGGACCACAAGGTTTAAAGCATGGGTACTCTTATCATGTTGTCATATTCATATTCGATATGTCTCATGTACGTTTGGGTATGCACCGGATACGCACCAAAATAAAATTGGGTACATGCATGTGGTACGGCATGCATGTGGTACGACTGAATATAAATTTTTCCCAAACGATTTGTTTTGTTCACATGATAAGGGAAAGCCATTGTTTTTCAATTTTTTTCAATTATCGATCTTCTCATCCTATCTTATTTTAATCATAAAAAATACTCTCAAGTCTTAAATCTCTTTATCCTCTTGCCTCTCCTCCATCCCTACCTTACTATCCTTGATCCCCTCCACCCTTCGCGAAGTTTCGGTGCCCCTCATTATACTTCCTCTCCTCCAACAATTATTCAGTTTAGTGCCTCCCTCTAAACTGCCTCCCCTCTTTCTATTTTGTTCCTTAATTAACTATTACTTATGTTTTTTCATGTTCTATAAAAATTAAAAATTTATCTGTTTTCTTTTATTGTGATAGAATAGCTAGTGAATACTATCTTGATTTAGTAATTTGGTGCTCATATTTTGTTTTGATATTTTTTTTGCATACCAAGTGTTTAAAGTAGTTTAGGAATTCAACCTCTTTTTTTTTTCTATTTTGTGCTATTTTTGGTTTTTTATTAATTTTTCATCGATTGTTACAAATTAAAGTGTAAACATTATAGGTTGTTTGGTAAGAAATTATGAATTTCTATGAATTTTAATTTGTTAATTGTATTTTTATTTTTACAATTTTCTATTTTTTAAATTTATATAGAATTGTATTAAAAAACCAATAAAATATATATATATAAGAACACATCCGTATTCTAAATTTTTAAAAATTATCATATACCGTGCTTGTATAAGATGCTGCTACCATATCCATACTCATATAACACAAACCACAAGCTTCCCTTTCTTCTCCAACAGTTTCAAAGCACCATTTAAAATAACATAGTGTATCCCATGAGGATGTGAATTATATAAGAAAGAATGAGCCAATGTGTGTAGAAACCTTGAATGCTTATATTTTCGTTATTGCTTGGTATATATTAGTTTTACATCATGTGTGGAGACTTTATGAAAACTTTGGCTATGTTTGTTAAGACAATTAGCTTATAGCTTATTTGATAGCTTTAAGTTTATTGACTCGGTCAATAAGTTATTAGAGTTGTTTGGTGAACAAAAAATAAAAGAAGTTTATAGCTTTCACTTGTCTGTAGTCTACACACATACGCAAACTTCCATCCTTTTTCTTTACAAACAATACTAGAGCTCCCCAGGGTGACACGCTTGGCCTGATTAGTTGCTTTTGCAATAACTCCTCTTCTTGCTTCTTCAATTCCGCCATTTCTGGTGGTGCCATTCTATATGGAGCGATAGAAATGGGACCAACTCCTAGAGTCAATTTTATCTCAAACTCAATTTCCCTCTTTGGCGGTAGTCCTGGAATCTCTTCAGGAAATACTTCCGGAAAGTCCTTCACCACTGGAATTTTCTCGATTGCTTTCTCTTTCTCTTCTCCCGTGGTCGAGAACAAACACATGAATTCTTCGGGTTCAAGGGGTTTATATAGGATTGTTTTTCTATCACAATCGATGATTACTTGGTTTTTCTCTAACCAATTCATGCCTAAGATCATGTCCATTTGTGACAGAGGGAGACAAATCAGATCTACCTTAGTGACGCGATCGAATATCTCGACACTACAGTCTAAACAGACTTTAGAGGTTATTATGGGTGATCCCGTAGGGGTTTCTATTTTAAAACAAATAGGTGAATCTGACACTACTAAATTCAACCTTTTCACACATTCATAGGAAACAAAAGAATGTGTAGCTCCTGAGTCAAACAAAATCATGCAAGGATGGTTATTAAGTAAATGATTACCTTGCACGAGATCAGGAGATTGGTTAGCTTCTACTCCACTCAAGGTAAACACTCTGCCTTGAGTCATTGGTTTGCTAACAGGTTCATTGGAATTACTCTTTCCAGGTTCTTTGCAAAAATGTGCAATATGACCCTGCTTTCTGTTAGAACCTACAATCGGTGGGTGTAATAACTAGGAGACACTAGGAGAACACCTAGAAGGAGGGGTTGAATAGGTTTTAGAGAAACCTTGAAAGATTTTCGAAAGAAACAAATCGAAACGATTAAAACAAATGATTTTCTCAAAAATTCTCTCAGTCTTAATCGATTAAATCAAAATGTTAATCGATTAAAACTTCATGCTAATCGATTAATAGAATGGCTAATCGATTAATGCCGAAAGCTTGATTAAAATTAATCGATTAATGAAAACAGTTACTCGATTAATGACTGTTAAAACTGAAAAATCACTTTTCAATCAAATACGAAAATCAATCAATTAACACATATGATCAGAGATAAAGCGGAATTGATTAACACCAATATTCTTAATGATTACCTAGGTTATGAAAATGATTTTGCCAAATCAATTTGCACAATTAAGATTCAATTCAATCAATTATGAAAATCAATCTTTTCTAGGTTTTCAATCAAGAACACAATGAATGACTTGAATGTAAAGAGTTAAGAGTTTAGAGATACGACACAGTGATTTATCCTGGTTCACTTTCATCCACTTGAAAGCTACATCCAGTCCCCTCTTCAACCAAGAGAGATTCATCACTATGAGGAATTAGAGTTCTCAAATTACAAGTAAATGCCTCTCAAGACTCCCTTCTTGATAGCCTACAAGAGATACCACACCCTTGCCTTGCAATCCTATTGATACTCTAATCTAACCTCTAACCTTGCTTGTCAATTCCCCTCAACAAGACTTCCAATTGCTTTGAGATTCTTCAAAGGCTTCCACTTGCTTGATGATGCCTCACACCAAGACTTCCAATTTGCTTGTTAACACAACAAGACTTCCAAATGCTTGTTTGCTTGATTCACAACCAAGACTTCCTTTGTTGTAGATAGCTTGCCTTCTTTGCAATGATTACAACTCAAATGAAAAACAATAACAATCCTATGAATCTCTTTCAATAGCTATGAAAATATCAACATAAGAGATTCAAAGATTCTTGATCAAAGAATGTAAAAATTAAAGCTTTGATCTATGAAAGTGAGAGAGAATAGAGTGGCTTGATTCTTTGTAAAAATGAATATCAAAATGATTCTAGATTGTAATAATGATTCACAATAATTGGGAAAAGGTTTATATAGAATACCCAAAAGTTAGGAACACTTCAAAGTGCTTTTGAGAAGTGAAAAACGTATTTAAAAAACCAGATCTGTACGTGTTAATCGATTAACACCTTGCTTAATCGATTAAGTGCGCAAGCTTTGAAAATTCTAATCGATTAACATAAGCCTTAATCGATTAGTTTAAGCCTTAATCGATTAGTTTAGTGAAAAATCAATTAAAACTTGTTTTCTCAAAAACTAAACCTTTTCTTTCAAACATTTAAGCCACCTATTGATTTTAGGTTAAGTGAAAACTCAAATTATGATATAATCATGACCTTGATAGAGATTCACTACCCTCTATTAACTCTACCCAAACGCATAAACTAAAAGACTTGAGAGGCGAAAGATATTACAATAAAACATAAACTACCAAACTAAGTCTTCATGAGCTTGCTCTCTCTTCATCACTTGATGTTTGTTGTTGCTTGATGAGCTTGAACTTGATCAACACATTTGTAGCTTGTTCAAAACCTTTTGTCATTTATCAAAACATTCTCAATGGATCTTACAATCTCCCCCTTTTTGAAAATGACAAACACGTTTTGAAGTTGTTTGAAGTTGTTGATGCTTGAACTATTTGATCACTTGGTGAGACTCTTGCTCTCCCTCAATTAATGCTTTGACATTTGAATTCCAATTGATAGAAGCTGTAACATCCCTAATTTTATTCCAAGCCTAATTAGTGATTTAATAGATTATTAATGTAGAGAACGGGTAGATTAATTACTTAAAGAATTTTGGGAGAAAGGTGACTGGTAATTATAAGTCCTAGGGGTTGTATAGAAGGCAATTGTGGCTTTGGGCAAAGTCAAATAAGCGAAATCGGGAGTGTAATCGGCGTTGTAGATGTTAGAAATCAACCGAAAAGAGAAAATTAGGAATAAAATATCCATAGCTCCAAACCAAATTCCCACCATTGGATGTGAATATTAAGGTCTTAGGAAGCTTGTCTCAAAATTTGAGCAAGATCCGACGGTTAACGAAAAAGTTACGGCGAATCGAAGTTTCTAGTTCCTGGTGCACGCCCAGGCGCACCGGTGAACGCCCAGGCGCACCGGTGCACGCCCAGGCGCACCAGGGTGCAAATTGTGCACCAGACCCGTGAAAAAACAGCCCAGACGAGCCACAAACTCGCCCAGGCGCGCCCTGCGCGCATCACCCCGCACCAGGCGCACCATTTGGCGCGCCATTCTCTTCCTGGCCGCATCAGATCCACGCACCAGATCTGGTGCTGGTGCCAGAGTCGCGCCCAGGCGCGCCATGACCCGCGCCCAGACGCGCGGGGGCTGCTGCTGATGCGTAAAAACTGGTGCGTGGCACCAATTGAGCCACACATTTTTGGCTTGCGGGAGAGGCCCACTCCTTCCTTCTTTTCTTATTCCCCACACCTAGAGGCACCAAACACTATCTCCTCCTCCTTCCCAACCCCACCATGGCTCTCCACCAAGGCACCACCATCTCTCCTTCTTCTTGCCTTAGACTTTCCATGGAGCACCAAAGCACCATCTCCCATGCTCCTTCCCAACTCCACCGTGTCTCACTCCCACCCAAAGCAACCAAGCATCGTCACCTTTCTTCTTTCATTCACTCATAAACTCCCACAGTTCCTCTCTCACACCATGAACCCAAGCACCATTATCACATCTCCTTCCTTTAATCATTAAGCCAACACCATAGGCTCAACTTCAAGGCATATAAGTGGGCATGGATTTCTCCCTTTACTTTCCATGATCGACGCCCTCTCTCTCCCCATGGAGGCCCCAAGTTTCTATCTCTCCTCTTCCTGACTTTCCATGGAGTTCAAGCACCATGGACCTTCCTTCCTCTCTCCTTGGTTTCGTTCTTTTCAAGCAAAATGGAAGGGGACCGACATACCGACATTCACCGGCACCGACCGAAACCGACTCGGTCTTGCTCTCGGTCACTAAAAACGCTTGAAGGATCACCGCCCCGTCTCGTCGGCGAGCTTCGACATTGATCGGTACGAAGTGTGGAGCCTCGGGTCAAGGATCTTTCTTTGGACTCGTCGGTTGAGGTAAGAGGGGTTTGTGTTACCTTTCCTAAGGATATAGATTCTAGGTTGTTGTAATGATGACTAGGTGTAGATAAATAATTAAAAGAATAAATCATAGAATAATTAAGGTGTATGGAATGAATCTTAGGGAAAATTGCTTAGGAATGTGTAGATTATATGTTAATTAAGTTGGAAGTTGAGAACCCTAGGGAGTTGACTTAATTATAGTGCTCTGAGACATACCTGAGTATGTCGACTGTTTTGATTATTATTCGTTGATTGTTACTTGTAATTGATGTGTGTTCATGTCGTGTTTGGTTTTGTGACTCGTAAAGCAAATAATGGACTAAGTATCATCGTAGGCAAGTAATATAGAAAGGGCTAAGTAAGGAAGGAAGGATGGAAAATTATGAGTGAATGATTAAAGAATGGACTAAGGATAAACAGCTTGGTAAAAGAGAAATGATGTTTATTAATAAATGAATAAGAAATCAGAGGATGGTGATCGAGTGAGCAGGAACCATGATGGATGTTGTGCTTGATTTAATTTGTTAAGTGTAAATGTGACAATAACGGTCGGGTGATAATATGTGATATTGAAATGGTGTTTGTGCTTGAACATTCATGTGAAAATGTGATGTTGTTATGATCCAAGAATGAAATGAAATATACCCGGGCGCAGTAAGACGTGAGTGCACAGGGGTGCAGACGCAGTAGGCCGCGACCAGGGACAGAATGAATTATACCCAGGCACAGCCAGGGACAAAATGAAAATGGAATGTGAAATTAATTGAATTGAAAAGTAAACTTAAGATTGAAAGTAGGATTGCTAGGAAGGTAGCAGGGGCATAGGGCATAAGTTATCAATGATGAACTTGTATGTGATTACCTGAAAAAGAATTCTAGGGTAACAGACAACTTTGACTTCAATAGGGCCTAGTTTGTCAGCTATGCTTCTCAGAAGCTATTGTTCTTAGTACTGTGTAATGCTACCCTTCTTGCTATATTTTTACAGGTACCGAAGGAGCATACACGTGTCTCGCCGAGCAGGATTACATTCCACCACGTGGAGTGTGGATAGTATTTAGCGACCACCTATTGGTCATGGGTTATTTTGGGGAAGTTTTATTGTATTTCTTTTGCTTTGTATTTTGAGAAACCAAGAGTTTGAGAAATTATTTGTATTTCCAATGAAATAATGTAAAGAGTGGACTAAAACATATTTTGGGCCCTGCTGGCCTCTGATGAATTTAAAATTCTATTGTTTATCAGGTTGCAAGAAAATCAGGAATTTTGGGAAAGTCCTAAAAACAAGCAAAACTCCGTCCGTTTGACGGGAGATTTTCATTCGAATTAAAAGTAATTAAGAGTTTTCCTAATCAATTCATGAGTCAAGAAAGGAATTTTCAATTCACTATTTTAATTAAGGGTGTAAAAGGGTAATTAATTGTAGGTGTTACATTTATGGTATCAGAGCAGTTTTTCCTCGGCCCGAAGGGAGTAACTGATTACTCCTGTAGTTACTCATCAAGCGAGTGACTTGTAGTTAAATGTTAAACTGCTTTGTGGTCTAGTCAGGTGTTGTTGTAGCATGATAATAGGCATAGTTGTTGAGTCTAGCGTAGTGAGTACTCTAGATTCTTTTAAGTCTGTTGAGTGATTTGAGGAGTGCGATTAGCATCTGACGATTTTGTTCGAAAAGCATGGTAAGCATTGGAAAATCTTTTCTAAGTCCACTCAAATCATGTTCAGTTTACCATGCTAAACTTGAAATCTTGTGAGAACGATAAATCATATTTAGAAGTGGTTGAATGACGAGGCTAAGGGAAGCAATACCCCAACGGGCAAGAGCACAGAGTTGCTACCCCACCGGGAGGAAGTGATCTTTAGTTTTGCGCCAAGTAAACCAACTCTAAATGTGACACACAAAGCAAGATTTCAACGTTTTAAAACTAATAGGCTATGTGTTTCAAACTTAAGTAAGACGAGAATGGTCTTATCATTGATATGATGTATGGTTGAGCCTGATCACCTCAAGTATACACCTATTGGGAGATATCATCATCCCGTCCTTAAGTTTCGGCGAGTATTTTGGGAATTTAGTGAGATCCCAAATTTAGGAGGATTAGAGGTCTTTGTCATAGGTTTCCGAATGCGTAAATATTTTGGAATCAGAGATTGCGCAATGGAAGAGTAGGAAGTATTGTCTTGTCTTAAGATAAGAGAAGTAGCTAGTTGGGAATCCTAGTTAGCTATGATAGGTTTCTAGTATTTATACATTTAGAATTGAATGTAAGAAATCCTAAGATAGTACATAGCAACAGTTCTAAGTTAAACATTAGGTGCACAAAATCCTAATTAATTGCATAGAGCTAGGTCATGTGTTTGGAAGTGAATGAATGGGATGCTATGTACTGTCTTGTGTTTGCCTACATGATGAATTGTGCATTTTAATGATAATTTTAGTCGTCTGAACATGTGCATGATGAAAATTGTTTTGAGCATAAAACCTTTTGCAAATTTCTTCATGAAATGGTGTTGCTATCAACAAATTGCTTGGTTCCCAAGCATAATCATTTCAAAACCAGGAACCATTCGACTTTCAAGTGTGATAGTAACCCCAATGAACTTTCATGTTTTGGAATTGAATTCAAAAATGAATAATAATGTTTTAACAGAATCGGAAATCATTCTAAATTGAGTACTAAGTCGTATCACGAAATTTTGAAAAGTTGATTAATAAACTAAGGATTCCTAAGTAATCAAGCGGTGAACTAATCCATTCTTTTAAAACAAGCCACACGCCGATTAAATAGGAACTCCTTCCATGTGACTTTACTCAATTCGGAATGAAGTTTAGTTTCCAAACTCAAAGTCAAAGGGAATGGAACTATTTTAATTTATGAAGAATCATCAAAGTAAACTTTCTAATCAACCACATATTCCCTTTCTCATTGAGTTTGCTAATTTTGAGTAATTTCATATTCCATTATCTAAGTTTCCTCGAAGTTAGATGAAGGTAACTTGTTTCGAAAAGATATGCTTCGATTTACAAAGATTGTCTTTGGAATTACATCCGAGTTATTTGTCATGAACATATCAAGGTTTTAAAGTGTAAAATAAATTTTCCTGATTTAATCTTTTCCTAAGAGTTTTATGTAAAACAAATCAAAATGGTTTTTCATCAAGAAAGGAATTCGATTTTTCAAGAATAAGGAACGCATACATGTTTTTCGGCATATCCCTTTGATTTTATAAATGCATAAATACACAAACGAATTTCCCGAACGCTATTCTGATTTTCATCAAAGCACACATACTTTGAATTTATGAGGTTTTAATTATTGAACTTTGAAACCATGCAAGTGGGTGATTTTATCAAAGTCTTATCTTGGCATGCATAACTTGAATGTGTAAACAAATCATGGATAACCATGTAATTTTACAAACTCTTTTCGAACTGATTTTGAAAATGTGTGCAGCTTATCTAAGATGTGTGTATGGGTTTAGACCTGAGTTCTAGGGCTGATTTGGGTAGATCGGGATTGGATTAGAATCAAGTAGAGATTGCCAAGTAAGTGTTTGCAATTATACGCTGATATGAAATGTTGGTGTGCATATTTGAATTTTGATTATCATGTATGTGCTGACTGCTTATTTGTCAATGAGTGTGATTGCTTAGGACTTAAGAATAGCGCCTAAGTTGTAGATCACTAGGTAGATTATAATTAGACCTCTGTTAATGCTGCCGTTTAGATTGAGTATAGAGATAGTTTTGGGTTGATTTGAATGCGGCAGTTAATCAGTGATAGTGCTATTGTAAACCTGACATTGTCCCTACCATTAGTGGGTATGAGATTTAGACTGATACCCCTAATCTTGAGTTTATTAAAGATTGACATCGCCTGAGGACTATAAATGGCATGAGACCAATTAAGCCTAGAATGTAGGAACCAATTTGATTAGCACCCATTCCAGATGTTTAGAGTAAAATGTCTGAGAAGAACCCAGTTGACCTTAGGAGCCATCTCCAATCTAATGGAGAAAATTGCTCTCGAATCTAGAAACCTGAGGTTTATTGAAAGTCTTTTTATTAGAACTCTTGCAATGTTTGACCGACATCGGAGTAAACCTCAAGAACCTTAGAGCTTTTGCTTCTAGTCTAACCAAATTAAACCACGATTTGTAATCTTTATTGGATGCATGAGTCTGGTGGCGTACTTAAGCAAGGAAGTATGCCGATTCAAAGTGGGGGAGTAGAACCTAGTGCAGAATGTGTTGTAGTTAGAGAACCCTTTGTTGGGATGGTTCTCCATTTAAAGGAATTGAACGGAATTTCGGGGACGAAATTCTAATAAGTGGGGGAGAATTGTAACATCCCTAATTTTATTCCAAGCCTAATTAGTGATTTAATAGATTATTAATGTAGAGAACGGGTAGATTAATTACTTAAAGAATTTTGGGAGCAAGGTGTCTGGTAATTATAAGTCCTAGGGGTTGTATAGAAGGCAATTGTGGCTTTGGGCAAAGTCAAATAAGCGAAATCGGGAGTGTAATCGGCGTTGTAGATGTTAGAAATCAACCGAAAAGAGAAAATTAGGAATAAAATATCCATAGCTCCAAACCAAATTCCCACCATTGGATGTGAAGATTAAGGTCTTAGGAAGCTTGTCTCAAAATTTGAGCAAGATCCGACGGTTAACGAAAAAGTTACGGCGAATCGAAGTTTCTAGTTCCTGGTGCACGCCCAGGCGCACCGGTGCATGCCCAGGCGCACCAGGGTGCAAATTGTGCACCAGACCCGTGAAAAAACAGCCCAGGCGAGCCACAAACTCGCCCAGGCGCACCCTACGCGCATCACCCCACAACAGGCGCACCATTTGGCGCGCCATTCTCTTCCTGGCCGCATCAGATCCACGCACCACGCACCAGATCTGGTGCTGGTGCCAGAGTCGCGCCCAGGCGCGCCATGACCCGCGCCCAGGCGCGCGGGGGCTGCTTCTGATGCGTAAAAACTGGTGCGTGGCACCAATTGAGCCACACATTTTTGGCTTGCGGGAGAAGCCCACTCCTTCCTTCTTTTCTTATTCCCCACACCTAGAGGCACCAAACACTATCTCCTCCTCCTTCCCAACCCCACCATGGCTCTCCACCAAGGCACCACCATCTCTCCTTCTTCTTGCCTTAGACTTTCCATGGAGCACCAAAGCACCATCTCCCATGCTCCTTCCCAACTCCACCGTGTCTCACTCCCACCCAAAGCAACCAAGCGTCGTCACCTTTCTTCTTTCATTCACTCATAAACTCCCACCGTGCCTCTCTCACACCATGAACCCAAAAACCATTATCACATCTCCTTCCTTTAATCATTAAGCCAACACCATAGGCTCAACTTTAAGGCATATAAGTGGGCATGGATTTCTCCCTTTCCTTTCCATGATCGACGCCCTCTCTCTCCCCATGGAGTCCCCAAGTTTCAATCTCTCCTCTTCCTGACTTTCCATGGAGTTCAAGCACCATGGACCTTCCTTCCTCTCTCCTTGGTTTCGTTCTTTTCAAGCAAAATGGAAGGGGACCGACATACCGACATTCACCGGCACCGACCGAAACTGACTCGGTCTTGCTCTCGGTCACTAAAAACGCTTGAAGGATCACCGCCCCATCTCGTCGGCGAGCTTCGACATTGATCGGTACGAAGTGTGGAGCCTCGGGTCAAGGATCTTTCTTTGGACTCGTCGGTTGAGGTAAGAGGGGTTTGTGTTACCTTTCCTAAGGATATAGATTCTAGGTTGTTGTAATGATGACTAGGTGTAGATAAATAATTAAAAGAATAAATCATAGGATAATTAAGGTGTATGGAATGAATCTTAGGGCAAATTGCTTAGGAATGTGTAGATTATATGTTAATTAAGTTGGAAGTTGAGAACCCTAGGGAGTTGACTTAATTATAGTGCTCTGAGACATACCTGAGTATGTCGACTGTTTTGATTATTATTCGTTGATTGTTACTTGGAATTGATGTGTGTTCATGTCGTGTTTGGTTTTGTGACTCGTAAAGCAAATAATGGACTAAGTATCATCGTAGGCAAGTAATATAGAAAGGGCTAAGTAAGGAAGGAAGGATGGAAAATTATGAGTGAATGATTAAAGAATGGACTAAGGATAAACAGCTTGGTAAAAGAGAAATGATGTTTATTAATAAATGAATAAGAAATCAGAGGATGGTGATCGAGTGAGCAGGAACCATGATGGATGTTGTGCTTGATTTAATTTGTTAAGTGTAAATGTGACAATAACGGTCGGGTGATAATATGTGATATTGAAATGGTGTTTGTGCTTGAACATTCATGTGAAAATGTGATGTTGTTATGATCCAAGAATGAAATGAAATATACCCGGGCGCAGTAAGACGTGAGTGCACAGGGGTGCAGACGCAGTAGGCCGCGACCAGGGACAGAATGAATTATACCCAGGCACAGCCAGGGACAAAATGAAAATGGAATGTGAAATTAATTGAATTGAAAAGTAAACTTAAGATTGAAAGTAGGATTGCTAGGAAGGTAGCAGGGGCATAGGGCATAAGTTATCAATGATGAACTTGTATGTGATTACCTGAAAAAGAATTCTAGGGTAACAGACAACTTTGACTTCAATAGGGCCTAGTTTGTCAGCTATGCTTCTCAGAAGCTATCGTTCTTAGTAATGTGTAATGCTACCCTTCTTGCTATATTTTTACAGGTACCGAAGGAGCATACATGTGTCTCGCCGAGCAGGATTACATTCCACCACGTGGAGTGTGGATAGTATTTAGCGACCACCTATTGGTCATGGGTTATTTTGGGGAAGTTTTATTGTATTTCTTTTGCTTTGTATTTTGAGAAACCAAGAGTTTGAGAAATTATTTGTATTTCCAATGAAATAATGTAAAGAGTGGACTAAAACATATTTTGGGCCTTGCTGGCCTCTGATGAATTTAAAATGCTATTGTTTATCAGGTTGCAAGAAAATCAGGAATTTTGGGAAAGTCCTAAAAACAAGCAAAACTCCGTCCGTTTGACGGGAGATTTTCATTCGAATTAAAAGTAATTAAGAGTTTTCCTAATCAATTCATGAGTCAAGAAAGGAATTTTCAATTCACTATTTTAATTAAGGGTGTAAAAGGGTAATTAATTGTAGGTGTTACAGAAGCTTGATTCTCCCCCTATCTTCAACAACTTTGCTCAACCTATATAAAAACAACAAACAACCTCTTCTCCCCCTTTTGGCATTATCAAAAAGTAATATATACCAATTGAAATATAAAATGCTAAGCCAAAGTAGAGAAATCATATTCATTTATTTCTTCACAACATTGATACCAATTGTACAATCACAAGAACTATACCAATTGTATAAACAAATGTAAGAACTATACTTAGAAATGTGATACCAATTGGTAAGAAAATATAACAATGAAATATAATACCAATTATAACAAACTAATTGAAAATAGAAAGTCATCACATCACTTAACAAAGTAAGATATCAATGGTAAAGAAATATCATAAAAGCAACAATAGCATGATAATCAAATAATGATCAAAATTAGTATCATTGAGTGATCAATATCAATTATACCAATTGTAAAAACAATATCACATTATCAATTGAAACCAATTGTAACTTATTAAAGAAATAATATCAATTGAGAGAACTATGATCAATATCTAACAATATCAAATGTTACCAATTTGTAGGATTTTCTCTTGATACCAATTGAAAATGCAAATGAATGAATAACACATGAAAGTCCTTTTTCTCTTCAATCATACCTACAAAAACAATCATGCTTTGCTTTTTGGTATCCAAATGGTTTTGGATCCATTTTTGTTAATGTAGGGACTCTCACCCTTTTTCACCCAAACAAACTTTCCTTTAGGTATACCATGCACTTTAATATAACATACATTTGAAGTATGTCCATGAGTACCACAATAGAAACATGTTGGTGCATTTGAATAATCAACTTTATAAAAATCAACAACATTTCTATGAGATTTACTCTTAGCATTAGTATAACCCAAACCAAACTTGTTTGAATTTTCTCTTTGAAAATTTAACAATGTGCTCAATCTAATATCACCATTTGTGAAACTTGCAAGCTTATTTTTCAAAATAGCATTTTCATCTTTAAGCAACTTGCAATCCTCACAATCAACCACATTATTCAATCTACTAGCACAATCACAAGAAGAACTAGCATATATAAGATCAAGAGTTTCATTTTGAAGATTAAGCTCATCAACTTGTTTTTGAAGTTCTAAAATCTCTTGTTGATGTTTCAAAATGAGCTTCTTCCTTTCAATGTTTTTCGAAGCTAGTTTCTTGAGATGTTCATGCATTTCTTCATAAGCATTATATAGAATATCATATTTAGAAGAAATTTCGGATTTAGTTTCACTTACATCGCTTTCGTAGCTTTGCTCACTTGATTCATCATTTGAACTTTCCTCTTCATCTACTAGAGCTATCAAGTTGAGACAAGCGGCATCTTCATCATCTGAAGAACTATTCGATGTGCTTTTCTTGTCATCTTCATCATCACTATTCCAAACTATGTATGCTCTTTTAGATTTTGAATTTTTCTTTTCTTTCTCCTTCTTCTTGAGATACTTAGAACATGCATTCTTGAGATGACCGGGCTTTCCACATTCATGGCAAACTATACCTTCTTTTGATGTCTTGGTCTTGTAGTGTGGGGGATCCTTCTCTTTACTTTTGTTCTTGTTCAACCTTCCTTTTCTCCTTAGAATCTTATTGAACTTTCTTAGTAGAAGCTTCATCTCCTCTTCATCAATGTCCGAATCGGAATCTTTATTATCACCATTATCGGAACTCTCTTCCTTTTGATATGATCTTTGAGCTTTAAGAGCGATTCCTTTTCTTTCTTTGTTCTTGTCCGATTCTTCATGCATATGTAAGCGTCCAAGCTCCATTTCATGTTCTTGAAGCTTTCCGAAAAGTGTTGCTAAGTCCATGGTGTCCAAGTCCTTTGATTCAACTATTGCGGTAACCTTAGGTTGCCATTCCCTACTTAGACATCTTAAAACTTTGTTAACAAGTTCACAATTCAAGAAAGTTTTACCAAGAGCAATGAGATGATTAACAATATGAGTAAAACACTTTTGCATAAAACATATAGATTCATTAGGAAACATAAGAAACAATTCATATTCATGCATCAAAGAATTTAATCTAGCACGCCTAACTTCACTAGTGCCTTCATGTGTGACTTGCAAGGTGTCCCACATTTCTTTGGCATTACTACATTGGGAGACTCTAAAGAACTCATCATAAGATAAAGCGGAGGTGATGATATTCTTAGATTTTAAATCATATTGAATTTTCCTTTTATCATCATCGGTCCACTTATCTTTGGGAGTAAGTGTAAGTACACCTTCTACTTCTTTTGAGGGAATATAAGGACCATTTTCAATGGCTTCCCAAATGTTCACATCTATGGCTTCTATAAAGATTCTCATCCTAATTTTCCAATAAGCATAACCCTCTCCACCAAACATAGGAGGGCGATTTATTGAAGCAGCTTCACCACCAAAGGGATTCGTAGAACCCATTGTAGTTTCCTCAAGGATCTTAACGAAAAAGCTCTTTGCTCATGTCTTTCGACCGAGCTCTGATACCAATTGTTAGAACCTACAATCGGTGGGTGAAATAACTAGGAGACACTAGGAGAACACCTAGAAGGGGGGGTTGAATAGGTGTTAGAGAAACCTTGAAAGATTTTCGAAAGAAACAAATCGAAACGATTAAAACAAATGATTTTCTCAAAAATTCTCTCAGTCTTAATCGATTAAATCAAAATGTTAATCGATTAAAACTTCATGCTAATCGATTAATAGAATGGCTAATCGATTAATGCCGAAAGCTTGATTAAAATTAATCGATTAATGAAAACAGTTACTCGATTAATCACTGTTAAAACTGAAAAATCACTTTTCAATAAAATACGAAAATCAATCAATTAACACATATGATCAGAGATAAAGCGGAATTGATTAACACCAATATTCTTAATGATTACCTAGGTTATGAAAATGATTTTCCCAAATCAATTTGCACAATTAAGATTCAATTCAATCAATTATGAAAATCAATCTTTTCTAGGTTTTCAATCAAGAACACAATGAATGACTTGAATGTAAAGAGTTAAGAGTTTAGAGATACGACATAGTGATTTATCCTGGTTCACTTTCATCCGCTTGAAAGCTACATCCAGTCCCCTCTTCAACCAAGAGAGATTCATCACTATGAGGAATTAGAGTTCTCAAATTACAAGTAAATGCCTCTCAAGACTCCCTTCTTGATAGCCTACAAGAGATACCACACCCTTTCCTTGCAATCCTATTGATGCTCTAATCTAACCTCTAACCTTGCTTGTCAATTCCCCTCAACAAGACTTCCAATTGCTTTGAGATTCTTCAAAGGCTTCCACTTTCTTGATGATGCCTCACACCAAGACTTCCAATTTGCTTGTTAACACAACAAGACTTCCAAATGCTTGTTTGCTTGATTCACAACCAAGACTTCCTTTGTTGTAGATAGCTTGCCTTCTTTGCAATGATTACAACTCAAATGAAAAACAATAACAATCCTATGAATCTCTTTCAATAGCTATGAAAATATCAACATAAGAGATTCAAAGATTCTTGATCAAAGAATGTAAAAATTAAAGCTTTGATCTATGAAAGTGAGAGAGAATAGAGTGGCTTGATTCTTTGTAAAAATGAATATCAAAATGATTCTAGATTGTAATAATGATTCACAATAATTGGGAAAAGGTTTATATAGAATACCCAAAAGTTAGGAACACTTCAAAGTGCTTTTGAGAAGTGAAAAACGTATTTAAAAAACCAGATCTGTACGTGTTAATCGATTAACACCTTGCTTAATCGATTAAGTGCGCAAGCTTTGAAAATTCTAATCGATTAACATAAGCCTTAATCGATTAGTTTAGTGAAAAATCAATTAAAACTTGTTTTCTCAAAAACTAAACCTTTTCTTTCAAACCTTTAAGCCCCCTATTGATTTTAGGTTAAGTGAAAACTCAAATTATGATATAATCATGACCTTGATAGAGATTCACTACCCTCTATTAACTCTACCCAAACTCATAAACTAAAAGACTTGAGAGGCGAAAGATATTACAATAAAACATAAACTACCAAACTAAGTCTTCATGAGCTTGCTCTCTCTTCATCACTTGATGTTTGTTGTTGCTTGATGAGCTTGAACTTGATCAACACATTTGTAGCTTGTTCAAAACCTTTTGTCATTTATCAAAACATTCTCAATGGATCTTACACTTTCCACAGTTGAAACAACTACTGGTCGCCCAACATACTCTTCCATGATGATGACGCTTGCACTTTTTACAAAAAGGTGCATCACTTCGAGGCTTTATCCTATTATTACTTGCAGTTTTACCCTTGCCTCGGTTCTTGGTGAAATATGGACTCTTTCCCTGATAACCAAAACTCTTCTTCCTTTGTGGTCCATAACCCTGCTGACTACTCTTGTCTTGAATAGCTACTACTTCAGCTTTCTTATCATCTTTATACATTCAGCACATATCAATTAGTGTAGGAAAACTTTGTATCTTCTGGTAACTGAAAACTGACTTCAATTCTGGCCTTAATCCACTTTCGAAATTGATGCACTTGCTCCGCTCATTAGGATTATGCAAGTAGTAGGGAGAATACTTCATCAATGCTTCAAACTTGGAAGCATATTCTCCTACACTCATATCTTCTTGCTTCAATTGCATAAATTCTATTTCCTTTCTCCTTCTTAAATCTTCTGGAAAGTACTTATTGAGGAATTTCTCCATAAACACTCCCTAGTTGATTGTTCTTCCTTCATAATTCAACAGCTGTACCGTATGGTTCCACCAGTTTTTAGCTTCTCCATCCAGCATAAAGACGGCGTATGCTACCTTTTGTACATCAGTACACTCCAGAGTTCGGAAAATCTTGTCCATTTCATAAATCCACTTGTTGGCTTCCTCTGGCTTGTATCCTTTTTCAAACTTTGGAGGATTGCAACTCCGAAATTCCGAGAGAGTCTTAACCTTTGAATTTCCCATGTTACACGGATGTGGCTGATTTGTTTGCTGTTGTTGGTGTTGCTGCATGTTCTCCAGAACAGCAGTAATCCTATCCCACATTTCATTGGTATGACTCTGGTTTCTAGTTGCCATAGCAGACCTGCACTATGGACTCTAGATCACTAAAGGTCTCTTTAGAACAAGACACACTACCTTATCTTATCTTAACTATGTTCGATTGAACCGATCAGCGTGCCTAACCATTCCAGTTGGGCTATGAGGAACAGGACCATTGCTCTGATACCATAAAATGAGACACCCTTCTTTTATGTAGGAAATTAATAATAAGGTATTTATTTTTGTTGTTTTTTTTCTTATGGACATTTTTAAATACTAGATTAGATCATAAAAATATCTAATTCGATTGGACAAGTAAAATGTGAACTTAGTAATAGAAACTTTTCTCCAGACAACATTGGATATTTGAAATGAAGCATAAACTTTAATATTATAAACTTAGCGTTGTCTTGTGAGTGGTAAACAAGATATTCAACGGAACAATATTTGCCGAATTCGCTTTTATCCAAATCAGAGTGCGCGGAAAATAATGGTACTCAAGGATCATAATGGAAATAAACATCATACCATCATATATATATATATATATATATGTATCATGAGGAAAGATCCATGAGTACAGCTAATCATCTCCATAGCAAAGTAAGTACAAAATACATGTCCATAATACTGAAAATACATAATAAGAACTGAAAGATAAGACCTGGACTCTCAAAACACTAAAATATATACAATATATAACATCTCCAAAAATAAAGTGTCTGAGAGCAGGTGTAACACCCTATAATAATTACCCTTAATTCCCCTTAGATTAAAAATACGGGCTTGAAAATTCCTTTTTAATTTATGAAAATCAACCGTCAAATGGACGGAGTTTCGCTTGAAATTCGGACTTTTCCAAAGGGTCAACCTGATAAACACATTTATATAATATCAATAGTAGCCAGCAGGGCTCAAATATAAGTATATATGCATCATATAGTGGCCCGTGGGCTCAATAGTAAATCATTAGTAAAAGTTTCTCAGAGTGCCAGCAAAATGATAAGTATGAAAATCAAGAAGACATAACATCAACTATGCCCAAAAGAAAACATAAACCATGCCCAAATAAAACTATCCTAAGCCTCACTCAAAAAGTATATACAATACATATACATCAAAAGAATGTGGAGGCTTAGGTCATTAAGTGCATCTAAAATCCCACAACCCTACTCTCTTTACAGGGAGAGTAATCCTGATCGGCCGGTCCATGTGCATACTCCAACTCAGTACCTGAAAAATGGTAAGGAGGTGAGTATTACACAATAAAATAGGGAAGCAGTTTCTATCATGCTATACTGAACCACCAAGCCATACACATATAATCATATAGTGCATATAAACCAATTAAGCATTTCCAAACAAATCAATTATTTTAATTTCCATAATAGTGTTAGTTCTTTCATAGTTTTGGATTTCATTATTTCATACATTTCTCAAAATATACCAGTTGACACATTTCTCAATCTCATATATTTAACATCCCAATTCTTTCTTTGCACCAGTCACTAATCATGTCTCAAATGTATTTTTCACTTAATTTCCATAATTTATTTTCCCTTTACATATACCTTGGGTTTCTCATAACCTTTGGAATTTTATTCACGTGGATCCATCATTGCGTACAGTACCACAACCCGAACAACGTCTTACAGCTGCGCACTATGACGTCTTACAGCTGCGCACTATGGCGTCTTACGCGATCTATGCGTACAGTCCCACAACCCGGACAATGTCTTACAAGATCTGGATCACACAAATCTATGCGTACAGTCCCACAACCCGGACAACGTCTTACAAGACATCAAATCAAATCAGTCGATGCGTACAGTCCCACAACCCGGACAATGACTTATACGACCTCAAACCGAACCAGTCGATGCGTACAGTCCCACAACCCGGACAACGTCTTACACGACTTGATTCACACCAGTCTAAGCGTACAGACCCACAACCCGGACAACGTCTTACAAGACTGGATTCTTTAATCAATTTACCTTTAGCCTTTTTAAAGTTTATCACCATATTTTAGAGTCTTGCATTCAATGTCATAGAACCATTATTTACTTTATCCAACTGTATCACTAAACCTCCATACAATCAGAACCATACATTATCACACACATCTATTAACAACATCACATTTTAGCACAAAATATCAAAATATCATATTTCAACACTTTATACAATATTATCTATCTTAGGGTTTTTATTCTAAATCTAGCATTTATTCTAAATCTAGCACATATCTCTTAGCAACCCACTATAAACATAATACAACCTACCCCCTAGAATATGGTAACACAAACCTCCTTACCTCAAGTTCTTAGAGATAGGGAGATTTTAGCTTGCTCCAAAAATTGAGCCTTCCCACCAAAGAGATACCAAACCAAAAGATGAGGATAGAACCTAATATAGAGTCACAAAAGAGAGGGATCATCATTTATGCCATGATTCAAGTCAAGACTCAAAGAAAAGTGGAGCCTCCATTGCCTAGTATTGAAAACCACCATTGATGGTAGAGAGAGAGAAAGGACGAATTTGAGAGAGGGAGAGAGAGAAAACCAAAACTTAAACACTTACCTTGAGATGAGAAAGAAGAAGTTACAATGATGGGGATGCAAGGATCACTTGTTCTTGGTTGATTTTGAGGAAAGAAAATGGAACCCTATGAGGAAGAAGAAGGGGAACTCGTGGGTTGAGAGAGAGAAAGAAGATGACTTTGAGAGAGTGTAGATTATGAGAGTAAAATTGAGTTTATTGTATTTGATTGGGAAGGAAATGAGTGGATAGGAATGAAAGCCCAAAAAGAAAGATTCTATTTGTGTGATGGAGAGTGCATCACGTGCACTCTTCTTTCTTTTTTTTTTTGTACAGACCCTATAATAATCGATTACCCTAGCCAGGTAATCGATTATTTCTTCAATGCAACATTTTTATGACTTCCAACCTGAGGCCTTGTAATCGATTACTTGACCATAAAGTAATCGATTACATTTTGATGCAACAACTTTGGTTTTTTCAGCAGAGGCTCAGTAATCGATTACTTTCTCAAAATGTAATCGATTACTCTTCAATGCAACATTTTGGTGCATTTTGGCTGAGATCCAGTAATCGATTAACTCCCCAAAAATAATCGATTATTTTGTTGTTCTTCCATCTTCTCATAGTTTCTAACTCTAGAACATTTTCCTTAGTTCTCATACCCTCTTAGGCTATGCTTTCTATAGTAAATCCTATCTCTTAGTCTTATGAGTCTCATAAATCCATCTCAACTTAATATACTAAATTGTACAATTCATATTATATTAAGCATTTCAAATTGAGGATGTTACAATCCTCTCCCACTTACCCGAATTTCGTCCTCGATATTCAGCTTTCTTCGAACAAATGGGGATGAGACTGCCTGATCTTGCTCTCTAATTCCCAAGTAGCTTCCTCCACATTGTTCCTGTTCCATATAACCTTTACTAAGCTAATCTCCTTGCCTCTCAATCGTCTCACTTGCCTATCCTCAATCCTCACTGGCAACACTTCAAAGGTCAAATTCTCCTTCAAGGGCAAATCATCCAATGTGACCACATGAGTAGGATCATGAATGTATTTCCTTAACTGTGAGACATGGAATACATCATGAAGCCTAGATAAGTGAGGGGGCATAGCAATCCTATAAGCTACCGGGCCAACCTTCTCTAAAATCTCATAAGGTCCAACAAACCGAGGAGTTAGTTTCTTGGACTTAATTGCCCTACCAATCCCTGTAACCGGAGACACTCTAAGAAACACATGATCCCCAACATCAAATTCCAAAGGTCTCCTTCGCCTATCAACATAATTCTTCTGGCGATCCTGGACCTGTCAGCAGATTCTCACCTATCTGGAACCAGCACAGAGGCATCCTACACTTTCTATCGTAGAGAGCCTCAAATGGTTCCATACCAATACTAGAGTGGAAGCTGTTATTATAAGTAAACTCCATCAACGGTAGCATCTGCTCCCAACTACCAGCCTGCTCCAGAACACATGCTCTCAACAAATCCTCTAGTGTCTGGATAGTACGCTCAAATTGTCCGTCTATCTGCGGATGATAAGCCGTACTAAATTTCAACTTAGTACCCAATGCCTGCTGAAGACTCTGCCAAAATCTAGACAGAAATCTCGGATCGCGATCGGATACTATACTGGTGGGAACACCATGCAGCTTCACTATGTCCCTGATATACAACTGAGTCAACTTCTCCAGAGTGTACTTCTTGTGAATCGGAATAAAATGAGCACACTTTGTGAGACGGTCCACAACCACCCAAACTGCATCACACCCTGCAGCAGTCCTAGGTAGACTCGTCACAAAATTCATGGCTATGCTATCCCACTTCCATTCCGGGATATCAAGCGATCGCAAAGGACCACCAGGCTTTTGATGCTTAATCTTAACTTTCTGACAAGTAAGACAATGAGATACATGATCGGCTACATCGGTTTTCAACTTTGGCCACCAATAAATCTTCTTCAAATCTTGGTACATCTTCGTTGCACCGGGATGGAAATTCATTTTGGTTCGATGTGCTTTCCATGGGATATCCCTTCTAACTTCGAAATCCATAGGAACACATATCCGCCCCCTAAACCGGATAATGCCATCAGAACCCTTTACAAAGTCGGGCTCTTCATTGCCTGATGCTCCTTCCAGCAACTTTTGTAGTTCTGCATCATCAGCTTTTTTTCTCTAATAAGACCAATCAAGTCATTGGTAACCTGCAACATTTCTAGAACAATGCTCTTCTCTTTCACTTGCATGTTCAAATTGAGGTCACTGAATTCTTGGATTAATTGCATCTCCTTCACCATCAAATTGCTGACATGCAAAGTCTTGCGACTTAGTGCATCAGCCACTACATTGGCCTTGCCCGGATGATGCTGAAGATTAAAATCATAGTCCTTCAGAAACTCCATCCACCTCCTCTGTCTCATATTCAATTATTTCTGATCGAAGAGGTAGCAGAGACTTTTATGGTCGCTGTAGACTTCAAACTTTGAACCATATAGGTAATGCCTCCAAATTTTCAAAGCAAACACTACTGCCGCCAACTCAAGATCATGAGTGGGATAGTTTTGCTCATGCTGCCTCAACTGCCTGGAAGCATAGGCTATGACTTGTCCTTGCTGCATCAACACACAACCCAACCCTTGTTTGGAAGCATCGCAGTACACTACAAAGGAATTAGTCGAGTCCGGCAAAATCAACACCGGGGAATTAGTCAATCCCTTTTCAACTCCTGGAAACTATCTTCACACTCCGGGGACCATTCAAACGGAACACCTTTCCGTGTAAGAGTAGTCAAAGGGAGGGCTAGCTTCGAAAACCCCTCAATGAACCTCCTATAATACCCAGCCATACCAAGGAAACTTCTGATCTCGGTAATGGACTTGGGTCTCTCCCACTTAAGTACTGCTTCCACCTTAGAAGGGTCCACTGCAACACCCTTCCCAGAAATCACATGCCCCAAAAAGTGCACCTCATTCAACCAAAAACTACATTTAGAGAACTTTGCATAAAGATGCTTGTCTTTGAGAACTTGGAGCACCGTTCTAAAATGCTCTTCATGCTCCTTCGGGCTCTTAGAGTAGATAAGAATGTCATCAATGAATACAATGACGAATGAGTCTAAGTAC
This sequence comes from Crotalaria pallida, assembly GCA_037953625.1. Taxonomy (NCBI): domain Eukaryota; kingdom Viridiplantae; phylum Streptophyta; class Magnoliopsida; order Fabales; family Fabaceae; genus Crotalaria; species Crotalaria pallida. Next base: position 54,481,533 of record CM075651.1, read on the forward strand.
GGCCTGAAGATCTTGTTCATATAATCCATGAAGATGGCAGGAGCATTCGTGAGGCCAAAAGGCATCACCACATATTCGAAATGCCCATACTGGGTTCTAAAAGCAGTCTTGGGAATGTCCTCCTCTCGGATACGGATTTGATGATATCCAGATTGGAGGTCAATCTTAGAGAAAACTGCAGCTCCCCTAAGCTGATCCAACAAATCATTGATGCGTGGGAGCGGATACTTATTCTTCACTGTCACCGCATTTAGCGCCGGTAATCAGTGCACATACGGACACTTCCATCCTTTTTTTTACAAAGAGGATAGGAGCTCCCCACGAGGAAACACTTGGCCTTATGAACCCCTTAGCCAAAAGCTCCTCCAACTGCTTCTTCAAGTCTTCCAACTCCGGAGGGGCCATTCTATAAGGCGCTTTAGATATCGGGCCGGCACCAGGCATAAGATCGATACCAAATTCTACTTCTCTGGCTGGAGGTAATCCGGGAATTTCAGCAGGAAAAACATCCGGAAACTCACAAACCACAGGAATTTTACTGATGTCTGATGCTTCCTCATCATTCATGGCCGACCCCGAGACTTGGCAGAAGATTACTGCCTTCTGACTACAATCAAGAAGGGCACGGTTCTGGGACATCCAGTCCATGCCCAGGATAATATCCAACATGGTTAATGGCAAACATATTAGATTCACTTTAAATTCCCGCTCCAATACTCGGAGTGGGCAATCCAAACACATCAAGGATGTAACCACAGCTGAATTAGTAGGGGTAGACACTGACAACTTAAAAGGCATCTCAACCGCAAATAATTTTAATCTTTCCATGCAATTGACATAAATAAAAGAGTGTGTAGCTCCACAATCAAAGAGAATACCACATGTAATATCATTTGTATGGCCAATACCTCGAATCAGCTCATCAGCCTCAGTCACCTCCTCTCCATCAAGAGTGTACACCTTCCCCTTCTGAAGTGGACGACCATCACCAATCCTCTGCGCCCTAGTCACGTTGGCTTCCTTCTTAACTGCATTCTTCGGGCAATCAGAAACAATATGGCTTGGCTACCCACACTTAAAGCATGTGACATTAGGCTGGTTCTGGCTCATACTCCAGCATACACCCCTATGATGCTTGCCACACTGAGGACACGGTGGAATAGGACCAGAAGAACCCACTATAGGGCCTGCTCGAGGCTGTGGATAGGGGCCTGGTCGCTGCACCGCACCCTTGCCCCTTATAGGACCACCACTTCTCTGCATCGATCTGCTTTTTTCTTCCACCATCTTTCTCTTGAGGCCCTTCTCATAAGTGCTCGCCATGTTGACCAAGCGGGCCAAGTTGTCGATATTGTGATACTCGCATGAGAGACGAATATCAGTCCTGAGTCCAGACTCAAACTTGACGCATTTGCCGCGCTCACTGGCATCCCGATAGTCAGAGAATCGGATAAGATCTTCAAATCTAGCTGCATAATCCCCAACTGACATAGAGCCTTGAGTCAATTGGAGAAAGACAATCTCCTTCTCTCTCCTCACGTCTTTAGGGAAATACTTCCCTAAAAAGAGATCCTTGAATACTTCCCAAGAGACAACCGGATTGGCTGCCACCAATCCCCTCCTTTGTTGATCCCACCAATGCTCAGCCTCATTAGTCAGCATGAATTCAGCCAGTCGAACATGCTGCTCCATAGGTGGGTGAATAGAGCGAAGGATCTTCTCGATCTCCTGTATCCATCTCTATGCTCCATCAGGGTCATTTCCACCTTCAAAACGAGGCGGATCATTCTTTCGGAACCTAGACATCCAGTCAACCTCAACTGGAGCTGATTGCAGAGCTGTTGCTGTAGTTGCTGCCGTTGCAGCAGCTGCCATCTGTTCTCCCTGTTGCTGCTGCATCTGTGACAGATGCTCCAGAATGGCTGCGAGTCCATCATTAGCAGCCCTTCTTCCAGCCATACTGCTTAGCAAAAGAGAACAGACCAGTAAGACTTAACTACTAGATGTAAACATAGTAATATAATTATTCTACCAAATTCCTAAACTATTACTGTGAGCATCAATTACTCGCTAGGTGAGTAATCATGTGGAGTTTGCATAACTCCAAGGCTGAGGAGAAACTGCTCTGATACCATAAATATAACACCCTATAATAATTACCCTTAATTCCCCTTAGATTAAAAATACGGGCTTGAAAATTCCTTTTTAATTTATGAAAATCAACCGTCAAGCGGACGGAGTTTCGCTTGAAATTCGGACTTTTCCAAAAGGTCAACCTGATAAACACATTTATATAATATCAACAGTAGCCAGAAGGGCTCAAATATAAGTATATATGCATAATATAGTGGTCCGTGGGCTCAATAGTAAATCATTAGTAACAGTTTGTCAGAGTGCCAGCAAAATGATAAGTATGAAAATCAAGAAGACATAACATCAACTATGCCCAAAAGAAAACATAAACCATGCCCAAATAAAACTATCCTAAGCCTCACTCAAAAAGTATATACAATACATATACATCAAAAGAATGTGGAGGCTTAGGTCATTAAGTGCATCTAAAATCCCACAACCCTACTCTCCCTGTAAGGGAGAGTAATCCTGCTCGGCCGGTCCATGTGCATACTCCAACTCAGTACCTGAAAAATGGTAAGGAGATGAGTATTACACAATAAAATAGGGAAGCAGTTTCTATCATGCTATACTGAACCACAAAGCCATACACATATAATCATATAGTGCATATAAACCAATTAAGCATTTCCAAACAAATCAATTATTTTAATTTCCATAATAGAGTTAGTTCTTTCATAGTTTTGGATTTCATTATTTCATACATTTCCCAAAATATACTAGTTGACACATTTCTCAATCTCATATGTTTAACATCCCAATTCTTTCTTTGCACCAGTCACTAATCATGTCTCACATGTATTTTTCACTTAATTTCCATAATTTCTTTTCCCTTTACATATACCTTGGGTTTCTCATAACCATTGGAATTTTATTCACGAGGACCCATCATTGCGTACAGTCCCACAACCCGGACAACGTCTTACAGCTGCGCACTATGGCGTCTTACGCGATCTATGCGTACAGTCCCACAACCCAGACAACGTCTTACAAGATCTGGATCACACAAGTCTATGCGTACAGTCCCACAACCCAGACAACGTCTTACAAGACATCAAATCAAATCAGTTGATGCGTACAGTCCCACAACCCGGACAACGACTTATACGACCTCAAACCGAACCAGTCGATGCGTACAGTCCCACAACCCAGACAACGTCTTACACGACTTGATTCACACCAGTCTAAGCGTACAGTCCCACAACTTGGACAATGTCTTACAAGACTGGCTTCTTTAATCAATTTACCTTTAGCCTTTTTAAAGTGTATCACCATATTTTAGAGTCTTGCATTCAATGTCATAGAACCATTATTTACTTTATCCAACTATATCACTAAACTTCCATACAATCAGAATAATACATTATCACACACATCAATTAACAACATCACATTTTAGCACAAAATATCAAAATATCATATTTCAACACTTTATACAATATTATCTATCTTAGGGTTTTTATTCTAAATCTAGCATTTATTCTAAATCTACCACATATCTCTTAGCAACCCACTATAAACATAATACAACCTACCCCCTAGAATATGGTAACACAAACCTCCTTACCTCAAGTTCTTAGAGATAGGGAGATTTTAGCTTGCTCCGAAAATTGAGCCATCCCACCAAAGAGATACCAAACCAAAAGATGAGGATAGAACCTAATATAGAGTCACAAAAGAGAGGGATCATCATTTATACCATGATTCAAGTCAAGACTCAAAGAAAAGTGGAGCCTCCATTGCCTAGTATTGAAAACCACCATTAATGGTAAAGAGAGAGAGAAAGGACGAATTTGAGAGAGGGAGAGAGAGAAAACCAAAACTTAAACACTTACCTTGAGATGAGAAAGAAGAAGTTATAATGATGGGGATGCAAGGATCACTTGTTCTTGGTTGATTTTGAGGAAAGAAAATGGAACCCTATGAGGAAGAAGAAGGGGAACTCATGGGTTGAGAGAGAGAAAGAAGAAGATGACTTTGAGAGAGTGTAGATTATGAGAGTAAAAGTGAGTTTACTGTATTTGATTGGGAAGGAAATGAGTGGATAGGAATGAAAGCCCAAAAAGAAAGATTCTATTTGTGTGATGGAGAGTGCATCACGTGCACTCTTCTTTCTTCTTTTTTTTTTGTACAGACCCTATAATAATCGATTACCCTAGCCAGGTAATCGATTATTTCTTTAATGCAACATTTTTATGACTTCCAACCTGAGGCCTTGTACAATTGTACAATTCATATTATATTAAGCATTTCAAATTGAGGATGTTACAGGCTTACAGCAGGTCAATTGGTCCTTCGTGCATCTGCCTGATCCACTGCAACTACAAAAGTCGGTCTGGGATCCCTATCGTCTATACTATGCAATATACTAGGAACCACTGGGTCCTCCTCGAGGTATGGGAACCGGCTCGACTGGTACCTCCTCCTCCTCGCTCTCCCCATCCTCGGGATCCTCCTTAATCGAATCCGATGGAGTAGTAGACCTGTCTGTAGGTCCAAAACCAGTAGCTAGTGTAGTCCTACCAGCTCCTATCGGATCGGGCAAAGGGACATCCTCATTGGTGAAAACTTTATAAGCGGAGGGGTGTGAACGAGTAGCAGGACGGAAACGGAAACTATGAAACCTACGTACAGGTCGAGCTGGTGGTGGTGGTCCTCTATAAACATAAAAAGCGGGTATATGCATAGTATATATAATAGGTATCCTAAACCTACGAGGGCGCACACGAACGAGGGGGTTAGGGTGGAAGAGTGTAAACTCCACCTCACCCTCGAAAGTCGCTCGGTGCTCCTCATACGTCCATATCCCACTAGGGATGGGTCTGATCTCGACGCATGCTAGATAACGAGCCATCACCTAACAAGGGCACAGGGGTAAGCATATACATACACATAATCAAATAAGGATAATCAGTAAATGCATATCAACAACATTTTGTCCACATGATCATACCATCTTTTATTTCAGTCATTTACCATGGTTCATGATATGATGCATGATTCCTCACATTCCTGTGATTCTCCAACTAATCACTCAAATGGATGTCCTTCCATAACTCCAAAAGTATTCCCAGAATACAAATGATACGTTATCAAACATATGGCGTTCTTGCTTGAAAGTGATAAACAATGTAACACCCTAGTTACTTTTACCCTTAATTTATTATGAATTTAAAATTTTCCTTTAATACTACTAGTTGATTAGGAAAAACACTTAGTTACTTTTAATTCTTATTAAAATCTCCGTAAAATCGGACGGAGTTTCCTTTGTTTTAGGGACATTCCCAAAATACAATTTCTTGTTTAACCTGCATAAAACTTTATTTTCATCGACAGTGGGCCAGCAGGGCCAAAATATAATTCAGTTCTAGTACATCATTTTAGAAAATAATTACAATATAATATAATACATTTATAATTTCAATTTTAAAATAAAACTATTGACCAACAAAGGGTCACCCAACTATCTACACAGCACTCCACGGGGTGGAGTGTAATCCTGCCCGGCCATTCTCGTGTAAGCTCCTTCTTCACCTGTAAAAATATATCAAGAAGGGTAGCATTACACAGAACTTAGAAAATACATTCTAAAATGACATAGAGAACAACTAAGAGATTACTACCCGTTATCACTTGAATTATATTTTCTATTTCAATTTCCCTTGCTTCCTTAATACCCTGTTGTTGACCATGTTCATTTCTTATTCCTTTCGACGATGTCCTTAACCTTTCTTAATACTATCACTTCCTTCTATCATTTTACACACTTACCCACCTATCCTTTTAATCCCATTTAATACTCACTCCTAATGGAGGGCCTTATCCATAAAATATTCCACTCCCCTACAGAGGGTCCTGACATTATCTACTTCTTCTCGTTTATATAATATTCCACTCCTCTACGGAGGGTCCTGATATTATTCGCTCCCTATGAAGGGTCATGATACTGCACATACAATTCTATAATACTCCACTCCTTACGGAGGGTCCTGATAATATCCACTCCTACACGGAGGGTCCTGAAAATATCCACTCCTTACGGAGGGTCATGATAATATCCACTCCTACACGGAGGGTCCTGAAAATATCCACTCCTTACGGAGGGTCATGATAATATCCACTCCTTCACGGAGGGTCCTGAAAATACCCACTCCTTCACGGAGGGTCATGATAATATCCACTCCTTCACGGAGGGTCCTGAAAATACCCACTCCTTCACGGAGGGTCATGATAATATAATTTCCCGCTCCACATAGGGAGGGTCATGAATGTATCCTCTCCATTTTGGAGGGTCCATATTAATACTCAATATCATATTCAATCATTCATACCATCTACTTATCTTTTTCTTTAACCATTAATCCCTGTCTTGATTTCTTTACCATTCGCCTATTTTCCTTCATATTTTTGTTAACGTCATTTTACTCGCCATCATCATTCATGTTCATTCCAATTCCGTTCTAAACATTAAAATTAATAATACATTCAACTTCCTAATCACTATATTCATCATTGACTTTCAAACCAGACCATAATCTACATTCATCATCATTATTCCCAATTTTCACATAGTTCAACCATTGTTTATTTATCCCCTATTTGTTACTCATTCAAAACCTACAATTGTTCCAAGTTACCATTAAGTCCTCTTTTCCAATTATCATTATATCCAATTGTCTATCTCATCTCTAACTCTATAACTCACTCTCATTATCAACCCACAATTACTTAGATTTAGACAATTACAAACATACGCAATTAAAGTCGTATCCATTAACCATACATAAATCCTATTCTAGTCAATTTCCCTAAGGTTCCTCTTTTCTATTTTATTTCCTGCCCTTAATTCCCCCTATATGCAAGCTAGAAAATTCCCCCTAAGTAGAGGTAACACTTCCCTTCTTACCTCAATTGTGGAGGGAGAGAAATCAACCAAACCCATAGTTGCCTCTTTTTTTGCCCATACTCCCTTAAGCTTACTCCTCTTTAATTCCCTTCGCTTGGTCTTGTACTAGAAGGCATGAAAGTATGTTCCTCCTTGGCTATGGAGACTAAAAATCCAAGAGAGATGAGAGATGGAGGTTCGACTTTATGAGGGGGTATTGGGGTTGATTTATGAGTTTATTTTATTGCCTAGAATTTGATGGAGATGAGGAGTATGAGGGTGAGTTCTTGAATCATAGGGTTTTTGGTGGTGATTATGGTACTTGGTTCTTGAGTGGAAAGGGAGGAAGATGATGGTTTGCCCTTGGGTTTTGGAGAAGGAATTGGAAGGGATGATGTTTTGGGTTGATGGGGTGTGGTGGTGATGAGAAGCTCTTGGAGTTGAGGGAGAGGAGGACCACGAATTTATGAGGAAATAAGGGGTGGTCTATGGCTATTTCCTTGTTGAGGGTTTGATGGAGGAGGTGATGATATGCTTTGTTCTTGGCCCCAAGAAGAGAAGGATGAAAAATGAAGAGGGTGGGTGATCTTGATTCTTGAGGAATGGTGCTTGATGATGGTGGTATGCTCATGGAAATGGAAGGAAAGAGATGAAGGAGATGAGGAGAATGAGTGTTTTTGTGTGTTTTTGGCCCCATTTTCGGATTTTCTTGCATAGGGGGTCGAGTGGTGTGGCTTGGATTCAATGGCTTGCCCAAGAAGCCAATTTGTGTGGTTGAGAGTGGCTAAAACTGTACGCGCTCGCCTGGGCACGTTATCTAGCTCGCCTGGGCGAGTTTTTCACTGTCTGGTGCTGAATTGTTCCGCTGCTCGCCTGGGCGAGGACTACTCCCGCCTGGGCGAGAGTCTGTTGACTCTGAGTTAACCGTATCATAATTTCTTCGTTAACCGTCGGATCTTGCCCAAATTTTTAGACAAGCTTCTTAACCCCTTAAACTTCATATCCAACGGTGGAATTTAATTTCTTAGCATCCTATAATAAATTCCTAATTTTCTATTTTCGGTTGATTTCTAACATCTAAAACACCGATTTAACCCCCGATTTCGCTTAGATGATTTTGCCCGTTGCTACAAATGTCTCCTACACAACCCCTAGTACTTAAAATGACTGCTCACCTTGCCCACAAAATTATTTAAGCAATTAATCTACCCATTTCCTACACTTTAAACCTATTAATTCACTAATTGTGCTTGGAATTAAATTTGGGATGTTACAATTCTCCCCTACTTATTGGAATTTCGTCCCCGAAATTCCGTTCGATTTCTTTAATGGAGAACCATCCCAATGCAGGGTCCTTCGACTACAATACTCACTTCCCATTGGTTCCACTCCCCCACTTGGAGTCGGCATACTACTTGCATTAGTACGCCACCAATTTCTTGCACTCTATGAAGAGTTCGGTCTATGGTTCAACTCGGTTGGTCTCAGTGCGGGGACTCTATGAGGTTTTTAAGGTTGGTTTTTCTTGCGGCCATTCGTTTTCAAGAGTCTTGCTAGTATGACTCTGAATGGGTCTTTGGATTTCTAAAACCAGGTTTAACTCTCCAAGGAAATTGGAGATGGTTACTTGGGTCCATTGGGTTCCTTCAGGAATTTTGCAGCAAAGGTCTGGAAAGGGTACTATTCAGGCTAATTTCCTTCCTTCAATGTCGGGTTGGTTTTTGTTCTACTTAAAAACTTTCAATGACATCGGCCATCAATAAATGCAAAGATCGAGGTGGTCAATCTCAATCCCACATTCATCAATGGTAATATCACTATCGGGTTTACTGATGATAACGCCACTTAACAGCTGTAAGAGCCAGGACGACCAATCCTACTCTTACACCCCATTAAACAACAATACCACCATGGGTTTGGTTCTATTCTACCCAGAGTTCTACAATTCCATAACTATGACTACAATCTCTAGTCAAGCACATTCATAATTCAAACATGCATAGTAACGCCTCACATTAACATATATTCACAAAAATCAAAGTGAAGGCTAATAATTCATTCGCCCTAGTAAATAAACATACTTAGACACACATCCTCACACATGCATAAATCATACTCATCAATATATATTCACAAACACTAATATGAGTTCAATCCCTACATCCCACTAATCTAGTCATTATCTACATTATCTAACTTAAGGTCTAATCTTACATCTACACATATACTTAACAAGCAATAAATATTCGAAAATGTCATATTGAACGCTACTCATTCATTTTCTCACATTAAATATTATCTACCTATAAACCCTATTTATCCTATCCTTTCATTATTCTACCAAATTTTCTCTCAACTTCTATCTAGTTTTATTATAATGCCAGCCTGTTTGGGAATTCACTAACAACCAGTACCACTAAGTCGTGCATAACAAAGAATAGCATACATAGGCATACATAACTCCACAAATCCATATATTCAATCATAATCCTAACAGGATTCCTACCTCGACTGTAACACTTGAACATCTAACTTTAAATCGGTTACTCGCTTGATGAGTAACCACTGGAGTAATGAATAACTCCAAGGGCCGAGGAAAAACTGCTCTGATACCATACTGTAACACCCTAGTTACTTTTACCCTTAATTTATTATGAATTTAAATTTTTCCTTTAATACTACTAGTTGATTAGGAAAAACACTTAGTTACTTTTAATTCTTATTAAAATCTCCGTAAAATCGGACGGAGTTTCCTTTGTTTTAGGGACATTCCCAAAATACAATTTCCTGTTTAACCTGCATAAAACTTTATTTTCATCGACAGTGGGCCAGCTGGGCCAAAATATAATTCAGTTCTAGTACATCATTTTAGAAAATAATTACAATATAATATAATACATTTATAATATCAATTTTAAAATAAAACTATTAACCAACAAAGGGTCACCCAACTATCTACACAGAACTCCACGGGGTGGAGTGTAATCCTGCCCGGCCATTCTCGTGTAAGCTCCTTCTTCACCTGTAAAAATATATCAAGAAGGGTAGCATTACACAGAACTTAGAAAATACATTCTAAAATGACATAGAGAACAACTAAGAGATTACTACCCGTTATCACTTGAATTATATTTTCTATTTCAATTTCCCTTGCTTCCTTAATACCCTGTTGTTGACCATGTTCATTTCTTATTCCTTTCGACGATGTCCTTAACCTTTCTTAATTCTATCACTTTCTTCTATCATTTTACACACTTACCCACCTATCCTTTTAATCCCATTTAATACTCACTCCTAATGGAGGGCCTTATCCCTCAAATATTCCACTCCCCTACAGAGGGTCCTGACATTATCTACTTCTTCTCGTTTATATAATATTCCACTCCTCTACGGAGGGTCCTGATATTATTCGCTCCCTATGAAGGGTCATGATACTGCACATACAATTCTATAATACTCCACTCCTTACGGAGGGTCCTGATAATATCCACTCCTACACGGAGGGTCCTGAAAATATCCACTCCTTACGGAGGGTCATGATAATATCCACTCCTACACGGAGGGTCCTGAAAATATCCACTCCTTACGGAGGGTCATGATAATATCCACTCCTTCACGGAGGGTCCTGAAATACCCACTCCTTCACGGAGGGTCATGATAATATCCACTCCTTCACGGAGGGTCCTGAAAATACCCACTCCTTCACGGAGGGTCATGATAATATAATTTCCCGCTCCACATAGGGAGGGTCATGAATGTATCCTCTCCATTTTGGAGGGTCCATATTAATACTCAATATCATATTCAATCATTCATACCATCTACTTATCTTTTTCTCTAACCATTAATCCCTGTCTTGATTTCTTTACCATTCGCCTATTTTCCTTCATATTTCTGTTAACTGCATTTTACTCGCCATCATCATTCATGTTCATTCCAATTCCGTTCTAAACATTAAAATTAATAATATATTCAACTTCCTAATCACTATATTCATCATTGACTTTCAAACCAGACCATAATCTACATCCATCATCATTATTCCCAATTTTCACATAGTTCAACCATTGTTTATTTATCCCCTATTTGTTACTCATTCACAACCTACAATTGTTCCAAGTTACCATTAAGTCCTCTTTTCCAATTATCATTATATCCAATTGTCTATCTCATCTCTAACTCTATAACTCACTCTCATTATCAACCCACAATTACTTAGATTTAGACAATTACAAACATACGCAATTAAAGTCGTATCCATTAACCATACATAAATCTTATTCTAGTCAATTTCCCTAAGGTTCCTCTTTTCTATTTTATTTCCTTCCCTTAATTCCCCCTATATGCAAGCTAGAAAATACCCCCTAAGTAGAGGTAACACTTCCCTTCTTACCTCAATTGTGGAGGGAGAGAAATCAACCAAACCCAGATTTGCCTCTTTTTGTGCCCATACTCCCTTAAGCTTACTCCTCTTTAATTCCCTTCGCTTGGTCTTGTACTAGAAGGCATGAAAGTATGTTCCTCCTTGGCTATGGAGACTAAAAATCCAAGAGAGATGAGAGATGGAGGTTCGACTTTATGAGGGGGTATTGGGGTTGATTTATGAGTTTATTTTATTGCCTAGAATTTGATGGAGATGAGGAGTATGAGGGTGAGTTCTTGAATCATAGGGTTTTTGGTGGTGATTATGGTACTTGGTTCTTGAGTGGAAAGGGAGGAAGATGATGGTTTGCCCTTGGGTTTTGGAGAAGGAATTGGAAGGGATGATGTTTTGGGTCGATGGGGTGTGGTGGTGATGAGAAGCTCTTGGAGTTGAGGGAGAGGAGGACCACGAATTTATGGGGAAATATGGTGTGGTCTATGGCTATTTCCTTGTTGAGGGTTTGATGGAGGAGGTGATGATATTCTTTGTTCTTGGCCCCAAGAAGAGAAGGATGAAAAATGAAGAGGGTGGGTGATCTTGATTCTTGAGGGTTGGTGCTTGATGATGGTGGTATGCTCATGGAAATGGAAGGAAAGAGATGAAGGAGATGAGGAGAATGAGTGTTTTTGTTTGTTTTTGGCCCCATTTTCGGTTTTTCTTGCATAGGGGGTCGAGTGGTGTGGCTTGGATTCAATGGCTTGCCCAAGAAGCCAATTTGTGTGGTTGAGAGTGGCTAAAACTGTACGCGCTCGCCTGGGCCCGTTATCTAGCTCGCCTGGGCGAGTTTTTCACTGTCTGGTGCTGAATTGTTCCGCTGCTCGCCTGGGCGAGGACTACTCCCGCCTGGGCGAGAGTCTGTTGACTCTGAGTTGACCGTATCATAACTTCTTCGTTAACCGTCGGATCTTGCCCAAATTTTTAGACAAGCTTCTTAACCCCTTAAACTTCATATCCAACGGTGGAATTTAATTTTTTAGCATCCTATAATAAATTCCTAATTTTCTCTTTTCGGTTGATTTCTAACATCTAAAACACCGATTTAACCCCCGATTTCGCTTAGATGATTTTGCCCGTTGCTACAAATGTCTCCTACACAACCCCTAGTACTTAAAATGGCTGCTCACCTTGCCCACAAAATTCTTTAAGCAATTAATCTACCCATTTCCTACACTTTAAACCTATTAATTCACTAATTGTGCTTGGAATTAAATTTTGGATGTTACAAACAACGTCATCACATCTGATGATCATCACGTCGCCAAAACGTAAACTATCACTTCATTACGCACATTCAAAAGTGATAAACAACGTCACCATGTCTGATGATCGTCACGTCGCCAAAACGTAAAACTATCACTTTAGTGCTAATCATAACCACATCGTCAACCTTAATGTGGGGTCGAGCAAGCAGTAACCTTTGGCACTCCCAAAGGCCCTCCTCATGTTCCTCGAACATGACAAAACATTAACATTATCACCCTTCACCATGCATATATGCAATGACATATTCCATTCAAGATTATTTATTTAATCTTAACTTACACAACACGGAATAACTTCATTTATGAACTTCAATGTAATTGATGTAATCCATTGGTACAATTTATCCTTTGGAACATGCTTCATTAAGTATACTTTTGGTATAAATAACTTAGTTAAATTAAAAATGGCATTTTCAACAATCTGACTAAAAATACTCGAGTATCTTCCCAAAAGACTCGAGTAGATCTTAATCTCCTGAAAAGTTTATGTTCCAGATTTTCCAAAAATACTCGAGTAGTTCATGAAATAATCGAGTGGATCTTTAACCCAGAATACTCGAGTAGCTCATGCAGGACTCGAGTAGTTCATCAACATTTCCAGATGGTGCATCAGATAATACTTGAGTCTCAGCCATAATACTCGAGTGTTGGTGCTATCAGACATACTAGTGCGCCACAAAATACGCGAGTTTCGAGCCAAAGACTCGAGTCTTATATGACAGTAACACTAAAAACTAGTTTTAACATACCATTTTCATTTTTAACAAGTTTTAATCAAAACCAATGATCAACAGAGTTGCCTTTATGTTAAATAAACATGTTCCAATACAGAGATTACATCAAATTACAGTGAATCATAATAGAGCATTCATTATGCATAAAAAATCACATTTTAACAACTTAACATACCAAATTCAGATTTGAGCATATTTGGCATGAAAATAACTTGCATTAAGCACACATGCAACATAAGAAACATGTTCCAACAGGTTACATAACACAAAATGGCCTCTAAGACAAAAATCTATTTTAAACTAAGCCCTTGAAGCCTCTTGGTGGCTTCCTACACAAATTCATATAATTAAACCTTATTCTAGCGAATGTATAGCTTCACCCTTACCTCTAAGTACCTCCAAGCTAGTTTCCCCAAAAACCAAAATCGAAGATCCAAGTAAGCTTCCCGAACCACTTTTCAGCAAAGACTCCAATCTTTCGAGCTTCGATTCTCTTCGCACATTAACTCTCAGTTCACGAATTTAGTGTCTTTGCGAAGCTCGGGATGTAAGCTTTGTAACGGTGTATTACTCTCAACCTAACACTCAGAGTCGAATGAGAATTGTTGAAGACAAGTTTCAGAACCCTAATCTCACGAATTCATCAACAAAGGCTCGAATTCGTGGTTGATTGCCTTATATGGACGATTTCCAGTCGCATGCAGGTCGACACGACACCCTTGAGATGTTGCCAAACTGAATTCGTGTCAATTTCTGGGGATAGTGGGTTGATGACTCATCAAACGCACTATCTTTAGCAACTCAGCCCAGAATACTCGAGTCTTCCCAGAAAGACTCGAGTCTTTCGACTCAATTTTTGAAAAATAATTATTTTATTCTACTTTCCCTCCAAAATCTTTCTAATATTGCTCCTAAGTCCTATATCAGGGACTAATATGCAAAATTCTAATTTTTGCATAGAAAATAATTGTGAAATTATTTTCCACCTGTTTGCAAAATAAATACCTAATTTTAATCAGGGGTTATTATAATGACAATTAATTATAAATAAAATTTATAATTAACTCTTATTAATCCAGGATTAAAAATTTTGGGGTGTTACACTCCTCATCTTCTCAGTTTTCTCTCATCTCCTTCTCATCTTGTACCTCTCTATAATTCTATTCTCTATATCCTGATCATTGTAACTTGCCATTTATTAATACAAATTTTCCTTACATTCAAGTACAATTTCTGTGAGTTCTATTCAGTTGTAGTACTGCTAATCAGTGACTACTACAAGATGTGTGAGATGGCATAAACTTGTAACTGTTGGAAAAATGAGGGGCAGGAGGGAGATTGACAATATCGGGTCTGCCATAAAGCTGTCTCTAAAGCAAAATTTTGCTGGACTCTAGGCTCAACCTAATGGCTATGTTTGGTAAGGTAAGTTTATAGTTTATTTGGTAATTTTTAATTTATTAACTTGGTAAATAAATCACTAAAATTGTTTGGTAAACAAAAAATAGAAAAAGCTTATAGCTTTCAAAAAGGAAACTTATAGCTTTCAAAAAGCGCTATGTGAAGTAACTTTACAAAAAATGAAAGAGGTTTCACTAAATTATTTCTCAATTTTGCAATTTATTTTTTTTTGTAATTATTATCATATATCTTGGTCAAATTATATCGTTTAAGTCGTTTAACAAATTTCAGCTAGTTGTACTACTAGTTTTGCCAAACATCTTTACTTCAATAAGTTAACTATACAGGTATAAGCTTTCGGCTACAATCTCACATCTTTCACTTAGGTTCATAGCTATCAGCCACAAGTTCAAAACTATCAATTATAAGTCTCACAGTTATAAGTTAGTTTTGTCAAACATGCCCATATCTATGAAAAAGTTAAGCCAAATTTAGTGAATGGATCCATGATTGGTCTTGTAATAATTAAAGTCTAGAAATGTCATGTATGCTTTAGTTTCTTGTTGGTTTGTAAAGAGAGATTCTATATAAGGCTTGTATATGAATTAGTAAGTGTGTGTAAGAATGAATATGAGTGAATGAATTGTTAATCTGTTCCTCAATGCATTAAATTTATTTTTCAAAATCAGGTGGTGTCTGGGCTTCACATTTTTTTTGTCCAACTAATCCACATCGGATTCGCGTACTATGCGAGTCTTTGACTCAACGGTATGGATCCTCCACAGGAATTGTTGTCTCACTGAGATTCGAACCTTTGACCATGAAATCCCTAAGTGCCCAGCCTATTTCCACTAGGCCAATCCACTTGGGTATGCATTAAATATTTTTAGTGTGAGAAAAAACATTTGTGAGTTTATGTTTGTGTGAAAAAAATATTAAAATAAACACGTTGTATCATGTGGTATTGTATAATTAACCTCTTGCACCTAATTAGGATTTCAATGTGACATGTCAGCAAAATTTGGCCAAAATTAATAGCACGGATATACGTCAAACTCAATAGTGACTTCGGGGGTGGATCAATGAAAAAAACAAGAACTTTTAATAAAACGATCATAAATTTGAAGAATCGAAAACTTTTTATTTTGTCTATATTCTTTAACCAGTATCACAGGTGTCCCCAAGAGCACCTTTAATACTAAGGAATTCTTGAAACTAATTCTGCACGAGGTCGCGTTCCTATGTTTTTCCCAGCAGGATGTGTTAATCGAAAACCGAACCTGAGACTTTTTAGTCTTTGACCCATTCCCAAGTTCTTAAGTTGTCAGGATCGCATCACTTAAGGCAACCCCTTTGATGGATCGAAAACATATTTAAACCATAGTCAATTATGAAACATTAAAACGTGAGAGACCAAAAAAAAATATATATATACTCCCTCCGTCTCATTATCTTGGTAAAAGTCAAACAAGTCAATGAAAATAAGAGAGTATCTGTTTAATATAATACATGATTTATTCATTAATTACAAATTGATATTATACAAATTTTCATATCATTACAATTAATACATATTACAATATTGTCTCAAAAAAATCTTTAAATATGTTTTCTTTATTTACTTATCAATCATCGATACAATATACAATCTTTAAAATTTTTCATTTATTTTTTTTACTTTAATATGGGACAAAATTTTTAGCATTTTTTTTACCAAGATAATAAGACGGATGGAGTATAAAGTTGATGAATTTATATCGCAAAAAAAGAAGCAACTCCGTTATTCAAACATCTGTATTTGACATCTATACGGAACACCTTCTTTTTTAAGCAAAAACTGATGGATCCTGCAGTTTCTCTTTCTTACAGGACCCACCAGTTTTTACCTAAAAAGACAGGTGTCCCATCCTGATGTCCAATACGGATGTTTGTTTAACCTTTTTGAAAAAGAAGTTCGAGAGATTACTATAAGTCAGGTAGTTGGATACGTTTGACTCAAACAAACTATCTTACTTGATTAAACATAAAAAATCCTATTTTTTAAAGGATAATTAACGAAATTAAAATTCTAAGTATTTTAAAGGAGGAGTTGTTAGTGTAAAAATACTTGGCATAAGATGGAGAAAGATATTCTAAACCTGATCAAGAAAAAAGAAAAAAAAGAAACGGACTTTACCTCATCAGCAAAAAAACCACCCTGCTCTAGTATCCCTCGGATCTCGCAGTCTTTTAGGCTAAAAAATTTCATGAGTTTACTTTAGACTGATGTGCACCTACATTTCAGCAGCAATTTCATATTTAATTTAGCACTTCAATCACCATTTATTTTCACGTTTTCTACATATTGATTTAATTTGCATTTATTGCTTAAGTAACTCCTATTGAATTTTCTTGTGTTTTTTTTTTTACTGAGACGCATAAACACTAGTACACTACCAATGTTCAACATCTTCAATTTCACTTTTAGACTTTGAGGCACAGCACTTAGCTTAATCCTTGCAACTATGACTTCTCAAGGAGTTGTCCATCAAGTCCATAGCATCCGCTTTTTCAAGGTTATTCTTGAAAGTAACCTTCGTAATGCAGAGTTGGTAAGTGGAAATTAAAATGAAACCATTTGATTTTGTTTTCTTATATTTCTAGATACCACAATGAATGAAAACGATTTTTCTTTTTTGTTATAAAATATATTAGTGCATGTTTGGTTTGGCGGTGGAAAATGATGTTAGAGTTCAAAATTACATTGCATGTGAAGCAACCGTGAATAGTTTATGTTTTCCAAAATCAATTCCAGAATCAATCTCATGAGAATCCAATGTGCATCAAAACATACACTTATTCACTACAAAAATCAGGCTTTGCGTTCTCCATATAATTGTTTTTGTTATTTTAGCTACACTTTAAAAATTACGTTCTCATAGTTTCAAATTGCAATCGCTATTGCACGATTTAAAATAGTGATCGAGGTTGCAATTAATCTGTGTTGTATTTTACTGTGATCTGCATAAAAATGCGGCTGCCATGAGCATAAATTATGGTCACACTATGATACCAAAAGCCCAAAAAAAAAAAAAAAGGCAATACTCTGGCCCTAGTTGCATTTAGGAACCAATGACTAAAATTTTAATAATGCATAGTTTTTTGGTTTATTCTTCAAGATACTTGATTTGGTTTGAGTAAAAGTAGAAGAAGTTCATTTTCCTTATTATTTGATATTGTTATTATATTTGTTAACCACTTAATTGTTAATATTGCATGCTAATTGACAAGAGGTTTGTGACAGAGGGTCCCTAAAAGTTTTGTGAAGAAACATTGGCATGGAATGTCAAACCCTGTTTTTCTAAGTCTTCCAAATAGCACTGAATGGAAAGTGTATTGGATGAAACGTGATGGTGATGTTTGGTTTCGCAATGGCTGGAAGGAATTTGCAGAATACCTGTCTTTGGATGTGGCACAGTTCCTAATGTTTCAGCACCAAGGAAAATCACACTTTAACGTTGTCATATTTGATAAAAATGCCTTAGAAATAGAATACCCTTCCACCTCCAGAGTTGCTGATAAAAAATGTTTAGAAGTTGATGAAAGTGATTGTTCTTTGGAAATTGTTCCATCATTTGTGGGTAAAAGGCAAAAATGTTCGTCTCTGTCTTCTCCATCTTGTAAGAAGCTGAGAATCAACCCCAAAGAAGAACCTGAATGCTACTCCAACCATGCTGAAATTATGCATGAAGTGAAGAAAGGGCCTCCTGGTTTTGATATTGGTAAGAGTTAAAAAGAGTAGTGTTTTTTTTTTATTTGTTTTTATTCTATTTCTTTAAAGTGACTACCTTAAAATGCTTCCTTGGTGACTTTGTTTTTTTTTTTTTGCAGATGATATGAGCAAAGCTCTACTAGAGAAAGTAAAGAAAAATTTTAAATCTGAGAATAACAATTTCATATGCAGAATTCAAAGAACATATACCGAAAGAGATCTCATGGTACCGCAATATTTTGTTTAGTGCCACTCTTTATTTATTTTGATCCTTGTTGGTAAAGTTCTCAAATTCACATCCCTGAATTTTCCTTTGCATATTACCTTTTGCATTTTGCACTTGTATCATATTTCATAGTTTTTTTGTCAGATTTTTAAAGTTTAATGACTAAAACACACATCATTCAAAGTAAAGGGATATTTGTGGACTTTTCTATGTATTTAACATTCATGAACTTCATGTCAAACATTGCTTTCTTTTAAATATTAGTAAAATACTTAGCCTATTGAAAATGAGAATTTCCTGACAATTTCATTAATCAAAACAGTACATACCAAAAGAATTTTGGGATAATCTGCACGCTAAGGAAGGAGACGCTACCCTTTCAGTTAAGGAGAGTGCTTGGGATGTGAGGTTAAAGTTCTCATGTAAACAAGTATCATTTTGTGAAGGTTGGAGGAAATTTTTTCAAGACAATGATTTGAAATTTGGTGATGTTTGTGCTTTTGTGCAAGACAAGTACGACGGATTTCGTTTCGAAGTTATTATTTTTCACCTCGGAGATAATTGCAGCACTTTCTTCTATGAAGGTAATTTGTTTATGTTTATTTACCATTCCTGTAACAAATTATCACTTCACATGATGTCAAAATATTTTATCTTCTTAGGTTCTTTTCGGCAAGGGTAGCTAGGACCTTTTTAGCTAGTTAGGAGCTTTTAGATTTAGTCAATAAGCTACTAGCTTGTAACTTTTGAAAGTTAGCTTTTAGAAATCTACTTGAAGTAGCTTTCTATAAACTAAACTAGCTTTCAATAATTCATATACCAATTACACCCTCAAACAAAATTTAAAATTGTTTTACTACCCTTTAATTAATTATTAATTATAATTTAATAATTTACTATAATTAATTAATTTATTAATTACATAATTAATAAATTAAGAAAAAATGAATTTAATTAATTATAATTTAATAATTTTTATATTTAATTAATTAATTAATTAACTATCTATTTGATAAATAAAGAAAAAAAATTTAAAAATTTAAAATAACAAAATGTTCCATGTCCTTTTTGGTCATTTAATAACTTTTAGCTACTTCAAAAGCTAGTTTTGCCGAACAACACTATTTCAAATAGTCAGCTAAATAGCTATAAGCTCATAGTTACAAGCTCACAGCTCCTATCTAGCTTAACAGCTACAAGCTAGAAGCTCACAACTACAAGCTAGAAGCTCACAACTACAAGCTACAAGCTCACAGCTATAAGTTAGTTTTGCCGAGCAGACCCTTAGACAAGAGGTAGTGAATGAATTCCTAATAGAGATGATAGGGGTAGTGTAGGTGAGGAGCAAGGGATTCTCTTCTCCTTAATCAAGAGAGTTAATTCTCAATTATCTATACTGCATTTAGAGAATTGCTGAATTTTTAAAGGTGCTGATGATTACAACATTAGCTCATTATTGCAAAGAGATTAATGTGTATCGACGATGTAAAGTTTTTTACGCCATCAATTCATCATCCGTCATTAATTTGTATTACTTGATGCACTGATAACGTAAAAAAATTTTACTCCGTCTATGCATTATCTATTTTGTTCTATTGCAAATCATATTGATAGCATCAAACTGCAATGCAATTTAAAACTTATAAATTTATGAATTCGAGACTAAGCATTAAAATTATTTCATAATCACACACGGTTTGGAATTGAAGTACAATTTACAGGTCTTTTTATTCTTTGCACGGTTAATGAAACCTTAAAAAAATTAGTGTTTTTTTGGAATTTGATACTTAAATGAATTAAAAAAATAATTATTTAGTTTTGTAATATAATTTTATCGTTTATGTTTTTTTTATTTTATGCATGGGAAGCACATGATAAAAAAACCATAATTTATATTATAACTTTCCCACATCAATTCATTTGTCATTCCTATTTACTTGCGTTTCTTATCTGATGTAGTTTAAAGTTGTTTCATATATATTAAGAATATATTGCATTATAAGTTTTATATATATAATTTATCCTTATTTAATTTTTATTGAAAATTGTAGTGATATTTATTTATTTTAGAAAGTGTGTGTTTAATTAATGTATGTTACTTTAAATATGAAAGAGATAGAAGAAAAATAGAATTAATGAGAAGTGATAAAAATGATTAAATGACGATTAAATTTTTTTAAAAAATATATTAATGATATCATAAAAAGCTAAAACTACAAAAATATGGAATAAAAAAAATTAAAATTACAAAAAAAAAAAAGAAATGATGGGAGTATTCTTTTACCTTTTTCCTTCAACTTACAAAAATGTTGTTTGTATACAAAATTGAGCATTGTGTTTATCTCTTTTCTTTTCGCAAGTTAAAAGTGTCCACTGTTGGGTATCAGAGTAATGGAAACAATATCACACAACTAATATATAGTTGGAAAAAAATTAGAAACTAACACAAATATTTTACGTGGAAACCCTTTTGGAAAAAAACCACGGGATAAGAATAGAAGGTTTTCACTAAGAGAAGAAAAGTTACAATCTCTCTCTAAATATAAGGATAGAACAATGACACACTCTCTTATATTAGGAAAATACAATTCTCTCTATATATAAATACAGGAGAAACAAGAAAATACTACAAGTATTTTACATTGGGATGTATTTATTGCATGTGTTTTGGGATTGGAATGATTGGAGATGGTGTGCAAAGGCCTCTATTTATAAAGTGCGTTGGTACTCCCCATGTTCCTTCAAATTGAATAAAAAAAATGGTTGCCAGCCCACAACTGCTTTCCGTGCAGTTGCAAAGTCAAAAATGACTTTAGCTGACACAAGTTGGCAACAATCTCCCACTTAACGTCATTTTTGGAAAACTTTCAAAACCTTTCTTAACTTGTCAGTTCCCGTTTTCGATAAACTATATGAGGCTCAACACCATATAAACTTATCAGTGTTGATTGCCTTCGTCATCACATTTGCTAGGTTTTCTTCGGTATGGATCTTTTGCATATCCACACTCTCTTCTTCTACTACTTCTCTGACAAAATGATATTGTACCCCTACGTGCTTTGTTCTTGCTTGAGTGAAAGGTTGGATTCCTTGCAATATGCAAGGCACTCTGACTGCCACAATACACAGTAATCTTCTGCTGCTTGTGCTCGAGTTCTTCCACTACCCTTTGAATCTAAATTGCTTCCTTGCATGCTTGGGTAGCTGCCATGTATTTAGCTTGTGTATTAGATAAGGCTACGACAAACTGTAATTTGGATAACCAGTTAACCGCTCCTCCTGCAAGTGTGAACACGTAGCTTGTAGTAGATTTTCTTTTTTCGAGATCACTAGCAAATCTAAATCAACATAGCCTCTGATAGTAAATTCCGATCCTCCAAAACATAATCCATCATTATAGGTTCCTTTGATGTATCTTAGAACCCTTTTAACGGCATTCCAATGCTCTCTACCTGGATCTGTCATGTACCAACTGACCACCCCAATTGCTTGAGCAATATCTGAACTCGTACAAATCATGGTATACATAAGACTTCCCACTACCGATGCATACGATACTCGAGACATTTTCATCCTCTCCGCTTTTTTGCTAGGACACATACTTGAGGATAATTTGTAATTGGTAGGAAGTGGAGTAGAAATTGGCTTACAGTCTTGCATGTTGAAGTGCTGCAAAATTTTCTTCAAATAATTCTTTTGAGAAAGTCAAATCTTCGTATCTTTTTTGTCTCGGTTAATTTGCGTCCCTAAAATCTTGTTTGCTGGTCCCAAGTCCTTCATATCGTACTCCCTAGCCAATTGTACCTTCAATTCCTGGATTCGAACTTTATTGGGCCAACCATCAATATGTCATCCACATACAACAGCAAAATGATGAAATCATTATCACCAAACCTCTTGTAGTATGTACAATGGTCTGAACTCAGTCTGTTGTATATGAGTTTAATAATGAAGGAATCAAATCTCTTGTACCAACATCTGGACGCCTGCTTTAAACCGTACAGAGATTTGGTCAACCTGCAAACCAAGTTTTCTTTTTCTTTTTCCTCAAAGCCTTTTGGTTGGAGCATATATATTTCCTCTTAAAGTTCTCCATGAAGAAGAAGTCTTTACATCCAATTGTTCAATATGTAAATCGAATGCAGCACACATTGTCAAGATGACTCTAATAGTGGTAAGTCTAACCACTGGAGAGAATATATCATTAAAATCAATACCTTCTTTTTGTGAGTATTCTTTTACCACCGGTCTTGCACGATATCGTTCCACCTAATCGTTGCCATCTCATTTGATCTTATAAACCCATTTGTTACCAATGGTTTTCCAACCTTCTTGAAGTGTAGCAAGTTCCCAGTTTTGTTTCTTTGTAAGGCCTCCATTTTTTCATGCATTGCTGTCATCCATAGAGAAACATTTGAACTATTCACAACCTCCTTGAAGGTTGCTGGTTCTCCTTCTTCTATAAGAAGACAATATGCATCATGGTTTACCATAACAAAGTCTATGTGCCAAAATGGTTTTCTCCTTAGACGATCTGATTGTTTAACTTCTATATCATTGGCCTCATCCGGTACTTGTTCCTCGTGCTCTGACTTAGCTTTAGAAGAACAATCTTCTTCAGGTTTCTCATCTATCTGCATTGTGGTAGTCTCTTTAGTGTTGCTGTCAATTCTTTGCTCACTTTGCAGATCATTTTCTGCAAATATCACATCCCTGCTGACAACAACCTTGCGGGTGGTGGGATCCCACAGGCGATACCCCTTGACACCGTCAGCATAGTCCAAGAATAGACATTTCCTGGATTTTGAATCTAGTTTGTCCCTTTATTGGGAGTTGTACATCCCGAACACAGGACATCCAAACACATGGAGGGAAGAGTAACTTGATGGCTTGCTAGTCCACATCTCCATTGGTGTTTTCAGCTCAAATGCAGTTGATGGCGACCGATAAATTAAGTAACATGCGGTTCTGACTGCTTTTGCTCAGAAAGATTTGGCTAGTCTTGCAGTTCTTAGCATAACTCTTGTTCTTTCTAGGAGAGTTCTATTCATCCACTCTGCTACACCATTTTGCTGAGGTGTATGGGCAATTATGAATTGCCTTTGAATGCTCACCTGCTTACAAAATGATAGAAAATTGCCATCAACATATTCTCCTCCACTATATGTCCTTCAACATTTAATTATTTTACCAGTTTCAAGCTTTACTTGTGCTTTGAATTCCTTAAACACTGGAAACACGTATGACTTCTTCTTGATTGGGTACACCCATAATCTCTTGGAGTAATACTTTGCTCCTCCTAGGGATATTATCGGTGACTCCCACACATCAGACTGAATCAAGCACAGTATGTGCTTACTTATGGTAGTTGATCTATCAAACTTTAATCTATGTTGCTTGCTTATCACATAGTGCTCATAGAAAGGTGATTTTTGTCAATTTGAGCCCGGGTAAGAGATTTTGTTCTGCAAGGACTTTCAAGCCTCCTTCTAACATGTGGCCTAGTCTGCGATGCCACAACATCGTACTTTTCTCTTGGCATGTTGCTGCAATTGATGCATATACCTCTTACAACGTGTTTTCCATGAGCATATATAGATTAGCTAAGATCTTCTCTGCCTTCATCACTACAATAGCACCTCTCACAACTGTTTAGAATCCCACCTTCAATGTGAGTCTTGTAGCCGAGGCATCTAATTGTCCAATAGAAAATAGATTCTTTTTCAAGCCCTTCACATGTCGTGCTCCTTGAATTGTGCGAACAGTATTGTCGTACATCTTCAACTTGACAGTACCAAATCCAGCATTTTCTAAGGCACAATCATTTCCCATGAACACAAATCCCTCCGAGATAGGTTCATAAGTGCTAAACCAATCTCGTCATGAAGCCATGTGCCATGTTGCCCCTTAATCCATTATCCATACATTAGGTAACTGCTTTTTGCCTTTAGAGCTTATTGCTGCTTCGCTATACAGAATTTCTTCGTTATCTGTGGAACTTGCAACACACCCTTGAGAGGTTGTTGCATCAGGAGACTTTTCTATATTCTTCTTGTTCCAACAATCTTTCTTCAAATGTCCTCTCTTGCCACAATTGTAGCATTTGAGGTTCTTCCTTCTCTGAGATTTTGATCTACCATGATTTTGACTCCCACTTAAGCCATGTTCCGTTGATCTACCTCTTGTCATCATCAAAGTCTCTGCTTGGCTTGAACTCCCTGACCTGTCTTCCTTACTCTTGCGCCTGGACTTTTCTTCAAGAATGGCTCCGGCGACATCATCAAAGAATAGTGTTAACAACATCATTGTTGGTAATGTTGATGATGAGTTGATCATACGAATCTGGTAAACTCTGGAGTAGAAGCTCCGCACACTCATTTTCCTTTATTGTGAAATCTGAAGTTGTCAGTTGAGCAAAGAGTGTGTTCAGATTGTTGATGTGATCCGTAATTGGTGTGGATTCCCTCATTCGAAGAGTATAGAGTCTCCTCTTCAGAAATATTCTGTTATGAAGTGACTTGACCTCATATTGTGTAATGAGGGTATCACAGATCTCCGTTGCGGTCTTCTTTTCTACAATGCTTGACAACACTGAATCTGCCATTGATAGATGCAGATTAGCAATAGCGTTGCTGTAACAACCTCACTTTTATTAATTAAAATAACTTTTACTAAAATTGGTGTTTGTAAATTTCTGTTAAAAACTTGATTTCTTATGAAAGTTCTTATGAAAATCCAGCAGAGTTTCCTCTGTTTTTCGGACTTCCCAAAATTTTCTTCTTTAAACCTGTCAATCCAGAATTATCTAACAACTTAAATCATAATAGTATTAAAGCCAGATTAAATCCTAATACCCGATTAGTACAAGTTTCAGGGCATGCAACTACAACATATTCTAAATTACAAAACAACGGTCCACTCGTAATAAATGTACATTCCACGTAGTCGAATGTAATCCTGCTCGGCCATGACTCATGTAAGCTCCACTTCTGTACCTGCAAAATATAGCAAGAAGGGTAGCATTACACAGAACTTAGAAAGATAAATCCCATAAGAAGATATAGTAATAAACTAAGCCTACATTGTTATTAACATACATTATACTTAAATATCCATGCATTTAATTTCTTTTACCTCCTCTCTTAATCCCACATTCTTTTAATTTTTAATTTTCTATTCATTTCTCACATTTCTTTTCATTCTTAGTTCCCTATTCATTTTCTCACATTTCCTTCCATTCTTAGTTCTCTATTTATTTCTCACATTCATTCTTTTATTTTCATTCTTTTCTTTATCATAATTTGGCACAGAGCCCGATACCCTTTTTATTTCCTTTACCCTTTTTACTGATGATAGTGTCTACCGACCGCCTGCCATCCCATCTTTTAATTCTTTTAGTGATGACAGTGACTACCACCCGCCTGTCATCGTTTCCTTTTATTTCTTTTATTTATTTTAGTGATGACAGTGACAACCGCCCGCCTGGCATCGAAACCCTTTATTTCTTTTATTTCTTTTAGTGATGACAGTGACTATCGTCCTTCTGCCATCGAAACCATCATTTCTTTTATTCCTTTTAGTGATGACAGTGACTATCGTTCGCCTGCCATCGAAACCATTTTTTTCTTTTATTTCTTCTAGTGATGACAGTGACTATCGCCCGCTTGCCATCGAAACCATATTTTCTTTTATTTCTTTTAGTGATGACAGTGACTATCGCCCACCTGCCATCGAAACCATATTTTCTTTTATTTCTTTTAGTGATGACAATGACTATCATCCGCCTGCCATCCAAATCATATCTTCTTTTATTTTTTTAGTGATAACAGTGACTATCGCCCGCCTGCTATCGAAACAATATTTTCTTTTATTTCTTTTATTGATGACAATGACTATCGCCCGCCTGCCATCAAAACCATTTTTTTCTTTTAGCGATAACAGTGACTATCGTCCGCCTGCCATCGGGTCCTTTCTTTTCTTTTCTTTACTTTTATTTTCTTTTCTTTTATTGTAGCAGTGTCTACCGATCGCCTGTCACATTATCCTTTCTCTTTTTCTTTTATCTTCTTTTATTTTAAATAATTCTCTTTACTAATTATTCTCGTTTTTAACTAACTCTGCTTGGCTTGGTCATATACATTATATTTTAATTCTAATTACTAGTTCTTGGTTATTTCTTTATTTCCTCTATCTTTCACTATTACTTAACTTATTGTTCCTATTTCATTAACTCCATTCTATTTAATATGTCCTATTAACGTCCTCCATCATTATTTAATTATCCTATTTTTAAGTCCTTTTACCAGTTTCCTATTTACATTTTAAAATTTAGTTCATTATTTCGTTTCTATTTCACTAATCCCAACAACTCTTAACTAAGTCCACTTTGCACGTACTTATTGAATCATGTTTTAATCCCTCTTTTACCTCACTTTAATCTTCGGTCACTATTATACATCTTATCTTTTTGCTTATTAGTTCTATTCTTTTTGTCTATTACGATTACTCTTTTATTCTTTTACTCACACGTTTAATTTAATTTCCCTAACTATTCCCCTTGGATTTTTATTTTATGTTTTTCTACGTTTTCATTCAATATTAACCATTTTAATATCTTAAATACTCTCATTCATTCTGGACCTTATCCTAATCGCACATATTCTATACCCTAAGGTGTGGTTTCCATTAACAATTCTAATTACTCCATTTCATCAACGGGGACTACCCTAAGGTTCATAAACATACTTTTCTATTACCCTATTCTTAGTCACCACTATAGCTTCCTAGAATTTACATTTTAAGTAAAGGTAACGCAACCCGTCTTACCTCGGGCTTTTAAATAGAACCTGTTTTGCAACTTGGTGGGGAGATCCTGCTTCGGCATGTCACGATTTTACTTGTGGTCACACCGACCCAACCCGGTTCACTCTCGAGACTCCACTAAACTTCGGTCCCGAGCACAAAGGAAGAGTCGACTTCGGCGACAATGACGGCGTCGGTGTTGCTCCTCGTTAGCGAGAACGGTGGCGGTTAGATCCGGATCCGTAGTGAACACCGGTGACCCAAGGAGATAGAGGCGTGGTACTGGGTCGTAGCTCACGGGGTGACCGGTGCCGGTGGCTTCACCGATGGTGGATCGCCTCCAAAGATGGAGGAAGAGAGAGAGCTCGCGGTGAGAGAGGAAGATGGAAGAGGGAGGAGTTTATGGCGATGGTGATGGATCGGGGTGGTGATGGTGGCAGTTCGTGGTGGCGGCGGTTTCGCCAGAGGGAAAAGAGGAGAGAGAGAAAGAGAGAGAGCAAGGGGCAAGAGAGGGAAGAGAAAGAGAGAGGGAACCGAATGGGTTGGTGGACGGTAGTGACGGCTCGCGGTGGCGTCGGTGAGGAAGGAGGAGAGCGGGAGGAGGAGGAGAGGGAGAGGGAGGGTCGGAAATGAGGAAGGGAAGAGGGGTGGGGTGGTTTAAGGAAGAAGAAGGGGGGTGAAAAGACGGTTTTGCCCCCCAAAAATCGTGTTTTTCCCTTCAACCACAGACCGCGCACCTGGGCGCGGCCTCCCGTGCGCCTGGGCGCGGATCCTACTGTCCAGGGTCTGATGCATACAGTCCGCGCGTCTGGGCATGCGTATGTTGACTTTGGGTTGACTACGCTATAACTTCTTCGTTAACCGTTGGATCTTGTTCAAATTTGGAGGCAAACTTCCTAAGACCCTTATCTTCATATCCAACAGTGGAATTTATGGTTTGAGTTGTAAATCATTTATTCCTAATTTTTTTATTATTAGAAATTTTTTAACACTAAACCTCTCATTTTAACAATTAATTAAGACTTATATTTATCATTCCATTTACCCAAACCTATTATTAGTCTAATTATATTTGGGATTAAAATTCGGGATGTTATAGTTGTCATCCATCTCCTGCCACTTTTCATCAGTTATCCTAGAGGGTCTGCCTTCAATTGTCCTTCCGGAAAATTGCTTTGATCTTCAGTTTCCATAGGGAGAAGTTACTCCCATTGAACTTTTCTAATTCATATTTTGCTGCCATAGTTTTTGACAAGGAATTTTTTCCCAAATGAAACTGTATATGTGAATAGTAACATATACGTAAATGGTACTGTACACATGAATAGTGTCGTACATATACTCGTATACTTAGTGCCAGTATACACTAATACACGACCAATTAATGTTTGGATCAAAATTCTTTCCGACATCATTCCATTCTCGGTAGTCACAGAAATATCGTGAATGTTACCACAATCTGTTCGACGAACAACAATGTGTTGAACCACTTCAACAAGTCTGCGTGTAAGATATCTGGCATATATATAGGTTCACGATGTATTGCCATTAGGAATCAAGATATTGGGATTGGACTTCTCAATCGATTCATAACCTTTCAAACACAAGCAATATCTATTCGAATGCCCTTTACTTGTAGGAATACATCTTGGATTTGCTGATTGTGTTATGGCAGGAGTCCTACTCATGGCGACCTAGTGGAATTGGGGGAAGCTGTAGGTATTATTGCGGGCCAATCTATTGGAGAACCGGGTACTCAACTAACATTAAGAACTTTTCATATATACTGGCGGTGTATTTACAGGGGGGACTGCAGAACATGTGCGAGCCCCTTAGAATGGAAAAATTAAATTCAATGAGGATTTGGTTCATGCTACACGTACACGTCATGGGCATCCCGATTTTCTATGTTATATAGACTTGTATGTAACTATTGAAAATGATGATATTGTACATAAAGTGACTATTCCACCAAAAAGTTGTTTATTAGTTCAAAAGAATCAACATGTAGAATCAGAACATTTTCATTGTGAATAGTACCGTATATGTGAACAATCTTGTACGTTATCCCCATATATAAGAACAAATCTAGTCTAGGTTAACAATTACTATAAAAGTATACAATGAATAAACTGTGAATAGTCAGCAGAATAGTAACTATTAACTAGTCGCTCTGATACCAATATTGGAAACAAGAAATAATATCATGCAACTAAAATATAGTTGACAAAATTAGGAACTGACACAAATATCTTGCGTGCAAGAATAGAATATTTTCACTAAGTGAGGAAAAGTTATAACCTCTCTTATATTCGGAGAATACAATTCTCTCTATATAAAAATATAGGAGAAATACTAAAAAAAACATTACAAATATTTTACACTGAAATATATTTATTGTATGTGTTTTGAGATTGGGATGATTGTAGATGGAGTGCAAAGGCCTGTATTTAAAGATTGTGTCAGTACTCCCAGGTTCCTTCAAATTGAATAAAAATATGCATGCCAGCCCACAACCGCTTTCGATGCAGTTGCAAAGTCAAAAATAACTTTAACTGGCACAAGTCGGCAACATCCACTCTAACTCTGTTTAAGTATTCTAAATATACAAATAACATCACTATTTAATTTAACAACGTAATACTATTTTCCCTTCCTTACCCTCAAAGAGAATTTTAATGTTTTGAGCAAGGGAAAAACATGTTCGTTTCTCGTTCTTATCAAAGTCTTTGAAAAGAAGGACAATCAGACATGTGTTACTTTTCCATCTCCTTTATTTTCTTTCTTGCAATCTTTCAAAGGAGCACATTTATTTAGCTCTATATTCTATCTGTCGTGTCTGCGACACGGTGTATCAGATATACCCCTAGCTCAAAGGTATAGAGAGACCCAAGAACTAGTGGATGGACTGAGGTTAGTGTATGATTGTTTAGGTATGCTAGAGGTCAAGTTGGGACAACTAGGGTTTCCCTAATCATAGTGTGTGCAAATGTGCAAATGTTCAATTAGGGAGAGAGAGAACGTACTAGAGCCCCTTGCTGGAGACAGCTATTTATAGGGGTGGCATTGTACCTTGTGGGCCTGTACGGAGGGCCAGCAAGGCAGCTAACGTGTCCCATTTAGGATGTAGGATGAGTCATTCATCCTTATCCTGTAGTTGAGAATCTTATCCCTGTTGGCAAGTTAGGCTCACGCGCCCCTAGCTCGGACTCCTTGGGGGGTAATCCCCATGTGGTCGGTCCTGAGGTGCCAGGGTGGGTCCTAGGACAAGCGCTCGGCCTGGGTAAGCGTGACCTACCAGATAGGATAATCTGATCGGCCGAGTATGCTAAGGGTAGACCGAGGGTCGGTCTACCACATAAGCCCCCTAGCTCGGTAAGACTTTTTGAGTCTTGAGCCGAGCTGATAATTCTTCGATGGTGTCCTTTAAAGGAACCGAGCGTTAGGGTCGGGGCGAGGTGATGAGTTCAGGACAGCTCAAAGTGCCTCGCTGTCCCTTATACTGACTGAGAGGACGTTTGAATGTCCTTCCATTGACACGTGCTGCTTGTGTCAGGTGCCATTATTATGCATGCTGCCCTTTGGTTTTTGAAATGTTTCCCTCCACTGATTGCGCGACACGTGTCTCTTTGAGTGGCTCAATGTTGGATTTGGGCCTCTGCTGCCAGGCCCAATAACTCAAAAAACGTGGGGAGGGAAGTTTCTTTTTGAGTTTAACTGCCCTTTAGTCTTCTTTTTTCTCATTTCTTCCAAAACTCTTCCTTCTATCTTCCCTCTCTGTTCCTGCATTTTCTCTTAAGATCTCAGATTTCCTCCAACCATTCTCAAGCCATTGCAGTCCTGCCCTCTTTGACGGTTACTGCTTCCCCTTCATTGCACCTATCAGTTCGTGCCAGTCTTCTTTCTACAGTTTCAGGTATTTTGACTTGGAACCTCCGGTTTTTGCTTCTATCTTTTTCTTTTTTCGTTTGAACTGTTCATCCCTTAGGTTCTGGGTTCTTGGCTTTCGTTGGGTTTAGAATTTCTTTCTGGGCTTTCTGAATTTCCTGAGTTTTCATCATGGGTGTTAACTGGTCATGGTATGAGGAATTGTCAAAAATTTTGGGTTTAGGCGATATTGAGGATTCTTCCTCTTCTTCATCTTCATCTTCTTCTAATTTGGAAGTGCTAGACTTCCTGCCACCGCCTTTTCGCCATCGCATGGCGGATCCCACGGCGGAGATGCCGTTATCGGTGGAATTTCCCTAGAATTTTGAGGAAAAGGAGAGTAGGAAGTTACAGTATCAAGTAGCGGAGGAGCGGGCCCAAGTGGCCCGCCGCCCCTCGAACCATACTTGGGAAAAACCCTTCTGGGGAAAAGCCTTAAAGGTTAGGGGAAGATGCAGTAGGCTCGGCTATAGGACCAATAAACCTAGGGTTAGGTTGTTTAAAGATTTTGATTTTGTAGATTCTGACGCCGAGACTTCCCTTTCCCCAGGTATGGTTCGACGGTGCGTCACACATCCTCATGAATTTCCTGTGCCTCCGAACTCTGGAGCTTATGATTGGGTTGATTTGGAGGTGCTCAGTACGCCGTCAGCCTTAATCAATAGCAATTTGAGTCATATCCAAGCTAACATACTCCCTTGCCCTACGGATGAAACGGGGACATCTTACACAATCAGTCCTCCGTCAGCCAATGACCGAGTATGTACAACAATCGAAGGGAACCGCAGGGAGTTTTTCATGCATGAGGAGGTTGTGATAAGGCTGGGTTTTAAAATGCCATTTTCCGATCTAGAGATAGCTCTGCTCGAGCGGCTGCGCCTAGCTCCCACCCAACTACATCCTAGTGGTTGGGCATTTGTTCGAGCATTTCAAAAATTTTGTGAGGCTCGCCGATTGACATGCTCGCTCCGAGCGTTCCTATGGTTATACATACCACAGGTAAACATTTTTGAGAAAGGGTCAACCAAGAGACCGTGGGTATCGTTGAAGGCACGCAACGACCATGCTCTCTTTGCTAAATACACTGATTCATGGAAAACCTTTAAACCTTTGTTTTTCAAGTACCAATTTGTCGGAAGGGGGAACTGCTGGTTTATGGAGGATGATCACCCTCGGTTTCTTCTTTCCTAGTCGCCTGACTTTTTCAACAGACACCCGAAGCTTTACCAGCTTCATTATGAAACTGAACTGTCGGCCGACGAGAGGCATACATGTGATACCTTCTTCAGCTATCTTAAAGAAAATGGCCAAGTTGACATTAAGAATATTATTATTTTTCCACAAGAGCTTGTGAAAGCCGAGCTTGGTATATACACCTTTTTTTTGTAACCTTTGTATATTTGATTTGCAGTTAAGATGGATAGGGAGAACAAGGCTGCTAAACGTATGAGGGAGCTTGCTAAGTCAAGGACAGTTGAAGCGGTCGGCTCTTCGGGCGGAGCCGTTTCCTCGGAAGCGACTCGATCAGTTACGGTGGTCGTGGCATCACCTGAGGTTGAAG
Organism: Crotalaria pallida; assembly: GCA_037953625.1. Taxonomy (NCBI): domain Eukaryota; kingdom Viridiplantae; phylum Streptophyta; class Magnoliopsida; order Fabales; family Fabaceae; genus Crotalaria; species Crotalaria pallida. The sequence goes on from CM075651.1 coordinate 54,514,638, forward strand.
TGATGCAAGATGTCCGACCACCATCTATTCGTGTGGTGGAGGTAGCTACTGGGAGGCCCGTTGTTCGGGTGGAGGAGGAGGAGGAAGAGGACCGAGTGCCTTTGTCCAAAAGAGCTAGGATAGATAAGGGTAAAGGCAAAGTTGTTGAGTTGCTAAAACCACTACAAAGGAGTAATTTATGGTTTGACGTTTCGGACCCCGAGGAGGAGACCGTTTGGGCTCAGAAGCTGAAGGAGAAATTTGTTGATTTGGTTTATACTTCCAATGATGATAAGAGATTGTCGGACCAGACTGCTGCCACTTTGAAATGTCACTATGATTTATTGGGCAGAAATATGCTAAGGGCTGCTAGCTACATGTTCCATCTTAGTAAGCATGCCGAAGATATCAGCGCAACTCTTTCGGCCACTGAGAAGGAGAAAAGGAGAGCTGCTGCCGATCAAGCAAAAAATCTGTTAACTCAGATTAAGGAGAATGAGGCAAATATTCAAGCTCTGACCGAGGCCAACACCGACCTGCAGAGAAAACTGGAAGCATCAGAAAGAGCTCGGGAGACCGCTCAAAAGGCCTTGGAGGATGTTGGTGGAAGGGAGGCTGAGAAGGGAAGGCTGCTGCAAATTGCTCAAGAGAAACTGGCTGAAGCTCAGCAGAAAGTTACCGAGTTGGAGGGTGTGCAGGGTCGGTTAACAAATTCTAAAAATGAGGTGGGTCGGTTGCAGGGGGAGTTGATAAAGGCTCGTCGGAAAGCTTTGAAACATAAGGTTACAGCCAAGCGGAACCACTTCAATTGGGATCATGCACTGAATGACTCTTTTGTGAATGCTGTTAAACAGTTGTCCCTTATGAATCCGGGGATCCGAGTAGTAGGTGCAAGTCCAAATTTTGGAGTTGACGGTGATCGTATCATTGACTATGCCCACGAGGATGAATGAGCTGAAAAAGATAGATCTTCATTAAGCTCTTTTTTGATCTGCTTGCAAACAATAGAAATCAAATGTAACATAAACATAGAAATGCTGAAATAAATGACATGGAATTTAAACAACAGAATTTTAAAATCAGGGTTGAAACTTTGCAAGAGTGGTGGTGGGTTTCAATTAGCTGTAGTAAGGTCTAAGCTTGGTAGCATTCCAGGAGTTGTTCAGTTGCTGCTTTGTTAGTGTCTCCAATCTGTATGCCCCCGAGCCAGTTTTTGAGACAACCCTGTAGGGGCCTTCCCAATTCCTTGCCAACTTTCCTTCTTTTGAGTTTTTCAAACCGATGTCGGCTCGTCTGAGGACCAGATCCCCTACAGTAAAGCTCCTTGGAACCACCCACTTGTTGTATTCTTGGGAATGCCTTTCTTTTGCTTTTTTATCTCGATCAGATGCGAGAGATCGGACCTCCTCGCTGAGAGTTAACTCTTCTTTTAACAAACCATCGTTCACTTCTACTGGACGTTCGGACACTCGGAAGGTGGGAATCCGAGTTTCAATAGGCAACACAGCCTCACAACCATATGTTAGTCAAAATGGGGTTTCTCCTGTCGAGGTGTGAATGGTCGTTCGAATTGACCATAATACCTCGGGGAGGAGGTCAGCCCATGATCCCTCGGCTTCATACAATCTCTTCTTCATCCCATCAATGATGATTTTATTCGCTACTTCTGCCTGTCCGTTCGTCTGCGGGTGTTCGACCGATGAGAAATGGTGGGTGATGTGGAAGTGGTCGACCAGCTCTTGAAAAACCTTGGCTGTGAATTGTGTGCCATTGTCGGTCACCAGAGTGTGTGGGACACCGAAGCGAGCGATGACTTGTCTAAGAAAAAATTTTTGGATTTTAGCTGAAGAGATTGTGGCCAAAGCCTCAGCTTCGATCCATTTTGTGAAATAATCAATTGCGACCACCACAAACTTTAGCTGCCCCGGAGCTGTTTTGAATTTCCCTATGATGTCCATGCCCCACTGATAGAAGGGCCATGGTGCGATCATTGAGTGGAGCTCCGTCGAGGGGCGTTGGAAAATCTTTCCGTGAAGCTGACAGGACTTGCATCTTTTGACATGTTCTGAGGCATCGCTTAGAAGTGTAGGCCAGTAATAGCCTGCTCGGAGTACTTTACGGGCTAGAGCTTTTGCACCTACATGGTGGCTCGAGATTCCTTCGTGAACCTCGGCCAGCACGAGATCGGCTTCAGCAGGGTTCAGACACTTCAGCATAGGGGAGTCCATTCCCCGTTTATACAAAGTGTCACCAATCATGGCGTACTGAGCAGCTTGCTTGACTATCTTTTTTCCTTGAGTGGGGTCGGTTGGTAGAACTCGGAATTTAAGATATTGCTTGATGGGGTCCATCCAATCGGTGGTCAGAGATAATGCCAGAACAATACTCGGCTGGTGGACAGTTTCTTGGACTAGGCTTTTGTTGTTTTCAGGACCTTTAGTGCTAGCCAGCTTGGAGAGAATATCAGCTCGCCCATTAGAGGACCTAGGGATGTGAGTGATGGAAAATTGAGGGAAGAGATCTGAGAGGGTTTTGACTTGCTCTAGGTATTTTTGGAGAATTGGTTCTTTTGCTTGAAACTCACCTTTGACTTGAGATACAACTAACTGAGAATCGCTGAAAACTTCGATTTCTGAAGCCCCCATTTGGTGGGCCATCCGCAGGCCGGCTATCACTGCCTCATACTCTGCTTGGTTGTTTGAGGTGGGGAACTCAAACTTGAGGGAATATTCTACGCTGAGGCCCTCGGCGTTTTCAACGATTATTCCGGCCCCAGCCCCCTTACTGTGGCTGGAACCATCAACATAAATCTTCCAAGGTTGGGGCTGGCTGGGATGGTTAAAGTCTGACAATTCTGAAACAAAGTCCGCCAAGACTTGGGACTTGAGAGTTCTCCGCGGCTCGTAGGTGACGTCGAACTCTGATAGCTCAACGGACCAAGAGACCATCCTTCCCGCCAAGTCAGGTCGGTGAAGCACCTGCCTTATCGGCTGAGTTGTTTTGACCACAATGGGGTGGTTCTGAAAGTACTGCCAGAGTCTCCTATCAGCAATTACCAGAGCAAAAGCGAGCTTCTCTATCTTGGAGTATCTTATTTCGGGTCCTTGGAGGGCCTTGTTGACAAAGTAGATGGGTCGCTCGGTACCTGAGTCATCCTTGACCAGGGCCGAGCTAACAGATGTTTCACTAACAGACAAGTATAAAAACAGAATTTCTCCCTCCCGAGGACTTGTGAGGAAAGGAGGGGCCGAGAGGTATTCCTTGAGTTCAGCAAACGCTTGTTCACAAGAGTCATTCCAATGAAAATTTTTGTTTTTTCTGAGAAGTTGGTACCACGGGAGGGCTTTTTTAGCTGCTTGAGGGAGGAATCTTGAGAGGGCTGCCATCCGACCAGTCAGCCTCTGGAACTCCTTCACATTAGACGGGCTATGCATGTTCAGAATAGCTTGGCATTTCTCTGGGTTGGCCTCGATACCCCTCTCTGTGAGCATGAAGCCTATAAAGGCCCCAGCTGGAACCCCGAAGGTGCACTTATCGGGGTTCAGGCGCATGTTGTACCTTCTAATTCTATCCAATATGGGTGCTAAATCCTGGGGATGATCTTCCTTTTTCTTGCTCTTGGCTATCATATCATCTATGTACACCTCAAGAGTAGGACCAATCAAACCCAAGAAGACCTTGTTCATCATCCGCTGGTAGGTTGCGCCAGCGTTTTTCAATCCGAAAGGCATTACCGTGTAGCAGTAAGTATCCCTTTCAGTGATGAAGGTCGTTTTCTCCTGATCAGGAAGGTACATCGGGATTTGGTTGTACCCCGAGTATGCATCCATAAAAGAGAGGAGTTGGTAGCCAGCTGAGTTGTCCACTAGTTTGTCAATGATGGGGAGGGGATACTAGTCTTTCGGGCAAGCTTTGTTCAAGTCGGTGTAGTCGACGCACATGCGCCACTTCCCGTTTGATTTGTTGACCAATACTGTGTTTGAAAGCCACTCGGAGTAGTTGACCTCTCGGATGAATCCGGCAGAGAGGAGCTCGGCCACTTTCTCCTCAATTACTGCAGCTTTCTCTGTGCCTACCCTTCTCTTTTTCTGGGCGACCGGCTTGGCGGTCGGGTGAACGCTGAGACAATGACAAATTAGGTTTGGATCAATCCCCGGCATATTAGCCGAGGTCCATGCAAAAAGGTCCTTGTTTTCCTTTAAAAGTTCAAGCATCTCTGCTCGTACTTTTTCTGAAAGGTTGGTTCCTAGCTTCACTTTCCTGCTCTGGAGCTCTTCATCTAACACAATGAATTCCCACTCACCTTGTGGGGTCGGTCTTGTATCATCCAACTCGGATCTGACATCCAAGTTTGTCAAAAGTACATTTCCTTTGTTCAAACATAACTTTGGCTGAATATCTTCAGGGCTTTTGAACTTTGCTAAACTAGCATTGTAGCACAGTCTAGCTTTTTCCTGCTCGGCTCGGATAGCGACAACAGTTCCGTTAGAGCCTTCGAATTTCATGGCCAGATGAACGGTCGAGATGACCGCACCGAAAGCCTGTAGACATGTTCTGCCGAGGATGGCATTATATGCTGAGGGGCAGTCGACCACGAGAAACTTGATGATCTCGATCCTGGCCGAGGGGTGGTTCCCAATTGTTACCGGTAGTTGGATGTGTCCTTTGGGAACCACCACGTCTTCTGTAAAGCTGATTAACTTTCCCTCGAATGGGGTTAGGTCGGAGGTCTTTAACTTTAGGGCTTCAAAAAGGTTCAAGAACATGATGTCTGCCGAACTGCCTTGGTCGACAAATATCCTGGCAACCTCATAGTTGCCTACCAGGGCAGTAATGACCATTGGGTCGTTGTGACCCGGGATGATCCCTTCAAGATCTTCATCAGAGAAACAAATGGGTACACTTTTTGTGGTTCTTTTTCGGATTGGATGGTCATGAACGGCGAGCACTTGATTGATGTATTTTTTTCTGTCGGATCTCTTTTCTCCTCCCCCCGCGAAACCTCCTGCTATGGTGTTGACTCTAAGGTTTTGCGGGGATTGGTCTGTAGTTACTTCTACCATGGCTACTCTCTATGGATCGGATGGTTGCTGATTGGTGTTATGGTTGGTTTCTCTGGTTGGAGGTCGGATGTTTCTGTCCGGAGAGGGGGTCCTTCTTCGAGCATGTCGGTTGAGTGCCTCCCTGACATACTGTTGTAATTTCCCATCTCTTATCAGTTGCTCGATGACATCCCTTAGCCAGGTGCACTCGTCTGTAGTATGCCCGTATCCCCCATGATATGAGCAAAACTTGGAACGGTCTTGGCGCTGACTTCTTTTTAAGGGGGGAGGTCGCTCTACCATTCGAAGGTCGGTTTGCATTGTTTCCTGCAGTATCTGACTTCTTGGGACCGTGAGAGGAGTGTACTGCTCGAATTTTGCTCGGGGAACGCCGAACCTTCTGTCCCCTCTGGGTCCTCTTCTTTGTTCATCCCTTCTGTCATCTCTTCTTGGTTTTCCCTGAGAGGAAGGTTCCCCTCGCTCACCTCTTTCCCTGTTTTTCTGCCATTTGCTGAATTCCTCCAAATTTATGAATTTGGTGGAACGATGTCTTAACTCCGCCATATCCCTCGGCGGTTTTCCCACTAGTGAGTTTTTGAAATCTCCATTCTGAAGTCCTTGAGTGAAAAGGAAGACCGAGAAGCTCGATTCAAGGTTTGGAACGGATCCTGCCTCTGAATGGAAACGGGAAAGATACTCTCTCAAGGGTTCTTCGGGTTGTTGCATGACACCTGCTAGTGCGTGGTCGGACTTTCGCTGGACGCAGCTAGCAGTGTATCTGTTCAGGAAAACTCTCTTCATTTTTGCCCAGGAGTTAACAGAGTTCCTAGGCAGGGCCGAGTACCACCTCAAAACGGGTGGTTGCAGAGTCATAGAAAAGGCTCGGCACTTCATTAGGTCTCCTCCATCATAAGAGTTCATAGCACCTTCAAAAGATAAAATGTGTTCCAAGGGGTCGGTTAACCCGTTATACTTCGCCACACTGGTGGGGCCGAGGAATGCGGAGGGTGTCTCATAAGCCATGATTCGCGGAGTAAAGGGGTGGCCAGGGTGAGCGCTGTCGTCGGTCTCATAACTGGCTGCAAGGGCTGGATTTATTGGAGGTGGTGGGGGAAGAGCGATGGGGCCTTGAGGATCCTGGGTTGGTATGGTTACCAGGGTTGTTTCTACTGCCCGTGCAGCAACCGCCTGCATGTGGATCTGCTGGAGCTCTGCTATGGCCCTTCCCTGCTGCTCCAACATTTGGGCTTGTTGTTTGATTATTTCTTCAAGCTGGGTTTCCCTTCGGCCTTGGGAGTGTCCCCTTTCTTCTTCGGAGACACGGGCGTCGATGGAGCGGCCGGAGCCGTGGATTGGTACACGATTGGGGGGGTTGGGGTTTGTTTGCCTAGAATGAACGGTGTATGGACCACTGTGAGTTCGGGCTGGTACTGAGTGGTGGCTGCGGGATGGGATTTCAAGTCTTATCGAAGGCATGCTTTGGTGGGGAGGATTTCTTCCTTCCAGATCTCTTCCATTGTCAGCACTGCCTTCTTCCAGTCTCTGGCGGTTCCTTCCGGCCTGGTGGTTTGCGCCGCGCGAGCTGTTTGCGGCGTTTCCACGTGGGTTTACCATTTTTGAGTGGGGATAACAGTTTATCAGTTTCCCACAGACGGCGCCAATGTCGTGTCTGGGACACGGTGTATCAGATATACCCCTAGCTCAAAGGTATAGAGAGACCCAAGAACTAGTGGATGGACTGAGGTTAGTGTATGATTGTTTAGGTATGCTAGAGGTCCAGTTGGGACAACTAGGGTTTCCCTAATCACAGTGTGTGCAAATGTGCAATTAGGGAGAGAGAGAAAGTACCAGAGCCCCTTGCTGGAGACATCTATTTATAGGGGTGTCATTGTACCTTGTGGGCCTATACGGAGGGTCAGCAAGGCAGCTGACGTGTCCCATTTAGGATGTAGGATGAGTCATTCATCTTTATCCTGTAGTGGAGAATCTTATCCCTGTTGGCAAGTTAGGCTCACGCGCCCCTAGCTCGGACTCCTTGGGGGGTAATCCCCATGTGCTCGGTCCTGAGGTGCCAGGGTGGGTCCTAGGACAAGCGCTCGGCTTGGGTAGGCGTGACCTACCAGATAGTTTTTTTTTTATTACCAGATAGGCAATAAAATAAAGCTTTTTTTTCAAGAAAATAAAGCTTTATTTGAAATTTAAAAAATTAACTTCATAATTTTTTGAGTAATCAAAATGGCACGAGACATTTACATATGTTGCAAATCTTTTGCTTCTCATTCCTTTCTTTATCTTTCATGAAAACGTAACATGGCTTCTCATTTGTCTGTTGGAGATTTTTAATATGCAATCCAAAATTGGAGTGTTGTCATGCAACCTTCTCTTAAACCAATAGAAAGTTGTCATTTAATTTACCTGTGTCATGTCATCATTTGAAGTAGTCAAATTTAATTTTTTTGCAATTTGGTCCAACTTAAATAGTAAATTAAAATTTTAGTCCTTTGTACCTATAGATAAATTATAAATTTTAATTTTAAAAAACATTATTAAAAAAAAATCAAAGTATGCTGCTGGTGGTTCGTCTTCTTCAAGTTAGCAAAACCCAACGCCCCCACCACCACCACCATCACCATCACAACGTACGTGCAGAGAGTGAGGACTACCAGAATTCGGTGCTTGGGTTGAACCCTAAAGTGGGGTTTGAGAAATTGATGAAGATGATGGTGGGTCTCGCTAATACGGAGAAGGGAGATGAGCGAAGGAAGCAAGGAAGGAAAGGGAATGGCGAGTGGCGGCGGTGCGCGTAAGGGCGGTGGTGGTGGTGGCGGTGGGTTTTGAGAAGTGAAGATGAGTTCTTGGTTTAAGAAATTTTTTTTATATAAAAAAAATTAAAATTTATAGTTTGTCTAAAAATACAAAAGGACTAAATTACAATAATCTAATTTTTATGTTGGACTAAATTGCAAAACTTAATTTTGACTAATTTAAGTAATGATGTGTCATACATGTCTTAGGTGGCAAGGTTTTATTGGTTTAACAATGGGTTGCATAGAAACCATTCAATTTTTGATTGCACGGTAGTAACACCCTTCTCTCTTTAACCCTTTATAAATTTTTACATGTAATATATACTTTTTACGTTTTAGTTTGGGTGATGTTATTTACATTCATGATTTTAGTTTCACACTTATCGAATAATTTATTCAATAATGCTAAATTTCAAATAGCTTATTCAAAACTAAAGACATATATTTTGTCGAGTAATTTATCCCAAAATTTATGTGTGCAACCCAAAATTCGGATGTTAATAGAATTTGCCTATATTTTTCAATTTTTCTAACGCTGACAACTTGTTTTGTTTTGTTTTTTTTTTTTTCAACTGTATTCATTTCTTCAGATAAAAAAGAGCTTCCTCATGAGCGTTCTTCGTCAACCCCCAGATACCCTGAAACTTCTAAAGTTAACAGCAGATGTATGACGAAGAATGAATCTTTTGCTTCTCATTCCCTTTTTATCTTTCATGAAAACATAACATGGCTTCTCTTTTCTTTTTTAACCCTTTATAAATTTTGACATGCAATATATACATTTTAGGTTTTAGTTTGGGTGATGTTATTTACACTCATAATTTTAGTTTCACACTTATCGAATAATTTATTCGAAAATGCTAAATTTCAAATAGCTTATTTGAAAATAAACATATATTTTGTCGAGTAATTTATCTGAAAATTTATGTGTGCAACCCAAAATTCGGGTGTTAATAGAATTTGCCTTTATTTTTCAACTTTTCTAACGTGGACAACTTGTTTTGTTTTGTCTTTTTTCAACTGTATTCATTTCTTCAGATCAAAAGGAGCTTCCTCATAAGCCTTCTTCGTCAACCCCCAGATATCCTAAAACTTCTAAAATTAACAGCAAATGTACGACGAAGAATGACTTCACCTTCTACTTCAAGCATACTACTCCATTTCATTGTGCGGTATAATCAATGAAAATATGGAAAATCATGTATATGCCTGTTGCATTATCTTTATATTATCCATTCATGAAATAATTATAATTATGTTTATTATGTGATGTGCAGCCTATACCATTTGACGTCATCAGGAATGTCATCATATATAATGGAAAACAAGCAACCTTAAGATTTGAGAACAAATCATGGCCAGTGAAAGTGCTCTATTATCCACACTATTCCTCTGCTAAGTTTTCTGTTGGTTGGCTTGATTTTGTGAGGGACTGTGACTTGAAAAAGGGTGATGCTTGTCACTTTAAGATAATAGATGAGGATAATCTTGTGTTCCAAGTTTCAATCTCAAGAGGCAACCAGTGAATTTGAGTTACTTTCATGTTTTAAAATTTTTGTTTTTGTTTTTGTTTTTGAAGTTAGCGGAGTTTATCCTGAACTAATCTCACTTATGAAATTCTGCTAAAGACATGCTGGGATCCAAAACTATTCCTTTTAAGCCTTTCCTATAAGAGTCTTATGATTTTCAATTTTGAGAAATACATATAAAAAAAAATACAGTCCATGAAATTCAACTATTTTTTTTTTTGTTAATTTTTTTTATAAAGGGAATGGAATTTAACTGTACACCTTTCATAATTTTGGCCCTCAAATTCTTGCTGGAACTTCCATTGTACATTACAACTTCCACTATGCCTAACTATAGCCAAGAATGGTTACTTGCATTGCACTTATAAACAATCTCATATATTTGGCATAAGACATGTCTTTAACCTTTGTTGTCCAACATCAACACAAGAGCATTAGGTTCTTAAAATGTAAGGCGACTATTTCTTAGAAGACAATTTCTTCAATGCTGCAAAGTGGAGAAGCGGCAGTGATGCTGACTTCTTTGCAACCGTTGATCTTACATAAGTTTGATCCAACGGTCATGCATAACTCACTTTATTTCATTTACATAATGGTCCTATGTGCCCAACTAGGTAAACCTGGTTGTTATATTTATTCTTATCTGCATTCACACTTACCCTTGGATTTTCTTTACACTTATCAGCATTGACACTTATCATGTTATTATTCCGGAATTTCAGTACCGACTCTGCACTATGGGTCTTAGATTGGATGGACATGGAGCACTGCTATCAACCAGGCGTATTTGGATATGTACACTCTAAACAATAAAATTATAAATTCCCATTATTTGCAAATTAATATATTACTCTTTTTTTTTTTTGCATTTACAGAACGTCGCTAATGTAACAAGAATCACTACAACCATGAATATAGTTGCAACTGAGTTCAATGAGATGTATGATGAACTTCTAAAGAGAGTTGAAGAAGCTGTTCTGAACTTGAAAAAAAATTAAGCAAAACAATACAAGCACTTATGTATTTTGTTCTTATATTGTGGCCAAAATTAAGTATATTAAGGGACCATCAGTGTCATTTTGTGTTAATGGCCTTAAATGGCTATACTAAAAACTAGTGGTATCATTTTTTGGGTGTTCTTGGCCACTTAACTTAAGAAATATTATTGTATCTGTTCTATCCTTTTCCATTAATATATATATCTATGGTTCCTTTTTTTTTTATGACAAAAATGTTGAAATATGCTGCAAATTTTCTTGAAGGTAAGAATAATTATTGAAGGTAAGAATACTGCATAGAGTTGCAGTACTTAGCAATAATTAACAACTGCGAGGGCTCATTATGCAAAGGAAATGAGCTTTGGACCATGACCGTTGGATTTTGCTTACATCGGATCTACGGTGATACAAAGCTAAGGAGTGATGCCGCTTCGCCAGATTGCAGCATTGAAGAACTGCACTTCTTAGAAATAGCTTCATAAACAATAATCCCATATCTGATGATGGTGACATTTAATTTGTTGACAAGAACATTACACTACTACATAAATGCAAAAAGATCCCGGTTTCGCACCCACATTGATCCCGGTTCCGCACCAGGATTTTAAGTATATATACTGTTGAGTTTTTTAAAATGAACCGGAATGTTTTATATATATATATAAATTTATAATATTTGCTATACCCAAATATTTAAATAAATTGTCATTTTTTTAACAAATAAATGTCATAATTATATTAAAAAACAAGTACATATATACATAACAGTACTCGCCAACTTACAAAATTAAAAGATATATAATGTATATGCATGTATAAATATACATTAGAAATGTGAGATAACTCCCAAACCAAAACAAATGGCTTCATACATACAAAAGGCTAAACAAACTCGATTATATATATATATATATATATATATATATATATATATATATATATATAATCCCATGCTTGTATAACTTGTCACTACCTTCAACTGGTGATTGATGTTGGAAGTCAAGCATTCCAGTACCAAGGTTGAATATATACTAATACCAAGGTTGAAGATATACTGATTCCGGAGATGTTTCATTTCTCAAACTAAAGGTAAGGCCTCACACTTATAATTGAGATTCTCGACTCAATAATGCATTCAAGACGGGTCGCAAAGCCTCTTTCGCAGAGAAATCTCGGTCTTTTCTCCCCTGAACTAGCAGATTTTCTAGTCTATTCCTTCTGCATTGTACCATATAAAAGAATATTCAAGTTCCCTTGCTACGAATTTTTATGCATTTACAACGTCAAACAGTGAAGGATAGATTTAAGTTTCCAATGCACTTTTATGTGTTAATGGACCTGTTCCATCACTAGCATGTTTATTGTATGACTATGGATTGCAAGAACAAGATGAAATGTAAACTTTCTTGACGAAATGTAAACTTCACTCTTAACATAGTCAATATCATCATTATAAGCTGCTAGATTGAGTACCTCGTGAAACCTAAGCCTTTTCCTACATGAAGTAGTAGAGTAACAACTTAGAAACAACCATTCTGTATCTGAGGCATTATATTTAATAAATTCAAGAATGGACAAAGTCTTTCTATCTCTCTCACATTATTTTTTTTCACTCTATTTGTTGCCAAGAAAATAAATGGCCCTAAAGCCCCAAAAAAACCTCAGCCTTAAGGAAAATACAGGAAAGCTGTCTACGTTCCCTTTTTCAAATCCATCATGAAGCGCATATTTATTAACTTGCGAAGCTAGACTACCACAGCTAGTCACCCAATCTCTTGAAGTTGAAGCTTTTTGTTCAACTTCTTTTGCTAGATAAACACTCTTCAAACTCATTGCCGCATTCGCAGCACATATCATGAGCGCAGACAATAATAGACTCTCTAATTAACATGCTAGAATACTGAAGCAATACAGCAAGCGTATAATTAATGTAAATAATAAAAATAATCTTAGATCAAAGAAAGTAGAGCAATAAGACCAACAGTAGGAAGTTAACTGATTAGCAAACCTTTCCACTTAAACTCCTAATATCTTCTACACCAATTAATCTCAAATTATCGCTCTGTAATTGTACCTTTCCAGCCACCATAGTGAGGGGCTGTGTCCCAAAACTCATCACGCAATTGTATAAGCTGAGTCTTTCTTATTGGCTGAGGATGCTTCCACATCTTAGGCTTGCCGATCTTTTTTGCTACCCCTGTTGAAATATTTTAATTTTATATTGGTGTGAATCATTATCATCAGGAGCAAGCTACTAATATGATAGTTCTACACGTTAGAAGATTGTTAAGAATGAGAAATCTAATCACAAGAATTAAGAATAATGAAAAGGAGAAATTAGACTGCCAATTTAATCTTAGAAACAGAATGGCAAAATTAACAATGATACTATCATGCTTCTAATTAACATTGCATCAAAAGGGAGAAAAAAAGTGCAAATACATAATTGTGGTAACTGATAAATATGCATGCTTAAAGTAACATGATAGAAGTGCAATTTTATTTTTCTGGGAACCTTTTCTTACTAGGATTTCCATGGGTCATCGCCGCCACACCAGTATGGTAACCCCTTTTATCTATGGTAACAACTTTTAATTATCTTTGATACACTATGAACCTATCTCCATTCTTAATCCAATCCCTAAAAACTAAATTTATGCGTCCCTATAAGTAATTAAATTTTCAAAACTTTATATATGAAAGACAAACTAAATAAATCACTTGAACAAAAAAGCAAATCTCAGCAGTAAAGTCCAAAACTTTGGCATACCACTAGCAACAATCAATCATATTGAAAGAATAGTATCACATGACAAGTTGAAATTTTGACCTTTGCCCTATCCAATTAACTAAGTTATTTAAAAAAAAAATTATATTTAATCCAGAGTCACTAATTTCACTAGTTGAAATTCATAATCATGAGAATCAACACTATCCAGAAAAAGCAGAAAAACACAGAAAGAAGAGATTTTGAGCACAACCCAACATCAAGTATAAGAAGCTTAAACAAAATCAAATGCAAAGATAAAAGCTTTGGTAGAGGAAGCTCACCCTCAGCGTTGGATTGGGAGTATCCAGCACAACCCATTGTTGTAGCAAAAAACCAGAGAGGATGGAGAGCTCGAGTGGGAAGCGAAGGCTCAGGAGTTTGGTTCGTGGCGGCACTGGCGTACCTGTGAACCGCGTTTCGCGGCGAGAGATCGAGGGAGGAAGACGACCACACGACGGAGAGAGAGCAAGAGACCGAGGATGAGCCCGAAACAGAGAAGGGAATCGAATGAAGAAGGAAGAAGGTGACCACAACTAGGGCAGCGACGGTGGCGGTCTGGAAGAGGGAGAGAAGGAGAAAGGCCAAGGGAAGAAGTAGAATATGGGGGGGGGGGGGGGGGGGGGGGGGGGGGGGGGTGGGGTGGCTGGAAGAGGAAAAAAATTAGGGTTCCTAGTCTGGTTGATAATATTGATCCCGGTTCTGTTTTTTTATTCATCCCAATTGAAGTAAAACAATAGGATAAATAAGTTTAGTGTGATTTTTAATTTTAAAAAAATTATATATGTTATAATATTGATCTCGGTTCCATGTTTTTTATAACCAAGATCAATAATTCATGATATTTTTTAACTATTATTTGTCTATTAATTTTCTGGAACCGAGATTAATATCCGACCACTTTTTTGCAAGTGATGTTAGGTCCTTAAATAAATTGTAGGTTCATAGAAATTATGCGTGTAAGTGATCTGGTCCGAGACCGCTAGACCGCTCGGACCAGACCGTACCGAACCAAAAAATGCAGTCTGGTTCGATCTCATGGTCCGATCCAGTCTCAAAAAGTTGAGACCATACTTGAATGGTCCGGTCCATGGTCCCACGTATTGCTAGATCGCTGGGACCGGACCGGACCGATAAGGTTAATAATTTAAAAAAAAAACTACAGATAGTATACCACTGAATAACGTACATACATCAACCAGCAAGGGCTAATTTTTTAATCTGACCCATAACAAATGACTAGTAATACTATACCCTAATATTAAGTCACTACCCCTCTCACCCCTAACCTTCAGCCGCCGCCCCTGTCCTTTGTTCCTCTCCCTCTTCTAACAAAAAAAAGTTCCATATACAATCATTCATGACCATTATTCATACAGAAGCAAAGAAAAAGAGAAGGTGAGAGAAGAGAAAAAGCAGAAGTACCTATCCACCACCGCCACCTGCCACCGCGGCGTCGCCATCGCAGTCGTTTCGAATCTCGGTCTCGCGTCGTGCGCCGCCCAGATCTTCCACTTCTCTTCTCTCCCTCTTCTTCAACTTCTTCTTCCCACTCTCTCTCTCTCTCTCTCTCTCTCTTTCTTCATCTCTGTGGCAGTGCTCTCTCTCTCCTCTCTCTCTCCTTTGTTGCTTCTTCTTCTCTTCATGTCGCTCTTCTTGCTCCTAAGGCTCTTCAAGTTTCTTTTTCGCTGCCGCTCGCCGTTGCCGTTGTAGTAACTGATGTAGGGGGGGTCAATTTTCTTTTCTAGTTTTGTAGATCAGTTTCTGCGAATTCTTGTTTGGGAGTGCTTCTTGTTTGATTTTGCCCTTGATATAACTTTGCTGTACAGGGTTTTGTTTACCTCTAGTTTTATTAATTTTTTATTATTATGGTCTAAAAAGACCGGACCGAACCGGACCGAAGCGATCCGGACCGTTTCGGTCTGGTCTGGTCTTTACATGTGAAAAACTTCTGGGTCGAACCACAGTATTTTAAACGGTCTGGTCCCGAAAATCCACTAAAGACCGGATCGGACCGAACCGTTACACCCCTAATAGAAATAGCTCTTTGTTTCACTCTAAAAGAGTCATATCCCTCTTTGCGTCCTTTAAAGCTTTTATCATCCCTAAAACTTCTAGAATATATCTAAAACCACAAAAGGTGCATCCATATGCAATAGCCATCTTCTTTTATTTCGTTAATTCGTGGGAGATGACTCTCATTAGCTACACTCAACTCATGACAACATTTCATCATCATAATTTTCAAAGGAGCTCCAAAATCATTTTCCTCCTAATCAATGATGTCCCACGCTTCTTCGAGGGTTATAAACTATTATGCAGTGATTGCAATTAACCACCATATACAACTCAACACTTAGAAACTTTTCTTTTGATAATAAAGGGGAACAAGGAGATCAAACCTTACAGATATGTATATCCAGAATTTTAATTTATATCATGCACCTCGATAAAACATTATCCTCAATTCTAAATTAAGTATGAATACAGCACTAATAGATAACCTACCGTAAATAATGCTATCCTGATTGGTGTAAACTTTGTATGAAGGTTGATTTTTTTTTTTAAAAAAAAAAATAGGTTTGACTTTAATTTTATGCATTGGATATATTCTTGTTTGATGTTTTTCTAAAGCTAGCACTACAATTAAGAAAAGAATAAAGTCACCAAGGCAATAAAAATTTTCTTTTCAAGGTACATTATATTTCAGGGTTATAATGGTCCAGACCAAACTAATAATACAACTTCCTTCTCCGCTTGAGTCTCTAGCTTTGACAAATTGATGGACTCGATTGCCGCTTGTACCTACCACACAGACATGGTAGATGGGAGTAAGTCACTTGTCATATCACTTAAGCATATAAATGATTGAATAACAGATACAACTAGGGGTGTAAGTGATCCGGTCTCGGATTGCGAGATCGGTCGGATCGGACCAAAAAATATGTCTGGTCTGATCTCGTGATCCGGTCCAGTCTTAAAATTTTAGGACCGTTCTACTATGGTTCGGTCCACGGTCTCCCAAATTTTTAGACCGCAAAGACCGGATCGGACCGGTAGTTCACATATTAAAAAAAAATAATAATAATAAAACACAAAGCCACAAAGCCACAAAGCCCTTCATAAGTTCATCACGTATTCAATATTCACTTCAAAGGAGTTCTACAAGTTCAAACCCTATCTCCCTCATACAACTGTAACATCCGTCAAAATTCTCGTATATTTTAAATAACAAAATTTCTTTTTGAGATAAATTTTATGAAGAAGCGTATTTATAAAGAAAATAAATAAGTATTTTTATTGAACAAAGTTGTATTCTAAGAATATATATTATTTTAACCATGGAATTTAAATTGTGATTTTAATTTGGTTTTCATGATTTTATGAGTTACATTTTATTAAATTAATTGCATAGAAATAATAGTCCTTTTTAAGTAAAGTTTTAATTATTTGTGAAAGAGTGTATTTAAAAGTTGGATTGAATCTTATGTTTTTAGTCTTACCAAAATTTTATAATTTAATTTTATTATTTTCTTTTGTAAATGAGAATTGATTTTTTCAAGAAGTAAAAAGGAAAATTTTTATTTCCCTCTTTGATGTTTGCCTCGGCCCAATGGGCTAAAGGAGGATGGGTTTGAAAAAAATTATTTTATTAAAGAAAATACAAAAAAATATATATTAAATAAAAAAATAATAATGAATAAAAGTAGTAATAAAATAGTATATCTTTAAGAAGTGTGATGTGATGTGATGAGTGAATAGTGTTGACATGACCTTTTCCATGCAACTTTGTGTGATGACTAAATTACCCTTATTTTTGGACCATGAAATCCGAAATTTTTGATGCTTACACCCCTTGATTTTGTTTCCTATAAATACATCTATGTGTGCTTAGTTTCTTCTTCATTCTTCTTCATTTTTCTAAGAGCTTAAACACTAGTTCTAGAGCCCATCAAACTCTAGAACAAAGAAAGAAAAAAAAAAGAAAAAGAGAGAGAGGTCGAGGAAGAGAAGAAAAAGGAGAAAGAAAGGAAAAGATTTTCTTTGAAGATTTAAGTGTTTTTTTTCAAGTGATTTTGGATGTAGGTGGCTTATTTCTTCTTCTTCTTCTTTTTCTTCTTCAAGATGTATTTTTGTTGGAAGTTCTTGAAAAATTTTGTAAAGTATTAAGATTGTGATGCATGTTTTAGATTTAAGCTTAGAACATGTGTAAATGATACATGCATGTAATTTATATGTGTTGATCATGATTTTGTGTTGTAAAATTTGTATAAATGTTCATTTTTTATGATAAATAATTCGGCCAAGTCTAGATAAATAGGAGTTCATGTTTTGTTAATTTATTTGAGTACATGCATGTTAGTTTTAGGACTTGATCTATGAGTTTTAAGCACTTGCGTATGAATATGTGACTTTGATTCTAAAGATCTAATGTTTTGTTTGAAAATAAAATGAAAAGTGTTGATTTATGTTTTTATTATTTTAGTCTTGCATGATTTAAGTAGAAAAGTGAAAAGCTTGATTTTTGCATGTTAAGGATTTGATGAAAAGTTAGTCTTTTAGTCCTAAATAATTCGGCCATAGTTAGTTTAGGTAGATTAGGATGTTTGTTTTTCAAAACTAAAATATTAGTGATGATCTTTGGTGCATGATTTGAGTTTATAATTATTTAGTTTTGCATGCATGTGATGAAAGTACAAAAAATGTGATTTTTGGTGTTAAAAATATATTTAAGTGTCATGCATGTTATATTTTTTATTTGATCTTGAGATGATGAGTACATGCATAAAGATCTATGCCTTAAAAATTTATGTCTTGATTTTTGCTGTGCTAAGTGAGTTAAATTTATTTGTTATTTTTTTAATCTTTTCGGTTTTTATGATTAAATAAGAAGATGAATAATTTGTGTCATTGCATATTAAAATTTCAAGTAAATAATGACTTTTTTGGTAATGATAATTCGGCCATGGTATGTTAAATAAGTTAGAATGATTGATTGTTGAAAATAAACTTAGATGATGATGAGTTTGTCATGCATGTTAGTGATAAAATGATCTTAGACTAAAAACTATGAATTTTATTGCATGCATGTTGAGATCTTTAGTGATTGATTCATTTAAGTGATGATAAAAAAAATTAATTAGTTATTTTGTGTCATTCTTGATGATATTCGGCCTTATAGAATTTAATTAGGGAACTTGATTTGTTTTATTTTCTTAAGTGTAAAGAAATGATATTAGTTAATGAGAATTATGGATTTAATCTAATGTATTTAAGTAATTTTTATAATAAGTATAAGTTGCTATCCAACTATTTATTTCATGGTACTAAGGTTTTAAAATGATGGAAAAAGTATTTTACTTTGAAGATTTAAATATAAGAACTATATGTAGTTTTTTTTAGAGAATTAAAATGTAAAGAGTGATTTTTGGTTTTAATTCAATGCTGTCCAGAATTTTAAGTTAAAGTATCTTCATTCTAAAAGTGTTTTCAATTGCTATAAAGTTTAAGTTTTAAGTACTCTTGTATATAGTGAAAGCTAGATTGAAAAATTGTGATTTTTCGGTGTTTTTTGACTTTAAAATGTGGTTGTCCAAGACTGGACCAGCAACCAAATCAATGAGTTTAAATTTCTTTATCAGTTGTTTTCAAATGGTTTTGGAAGTACTTAAAGTATTAGAAAAAGTTGGAATGGTTTTGAGAAAACGATTATGTTTTATGCTGCTTAACAAGAACCAAAAGAGGAATTTTCAAAAAGAAAAATGAAATGAAAAATGAATTGAGTTTAAGAGAATAACTCTATCTGAATAGATTAGTAATGCAAACGTATTTTGTTTAATACGAGGTATTTTAAAGACGGGAGATTGGAGCATCAATCAGTAGCAAGTACCCGCGGAAATCCTGTGCAATTATCTGCTTGAACAAGACGTGAGAGAGCAGTGATGCTAAGACAATGTGTCGTTTAGACTCTTTATTAAGATGTTTCAATCATCTCAAAGATTGAAACCATGATCCATTTATTGCTAAAGTGATATTGCCTATATGCTTATATGATATATGAGGCCATGTGATTTAATTATGATGCATGAATTATGTAACACCCCGTGCATTCCTCATATTAAAATAAAACACTAAAGCAAATCGTTTTTGAGAAAATGTTTTGGGAAGAGTATTTTCTTAAATAATTTTCCTAAATTCATGTTTTCTTGAATAATGAAGGATTTTAAAAGAATTGATTTTCTAAAATAATGTCCAACATTTAAAAGTTTGGTTTGAGAAAGTTTGTATCTTAATGACTTCATAAAAATGTGTGATTTATTTGTGATGAAAAAGAATTGTGTGTGTATACTTGGTTTTAGTGGGAATAAGTGTACTTAGGATTATATGAGGATTTAATTATTGAAAAGGTATAATGAATGTGTGGATGCATGTGAAAATATGTATGTGTATAAGTGATGTGTGATGCAAAAATGTGTGAATTTATATGTATGATATATGTGTGGGCCGTCTGAACATGATGCCATCAAAGTATTAATTATGTACATAATTGTGTGTGTGTCAAGTGTATGCATGAGTTTATGCTATGTGTTGATGTAAATAAAATTTGCATGAGAATATGTGTGTGAGCATGCATATGTGTTTCGGCCATGGTAGGAATAGAAGGAACCAAGAAGAGCCCACTTCCTTATGCATTAAGAAAATAAAATTTGAAAAGAAAATGAGAGGAGATGTAGGAAGTGTGAGTCATGAAAGCTAGAAGAGACTAGGAGGGGTTAGTCATAAATCTAGGAAGGACTTCCTTTCCCTCCATGTGTCCCACAGTTGACCCTCCTCATGCAACAAATGAATTAGCCCCAAATTGCCCTTCTTCCAACCCATGGAACCGAGGCTAAAAATAGGAAACATTCCACACCCCTTGCAATTATCCTTAAAACCGTATGAATATGTATGTGTTGGCTAGTTTCTTTTCATTTCCTTCATTCATTTCCTTCCAATACCAAAACAAACACACTTAGTTCAAGAGCACTCTCAAGCTCTTGAAACTCATAGAGAGAAAGAGAAAACCGTGAGAGGAAAAGAGAAGAAGAGGAGAGGAAAATCTCAAAAGCCTTAACCCAAACTTCTTCAAATCTCCTCTCAACCGTTCTTCTCCATCCAAGACCAAGGAGAAAACTCCATCAACCCTAGAATAAGGGAGAGGCCGAGGCAAACCAAGGAGAGAAGAAGAAGAGAGTCAAAGACTTAAGTTAGGATTTAAGGTAGAGAGAGAGAGTTTTAATAGAATGATTTTGTGTGTAAAAGACTTTTAATGGACTTTGTTTAATTTTGATGCATGTATTTATTTTTGGAATGATCTTGAGGTTTAAAGGTCTTGCATGTTATTTTCATGCTTTGATTTTGGATATTGTTGTTAAAAAGTCTTGATTTCCTACTTGTAAATTTCCTTTGCCACGGTTTTGATTTCAAGCTGTGTTTGAGTTCACATTTTTGCTTGATTCTCTCATGCGTGATGGTTTTGTGGCTTGGTGATCCTTGCTTTCCCTTGCTTGTTCTTCTCATATTTTGATCTTGGATTTTTGTGAAGAAATGAACTCATAAACCACTAAATCAAAAGCTAAATTGATTCGGCCAAGAATAGGAAATTTAAGCCTCGATGTTTTTTTAATTCAACCTAAGTGTTTTCATGCCATGTTTATGATTAGAGAAGTTGATTTCTAATTTGTTCTTCACGGTTTGCTTGAGGACTTGGGTTTAAGCTTATGATTATGTCTTGATCCTCTTTCGCATGTCTTGACCTAGGGTAAATTTTTAAGGAAACATGGAGCTTAAACTTTGAATGTCAAAATCTTGATTTCCTATATGTGTGTCACGATTCTTAAAAGAAAATAAACCTAACAAGCTTTAAAAATAATTTTAATTTGAATCAAGGTTTGTGTAGGTGTGATGATGATTCGGTGGGTAGTTTTATGTCTTGCATGATGTGATTTAGGTGCTTGTATGTAAAAAGGAAATTGTGAGACTTTACCTTCTTGCATGTAATGACTCGGTCCAGACTAGGGGAGAGTAGGAAGTCATGTTTTCCTTACATGTATATTAAGAATTGACTCACCTAGAGATTTATAGGTGCATGCATGTGTTTTCCTAAAAGATATAGGCTTTGACATAACATTTGATTCCATTGTATTAAGAAATTAACTTTCGGTTGCTAAATTTCCTTGTGCAACCCATGGTTTTATAAAGAAAACAAGAAAACAAGTTTTTAGAAAATGATCTTTACATTAGCCCATGATCTATGTGCATACATGTTGAATATTTGATGTTTGCCTTACTATGATGTGATTCGGTCTACGTATATTAGCTAGCCTAGGACCACCTTTTCAACAAAATACTCTAAAAAGGGATAAGTATGTTTTTAAGGAATTGTGCTAAAATAATTGCTTGAACTTGGATGGTGAACATGTGTTTTCAAATCGGTTCTTTGTGTAAAGTTAAAAGAAATAAATAGATTAAATTTGTTTTGGAAGAGTGTTGTGTTTAAATGAATATATGAGTGTATGTGTGCTTATGTGTATTCGGTCGGGATTAAGAGAAAGTAGAATTTAAGTGTTTAAAATGAATCAAGTTGATTCATGTGCTTTAATTTATGTTTGATTTATTCTTCTTGTTCTCTTCGGTTATACGGCCTAAATGAATTTACGAAGTTAGATTGCGTGAATAAATGTGCATGGAAATAAATGTTGAAGTGTTTGGTTTGAAACTTGATGTGTTTGAGTTATGGATTCTTACATGGCTAAGTGTTCTATGAAAATGAATTATGTGTGGACGCATAATTGCTTTGAAGATCAAATTATTTAAGTGCTTCAAATAAATTCAGTGTTGATTGTTGTTGTTATTGTTGTGTGTGTACGGTTTTGAATTGAGTTCTTTAAGAAAATTTGACTTGATTTACTTGGGATTTTAAATTACATTCGTGGCTGTCCAAACTTGTATATGATGAAAAACTTGAGTTTTAAAGTCATGATTTTAAGCTAAGGAATTATTTAAAGTAAAGAGTGTTTTTACAATATTTTCAGAGTTTCATTAAAGTGATTTTATAAAACCGCCTTGCTGTCCAGAATTACTTGGACTTGCCTTTTTATGATTAAAATTGTTTTCATATGATTTAAAGAAAGATTTTCAAGTGATAGTTGGTTTTGGTCATAATTCTCAAAGTTTTCCCAACAAAAGCAAAAGGACAAGTATGAATCTAATAAAAGATTTTCTCAAATAAGTTAATGACGTCGAATGTTTTATTTAATATTGAGGAACGATAAAGAAAGAGATTGGGGCAGTCAGCAGCCGGTAGCACATGGATTCGAAAAAGAGCACACAATCAATAGCTGGACCTCAGGTGAGAGAGAAGCTTTCCCTAAGACATAGTGGTAGCTAGGTGATTTATTAGGACGTTCCGTATCATCTCAAAGATCGGAACGAAGTGGTCGGAGTCAGTAGTATAAATGGCAATTGTTTGCCTTGTGTGGCCACTTATACGAAGGTGACGAAGACCACAACATTATTGTGTGTTGTGGTGTGTGATAGCATGCATTGTTATTTGTTTATTGATGTATTTATTATGTTTAATGTTATGACGAATGGATGGGTGATGGACGTTGTTGTAGAATGAAAATGAAATGAAAGAGTTGAGAAGGTGTGAGGTTGGAAGTGATAATGCAATAAGGAATCAGAATGATAATAAGAGAGATGAGGTTAAGTGAAAAAGCAATATGAGTTGAGTGGAAAGAGAGATATGAGTTGGTTGAAAGGACGTTGAGAATAATGTTGATAAAGAGCCAGAGCTGGGGAGTATGAGGTTGATTGCCGGGATGAGATGTGAACTGAGTTGAGCTGAGCTCCTCTGTTCTTGGTTTTAGTCTGGGAGCTAGTGTTGAGCTGGGCTTGCTCCTCCACTAGCACTCAGCAAGAATGAGTTTTTGAAAAAGAATTTTTGGAAAAGGACTTTTCGAAAAATGGTTTTATAAAGAATGGAGAAAGGAAACTTATGAAAAATTGTTTGTGAAAGGAATTTTTGGAAAAAGGATTGTTGAAAAACAAAATTTTGAAAAGATAGTTTTGAAAAGAGCTTTTGAAAAAGGCTTTTGAAAGAAATATTTTTGACAATGGTTTGAGATAATGATTTGAAGAGTATTTTAAAAAGTATTTTTAGAAAAGTTTTTGAAGGGATCTATATTTCGCGAAAGCTTATGAAATTTTTGCAAAACAGTTACTAAATTGTGTTTTGAGAAGGAGGAGATTTATTTTTGGGAAAAGATTGAGAAGGTTGAGAAAGGCTGAGATATGAGACGGTTGTGAGAATTAGAAAATATTGAGAATGTTTGAGAAATAAGATTTGAGAAATGTGATGTGATTCGGTTGAGGATCTCCCCGCTCTGAGCTATGTGTGATTCTGAAAGTGCAAAGATAGTGGTCGGGACTCACTGAAGGGATGCACGAAGGGTGAGCCGACCTATAGGTTAATTAAATAAAAGACATTAACAGCGAACGCGGTGAGATATGAGAGTGCGAAGTAGTGGAGAGGAAGGTACCCCGGATATCAGGGATATTCAGGTTGATGAATGCATTAGGGTAGGCTCGGGCGGTAAAACGTCACGTTGCCTTGAGTACTATTCTGGGCAGAACGAACTCCACATGTGGTGCACTAACGTGGTGGGGACTATGTCTAATATCGTGGTAAGTTCTGCACCCGGGACCAGAATAGTGCTGTCACCCCTATGGCAGTTCAGGACAGTGAGAGGGACTAGAGTGGGGTATTTTGTTTGCCACTGCGAGGCAGTGAACCATTGTGATTGAATTGATATAATTGAGGCGAGCCTCCTGGTCTGGGACCATTTGTGTTGACAGCTGTCGTGCCCGCACGGTAAAGGTCCTGTACTCCTGTTTGCTTCCGACTAGGTGGTTGGTTGGCCGAGGAGATGTAGGCTTGATATGTGAGTGTTAACAACGAAAGAACGCGTACCTCGATGATCCTTTAACTCCCCTGATCTTCGATGGTGGTACTACAATAAAACTTTATAAGAAAAGAACTATATGAGTGAGAAGTTGAAGAGTGTGGAAAAAGGGGAAAGAGTTTGAGACTGGAAATAAGAGTGGAGAAATATGAAAAAGATAATAACAAGACTAAGATGTAGATCATATAGCTTGTGAGTAATGATGTGAGCATGTTGTTTGTGCTTGTGTGTTCATATATGTATTGTTTGTGTGTGTCCTATTATCTTGCCTATCGTAAATCCACACCGTCGACGCTACGCGTCCGGAACGCTTACTCTCTCCTGTTCGTTGGCGCATTGGTGTCGCTGGTATTCCAACGGGAAGATGGACTGGCGTTTGGAAGTCTCTACATGGCCCCGTAAAGGGAAGGGATGGAGAGCTATACGTCACGGATGGGTATGGACCGGCTATTCTCGGTTGGTGATCGCGGACCCGGAGCACAAGTTAGGTGAGGAAGCAATGAGTTCATGTTTGGGAAGCGTGTCCTTTTTAGGACATGATTCTGAACCACCACCCCAGTATAAGAAGATTGAGAATCCCGTAAGGCTGTTCGGAGTAGAGCTGAAGCCAAATTCTGACGGAGGACCCAAGGATGTAGTCGCATCAACATCCAATACAAAGACACCCACAAAGAAGAGAAAGAAGCTGATCTCGGTAGTCTTCGATAGGAGAAAGGAACCCGTGATAGGATTAGAGTAAGTTAGTGTTTGTGTTTGTTTCCAGAATTATCTAAGTGATGGACTATTACTGTAACTTGTAGTACGCCCGACTTTGAAGGAACGGATGAACTCTTTTTGTGTTAAAATTCTTTAAGGAAATGAATGGAGTTGCTTAAGTGGAACTAAACTGTTTACGGAAATTGAAGTAAATGAGTTTGGTTCCAAGTAACAACTCGGTTTCCGAAATAGAATGTTGGAGGATATTGATAGTTTTCCAGAAACGTCTTCAAACCCTTCAACAATGTTTAAAAAAAAATGGCCTCATTTTTGGCAACATTCATAAATAAAAGCAATTGTTTTGATTTTCGAAAATCGGGCTGTTACAAATTAAATTGTTGATCTGTTACTGTCATATATGTCTGAGATATATCTGTCAAGTATTGAACCTGGTTTATAATGAAGTGAGACAATGGAAATTATGGAATTATAAACAGAGTGAAAGTATCCCGAAAGTTATGAAAAAGTGATGAGAATTAAGGCATGCTATAAGAGGAAAATAATTATGTTGTTTAAGAGAAGAATAATGCTAATGAGAATAATGAGCAAGGATGCAAGATCTAAGTTTCGGTTCTGATTTGCAAAAGTTCAAGACAAAGTGTTGCTGGCCTTAGAACGTGCTTATGGAATGCTTTTGGTACGCAAGTAACTTTCTGAGGAACATGTAACATCCTAGAATTTACTAAGTGGTTAGGTATATTAGTTAGTAGAATTTTGATAGGTGTCATAGTATTCTTAATCTTCGATTTGCAATTGGAAGCGTTAATTGGTAATAGGAATTAGTATATGTTAGGGTTGGTATTTAGCTAAGTGTAGAAGACATGGGTTAAGGATAGATTAGAATGTGTTTAGGATGTAGGATTTAGCTAAGGGTAAGTTAGAATGAGTTGTGAGAGCTTAGAACTCTTAAAAGTATGAAAGAAAGGCAATTTTCATTGAGTTAGTCGATTAACTGAAGCATTAATTGATTAGATTTTATGCAACATTCAGCCACTACTCGATTAATGAGTAGCTTAATCGATTAAGTTTTTAGCCACATTCAGGCACTAATCGATTAAGGTCAAGACTAATCGATTAATCCTTTGTAATTGTCGTGTTAATCGATTAACCAAAGTGGTTAATCGATTAACCACTGCTATATCAGCCTAAGAACACGTTGATTGAATTCATTTTCACAAAGTTTTCTCTCTCCTCTCACACGACTTCTTCTTCTCTTCTTCACCTAGGGCTTTTGATTTCTCAAGCATGTTGGTTTTGGCCTCAAAATCTCGAGAGGGGGGGGGGGGGGGGGGTGAATCGAGTTTTATTAATGTGGAAATCCTTTACAAATTAAAAAATTGATTTGAAATGGAGAGATTAAGCGTTTGAAACGGATCGCGAAAACGACAGATAAAATAAATTGAGTAGCGCGGAAACGTAAAAATTGAAATATGCGGAAAAATAAAGAGATAGGGATAGAAAAGCTTGCACCGGTGAATTTTATACTGGTTCAGCCTTCCCATCGAAAGGCCTAGTCCATTCCCCAAGCGACCCGCCTGAGAGTTCTTATAATCAGCAATAGAGCCGCACCCTATTACACCCAAGAGCACCCCGCACACTACTAGGAACCTCCGTTCGCTAGGGGCCTCAAATCACACAGCAGGGTTCCTCACCCTACGAACGCCTCAACGTTCAACTATGGGATTCTCTCCCTACCACTAAGGTTGAGTACAAATGATGTGAGTGATTACAACAAGTATAGCGTGTTCTTAATAACACAGATTCTACAATAAGCTCTTATGATAATGAAATACTTTTTCTCTAGGAGTTACTCAGCCAACAAGGTTTTTGTTCTTCCAAAAGTATGAACGTGAAAACCAGAAGATTAGAGAAGAAAGAGAGAAAAACGTGTGATGATCCGAAAAGAATGAATGAATGATTAACTTCTAATGTTGGTGTGAATTTCTTTTTAAAATAGAAAAACATTTTAGAATCAAAACAAAATAAAATAAGATTTGAAATAAGTTTTAAAATCAAAACTAAATCCAAACGATTTAGAAAATAAAATAAAGATTTGATTCTTAAAACTAAAAAGGAAATAATTCAAATTTAAAATCATTTTCGAATTTTATAAAATAAATCAGAATCTTTTATATAAAAACAAATCAGGAAATAATCAAAATGATTCTGACACGTTTTTCAATAAAACTTGAAGTAATCGATTACTTTCTGAAGGTAATCGATTATTCCTTCAAAAATAGAAATTCTTAAATTCATTTGAAAACCATGTAATCGATTAGACCAATAATAGTTAATCGATTACACCACTCCTGTTCAATGTATGATGCAACTCATTTAATCGATTACACTTTAAAAAATTAATCGATTACTGAGCCTCTGATATGCATATGATGCAACATCATGTAATCGATTACTACAGAGCCTGTATCGATTACTAAGCCTCTGAAAATATATGATGCAACAATTATAATCGATTACTTGAGCTAGGTAATCGATTACTGCCATAAGAAAGTAATTGATTAATAAGATTCATTTAATCGATTACAACCTCTCTGATTTTTCTATGATGCAACAAAGTTAATCGATTACTTGAGCAGCTAATCAATTACTCTCTCTTGCATACATAAAAATATACAGAGTTTTGTAACATCAGTTATTTTCACAAAGATTTAAAATAGAAAACACTTTTTCATGAAAACCACATTTTTCTTCTTCTCTCTTTTAAAATGAAAAACTTATTGGCTTTTGTAAACTCGTAAAGAAATAGAACTCCATTACCTTACAAATGATCTAAGGAAAAAAGGTTTCTAATCTATGCCTTGCTTGATTTTTCAATCTTGAATATGGATGACACTTGAGAGCTTGAACTTGAGTTGGTTTGTTATCATCAAAACATCATCTTGAAATAAACTTGAAGTCCATAAGAGAGTTTGAAGTATGCCTTCCAACACTAGCTTGACTTCCAACACTCCCCCTTTTTGATGATGACAAACAACGATTCTGATATGCTCTTTACTATCTGCATCACAAGTGTTATACAAGCAAAAACACACACATATATATAACATTAACCTTCCCTAGAACAAGAATATACAGAATATAACAATTCATATCATCTCCCCCTGTATAAATGCATAGACAAAATATATCACTTCAAATTTGCATCTTCAGAGTATCTCTCCCCCTGTATGTATCAAAATATCAGAATATCTCTCCCCCTTTTGTAATCATCAAAAAGATGTGCTATCGCCCCCTGAAACACTGAGAAGATGCATCAATAATAACAAGAGAGATAAACATCACATACTCAAAAAAGGTGAGAGACAGAAGTTAAACCAATTTCTCTACGAATAAAAAAGAAATTTTCTTTTGGAAGCGGTTTCGTAAAGATATCAGCTAACTACCGCGAAGTATCAACATACTCAATAATACAATCACCCTTTTGAATATGATCACGTATAAAATGGTGACGAATCTCAATATGCTTGGTGTGAGAATGTTGCACTGGGTTTTTGGTAATACTAATAGCACTGGTATTATCGCATTTTATGGGAATGTGATCTAGACTTACACCAAAGTCTAGGAGTTTATGTTTCAACCATAAGATTTGCGCACAACAGCTACTCGCGGCGACATATTCAGCCTCAGCTGTAGATAGGGCTACACTTGACTGTTTCTTGCTAGCCCATGATACTAAAGAATTGCCAAGAAGATGACAAGTGCCGCTAGTGCTTTTCCTATCCACTTTGCACCCAGCAAAGTCAGAGTCAGAATACCCAACAAGGTTACACGAAGAACCTTTGGGGTACCATAAACCCATATCAGTTGTGCCAGACAAATATTTCATTATACGTTTGGCAGCAACCATGTGCGTTTCTTTTGGATTCGCTTGAAAACGAGCACATAAACAAACACTAAACATAATATCCGGCCTACTTGCCGTTAAATAGAGAAGGGATCCGATTATAACTCAATATTTAGTGATTTCTATGAATTTACCTCCTTCATCTTTGTCCAGATAGCAAGATGTGCTTATATGTGTTGCTACTGCCTTGGCCTTATCCATGCCAAATCGTTTCAATAGTACCTTGCAGTACTTTGTTTGGCTAATGAAAATCCCATCCTTTGCTTGTTTTATTTGCAATCCCAGGAAAAAGTTCAGCTCGCCCATCATAGACATCTCGAACTCTTCCTGCATCATACTAGAAAAATCCTTGCAAAGGGTTTCAGTAGTAGCACCTAAAATAATATCATCTACATAAATTTGAACTAAAAGAATGTTCTTTCCTTTCTTTTTAATAAAAAGCGTGTTATCAACCTTCCCTCTTTCAAAATTATTTTCTAACAAAAATTTGCTAAGACGGTCATACCACGCTCTAGGAGCTTGTTTGAGTCCGTAGAAAGCCTTTTTCAATTTAAAAACATAATCCGGGTGTTAAAAATTTTCAAAACCGGGAGGTTGAAAGACATAAACTTCTTCATTTATAAAACCATTTAGAAAGGCACTCTTTACGTCCATCTGATATAATTTAAAATCAAAAATGCATGCAAAAGCTAAAAGTAGTCTAATAGCTTCCAACATAGCAACAGGGGCAAATGTTTCCTCATAATCTATCCCCTCTTCCTGGTTGTAACCTTGTGCAACTAACCTAGATTTGTTTCGAACAATTAAACCAACCTCAACGAGTTTATTTTTATAAATCCACTTAGTTCCAATAATCGGATCAGACTCAGGCCAAGGAACAAGTTCCCAAACCTAATTTCTTTCGAACTGGTTTAATTCCTCTTGCATTGCCAAAAGTGTTGGAAGTCAAGTTTGCCCCAAAGGACGTAAAGAGAAATGCTAGATGGATTCTAGAAGATAATGTTTTGATGATTACAAACAAGATTCAAAGTTTCAAGCATCAAGCTGCATCAAGTTCAAGCATCAAGCTTCAAGGCTAAAGTCAAGGCTCAAGCTTCATCTTCAAGTTTAGTATAGCCTGACCCATAGGAAATTTGTAAGGTAATGAATTTTTATTACAAGTGTATAATGGCCAAAATTAGTTTTTCATGTTAAGGAGAAGAAAAGAACTTTTTATGAAAAATGTTTTAATTGCAAAAAGTATTTTCATGAAAATCTGTTTTTAACTTAGTTTATGAAAAATGTTTTTAATTGCAAAAAGAGTTTTAGTGAAAATATGTTTTTATCTTAGTTTTGGTGAAAATACTTGATGTTACAAAACTCTGAATATTTTTATGTATGCAAGAGAGAGTAATCGATTACTTGCTTGAGTTAATCGATTAACTTTGTTGCATCATAGAAAAATCAGAGAGGTTGTAATCGATTAAGTGAAATTTGCTAATCCATTACTTTCTTATGAGAGTAATCGATTACCTTGTTCAAGTAATCGATTAGAATTGTTGCATCATATATTTTCCAGAGGCACAGTAATCGATTACAGGCTGTGTAGTAATCGATTACATATGTTGCATCACATAATGATCAGAGACTCAATAATCGATTATTTGATGAGTAGTAATCGATTAAATGAGTTGCATCATATATTAACAGAAGTGATGTAATCGATTAATCATTGTTGGTCTAATCGATTACTTGTTTTTCAAATGAATTTAAAAGTTTCTATTTTTGAAGGAATAATCGATTACCTTCAGAAAGTAATCGATTACTTTAGCTTTTATTAAAAAACATGTCAGAATCATTTTGATTTATTTCCTGATGTGTTTTTATATAATTGATTCTGATTTATTTTCAAAATTCGAATTTGAATATTATTTTGAAATATTTCCTTATTTGTTTTTAAGAATCAAATCGTTTATTTATCTCCTAAATCTATTTTATTTGTTTTTGATTTTAAAATTGATTTTATTCTATTTTATTTTATTCATTAAATCTATTTGATTTGTTTTGGATTTCAAAAACTTATTTTATTTATTTGATTTTAGAAAATCAATTTTGAATATTTCCAGATTTGATTTCATTCTTATTTTAAATTTGATTTATTTCCAAAATCGTTTTTGATTTGATTCTGATTCTACTTTCAAATTCAAAATTTTGAATTTCAAATATTCTCAAATCTTTAGTTTTATGTCTTAAATCTTTAAGATTTGTTTTTGATTTTAAACATGTGTTACTTGTGTTTTTAAAAAAGGTTTTGAATCAATCTCTTTTTTGCTTTCTCCAACTCTTTTTCTTCTGAACGCTTCTTCTTCTTCTCTTCTCCTTCAACCAGTTCTAAAACTTTGATATTATTTCTTGAAGAGAAAAATTATCTTGGCCATAGTATTTGTGATTTATATTCAGCACCACTAGAGCTTTATTGTTGTATCCGTGTTATTTAGAACACAATATTGTTAGAACCTTATATTGTTGTATCTGCACTAAGAAGAGTGCATTATAGTGGTTGTACTCATCCATATCCATAACCATTTGTAAAGGGGTGTGTGACCCTTAGTGACTAGGGAGTGAATCTCCTAGTGCGGACGTGCTGCGTTCGTGGTTGTAGGGTGAGAAACCCTGTTGTGTATTGGGTAGTGCTAGACGAACGGTGGGGCACCTAGTAGTTAGGCTATCTGGTTGTTGAGGTCCCTAGCGAACGGAGGTTCCTAGTAGCGTGAGGGGCGCCCTGGTTGTATTTGGGGACGTGGGGGCGTCTTCGGTTTTTAGTGAAAAGCTCAAGCGGGTCGCTTGGGGACTGGAGTAGGCTGCTTTGCCGAACCAGGATAAAATCTCCGGTGCAATCTCTTCTATCCCTTATCTCTTTTATTTAATATTGCGCATATTTTTATTGTGTTAATTATCTCCTTCGCAACGTAAATATAATATATATTAATTTAATTATTTTAAATTAATCAACGCGCGTTAAACCTTTCGTTGTTATAGTATTTCTTATCTTCGCACGTAATATTAATTGTTGTTATTATCATTTGCTTCCGCCTGTGCATATTCATCGTTTTAAGAGTTTTCCGCTGCAAAGTTTATCTATTTTATTAAAAACGATTTGAAACCAATGTTTTCGTAAACAACCAATTCACCCCCCCTCTTGGGTGACGGCTGCCAATCCTAAAAATTATTCTAACAATTGGTATCAGAGCTTCGTGCTCTGGTAAAGGCCTAACAACCTGAGTTAAAGATCCGTTGTAGATTGGCAGCAATTGGGATTTTTATTTGTTTTAATATGGAGGGTTTTACATTCGATGATGCACCATTTTTTTTGATGGAAATAATTTTCATTATTGGAGTGCTAGAATGAAAATATTTTTACAATCTATTAGTTTTCGTTTATGGCATGTTGTTCTTAATGGTTTTGATTTTAAGCCAAAACATGTTTTAAATGATTTTGATGAAAAGTCCTTTTCATTCAATATTCAAGCTATGCATATTTTGAAAAATTCTTTGAATGTTGATGCATATACTATTATTGAAAATTGTTTGAATGCTAAGGATATGTGGGTCACTTTGAATACACACTATGCTACTAATGACCTTCATGAAAGTGTTAGTGTCCACAAGAAAAAGGAGGAGAAAGAAGAAAGTGATGTAGAGCATGAAAGAACTAACTCCCTGGAAGAAGAATACGATGATACTGAAAGCGTGGGGAGTAGTTCAACATGCGATGAGGATGAATTAGAAAGGCTATTTGAGAGCTTTATAGACTCATTGGAAGAATCAAGTTCTTCGGATGAGGAGTCGTTAGAAGATGAAAATGAAATATCAAATTACACGGGTCATAAGGTAACTTCAAATAGTCGTTGTTCTAATAATCTAAATTTTCCATATAATGATTTGAATGATGATTTGATATCTTTAGAAAATAGAAGCTTGGACTCTTTACAAAAACTCTCATTGATTGAAAATGAAATTGATATTTTGAAAAATGGAGATATTTTTTATAAAGAGGTATTTTTTGAAAATAGCTCCTCAACCATTTTTGAAAATTGCTTACATATTGAAAAACAAGTTGAGGAAGCACTTTTTGAAAGTAACATTGAAAAATCAAATTGTTCAAATTCTTTACTTGATGAAATTGAAAATAATGTGGATATCCAAAAATCAAGTAAAGTCGATGACAATAATATTTTTCAATGTGAAGCCAAAAATTCCAAGTTTCATGAAAATCATTTTGAAAAAGTCAAATCTTCATCCAAACCCATTATTTGCAATTATTGTGGTTGTTTAGGACATACTTCTCATTTGTGCTTTTATCGTAAAAATTTTAATTCGAGAAATAATTTGCAATGGGTTCCAAAGGCTTCTAAAGAACCTAAGACTAACCCCAAAGGACCCAAGATGAAATGGGTACCAAAATGTTCTCCTAGTATTTCAAATGTGCAGAATTTTATTCAAAAGGATGAACCAAGTGGAGAAGAAAAGGGGAAAGTGTCAAGGGTGATTTCCAAGAGGCAAAGAAATAGATGGATTGGTCAAAGGAGAAAAGTACATACAACCAAAGCTTCTCTCATGCATAAAAGTGAAATCAAATGGTCTAGGACCTCAAGCAAGAAGCAATGGGTAAGGACAAACGCCTCCTTGATCAACAAGTCCAAGGTATCAAATTATCATTCCACCTATAACAACGACTACACAAAGGTATACCTGGACTACTCTATTTTTTGTGCATACCAAGGTGTATCATGAGTGCTGAAATCTTTTTGAAAATCTTTTATCTATCATGATCACTCTTTGGATAAAATAAATCATGTGTGTCTTGATTTATTTGAAAACCTTTTTAATCACATGATTATATTTTTTGTATGTGCATTGCATTATTTTTTCACCATATATTGAGTTGTATCATGTGTGTTAAAATATTTTTTAAAATTCCTTTTATCACATGAATACACTCTTTATGTGTTGATGCCATGTCATGACATACTAGAGATATAGATTGATATTATGGACATGCATTTGTGTACATGAGCATGACATTGTTTTTGTGATTAGTGCATGAATTAAAATTGCTTATATGCTATTTTCACAATATCTTTGAGATTTGTGAAAAACATTGCTACTAATCCTTAAGGATCCAAGTCTTTGGATACCAAGAAAATGCTCCTATGTAGTCTTACAGGTAATACTTCAAATATAAAAGGAGCTATGTACGAAGGAATCAAATTAAAGAATTCCAAATGAAAAATTATGTTTCTTCCCTTCATGGTGTCAAATGGAAAATACTGGAGAAGGAGAATACATTGAACAAGAGGAGACCTCCATCAAAATGCTAATCGATGAATCTTCAAATGGAAGGAACTCCAAAACAATCCCTACTTCATGTGGAAAATCAACACCTACGATAAGTATCACCACACGTATTTCTTTTAAATACTTTATGATACTTATCTTTGTGATACACATATTTATCTTGATGCTGAAATTTTTTAATTTATTCCTTCTTCGATATGTTTGTACAAATTTTTGTGAAGGATAAATTGTTTTTCAGCATGCACTATATTTATGTGTTACTAATTCCTAAGTATCCAATTATCTTGGATACCAAGAGAAACACGTGCTAATTAGTTTTGCATGTATTACTACAAGTATCAGTATGCAACGTTCTCTACAAACTTATGGTTAATGCATTAAAATGACAAGAGAAATGGACAATACTCAAGCACTTGATAGTGACTCTGCGATATGTGAATGATCTCTTGGAGTGGAAGAAGTACAACATACTGAACAAGTGGAGCTTTCTACAAGATACGTAATGATACTCTATCAAAGGAAGAAACTCCACAAATGAAATGACTACATACATGGAAAGCGTCATCTCGATAAGTATCACTACTCTTATTTTTTTTATTATGTGATACTTGTTTATGTGATATATGCCTTATATGACAATATGTGCTATCATGAATTATATGTTATTATTGTCATGGCATATAAAGTTTTTAAAGTTTTGATGATAGTGAGCATTCACATGTTTTTATGATGCACTTTTCATCTCCCTTCATGTTATGTTTATTTTGGAAAAACCTTTTAGAAAGGGGGAGAAAAATATTATTTGAATATTTGCATTGAAAACATGTTTTGCTTCTTCATCTCATTTTGACATCATACTGCTTTTTATTGTGTATTGGGAAGAAATTCTTTTGTATCCCATACTTACTTTTGATGATGTCAAATAGGGGGAGAAATTGACTATATGTCTATGTGTATTTACTCCGTTGTTATTATTAATGTATCTATTAAGTGTTTCAGGGGGAGTATAGTACAAAGGGGGAGAAGAACCCTAATCCTGCTAAAGTCTTCTCACCACCTTTTTGATGTTGACAAAAGGGGGAGAAGAATTCTGAGTTTCATTGGGTATACTAACCATATATTCAGGGGGAGGTTATGAGAATGAAGAGAAACTTTCATGGCTTAATCAATTATTCTCTATTTGTATTTAAATTTTCTATGATATTATTGTGCTATACTTGCTGCTTAACGCGTGTGATGCAGAAACTCAGAAAAGGGTTTGTCATCATCAAAAAGGGGGAGTGTTGGAAGTCAAGTTTGCCCCAAAGGACGTAAAGAGTAATGCTAGAAGGATTCTAGAAGATAATGTTTTGATGATTACAAACAAGATTCAAAGTTTCAAGCATCAAGCTGCATCAAGTTCAAGCATCAAGCTTCAAGGCTAAAGTCAAGGCTCAAGCTTCATGTTCAAGTTTAATATAGCCTGACCCATAGGAAATTTGTAAGGTAATGAATTTTTATTACAAGTGTATAATGGCCAAAATTAGTTTTTCATGTTAAGGAGAAGAAAAGAACTTTTTATGAAAAATGTTTTAATTGCAAAAACTGTTTTCATGAAAATCTGTTTTTAACTTAGTTTATGAAAAATGTTTTTAATTGCAAAAAGAGTTTTAGTGAAAATCTGTTTTTATCTTAGTTTTGGTGAAAATACTTGATGTTACAAAACTCTGAATATTTTTATGTATGCAAGAGAGAGTAATCGATTACTTGCTTGAGTTAATCGATTAACTTTGTTGCATCATAGAAAAATCAGAAAGGTTGTAATCGATTAAGTGAACTTTGCTAATCCATTACTTTCTTATGAGAGTAATCGATTACCTTGTTCAAGTAATCGATTAGAATTGTTGCATCATATATTTTCCAGAGGCACAGTAATCAATTACAGGTTGTGTAATAATCGATTACATATGTTGCATCACATAATGATCAGAGACTCAATAATCGATTATTTGATGAGTAGTAATCGATTAAATGAGTTACATCATATATTAACAGAAGTGATGTAATCGATTAATCATTGTTGGTCTAATCGATTACTTGTTTTTCAAATGAATTTAAAAGTTTCTATTTTTGAAGGAATAATCGATTACCTTCAGAAAGTAATCGATTACTTCACCTTTTATTGAAAAACGTGTCAGAATCATTTTGATTTATTTCCTGATTTGTTTTTATATAATTGATTCTGATTTATTTTCAAAATTCGAATTTGAATATTATTTTGAAATATTTCCTTATTTGTTTTTAAGAATCAAATCGTTTATTTATCTCCTAAATCTATTTTATTTGTTTTTGATTTTAAAATTGATTTTATTCTATTTTATTTTATTCGTTAAATCTATTTGATTTGTTTTGGATTTCAAAAACTTATTTTATTTATTTGATTTCAGAAAATCAATTTTGAATATTTCCATATTTGATTTCATTCTTATTTTAAATTTGATTTATTTCCAAAATCGTTTTTGATTTGATTCTAATTCTACTTTCAAATTCAAAATTTTGAATTTCAAATATTCTCAAATCTTTAGTTTTATGTCTTAAATCTTTAATATTTGTTTTTGATTTCAAACATGTGTTATTTGTGTTTTTAAAAAAGGTTTTGAATCAATCTCTTTTTTGCTCTCTCCAACTCTTTTTCTTCTGAACGCTTCTTTTTCTTCTCTTCTCCTTCAACCAGTTCTAAAACTTTGATATTATTTCTTGAAGAGAAAAATTATCTTGGCCATAGTACTTGTGATTTAAATTCAACACCACTAGAGCTTTATTGTTGTATCCGTGTTATTTAGAACACAATATTGTTAGAACCTTATATTGTTGTATCTGCACTAAGAAGAGTGCATTATAGTGGTTGTACTCATCCATATCCATAACCATTTGTAAAGGGGTGTGTGACCCTTAGTGACTAGGGAGTGAATCTCCTAGTGCGGACGTGCTGCGTTCGTGGTTGTAGGGTGAGGAACCCTGTTGTGTATTGGGTAGTGCTAGACGAACGGTGGGGCACCTAGTAGTTAGGCTATTTGGTTGTTGAGGTCCCTAGCGAACGGAGGTTCCTAGTAGCGTGAGGGGCGCTCTGGTTGTATTTGGGGACGCAGGGGCGTCTTTGGTTTTTAGTGAAAAGCTCAAGCGGGTCGCTTCGGGACTGGAGTAGGCTGCTTTGCCGAACCAGGATAAAATCTCCGGTGCAATCTCTTCTATCCCTTATCTCTTTTATTTATTGTTGCGCATATTTTTATTGTGTTAATTATCTCCTTCGCAACGTAAATATAATATATATTAATTTAATTATTTTAAATTAATCAAAGCGCGTTAGACCTTTCGTTGTTATAGTGTTTCTTATATTCACGCGTAATATTAATTGTTGTTATTATCATTTGCTTCCGCCTGTGCATAATAGTTTTCATCGTTTTAAGAGTTTTCCGCTGCAAAGTTTATCTATTTTATTAAAAACGATTTGAAACCAATGTTTTCGTAAACACCCAATTCACCCCCCCTCTTGGGTGACGGCTGCCAATCCTAACAATTATTCTAACAAAAAGCCAATGCTCATCAAGCGTAGCCTCAGAGATATTCTTTGGCTCCACTTGAGAAACAAATGCGAAGAAGTTACATAGATTTCTAATAGAATTGCGAGTACTTACACCTTTTGTGATGTCACCTATGATTTGATCAATGGGATGGTGCCTCGATGTTCTCCATTCCTTAGGCAAATCAGCGTTGAGCTCCATGGATTTTTCTTGATTTTTCTCCTCAACTGATTCAACTGATTTTTCATTGCTTTCGGAATGTTCCTTTCCTTTAGCATTTGGCTCCTCATCCTCATCAATGAATAGATCTCCAAGGATACCTGAAATGTCATTAACAGATACCTTTCCCAACTTTCTGAGATCGGATTCATCAAATGATACATGAATAGATTCTTCAATAGTATTACGAGATTTATTGTAAATCCTATATGCTTTGCTCAAAAAAAAATATCCAAGGAATATGCCCTCATCAGCTCTAGCCTCAAAACTTCCTAGATTTTCTCTACCATTATTATGCACAAAACATTTATATCCAAAAACACGAAAATGGGAAATTTTGGTTTTCTCCCCTTGTACAGCTCATAGGGAGTTTTCTTTAAAATAGGCCTTATTAAAACACGGTTCATAACCTAGCAAGCTGTACTCACTGCATCGGCCCAAAAATATGCAGGCAAATTCATGTCATTAAGCATTGTTCTTGAAAGCTCTTTTAATGAACGATTTTTCCTCTCCACAACCCTGTTTTGCTCAGGAGTTCTTGGAGCTGAAAAATAATGCTTAATTCCATGTTTTTTGCAAAATTTTTCAAAAAGATGATTTTCAAATTCTCCACCATGATCAGTTTTAATGGATGCAATGCTCAAATGCAATTGGTTTTGAACAATCTTGGCTAGCTTTTTAAATTCATGAAATGCATCATTTTTATGAGTAATAAAAAGCGTCTATGTATACCTAGAATAGTCATCCACAACAACTAAACAATAATAATAGCCACCAAAGCTTTTCGTTTGACAAGGTCCAAAAAGATCCATATGTAAAAGTTCCAAGGGCCTTTGAGATGAAACCAGATTTTTAGAAGGAAAAGATGCCCTTGTGAGTTTTGATTTAGAGCAAGGATCACATTTTTTAGAAATAGAAAAATTTTGCTTTGGCAGACCAACTACTAAGTTTTTAGAAGAAGTTTTATTTAAATGAGCAAGTGGATGTGACCTATTCTACGATGCCATAGCCACGATTCGTCCTCTTTACTTAATAAACATTTCGCATCATTTGAGGGTATTGAGTTAAAATCAATAACATAAACATTGTTTATCCTGCGAGCAATTAGCTTAACAAGATTATCAATTTTACCCTCGATAATACATCTATCAGAATAAAAAATAACCCTATTGCCCTTATCACACAACTAACTAATACTTAGAAAATTGTGTTTTAGGCCCTCAACATGTAAAACATTTTCAATGCAAGGGTTAGGAGGTGTACCAATTTTACCAACTCCGAGAATCTTTCCTTGATTGTTATCTCCGAAAGTCACATGTCCTTGGTCCTTTGGCACGAGATGCAAGAATTTGGATTTATCTCCAGTCATATGTTTTGAGCATCCGCTGTCCAAGTACCACCAAGATTTTCTTTCTTCCGGAGTAACCTACAAGCAAAGAATTCAAGGTTTCTTTTTAAGTACCCATATCTTTTTGAGAAAACCGCAATTGGTGGGGTAAACAACTAAGGAACACTAGGAGAACACCTAGAAGGGGGGTTGAATAGGTGTTAAAGAAACCTTGAAAGATTTTCGAAAGAAACAAATCGAAACAATTAAAACGAATGATTTTTACAAAAATTCAGCTATTAATCGATTAAGCCTGCAACTAATCGATTAAGACCAGAAAGTCTTTAAATGGTTAATCGATTAAAGTCTCACTTAATCGATTAAGCACTGATAAAATCTGAAAAATCACTTTTCAATCGAATTCGAAAATCAATCAATTAACTCATATGATCAGAGATTAAGCGGAAAAGATTAACACCAATATTCTTATTGATTACCTAGGTTATGAAAATGATTTTCCCCTAATCAATTTGCACAATTAAGATTCAATTCAATCACTTATGAAAAATCAATCTTTTCTAGGATTTCAACCAAGAACATATGAAATGACAAGAATGTAAAGAGTTAAGGGTATAGAGATACTGCACAGTGATTTATCCTAGTTCACTCTCATCCACTTGAGAGCTACATCCAGTCCCCTCTTCAACCAAGAGAGATTCTTCACTATGAGGAATTAGAGTTCTCAAATTACAAGTAAATGCCTCTCAAGAAGATACCACACTCTTGTCTTGCAACCTATTGACCCTCTAATCTAACCTCTTCCCTTGCTTGTTCAACAAGTCTTCCACGTTGCTCTTGATACCTCACAAACAGACTTCACTTTGCTTGATGACACACCAAGACTTCTTCTTCAATTTGATTGATTTGCTTGATGATAATCGACACACCAAGACTTCTTCTTCGTTGTAGATAGCTTGCCTCTTGTAAAGATTACAACTCAAATGAAAACAATAACAATCCTATGAATCTCTTTCAATAGCTATGAAAATATCAACATAAGAGATTCAAAGATTCTTGATCAAAGAATGTAAAAGTTGAAAGCTTTGATCTATGAAATTGAGAGAGAATAGTCTGGCTTTGATCTTTTTAAAATGGATATGAAAAGATATTAGTTTGTTCTAATGATTCACAAAGGTTAGGAAAAGGTTTATATAGAATATCCAAAAGTTAGGAAACTTAAAAACTCATTTTGAGAAGTTAAAAACGTATTTTAAAAACCAGTTTTACAGGTGTTAATCGATTAACACATGGCTTAATCGATTAACCACTGTAACATGTGTGTGTTAATCGATTAACCTGACCCTTAATCGATTAACCACTGCTTGATTCAATTAAAAACTTGTTTTCTCAAAACTAAACCTTTCCTTTCAAACATTTAAGCCACCTATTGATTTTAGGTTAAGTGAATACTCAAATTATGATATAATCATGACCTTGATAAAGATTCACTACCCTCTAAAGACTCTAACCAAACTCATCAAAAATAAAAGACTCAAATTAAAGATATTACAATTATACACAAATTGAATCTTCATGAGCTTGCTCTCTCTTCATCATTTGTTGTTTGTTGTTGATTGATGAACTTCTTCATACTTGTGTTTGATCAAAACCTTTGTAGCTTGTTCAAAACCTTTTGTCATTATCAAAACATTCTCACTCGATCTAACAATCTCCCCCTTTTTGAAAATGACAAACATGTTTTGAAGTTGTTTGAAGTTGTTGATGCTTGAACCATATGATCATTTGGTGAGACTCTTGCTCCCCCTCAATAAATGCTTTTGACATTTGAAATCCAATTGATAGAAGCTTGATTCTCCCCCTATATTCAACAACTTTGCTTTTCTCAACCTATATAAAACAACAAAACAACCTCTTCTCCCCCTTTCGGCATTATCAAAAAGTAATATATACCAATTGAAATATAAAATGCTAAGCCAAAATAGAGAAATCAAGATTCATTTCTTCACAACATTGATACCAAATATAAAACTAAAGAACTATACTTTGAAATGTGATACCAATTGGAAAGAAATATGACAATGAAATATGATACCAATTGTAACTAAACAAATAATCATATCACTTAACAAAGTAAGATATCAATTGTAAAGAAATATCACAATAACAACAATAGTATGATAATCATATAATGATCACATAATGATATCAATTGTAAATGTCCAACAATATCAATTTTACCAATTTGTAGGACTTTCTCTTGAAACTTGAAGAAGCAAATCAAAGAATAACACTTGTAAGTCCTTTTCTCTTCAATCATACCTACAAAACAATCATGCTTTCCCTTTTTGTATCCAAATAGTCTTGGATCCATTTTTGTTAGTTAAGGGACTTTCACCCTTCTTAACCCAAACAAAATTTCCTTTAGGTATACCATGCACTTTAATATAACACACATTTGAAGTATGTCCATGAGTACCACAATAGAAACATGTTGGTGCATTTGAAAAATCAACTTTAGAAAAATCAACAACACTTCTATGAGACTTACTCTTAGCATTAGTATAACCCAAACCAAACTTGTTTGAATTTCCTTTTTGAAAATTTAACAATGTGCGCAATTTGATATCACCACTTGTGAAACTTGCATGCTTATTTTTCAAATTAGCATTTTCATCTTCAAGTAACTTGCAACTCTCACAATCAACCACAATATTCAATCTACTAGCACAATCACAAGAAGAACTAGCATAAATGAGATCAAGAGTTTCATTTTCAAGATTAAGTTCATCAACTTGTTTTTGAAGTTCTAAAATCTCTTGTTGATGTTTCAAAATGAGCTTCTTTCTTTCAATGTTTTTCAAAGCTAGTTTCTTAAATTGTTCATGCATTTCTTCATAAGCATTATATAACATTTCATATTTAGAAGAAATTTCGAATTTAGTATCACTTACATCGCTTTCCTCGCTTTGTTCACTTGATTCATCATTTGAACTTTCTTCTTCATCTACTAGAGTTATCAAGTTGAGAGTAGCGACTTCTTCATCATCCGAAGAACTACTTGATGTGCTTTTCTTTTCTTCTTCATCATCCCAAACTATGTATTCCCTTTTATGTTTTGAATTTTTCTTTTCTTTCTCCTTCTTCTTGAGATACTTAGAGCATGAGTACTTGAGATGACCGGGTTTTCCGCATTCATGGCAAACCACTCCTTCTTTTGTTGTCTTGGTCTTGTAGTGTGGGGAATTTTTCTCTTTACCTTTGTCTTTGTTCAACCTTCCTTTTCTCCTTAGAAACTTGTTAAACTTTCTTAGTAAAAGTTTCATCTCTTTTTCATCAACATCCGAATCGGAATCTTCACTACCATCATCATCGGAACTCTCTTTCTTTTTATATGAACTATTTGCTTTAAGAGCAATTCCTTTTCTTCCTTTGTTCTTATCCTACTCTTCATGCATATTCAAACGTCCAAGCTCCATTTCATGTTCTTGAAGCTTTCCGAAAAGTGTTGCGAGATCCATAGCTTCCAAATTTTTAGATTCTACAATAGCTGTTACTTTTGGTTGCCAATGCCTATCCAAACATCTCAACACTTTGTTAGAAAGTTCACCTTGAAGAAAATTCTTACCAAGAGCAAGTAAATGATTAATAATGTGAGTAAAACGTTTTTGCATATCATTAATAGATTCATTTGGAAGAATTTGAAAAAATTCATACTCACGCATCAAAACATTCAACCTAGCACGTCTAACCTCACTAGTTCCTTCATGAGTCACTTGAAGAGTGTCCCACATTTCCTTAGCACTAGCACATTGTGAAACTCTAAAGAATTCATCATAAGATAATGCGGAGGTGATGATATTTTTTGCTTTAAAATCATATTGAACTTTCTTTCTATCATCATCATTCCACTTATCTTCGGGGGTTAATTGTGCTACTCCTTCAACTAAACTAGAGGGGATATGAGGACCTTTTTTAATTGCTTTCCAAATAGCAATATCAATTGCTTGGATAAAAATTTTCATTCTTACTTTCCAATAAGCGTATCCTTCACCATCATATAGAGGAGGACGACTTATCGAAGCACCTTCACCACCAAAGGGATTCGTAGAACCCATTGCAGTTTCTTAAAGGATCTTTACGGAAAAGCTCTTATGCTCGTGTCTTTCGACCAAGCTCTGATACCAATTGAGAAAACCGCAATTGGTGGGTGAAACAACTAAGGAACACTAGGAGAACACCTAGAAGGGGGGGTTGAATAGGTGTTAAAGAAACCTTGAAAGATTTTCGAAAGAAACAAATCGAAACAATTAAAACGAATGATTTTTACAAAAACTTCAGCTCTTTATCGATTAAGACTGCAACTAATCGATTAAGACCAGAAAGTCTTTAAATGGTTAATCGGTTAACGTCTCACTTAATCGATTAAGCACTGATAAAATCTGAAAAATCACTTTTCAATCGAATTCGAAAATCAATCAATTAACACATATGATCAGAGATTAAGCGGAAAAGATTAACACCAATATTCTTATTGATTACCTAGGTTATGAAAATGATTTTCCCCAAATCAATTTGCACAATTAAGATTCAGTTCAATCACTTATGAAAAATCAATCTTTTCTAGGTT
This sequence comes from Crotalaria pallida, assembly GCA_037953625.1. Taxonomy (NCBI): domain Eukaryota; kingdom Viridiplantae; phylum Streptophyta; class Magnoliopsida; order Fabales; family Fabaceae; genus Crotalaria; species Crotalaria pallida. The sequence continues at coordinate 54,558,478 of CM075651.1, forward strand.
TTCAACCAAGAACATATGAAATGACAAGAATGTAAAGAGTTAAGGGTATAGAGATACTGCACAGTGATTTATACTGGTTCACTCTCATCCACTTGAGAGCTACATCCAGTCCCCTCTTCAACCAAGAGAGATTCTTCACTATGAGGAGTTAGAGTTCTCAAATTACAAGTAAATGCCTCTCAAGACTCCCTTCTTGATAGCCTCCAAGAGATACCACACTCTTGTCTTGCAACCCTATTGACCCTCTAATCTAACCTCTTCCCTTGCTTGTTGATAACCCCACAACAAGTCTTCCACGTTGCTCATTGATACCTCACAACAAGACTTCACTTTGTTGATGACACACCAAGACTTCTTCAATTTGATTGATTTTCTTGATGATAATCGACACACCAAGACTTCTTCTTCGTTGTAGATAGCTTGCCTCTTGCAAAGATTACAACTCAAATGAAAACAATAACAATCCTATGAATCTCTTTCAATAGCTATGAAAATACCAACATAAGAGATTCAAATATTCTTGATCAAAGAATGTAAAAGTTGGAAGCTTTGATCTATGAAATTGAGAGAGAATAGTGTGGCTTTGATCTTTGTAAAATGGATATGAAAAGTTATTAGTTTGTTCTAATGATTCACAAAGGTTAGGAAAAGGTTTATATAGAATATCCAAAAGTTAGGAAACTTAAAAACTCATTTTGAGAAGTTAAAAACGTATTTTAAAAACCAGTTTTACAGGTGTTAATCGATTAACACATGGCTTAATCGATTAACCACTGTAACATGTGTGTGTTAATCGATTAACCTGACCCTTAATCGATTAACCACTGCTTGATTCAATTAAAAACTTGTTTTCTCAAAACTAAACCTTTCCTTTCAAACCTTTAAGCCACCTATTGATTTTAGGTTAAGTGAATACTCAAATTATGATCTAATCATGACCTTGATAGAGATTCACTACCCTCTAAACACTCTACCCAAACTCATCAAAAATAAAAGACTCAAATTAAAGATATTACAATTATACACAAATTGAATCTTCATGAGCTTTCTCTCTCTTCATCATTTGTTGTTTGTTGTTGATTGATGAACTTCTTCATACTTGAGCTTGATCAAAACCTTTGTAGCTTGTTCAAAACCTTTTATCATTATCAAAACATTCTCACTAGATCTAACACTTTTTGGGTCCTTGAGCGTTAGTATAGCCATAGTTTAGATCATGCCACCTTTTAGTTTCATCGTTCAGTTTAACGAACTTCACTTTTCGGTGTATGCATTCATGTGCACCATGACCCTTTTTACCACAAATATGACAAATAATTAAAGGTTTCTTATGATTGCTAGCAGGGACAAAAATGGTACTTAATTTCTTTTGATGCCTACCGGGTTGATATCCTAAACCCGCTCTATTAAAGAAACATTTTTGTCTCCCTAGCATTAAATTTAAAGTATTTCTACCTTTCGTAAATTTTGCAAGGGTTTCTTTTAAATCCTCTACTTCTTTAACAAGGTCCTTGCAGAATTTACAAGAAGAAGAACTAGCTTTAAATTTAACGTCATTACTCGAGGTGTTTGAAGAATTTTTCAAAGTCAAATTCAGCTCCTTATTTTGATTTTTCAAAAATTCATTTTCTTTAATAAGGTTTTTATTCTTTTCTAAAAGAGAAGCTTGATTTTTCTTTTCTATAGAAATCAATAAGGATAATCTCATCGATTCCTCATGCAATTCTTCAAAAGCCTCTTGTAATTCATCATAAGAAAAATTTAGTTCAGAAGTTACCTCATCTCTGTGTGCCATCAAACATATGTTGGCTGTCTCTTCTTGTTCATCTGAATCCTCATCCGAACTTCCCTCGTTGTCTAACCATGCCAAATATGCTTGCTTTCCTTTCTTTGAGTTGGAGGTGCCTTTTTCTGAATTTTCTTTCTTTTTCAGCTGGTAGTAGTCTGCTCTGATGTGACCAGGCTTGCTCTGATGTCTCTTCTATTGAAGTTTTTCTTCCTTAGAAATTTCTCGAACTTTTTGACCAACAGACCCATGTGTTCATCATATAACAATTCTTTGTCCGAGTCACTTTCTGTTGCTGATGCTTCAGCCTTGAATGCCAGACTTTTGACCTTCTTGTTCTCTTCTTCGTGTTGAGCCAATCTTTTTACTTCACTTTCATGCTCTTGTAGCTTCCCGAAGAGAGTTGCCAGCATCATAGTTGAAAGGTTTCTCGATTCAGCAATCGCTGTCACTTTGGGTTGTCATTCTCTTCCCAAACACCTTAAAACTTTGTTGATGAGATCCTCATTGGTGAATTTCTTTACAATCATTGTGAAGCATTTTTGGATCTCTTGAATCGATTCTCCATCTTTCATTCTGAATAATTTGTATTCACCAGTCAGAGTATTGATTCTCGACCTTTTCACCTCAGTTGTACCTTCATGCGTGACTTCTAGCGTATCCCACATTTGTTGTGCTGTCTCGCATGTCGATATCCTGAAAAACTCATCATGGCTCAAAGCAGATGTTATAATATTTTTCGCTTTCAGGTCGTACTGGACTCTACGTTCCTCCTCCTCCGTCCACTCAGCCATAGGCTTTTCGACGGTGTTACCATTAACCACATAGGTAGGAACATAGGGACCATTTACACGACGGCATCCCAAACTTTTAATCCAACTCCTTGAATAAAAATTTTCATACGGGCTTTCCAATACGCGTACCCTACCCCATCAAACATGGGAGAATGGTTAATAGAACTCCCTTCACCACCAAACAGAGAGTTTGAAGCCATACTCTTGAGACGGTTAAGTCTTAACACAAGAGACTAGCTCTGATGCCAATTGTTGGTTTTGGCCTCAAAATCTCGAGAGGGGGGGTGAATCGAGTTTTATTATTGTATTGTGAAGTCCTTTACAATTTAAAGAATTGTTTTGAGATGGAGAGATTAAGCGTTTGAAACGGATCGCGAAAACGATAGATAAAACAAATTGAGTAGCGCGGAAACGTAAAAATTGAAATATGCAGAAAAATAAAGAGATAGGGATAGAAAAGCTTGCACCGCTGAATTTTATACAGGTTCAGCCTTCCCGTCGAAAGGCCTAGTCCAGTCCCCAAGCGACCCGCCTGAGAGTTCTTATAATCAGCAATAGAGCTGCACCCTATTACACCCCAGAGCACCCCGCACACTACTAGGAACCTCCGTTCGCTAGGGGCCTCAAATCACACAGCAGGGTTCCTCACCCTACGAACGCCTCAACGTTCAACTATGGGATTCTCTCCCTACCACTAAGGTTGAGTACAAATGATGTGAGTGATTACAACAAGTATAGCGTGTTCTCAATAACACAGATTCTACAATAAGCTCTTATGATAATGAAATACTTTTTCTCTAGGAGTTACTCAGCCAACAAGGTTTTTGTTCTTCCAAAAGTATGAACGTGAAAACCAGAAGACTAGAGAATAAAGTGATAAAAACGTGTGACGATCAGAAAAGAATTAATGAATGATTAACTTCTAATGTTGGAGTGAATTTCTTTTTAAAATAGAAAAACATTTTAGATTCAAAAAGATTTTGAATAGGTAAAACAAAATCAAAACAAAATAAAATAAGATTTGAAATAAGTTTTAAAATCAAAACTAAGTCAAAACGATTTACAAAATAAAATAAAGATTTGATTCTTAAAACTAAAAAGGAAATAATTCAAATTTAAAATCATTTTCGAATTTTATAAAATAAATCAGAATCTTTTATATAAAAACAAATCAGGAAATAATCAAAATGATTTTGACACGTTTTTCAATAAAACTTGAAGTAATCGATTACTTTCTGAAGGTAATCGATTATTCCTTCAAAAATAGAAATTCTTAAATTCACTTGAAAACCATGTAATCGATTAGACCAATAATAGTTAATCGATTACACCACTCCTGTTCAATGTATGATGCAACTCATTTAATTGATTAAACTTTAAACAATTAATCGATTACTGAGCCTCTGATATGCATATGATGCAACATCATGTAATCGATTACTACAGAGCCTGTAATCGATTACTAAGCCTTTTAAAATATATGATGCAACAATTATAATCGATTACTTGAGCCAGGTAATCGATTACTCCCATAAGAAAGTAATTGATTAATAAGATTCATTTAATCAATTACAACCTCTCTGATTTTTCTATGATGCAACAAAGTTAATCGATTACTTGAGCAGCTAATCGATTACTCTCTCTTGCATACATAAAAATATACGGAGTTTTGTAACATCAGTTATTTTCACCAAGATTTAAAATAGAAAACACTTTTTCATGAAAACCACATTTTTCTTCTTCTCTCTTTTAAAATAAAAAACTTATTGGCTTTTGTAAACTCGTAAAGAAATAGAACTCCATTACTTTACAAATAATCTAAGGAAAAAAGGTTTCTAATCTATGCCTTGCTTGATTCTTCAATCTTGAATATGGATGACACTTAAGAGCTTGAACTTGAGTTGGTTTGTTTCATCAAAACATCATCTTGAAATAAACTTGAAGTCCATAAGAGAGTTTGAAGTATGCCTTCCAACACTAGCTTGACTTCCAACAAAGCAACCACCCAAAAGATCAACAAATTAAACCCCCAAATCATCTCCCTATCACTTCCTCATGCATTTCCCTCTCTTAATTCTCTATTTCCTTCCTTTTTCACAAAACCCCCAAATTAACCCTAAGCCCCAAATTGTGTAATTGACCAAGTGGAGTCTTAAATTAGTCCAAGGAGCTTGAGGAGCCACAGGAATCAAGAGAGGAAGAAATTAGGAGCTTGGATTAGAGTTGGTGTTGGTGCTCCCTCAAATTCTCATCCTTATCCTCTTCTCTTCAAGAGGTAAGGGGTGTAATTTGGGTTTAGCATTAGAGAATGGGTTTAATTATAGTCATAGAGTTATAAATGGGTGTATTTAGTGTTTGGTTAGGTTGATGGTTATGAGGGTAGAGTTTAGTTAGAAAACCCTAAGTTTAATTGATATGTTAATTATGTATGTTTGTTTTGATTATCTGGAAATTGATGTTGTTTTATGATTATTATTATTATTATTATATAAAGTGTATGCATATGAATTGTAAAATGACATTCATATAGTTATGCATTAATTGGGCCAAGTCTTTCTCAATTGAATTTGGACCAAACAAATGATATTTTCTAAAGGACAAAAAGGGCTTTGAATTCAATTGAGAAATACTTAGATTATTGGATCATGCATGGAGTAAAGGTGGACGTTAGGAGTAGGGTAAAAACACACGTCGTTTTACGATTGATGAGGGCAAAAGTATATTACTGGAATTATCATGGGGAACTTTGATCCTGCAAAGCACACGGGTTTGCTTCCTGTGTTGGGGGTTGGTTCTACGCAAACCATGGTAATTCTATTACTTTGGCTCGTTTTGGCCAGTCGAGGGTGATTTATGCTAAAGCCAATTTGGGCGAATCAATGCAAATTGTATCACGAACCCTAGAGGGGTGAAGTACTGTGCAAGCAAGCATGACAAACCCTAGAGGGGTGAAGTGCGGTATGACGAACCCTAAAGGTGTGAAGTACTTAGGTTGAGAAATGCTTACTCCTGGTCGATTTTTCCCCAGAGTGGAGGGTGTATGTGAGGATGTATATTGTTATTGGAAAAAGGGAAAAGTGTTAAGGTACATTGTGTGAGGAACCCTCCTTCGGGGAGAATGTCAAGCACAATGTACCCAATTGTTAAAAGTGTTAAATTGTCAAGTGTTATTGTTAAAAGTGTTAAAGTGAAAGGGAAAGTGTGAATGCATTGTATAGATGTTTTTATTCGTCGAATCCGATCAAAAGTGTTAAAGTGTTTAAAATGAAATGAAATGTTTAATATCGGATTCGAGAATTAAATCACCTAAGTGCGACGTTAGCAGGGCAAAACCATGTGATTGTGCACGATAGCATTATATTAAAGTATTATACCCTCTATATTTATAGTTATTAAACTGAACAGTGTTGTGGTGCTTTATTTGTTAATTGAATTGTAAATTGTATAATTGTTATTGTTTGTGTATGAATATGCCTCTTTATGATTTATTACTGTTTTTAAATGTTTTCTTTGATCTAGATTTCAAAGTACTCACCCTTACAGTGGTCATATTAGGTACACCATGGAGACAGGCACACAGAATGTCAAGGCCGAGAAAGTTATACGCTTCCTGAAAAGTATATTGCCTAGGGTGACCTTATGGTCCTATTTGTAGTGCAACCATTCATAGGTCTTATATTGTAATAATTAGATTTTTGTAAATGTTGTTTAATTGGAAATGATGTTTTTATTTAAGTGTATTTTATTAATGTATAAATTATGTATTCTCTTTTGTCAATTGAAAGTATTTCATAAAGTTTGTATAGTTTGAACTGAAAGTTTTATTTTTACTGGATTGAAAACTGTTCTGGACTGACAGGTTTAAATTCTATTCGGGGAAAAGTCCGATTTTGAAAGGAAACTCTGCCAAAATTTTTATAAACCCCGAAATTTTTCTTAAATAAATGTTATTGAAAAGTAATTTCTTTAAGTATAAAAAGTAGGATGTTACATTATGGTATCAGAGCAATGGTTGCAATCCTCGGCCGCGGAGTATGGACTTTCCTACTCCCAAAGAGTTACTCCACATGAGAGTAACTAATAGGTAGTTGATTAAGTAGTGCACATTAGTGTTTCATGCATGCATCATTAGTGGGGATGAGTATAGTTTAGTAGGGTGAGTCATAGTTTAGTAATCATAGAGGTATATCTTCAATTTAAAGTGGGCTAACTAAATTTTTCAAAGCATAACTTTGTTGTATTCAGAAATGGACAAAAGTAAAGACTAAGGGAAAGGAAAACTCCCAACGGGACAGAGCATGAAATTGCTACCCCACCGGGAAGGACTAACTCTTAGTTTTGAATCAATCATGTCTATTTCGAATATGACAAGAAATTGAGATTTCGCTTTAAGACGAAATTTCAAAGCCTCCTTTGGAATCGAAGATAAGTCATTTCCTTATTTGATTGGAACTCAAGTAGCACGGAAACAATTTTATCTCCAATGCAATGTAGAATCGATAAGGATCCCTCGCATTTTGTATTCATTGGTTAATGACATTGTTAAGTCCTTGAATCTAATCAAATAACTGTTGGATTTATTTTCTATGTCTAAGAATAGAATCGGTACTAGAAGTTGTCTAGTTTACACTTCGAGCATTCTTTATTAGAGTGCGCAACGGAAGTGAATAGGTGTTAACCCATGGTAGTTGCCTTTAGCTGTGATTACTAAGTGTTGTCTTAGTAAGACTTAATTGCCTTCTACAATTCCACATTCTACTTTGGTGATAAATGTACTTTGATTGCTAAAGTAGGACACTGCTTTTGCAACCAATCTTTCTAAGATTCTATTTTCGAAAAGTATTAGTACTATGATTTGAAATGAATGTCAAGTACAGTAATGTTTTGATATTTTTCAAAGTATGAAATTGATTCAAACTCTGATAATTGATTGAATGTCGCAACACTAATTTTCAAGAAAGTTTTACTCGCAAAATGAATTCCTAAATGATTGAATGATAGTGTAGTTTACCCTTAAATTACACCAATTATCAATTGATAGGAACTCGATTAAGGTGAAATAAGTCAATTTGAACTCCAAACTAAAATGAAAGGAAAGGCATTCACTAGAATTTGGAAAAGTGAATGACATTAAATTTTTTTACCAAAGAATCCGTTCCTTTTATTTGAGTTTGACGATTATAGAGAATTCTTATTTTCTTTGTCAAAGGAATTCTCAAAACTTTGGAATCAGTCCCAAACGGATGTGAGATGATTTCGAAAACTTATATGAATAATTTGAACTTGTAGTGCTTGACATGTCTTTTCCTAAACAATTATTTTGTTTAAGTTTTAAATGAAAAGAATTTACAAAAGTATAAAGTGTTTTTCCTCATTTTAAAGAAAATGCAAATTCTTGAAAATTCTTTTATCACCAAGTACCGTAACACCTAGAATAATTACCCATAATATTAAAATAGTGACTTGAAAATTTCTTTTTAAAATCATTTGATTAGTTTCATTTCATAAGAAAAACTCGTAATCATATAATTTGCTTATGAAATTTCTCCGTGAAATCGGACGGAGTTTTCTTTGTTTGTAAGGCATTTCCAAAATATTGCTTTAATCTGTAAAATTTATCCGAAGCGGGTTTAAATACATCAGAGACCAGCAGGGCCCAAAATATTGTTCAATCCATTTAGATCATTAGTTCAAAAGGGATACAAATACTTCTCAAACTCTCAGTTTTCCAAAAAGACATAGTAATTGAAATACAACAAAACTTCCCAAAATAACCCATGACCGATAAATGGTCACTAAATACTATATACATTCCACGTGGTGGAAGGTACACCTGCTCGGCCAGACTTGTGTATGCTCCTTCGGTACCTGTAAAAATATAGCAAGAAGGGTAGCATTACACAGTACTAAGGAAAATAGCTTCTAAGAAGCATAGCTGACAAACTAGGCCCTATCACAATAAAAACTATCTATTAAGCTAACATTCTTTTTCAGGTAATTACATACAAGTTCATTTTCGACAACTTAAGCCTTATGTCCATACTACCTTCCGAGCAATCCTACATTCAACCATAAATTACTTTTAAATTTCGTTAAATTCACTTTCAATTTGTCCCTGGTCACGACCTACTGCGTCCGCACTCACGTGCTGGTACGACTTACTGCGCCCGGGTATATCATCTTATTCCCCTGGTCACGACCTACTGCGTTCGCACCCTTGCGCGATCACGACTTACTGCGTCCGGGTATGTTTCATTCTCATCCTGTCCCTGGTCACGACCTACTGCGTCCGCACTAATGTTCTGGTCACGACTTACTGCGTCCGGGTATATTTCATTTCATTCTCCCCTGGTCACGACCTACTGCGTCCGCACCTATGCGCGGTCACATCTTACTGCGTCCGGGTATGTTTCATTTCATTCTTGGATCATAACAACATCACATCTCATGAATAATCAAGCACAAACATCATTTCAATATCACATATTATCATACAACTGTTGTTGTCACATTTGCACTTAACAAATTAAATCAAGCACAACATCCATCAAGTTCCTAGTCACTCAATCACCATTCTCTAACTTATGATTCATTTAATAATAAACATCACTTTCCTTTATCATGTCACTTGTCCTTAATCCATTCATTAATTACTCGTTCGTAATTTTCCATCCTTCCCACCTTACTTAGCCCTTTCTATATGACTTGACTACGTTAACATTTAATCCATTATTTGCTTTACGAGTCACCAAACCCAGCACAATATGAACATACATCAATGACAAATAACAATCCACAGTTGGTAAACAAAATAGTCGACATACTCAGGTATGTCTCAGAGTACTATAAATTAAGTCAACTCCCTAGGGTTCTTCACTTCCTACTTAATTAACATATATTCTACACATTTAGTAGCAATTACACCCTAAGGTTCATTTCATGCACTTCAATTATCCTATGGTTTATTCTCTTAATCAATTATCTACACCTAGTCATCATTACAACAACCTAGAATCTATATCCTTAGCAAAGGTAACACAAACCCCTCTTACCTCAACCGACGAATCCAAAGAGAAAACCTTGACCTGAGGCTCCAAACTTCGCACCGATAAATGCCGAAGTTCGCCGACGAGACGGGGCGGTGATCCTAGAAGCATTTTTTTAGTGACCGAGAGCAAGACCGAGTCGTTTTCGGTCGGTGCCGGTGAATGTCGGTATGTCGGTGGCCCACTTCCTTCTACCTCGGCAAGCTCGAACTTGATCGAGAAGGGCCTAGAGCCATGATTCAACTACCCCGGTGATGCCGAAAATGAAGAGATCCTCCCCCGGTGTGGTCATGGCCGCCGCAAGGAGATGGGGAAGGGACGACTTGATGATGCTCCTAAGAGAGAGAGAAGGGCGGCGATGGTTGAGGGAGAAAAAGAGAAGGTGGTGGTTTGATGCTTCTTGGTGTGAGCTTGATGATTAAAGGGAGAAGAAGATGGTGGTGGTGGTTTGAGCTCTATGATGGGAGGGAGGCACGGTGGAGTTGGGGAAGGAAATGAAAAGGTGCTTGGTGCTCCATTTATTGGTCAAAGGCATGAAGGAGGAGGTTCTATGAAGTAAGGGGTTGGCTTCATGAATTAAGGAAGAAGAAATGGTGATGATGCTTGGTTGCCTTAGGTGGGGAGAGAGGGAGTCATGGTGGTGTATAGGGAAGGGAAGGAGATGGTGCTTTGGTGTTTCATGTGGGTGGGCATAACAAAGAAGAAGGTTAACATCATGAGGTGGAAGGGCTTCTTCAACAAGCCACAACTTGTGGCACACAAGGTGCCACGTACCACTCAACCGCATCAGCAAGCAGCCCCATGCGCCTGGGCGCGTTTCTATCTGTTCTGCGCACCAACTTATGCCCCGGTGCGCCTGGGCGTGCCCCGGGGGGTCCCGACTTCAAATCGCCATAACTCCTTCGATAACCGTTGGATCTTGCTCAAATTTTGAGACAAGCTTCTTAACCCCTTAAACTTCATATGCAACGGTGGAATTTAATTTCTTAGCATCCTATAATAAATTCCTAATTTTCTCTTTTCGGTTGATTTCTAAAATCTATAACTCCGACTTAACTCCCTATTTCAATTCTATAATTCTACTTCTTGCTACCGATGCACCCTACGCAACCCCTAGTACTTAAAATTACTATTCACCTTACTCCCAAAATTCTTTAGACAAAAATTCTACCTATTCTCTTCACTATAAACCTATTAATTCATTAATTAGGCTTGAAATTAAATTAGGGATGTTACAAGTACCAAACCTTTTTCACGGAAGTTGGTACTTCATTGTTTTCCACTGAAATGTGAAAGTGGAAAATGCGAAGTGAAGGTAGTAAGGTGGGTTAAAGGTAATGTGTCTATCCTAGACTTAAAGTCTAGTCTAAAACCTAAACCAGGGTAATGGATGTTATCCCTTCTTCAAGTTCATATAGAACTCCAACGAATTCGTTGTATTTATTGAAAAAACTGTATTCCGGAAGTGCAAACCATTTTCAAACCATTATTAACTCTTCCGTGGAATGTAGTTTGTGAATGTTAAAGTTCTAGTTTTAACATCCATTATAAAAGTCATCGCACCAAAGTCTAGTTAGTAATAGGGAAGCCTCAACTAGGATTTGAGGGCAAGTCTTAGTTGTGCGATCTTTAAGCCTAAGGAACCAATTAGGAAACCTTAAACCTCAGGAGAAATAGAAAGTGTAGGGTAGTTGAAGTCTTGCATTGTAGAGTTTCTTTTAGATCGAGTGTAGAACCTCAATAGTTTTTCATTCATAGACTGGGCGTTAGAAGCTAGGTTCGATTTTATTGAGTCCTAGAGTTTCAGGCATAGGTGTAGGCGTATAGAGGTGCATATAGGAAGCGAGTTTTAAATGTTTTCGAATGATGGAATTATATATATATGTATTTACGATTTTAAAAAAAACTTATTAGGACTGTAAGTTAAGTCCGATTGTTTTCATGAACCTTTTTCTTATGATTTTGGATAGTTCCTAAATTTCAAATTCTTTCAAGTACTATATATATACTACTTCAAATCGATTTTTTACTAAGATTGTTTTCTACCTCCTATTGAAAGTGATTTTAAAAGAGCACTATATTAGTTTCTATTAACTAATTAGCAAATCAAAATTTTCAAAGTTGATTGCCTTGTGTTACCTCACATGGTAATTTTTAATTTTCCATCTTTTCCTAATATATATATATATATATATATATTTTTTCAAAGTAACCTTTTCCAAGGAAAACCTTACAAGTGATAAACTTGTAATGGAAACGACAACTTATTTTCTATACAGAGAATTGAAGTGTAACCCCAATGTTTTCAATCATAGTCATAGTCCGGGTATTTTCCCATTTTGACTATTCTTAAGAAAATGTTTAGTATAAACTAAAGTTTTAACTTGTATAAAATATTTCTCCCATGATTGACAGTCCGGAACGTAGGGACATTACAAACCTTTTCTCTTTCATGATAAACAAACTTGGTTAAGGATTAATAGCGTCATCTCTATTAATCCTCAACCTTATCTTTATAATCCTGTTACATACCGGTGAAGGCTATGTAACTATCGAGGATTGTCAAGAAATTGTTTATACGCTTGATTTTAAACCTTATGTATTTAACTGGTTCTTTTCAAAACTTGGTTGTATCCATGCACCAATAATAATTTCTTTTAAGTCTAAGGGAGTAATGCCATTGGCAAATTTTTCAAACCTTTTCTTCTCTTCAATGCAAAACTCCCTCTTGGTGTGTATGGATTGCTTTATTTATTTGTGTTGAGTTGATGTTCTGCTTTTCTTTTAAGGAATGCACTCTTTACTAAAATTTAAATGATGTTCTTTTACTTAAATTATGTTTGATTTTAAAATGAAAATCTTTACTTATCATTATACTTTGATGTTTTGTTTGTGTGTTGATCTTCCCTTAACTTATGTTTGAATTATAATTTTGTGACATTGACTTCCCTTAAATGATGAATGTTTTGTGTTTTGATTATCTTTATCTGTATTGTGTATGGATAGGTGCTGTGAGAGATTGGATATCTCTATCTATTGAATAATGTTATGTGGTATTGATCATAGGACTATCTCTCTTTGTGGTTATGAGTAATAGTAATGGAATAGAATCCCAAGAGTAGAACCCTAATGATTTAGTACAACTTCTTGTAGAGAGTCTCATTAGTAAGCAAGTAGACCTAGTAAAGAAACCCTATCGGAGTTGCATCATAAGTGGGGGAGTGAATCCCCAAAGTTGTGTCTAACCTTAAGTAGGTTAAGACCTCTCCTTCAATCGAGCATATAGCTCTATATCCTCCTATTTCGTTGAAGTAAGCCGAATTTCGGGGACAAAATTCATATAAGTGGGGGAGAATTGTAACATCCCCAAATTTACTAAGTGGTTAGGTATATTAGTTAGTAGAATTTTGATAGGTGTCATAGTATTCTTAATCTTCGATTTGCAATTGGAAGCGTTAATTGGTATTAGGAATTAGTATATGTTAGGGTTGGTATTTAGCTAAGTGTAGAAGACATGGGTTAAGGATAGATTAGAATTTGTTTAGGATGTAGGATTTAGCTAAGGGTAAGTTAGAATGAGCTGTGAGAGCTTAGAACTCTTGAAAGTATGAAAGAAAGGCAATTTTCATTGAGTTAATCGATTAAATGAAGCATTAATCGATTAGATTTTATGCAACATTCAGCCACTACTCAATTAATGAGTAGCTTAATCGATTAAGTTTTTAGCCACATTCAGGCACTAATCGATTAAGGTCGAGACTAATAGATTAATCCTTTGTAATTGTCAAGTGTTAATCGATTAACCAAAGTGGTTAATCGATTAACCACTGCTATATCAGCCTAAGAACACGTTGATTGAACTCATTTTCACAAAGTTTCCTCTCTCATCTCACACGACTTCTTCTTCTCTTCTTCACCTAGGGCTTTTGATTTCTAAAGCAACCACCCACAAGATCAACAAATTAAACCCACGAATCATCTCCCTATCACTTCCTCATGCATTTCTCTCTCTCAATTCTCTATTTCCTCCCTTTTTCACAAAACCCCCAAATTAACCCTAAGCCCCAAATTGTGCAATTGACCAAGTGGAGTCTCAAATTGGTCCAAGGAGCTTGACGAGCCATAGGAATCAAGAGAGGAAGAACGTAGGAGCTTGGATTAGAGTTGGTGTTGGTGCTCCCTCAAATTCTCATCCTTCTCCTCTTCTCTTCAAGAGGTAAGGGGTGTACTTTGGGTTTAGCATTAGAGAATGGGTTTAATTATAGTCATAGAGTTATAAATGGGTGTATTTAGTGTTTGGTTAGGTTAATGGTTAAGAGGGTAGAGTTTAGTTATAAAACCCTAAGTTTAATTGATATGTTAATTATGTATGTTTGTTTTGATTATCTGGAAATTGATGTTGTTTCATGATTATTATTATTATTATATAAAGTGTATGCATATGAATTGAAAAATGACATTCATATAGTTATGCATTAATAGGGCCAAGTCTTTCTCAATTGAATTTGGACCAAACAAATGATATTTTCTAAAGGACAAAAAGGGCTTTGAATTCAATTGAGAAATACTTAGATTATTGGGTCATGCATGGAGTAAAGGTGGACGTTAGGAGTAGGGGAAAAACACACGTCGTTTTACGATTGATGAGGGCAAAAGTATATTCTGGAATTATCATGGGGAACTTTGATCCTGCAAAGGACATGGGTTTGCTTCCCGTGTTGGGGGTTGGTTCTACGCAAACCATGGTAATTCTATTACTTTGGCTCGTTTTGGCTAGTCGAGGGTGATTTCTGCTAAAGCCAATTTGGGTGAATCAATCCAAATTGTTTGACGAACTCTAGAGGGGTGAAGTACTGTGCAAGCAAGCATGACGAACCCTAGAGGGGTGAAGTGCGGTATGACGAACCCTAAAGGGGTGAAGTACTTAGGTTGAGAAATGCTTACTCCTGGTTGGTTTTTCCCCAGAGTGGAGGGTGTATGTGAGGATGTATATTGTTATTGGAAAAAGGGAAAAGTGTTAAGGTACATTGTGTGAGGAACCCTCCTTCGGGGAGAATGTGAAGCACAATGTACCCAATTGTTAAAAGTGTTAAATTGTCAAGTGTTATTGTTAAAAGTGTGAAAGTGAAAGGGAAAGTGTGAATGCATTGTATAGATGTTTTTATTCGTCGAATCCGATCAAAAGTGTTAAAGTGTTTAAAATGAAATGAAATGTTTAATATCAAATTCGAGAATTAAATCACCTAAGTACGATGTTAGCAGGGCATAACCATGTGATTGTGCACGATAGCATTATATTAAAGTATTATACCCTCTATATTTATAGTTATTAAACTGAGAACAGTGTTGTGGTGCTTTATTTGTTAATTGCATTGTAAATTGTATAATTGTTATTGTTTGTGTATGAATATGCCTCTTTATGATTTATTACTGTTTTTAAACGTTTTCTTTTATCTAGATTTCAAAGTACTCACCCTTACAGTGGTCATATTAGGTACACCAAGGAGACATGCACACAGAATGTCAAGGCCGAGAAAGTTATACTCTTTTGGAAGAGTATATTGCCTAGGGTGACCTTATGGTCCTATTTGTAGTGCAACCATTCATAGGTCTTATATTGTAATAATTAGATTTCTGTAAATGTTGTTTAATTGGAAATGATGTTTTTATTTAGGTGTATTTTATTAATGTATAAATTATATCTTCTCTTTTGTCAATTGAAAGTATTTCAGAAAGTTTGTATAGTTTGAACTGAAAGTTTTATTTTTACTGGATTGAAAACTGTTCTGGACTGACAGGTTTAAATTCTATTCGGGGAAAAGTCCAATTTTGAAAGGAAACTCTGCCAAAATTTTTATAAACCCCGAACTTTTTCTCAAATAAATGTTATTTAAAAGTAATTTCTTTAAGTATAAAAAGTAGGATGTTATAGAACACCTGTAAGGCTAGGACTTCAAGTCATCCATGCGAGCTATTCGATGGCCGTGGTGTCAAATGGAATCTCCGTGAGGCTAGGACTCTAAGTCAACCATGTGAGCTATGCGATGGCCATGATGCCAAACTGTTGCCGGAACTCGAAGCCTTGTGTTACGTTGGGGGAAAAGATGTAACTCTTTAGTGGTCGAGACTTGTCGAAGGGTTGAATCAAGGAGGATTCGACCATAGGATTAAAATATTAATTAAGTGATGAAAGTTAATAAAAGACTTTAAAAGACATGTACTAATGCGGCGAGTATGAGTGCGAAGTAGTGGAGAGGAAGATACCCTGATTATCTGCGGATACTCAGGAGATGATTGTAATAGGGGAGGGTAAGGACGGTGATACGTCAAGAAGCCTCGAGTACATTTCTAGGCGGAACGAATCCCATATGTGGAAAAAGGGCAGGTTAGTACCGATTGGCCGTGGTAAGTTCTGCATCGCGAACTAGAAATGGTACTGTCGCCCCCTACGGCAATTCGTGAACAGTGGAGAGGGACTGGAACGAGGTTATATGTTTTATTTTAATTGTGCCAGTATTATCTTCAAGCTTGCTATTATGTTGCGGACAGCTGTCAAGCCTGCGTGGTAAAGGTCCCGTACTCTTGTTTGCTTCCGACTTAGGTATGAGTGGATATGAGGAGATGTAGTCGTGTGTGCTAACCAATCTCCTTGATGATGATTATTTCCCCACATCATTGAAGGACTCGGATTGATAAGACTCAATGATAATAATGAATATGCTTAATAGTTATGATCGTGGAATCTGTTGTAATGAATGATGACTGAGAAGTCTATGAGATGTGTAATCAAAGGAAGAGCATAATGTGATATCAAAGTTTATTAAGGCATGGAATGATATATGTTATTGGTGATGATAAAATGTTTCTTTATTGAAGTTATCTGTTATTCTATCCTCATGTTATTGTTATCTTTTATATGAGTACTGTTATCATATACTGTTATGTTATTATGCTGTTATTATCTGTTGTTATGTTATGCTTTTATCTTGATATTTGGTCTATTGTGAGAACACACCGTCGATGTAGTGTACGTCTATAATGCTGACTCTCTCCTATCTCGTTGTCATGTTGGTAATGCTGATGTTGCAACGGATAGATGGCCTATCGTGTAGCAATCCACATGTGGCCCCTGCAGGGGGGAGTGTGGGAAGTCACACATGATGGATGGATATGGAGAGGTGATTCTCGATTGGAGATTGAAGATCCAAGACACATTTTGAGAGGGACTTCAATGGATGTGCACGTGGGGCAAGTCACACTTCGAGACTATCAAGATGGTGGACTGAGAGAGCATCATGAGTATGGTGGACAACCTGCACCTTTGGCTGCTAGGTCACCCGAGCGAATGGAAGAGGATCCGGTGCCGCACCCTGTGGTAGCACTAGAGGAGGAGGATCCTATGGAGTGGTTGGATGAGGACGAGATGTTGGACTCGGAAGATGGAGCTGATCAGGAGCTTGATGCTAAGGATGAGATGGAGTCTGATCCGAAGGAGGAGTGATGTGCCCAGGAGCTTAGTTGTGGTGGTGTTATGTCTCTATAGTTTAGGATCAGTGTCTTGATGTCGAGGATTACCTAAGCAATGAAATATTTATGTAATTCAACTTATTTTTAATTCTGTCGTATTTAGTACTTTTGTTATGAAAGACTTTTGTGGTGAAATATTTTGGGAACTGTATGAGTCCTTTTATGTAATATAATGAACTACATTGGACTCGAATTTAAGTTATCTTATGATGATGAATATTTTTAGAAATTCAAGTAAGTGAGTAAGTAATTTAGTGACAACTCAGTTTTCAGTAAAAGGTAAAGCTGTATACAAACAACATGTTTTAAAGAAAAAAAAATTGGTATCATTTTTAACAATTTATTAAGAAATAAATGGCAATATTCGGAAGTGAAAATCGGGATGTGATGTAGGTCTAATATATGATGTTTTTGGGCTTAATTTCACTTCCTTTTGCTTGGGTTTTGGCTTGTTTCTCTTGTAAATATAGGTATTTTGTATTAGTTTTAGGAATTTTTAGTTTATTAGCATCCTTTGAACGTTTTGATCCGTTTTGGATATGTTTCAGGTGTTTCGGAGCTTTATTTGGAGAAAATATTATTGGAGCTAAGAAGAGCATAAGAAGACCTTGAAAATGGCACAAGAACGGAGAGAAACGGAGTCGGAAGTTCCCTGGCACGCCTAGGCGCAGGAATGGCGCACCCAGGCGCGCGTGCAGCGGTGATTAAAAGGGCATCATATAGTGCGCGCCCAGGCGTGCTGCTTCACACGCCCAGGCGCGCGAGACACGAGGAAGCCCAATTGGGCCTAATTCTGAGCAGTTTTGAAGGATTTTGATAAGATTAGACTTTTATCTATTTATATTAGGATTAATATTAGGTTTAGGAAGAATTTAGAGTAAGTTAGATAGAAATAATGAGTCATTCTTAGAGATTAGATTAGAGTTTGAAGGAGATTTACACAGTTTGGGAGCATTTAAAGGAGGGATTCGGAGAAGATTGAAGATTCAAAGCACATATCTGTGGTAATTTAGGGATAAAATATCATAATTATTTGTTTTCTTCTTCTCTTTCATTATGTGTAACTAAACTGTTAGGAACATGGTGGATTTGTATTTGTAATTTATTTTTATGAATTAATGTTTTTCAGTTTTAAATCATGTGTTTAATTGTGATTTTAATGTTATGCATAGAAGTAGCTAATCTATGTTTTGGATTTCTAAATCTGAATTGGAAAATTAGGATTTAGAATAGGTCATGTAATTAAATAATATAATGATTCAACTTGTAGGAATACTTTTGGATTATTATATAACTTGATAATTCACTGTTCTTATTAAGGTTATTCAATGGATTAAATTTCTAAGGAATTAGGATTTAATAAATTGGATAATAAACAGTAATTTTATAAGAGGAATCTAGGAATTACTATTTTCTGAATTTGTTCTTGATTTGAATGAAAAATATTGATTTATAATAAATAAAGGAATATACAATGAAACTAAGTTCCTAACCAAGTTCTTCCATTTAATTTCTCTTTTATTTTTTTTTCAGCATATAATTCTTCTTTTTACTTTATTTATTTAATTCTGAATTTTATCTTTTAATAGATTTTATTCTAGATTTTCCCTTAGCTAGGTAGAGATATATTGAACAATTCTTAGTCCCTGTGGGTACGATATTTGGTCTTAACAGACTATATTACTTTGCGATCTAGTATACTTGCTAGAGAGTGATCAAGTTTTTGGCGCCGTTGCCCGGGAATTGAATTAGTTTAATTTATTTTGGCACTAAGAAGTAATTTGGAGTGAAATCTATTTTTGATACTTAATTGAAATGTACAATAATGACTTGTGATGAGTTGAATTGTGAAGAGTTGAAATTTTTTGACTTTGTTTTGGCTTCACATCCTCTTACTTATGATGCAAATACCTCGATTTATGAGATTGAGAAATTATATTTCAAAGAGTATAATAAATTTTGTTATAGAGGAATTGGTACAAGAGTTCTCCATTAAGGAAAACTTAAATACTAATTTCTCTGAAAACTTTGAAGAAAAAGAAATTAAGGTGCATCATGAGGAAGAAGAGGTGAAAAAAAACAAAACAGAAGAGGGAAGGATAATAGTAGAGAATTTTGACTCATCCTTGCGTGCTGAATTTTATGAACTTAAAATTTGGTTAAATCCCTAGCATGTTTGGATGATTCAAAATTTTTCAATTATGTTTGACCCTTGAGTTTGCATGATGTTTTTCCAAAACCTCAAAATAAGTCATTGTTGTGTAAAGGGATGAATAAAGATCCTAATAATCTTGTTTTCCTTGTTCATGAAATTAACACCTTCATGGATGGGGGAAAAATAAATTTTCTGAGATGATGCATGATGTAAGGAATGTACCTTTTGATCCTGGTGGGATTGAGTTTATTGCAAAAATTTCCTTACTTCATCATCATCCCTGCTCATTCCCATGGAACGTGGGAGTAACTAGTTATTCCTATATCACATGGGAGTTGAGCCATAGAATTTGGAATCCTAGTGGATTCTTTGTAATTATGTAGTAGTGTAGGTTTTTATTATATTTAGTAGTTAGTTAGTGAATAAAGAGATTAGAGCTTTCTTTATGTAACTTCTAATGAGGTGCTTCTAGCATTATTTTAGTTGTTCATGTGACACAGGTGAATAAGTTTGGGGGAGTCTCCTCCATGATGCAACAAGAGAGAATGTTGTGCTACAAAGGGAAGTCTCTAACTCCTTGCTTTTGTTTTTAAATTTTTTATTTTGTAGTTAGGTATGTTTAGTTTAGTTTGCTTGAGGACAAGCCAACCTTTATGTTTGGGGGAGTGGACAAAATAAATTTTTTTTTTCAGATCTGAATTGTTTTCTCCCATTTTTGGTGTTGGTTTGTGTCTTAGGTAGAGGTTTTGTGTAACATCCCTGAATTTTAGTTCCCGAATAATGTTATGCTTTGCTATATGAATGTTTTGCCTTGCTAGAACTTAATCTTGTTTAGCTAGCTTAAGTGATTAGGGTTAGCTTAAACCTAATTTATTTAGTTTATGACTTGGGTAGTTCTAAGTTGATTAGGTTTAGATGTCCAATAGTTTAGTTAAAAGTTAGATTAGCTTGGTTAATGAATGGCTTAAGGGTTAAGTGGATTAGATTAAGCCTAAGTTAACCAAATGGGCCTTGTGAGTGATGTTGGGCCATGAATGAGTTTTGGGCCTTGTGTGTGTGTGTGTAGCCGTGAAGTGTGTGTGTGTGTGGTGAAATTGTGAGTTTGCATGAAGAAGTGAGGTGTCATGCTCACATTTCATGCATGTTGGCCAAGAATTAGGTGGCAACATTATATTCCTTTCCTTGCATGAAGTGTGAGGTGTCCACACCAAAGCACACCACTTAGCCACCCAAACACCTCACCATTTGACCATAAGCCATTACATAAGAGACCATGTGTTAATGGTCATCACTTTTGCTCCCTTTTCATCATGACACCATCACCATCATCTTCATCTTCTTCTCTTGGAGACCTCACGGCCAACACCACCACCACCCTCATCCTAGCTCATTCTTCCATTAAAACCAAGAAATCATTGCATATCCAAAGCCTAGATCATGGATATACAACATGCATGTGTGATTAATGCTTAGGAAGTTCAAATCCAACCCTTCCCCTTCTTTAGAAGCTCACGGCCACACCTCCATCACCACCCTTAATCAAGCCTAAACACTTACCAAACACAAGAAACCTTAGCATATTCATACTCTAGATCATAAATATGCCACTTGCTTGAAGTTTTGTGTTGAAGAAATTTCAACCATTGAACTCAAGACCTAAACAACCTCACGGCCAAACCCCAAACAAAGCCTTAAGATCTTTAGTTTGGTAGATCAAGTGGAGCCTTAGAGTTTTTAGAAGCTTGAGATCAAGTTTCAAGTGTCAAAAGGAGGGAGAGTGCTCACGGTTTGGTAAGGAAGGGCCCAAAAGTTCTAAGTCTCCATAGTCTTCTTCAAGAGGTATGTGAGAGAAGCTTACACTTTTGCTAGAATAAGTCTTTAAGCTTAGAAATTAGGTTGAGTCACCATGAGACTCAAGGGCACTAGTTAGATTTTTGGTTTTGGCTTGGAGGCCGAATTTGATGAATTTTTATATGTGATTATTTAATGTTCTATGCTGAATTTTTATGAATATGTTTGTGTTGATGAGGTAATTAAAGTGTTAATCAAAATGGTTTTAGATTTGCTAAGTCTCGGTTAAGGGAGTTAACCTAGTAACTAACATGAGTTAGTCAACTAAGTGTTAGCTAACCCTAGTCTTAGATAACTAAATAGCACTTAATCCTTGATTAGTCAACTAATCCAAGATTAGTTGGACTTAATCCTAGATTAGTGACCTTAATCCTTGATTAGTCAACTAATCCAAGATTAGTTGGACTTAATCCTAGATTAGTGACCTTAATCCCTGATTAGTCAACTAATCCAAGATTAGTTGGACTTAATCCTCGATTAGTGATCTTAATCCTTGATTTGTCAACTAATCCAAGATTAGTTGGACTTAATCCTAGATTAGTGACCTTAATCCTTGATTAGTCAACTAATTCAAGATTAGTTGGACTTAATCCTCGATTAGTGACCTTAATCCTTGATTAGTCACCTAATCCAAGATTAGTTGGACTTAATCCGAGATTAGTGAGACCTAATCCATGATTAGTGAACTTAGTCCATGATTAGTCAGCTAGGGTTCAGTTAAACCTAGTCTTAAGTGATTAGGACATACTTAACCAAAGTCTTAAGTAATTAAGACTTACTGAACCCAAGTTCTAATTACTTAAGGTGTACTTAGGTCAGGTAAATGATGGAACTTTGTCCGAATACTCAGACATAAGCTTGACCTAGAACTCGTATGACTCTGCTATGTTATCTGCATGCTTATATACTGATGGATACATGTTGATTGCTTATGATTATATGATGAGCTAATATGAATATGTATGTATCCATACTGAACTGATGTCAAATGATCATGACGTAGTTGGACTAATGATAAACTTGAAACTTGAACATGTGCATGATAACCTAGGATTGCAAGAGTTGCATTGATAATATACGTGACATGAGCTAGGTTATCAGACCAGTCCCAATCTGAGGAACACCTACGCAGGTGGAAACACCGTAAGGCGTGCCTTTTCTACGCAGGTGAACCTGTGAACCGTTTCTGTAATTGAACTTGATATTTTATGAAAGCATGCACAGGGTTCACCGTAAGCCGTGCCTTTCTACGCTGGTGGACGCACTGTAAGTCGTGCCCTTTACGCAGGTGGAAACACTGTAAGTCCTGTCTTTTACGCTGGTGGAAACATTGTAAGTCATGTCTTTTACGCTGGTGGAAACACTGTAAGTCGTGCCCTTTACGCTGGTGGAAACACTGTAAGTCGTGCCCTTTACGCAGGTGGAAACACTGTAAGTCGTGCCTTCTACGCGGGCAGACGTGCCGTAAGCCGTGCCGCGTCCTTGAACGCACCGTTCCTCAGATCTGGACCCGGTGGACGTAGAGGCCTCGGAGTTGGAGAAACATGTACATGCATCATGCCACTTATCTTGAAGATAATGACTAAACTGGTGTTTGCTCATATGTATATGCATTATTGCACTGGTTATTGCTGTTGTTTATCTGGCTGTGAATGTTAGGGCTTAGGCTTATTCGATAATGCGACTGTGTTAGGCTTACTCTCCTGCCCTTTTAGGTAATGGCCAGATACCTGCTTTGCATCGAGATCCGCCCGCTCCTTGACGGCGTTTGGGAGTATCGGGATCACCGGATTGTTTTTGAGGGTGAAGTAGAGATCACTCTCTACCATCCCTATCCCGTAGTTCGCTTTCGTCCTCGTAGGTTTCGTGTTCCGATTATTTACATTATGCACATACCCACGTTTTAAACTTTTTGTGCCCTCGGATGGACGACCTTTAAGGGTGTGCATGGTGGAAATAATTCGGAATTCGAAATAGTTATTCAGCTTTTGATTGGACGAAACCGGTGATCTCTGACTATGTAGTAGCTGCAGTGGACCAGTAACCAGCTCTGATGATACCCTTTTCTTTTGAGTTGTACATATTTTTGATATTACTTTTTGTGAGGTATTATCAGAGTGTTTTATTTTCAATGGACTTGTACCTAATATGTATCAGACCTTTATGACTTATTATCTACAACTAAGGTTCACGTTACGCATTTTAATATTCCGCTGGCTTTTAAGAGTTTTGGAATTCCGGTATCGACCAGTTTTTAAAGAACTTGCAATTGAGGGACTAAAGGTTTCATTAACAAAAATAATATTTATTTCAAAAACCCTCAACTACTTTTCAATGACTTATAACTTTCCGGATTTCAACTCTTTGATTTTTACTTACAAACCAAGCGTATTAAAAAGAAAAATTTTTCCACCCTAATTTTTGGAAAAATATACAAGTCCAAATTAATAGAGCGAAAACCTTTCAAAAGAAAGAGCGTTACACCTTTTGTGGTATCAGAGCTGAAGGTCCTGCACCTGGTCCATAGTTAGTCCTATCTAGACTAAGATAGTTGTAGAATTAAGATAGCTCTAGGGCTTCAGTTCCCTTAGGTCTATTGTGATACTTAGCCTTTAGTGCAGATTCACAATGGCAGCTAGGAATCAACGTAACATAGCTGAGGTTTTAGATAGGATCACTACGGTGATCGAGAACATGCAACAACAAGCTAACCAACCACCCCCAGACCAAGCGGGACAAGTTGAGTTCCGTAGTCTGTCCGAGTTCCAAAACTGTAACCCTCCTAGGTTTGAGGGAGGTTTCAAACCCGATGAGGCTAACAAGTGGATAAACGAACTGGACAAAATCTTCCAAACCCTAGGATGTACGGACGCTCAGCGAGTGACCTATGCCACGTACATGTTGTTTGGGGAGGCTGAAAACTGGTAGAAGCACGCTGTTCAACTCTTGGCTCATGAAGGTCGGGAAATCACACGGCAAGTGTTCACGGAAAAGTTTCTAGATAAATACTTTCCCGAGGATCTGAGGCGGAAGAAGGAGGTAGAGTTTCTGCAACTACAGCAAGGTTGTAAGGTCCTATATTTTAATATATGAAATAAAAGTATTTTATCAATATTAGTATCATTAAAATAGTTAATTTTTCCTATTTTAGCAAAAACACTCGAGTATTTTAGGTAAGACTCGAGTATTATAAGTAGCTGTTTGGAAATTTGAAGTTTTAAATAAACACTCGAGTATATTTGAAAACACTCGAGTATTTCGTACAGACCTGAAAGTGTATAAGTCGGTTTTCATTTAATTTTCGCACCAAAACGCGGTTTCTCGAATATTCAAGCATAGAGCTGGACTTTACTTCGACTTGAAGGATTCCTAGGCTATAAATGAGTGCTTAGTTGAAGCATTCAACACCTTAATCATCCCAAAACCCGAATTTCAGTTTCAAACTTTCAGTTTTTCAGAGCACTCTTTGATCTCTGATTTCTCCTTCGTTTCTCAATCAAATCCTTCGAAACCAAAACACAAATTAAAGTTCTAGTTCCATCTTTGAATTAGAATCAAGAATCACTTCAAATAAGCCCTGTAGTTCGAGTTCCAGACCTTCAAAGTTTGAGGTTCAAAGCTGAGAAAACAGAGTAGTTTTCAGCATCAAGTATTCATCTTCATTGAGTTCGTTTGGTAATTTCAGAAACCCTTTTTGTGTCAAACTTGTTCCTGATTGGAGTTAGTATATCCTAGTTTGTTAAACTAACTTGTTTCACTCTTTTTCATGCCAAATCCGTGGTGAAATCTGTGGCCAAAGTCAGCCTGTTCAACCCCTTTTTCACAAGCCCAAAATTCGAATTTTCGATCCAGCCAATTTCCTTGTTGTTTAATCTGTTGTTTAGCTTCTCTGAGGTAAGGGAGGAGTTATCTAATTGCTAGAATGACTAATCTCAAGCTAGAAATGTAGGAACCTCACAAGGTTCAACAAGGGATGAAGTTGGAATTGGGAATATGACTTAGAGGTCATAAACCTGAGGTTTTCGGATTTAAACAAGTTGAAATGGACTTAATAATGCTTACTGGATAAATTTTCGAAGTTAAAATCGAGTAAAAATGAATTTCATATGTTGAAATGGTTATGTTCCAAGTTTATATTGATTCTGTGATTTGATGTTGATTTATGTTGTTATATACTTGTTTATGTGTTCTAACATGTTCAGTATATGTGTTTATATCTCTGTTTTGCATAAGAATGGAAATACAATGCAAGGAATTCGAATTGACATTGAAAGGTGCAGAAACTGGTGCTGTTGCAGTAAAAACACTCGAGTAAATTAAGGAGGACTCGAGTATTCTGGAAAAATTGAAGAACACTCGAGTATTTCTTTAAGACTCGAGTAAATTCATAAGAACACTCGAGTAGGCAAGAACTACTCGAGTAATTCAAAGAATTTTCAGAAAAATCTTACTTTTCTATAATTTCATTAAAGATTAACTCGTCTAATCTCCTATATTATTAAATTCTAGCTATTTCCTTTTATCCCGTTGGTTGATTATTATCCTGAAAGAGTCCTACTGGAATCTCATCCAGTGGTTGATATATTCGGACAGGAGTCCCAACGGATAAATGTATAAGCTTATTTGATTCCCATTCGTAGATTTTTATCCTGGATGAGTCCTACTGGAATTTTATTCAGTGGTTGATGTATTCAGACAGGATGTCCCAATGGAAGTGCATACACCCATTTGGTTGATTATTTTTCCCACGTCCCAGTGGAAGTCTTTACCCACTTGGTTGATATTTTGGGAGTCCTAAATGGGGTCATTGCATTAATTAATAATAAAATGATTAAACTCCTATCATATAAAACCATCACAAAGTGGTTGGGCCGCTGATGGAATTTTTAGAAAAGCACTAGCACCAGTTAATGCCAAAAGAGAAGATGAATTTGATATTGAGAAGGATTATGAACTTTGGGTCTCGATATTGGAGACATGATGTTCGAGGATGTGATTAAAGAATAAAAGAAAGTAAAGAATTAAAGAGAAAAGATTGTGTGGCATTATCATGCATGGAGAAGGAGTTGCTCCGATCTAGATTCGGAACTTCGATAAGGTTAAATCAGAATATCCCTGGCACAAGGATGCTAGGAAGACCGAGTTCTGTAACACCCCAAAATTTTAATCCCCGATTAATGAAATGTTAATTATAAATTAATTATAATTAATGATTTCTATATTAATCCTTGATTAAAATATGTGTTCATATAGTTAGTATATGTGTGTGAAGTGACTTAATAAATATAATAATGCATAAAATAAGTGTTTTGCATATTAGTCCCTGGGTTGGGACCTAGAAGCAATTATAGGAAAGATTTTGGAGGGAAAGTAAATAAAATAATTATTTTTCAAAAATTGGGCAAAATACTCGAGTATTTTCTGGAATACTCGAGTATTCTGGGCAGAGTTGCACGAGTTAGTGCGTTTGGTGAGTCACCACCACCGATTCCCCTCCGTTGACACGAATACTCCATCATCAACAGCTCAAGGACGTCGTGTCGCCCTGCATGAGCTTTCTCTATGTCTATTTAAGCTCAGCAACACCGAATTCGTGGAGATTTTTTGGCTAAGTTTGAGTTGTTGAGTAAGTTAGGGTTCATAACTTCGTCTGATCGATTCTTCCTCTCTGTGTCAAATTGAAACACAAATCATACACCAATACAAAGCTCACATCACGAGCTTTGTATAGATATAAAGATTGTGAGCTGAGAGTGAGTGTGCTGTTAGAATCGAAGCTGAGAAGTTGAGGTTTGGTTGCTGTTTTCAGTTCTGGGAGCTTACTTCAATTTCGATTTCTGGTAAGCTCATGAATCCTTGAGTCTCAAATTCAGTTTCTTTAGTTAGTTTATGTTGCATAGGGTCTAGAAAATCTAATTTCCTCAATTCTTATCTCTGTTTCATGGGTGAACCAATTCGATTTTGGTGTTGCACTCAATCTGCTCTACATGTTGGAGTTTAAAGTGTTTTTGGTGCTGTGGAGCTTTTCTTTGGGGATTCTCTGTTTTATTCACGTTTGAGAGGTAAGGGGAAGTAATTTTATTCACTAGATTGAGATTGAATTTCACTAATTTTGCTAGAGAGCCACCAAGAGGCTCTAAGGGCTTAGATTGAATAGGATCTTTGGTTTGGAGACCAAGCTTTGCTCTAAAACTGTGTTGAGCAAGTTCTAAATCATGCATGCAAGCTTAAATGAACTTTATTTCATGAGAATTGTGCTTATTATGCGATTTGAGGTGTTGAGTTGTTAAAATGTGTATTTTATGCATGATTGATGAATCCTCTGTCAAATCTGTGTTTTGATATGAAAGGAATGTTGTAACATGTTCAAATGATGTTATGTTAACTCTGTTGATCCTTGGAATGGACTGGAAATGAGTAGAAATGGAAGTGGTATGTTAAAACTAAGATTTCAGTGTATTCTACTGTGAAACACTCGAGTAATAGACAGGATACTCGAGTAAAACGCCTTTAAAACAATGCAAATGGAGCAAGAACACTCGAGTATCATGTCTAGCACTCGAGTATCGAGCATGACCTGAGGACAAGTTAAGGCTAACCACTCGAGTCATTCAAGGTCACTCGAGTATTCTGGAAATCAGGATGAACACTTGAGTAACCTATGAACTAATCGAGTAATTTATTGAATTTAAAACCCAAATCCTCAGAAAGTCATGAACACTCGAGTAACTTTAAGAACACTCGAGTAATCTGGAAAAGTTGATGAACACTCGAGTGTACTGAATTTTACTCGAGTAAATTGCCAAAACCTGAAAGATACATTTTCAATTCTGACTCATTTAAGTTAAGGAATTAATAACAATAATCCAAGGGAACTAGACATGAAGGAAAGTGATTAATATGAGTATACCGTTTGGTGACGGTCCTTGTTGATAATGAAATAAGCCTAGGTGGCCTGTAAAATATTAATCAACTTCCTTTAAGTCTAAAGAATAAAGTGCATTCATTATGGAGTTTGGATGGTAGGACGTATATCATGTTTTTGGTAAACATGTGGAGGGCCTCTGGGAGTGCCAATACGCTTGCTTGATGACACGTCGTTGACGTGGTCGGCTGAGTGGATGCCGATATGGTTATACCGTTTGGATGACGGTCCGTTTGGATGACGGGATATGCTCGGGTGGCATGGATTCCAAGCTTGTCGTGTACATTCTAGGTGAATGTACGAATTGTTGTATACCTAGGAATACAACGCACTGTTGAGTGCTGGGTTGTCAGGGATGGACGTCAGAGAGTGACATAGAATGATGGAGATAGGCTTGAGAGCTAAATTCATGCATCATGCCACTCATCCAAATTAAATGTGACAAATGAAACAAGTATGAGCATCCTATGTGCATTAACTAACTGCTAAATGTTAAATGTGATTTTTGCTCCTTGTTGCATATGTACATATACATATTGGTAGACTTTATACTTATGTTGCACAATTTATTCTCTGTTGATTATGTGTATAGAATTGCTTACCCCTATGCCTTTGTAGGTGATGTCTCGTTACATTGCTTGCATCGAGATCCGACCACTTCCTAGTGGCATATGGATCTATGAGGACCATCGTGCGGTGTTCGAGGGAGAGGTAGAGATTACCTTCTACCACCCGAACCCGCTGATGCGATTCCGTCCTCGTAGATTTAGGATTCCCATCATATACACTGTGCACGTACCCCCGTTTTATACTTACCATGGACCACCTCCCCTGCGACCAGCTCGCTCTTATCACAGTTTTCATTTTCGACCTACCCGCTCTCACCCTTTTACCTCGAGAGTCGTCCGCGAGGATACTCCCCCTTATGATCTGAGGAGCCCAGTCAGGGTTTCACCATCACCTGACCCGGTACCCAGTGATAGGGTACACTCTCCCTCGGATGAGATCGAGGAGGATCCGGTGGAGGACGAGAGTGGGAGCGAGCCTGTCGTGCATTCTACTGGGAGTGATTGGAGGGACGATGATCCCTAGGTATGTGCATATGGTATGTGATGAGGATCGGAGGATCCGATGTGTGGATGGTGTGGAGGAGATCTTGCTGCTGCTGTGTTGATGATGATGCTACTACCTTACTACTTTTGCTTCTTGGAGACTACTGCTATCACTACTACTACATCTGATGATGCTAGATCTATGTGACCGCCCTTGGAGTTTACATTTTGGTTATGTATATATAGAGTAGATATACTTTTGGGGTACTCTAGGGTTTGGTTACACTTTATGTAGATCTGTTTATGGACTTGTATATTTTGGAACTTGGAGACTTTGATGTTGGGCTATGTACTTATGACTTTCCTATATATAAAATCTATGTTTATATTCCTATCCATGGAATAGTCCGATAATTTCCGCTTACTCTGATTTAATCTATTTGAGAGTTCGGCTGTGAAAACTATTCGATGGTATCAGTTTTATCAAATAAAGCAAGGGTAGCTTTAGTTATTTTCTATGATATAAACACGATTTCAAAAGACGAATGTTACCCAACTTTTGAAAAGGTTTTAGAAATCGCCGAATTCGATACAACTGTTTCGAAATGCTTTAGAGCTTATTCTCCAAGAATTCCAAGTGTTGATTTGTGCATCCACTTTAAAAAGAAATTTTTTTTTTTACATATTTTCTTAATACTCACAAGTCCATATATTATCCAATATAATAGCTTAAGTACTATATTATACTTGGGTAATTCGGAAGGGTGTCACAAGTTCCCATCGATCGTGATGCTTGAATATGAATCGCTCCGGTTTGATGAACCATAGGATTGAGAATATCCCGAGCCTGAGATACTCGGATGCCAAACCGTGTAGCATGAATTAGGAGTAGGCATGCATCACGACACTAATCGAGATATTATAAAAGACAGTTTGAGCATATACATATGCATTTATTATTGCTACATGATAACTTGTGTTTGTTATTTCTAGCCACTGTTATACTCATTTGTTATTGCTTTTAGCTATGACGCACTCCCAGTCCCTTGTGTAGGTGATGGCGAGGAACATGTTCTGGGTGGAGATGAGGCCGCTCCCTAATGGGGAGTGGAATTTTGAGGACCATAGGGCTACATATGAGGGGGATGTGGAAGTTATCTTCCGCCATCCTAACCCATATTTCCGTATTCGTCCACTTAGATCGAGAATTCAATTGGTTTACATCATGCACATTCCGCCAAATTTTGTTATGCGAAATGGAACCCCTCCACCACCACCAAGACGTTTTCCGAGACGCACTATCCCACCGAGTCCAACACTCTCCTCGGAAAGAATCATTTTAGAGGTCCCTGCTCGTCCTAGCCCTTCCCCTCAAGTTCGATCCCGAACTCCGATATACGTGCCCGATGATTCGGCACAAGAGGAGAAAGAAGAGGAAGAGGAGGACCCAATCGAGGATGAGGATCCGGTGGATAATGCGAATCAGATGGTGGATGACTTTATGGACAACTCAACTAGAAGTCAGTGGGGAACTGACGACTGAGTTAAGTTGTGGGGTGGAATGTGAATGATATGATCCATCAGGTTTTCTCTTATCTATACTATTTTATATTTTGAGTCATGAACCATATGCTCTAGGTTATTATGAATTTTGTTGTAATATATGTAATATAATGTAATGGCCTAGAGTGTTAAATCAAGTAATTATGTATTTTGTTGAAATGAAGAATGTGGTATGTAACCTTTTTAATATGAATGAAATATGATGTTACTTCCCTTGTCTTCATGACTCGATGTTTATATAATTCCGCAAGATTTCATAATGGATGATGACTGACTTTTAGTTTCAAAGGAAAAAAAGAATATGGTCTTATTTTCTAAATATAAATATTTTACTTTGGAATAAAAGTTGGGTCGTCACATTTAGTGGTATCAGAGCAATGGTTCGACTCTCGGCCTTGGAGTGTGGCCTTACACACTAACCATTGCATATCATGACATGATGTTTTTGATGTTTGTAGTATAAGACTAGAATTCACAGAATCTAATTAAGTTTCCCCTTTGGATGCTGTAGGACTAGATGGCCGGAAGAAATAACGCTAACATTGCGGAGGCTTTGACCCGTATGGCTGCAGTTCTAGAGAATATGCATCACAACCATCCTCCAAGCAATGGAACCCCAACGGAGTTTCAAGGCTTAGATTCATTTAGGAAGTGCAAACCCCCTAGCTTCTCGGGTGGTCATCGTCTCAAGCAAGCTCAGTTCTGGCTTGACGAGATGAATAAAATCTTTAGAAAACTGACTCTGTCGGAATCGCAAAAGGTCACGTTTGCTGCTTATATGATCACTGGTGAAGCTGCTACATGGTGGAACCAAACTCGTCAATTCCTGGAGTTCGATCAAGTAGAGTTTACTTGGGGAATCTTCACAGAGAAGTTTCTCGAGAAGTATTTCCCGGATGACATCAGGCTGCAGAAGGAAATGGAATTCCTCGACCTAAAGCAAGGAAGTCTGACAGTTGACCAGTTTGTTGAGAAATTTGAAGAGCTGATGAAGTACTCGCCATACTTCCAGTATCACCCCGATGAACATTCCAAGTGTACGCGATTCGAGAATGGAATGAGATCCGACATCAAATTAGCTATAAGTGTGCAAAGGATCCGACACTATCCGACGCTAGTTAGTACTTGCCGCATTTTTGAAAGGAATAGTGTCAATAAGGACATTGGACAAGGAAGCTTTGGCCCACATCGCAATCAGAATAGGTATGATAACAAGAACCGGAGAGGTCCTTATCCACAGAAAGGAAAAGGAAGCGCATCATCTTTTGAAGTACCCAGTCTCCCAGCCCCTGGCGCAGTGTGCAACAAATGTCAAAGATTCCATCCTAGAAGGGAGTGTTGGAGAGACAAACCACCGGTTTACTACAACTGTGGAAGGACTGCTCACATCGCTCGTCTCTGTCATCAACCCCAGCATCAGAACAATCAAGGTGCGGGAAACAAGCCATGGGTGAACGGGAAGGTTTTTACCATGTCCGGATCAGAAGCAGAGCAGGCAGACAATCTCGTGCAAGGTAACCATCTTCTCAATGGCATGCCTTGTCTCTTTTTATTCGATTCTAGTGCTACACATTCTTTCATCTCTGAGGAATGCGTTAAGCGATTGTGTTTACCTGTTTCGAAGACACCATTTAGACTTAAGGTGTGTACTCCTTCGAATGTGCCGGTAACTACGTCAAGAGCATGTTTTGGATGTTCCGTCGATATAGGAAGTTTGTCCTCTAGAGTATATTTAATCTGTCTACCGTTATCCCAGCTCGACGTTATTTTGGGGATGGATTGGTTAGCAACTAACCAAGTGGTGATCGATTGCAAGACTCGAACGATTGTTTTTCCCGGTAAAAAGTCGCCTGAGGTGCAACCTGAAGGGTACATTTGTGTGTTTTCTGCGGTAGTAGAAGAAAAGAAAGATGAGCCGAAGATAGAGGAAATCCCGATTATTCGAGATTTTCCCGAAGTCTTTCCTGATGAAGTTCCCGGTTTGCCACCGCATCGAGAAATAGAATTCAGTATCGATCTAGTTCCTGGTATTGGTCCTATTTCTATTGCTCCTTATCGTATGGCTCCAACCGAATTAGCTGAACTGAAGAAGCAAGTGGAAGATTTGTTAGAGAAGCAGTTCATCAGACCAAGTGTATCGCCTTGGGGAGCACCAGTTTTGTTCGTAAAGAAGAAGGATGGAGCCATGAGGATGTGCATTGATTACAGACAACTCAATAAGGTTACAATCAAGAACAAATACCCGTTGCCAAGGATCGGCGATTTGATGGATCAAGTGAGAGGAGCATCGGTGTTTTCAAAGATCGATTTGAGATCAGATTATCATCAGATCAGGGTTAAGGAGGAAGATATTCCGAAGACTGCTTTTTGGTCACGATATGGACACTACGAGTATGTGGTGATGCCATTCGGTTTAACCAATGCTCATGCCATATTCATGGATTACATGAATAGAGTGTTCCGACCTTATTTGGATTCCTTTGTTGTGGTGTTTATAGATGATATACTCATCTATTCAAAGACCCCAGAGGAGCATGCCAATCATTTGAAGATTGTCTTGGAGACTTTGAAGGAAAAGAAATTATATGCCAAGTTAGCCAAGTGTGAATTTTGGCTTGAAAAAGTTAATTTCTTGGGGCATGTAATTTCAAGAGATGGTGTTGCTGTAGACCCAGCTAAAGTAGAAGCAGTGCTGAAATGGGAGAAGCCTAAGTCTGTTACTGAAGTTAGAAGTTTTCTTGGTCTAGCTGGTTACTATCGGAAGTTCATCGAAGGATTTTCTAAGTTGGCTCTTCCTTTAACCCGCCTGACTAGGAAGGAGCAACCTTTTGTTTGGAATGAGAAGTGTGAAGTTAGTTTCCAAACTTTAAAGGACAAGTTAACATCGTCTTCAGTGTTAACTCTGCCCGATCCCCAGAAAAATTTTGATGTTTACTGTGATGCATCAAAACAAGGTCTAGGTTGTGGTCTGATGCAAGAAGGAAGAGTTATTGCTTATGCGTCGCGACAGTTGAAGGTGCATGAGGAGAATTATCCTACTCATGATTTGGAGTTGGCTGCTATTGTCTTTGCTTTGAAAATATGGTGACATTACCTGTATGGTAATACGTTCCAAGGATTCAGTGACCATAAAAGTCTAAAGTATCTTTTTGACCAAAAGGAGCTGAATATGAGGCAACGTAGGTTGTAACACCCCGATTTCGGCAACTTGAAAAACATTATCTCTTTAACAAAATATAATAAAAATTTGGGAATTTTTTTTTTACATGGTGACATGGGCATGAGAACATTCATGTTTAAAAACATTTCAATAACTTAGTTGAAATAAAATAATGTTCTCATGTCACACATCACAAGTCAAGTTCCAAACCGAGATGTTACTTAACATCGCACTTTGTAACTTGGCTTCGTAAATTTCTTTTGAGAAAAACATTTTCAAATATTGTTTCATAAAGCCTCGTTTCTTAAAAACCATACTCAATAAAATATCAAGTGGGGTACAGATTGATATGACAATGTTAACCAAGTAGTTGCAGGGAGTACAGTGCTCAGGGATTACCTACTGCCAGGGATTACCTACTACTAGTCTTGACCTCTAATCTTTCTCGCTAAAGTCCACTGCAGAGCTTCGTACAAATTTACTGCAGGGTCACCCATCTATCCGTTGCAATATCGGAGTAACCCGATACGGCAACATGATAGGAGAGATGGTTAGCATTCCAGAAGTACAAACATGACAAGAAAAAATACTAACGACTTCATATAAAAAGAATACTCAGGATAATAATATAGGAACCATGCATTCATGCTATGCATATGACAAATACATTCACATAAGCATATAGGAAACGCTTATAAACAAAGTATATAAATAGAACATATCATAATTTAATAACCACATACTCATTGCATAAAGCATCATCATTCTTCTCAGACATTCCAGTCTCATCACCATTTTCTCAATCTTTCCAACAATCACTTATACTTTCCTTCTTCTTTGAATCTTTCTCATTTTCTCTTAAATTCTTTATGCGTTCTTTCTTATAATATTTTTATCATTAATAAATCTTATCAAACGGTTAGCATCAATGATGAGGGGAAAAACATCATTGAGCTCGCACAAGTCTACATCTCCTCGGTCATCCACCCAACCTAGTCGGAAGCAAACAGGAGTACACGACCTTTACCATGCGGGCACTACAGCTGTCACACAACAAATGGTCCCAGACCAGGAGGCCCTGCCTCAAATCATAATCATAATTCACATAATAACAATGCACGCTCTCAGCGGTAATCACAAATGCCCCGTTCCAGTCCCTCTCACTGTTCTCGATTTGCAATCAAGGGGGCAACAGTATAATTTCTAGTTCGCGATGCGGAACTTAGCACGGTATTAGACCCAGTCCCCACCACGTTAGTGCACCACATGTGGGATTCGTTCCGCCTAGAAATATAGTCTAGACTTCTTGACGTTTCACCGTCATCGTCCTCCCCTCATGCAATCTCCTCCTAAGTATCCGCAGATACCTATGGTTCCTTCCTCTCCACTACTTCGATACGACACTCATACCTCACCGCGTTTGTAAATGTTTTTTTTAAGTCTTTTAAAGTTTTATTAAACGGCTTAATCCTAACAGTCGGCTCGTCCTTGGTGCATCCCTTCAACGAAGCCCGACCACTAATCGCAATCCGTTCCCCCTAAATCTCAATGGCCTCATGCCTCATATCACTTTCATCTCATCATCACAATTCGCATAACTCATGCTCAACATATCCTCATCAACATCATCAGCATCTTTTCCTCGTCTTTCTCAAAATCTCTTTTCGCAAAACTTTTTCGAAAGCTTGATTTCACAAAACTTTTGCTTCACAAAACATTTTCAGAAACCTCATTTCAAAAATCCTTTCACAAAACTTTTTTTCAAAAATAATGTTTCCAAAAACTTTCACAAAAATATTATTTTCACAAAAGCTTTTCAAAATCTCTTTTCAAAACCTTTTTAAAAAAAATCACATTTTTGGGTGAGTGTTAATGGAGGAGCAAGCTCAACACAACACTAAGCTTCTTCCCAAAAACATGAACGAGGAATCACATCTCCATTCAAACCACATCTCATTTTCATAACAGCATTACTCTTCTCCAATCACAACTCTTGGTATTCCATTACTTATACAACCTTTATGATCATTCCTCTTTCTTTCAATCACATTTTCTTACTTTTACAATTCATTCATCTCATCAACTCATTTCTTTCACAATCTTATTCGCGTTACGTTTTATCTCTTTCTCAATCCTTTCTCTTTAATTTCTCACTCTTTCTCATAATTCGCATCATCCCTTATAACCACATTCAACTTTTCAGACAGAACAGGATATACTCGACAATACGCTCACAGAGAATTTCAATGCATAACCAAAATTATTCATGCAACATATTTAACAAAACAGATAAACATCTAGCACATATATGCATCACGTATGATAATGCAGCATATAACATATTAGACTCGATGTGCTCAGACTAGAACTGAGTCTACGCGTCACGATGACCTAGGCCTACTGCATCTCTCACCTCACATTCCAGCATCTGAAATCGTCGCGAGTCCTTCCCAACAAGTCGGCCGTTCCGCTTCTTGGCTTATACGTACCTCGTACTACATAGACGATACTAACGTTACAAGTCTATCTTAAACAATCGTCCTATTTAGAATCAGAACGCGTTTTCGAAAACTCTTTTTATTTCTCGTCGGAAAATCGCAAAACGTTAAAACTTTCTCAATTTAATTACCACTTAAAACATAAACTTTAAACCAAAAAAATAAATTTTTAGGATTGAAAAACAACTTAAATAAGGTCTGGACAGCAATTAAACTGGTCCATAAACCATTTTTCAGAAAACCCGAAAACACCGAAAAATCAAACTTCAGTTCATATAATACTTTGTTATAAAATAATCACTTAAACGATTTATTTTTAAAACTTAACATTGTGAAATGAATTAAGGGCAGCAACCACTAAGTCCAAGGTTCTTTAATTAAATTAAAGTTAAACTATTTCAAAAACCCATTGGTTTTCAAACCAATCACAAAATCAAACACAACACTTAGTTAATTAAATAATCTACACATATCCTAATCACATCATCAAACAATCACTTATTCAATAATTTCAAGACATCATAATCATCATGCAAGTCAAACCAAGTCATAACATCAAGCATAAAAATTCATATTCATTAAAATCATGCAAATGAAATCTTAGTGTGATTAAAGGTAAAACACAAAAGATAAAATCCAAAACTAAATC
This sequence comes from Crotalaria pallida, assembly GCA_037953625.1. Classification (NCBI taxonomy): domain Eukaryota; kingdom Viridiplantae; phylum Streptophyta; class Magnoliopsida; order Fabales; family Fabaceae; genus Crotalaria; species Crotalaria pallida. Next base: position 54,595,484 of record CM075651.1, read on the forward strand.
AAATAAATTTATTTAATCTTCAAAATTTCCAGAACATACACATATATGATAAAGTTCATCATATAAAAATTTCAAGTCACTTAAACAATCCTAAGCTAGGTTTCAAATTAGATTTTACATGAAAAGCAAGTCGGAGCTGTTACTGGTCTGAGACCAAAATGGCATGATTAAAAATAGTTTTTAAACTTTGAATTGCATAAAAATTGGTATAAGTCTTCCTTATACAGTCAAGACTATCTCATAAGATTTTCAGATTATTTGGAGTTGTGAAAGTTATATTTTTCTAATTAAAATTGTCACTAAGTCCAGAAAATCTGAACCAAGTGGTTCACTGTTTTACCTTTTGAAAAATTATCAAATCAACTCCAAATCTCTTCAAATTTTACAGAGAACATCTAGAGATGTTCATTAAGATACCATAAAATTTCAAGAGATTTCAAGCAGCACAAGTTCAAAAATTTTGTTCCTCTTTAAACATAAAAGCTTATTTTCTTAAAATTGTTTTCACAAGGTTGGCTCTCATAAAAATAGGAAATCAATTCCAAAAATCATTCAAAAATTCAGAGAAGTTCATTTTAACCTACTTAGGGCAATGACAAAGTTCCAGAATTATTGAGCATATAAAAATATCATTCATCAAAGTTAAAAACACACACATTACAATTTCAGCATGACATTTTATTCTACAAATTTGTTCATTCATTTATTTTCATGAAAATTAAAAATACACTCATACACACAATTCAATTACAAAATCAATCCATTAATTATTATTTTCTTCAAAAACTGAATTAACATAGTTTGTAAAAACAATTTTCAAACACATCATGCATCACATTTACAAATAAAAATTTAAGCCTTTTAACTAAAAATCAAGAATTAAATTACACTACCCTAGATCTTGACATGCATACACTTAGGGTTTATAGATCTCAAAGAAAATTACACATGCATCAACATTCAAGAACTAAAATCAAGACTTTAAGAGAAAAATCAAAACAAACATTAAAACATACTCCTTTTCACTAGATCTACACATGCATGCATCACCTACTTCAATTAAAAATTCTTTTCTACAAATCTAAGCAAAACCGAAACATACATCAAGAAAGTAAATTCATTTTATTAAAAATTTCATGCTTAGATTAAATTTTCTTATTAAAAATAATTTCCTTTACATGCACATAAAATCGAAACAAGTAAGAAAACAAAATTATGAGCACAAAAATCCTTTTGAAACCGATTTGAACATCAAGCTTTAAAACATAGTAGATTTCTCATTTTAAATAAAAACCCTTCACATGCATGTAAGAAAAATTAAGATCCATTTGAGAAAATCATGTGGATGCAAAGAAAAACATTAGATCTAGCTTAAAGACAAACATGCATCAAGAACCACTTTAAAAATTGATTTCTTTTTCTAAATACATGAATAAAATCAAAGTGCATCAAGGAAACAAGAATTATTTACACAAAATAATTATAAAAACCGAATCACTCTTTAATCATTTTTGCATGTTCATTTTTGTTTTAAAACTTTATATCTCCATTTATTTTTCTTTGAAAAAACATATATCCATCTTAGAAATCAACATGCAAGAACAAACTTTGAGTAGATCAACACTTATACAACAAAAACCAAAAATAAAAATAGTAGAGAAAGAAGAACAAAAAAGACCAAGTCTATACCTATGAAGATGAATGAAAATAAATTAGGAATCAAAGCTTTCTCTCCTTCCGTTCTTCTCTCCCTCACGGTTTTCTTCTCTTTCTCTCATGGTTCTCTCTCTTTTTTTTTATGTGTCTCAAGAGCTAATGTTGCTCTTTGAGACCAAGTGTTTGTTGTGGGTGTGAAATGAAAAGTGAAAGAATGGAATGAAAGAATGAAGGAAAGAAAGAATGAATGGAAGAATGAAATGAAACGAAGGTGTGAATGGAACTAATAGGAAATGGACTAAGGGAGAGGTATTTTAGGCATTCTTAGACTTCTACTACTTGGTCCCCAAGTCTTCTATTTTTCTTTTCTTTTTATTTTATCTCTTCCTAGCTTAGTCACCAAGCATATGCTTCACAAACACACACATACACCCCATGCACCACGTGTCACACATACACAACCACACATGTATCATACATTCACACACAAGAAAAAAAATCGTGGCACTTCCTCCATGCATACACATGTCTTGAAATTTTATTTTCTAATCACATCATAATTTTTAATCAATTCACACAACCAAGTAATTAGCTCTAAAATTACAATCATCCATACACATATAAGCACACTTTCATATATCATATAAACACTCATATTCAATCACACATTTGATCATACAAGCACATACACTTAATCACAAATTAACTTAATCAAACATACATATTAACACTTAACACATAATAAACTGTACTTATTGGTTGCACTTATAGCCCTCATTTCATTTTCAAAAATCATACTTTAATATATTAAAGAAAATCTCAAAAGGAAAAATTCATTAGAAATCAAAACCCATTTTTCATGATTAATTTCTTGAAAATTCGTCCTTTACAGTACTGAAAAATTATTTTCGCAAACCAGCCCAGAAAATTATGAAAAAATTCATTTTTGAAATCTACGTTTCGATACGATCGTTTTGATATAAAGTTCATAAAAATCGGAGTTACGGTTAAAAAGTTATGGATTTTTGAAGTTGATAAATCTTTTAAAGTCTATAAAGAAAATTCATTTTGACAAATCATCATCAATAAAAATCATTTCTCATAAAAATCATTTTTACTAATTCCATAAAAATATTTGTTTGCCAAAATTCCGTAAAATCAACACTTTACTTCGAAATCGAATAAAATACTCATTGAAAACTTTTTGAAAAACAATTTCTTAAGACTCTTCTTTAATGAATTTTTATTCGTCCTAATCGGAAAACGTGGGATGTTACATAGGTGGATGGAATTCTTAAAGGATTACGACTTTGAATTACATTACCACCCTGGCAAAGCCAATATCGTAGCTGATGCGTTGAGTAGAAAGACTTTGCATATGAGATCGATGATGGTGAAAGAAGCTGAATTAATTGAAGAATTCCAAAACTTGAATTTGGCAGTTCAGTTCAAACCAAATTGCATCAAATTAGGAATATTACAAATCACAAATGAGTTTGTGGGTCAAGTCCGAAATCTGTAACAAGTGGATGAAGAGCTTCTAGAGAAGAAAAGACTAGGGATAGAAGGAGTGGAACCAGATTTCCAATTAGGATCGGATGGCATTTTGAGATTCAAGGATCGAATCTGCATTCCGGCGAATCAAGAACTAAGGAGAGCTGTACTAGAAGAAGCCCACAAAAGCAAGCTGAGTATGCATCCTGGATCAACTAAGATGTATCAAGACCTGAAGAAGATGTTTTGGTGGTCCGGATTGAAGAAAGACGTTGCGTCTTATGTTGCGTCTTGCCTTGTTTGCCAAAAGACGAAGATTGAACATAAGAAGCCCGGAGGAGAATTGCAACATTTGAGCATACCAGAATGGAAATGGGATGGAATAGCCATGGATTTTGTAAGTGGTTTTCCGAGAACAAGAGAAGGTTTCGATGCAATTTGGGTAGTAGTTGATCGTTTAACGAAGTCAGCTCATTTCATTCCCATCAACATGCAATATCCGTTGGAGAAGCTTGCAAGATTGTACATCAAAGAGATTGTTAGATTGCACGGTATTCCCTCGAGTATTGTATCGGATCGTGATCCTTGTTTCGTATCTCGCTTCTGGCAGAGTTTGCATCGAGCGTTAGGAACGCAGCTAAAAATGAGTTCGGCTTATCACCCGCAAACGGATGGTCAATCGGAGAGAACGATTCAATCTCTGGAAGATTTGCTCCGTGCTTGCGTTTTAAAGTACCAAGAAAGTTGGGATCGTTTGTTGCCGCTTGTGGTGTTCACCTACAACAATAGTTACCACACAAGCATCGATATGGCTCCGTACGAAGCCCTCTATGGAAGGAAGTGTAGAACCCCACTATGTTGGTTCCAAGTGGGGGAGAACGCTCTCATCGGACCTGAATTAGTTCAGGAAACGACCGAGAAGATCAAGGTTATCCAAGAAAAGATGAAGATTACACAGAGTCGTCAGAAGAGCTATGCCGATCAGCGTAGAACCAAGCTTGAATTTCAAGAAGGAGATCATGTATTTCTGCGAATAGTGCCAACAACTGGTATCAGGAGAGTGATGAAGCCGAGGAAGCTGACACCAAAGTTTATTGGTCCTTATCAAATTCTAAAGCGAGTCAGTCCTGTCGCTTATCAGATCGCGTTACCACCTTCTTTAGCTAATCTCCATGATGTATTCCATGTCTCTAAGCTTCGCAAATTTATTCAAGACTCGTCTTCAATTATCCAGTTACAGCCAGATGAAATACCTTTAAAGGAGAATCTGACATTTGAAGTCGGACCAGTGCGAATTGAAGATCGTCAAATCAGAAAGCTGCGAGGAAAGGAGATTCCTTTAGTGCGAGTTCTTTGGAATCAAAAAGGAGTGTCAGAATCAACATGGGAATTAGAATCTAAGATGAGAGAAGAGTACCCACATTTGTTTATTTAGTCAGAATTTCGGGGACGAAATTCTGTTTAAGTGGGGGAGGATGTAAGGTCCTATATTTTAATATATGAAATAAAAGTATTTTATCAATATTAGTATCATTAAAATAGTTAATTTTTCCTATTTTAGCAAAAACACTCGAGTATTTTAGGTAAGACTCGAGTATTATAAGTAGCTGTTTGGAAATTTGAATTTTTAAATAAACACTCGAGTCTATTTGAAAACACTCGAGTATTTCGTACAGACCTGAAAGTGTATAAGTTGGTTTTCATTTAATTTTCGCACCAAAACGCGGTTTCTCGAATCTTCAAGCATAGAGCTGGACTTTGCTTCGACTTGAAGGATTCCTAGGCTATAAATGAGTGCTTAGTTGAAGCATTCAACACCTTAATCATCCCAAAACCCGAATTTCAGTTTCAAACTTTCAGTTTTTCAGAGCACTCTTTGATCTCTGATTTCTCCTTCGTTTCTCAATCAAATCCTTCGAAACCAAAACACAAATTAAAGTTCTAGTTCCATCTTTGAATTAGAATCAAGAATCACTTCAAATAAGCCCCTGTAGTTCGAGTTCCAGACCTTCAAAGTTTGAGGTTCAAAGCTGAGAAAACAGAGTAGTTTTCAGCATCAAGTATTCATCTTCATTGAGTTCGTTTGGTAATTTCAGAAACCTTTTTTGTGTCAAACTTGTTCCTGATTGGAGTTAGTATATCCTAGTTTGTTAAACTAACTTGTTTCACTCTTTTTCATGCCAAATCCGTGGTGAAATCTGTGGCCAAAGTCAGCCTGTTCAACCCCTTTTTCAAAAGCCCAGAATTCAAATTTTCGATCCAGCCAATTTCCTTGTTGTTTAATCTGTTGTTTAGCTTCTCTGAGGTAAGGGAGGAGTTATCTAATTGCTAGAATGAGTAATCTCAAGCTAGAAATGTAGGAACCTCACAAGGTTCAACAAGGGATGAAGTTGGAATTGGGAATATGACTTAGAGGTCATAAACCTGAGGTTTTCGGATTTAAACAAGTTCAAATGGACTTAATAATGCTTACTGGATAAATTTTCGAAGTTAAAATCGAGTAAAAATGAATTTCATATGTTGAAATGGTTATGTTCCAAGTTTATATTGATTCTGTGATTTGATGTTGATTTATGTTGTTATATACTTGTTTATGTGTTCTAACATGTTCAGTATATGTGTTTATGCCTCTGTTTTGCATAATAATGGAGATACAATGCAAGGAATTCGAATTGACATTGAAAGGTGCAGAAACTGGTGCTGTTGCAGTAAAAACACTCGAGTAAATTAAGGAGGACTCGAGTATTCTGGAAAAATTGAAGAACACTCGAGTATTTCTTTAAGACTCGAGTAAATTCATAAGAACACTCGAGTAGGCAAGAACTACTTGAGTAATTCAAAGAATTTTCAGAAAAATCTTACTTTTCTATAATTTCATTAAAGATTAACTCGTCTAATCTCCTATATTATTAAATTCTAACTATTTCCTTTTATCCCGTTGGTTGATTATTATCCTGAAAGAGTCCTACTGGAATCTCATCCAGTGGTTAATATATTCGGAAAGGAGTCCCAACGGATAAATGTATAAGTTTATTTGATTCTCATTGGTAGATTTTTATCCTGGATGAGTCCTACTGGAATTTTATTCAGTGGTTGATGTATTCGGACAGGATGTCCCAATAGAAGTGCGTACACCCATTTGGTTGATTATTTTTCCCACGTCCCAGTGGAAGTCTTTACCCACTTGGTTGATATTTTGGGAGTCCTAAATGGGGTCGTTGCATTAATTAATAAGAAAATGATTAAACTCCTATCATATAAAACCATCACAAAGTGGCTGGGCCGCTGATGGAATTTTCAGAAAAGCACTAGCACCAGTTAATGCCAAAAGAGAAGATGAATTTGAGATTGAGAAGGATTATGAACTTTGGGTCTCTATATTGGAGACATGATGTTCAAGGATGTGATTAAAGAATAAAAGAAAGTAAAGAATTAAAGAGAAAAGATTGTGTGGCATTATCATGAACGGAGAAGGAGTTGCTCCGATCTAGATTCGGAACTTCGGTAAGGTAAAATCAGAATATCCCTGGCACAAGGATGCTAGGAAGACTGAGTTCCCATCGATCGTGATGCTTGAATATGAATCGCTCCGGTTTGATGAACCATAGGATTGAGAATATCCCGAGCCTGAGATACTCGGATGCCAAACCGTGTAGCATGAATGAGGAGTAGGCATGCATCACGACACTAATCGAGATATTATAAAAGACAGTTTGAGCATATACATATGCATTTATTATTGCTACATGATAACTTGTGTTTGTTATTTCTAGCCACTGTTATACTCATTTGTTATTGCTTTTAGCTATGACTCACTCCCAGTCCCTTGTGTAGGTGATGGCGAGGAACATGTTCTGCGTGGAGATGAGGCCGCTCCCTAATGGGGAGTGGAATTTTGAGGACCATAGGGCTACATATGAGGGGGATGTGGAAGTTATCTTCCGCCATCCTAACCCATATTTCCGTATTCGTCCGCTTAGATCGAGAATTCTAATGGTTTACATCATGCACATTCCGCCAAATTTTGTTATGCGAAATGGAACCCCTCCACCACCACCAAGACGTTTTCCGAGACGCACTATCCCACCGAGTCCAACACTCTCCTCGGAAAAAATCATTTTAGAGGTCCCTGCTCGTCCTAGCCCTTCCCCTCAAGTTCGATCCCGAACTCCGATATACGTGCCCGATGATTCGGCACAAGAGGAGGAAGAAGAGGAAGAGGAGGACCCAATCGAGGATGAGGATCCGGTGGATAATGCGAATCAGATGGTGGATGACTTTATGGACAACTCAACTAGAAGTCAGTGGGGAACTGACGACTGACTTAAGTTGTGGGGTGGAATGTGAATGATATGATCCATCAGGTTTTCTCTTATATATACTATTTTATATTTTGAGTCATGAACCATATGCTCTAGGTTATTATGAATTTATTTGTAATATATGTAATATAATGTAATGGCCTAGAGTGTTAAATCAAGTAATTATTTATTTTGTTGAAATGAAGAATGTGGTATGTAACCTTTTTAATATGAATGAAATATGATGTTACTTCCCTTGTCTTCATGACTCGATGTTTATATAATTCCGCAAGATTTGATAATGGATGATGACTGACTTTTAGTTTCAAAGGAAAAAAAAAATATGGTCTTATTTTCTAAATATAAATATTTTACTTTGGAATAAAAGTTGGGTCGTCACAAAGGTGACATGAGTGTGGGTGAATACACAACTAAGTTTGAGGAGCTGCTTAAGTATTCTCCTTACTTTCAGCAACACCCTGACGAACGAAGCAAGTGCATCAAGTTTGAGAATGGGCTAAGACCGGATTTAAAAGCAGCTTTCAGTTATCAGAAGATTCAGAACTTCTCAACTCTGGTCGACATGTGTCGGGTTTATGAAGATGATAAAAAGGCTGAGGAGCTGTACATGCGAAGTAAGAGGAATCAGCAGAGTTCCGGGTCACAGTGGCGCAAGGATTCAAACTTTAGAGGCAAAAGGTCGCACTTCAAGATCAAGGGTAAAAGCAAGGGGTCGGGACGAGTAGCAAGTTATCAAGGAAGTGCTCCGTTGTGCGATAAGTGCAAACGTCATCACTTCGGAGAGGTTTGTCGGAAGCCGTTTTCCGGTTGCTTTAAGTGTGGTAAGCCGGGTCATTGGTCAAGAGACTGTAGAGAACCCGAGAAGGGTGACTCGAAGGGATCGGTGAATAGACCTGTGGCTAGAGGGAAGGTATTTACTCTCAGCGATGCTGAAGCCAATCAAGCCCCTGATCTCGTGCAAGGTACCCTTCTTCTTAATAGTCAACCTTGTAAAGTTTTGTTTGATTCTGGAGCTAGTCATTCTTTCGTTTCATATGAATGTGTGAATCGTTTGAACTTGCCCCTATCTGATTCACCATACTGCTTTAGAATAGAAACCCCAACTAACTCCCCTGTCCTTACTTCCAAAGTCTGTTTAAACTATTTGGTTGAGGTACTAGGCCGCGTCTCGAGTGTAGACCTAGTCTATTTACCTTTATCATAGTTAGATGTCATTCTGGGTATGGACTGGATGATGAGGAACCGAGTGATCATCGACTGTGATAAGAGGATAGCCTTGTACAAAGACCTTCAACCCCCGAACCCAAAGGCTTCATGTGTCTGTTCTCTGTAACGAGGGAAGAAGAGGAGAAAGAGATAAAAGGAATACCAGTGGTAGAGGAGTTTCCGGAGGTGTTCACGGATGATGTACCAGGGTTACCGCCGAATCGAGAAATCGAGTTTGGTATCGATCTAATCCCAGGAACTGGCCCAATCTCTATAGCACCATACAGGATGGTGCCGCCGGAAATGGCTGAGTTGAAGAAGCAAGTAGAAGAGTTGCTACAGAAACAGTTGATCAGGCCAAGTGTATCTCCCTGGGGTGCACCAGTGTTGTTTGTGAGAAAGAAGGACGGCAGTCTGCGTATGTGTGTGGACTATTGGCAGTTGAACAAGGTGAGCATCAAGAACAAATACCCTATACCAAGGATAGACGATCTTATGGATCAAGTTCGTGGAGCTTCTGTTTTCTCGAAGATATATCTAAGATCTGGGTACCATCAGATAAGGATTCGGGAACGGGATATTCCCAAGACGGCATTTCGGTCTCGTTATGGGCACTATGAGTATGTGGTAATGCCGTTTGGTTTACGAATGCTCCTGCTGTTTTTATGGACTACATGAACAGGGTCTTCAGACCGTTCTTGGACTCGTTTGTAGTGGTCTTTATAGATGATATTTTGGTCTACTCAAAGAGTCCAGAGGAACATGCAGAACACTTAAGGATTGTGTTGAAAGTTTTAAAGGAGAAACAGTTATACACCAAACCCTCGAAGTGCGAGTTTTGGCTGGAGGAAGTTAAGTTTTTGGGACATGTGATCTCGAAAGGAGGAATAGTTGTCGATCCAACAAAGGTTGAATCAGTTCTTCAATGGGAACAACCTAAGACGGTAAAGGAGGTCCGGAGTTTCTTAGGACTTGCCGGGTACTACCGAAGGTTTATAGAAGGATTTTCGAAGATCTCCCTACCCTTGACTAAGCTGACCAAGAAGGATCAACCTTTTGTTTGGGACTCGAAGTGCGAAGAGAGTTTCCAAAAGCTGAAGGAAAAGCTGACTACTTCGCCGGTGTTAATCTTACCTGACCCGCAGAAGAGTTTTGATGTGTACTGCGATGCGTCAGGGCAAGGCCTCGGATGTGTGTTGATGCAAGAAGGTAAGGTTGTGGCATACGCATCAAGGTAGTTGAAAGTGCATGAGGTGAATTATCCGACGCACGACTTGGAGTTAGCCGCAATAGTTTTCGCTCTTCAGATCTGGAGGCACTATCTCTATGGCACTGTGTTCCGAGTGTTCAGTGACCATAAGAGCTTAAAGTATCTCTTTGACCAGAAAGAGCTGAACATGAGACAACGTCGGTGGACGGAGTTTCTCAAAGATTATGACTTCGAACTCCACTATCATCCTGGAAAGGCGAATGTGGTTGCGGATGCCCTAAGCAGAAAGGCATTGCATGTGAGTGCCATGATGATTAAGGAGGCTGTGTTACTGGAGGAGTTTCGGGATATGAGTTTGGTAATGGAAGTCGAGCCAACAAGCTTAAAGTTAGGAATGCTGCAGATCACGAATGAGTTTATGACTCTGATCCGCGAGCGGCAACAAGAAGATGGTGAGCTTAGTGAAAAGAAAAGGTTGGCATCTGAAGGGAAAGAACTGAACTTTCAGGAGGGAAATGATGGACTTCTTCTTTTCAAAATGAGGATATGCGTTGCAAAAGACGCAGAACATAGAAGAACAATATTGGAGGAAGCGCACAAGAGTCGGATGAGTATGCATCCGGGAACAACTAAGATGTATCAGGATTTGAAAAAGTTGTTCTGGTGGTCGGGATTAAAGAAAGATGTGGCTGAGTATGTAGCATCATGTATGATTTGCCAAAAAACGAAGGCCGAGCATAAGAAGCCAGGAGGAGAGTTACAATGTTTGGAGGTCCCTCAGTGGAAATGGGACAGCATATCGATGGATTTTGTGTCAGGTTTGTTGGAAACCAACAAGAGGCCTAACAATCGAGTAGAGGGGGGTGAATAGGAGATTGAAGGTAATATGGCAATTTTTCGATTTATTGAAAATTAACCTGATGTTGTTCGGTTTTAAAAGATAACGCGAGCTTCTTTCCGAGCAGACAAGGTTAAATGATTAACCAATCAGATAAACAAAATGGTTAATCAGTTAACCGAGCTGCTTCAAGGTAGAGCTGGTTTTTGACTTAAGTTCGAAGAACAACACTCAAAGGGCCGAGCTAAGAAAAATAACAGTTCAAACTTAGATAAATGAAGATTAGCGGAATTAACGTTATGCTCGGCAGCAACAGATAAGCAGTAAAGAAAGAACACCAGAGATTTATCCTGGTTCACTCTCACCCTGAGAGCTAGTCCAGTCCCCTCTGAAAACCTTTCAGAGAGCTTTCACTAAAAATCGATTTTCTGGGTTACAAAGGATTTACAAGAGCCTACCCCTCTAGACCTATCCAGTCAAACGAGTGTACCAAACTCGTGACAAACTACCCACAACAAATCGACGACCAAAGAACCTCTTTGGAACCTTTGCAAATCGAAGCTTTCTCGATCAGAGACCAGCTTCTCACAACAGCAAATACAACGAAGAAGATGATGAAAGTGTATGGCTCCAATTCGAAACACTCTTCGAATATGATGAAAGATTGAACAACAAGAGTGAGTCAATTCTAGAAGGATTTCACGGAGAAGAACTGATTCAAACTTAGAGTTAAGATCTGAAAGATTTAAGTCTCTAAGTTCGTATGAAAATCGAATGTTCTTCTTCTCTGTGAGTTTTTGATTCCTGCTCTGTTTTAAAGTAAAAATGAAAGTTTTTGGTTCTGAGAAAAAAATGGTTGTAAAAGCAATCAAAAATGTTGTTAACATTGAAGACCCCCTCTTTTATAGTCTCCTCTTTTCTGCAGAGAAAGAGAGAAAGAGAGCTGTACGGAGATGGGGTTTCCAACGGTAACATTTAGACAGCAGAGCAGTGATGGTGACAGTTCACTAACCTTTGATTTAAACTCATTTTGAATTTCAAACTTGTCAGAGCATAGGAGCTAAACCTAGGACTTCTACCCAGACTCAAAGGTAATAAAAAGTACGGAACAGTTGAGCAGAGTTCGAAGGTTGAAGACGATGTATTGTTGAAGACGATGAACAGAGATTGCCGAGCTTTTGGCTTTGATCGAGCTTGGTGTTTCTGAGCTTGCTCTGAGCATCGGCAAATAGTCAAGTTTAGAACGATCAACCCGAGCTTATTTACTCTATCAGATGTTGTGGCTGTTTCGAGCTTAATCCGAGCGAATACCGAGCAAATCATCATCCGAGCTTACTGCCTTGAAATGAAGAACCGAGCTTGCAAACTTGGATGAACTTTGGCCTTGTTCACGGGCCGAGTCAAATCCGAGCTTGATCTACAAAAGCTGACTTGATGCAGGTAGCGAAGAACCCTAGTTTTCTGAGCTTCTGCCGAGCCTCTGCCTTTGGCGGAATGCATATGCAAAACAAAGATTCCGAGCCTCTGCAGAGCTTGTACCTTTAGCTGAACGCTTGCGCTGATAAGTCTGACTTGTCTAACGCTAAGCACATGCCGAGTCTTTTTATTTGACATCATCAAAAGTTCTTTGATTCTTCATTGTGAGTCTACAAGGTTTACCAAAGACGGACCAGAATCTTGATGCCATATGGGTTGTGGTAGATCGGTTAACTAAATCGACGCATTTTATCCCCATAAATATGCGTTATTCCCTGGAAAGGCTTGATCAACTCTACGTTGATGAGGTGGTACGACTGCATGGTATACCTTCCAGTATAGTTTCTGACCGTGATCCAAGGTTTACATCTCGGTTTTGGAACAGTCTGCATCAAGCCCTGGGAACAAAGTTAAAAATGGGATCTGCTTATCATCCTCAAACTGACGGACAAACAGAGCGAACCATTCAGACGTTGGAATATATGTTAAGAGCGTGTGCCTTGGAGGAGCAAAGAAGTTGGGATAAGGTGTTACCATTGGTGGAATTTACCTATAACAACAGCTATCATGCGAGTATTGGGATGGCACCGTTTGAAGCGTTGTATGGTAGAAAGTGCCAGACACCACTATGCTGGTTTCAAGTGGGGGAGAATGCTTTAATTGGTCCAGAACTGGTACAAGAAACAACTGAAAAGATTAAGATGGTACAAGAGAAGATGAGGGCTGCTCAGGGAAGGTAGAAGAGTTATGCGGATAAGAGGAGAAGACCTCTTGAGTTTGCAAAAGGAGAGCATGTGTTTATCAAGGTATCCCCGATGAAAGGTGTAGGCAGAGCGTTGAGAACCAAGAAACTTTAACCCAAGTTCATCGGTCCGTACCAAATCCTTAGGAAAATTGGTCCAGTTGCGTACCAGATAGCCTTACCACCATCTTTGTCTAGTCTGCACAATGTCTTTCATGTTTCCCAACTTTGAAAGTTTGCGCACGACCCTAACTCCATTCTGGATATCCGACCCGATGACCTGTCTGTGCGAGAAAACCTAACTCTAGAAGCTGGCCCGACTTGTATAGCAGACCGCCGAATCAAGCAACTTAGGGGAAAAGAAATACCCTTGGTTAGAGTTGTTTGGGAACACAATGGTGTTTTCTCCCATTTTTGGTGTTGGTTTGTGTCTTAGGTAGAGGTTTTGTGTAACATCCCTGAATTTTAGTTCCCGAATAATGTTATGCTTTGCTATATGAATGTTTTGCCTTGCTAGAACTTAATCTTGTTTAGCTAGCTTAAGTGATTAGGGTTAGCTTAAACCAAATTTATTTAGTTTATGACTTGGGTAGTTCTAAGTTGATTAGGTTTAGATGTCCAATAGTTTAGTTAAAAGTTAGATTAGCTTGGTTAATGAATGGCTTAAGGGTTAAGTGGATTAGATTAAGCCTAAGTTAACCAAATGGGCCTTGTGAGTGATGTTGGGCCATGAATGAGTTTTGGGCCTTGTGTGTGTGTGTGTGTAGCCGTGAAGTGTGTGTGTGTGTGGTGAAATTGTTAGTTTGCATGAAGAAGTGAGGTGTCATGCTCACATTTCATGCATGTTGGCCAAGAATTAGGTGGCAACATTATATTCCTTTCCTTGCATGAAGTGTGAGGTGTCCACACCAAAGCACACCACTTAGCCACCCAAACACCTCACCATTTGACCGTAAAACATTACATAAGAGACCATGTGTTAATGGTCATCACTTTTGCTCCCTTTTCTTCATGACACCATCACCATCATCTTCATCTTCTTCTCTTCGAGACCTAATGGCCAACACCACCACCACCCTCATCCTAGCTCATTCTTCCATTAAAACCAAGAAATCATTGCATATCCAAAGCCTAGATCATGGATATACAACATGCATGTGTGATTAAGGCTTAGGAAGTTCAAATCCAACCCTTCCCCTTCTTTAGAAGCTCACGGCCACACCTCCATCACCACCCTTAATCAAGCCTAAACACTTACCAAACACAAGAAACCTTAGCATATTCATACTCTAGATCATAAATATGCCACTTGCTTGAAGTTTTGTGTTGAAGAAATTTCAACCATTGAAGTCAAGACCTAAACAACCTCACGGCCAAACCCCAAACAAAGCCTTAAGATCTTTAGCTTGGTAGATCAAGTGGAGCCTTAGAGTTTTTAGAAGCTTGAGATCAAGTTTCAAGTGTCAAAAGGAGGGAGAGTGCTCACGGTTTGGTAAGGAAGGGCCCAAAAGTTCTAAGTCTCCATAGTCTTCTTCAAGAGGTATGTGAGAGAAGCTTACACTTTTGCTAGAATAAGTCTTTAAGCTTAGAAATTAGGTTGAGTCACCATGAGACTCAAGGGCACTAGTTAGATTTTTGGTTTTGGCTTAGAGGCCGAATTTGATGAATCTTGATATGTGATTATTTAATGTTCTATGCTGAATTTTTATGAATATGTTTGTGTTGATGAGGTAATTAAAGTGTTAATCAAAATGGTTTTAGATTTGCTAAGTCTCGGTTAATGGAGTTAACCTAGTAACTAACATGAGTTAGTCAACTAAGTGTTAGCTAACCCTAGTCTTAGATAACTAAATAGCACTTAATCCTTGATTAGTCAACTAATCCAAGATTAGTTGGACTTAATCCTAGATTAGTGACCTTAATCCTTGATATTAGTCAACTAATCCAAGATTAGTTGGACTTAATCCTAGATTAGTGACCTTAATCCCTGATTAGTCAACTAATCCAAGATTAGTTGGACTTAATCCTCGATTAGTGATCTTAATCCTTGATTTGTCAATTAATCCAAGATTAGTTGGATTTAATCCTAGATTAGTGACCTTAATCCTTGATTAGTCAACTAATCCAAGATTAGTTGGACTTAATCCTAGATTAGTGACCTTCATCCTTGATTAGTCAACTAATCCAAGATTAGTTGGACTTAATCCTCGATTAGTGACCTTAATCCTTGATTAGTCTACTAATCCAAGATTAGTTGGACTTAATCCTAGATTAGTGAGACCTAATCCATGATTAGTGAACTTAGTCCATGATTAGTCAGCTAGGGTTCAGTTAAACCTAGTCTTAAGTGATTAGGACTCACTTAACCAAAGTCTTAAGTAATTAAGACTTACTGAACCCAAGTTCTAATTACTTAAGGTGTACTTAGGTCAGGTAAATGATGGAACTTTGTCCGAATACTCAGACATAAGCTTGACCTAGAACTCGTATGACTCTGCTATGTTATCTGCATGCTTATATACTGATGGATACATGTTGATTGCTTATGATTATATGATGAGCTAATATGAATATGTATGTATCCATACTTAACTGATGTCAAATGATCATGATGTAGTTGGACTAATGATAAACTTGGAACTTGACCATGTGCATGATAACCTAGGATTGCAAGAGTTGCATTGATAATATACGTGACATGAGCTAGGTTATCAGACCAATCCCAATCTGAGGAACACCTACGCAGGTGGAAACACAGTAAGGCGTGCCTTTTCTACGCAGGTGAACTTGTGAACCGTTTCTGTAACTGAACTTGATATTTTATGAAAGCATGCACAGGGTTCACCGTAAGTCGTGCCTTTCTACGCTGGTGGACGCACTGTAAGTCGTGCCCTTTACGCAGGTGTAAACACTGTAAGTCGTGTCTTTTACGCTGGTGGAAACACTGTAAGTCGTGTCTTTTACGCTGGTGGAAACACTGTAAGTCGTGCCTTCTACGCGGGCAGACGTGCCGTAAGTCGTACCGCTTCCTTGAACGCATCGTTACTCAGATCTGGACCCGGTGGACGTAGAGGCCTCGGAGTTGGAGAAACATGTACATGCATCATGCCACTTATCTTGAAGATAATGACTAAACTGGTGTTTGCTCATATGTATATGCATTATTGCACTGGTTATTGCTGCTGTTTATCTGGCTGTGAATGTTAGGGCTTAAGCTTATTCAATAATGCGACTGTGTTAGGCTTACTCTCCTGCTCTTTTAGGTAATGGCCAGATACCTGCTTTGCATCGAGATCCGCCCGCTCCTTGACGGCGTTTGGGAGTATCAGGATCACCGGATTGTTTTTGAGGGTGAAGTAGAGATCACTCTCTACCATCCCCATCCCGTAGTTCGCTTTCGTCCTCGTAGGTTTCGTATTCCGATTATTTACATTATGCACATACCCACGTTTTAAACTTTTTGTGCCCTCGGATGGACGACCTTTAAGGGTGTGCATGGTGGAAATAATTCGGAATTCGAAATAGTTATTCAGCTTTTGATTGGACGGAACCGGTGATCTCTGACTATGGAGTAGTTGTAGTGGACCAGTAACCAGCTCTGATGATACCCTTTTCTTTTGAGTTGTACATATTTTTGATATTACTTTTTGTGAGGTATTATCAGAGTGTTTTATTTTCAATGGACTTGTACCTAATATGTATCAGACCTTTATGACTTATTATCTACAACTAAGGTTCACTTTACGCATTTTAATATTCTGCTGGCTTTTAAGAGTTTTGGAATTCCGGTATCGACCAGTTTTTAAAGAACTTGCAATTGAGGGACTAAAGGTTTCATTAACGAAAATAATATTTATTTCAAAAACCCTCGACTGCTTTTCAATGACTTATAAATTTCCGGAGTTCAACTCTTTGATTTTTACTTACAAACCAAGCGTATTAAAAAGAAAAATTTTTCCACCCTAATTTTTGGAAAACTATACAAGTCCAAATTAATACAGCGAAAACCTTTCAAAAGAAAGAGCGTTACATTTTGTAATTATTCTAGACTTAGGATTATTTTTCTGATGATAGGTGTATATACTTAGTTTAGGATTAGACTCATTGATTCATGTTATTTATTTGTTGAGCTGTAAATATTTTTGAAATCTGGTTATTTTGACAAAGTTTTTCAGAACTTGAGATTAGTGAACTGACTTTAGCTTAGTGAGATTTTCAGCCTATTTGATGGGGTATATGATTTTATTGAATTATTTTAATTTGAGACCCCTATTTCTTTTATGAGTGTGTTCTCTTTAGTTTTATGTTCTAGAACTTGACTGGTGACCATTTTGAGATTGATAATTGATTACATGCATGAAAATGATTAAGGCATTTAGGATGGTGTTTTTGTAGCCTTCAGAGCTTTTTGTTGGATTTGTTTTCCCTTAGTTGCCCATTTTGAGCCAGATATAAATATGATTTTTCTTTGGTACCCTGCATTGATTGTATATTTTTGTGAGTACCTTAGGAATTTTGAATGAGCAATTGAGAGAGGGACATTTCAAAAGTATGAAAATTGTGAAAGTGTTGATTAAGTTACTCTTCTTCCAAGAAAAGAAAAAAAAGAAAAAGAAAGAAAAATTGAGAAAAAGTAAAAATTGATGAATGAAAAGAGAAAAGAAATTTTGTTTGGAAGAAGAAGTAGAGTAAAATTGAAAAAGAAGTTTGAAATAGTTGTGATTTGAGTGTGAGTCCTCGTAGTATTCATTGCTCATTCATAATTTTTAGAGGGATATTTGTTTTGCATTTTAGCCCTTAGTTTCATCTTTTCTTTCTTTTATCCCACCTTGACACTTTTAGCCATGGCCACGTTACAACCAAATTAAAGACCTTTTGATTTGTGCATGTTTTTAATAATTTCAGTGGAGATTTGGGTCTATGGTCAAGCTTATGGTAACATTTAACTATTGTATGAACTTGAGTGAATTAATTTATACCCTTGATACACATGAGACATATACACTGAGAGGTAGAGAGTGTACGTTCACTAGTTCTGAGTTCTGATTGGTTTTGTTTCCTTAATCAGGTTTTGATATGTGAATAGCTTGTGTAAATATGTGGCTGTGTTGATGAGTCGAAGTCTTAAATTAAGTGTTGTACATTTTGATTTAGAAGGTAGTCTTGTGTTTATGAAGTTTTATTTTACTTTTGCCTGGGACATGCAAAATGCTAAGTTTGGGGGTGTGATGTAGGTCTAATATATGATGTTTTTGGGCTTAATTTCACTTCCTTTTGCTTGGGTTTTGGCTTGTTTCTCTTGTAAATATAGGTATTTTGTATTAGTTTTAGGAATTTTTAGTTTATTAGAATCCTTTGAATGTTTTGATCCGTTTTGGGTATGTTTCAGGTGTTTCGGAGCTTTATTTGGAGAAAATATTATTGGAGCTAAGAAGAGCATAAGAAGACCTTGAAAATGGCACAAGAACGGAGAGAAACAGAGTCGGAAGTTCCCTGGCACGCCCAGGCGCAGGAATGGCGCGCCCAGGCGTGCGTGCAGCGGTGATTAAAAGGGCATCAGATAGCGCGTGCCCAGGCGTGCTGCTTCACACGCCCAGGCGCGCGAGACACGAGGAAGCCCAATTGGGCCTAATTCTGAGCAGTTTTGAAGGATTTTGATAAGATTAGACTTTTATCTGTTTATATTAGGATTAATATTAGGTTTAGGAAGAAGTTAGAGTAAGTTAGATTGAAATAATGAGTCATTCTTAAAGATTAGATTAGAGTTTGAAGGAGATTTACACAGTTTTGGGAGCATTCGAAGGAGGGATCCGGAGAAGATTGAAGATTCAAAGCACATATCTATGGTAATTTAGGGATAAATATCATAGTTATTTGTTTTCTTCTTCTCTTTCATTATGTGTAACTAAATCTTTTGTGTTAGGAACATGGTGGATTTGTATTTGTAATTTATTTTTATGAATTAATGTTTTTCAGTTTTAAATCATGTGTTTAATTGTGATTTTAATGTTATGCATAGAAGTAGATAATCTATGTTTTGGATTTCTAATCTGAATTGGAAAATTAGGATTTAGAATAGGTCATGCAATTAAACAATATAATGATTCAACTTGTAGGAATACTTTTGGATTATTATATAACTTGATAATTCACTCTTCTTAATTAAGGTTATTCAATGAATTAAATTTCTAAGGAATTAGGATTTAATAAATTGGATAATAAACAATAATTTCATAAGAGGAATCTAGGAATTACTATTTTCTGAATTTGTTCTTGATTTGAATGACAAATATTTATTTATAATAAATAAATGAATATACAATGAAACTAAGTTCCTAACCAAGTTCTTCCATTTAATTTCTCTTTTATTTTATTTTCATCATATAATTCTTCTTTTTACTTTATTTATTTAATTCTGAATTTTATCTTTTAATAGATTTTATTCTAGATTTTCCCTTAGGTAGAGATAGATTGAAAAATTCTGAGTCCCTGTGGGTACGATATCTGGTCTTAACCGACTATATTACTTTGCGATCTAGTATACTTGCTAGAGAGTGATCAGGCTGTTACAACAACCCTACCCTAAGCCGCCGCCACCCCTCCATCGCACCTCCGCCTTCCGTCCGTCTTCCCTCCGTTCACTTGATGCGACCTCTCTCTTCCTCTGTTCACTCGCCAGCACAACCTCTCTCTCCCTCCGTTCACTTGTCGCTCGCCACCGCGTCCTTCGCTCGCCACCGCGTTCTCCCTCGCCAGTAGACACTGCGTTCACACTTCCAGATCAGATCAGGTTAGGTCAACCCACACCTCCGTCGCACCTCTGCGTTCGCACTTCCAAATTTGAAGTGTAGGTAGTCTTTTCTTCTTATTTATTTTTAGTTATTTTAATTAATTAAAAAGATGAATGACTTATATTTTTTTTAAGATTAACTATATATCTTTCTAATTTCTATATGCTATGCACTGTATGCAGCAAGCCATCAACAAATAACTTTCTATTTTTAATTACTTTTATGTTTGGTATTAATTTGTCATATTGACTAATCGAATTTTATATAGAAACTACAAATGTACGATGAACTAAATATCTTTCCATATGCAGCACAACAACAAGATGAACTAAACAAGTGGAACAGGTTTTTTATTGATTTTTTATTATTATGGTCTAAATAGACCGGACCGAACCGGACCGAAACGGTCCGGTCCGTTTCAGTCTGGTCTGGCCTTTGCGTATGAAAAACTTTGAGACTAGATCGGACCGGACCACATTAATTTAATCGGTCTGGTCCCTAAAGTCCATTAAAGACCAGATCGGACCGTTACACCCCTACATACAACCATTACGATGCAAATGATGCATGCTAATCAAGTATCTTATCATTCATAGTCATTATCTTATTAATTTGTGTGTAATGTCTGACTCTTTCTCTTTCACACGAAAGGATTCATAGGTACATTCTTCAATTTTCATAAACATCTTGACTGTACAAGGGTCACATGTATGCTTGGTTAAAACGCCTACAGATACACTCCTTTGTCACTACTGCAGATCGGACATTTCGCATCTGTTTTAAAAGACATTTCGCATCTGTTTTAAAAGACATTTCGCATCTGTTTCGGAACAGGTGTCCTTGTGGGAGATGTAGATTGTTATGATTTTTCGCATCACTTTTCAAAACAGATGGGAAAGGTCAGAACTTTCTACATCACTTATATAACTGATGCGGAAAGTACATATAACTGATGAGAAATGTATACTTTCCGCATCACTTATTTTATAACAGATGTGGAAAGTATAATAACTGATGCGAAAAGTTTCGCATCAGTTATTTTTTTAACAGATGTGAAAAGTACACTTTCCGCATCGTTCAGAACCCAAATATACTTTCCATTGGTTTCAGCCGCTGATGTGATGAGAATACAGAATGCATGGCTCAGATTGTTGACCGAGTAAGTGGTATACGGGTTGGTATACAAGTACGTGTATTTGTGGGAAAAAAAAAAGAATAATGGGAAAAGCATAAAACGAGCTGGAGCACCCGGTTCTGGCATGGGCCAGAAGGTGGAAGTTTTTTTTTTGGTGCCAAATGTATGAAGTAAGACAAAAATTGAGATAGGGCTGTTAGTTTGTGATTTATACGTTAAAACCTAACAAGTTTTAATAAAGTGTTATTGAGTAGCAAATTAAATTGTTGTAAGGTTAAAAAAATATAAAATTGTTAGGAATATATTTTTTTAATAAAAAAATCATGCAGTTGATACTGTGAGAGTCATGTTACATATCGTCGGCTATATCATCGCTTAAATGACGATATAGCCTTGAAAAAAAATAAACAAACTATTTTATTACTTAATTATTTTCGTCGAAACCAACTGTAATTTAAAATTTAACCTTATTAATATATATTTTTGGAATTATAATGTATTTTATATGTGTTTTCTGTCTAATAATTAATTTTATAAAATAAAAAAAAGCTATTTATAAAATTTTAAAATAAGCAAATTTTATTACAGTTATTTGCAAATCACATACTCTCTCCGGTCTCAATTATAAGCAACTAAAAATATCTCATTTGTGATTTCAAACATAAGCAAAATTTGAGTATTACTTTTTGAATCCCGTTGATTACTCACCGGCCCCCATTTTTTCCGCCTTATACAAGGCGGTAATGTAAAATTACCATATTTTTTCGCCTTATACAAGGCGGAAGTGCAAAAATACCATTTTTCCGCCCAAAAAAGGCGGAAAAAACTGATAAATTACACTACCGCCTTGTATAAGGCGGAAAAAATGGGGGCCGGTGAGTAATCAACGGGGTTCAGAAAGTAATACTCCAAAATTTAACTACCTTTATATTCCCAATACAATCATTTCTAAAATATCTTAATAAAGAGGTTGTATAATTTAATTTTTGTTTCATTGCCAATACATATTTTCTAAAGTAGTCTATTTTTTTATCATTTCAAGAAAATTAAATACACTCAACTTTGTTAATAAATGTGAAATTAGTTTTTTTTTTATTATAATTGAGAACGGAGGGAGTATTAACTTGAAAAACGAAGTTTGAATGCAAAATTTGTTTTTTTGGTGAACTGAATGCAAAATTTGAATTTGCCGCTGGACAGTGAAATGCACCGAGGACATGGAAGCTTTGTTTGTCTTCTTGCATGTGCTGGACATAGCAGTGTGCCAGTGTCCTTACGCGTGCCTGCTGCAGTCAAAGCAAGCTGAATCCAGCCAACATTTACCGGTAATTCTTGCAATAATACCCAAATATTACTTACAGCAACAGGTAAATAGTATGTCTCCACCGATGGTGCCGTATGATACGGCACCACATTAAAATCGTTCATAAATAACAGATGCGGAATGTGGAATTTTTTTCTTCTTTTTTGCACTTTTTGCATCAGTTATATATAAGTAATAGATGCGGAATATAGAACTTTTTTTTTCTTTTTTTCACTTTCCGCATCAGTTATATATAAATAACAGATGCGAAATGTGAAGAATTTTTTTTTTTTTGCATTTTCATTTTTTATTGCAATTTTTATAATTTATATCCGGTACCTGCATTCTTTGCCTTAACTATCAAAAATAAAATTTTAAAACAAATGAATCCAAAAGACAAAATATTTCCAATAATTTCAATACAACTACAAATTCTACCAAAACTAATTCAATTCTACCGAAATCTCTTATATCCAATAATTTCAATACAACTTCAAATTCTACCAAAACTAATTCAATTCTACCCAAATCATTCTCGTCAAAAGTTGAGATTTGGGTATAACAAAACATAAAAGCAGGTACAACAACAATAAACTTTTGATCACATCTATGATTCCACCAACCCATTCCCAAGACCCTGACACAACTCACATACAGACTTTTGTTGTCGTCACTTCTTCACTTGCTACCAGACTTGTGCTTCCATGAACCAGATTTTGCTCTTCTTCCATTTCTCCTACAATTAAAGATAAGGAAATTACTCAAATTAGTTCTTCTTTGCACACTTGTTAGAATGTGCATAACCTATATATTGCTGCTAAGCTTACTCCATAACAAAACCGATAGCTAAATACATAACCACATTTTTTAATCTATATATATATATTTGTTCATGTTGTAAATCTGAGTAGCAGCTGAGAAATTTTGTGATTTTCTCTGAGAAATATTATGTACAGGGTTGAAGATTATCTCAAAAGTTTAATAATGTATCTAACTAGAAGCACCCTTTGGGAGTTGACATCTACAATTACCTCCCAAATTTGTGCTTGCTACCACTAGCTATGGAGAACCTCAGGGTGAAAAATATTATATGCAAATCAATCTTTGATTAGATAGGTAGATAGCCCTACAAAATTCACCTTCTCAGCTGCTGCAAGTGCTATTTTAGCTCTCAATTATTTATTTATTTACTTATTATTCTGTACAGGAACCCACATCCTTCGGAAGGGGCAGTAGAGGTGGTGAGGTGAGTCGTTAGTACTCTCTTTAAAGAAAAATCATCTCTCCTTGTAAGATCTTATTTATCAAATAAGCTTATTAAAAAAATCGTTCTCATAATCTTAAGCGATAGTGAAAATTGGACTTGAAAGGCATAATGGTGTTTCTCCTCCATTTGGATCAGCTTTAAAAATCAGACTAGTTAATTACTCAGAAATGCCATTAAAACAAAGTGCCTCTTGAAGGTTTAAAGAACAAAAATATGTTAAACCAGCAAATTTGGGTTCGGCTTCTGTACTTACTGATGGTTGGAGAGTCCTTGGCATTCTCAAGAAATTTGAAACCTCCTAAACTACTGCTCGTACTCACCTGCAATTCAAATGGATGGATTTAGTATCAAATAAAATTACCAAGGCTGAATATTTTTAACAATCACAATTCACAAGATTAAGATATATAAGTAGAAAATACAATAAATGATTTTCGAATTATTTTCAACGCATATTCTTGTAATGAATCTTTTCTATTTCAATTTCACAACTACTGCATAATGATTTGCCATTTATATAAAAAATGAAAGTTCATTATCTCCACTATGGCAATGTGGAAGCCTTGAGGACTACTTGAGATTGCGGACAAGGTGTAACATCCCAAGGTTTAATATCTGATATAATAATTAATTTAAATATAAATTAGTTCAAGGATAATAGGAAGTCATAGAAATAGGTATGGTGTCATGAGGGAAAAGGGGAACGTAGGCCGACCAGCTAAGAAAATGCTGGATCCCGGATCGATCTCAGCCGAGTTAAACGAGAACGGAACGCGAGGTTAAGGCAGGCGTCAATTCGGATAAGCCGACCGCAGCGTGTTTCGCTGTTCCAACCGAGAGCAGGCTCGGCCTTCTGTTACTTTTCCGTGTCAAGCCGAAGTCTCTTCTCCTCTATTTTCATTGTACTACGCTTGATCCAGGCAGCTTGTGCCTCGTAGTACACACCAGCTGTACAGATGTCTCTATCAATCACTTTATGTCCCTTTCAAGTCACTATTGGTGACTTCCCCTAGAAGCCATTAATTAATGTCCACATATTGCCAATCTTCCTTAGGAAGCTTCTATTCAGGACCACACATTTATTACCACATGTGAGATAAAACTTAAACAAGATCCAAAAACTATACACATAACACACAACACTTTCTCTCTCTTCTTTCATCATCTTCTTCGTTCTCCTTCATCTCTCCCTCCTAGGGCTTGAGAAACTAATACCCCCTAAGATATTAAACTCAAGTCCCATTCTCTGCCAAGGTTACCTGTAACTACAAGTTGAAGATCATCTTCTTCTCTTCCTTCTCCTTCCAGAACCTCGAACTCTCCCTCTCATCATCTCTTGGGTTTTGCTGTGGTGTAGAAGCAGCAAAGCAAAGAAACTCGAGTTGAAGAAGCTTCACAACCGAAAGATCAATGCCAAGCTCACCGGAATCCCCTATTGAGTATGGTTTTAAGGTAAGGGGTTAGTGTTACCTTGGCTTGGGTTTGGGTTCCTAGTGTGCTCATAGTGAGTACTAAGAAGTGGGTGTTAAAATGTTGGTTAGATAACATAGAGTTATTTGTTAGGGAGAAAGATGATTAAAAAGAAGACCTTAAACTCAAAATGAATATGTGTATGTAAATAAGTATGAAGGTTATGTTGAAACTGTGGTATATGCATTAAGTGTTTGTTATAACTGTTTACTGTATGAGTTTTATAAGTGCAGGGTGTAAGTGGATCGTAGGCTGAGCTCGAGTGATAGTGAAGAAGAATAGAGGAAAGACAAGAGTATAGGTAAGTTGAGAAGAAGGAAACTAAGAGTGAATAAAGGAAAGAATGATAAGTAAAGGGTAATGGTTGTGTGAGCCAAGTCAAGTTAGTCATACCGGTTGGGTGCAATATGTTGCACATGAAAGTGTGTGCAGTAAGCCGCAAGCGGATCGAGTGCAATGATTAACGAGAGCGCAGCTGACATGGTCATGCGCGGCTGTAAGTCGTGCTGCAGGTGAATGCAGTGAAGAGGCAAGGCAATGCAAGCTTTCAATTATATGTTTTGATGAAGACAACAAGATATAGATTACCTACAACAACAAAGATTCAAGGACTATTCTATCATTTCATTCTTATATATATATTGTAATTGTTTTCATTTTGTTTTATATGAAAGTGGGTGGTAGATTAGTTTAGTAATCTCAATTGGAATTTAAAGATTGATTATGTTTACAAATTGAGATTGCTTTGATAGAGAAAAATAGCTCAAGACTTTTCCAAATTAATTAGGTGAAAAATGGAATTTAATTGAAAAAGTTTTTATCAGTTTTTTTAGCAGTGTTTACTCGATTCAGTACACGAGTAATCGAGTAGTACTCGATTAAGGGACTCGTCTACTCGAGTAAAGTCTGTTAAAACTGAACTTTAAAAAGACTTCATTTACATCTTTTCAGAGGTTACGAACTCTAAATTTTGAAAAGCATTTTTTTCTCATATTTTCACAACATTCTTGAGCAAATAATCTTTCCAAAAACATTTCTCTATCAATGTTCATGTGAATCTTAATTTGAGAACATTATTCATTCTTTTCATTCTCATATTGAAGATTCATAGTTTTTTGAGCATTCTATTGTGGTTGAATCATCTAGTAACAACAAGGTTACTTCTCTCAAGATTCAACAAAGTGAAGTTTTCTTTGAAGACTTTGAAGAAAAGGGTTGGAGCAAGACTCTTAGCAATTTGATCAAAGTTGCTCGAAGCTCAAAAGGATTGATCGTGATTCAATCAAAGAAGAAGGAACAAATTGAATTATTGGACAAGAATTGGGTAGAGTTAATTGGTTTGGTATATCAATTAACAAGGGTTAGGATCAAGAGAGAGGAGAGGATCTTAACACATTCTTGTAATCTAATTCTTTTGTTCATAGTGTAGCAAATCACCCAAATCAGAGAGGGTGGACTGGATGTAGCTCATATTTAGATGAGTGAACCAGGCTAAAATCATGTGTTCTTTATTTTGAGCTTTTACGTATTCTTTTGTTCTTAAAATCAACAAAAACTTAAAATCAATTGTGAATAGGATTTGGGAATTTCAATTACATATTCTTTATTAATTCATTAATTGATTGATAATTGATTTTCTGTATATTCTTATTTTGATTCATTGATTTTTTGGTTTAGATTTGATTAGAATTGATTTCTGAATTTTCTGTGTTTTTCAGTGTTTAATCGAGTAGTACTCGATTAAGGTTTTTCAAATTTTCAGGTCTACTCGAGTATCCTGCAATTTACTCGAGTAGATTAGTTAAATCTGACTATTTTTGATCTGTTTTGGTTACTTTTTAAAAAACCGGGTATCGTAGCTTGATTCTTCTATTCACCCCCCCTCTAGAAGGCATTTTACCCGCTTGTTGGTTTCCAACAAGTGGTATCAGAGCTCGGTCGAATAAACCGAGTTTAAAAACTTTTTCGAAAAGATCCATTGGAAACCATGGGCTCTCAAAATCCTTTTGGAGGAGAAGGTGCTGCTATAAATCGTCCCCCACTATTTGGAGGTGAGGGATATGCTTACTGGAAAGTAAGGATGAAAATTTTCATTCAAGCTATCGATAACGATATTTGGAAAACTGTTGAGAAAGGTCCTCACATTCCCTATACTCTAGTTGAGGATGTTCAAATGTTAACCCCCGAGGACAAGTGGACCGAAGATGATAAGAAAAAGATCCAATTAGATCACAAGGCTAAGAATATCATTACGTCCGCTTTGTCCTATGATGAGTTCTTTAGGGTATCCCAATGCTCTAGTGCAAAGGAAATGTGGGACACTTTACAAGTGACTCACGAGGGAACTAGTGAAGTTAGGAGAGCTAGGTTGAATGTCTTGATGCGTGAATATGAGTTATTTCAAATGTTGTCTAATGAAAGTATTAATGATTTGCAAAAGAGATTTACTCATATTATTAACCACTTGCTTGCTCTTGGTAAGGCCTTCTTACCGGGAGAACTTACTAACAAAGTTTTGAGGTGTTTGGACAGAAATTGGCAACCCAAGGTCACGGCAATTATTGAATCAAAGAACTTGGATACCATGGATCTTGCCACTTTGTTTGGTAAGTTACAAGAGCATGAGATGGAGCTAGGTCGCTTAACTTCAAATGAGGAATTCGACAAGAAGAAGAAGAGTATCGCATTAAAGGCTTCATCATCAAAAAGTATTGATACTACTAATGATTCTTCCTTGGATGATGACACGGATTCCGATTTAGATGATGAGTCACTTGCATTCGTTGTGAAGAAATTCAGAAAATTCTTCAAAAAGAAAGGAAACATAAGAAGGTTCAATTCAAGGGATAGTAAGGAAAATCCACAAAGGTCAAAAACCCAGAGAGACAAGATAATTTGTCATACATGTGGGAAAGCGGGTCACATCAAGTATCATTGTCCTCAAAAGCCTAAAAAGTCCGATGGTGATAAGAAGAGGTCCAACAATCACAAGGCTAAGAAAGCCTACATTGTTTGGGACGAACCCGAAGCTGATACTACTTCTAGCACTTCGGAGGAAGAAGAATCGGCAAATTTGTGTCTAATGGCTAAGGATGACATTGAAGCTTCCACAAGCGACACGTCTCTTGAGCTTTCAAGCTCAAAGGAGGTACATCCTAAAACTAACTCTGATGTAGATTCGGATAATGAATCTTGCTCTTCCCCTTCATATGATGCTCTTTATAACGCCTATATTGATATGCATGCCGAACTTAAAAAATTAGCTAAAATCAATATTGAGGCTAAGAAAGCAATTTTGAAGTACAATGAAAAGATTTTGGAAATGCAAAAACATATAGATGAGCTTGTACTTCAAAATGAGACTTTGGAACTTATATACTCTAATGCATCATGTGATCATTGTGTTTCAAATGTTGTGAATTCCGATTGTAAGAGGTGCAAGACTTATGAAATTGAATTACATGATTTGAAAGAAAAACTTGCTACCTTTGCAAAAGGAAAAAGAGATTTAAATGATTTGCTCTCTAGTCAACGAGACAATGCAAATAGAACAGGTTTGGGATACATCAAACCAAAGAAGAAGTCATATAGAAAAGTTGGAAATTTTTCAAAGGTGAATTTTTCTAGAAAACCAACATGTTTCTATTGTGGCATCTTTGGTCATGTTTCAAAATTTTGTAATATTAAAAATTATGGTGTTCCCAATAAGGAATTTATTTGGATTGTTAAGGGACAAAAACCAGAAACTAACCCACAAGGACCCAAAATTGTTTGGGTACCTAAGTCTTCCAATTAACTTGTTTTTGTAGGTGTGCCTTAGAACGAGAGATGATCGTTGGTATTTGGACAGCGGTTGTTCAAGGCACATGACGGGAGACAAGAGACACTTCATCGAGCTTACACCAAGAGATAAAGGTCATGTAACATATGGTGTGCCTATTTCTAAATGCTTTGTTTTTAGAGTTGTTTTTGGTCTTGTAAATTAGAATTCATGTTTCGATTAACTTTAGTTATGTGTAATTTCTTTGGTGTTTATGTTGATAATTAGTAGGTGTTGTGCTTGGTTGCTTCTTTGTTTAATTGACTATGTGCAAAATGTGTTTGTGTCATACTTAGAATGTGCATATGGTTTGTGCCTTTGTTTTTCATGATTTGTGCTTCAAAACTGCTTAACAATTGCATTTTATCAGACTTTAATCGATTAAGCTGTGCTTTAATCGAGTATGCAAAATAAAACTTTCTGGAATACTCGATTAAATTGCAGGTTACTCGATTAAGTGTCAATTTTACACTGTTTTACTCGATTAAGTGATATGTTTACTCGAGTATTACTCGATTAAACGATTACGTACTCGAGTAGATCGTGCTAAAACTGACAGATATTAAACATTTTTTTTGCTCATTTTGTTCTTTCTTCTCACTAAAAATACGCTTTTCTCTACCTATTTCACACGGTTTCTTCATCTTTTCATCATTTTTCACTTGATTTCATTCAAATTTCTTCTTCTTTCTGACTCATTCACTCATATTACTTCATTTGTATCATCAATTTCACTCATTTTTGCCCCATTTTACAAAACCCCCAATTTCTCAAAACCCTAAGAGCATCCATAATGGCCCCTCCATCCTCTTCTACCGGTAAACGCAAGAAGCAAAGGGTCAATCTTGATTTGGACTCCTATTTTTACTCCAAAGAACAACGGAAACAGCGGGAAGCCGGGTTTCTCAAGCGAGGTTTTGGTCATGTGCGTTTTATGAACATGAAATGGCTCTTAAATCAAAGGTTTGACTGTTCTTCTCTGTTTGTAGAACAAGGTTTAAAGAAATTTCTAGGTTTTCATTGTGATTATTATCCTGGACTTGTTCGGAAGTTTTATGCCAACCTTAAGTTTGATGATGGGTTTTATAAATCTGTGGTTAAGGGCAAGCTGCTGAAATTTACACCCACTGTGATGAATGAATTATTTGGTTTATCTACTGAAGGTACATTTTTCAATGATCCACAAAGTGAAATTCTAAATGAATGTGATGTTGCAATAGTTTTTGGAAACACTGTTAGAGAAGGATATAAATGGGATAGTGGTACTAAGCATGCAGGTTATATGACTCCGGATAATAGGCTTATACTCTATGTTATTTCTTATATTTTGATGCCTAAGTCAAGTCACAATTATGCACAAGCTACCAATGATGAGGTTCGGTTGCTTTATGCTTTGAAGGAGCATATTCCTGTTAATTGGTCAAAAGTTATTCTTGATCGAATGATCATTGCTGCTGGTTCTGTTGGTAATGCATTTTTACCGTATCCGATGATTGTTTCCAAGCTTTTGTTGCATTTTGGTGTTGAAATTGAGGACGAAGACGAAGAGGTTTCTCTCACTGATCGTGAATGCATTGACTCTACATTATTGCATGGAATTGGTATGGATGAATATCCAACTTCTCGACATTGGATGTGGAAAAATGATATTGCGAGATTAAAGAAAGAAAAAGAATTAGAGGAGGAGATGGCAAGGCAAGTAGGTGCTGGTTCATCTAATCCACCCCCTGAGACACCATTCAATGTTGAAGATTTTATGAATGATGGTGGTAATGAGCAATCTCAACCGCCTCCCTATCATGGATTTGATTTTCAGGAGCTCAGAGATTTTCTTTCTGCTGAGATAGGAGGACATTTTGCTCAGGTGGAGCAGCGTCAATATGCTATCGAAGAGCGACAGAGTGCTATGATCCGTGATGGTTTTGCACATCTTGCCACGCGCCAGCAGGCGATGGAGGATCGTTTTTTTGGTGCTCTTGGGCGCATGTTTCCACACTCACCACCACCACCACAGTGATCATGCATTGCTTCTCATGTTTTGCTGCATTCTGGATTGTTGTTATCTTAGTGTTATGTTTCATTTATGTTTCTGTTTCTGGATTTGGGTTATGTTTTTTTTTGGTTTCTGGGGTATTTGGTTATTATGTATTCTCACCTTTGGCACGGTTTCTTATTAAATTTTGATTAATGCCAAAAGGGGAGAAAGGTTGGATTATTGTTTTTTGTAGGTAAAGACACTTTTCCTATGTGTGCATACATTTAGGGGGAGTATGAAGATGATTTGGTTAATGTTTGTCATTCATCAAAAAGGGGGAGATTGAAGAGGCAAGGCAATGCAAGCTTTCAATTATATGTTTTGATGAAGACAACAAGATATAGATTACCTACAACAACAAAGATTCAAGGACTATTCTATCATTTCATTCTTATATATATATTGTAATTGTTTTCATTTTGTTTTATATGAAAGTGGGTGGTAGATTAGTTTAGTAATCTCAATTGGAATTTAAAGATTGATTATGTTTACAAATTGAGATTGCTTTGATAGAGAAAAATAGCTCAAGACTTTTCCAAATTAATTAGGTGAAAAATGGAATTTAATTGAAAAAGTTTTTATCAGTTTTTTTAGCAGTGTTTACTCGATTAAGTACACGAGTAATCGAGTAGTACTCGATTAAGGGACTCGTCTACTCGAGTAAAGTCTGTTAAAACTGAACTTTAAAAAGACTTCATTTACATCTTTTCAGAGGTTACGAACTCTAAATTTTGAAAAGCATTTTTTTCTCATATTTTCACAACATTCTTGAGCAAATAATCTTTCCAAAAACATTTCTCTATCAATGTTCATGTGAATCTTAATTTGAGAACATTATTCATTCTTTTCATTCTCATATTGAAGATTCATAGTTTTTTGAGCATTCTATTGTGGTTGAATCATCTAGTAACAACAAGGTTACTTCTCTCAAGATTCAACAAAGTGAAGTTTTCTTTGAAGACTTTGAAGAAAAGGGTTGGAGCAAGACTCTTAGCAATTTGATCAAAGTTGCTCGAAGCTCAAAAGGATTGATCGTGATTCAATCAAAGAAGAAGGAACAAATTGAATTATTGGACAAGAATTGGGTAGAGTTAATTGGTTTGGTATATCAATTAACAAGGGTTAGGATCAAGAGAGAGGAGAGGATCTTAACACATTCTTGTAATCTAATTCTTTTGTTCATAGTGTAGCAAATCACCCAAATCAGAGAGGGTGGACTGGATGTAGCTCATATTTAGATGAGTGAACCAGGCTAAAATCATGTGTTCTTTATTTTGAGCTTTTACGTATTCTTTTGTTCTTAAAATCAACAAAAACTTAAAATCAATTGTGAATAGGATTTGGGAATTTCAATTACGTATTCTTTATTAATTCATTAATTGATTGATAATTTATTTTTCTGTATATTCTTATTTTGATTCATTGATTTTTTGGTTTAGATTTGATTAGAATTGATTTCTGAATTTTCTGTGTTTTTCAGTGTTTAATCGAGTAGTACTCGATTAAGGTTTTTCAAATTTTCAGGTCTACTCGAGTATCCTGCAATTTACTCGAGTAGATTAGTTAAATCTGACTATTTTTGATCTGTTTTGGTTACTTTTTAAAAAACCGGGTATCGTAGCTTGATTCTTCTATTCACCCCCCCTCTAGAAGGCATTTTACCCGCTTGTTGGTTTCCAACAAGTGGTATCAGAGCTCGGTCGAATAAACCGAGTTTAAAAACTTTTTCGAAAAGATCCATTGGAAACCATGGGCTCTCAAAATCCTTTTGGAGGAGAAGGTGCTGCTATAAATCGTCCCCCACTATTTGGAGGTGAGGGATATGCTTACTGGAAAGTAAGGATGAAAATTTTCATTCAAGCTATCGATAACGAGATTTGGAAAACTGTTGAGAAAGGTCCTCACATTCCCTATACTCTAGTTGAGGATGTTCAAATGTTAACCCCCGAGGACAAGTGGACCGAAGATGATAAGAAAAAGATCCAATTAGATCACAAGGCTAAGAATATCATTACGTCCGCTTTGTCCTATGATGAGTTCTTTAGGGTATCCCAATGCTCTAGTGCAAAGGAAATGTGGGACACTTTACAAGTGACTCACGAGGGAACTAGTGAAGTTAGGAGAGCTAGGTTGAATGTCTTGATGCGTGAATATGAGTTATTTCAAATGTTGTCTAATGAAAGTATTAATGATTTGCAAAAGAGATTTACTCATATTATTAACCACTTGCTTGCTCTTGGTAAGGCCTTCTTACCGGGAGAACTTACTAACAAAGTTTTGAGGTGTTTGGACAGAAATTGGCAACCCAAGGTCACGGCAATTATTGAATCAAAGAACTTGGATACCATGGATCTTGCCACTTTGTTTGGCAAGTTACAAGAGCATGAGATGGAGCTAGGTCGCTTAACTTCAAATGAGGAATTCGACAAGAAGAAGAAGAGTATCGCATTAAAGGCTTCATCATCAAAAAGTATTGATACTACTAATGATTCTTCCTTGGATGATGACACGGATTCCGATTTAGATGATGAGTCACTTGCATTCGTTGTGAAGAAATTCAGAAAATTCTTCAAAAAGAAAGGAAACATAAGAAGGTTCAATTCAAGGGATAGTAAGGAAAATCCACAAAGGTCAAAAACCCAGAGAGACAAGATAATTTGTCATACATGTGGGAAAGCGGGTCACATCAAGTATCATTGTCCTCAAAAGCCTAAAAAGTCCGATGGTGATAAGAAGAGGTCCAACAATCACAAGGCTAAGAAAGCCTACATTGTTTGGGACGAACCCGAAGCTGATACTACTTCTAGCACTTCGGAGGAAGAAGAATCGGCAAATTTGTGTCTAATGGCTAAGGATGACATTGAAGCTTCCACAAGCGACACGTCTCTTGAGCTTTCAAGCTCAAAGGAGGTACATCCTAAAACTAACTCTGATGTAGATTCGGATAATGAATCTTGCTCTTCCCCTTCATATGATGCTCTTTATAACGCCTATATTGATATGCATGCCGAACTTAAAAAATTAGCTAAAATCAATATTGAGGCTAAGAAAGCAATTTTGAAGTACAATGAAAAGATTTTGGAAATGCAAAAACATATAGATGAGCTTGTACTTCAAAATGAGACTTTGGAACTTATATACTCTAATGCATCATGTGATCATTGTGTTTCAAATGTTGTGAATTCCGATTGTAAGAGGTGCAAGACTTATGAAATTGAATTACATGATTTGAAAGAAAAACTTGCTACCTTTGCAAAAGGAAAAAGAGATTTAAATGATTTGCTCTCTAGTCAACGAGACAATGCAAATAGAACAGGTTTGGGATACATCAAACCAAAGAAGAAGTCATATAGAAAAGTTGGAAATTTTTCAAAGGTGAATTTTTCTAGAAAACCAACATGTTTCTATTGTGGCATCTTTGGTCATGTTTCAAAATTTTGTAATATTAAAAATTATGGTGTTCCCAATAAGGAATTTATTTGGATTGTTAAGGGACAAAAACCAGAAACTAACCCACAAGGACCCAAAATTGTTTGGGTACCTAAGTCTTCCAATTAACTTGTTTTTGTAGGTGTGCCTTAGAACGAGAGATGATCGTTGGTATTTGGACAGCGGTTGTTCAAGGCACATGACGGGAGACAAGAGACACTTCATCGAGCTTACACCAAGAGATAAAGGTCATGTAACATATGGTGTGCCTATTTCTAAATGCTTTGTTTTTAGAGTTGTTTTTGGTCTTGTAAATTAGAATTCATGATTCGATTAACTTTAGTTATGTGTAATTTCTTTGGTGTTTATGTTGATAATTAGTAGGTGTTGTGCTTGGTTGCTTCTTTGTTTAATTGACTATGTGCAAAATGTGTTTGTGTCATACTTAGAATGTGCATATGGTTTGTGCCTTTGTTTTTCATGATTTGTGCTTCAAAACTGCTTAACAATTGCATTTTATCAGACTTTAATCGATTAAGCTGTGCTTTAATCGAGTATGCAAAATAAAACTTTCTGGAATACTCGATTAAATTGCAGGTTACTCGATTAAGTGTCAATTTTACACTGTTTTACTCGATTAAGTGATATGTTTACTCGAGTATTACTCGATTAAACGATTACGTACTCGAGTAGATCGTGCTAAAACTGACAGATATTAAACATTTTTTTTGCTCATTTTGTTCTTTCTTCTCACTAAAAATACGCTTTTCTCTACCTATTTCACACGGTTTCTTCATCTTTTCATCATTTTTCACTTGATTTCATTCAAATTTCTTCTTCTTTCTGACTCATTCACTCATATTACTTCATTTGTATCATCAATTTCACTCATTTTTGCCCCATTTTACAAAACCCCCAATTTCTCAAAACCCTAAGAGCATCCATAATGGCCCCTCCATCCTCTTCTACCGGTAAACGCAAGAAGCAAAGGGTCAATCTTGATTTGGACTCCTATTTTTACTCCAAAGAACAACGGAAACAGCGGGAAGCCGGGTTTCTCAAGCGAGGTTTTGGTCATGTGCGTTTTATGAACATGAAATGGCTCTTAAATCAAAGGTTTGACTGTTCTTCTCTGTTTGTAGAACAAGGTTTAAAGAAATTTCTAGGTTTTCATTGTGATTATTATCCTGGACTTGTTCGGAAGTTTTATGCCAACCTTAAGTTTGATGATGGGTTTTATAAATCTGTGGTTAAGGGCAAGCTGCTGAAATTTACACCCACTGTGATGAATGAATTATTTGGTTTATCTACTGAAGGTACATTTTTCAATGATCCACAAAGTGAAATTCTAAATGAATGTGATGTTGCAATAGTTTTTGGAAACACTGTTAGAGAAGGATATAAATGGGATAGTGGTACTAAGCATGCAGGTTATATGACTCCGGATAATAGGCTTATACTCTATGTTATTTCTTATATTTTGATGCCTAAGTCAAGTCACAATTATGCACAAGCTACCAATGATGAGGTTCGGTTGCTTTATGCTTTGAAGGAGCATATTCCTGTTAATTGGTCAAAAGTTATTCTTGATCGAATGATCATTGCTGCTGGTTCTGTTGGTAATGCATTTTTACCGTATCCGATGATTGTTTCCAAGCTTTTGTTGCATTTTGGTGTTGAAATTGAGGACGAAGACGAAGAGGTTTCTCTCACTGATCGTGAATGCATTGACTCTACATTATTGCATGGAATTGGTATGGATGAATATCCAACTTCTCGACATTGGATGTGGAAAAATGATATTGCGAGATTAAAGAAAGAAAAAGAATTAGAGGAGGAGATGGCAAGGCAAGTAGGTGCTGGTTAATCTAATCCACCCCCTGAGACACCATTCAATGTTGAAGATTTTATGAATGATGGTGGTAATGAGCAATCTCAACCGCCTCCCTATCATGGATTTGATTTTCAGGAGCTCAGAGATTTTCTTTCTGCTGAGATAGGAGGACATTTTGCTCAGGTGGAGCAGCGTCAGTATGCTATCGAAGAGCGACAGAGTGCTATGATCCGTGGTGGTTTTGCACATCTTGCCACGCGCCAGCAGGCGATGGAGGATCGTTTTTTTGGTGCTCTTGGGCGTATGTTTCCACACTCACCACCACCACCACAGTGATCATGCATTGCTTCTCATGTTTTGCTGCATTCTGGATTGTTGTTATCTTAGTGTTATGTTTCATTTATGTTTCTGTTTCTGGATTTGGGTTATGTTTTTTTTTGGTTTCTGGGGTATTTGGTTATTATGTATTCTCACCTTTGGCACGGTTTCTTATTAAATTTTGATTAATGCCAAAAGGGGGAGAAAGGTTGGATTATTGTTTTTTGTAGGTAAAGACACTTTTCCTATGTGTGCATACATTTAGGGGGAGTATGAAGATGATTTGGTTAATGTTTGTCATTCATCAAAAAGGGGGAGATTGAAGAGGCAAGGCAATGCAAGCTTTCAATTATATGTTTTGATGAAGACAACAAGATATAGATTACCTACAACAACAAAGATTCAAGGACTATTCTATCATTTCATTCTTATATATATATTGTAATTGTTTTCATTTTGTTTTATATGAAAGTGGGTGGTAGATTAGTTTAGTAATCTCAATTGGAATTTAAAGATTGATTATGTTTACAAATTGAGATTGCTTTGATAGAGAAAAATAGCTCAAGACTTTTCCAAATTAATTAGGTGAAAAATGGAATTTAATTGAAAAAGTTTTTATCAGTTTTTTTAGCAGTGTTTACTCGATTAAGTACACGAGTAATCGAGTAGTACTCGATTAAGGGACTCGTCTACTCGAGTAAAGTCTGTTAAAACTGAACTTTAAAAAGACTTCATTTACATCTTTTCAGAGGTTACGAACTCTAAATTTTGAAAAGCATTTTTTTCTCATATTTTCACAACATTCTTGAGCAAATAATCTTTCCAAAAACATTTCTCTATCAATGTTCATGTGAATCTTAATTTGAGAACATTATTCATTCTTTTCATTCTCATATTGAAGATTCATAGTTTTTTGAGCATTCTATTGTGGTTGAATCATCTAGTAACAACAAGGTTACTTCTCTCAAGATTCAACAAAGTGAAGTTTTCTTTGAAGACTTTGAAGAAAAGGGTTGGAGCAAGACTCTTAGAAATTTGATCAAAGTTGCTCGAAGCTCAAAAGGATTGATCGTGATTCAATCAAAGAAGAAGGAACAAATTGAATTATTGGACAAGAATTGGGTAGAGTTAATTGGTTTGGTATATCAATTAACAAGGGTTAGGATCAAGAGAGAGGAGAGGATCTTAACACATTCTTGTAATCTAATTCTTTTGTTCATAGTGTAGCAAATCACCCAAATCAGAGAGGGTGGACTGGATGTAGCTCATATTTAGATGAGTGAACCAGGCTAAAATCATGTGTTCTTTATTTTGAGCTTTTACGTATTCTTTTGTTCTTAAAATCAACAAAAACTTAAAATCAATTGTGAATAGGATTTGGGAATTTCAATTACGTATTCTTTATTAATTCATTAATTGATTGATAATTGATTTTCTGTATATTCTTATTTTGATTCATTGATTTTTTGGTTTAGATTTGATTAGAATTGATTTCTGAATTTTCTGTGTTTTTCAGTGTTTAATCGAGTAGTACTCGATTAAGGTTTTTCAAATTTTCAGGTCTACTCGAGTATCCTGCAATTTACTCGAGTAGATTAGTTAAATCTGACTATTTTTGATCTGTTTTGATTACTTTTTAAAAAACCGGGTATCGTAGCTTGATTCTTCTATTCACCCCCCCTCTAGAAGGCATTTTACCCGCTTGTTGGTTTCCAACATGCAGTACGCTGTAATGACTCACACAAGATTCCTAAGAGGAATCGGTTAGAATGTGCTCCAGGTCATGGAAGCCATGCGGAGTGCCGTATGAAATGATCGCTGTATACGCAGTTGACGTGGTCATGCGCAGCTGTAAGCCGTGCAGCAGGTGAATGTTGTACGCCGAGATGGACACATTCATAACTCCAATGTTAATGGTGTAAGTCGTGCAGGTGAATGTACGCTTCATAAAAAGAAATGAGATAGTGTGGATGGAAGCCGTGCAGGTGAATGTACACTTCCAATAAGGAATAAGGTAAAAAGGATAGAGAAATGAAAGAGGAATAAGAAAGTAAAACCAAGAGAGCTGTTATTATTGTATGAGTATAAGGGTGCCGAGCACAAGCCTAGTGATGGACGAGCTCGAGGGATAGCGAGCACAGGCCGAGAGTAGGCCGAGCTCGAGTGCAGGCATATAATGCCGAGGTAAAGTATAAGGGAATAGGAAAAGAAGTGGAGACTAGGAATATGAATGCGAATGTTGTATGCTTCGGTATGAATGATATGTTTACATGCTTACTTGTATAGCTGTGTTTGACTTGGTATCTGTAACACCCCTAATTTTCGTCTCCCGGATAATAAGGAAATTAATAATAAAATTTTTATTTTTAATTTATATAAATTCCCCAAGTTATGTTTTGTATTTAATTAGCCTTGAAATATAAAAATAGGTGAAGGTATTTTTATATGGCAAATAAATACAAAAATATGGATATTGCATTTTAGTCCTTGGATTAGGACCTAAATGTAATATTAGAAAGGTTCTTAGAGGGAAAGATTTTAAAAGTATTAATTTTTAAATTTTGCACTGATCTAACCGGTTATTAATGCCCTGTAACCGGTTACACGATGAACCTAGAAACTGGGTTAGTGCGTTTTGATGAGTAATCACTTGATTAATCCACGAAATCGCCACGAAATCAGCCTCAGATTAGTGGAAAACACGCGTCATTGTGCATGTCAACCTAATCTCTCTATAAAAGGATGGATTGTTGAAGGATTGGGGTTGATTTTCTGAGTTTGGTGTTGGGGAGGCTCTGTTAGGGTTTCTAATTCGTCTAGAGTAATTCTTCTTCGTGCAAGTGAGTTAGGGTTTGAGTGATACACTACTGGAAAGCTTGAATCAAGGGCTTTTCATTGATATAAGATTTGTGAGCTGAAAGTTCTTGTGTGAGGAGGAATCAATCCAAGAAGTTGAAGCTACCAACACTGTCTCTGTGTTCGTGGAGCTGTCTTTGAGCTTCGATTTAGGTAAGCTCAAGCACTCTTTGAACCTCCAACCACTTCGATTCTTTAGTGCATGTTACCTAGATCAAGTCCTAATTATTTTCCCTAATTTGTTTGGTCAATTTCTATGTCAAAATTCCTGGTGTTTGGACCCTGTTGCTGAAAATCGTGGCTAAGGGCAGAACTGAGGGTTCATGTGGAATCTGTGGATTTTTCTTCAATCTCAGTGATTATACTCATCAAACATGACATTTGAGAGAAGTTTACCTTATACTAGATTGAGACTAAAATCAAGTGTTTTAGGACTTGAGTCAACAAAGACTCAAAAGGGCATTATGTATTTAGGGTTAAATGGCTTGGAGGCCAATTATGTGTCTCAATTA
This sequence comes from Crotalaria pallida, assembly GCA_037953625.1. NCBI lineage: Eukaryota > Viridiplantae > Streptophyta > Magnoliopsida > Fabales > Fabaceae > Crotalaria > Crotalaria pallida. Next base: position 54,635,198 of record CM075651.1, read on the forward strand.
TTTTTGAGCAAAGTTAATAACCTGCATGCAAGCTATTATGATGATTGAATCATAATTTAAAGGTTTATTATGATATTTGTGATATCAAGTTGTGTTTATGTGGAATTATATGCAATTTGAGTATCTAAATTTAATGCATGCAAGATAGATATGTTTCTGTGGCTGAACATATTAGTATTAAGGTATATGAACTCTATTGATTGATGAAATTGGTTAGATTTGAGAGTTTAAAAGAATGGTATGCAAAACCTCATTTTTCAGTGTACAGACTGCATAATCTAACCGGTTATTTGAAATTTGTAACCGGTTAGATACTGTAAATTTTCAAAGAAAATAAATTTCTGAAATTGGCCCTATATTCTTACCATTTTTACTCAAGTCTATACTCTAATTTCACTTGGACTCAATCTGAAAACATGTGAATAAATACTGTTTGTTTCAGATTTTAATTAAGGAGTTAATACCTTAATGTTTTGAGATAATTTCAAGAGGAAATTATGCTCCAATGGGAATGAGTTGTGATTCAGACTTTTGAATGATGAGATCAGTGGAATTTGAGGTATATGACAATGCTGAAAAATTGTTTATGGATTGGGTAGAGAATTCAAAAAAAAAGGGTTTTCTGAATTGCAATGGTTAGTAAGTTCAGGTCTGTAATTCTAACCGGTTAGCCTGAGATTGTAACCGGTTAGTACCTGAAACTGAAAAATAAAAGTTAAATCTTTTAAGTGAAAAGTGGATACCATTGGTTAAGTTTTTCCCAATCCAAGCCTAATGGCATGTTTTTAAGTTAATTCAAGAATGAATTTTTGTGCCAAAGGTTATACCTCAAATTAATCATTCAAAAGAGAAATTGAGATATTTCTAAATCACAATAATTAAAGTAAAGATAAAAACCAACCTTAATAGTTTTGCATTCATGCATAGAGAATGGAAGATGGGTTAGTAGGAAATGATTATCATATTCTGGGAATATGAGGAGGGTAATCCGGGAGTACCAAATTTGAAACCTACTTGATGACACATTCTGGGAATGTTGCCAGTGTCTGGGACATGGTTTTTAATGTGTTCCGGGAACGTGATGTACGCTCTGGGAGTGATGCTTGTTTATCCAAGTATGGTTTGCCATCGTTCTGGGAACGTATGGTAGTGTTCTGGGAACACAGTGGTGTATTGGATGGACGTCCAAGATGGACTTTTGTTAGAGGCCTCAGTTGTGGATAGAAATCATGCATCATGCCACTTGCATTATAAGAGATATAATGTTGAAAATTGGTGTGCTCATATGTACTTGCATTATTGTCTGTCCATGATATACTTGTGTTTGTATTTTAGTCTTTATTGATTATGTATATGTGTATACTTACTCCCTATGCCCTATTTAGGTAATGGCTAGATACCTAGCCTACATCGAGATATGCCCTATCCCTAGTGGTATATGGACGTACGAGGAGCACCGAGCCACCTTTGAGGGGGAGGTGGAGATCACTCTCTACCACCCTAACCCTCTGGTTCGGGTGCGACCTCGTAGATTTAGGATCCCTTTAGTCTATACTATGCATGTTCCACCCTTTTACTCATATAGAGGACCACCCCCGGCTCGACCAGTGCGTCGATTTCATAGTTTTCGCTTTAGAGCTGCCACTCGTACTCACCCTTCTTCCCATAGAGTTGTCACTGAGGAGACTCCTTCTCCTGGTCCGACTGACTTTGAGAGGACTGCTTCTGCAGATCCTAGACCCAGTGATGGGGTCTCTGCACAGTCGGGCGAGGTCGAGGAGGACCCTGTGGAGGATGAGGACAAGGAGGAGGTGCCTGTCGAGCCTAGTGTTTCTGCTAGAGGTGGACCTGCTGGTTCCTAGGAGCCTGCATAGCATAGATATTTTGGATCCTAGGTCTAGGGATAGATCTGCAGAGGATCAGAGGAGCTGCTGAGGACATGGATGACCTGCTCTGGGACTTCTATTTTGATCTTGTGATATATTGTACATATTTTGAGAGGTCTTAGAGTGAGGTTTATTTTGAGCAGCTGGTTATGTATATGTTTTATCAAAACTTGCTCTCTCGACTTTTGCTACTTTCTACTGATACTGGTGGGGATGTTTTATGTCATGATATATATATATATGATGTTTTTATTTACCTCAGCAGTGCCCCACAAGTATTATTTTTACTTCCACATACTCCGATTTTGGTTCAAAAGGATTCGGTAATAAGTTTATATTCTATACGTTCGATCAAACTCAAGAGACAAATGATATGTTTTTAAATAACGTTACAAATATGTTTGATTGTGTTAAAAAGACATTGTCTCGAGAGCCTTTTTGTAATTAAGATATTATTAAGCCGAATTCAAATTATTCGTCAAGGTTAAAGGTGTTTATAATTGAGCAAGTACCAATTAAAAAGGAAAAATTTTCTAGACCCAATTTTTGATAGCAAGTATTCTATGTTTGGAAATATTTATTATTTTCAAGATATAAAACTAGGGTGTCACATCTGTGGTGGTATCAGAGCATTGGTCATGTCCCTCATGGCCCTGATGATGCAGCTAAGTATGGTATTCAATGTTATTTGAATATGTTTGAGTAAGATTGTTGAGTAAGCTAGTAGTGCTTATGTTTTAAAGACCTTTTAGTGACCCAAAGCCCATAGTGCAGATCTTTCTATGGCAACCAGAAATAGAAATTATACGAACGAAATGTTAGAACGTATTACGACTGTGCTGGAAGGTATGCAGCAGCAGCAGCAACAACAGCCACCTCAAGGACGAGCTGGTAATCCACATGTTGGTAATGTGGTAAATCATGATGCTAAGACTCTGTCGGAGTTTAGAAAGTGCAATCCACCAAGGTTTGAAGGAGGATACAAACCTGATGAGGCAAATAAGTGGTTGTATGAGATCAACAAGATTTTCAGGACCTTAGACTATTCGGATGAGCAGAAGGTAACCTATGCAGTTTACATGCTTCATGGGGAAGCTGAGAACTGGTGGGATCATACAGTTCAATTGCTGAATTTTGAGAGAAGAGCAATCAACTGGGGAGTGTTTATGGAGAAATTCCTTAATAAATACTTTCCAGAAGATTTAAGGAGAAAGAAGGAGGTGGAGTTCATGCAATTGAAACAAGGAGATATGAGTGTAGGAGAATATGCTGCTAGATTTGAGGAGTTGATGAAATATTCTCCCTACTACTTGAATAACCCTGATGAAAGAAGTAAGTGTGTTAAGTTCGAAGGTGGATTGAGACCGGAGTTGAAGTCTATCTTCAGTTATCAGAGAATTCAGAGTTTTCCTGCACTTGTGGATATGTGCAGAATGTATGAGGATGATAAGAAAGCTGAGTTGGTAGGAAGCCAAGTAAAGGGTAGTGGACAGAACTATGGACCACAGAGGAAGAAGAGATTTGATCACCGGAATAATGGTCCATATTCTCAGAAGAACAAGGGCAAGGGCAAAGCTGTGATGGATAACAAGAACAAGTCTCGCGATAATGCTCCTTATTGTGAGAAGTGTAGGCGTTATCATCATGGTCAATTCTGTTGGTCCACAGGGGGGTGTTTCAAATGTGGAAAGCAAGGACATTTTGCCCGTGATTGTAGAGAGCCCGCAAAAGGTGATGCTAAAGGATCTGCTGGCAAGCCTGTGGTGCAGGGCAAAGTTTTTACCCTGAGTGGTAATGAGGCAGTCCAAACCCCGAATCTCGTGCAAGGTAACTTTTTGCTTAATGATCAACCTTGCAAGATTATGTTTGATTCCGGAGCTACACATTCTTTTGTTTCTCCTGAATGTGTGAATAGGTTGAATCTTGTTGTTTCTGATTCGCCTTGCTATCTTAGTATAGATACCCCTACTGGGATACCCATCTTTACTTCTATGGTTTGCTTAGGGTGTGATGTTGAAATCTTGGGTCGTGTCTCTAAAGTAGATTTGGTTTGTCTCCCTAAGTTACAATTAGATGTGATCTTGGGTATGGATTGATTGATGAAGAACCAAGTGATCATCAATTGTGAGAGAAAGACAATCCAATATAGAACCCTTGAACACGAAGGTTACATGTGTTTATTCTCTGCTATTGGAGAAGAAGAGTCGATGCCGATAGAAGAGATTCATGTGGTGAGAGAATTTCCGGAAGTATTTCCTGAAGAGATACCAGGATTACCTCCGAAGTGAGAAATAGAGTTTGGAATTGATTTAGTTCCTGGAGATGGTCCCATCTCTATTGCTCCTTATAGAATGACACCACCGGAAATGGCAGAAATGAAAAAGCAGATAGAGGAATTGCTGCAGAAGCAGATGATCAGGCCAAGTGTTTCGCCTTGGGGAGCTCCACTACTGTTTGTAAAGAAGAAGGATGGAAGTATGAGAATGTGTGTGGACTACAAACAATTTAATAAGGTCACCATTAAGAATAAGCATCCTTTGCCAAGGATCGATGACCTTACGGATCAAGGTAGGGGAGCTACAGTATTTTCAAAGATTGATCTGAGATCGGGCTATCATCAGATCAGGATAAAGGAGGAAGATATACCCAAGACTGCATGTCGATCTTGATACGGTCATTATGAGTATGTGGTGATGCCGTTTGGATTGACTAATGCACCTGCGATTTTCATGGATTATATGAACCGGATCTTTAGACCATACCTGGATTTGTTCGTAGTAGTGTTTATAGACGATATTTTGGTCTACTCTAAGAGTCCTGAGGAATATGAAGAACATATCAGGATAGTGTTAAAAGTCCTGAAGGAGAAGCAGTTGTATGCCAAACTTGCAAAATGTGAGTTTTGGTTGAATGAAGTAAAGTTTCTTGGGCATGTAATCTCTAAGGAAGGAACTGCGGTGGATCCAGCAAAGGTGAGCTCAGAGTTTAAGCTGGGAACAACCTAAGACTGTGACTTAGGTGAGAAGTTTCTTAGGGCTGGCTTGATACTATCGTCGGTTTATAGAAGGATTTTCCAAGATTGCATTGCCTTTGACCAAGTTGACTCAGAAAGATCAACCGTTCGTGTGGGACGGCAGGTGTGAAAGTATTTTCCGTGAGTTAAAGGACAGGTTAACATCGTTTCCTGTGTTAATCTTACCTGACCCTCACAAGAATTTTGAAGTGTACTGTTATGCATCAAAGCAAGGACTTGGGTGTGTGTTGATGCAAGAAGGAAGAGTAGTGGCTTATGCATCACGACAGTTGAAGAATCATGAGGTGAATTACCCGACACACGATTTGGAATTGGCTGCGATCGTGTTTGCCTTAAAGATATGGAGACATCATCTCTATGGCACTACTTTCCAAGTATTTAGTGACCATAAGAGTTTGAAATATCTGTTTGACCAAAAAGAGTTGAACATGAGTCAAAGAAGGGGGATGGAGTTTTTGAAGGATTATGACTTTAAACTCCATTACCATCCGGGTAAAGCAAATGTGGTTGCGGATGCTTTGATTCGGAAAGCAATCCATATAAGTACGATGATGGTGAAGGAAGCAGCTTTAATCGAGGAATTCAGAGACTTGAGCTTGTTGACGCAAGTGGAACCATCAAGCATCAAGTTAGGAATGTTGCAAATCACGAATGAATTCTTGGAAAGAATTCGGGAGTTGCAACGAGTAGATGAAGAGTTGATTGAAAAGATGAGATTAGGTTTAGAAGGGAAGGAACCTGATTTCAAGATTGGGTTGGATGGAATCCTTCGTTTCAGAACAAGGATTTGCATACCAAGAGATCAGGAGTTTAGAGGATTGATTCTTGATGAAGCACATAAGAGTCGGATGAGTATGCATCCTGGATCAACCAAAATGTATCAGGATCTGAAGAAAATGTTTTGGTGGTCTGGTTTGAAAAAGGATGTCGCGGAGTATGTGGCTTCATGTTTAATTTGTCAAAAAGCTAAGGTAGAGCATCAGAAATCGGGAGGACAGTTGCAACCTTTAAGTATCCCTCAATGGAAGTGGGATAGTATCTCAATGGATTTTGTATCTGGTTTGCCAAGGACAACAGCAAATCATGATGCAATCTGGGTGATTGTGGATAGGTTGACTAAGTCGGCGCATTTTATCCCAATAAATATGCGCTATCCTTTGAATAAGTTAACCCAGATCTACATTAAGGAGGTAGTTCGTTTACACGGAGTGCCTTCGAGTATTGTGTCGGATCGGGATCCCAGGTTTTCTTCACAGTTTTGGAAAAGTTTGCATAACGCTATGGGAACAAGCTTAAAGTTGTGTTCTGCGTATCATCCACAGACGGATGGTCAAACGGAGAGAACTATTCAGTCTTTGGAAGATGAATTGAGGGCTTGTGCACTTGAAAAACAAGGAAGTTGGGATCAAGTGTTACCCCTTGCAGAATTCACATACAACAACAGCTATCATACGAGCATCGGAATGGCACCGTTTGAGGCTTTGTATGGAAAGAAATTTCAAACCCCGCTATGCTGGTTTCAAGTGGGGGAGAACTTAGTGGTTGGACCAGAAATGGTGGCAGACAACTGAGAAGATCAAAATGGTTCAGGCAAAGATGAAAGCGGCTCAGAGTCGGCAGAAGAGTTATGCTGATAAGTGGAAGGCGACCATGTGTTTCTTCGGATAGTTCCGATGAAAGGAATCAGTAGAGCCTTGAGAACCCGAAAGCTTTCACCTAAGTGTATAGGTCCATACCAAATCCTTAAGAGAGTTGGTCCTGTTGCCTATCAAATAGCTTTACCACCCTCTCTGTCAAATTTGCACAATGTCTTTCATGTTTCTCAGTTGAAGAAATATGTGCATGATCCATCGGTTGTTTTCAAAATCCAACCTGATGATCTAGCTTTGAAGGAGAACCTTACCTTTGAAGCCAGACCAGTCCGGATAAAAGATCGTGAAGTTAAGCAGCTCAGGGGAAAAGAGATACCTTTAGTTAAGGTTATATGGGAAAATGCTGGCGTGTCTGAAGCTACATGGGAATTAGAGGAGAAGATGCGTCAAGAGCATCCTGAGTTGTTTATGTAAGTGTTGGCGTTCTGGCAAGTGCACCAGTTCGTGACAAGTAATAAAGTGGAAGTGAGTTGTCGTTCGCAACGAGGACTAAAATCGATTAAAATAATTCTCACCTAAGTCGTAGTTACTACGTGAAATTCAAATTAAAATTAAATTGATTGGAAAATTCTTAACTAAATTAAATTGAAAAACAAAAACGCAAATAAAAAGTGGTTGTGAAAGAATTTGGGAAAGCTTGGGAACTTGTTTCATTGTAGGTTCCTATAATAATTGCTAACGAATCAATGATTTTCCTAAGTATTGAACCAATTTTTCAAAGGTAAAAGCAGCCTAATTCCTTAGGTCAACCCTGTTTCTTAGTAATTTAATCTCCCTTAATTCCTTAAGCAGAGCTTTAAATCCTAATCTTACCAGTTAATGTTCAATCAAAATTATTAGAAGGTTATCCAATTCATAGACATATTCCTATACCTATGTAATTGAATTGTTTGATTAAAGGTCTAAATCCTAATTCAATATTCCTATTCAATTAGAATTACCAAATCATAAACGGTACCAAATTCATGATGAACAATTAAAACATAATCAAACACAATACTTAAATGGAGAAACATAAATTCATTAAACAAAAACTATATAGGTTCCATACAAATCCACATGTTCCCAAATAAGGGTTTAGTTCATAATAGAGAAGAGAGAAACAATAAACATGATAAAAGTAAGCATAATTACCACTAAACTTGAGTCTCCAATCTCAATTCTTCACCAAAGCTCTCAAATTATCAGTTCCCAATTGTTCAGAAAAAATCCTGATTACCAATCCTAATCTATTTTAAAAAACCCCAAAAACCAATCCTCTCACAAATCCATTAAAACAATAATAAATCCAAATCAGATCTGCTACGCGCGCCTGGGTATGGCGTTGGCACGCCTGGGCGCGCCTCTGAAAATTCATCAGTCCCTTTCCTACGTGACGCGCGCGGCTGGGCGCATGGTGCCGTGCGCCTGGGCGCGCATCTGACTGAACTGATGCACCAATTCTGGCACTTTGACCCCTTCTTCTGGTAGCTCACCCTTGCACGCCTGGGCGTGCTGTTCCTTCGCCTGGGCGTGTAAGTGCAAATTTCCACAATTTCAACTGCTCAGCTCCAACTTCTCCAAGGTCCAGCCCTAATTTCTTCTCCCCAACTCCGATTAGCACTAAAAACACCTGAAACACTGACAAACACATCAAAACGAACAACACCCTACCTAAACACTTAACAACTAAAAACCTTAATAAAAGACTCGACTTTGCTTAAGAACACACCAAAACCAAAGTAAATAGGGGTTAAATAAGGTACAAAAACATCATATTTCAGACTCAAATCACTCCCCCAAACTTGACATTTTGCATGTCCCAGGCAAAAGTAAAATAAAATTCCAAACACAGTGTTACCTCCTAAATCAAAACATATATTGCTAATCTAAGACTTCGACTTTCCAACTCTGACACAAAAAATTCTCAAACAGCTACTCAATCAAAACCTGGTTAGAATAACAAACTCCAAGGAAACTAAGGAAGCAAACTCTCTCAATCTCTCAAGTGTATACTGGGTAAATTGATTCAATGCACTCAAGTTCATGCAATGACAATGTGTACCATATGCTTGACTATAGACCAAATCTCCACTGAAATTATTGACTACATGCACAAATCAAAAGGTCTTAGTTCAGGTTGTAACGGGGCCATGGCTAAATGATGAAGGTGGGATAAAGAAAGAATGGATGCACAAAGGGCTTAATCAATGCAATCAGAATAATTCCCTTTAAAATTCATGAATGGAACAACTAAACACAACAATTAATTACATCTCACTCCAATTCAAACACCCTTTCTTATCTTTTTCACATTTCATTCATTCTACTCTCTTCATCTTTTATATTTTTTTCTTTTTATATTTTTAGAAGAGAAGTAGAACTCATGTCATTTTTTCACACTTTCACTTTAGCTTTTTCACAATATTCCTCTTAATTTCTCCATTACGAATTCCAAAGGTACTCTACAAAAATTATGCAAATTATCCAGGGTACCAAAGAAACTCAATTAACTTTAAAAGCTCAAATTGGGCAACTAAGGGATATTAATTTTATTCAAATTGTTGAAGGCCACGAAAAATACAAACCTAGGTGCCTTTATCATTTTTATGCATGCAAACAATTATCAATTTCAACTGGTCACAAGTCAAGTTCTAGACACATTATCAAAGTGAACACACTCAAGAAAGAATAAGGGGTTTCATCAAATAATCATCACAATTTCAAATTCATACCCCTTTCAATTACAGGCCCAAATTCTCACTAGGCTAAATGGTCCATTCACTATACCAGAGTTTCCAAACAATTTGTCAAAATAACCAGTTTTCAAAAGAACCACAGCTCAATCTATTAAGTATCAACAATCAAAAAGTCTAATCTCAAACCAGCAACAACATTTATTATTAGGAGAACAACACTAAGCCAGAAAAATCATCTACCTCTACCTAGGACACTTACTAAAACAAAAATTTGGGGACAAATTATTTCATTTCTTTTCTTTGAGTTTTTGTACCACTCCCCCAAACTTGGTTTGTGGCTTGTCCTCAAGCAACTAGACACTCAACACAGAAATAAACAAAAGAAAAGAAAGGAAAGTAAAAGAAAGAATAGAGACTTCCCTTTGTAGCGCAGTATCCACAGGATCCAAGAAGCAAACTCCCCCAAACTTGTGTACCTGCACACATGTAACTAAAAATGGCGCTTGCAGCACCGCATTGGTCAACAAATATAAGAATCTCTAATCCGACACGACTACTGAACCTAAGCACCTAACGACACCTAAAACTATCCCCTAAAACTAGAGCACAGCAATCACTCCTCAATGGACATCCTCGTCCATCTGGTGGGACGAATCATCATCCAAAAGCCCAAAATCCTCCTCCGTGTAAGGAGGAATAGCAAACGGTAACCCCTGAGATTCTCTTCAATCCCTCATGTACGCATCCCAGTCTTGGTTCCGGTGCATCTCTCGGCGCCACAACTCAGCTGTCTGGGCCTGGCGTCGCAAAATGCGATCCTGCCCTTGTAAAATCCTAGCCTGGCCACCCCTCAACTCTGTTTCTCCCGTCATAAGGGACTGCATCATCTCATCCATGCCTCCAGGTTATGAAACCGGAGGGGAGGAAGGGCCAGCCTCAACTGCGGGTGGTAACTCAACAACTGGGGGCATCAGGGGAGGTGCATTGCCTGCAGGGTGTCCTAATTCGCGCAACGCCTTTCGCTCTAAAGCTAAGAAATGGTCCCAAGTGGACCAAGTCATCCTAGGAGTCCGCCTAAGCGCGCGCACATCCTCCCTAAAATAGACACCAGCGGCTGTACACAGTTTGTGGATAACCCAGGGAAATCCAACATAGCCATTATCCTTCGTGGCAAAACTGTGCATTCTATCAGAAATAATAGTGGCCGCATCAACCACTATCCCCTCAAGCAAAGCATACACCAACCGGCACACCCTAGGTGGAACCTCTGTATCATGAGATCTAGGATCTAAGTTATGCACCACGAACCGAACCCAAAACCAAGCAGCACCGATTAAGTTCTTTTGGTAAACATGTTTGATCGTGTTAGACACGAACAAGTTCCAGTCAGTTCCTGGTAGAAACAAGGCCCTCTTAATCTTTTCCAGAGGGTACTGCTCATTATCCTCGAAACTAGAGGACGTGAACATCGCAGGGCCAGCCTCGAGTGGGTACATGGGAAGTCCCATGACGCGAGCAATGGTAGCCGCATCATAAGGGACTTCAATGCCCCGCACATAACTAACACGACGGTTACCTAACTCTAATGCTTTCTTTTTAATCTGCCAATGAGCATGGGAATAAAATTGTAACACCCTAGTTATTTAACCCTAAGTACCCTTATTCAAAATAATGGATTTGAAATTTTCTTTTTAACTTATAAAAAATTTTCCCGTCAAACGGACGGAGTTTCCTTTGTTTTCTTAGCTTTCCAAAAAAAATTGTTTCACCTTCAACCTGTTCATAATATTCATTCATATCATTTCAGTCGCCAGCAGGGCAAAATATAAACAGTGTGACTTAGCACTATTATATCAAGTTTATAAACATATACACAAGTCTTAAAACACTTTAGTTTTTCCACAAAAACAACTACTAGTTTTAGTTACATCAACAAAATATTTAATGTTCCCAAAATAAAACTCCTGACCCCCATTAGTTTCCCAACTATTTTCACATTCCACGTTGTGGAATGTGATCCTGCTCGGCCATGCTCGTGTAAGCTCCTCCTTCACCTGTAAAAATATATCAAGAAGGGTAGCATTACACAGAATTTAGAAAATACATTCTAAAATGACATAAAGAACAACTAAGAGATTAGTACCCGTTATCACTTGAATTATATTTTCTTTTTCAATTTCCCTTGCTTCCTTAATACCCTATTGTTGTCCATACTCATCTTTTATTCCCTTCGACTATTTCCTTAACCTTCCTTGGATTCTATCATTCCTTCTATCATCTGCACATTTGTTTAACTATCCTCTTATTCTCATTAATACTCACTCCTAATGGAGGGTCTCATTCATATACTGTTCCACTCCTCTACAGGGGGGGTCCTGATGTTATTCACTCCCTAAGAAGGGTCATGATACGGAACATACCATCCTATAATATCCACTCCTTTCGGAGGGTCATGAAAGTAATATCCACTCCTTTCGGAGGGTCATGAAAATAATATCCACTCCTTTCAGAGGGTCAAGAAAACAATATCCACTCCTTTCGGAGGGTCATGAAAACAATATCCACTCCTTTCGGAGGGTCATGAAAGTAATATCCACTCCTTTCGGAGGGTCATGAAAATAATATCCACTCCTTTCGGAGGGTCATGAAAGTAATATCCACTCCTTTCGGAGGGTCATGAAAACAATATCCACTCCTTTCGGAGGGTCATGAAAGTAATATCCACTCCTTTCGGAGGGTCATGAAAACAATATATAATTCTCTCCATTCTAAACACTAAAATTAATGATATAATCGACTTCCTAATCGCTACATTCATTATTGACATTCCGACCAGAGTATGATCTACATCCAACATCAATATTCCCAATTGTCTCATGTTCATTGCATTTCCATTCCAACCACTAGAATTAATATCATAATCAACTTCCTAATCACTATGTTCATTGTAAATCCTCAAGCCATGCCATATTCTACCATCATCATCATTGTAAATCCTTAAACCCAGTTTTTGTTAAAGCAACCACAATTACATATAGAAACTTGCATATTCCTAAATTATAATTCATAGTTCAATTGTACCATATTCTAATCCCGTCATTTACCCTAAGGTTCCTCTTTTCTATTTTAATTCCTGCCCTTAATTCCCCCTATATACAAGCTAGAAAATACCCTCTAAGTAGAGGTAACACTTCCCTTCTTACCTCAAATCCAGAAAATATAAGAGTTCCTTGAGGTGAGGGAGGTCCTTTGTGATGATTCCTTAGCTTCGAATTGAGAAGTTGATGGTGACCTTGAGGCTTGATCCACTAGGAATGAGAGAAGCTTGAACCCCCAAGTGTTGGTGGAACTTGAAATCCAAGAGGGAGAAGAGAGGGACAATTAGTGTGGTGTAGGAACAAAAGAGGTGAGTTCTAATCCATTTTCATGCCCAATGCTTGATGAAAGTCATGAGGAGTGTTGGTGATTCTTGATTAATTGATATATGTGTGGTAATGATAATAGGGGTTCTAAACCCTAAGGAAGAGGATGGAAGAGATGATGATGATGATGTCTTGGGCTCACTTCATGAGGGATATTTGATGTTGATGAGGTTTGAGTGGTTGATTTGCTTGATCTTGTGTGTTTGGGTGATTGAATGGTGCTTTGATGTTCTTGATCCTTGAGAGAAGATGGGAGGAAGAGGGCTTGGATTGGTGTTGGAGGGTGGTAGAATGAGTGGCCCTTGATGCCCTTATGATCAGCCTTAGAGCTGATGCAAATCGTGTGGCCAGAAATGGAACTTTGGCCCCAAGTCATGAAATGGACGCACCAGATCTGGTGCTGCTGCGCGTGCGCGCCTGGGCGCACGCCTGGCTCGCCTGGGCGCGAAGACTGCACCAGTTTTCTGGCTGGGTGCGTGGTGCGTCTTTCTGGTGCGGTCAGGGGGAGGATTGGCGCGCCAGATGCAACACTGGTGCGTGCTGATGCGCCTTGGGCGCGCCTGGGCGAGTTGGTGCCTCGCCTGGGCGGATTTCCCACTGTCTGGTGCACCAATGAACAGTGCACCCGCCTGGGCGCATGGCTGGTGCGCCTGGGCGAAAATCTGGGTTTCCAACCTTCGATTCGCCGTAACTTTTTCGTTAACCGTCAGATCGAGTCCAAACTTTTAGACATGCTTCTTCACCCGATAAACTTCACATCCAACGGTGGAATTTATTTTCTTATCATCCCATGATAAATTCCTAATTTTCTCTCTTCGGTCGATTTCTAACATCTAAAACGCCGATTTAACTCCCGATTTCGCTTATTTGACTTTGCCGAAAGCCACAACTGCCTTCTATACAACCCCTAGGACTTATAATCACCACTCACCTATCTACCAAAATTCGTTAAGTCATCATTTCAATTTTTCTTAGGTTTTTATTTAATAATTCATTTAAAATAAAGTTTAGGATGTTACAATTCTCCCCCACTTATTAGAATTTCGTCCCCGAAATTCCGATCAATTCCTTCAAATGGAGAATCATCCCAATCGCAAGGTTCTTTGGTTGTGCTACCATTTCCTCTTGGTTTCACTCCCCCACTTAGATTCTGCGTGCTACTAGGGCTTCGAACTAAATAGAGAGTAAAACTTCCGATGCTAAGCTCGTTTGGTACACTCTTGGATACGAGATTCAGCAATGACATCAACTACTGGTAGGTGGATAAATCAAAATTATCAGTTTCAATTTTCCATCTACTAATAGTGATCCCATTGTTGGCTTAATGATAATATCATTACTCAACATATGCAAGAATTAGAGTGATCAATTCTAATCTTATATAGTATTAAATAACAATATTATCACTGGGCTTGATTAGTTTGGAATGGAATTCTACAACTTGACATTTTCTTATAATTGCTTCTACCATGCTACCAAGAAGCATAGATCGGATGAATGCGTTAAAGATTCACAGGATGGTTCTATCTTAAGGAACATGATATTTCCAAATAACTTCTAAGGAGGAAAAATCAGTTATGTGATATTAAAACTAATGGGATACTGCACGGGCATTACTAAACAATCTATACCTGCGACTATGTCAGCTAGATCGACCTCCTCCCTGTTCATGGTGTATAGTTTTCCCTTAAAAGCAGGTTGACTCTTTCCCGCTTGCTGCACCTTTGTAGCATTGACTTCTTTCTTCGGAATCTTTGTAGGACAAGTCGAAGAAAAATGTCCTGGTTGTCCGCACAGAAAACAAGTGAAATTCCCCCTGGTTTGATTCCGATACCAGCATTCTCCTTCTTGCTTCTTTCCACAATGTGAGCAAAGTGGATAGGTTCCCATAGTATTCCCATTCTTATCCTTAACCCCGGGAGCTACTGGAGCTATGTCGTGTTGGGCATAAGGTTTTGATTCCAGAATTGGTCCTTTTCCCCGAGTCGGACCCCCAACTTTCTGTACCTTCTTGTTTCTTTTCTCCTCTGCCCTGCGCTCCCTACTCTTTTCATAAGTGCTAGTCATGTTGATCAACTGAGACAGGTTGGAGATGTTCTGATACTCAAAAGCCATTTTGATCTCAGAACGAAGTCCGGTCTCGAACTTGATGCACTTTGTCCTTTCATCGGCATCCCTGTAACTTCCCGCATAACCGATTAGGTCCTCAAACCTAGCAGCATATTCTCCGACGCTCATGTTCCCTTGCACGAGCTGCAGAAAAGTTATCTCCTTCTCCCTTCGAACATCTTCAGGAAAGTACTTGCCCAGAAAACGGTCCTTGAACAACTGCCAAGTGATCGCCTGGTGGTTAGCCTTCAGACCCCTCCGCATCTGTTGCCACCAATGTTCTGCTTCACTAGTCAACATGTATTGCGCTAGTAGAACCTTCTGTTCCTCCGGTGGTGCCATGGTATTAAGGATCTTTTCGATCTCCTGTAACCAAAGCTGTGCTCCATCGGGATTGAACCGGCCTCCGAACTTCAACGATTCATTCTTTCTGAATCGCGCCAACCAATCAATCGCAACCGGAGCTGGTGGTTGAGGATTCATTGCTGCCACTGCTGCTGCAGCTACTGCTGCTATGTTATTCCCCTGATTCTGCTGCATTTGCACCATTTGTTCCAAAATAGCTCGGATTCCATCATCATCGATCCGTCTACCAGCCATACTGTTCAGTCATGGACAAGACCGACAGTTAATGCTTAATATATTAATTAAAGGTATAAACATCCTATAAATAAAGTCTAGACTTTAAACTATAATCCTCGATAACTCGTTCGGTGAGTAATCACTGGAGTAGCTCATAACTCCAAAGGCCGAGGGAAACTGCTCTGATACCAAAATTGTAACACCCTAGTTATTTAACCCTAAGTACCCTTATTCAAAATAATGGATTTGAAATTTTCTTTTTAACTTATAAAAAATTTTCCCGTCAAACGGACGGAGTTTCCTTTGTTTTCTTAGCTTTCCAAAAAAAATTGTTTCACCTTCAACCTGTTCATAATATTCATTCATATCATTTCAGTCGCCAGCAGGGCAAAATATAAACAGTGTGACTTAGCACTATTATATCAAGTTTATAAACATATACACAAGTCTTAAAACACTTTAGTTTTTCCACAAAAACAACTACTAGTTTTAGTTACATCAAAAAAATATTTAATGTTCCCAAAATAAAACTCCTGACCACCATTAGTTTCCCAACTATTTTCACATTCCACGTTGTGGAATGTGATCCTTCTCGGCCATGCTCGTGTAAGCTCCTCCTTCACCTGTAAAAATATATCAAGAAGGGTAGCATTACACAGAACTTAGAAAATACATTCTAAAATGACATAAAGAACAACTAAGAGATTACTACCCGTTATCACTTGAATTATATTTTCTTTTTCAATTTCCCTTGATTCCTTAATACCCTATTGTTGTCCATACTCATCTTTTATTCCCTTCGACTATTTCCTTAACCTTCCTTGGATTCTATCATTCCTTCTATCATCTGCACATTTGTTTAACTATCCTCTTATTCTCATTAATACTCACTCCTAATGGAGGGTCTCATTCATATACTGTTCCACTCCTCTACAGGGGGGGTCCTGATGTTATTCACTCCCTAAGAAGGGTCATGATACGTCACGTACCATCCTATAATATCCACTCCTTTCGGAGGGTCATGAAAGTAATATCCTCTCCTTTCGGAGGGTCATGAAATAATATCCACTCCTTTCGAAGGGTCATGAAAATAATATCCACTCCTTTCGGAGGGTCATGAAAACAATATCCACTCCTTTCGGAGGGTCATGAAAGTAATATCCACTCCTTTCGGAGGGTCATGAAAACAATATCCACTCCTTTCGGAGGGTCATGAAAACAATATCCACTCCTTTCGGAGGGTCATGAAAACAATATCCACTCCTTTCGGAGGGTCATGAAAGTAATATCCACTCCTTTCGGAGGGTCATGAAAATAATATCCACTCCTTTCGCAGGGTCATGAAAACAATATCCACTCCTTTCGGAGGTTCATGAAAACAATATTTAATTCTCTCCATTCTAAACACTAAAATTAATGATATAATCGACTTCCTAATCGCTACATTCATTATTGACATTCCGACCAGAGTATGATCTACATCCAATATCAATATTCCCAATTGTCTCATGTTCATTGCATTTCCATTCCAACCACTAGAATTAATATCATAATCAACTTCCTAATCACTATGGTCATTGTAAATCCTCAAGCCATGCCATATTCTACCATCATCATCATTGTAAATCCTTAAACCCAGTTTTTGTTAAAGCAACCACAATTACATATAGAAACTTGCATATTCCTAAATTATAATTCATAGTTCAATTGTACCATATTCTAATCCCGTCATTTACCCTAAGGTTCCTCTTTTCTATTTTAATTCCTGCCCTTAATTCCCCCTATATACAAGCTAGAAAATACCCTCTAAGTAGAGGTAACACTTCCCTTCTTACCTCAAATCCAGAAAATATAAGAGTTCCTTCAGGTGAGAGAGTTCCTATGTGATGATTCCTTATCTTCGAATTGAGAAGTTGATGGTGACCTTGAGGCTTGATCCACTAGGAATGAGAGAAGCTTGAACCCCCAAGTGTTGGTGGAACTTGAAATCCAAGAGGGAGACGAGAGGGACAATTCGTGTGGTGTAGGAACAAAGGAGGTGAGTTCTAATCCATTTTCATGCCTAATGCTTGATGAAAGTCATGAGGAGTGTTGGTGATTCTTGATTATTGGATATATGTGTGGTAATGATAATAGGGGTTCTAAACCCTAAGGAAGAGGATGGAAGAGATGATGATGATGATGTCTTGGGCTCACTTCGTGAGGGATATTTGATGTTGATGAGGTTTGAGTGGTTGATTTGCTTGATCTTGTGTGTTTGGGTGATTAAATGGTGCTTTGATGTTCTTGAGCCTTGAGAGAAGATGGGAGGAAGAGGGCTTGGATTGGTGTTGGAGGGTGCTAGAATGAGTGGCCCTTGATGCCCTTATGATCAGCCTTAGAGCTGATGCAAATCGTGTGGCCAGAAATGGAACTTTGGCCCCAAGTCATGAAATGGACGCACCAGGTCTGGTGTTGCTGCGCGCGCGCGCCTGGGCGCACGCCTGGCTCGCCTGGGCGCGAAGACTGCACCAGTTTTCTGGCTGGGTGCGTGGTGCGTCTTTCTGGTGAGGTAAGGGGGAGGATTGGCGCGCCAGATGCAACACTGGTGCGTGCTGATGCGCCTTGGGCGCGCCTGGGCGAGTTGGTGCCTCGCCTGGGCGGATTTCCCACTGTCTGGTGCACCAATGAACAGTGCACCCGCCTGGGCGCATGGCTGGTGCGCCTGGGCGAAAATCTGGGTTTCCAACCTTCGATTCGCCGTAACTTTTTCGTTAACCGTCGGATCTAGTCCAAATTTTTAGACATGCTTCTTCACCCCATAAACTTCACATCCAATGGTGGAATTTATTTTCTTATCATCCCATGATAAATTCCTAATTTTCTCTCTTCGGTCGATTTCTAACATCTAAAATGCCGATTTAACTCCCGATTTCGCTTATTTGACTTTTCCCAAAGCCACAACTGCCTTCTATACAACCCCTAGGACTTATAATCACCACTCACCTATCTACCAAAATTCGTTAAGTCATCATTTCAATCTTTCTTAGGTTTTTATTTAATAATTCATTTAAAATAAAGTTTAGGATGTTACAAAAATTCCCCCACTAAAGCCTGACTGAAATACTCATCGGTCTCCCCTATCCAGTCTACCCACTGATTAATATCTAGGGTCGCTCGCACCTCCTCAATCTCCCTAACACCTATGACATGCTGTCCTAATGTGCCCTCCGACAAATAGAGCCTACTAGTCTCCGGGGTGATACCCCTGCGAATCATCTTGGAGTTGTAAAACTTCGAGACATCAGCATGCTCAAACTTTTTCTTGCCTGAACCACTAGCACTAGCCTTTCTCTTTCCCCTATTCATGATGACAACTATCCTAGACAAACTATCAAACACCTACGGGGCACCCTAATCTAGACTCAACTAACACAAACTCTAAACTCAAAACCCAACACAAACCACTACAAATCACAACTAAACACTAAAGACTACCTAAAACACAAAGAAGTACGAGAAAAAATAGAGAATACAGCAAAAACCGAAGCTAAAATAAAAACTAACCTAGAAAATAAAAAAAATTTAAAAAGAAATTAAAAACAAAAGAGAAGAGAGGAAATACCACGAATTAGAGGAGTGAGATGTGAGTGGAGGTGCACAAGGAGGAGAGATATTGATGAAGGTGACTGGAGGTGGCGGTTAGAGGCGGCGGTTAGGTGGCTGAGAAGAGGAGAGGTGGTTCGGTTTGAAGGAAAGGGAGAAAGGTTATCGTGAGGACTGGAGGAAGAAGTGGAGGAGAAGAGATTGAATGTGGGGGAGATTAGGGCCGGCGGTTTCGTGTGGAAAAGAGGAGGGTGGGACTTAGGGTTGAGTTGAGAAAGAAAGAAGAAGAAGTGGGCCGGATCTGGTTTAAAACTGACCGCGCGCCTGAGCGAGGGTCTTGCGGGCCTGGGCGCGCTCACAGGTCTGATACCTTTGATTTTTATTTTTCAGTGCGCCTGGGCGGGAGGATGAGCGCGCCTGGGCGCAAATCTGTCTGTGAAACCACTTGTTTTTCTTTTATTCCGAATTAGATTTGACACCCCCCTTCGAACCTTAGCACCCCAGCGCGCCTGGGTATGAGCCCAGCGCGCCTTGGCGTGACGTACAGACCCCCTCAATTTTTTTTTTAAAATAAATAAACTAAAATTAAATTAAATCACTTACCACTGGGTTGCCTCCCAGAAAGCGCTTGTTTAACGTCTCGAGCCTCACGGATGACACTAAATTGAGATTAAGGGTCTTTGAGCTCCACTTGGGATGAGCCCTTATCGATTACCTCCCCATGGTACACTTTGAGTCGCTGTCCATTCACTTTAAACACATTCCCATTTGAGGGATTTTTAATCTCCACAGCTCCAAAAGGTAGTACCTGCTTCACAACAAAAGGACCTGTCCATCTAAACTTAAGCTTTCCTGGAAAAAGCTTAAGTCTAGAGTTGTAGAGCAAGACACTTTGTCCAACATGAAACTCTTTATTAATTATTCTCTTGTCATGACACCTTTTTGTTTTTTCCTAAAAATGCGAGAGGTGTTATATGCTTGCTCCCTAAACTCATCAAGTTCAGTGAGCTGCAATAACCTCTTCTCGCCTGCCAATTGCATATCAAAGTTTAAAAATCTGGTTGCCCAGTATGCTTTATGAAGAAGTTCAATAGGCAAATGGCAGTTTTTTCCATAAACTACTTGAAAAGGTGACATTCCAATAGGGGCTTTGAAAGCTGTCCTATATGCCCAAAGAGCATCATCTAATTTTTTAGACCAATCTTTCCTAGAACTATTCACAGTTTTCTTTAGGATTCTCGTAAGGGACCTATTAGACACTTCAACCTGACCACATGTCTGTGGGTGATATGGGGTGGCAACTTTGTAGTGCACCCCATATTTTGCTAATGCCTTCATCATCGCTTTATTGCAAAAGTGACTTCCACCATCACTAATGAGTACTCTTGGTACTCCAAATTTGCAGAAAATATTCTTCCTTAAAAATTCTACCACTACTGCAGCATCATTGGTGGAAGTGGGGATGGCCTCAACCCACTTAGAAACATAATCAACCCCCACAAAATTGTATTTTTTGTTATAAGATGGTGGGAAGGGGCCTACAAAATCTATCCCCCACACATCAAACACTTCTACCTCCAGAATATTTTGGAGAGGCATTTCATCTTTCCTAGAAATATTACCCATCCTTTGGCATCGGTCACACTTGATCACAAAATCACGAGCATCTTTAAAAAGAGTTGGCCAAAAATAACCACATTGTAAAACTTTGGATGTTGTTTTTTCATGACCATAGTGACCTGAATAATGGGAGTTATGGCAATGCCAAAGAATGTCAGGAATTTCTTCCTCAGCTACACACCTCCTAATTACTCCATCTGCACTTCTTCTAAACAAAAAGGGCTCATCCCAAAAATAAAACTGGGCATCATGTAAAAACTTTTTCTTTTGTTGCCAAGTTAAATCTTTGGGAATTACCCCTACTGCTAAGTAATTTGCTAAATCAGCATACCATGGTAATGCAGATGCAGCTAGGAGTTGTTCATCAGGGAATGCATCATCTATTGGAACCTGGTCATCTTTATCACTAGTTTCAAGGGGAAGTCTAGATAGGTGATCAGCTATTACATTTTTAACCCCCTTCTTATCCTTAATTTCCAAATCAAACTCTTGCAAAAGCAAGATCCACCTTATCAGTCTTGGCTTAGCGTCTTTCTTAGCCAAAAGGTGCCTAAGTGTAGTGTAAACAATTACTTTAGACCCTATGAGATATGACCTAAATTTATCCATGGCAAACACTACTGCTAAGAGCTCTTTTTCAGTAGTCGTGTAGTGCACCTGAGCACTATTCAGAACACGACTAGCATAGTAGATTGTATGAAATACTTTATCCACTCTTTGTCCTAGAACAGCTCCTATAGCATGGTCACTGGCATCACACATCAGTTCAAAAGGTTTTCCCCAATCGGGTGCGACCATTATAGGAGTTGTTACTAGTTTCCTTTTCAGAGTTTCAAAAGCATTCATACATTCCTTATCAAACTTGAACTCCACATCCTTCTTTAACAAATTGCAAAGGGGTTTAGCTATTTTTGAAAAATCTTTTATAAATCTCCGGTAGAAACCGGCATGGCCCAAAAAACTTCTAATACCCTTTACATTTGTTGGAGGAGGTAGATTTTCAATTACATCAATTTTTGCTTTATCTACCTCTATTCCTTTTTCAGATATCTTATGCCCCAAAACTATCCCATCCTTAACCATGAATTGACATTTCTCCCAATTAAGGACAAGATTGGTTTCTTGGCATCTTTGCAAAACTTTTCCCAGATTACTCAAACATGAATCAAATGATGACCCATAGACCGAAAAATCATCCATAAATACCTCTATAAAGTTCTCAATCATATCGGAGAATATTGCAAGCCTGCACCTTTGAAAAGTGGCTAGTGCATTACAAAGTCCAAAAGGCATTCTCCGGTATGCAAAAACTCCAAAGGGGCATTTGAATGCAGTTTTTTCTTGATCATTAGAGTCAACACAGATTTGATTATAACCAGAATATCCATCAAGAAAACAGTAATATGCATGTCCAGCTAATCTTTCTAACATCTGATCCATGTATGGCAATGGGAAGTGGTCCTTTCGGGTGGCATTATTCAATCTCCTATAGTCAATACAAACTCTCCACCTTGAGACAGTGCGGGTGGGGATGAGTTCATTTTTATCATTTTTTATCATTGTTAAACCACCCTTCTTTGGGACCACTTGCACTGGGCTTACCCAAGTGCTATCAGAGATGGGGTAAATTATTCCTGCATCTAAAAGTTTTACCACCTCCTTTCTTACTACCTCCTGGAGAGTAGGATTGAGTGTCCTTGGAGGCTGGATTACATGCTTAAAATTCTCCTCTAAGAGAATCTTATGCATGCAAAAGCTGGGATGAATCCCTGTGAGGTCATCTACACACCATCCTATCGCATATTTATATTGCCTTAAAACTCTCATTAATTTTTCAGTTTCTAATTCAGTTAAGGCATTATTAATTATGACAGGATAATAGTCGGAGTCATCTAGAGAAGCATACCTGAGATTGGCTGGGAGTGTTTTAAGCTCCGGTTTTGCTCTAGCCTCCTTTTCATGTCTCCTCAGATCCATGATTTTCGTGCCTTTTTACTCTAAAGTTGCATCCAGCTGAGATGCTACCTTTTCAATTTCTGGCTCTCCACACTCTCCTTGCACCAATGCTGCCTCAATTGTGTCACCATGGCAAGTTTTCTCAAAAGTGGATGTGACTAAGGCATCAATCACATCCACCATGAAACAATGCTCCTCCTCCTCAGGCCTTCTCATGGACTCATACACATTGAAGGATACTTCCTCTTCATGAACCCGCAACTTGAGCTTGCCCTGTTGCACATCAATGAGGACTCGCCCAGTGGCCAAGAATGGCCTTCCCAAAAGAAGTGGAATAGCAGCATCTTCCTCCATGTCCAGGATTACAAAATCAGCTGGGAAGATGAACTTGTCAACCTTAACAAGAACATCCTCCACCTTCCCATAAGGTCTTTTGATGGAGCGATCTGCCAGCTGGAGACACATCATGGTTGGTTTCACCTCCCCAATGCCCAATCTCTTGAAGATAGAGAGAGGCATCAGGTTGATGCTAGCTCCCAAGTCACATAGAGCCTTTCCAATGTTATGCCCACCAATGTTGCATGGGATTGTGAAACTCCCTAGGTCCTAAGTTTCTAAGGAAGCTTCTTTTGCAATAAGGCACTGCATTCTTCAGTAAGCATAACTGTCTCATCATACTGCATCTTCCTCTTGTTACTCAGAAGCTCCTTCATAAACTTAGCATATGTGGGCATTTGCTCAAGAGCCTCCGCAAATGGGATGTTGATCTGGAGCCTCTTGAACACCTCCATGAACTTGGCAAATTGCTTCTTGGTGTCCTCCTTTTTCAATCTCTGAGGAAAAGGAATCTTGAGGGAAATCTGTGGCTGTTTTTCTTTTTCCTTTTCCTGAGGTGCAATTGAATTTTGCTTTCGTTGCACTTCAGGAATAAGCTCCTCTGGTTTTTGTTCCTTCTCCTCTTCAGCCTCAATTACCGCATCATCACACTTTTTCCGTGGCTCCTCAAGAGACTTGCCACTTCGAAGAGTAATGGCCTTGCAATGCTCCCTTGGATTAGGAACTGTATCACCTGGAAAGGATCCGGATGGCCTCTCTGACATTTGCTTGGAAAGCTGACCCATCTGAATCTCCAAATTGCGAATACTAGCTCCTTGATTTCTTTAACCCCGCTCTGGTCTCCTCTGCTAAATTACTTATTTTATTAGTGACCCTTTCAAGAGCTGCTTCCCATGGTGCCATCTTCTGTTCTTCCTGTGGAGGCTGTGATGGTTGTGGTGGCTGAAGTGCTGGACTGCGCCAGGAGAAGGCAGGATGATTTCTATATCCCGGATTATAAGTATTAGAGTATGGATTATTCCTCTGACCTCCTCCTATGAAATTAGCCTCTTCACTTGTGCCAAACTCCAAAGCACAGTCTCCATTTTGATGATTACCCTTACAGAAATCACAGGAAAGCACTACCTCAGAAGAACCCATCTGAACCTGGTTTAATTTCTGAGTCTATGCAGCTATTTGTTGCGGCATCTCCTTATTCTGGGCGAACAAAGCTTGCACATTCTCAGGTTCCATATCAGTCTTCTTCATGATACGCTTCCTAACAGTGGCCCGACTGCTGTTGTGAGCCATCTTTTCAAACAACTGCCTAGCCTCGTCAGCTGTCCTGCTCTCTAATGAACCCTGTGATGCATAGTCGACCAAATGCTGATTGGCGAGACTCAACCCATCATAGAATGTCCTCATTTGCATCCATGCAGGCATAGAGTGATTGGGGCACATCTTCAACATCTGCTTATACCTTTCCCACGCCTCATGTAAAGATTCTCCATCCTGCTGAGCGAAGGCGTTGATTTCTTGCCTAAGTTGAGCTTGTCTGGAAGGTGGGAAGTATTTGTCCACGAAAATCTTAGTCAATTCCTCCCAAGACGTGATGCTCCCTTGTGGTTGTGCAGGAGCCATTGAAGCGCCTTTCCCCTTAATGAGAGAGGGAAAAGCCTCAACCTTATCACCTCATCACTTGCACCTTGAATCTTGAAGAAGTCCAGGTAACTCAAGAAACTAGCAATGTGATCACTCGGATCCTCCTCTGAGGCACCGCTAAATTGATTTTGTTGCAGCATGTTCAGATATGCCCCCTTGATGTCAAAATTTGCGGCAGTGACAGTAGGTCGTACTATGCTAGTACCAAACAAAGTCGGGTCGACTAAGGCGTAATCAGCAACGTACTCCTTTCAGGTCCCAGCTCACGCTCATTTCTACGCTCGCGCTCACGTTCTTCCGCCGTTATTCTTGCTTGTCTCCTTCTCTCTTGTTGTGCTTGTTTCCTTAGCTTCTTCGCTGTCAATTCGATCTTGGGATCGAATTGAAGGCTGCTATAATCACCTGCAGAACGCAAGTGCATATACCAATCTCAGAAAAGAGAGTTAAAAGCACCTGTTGAGTAAATAGAAACAATTAAGAATAAATAGCTAGAGTAAAATTCCACTAAGTAACTACTAAAAGTACCGAAAAATTACTAAAATCTAATTTTAGTTCCCCGACAACGGCGCCAAAAACTTGTTGGCGTTCTGGCAAGTGCACCAGTTCGTGACAAGTAATAAAGTGGAAGTGAGTTGTCGTTCCCAACGAGGACTAAAATCGATTAAAATAATTCTCACCTAAGTCGTAGTTACTACGTGAAATTCAAATTAAAATTAAATTGATTGGAAAATTCTTAACTAAATTAAATTGAAAAACAAAAACGCAAATAGAAAGTGGTTGTGAAAGAATTTGGGAAAGCTTGGGAACTTGTTTCATTGTAGGTTCCTATAATAATTGGTAACGAATCAATGATTTTCCTAAGTATTGAACCAATTTTGCAAAGGTAAAAGCAGCCTAATTCCTTAGGACAACCCTGTTTCTTAGTAATTTAATCTCCCTTAATTCCTTAAGCAGAGCTTTAAATCCTAATCTTACCAATTAATGTTCAATCAAAATTATTAGAAAGTTATCCAATTCATAGACATATTCCTATACCTATGTAATTGAATTGTTTGATTAAAGGTCTAAATCCTAATTCAATATTCCTATTCAATTAGAATTACCAAATCATAAACGGTACCAAATTCATGATGAACAATTAAAACATAATCAAACACAATACTTAAATGGAAAAACATCAATTCATTAAACAAAAACTATATAGGTTCCATACAAATCCACATGTTCCCAAATAAGGGTTTAGTTCATAATAGAGAAGAGAGAAACAATAAACATGATAAAAGTAAGCATAATTACCACTAAACTTGAGTCTCCAATCTCAATTCTTCACCAAAGCTCTCAAATTATCAGTTCCCAATTGTTCAGAAAAAATCCTGATTACCAATCCTAATCTATTTTAAAAACCCCAAAAACTAATCCTCTCACAAATCCATTAAAACAATAATAAATCCAAATCAGATCTGCTACGTGCGCCTGGGTATGGCGTTGGCACGCCTGGGCGCGCCTCTGAAAATTCATCAGTCCCTTTCCTACGTGCCGCGCGCGCCTGGGCGCATGGTGCCTCGCGCCTGGGCGCGCATCTGACTGAATTGATGCACCAATTCTGGCACTTTGACCCCTTCTTCTGGCAGCTCACCCCTTGCACGCCTGGGCGTGCTGTTCCTACGACTGGGCGTGTAAGTGCAAATTTCCACAATTTCAACTGCTCAGCTCCAAACAGGGTTCCTCACCCTACAACCACGAACGCAGCACGTCCGCACTAGGAGATTCACTCCCTAGTCACTAAGGGTCACACACCCCTTTACAACACTGGTTACAATATGAGTGATTAAGTAACCACTATGATGTACTCTTGATAGTGCGGATACAACAATAATAGGCCACTCTAACAATTATGTGTTCTAAGCAACACAGATACAACAATATAGCTCTAATGATAATGAAGTCTTGATAAGGTTGTTACAAGGCCAAAATAAGGTTTAGTTTTTCTTCAAAAATGAATGAACGTGAAAACCAGAGAAGAAGAAGAAGAAGAAGAAGAAGAAGAAGAAGAAGAGCGTGATTATCAGGAGATGTAGAAGTATTGAAATGATTTTGAAAAACGAATAAATAGAGTTAATTTTGAAATCAAAAAATAAAATAAAAGATTTAAGAATTAAAACAAAAGATTTGAATTTTGAATTTTGAATTTGAAAATAGAATCAGAATCAAATCAAAAACGATTTTGGAAATAAAATAATTTAAGTTTTAAAATCAAAACCAAATAAAAAAGATTTAGAAAATAAATCAAGGATTTGATTCTTAAAACAAATAAGGAATATTTTCAAAAATAAAATCAAATTCGAATTTTGAAAATAAATCAGAATCAATTAAGTAAAAACAAATCTGGAAATAAATCAAAATGATTCTGACACGTTTTTCAATAAAACTTGAGGTAATCGATTACTTCAGGGAGGTAATCGATTATCCCTTTAAAAATGGAAACTTTGAAATTCATTTTAAAAACCAGTAATCGATTATCACATGCATGTAATCGATTACTTCACTTCTGTTTAATGTATGATGCAACTCATATAATCGATTACCACTAATCTAATAATCGATTATTGAGCCTCTAATTTTTATATGATGCAACATCATGTAATCGATTACTACAAGGCATGTAATCGATTACTTTGTCTCAGGAAAATATATGATGCAACAATTTTAATCGATTACTTGAGCCATGTAATCGATTACTCTCATTAGAAAGTAATGGATTAACAAAGTTCACTTAATCTATATAAAAACTAAGATATAAAAACTGATTTTCACAAAACTTCTTTTTCTTCTCCTTAATTAAGAAAAATATATTTAGAAAAACTTATATTGGCCTTTTAACATAATATAAACCTTGACTTCATTACCTTACATGATGTCCTAAGGGAAAAGGCTAAAATCTTCATTTGCTTGAATCTTCAACTTCATTTGCTTGAGTCTTCAACTTGAAGCTTGGACTTGAAGGATGAAGATCTTGTGATTGCACTTGATAAGAACTTGAGAATCTTGAGTTTGTTATCATCAAAACCATATAATGATTGCACTTGAAGTCCTTGGGAAAGCTTGACTTCCAACATATCCAAGTATGGTTTGCCATCGTTCTGGGAACGTATGGCAGTGCTCTGGGAACACAGTGGTGTATTGGATGGACGTCCAAGATGGACTTTTGTTAGAGACCTCAGTTGTGGATAGAAATCATGCATCATGCCACTTGCATTATAAGAGATATAATGTTGAAAATTGGTGTGCTCATATGTACTTGCATTATTGTCTGTCCATGATATACTTGTGTTTGTATTTTAGTCTTTATTGATTATGTATATGTGTATACTTACTCCCTATGCCCTGTTTAGGTGATGGCCAGATACCTAGCCTGCATCGAGATACGCCCTATCCCTAGTGGTATATGGACGTACGAGGAGCACCGAGCCACCTTTGAGGGGGAGGTGGAGATCACTCTCTACCACCCTAACCCTCTGGTTCGGGTGCGACCTCGTAGATTTAGGATCCCTTTAGTCTATACTATGCATGTTCCACCCTCTTACTCATATAGAGGACCACCCTCGGCTCGACCAGTGCGTCGATTTCATAGTTTTCGCTTTAGAGCTGCCACTCGTACTCACCCTTCTTCCCATAGAGTTGTTACTGAGGAGACTTCTTCTCCTGGTCCGACTGACTTTGAGAGGACTGCTTCTGCAGATCCTAGACCCAGTGGTGGGGTCTCTGCACAGTCGGGCGAGGTCGAGGAGGACCCTGTGGAGGATGAAGACGAGGAGGAGGTGCTTGTCAAGCCTACTATTTCTGCTAGAGGTGGACCTGCTGGTTCCTAGGAGCCTGCATAACATAGATATTTTGGATCCTAGGTCTATGGATAGAGCTGCAGAGGATCAGAGGAGCTGCTGAGGACATGGATGACCTGCTCTAGGACTTCTATTTTGATCTTGTGATATGTTGTACATATTTTGAGAGGTCTTAGAGTGAGGTTTATTTTGAGCAGCTGGTTATGTAAATGTTTTATCAAAACTTGTATCTCGACTTTTGCTACTTGCTACTGATACTGGTGGGGATGTTT
Organism: Crotalaria pallida; assembly: GCA_037953625.1. Classification (NCBI taxonomy): domain Eukaryota; kingdom Viridiplantae; phylum Streptophyta; class Magnoliopsida; order Fabales; family Fabaceae; genus Crotalaria; species Crotalaria pallida. The sequence continues at coordinate 54,663,810 of CM075651.1, forward strand.
TTGTTAGGAAATAGGATGCGACAAACGCAGCGGAAAAAAAAATAAATATATCCTATTTCCATCCAGGATCCATGTGAAAACATGATTTGAGATAGGGAATAAAATTACCTTTTGCAGGGAATAGGAGACCAACGAATCTTATCACGAACGCTTCGTCAATCACGAGCACATCAATGTGTTGTGCCTCTATTGGTATCCACACGAACAAATTCCCAATTGGAGTCACGTCTCTCTTCTCAATGCTAGTAGAGAAGAGAGAGTCTGTGTATCACTCACTCTCTGATATGACGGCTAGGTTTTTCTGTGTCTCTCACATCTCTTAATCCCCTAAAGCTAATAATATTATATTTATAATATTATCAGACCAACTGGTTGGGCTTTTAGAAGATAAATTCGAATTCTATCTTATATGTAGAAGATAAAATCAAATTTATATCTTATACATAAAGATAAAACGAATCATATCTTAATCATATCAGAAAGATTTAATTTTATTAAAAATACAACTATTGTATTTTTATCAAATGTAATATCTCCAATTTTATCTGCTCTTAGTGTGTGACCCTATAGGTTCCTGTAACGTTGGCAGTAATGTTAAAATCACATTTTAATTTTACAAGCAATGAGCGGTATCTAGCAACACATCATTGCTACCCAAGTGACAGGAATGTTTGTGATTTGACTATACCTTTTACTGTGACCAATGAACATGTGAAAGTTTAATCCCTTTGTCCAAATATCATAGTTACACTCATGGCATGGAACGTGTCACCCATGAATAGTGTAACCTATGGTTTCTTGATCCCTGAGTAGACGCGTCTAAACAAGTCTCGTCAATATCTCATATTGACTGTCTTGAGTATGGTCATACATTTCACCGTCTCACTCAATCAAGGGGCCCAGAGATATAATTCCTATTGATAAGGAAGGACAAATCCCATCTACGTCACTCACATCCCTCTACATGATTTGTCATATACCCGACTACAACCGTTATGATCAACTGGTTAAAGATGACGTTTGATTGCGTGAAAGCATATAATTCCTCATGTTGGGAACCGTAGCGACTTCAGGTCGAAGGACCATGTACACTATTGTCACTATGAGAATCGCTTATGACACTCACTTAATAACCCATGTAGCATTCTCATGGAGGGTCAATCCAGTACACAGGACAATTGTGTACTTACGTGAAGACTTGATATCCCATATCCATGACCGGTGAGATACAGTCATCAGTCTGCCACATACTAGTCTCGATGTATTATAGTTGTCCTTATTAACTATAATACTCGACTAGGAAATCTTTAAGGATAATTATCAATCAATAAGATCTCACTATCAAGTCATGTACTTGATATTCTTATGACATTGAACTTATAATCCTAAGGACTTTATTACATCTATTTTAATTAAACAATTAAAGCATAAATATAATAAATGAAATGCCTCATTATTATTAATAGTAATAATCCATAAACATGAAATAAGTACAAGTAAAAGAGAAAATACGATTGCCACTAGGGCACTCTCCAACAGTTTTATGTCATGATATATATATATATATATGATGTTTTTATTTACCTCAGCAGTGCCCCACAAGTATTATTTTTACTTCCGCATACTCTGATTTTGGTTCAAAAGGATTCGGCAATAAGTTTATATTTTATACGTTCGATCAAACTCAAGATGTAACATCCCGCATCTTCTGGACTCAAATAAATCCACGAGGTTTTAATTGAAAAGAATTTTTGAGAATTTAAGAAAGATTTTCAGAAAAATGTTTTGACAAATGATTTTTATTTGAGTTGGATTTCTTGAAAAAAAAACCAAGTCACAATCTTGACTTTCTTAAAGAAACGAATTTCCTTTTTATTTGATTTGAGGTTTTAATAAATGTTTTCTTTAAAAGTCTTTGATTTGTGTGAAAGTAAGATTTTATTCTCAAAGATAAGCTTATTTGAAATAAAAATATTAAGTGAAATTATTTTCCCTTAAAGTTGTATCTTTGAAAAAAAAATTTGAGATAAGAATGTGTGTTTTATCTTAAGAAATAAAATGAGATGACAAATTTAAATGCATGAATAAATGAATTATGTGAATAGGAATGTATGTGTGATGCGTGTATAATGTATGGGTGTGCCGTGTATTTTGGAGTGAGAAACATGATATGTCAAAGTGTTGTATGCATGTGTTAAATGATTCTATGCTATGTGCTTAATATGATGATGTGAAAATTAATGAAACTATATATGCATAATGTGTATGTGTCGTGTGTTTGAGTAGGGAAAACATGAGGTGTCAAAATGCATGTGTTAGTATGTGTCAATTGCATGTATCCTTCATGATTAATGTTGTGTGTTGTTGTGATAAAATAGAAAGGAAAAATTTATATGTGTGTGGTGTGTGCATGAGTTCGGCCGAGAGTGAGGAAAGGAACCCAACTAGAATGCATTCCCTTAGCCATTAAGAAAATAGAAATTAGATGGAAAGAAAATAGAAGGTTTAGGTGGCAAACAAATAAGAGGTTTAGAGGGATGAGTAATGGAACCTAGGGCCATGACTCATGAAGCCTACGATGACTTTCTTTCCCTTTGTTCCCCTTGACTTTCCTACATAGAACCGTATGAGTGTATGAGTATTGGCCTTGATTCATTTCTCATTTCCTTCATTCATTTTCTTTACAATTATTCCAACACAAACACATGAGTTCCAAGAGCACACCAAACTCTTGGAGAACCTTAGAGAAAGAGAGGGTGGCCGAGAGAAGAAAATAGGAAAAGAAAAGTGAAATCCCAAATTTCCAACCCAAACACCATGATCTCTTCACCCAAACGCTTTCATCCTTCCCTAACGATCAAGAAGAAAACCTGACCCTCAACCATAAGAAGTAGAGGCCGAAGCAACTCTAGGAAGGAAGAGAGGAGAATTTGAAGCTTGAAGATTAGGATTTTTATTTTAGGTAGTTGTTAAGGAAGCTTCAATGTAATAATTTTAGTTTTTGGTCTTGTGATGGACCTTGTTTCAACTTAAATTTTTGTGATGCATGTATTTGTGTTCTTATGATCTTGAAGTTTAATTGCCTTGCATGTCATTTCTACGTGTTGATCTTGAATATTTGTGCTTAAAAACTTTGATCCTTAATTTGTAAAATTTCTTCTTCACGGTTTTGTTTGTAAGTTGTGTTTAAGTTTATGTTTCTACTTTGATTTTCTCTTGCATGTTTTAATTTGTGGTGAATCTTTGCAAAATCATGAAGTTTGAGCTTTGCATGTTGCTCTAAGTATAAAGTCTTAATTTTCTTTTGATGCATGTCACAATTTTAAAGAGAAGGCTATAATACTAAGCTTAAAAGTGATTTTGATACAAAAAGGGTTTTTAACAAGGCTTTGTATATGTGATGATGATTTTGTTGATGCTTGAAAAGAAAATGTTGTTTTAAAGTCTTGCATGTGAAAATAGAACCCAAGATCTTGCTTTTGTGTACTTTGTCATTCGGCCAAACCTAGGAAAAATAGGGAATCATGTTTGATCTTTATTCTAATTGCATGCATGTTGAAATTCCTGAGATCCAAAGACTTTTGATATGATCTTTGATTTTATTGTGATAAATTTATAAAATTAAAGTTTGATGAATTTTTCTATGGAGCTCACAGTTTTGTCTTTGTAAATACTAAAGTTTGTTTGTTTTGTTTTGCATGTGTGTTTTATTGATGGATCTATGGATTTTAAGTATGAGAAAACCTAAATTTTTTATTAAAAAACTTAAAAGTGATTTTCATGGTCCTATTCGGTTTTGAAACAAGTTTTATTCAAGATTATTTTGATTTTATTTATGTGTTATGTTTTGAGCTTAGCTTTGACTAAATGAAGTGAATTTGGTATGTGATTATCTTTTTGAGTTATTATTTTTCTTTTGCTTAATTCGGGTTGGTTGAGAGATAAAAGAAATGAATTGATTTTCATTTGCATGTTAACTTAGGGATAAAGCTAATTGATTAGAAAGATGTTAGCATAATTTTACATGAAAGTATTCCTTTCTTTTGTCTATAATTATTTTCGGTTGTGATGTTTGAATTAGGAAAATGTGTTTAAATGATTATGTTCCATATGTGCATGTTTTGTATGTGTGTTTAAAATTGTGAATGTAACCTTGCCTTATGTGTGGTGAGATTCGGCCATGCTTAGAAAATAATAGGAGTTTGTGTTGATTTTGTTTTATATGCATGAATGATGAATGGTTGTGATATTATATTTGCTGTGTGTGTGTTTGAATGATTTAAGTGTTTTAAAAGGTTTTTGATTTAATTTTGTATTATTTTCTTTCGGTTCGGTTTTTAAGAAAATAAAGTAAGAAAAATGATTTGATTAATTGAAAGGTATTGTTTTGAAAATGTTTTCATGCGATTTCTAAAGTACTTGGTTTGACTTAAAAAGTGTTTTATATATTTAAAGGTGGCTTTTAAAGAGATCAGAGAACTAATTATGTTTTAATAAATTTTTGAAAAGAGGATTTTAAGTTCTGATTTTCTAAAACGCCTTATTAAACAAATGTTTTACTTGGTTTTAATTGGGAGAAACCCAAATTGATTTCAAAGTGATAAGAAGAAACCGAATACTTTGTTTTCAAATAAAAGTTCGTAAAGTTGCTTTATTTTCAAGATAATTAAATAAGAATGATTTTAATAAGAGAGGAATATTTGAGTTCAAGTAACGATCGGGAAGTAGTTACGAACGTCGCAATGGAAACCAAGGAGCACATTGAAGATCGTCATCGGTTGAGGTGAGAGAGAAGTTTCCCCAAAACACCGTGGTATTTAGGTAATATATTAAGTGTTTCGACCATCTCAAAAGTCGAAACTTAGTGGCTCTGAGTCAGTAACACGATGGCAATTGTTTGTTTGTGTGGCTACTCGTGTGAAATGGACAAAGACCACATGGAAGTAGATAAGGCATTTATATGATGATATCTGAATGATAGTGTGTTGTTTATTTATTTATTTGAGGAATTTTATTATGCGTGGAGAGATTGAAAATAATGTGAATAATAATGAATTAGAAGAATAAAAGAGATGTGAGATAAAGTTTGAAAGAGGATGATAAGACGTTGGGGAGTTTATACTCAATGGTGAGTAAGAAATGTTGAACATGATGTGGTTAAGCCAGAGCTGGGAAGGGTAATGTTGTTGTTGATGTGAGATGAGAATTGAGTGGAGTTGGACTCCTTTGGTGTTGGTTTTGGTCTGGGACTAGTGTTGAGTTGAGCTTGCTCCTCCATTAGCGCCCAGCAAAGTCGTGATTTTGGAAAGGTTTTCGAAAAACGAATTTTGAAAAGTTTTCGAAATAAGACTTTTTGAAAGGAAACTGTGAAACCTTATTTTTGGGAAAGGATCTGGGAAACTTCATTTGAGAAAGATGGTTTTGAAAAGAGTTTGTGAAAATACTTTTGAAGATTGTGAAACATTATTTTTGAAAATGGTTTGTGAAACGGTATTTTGGAAAAGGCTGTGAGACCCTCTTTTAAAAAAAAATGATTTACGGAATACTATTTTGGAAAGAGTTTGTGCAATGTCATTTTGAGAGGAGTTTTATGAAACATGGTTTGAGTTTTAAGAAAAAGTTTTGGCAAGGTGAGATCTTGAGAAAGAGGATGACATGAGATTGTCGAGGCAAGTGATGTAATGAAAGGCAAGTGTGATGATGTGGACCCAGCTCTGTGCTTTGATAAGAAACGCTTGTGCAAAGATAGCGGTCGGGACTCACTGAAGGGATGTACGAAGGGTGAGCCGATCATTAGGTTAATTAAAAGAATTAAAAGACTTTTAAAAGACATTAATTAACGCGGTGAGTATGAGTGCGAAGTAGTGGAGAGGAAGATACCCCGGAATATCTGCGGATATTCGTGTTGTGATTGTAATAGGGGAGGGTAAGGACGGTGATACGTCAAGAAGCCTTGAGTGCTATTCTAGGCAGAACGAACTCCACATGTGGTACGGGCAGATCGGTCCTATGCCGTGGTGAGTTCTGCACTCGAGACTAGAATAAGTATTGTCGCCCCCTATGGCAATTCGAGAACAGTGAGAGGGACTGGAACGAGGCAATATGATATTTTGTGTAATGAGCCAGTATGATGTTTTTTTTATTGTGCTACGAGGTAGCAGACAGCTGTCAATGCCGGCGTGGTAAAGGTCCTGTACTCCTGTTTGCTTCCGACTAGGCTGGGTGGATGGCCGAGGAGATGTAGACGAGTGTGCTAACTTTGGGAGCGACCCTCCTCAATGATGATTAAAATTCCCCTACATCATTGACGGACACGAATTCATAAAAGTTAATTAAGAAAACTTATATTAAAAGAGAAATAATTCTGAAAGCGACATGAGGATAAGATTGTTTGGAGAAAGAATCAGAGTGCGCAGCGGAAACAGTTTATGGAAAGAGAGGTGGCTATGCATAATGCATTTAGGATTAAAAGATTAATGAGATAGGTAAGTCTTTGTATGAATACAAGTGATTATGTGCTTCTTGTTTGTATGGTTTGTCTATCTTAATATCTTACCTATTGTAATCCCACATCGTTGGCATAACATGCTTGGGAATACTTACTCTCTCCAGTCTTTTGTTTTGTCTGCCTGTTGTTATGGTGTCTATTCCCTTAGTCTCTGGACCCCGTTATGTCTGCACTCGACACTCGGGACGAAGGAAGAAGGAAGTAGTATAAAGATACCAAGATCGGTGAGTCAATTGACCATCCTAGTAGACACCCTATGCTTGTGTCTACCCGCAAGATTTGGACGAGGACATAGATACTGGGAAACGGACGCAGTCGAGGTCGTCTCTAGCGTGACATTTCTTGTGGGTCTTCGTCTTCAGTTCAATGGGTCTAGTGGTAGTTCTTTTATATCCCCGGAGGTATTTTGCATTCCCTGTATTTACTTAGTGGCATTGCAATCCCATAATGTAACCCCAAATTTTTGTGAACGAAATTACTTTTGGTGACCTCCACGGTTTTAATTTAGAAAAGAAACGGGCCATGATAATTGAGTTGAGAAGGATTAGGTTGCAAAGCGTAGTGTTAGTAACACTTCGGTTTGGAACTTGAACTCTAGCATGACGTACGAGAACACTCTTTGATTGCAAAGAAGTTTTGGAAAAACGTATTGGTTCTCATACTCATGCTACTCAACCGCGTTACACGTCATGCTGTTATAAAAAAAAAAATTGGCCCTAATTTTCACTTAAAATGACTATGGTTTCAAGTTGCCAAATCGGGGTGTTACACAAGAGACAAATAATATGTTTTTAAATAACATTACGAATATGTTTCATTGTGTTAAAAAGACATTGTCTCGAGAGCCTTTTTGTAATTAAGATATTATTAAGCCGAATTCAAATTATTCGTCAAGGTTAAAGGTGTTTATAATTGAGCAAGTACCACTTAAAAAGGAAAAATTTTCTAGACCCAATTTTTGATAGCAAGTATTCTATGTTTGGAAATATTTATTATTTTCAAGATATAAAACTAGGGTGTCACAGTATCTTAGTATGACATGTTAGAAACTGCTTACTTAAGTTCTGTGTAATGCTCACTCCCTTCCCACCATTTCAGGTACTGAGACCGAGCGTCAACCAGAACTTTCCCCGGCCGAGCAGGAGGACTCCTCCTTACAGGAAGAGTAGTGTGTATACGCTCGGACATCATTCGATGTCTGTGGTGATTACGTTGTGTTGTTTATAACCGAGCGAATCTCAGAAACCTATGTACTTTTTTCCTACATATTTATAAATGGAATGTTTTGTTGCACTCTGGTTGGTTTGGACAGTGTGTAATTTATTTTAAAAAAAAACTAGGTTGTTACACAAGGTTTCGTTCTCATCACAGAATGTCGAAACTGTATGGAAACTCGACTTAATAAACAAATTAGCAGAATGGACAAGAATGTACGGGGGAGCCGTGTGACTAAAGGAAAGGAGCCATACGGACTTTAATTACAATCAAATAAACTTAGGTTGGTTTTAAGATATAATTTCTGAATTCATCTTTCTCTGAATGTAATTAAAAAGATCACTGAATGTATACAAAAATAGTTTAGATTCAAAAGTTCACAGAATCTAATAACTACAATTATTTTATACTCAATATCTATACGATTTGGACCACCTCAGTTTACATAATATAGCATCCCTAATTTATTTCCAAGCATTATTAGTGTGGTAATAGGTTTAGAGTAGTGAGGAATGGGCATGTTAGATTAAAATTAGGAATTTAGAAAAGTTATTTGAGAATTTAGAGCCTAGGACATTAGGAAATTAGAAGTAGAAGGTCCATCGCTCTAAACCCAATTCCCACTGTTGGATGTGAAGATAAGGGTCTTTGGAAGCTTGCCTCAAAATTTGAGCAAGATACAACGGTTAACGAAGAAGATATAGCAAATCGAAGTTAAGATTCCCAGTGTACGCCCAGGCGCACCACCCTCGCGCCCAGGCGCGCCAGTGCAAATTAAGTGATGTTCCCAGGGAGTTTCTCGCGCAGGCGTGCCCTCCCGTGCGCCCAAGCGCGCTTTCGTCGCACCAGATTAGCAAATGGCGCACCAAATCCACGCCAACCCCACTAGTCCCACACCAGTTAGCGCACCATTCCCCCCTGACGCACCAGTGTGGTACGTGCCTCGTGCTCAGGCACGCGAACCCGCACCCAGGCGCGCGATTTGATGCAATCATTTTGGCCGTTAGATTTGGACTTGGTGACCAAGTCACTTGATCCCAGCCGCACGTTTTGCTCCCTCTTGGCAAGAGATAAAACAAAAACATAACATACCACCAACACCACCATTCATCTTCTCCTCCATTTTCCTCTCAAATCCTAAGAACATCTCATCATCTTCTCCATCTTTCCTCCTTGATTCTAAGAGCAAGTGCCATCATCATCATCATCAAAAACCTTCACAAACCAAGAACAAAAGCAACCACACACCACCACCCAAAACACCATGGCCTCATCTCCACCATCATGAAATCCCTTCCATCACCAAGAACCCTAATCATCATCAATCATCAAGCACCCAAAACCAAGCCACAAAATCGACCCACCCATCATCCCCATCAAAGATCAAGTAAGAGAATGGCCAACAAATTCTTCCTCCTCTTCTCCACCAAATTAGTGTGACCCCTCTCCCTCTCTATCTCCATGGATTTGCAAACTTAGCAACTAGGGAGAGTTATACACATAGACCCCACCATCAAGAGCAAGGAGTAGGAGATTAAGGCTAGGATTGTCAAGGGCAAAGGTGGTTACAGGAGTAGGGAGCTAAGATTTAGTGCTTGGATTGGTGGTTCATCATCATCTCCCATTTGGAAGGTAAGAGGGGTTGTATTACCTTTATTTGGGACATAGATTCTAAGGATGTTATAGTGATAGCTAGGTGTTGTTAGTTAATTTAGAAGATAAACCCTCTTGTTTTATGTTATAAAAGTAGGAAGTGAAGAACCCTAGGGAGATGACTTATATTATGGTACTTTGAGACATACCTGAGTATGTCGACTGATTTGCTGGTTATTTGTTGATTGTTAATCGTTATTGATATCTGTTGGGAATTAATTATGTGACTAAGTTCTAAATGGGTAGGGTGATGATCAAGTATGCTATACATGTTTAATTAAGAAGGTGTATGCTATTTGGAAATTTGTGATAATTGATTATTTAAATGATAAATGTGGATGCTTGTGATTAATTGTGTTATAAATGAAAAAAGATTTAGAAAATTGTTTAGAAAGGGGTTGTGCAAGCTATGTGCTAAATGTGTATTTATATGTGATTATTGGTGTTATAAATGTTTATTTAAGAGTGTGCGTTGTTATTGGAAATGGGTGTATATATTTATGATGTTGGAAATTTAGTTGTGAAATTGAATATGTAAATGGAAAAGAAAAGACCTGGAAATGTAAATGGAATCTGTGGTGGGAACTGATCATTTGGGGCACCGGAACACTAGGTACCCGGCTAGGTGTTCCAATTACCTGTTAGGGCCAATTACCTGCCAGGCCAATTACCCATCAGGCAAATCGCCCTGTTAGGCGCCGGTGTGACCCATGGATCAGTTCCCTGCTAAATAAATGGAGTAATTAATGGATTGGTATATTGTACATAGTCTTAACAGGTTATGGTCTGGATGGGTGCAAAGTCCTAGGCAGGTGCCAAAAGTCCCTAGACAGGTGTCCCAATTACCTAGCGGGTGCTCAAAATCCTAGTGGTGTACATAAAAAGGAATAAGGGAAGAATTGTATGGTATGTATGCAGATCTCTGGCCTGAGGTTGCATACATTGCAAGCAGAGTTTGTATGTTGGCCTCTGACCTGAGGTGACATACAATGTAAAAGTAAAATGAAAGGAAAATGAAAATGAGAAAAATATTATGAGAATAGGATAATGAGAACAGGAAATGGAAATGGAAATGAAAAAGGAAAGGAAATGGATAATTAAGGGTAGTTAATGTAAGGTGTTACATTTTTGGTATCAGAGCAGTTTTTCCTCGGCGTTGGAGTAACTCATTACTCTTGTAGTTTACTCACCAAGCGAGTAAATTGTAATTAGGGATAGACTTGTTTTATGACTTAGATAAGTGCCATTGCTAGCGTGATGATAGAGATAGATGAGGAGTCTAGTGTGGTGAGTATTTAAGATTCTTTCAGGTTGTTTAAGCTATTTGAGAAGCGTAGGGAGTATTTGAGATTTCTTTTAAGTTTGTTTAAATTATTTTAGATTTATCAATTAAACCCAAAATCTTGTGAAAATAAATGGGTCGTATCTTTTGATTGACCAATGTTATCACCAAATGATTTTTTATCAGGATACCCTTCCTTTGCATGACCATATCTACCACACTCCAGGCAAAGCATGTGAAGTCCTTCATATTCCACCTTGTATTGTTTATCTTTAATCTGGAACATGCCAAGAAGCGGTTTCGTGAGATCGACCTTGACGCATAATCTTGCGTATTTGCCCCGTTCTTGTAAGAAGGTGGTTTTGTCCACCTTCATCGTTTTTCCAACCCTGTTCCCTATGAAACTCAGAATCTGAGGGTCATAATATTCGATCAGAAGTCCTGAGAAGCGTACCCAGACAGCAACGCGATCAATGGATTCACGGTAAGGATGGAAATCCGCTGTCCACCGTCGCACTGTAAGGTAATGATCATAGATGAGCCAGGGTCCTTCCGTCAACGCCATTTCCAGATCTTCCTGGTTTGAAAACTTGATGAGATAAATATCGTTCTCCAGGTCGATGATGGTAAGGATGCCATTACGGACCCACATTTGTTTGAGCCTGGTTTCTAATGCCTTGTATCCAATCTTTCTTCCCAGAAGTTTAACAATGATGCCTTGCCTCCAAGGTTTCTGGATTCTCTTCTGTTCTTTCTTGTTAAAGACGAACTCTGGGCATTCATATTCTCCACACTTCTTTTCCACCACCACAATGCATGGCTCACTGTTTCCAGCATTGGTTACTTCTTGCTCTTCTGACTCACTATCTGTTTCCCATAAGTGATAGTCCTCATGAGGGTAACCTGAGGGGGTAGAATCCTTTCTTTGCCCTAGAACTGTATCCACATAAGTTCTCCTATTCTCTTGTGCTTCCTCTTCTCTTGATGTATCTTCAAGATCAGCGTATGAGACATGTAACATCCCTAATTTTAATCCCTAGAATAATTATAAGTTTCAATGAATTAAATATTTGTTTCTTGAAATCAATTATTTAGTTGTTGGGTATTTTTATAAAATACATTATGTTAATTACGAAAGTACCTTTAATTGCATTTTAAAGTAAATTCATTTGAAACAATTATCCCATTTGAAAAATAGACTTTCTATTCTTTACTTTGATTTTTACAAAGATACAATATTAAATAAATTTTTGTTATTTCCTAGTATCTAACTAATTTCTTACTTTATAGTTTTCCTATATGAATCTATATGATGCTAAAATCCTATTATTAATATTTTTGAGCATAAATAAATAAGTGTAAGTAGATGTTAAAAAAAAAAAATATGTGCTGGTGTACGTGTGTTGTGTGTGTCTTTGTGGTGAAACCCTTATCTTTCTCTCCTTCTTCTAAGTCCAGCCGCCACCCACCTTCCTCTCTCTTATCTCCATTCTTTCTTTTCGATCTCTCTCATGGCCGTGGGCTCGTCGGCCATCACCACTCAACCATGCGCCATCGTCGCAGCTCTCTCTCCCTCTCTAAGATCAACTTTTTCTCTCTCTCCGTCACGGTTTCTCTCCCTGCCGTGTCGTCGTCGAACCCGTGCCACCACCCTCGCGAACCACCGCCGTCCTCCCTCAAGCTGCTGCAGTAGTCGCGACTCTCCTCCCACCAGTCACTGATCCGCCGATCTTTGCCTCCCTCTTCTCCCATTGTGAGCCGACGCGTTCTTGGTTGCTGCCATGGTGGTTCCAGCCATCGTCGCCTCCTCCTTGTACCAGTGACAGCCAACCACGGAAAGAAGCCGTCTCCGCCTTGGTTGTTGGCTCTTGTCACGGTTTCAAACCAAACCGACGCCGCTATCGTCATCATCGTTACCGGGGCCAGCCGCTCTATTGTGCTCTGAACGGTTTGACCGAACCGGCTTTCAAAACCATATTTGAGGGTAAATCCCTAACACTTTTCTAATTTCTCTATGTTATGTTTTAATTTTTATATTAATACTAATTTTAATATTATTGTTAATAATTATTTAGTAATAAACTGTTTTGGAAATTAAAATTGAAATTATAGTTTATATTGATTTTAATTATATTGTTATTAATAATGATTTTTTTAATAGTACTTTGATTTATGTTAGGGCAGAATTAACTATTATGTCGAACGATTAATTTTAAATGTACTTTTGTCAAATGTGTGGGTTCCTAAGTAAGTGAGCTGTCGCTTAGCTTGACTGAGTTGTCCCTGAGCTAAACGATACCTCAGTTAATTAGGAAACTGATATAATCTACATAATGTTAATTCGAGTTAGGACGTCGAACATTAATTTCAAACCGAAGGGAAGTGGAACTGTTTTAATGTTATAATTATGAATTGGACTTATTTTTGAATCAAGAACACTTTCTTTTAGTTTGGAATTAATAGTGTCAAATAATAATCTTTGATTTTGTGGTTTCAAAAACTAAAACTAATTAACTTTAATGAATTTTCGGTGAGTATGTAAGTTTCGGAAATTAGCGTATATTTTTTTTAAGAGAAGTTATACTAGTTTAATAAAAAGGGTGAAAAGAAGCTTTTAATTTATTTTATACTTACATGTCATTGCTTTAAAAAGAGTTAGTATCAAATAGTTAATATAGTTAAAGAACGTAGTTTGATATTAAGACTTGGAATTTTAATAAGTGTTAGGAAAAATGTTGTTTTCGTTTTAAAGTTGTTTTATGAGAAATTTGAATGAGGTTGTTTTAAATTGAGGTTAAGTTTTGGTTTAAGTGATTTTGAGTAATGGATTATTGGAGCATAATTCGGTTTTGGGCACATGATTTGGAATTTGTCAAGTTTGTGTTAAGTGTTTGGTTGGAGTAAGGTTTAAGATGTAATTGATTTTTTGTCTCGAATCATTGACTTATATAAAGTAAGATTAGGAATGTGATTTAAAGAAAAGTATAAGTCGTAATTTGATTATTAGTTGTTATTTTGAGACTTGTTTTCGAAAGTTAAAGCTAAATTGAGATGATTGGATTTTTAAGCGTTTGAAAAACAAAAGTTTAACTTAGATGTTGTACACCTTTTATTTGAAGGCACTAATTTCAGCCACGACGTGAAAACAAGGGATCTCATCGCGTGGGATGAATCGGTATTTGACAAAACTAAGAGTTAAAGCAAGGTAAGGAGTGGGTTATAGTGAGTATTACCTTACTCTGGGGTTTAGTTTACAATATGCATATAATGGGTACTAAGATTTTTGTGTTAGTATAGGTTGATATGATATAGAATAATTGTTAGAATATAATTTATAACTTAGGGAAATTATTTTGATGTTGATATGTTTCATTTTGTTATTTGGTGATGTTGATGAATTAAATGCTTATGTTGCTTAATGATTTGAGATGTGATATTATGTTGAATTGTGCTAATTAAGTTATAATATGTAATTGTGATGTTTGGATAGTGGAAATGTGTAATGTGGTGATTAATTTTGAGTAATGGAAATTGCTAAAGAATTGATAATGATAAAGGAACGAAATGAATTACACCCGGGCGCAGCCAAGGGAGAATGAGAAAAACATACCCGGACGCAGTAAGACGTGAGTGCATAGGGGTGCAGACGCAGTAGGTCGTGACCAGGGGAGAATGAAAAATATACCCGGACGCAGTAAGACGTGAGTGCACATGGGTGCAGACGCAGTAGGTCGTGACCAGGGGAGAATGAAAAATATACTCGGACGCAGTAAGACGTGAGTGCACAGGAGTGCAGACGCAGTAGGTCGTGACCAGGGGAGAATGAAAAATATATACCCGGACGCAGTAAGACGTGAGTGCACAGGGGTGCAGACGCTGTAGGTCGTGACCAGGGGAGAATGAAAACATACCCGGACGCAGTAAGACGCGAGTGCACAGGAGTGCAGACGTAGTAGGTCGTGACCAGGGACAGATTAAAAAGAATTATGATATGATTAAAGTGTAAGGAATAAAAGAATTTATGAAAATGATGTATAAGAATGAATAGGCAAGATTGACTTGAGAAACCAATGGAATACTTTGATAATGAATTGTGATTTCTTGAGTTTTATTATATTGTTATTGAATTGTTAAATGTGTATGGCTTGGTATAGCATTATGTCGTAATTGGAAACTGTTTCCCCATTTTATGTGTAATGCTCACTCCTTACTATTTCCACAGGTACTGAGGTTTGAGCTTGCAATTCTATTGGCCGAGCAGGACTACACTCCACCACGTGGAGTGTTGTAAAATTAATTAGAAGAGAGTTATTTATTATGTTTAAAATTTAGTTTTCTTTTGAGTTGTTATATTTCATTCGTGCAAGCCCTGAATATGTTTTATTGGATTAGCAGAGCATGAAAATTAAATTAGTATGTTTATAAAGATTTTCTGAACTGTACTGGTTGACAGGTTTATAAAAGTTATTTTTGGGAAAGTCCGATAAACAGAGGAGACTCTGTCGGATTTTCGTTAAGATTTAAAAAGAAATTTTCAAGTCCATATTTTTATAAAACTCAGTTTAATTAAATAATTGTGAGGGTGTTACAAGACAGGCCTAGTGGAGGTACCTGTGAAAACATCTTCTCCTTCCTTGACCTTTTTGTTGCTGCGTTCCATCAAATCTTGTTCTTCCGTTGTGAACTTGCCTTCCATCTTAATTCTAGGTTCTTCAAGTATTTGTTGGCAACGTAAATGTATGAAGATTATATTGAAGAGAGACGAAGAAACAATTGAGGAAAAAGAAAATGTAATAAATATGGGTATACTTGGAAAATGAAGTATAAATGAGTATTGGGTTTTTTTTTTTTAAAAAAGTTACAAAGGAGGTACCTGGGACTAGAACTCAGGACCTGGGGGCCTAAACTACCTAGGTGTCCTTGCACCTACCAACTGGTTGACTTACGTAGACTGAATATTGGGTTTTTAAAACAACATACTCCCTCCAGTCTCAATTATAAGCCAAAAAAACTAATTTCACACTTATTAAGGAAGTTAGTTGAGTGTATTTAATTTTCTTGAAATGATAAAAAAAAATAGACTACTTTAGGAAACAAGTATTGAGAATGAAACAAAAATTAAATGATACAACCACTTTATTGAGATATTTTAAGAATGATTGTATTGAAAATAGAAAATGTAGTTAAATTTTACTTATATTTAAGACCATTAATGAGATGTTTTTAGTTGCTTGAGACCGAAGGGAGTAACTTATAAGACAAAAAAAAAATCTAAAAGAACATACTCCCTCCGGCTCGAATTATAAGAAAATTTAATTACTTTTACGCTTATTAAGAGGTTAGTTAATTGTATTTAATTTTTCAAATTTATAAAAAATAGAGGTATTTTAGGAAAGTAGTATTGGAAATGAAACAAAAATTAAATAAGATAACAATTTTTTATAGATGTTTTAGGAAAGTGGCTTCGGGAATGAAACAAAATTTAATAAAATTAGTTAATTTTGCTTATATTTTAAACTAAAAAAAGTATATATTTTTTTTGTTGGTTATAATCAGAGCAGAGTGAAACTTATAAGACGGAAGAAATATTCTTTATGATGTAAAAGAATCACTCAATGCATTGAAATTTATTTTTTTTAAATATATTTATTTTGACTTTTTGACTACTCCCTTCGTCCCTTAATATAGGATTTCATTTTGGTAGAATTGGTATCCTTTTTATAAGTTGTTTTAAAATATCTAGATAGTATTAAGGAGATTATTTCAAATACACCTCTCATAATTGCATAGGGATGATATAGTAATAACTATAATAGAGAGAAATGAATAAAGTTATAAAATTTTAAATAGGGACAATCTTGGAATGACAATATATTTTTTTGACAAATTTGAGAGTAATAATTGCTTTGCGTGAATTAGCTGAAAATAACTTATATTAAGGGTTAGATAGAGTATAAAATTGGTTCAAGGTAGTAATGCATGGCCAACATACAACAAACACTGCGTAACATAAACAACCCATCAAGAAATAACTAATGGCCTCATCTGGGCAACAACACATTATTCTTTTCCCATTCATGTCCAAAGGCCACACCATACCTCTCCTCGACTTCGCCCGCCTCCTCCTCCTCCGCCACAACACGGCGGTCACCATCTTCACCACCCCCAAAAACCGCCCATTCGTGGCACAATCCCTCCACGGCACCGCCGCCTCCATTGTCACTCTCCCATTCCCCACCGCCACTGACATTCCAGCCGGGGTAGAGAGCACCGATGAGCTCCCTTCCATTTCCCTCTTCTTCAAATTCGCCAATTCCACGGAAGCCATGCAGCCTCACTTCGAACATGCCCTCGAACACACTCTTCCACGTCCCAACTTTATGGTCACCGATGCTTTTCTTTGGTGGACCCTACAATCAGCTACCAAGTTCAGTGTGCCCAGGTTACTCATAAAATAAATATATATATATATATATATATATATATATATATATACTCAAAATTTTAGATGAATTGAGTTCGGAGATTCACTAGGGCCGGGAGGCGCTATTTTCATATTGGTGGAATTTGAACTCCGGATCTCTATCAATCCTGAATTTAATTCTTTGCAACTGTGCCACGGTTGTTTGCCATCCAAATATATATTTCATTCTTACGCATGCTTGACATTTTATATAAGTTCTCGGCCAAATTTTGTTTTTAAAGGCTCCTAATTTATGACATTGTTAGCAATCTTACTTATAATTCTAATTAGTTAAAATTAGTATATTGGTTATTTAAGTTATTTTTATATTACAAATCAATCTTATAAGTTTTTTTTTTAATTTTAAATTAGTTCGGTAAATTGTTATTGTCTAATAATTTCGTTCTTTTCATTAATTTTTTTTGTTAAGTAATATGTGTAACTCAACTAATGATGCAATGTGTTAAAAAAGTGGTTTAATAATTTTATTTTTAATTTTTTTTATGGTTTCACACATCACTTAATGAAAAAATTAACAGAGATAACTGATTTATTGGGTTGCAATAATTTATGAGATTTATTTAAAACACGATTAATTTTAAAAAACTGATTTATAACCTAAAAGTAACTTAAGAAAGGTACCAATCTAATAATTTTGGTTTGTAATTATTACTAATATTTATTAAGAGTTGAGATTAATAATTTGATCAGGTTTGTGTATTTCGGCATGAGCTGTTACAGCACTTGTCTTTTGAGGGAAGCGGTACGCTCAGGGATTTTAGGTGGGCCCCAACCTGACGATGAGTTAGTCGAGTTGACTCGGTTTCCATGGATCAAAATATGTAAAGAAGACATTATTGAGTCGAAGTTCAAAAACAGGGATGAAAACGATGTTGCATATAAATTCAAAATGAAAATTACTTCAGCCACAACCATTAGCTATGGTATCGTGGTGAATAGCTTCTATGAGCTGGAGCCTGTGTTTGTTGATTATTTAAATAATGAGTCTTCTCCTAAGAGCTGGTGTGTTGGCCCATTTTGTATTGTTGAACAGGCGTCAAAGATTTATCTCGAACCAGGTGTGTATTCTAAATGCTTAATTACATGATTGATCATTTATCTTATTTATTAAATTCATTTTGGTCATTTATCTTTTTTTTGCAATTTACTGGTCCTTTATTTTTTTTAAAAGATTCAGTTTGGTCATTCCGTTAAAATAAAGTTAAATGAGAAGGAATATTTCAAGAATATTTCCCCTTCTAGGTTTAATTGTATAATTGGTCCTTTATCTTATTTATTAGATTCACTTTGATCATTTATCTTAATATTCCAAGAATATTCTTTCTTCTTCTTTCTCTTCCTCTGCTCTCTCCTTACAGCGGCGGCAACCACCATGGGCTCACACCCTCTTTCCTCGAAAATCATCAAATTTCTTCAAATTCTTTAACATTCTTCAATTTTTTACGGTTTTTAAGCTTTATTTTCATTATTCCTCAAACAAATTTGTGTTTTTCGTTCTTTTTTCCTCAAAATCCGAATTCTAGGTCCCTTTTCTAAAACCTTGGTTATCAACAATGGTCTCCTCCTCTGAACCTGCTAGAAAACGTGTGAAAACACGTGCAAAACGCTTCAACAATTCCGATTAATTTCTAAAAATGGCGGCGATGGTGGCATGGGCGGTGGTGGCGGCGCGCATGGTGGCTGCCGCCGCTGTAAGGAGAGAGCAGAGGAAGAGGAAGAAGAAGAAGAGATAATTTTCTTGAAATATTAGGATAAAGGACCAAAGTGAATCTAATAAATAAGATAAAGGACCAATTATGCAATTAAGCCTAGAAGGGGGAATATTCTTGGAATATTCCTTCTCATTTAACTTTGTTTTAATGGAAGGACGAAACTGAATCTTAAAAAAAAAAATAAAGGATCAATAAATTGCAAAAAAAAAATAAAGGACCAAAGTGAATCTAATAAATAAGATAAAGGACCAATTATGCAATTAAGCCTATTCTAAACTTCAGACCTTTTTTCCATTTTTCAACGACAGACAAATTTTCATTTTTCAATATCAATTTTATACGTAAACTAAAATTAAAAAAATAGTCTGAAAAATGATTTAAAATTTAGGTTCAATTATATTTTTGATTCTTTATCTTATTTTCATGATTCACTTTGGTCCCTAATCTTTATTTTGACTTATTTTGATCCTTTATCTTTTTCAAAAAATTGAATATGGTCCTTCCATAATGATAATGTTAGTTTTACTCATAATATTCACACTTATTAAATTCCATTGACATATCTTAACAAATATTTTTATGACTTTATCTCGATAGAGCTCCTAATGTTATCTCCGTTCAAATCTTTATGACATTGTCATTTCTATCCATATCAATCAACCATATTGCGAGCCAAATTGCTTCATCATTTGGGAAGCAGTATCACTCTTCCTATTTTTATCGGGGGTTAATTTTCACTAAAATTGACATTTTTCTGAACAAATTTTAATAGTATTCAAAAATTTGGTATCGTTGCTTACAACTTCTATTCACCCTCCCTCTAGAAGATTGTTTTAGCCGCTTGTTGGTTTCCAACAGGGGAGTGACCTGAAATATTTCCAAATTTCGGCTACATTTGTCATTTTTTCGATTATGGGTGTGAGAATTTAGATAAAACTAATACTGCTATGATAAAAGGACCAAATTGAATTTTTTGAAAAAAATTAAAGGACCAAAAGAATTCAAAAAAAAAAGATTAAGGACCAAAGTGAATCTTGAAAGTAAGATAAATGACAAAAATGCAATTAAGCCTAAAATTTAAATGTTCCTCCATCCACCTCTAAGTACAATATTCTAGTGTAAATTTTTTGTTTTGTTTATAACATATTAATCTAATTTTTATTGATATTTAATTATTTCTTTTTAAAAACATCATTATTTATTTAATATTTTATTTTTTAAGAGTTTTAATAATAATTATAATGTAGTTTTTTTTTCGGTAAAAGAATAATTCATTACCAACGTGCAAAATTCAAGAACAAAAATAAAATGCCACAATCAATAACCTTGCCAACTTCTAGGAAGGGTTCAAAGTTACAGATTATGTCAATCCTTAGGAAAGTTTGCCACCTTCTATGAAGGGTTCAAACAATAACCTAAGGACAATAAACTAAAGTTCCTGTCTGATCCTATCTACCAAAGAATAATTATTCCAATGTACATAATTTGGAAAGCAAAAACTTATTCTATGAGTCACCTCTCTTCTAATTATACTAAAAACAAATTGCATACTCCTCGTGTGTAACACCCTCACAATTATTTAGTTAAATTAGGATTTTATAAAAAAATAGTACTTGAAAATTTCTTTTTAAATTAAAATACTTAAGAAATATTTTTCCAGAAAATCAGACAGAGTTTCCTCTGTTTTTCGAACTTCCCAAAAATTTTCTTCTTAAAACCTGTCAGTCCAGAATTATTTAAAAACATACGATATTTAATCAAAACACACAATTAAGTCCTAATGCCCAACATAAACCAAGCAAGAGCGTACAACTAATACATTCTTTTAAATTACAAAATATCAATCTTTAACTTAATTATTACTTTAGATCACTCATAAAACAAGACCACTCCACGTGGTGGAGGGTAATCCTGCTCGGCCAAAAACTGTGAAAGCTCCAAGCTCAGTACCTGAAAAATGGTTGTAAGGGTGAGCTTTACACATGAAGTAGAAAGTAGTTCCTAACTAAACATAATGACCTATTAAGTCAAACACATTTAGCACGTAACACATATTTTCAATCATCAAACCAAGCATGCATCACACACAAACAATAATTCCCTTAGCCACTCATAAACCCATATCCTTTGCTCTTTTATCTTTTTCATGCACGGTTGATTCTCTTTTCTCTCACTCACATCATATTATCTTTTAATTTTCTCTTTATTTCTTTCTTTTATATTTTTATTGTTTTCTTCTCTTTCTTCCTTAAATTCTTTCTTTATTTCATTCTTTCTTTCTTTTTAATCTTTCTTTACTTCTTTCTTTTTATTAATTTGCCTACAGGGTCTCACGACCAGGCCCACCGACCTAACCTGCACCAAATATTTCCTTTATCATCTATCCACAGGGTCTAACAACCAGATTCATATGACCTAACCAATGTCACAGGGTCTCACGACCAGATCTTTCGACCTAACCTGCGCCATAGGATCTCACGACCAGATCATACTATCTAACCTGCGTTGGCCACAGGGTCTTACGACCAGATCCCACGATCAAACCTGCGTTGGCCCATTCTTTTATTAATTCTTTTATCAACTGGCCACAGGGTCTTACGATCAGGTCCTCCCGACCTAACCTGTGACAAGTATCCTTTTACTATTTTCATTCTCATTCCGTTCATTTTATTTAGTTATTCTTTTCATTTATTATCGTTTCACTTCTTTAATTTTCTTTATAACTATCCTTTTCTCTCTTGACCTTCATTATTAACTTGTTATCTCAATCGTCATTCAACACACATTATACAAGCATACACAACAATTTCCACACTTTATATTTTCAATTCCCTAAGTTTATGTCATGACATTTTTAACTCTTTCTATTCCTTAATTCTCATTCTAGTTTACATCTCATACATACTTACTTTCCTTTATTTATTATCCAATTATTCAATTCTTTATGCGATACCCATTTAGTACACAAACATCACAATTCAACCAGACATATAGAACAATAATAATTTATACTCATTCGCAATTAACAACCAGAGTTCATGTTCTTCAAATAAACATACATAATAACATATAGCACTTAGCTTGCATATTCAATCTCAAATATCAATTTATAGTTCATTTTATTTACTTTCTTACTTTATATTTAATTTAAATTAATTACCGAATAATCAGTTAGAAGCATACCCACATATTCTTAGCAAGTATTATATACTAATTAGAAAATACCCTCTAAAGCAAGGTAAAGAACCCCTTACCTCAGGGTTCCTTTTAGAATCTGGTTTGCGGCTCGGCGAGACGATCCTGCTTCGGCTCACGTCAAACAAGTCCCAATCTACTAGCAGCAACTACAGCTTCCACAGTCAGTGTCGGTTTAACTCCTCGACACAGGTGGTGATATGGCGACTCGGTTCACGGTTCAAATCCACAACCGTGGCAGAGGACGATAACGGCGCCGGTTTGACTCTAAAGCGCCATTAGTTCCCGGTTCCGTGCACAATGAAGTGGTCCAACCCCGGTTCGGTCTTAACTCCTTCACGGTCACAGTTTTTGCAGTACCGGCATCGGTGGCTTCTTGTCACGGTGGGGAAAAGGTGGATGGCGGCGGCGGTTCAGTTAGGTAAGAGAGAGAGTGTGAGATTAAGAGAGGTCAAGGACGGGGAAGAAGAGAACGCGACTGGGAAGGGAGGAAGGAGAAGAGGGCGCTGGTGATGGTGGTTATGGCTGAGGGCGGCAGTTGGGGCTGGTTGCAGCTGGGAGGAGAGGAGGAACACGAGCGGCTGCTGCTAGTTGGTGGCGACGCGAAAACCCAAGGCAGAGAGAAAGAGGGACGTCGGAGAAGGCAAGGGACGGAGGGAGGCAGCGCTGGAACGGCGGCGGCTGGCCCAACAGTGGAGGCGCGACTTCGCGATTTGCAGAGGGAGGGAGGAACGATGGCGACTGGACCAGCAGTGGAGGCGGTGGCTGTGATTGGCGCTGCGGTTGGTTCGACGGCGGTGAGTGGGTGCACGGTGCTGGCTCGCCGGAACTGGAAGGAAGGAGGGAGATGGTGGTTGCCCAAATTAGGGCCGGCTGGGCTGAGAAGGAGATGGGGAGGGGGGTATTCGAACCCCTTCCTCTTTTATTTTTATTTTTTTTTCTTTTTTTTTATTTTTATTTATTAGTATTATTATTATTATTACTATTATTATTTTTTTTCTTTTTATTTATTAGTATTATTGCTATTATTATTGTTATTCTTTTTATTTTTATTTATTATTATTATTATTTTCTTCTTTTTATTTATTTATTTATTATTATTATTATTATTAGTATTATTACTATTATTATATATATATATATATTTTAATAGAGTAATTACTTCAAATGAATCTACTTTTAAGAAAATATAATTAAATATACTTTCACGATTAACATAATATATTTTTATGAGAATACCCAACACCCAAATAATTTGATTTCAAGAATTAATTATTTAATTTGATAAAATATATGATTATATTAGGGAATAAAATTAAGGATGTTACAATTCTCCCCCACTTATGAGAATTTCGTCCCCGAAATTCCGTTAAATTCCGTCAAATGGAGAACCATCCAGCTAATGGGGTTCCTGTCGATTCTATTTCCCTACTTCCGATGTGTTTTGGTCCATTCTTCTTAGTATTGTCATGTCTGTCCTCAGACACTACGTATCTCCTCTATCGCGACAGGATTCACCATTTCCTTATTATTAAAGTTCCATCTTCCATTTATTGGGTTGAAATCCTCCCCCACTTAGCATCAACTTACCTGCTTACTCCGATGCCAGGAAGCAGGAAATCGAACATGTCGGCTCCTGATTGCCTTTCATACGATTCTTAACAAAGAGTGCAAGAATCTAACAACAACAGGAAATAGAATCTTTGGAATTCACGAGGAATCTGTGACTTCGCTTAAAGAAAATGGCATAAGACTATGCGATCCAAAGACTTTTCGCAGAATGTAGTAGCTTATGGCTAGAAATTTCTCGGAATCTGATCGAATAATTAAGACTAGAACTCCAGGAACGATGAATATTCTAGGATAAGAAACAAGGAGAAGATCGTAAGTTCTCAATGTTTAGTAGATTGGAGCGCGAAATCTTTGATCCGTGATAAAAAATCGCTACTTCGAGGTCATGTCAAACCAAGAAGAATGAGGAGGAAGGGATCTACTTGCACAAATTGGGGTACTTATTAAGGCTTTCAGATTTACTATTAAATTCTTAAACAATTTTCGATGGTCAAAGATTGGAGGTTGGCAAGTATTCTTGACGCTTGAACATTCTATTAAACACTATTTTAGACCAACGACACTCAAGACATACCTTGGGTGTATGTCAGCAATTCCTTGCAACCTTCTTCGAGCTAAACCTTAAGGAAAGCTTGAATGAACTTGATACAAAACAAGAAAGCTAATGGAATTTGACATTTCTATCACCTTAAGACTTGCACTACTTTCGAAATCGAGAGTCGTGTTGGGGTGACAAGTTTGAGAAGGTTGTGGTGTCTGAATGCGTATGGTTTTCTCCATACTGTATGGTGATTGGCGGGTTCAAGAGGGTCGCCAACATGACCAGAATCGGGTAGATACAGGCATTGGAGACGATAGCATGATTAGATACATGGCAAGCAAGAAGATGAAGAAGATTATCCTAAAGAATGTATTGCTACTAGATATTCATAGAAAAAGGCATTTCCTCCGAACTAATGGTTGACTTGTCCATACTCCGGCACTTGTGAGTACCAACTTCGATTATTAGGGAAAGGTTCTTTCGGCTAAGCGTCTAGATGTAGTCAGCTAGGAGTAACGGATTTCGACTATGGTTCCTTACTCCCCCACTTGGCGTTGACATATCGCGTTACATCAATGCCAAAGATTAGACTTAATCGATAATCATAATCGGGTACGGGAGTTCCCGACTGTTGTTCGCAATCGGAAGTTACGAGGGGTTGACTACCTATAGGCGGTCTTTGAGTTTATAATAAGTTCCTATGGGTTTTTGTTCGATTCTCACGAGGTGACTACAATTTACCACTCTACCCCTAACATATACGAGCTTAATGTCTCTACATTTCGCTTTAATTTCAAGTTCCTTCCCTAATCCTGTGCAAAGAATTCGGAAGGAAATCTACTTGGGTTAATTATATCCCGCTTAGAAAATCTATCGCTCTTAAGAGTCATTAAGTTGATTAGTTCGGTTTTATTCAGAACATGTCGCTGACATCAATCCCCCTTTGAGTTATTCTAAGCGTAGACATTTTAAATAAACCACTAGTACATTATTAACATAAAAAGTACCTTGGATCAGTTTATTCGCTCCTTCTAGCCTTTCGTGTGTTAACCGAAACCGTCTCCTTTCTCCTGGGTGTTCATAGCACATTTTGCAGCACGGTGTCCAGATTGTCCACAATGGAAACAAAGACCTTCCCGCCTATGCTGCCTAAACATCCAACATTTACGGTTATGGAACTTTCCACAATGTGGACATGGTGGCCTAGTTCTCGGGGCATCCATATTCATGTTTGCAGCTTCTGGAGCCATGGTTTCGGCGCCAATGTTAGTGTATGGATCTGATTCCTGGGCCAGTTCCTTGCCTTTGCTGGAACCTTCTGACCCATGTATTATCTTGTTCCGATCTGCATCCGCCTTCCTCTTGAGCCCTTTCTCATAAGTGCTCGCCATATTGACCAGATGAGAGAGATCTGAAATATTCTGGTATTCGAAAGCAAGTCGAATATCCTCCCGGAGACCAGATTCAAACTTTATGCATTTAGCTCGCTCATTTGCATCTCTGTAACCACTGGAGTACCGAATCAAATCCTCGAATTGTGCCGCATATTCACCGACACTCAGACTCCCTTGTTCCAGCTTAAGAAACAGTAGATCCTTTTCCCTTCTAACATCCTCAGGAAAATACTTCCCAAGGAAGCGGGTCTTAAATAGATCCCAAGTGATCATCTGATTGGCTGCTTCTAAACTCCTTCTCTGATGTTCCCACCAATGTTCTGCTTCTCCGCTGAGCATGTAAGTTGCCAAGGGGACTTTCTGCTCAACGGGTGGCGACATTGTGCGGAAAATCTTCTCCAATTCTTGAAGCCATCCCTGAGCTCCATCCGGATTATAACCTCCTTCGAACCTAGGCCGTCCGTTTTTCCTAAATCGTGCAAGCCAATCAATTTCGGCTAGAGCTGGACGTGCCTGGGCATATTGATTTATTGCTGCTACCGCTGCTGCAGCTGTATTTGCAGCAGCAGTGACTGCTTCCGTCTGATTCTGGTTCTGCTAAACTAGTTTTTCCAGAATCTGGGCAATCATATCATTATCAGCACGCCTCCGTGCCATGAGGTTTGATTCTGAAAATAAAATAAGTTTAGGCACACACACACACACACACATATATATATATATATATAGGAATGAGTTCATACTCAACTAAGCGTACTTACCTATATGCTTCTATATTAATCCATCTAGTTAGTTAACATAAGACTTGACTCTATCTATTGGTTACTCGCTTGCTGAGTAACCACAGGAGTTATGAGTTTAAACTCCAAAGGCCGAGGAAAAACTGCTCTGATACCATAATGTAACACCCTCACAATTATTTAGTTAAATTAGGATTTTATAAAAAAATAGTACTTGAAAATTTCTTTTTAAATTAAAATACTTAAGAAATATTTTTCCAGAAAATCGGACAGAGTTTCCTCTGTTTTTCGAACTTCCCAAAAATTTTCTTCTTAAAACCTGTCAGTCCAGAATTATTTAAAAACATACGATATTTAATCAAAACACACAATTAAGTCCTAATGCCCAACATAAACCAAGCAAGGGCGTACAACTAATACATTCTTTTAAATTACAAAATATCAATCTTTAACTTAATTATTACTTTAGATCTCTCATAAAACAAGACCACTCCACGTGGTGGAGGGTAATCCTGCTCGGCCAAAAACTGTGAAAGCTCCAAGCTCAGTACCTGAAAAATGGTTGTAAGGGTGAGCTTTACACATGAAGTAGAAAGTAGTTCCTAACTAAACATAATGACCTACTAAGTCAAACACATTTAGCACGTAACACATATTTTCAATCATCAAACCAAGCATGCATCACACACAAACAATAATTCCCTTAGCCACTCATAAACCCATATCCTTTGCTCTTTTATCTTTTTCATGCACGGTTGATTCTCTTTTCTCTCACTCACATCATATTATCTTTCAATTTTCTCTTTATTTCTTTCTTTTATATTTTTATTGTTTTCTTCTCTTTCTTCCTTAAATTCTTTCTTTATTTCATTCTTTCTTTCTTTTTAATCTTTCTTTACTTCTTTCTTTTTATTAATTTGGCTACAGGGTCTCACGACCAGGCCCACCGACCTAACCTGCACAAAATATTTCCTTTATCATCTATCCACAGGGTCTAACAACCAGATTCATATGACCTAACCTATGTCACAGGGTCTCACGACCAAATCTTTCGACCTAACCTGCGCCATAGGGTCTCACGACCAGATCATACTATCTAACCTGCGTTGGCCACAGGGTCTTACGACCAGATCCCACGATCTAACCTGCGTTGGCCCATTCTTTTATTAATTCTTTTATCAACTGGCCACAGGGTCTTACGATCAGGTCCTCCCGACCTAACCTGTGACAAGTATCCTTTTACTATTTTCATTCTCATTCCGTTTATTTTATTTAGTTATTCTTTTCATTTATTATCGTTTCACTTCTTTAATTTTCTTTATAACTATCCTTTTCTCTCTTGACCTTCATTATTAACTTGTTATCTCAGTCGTCATTCAACACACATTATACAAGCATACACAACAATTTCCACACTTTATATTTTCAATTCCCTAAGTTTATGTCATGACATTTTTAACTCTTTCTATTCCTTAATTCTCATTCTAGTTTACATCTCATACATACTTACTTTCCTTTATTTATTATCCAATTATTCAATTCTTTATGCGATACCCATTTAGTACACAAACATCACAATTCAACCAGACATATAGAACAATAATAGTTTATACTCATTCACAATTAACAACCAGAGTTCATGTTCTTCAAATAAACATACATAATAACATATAGCACTTAGCTTGCATATTCAATCTCAAATATCAATTTATAGTTCATTTTATTTACTTTCTTACTTTATATTTAATTTAAATTAATTACCGAATAATCAGTTAGAAGCATACCCACATATTCTTAGCAAGTATTATATACTAATTAGAAAATACCCTCTAAAGCAAGGTAAAGAACCCCTTACCTCAGGGTCCCTTTTAGAATCTGGTTTGCGGCTCGGCGAGACGATCCTGCTTCGGCTCACGTCGAACAAGTCCCAATCTACTAGCAGCAACTACGGCTTCCACAGTCGGTGTCGGTTTAACTCCTCGACACAGGTGGTCATATGGCGACTCGGTTCACGGTTCAAATCCACAACCGTGGCAGAGGACGATAACGGCGCCGGTTTGACTCTAAAGCGCCATTAGTTCCCGGTTCCGTGCACAATGAAGTGGTCCAACCCCGGTTCGGTCTTAACTCCTTCACGGTCACAGTTTTTGCAGTACCGGCATCGGTGGCTTCTTGTCACGGTGGGGAAAAGGTGGACGGCGGCGGCGGTTCAGTTAGGTAAGAGAGAGAGTGTGAGATTAAGAGAGGTCAAGGGCGGGGAAGAAGAGAACGCGACTGGGAAGGAAGGAAGGAGAAGAGGGCGCTGGTGATGGTGGTTATGGCTGAGGGCGGCGGTTGGGGCTGGTTGCGGCTGGGAGGAGAGGAGGAACACGAGCGGCTGCTGCTAGTTGGTGGCGACGCGAAAACCCAAGGCAGAGAGAAAGAGGGACGTCGAAGAAGGCAAGGGACGGAGGGAGGCAGTGCTGGAACGGCGGCGGCTGGCCCAACAGTGGAGGCGCGGCTTCGCGATTTGCAGAGGGAGGGAGGAACGATGGCGACTGGACCAGCAGTGGAGGCGGTGGCTGTGATTGGCGCTGCGGTTGGTTCGGCGGCGGTGAGTGGGTGCACGGTGCTGGCTAGCCGGAACTGGAAGGAAGGAGGGAGATGGTGGTTGCCCAAATTAGGGCCGGCTGGGCTGAGAAGGAGACGGGGAGGGGGGTATTCGAACCCCTTCCTCTTTTATTTTTATTTTTTTTCTTTTTTTTTTTAATTTTTATTTATTAGTATTATTATTATTATTACTATTATTATTATTTTTTCTTTTTATTTATTAGTATTATTGCTATTATTATTATTGTTATTCTTTTTATTTTTATTTATTATTATTATTATTATTTTCTTATTTTTATTTATTTATTTACTTATTATTATTATTATTACTATTATTACTATTATTATATATATATATATATATTTTAATAGAGTAATTACTTCAAATGAATCTACTTTTAAGAAAATATAATTAAATATACTTTCACAATTAACATAATATATTTTTATGAGAATACCCAACACCCAAATAATTTGATTTCAAGAATTAATTATTTAATTTGATAAAATATATGATTATATTAGGGAATAAAATTAAGGATGTTACATCGTGCGATCCATGAAAGTTCTACCATTCCTCTCCTCCCAGATGTGATAGATTAATGCTGTAAACATGGCAAACACACATTTGCGTCTCGTCCTGTCACGAAAGGCTGACTGAATCCAACCTGTCCAGTTATGATACTTGTAAGGCCACCTGTCAATACCAATCCACATACAACAGCACTCAAGGAGACTACGGCTCCAATTACATTCAAAGAATAAATGGTCCCTGGATTCAGCAGATGTTAAGCAGAGACAACAATGATTAGTAATGAACATAAAACAAGATAACCTATCCAGAGTATGCAACTTGCCAAGAGCAGCAAACCAAGCTATAAAGCAGTGCTTCTGGACATTCACACTATTCCAAACCACTCTATACATGGGAAAATGTCCTTGCTGATTAGTAAGAAAAAGGTACCCACTCTTGACAGTATACACACCATCATGGGTTCCAATCCAATTTTCATTATGAAAACCTGTCCGTATTTTATCTCTGACCTTAAGTACCTGTTTCCAATGCCAGCCTGCTCCCTGAAATGCATTACAATCCCAGAAATCTTGATCCTTAATGTATACTGAATGAACCCATCTGACCCAAAGATTGTCTTTCTTCATAGCTATGTCCCAAACCTGCTTACCAATTGCAGCAATGTTCCAAATGCAACTATCCTTTATGTTTAAACCTCCAAATTTCCTCCTTTTGCACACATCATTCCATGCAACATTAGCCGAATAGTGACCTGTATCCTGTCTCCCCCAAAGGAAGCCCCTGCAAACCTTCTCAATATCTCTCAAAACAGATTTAGGAATAATAAAAATATTGGCCCAATAAGTGTGCAAACTCAATAACACAGAGTTAATGAGACAACACCTCCCCTGGTACGACAAATTCTTGGATTTCCAAATATTAATCCTCTTGGTCACCTTTTCTACTAGTAAATGACAAGTAGAAACAGACCATTTCCTAGCAGATAAAGGAAGACCAAGATACCTGAAAGGGAACTCCCCCTTATGGAAACAAGTTATCTCAATAAGCTCATCTTGGTGTAGTTGAGAAATACTTGCCATATAAATTGATGACTTCTCAATACTAGCATGTAACCCTGACATACAAGAGAATTTATTAAATGCTTGAATCAAGATATTAACACTAGCTGGATGGCCCTTGCAAAAAATCATCAAATCATCAGCAAATGCTAAATTCACAAGCCTCAACTCCTTACAAAGGGGGTGAAGCCTGAAATTCCTATGATGCATAGCATGCTGCAATATTCTAGTTAGAATCTCCATAGACAAAACAAAAATAAGGGGGGAGACAGGATCATCCTGTAACATCCCGAATTTTAATTATAACAATAATTAGAATTATAGTAAGATTTGGAAGAAAGGATTTTCATAGAAGGGATTTAAAATGATGGATTAGGAGTGCTTTGAGTGCCATATAGGAGTCAAGGAGCATTGGCATCGAAAAGCAAATTTAAAGAAGACCAAACGAGTGTTAAAAATCGAGTTTTCGGTGTTATAAACACCCGATATTAGGAAATTCAAAATAAAAGATATACAACTCTAAACACATATTCCACCGTTAGATGTGAAGTAGGATATGTGAGGAAGCTTGTGTCAAAATTTGAGGAAGATCCAACGGTTAACGAAGAAGTTACGACCGTTCAAAGTCGGGGTGCTGAAAACCCTACAACTTAATCGATTAAGTTGAAGCTTAATCGATTAAGCCTGAAGGGGGGGAGGTTTTAATCGAGTAATACTCGATTAAGCGCTGCTAAAACTGAAAAAAATAAAAGCATTTCACGCGTGCTTTTGGCCATAATGCACGAAATTTCTCTCTCTAGGGCACACAATCTCTCATCCCAAATCCATCAAGCTTCAAGGGAATCACTCCAAGGTCCCCCATCAAGTCTCCCTTGGTCTCTCCAAGTAAGTATCCATGATTATTGAAGTTTCTCTCTCTCTCTAATGTGGATTTTCTCTCTCTCTCTCTCTCTCTTTCCCCTCTTTGGGAAATCCGAATTCTCTATGGAAAAGGGGCAATAATCTCTTTATCATTCCATTCCTTTGGCTTAGGGACGATTATTATCACTATCTCCATTTTCGTGCGTGCGGAGCCCTTGGTTTTGGGAGCGCTTGGAGCTACGGCTTGGATTCTTCCACTTTCTCTCTCTTTGGTTAAGGTAAGGGAGTGGATATAGTGAGCTTTGCCTTGTTCTAGGGAGTAGGATCTAGTTAGTATATAATGCTTGTTAGGGTTATGTGTTATGGGAGAAAATTAGATTATAAAACCCTATGTGATTGAATATGAAATTCTAAATAATTAAATATGCATGATGAAATGGATGTTAAGACTAGGAAAAGGAAACCCAATAATATAGGAATGAATTAATGGATAAATGAAATTTGGTTAATGATTATATTGAGGTACATGAGGAATTGGGTAATTGTGATAACGAAGTGGACATAAATGATTTCTATGACTAATGTCTTTATTTGTAAAGTTGTGAATTAAATGATAATGGATTGATGTTGCCAATATATGTAGGTATTATGGAATAAATTGATATAGGAAGAAAGGGAATGGAAATGATTAGAGGTGATGAATGTGCATATTAGTATCAAATTGTTAAACAAGTAAAAATGTTAAGTATATTATCAATTATGAACAAAGGTTATGGATTATGAATTGGACTTGTGAAAATGGGAAACGGAAGTAAAACGGTTATGAGTAATTAAAAAGTAAAAGGGTGATATATGTAAATTACAATGAAGGGCAATCAAAATGTTGGGCTATAAAGGAGAACACTATTTGGCATAATTGTGATAACTGAGAAAGGAAGTGAATGAGGAATTTGCATGAGTGATTAGTTGTTGAGTGTGTGTTGTTGTGTTTAAATGTGATATAATTGTTGATGTGAGAATATGAAAGTATGTTTTGGCCTCTGATGTGAGGTAATGAATATGGAAATGTGATTAAATGCGTTTGCCTCTGATTTGAGGTGACGAGTAATGGAAAGTGATGAATATGCTGACCTCTGATATGAGGGGCACAATATGAATGGTAAAATGTGTTGACCTCTGACCTGAGGGACACGATATGAATTGGAATGAACGGGTGTTGACCTCTGACCTGAGGGACACCGGATTAAATAATGGGTTGGGTGTTGACCTCTGACCTGAGGGACACCGGATTAAATAATGGGTTGGGTGTTGACCTCTGACCTGAGGGACACCGAACAAAATATGTATTGGAGTGTTGACCTCTGACCTGAGGGACACAAAATGGATTATAATGAATGGGTGTTGACCTCTGACCTGAGGGACACATAATTTAAAAAGGGAATAAAATTGGATAGGGTAGAGGTAATGGAAACGCGATGTATGTAGGCCTTCGATTTGGTGGAGACATACATTGTGGTTGGTGTATGTATGTAGGCCTTCGATTTGGTGGAGACATACATACACCGTAAATAAAAGGAAATGAATAAAGGAAACAGGGAATAAAATTGGACAAGGTATGGTAATGGGAACGCGATGTATGTAGGCCTTCGATTTGGTGGAGACATACATCGCGATTGGTGTATGTATGTAGGCCTTCGATTTGGTGGAGACATACATACACCGTAAAAATAAGGGAAAGGTAAGGGTTTAAAAAGGGAATTATTTGGAAACGGGGAAAATAAATACAGGGAAACAGATGGTGAAATGAATAATGAGAATGGAAATGTGGAATAAATATTGTAATGGGTATGGTGTGCAATATGTGAATATATGCTTAATTGCTAAATGTGTTTGACCTAGTGAGTTGTTACGTCTAGTTAGAAACTGCTTTCTATTTCTTGTGCAATGCTCACTCCCTTACATTTACAGGTACGGAGATTGAGTTGGCACAACCCCCGGCCGAGCAGGAGTACTTTCCCTTACAGGGAGAGTAGGGTGTTATGGGTTTAGTGTATAGTATAGACCTAAGCCTCTGATATTATTTTGATGTAAATTTTATATGCATAATTCGAATGAGGCTTAGGATGTCTTGTTTTGCTAAAGCTATAACTTTTGGTTTTAATGCTTAAAATTTGTATTTCCGCTAATACTCTGATTTATTTTTGCATACTGATATCATTGGAGCCCGTGGGGCCTTGATTTGATTTAGAAATATAATCTGAAGCCCTGCTGGCTATCAGTTGTTTATTTGAAATTGTTTATCACAGGTCAAATTTTGGATTAGTCCGAAAAACAAACAAAACTCCGTCCGTTTGACGGTTGATTTTAATGTAATAAAAATGAATTTTTGAGTCCGTATTTTAATATAAGGGGAATTAAGGGTAATTAATCATAGGGTGTTACATTATGGTATCAGAGCAGTTTTTCCTCGGCCCATTGGAGTAACTTACTACTCCTGTAGTTACTCATCAAGCGAGTAACTGGTAGTCTGATATCAAACTGCTTTGTGATTTAGTTAGGTATTATTGTTAGCATGATAATAGGCATAGTTGATGAGTCTAGGATAGCGAGTAACTTAAATTCTTTTAAGTTTGTTAAGTATATTGAGAAACGCGATTAGTGTCTGATGATTCTTTCGAGAAGCATGGTACGCATTGGAAAATTTTTCTAAGTCCACTTATTATGTTTAGTTTACCATGCTAAACTTGAAATCTTGTGGAAAGCGATGAATCATATTTAGAAGTGGGTAAATGATGAAGCTAAGGAAAACGATACCCCAACGGGCTAGGGCGCTAAGTTGCTACCCCACCGGGAGGCAGTGATCTTTAGTTTCGCGCTAAGTAAACCAAATCTAAATGTGATACACCAAACAAGATTTCAACATTTTGAAACTTATAGGTTGATAAATTCAAGCTTAAGTAAGACAAAAATGGTCTTATCACTGATATGATGTATGATTGAGCCTGATCACCTCAAGTGTACATCTGTTGGGGGATATCATCATCCTGTCCTTAAGTTTCGGCGAGTATTTTGGGAATTTAGTGAGATCCCAAATTCATCAAGATTAGAGGTCCTTGTCATAGGTTTTCGTATGCGTAAGCATTTTAGAATCAGAGTTGCGCAACGGAAGTATAGGAAGTATTGCCTTGTCTTAAGATAAGAGGAGTAGCTCGTTAGGAATCCTAGTTAGCTATGATAGATTGCTAGTATTCATACATCTAGAATTGAATATAAGAAACCCCAAGATAGTACATAGTAATAGTCCTAAGATTAGGCATTAGGTGCTTAAAATCCAAAGTGATTGAATAGAGCTAGGTTATGTGTTTAGAAATGAATGAATGTGATGCTATGTATTGTCTTGTGTTTTCCTACATGATGAAATTTTGCATTTTAATGATAATTGTTATTGTCTGAAACATGTGCATGATGAAAATTGTTTGGAGCATAAAAACCTTTCGCAAAACATCCTCAAGGAATGGTATTGCTATCAACAAGTCGCTTGGTTCTCAAGCGTAATCATTTCAAAAATCAGGAACCGTTCGATTTATTTTTCAAGCGTGATAGTGACCCCAATGAATTTTTATGTTTTGGAATTGAATTCAAAA
The DNA here is from genome assembly GCA_037953625.1 of Crotalaria pallida. NCBI lineage: Eukaryota > Viridiplantae > Streptophyta > Magnoliopsida > Fabales > Fabaceae > Crotalaria > Crotalaria pallida. Next base: position 54,698,793 of record CM075651.1, read on the forward strand.
ATGAATTTTTCTGTTCTAATGGAACCATAAATTCTTCCAAATTGAGTACTAAGTTGTGTAGAGAAATTTTGAAAAGCTAGTGAGTCAACCAAGGATTCCTAAGTAATCAAGCGGTGGACTAATTTATTCTTTTAATCGATCCCCATGCTGATTAAATAGGAACCCTTCTAGGTGACTTTACTCGATTCGGAATGGAGCTTAATCTTCAAACTCAAAGTCAAAGGGAATGTGACTATTTGGATTGTTGAGAATCATCGAAATAAATTTTCTAGTAAACCACATACTCCCATTCTCATTGAGTTTGCTAATTTTGAGGAAGGTCATAATCCTTCACCTAAATCTCCCGAAATTAGATGGAGAAAATCCTTTACAAAGAGATATGCTTTGATTTATAAAATAGTTTTTGGAACTTCACCCAAGTTAATCTGACATGAACATATCAAAGTTTTAGAGTGTGAAATAAATTTTTCCTGATTCAATCTTTTCCTAAGGATTTTACGTAAAACAAATCAAAATGGTTGTCCATCAAGAAAGGAACTTGATTTTTCAAGAATAATGAACCTATCGACACACCACCACATCAATATTTGTTGATGTGCTATTTTTTTTGACTTATGCATATGTAAGTGCCTTTCTTGTAAGATAAGCAAAATTTCTAAACATAGATGAACGCATGCATGCTTTCGGCATGTCCCTGTAATTTTATAAATGCATAAATGCACAAACGAATTTCCGAACACTATTCTGATGTTCATAAAAGCGCACATACTTTGAATTTATGAGGTTTTAATCATTAAAATTTGAAACCATGCAAGTGGGTGATTTTATCAAAGTTTTATCTTGGCATGCATAACTTGAATGTGTAAAACAAATCATGGGAAACCATGAAAAGTTTCAAACTCTTCTTGGATTGCATTTGAAATGTGTGCAGCTTATCTAAGATGTGTGCATGGATTTAGACCTAAGTTCTAGGGCTGATTCAGGTAGATCGGAATTAGATTAGAATCAAGTAGAGGTTGCTAGGTTAGTGCTTGCACTTATGCGCTGATATGAAATGTTGGTGCGTATATTTGAATTTTGATTGCCAGGCAATTGCTAACTGTTTACTTGTCAATGAGTGTGGTTGCTTAGGACTTAAGAATAAAGCCTAAGTGTAGATCACCAGGTAGATTGTGATTAGAACTCTTGCAATGTTTGACCGATATCGGAGTAAACCTCAAAAACCTTAGAGAATTTTGCTTCTAGTTTAACCAAACTAAACCATGAGTTGTATTCTTCATTGGACACATGAGTCTGGTGGCGTACTTAAGCAAGGTAGTATGCCGATTCAAAGTGGGGGAGTAGGACCTAGTGCAGTGTGCATCGTAGTTTAGAAAACCCATGTTGGGATGGTTCTCCATTTGAAGGAATTGAACGGAATTTCGGGGACGAAATTCTAATAAGTGGGGGAGAAATGTAACATCCCGAATTTTAATTCTAACAATAATTAGAATTATAGTAAGATTTGGAAGAAAGGATTTTCATAGAAGGGATTTAAAATGATGGATTAGGAGTGCTTTGAGTGCCATATAGGAGTCAAGGAGCATTGGCATCGAAAAGCAAATTTAAAGAAGACCAAACGAGTGTTAAAAATCGAGTTTTCGGTGTTATAAACACCCGATATTAGGAAATTCAAAATAAAAGATCTACAACTCTAAACACAAATTCCACCGTTAGATGTGAAGTAGGATATGTGAGGAAGCTTGTGTCAAAATTTGAGGAAGATCCAACGGTTAACGAAGAAGTTACGGCCGTTCAAAGTCGGGGTGCTGAAAACCCTACAACTTAATCGATTAAGTTGAAGCTTAATCGATTAAGCCTGAAGGGGGGGAGGTTTTAATCGAGTAATACTCGATTAAGCGCTGCTAAAACTGAAAAAAATAAAAGCGTTTCACGCGTGCTTTTGGCCATAATGCACGAAATTTCTCTCTCTAGGGCACACAATCTCTCATCCCAAATCCATCAAGCTTCAAGGGAATCACTCCAAGGTCCCCCATCAAGTCTCCCTTGGTCTCTCCAAGTAAGTATCCATGATTATTGAAGTTCCTCTCTCTCTCTAATGTGGATTTTCTCTCTCTCTCTCTCTCTCTCTCTTTCCCCTCTTTGGGAAATCCGAATTCTCTATGGAAAAGGGGCAATAATCTCTTTATCATTCCATTCCTTTGGCTTAGGGAAGATTATTATCACTATCTCCATTTTCGTGCGTGCGGAGCCCTTGGTTTTTGGAGCTCTTGGAGCTACGGCTTGGATTCTTCCACTTTCTCTCTCTTTGGTTAAGGTAAGGGAGTGGATATAGTGAGCTTTGCCTTGTTCTAGGGAGTAGGATCTAGTTAGTATATAATGCTTGTTAGGGTTATGTGTTAGGGGAGAAAATTAGATTATAAAACCCTATGTGATTGAATATGAAATTCTAAATAATTAAATATGCATGATGAAATGGATGTTAAGACTAGGAAAAGGAAACCCAATAATATAGGAATGAATTAATGGATAAATGAAATTTGGTTAATGATTATATTGAGGTACATGAGGAATTGGCTAATTGTGATAACGAAGTGGACATAAATGATTTCTATGACTAATGTCTTTATTTGTAAAGTTGTGAATTAAATGATAATGGATTGATGTTGCCAATATATGTAGGTATTATGGAATAAATTGATATAGGAAGAAAGGGAATGGAAATGATTAGAGGTGATGAATGTGCATATTAGTATCAAATTGTTAAATAAGTAAAAATGTTAAGTATTATCAATTATGAACAAAGGTTATGGATTATGAATTGGACTTGTGAATATGGGAAACGGAAGTAAAACGGTTATAAGTAATTAAAAAGTAAAAGGGTGATATATGTAAATTAGAATGAAGGGCAATCAAAATGTTGGGCTATAAAGGAGAACACTATTTGGCATAATTGTGATAACTGAGAAAGGAAGTGAATGAGGAATTTGCATGAATGATTAGTTGTTGAATGTGTGTTGTTGTGTTTAAATGTGATATAATTGTTGATGTGAGAATATGAAAGTATGTTTTGGCCTCTGATGTGAGGTAATGAATATGGAAATGTGATTAAATGCGTTGGCCTCTGATTTGAGGTGACGAGTAATGGAAAGTGATGAATATGCTGACCTCTGATATGAGGGGCACAATATGAATGGTAAAATGTGTTGACCTCTGACCTGAGGGACACGATATGAATTGGAATGAATGGGTGTTGACCTCTGACCTGAGGGACACCGGATTAAATAATGGGTTGGGTGTTGACCTCTGACCTGAGGGACACCGGATTAAATAATGGGTTGGGTGTTGACCTCTGACCTGAGGGACACCGAACAAAATATGTATTGGAGTGTTGACCTCTGACCTGAGGGACACAAAATGGATTATAATGAATGGGTGTTGACCTCTGACCTGAGGGACACATAATTTAAAAAGGGAATAAAATTGGATAGGGTAGAGGTAATGGAAACGCGATGTATGTAGGCCTTCGATTTGGTGGAGACATACATTGTGGTTGGTGTATGTATGTAGGCCTTCGATTTGGTGGAGACATACATACACCGTAAATAAAAGGAAATGAATAAAGGAAACAGGGAATAAAATTGGACAAGGTATGGTAATGGGAACGCGATGTATGTAGGCCTTCGATTTGGTGGAGACATACATCGTGATTGGTGTATGTATGTAGGCCTTCGATTTGGTGGAGACATACATACACCGTAAAAATAAGGGAAAGGTAAGGGTTTAAAAAGGGAATTATTTGGAAACGGGGAAAATAAATACAGGGAAACAGATGGTGAAATGAATAATGAGAATGGAAATGTGGAATAAATATTGTAATGGGTATGGTGTGCAATATGTGAATATATGCTTAATTGCTAAATGTGTTTGACCTAGTGAGTTGTTACGTCTAGTTAGAAACTGCTTTCTATTTCTTGTGCAATGCTCACTCCCTTACATTTACAGGTACGGAGATTGAGTTGGCACAACCCCCGGCCGAGCAGGAGTACTTTCCCTTACAGGGAGAGTAGGGTGTTATGGGTTTAGTGTATAGTATAGACCTAAGCCTCTGATATTATTTTGATGTAAATTTTATATGCATAATTCGAATGAGGCTTAGGATGTCTTGTTTTGCTAAAGCTATAACTTTTGGTTTTAATGCTTAAAATTTGTATTTCCGCTAATACTCTGATTTATTTTTGCATACTGATATCATTGGAGCCCGTGGGGCCTTGATTTGATTTAGAAATATAATCTGAAGCCCTGCTGGCTATCAGTTGTTTATTTGAAATTGTTTATCACAGGTCAAATTTTGGATTAGTCCGAAAAACAAACAAAACTCCGTCCGTTTGACGGTTGATTTTAATGTAATAAAAATGAATTTTTGAGTCCGTATTTTAATATAAGGGGAATTAAGGGTAATTAATCATAGGGTGTTACACATCCCGCCTGATACATCTGGAACCTGTAAAGGACATAGACTGCTGACCATTCAGAACAACTGAACAAGTCACCATTGTGATACATGCCATGATCCAAGCCACAAATTTTCCAGGAAACCTGAATGCCACTAACATATGTTCAATAAAACTCCAGCTCAACGTGTCATAGGCCTTCCTGAAATCAATCTTCATCAAGCATCTGGGAGAGACTCTACGCCTACCATACAGCCTTAATAGGTCCTGCGTAATTAGAACATTATGCACAATGCTCCTGCCTTTCACAAAAGCTGTCTGATTATCCTGTACAAGGCTAGGAAAAACACAGTTTAATCTATTACAAATAATCTTAGTGATGCATTTATAAATAGAGTTACAACATGCAATGGGCCTAAAATCCTTAATATTGTCTGGATTATCAATTTTTGGAATCATAACCAAATTAGTTTGGTTAATCTCCCGTAGCATTCTGCCTGTATGAAAGAAATCCTTCACCACTGCACAGACATCAACCCCAACAATCTCCCACGCCTCCTTAAAAAAACCTGAACCATAACCATCTGGACTAGGTGACTTGTCACGGTGAATAGCAAACAAAGCTTCCTTAATCTCATCATCTGAAATAGGCCTGATAAGTCTCAACTGCTGACCACTATCTAGAATGGCACCCTCATTCATAAAATAAGGATCCCACTCACAACTACTCTCCATAATGTAGTTTTGAAAATCTAAACGTTAGGCTTTTTATAAGACTATGCTACTTTTTTTTTTATATCCGGTGAAAAATCTTAAATTAATTATCTATAATAATTAGACTTTGTGCGATTGAATTTTTTTTTAATCTTTTCTCTCTTTTTATTTTATATCATCATAATAATAAATAAATATTGAGGACAAAGGAAATAATTCTTTTAGTTTTTGATAATAAATTTTATACTTTTAAATTTCTTACATTGCTCTCAGGGCAATTAATAGGAAAACTTGTTAAAATATTGAACTAGATATTGTTTTTGAAAAATTATTATCATTTGATGACGAAAGTGGCAACCATCTTCGCACCATCTTTTCTCCTCAAAATATCTACATTATTATGGATGAAATTAAACTCTGAAAATAACATAGAAAACAAATTCACTAGTGTTATATTTTATTATTTCATGAAGTTTAAATATTGATTGGGATATTTTATAATGCCTATTTACAAAAAAACATAAAGTTTAAGAGTTGTTTGTACACTTTTTTAAAAAATTAATTACAAAATAATATGTTTATTAAGAGTTAGTTCAGTTGGAATAGCTACAAGACAATAAGCACCAGAACCCAGGTTCAAGCCTAGTGAGGACGATGCTATATTTGCCTATAAAAAACATATAATAACAAAATAGTATGAATACAACCCTAACTTATTGTATATATTTAAATATGTTTTTTGTCCCTAGAAATGTAACGAGTTTTTATTTCAGTCTTTATACTCTTTTCTTTGGTTTTTTGGTTTTGATCCTTTTAATTTCTGAAATTTTGGTTTTAGACATGTGTCATATTAATTGATGATGTGACCAATTGTGATGTTGACATATTATCAACAAGTAGTAAAACAAAAACTTTAGAATATAAAGTGACCAAATTCAAAGAAAAAAAGTATACATATTAAAATCAAAATTCACTATTTTCAGAGACCGAAAACACATTTAAGTCTATTGTTTTAAACAAGTTTGACATTAAATTGTTTTATAAACTTTATCCACGATTATAAACGCAACTGATTGAACCGGTAATTATTATTATTATTATTTTTTTCATGCCATATCACAAAGTCATAAGGTTTAAGTAACTTGCGTCTATCATATAATATGATGGGGAAATAGAAGGAGATGTGTACCATAGGATTCAAGCAGGGTGGATGAAATGGAGTAATGCTTCGGGTGTTTTAATTAAGTGATATAAAAGTGTCACTCAAACTTAAAGGAGTGTTTTACCGCACTACTATAAGGACTGTTATGTTGTCTATGACCGAATGTTGGGTAGCAAAATGTAAGCATGAGAATAAATTTCATGTAGTAGAGAAGATGAAAGCAGCACACCAAGAGGCAGGTGTGTCTTTTTCTTTTTTATCATCCTAGGCAGTTGCTCTATGGTCTCCTTGATCTCTTTTTATCTCTAGGCCGGTCGTGAGGAATAAGGATATTAACACACATTTTTTTGAATTTAAAGCAACATGAACTAAAGATTATGAGAATTCTATCATAATCTTAATATTCCGTAATAACCATCCCAAGATATATTACACACTTTTCCTAAGCCATTGACCACCACCAGAGTTACAACACACACTTGCTTAGACATTGGTCCCATTGCTTGACCAAATGGATATTAAGGTATATGAGACCAATCTCACAATGATTCCTAAGTCACACTCGAAAACAACATACACATAAATCTAAGGATTATGAGAGAAATCTCATATCCATCCTAAAGTCACACTCAAACATGAAATAATATACTAAGTTATCAAAAATGAAAAGATGGAAGAGACAAAAATGGCTTAAGAGGTGAGCTGGAGCCACAATCTCAGGGTGAGATTGATAATCCACAATGACAATCACCAATGACATCACACCTTTGATAAGGTCATGGTCCAATCACTAGACCATTGAGGCAGATCAGAGCCTCAACACTCTGATCACAAAAACAACCAAAACTATGAGTTTTCTTATTCTTTCTCAATGTGTCAATACAAGGCAACATGGTTATTTATATAAAGATCGATGAGAGTAGCGTGAAGATGAGGCTGCTGTGGCGGACTCGGCCTAGCCGAGATCCTCAGAACCATTGCCCGAGACCTAAGGACCTTTCAGGAAGCCTTCTGAACGCTTGGCCGAGCTCAAAGCTCAACGGCTGAACAGACGCCAGATACAGGCCGACCTCGTGCTCCAACTCAGGTTCGACGTCCAAGTCCGACACCTTCCCAAGTCCGACACCAAGGACATGATGACGTCTTCCCATCTTATCCACAAGGACAGCTCATCATCTTATCCACAAGGACAGCTCATCCACTCATAGCTCAGTACAGGCTGGCCCTACTTGGGCCTAAAGCAAGCCCATTAGGGCAACCAGCCCCCCTATAAGTAGCTCCGTACTACATGGGGCTCAGGTACGTCCTCTAACCCTAATTGTCACTCTCACACACCAGTGATTAGGGTTACTTCCTGGCTCTCTTCCTTAGCCACTCGAGGACTCCCACCAAAACATCACAGATCAACCCTAGACAGAGGCTCCTTTGAAGGTCTTCTCCTACCCTTGGAGGACCTCACCATCTAGGACATCACATTGGCGCCGTCTGTGGGGAAAAGATAAACTTCATCCCCACCCAGAAGATTCTACCATGTCTGAAGCACAGCCAGATCAGAAGAGGAGGAGGGAGCGCCCAAGGAGAATCCCGTTAACTAAGGACCTGCCATCACACCTTGAGGCTAACAAGGCAGCAAGGTCCCCGCCACCGCCCCTCCTCACCCACCGTCACTATCGTCGCATCAGAGATGGTCTGTGCGGCATCCCGTCGGACGAGCCACCGTTCAAGCCTCAGCCCCTGATGGGTCCCAACAACAACCAAGAAATTTTCTTGTACAAGATCTGTTTAAGACACCGGAAAATTTCAGGGTGGAAACTATCTCTGGAGGTTTTGCCGATGGTGGCGAGAAGAAGTTGGAAAGGAAAAAGTACGTTCAGCAAGTATTAGCTGTCCGCCACAAGCCTATTGGTAAGAAAACATCTCGGAACATCCCAATCAGTTTTTCTGATTAGGATCTAGGAGATATCATCCCGGATCACAATGACCCAATGGTGATCGCGGCGATGATCGGCAACTTCGAAATCGCCCGAGTTCTTGTCGACCAAGGAAGCTCGGCCGACATTCTTTTTCTCCACACATTTCAAGCACTGAAACTAAGGTCTTCCGACCTCGTACATTTTGAAGGGCATCTTATCAGCTTCACGAGCGAGGCAATACACCCCCTTGGAGCCATCCTCCTCCCGGTGACCTTGGGCAAACTGCCTTCGGCCCGAACGGAGATTGTCAAGTTTTTAGTGGTTGATTCTGAATCCCCATATAATGTGATACTGGGACGAACCTGCCTGCAAGCCTTCGGGGCAGTGGTCTCAACAGTTCACTTAGCAATGAAATTCGTCGGTTCTGATAACAACCTTGTCACCGTCAAAGCCGACCAGCTCAAAGCCCGACTCTGCTATAACGTGAGTCTACGGGAAAACAGGAAAAAGCAAGAAGAACTCTTTGGTCCGACATTAGCCAAAGGGAAAGTCCTTTTGGCCGAATTGGATGTCCGGGCCGAACAGGATGATCTCAGACCGTCACCTCAAGGAGAATGGTTGGTAATTCCCATCGATCCTCCTGACTCCAGCAGAACTGTCAAAGTGGGTGCCGACCTCCCTAAGAAGATCCAGGATGAGATCATCGCACTGTTACGAGCTAATTTGGATCTGTTTTCTTGGACCTCGGCCGATATGCCGGGGATCGACCCGAACTTTATCTGTCACAAGCTCAGTGTAGACCCGAAGGCAAGGCCAGTAGCGCAGAAGATGAGATGGGTTGGGACCGAGAAAGCAAAAGTCATCTAGGAAAAGGTGTCCGAGTTGCTCGAAGCCGGGTTCATAAAAGAAGCCCCATATGCCGAATGGGTTGCAAACACTGTGTTGGTTAAAAAGGCAAACGGCAGTTGGAGGATGTATGTGGATTACACCGACCTCAACAAAGCCTGCCCCAAGGACCAATATCCGCTGCCGATTATCGACCAGCTCGTCGATAATTCAGCAGGCTACCAGTTGATGTCAGCCACTGATGCATATTCGGGATACAATCAGATCCCTATGTATCCCCCTGATCAAGACAAGACCACATTCACGATCGGAAAGGCAACTTATTGTTACACTGTCATGCCTTTCGGCCTAAAGAATGGTGGCGCAACCTATCAAAGGATGATGAATAAAGTTTTTGATGGGATCATTGGTACCACCATGGAGGTCTATATCGATGACATGATTACAAAGAGCAAGAAAAGGGAAGACCATGTCTGAGATCTGACCATGGTTCTGGAAAGGGTAAGAGCACACAGGATGAGATTGAATCCGGAGAAGTGTACCTTTGGGGTCCCCGCTGGTGCCTTCCTCGAATTCATGCTCTCTGAGAGAGGAATCGAGGCAAACCCTGACAAATGTCGTGCTATATTAGAAATGAAAAGCCCTGCCGACCTCAGAGGGGTGCAACAATTAACTGGCAGGATGGCGGCACTGTCCAGATTCCTTCCTCAAGCTGCAAAGAAGGCCTTACCCTGGTACCAACTTTTAAAAAAAGGCACAACTTTTAACTGGGATCAGAACTGTGAAGCCTCCTTCCTTGCGCTTAAGGAATATCTCTCTTCCCCTCCAGTTCTCTCCAGCCCTCGAGAGGGGGAAAATCTTTTCATTTATCTTTCCGTAGGGGATTCCGCCCTCAGCTCGATGTTAGTCCGAGACGAGGGCCGAAATGAGTTTCCTGTTTATTTCATAAGCCGAGCTCTCCAAGGACCCGAGCTTCGATATTCCAAGATTGATAAATTCGCATTCTGTCTCATCTTGGCTGCACGACGGCTACGACAATATTTCCAAAGCCACCCTATTGTCGTAAGAACCGCCCAGCCCATTAAACAAGTTCTGCAAAATCCCGACCTCGCAGGGAGGATGATGGCCTAGGCAATCGAACTGTCCGAGTTCGACATCTCCTATGAACCGAGAAAGTCAATCAAGTCACAAGTGTTGGCAGATTTTGTGTCCGAGCTCACAGAGCCCCACCAAAGCTCTAGCTCGGATATTTGGGTAATATATGTTGATGGTTCGAGCAATCAAAAGGGTGCAGGAGCCGGTGTTATTTTGGAAAATGCGGAAGGGCTCAGCATCGAATACTCCCTGAAATTTGAGTTTTTAACCTCGAACAATCAGGCCGAGTACGAAGCAGTCATTGCCGGCCTCCGCATGGCCAAGGAGCTCGGTGCAACTGAAGTCCAAATTATGAGCGATTCCCAGTTGGTGGTTTCCCAAGTCGTTGGAGACTACCAAGCCAAAGAGCCCATCCTGCAGAAATACCTTGATAAAGTTAAATCCTTGGCTCTTGATTTTGCCAAGTTTTCCATCACCCATATCCCCCGCAGTTCAAACTCCCGAGCCGATGTGCTTTCCAAGTTGGCGAGCACGAAAGGTGGAGGGAACAATAAAAGCCTCATTCAAGAACAAATCTCGGCCCCAAGCGTGGTGATGGCTATTTCAGTATCGCCGAACTGGATGCAGCCGATAAAGGCATACCTCGAACATGGCATTCTTCCAGCTGATCAAAAGGAGGCAAAGAAACTTAAGAGAAAAGCGGCTGAGTATGTTATTATGGATGGAATTCTTTATAGAAGAGGAATGTCTTCCCCTCTCCTCCGATGTCTCACCTCCGAGGAAGCTCAGGAAACCTTGAACGAGGTTCACGGAGGACTGGGGAGCCACCATGTCGGAGGAAAATATTTGGCAAGGAAGATACTAAGGGCCGGATATTTCTGGCCGACCTTAGTTATGGATTCCATTGACCATGTTCGGCGGTGTCCTCAATGCCAATTCTTCAGCGATGTTTATCAGAAAGCCTCCGAGGAGCTCCACTCTCTAGCTTCCCCCTGGCCTTTCAGCATGTGGGGAATGGATATTGTGGGAAAGTTCCCAACAGCTCCGGGCCAGCTGAAATTCATCGTGGTAGCAAAAGACTACTTCACCAAATGGATCGAAGCTGAGCCCCTAGCAACCATCACTTCGGCAAGGATCCAGAAATTTTTTATGAAATAAGTCATCTCCCGTTTTGGCCTTCCACTCACATTAATCACCAACAATGGTAGTCAATTCGCTGCCAACAACTTCTAGATGTTAGCTGAGAATATCGGGATCTCTCATCGGTTTTCTTCGGTAGAGCACCCCCAGACCAATGGCCAAGCCGAGGCCGCCAACCGAGCTATCGTTGACGGCCTTAAGAAGAGAATTACACAGGCCAAAGGAGCATGGGCCGATCTTCTACCCGAGGTCCTCTGGTCAATCAGGACCACAGTTTAGTCCTCGACCGGAGAAACCCCCTTCAGACTCACCTATGGTTGTGATGCGGTCATCCCCATCGAACGAAGGATTCATACCTTCCGAATGAGGGACAGACCCGAGGAGGAAAACGGAAATTTGATCAAAGAAAACTTGATACTGGCCGAAGAGATCCGCGACGCCGCCTCTACTCGGGAAAAGAAAGCAAAAGAAAGGCAAGCCAAGCACTATAACAAATCGGTACAACCCAGGTCTTTTGAGGTCGGGGATCTCGTTCTCAGGAGAGCTGACATCGGTCTTAAAAACCGAAGAGATGGGAAATTTGCTCAAAATTGGGAAGGCCCCTACAGAGTCATTTCAAAAACACACTCTGGGGCATACAGACTGGAGACTCTCGAAGGGGCCGAACTCAAAAATTCTTGGAACGTTGCAAAACTGAGAACCTACTTCAGCTAGGTTTACCTCAGATGTTATTAGCCACATCAGCTAAAAGTTTGAGTTCTACCTTCATTCCTGTCAACATTTTACGTCCCCTAGTCATGCTCTTATTTTCCACTTTGGGATATACCCACCTTTTTAATTCACAGGCAATGTACTCATGTTTATAATTAATAAAAAGGTACAAACTTGCCCATTACTCAAGTGCCACAGTTTTATATACGTACGTACTAGCTTCTCATTTAGCACTAGCCACCTAAATATTGCATGGCGCTATGCACAGCCAACGTCTTCTAAATAAGATCGGCTCATATGCACAGTGTACAAGGGACACCCGATAAAGAACAGAATGCTGTGAAATGTTTCCACATAGCTTCACTCAGCACTCTCTTTTACATCGGGGCCGAGGACACCCACCTCGGCTAAGGTGGGTAGATCCGAGTTCCCTACCGTATGCACTTATATACAGTACCTCTATTCAGAGGAAAACTTATAAGATTACTACACTCACTGAGTCGTCCGAGCTTACCATAATTATTTATACTAGATTTTAAACACCAATGTTTTGGGTACAAGTTTTTTAGGTCCGATCATGCCGAAATACAACAAGTTGATAAAGGACTTGTATTCTCAAAAGAATTTTCACTTAGAAACGACCTCGGACGCAGTATATATGCAACAAGTTAGAATAAAAACTTGCATAAATATAACAGAATGCAACAAGTTGAAACTGGAAAGAACTTGCATAAGAATAAAATGTTGTACACAATAAAGCAAAATACAATCCAACATTGTCAAACATGTTACAAAAAACATTGACAAATCGCAAGCTGCCCAGCATAAGGGACTTATGCTGCTTCATCTTCAACATCGGACAGGACAACCGAGTTTGGGTTGAACTCCTCATCCGGTTTCTCCACCAAAGGATTGGGCAGATTCTCCTCGGGTTGATCAAGGTCAACCTCAAGCCCATCCTTATCGTAGTCAACCATCTTCTCCTCCTCCACCCCGAACCCAGCAGAAGCACCGATATACCGGATTCGGAGCCCCTGGTTCAGGTGAAGAATCTGCTCTATTGCACTGGTAAAAATTTTACTAGCTGCCCTCTCAAGATTGAAATCCGATTCATGTGCGGCTACCTTGTGTTTAAGAGCCTGAGCGGCTCTTCTCTTCAGCAATGTCCTCACCTTCTCCACCTCGGCCAGCCCTTCCTGTCAACCAGCTTCCTTTGCCTCCGCCGTCGCTTGGGCCAGGGCCTCCTCTTGACTTTTCCGAAGCTCCTCCATCTGCTGACGGTGCTTCTCTTCTGACTCGGCCAACTGTTGCTCGGCAGAGTTTTTACTATTCCTCAGCTCCGCCACTTCAGCTGCCATATCAGACCGGGCCCTCTTTCTGGCTGGCGACACGCCTTCCGCAACGTCATCAGCAACATCAACCAACACATTGAAAATATTTGTTGACCTTTTCAAGTGATAGGCTAGCCCTTCGGCCATCTTCTTCCACTCGGCTCCCGACATCTTTACGAGTGCCTCTTTGACTGAGGCCCTAGTAGTGGAGAGTGAGGAGGCGGTGGGGTAGTGATTACCGCAGGTGGAGTAGAGTGTGGAAGAGCGGAGTCGGTTGACGTGGTGTCAGCGGTCACGGCCTCATTGGAAGTATTTTCCGACCTCTTTCTTTTGCGGCTCAACGCAGCCTTTAACGCCTTAGACGACATGGCTGACCAATATTCCTCTGCAAACAAAAAGGTAAAGAAAAATCAGTAAAAAAAAAAAAATTCACAAGGGTATAAGTGCGAGGTTAACTACCAATTTTGCTTAAAACTTCGTTGTCAGCACACTTCATGAAAACTCCAACATCAAGTTGGAATTTCCGAGCATGGTATTCATTTTGGAAATGGTGGACTGTGGCGGCCTCGTCGGCATCAAGAGTCACGCCCGACCACCTTTGTGGCGTGCCGAGGTGGCGATCGAAGAATTCCGGGGTCCACTCCAAGGGAAACCTCAGACCCGTCTCGTCCCGGAACCAAGGTCGGCCAGTGCCTACGAACTTGTATTTGAAGAATTTGGGCTTAAAGTGCTTCCAAGATTCCGTAAACATTCCGAACAGACCACAGCGAGCTCGGGCTTTGGCCGATACCCAAAGTCGACCAGTAACCCCGTCTTTGTTATTGACGAACGGGTTGTACATCCACAAAAAGAGCCGAACTGTGCAGATCAACCCTTTGGCCCCGCAATACTTTTGAAACGCCCTCAGGAACGACCAGGTGTTGGGATGAAGTTGCGAAGGGGCCAGTCCGAGCTCTTTCAGAACCCTCATCTCAAGGTCGGTGAATGGCAAGGTCACGCCGAGGGTGTGAATCAAGTCGGCATAAAAAAAGAAGGAGTTGTCATCGGTCTTGGTGCATATTCTGTCATTCGCCGAACAAGGAAGAACCTCATAAGAAGTACCAGCGGCATCTCCCGAACAGGGTAGTACAACTCTCTTCACGTCGGAGAGCCTATCCTCGGAATCTAAACTAGATCGCACTCCCTTCGGCTCCACATCGACCCATTGATATTGGTCGGCATCGGTGGGCTCAGGGTATAGCTCAGGTCGGCTGACACATTTGCTGGGCGGCATGGTACCTGTGGAAGAACAGGGGAGCTCGACGTTAGTCCTATGGGTTACAAAGAATAACCCCCCAGAAAACCCCCTCGAAGTCGTTCCGAGGGGCGAGCACTCCCCCCCTCTACCATAGGCACCCCCCATTCATACCCTCTTCCCTCCCCCATATTCTCGAGATTGGCATAGCCCCCATCACCAATAAACTCGGCCCAGGCGTATTGCCAAATTCACTTTTTCCTCTGCTCCCGATCCCGAGGATAAGCTACCTCAACGGGATCAACCTCTAGAACCTGTTCCTCATATTCCTCGTCAACCTCCAGGGAGGAACAGGATGAGGAAGAGGAGTCGTCCTCTTCCTCGTTACTGCTGCAGGATAGGGAGATCACTATAGACCATTCCCTAACCCGTTTCCTACTCATAATAAACCCAGTATATACCCTCCAACAAGTCCTAAAACCCTCCAAACCCAGAAACATTATAAACCACCAATTTCATTCCCCAAGCCTAACACAAAACCCCACAAACAGAAAAAACCACCCCTCACTATAGAAACAAAGCCTTTAAAATCCTAAATTCCACCCAAGCAAACCAGAGCAGAGAAGAAGAAAAGGCAAAAACAAAAAGGAAAAAGGGGTAAGAGAATACCTCGAGTTTTGCGACCGTAAAGAATGAATGGGAGGGAGAGAGTAACTTGCTGTTGACCTTCTGCGGAGAAGGAAGATAAGAGGAGCACAGTTCCAAAGTGCAGTTTCGAAGGGAAGAGGGAGAATGGGACTGGTGTGAGTGAGTGAAAGAGCAACTGTTTGGTAGAAAGAAGAAGAGGAGTGGTTTTTGTCAAAATAGGAGAAAAGGAACCATCTTCCCTCTATTTTCGAAATCCGGGCTTGGCCCAAAATGGCCCAACCCAGCATGCAGCCATATCAATTAGGACACGTGGAACGCAGCAGCTGAAATAATGGACCTCGAGCAACGTCACAATGATGGTGACGCTTCGTAGGTCGCGATTTTTGACACGTGTCAGATCTAGTAAAAGCAAACGTCACTTCGGTACTGATGAATAGACAACTGTCAAACCCGCTCTGTCATAATGAGAAGACGTCAGAGACAGCTGAATCCAGCTCTTGGCAGATTTATCGTCTGAGCTCCTTAGAACCTCGGAACAAGGCTCAGTAGCCTTTACCGAGCTGGGGGGCTTATGTGGTGTTCTCGGCTCTTATATGGTGGATTTGGGAAAAGGACCTAAACCAGGACCTCGGAACAAGGCTCAGATAGCCTTGACCGAGCTGAGGGGCTTATGTGGCGGACTCGGCCTAGCCGAGATCCTCAGAACCATTGCCCGAGACCTAAGGACCCTTCAGGAAGCCTTCTGAACGCTTGGCCGAGCTCAAAGCTCAACGGCTGAATAGACGCCAGATACAGGCCGACCTCGTGCTCCAACTCAGGTCCGACGTCCAAGTCCGACACCTTCCCAAGTCCGACACCAAGGACATGATGACGTCTTCCCATCTTATCCACAAGGATAACTCATCATCTTATCCACAAGGACAGCTCATCCACTCATAGCTCAGTACAGGCTGGCCCTACTTGGGCCTAAAGCAAGCCCATTAGGGCAACCAGCCCCCCTATAAGTAGCTCCGTACTACATGGGGCTCAGGTACGTCCTCTAACCCTAATTGTCACTCTCACACACCAGTGATTAGGGTTACTTCCTGGCTCTCTTCCTTAGCCACTCGAGGACTCCCACCAAAACATCACTGTAGGCAGAATGAATACAGATGCCCAATAAGAATGCAGAGTAAGTAAAATAAAATTGATCAATAAGCATCTGCCTTGAAAAGATAAGTGCCTTGATGTCTAGGAAGTGATTCTGCTAACTACCTTATCAACCAGAAGATTGCAATCAGTTTTATTCCATTTTCTCGAAGAGATTGGCAAACCCAAATATCTGAAAGGGAAAGAGCCTTTCTGCAAACTAGTCAAAGTCAGAATCTCCAATTGCTCTCTATCCTTAACTCCATCCATATAAAGATGAGATTTGCTCAAATTAGCACAAAGACCTGAATCCTGAGAGAAGCTTTGAAAAGCATCAAACAAGATTTTAATGCTCTCCTTCTTACCTTTACAGAAGATCATCAGATCATTTGCAAAGGCTAAGTTGACCAAACCAGTTTGCTTGCATAAAGGATGATGTCTAAACTGAGGATTTTGAGCTGCATACTGCAATTTCCTTTTTAGAATTTCCATGACCAAAACAAACAGCAAGGGAGATAGAGGGTCTCCTTGCCTCAACCCTCTAGAAGACCTGAATTTGTTGAACTGAAAGCCATTAATAATCAAAGAAAATGAAGCAGTTTTCACACATGATAGAATCCAGGTAATGAATTTCAGAGGGAAATTAAGTTCCTGTAGCATAGCTTCCAAGAAGTGCCAATCCACCATATCATAAGCCTTTTTAATATCAATTTAAAAAAGGCATCTAGGAGAAACATTTTTCCTACCATACAATCTCAGTAATTCCTATGTGATTAGTATGTTATGAAAAATGTTTCTGCCCTCAACAAAAGCAGTCTAATTCTCATTAACCATAAAAGGAAGGACTTTTTGTAACCTGCTGCAAATTAGTTTGGATATACACTTGTATAAAGTATTGCAACAAGCAATTGGTCTGAAATCAGTAATAGAATCAGGGCAGCTAGATTTAGGAATCAGAACCAAATTAGTAGAGTTGACTTAGGATAACTATTTACCAGTTAAGAAGAAATCTTTACTGGCCTTGCAACATTAAGGGCCAATGATGTGCCAAGAATCCTGAAAGAATCCAGAGCCAAATCTGTAACACCCCAAAATTTTAATCCCCGATTAATGAAATGTTAATTATAAATTAATTATAGTTAATGATTTCTCTATTAATCCTTGATTAAAATATGTGTTTATGTAGTTAGAGAATGTATGTGAAAGTATTTAATAAATATAATAATGCATGAAATAATATTTTTGCATATTAGTCCCAGGGTTGGGGATCTAGAAGCAATTATAGGAAAGGTTTTGGAGGGAAATTAAATAAAATTATTATTTTTTCAAAAACTGAGTAAAATACTCGAGTATTTTCTGAAATACTCGAGTATTCTGGACAGAGTTGCACGAGTTAGTGCGTTTGGTGAGTCACCACCACCGATTCCCCTCTGTTGACACGAATACTCCATCATCAACACTTCATCTGTGTCGTGTCGCCATGCATGAGCTTCCTCTTTGTCTATTTAAGCGAATCAAACTTGATTTGTTGAAGCTCTTGGTCAAATTCGAGTTTGCTATTCAAGTTAGGGTTCCTGAGTTCAAGCGATCGATTCTCTCTCCCTGTTTTGATTCGAGTCATAAACTATACACGAATACAAAGCTCACATCACGAGCTTTGTATAAACACCAAAATCGTGAGGATTGAGTGAGTGTGGTGGAAGATTCAAGGCTTGGAAGTAGAGCTGTTCTTGGTCAAGCTGTTATCTGGAGCCTACTTTGAATTCGATTTCTGGTAAGCTCACGAGTCCTTGAGTCTCAAATTCAATTTCTATAGTTAGTATATGTTACATGGAGTCTAGAAAATCTAAAATCCCCAATTCTTATCTCTGTTTCATGTGTGAACCAATTCAATTTTGGTGGTGCACTCAAACTGTTCTGCATGTCATACTCAAAGTGGTTTCTGGAGTTGGAAAGCTTTTGTTTGAGGATTCTCTGATTGATTCACGTCTGAGAGGTAAGGGGAAGTAATTTCGTACACTAGATAGAGTTTAAATTCCATTAAATGCATTAGAGAGCCATCAAGAGGCTCTAAGGGCTTAGATTGAATAGGAACTTTGGTTTGGAGACCAAGTCATGCTCTAAAACTGTGTTGAGCAAGTTCTAAATCATGCATGCAAGCTTAAATGAACACTATTTCATGAGTATTGTGCTTATTATGCAATTTGAGGTGTTGAGTTGTCAAATTGTGTATTTTATGTATTAATGACTGATTCTCTGTCAAATCTGTAATTTGTTATGAAATGAGTGTTGTAACATGTTCTATTTATGATATATGAACTTTGTGGATACCTGGATTGGACTAAAATTGAGTAGAACTGAAAATGGTGTGATAAAACTAAGATTACAGTCTGTTCTGCTGTGAAACACTCGAGTATTGGACAGGGTACTCGAGTAAAATGTTTGTAAAACAATGTAATTTGAGCAAGAACACTCGAGTATTGTGTTAGTACTCGAGTATCGAGTAAGACCTGGGGACATGTTAAGGCAAACCACTCGAGTAATGCAGGGGTGACTCGAGTATTCTGGAAATCATGATGAACACTCAAGTAACCCATGAACTACTCGAGTAATTTAATGAATTTGAAACCCAAATCCCCAGAAAGTCATGAACACTCGAGTAACCCTAAGAACACTCGAGTAATCTGGAAAAGTTGAAAAACACTCGAGTATGCTGAATTATACTCGAGTAATTGACCAGAACCTGAGAAATACCATTTTCAATTCTGACTTAGTTGGTTAAGAATTTAACTATAATAATCCAAAGGATCTAGACTTAAAAGAGATGGATTAATATAAGTGTACCGTTTGGTGACGGTTCTTTTTAAAGATAAAATACGCCTAGGTTGCCAGTAATGTATTAATCAATTTCCTTTAAGCTTAGAAAGTGATGAATCCATTCTGGAGTTGGATGGTAGGACGTATATCATGTTTTTGGTAAACATGTGGAGGGCCTCTGGGAGTGCCAATACACTTGCTTGATGACACGTTGTTGACGTGGTCGGCTTAGTGGATGCCGATATGGTTATACCGTTTGGATGACGGTCTGTTTGGATGACGGGATATGCTCGGGTGGCATGGATTCCAAGCTTGTCGTGTACATTCTAGGTGAATGTACGAATTGTTGTATACCTAGGAATACAACGCACAGTTGAGTGCTGGGTTGTCAGGGATGGACGTCAGAGAGTGATATAGTTTGATGAAGATAAGCTTGAGAGCTAAACTCATGCATCATGTCACTCATTTAAATTAAGTGTAATAAAGGAAACAAGTATGAGCATCCTATCTGCATTCAATAACTGCTAAGTGCTAAATGTGATTGTTGTTCATTGTTGCACATTTACATATTCATATTGTACAAATTTATACTCTGTTGATTATGTGTATAGAAATGCTTACCCCTATGCCCTTGTAGGTGATGTCTCGTTACATCGCTTGCATCGAGATCCGGCCACTTCCTAGTGGCATATGGATCTATGAGGACCATCGCGCGGTGTTCGAGGGGGAGGTAGAGATTACCTTCTACCATCCGAACCCGTTGATTCGATTTCGTCCTCGTAGATTTAGGATTCCCATCATATACACTATGCACGAACCCCCGTTTTACACATACCATGGACCACCTCCCACACGACCAGCTCGCTCTTATCACAGTTTTCGTTTTCGACCTACTCGCTCACACCCTTTTTCTTCTAGAGTGGTCCGCGAGGAGACTCCCCTTTCTGATCCGAGGAGCCCCATTAGGGTCACACCATCTCCCGACCCTGTACCCAGTGGTAGGGTACACTCCCCTTCGGATGAGATCGAGGAGGATCCAGTGGAGGACGAGAGCGGAGGCGAGCCTGTCGTGCATTCTACTGGGAGTGATTGGAGGGATGACGATCCCTAGGTATGTGCATATGGTGTATGATGTGGATCTGAGGATCCGATGTGGCGTTGCTGTGGAGGGGATTTTGTTGCTGCTGCTGTGTTGATGATGATGCTGTTATCTTTTTGCTTCTTGGAGACTGCTACTATCACTACTACTACTGATGATGCTGCCAGATCTACGTGACCACCTCTAGAGTCCATATTTTGCTATGTACATATTTTGTAGATATACTTTTGAGTACTCTAGGGCTATGGTTACACTATGATGTAGATCTGTTATGGACTTGTTTGGATCTTGGAGACTTTGTTACTGGGACTATGTACTCATGACTCTTTTCACACATATAAATATAACCTATGTGTATATTTCTATTAGATGCATAGTCCTATAATTTCCGCTTACTCTGATTTAATCATTAAACGAGTTCGGCTACATGGTATCAGTTTCACAAATCAAAGCACGGGTAGCTTCATTTACTTTCTATTATATCAATACGATTTCGAAACATGAATGTTACTCAATTTATGAAAAGGTTTTAGAAATTGCCGAATTCGACACAACTGTTTGAAACGAGTTAGAAGTTCTTCTCCAAGTATTCCAAGTTTTGGTTTGTGCACCCGCTTTAAAAGAAAATTTTACTTTTACGTTTTCTAATACTTACAAGTCCATATGTATTATCCTTTATCATAGTTTAATTACTATATTATACTTGATATATTCGGAAGGGTGTCACACTGAGTGGTATCAGAGCAAAAGTCAGATCCTGTAGTAGTGGAAGTAGTTTCAGAAAGGTAGCCATCAACATCAAGCAGGTATCTCCAGGGCATGTTCATTATCTTGACTGTTAGTATCTTGTTTATTGAGCTTTAGATACAATTGACTTGTTTGTATCTTGTCTCTTTTGAGCACAAAACGCAATTGAATGTGAATTTAGAATTTTAAGCTATAGCCTTACTATAGGTGGTGTAATTGAAGTTTCTGTAGTTCAACATATGTGACCATAAGTCCATAGCGCAGGTCTATTATGGCAACTAGAAACCAAAATCACACCAATGCGATGTTAGAAAGAATCACCACGGTGTTGGAGGCTATGCAGCGACAATCTCAGCAACCATCTCAACCGGTTAATCCGCCTCATCAGTGTAATGTGGGTAACACCGAGGCGAAGAGTTTAGCTGATTTCAGAAGTTGCAACCCGCCTAAGTTTGAAGGAGGATTTAAACTGGAAGAGGCTAATAAGTGGATTCATACCATGGATAAGATTCTGAGAACCTTGGAGTGTTCGGAAGCTCAGAAGGTGGCTTATGCAACTTACATGTTGGAAGATGAAGCTGAGAATTGGTGGAATCACACGGTTCAGCTTTTTCAATATGAGGGAAGGGATGTGAATTGGGGTGTATTCATGGAGAAGATTCTCCATAAATACTTCCCTGAAGATTTGAGGAGAAAGGAGGTGGAGTTTTTACAACTGAAGCAAGGGAATATGAGTGTGGGTGAGTACGCAGCCAAGTTCGAGGAGTTGATGAGGTACTCTCCATATTATCAGAACAACCCTGATGAAAGAAGCAAATGCATCAAGTTTGAAGGAGGCTTGAGGCCCAAGTTGAAGTCGATCTTCAGCTACCAGCGAATTCAAAGCTTTCCTGCTCTGGTGGACATGTGTAGAATGTATGAAGATGACAAGAAAGCTGAAGAATTGCAAGTCTCAGAAAAGAAGGACAATCAGAACTATGGACCTCAGAGACGTAAAGGTTTCAACAACCGAGGTAAGGGTCCGTATGACCGTCGAGGGAAAGGCAAAGGAAAAGTGGGTGGATTGAATGGAAGGAAATTTCGAAACGAGGCTCCATTTTGTGATAAGTGTAAGCGCCATCACTATGGCCGTGTTTGTTGGGGAACAAGTGGTTGTTTCAATTGTGGAAAGCCGGGACATTTTGCAAGAGACTGCAAGGAACCGGTCAAGGCTAACTCAAGAGGAGCTGCTGATAGACCTATGGTTCAAGGAAGGGTTTTCACGCTTAGTGTAACATCCTCTTTTTATTTAAGCTAATATAAGTATGTGAAGTTTTAACCTTGATTAGGAAGAGTAGTTAAGTGGAATTCATGCATTATGTTTAACCTTAGAATCGTGGAGATCAAGTTAGGAAAACCATAAGCCTAGGAGATTGGATTGTAGGATTTATAGCTTAAAACCTAAAACCCACCGTTGGATGTGAAGTTGGGATTATTAGGGAGCTTATCTCCAAATTTGAGCAAGATCCAACGGTTAACGAAAAAGTTATGGCTGTTTGAATGCGAAAGTTGCTGTCAGATTTTATCTGTGGACATAGATGTCCTTGTTGTGCACATCGATGTTGCACATCGATATCCATAGGTGGACATCGATGTCCACGACCTGCAGAATCAGTTTTTAAGGCATTTGGCTGAGTTCATTTAGGAAAAAATCAAAAAGGCTCACTCGAACCTCTTGGGAAAATTAGGGTTTATCACCCCCCAACCTCCAACCTCTTGATTCCTTCATCAAATCATCTTTTCCCTTCATCAAAGAAAGGTTTCAACTCTCCTTCACCATCAATCTCTTCTTTTCCTCCATCAATTCACGGTTCTCTCTCTCCATCTCTCACCTCCACTTTCTCTAAATCAAGGTAAGAGGGGAGATATACTTTTAATTAGAGGAAGGGCATGATTTTAGTAGTTAGCTCATAATCTTAGGCATGTTTTTGATTGTATATGGATTATTAGCTTAGGAATTCCCAAATTTCTAGGTTGTGGCTTGGCTGAAATTTTAGGGGTTTATGTTTGATTATGCTTGAATTATAAATGGTTTGGAATATGTTATTATGCTTCTAAATTTATGAGTATTAAATGGTAATGATATGGACTTTTATGTTGGAAACCTAAACTCTCATATTATGGAAATGAATATGTGTTAATAATTGGATTAAAGGAAAACTACTAAAAGATTTAGAAACACGTAATTAATGAAGTGAGACAGGACGGTAGGAAATTGGAAAAGATACGAGAACATTTTATGGACCGAAGGACAGTCATGTGAAGGTTCCATAGAATAGACGGACGAGAATGGTATAGTGGCGAGATTGTGTTAAAATCACAATCACTAGAATTATTGTAGTTGGACTTTGATCTACCAAAGGACGTGGAAAATGCACCACGTTGGGGATTGGTCCTACGCGCCCTATAATAATTCTATTGGCCACTTAAACATTTCTGGACTAGTGCAAAGTGGTTCCCGCTATAGCCAATTTGGGTAAATAGCCCAAATTGTACGAAGGACGGTCACGTGAAGTACTGTGCATGCATTGGTTGGGGAACACTTACTCCTAGTTGATCTTTTCCAATAGTGCGGAGGGTGATGTGAGGTTTTACGGAAACCAATGGGATATGGTTATATTATGGAAATTCTGGAAACTATGGAAATTATGGAAAGGAATCATTATGGAATATGGCACAATTCTGGAATATTGCATATTTATGTATCATTGCATTATTTCTTACATGTTTTTGTAACATGTATATTATTATGTCTTATTACTGCTTTTATGTGTTTCCTTTGATTTTGAGCTATATCTTACTCTCTGTGTTGACCATTTTAGGTAATGAGGCTGGAGATATTTCTGCTTTCCCTGAGGCCGAGGACAGGTACACTCCTCTTAAGGAAGTGTAACCCATCTCTTTATGGATCCACTCTTTCAGCTGACCTATGCTCTAATATCATGTATTTTTGAAAATATTATGTATATGAACTTTTAATGTAAATTTCCGGATATCACCACTTATGGACTTTGTTGGAAAAACTTATATGTATATGTTTTTTTGAAATGGTGATACTCCACATTTTTGATGTGTAAAACTTAACTTTGGGCTGGATGTGGCCTTGACTGATGACTTGTATAAGTACATACTTTGTTATGAATGAATATAAACATATACTTTTGAATGTTCTGACTGACAGGTGACAGGTTTTCTATAAAGGGAAAGCTCTAATTTTAAAACAAACCCTGTCAAAATTTTTCTAATTTTTTTATAAAATAATGGTATATAGGATTAGAATTCTAGGTGTTACATTTTATGGTATCAGAGCAAAGGTGGCATTCCTCGGCTGTGAGTATGGGATTACCATACTCCCAAAGTGTTACTCACCAAGCGAGTAATCACTCAATTTTTATAAGTTAATAGGAAGTAGTAAGTTAGTAGAGTCTTAGTAGTAATGCTGGGTTATTTGTTATTCATTGGTGATGATGGTACTAATCACACATGAATATCAGATGGCAGGTAGATCTAATCAAGTCTTTGAAAGACTTACTGAGGTCCTTGGTAATCTTACCCGATCTAATGATCGTCAAGCTGAAGTCTTGGAGAATCTGGTTCAAGCCAGTGCTAATCAGGCCAACCAAAGGCATGAGCCAGCTGTTGCAAATGGAATTGCTGAATTTAAGAAGATGGACCCTCCCAGATTTGAAGGCGGCTTTGATCCTATGAGAGCTCAGCTGTGGCTGCAAGAATTGGAAAAGATCTTTCGATCTTTTGTTTGTTCCGATGAGGAGAAGGTGGCTTATTCTACTCACATGCTAGTTGGTGATGTTGAAGCCTGGTGGGAGGATACCAGGAGATTTGTGGAGGTTGAAGGAAGTGTTATCTCATGGGAACTCTTAAAGGAGAAGTTCCTAGAGAAATACTTTCCAGAGAATGTTCGCCGCAAAAAGGAAATTGAATTTCTGGAGCTGAAATAAGGGGCGATGAGTGTCGGAGAATATTCAGCAAAGTTTGAGGAGTTAATCCGATTCTCTCCTTATTTTCAGTTCCATCCAGATGAAAGGTCCAAGTGCACAAAATTTGAGAGCGGTCTTCGCCCGGAGATTAAGATGGCTATCGGATATCAGAATATCCGTAGTTATCCTCAGTTGGTGAATATGTGCCGCACATATGAAGATGATCGGAAGGCGAAGGAAGCTCATAAGAGGAGTTTGCAGGTGGCTCCCAAAACCCATGGACCAGTTCGAGGTAGGGATAAAGGACCGGCGGTTAGAAGGAATCCTTACCCCATTCCAAAGGTAGCTGATGTGAAAACGCCAGGGGTAGCTGCAGGGAGAGCATCTCCTATTGTTCAGAATCCTTATCCTATGTGTCCTCATTGCAATAAGCGCCACACAGGAGTTTGTCGGAGATTGCTAAATCCAGGGAATCAGATTGTTTGCTTCTTATGTCAGCAGCCAGGGCATATTGTTAGCAATTGCCCTCAGAATCAGAATGCAAGGAGAGGAGGAAATGTTATCAAGTCTGGATCTAATCCTTCCACTGCTTATGGAAAAGTCTATACAATGTCTGGAGCCCAAGCAGAAGAATCAGAAGAGTTGATCAAAGGTACCTGTTATCTAAATGGTTTTCCTTGCAGCATGTTGTATGATTGTGGTGCAACCCATTCTTTCATATCCTTAGATTGTGTTTATAGACTAAAATTACCTGTCATAGAAACACCTTATAAACTAGTAGTGTCAACCCCCACAAACCCTTCTGTTATTACATCAAAAATGTGTTCCAACTGTAACCTTAAAATCCTGGACCATGAATTTCAAATTGACCTTATATGTTTACCCTTAACCCAATTAGACATAATCCTAGGTATGGACTGGATGTCTAGTAACCATGTAGTCATAGACTGTCACAATAAAACCAGTATCTTCAGCCAACGTAAAGAACCAAAACTAGAATTAGCCACCATGGAAGCTGAATTAGTTCCATCCCTTTCTCAGATCCCAATAGTGAATGAATTCCCTGAAGTTTTTCCGGAGGAAGTTCCTGGATTACCACCAGTGCGGGAAGTAGAGTTTAGCATTGATTTGGTGCCAGGGACTGGACCAATTTCTTTGCCTCCTCATCGAATGGCTCCAGTAGAATTAGTGGAATTGAAGAAGCAATTAGAAGATATGTTGGAGAAGAAGTTCATAAGGCCGAGTGTCTCACCCTGGGGAGCTCCAGTACTCTTTGTTAAAAAGAAGGATGGAAGCCTCAGGTTGTGTGTTGACTACCGGCAGCTTAATAAAGTAACCATCAAGAATAAGTATCCTTTGCCACAAATCGATGATTTGATGGATCAGTTGCGTGGAGCAGCAGTCTTTTCCAAGATTGATCTTCGGTCCGGCTATCATCAAATCAGAGTCAAGGAAGAGGACATCCCCAAGACTGCATTTAGATCACGGTATGGCCATTATGAATATGTGGTTATGCCATTTGGTCTAACCAATGCACCAGCTGTGTTCATGGACTATATGAACAGGATTTTCCGACCTTACTTGGATTCCTTTGTAGTAGTCTTTATTGATGATATCTTGATCTACGCAAAGAATCCCAGTGAGCACCAAGAGCATCTTCGGATAGTCTTGCGAACTTTGAAAGAGAAGCAGCTGTATGCAAAGCTTTCCAAGTGTGAATTTTGGCTCGAGAAAGTAAAATTCTTAGGCCATGTGATTACTAGTGAAGGTATCGTAGTGGACCCTGCAAAGATAGAGGCTGTGTTGAAGTGGGAACAACCCAAAAATGTGACTGAAGTCAGGAGTTTTCTTGGTCTGGCAGGTTATTATAGGAGATTTATCAAGGATTTTTCTAAAATAGCCTTGCATTGACAAAGTTGACCAGGAAGGAGACTCCATTTAGGTGGACTCCCAAGTGTGAGGATAGCTTCTTGGAATTGAAGAGCAGATTGACTTCTCCGCCAGTCTTAATCTTGCCTGATCCTCAGAAGAACTTTGATGTTTATTGTGATGCATCAAGGAAAGGTCTAGGCTGTGTTCTGATGCAAGAAGGTAGGGTGATTGCCTATGTTTCCAGGCAATTGAGACCTCATGAGGAGAATTACCCTACTCATGATCTAGAGCTAGCAGCTATTGTTTTTGCTCTTAAGGTATGGAGGCATTACTTGTATGGTACAAGGTTCGAAGTGTTTAGTGATCATAAAAGTCTCAAGTACCTGTTTGATCAGAAGGAGCTCAATATGAGACAAAGGAGGTGGATGGAATTTTTGAAGGATTATGATTTCAATCTGCAATACCATCCAGGAAAGGCTAATGTTGTGGCTGATGCACTTAGCTGCAAAACCCTCCACATCAGTAGCATGATGATCAAAGAGTTTGAATTGATTGAGGAATTCAACAACCTCAATCTTGGAGTCCAATTCAAAAAGAACAGTATCAGTGTTGGTATGCTCCAAATTACCAATGATTTTCGGATTCAATTCGGCAGAAGCAGTTAGAAGATGTCGAATTGCAGGAGCAGAAGAGAATGGCAGTATCCAGGAATGAACCTGATTTCCAGGAAGGGAAGGATGGAGTCCTGAGGTTCAGAAACAGGATATGCATTCCTTCCAACCCAGATTTGAAGAAAGCACTCCTGGATGAGGCTCACAAGAGTAAGTTGAGCCTGCACCCTGGAACAACAAAAATGTATCAAGATCTTAAGAGGATGTTCTGGTGGCCCGGAATTAAAAGAGAGGTGGCAGAATATGTGGCAAGATGCTTGATTTGTCAAAAGTCCAAAATAGAACACAAGAAGCCAGGTGGAATGCTACACCCACTTGAAGTTCCAGTGTGGAAATGGGATAGCAAAGCTATGGATTTTGTGTCGGGCTTGCCAAGAACCAATGTCGGTCATGATGCAATTTGGGTGATAGTGGACAGATTGACAAAGTCTGCTCACTTCATTTCCATTAGTATGAAGTTTTCAATGGAAAGGTTAGCCCAGCTTTATGTTAAGGAGATTGTTAGGCTGCATGGAGTTCCTTCTAATATCATTTCAGATCGTGATCCCAGATTTTTATCAAGGTTTTTGCAAAGTCTTCAACAGGCTCTGGGGACAGAATTGAGACTCAGTTCTGCCTATCATCCTCAAACTGATGGACAGACTGAGCGCACTATCCAATCCTTGGAGGACTTGTTGAGAACTTGTACCTTGGAGCAACATCAGAGTTGGGAACAGTTATTGCCTCTAGTGGAATTTACATATAATAATTCCTACCATTCTAGTATTGGAGTGGCTCCCTTCGAGGCATTGTATGGAAGGAGGTGTAGGACTCCCCTATGTTGGTTTCAAGTGGGGGAGAATCAACTCATTGGACCTCAGATTGTTCAAGAATCAACAGAGAAGATCAGAATGATCCAAGAGAAAATGAAAGCAGCACAGGATCGGCAAAAGAGTTATGCAGATAAGAAAAGGAATCCAGTGGAATTTGCTGAAGGTGAGCATTTTTTCTTGAAAGTGGTGCCGACTACAGGTGTTGGAAGGGTGTTGAAGCCCAAGAAGCTCACTTCGCGATTCATTGGGCCGTATCAGATTTTGAAGAAAGTTGGAAAAATGGCCTATAGAATTGCCTTGCCACCCCAGCTATCCAATCTACATGATGTGTTTCATGTTTCGCAGCTTCGCAAGTACATCTATGATTCATCCCATGTCATTCCAGCAGAAGAAATTCCTTTAAGGGAGAACTTGGCCTTCGAAATGCAACCAATCCGAATCGAAGATCGGAAAGTTAAGCAGCTTCGAGGTAAAGAAATCCCTTTAGTGAAAGTGGTATGGATTCGCAACAATGTTGAAGAAGCAACATGGGAGTTGGAATCTAAGATGAAGGCATCTCATCCGCATCTCTTCAGAGCTAGCTGAATTTCGGGGACGAAATTCAATGTAAGTGGGGCAGGATTGTAACATCCTCTTTTTATTTAAGCTAATATAAGTATGTGAAGTTTTAACCTTGATTAGGAAGAGTAGTTAAGTGGCATTCATGCATTATGTTTAACCTTAGAATCGTGGAGATCAAGTTAGGAAAACCATAAGCCTAGGAGATTGGATTGTAGGATTTATAGCTTAAAACCTAAAACCCACCGTTGGATGTGAAGTTGGGATTATTAGGGAGCTTATCTCCAAATTTGAGCAATATCCAACGGTTAACAAAAAAGTTATGGCTGTTTGAATGCGAAAGTTGCTGTCAGATTTTATCTGTGGACATAGATGTCCTTGTTGTGCACATCGATGTTGCACATCGATATCCATAGGTGGACATCGATGTCCACGACCTGCAGAATCGGTTTTTATGGCATTTGGCTGAGTTCATTTAGGAAAAAATCAAAAAGGCTCACTCGAACCTCTTGGGAAAATTAGGGTTTATCACCCCCCAACCTCCAACCTCTTGATTCCTTCATCAAATCATCTTTTCCCTTCATCAAAGCAAGGTTTCAACTCTCCTTCACCATCAATCTCTTATTTTCCTCCATCAATTCACGGTTCTCTCTCTCCATCTCTCACCTCCACTTTCTCTAAATCAAGGTAAGAGGGGAGATATACTTTTAATTAGAGGAAGGGCATGATTTTAGTAGTTAGCTCATAATCTTAGGCATGTTTTTGATTGTATATGGATTATTAGCTTAGGAATTCCCAAATTTCTAGGTTGTGGCTTGGCTGAAATTTTAGGGGTTTATGTTTGATTATGCTTGAATTATAAATGGTTTGGAATATGTTATTATGCTTCTAAATTTATGAGTATTAAATGGTAATGATATGGACTTTTATGTTGGAAACCTAAACTCTCATATTATGGAAATGAATATGTGTTAATAATTGGATTAAAGGAAAACTACTAAAAGATTTAGAAACACGTAATTAATGAAGTGAGACAGGACGGTAGGAAATTGGAAAAGATACGAGAACATTTTATGGACCGAAGGACAGTCATGTGAAGGTTCCATAGAATAGATGGACGAGAATGGTATAGTGGCAAGATTGTGTTAAAATCACAATCACTAGAATTATTGTAGTTGGACTTTGATCTACCAAAGGACGTGGAAAATGCACCACGTTGGGGATTGGTCCTACGCGCCCTATAATAATTCTATTGGTCACTTAAACATTTATGGACTAGTGCAAAGTGGTTCCCGCTATAGCCAATTTGGGTAAACAGCCCAAATTGTACGAAGGACGGTCACGTGAAGTACTGTGCAAGCATTGGTTGGGGAACACTTACTCCTAGTTGATCTTTTCCAATAGTGCGGAGGGTGATGTGAGGTTTTACGGAAACCAATGGGATATGGTTATATTATGGAAATTCTGGAAACTATGGAAATTATGGAAAGGAATAATTATGGAATATGGCACAATTCTGGAATATTGCATATTTATGTATCATTGCATTATTTCTTACATGTTTTTGTAACATGTATATTATTATGTCTTATTACTGCTTTTATGTGTTTCCTTTGATTTTGAGCTACATCTTACTCTCTGTGTTGACCATTTTAGGTAATGAGGCTGGAGATATTTCTGCTTTCCCTGAGGCCGAGGACGGGTACACTCCTCCTAAGGAAGTGTAACCCATCTCTTTATGGATCCACTCTTTCAGCTGACCTATGCTCTAATATCATGTATTTTTGAAAATATTATGTATATGAACTTTTAATGTAAATTTCCGGATATCAACACTTATGGACTTTGTTGGAAAAACTTATATGTATATGTTTTTTTGAAATGGTGATACTCCACATTTTTGATGTGTAAAACTTAACTTTGGGCTGGATGTGGCCTTGACTGATGACTTGTATAAGTACATACTTTGTTATGAATGAATATAAACATATACTTTTGAATGTTCTGACTGACAGGTGACAGGTTTTCTATAAAGGGAAAGCTCTAATTTTAAAACAAACCCTGTCAAAATTTTTCTAAGATTTTTTTATAAAATATTGGTATATAGGATTAGAATTCTAGGTGTTACACTTAGCGGTGTGGAAGCAAACCGATCCTCTGATCTGGTGCAAGGTAAATACTTGCTCAATGGTCAACTCTGTAATGTCTTGTTTGATTCTGGTGCAACGCATTCATTTGTTTCATATGAATGTGCAGATCGTTTGGGTTTATCTATGTCTGAATTACCTTACGCTTTGAATGTAGAAACCCCTACCAATGCTCCTGTAGTTGTTTCTAGAGCATGTCTTAACTGTTGTATAGAAGTATTAGGACAAACCTCTAAAGTAGATTTGATCTGTTTACCCTTGCACAATTGGATGTGATCTTGGGAATGGACTAGTTAAGTCAAAACCAAGTAATCTTCGATTGTGATAGAAAGGTAGTGACCTATAGAGACCCAAAACCCTATGGCTACATGTGCCTATTCAACATTGAAGTAGAAGAACATGGTCCGAGGATAGAGGAGATCCCCGTTGTTAGAGACTTTCCGGAGGTATTTGCGGATGAGATTCCTGGGTTGCCACCAAGAAGAGAAATTGAATTTGGTATTGACCTAGTTCCGGGAGCTGGTCCCATTTCTATCGCTCCTTATAGAATGGCACCACCGGAAATGGCTGAAATGAAGAAGCAGATCGAGGAGCTGCTGCAGAAGCAGATGATCCGACCCAGTGTGTCACCTTGGGGTGCTCCGGTTTTGTTCGTCAAGAAGAAAGACGGTAGTATGAGGATGTGCATCGACTACCGGCAGCTGAATAAGGTCACAATCAAGAACAAGTATCCATTACCAAGGATAGATGACCTTATGGATCAAGTTCGTGGGTCTTCGGTATTTTCCAAGATTGATTTGAGGTCAGGATACCATCAGATCAGAATTAGAGAAGAAGATGTCTCTAAGACTGCATTTCGATCCCGATACGGGCA
Organism: Crotalaria pallida; assembly: GCA_037953625.1. Classification (NCBI taxonomy): domain Eukaryota; kingdom Viridiplantae; phylum Streptophyta; class Magnoliopsida; order Fabales; family Fabaceae; genus Crotalaria; species Crotalaria pallida. Next base: position 54,730,743 of record CM075651.1, read on the forward strand.
TTATGAGTATGTTGTGATGCTGTTCGGATTGACGAATGCATCGGCTATTTTAATGGACTACATGAATCGAATCTTTAGACCCTATTTAGATTCATTCGTGGTCGTGTTCATTGATGATATCCTTATTTATTCCAAGAGCCCGGAAGAACATGCTGAACACTTGAGGATAGTGTTGAGCATTCTAAAGGAGAAGCAGTTGTATGCCAAACTTACAAAGTGTGAGTTCTGGCTGAAGGAGGTTAAGTTTTTGGGCCAAGTGATTTCGGACAAGGGAATAGCCGTAGATCCGACGAAAGTTAGTTCGGTTTTGCAATGGGAGCAACCAAATTCGGTCACGGAGGTGAGAAGTTTTCTTGGTCTGGCTGGGTATTATAGAAGATTTATAGAAGGATTCTCAAAGATCGCATTACCTTTGACGAAGTTGACTAGGAAAGACCAACCTTTCACGTGGGATGAGAAGTGTGAAAGGAGTTTCCAAGAGTTGAAGGAAAGGTTGACATCCTCTCCTGTGTTAGTTCTGCCTAATACACAGAAGAGTTTTGATGTGTATTGTGATGCATCGAAACAAGGTCTTGGGAGTGTTTTGATGCAAGAGGGACAAGTCGTCGCTTACGCCTCGAGACAGCTAAAAGTTCATGAAATGAATTACCCAACTCATGACCTGAAGTTGGCAGCTGTTGTGTTTGCATTAAAGATCTGGAGGCACTACCTCTATGGCACTACATTTCGGGTGTTTAGTGACCATAAGAGTTTAAAGTACCTCTTTGACCAGAAGGAGTTGAATATGAGGCAACGCCGATGGATGGAGTTCTTAAAGGATTATGAGTTTGAACTCCATTACCATCCTGGGAAGGCAAACGTGGTGGCTGATGCGTTGAGTCGAAAGGCAATGCATATCAGTGCAATGATGGTTAGGGAAGCTGCACTGATAGAAGAATTTAGAGATTTGAGTTTGACAATGCAAGTAGAGCCGACAAGTATCAAGATGGGGATGCTGCAGATTGCTAATGAGTTTCTGCAAAGGATTCGGGAATTGCAGCACAAGGATGAGAAACTTATGGAAAAGAAGAAGCTGATGGAAGAAGGCAAAGAGTTGGAGTTCCGAGAAGGGAAGGATGGAATTCTTCGTTTTAGGGCAAGGATATGTGTACCTGATGATTTGGAAGTAAGAAGGATGATCCTGGATGAAGCACATAAGAGCAAGATGAGTATGCATCCGGGAGCTACCAAAATGTATCAAGACCTAAAGAAGATATTTTGGTGGCCTGGTTTGAAGAAGGACGTGGCTGAATATGTGGCGTGTTGTTTGGTGTGTCAGAAGGCAAAACTGGAACATCAAAGGCCAGGAGGAGAATTACTTCCCTTGGAGATTCCGTTGTGGAAATGGGATAGTATCTCGATGGACTTTGTGTCGGGATTGCCAAGGACAACTACTGGTCATGATGCAATCTGGGTGATTGTGGATCGTTTGACCAAGTCGGCACATTTCATTCCCATGAATATGTGCTACTCTTTGGAAAAGCTCACTCAGTTATACATCAAGGAAGTTGTTCGTCTGCATGGGGTACCATCAAGTATCGTGTCAGATCGTGATCCGAGGTTTACATCGAAGTTTTGGCAAGATCTGCATGGAGCCTTGGGTTCAAGACTGAAGCTAAGTTCTGCATACCATCCTCAGACTGATGGTCAAACGGAGAGGACTATTCAGTCACTAGAGGACATCTTACGAGCCTGTGTTTTGGAAGGTCAAGGGAATTGGGAACAAATGTTGCCGCTCGTGGAATTTACTTACAACAACAGTTACCACACGAGCATTGGAATGGCACCATTTGAAGCGTTGTATGGAAGAAAGTGTCAGACACCGTTATGCTGGTTTCAAGTGGGGGAGAATTCTCTGGTTGGACCAGACTTTGTACAAGAGACCACGGAATAGATCAAGATGATACAAGATAAGATGAAGACGGCTCAGAGTTGGCAGAAAAGCTATGCTGATAGAAGAAGGAAACCCTTAGAGTTTGATGAAGGAGACCATGTGTTCATTAGAATAGTACCAACCAAAGGTGTTAGTAGAGCCCTGAAAACTCAGAAACTATCACCTAAGTTTATTGGTCCCTATCAAATCCTCAAAAGAGTCGGCCCGGTAGCCTATCAATTAGCCCTGCCCCCCTAACATTCACAATGTATTCCATGTGTCTCAACTGAAAAGATATATCCATGACCCCAGCATTGTCATTAGAATCCAACCTGATAATCTAGAAATTTATTAGAACCTAACCTTTAACGCCGTGCCTGTTCGCATTGAAGATCGAAGAATCAAGCAGCTTAGAGGGAAGGATATTTGTCTGGTCAAAGTCGTCTGGGTTTGTGGTGATGTGATGGAAGCATCTTGGGAATTAGAGGATAAGATGCGTCAGGATTATCCTGACTTGTTTGTATGAGTTGAATTTCGGGGACGAAATTCCTTGTAAGTGGGGGAGTAGTGTAACACCCCAAAATTTTAATCCCCGATTAATGAAATGTTAATTATAAATTAATTATAATTAATGATTTCTCTATTAATCCTTGATTAAAATATGTGTTTATGTAGTTAGAGAATGTATGTGAAAGTATTTAATAAATATAATAATGCATGAAATAATATTTTTGCATATTAGTCCCTGGGTTGGGGACCTAGAAGCAATTATAGGAAAGGTTTTGGAGGGAAATTAAATAAAATTATTATTTTTTCAAAAACTGAGTAAAATACTCGAGTATTTTCTGAAATACTCGAGTATTCTGGACAGAGTTGCACGAGTTAGTGCGTTTGGTGAGTCACCACCACCGATTCCCCTCCGTTGACACGAATACTCCATCATCAACACTTCATCTGTGTCATGTCGCCATGCATGAGCTTCCTCTTTGTCTATTTAAGCGAATCAAACTCGATTTGTTGAAGCTCTTGGTCAAATTCGAGTTTGCTATTCAAGTTAGGGTTCCTGAGTTCAAGCGATCGATTCTCTCTCCCTGTTTTGATTCGAGTCATAAACTATACACGAATACAAAGCTCACATCACGAGCTTTGTATAAACACCAAAATCGTGAGGATTGAGTGAGTGTGGTGGAAGATTCAAGGCTTGGAAGTAGAGCTGTTCTTGGTCAAGCTGTTATCTGGAGCCTACTTTGAATTTGATTTCTGGTAAGCTCACGAGTCCTTGAGTCTCAAATTCGATTTCTATAGTTAGTATATGTTGCATGGAGTCTAGAAAATCTAAAATCCCCAATTCTTATCTCTGTTTCATGTGTGAACCAATTCAAATTTGGTGGTGCACTCAAACTGTTCTGCATGTCATACTCAAAGTGGTTTCTGGAGTTGGAAAGCTTTTGTTTGAGGATTCTCTGATTGATTCACGTCTGAGAGGTAAGGGGAAGTAATTTCGTACACTAGATAGAGTTTAAATTCCATTAAATGCATTAGAGAGCCATCAAGAGGCTCTAAGGGCTTAGATTGAATAGGAACTTTGGTTTGGAGACCAAGTCATGCTCTAAAACTGTGTTGAGCAAGTTCTAAATCATGCATGCAAGTTTAAATGAACACTATTTCACGAGTATTGTGCTTATTATGCAATTTGAGGTGTTGAGTTGTCAAATTGTGTATTTTATGTATTAATGACTGATTCTCTGTCAAATCTGTAATTTGTTATGAAATGAGTGTTGTAACATGTTCTATTTATGATATATGAACTTTGTGGATCCCTGGATTGGACTAAAATTAAGTAGAACTGAAAATGGTGTGATAAAACTAAGATTACATTTTGTTCTGCTGTGAAACACTCGAGTATTGAACAGGGTACTCGAGTAAAATGTTTGTAAAACAATGTAATTTGAGCAAGAACACTCGAGTATTATGTTAGTACTCGAGTATCGAGTAAGACCTGGGGACATGTTAATGCAAACCACTCGAGTAATGCAGGGGTGACTCGAGTATTCTAGAAATCATGATGAACACTCGAGTAACCCATGAACTACTCGAGTAATTTAATGAATTTGAAACCCAAATCCCCAGAAAGTCATGAACACTCGAGTAACCCTAAGTGTAACACCCTATATAATAATTACCCTTAAACCCGAAAATTAGGATTTAAAATTTCTTTTAAAGAAAATGTGATGATTGCCAAAATAATATTTCTTTATCATTAATATCAAATCATCAGAGTTAAAAGTGGAAGACTTCATTAATCATTAAATAAGAGTTGAGAAACATAGCTACTCCGAGCTCATTAGTTCGAATTATAAAAATGATGTTTAGCTTGGCCATTGGGCCGAGATCAAAATATACAAAAGCGTGTTTTAGCTCGGCCCAACTAGCCGAGATCCAATACAAAAGAAATATTTTAGCTCGGCCCAAATGGCCGAGACCTATCCACCAATCGGTCTCTAAATAACTTACTCTCCCTGTGAGGGAGAGTGATCCTGCTCGGCCGGGGACTGCGTCTGCTTGGGCTCAGTACCTGAAAAATGGTAAGGAGGTGAGCATTACACAGAACCTAAATAAGCAGTTTCTAAAATGACATACCGAACTACCAAGCCAAACACAAGTAGTCAAATAGCATATAAATAACAAGTAGTCAAGCCCATATATCTCATGCATATATCAACATTAGCTCGGTTAACATACACACAATCTCATCTAACTCGACTCACATCCTACCAACTCATCTAGCTCTGCTCACATTATAAACCAGTTTGCTCATTACCTACTAACTTTACCTCGGTTCCCATTCTCAACCACTATATCCTTCCCTGACTAATTATACCTCGGTTCACATTCTCTTACCTCGGCTTACCATCACTATCTCTGCCTCATTACTCATTATTCCATTTCCACATAGTTTACAATCTTTTACTCTTCTCGGATGCATACACCCAGTGCATGTCTTACACCATTTAAAGTCGGATATCGGAGTGTCCATAACTGCGAGTACCACAATACCCGTCTTACAGCTGCGAGCACCACAATGCTCGGCTTACGCGATCAATGCACGCACCCAGTACGCGTCTGCTATGACCAGGAACACTACCGCCGATCATTCTATGGAGTAAGGAGTGTCCATAACTGCGAGTACCACAATACTCGTCTTATAGCTGCGAGCACCACAATGCTCGGCTTACGCGATCAATGCACGCACCCAGTACGCGTCTGCTATGACCAGGAACACTTCGTACCGATTCCGTTCTCGGAACCTTGTGTGTCATAACTGCGAGCACCACCATGCTCGTCTTACAGTTGCGATCACCACAATGCTCGGCTTACGCGATCAATGCACGCACCCAGTACGCATCTGCTATGACCCGACCACACAACCATTTCTCTTTAATTCCCTTTATCTTATTAACCATTACTTTTAGTTCGGCCCACCTCAATTCACCTCTTTAATTTATTCCTCTTTGCATCAATCTCATTATTTACTTAGCTCGGACTCTCTCGGCTCAACCTCTCTACTTGTCCCTTTAACCATCTTTCTAGCTCGGCCTCTCTCTCGGCTAAACTCGGTAACCATTCCCTCTTTCCATTAACCTTACTCATTTTCTGCCTTATTACTCTATCTCTCCTACTTTCCATCTCTACCATTTTCTCATACCCATTCCCGAAGTCACTCAGCTCGGCCACAGACATGGATCATAAGTATCAAAGCTCATAAACATTTATACACAAAGTTCATAATCACTTATACAACAGCAACAACAATAAGAATAAAACACTCAACCAATCCATCATGTAAATACCAACATATAGCATATAACGATACTCATCCCTACTTCACACTCATGTTTCTAATTCGTTTATTAGTTCCCTTTTACCCTTTTTACCATTTCCTTTTTTTTACATTAACCTAGATCCATTTCCTAATCTAACACCCACTCTTAGTACCCTTTATGAACACCCTAGAAACCCAAACTCAAGTAGAGGTAACACACTCCTTACCTCAAACCGTGAGAGATAAGAGTTGAGATCTTGAGAATGGCTTTCCTTGACCTTGACCTTGTGAGCTTCACACCCTTGAGTCCTTTTCTCTAAGCTGCCACGAGTTCCTCCCAGCTGCACACTCAAAACCGGCTGCTCCAGGGACGCCCGAAACGGAAGAGAACGGAGAGGATCCAGGGAACGCCGGAACAGCATGGGGACGGAGAGAAGGAGGGTCTCCGGTTGGTGGATCTTGAAAGAGAAGAGGAAGAATATGTGAGTGAGGAGGAAATATGTTTGAATGAGAAGAGGGAAGGTAGGTGGAGTTGTTGTCGTTGGATTTTCAGAGAATAGAATGAGGGAGAGAGATGAAGGAGGAAGAGAGTGGAAGTGCAAAGTGTTGAGTGTTGTTGTTAGTTCCTTGGTGAATGTTTTGATAATGACAAAAGGTTACAAAGTGTTTTGAACAAGCTACAAAGATGTTGATCAAGTTTCAAGTTCAACAAGCAACAACAAACATCAAGTGAAGAGAGAAAACAAGCTCATGAAGACTTAGTTTGAGTGTAATTTGTAATTGTTTTATCTTTTGCCTCTCAAGCTTCTTAGGTCTTTTATTTGGGTAGATTATTTAGAGGGTAGTGAATCTCTATCATAGTCATGATTAAATCATAATTTGAGTTTTCACTTAACCTAAAATCAATAGGTGGCTTAAAGGTTTTAAAGGAAAGGTTTGGTTTTGAGAAAACAAGTTTTAATCAAGTTTCATCAGGGTTTAATCGATTAAAACCCAGAGTAATCGATTAATACTCGATTAAGGCAAGATTTAATCGATTAAGTACTGCTGAACTGGTTTTTTAAAATACGATTTTCACTTCTCAAAATCAGTTTTCAAGTGCTACAACTTTTGGGTATTCTATATAAACCTATTCCTAACCTTTGTGATTAATATACATCACTTTCATAATCAATTTTACAAGAATCAAGTCACTCTATTCTCTCTCAATTTCAAAGATCAAAGCTTTCATATTTTCATATTCTTTGATCAAGAACCTTTGAATCTCTTATTGTGAATTGTCATAGCTATTGATTGAGATTCATAGGATTGTCATTTGTGTTTTCAATTGTGTTGTATTCTTTGCAAGAAGGCAAGCCAACTACAACAACAAAGAAGCCTTGGTGTGTCGATTATCATCAAGAAAATCTCATTGGAGAAGAAGAAAGTCTTGATTATGAATCAAGCAAGTGAAGACTTGGTGTGTGGATTATCATCAAGCAAGTGAAGACTTGTTGTGTCGATTATCAACAAGGGGTAGAGGTTAGATTAGAGAGAAGATCAATAGGATTACAAGGCAAGGGTGTGGTATCTCTTGTAGGCTAGCAAGAAGGGAGTCTTGTGAGGCACTTACTTATAATTTGAGAACTCTAATTCCTCATAGTGAAGAATCTCTCTTGGTTGAAGAGGGGACTGGATGTAGCTTTCAAGCGGATGAAAGTGAACCAGGATAAATCACTGTGTCGTATCTCTAAACCCTTAACTCTTTACATTCAAGTCAATTCATTGTGTTCTTGGTTGAAAACCTAGAGAAAGATTGATTTTCATAATTGATTGAATTGAATCTTTATTGTTCAAATTAAGTTGGGGAAAACCATTTTCATAACTAGGATAATCAATAAGAATATAGGTGTTAATTGTTTTCGCTGAATCTCTGATATTACATGTTAGTTGATTGATTTTCGTATGCGATTGAAAAGTGATTTTTCAGTTTCTGATAGATTTAATCGATTAAGTGTTCGTTTAATCGATTAAGGACTTTTGAACTTTCAGGTTTAATCGATTAAATTTCAGAATAATCGATTAAATGCTGTAAAATTTGCAAAAATCATTTGTTTTGATTGTTTCGATTTGTTTCGTTCGAAAATCTTTCAAGGTTTCTTTTACACCTATTCAACCCCCCCTTCTAGGTGTTTTCCTAGGGTTCCTTAGTTGTTTCAACCACCAATTGCGGTTTCTTCAGTTGTGTGTTGGATTTTCTTTTATTCAATTAGGGGGGACATTTGTGTGGTCCACATTAGAGGCTTCTTTGGGAAGCTAGAATGAGTGGCTAGGATTCATTGGCTTTTTGAGGAAGCCATGAATAGTACATTGAAAGGGACATAAAGTAATGACAATGACATAAAGTGAATGGCAAGGACAGTGTACGGATGGTACGAAACCCAAAGGGCTACAGCTCACATGAGCTGGCACGGAGGATCTAGGACGTGTCGGCTAGAGTACGTCGGCTAGGATTCATCGGCTCGGTTTGTAGGAACAGTAGTAGTCCGAGCTTCCTTCTCGGATGATACTGTGAGGTGCGCTGAGGTCGGCTAATCCGAGCTGACAATAGACTTCGCGTTTTATTCCCATTTAGTTCTTTAGCTCGGCTGAGGTCGGTCTGAGGCCCTAGATCTACTTATCTGGTCGGTGTATGCTTCCTATTACCTCACTACCCTTATACAATTTCTACGGCTTAATCCTACCCTTAAATAAATATTTATATATTATTTTATCAATTTATTATATTACTATTAATTTCTAGGATGTTACACTAAGAACACTCGAGTAATCTGGAAAAGTTGAAAAACACTCGAGTATGCTGAATTAAAATCGAGTAATTTACCAGAACCTGAGAAACACCATTTTCAATTCTGACTTAGTTGGTTAAGAATTTAACTATAATAATCCAAAGGATCTGGACTTAAAAGAGATGGATTAATATAAGTGTACCGTTTGGTGACGGTTCTTTTTAAAGATAAAATACGCCTAGGTGGCCAGTAATGTATTAATCAATTTCCTTTAAGCTTAGAAAGTGATGCATCCATTCTGGAGTTGGATGGTAGGACGTATATCATGTTTTTGGTAAACATGTGGAGGGCCTCTGAGAGTGCCAATACGCTTGCTTGATGACACGTTGTTGACGTGGTCGGCTTAGTGGATGCCGATATGGTTATACCGTTTGGATGACGGTCCGTTTGGATGACGGGATATGCTCGGGTGGCATGGATTCCAAGCTTGTCGTGTACATTCTAGGTGAATGTACGAATTGTTGTATACCTAGGAATACAACGCACAGTTGAGTGCTGGGTTGTCAGGGATGGACGTCAGAGAGTGATATAGTTTGATGTAGATAGGTTTGAGAGCTAAACTCATGCATCATGTCACTCATTTAAATTAAGTGTAATAAAGGAAACAAGTATGAGCATCCTATCTGCATTCAATAACTGCTAAGTGCTAAATGTGATTGTTGTTCATTGTTGCACATTTACATATTCATATTGTACAAATTTATACTCTGTTGATTATGTGTATAGAAATGCTTACCCCTATGCCCTTGTAGGTGATGTCTCGTTACATCGCTTGCATCGAGATCCGGCCACTTCCTAGTGGCATATGGATCTATGAGGACCATCGCGCGGTGTTCGAGGGGGAGGTAGAGGTTACCTTCTACCATCCGAACCCGTTGATTCGATTTCGTCTTCGTCGATTTAGGATTCCCATCATATACACTATGCACGTACCCCCGTTTTACACATACCATGGACCACCTCCCACGCGACCAGCTCGCTCTTATCACAGTTTTCGTTTTCGACCTACTCGCTCACACCCTTTTTCTTCTAGAGTCGTCCGCGAGGAGACTCCCCTTTCTGATCCGAGGAGCCCCATTAGGGTCACACCATGTCCCGACCCTGTACCCAGTGGTAGGGTACACTCCCCTTCGGATGAGATCGAGGAGGATCCAGTGGAGGACGAGAGCGGAGGCGAGCCTGTCGTGCATTCTACTGGGAGTGACTGGAGGGATGAAGATCCCTAGGTATGTGCATATGGTGTATGATGTGGATCTGAGGATCCGATGTGGTGTTGCTGTGGAGGAGATTTTGCTGCTGCTGCTGTGTTGATGATGATGCTGTTATCTTTTTGCTTCTTGGAGACTGCTACTATCACTACTACTACTGATGATGCTGCCAGATCTATGTGACCACCTCTAGAGTCCATATTTTGCTATGTACATATTTTGTAGATATACTTTTGAGTACTCTAGGGCTATGGTTACACTATGATGTAGATCTGTTATGGACTTGTTTGGATCTTGGAGACTTTGTTACTGGGACTATGTACTCATGACTCTTTTCACACATATAAATATAACCTATGTGTATATTTCTATTAGATGCATAGTCCTATAATTTCCGCTTACTCTGATTTAATCATTAAACGAGTTCGGCTACATGGTATCAGTTTCACAAATCAAAGCACGGGTAGCTTCATTTACTTTCTATTATATAAATACGATTTCGAAACACGAATGTTACTCAATTCATGAAAAGGTTTTAGAAATTGCCGAATTCGACACAACTGTTTGAAACGAGTTAGAAGTTCTTCTCCAAGTATTCCAAGTTTTGGTTTGTGCACCCGCTTTAAAAGAAAATTTTACTTTTACGTTTTCTAATACTTACAAGTCCATATGTATTATCCTTTATCATAGTTTAATTACTATATTGTACATGATATATTCGAAAGGGTGTCACAAAATCCATCAGGTTCAGGACTACTGTCTCTATCAATGCTTAACATATAGGTTTTGATATCCTCATCAGAAAAAGGCTTGATTAATGATATCTGATGATCCATAGTAAACCTATTTCGCATTGTGATTTCTGCAGTAGTAACATTCCAGTTCCTCTGCACACCGGTGAAAAGGGTTTTATAGTACCTCTCAAAAGCAGATTGGATATAATTTTGATCAGAGCAAATATCACCATCCATATCCTTAATCCTAAGGACTCTATTTCTGTACTACTTCATCTTAATCACAGTATCAAAATACTTTGTGTTCTGATCCCCATCTTTCATCCATTTCTCTTTGGCTTTCTTTTTGAAAAATGCCAAAGCATGAGTCTGAACTTGTCTGTACTAAGCACTAATACTTCTTTCCAGATCTTGAAAATCACTATCACTATGATTTTTAGCCAGATTCTCTTGAGCAATAAATAATAAATCTTTCAGCACTGCTTCCTGCTTATCAATGTTCTTGAATTTTTCTCTATTCAACTTAATTAATTCATACTTTATGATTTTCAACTTCTGCATAATTTAGTACATTGCATGACCTTGAAAGTTAGACTCCCAGGCATTGACCACAATCTGCTCAAATTCCTCAACAGAAGACCACATGTTGAAATATTTAAAAGTTACCTTTCTGCACAAAATCAATTGATTCCATTTGATCACCATTGGGCTATGGTCTGATATCACTCCCTAAAGAAATTCAGTTTGAGTATTAGGCCATGTATTGATCCAGTCCTGATTAACCAGAGCTTTGTCAAGTTTATTTACAGAAAACCCTTGTACCATCTTGATGTTTATTATCCCAAGTCAAGAAATTGCCAAAAAAATTCATGTCCTGAAGCTCACATTCAGAAACACAATTCCTGAAATCTGATAATTGGTCTGTATCAATAGGATTCCCACCATATTTCTCATAAGGGTGCAGAAGGTGTTGAAGTCCCCCCATCACTAACCAAAGACCATTCATAGAGGCATGAATAGATCTTAGGTCATTCCAAAGAGTCCTCCTTGTCTCTGAATCATTTGCAGCATAAATAACAGTAACATTAAATTCAGATGAACCTTGCTTTCCCTTAACAGAACAATGCACATGTTGCAAGCTAGACTGAATGATAGTAACATCAAACATATCAGGCCTCCAGAGGACCCAAATTCTTCCTCTAGGATTAATGTCAAGATCCAAAAAGGAACCCCAACCAGAAGCTATTTTATCTCTTATTAAAGGAAAACTGTAAACAGTTAGCTTATTCTCTAAAATACCAAGAAAACCAATATTATTAAATCTGTACAAACTGCTAATCTCATCATGTTTCTTAGGGTGATTAACTCCCCTAATGTTCCAAGCAGCCAAATTATCCATGTTTTGGTTAAACCAGACTAGCAGAGGGTTTTTGAATTCTAGACCTTTGCCTTGTTGTTACTAACTGCCATTGTTCCTTTTCTGAATCAGCAACTACTACTGATTTATCTGGTGATTTATGCACTTGTTGATCCTCCACATCATCCTTCTTCTCCTCTGATTGAGGAGGTTGAATCTCCTCAACTTTATTCTCTTTGGCTTTATTAACTATATTGAGAATGTCTTCATGAGTAGGCTTTTTTTTCACAACCCATTCTTGCCTTGTTCCTTTTCTACACATCTTCCTGTCATGACCATGCTTGTTGCAATTCTCACACCAAACAGGTTTCCATTCATAGGATACTGTTTGCGTGATTACATGCAGATTCTCATCCTGAAAAAATACTTCCTCAGGCAAAACAGCAGGATCCACTTCAACAAGGATTCTGGCAAAATTCAATCTTTCTCGCTCCTGAGTCATCTTATCCACCATAATAGGATGCCCAACAAGGCTAGCAATCTTACTTAAGGATTTTTTCCCCCAATACTTCACATCAAGATTCTTCAGTTGTATCCAAATAGGAACACGATCAGGGTTCCCTTTTGAATTAAACTTCCCATGCCAAGGAAAAGGCATGACAGGTTTACTGTCAAAGTGAAAAATCCCTATTTCCAAAACTGAATTTCTAGCTTCTACGGTATTAAATCTCACCACTACAGTGCCATCAGCATTCATTAGAACCTTATCAATACCATATTTACCCCACACTCTTCTAATGAAACCATTGAATACCTGATAAGGAGGGTTAACACCTAGGATGTAATAAGTCAAGGTTGATTCCCAATATTTCAATTCATCTTGAATATCATCAGATACAATTACTCCAATTGCAACACCTTCTTTGATCTCTGGTTTGTGAAATTCCCGTTTCCCTCCAACATTTCGAATCTTGGATATGTCAAAATTATCCCACACAGAATTCCTTTCAGGCATCTACAGGTCTGGCGATCTATCTTCTCATAGGTCAAATCCTTGTTTTCTGAAGTCAAATCCTTATTTTCATCATTCACTGTATTATGATTAGAATCAGATTCACATGATTCTAACTCATGTTGAGCCTGCTTTCCTTTGAGTCTTTGACGAATCACATCTAAATTAGTCAAGAGTAAATTAGCTTGCTCGCTCGTCAGATTATCAAGAGATTCTAGAGTCAAGTTATCATCAAGAAAAGGAAGGTATAAGGAGATGGCTTCCTTAACATGATGAGGTGTATCAGGTTTACGAGAAAAAGACGAGGGTGTTTGTTTGCTAGGTCTTCCCCTCTTTTTGGCCATAACAGCGGCGGTGACAACGGCGGCTCACCGAGAGAGAGAAGAGAGCACTAGGTTCTTAAAATCGTGGCCTATACAAAACTTTTAGCCACGGTTTAAAAATTAATATTATAAGCCATGTATAAATAACCGTGGCCTAAAATAATTTGTTAAAAAGTCGTGGCCTTTGAAATCCCAATATTTGAAAACCGTAGCCTAAAACGAATAAGCCACGGTTAATTTCAATGTTAGTTTGGAAAATGGAAAATCTACATATTAGTGACCACTTTGGTAAAGCCGTGGTCTATTTTGTGTTCTGACCACGGTTTTTTGAAAGGAAAAAAAAGGTGTGGTCTAAAACCAAAAATGCTAGAGTGGTTCTTGGTTGATTTTGGTCTATTTTAAGCACATGATTGTACCCCCATGTTCAAACCCTTCATAGAATGATACTTAGATAGATAGATCCCTTATGTTAGAATAAATTGTTTTTTTATAAAAAATAAGATATATATCACTTGCAACATTAACCACATGATCATCCATGTATAAAGTTAAACTTTTTGAACATTTAAGTATAAGATACTTAAAAAAAATTAAATTAGGATTTTTTTTTGTAATAATCACCATACGTTGCACATTTATCCATTTGTGTTTCTAATTATTATCATAATCGTATCATGGTAATTTTTGTAAAAATGATAAATAAGTTCAACAAGGCAAAGATATCATTAGAAAATTGCCCGCGCGCGCACATATATATATATATGTGTGTGTGTGTGCTGCTTAGTTAAGGGGAATCATTATTAGTTGAAGAAAAGAAGAAGCATAGGGACTTCTAAGTGAAGGGAAAGGAAACAATTTTGTAGCTTAGCTTGTTACTTATTGAAATCACCAAATTCTACATCAAATTCCTCAGTACCAAAACTGCAGCAACTGTAACATCCTCAGCTTTTAATTCCAATTAGAAGTTTTTAGAAAGTAGAATTTGGTTAAGTATAGGCTTTCATAAATGAAACCCTTAGAATGTAGGAAAGAAAGGAAAAATGAGTGTCTTAATTAATTAAGGCTTAAGTTGATCGATTAAGCTTTGAAACCCTGTCAGCCTTTAATCGAATATTTCAGGATTTAATCGATTAAGTATAATTTCAATATCAGGTCTTAATCGATTAAGAGATTGGATAATCGATTATGTATTGTTGCAGCATCAGGTCTTAATTGATTAAGGGGGCCCGATAATCGATTATTGACTGTCAGACCAATTTTATAAACACGTTCAGAAGTTGAAAATTCATAAGTTCATCTTCCTCTTTCTCAAGCTCTCTTCATCTTCTCAACCCTAGGTTTTCAAATCTTCAATCTTACACCAAATTCCACCAAATTAACACCATGAATCATCTCCCTATCACTTCCTTATCATTTTCCCTCTCTTAAATCTCATTCCAAACCCTTCTCCCCAAATTCCCCAAATCAACCCATAAACCCCAACTATCTCAAATCGATTCCTTAAGTCTTCAAAGCATCTAAGATGGTTTAGAAAGTGTTATTAATCAAGAAACTAAAGATCAGGGAGCTTGGTTTCAAGTCTAGAAGTGTGCTCCAATCAATTCTCAATTTCTCCTCTTTTCTTCAAGAGGTAAGGGGTGTACTTTGGTTTAGCTTAGAGAAAGGGTTTAAGCATAGTAATAGAGATATAACTAGGTGTATTTGAATGACTTACTAAGCTTAGGATTAAGAGGTTATAGCTTAGTGTAGAAAACCCCAATTAATTGCTCTTTTCTACATGTAAATTATATGTTAAAGGTTTGAAATCATGTGTTGGTTTTACGAATGTTGTTATTTTAGGTGTAAATGACATGATTATGTTTTGATGGTGTGCTTATAAATTACAAAAGTAAATCCTTAATAGTTATGCATAAATTAGGACAAAGTCCTTCTCAATCAAGTTTGAACCCAAACCAATGAAATTTACTAAAGCATAAGGGGCTTAAATTCAATTGAGAAGAACTTAAAAGTTGCATCATTCATGGTGAAAAGATGAATGTTAGAAGTAGGGGAAAAACATACGTTTCTATTCGTGAGGGAAAAAGTAACAAGATTGAGTGGACAAAACAATCATTAAGGATTACTATGGAGAACTTTGATCCTACAAAGGACTGGGTTTGATCCCCGTGTTGGGGATTGGTTCTATGCGAACCATAGTAATTCTGTTACTTTGGCTCTTTTTGGCCAGTCGAGGGTGATTTCTGCTATAGCCAATTTGGACGAATCCAACCAAATTATATGAGGGACCTTCCAATGTGGAGGTGAAGTATTGTGCAAGCAAAGGTTGAGAAATACTTACTCCTGGTCGGTTTTTCCCTAGAGTGGAGGGTGTATGTGAGGAAATGCTAAAGTGTGATGTTAAATGTAAATGAAAAGTAAAGTGAATGTGAAAGGAAAGAAGAAAAGTGCATGCATTTTCATATAAGGGTTTAATTCATTGAATCCAATGAGAATGATAAAGTAAATGAAATGAAATGAAATGTTTAACATTGGGTTCAAGGATTAAATAAAAAAAAGGTGTGACGTTGCATTACATACTCATGTGATTGCATGATAAAGTACTATAATAAATTATGTATTGCACTCTATTTAAATGATGAAAACATATATTTGATGTTGTGTTTATGAATGCGCTTCTTTATGATTTATTATTGTTTTTAAGCGTTTTCTTTGATCTACATTCAAATTAGTCACCCTTGCTATTGACATTTTAGGTACCCCTGATGAGGAGCTTCCGTCTGTTCCCTCTGCCGAGGATCATTCCACTCCTCCTGACAGAGTGTAGTTTAGCAGCATGTTTAATTCTAGTGATGCATATAAAATACTTCCCTTTTTGATGTAAATATACAGCTTTATACAAATGGTTGTGAGGATGTTATAACATCCATTCTTTTGATAAACTTGACTTATATTCACAACTTATTTTGGAGTGTAACTAAACTTTTATGGACTTTTACCCCGAATAGTTGTATTGATATTGTACTTTAATGTTTATGAATACATGTATGGATATAAATATATATAACTGTTCTGGTTCTGACAGGTTTTCTATTTTTAATTTTGGGAAAGTCCAATTTACAAACAAACCCTTGCAAAAAATTTTCTTGAATTTTACTATTTGCAATAAAAATAAAATGAATAAAGATTAGGTGTTACATTTTATGGTGTAACACCCCAATTTGGACATAGAATTTTCACTAAAAATTTGCGCCATTTTTTTTTATTATAAACATTACCAAAGTCAGTTCATTTTAATTCTTTTACAAAAGTTTTTCATAAAACAATTTGATTCATTTGGTTTTCAAAATATTTGGTTCATAAACTCACAACATAAAATTCCTTTCCAAAAAGAGATGTTACTAACACTTTTCCAAAAAGTTTGTTTTCGTGATGCCAAAATTATTCGATGGTTAATTTGCGGAAAAACATTTAATTATTTAATGAACTTGATACATAACCAAAAAGAACTTCTTTTATTTCATTTAAATAATCCATGTTACAACTGGGGTTACATTCGGGATAGAGTAATCATGTCCTACCCATCAAAAGATGGAATACAAAACAAAAACTATCCTAGACTATTAGTCTTCATCATTTCCTCCACCGCAACTGTCTGGAATATTCTTTGATTGCTGCTTCTGCTTCCTGCTCGTATGTACGTCGTCTCGCGATCCTCTTCCGACTTGAGCAACCGCTACTAGAGATAGTACATGATCTGTCATCTGTGAACATTGTTCCCCAATGTCCACAGGAAAGGGAAATAGAGAGAGTAAGCACTCCAAACGATATGATCGTCGACGGCGTGGGCTTACCAGAGGGGAATATTAAGACCACACAAACATATATACATCATTATTACCATTCCACTAATCACCAAAAGGAAAATTTTCATATAATCATAACCATTGTATTTAATTATCTTTAGGCTCTAAGTTTCACTGTCATAACCACCGGAAATTCAAGAAGGGGTACCACCACCGAGGCTCAAGGGTTTGGTAGCACACACGTTACATCTCCTCCATCATTCCAACCACATCCTAGTTCGGAAAGCAGATGGGACGCACAGGAACCCTAACCATGCTGGCATCGATGTCGAAGGGTACGCACCCAAAAGTTTTCAACAACCGAAGTAAAATCATTTCATCAATACAGTTTCCAAAATGCAGTGACATCTAGCCCCATTCGGGTTCCCTCTCACCATCTAAGATTTGCTCAAGGGGGCGACAGCGCTATCTCTAGTTGATCGTGCAGTTCCTTGCTACGACATTGCCTACAACCGAAAGACAAGTCCTTGTAGTCTTGTCCCGCCTAGAGAAGCACTCGAGGCTTCTTGACGTTCACCGTCCTTGCCCTCCCCTATCGCAATCACCACTTGAAAGTACACCGGCCTCCAAGTATTCGGTATCTTTCCTCTCCACTACTTCACTCTCAACGCGTAGGTTTAGGAGAGGGGTTCCTAAGTCTTTTAAGTCTTTTAAGTCTGTCATTGATCCTAGTTTTGGTCGACCCATTCTAAGCCTTGCTTCTAACGGGCCTCGACCTCTAAGGGACCATAGCAATACATCCCTATAGTACAGTGGATTCCACAAGACTTGAAACCACGACACAGTCATCCACGTGGTCAGTCACTTAAGGGATTATTTAGCAAAGTTATTTTGTGCCGCTTGCACCATCACTGTACACTAATATCGCTGTCGCAATTCCACATTATTCTTTAACCATTCTTATATTTCATAATAATATTTACAAAATATGCCAAGTCCTTTTCATGGAACGACCGGTCGAAAAACACAAAGAACTTTTTTCATAGGAACCACCGAACATTAATTATCTTTCCATAAGATGAACCATTATTTCCAAAATATAATATACAAGTCAAAAAATATTCAACATGGCATAATCAATTATCAACCGACATACCATAAATATCGAGGAATCGTGTTTTTCGTATAAACGGCGGGATACACACTCAATTGCCGTTTTACTACTCGACCGATAGATTCCTAGTTCCGACCTTTGAGATGATACGGAACGTCCTAATATTACCCTACATGCCACTATGTCTTAAGAAGGCTTCTCTCTCACCTGAGATCCACGCTTACTCTGTTTTCAACCTTTGAGTCCACAACTCCAGCAACTCGTTCACTTTTGATTCCTTTATTCTTGAATGATGAACGACATACAATTAATATCTAATGAGTACTTTTTACTACTTAAGTAAAGGCTAAACCCAAAGTATCAAAGTACCTTAAAACAAAAGTCCTTTTTAAAATAGAAATCCTTTTTAAGGCATTAGATAACTTAAACAATTCCTTTTAACATCAAGAAATCCTTTTTGCAAAACAAAATTTAAAACTTACTCCAATACTTGAAAACCTTTAAGAATACATTTTTATTTTCATAAAAACCACACTACATTGCTTATATAACAACCACCATGTTCAAGCACGTATACACATAAACAAACATTTACATTTTGACTATCATAGATTTCTTAAAGTTTATATTACTTTAAAAGAGACTCAACATTATAAAACTCATACATGCATGAATTAACCTAATTCCTATAGTCACACATATACCATTTAGAGAAGCATCATATCAATTAGACATCAATTTTCATAGCATTCATTCATTTATCTAAAAACACTTAACTCTATATCAAAATACAACCCATTTCATATCAAACAATATGACACTCATACCCAAACATATACATACATATATTTAGCAAATCAAAATCATTTTTAGAATTACTTAAATCAATTTATCAAATTTGGACAGCAACTACACACAAACTTGAAATTCACTTTTCTCATAAACTGTACCCCTAAAAATCATGCCTATTTTTCCTACTTACTGTGGTGGACTCGGCCTAGCCGAGGTCCACGTGGCCCTCACTCAGGACCTAAGAACCCTTCAAGAGGCCCTCTGTATGCTTGGCCGAGCTCAAGGCTCAACGGCCGAACAGATACCAAATACGGGCCGACCTCATATTCTTATCCCTCTGTGCTCTGGGCCGAGCTCAAGGCTCAACGGCCGAACAGACATCAGACATGGGCCGACCTCATACTCCTACCCAGGTCCGACTTCCGAGTCTGACACCGCCCAGATATTCCGATACTAAGGACAAGATGACGTATCCAACCTTATCCACAAGGACAGCTCTCATCCTCATCCACTCATAGCTCATTACAAGCAAGCCCATTAGGGCAACCAGCTCTCTCCTGTATATATCCCCCTCTCCCTAGGGGCTAAGGTACGTCTCTCTCAAAACCTAAGAACTACGTGCGGCTTGATTCCCCTCTCATGGGATACGTAGGACCGGGGTCACCCTCGTCAGCTGCAACAACCCCCAAACACCTCATGTGGTGTCTTCGACCTTGGGACATCACATTGGCGCCGTCTGTGGGAATCGTTAAACTTCGATTCCCATCCACAATAAAAAAAAATAAAAAAAAATGTATGGAAAGAACAGGAGTGGCGTGTGGAGTCGGCAGGGGGAAGAAGGGTGCCTCCTTCGTTGGCACTGCTGGCCGGTGCTGTAAAAAGCAAGGCACCGGTGCTCGTTCATCCGGGTGGCTGGTGCTACTTGGGGCTGGGGACCAGCGCTGTTGCCCCCTCATGACCGATGCCGGTACCGGCGCGCCGTTCTTCAAGATCCCCTCCTCTTCATCTGGGATCCTCAAACCACCGTGGTCAGAGTCACGAACGGTCTCCGCCGCCGAGACCCGTGAAAGCAGGAAAAGGAAAAGGGAGCGGCAACTCATTCCCGCTCCCCGACCGTCGAGTTCGTCGCTGCCAAATCCACGAGCAAAACAGAAACGGGGAAGACGAAGGGAGCGGTTTGGATCTTGTCGAACTCGGAACCGCCGCCATCGCAAAGTGCAAGCAAGGTTGAAGATCTTCGTCCAGATCTCCCTGGCTTCACGAGGATGATAACACCTTTCGCTGTTCGAGACCAACCACCAATCTCCTCTTCCGCGATGGCCCTGAGCAGCGACTCGCGATTCGCCGCCCCAACTCGCTCCGCTCTACGACCCCGTCGCCGTCAAAGATCGAGGGCGTCAAGCCCTTGGCAACGCCTCTAGCTCCAGTGGAAACAGCGAGGCCACCATCGCCTTCATCATCCGTTGTCGCCACCGCAGGCTCAACAAGCAGCTTCCTCCGCCTCCACCCGCCTCCACCGCCTCTTTCTGCCTCATCGCCGCAAGCAGCCTCCAGCACCCCTGCACCTAGCAGCTGCTGCTACTGCTCGAGCAGGAAGGAACCTTAGGGTTCCCAAACCCTATTGGGCTAATGGCCCAATCCCAACTACAAACCCAACTCCAAGGAATTACTGCAAAAGCGGGCCACCAGGCCCAAATAAAGAAAAACATCAACAATTACCTAACGGGCCAATAAGCCCAGGTTAAAAAAAAAATCGGCAGTGTCATCCCTCTTTATATCTCGTACATTTGGAATATCGGAAACCACTCATTACTCTTCTCTCCTCGGATTTACATGATTTCGGAAATCATAATCCGAGTGTATTCTTATCTCCTCGGATTTACATGATTTCGTAAATCATAATCCGAGTTCACTCTTCTATCCTCGGATTTACATGATTTCGGAAATCATAATCCGAGTGTACTTTTCTCTCCTCGGATTTACATGATTTCAGAAATCATAATCCGAGTGTATTCTTCTCTCCTCGGATTTACATGATTTCGTAAATCATAATCCGAGTTCATTCTTCTCTCCTCGGATTTACATGATTTCGTAAATCATAATCCGAGTTCACTCTTCTATCCTCGGATATACATGATTTCGGAAATCATAATCCGAGTGTACTCTTCTCTCCTCAGATTTACATGATTTCGGAAATCATAATCCGAGTGTATTCTTCTCTCCTCGGATTTACAAGGTAATTTCGGAAGACTCGCATAGTGTTTCACACTCGAGTCGATCTCTTGATCCGAGTATGACGACTATTCTGCTAGTTTCCCTCGCTCGACATCACCCTAAGGAAAACGGAGGTCGGACCTCAAAGATCGACAAAGCCCATTCGAAAAGGACGGACTGCATACTCCTAATCCGACATACTTCAATCCTAAATACTTCAATCCGACATCCTTCTATCTGACATACTTCAGTCCGACATGCTTCAGTCCGACAAACTTCAACCTGACATCCCTCTCCTCACCTGAATCAGGGAAGAAATCCTAGTTCCCTTGTTATTTTCCTATCTCATCGCCTTTCTATGTGTTTACTTTACATGCTTCTTGATATTGGTTTACCTGGTGCACTATTTCTGACATATGCTTTTAATACTTGCTTCCTTATAGTTTCTCTACTCGGTGCTTATTATTTGATATTCTACATGTTGCTACCCGACGTACTGCTGAACAAAATTGCTTATCTGGTCTTCTTGCTGTTAAATGTCCTTAAATCTCTACCTCCCCCGTTGTGATAGTATGATAATAATTGATGTACATTGCCTCTCCGGTTGTCGTGTTTCATGTTTTAATTCTCTCATTTGGTTTGCTGCCATGTTTATAACTGTCGTCTATTGTTGAATGCGATATACCCGAAATCATGCATCTTTTTGTGGACAATGTTGTTTGGTTGAACAATATCTTAAATTTCAGTATTTATCTGTTGCGTATGACCTTCTCAAATCAGCTTGCTCTTATGTCGGGGTTTTATTCTCGCCTGCCAACAATTTTCATTGTGGTTATTTAATTATCATGAATTATCATAAAGTGTCAAAATTAATGTCGATCACTGATTATTATTATTTTAGATGTAATGTAAGATTCGGGAGAATGATGGTCGAAAAAAGGAAGGCCGAGGTGCTACGATTTTCTCTATTTTGAACGAAGCCATCTTACGATCTCTATTCTCATCTCGGCTTGAATCTTCTTAGGAAGAACTGCTATGTTTGCCTCTATTATCTTACTGGCCCCACTTTTCATCTCGGCTTGGATCTTCTTTGGTTTTCACAGGACCACCATGGCTTCCCGAAGGTGAACAATTCCAAAGGCATATATTATTTCTTAGTTCATGTTTATTTCTGAGCTCAGAGATTCTCTATTTCAAATTGCGAGTTTTATCGAAAAGGGAGGCCGAGCTACTATTATTCTCTTTATTTCATGTTTATATCTGATCTGCCGAGTGGCTATTATTCTCTCTAATTCATGTTCCTATCTGATCTGTCGAGCGGCTATTATTCTCTTTAATTCATGTACCTACCGAGCTGTTATCATCTCGACCTTACCTTTGTAGTAGAACGGTCAATTCATGTTTCTACCGAGCTGTTAGCATCTCGACCCTACCTTGGTGGTAGAACGGTCAATTCAAGCATTCACGCATACGGTTATCATCTCGACCCTACCTTTGTGGTAGAACGGTCCCCCCTGTCACCGCACGTACATGCATTCACGCATACAAGTCGGTACTAGTGCTACAGACATTTGCGTACGTACTAGCTTCTCATTTAGCACTAGCCACCTAAATGTTGCATGGCGCTATGTACAGCCAACGTCTTCTAAATAAGATCGGCTCATATGCACAGTGTACAAGGGACACCCGATAAAGTACAGCTTGCTGTGAAATGTTCTCACATAACTTCACTCAGCAACCTCTTTCACATCGGGGCCGAGGACACCCACCTCGGCTAAGGTGGGTGGATCCGAGATCCTTACCGCATTCACTTATATACAGTACCTTTTTTCAGAGGAAAACTTATAAGTTACTGCACTGGTCAAAGGAAGTCGTCCGAAGTCAAAGGTCTAGACAACCACATACTATGTGCAACAAGTTTAACCAAAATAACTTGCACTGAAAGATCACTGTACTCGGCACAAGCCTTTTCAGGCTTTACCGAGTGGGGGGCATGTGATGCAAGGGAAAGGATGCGAAGCCAACCTATATATCGACACTAGATGACTCCCGACTTTGTCTTCTTGTATGGGATGTCACAACGTCTCCGAATTCGGCATCCACCTCTCTCATTGAAGACTTACTCTAATCCATTTCATTTCACTCCGGATCATGTTCCTACACACTTGCCCACAATCTCGCGTTTAGCCATCGAGCGAGCTCGGTTCGAGATGTTCCTCACCGAGCTGGTGGCGGATCCCCCCCGCGTGAACCCGGTTCGAGATGTTCCTCACCGAGCTGGTGGCGGATCACCCCGCGGGAACTCGGTTCGAGATGTTCCATTCCCTGGTCGAGATCGGGGAGGCTACAGGTGGAAATGGGGATTGCTACCCGATAACTCGGTCATCGGTCGAGTACGTTGTGGATCGAGTGTACACCTCGGTTGAGAGCATCTGGCCGACAGCGTCCCCGGTGAACGTTACGATCCAGTTGAGGTTTTACTCTCGGCATACCTCGATGAGAGAGGTGTAAGAATCCCTTATCAGGCTATTCTTTTACTGTCATCATCCGAGCATGAAGAACGCTATTATTGATACTCTTCCGAGCAAGAGGCCTCGGCTACGAGTATATTCCTACCTCGTCACCGACACAGCACTGATTGGACCGACGCAGAAAGGACCTCAACTCGACAGTCTTTACGACTCTCCCCGAGCTGGGGGGGCTTATGTGGCGGATCGACTTCTGCTAACCCGCCCTGCTATCCTTCGCTAGCCTTGAGCACATGATTGTGGACTAGTACTCAAACCCTTCCTAGAAGGTGGGGGGTACTTATTGCTATGATGCTTAGTGCTATTCTTTCTTTCTCCTAACTCGGCTCGAGACTCACAAAGTCTCGCCGAGCTGGGGGGCTTATGTGGTGGACTTGGGAAAAGGACCTGAACCAAGACCTCGGAGCAAGGCTCAAATAGCCTTGACCGAGCTGAGGGGCTTATGTGGTGGACTCGGCCTAGCCGAGGTCCACGTGGCCCTCACTCAGGACCTAAGAATCCTTCAGGAGGCCCTCTGTATGCTTGGCCGAGCTCAAGGCTCAACGGCCGAACAGATACCAGATACGGGCCGACCTCATATTCTTACTCCTCTGTGGTCTGGGCCGAGCTCAAGGCTCAATGGCCGAACAGACATCAGACATGGGCCGACCTCATACTCCTACCCAGGTCCGACTTCCGAGTCCGACACCGCCTAGATATTCCGATACTAAGGACAAGATGACGTATCCAACCTTATCCACAAGGACAGCTCTCATCCTCATCCACTCATAGTTCATTACAAGCAAGCCCATTAGGGAAACCAGCTCTCTCCTATATATATCCCCCTCTCCCTAGGGGCTAAGGTACGTCTCTCTCAAAACCTAAGAACTACGTGCGACTTGATTCCCCTCTCATGGGATACGTAGGACTGGGGTCACCCTCGTCAGCTGCAACAACCCCAAAACACCTCATGTGGTGTCTTCGACCTTGGGACATCACACTTACAAAGCACAAGTCCTATTATCTAATCAACATTTAAATAGCATAAAATCATATTAAAAACAATTCTGGACAGCCAGGTAAGATAGAGTTGCATCATTTCAAAATCACCCGAAAATGCATCTTTTTCCAATTATTACTAAAGGATATATATACCATGGTCTAAAAATAAATTCAAACTAAATAAAATAACATTTTTACTTTATAAAACAATTTTGGACAGCATACCCTACAAGTCTTGCAAAATCACTTTTTCTTTTTAGCTTTTAAATTATGAAAATCATCTCCAATCATAATATAACCTTTAAAACACAATCATAACATCTTAAAAATAAACCTCAATTTTTTCTTTACTACATATATCATTCTTAAGTACCTTATAACAACTACCATTTACAGACTATTCATACAGCATGAATTTAAAGCATTTTTCTTTTGATGCAAATTTTTACTCAGACTAAGCAGTAAACAAATTTTGCAAAATCATGTTATAAACACATATAACTAAATGAGAAAATAAACTCAAGCATTCCAAGTTCAAAATACTTTTTCTATCATTAATTAGATTAAATTACAGACTACAAACAGTTTACAGAAAATTCACTTTCAAGCATCAGTACATTCAAAAAATCACTTTTGTACTTCCTTTTTAGTTTTAAATACTTATCATAAAGATTTAATCATAAAGCATACATTACCAATTATTTGAAAATGATTTTCATCCTTGATGCAACTATTTTACAATCTTGGGCAGCACATACACTATTTCTCAAAAAATCAATTTTCTCCTAAACAGTTCATCGAAAACACATGCCACTTTTTCCTAAAAATTCTTTACAAGTCCTACTATAATAAAATGATTAAATATGATTCAAATAAAACATATCAGTTTGCTGGACAGACATCATAAGTCCAGTTGCATCACTTCAAAGATTTAAACTATCAGACTCTAACATTCCTATACATATGTAAACAGTTAAGCATAGTATACACCTATAAAAATTATTATTTGGGGTCTTATACCTTATGAAAATAATACTTTTCAGCATTAAGAAAATTTCCAGATCTAAATATATTTTTATCAGAATACATAATACACACTGATAACCATTTATTCACATAAAAAAATCAATTAAAAATAATCAAACATTTTTGTTTTTCTCTTCAATAAATTCGGCCAACATTATATACATAAAAGAGTACTTTTTAAATTTTCAAACACACATATATACTTTAGTCACTTAATTTCATATACTCAAAATAATCAATTTGACACTAGATAATCACTTTTAAAGAAAAATTACTTTTGTATAGTAACTAGTTTACAATTTATACTAACCACATAGTCAGACATTTACACAATCACAAGATAAAATTTACCTATTTACTCCTAAATTTACCAAACCAAATAATATAAACCATGTGTAACTTTTTATCAAAATCAATTATACATCACTGTTAACACCATAAAATCCAGAATTTTCATCTGTTTTCATAAAACTAATTTCATTTCACTATTACAACATCAGGGATCAAATAATCATCCAATAAGTCACATAACATAATAATAAAAACTACCACTCTATATATATATCACGGCCAAACAATAAAACAAGGCAAAAGACTAAGATTTTCTTCTTTTCTTTTAATGCTACATTAGATCTTATAGTTTCAGTAACACAAAATTTTCAGAATCTTATTTTAGTTTGCAAACAAAAAGGACTAAAATACTTCAAACAGATACAAAATTTCTATAAAATATAAATGTCTATATTGTAAGAACACAAAAATTCCAGAATATAATTTTCCTTTTGTGCTACAAAATTCGGTCATCTCAAGGCCAAAGAAAAGGGGAGATTATTCTCTTTAAACAATTCATTTTGTCCCTTTCCCTTAAACCTTAATTCATTTGACCACAAAATCAAAATATTACCAACAAATACATAGTTCATTCTATTATCAAAATAAGAAGTAGAAACTTTTAGTTCTTAATATCATAAAAAAATAGAGTTAAGGTGAGAAAATTAAAATATAGACTTAGATTACCTATAAATTAAAATATAGACTTAGAGTTACCTCTCCTCCTAAAGCTAAAAGACTTCCCCAAGGTGAGAAAATTTTCCTCCTCTTCCTACCTTCAACTCGCCACCTTCCTCTCTCTTTTCTCTTGGAATAATTTTTTTTTCTCAAAGTAACAACAAGTAGTGTGTGTGTGAAATGGTGAGAGGTGTGATGGCCTATTTATAGGTGAAGAGAAGGCAAATATTCCCCAAAAATCTGATCAGAAATTCATCCCCCCTCCTAGTCCATGGTGAGTCATCAACTTTACTTCTTCACTTGGAACTTCACAAGCATCAACTTTAATATTAAATGGGACTTTTCTAAAAACTATAGCTTCTTAACTCAAGGTTTATTCCATACAATTTTCAGAAATTATTCTCTTCTCTCCCTCCTAATATTTGGACGGTGCACACATATAAAAATAAGGAGAAAAATTTCCATTGGCCCATTTTGAATTCACCACCTAATTGACCAATCACCTAAAAGCTTTCATTTTTGATAATTCAGAAATAATTAGGAATATGCTAATATTTGGACTGTGAAATCAATAGACATTTAAATAAATATCTCAATATATAAATAAAATTATTTTATAGCCCAATAATTTATTTCATACCCCAAAATAATTTTTCCAAGTTAGAAATACCAAAAATTCGATTTTCTCTACTGTACAGTACTTTTTTGTAGATGTCAAAATAAAAATTCTATTTTCCCATATTCAGATACTAAATTTTAATACGATCGTTTTCATATAAATTTTATAATTTTTGGACTTACGGTTTGAAAGTTATGAATTTTTGAAGCTCTAAGATCATTTCGTTCAAAAATGCACTTCATAAGCTTTCAAATAATTTTATAATAAGACAAATACGAAAATATATTTTATTTGGATGGTAGTACAATATAAAATCTCAGAAATGTATTTTTGTTTTCAAAATAATATACACTTGAGTCAAAAGGTCATTTAATGCATTAAAATCACACATTTACACTTAAAACTCAAAAATTCGTTCAATACTGTAGCAGTGATAAAATTTCGAAAACTCCAGAATAAAAATCAAAGCTTTATATTTTCATAATCTACGTTTCGATACGATCGATTTGACATATCATTTGTAATTTTTCGACCTACTATTTAAAAAATATGAATTTTTGAAGTTATAATACAATAACTTGGAAAATTCACATTTTTCTCAAAACCTTAGTTAAAAGTATTCCCATACTATTTTTTTTTCTAAGGTAAAATATATTTATCAATTATTTACATATCAAAATAATTTTCTAATTAAATAAAATTTTATATTTATATGTATATATATATATATTTAACGCCGCACACATATATATATAATCAAAACCAACTTTTTATAACAATTCCTATTAAATTATTCTTAAAATATATATCACATATAAATTAAAAGCAAAAATACAAATATTATAATTTAAATAAATTGGGAAAAATTGCGGGTCTCACAATCCTCCCCAACTTAAAGATTTCTCGTCACCGAGAAATACGCACAGAGACAAGCAAGGAACCACACCAGGTTATTCAGACATTCTTACTACCCTTCACTTTGTTATTTACTTCTTTTGAGAATATATCCTTCCTTCGATGTCTTCGTTGATCAACACTCTTTTACTGGTCAACCCTTGCCATAATGCTCCGCGGGAGTCGAATTGAGTCAAGTTCAAGGGTAGGCAACAAACAATAATTGTCACAATAGTAGTTTGGTCAAACCAGAAGTATTAAAGGTAAGTGGGTATAAATTATCCATAAGGGACTTTGGTAAGGGAAGTTTGTTATTTTCAGAAGTACTTTCTTGTATGCATATCAAAACCATAATCATCAGCTGAGTTACTGCTTATTCCCATGCTACTTATCCATATTGGTACTAGTCACTATGCCCTTCTAACATAGACCCTACTTAACCCTTTGCTCCCCAACTTTGATCAAACTTATACTATCCCACCAACTTACATCCCAGTCCACCTTAAGACCTATGTTTACTTTCTAACTACCCGACTTTTCACTCACTAAATCTCCTTCTTAGCACCACTTAGGGACTGACACTAAACCATTATTCCAAAATTCCTAAGATTTCACACAATCATACCATCACTTTGTCCCTTCAGCCTCCTAAAACTCATGTGTTATGCATACAAGTGTTACTTCCTTCATAACTTTATGAGGTAGCGTTCTGTTTTAGTCACGAGAATCCAAGAAAAGAACTTTGAATTTACCAAAATTTGGCATTTGGTCGAATAGTTTGATGGGATGTGATCATTAGATTTCTGAAAAAAGGAAGTCTCTTTAATTTGAAAGGGTCGAATTATCGCAGAAATGCGAAACTCAAGCTCACAACTAGATAAAAAGGCAATTGGGTTTTCACAAAAATTGAAAATAATGTAGGGTATTGCCTTGACTTGAGCTCAATTCTTCTCTGACAATCTTCATAATACTGCACCTTTTTTAATAACAGGTTTTTCCTTTGCTTCTCCCGTCGGAAAGTCTCCTACCAACGAGTCACTTTGTCCTGATCCACACTTCGGAAACTCCAAATGTGGAAAAGCCAACTTCAATCCTAGCCTTTGACCTCTTTGGAATTCAGGGTCCGCGTCGTTGCTACTAGTCAAACTTGAAGGACATCCATGCCACTCTAATTATGTACCAACCCTAATAACTCTTAGTTTACTCTACAACTAAGACCATCACCACTCAGACCCAAACAAACACAACCAGAGTCACACAAGGAAAGCATATAAGGCTATGCTTAAGGCCACTAAGGACAACCATCGCTCTGATACCACTAAATGTAACACCCCAATTTGGACTTAGAATTTTCACTAAAAATTTGCGCCAATTTTTTTATTATAAACATTACCAAAGTCAGTTCATTTTAATTCTTTTACAAAAGTTTTTCATAAAACAATTTGATTCATTTGGTTTTCAAAATATTTGGTTCATAAACTCACAACATAAAATTCCTTTCCAAAAAGAGATGTCACTAACACTTTTCCAAAAAGTTCGTTTTCGTGATGCCAAAATTATTCGATGGTTAATTTGCAGAAAAACATTTAATTATTTAATGAACTTGATACATAACCAAAAAGAACTTCTTTTATTTCATTTAAATAATCCATGTTACAACTGGGGTTACATTCAGGATAGAGTAATCATGTCCTACCCATCAAAAGATGGAATACAAAACAAAAACTATCCTATACTATTAGTCTTCATCATTTCCTCCACCGCAACTGTCTGGAATATTCTTTGATTGCTGGAATATTCTTTGATTGCTGCTTCTGCTTCCTGCTCGTATGTACGTTGTCTCGCGATCCTCTTCCGACTTGAGCAACCGCTACTAGAGATAGTACATGATCTGTCATCTGTGAACATTGTTCCCCAATGTCCACAGGAAAGGGAAATAGAGAGAGTAAGCACTCCAAACGATATGATCGTCGACGGCGTGGGCTTACCAGAGGGGAATATTAAGACCACACAAACATATATAAATCATTATTACCATTCCACTAATCACCAAAAGGAAAATTTTCATATAATCATAACCATTGTATTTAATTATCTTTAGGCTCTAAGTTTCACTGTCATAACCACCGGAAATTCAAGAAGGGGTACCACCACCGAGGCTCAAGGGTTTGGTAGCACACACGTTATCAACCGACATACCGTAAATATCGAGGAATCGTGTTTTTCGTATAAACGGCGAGATACACACTCAATTACCGTTTTACTACTCGACCGATAGATTCCTAGTTCCGACCTTTGAGATGATACGGAACGTCCTAATATTACCCTACATGCCACTATGTCTTAAGAAGGCCTCTCTCTCACTAGAGATCCACGCTTACTCTGTTTTCAACCTTTGAGTCCACAACTCCAGCAGCTCGTTCACTTTTGATTCCTTTATTCTTGAATGATGAACGACATACAATTAATATCTAATGAGTACTTTGTACTACTTAAGTAAAGGCTAAACCCAAAGTATCAAAGTACCTTAAAACAGAAGTCCTTTTTAAAATAGAAATCCTTTTTAAGGCATTAGATAACTTAAACAATTCCTTTTAACATCAAGAAATCCTTTTTGCAAAACAAAATTTAAAACTTACTCCAATACTTGAAAACCTTTAAGAATACATTTTTATTTTCATAAAAACCACACTACATTGCTTATATAACAACCACCATGTTCAAGCACGTATACACATAAACAAACATTTACATTTTGACTATCATAGATTTCTTAAACTTTATATTATTTTAAAAGAGACTCAACATTATAAACTCATACATGCATGAATTAACCTAATTCCTATAGTGACACATATACCATTTAGAGAAGCATCATATCAATTAGACATCAATTTTCATAGCATTCATTCATTTATCTATAAACACTTAACTCTATATCAAAATACAACCCAATTCATATCAAACAATATGACACTCATACCCAAACATATACATACATATATTTAGCAAATCAAAATCATTTTTAGAATTACTTAAATCAATTTATCAAATTTGGACAGCAACTACACACAAACTTGAAATTCACTTTTCTCATAAACCGTACCCCTAAAAATCATGCCTATTTTTCCTACTTACAAAGCACAAGTCCTATTATCTAATCAACATTTAAATAGCATAAAATCATATTAAAAACAATTCTGGACAGCCAGGTAAGATAGAGTTGCATCATTTCAAAATCACCCGAAAATGCATCTTTTTCCAATTATTACTAAAGGATATATATACCATGGTCTAAAAATAAAGTCAAACTAAATAAAATAACATTTTTACTTTATAAAAAAATTTTGGACAGCATACCCTACAAGTTGTGGTGGACTCGGCCTGGCCGAGGTCCTTAAACCGCTTCGCCGAAGTCCTGAGGACCCTTCAGGAAGCCTTCTGAGCGCTCGGCCGAGCTCAATGCTCAACGGCCGAACAGATGCCAGAAACAAGCCGACCTCGTGTTCCCACTCAGTCCCGACATCCAGGTCCAACACCTCCCCGAGTCCGACATCTAGGACATGATGACGTCCCCCTACCTTATCCACAAGGACAGCTCATCCAACCTTATCCGCTCCTAGCTCAGTACAGGCTGGCCCTACTTGGGCCTAAAGCAAGCCCATTAGGGCAACCAGCTCCCCCTATAAGTAGCTCAGTACTACATGGGGCTCAGGTACGTCCTCTAACCCTAATTTCCATCCTCACATACCAGTGATTAGGGTTGCTTCTTGGCTCTTTCCCTTAGCCATCTGAGGACTTCCCCCAAACATCACAGATCAACCCTAGACAGAGGTCCCTTTGAAGGTCATCTCCTACACCCTTGGAGGTCCTCACCGTCTAGGACATCACATTGGCGCCGTCTGTGGGGAGAGATAAATTTCAACCCCACTCAGAAGATTCCACCATGTTTGAAGCTCAACCGGATCAGAAAAGGAGGAGGGAATGCTCTGGGAGAATCCCGCCAGCTGAAGACCTGCGGTCGCACCAGGGGGTTAGCTGGACAGCAAGATCCCCACCACCCCCCCTCCTTACCCGCCATCACTATCATCGCATCAAAACACCATTCAAGCCTCAGCTCCGGATGGGTCCCAACAACATCCAAGAAATTTGGTTATACAGGATCTGTTCAAAATACTGGCAAACTCCCGGGTGGACACTATCTCTGGAGGGTTCGCCGGTGGCGGCGAAAGGAAGTCGGAAAGGAGAAGGTATGTTCAGCAGGTGTTGGTCGTTCGCCACAAGCCTATGGGTAAGAAACCATCCCGGAACATCCCAATTAGTTTCTCTGATGAGGATCTAGGAGATATCATCCCGAACCACAATGACCCAATGGTGATCGCGGCCATGATTAGCAACTTCGAAGTCGCCCGAGTTCTCGTTGACCAGGGGAGCTCGGCCGACATTCTTTTTATCCACACATTTCAGGCATTAAAACTAAGATCCGCCGACCTCGTACATTTTGAAGGGCATCTTATCAGCTTCGCGGGCGAGACAATACGCCCCCTTGGAGCCATCCTCCTCCCGGTGACCTTGGGAAAACTACCCTCGGCCCGAACGGAGTTTATTAAGTTTATGGTAATTGACTATAAATCCCCCTACAATGTGATACTGGGACGAACCTGCCTTCAAGCCTTTGGAGCAGTGGTCTCAACAGTTCACCTAGTAATGAAATTCGTTGGTTCTGACGACAACCTTGTCACCATCAAAGCTGATCAGCCCAGAGCCCGACTATGCTACAACGCGAGTCTACGGGAAAGTAAGAAAAATCAAGAAGAACTCTCGGGTCCGACATTAGCCAAAGGGAAGGTCCTTTTGGCCGAGTTGGACGTCCGGGCTGAACAAGATGACCTCAGACCGTCTCCTCAAGGAGAGTGGTTGGCAGTTCCCATCGATCCCGCCGACCCCAGCAGAACTGTCAAGGTGGGTGCCGACCTCCCTAAGGATATACAGGAGGAAATCATCGCACTATTGCGAGCTAATTCAGACCTGTTCGCCTGGACCTCGGCCGATATGCCGGGGATCGACCCGAACTTTATCTGTCACAGGCTCAGTGTAGACCCGAAAGCAAGGCCGGTGGCGCAGAAAATGAGACGGGTCGGAACTGAGAAGGCAAAAGTTATCCAGGAAAAGGTGTCCGAGTTGCTCGAAGTCGGGTTTATAAAAGAAGTCCCATACGCCGAATGGGTTGCAAATACAGTCCTGGTTAAAAAGGCAAACAGTAGTTGGAGGATGTGTGTAGATTACACCGACCTCAACAAAGCCTGCCCCAAGGACCAATATCCACTGCCGATTATTGACCAGCTCGTCGATAATTCGGCAGGTTACCAATTGTTATCATTCACTGATGCATATTCGGGATATAACCAGATCCCTATGTATCCCCCTGATCAAGATAAGACAACGTTCACGACCGGAAAGGCAACTTACTGTTACACCGTCATGCCGTTTGGCCTTAAGAATGCTGGCGCAACCTATCAAAGGATGATGAATAAAGTTTTTGACGGGATCATTGGCGCTACCATGGAAGTTTACATCGACGACATGATCACAAAGAGTAAGAAAAGGGAAGACCATGCCAAGGACCTAACCACGGTCCTGGAAAGGGTAAGAACCCATAGGATGAGGTTGAATCTGGAGAAGTGTACTTTCGGAGTCCCCGCTGGCGCCTTCCTTGGGTTCATGCTCTCCGAGAGAGGAATCGAAGCAAACCCTGACAAATGCCGAGCCATACTGGAGATGAAAAGCCCTGCCGACCTCAGAGGGGTGCAACAACTAACTGGCAGGATGGCGGCTCTGTCTAGATTTCTTCCTCAAGCTGCTAAAAAGGCCTTACCCTGGTACCAACTTTTGAAAAAGGGCACAACCTTCAATTGGGATCAGGATTGTGAAGCCTCTTTCCTTGCTCTGAAAGAATACCTCTCTTCCCCTCCAGTTCTCTCCAGCCCCCGTGGGGGGGAGAACCTCTTTATTTACCTCTCCGTGGGGGAGTCAGCCCTTAGCTCCGTGTTGGTTCGAGATGAGGGTCGGAGTGAATTCCCCGTTTATTTCATAAGCCGAGCTCTCTAGGGCCCCGAGCTTCGGTATTCCAAGATTGAGAAATTTGCATTCTGTCTTATCCTGGCTGCACGACGGTTACGACAATATTTTCAAAGCCACCCTATCATCGTACGAATCGCCCAGCCCATTAAACAAGTTCTACAAAAGCCCGACCTCGCGGGGAGAATGATGGCCTGGTCAATCGAACTGTCCAAGTTCGACATCTCCTATGAACCGTGGAAGGCAATCAAGTCACAAGTGTTAGCAGATTTTGTGTCCGAGTTTACAGAGCCCCACCAAAGCTCTAGCTCGGATATTTGGGTAATATATGTTGACGGTTCAAGCAATCAAAAGGGGGCAGGAGCTGGAGTTATTTTGGAAAACGCGGAAGGGCTCAGTATCGAGTATTCCCTGAAGTTCGAGTTTCTAACTTCGAATAATCAGGCCGAATACGAGGCAGTCATTGCTGGCCTCCGCATGGCCAAAGAGCTCGGTGCGTCCGAAGTTCAAGTTATGAGCGACTCCCAGTTGGTGGTTTCCCAAGTTGTTGGGGACTACCAAGCCAAAGAACCCATCCTGCAGAAATATCTCGACAAAGTTAAATCCCTCGCTCTCGATTTTGAAAAATTTTCCATCACCCATATCCCCCGCAGTTCAAATTCCCGAGCCGATGTGCTTTCCAAGTTGGCAAGCACAAAAGGCGGAGGGAATAATAAAAGCCTCATTCAAGAGCAAATGGCAACCCCAAGCGTAGTAATGGCCATTTCGGTATCGCCGAACTGGATGCACCCGATCAGGGCGTACCTCGAACATGGAATACTCCCTGCCGATCAAAAGGAAGCAAAGAAACTTAAGAGAAAAGCAGCTGAGTATGTTATCATTGATGAAGTCCTTTATAGGAGAGGAATGTCATCCCCACTCCTCCGATGTCTTACCTCCGAAGAAGCTCAGGAGACCTTGAACGAGGTCCATGGAGGAATGGGAAGCCATCACGTCGGAGGAAAATCCTTGGCGAGAAAGATACTAAGGGCCGGATATTTCTGGCCAACCTTAGTAATGGATTCCATTGACCATGTTCGACGATGTCCTCAATGCCAATTCTTCAGTGATGTTTATCAGAAACCGTCCGAGGAGCTCCACTCTCTAGCCTCCCCCTGGCCTTTCAGCATGTGGGGGATGGACAATGTGGGACAGTTCCCAACGGCTCCAGGCCAACTAAAATTCATCGTGGTAGCAATAGACTACTTCACCAAATGGATCGAAGCTGAGCCCCTTGCAACCATCACTTCGGCAAGGATCCAGAAGTTTTTCATAAAACAAGTCATCTCCCGTTTCGGCCTTCCCCTCACATTGATCACCGACAACGGCAGTCAATTCGCAGCCAACAACTTCCAGATATTAGCTGAGAGTCTCGGGATCTCCCATTGTTTTTCCTCGGTTGAGCACCCCCAGACTAATGGCTAAGCAGAAGCCGCCAACTGAGCTATCGTTGACGGCCTCAAGAAGAGAATCACACAGGCCAAAGGAGCATGGGCCGATCTTCTACCCGAGGTCCTCTGGTCAATCAGGACCACGGTTCAGTCCTCAACTGGAAAAACCCCCTTCAGACTCACCTATGGTTGTGATGCAGTCATCCCCATCGAACGAAGAATTCATACCTTCCGAATGAGGGACAGACCCGAGGAGGAAAATGGAAATTTGATAAAAGAAAACTTGATTTTGGCCGAGGAGATCCGAGACGCCGCTTCTGCTCGGGAAAAGAAATCGAAAGAAAGGCAAGCCAAGCAGTATAACAAAGCGGTACAACCCAGGTCTTTTGAGGTCGGCGATCTCGTTCTTAGAAGGGCTGACATCGGTCTTAAAAACCGAAGAGACGGGAAATTTTCTCAAAACTGGGAAGGCCCTTACAGAGTCATCTCAAAAACACACTCTGGGGCATATAGACTAGAAAGCCTTGAAGGGGCTGAGCTTAAAAATTCTTGGAACGTGGCAAAACTGAGAACCTACTTCAGCTAGGTTTACCTCAGATGTTATCGGCTGCCCCAGTTAAAAGTTTAAATTTTGTCTTCATAATTTTATCTTCATTTCTATTAATATTTCGCACTTACTTTCCTAAGCATGCTCTCATCTTCCACGTGGGGACATACCCACCTTCACAATCTATAAGCAATGTACTCATGATAATTAATGAAAAGTACAAACTTGCTCATACTCAAGTGCCACAGTTTTATATACGTACGTACTAGCTTCTCATTTAGCACTAGCCACCTAAATGTTGCATGGCGCTATGCACAGCCAACGTCTCCCAGATAAGATCGGCTCATATGCACAGTGTACAAGGGACACCCGATAAAGAACAGACTGCTGTGAAATGTTTATACATAGCTTCACTCAGCACTCTCTTTTACATCAGGGCCAAGGACACCCACTTCGGCTAAAGTGGGTAGATCCGAGTTCCCTACCGTATGCACTTATATACAGTACCTTTATTCAGAGGAAAACTTATAAGATTACTGCACTTACTGAGTCGTCTGAGTTTAACATTGGTAAGTTTTAAATCCGATCAAATCCAAATACAACAAGTTAACAAAAAACTTGTATCCTCAAAGGTAGTCCTACTTAGTTATTTAAAAATGACCTCGGACCCTATACGAATGCAACAAGTTAGAATAAAAACTTGCATAAACTAATAGTATGCAACAAGTTGAAACTGGAAAGAACTTGCATAAGAACAAAATGTTGTACACAATAAAGTTAAATACAATCCAACACTGTCAAACATGTTACAAAAAACATTGACAAGTCACAAATCACAAGCTGCCCAACATAAGGGACTTACGCTGCTTCATCTTCGACATCAGATAGGACAACCGAGTTCGGGTTGAACTCCTCATCTGGCTTCTCCACCAAAGGGTCGGGCAGGTTCTCCTTGGGTTGGTTTAAGTCGACTTCAAGCCCGTCCTTGTCATAGTCGACCATTTTTCCATCCTCCACCCCGAAACCAGCCGAGGCGCCAAGGTACCGTATTTGGAGCCCTTGGTTCAGGTGCAGAATCTGCTCTATCGCGCTCGTAAAAACTTTGCCCGCTGCCCTCTCAAGGTTGAAATCCGCTTCACGTGCGGCTACTTTGTGTTTAAGAGCTTGAGCGGCTCTTCCCTTCAACAGTGTTCTCACCTTCTCCATCTCGGCTAGCCCTTCTTGCCGACCTGCCTCTTTTGCATCCGCCGTCGCCCGGGCCAGGGCCTCCTCCTGACTCTTCCGGAGCTCCTCTAACTTCCGCCAGTGCTCCTCCTTTAACTCGGCCAACTTTTGCTCAGTCGAGTTTTTATTCTCCCTCAGCTCCGCCACCTCCGCCGCCATATCAAACCGGGCCTTCTTCCTGGCCGGCGACACGCCCTCAGCAACGTCATCGGCGACATCGGCCAACACATTGAAAAAGTTAGTCGACCTTCTTAAATGATAAGCCAACCCTTCGGCCGTCTTCTTCCATTCGGCCCCCGACATCTTCACAAGCGACTCTTTAACCGAGGGCTTAGTAGTAGGAGTTGTTGGCCTTGGGGCACCAGCAACTTGGACAGGCTCGTTACTGGGAGAGGGAGGCTGAGGAGGGGACGAAGTAGCGATCACCGCGGGCCGAGTAGAATGTGGTAGAGCGGAGTCGGCTGACGTCGTCTCGGCCGTCGCGACATCAGTGGAAGTGCTCTCTGACTTCTTCCTTTTGCGACTCAGCGCAACCTTCAACGCCTTAGACGACATCGCTGACCAATATTCCTCTGCAAACAAAAAAGAAGAGACGAAGACAAATCAAAAAAAAAAGTGTGTGTTTGTATACATATTTTTGCAAGTCACAAGAGCGAGGTTAACTACCAATTTTGGCCAATACGTCATTGTCGGAACACTTCATAAAAACCCCAATATCAAGTTGGACTTTCCGAGCTTGATATTCATTTTGAAAGTGATGCACTGTGGCAGCCTCGTCCACATCGAGAGTCGCGCCCGACCACCTTTGTGGAGTACCAAGGTGGCGGTCAAAGAACTCCGAGGTCCACTCTAGGGGAAACCTCGGACCCGTCTCGTCCCGGAACCAAGGTCGGCCAGCACCCACAAATTTATACTTGAAGAACCTGGGTTTAAAATGCTTCCAGGATTCCGTAAACATCCCGAAGAGTCCACAGCGAGCTCGGGCTTTGGCCGATACCCAAAGTCGCCCAGTGACCCCGTCTTTGTTATTGATGAACGGGTTATACATCCACAGAAAAAGTCGGACATTGCATACTAATCCCTTGGCCCGACAATATCTCTGAAACGCCCTCAAAAATGACCAAGTGTTGGGGTGGAGTTGCGAGGGAGCTAGGCCGAGCTCTTTCAGAACCCCCATCTCAAGGTCAGTAAACGACAAGGTAACGCCAAGGTTGTGAATTAAATCGGCATAAAAAAAGAAGGAGTTGACATCGGTTTTGGTGCAAATTCGGTCATTCGCTGAACAGGGAAGAACTTCGTAAGAAGTACCAGCGGCGTCGCCCGAACAGGGTAATATAACTCTCTTCACGTCGGAGAGTTTATCCTCGGAATCTAGATTAGACCGCGCTCCCTTCGGCTCCACATCGACCCATAGATATTGGTCGGCATCGGTGGGCGCAGGATACAGCTCAGGTCGGCTCACGCATCTCCGGGGCGGCATGGTACCTGTGGAAGAATAGGGAAGCTCGATGTCAGTCTTACGGGTTACAAAATAACCCCCCAGAACTCCCCCTCGAAGTCGTCCCGAGGAGCGAGCACCTTCCCTCTACCACAGATACGCCCCCTTTCCCCCCCGTTCGTATCCACTCTTTCCCCCGCCAACAATCCCGAGGATAGGCTGCCTCAGCAGGATCAGCCTCTAAAACTTATTCCTCATATTCCTTTAAAAACCTATCCCTTGGTTAGACTTGTATTCCTCGTCGACCCCCAAGGAAGAGCAGGAGGGAGAAGAGGGGCCGTCCTCTTCCTCGTTACTAATACGGGATAAGCAAGTCGTAACAGACCATTCCCCAACCAGTCCCCTACCCATAATAAACTTAGCGCATCCCTTCGATTCCTGGAAAAAACGAAAGCAGTGCAAAAACCCGCAAAGCAAGCCCTAAAACGCCCAAAACCCAGAAACATGATAAGCCACCAACTGGATCCCCTAAGGCTAGTACAAAACCCAACAGACAGAAAAAACCACCCCTATAGAAACAGAACTTTAGAATCCTAAATCCTACCCAGGTGAACCAGAACAGGGAAGGAGAAGAAATAAAAACAAAAGGGAAAAAGAAGTGAGAGAATACCTCAAGTATGCAACCGCGAAGAACGAAGGGGGTGGACAATGATTTGATATCTATGGAGGAAGAAGAAGAGAAGAGCACAATTCCAGAACGTAATCTCGAGAGAAGGAGGGAGAGTGGATCTCGTGTAACTGAAAGAAGGTGCAGCCGTGGGGTGGAGAGAAGAAGCAGAACGGTTTGTGCCAAGATAAGGGAAGAGGAACCACTTTCCCTCTACTTTCGAAAGGTGGGCCAAGCCTAAAAGGCCCAACCCAACATGCAGTCATACCAATTGGGACGCGTGTCATGCAGCAGCTGAAACAGTGGACCTCGAGCAACGTCACAGTAATGATGACGCTTCGAAGGTCGTGATTTCTGACACGAGTCAGATCCAGTAAAATCAAACGACACATCGGTACGGGTGACTTGACAACTGTCGAACCCGCTCTGTCATAATGAAAGGACATCAGAAACATCTGGATCCAGCTTGTCGGCAACTCATCGTCCGAACTCCCTAGAATCTCGGAACAAGGCTCAAATAGCCTTGACCGAGCTGGTGGGCTTATGTGGTGAACTCGGCCCTTGTGAGGTGGACCTGGGAAAAGGACATAAACCAGAACCTCGGAACAAGGCTCAGATAGCCTTGACCGAGCTGGGGGGCTTATGTGGTGGACTCGGCCTGGCTGAGGTCCTTAAACCGCCTCGCCGAAGTCCTGAGGACCCTTCAGGAAGCCTTCTGAGCGCTCGACCGAGCTCAATGCTCAACGGCCGAACAGATGCCAGAAACAGGCCGACCTCGTGTTCCCACTCAGTCCCGACATCCAGGTCCAACACCTCCCCGAGTCCGACATCTAGGACATGATGACGTCCCCCTACCTTATCCACAAGGACAGCTCATTACCTTATCCACAAGGACAACTCACTACCTTATCCACAAGGACAGCTCACTACCTTATCCACAAGGACAGCTCATCCAACCTTATCCGCTCCTAGCTCAGTACAGGCTGGCCCTACTTGGGCCTAAAGCAAGCCCATTAGGGCAACCAGCTCCCCCTATAAGTAGCTCAGTACTACATGGGGCTCAGGTACGTCCTCTAACCCTAATTGCCATCCTCACACACCAGTGATTAGGGTTGCTTCTTGGCTCTTTCCCTTAGCCATCTGAGGACTTCCCCCAAACATCACAGATCAACCCTAGACAGAGGTCCCTTTGAAGGTCATCTCCTACACCCTTGGAGGTCCTCACCGTCTAGGACATCACACAAGTCTTGCAAAGTCACTTTTTCTTTTTAGCTTTTAAATTATGAAAATCATCTCCAATCATAATATAACCTTTAAAACACAATCATAACATCTTAAAAATAAACCTCAATTTTTTCTTTACTACATATCTCATTCTTAAGTACCTTATAACAACTACATATCTCATTCTTAAGCATTTTTCTTTTGATGCAAATTTTTACTCAGACTAAGCAGTAAACAAATTTTGCAAAATCATGTTATAAACACATATAACTAAATGAGAAAATAAACTCAAGCATTCCAAGTTCAAAATACTTTTTCTATCATTAATTAGATTAAATTACAGACTACAAACAGTTTACAGAAAATTCACTTTCAAGCATCAGTACATTCAAAAAATCACTTTTGTACTTCCTTTTTAGTTTTAAATACTTATCATAAAGATTTTATCATAAAGCATACATTACCAATTATTTCAAAATGATTTTCATCCTTGATGCAACTATTTTACAATCTTGGACAGCACATACACTATTTCTCAAAAAATCAATTTTCTCTAAACAGTTCATCAAAAAGACATGCCACTTTTTCCTAAAAATTCTTTACAAGTCCTACTATAATAAAATGATTAAATATGATTCAAATAAAGCATATCAGTTTGCTGGACAGACATCATAAGTCTAGTTGCATCACTTCAAAGATTTAAACTATCAGACTCTAACATTCCTATACATATGTAAACAGTTAAGCATAGTATACACCTATAAAAATTATTATTTGGGGTCTTATACCTTATGAAAATAATACTTTTCAGCATTAAGAAAATTTCCAGATCTAAATATATTTTTATCAGAATACATAATATACACTGATAACCATTTATTCACATAAAAAAATCAATTAAAAATAATCAAACATTTTTGTTTTTCTCTTCAATAAATTCGGCCAACATTATATACATAAAAGAGTACTTTTTAAATTTTCAAACACACATATATACTTTAGTCACTTAATTTCATATACTCAAAATAATCAATTTGACACCAGATAATCACTTTTCAAGAAAAATTACTTTTGTACAGTAACTAGTTTACAATTTATACTAACCACATAGTCAGACATTTACACAATCACAAGATAAAATTTACCTATTTAATCCTAAATTTACCAAACCAAATAATATAAACCATGTGTAACTTTTTATCAAAATCAATTATACATCACTGTTAACACCATAAAATCCAGAATTTTCATCTGTTTTCATAAAACTAATTTCATTTCACTATTACAACATCAGAGATCAAATAATCATCCAATAAGTCACATAACATAATAATAACAACTACCACACTATATATATATCACGGCCAAACAATAAAACAAGGCAAAACACTAAGATTTTCTTCTTTTCTTTTAATGCTACATTAGATCTTATAGTTTCAGTAACACAAAATTTTCAGAATCTTATTTTAGTTTCCAAACAAAAAAGACTAAAATACTTCAAACAGATACAAAATTTCTATAAAATATAAATGTCTATATTGTAATAACACAAAAATTCTAGAATATAATTTTCCTTTTGTGCTACAAAATTCGGTCATCTCAAGGCCAAAGAAAAGGGGAGATTATTCTCTTTAAACAATTCATTTTGTCCCTTTCCCTTAAACCTTAATTCATTTGACCACAAAATCAAAATATTACCAAAAAATACATAGTTCATTCTATTATCAAAATAAGAAGTAGAAACTTTTAGTTCTTAATATCATAAAAAAATAGAGATTCTAATAACAGTAGAAGAAGAGATGAAATAAATTAAAATATAGACTTAGAGTTACCTCTCCTCCTAAAGCTAAAAGACTTCCCCAAGGTGAGAAAATTTTCCTCCTCTTCCTACCTTCAACTCGCCACCTTCCTCTCTCTTTTCTCTTGGAATAATTTTTTTTCTCAAAGTAACAACAAGTAGTGTGTGTGTGAAATGGTGAGAGGTGTGATGACCTATTTATAGGTGAAGAGAAGGCAAATATTCCCCAAAAATCTGATCAGAAATTCATCCCCCCTCCTAGTCCATGGTGAGTCATCAACTTTACTTCTTCACTTGGAACTTCACAAGCATTAAATGAGACTTTTCTAAAAACTATAGCTTCTTAACTCAAGGTTTATTCCTCACAATTTTCAGAAATTATTCTCTTCTCTCCCTCCTAATATTTGGACGGTGCACACATATAAAAATAAGGATAAAAATTTCCATTGGCCCATTATGAATTCACCACCTAATTGACCAATCACCTAAAAGCTTTCATTTTTTATAATTCAGAAATAATTAAGAAAATGCTAATATTTGGACTGTGAAATCAATAGACATTTAAATAAATATCTCAATATATAAATAAAATTATTTTATAGCCCAATAATTTATTTCATACTCCAAAATAATTTTTCCAAGTTAGAAATACCAAAAATTCGTTTTTCTCTACTGTACAGTACTTTTTCGTAGATGTCGAAATAAAAATTCTATTTTCACATATTCAGATACTACATTTTAATACGATCGTTTTCATATAAAGTTTATAAGTTTTGGACTTACGGTTTGAAAGTTATGAATTTTTGAAGCTCTAAGATCATTTCCTTCAAAAATGCACTTCATAAGCTTTCAAATAATTTTATAATAAGACAAATGCGAAAATATATTTTATTTGGATGGTAGTCCAATAGAAAATCTCAGAAATTTATTTTTGTTTTCAAAATAATATACACTTGAGTCAAAAGGTCATTTAATGCATTAAAATCACACATTTACACTTAAAACTCAAAAATTTGTTCAGTACTGTAGCAATGATAAAATTTTGAAAACTCCAGAATAAAAATCAAAGCTTTATATTTTCATAATCTACGTTTCGATTCGATCGATTTGACATATCATTTGTAATTTTTCGACCTACGGTTTAAAAACTATGAATTTTTGAAGTTATAATACTATAACTTGGAAAATTCACATTTTTCTCAAAACCTTAGTTAAAAGTATTCCCATACTATTTTTTTTATAAGGTAAAATATATTTATCAATTATTTACATATCAAAATAATTTTCTAATAAATAAAATTTTATATTTATATGTATATATATATATATATT
Organism: Crotalaria pallida; assembly: GCA_037953625.1. Lineage (NCBI taxonomy): Eukaryota > Viridiplantae > Streptophyta > Magnoliopsida > Fabales > Fabaceae > Crotalaria > Crotalaria pallida. The sequence goes on from CM075651.1 coordinate 54,774,657, forward strand.
TAACGCCGCACACATATATATAATCAAAACCAACTTTTTATAACAATTCCTATTAAATTATTCTTAAAATATATATCACATATAAATTAAAAGAAAAAATACAAATATTATAATTTAAATAAATTGGGAAAAATTGCGGGTCTCACATATGGTATCAGAGCAGTGGTTGCATTCCTTGGCCGTGGAGTATGGTTTTCCTACTCCTAAAGTGTTATTCCACTTGAGAATAACATGAAAGTAGTTATTAACTAGTATATATTTATGTATTAAGTGTTCAGTTAACTAGTTATAGCTCTAAATTTTCTTAGTGGATGTGATTCTTACTAATCACCCTTTAATTTCAGATTTAGTATGGCGGCTCGAAATAGTCGAGTTTTCAAGAGAATATCTGAGGTCTTGGAGGACATTTCTCAAACTAACGCCAATCAGACTAATATTTTGGAGAATTTAGTCCAAGCTAGTGCCCAACAAGCCAATAATGGCAACCATGCCAATCATCAGCAACCCCAACAGCAATCAGAATATCATGGTATAGCAGAGTTTAAGAAGTTGGACCCTCCTAGCTTCGAGGGTGTAACATCCCCTATTTTATTTTCCTAATTTAATTGGCGAAATATTAGACTTAGGAGGTAAGAGTAAGAGAAAAATCAAGTGTTAGATTTTAGAAACCAAAAATAGGTAGAAATTAGTTAAAGTTTCTAAATAGAGAGAAAAATTAGGATTTAAATATTTAGAGCTTAAAACCTAAAACCCACCGTTGGATGTGAAGTTGGGATCATTAGGAAGCTTATCTCCAAATTTGAGCAAGATCCAACGGTTAACGAAAAAGTTATGGCTGTTTGAATGCGAAAGTTGCTGTCAGATTTTATCTGTGGACATAGATGTCATGGTTGTGCACATCGATGTTGCACATCGATATCCATAGGTGGACATCGATGTCCACGACCTGCAGAATCAGTTTTTAAGGCATTTGGCTGAGTTCATTTAGAAAAAATTTCATTCCTCATTCTCGACCCTCTTTGGCAAAGCTAGGGTTCTTAATTCTCATCCACAAATCATGATCGAAATCATTTAGTTTCTTCACAAAATCAAGTCCTCAACTCTTTTCCATCACCAATTCTCTATCCTTCTTCTCTTTTGCTTCAACATAAGCCCCTCTTCTCTCCAATCCAAGAAACCCCTTTCTTAACCCATAAACCCTAACTTCTTCAATTAAAGGGGTTTTGCCATAGGAGTTCAAATTAAGGCTTGGAAGGTGGTTTGGAGCAAGGAATTAGGAAGCTAGAGGTGTGGATTCAAGATGTGGTTTGTGGCTCTCAACCCTTCACTTTCTCAATTTCTCTCTCTAAAAGGTAAGAGAGGAGATATTCTCCTAATTAGAGGAAGGACCTATTTTTAGTAATAAGTATATAATATTATGCATGTGTTAGGTTTTAATTGGTGATTGGTTAAGTAGTATTAGAAACCCTAGATTTTCTCTATGTATTGAATGGTGAAATTAGTGTTTGATTATGTTTCATTTGTGTATTAATTGGCTGTTTGTGTGGTGTTGTTATTATTATGCATATTTCTATGCTTGGAACTTGATTATGGTGCAAAGTGGTTATGTTGGAATTTTCTTAAGTTATGATTAATAACATATAATAGAACTATATATATATGGTTGGATTAATTAATCTACACTAATTAGAGGAAAAAGGAAACATGATTATATAAAACGGCTTGGCTATTCTAGTTTATTAAAACGAGTAGAAACACGTGCATCAGTAAGTGAGGAAGGACGTTAGGAATTGGAAAAGATACGAGAACATTCTATGTGGACTGAAGGACAGTCATGCGAAGGTTCCATAGAATCGACGGACGAGAGTGATATAGTGGCTCAATTGTGTACCAACACAATTGTGGGAATTTATCATAGAGGACTTTGATCCACAAGATGGGTCTAATACAGTATGAGGTATTCTACAAAGGGATGATGTACTGGGCTAAGCCGTGGATTGGTCCTACGCGCACTATGATAATTCTATCCGCCACTTAGGCACTTCGGGACTAGTGTAAAGTGGTTCCTGCTATAGCCAATTTGGGTATCCGGCCCAAATGGTACGATGTACACAGGATGGGATAGCTTCCCACCGTGCTAAGGGGAAATCCACCCGACATCGTATTGTGCAAGCATCGGTTGGGGAACACTTACTCCTAGTTGATCTTTTTCAACTGTGTGGAGGGCGATGTGAGGTCATATGGAATATGGATACATTATGGAAAATATATGGAAACATGGAAACATGGACAAATGGAAATGGTACATGGAAATGGATATGGAAATGGTTATGGAAAGTGCATTGCATTGCATATCATTGCATACATGGCATCATATGGCATTAGAAGGGAATAGGGCATAACTATATATATATATATATATTTAGTTATATGTTTGGGTGTCATGTATTTTATTATGTTTTATTACTGTCTTTAGGTGTTTCCTTTGATTTTGAGTTATATCTCACTCTCTGTATTGACCATTTTAGGTATTGAGGAAAAAGTCACTACAGTTGCCATAAGACCGAGGTTGGGTACACTAAGGTGTAACCCTATGTATATTGGGTTTATCCCTTTTTACAGTCAACCTATGCTCTCTTAGCATATAATGTAGGATTATTTTGTATTCAGGACTTTTTATATAAACTGTTGGGTTATCACCATTTGGTTTAACATTTGGGAAAAATTATATGTATTTTATGGTAGAATGGTGATATTCCACTTTTAATTGGTAAACCTCAATTTCATTTTGGAACATGGTTTTCATCTATTCTGTTGTAAGTATTTTGACGTAACTGAACGAATAAATTAATTTTTGAATAATCTGGCTGACAGGTGACTGGTTTTAATCATAAAGGGAAAGTCCAAATTTTAGAATAAACCCTGTCAAAATTTTCTTAAAAACTTTTACAATAATATGGTATAATGGATTAAAATGGAAGGTGTTACATTTTATGGTATCAGAGCAATGGTTGCAATCCTCGGCTTTGGAGTATGGATTTCCATATCTCCCATGTGTTGCTCCACTTGAGAGCAACCAATAAATAGTTGGTTATGTATCATAGGTTAGTGGTATACATTAGTAGTTATGCATGCATTTTGTTGAGTTTGGTACAGCTCGTTAGTGTTGGCACAAAGTGAGTTATAGTTGGTGATTATAAGGTTGTATTTTCAATTTAAAGAGGGTGAAACATAATTTTTCAAGTGTAACTTTGTTGTAATTAGAAATGGACAGAAAGTAGAGGCTAAGGGAAAGGAAAACTCCCAACGGGACAGAGCATGAAATTGCTACCCCAACGGGAAGAACTAACTCTTAGTTTTGAATTAAGTATGTCTATTTCAAATATGACAGAGAATTGAAACTTTTCTTTAAAATAAAACAGTGAAACTCTCTTTTGAATGGAAAGTGGGCCACCTACTATTTGATTGGAACTCAGGTTGTACGATAACTGATTCTATTTTCCAGTATGATGTAGAATCGAGATGGTACCCTCGAGATTTACATTTAATTGGAAGATGGTATCATTGAGTCCTTGAAGACAATCAAATAATTGTTGAATTTACTTCCTAGGCCTAAGAATAGGAAGGGTGTTAGAAGGTATTTGAGTTATGTCAGAGTTGCGCAGCGGAGGGGTAGTAAGAGTTGCTTTGTTTTGAGATAGGAGGATAGCGAGTTCAAGAATTCTAGTTAGCTATGATAGTGGCTAGAGTCTTAGGTCCTAGATTAGAAGGTCAGAAACCCAAGTTGGTGCAGAGTGTTAGCTGTAGGTTTAAGCAAGTAGAGGCATAAAACTCTAAGTGGTTGCAGTGTGTTAGGTTATATGTGTGATATATATACATTTATGTGTAATGCTATTTTTTTGTTTTGTGGTTACCTAAGTGATTAAATGCTATGTGTTGTCTTATGTTATCTAATTGATAAATTGTACTTTTTGATGATGTTTACTATTGGTTGTGAATGTCTAATTTGTTTTAAGTGTAAAAACTATTTTGAAAACTTTCTCACGAAATGGCATGCTATCAAGAGATCAATTGAGTTCCAAGGGTAATGGTATGATGATGGAAATTAATTGACATTTAGACTTGATAGTATTTCAAATGAATTTCATTATGTTGAAAGGAATCGGAAATCTTCCCAAATTGAAGGTTAGGTCGTATGATGAACTTTTGAGAGGTTAATAAGAAAACTAAGGATTTCTAAGTAATCAGGCGGTGAACTAACTTATTGTTTGGTTCAAACTATGCGCCTATTAAATAGAAACCTTTACATACGACATTAATCAATTTGGAATGAAACTTAGCCTTCAAACTCAAAGTCAAAGGGATGTGATTATTCCAACTTTTGAAGATGAACCAAAACAAGTTTTCTAAACCAAGAGCATATTTCCTTTTCTGTGAGTTTGTTGATCCTAAGTAAATTATACTCCTTCACCTAAACTTTCCCAAGGTTGGATGGAGGTGATACTTTTCAAAGACATAGGAATTGAATTGCAAAGTGTTTTCAAAGTTTCATCCAAGTCATTTTCACAAAGGAAAAATACTAGGATTATAAAGCATTAACCTGTTCGGATGATTGAGTTTTTCATTAAGATTTTATCCAAACACAAAAGTTTTTCATAAAAGAAAGAATCCAATTTTCAAAGGTTTTGATTCCATTAGCATACCATTGCAAATGTGTTCGTGTATGCAACTCCGATTTTTATAAAATAAGTAATACATACCTATTTTCTAATCGGTTATTTTGTTTTCATATAGATATATATATATATATGTGCATCACTGATTTTTGGGTATTCCGCATTGATTTTTAAAGGTGTAAATACTTTTACAATATGAGGGTTGTATTTGTTTTACTTTAACCCTCATATACAATGATTGTTTTTACCAAAGTTTTCAACATAGCATAGGTATGGTTTGAATGTTAAAAACTTTGTTTTACTTGAATGTGTAGTTGTAATGAATGTAAGGGGGGATGTAGTCATTCCTAATGAATAGATTCATGTTTCCTAGGAACTAGGTGTTTACTTTAGTGTTTCCCTAGAGTCTAAACTAGTGATGAATAGTCATCATTAGAGTAGGCCAATTAAGAGATTGAACCTTAGGAATTGTTTGATGCTATATGTGTATGTTTGGAATTGAATGATAAATGAATAAGTTTGTTTTCTTAGGAAATTATGCTAGCCCATAGATATGTTGTTGTGCTTATGGATTCTTGTTGATTGGGAAATCAAGGTTTTTAAATACAACGAAAAAGCAGAGTTTTTGGGCTTGGGATACTAGTTTGATTTGACATGTTTGGCATAAGTACCATAAGGTTGGATCAATGTGTTATGTAAAATTCCAAGCTAATTGGAGCAAATTAGTGTTTTAAAAAAAAATTGAATCTAACGTGCTCTGATCGGTTGGACAATTTTACTCAACCTTTGAGTAAGTTTATGAGTTGCCCCTTTTAAATTTGAGGTCGTTTGGAATTCCCTATTATTTTTTAAAACAAATTTGACTTAGGTTCAACCCCAACGAATTACAATTCTTTGACTAAGTGGTCGTAGGGTTAAAACTGAACCTAATGAACTCCGATTGACCTGAAAATTTATAACAATGTTCTTTTATATGCAGGGATACTACTTGTAAACTTTCACAACATTAGGGATGTAGATGATGAAAATGTATTTGAATGAAAATCATGTAAATCCTGTTTTCCGAATCTCTTTTTGAACTAATTTCTAAATATGTGCTGAATGCTATGAATATGTGTGTAGATTAAGGATTAACCCTAAGTTAGGTAAGGTAAACTAGAACTAGTTTAGAAGGAAGTAGGAATTGAGTAAGACTTATGTTTGGAGTGTATGTTGATGTGTATTGTGGTTGTGAATGTTTGAATGTCGAAGTCTGTTTATATGTTCTATGTTTGTTTTATTAAATTCTATGTGTTTGACTAGGGCCCTAGAAATAGAAAATAAGTTTAAATTTTGATTGTAGACAGACCCATGAAGGCATTATAGCATAGGATGTAAAAGTGCCTTTTTCCAACCATTGAAGCTAATTACAAATTTAGTTCCTTTGGAATTTTGAGGTTCCTTGGAGTTCGTTTCCTATTTTTTTAAGAAAATGTGCTGAAGGTTCAACTTTTGCTGTTTTCATATTTTAACAAAGTGGTTGTAGAACCACAGTTGAATCTAACAAACTCCAACTCATCTGAAAATTTACTTTTATAATTCTTTTATGCAAAGGGACGTTACTTGAAAAACTTGTATGACATTTTGGAATTGAATCAATCCTTGTTTTCGAAAATGTGTTTCAATGCAGTTACGTGATTTCTGATTTGGGTGGTAAACAAATCATGGAAACCATATTACCTTTCAAAAACTCTTTTTGAGCAAATCTCTGGAATACTTGTTTAGTGTCAAATGTGTGTGTAGATATAGGCCCGAATTTTAGGTTGAATTAAGTAGATCAGGATCAGGTTAGAAGGAAATGGAGACTGCCTAAGTTAGAGTTTGCAATTACGTGTTGATGTGAAATGTTGATGTGCATGCTTGAACTTTGATTGTTATATATATTATAATCGTTGTTTGACAATGTATGTGTTTTGCTAGGACTTAAGAGTATCCTTAAGTAATTATGATTAGATCCCTGTAAATACTGCCGTGTAAGTAGAATATAGGAGTAGATTGAGTTGTCCAAGATACGGCAGTCAATAAATGTTTAATCGCATCTGATCTTAGAACTTAAGGCCAATTGAGAGTCTTTTTGGCCAGACTCTTGAAATGTTTAGTTGCCTAAAGAGTAAACCTTGGAAACCTTAGAGTTTTATAACTCCACAACGAACCATAACTGGTATTCCTTATTGAATGCAAGAGTCTGTGGTGTACCAATGAAAAAGGGTATGCCGATTCCAAGTGGGGGAGTAGAACCAAAATGAGGTGAGTATCGTAGTTGAGAAATCCCTTGGCTGGGATGGTTCTCCGTTTGACGGAATTGAACGAAATTTCGGGGACGAAATTCCAGTAAGTGGGGGATAATTGTAACATCCCCTATTTTATTTTCCTAATTTAATTGGGGAAATATTAGACTTAGGTGGTAAGAGTAAGAGAAAAATCAAGTGTTAGATTTTAGAAACCAAAAATAGGTAGAAATTAGTTAAAGTTTCTAAATAGAGAGAAAAATTAGGATTTAAATATTTAGAGCTCAAAACCTAAAACCCACCGTTGGATGTGAAGTTGGGATCATTAGGAAGCTTATCTCCAAATTTGAGCAAGATCCAACGGTTAACAAAAAAGTTATGGCTGTTTGAATGCGAAAGTTGCTGTCAGATTTTATCTGTGGACATAGATGTCATGGTTGTGCACATCGATGTTGCACATCGATATCCATATGTGGACATCGATGTCCACGACCTGTAGAATCAGTTTTTAAGGCATTTGGCTGAGTTCATTTAGAAAAAATTTCATTCCTCATTCTCGACCCTCTTTGGCAAAGCTAGGGTTCTTAATTCTCATCCACAAATCATGATCGAAATCATTTAGTTTCTTCACAAAATCAAGTCCTCAACTCTTTTCCATCACCAATTCTCTATCCTTCTTCTCTTTTGCTTCAACATAAGCCCCTCTTCTCTCCAATCCAAGAAACCCCTTTCTTAACCCATAAACCCTAACTTCTTCAATCAAAGGGGTTTTGCCATAGGAGTTCAAATTAAGGCTTGGAAGGTGGTTTGGAGCAAGGAATTAGGAAGCTAGAGGTGTGGATTCAAGATGTGGTTTGTGGCTCTCAACCCTTCACTTTCTCAATTTCTCTCTCTAAAAGGTAAGAGAGGAGATATTCTCCTAATTAGAGGAAGGACCTATTTTTAGTAATAAGTATATAATATTATGCATGTGTTAGGTTTTAATTGGTGATTGGTTAAGTAGTATTAGAAACCCTAGATTTTCTCTATGTATTGAATGGTGAAATTAGTGTTTGATTATGTTTCATTTGTGTATTAATTGGCTGTTTGTGTGGTGTTGTTATTATTATGCATATTTCTATGCTTGGAACTTGATTATGGTGCAAAGTGGTTATGTTGGAATTTTCTTAAGTTATGATTAATAACATATAATAGAACTATATATATATGGTTGGATTAATTAATCTACACTAATTAGAGGAAAAAGGAAACATGATTATATAAAACGGCTTGGCTATTCTAGTTTATTAAAACGAGTAGAAACACGTGCATCAGTAAGTGAGGAAGGACGTTAGGAATTGGAAAAGATACGAGAACATTCTATGTGGACTGAAGGACAGTCATGCGAAGGTTCCATAGAATCGACGGACGAGAGTGATATAGTGGCTCAATTGTGTACCAACACAATTGTGGGAATTTATCATAGAGGACTTTGATCCACAAGATGGGTCTAATACAGTATGAGGTATTCTACAAAGGGATGATGTACTGGGCTAAGCCGTGGATTGGTCCTACGCGCACTATGATAATTCTATCCGCCACTTAGGCACTTCGGGACTAGTGTAAAGTGGTTCCTGCTATAGCCAATTTGGGTATCCGGCCCAAATGGTACGATGTACACAGGATGGGATAGCTTCCCACCGTGCTAAGGGGAAATCCACCCGACATCGTATTGTGCAAGCATCGGTTGGGGAACACTTACTCCTAGTTGATCTTTTCCAACTGTGTGGAGGGCGATGTGAGGTCATATGGAATATGGATACATTATGGAAAATATATGGAAACATGGAAACATGGACAAATGGAAATGGTACATGGAAATGGATATGGAAATGGTTATGGAAAGTGCATTGCATTGCATATCATTGCATACATGGCATCATATGGCATTAGAAGGGAATAGGGCATAACTATATATATATATATATTTAGTTATATGTTTGGGTGTCATGTATTTTATTATGTTTTATTACTGTCTTTAGGTGTTTCCTTTGATTTTGAGTTATATCTCACTCTCTGTATTGACCATTTTAGGTATTGAGGAAAAAGTCACTACAGTTGCCAGAAGACCGAGGTTGGGTACACTAAGGTGTAACCCTATGTATATTGGGTTTATCCCTTTTTACAGTCAACCTATGCTCTCTTAGCATATAATGTAGGATTATTTTGTATTCAGGACTTTTTATATAAACTGTTGGGTTATCACCATTTGGTTTAACATTTGGGAAAAATTATATGTATTTTATGGTAGAATGGTGATATTCCACTTTTAATTGGTAAACCTCAATTTCATTTTGGAACATGGTTTTCATCTATTCTGTTGTAAGTATTTTGACGTAACTGAACGAATAAATTAATTTTTGAATAATCTGGCTGACAGGTGACTGGTTTTAATCATAAAGGGAAAGTCCAAATTTTAGAATAAACCCTGTCAAAATTTTCTTAAAAACTTTTACAATAATATGGTATAATGGATTAAAATGGAAGGTGTTACATTTTATGGTATCAGAGCAATGGTTGCAATCCTCGGCTTTGGAGTATGGATTTCCATATCTCCCATGTGTTGCTCCACTTGAGAGCAACCAATAAATAGTTGGTTATGTATCATAGGTTAGTGGTATACATTAGTAGTTATGCATGCATTTTGTTGAGTTTGGTACAGCTCGTTAGTGTTGGCACAAAGTGAGTTATAGTTGGTGATTATAAGGTTGTATTTTCAATTTAAAGAGGGTGAAACATAATTTTTCAAGTGTAACTTTGTTGTAATTAGAAATGGACAGAAAGTAGAGGCTAAGGGAAAGGAAAACTCCCAACGGGACAGAGCATGAAATTGCTACCCCAACGGGAAGAACTAACTCTTAGTTTTGAATTAAGTATGTCTATTTCAAATATGACAGAGAATTGAAACTTTTCTTTAAAATAAAACAGTGAAACTCTCTTTTGAATGGAAAGTGGGTCACCTACTATTTGATTGGAACTCAGGTTGTACGATAACTGATTCTATTTTCCAGTATGATGTAGAATCGAGATGGTATCCTCGAGATTTACATTTAATTGGAAGATGGTATCATTGAGTCCTTGAAGACAATCAAATAATTGTTGAATTTACTTCCTAGGCCTAAGAATAGGAAGGGTGTTAGAAGGTATTTGAGTTATGTCAGAGTTGCGCAGCGGAGGGGTAGTAAGAGTTGCTTTGTTTTGAGATAGGAGGATAGCGAGTTCAAGAATTCTAGTTAGCTATGATAGTGGCTAGAGTCTTAGGTCCTAGATTAGAAGGTCAGAAACCCAAGTTGGTGCAGAGTGTTAGCTGTAGGTTTAAGCAAGTAGAGGCATAAAACTCTAAGTGGTTGCAGTGTGTTAGGTTATATGTGTGATATATATACATTTATGTGTAATGCTATTTTTTTGTTTTGTGGTTACCTAAGTGATTAAATGCTATGTGTTGTCTTATGTTATCTAATTGATAAATTGTACTTTTTGATGATGTTTACTATTGGTTGTGAATGTCTAATTTGTTTTAAGTGTAAAAACTATTTTGAAAACTTTCTCACGAAATGGCATGCTATCAAGAGATCAATTGAGTTCCAAGGGTAATGGTATGATGATGGAAATTAATTGACATTTAGACTTGATAGTATTTCAAATGAATTTCATTATGTTGAAAGGAATCGGAAATCTTCCCAAATTGAAGGTTAGGTCGTATGATGAACTTTTGAGAGGTTAATAAGAAAACTAAGGATTTCTAAGTAATCAGGCGGTGAACTAACTTATTGTTTGGTTCAAACTATGCGCCTATTAAATAGAAACCTTTACATACGACATTAATCAATTTGGAATGAAACTTAGCCTTCAAACTCAAAGTCAAAGGGATGTGATTATTCCAACTTTTGAAGATGAACCAAAACAAGTTTTCTAAACCAAGAGCATATTTCCTTTTCTGTGAGTTTGTTGATCCTAAGTAAATTATACTCCTTCACCTAAACTTTCCCAAGGTTGGATGGAGGTGATACTTTTCAAAGACATAGGAATTGAATTGCAAAGTGTTTTCAAAGTTTCATCCAAGTCATTTTCACAAAGGAAAAATACTAGGATTATAAAGCATTAACCTGTTCGGATGATTGAGTTTTTCATTAAGATTTTATCCAAACACAAAAGTTTTTCATAAAAGAAAGAATCCAATTTTCAAAGGTTTTGATTCCATTAGCATACCATTGCAAATGTGTTCGTGTATGCAACTCCGATTTTTATAAAATAAGTAATACATACCTATTTTCTAATCGGTTATTTTGTTTTCATATAGATATATATATATATATGTGCATCACTGATTTTTGGGTATTCCGCATTGATTTTTAAAGGTGTAAATACTTTTACAATATGAGGGTTGTATTTGTTTTACTTTAACCCTCATATACAATGATTGTTTTTACCAAAGTTTTCAACATAGCATAGGTATGGTTTGAATGTTAAAAACTTTGTTTTACTTGAATGTGTAGTTGTAATGAATGTAAGGGGGGATGTAGTCATTCCTAATGAATAGATTCATGTTTCCTAGGAACTAGGTGTTTACTTTAGTGTTTCCCTAGAGTCTAAACTAGTGATGAATAGTCATCATTAGAGTAGGCCAATTAAGAGATTGAACCTTAGGAATTGTTTGATGCTATATGTGTATGTTTGGAATTGAATGATAAATGAATAAGTTTGTTTTCTTAGGAAATTATGCTAGCCCATAGATATGTTGTTGTGCTTATGGATTCTTGTTGATTGGGAAATCAAGGTTTTTAAATACAACGAAAAAGCAGAGTTTTTGGGCTTGGGATACTAGTTTGATTTGACATGTTTGGCATAAGTACCATAAGGTTGGATCAATGTGTTATGTAAAATTCCAAGCTAATTGGAGCAAATTAGTGTTTTAAAAAAAAATTGAATCTAACGTGCTCTGATCGGTTGGACAATTTTACTCAACCTTTGAGTAAGTTTATGAGTTGCCCCTTTTAAATTTGAGGTCGTTTGGAATTCCCTATTATTTTTTAAAACAAATTTGACTTAGGTTCAACCCCAACGAATTACAATTCTTTGACTAAGTGGTCGTAGGGTTAAAACTGAACCTAATGAACTCCGATTGACCTGAAAATTTATAACAATGTTCTTTTATATGCAGGGATACTACTTGTAAACTTTCACAACATTAGGGATGTAGATGATGAAAATGTATTTGAATGAAAATCATGTAAATCCTGTTTTCCGAATCTCTTTTTGAACTAATTTCTAAATATGTGCTGAATGCTATGAATATGTGTGTAGATTAAGGATTAACCCTAAGTTAGGTAAGGTAAACTAGAACTAGTTTAGAAGGAAGTAGGAATTGAGTAAGACTTATGTTTGGAGTGTATGTTGATGTGTATTGTGGTTGTGAATGTTTGAATGTCGAAGTCTGTTTATATGTTCTATGTTTGTTTTATTAAATTCTATGTGTTTGACTAGGGCCCTAGAAATAGAAAATAAGTTTAAATTTTGATTGTAGACAGACCCATGAAGGCATTATAGCATAGGATGTAAAAGTGCCTTTTTCCAACCATTGAAGCTAATTACAAATTTAGTTCCTTTGGAATTTTGAGGTTCCTTGGAGTTCGTTTCCTATTTTTTTAAGAAAATGTGCTGAAGGTTCAACTTTTGCTGTTTTCATATTTTAACAAAGTGGTTGTAGAACCACAGTTGAATCTAACAAACTCCAACTCATCTGAAAATTTACTTTTATAATTCTTTTATGCAAAGGGACGTTACTTGAAAAACTTGTATGACATTTTGGAATTGAATCAATCCTTGTTTTCGAAAATGTGTTTCAATGCAGTTACGTGATTTCTGATTTGGGTGGTAAACAAATCATGGAAACCATATTACCTTTCAAAAACTCTTTTTGAGCAAATCTCTGGAATACTTGTTTAGTGTCAAATGTGTGTGTAGATATAGGCCCGAATTTTAGGTTGAATTAAGTAGATCAGGATCAGGTTAGAAGGAAATGGAGACTGCCTAAGTTAGAGTTTGCAATTACGTGTTGATGTGAAATGTTGATGTGCATGCTTGAACTTTGATTGTTATATATATTATAATCGTTGTTTGACAATGTATGTGTTTTGCTAGGACTTAAGAGTATCCTTAAGTAATTATGATTAGATCCCTGTAAATACTGCCGTGTAAGTAGAATATAGGAGTAGATTGAGTTGTCCAAGATACGGCAGTCAATAAATGTTTAATCGCATCTGATCTTAGAACTTAAGGCCAATTGAGAGTCTTTTTGGCCAGACTCTTGAAATGTTTAGTTGCCTAAAGAGTAAACCTTGGAAACCTTAGAGTTTTATAACTCCACAACGAACCATAACTGGTATTCCTTATTGAATGCAAGAGTCTGTGGTGTACCAATGAAAAAGGGTATGCCGATTCCAAGTGGGGGAGTAGAACCAAAATGAGGTGAGTATCGTAGTTGAGAAATCCCTTGGCTGGGATGGTTCTCCGTTTGACGGAATTGAACGAAATTTCGGGGACGAAATTCCAGTAAGTGGGGGAGAATTGTAACATCCCCTATTTTATTTTCCTAATTTAATTGGGGAAATATTAGACTTAGGTGGTAAGAGTAAGAGAAAAATCAAGTGTTAGATTTTAGAAACCAAAAATAGGTAGAAATTAGTTAAAGTTTCTAAATAGAGAGAAAAATTAGGATTTAAATATTTAGAGCTCAAAACCTAAAACCCACCGTTGGATGTGAAGTTGGGATCATTAGGAAGCTTATCTCCAAATTTGAGCAAGATCCAACGGTTAACGAAAAAGTTATAGCTGTTTGAATGCGAAAGTTGCTGTCAGATTTTATCTGTGGACATAGATGTCATGGTTGTGCACATCGATGTTGCACATCGATATCCATATGTGGACATCGATGTCCACGACCTGTAGAATCAGTTTTTAAGGCATTTGGCTGAGTTCATTTAGAAAAAATTTCATTCCTCATTCTCGACCCTCTTTGGCAAAGCTAGGGTTCTTAATTCTCATCCACAAATCATGATCGAAATCATTTAGTTTCTTCACAAAATCAAGTCCTCAACTCTTTTCCATCACCAATTCTCTATCCTTCTTCTCTTTTGCTTCAACATAAGCCCCTCTTCTCTCCAATCCAAGAAACCCCTTTCTTAACCCATAAACCCTAACTTCTTCAATTAAAGGGGTTTTGCCATAGGAGTTCAAATTAAGGCTTGGAAGGTGGTTTGGAGCAAGGAATTAGGAAGCTAGAGGTGTGGATTCAAGATGTGGTTTGTGGCTCTCAACCCTTCACTTTCTCAATTTCTCTCTCTAAAAGGTAAGAGAGGAGATATTCTCCTAATTAGAGGAAGGACCTATTTTTAGTAATAAGTATATAATATTATGCATGTGTTAGGTTTTAATTGGTGATTGGTTAAGTAGTATTAGAAACCCTAGATTTTCTCTATGTATTGAATGGTGAAATTAGTGTTTGATTATGTTTCATTTGTGTATTAATTGGCTGTTTGTGTGGTGTTGTTATTATTATGCATATTTCTATGCTTGGAACTTGATTATGGTGCAAAGTGGTTATGTTGGAATTTTCTTAAGTTATGATTAATAACATATAATAGAACTATATATATATGGTTGGATTAATTAATCTACACTAATTAGAGGAAAAAGGAAACATGATTATATAAAACGGCTTGGCTATTCTAGTTTATTAAAACGAGTAGAAACACGTGCATCAGTAAGTGAGGAAGGACGTTAGGAATTGGAAAAGATACGAGAACATTCTATGTGGACTGAAGGACAGTCATGCGAAGGTTCCATAGAATCGACGGACGAGAGTGATATAGTGGCTCAATTGTGTACCAACACAATTGTGGGAATTTATCATAGAGGACTTTGATCCACAAGATGGGTCTAATACAGTATGAGGTATTCTACAAAGGGATGATGTACTGGGCTAAGCCGTGGATTGGTCCTACGCGCACTATGATAATTCTATCCGCCACTTAGGCACTTCGGGACTAGTGTAAAGTGGTTCCTGCTATAGCCAATTTGGGTATCCGGCCCAAATGGTACGATGTACACAGGATGGGATAGCTTCCCACCGTGCTAAGGGGAAATCCACCCGACATCGTATTGTGCAAGCATCGGTTGGGGAACACTTACTCCTAGTTGATCTTTTCCAACTGTGTGGAGGGCGATGTGAGGTCATATGGAATATGGATACATTATGGAAAATATATGGAAACATGGAAACATGGACAAATGGAAATGGTACATGGAAATGGATATGGAAATGGTTATGGAAAGTGCATTGCATTGCATATCATTGCATACATGGCATCATATGGCATTAGAAGGGAATAGGGCATAACTATATATATATATATTTGGTTATATGTTTGGGTGTCATGTATTTTATTATGTTTTATTACTGTCTTTAGGTGTTTCCTTTGATTTTGAGTTATATCTCACTCTCTGTATTGACCATTTTAGGTATTGAGGAAAAAGTCACTACAGTTGCCAGAAGACCGAGGTTGGGTACACTAAGGTGTAACCCTATGTATATTGGGTTTATCCCTTTTTACAGTCAACCTATGCTCTCTTAGCATATAATGTAGGATTATTTTGTATTCAGGACTTTTTATATAAACTGTTGGGTTATCACCATTTGGTTTAACATTTGGGAAAAATTATATGTATTTTATGGTAGAATGGTGATATTCCACTTTTAATTGGTAAACCTCAATTTCATTTTGGAACATGGTTTTCATCTATTATGTTGTAAGTATTTTGACGTAACTGAACGAATAAATTAATTTTTGAATAATCTGGCTGACAGGTGACTGGTTTTAATCATAAAGGGAAAGTCCAAATTTTAGAATAAACCCTGTCAAAATTTTCTTAAAAACTTTTACAATAATATGGTATAATGGATTAAAATGGAAGGTGTTACACGAGGGTGGTTTTGATCCTGCTGGAGCTCAAAGGTGGTTAAAGGAGTTGGAGAAGATCTTCAAATCCATGCCTTGCACAGATGCTGAGAAGGTGGCTTTTTCTACTTTCATGTTATCAGGAGATGCTGAGTCCAGGTGGGAGGACACCGGGCATTTTCTTGAAGCTGAAGGAAGGCAGATTTCTTGGGAGTTGTTTAAGGAAAGATTTTTGGATAAATTCTTTCCTGAAGATGTAAGGAGAAGGAAAGAGATAGAGTTTATGGAACTGAAGCAGGGAGCTATGTCAGTTGGGGAGTATGTCTCCAAATTTGAAGAGTTGATTAAGTTTTCTCCTTATTATCAGCACCATCCAGATGAAGGATCCAAGTGCATCAAATTTGAGAACGGTATCTGGCCCGAGATCAAGTTAGCTCTTGGATATCAGGGAATTTGGAATTTCCCTCAGCTTGTGAACATGTTCCGCATGTATGAAGGGGATCTGAAAGTGAAAGAAGCAAATGATAGGAACATCAGAGCAGCTCAGAAAGCATATGGACCAGTGAGGGATAAAGGTAAGGGGCCTTCTCTTCGAAGGAATCACCCTTATCCAAATCCCAAAGTTGCAGACAACAAGGCTAAGGGAGTTGGCAGATAGTTTGTTCCTGTTACTGTTGCACCTTTTCCACAATGCCAACATTGTGGGAAGTTTCATCGAGGCACCTGTTGGAGAGTTTTGTATCCAGGTCAAGTAGGTCCTTGTGCTATCTGCAAGCAATTTGGACATCGTGCGGCCAATTGTCCAAATCAAATTCCAAGGAGGGATGCTAATGTTGGTCAGCCAGGTGGTAATCAGCCTACAGTTTATGGCAAGGTCTACACTATGAGTGGTGTAGAGTCAGAGCAGTCGGAGGAGCTGATAAAAGGTACATGTCATCTTAATGGAATACCTTGTAGAGTTTTGTTTGATTGTGGGGAAACTCATTCATTTATATCCTTAGATTGTGTATAAAGATTAAAACTACCTACTATGGAAATTCCTTTCAAACTTATTGTCTCAACCCCAACTAATCCTTTAGTCACTACCTCAAAAATGTGTCCCAATTGTACCCTTAAAGTTCTTGACCACATTTTCCAAATCAACCTTATATGTTTACCTTTAACCCAATTAGATATTATCTTAGGAATGGACTGGATGTTAGAAAACCACATTATGATAGATTGCCACAAAAAGACCATAACTTTCAACAAACCCAAAGAACCAAAATTAGAACTAGCAACCACGGAAGCCGAGAAAGAACTTTTTATCCACCAAATCCCCATAGTGAATGAGTTTCCAGAGGTATTTCCTAATGAAGTCCCTGGTCTTCCACTAGTGTGAGAAGTGGAGTTTAGCATTGATTTGGTACCAGGATCTGGACCCATTTCCTTGGCTTCTCATAGAATGGCTCTA
The DNA here is from genome assembly GCA_037953625.1 of Crotalaria pallida. Taxonomy (NCBI): domain Eukaryota; kingdom Viridiplantae; phylum Streptophyta; class Magnoliopsida; order Fabales; family Fabaceae; genus Crotalaria; species Crotalaria pallida. Next base: position 54,792,049 of record CM075651.1, read on the forward strand.
GTTGAGTCAGTTGAATTGAAGAAGCAGCTGGAGGATATGTTGGCAAAGAAGTTTATAAGGCCCAGTGTCTCACCCTGGGGTGCTCGAGTTCTTTTTGTTAAAAAGAAGGACGGAAGCCTCAGATTATATGTAGACTACAGGCAGCTGAATAAGGTGACCATCAAGAATAAATATCCTCTCCCACGCATTGATGATTTGATAGACCAGTTGCGTGGTGCAGCGGTGTTTTCTGTAACACTAATCCTTATTCCTTTTGATATGAAGTTTAGTTTGTAATACTTTATGACACCAAAAAGTTTTAAAGTTATAAAAATGGTTGGAAAATTTTCGCCATAGTTTACTTTGTTTTTCGGACTAACCAAAAATTTTGTCTTAATACCTGTCAAGCTAGTAATATGTATATATACATACCAAGTTCTATAATCACATCAAAATATTTTACCCACCACCTTTACACATCAAAAGAGGGTACATCCTACTATGGTGGTGGCATTGTTCTTTATCATCAAGTACATCATATTTTAGAGTTTTACACCGCCAAAATTAAAAGTTTCAAAGCTTTGTACGATATATCCTTCATCAAATCAAAAAAAGCTAAGTAGCATATTTCCAGAGCGGTTGCATCCTTAGGTGGCAAGGCCACATTACTGAGTCTTTGCTCCAGGGGACGGAGCATGACTCTCCTCGGCGGGGACAGTGGAAAAGACTGCTCCACTAGCAGTACCTAAAATGTTCAACATAAAGGGGGTGAGCAGATTATCATAATTTAAAATAAAGAACCAAGAATTACAACATATAACCAAAGGGGTACTATTATCATTATTCTACTCCAATAAAATAAACTATATACATGTATATAAAAAGGAAAATCCATGCATAGATATCCGACTCATGTTTCATCCATATACATGTATATAAAAGAGTTTCCCATATAATGAATACCCAACTTGTTTTCATAATTCCCTTGCAAAACAATGATGCATGTTTGGCACACAAATCCATAATTGAACCCAATGGATTATTAAATTCACATCTTCGCCATATTTCATTTCTTCTCAAATAGCCATTTCATTGGGTCCAATAGTGGAGTCAATTTTTCACGCTTCTCATTTTCTTCTCAAAGGTTTAAAATCTTCTTTTAGGCATAGTTTTATCAATGGCACATCTTTTGCCCACCAATCACATAACTTATTCACTTCGCCCTTCACTCCAGGGAAAAACCAAACCAGGAGTAAGTGTCCCTCTACCAATGCTTGCATACTACTGGGCCCCAATCACAGTCCGGTAGAATTTGGGTCAAGGACCCAAATTGGCTATAGCAGGGAACCACCCTCAACCGGTCGAATGAAATGACTCTATGATCGATAGAACTATCATTGTTTATGTGAAACCAATCCCTCGACACGAGTGGCCAGTTCGTGCCCTACTAGGAGATCAAAGTTCCACCCAGCGACAATTCTCGCAGTTGTTTCATTAGCACAACCTAATCACATATCATTCACAAATCCATGTCTTGTTTTTCCCAACTTCCTCATTGTCCTCCTTATCCACCATGCATGATGCATGCTTCTAGTTATTTACAATTACATGAAAATGATATGCACTTATTATGAATACAATTCAACATATTCAAGTATTAATATTTCACTTATTTTCATTTAAAAGTAGTGGGGATTGATTTAACATCTACAATAAATTCCATAATCTAATTTAAATTGCCTCAATCTCGTCATCCTCTATAATCTCATACAGTAAATTTATCCCAATTCATTAGCATATAACTAGCTTCAACAATTTCTTTTGATATTTATATAATATACTAGTTCAAATTGTTATAACTACTCAAACACAAAATCAATAACAAACAAGTCTTAGAATTTTTTTATAACTATTCCTAGGGTTTTATGTATAAATCCCTAACTCTTTATCTTAAATTAAGAAATCTACTCCTCCCTTACCTTGGTGAAGAGAGAAAAACCCTAGTGTGAGAAAGTTTCCCTCAAGCTTTTATGGCTTTGAATCCTTGGTTCCCTTCCTTGCCTAGTCTTTCCTTTGTGCTCTCCATAGCTTCTAAGTTCCTCTTCTTTCTCTAATCCAAGCAGAACATGAAGATAGAGAAGGAGTAGTGATTTGGGTGTCAAGTGGGGGATGATTTACATGAAGAAAGAAAGGTTGATGATGGTGGACAAGAGATGGGTGATGTAGATTTTGATATTAAAGAGGGGTTTTACTTTGGGTTTTATGGTGGTTTGTTTGGTGGAAGTGTGGAGAAGATTAGAGAATATTCTAGGGGAAGGAAGAAGAAGTCGTGTGTGTGTGTGGAACAATCGTGAGTTTCCTTTTTAAATTCACGATTTTGACTGGTCAAACAGGTCATAATCGATTATCTCCAGGTGATAATCGATTATTGCCTGATAACTGATTTAAAACTAGTCGAGTAAACTGCCAGTAATCGATTATGGCCTGCGAGCTCATCAGCTCTTAATCAATTAATGACTCATATTTTCACCTTTTTAATGCAATTTAATGATTCACATCATTTCTTATACTTAATTCAAGACTCTACTCTATTAAATCATTGTTTTTAACACATTTTGATTGATTACATTTTCCAAGATCGATCTTCGATCAGGTTATCACCAAATCAGAGTTAAAGAAGGGGATATACCTAAGACTGCTTTTAGATCATGGTATGGCCATTATGAGTATGTGGTGATGCCGTTTGGTCTAACCAATGCTCCTGCAGTTTTTATGGACTATATGAACAAAATATTCTGACTTTATTTGGATTCCTTTGTAGTAGTCTTTATTGATGATATTCTCATACTCTCAAAGGACTCCAATGAGCATCGGGAACATCTTAGTATAGTCCTAAGGACTCTAAAGGAGAAGCAGTTGTATGCTAATCTTGCCAAGTGTGAATTCTGGCTTGAGAAAGTCAAGTTCTTAGGCCATGTTATTACCAAAGAAGGCATTGCAGTTGATCTTGCAAAGGTTGAGGCCGTGTTGCAATAGGAAAGGCTAAGAGTGTAATAGAGGTTCGGAGTTTTCTTGGATTGGCAGGCTATTACAGGAGGTTTATCAAGGATTTTTCTAAAATAGCTTTGCCTCTGACAAAGTTAACAAGAAAGGAGACAACATTTGATTGGACCTCAAAGTGTGAGCAGAGTTTCTTGGAACTCAAGGATAAGTTGACTTTTTCTCCTGTTCTTGTTCTTCCTGATCCAAAGAAGAGTTTTGATGTGTATTGTGATGCCTCAAGGCAAGGCTTAGGATGTGTTCTCATGCAAGAAGGGAGAGTAATTGCTTATTCTTCCAGGCAGTTAAGGCCGCATGAATAAAACTATCCTACCCATGATTTGGAGCTTGCAGCTATTGTTTTTGCTCTCAAGATATGGAGGCATTATCTTTATGGATCGAGGTTCGAGGTGTTCAGCGACCATAAAAGCCTCAAGTATTTGTTTGACCAGAAAGAGTTAAACATGAGGCAACAGAGATGGATGGAATTTCTCAAGGATTATGATTTTAGTTTGCAGTACTATCCAGAGAAGGCTAATGTGGTTGCAGATGCACTTAGCCGGAAAGCCCTCCATATTAGTAGCATGATGGTCAAAGAATTGGAATTGATTGAGGATTTCAGTAATCTCAATCTTGGAATCCAATTCAAGAAAGAGAGCATAAGTGTTGAAATGCTTCAGATAACCAACACTTTCTTGGACACAATTCGGAAAAAGCAGTTAGAAGATGTTGAATTGCAGGAAAGGAAAAGGGAAGCTGCAAGTAAGAATGAGCCTGATTTTCATGAAGGAGCAGATGGAGTTCTTAGATTTCGGAATAGAATCTGTGTTCCTTCTAATCAGGAGTTGAAAGAAGCACTTCTTGAGTAAGCACACAAGAGCAAGTTAAGCTTGCATCCATGTACAACGAAGATGTACCAGGATTTGAAGAAGCTTTTCTGGTGGCCCGGTATTAAGAGGGATGTAGCAAGTTATGTTGCAAGATGTTTGACCTGCCAAAAGTCTAAAGTGGAACACCAGAAGCCTGGAGGTGTGTTGCATCCCTTGGAGATTCCAGTGTGGAAATGGGATAACATAGCTATGGATTTTGTTTCAGGCTTGCCAAGAACCACAGCTGGATATGATGCAGTTTGGGTTATAGTGGACAGATTGACAAAGTCTGCTCACTTTATTCCCATGAATATGAAATTTTCAATGGAGAAGTTGGCACAATTATATATTAAGGAGATAATCAGATTGCATGGATTGCCTTCAGATATAATTTCAGATCGTGACCCAAGGTTTCTTTCACGATTCTGGCAAAGTCTTCAGCAAGCCCTAGGAACGTAATTAAAGCTTAGTTCTGCCTATCATCCTCAAACTGATGGACAAACTGAACGAACCATTCAATCCCTAGAAGACTTGCTCAGGACTTGCACTTTGGAGAATCAAAGGAGTTGGGAGCAGTTGTTGCCTTTGGTAGAGTTTACTTATAATAACTCTTACCATTCAAGCATTGGAATGGCTCCTTATGAAGCTTTATATGGCAGAAGATGTCGGACTCCCCTATGTTGGTTCCAAGTGGGGGAGAGTCAGCTAGTTGGTCCTGATGTTGTCCAGGAGACAACAGAAAGAGTTAAGATGATTCAGGAAAGAATGAAAGCGGCTCAGGATCGACATAAAAGTTATGCAGATAAGCGGAGGAAACCATTGGAGTTTGCAGAAGGTAAGCATGTTTTTCTGAAGGTTGTCCCAACCTCAAGAGTTGGAAGGGTTTTGAAACCCAGAAAGCTCACTTCCAGATTCATTGGTCCGTATCAGATTTTGCAAAGAGTTGGATCAGTGGCTTATAGGATTTCTCTTCCTCCTCAGTTGTCCAATCTCCATGATGTGTTTCATGTGTCCATGATTCGCAAGTATATCCATGATCCTTCTCATGTCCTTCCAGAAGAAGAGGTTCCTTTAAGAGAGAACCTAACATTTGAGATGCAACCAGTTAGAATTGAGGATAGAAGGATTAAGTAGCTTCATGGCAAGGAGATTGCATTGGTTAAAGTGGTTTGGAATCGCAATAATGTTGAGGAAGCCACTTGGGAGCTTGAGGACAAGTTAAAAGCATCTCATCCCCATCTCTTTGAGGAGAACTGAATTTCGAGGACGAAATTCCGGTAAGTGGGGGAGAATTGTAACATCCTAAGCTTTTAATTCCAATTAGAAGTGTTTAGAAAGTAGAATTTGGTTAAGTATTGGCTTGCATAAAGTAATGTTAGCATAGAAACCCTTAGAATGTAGGAAAGAAAGGAAAAATGAGTGTCTTAATCGATTAACGCTTAAGTTAATCGATTAAGCTTTAAAGCCCTGTCAGCCTTTAATCGATTATTTCAGGATTTAATTGATTAAGTATAATTTCAGTGTCAGGTCTTAATCAATTAAGAGATTGGATAATCGATTATGTATTGTTGCAGCATTAGGTCTTAATCGATTAAGGGGGCCCGATAATCGATTATTGATTATCAGACCAGTTTTATAAACACATTCAGAAGTTGAAAATTCATAAGTTCATCTTCCTCTTTCTCGAGCTCTCTCCCTCTTCTCAACCCTAGGTTTTCAAATCTTCAATCATACACCAAATTACACCAAATTAACACCATGAATCATCTCCCTATCACTTCCTTATCATTTTCCCTCTCTTAAATCTCATTCCAAACCCTTCTCCCCAAATTCCCCAAATCAACCCATAAACCCCAACTATCTCAAATCAATTCCTCAAGTCTTAAAAGCATCCAAGAAGGTTTAGAGAGTGTTATTAATCAAGAAACTAAAGATTAGGGAGCTTGGTCTCAAGTCTAGAAGTGTGCTCCAATCAATTCTCAATTTCTCCTCTTCTCTTCAAGAGGTAAGGGGTGTACTTTGGTTTAGCTTAGAGAAAGGGTTTAAAGATAGTAATAGAGATATAACTAGGTGTATTTGAATGACTTACTAAGCTTAGGATTAAGAGGTTATAGCTTAGTGTATAAAACCCCAATTAATTGCTCTTTTCTACATGTAAATTATATGTTAAACGTTTGAAATCATGTGTTGGTTTTATGAATGTTGTTACTTTAGGTGTAAATGACATGATTATGTATTGATGGTGTGCTTATAAATTACAAAAGTAAATCCTTAATAGTTATGCATAAATTAGGACAAAGTCCTTCTCAATCAAGTTTGAACCCAAACCAATAAAATTTACTAAAGCATAAGGGGTTTAAATTCAATTGAGAAGAACTTAAAAGTTCATCATTCATGGTGACGTTAGAAGTAGGGGAAAAACATACGTTTCTATTCGTGAGGGCAAAAGTAATAAGATTGAGTGGACAAAACAATCATTAAGGATTACTATGGAGAACTTTGATCCTACAAAGGACCGGGTTTGATAATCGCGTTGGGGATTGGTTCTATGCGAACCATAGTAATTCTGTTACTTTGGCTCTTTTTGGCAAGTCGAGGGTGATTTCTGCTATAGCCAATTTGGACGAATCAAACCAAATTAAATGAGGGACCTTCCAATGTGGAGGTGAAGTACTGTGCAAGCAAAGGTTGAGAAATACTTACTCCTGCTCGGTTTTTCCCTAGAGTGGAGGGTGTATGTGAGGAAATGCTAAAGTGTGATGTTAAATGTAAATAAAAAGTAAAGTGAATGTGAAAGGAAAGAAGAAAAGTGCATGCATTTGCATATAAGGGTTTAATTCATTAAATCCAATGAGAATGATAAAGTAAATGAAATGTTTAACATTGGATTCAAGGATTAAATATAAAAAAAGGTGTGACGTTGGCTTACATACTCATGTGATTGCATGATAAAGTTCTATAATAAATTATGTGGTGCACACTCGAATAAATGAGATGACCTTGGATCAGTCACTCGGAGAATGAGACAACCTTGGATCAGTTGCTCGAAAAAAATGAGATAACCTTGGATCGGTTACTCGAATAATTGAGATGACCTTGGATCAGTCACTCGGAATATGAGACAACCTTGGATCAGTTGCTCGAAGAGATGAGATAACCTTGGATCGGTTACTCGAATAATTGAGATGACCTTGGATCAGTCACTCCGAATATGAGACAACCTTGGATTAGTTGCTCGAAAATATGAGATAACCTTGGATCGGTTACTCGAATAAATGAGATGACCTTGGATCAGTCACTCGGAATATGAGACAACCTTGGATCAGTTGCTCGAAAAAAATGAAATAACCTTGGATCGGTTACTCGAATAATTGAGATAATTGCATAGATTTATGAACAAAGTATTTAATGGAATGACAAAAAATGTGTTTTTGAATGTTTGAATGTGATGATGTAATGTGATGCATTATGAAAATGTTATGAAATGTAACGATGCTTGATGTATTTATTTTTATTTGACTTTCAACTGAATTTTGTAATGAAATGCTATGACCTCAAATGTATGCATGAGTTTGATGCATTTATGACATATGATGCAGATGCAAACTATTTTTTTAGGGATATGCATGATGTATGATGCATGCGTATGGAATGAAGTCTAACTCAATGTAACATGTCCCTTTTTTGGTTTTTTTAGTTTTTTTTTGCCACCATAATGGACTCGACCGAAGCATGGTTCACCATTTGAAAGGACAAGAATAAATTTTCCCTAGTTTCTTCATCTCTACTGGTAATCTTCATACTTCAAAAGACAATTTTATCCCAAAAACTGCCCCAGTATTAGCTTGATTTGTGCTTAGCTATCACATGTTTTTTTATTATTATTATTTTTTAGAAAAATAATAATAAAAAAAATCTGCCCCAACCAGTGTTGACTTGATTCGTCTTGAATAGCATATGATCCCCATAAGTGCTTGAGAGAGCTTAGGAAAAAGATTAATCTGTAGTGGCGATCGATCGCATGATTTTTTATTATTTTTCTTCATAAAAGAAAATAATAAAAAATCTGCCCTAGTATTGACTTGCTTTATGTTCGAACAATATCAGGGCCCAATGTATGTGCCTGAGAAGATTAGGGAATCAACTCAACAATATTGCCCCAGTGTTGACTTTGAAGAGGGACCGCATCCCATAAACTGCCCTTATACGATGACTTCATTCATTCCCTTTTATTTGACCCTAACTTTTGCCTAGGTCGCCCTTTCAGGTTTTCAACCTAACGGGTTGCTCTAACTTTTGCCTAGGCCGCCCTTTCAAGTTTTCAACCTAGCGAGCAAATTTCTTTCTTTCTTTCTTTCTTTTTTCCTCTTTTTTTTTTTGAATGCATATTTATTTAACAAGAAATACTAATGCAAAGATCATGTGACATAAAAGTGGTTGAGTTGACATGAAAGTGGTGGTCTTGGTGTAAATTAATGCATACATTATAAATGAGATATTTTCATCAAAATTGCCAAAAGTCGAAGGAGTCAGTTTTATTTTCACCTTGGTGTCTTTCTCAAGCAGATCAATCCTCAACGAGGTCTTTTAAGCTTGTAACGTGGCCAAGGGCTTCAAGGCTTTAATTTTCAAACAAATGGACATGAGGCTCAAAATATTTGTGCTTCCCTTACCCTTCTTATTTCTCCATTTTCTCCTTCTACCTAGTCTTTCCAAACAAATTTTGCACAATTTTCAAATCATCAAGAGGATTTTCTAAAGATTGTAATGTGGTTAAGGGGTGATGATGTGGCTTATGAAAGAATGGATATAAAGGCCCAAAATTGATGTGGAGCTTAAATGAGAATCTTTCTTTGGTGTGACACTTAGCGTGGTTTGTGCAAGCATCGCGGATTCTCCCATCATGCTTCTTGAACTTTTTTTTTGTATTTTTGCTTTCATTCTTTTGACTTTAGTTTTCTTGGGATATCCATAAACTCTTTATTTCTCTTGATTGAACTTCAACCATGGGAACCTCTTTCTTTACATTTGATTCTCATTATTGCTCAGGAAAAAATTGTTTTGGAGATTTTGAGAATGAAATTTTCTGTTGGAGCCAAATGGGGTGAACAATGGATCAAATGTGTTTGGGTTTATGAAAAAAGTAATCCTCTTGATATTTGAATAATTGGAAAAAATCGTTTGAAAAACTACCCGCCCCAGGTTATACATATGTTATGGGTTAAATGAAATGATCTCCCTTTCAAAATGTCAAAGCTCAATGGGGTAACTAGGGGTATCTCCTTAGTGTTTGTGATTTTCAAAGAGTGCCTTGTATCATTGAAAGAATCTACTTGAGGGTCCACACCATTGATGGATTTCAATCACTCCTTCCAGTTTCAAATTTGAATCAAATATGTCAAGTCAATGCAAGAATTAATTTTATTGATTATTTTTTTATGGAAATGTGGTGAGATAGTTTGTTCACATGATCAAACACTAGTAAATGCTTGTTAAAATGATATGCAATGACAACTTTTTTTGGTTTTTTTTTTACATAACGAAATGAATGGTTAGTTGTGATCTCTTCATTGTTGAGCTTGTGTATCCGAGGGTTTGAAGCCTCATTCAAAATGGTTCACTTGTTCCTTCATTCAATCCACCATGTTCTTGAGTTTGTTGGATGACTTCAACGTGCCAATGGACCTTGTTTATAATCGAGTCCAAGAAGGTGTTTTGGAGAAATAGTGATGGAACCTAGACTTTTCAAAAAAAAATTTTTGAATGATGCACATGAATATGATGATGCAAAAATGCATGATGCAGTGCCCTTAGAATCCACAAGATCCTATTTGGGGTGATTGAAATATCTATAGACCACAGTTCTATGACATTGTTCTATGGTACAACTAAAGTGTAACACTCTAATTTGGTAACTTGAAAAATTGTATATATTTTTTAATTTTTGATTGACACAATCCCCATAGCTTTTTCGAAGGTTAAGTAGGTAACAAATTAACTGTTTTGACACCTCTTAATCTTTGATAGTGAATGAAGGGGAATCATGACGGATTTATTCAAGTTCCAAGATAGAATGTTACACAACGTGTATTCAATGGTGGCTCTAGACTTATAAAGGCCCTCGAATCGCCCTCACTCTTTAAGGTGAGGACCCACTTCGCAAACTGTCGACAAGAGGTTGGTTACGCCTCCCAAAATAGGTTAGACGTACCTTCCAAAGGTCGTGCTTACAAGAAATGGTTTGCACTCTGAGTGGTACTTCCGCACACTACAAGAGACCATACACTTGGTAAGTCAAAGGTAAGGCGAAAGCACCCCTAAACATAGAGTTGAAATGACAGTACCCGGGTATAGGGTTTTCGTGTGTGTCATGATCTGTGTAAAAAAAATCTATTTCGGGGGCATACAAAGCCCTTTTTTTTATAATAAATAAAACAACAAAAGAAATTACAATAAAGAATAAATAATTAAGCAAATATGTAAAAAATAATTAATTAAACATATATATACAATAAATAATTAATTAAAGGAAAACCAATTATAAAAGAAAATAGGTCTATTAAAACAAACCAATTATTTTGGCCTGACTCTCTTATTTGGCTTAGTCCCCAGTGGAGTTGTCAGCTGTCGCGGCCGAGGTCCCGGGTCGCCCTCGGGGCCTCGCCTACGAGTGGGGGGTCGACTGACCCAATATGGAGTCGCTGTAACAACCCTAATTTTCGTCTCCCAAATAACCAAGAAATTTATTATAACAATTATTTTATAATTAATTTATATTAATTTTGAAGGTTTTAGTTTTTGTACATTATGTGTTTTTATAAATAAAAATATGAGATATATTTTTATATGGTTATTTTGTATAAAAATGTGAATATTGTAATTTAGTCCTTGGGTTGGGACTTAATTGCAATATTAAAAAGGTTTTTGAAGAAAGAGTAATTAAATTATTAATTTTTGAATTTTACCAGTATGTAACCGGTTAGAAAGGCTTTGTAACCGGTTACACGATGAACTCAGGAAACCTGGATAGTGGATTTTGATGAGTAATCAACCGATTTCACCATGAATTGCCACGAACACCCTTCGATTTCCTGTGGGGAATACGTGTCGTGCTGCATGTTCATCAATTTCTCTATAAATATTCGATCTGAGAGTCAAATTGAAGGTTCTTTGATAGAGTGTTGGTGCTGAAGCTGAGTTAGGGTTCTGAGATTCGTCCCTGTAATTCTCCTTCGTTTCTGAGAGGTAGATTGCGAGTGATACACTGTTACAAAGCTCACATCAAGGGCTTTGTATTGATATAAAGTTTGTAAGTTAAGAGTGTTGGAGCAAGGAGAAATCAATCTGAGAAGGTTGGAGTTAGAGTATGTCAACACTGGTTTTTCAGTCCTGGGAAGCTAAGTTTGGCTTCGATTTTGGTAAGCTCCTGCTATCCCTTGGTCCCAAATCTTTCTTAATCTCTTGAGCATGTTGCAGAGATTAAGTCCTAACTATTTTCCCCAATTTTGATACATGTTTTCTATGTTGAATTCTCTGATTTTGGGAACCCACCGAAGCTGTGTTGCATGTCCAGCAGAGAAGGGGAATTAGTGGATTTTGGTGATCAAACTCATTTTTCTGGGAAGTCTTTGTTCTCAATCGATCCAGAGGTAAGGGGGAAGCTTACTATTTTCTAGAATGAGAATAAATTGTGGTAGAACATAGGATGAGTCACCAAGAGACTCAAAGGGCATAAGTTAAAATGGTTAAGTGGCTTGGAGGCCAATCTGAGCTCAATTGTGGTTATGAGCAATGTTATATATATGCATGCAAGCTATATTGATGTTGGATTCATGACTTATTTGGATATTATGTGAATTGATGCATTAAGTTGTGAAATATGTGCAATTATGAGCAATTTGAGTATCTAAATTGAATGCATGCAAGATAGATATGTTTCTGTGGCTGAACATACTAGTATTAAGGTATGTGAACTCTTTTGATTATTGAAATTGGTTAGATTTGAGTATTGAAAAGAGGGGTATGCAAAACCTCATTTTTCAACGTACAGACTGCATAATCTAACCGGTTAGTCGAAATTTGTAACCGGTTAGATACTGTCAATTTTCAAAGAAAATGAATTTCTGAAATTGACCAAGTTTTCATACCATTTGTACTCAATTTTAAGCTATAATTTCATACAAAGATCAATCTAAAACTATGTGATTGAGCACTGTTTGGTTTAGATTGGAAGTGATGAGTTAATACCTTAATATCAAATGATAATTTCAAGAGAAAATTATGCATAAATGAAATTGGATTATGACTTAGATCTTTTGAATGATATTATGTGTTGAACTTGAGGTATTCTGTTATGCTAAGACCTTGTTATTGGATTGAGTAGAGAATTCAAGAAAAGACTCTTTGAAAATCAGTGGTTTTGTATTCAGGTCTGTAATTCTAACCAGTTAGGTGATGATGTAACCGGTTAGTACCTGAAACTTAAAAATAAAAGTTAAGCTTTTAAGTAAGGATTGTTTATACCAATGATCTATTCTCTCAATCCAGGTCTATGAGCATATGTTAAACTTAAATTCAAAGGTGAATTTTATGAGTAAAGCCATACCTCAAGATATCATTCTGAAGTTGTGTCTTCTAAGTCATAATAATGGAATTAATGGGAACATGACCCTGTACTCTGGGAGTACCAAACTGATGCAACCTACTTGATGACACATTCTGGGAATGTGGCCATTGTCTGGGACATGGTTTCTTTGATACGTTCTGGGTACGTGATGCACACTCTGGGAGTGGTGCTTGATTATATTCAAGTATGGTTTGCGATACGTTCTGGGAACGTATGTAGTGTTCTGGGAACACGTTGGCATAATAATAGAATTAAAGATAAAACCAACCTTGATGATTGTGCATTCATATAGAATGGAAGTTTGGTTGGTAGGAACGTTTATCATATTCTGGGAATATGAGGAGGGTACTCCGGGAGTACCAAATTTGTAACCTACTTGATGACACATTCTGGGAATGTGGCCAGTGTCTGGGACCTGGTTATATACGTTCTGGGAACGTATGTTAGAGTTTTGGGAACACATTGATATGCAACCTACTTGATGACAAATTCTGGGAATGTGGCCAGTGTCCGGGACCTGGTTTTTATGCGTTCTGGGAACGTGATGCACACTCTGGGAGTGATGCTTATTATTCCAAGTATGGTTTGCTACACGTTCTGGGAACGTGGTGCACACCAAGTATGGTTTGACATTACGTTCTGGGAACGAATGTCAGTGTTCCGGGAACACAATGGTGTATTGGATGGACGTCCAAGATGGACTTTGTTAGAGGATTCAGTTGTGGAAGGAAACCATGCATCATGCCACCTGCATTGAAATAATTATTAAGATTAACCGGGTGTGCTCATATGATTATGCATCATGATTTGCTACATGTTGACTTGTGGATGTTAGTTTTATTCCCATTTGATTACGCGAATATGTATAGCTAACCCCCATGCCCTTATTAGGTGTTGATCGTGCATCTAACTTGCACAAAAGTCAGTGAAGGGAGATGTCCCTTAGGTGCATGCAGAGTGTAGAAAGTGTGGGTTGGGAACCCGTTGTGCAGATATCGAGGATCCGGCCAGATGAATGTTTGGACAGAGGACCAGTGACCAGCTCTATAACATCTCTATTTTTAATAATATTTATATGATACACATTTTGAAAGAAGTATCATAAGATGAATTCGGTATCATAATAATATTTATTTGGTATCCATGGACTTGTTACACTTGATATATTTTGGGGCATAATATGATTACTTTACTATGTTTCCGCAAACTCTGATTTTGTTAGTCAACCTCATTATTAATCAAGTGTTTGTGAAAAGGAATTTTCAAGGGAAGGGAAAATTCTTATTTTCAGATCTTTTTCCAACGATAACAAGTCCAAGTATTCATAAACTTATTACTTTTCTTATAAAGTAAGATGATATACAAGGAGTGTTACAGTCGCCACCGCATTTTGTTACAAAAACACGGAAAAAATAATTATTAATTAAAACGGATAAAGATTGGTCTCGAACTAGATAGATTCCGAATTCGGGAGTCGGTTACAAGCCGGGGAAGGTATTAGCACCCCGTTCGCCCATTCGAAAATGGTACCTTTGATTGATTTTAATTAAAAGACCTAAATAATTGGTTTGCCAAAATTATTTGATTTTTATTGTTGTGCCTGACAAGGTTGCCCTTGGTCCTACGTATCCTCATAAAATGAGGAATCAAGGCTACGTAGTTCTTATTGTTTTAATTTTATATTTTTAGAAAAAAGGTTTGATGTAGAGAGGAACATGCACAAGATCTTGTTATTTAGGCAAGAAAAGGTGGATTTCCAAAACACATGTTGTGAATAATTAATTAAAAAAATCTATATAATTTTTTTAAAAAATGTTTTTGTCTTTTAATATTTTTTACAACTTATTAAAAAATTTACTTTTATATGCATATTTTTTGTGCGGAGAGGCAGCCAGAGAGATCTCTCCACTGAATTTGGGAAAGAAAAATCGACAAATCAAAACGCAACCAATTTTTAAAAACAATAATTTAAAAAGTCTACATTTTTAATTTAATTATTTTAAAAAAAATTATTTATATATATATTTTTTGTGCTTGTAGAAAGTCCAAGAGATCTCACCACTATATTGGGTGAGAAAAATTTATCTTACCAAAACACAACCAATTTTAAACAACAACAAAGAATGACTACATTTTAAATTATTATTTAAATATTTATTAATAAAAAAACTGAAAATAAAGAGTAATAAATAAAAAAAAAAAGAAAAAAAATGTACCTGGATGGAGAAATGAAGAATAGTAGCAGCAATTGACGCTGCCGGTTGAAGGCGAAGGGGAGTAATCTTTAGCACGCAAACCGGAGAAAAAATATTTCTTTGAATTGATTATATTTTTTAAGAATTAAAAATTGTGTCTTCAAAACTGTGTCTTTAAAATTGTGTGAGTAAAATTATGTTCTTCAAATTGTGAGGAAGAGATCTCTATTTATAGGAAAAAAAATTAGGTTAAGAAAAATAGGGTTTCTCCAACAGGCGTTGAGAGCCTAGTGGAATATTCCCTGGTTTATTCCTTAATCAAATCTTTTAAATTTGTTAAAGATCAATTCTCAATCTTTTAAAATAAAAACAAATCTGATGATAATCCTTTTATAAATAAAACAAATCCTTTTAATAAAAAAAAATCTTTATCCTCACAAAAACTTATCAAATTTCCTACCAAAAACACATTTTTATCTTATCTTTTTTTTTAATTTCGTTTTTTTTTTATTTTTTAGAAAAAAACTTTTTTTTTCAAAATCTTTTCTTATTTTTTTATTCTTATTTTTTATCTTTTAAAAAAAAAAACAAAACATTTTTTATTATTTTTTATTTTATTTTGTTTGGGGGGACAAAATTGGGTATCTACAGTTAACAATTGGCACCAGAGTTAGTCTCTTGTGTTAAAGGACTTAACATTCTCAAGAGTATGGCTTGAAACTCTCCATTTGGCAGTGAAGGGAGTTCTATTAATAGGCCCCCCATGTTTGATGGTGTGGGGTACGCTTATTAGAAAGCGAGAATGAAAATTTTTATTCAAGGAGTATGATTAAAAGTTTGGGACGTTGTCATAAATGGACCCTATGTTCCTACCTTTGTGGTAAATGGAATCACCGTCAACAAACCTATTGGTGAGTGGACGGAAGAGGAGGAACGAAGAGTCCAATATGAATTGAAAGCGAAAAACATAATAACATCTGCTTTGAGTTATGATGAGTTTTTCAGGATATCTACATGTGAGACAGCACAGGAAATGTGGGATACATTGGAAGTTACACATGAAGGTACCAATGAGGTCAAGAGGTTGAGAATCAACACCTTGACTAGAGAGTATGAGTTGTTCAGAATGAAGGAAGGAGAATCAGTGCAAGAAATTCAAAAGAGGTTCACAATGATCATTAATTAGCTAGTAACCTTGGGAAGAAATTCACTAATGAGGAGCTGATCAACAAAGTGCTGAGGTGCTGAGGAAGAGAATGGCAACCCAAAGTGACGACTATTATGGAGTCAAGGAATCTTTCAACAATGACTCTTGCAACTCTCTTTGGAAAGCTTCAGGAGCATGAAAGTGAATTGAAAAGATTAGCTCGACATGAAGAAGAAAACAAAAAGGTGAAAGGCCTTGTACTCAAAGCCGAAGCACCAACATTTGAAGGAGACTTCGATATAGAATCCATCAGTGATGAGCACATGGGACTATTGGTGAAAAGGTTTGGGAGATTTCTTTAAAAGAAAAATAACTTCAATTCTCCCATGAATAAAGATGCAACCAAAAGTGGAGGTTCCTCTGTCATATGTCATGAATGTGGCAAGCCCAGTCACATCAAAGCAGATTGCATTCAATATCTGAAGAAGAAGGAAAGCTCTGAAAGAAATGCATCAAGATCAAGGAAAGGGAGACAAGCTTACATTGCATGGATGGACAATGAGGAGAGCTCGGATGATGATTCAGACGAGCAAAACAAAACAGCCAACCTATGTCTCATGGCACACAGAAAAGAGGTAATATCTGAACTAGAATTTGAGCCTTCTTATAGTGAATTACAAGAGGCATTTGAAGAATTGCATGAGGAATCAATGATGTTATCCTTATTGGTTGCTCTAGAAAAGAAAAATTCAGCTTTACTTTTACAAAAGAATCAAGAACTTTCTAAAGAAAATGATATTTTGAAAAATAGAAATATAGAGCTGAATTCTACTTTAAGCAATTCCAAAAACACCTCTAGTAATGAAATCAAACTTAATGCTAGTTCATCTTCTTGTAAGTTTTGCAAGGACTTAGTAAAAGAAAATGAAGATTTAAAAGAAGCACTTGCAAAATTTACAAAAGGAAGAAATACCTTAAATTTGATATTAGGGAGACAAAAATGTTTTTTCAGTAGAGCAGGTTTAGGTTATCAACCTGGTAGACATCAAAAGTAATTAAGTACCATTTTTGTCCCCGCTAGCTCCTATAAGAAACCTCTTATTATTTGTCATTATTGTGGTAAAAAGGGTCATGGTGCACATGAGTGCAAACACCGAAAAGTTAAGTTCATTAAAAAGAACGATGACGCTGTAAGATGGCACAAAGGGCACTATGTTACCGTTAACTCACCAGGACCCAAGAAAATAAGGGTACCTAAAAAGAAAACCTGAATTTGTTTTGTAGGTCATTCTGGAGGACAGGAAGTCTTGCTGGTACTTGGATAGTGGATGCTCTAAACACATGACTGGAGACAAATCCAAATTTTCTTATCTCACTCCCAACGACCAAGGACACGTGACCTTCGGTGAAAACAACAAAGGAAGGTGTAGTGTCCTGGAACACTAGATGTCCTTAACCCTCTAAGTGCTCAAGATTATGGAATCAGGAGCCCTAGAGAGGATTAAGAGTTAATGTGTGACTTATGGTATTTCTGTAGTTCCAGTTGGGAAAAGCAGGATCTCCCTAGTCAACGTGTGTGTGCAGAGTGTCAACTTAGGGATGAGAGTACGTACCTGAAACCCTAGCTGTAGTGAGCTATTTATAGGGTTTGGGGGAGGCTGATATGGGCCGTCTGGGCCCTGTATCAGGGTTGAGCTGAACCAGGATTCTGTGAGATAATATCGGAGGATTATGCTCTTAGAATATGGATAGGATCAGCTGAAGATCTCATGTCTAGGCTGTTGCGAGAATCTAGGAGTGATTTGCGGAAGGGATAAGAAGCCTCGGTGGGTCTGAGCTTATCCGCTAGCCGACGGTATGTCTCGGCCTAGAGTCTCAAGCCTGATGGATTGAGGACCGATGATGAGGCTCGGTTCCATCAAGTCCGAGCCTGGTCCTTTGGGTATGCTCGGAGTCCATGTGTTCGAGCGAGGGACGTTCATGTTAAGTGAACCGAGGGAAATGCCCTTAGAGAATCCCTTTGTTAAGACTTAGGTTCGTATATGGTCGGCAGACCCTACAAGCCCATCAGCTCGTAAGACTTTAGAAAGTCTGTGACAAGGTAACAAGCGTTTAGGGATGACCTTTTCGGATGCCTTAGTTCGGGAGTGTGTGACAACTGTTTCCAGCTTTAACCTTGTAGCCTGTTCGAGGTGGCGTTTTGGGTTCCCTAGGTACGGCGCGTGTCCTTGAGAGTCGTGCCACATCATTGCAAATTTTGAAATTTGAAAAAGTGTCGTTAGTAACTGCCACGTATCACCCTGCGAGTGGTTGAGTGGCTTAATGGGCTTTCGGCCCACGCGTGTTGTGGAAGGAAACCGAAAGGTTTTTAGGGTTGAAGGTTATTCAACTCCTTCACTCCCCCTTCTTTCATTTCCTCACGTCTGATTCCCAAAGAACCAGAAACTTTCTTCACTTACTGCTCCAAAAAATTCCGTAACCTCTTGTTTTGACTCGCTCCCTGCGCCATTTTTTCCATTTTAGTTTCTCCACAATCATCCGCCGCCATCAACTCCTTCCAGAGACCAAAAAGCAGGTAACTTCTTCTTCTAACTCTAATAATTCATTTTTACTTCCATTTCTTCTTCTTTTTGAGAGGGTTCTAGTTTCTCCGGGTTTTGCAGGGATTTTGGGGTTTTTGTTCTAAGTAGATAGTATAGGGGGTTTGGATTTCATAAATATGGGGAGTTGGAGAGATTGGAAGAAGATTTACCATGAACTTTGTAGGAGATTAGGAGAGGAACCTTCCAGCGATTCTACTTCTAGTTCTGGGGATCCTGGGGATGTTGATGCTGATTTTGTTTCTATTGAGGTTAGTTCTGATTCTGGCGATACTGGTGATGGCGCAGTAGGAGATCCCCCTGCCCCCCCTCTCGGCGAAGAGCTAAACTAGCCATTTGAAGTCAAACCCTTGTCAACAGAATACCCTTCTGACCCAGTAGAGGATGGTAGGTGGCTGTTGGCCTATAGGTTTGCCGAGCGCCGAGCTCAGGTTAGGACTAGTCTAGAGCGATTTACGAGGAGGGAAGAGTCTTTGGAAAGTCCTAAGAGGGAGGGGGAAAAAGGTTTTAGGCTCGGCCTTAACTTTAGAATTAAAACGCCTGCTATAAAAAATGCTAACGCCGAGCCTTTTACTTTTTCCCCAGATATGGTGGAACGCAGGTGTGATACCCATCCAGAAGAATATCCTTTACCACCCAACCACGCACAATATGATGTTGTCTTCGATCGGGAAGTGCTTGGAACAAGGTCCTCACTGCTAACGGCTAACAGCTTGAACCACCTTCGTCCACTTCTAACGCCTCCGAGCGAAGCTCGGAATGCCTCATAATTTGTATTGAGGCATGCAAGCATAGACGACCGAATATGCCTCCAAGTGCCTGAAAACCGACAGTTCTTTTATTTTTATGAAGAAATCGTGACAAAGGTCGGAATCCGCACACCCTTTTCCACCTTTGAGATAGAAGTCTTAAGGCATTTATGTAAGATCCTATATTTTAAATATATGAAATAAAAGTATTTTATGAATATTAGTATCATTAAAATAGTCAATTTTTCCTATTTTAGCAAAAACACTCGAGTATTTTAGGCAAAACTCGAGTATTTTAAGTAGCTGTTTGGAAATTTGAATTTTTAAATAAAAACTCGAGTATTTAGGAAAACACTCGAGTATTTCGTACAGACCTGAAAATGTATAAGTCGGTTTTCATTTAATTTTCGCACCAAAACGCGGTTTCTTGAAATGACAAGCATAGAGCTGGACTTTACTTCGACCTGAAGTATTCTTAAGCTATAAATTGGTGCTTGGTTGAAGCATTCAACACCTCTAATCACCCAAAACCCGAATTTCAGTTTTTGACTCTCAATTTTCTAGAGCACACTTTGATCTCTGATTTCTCCTTCGTTTCTCAATCAAATCCTTCGAAACCAAAACACAACTCAAGGTTCTAGTTCCATCTTTGAATTAGAATCAAGAATCACATCAAATAAGCCCCTGTAGTTCGAGTTCTAGCTCATCAAAGTTTGAGGTTCAAAGCTGTAAAAATAGAGTAGTTTTCAGCATCAAGTATTCATCTTCATTGAATTCGTTTGGTAATCTCAGGGATCCTTTTTGTGTCAAACTTGTTTCTGATTGGAGTTAGTATATCCTAGTTTGTTAAACTAACTTGTTTCGTTCTTTTTCATGCCAAATCCGTGGTGAAATCTGTGGCCAAAGTCAGCCTGTTCAACCCCTTTTTCACAAGTCCAAAATTTGGATTTTTGATCCAGCCAAGTTTCTCGTTGTTTAATCTGTTGTTTAGCTTCTCTAATGTAAGGGAGGAGTTATCTAATTGCTAGAATGAGTAATCTCAAGCTAGAAATGTAGGAACCTCACAAGGTTCATCAAGGGATGAAATTGGAATTGGGAATATGACATGGAGGTCATAAACCCAAGGTTTTCTAAGTCAAACAAGTTTAAATGGACCTAATAATGCTCACTGGATTGATTTTCGAAGTTAAAACCAAGTGGAAATGAATTTCATATCTTGAAATGGTTATTTTCCAAGTTTATGTTGATTCTGTGATTTGATGTTGATTTATGTTGTTATGTACTTGTTTATCTGTTATAACTTGTTTCTTATATGTGTTTATGCCTCTGTTTTGCATAAGAATGGAAAAACAATGAATGGAATTCGAATTGGTGCTTAAAATGCAGAAACTGGTGCTGTTGCAGTAAAAACACTCGAGTTTTTGAGAAACACTCGAGTATTCTGGGAAAATGAAGAACAACTCGAGTCTTTCTTCAAGGACTTCAAGTATTCTGGAAAAAAATGAAGAACACTCGAGTATTTTATAATATACTCGAGTATTTTGATCAAAACTGAAGAAAACATTTATGTTTTTTGTAGAATATTAAATACCTAATTCTTATACGTTTACCCATTGGTCGATTATTATCCTGAAAGAGTCCTACTGGAATTTCATCCAGTGGTTGATATGTTCGGACAGGAGTCCCAATGGACAAATGTATAAGTTTACTTGATTCCCATTGGTTGATTTTATCCTGGATGAGTCCTACTGGAATTTTATTCAGTGGTTGACATATTCGGACAAGATGTCACAATGGAAGTGCGTACACCCATTTGGTTGATTATTTTCCCACGTCCCAGTGGAAGTCTTTACCCACTTGGTTGATATTTTGGGAGTCCTAAATGGGGTCGTTGCAATAATTAAATGATAAAACGATTAATTCCTATTGTATAAAACCATCACAAAGTGGTTGGGCCGCTGATGGAATTTTCAGTAAGCACTAGCACCAGTTAATGCTAAAAGAAAAGATGAAATTGTGATTAAGAAGGATTATGAACTTTGGGTCTCTATATTGGAGGCATGATGTTCAAGGATGTGATTTAAAAGAAAGAAAGAAGACGAAAAGTTTTGTGTGACATTATCATGTATGGAGAAGGAGTTGCTCCGATCTAGATTCGGAACTTGGGTAAGGTTAAATCAGAATATCCCTGGCACAAGGATGCTAGGAAGACCGAGTTCCCATCGATCATGATGCTTGAATATGAATCGCTCCGGTTTGATGACCATAGGATTGAGAATATCCCGAGATTGAGATACTCGGATGCCAAACCGTGTAGCATGAATGAGGAGTAGGCATGCATCATAACAATAATCGAGATATTATAAAAGACAGTTTTGAGCATATACATATTCATTTATTATTGCTACATGATAACTTGTGTTTGTTATTTCTAGCCGTTGTTATACTCATTTGTTATTGCTTTTAGCTTTGACTCACTCCCAGTCCCTTGTGTAGGTGATGGCGAGAAACATGTTCAATGTGGAGATGAGGCCGCTCCCTAATGGGGAATGGAATTTTGAGGACCATAGGGCTTCATATGAGGGGGATGTGGAAATTATCTTCCGCCATCCTAATCCATATTCCCGTATGCGTCCGCTTAGATCGAGAATTCCAATGGTTTACATCATGCACATTCCCCCAAATTTTGTTATGAGAAATGGAACCCCTCCACCACCACCAAGACGTTCTCCGAGACGCACTATCCCACCGAGTCCAGCACTCTCCTCAGAAAGAATCATCCTAGAGGTTCCTTCTTGTCCTAGACCTTCTCCTCGAGTTCGATCCCGAACTCCGATATACGTGCCTGACGATTCGGCACAAGAAGAGGAGGAAGAGGAAGAGGAGGATCCAATCGAGGATGAGGATCCGGTGGATAATGCGAATCAGATGGTGGATGACTTTATGGACAACTCGACTGGAAGTCAGTGGGGAACTGACGACTAAGTTATGTTGTGGGGTGGAATGTGACTGATATAACCCATCAGGTTTTCTCTTATCTATGTTATGTTATATTTTGAGTCATGAACCATATGCTCTAGGTTATTATGAATTTTGTTGTAATATATGTAAGATAATGTAATGGCCTAGAGTGTTAAGTTAAGTAATTATGTATTTTGTTTAAATGAAGAAAATGGGATGTACTCCTTTTTTTTAGTATGAATGAAATATGATGTTACATCACTTGTCTTCATGACTCGGTGTTTATATGATTCCGCAAGATTTGATAATGGATGATGACTTGGCTTTTAGTTTCAAAGAAAAAAAAATATAGTTGTATTTCTTTGAATACGAATATTTAACTTTGGAATAAAAGTTGGGTCGTCACATTTAGTGGTATCAGAGCAATGGTTCGACTCTCGGCCTTGGAGTGTGGCCTTACACACTAACCATTGCATATCATGACATGATGTTTTTGATGTTTGTAGTATAAGACTAGAATTCGTAGAATCTAATTAAGTTTCCCCTTTGGATTCTGTAGGACTAGATGGCCGGAAGAAATAACGCTAACATTGCGGAGGCATTGACCCGGATGGCTGCAGTTCTGGAGAATATGCAGTACAACCATCCTCCAAGCAATGGAACCCCAGCGGAGTTTCAAGGCTTAGATTCCTTTAGAAAGTGCAAACCTCCTAGCTTCTCGGGTGGTCGTCATCCCGAGCAAGCTCAGTTCTGGCTCGATGAGATGAATAAAATCTTTAGAACGTTGACTCTGTCGGAATCGCAAAAGGTCACGTTTGCTGCCTACATGCTCACTGGTGAAGCTGCGACCTGGTGGAACCAGACTCGTCAATTCCTGGAGTTTGATCAAGCAGAGTTTACTTGGGGAATCTTCACAGAAAAGTTTCTCGAGAAATATTTCCCGGATGACATCAGGCTGCAGAAGGAAATGGAGTTCCTCGATTTAAAGCAAGGAAATCTGTCAGTGGACCAGTATGATGAGAAATTTGAAGAGCTGATGAAGTACTCGCCATACTTCTAGTATTACCCCGATGAACATTCCAAGTGCACACGATTCGAGAATGGACTGAGATCCGACATCAAATTAGCTGTGAGTGTGCAAAGGATCCGACACTATCCAACGTTGGTTAGTACTTGTCGCATTTTCGAAAGGAATAGCATCAAGAAGGACATTGGGCAAGGAAGTTTTGGGCCGCATCGCAATCAGCATAGGCATGGCAACAAGAACCGGAGAGGTCCTTATCCACAACAAGGAAAAGGAAATGCATCATCTTCTGGAGTGCCTAGTCTCCCAGCCCCTGGTGCAATGTGCAACAAATGTCAAAGATTTCATCCTGGAAGGGAATGTTGGAGAGACAAACCACCAACTTGCTACAACTGTGGAAAGGCTGGCCACATCGCTCGTCTTTGTCATCAGCCCCAGCGTCAGAACGATCAAGGTTCGGGAAGCAAACCATGGGTCAGTGGGAAGGTTTTTACCATGTCCGGATCAGAAGCGGAGCAGGCAGACAATCTCGTGCAAGGTAACCATCTTCTCAATGGCATGCCTTGTCGCTTTCTATTCGATTCTGGTGCTACGCATTCTTTCATCTCTGAGGAATGCGTTAAGCGTTTGTGTTTACCCGTTTCGGAGACACCGTTTAGACTTAAGGTGTGTACTCCTTCGAATGTGTCGGTGACTACGTCAAGAGCATGTTTTGGATGTTCCGTTAATATAGGAAGTCTGTCCTCTAGGGTAGATTTAATCTGTCTACCTTTATCCCAACTCGACGTTATTTTGGGAATGGATTGGTTAGCAACTAACCAAGTGGTGATCGATTGTAAGACTCGAACGATTGTTTTTCCCGGTAAAAAGTCGCCTGAGGTGCAACCTGAAGGGTACGTTTGCGTGTTTTCTGCGGTCGTAGCAGAAAAGAAGGATGAACCGAAGTTAGAGGAAATCCCGATTATTCGAGATTTTCCCGAAGTGTTTCCCGATGAAGTTCCCGGTTTGCCATCGCATCGAGAAATAGAATTCAGTATCGATCTAGTTCCTGGTACTGGTCCTATTTCTATTGCTCCTTATCGTATGGCTCCAACCGAATTAGCTGAACTGAAGAAGCAAGTGGAAGATTTGTTAGAGAAGCAGTTCATCAGACCAAGTGTGTCGCCTTGGGGAGCGCCAGTTTTGTTCGTAAAGAAGAATGATGGATCCATGAGGATGTGCATTGATTATAGACAACTCAATAAGGTTACAATCAAGAACAAATACCCGTTGCCAAGAATCGACGATTTGATGGATCAAGTTAGAGGAGCGTCCGTGTTTTCAAAGATTGATTTGAGATCGGGATATCATCAAATCAGAGTAAGAGAGGAAGATATTCCGAAGACAGCTTTCAGATCAAGGTATGGACACTACGAGTATGTGGTGATGCCATTCGGTTTAACCAATGCTCCCGCCATATTCATGGATTACATGAATAGAGTGTTCCGACCTTATTTGGATTCCTTTGTTGTGGTATTTATAGATGATATACTCATCTATTCAAAGACCCCAGAAGAGCATGCCAATCATTTGAAGATTGTCTTGGAGACTTTGAAGGAAAAGAAACTATATGCCAAGTAAGCCAAGTGTGAATTTTGGCTTGAAAAAGTCAATTTCTTGGGGCATGTGATTTCGAGAGATGGTGTTGCTGTGGACCCAGCTAAAGTAGAAGCGGTGCTGAAATGGGAGAAGCCTAAGTCTGTTACTGAAGTTAGAAGTTTTCTTGGTCTAGCTGGTTACTATCGGAAATTCATCAAAGGATTTTCTAAATTGGCTCTTCCTTTAACCCGCCTGACTAGGAAGGAGCAACCTTTTGTTTGGAATGAGAAGTGTGAAGCTAGTTTCCAAACTTTAAAAGACAGGTTAACATCGTCTCCAGTGTTAACTCTGCTCGATGCCCAGAAAAATTTTGATGTTTACTATGATGCATCAAAACAAGGTTTAGGCAGTGTTCTGATGCAAGAAGGAAGAGTTATTGCTTATGCGTCACCGACAGTTGAAGGTGCATGAGGAGAATTATCCTACTCATGATTTGGAGTTGGCTGCTATTGTCTTTGCTTTGAAAATATGGAGGCATTACCTGTATGGTAATACGTTCCAAGTATTCAGTGACCATAAAAGTCTAAAGTATCTTTTTGACCAAAAGGAACTGAATATGAGGCAACGTAGGTGGATGGAATTCTTAAAGGATTACAACTTTGAATTACATTACCACCCCGGCAAAGCCAATATCGTAGCTGATGCGTTGAGTAGAAAGACTTTGCATATGAGATTGATGATGGTGAAAGAAGCTGAATTGATTGAAGAATTCCGAAACTTGAATTTGGCAGTTCAGTTCAAACCAAATTGCATCAAATTAGGAATATTACAAATCACAAATGAGTTTGTGGGTCAAGTCCGAAACCTGCAACAAGTGGATGAAGAGCTCCTAGAGAAGTAAAGACTAGGGATAGAAGGAGTGGAACCAGATTTCCAATTAGGATTGGATGACATTTTGAGATTTAAGGATCGAATCTGCATTTCGTCAAATCAAGAACTAAGGAGAGCTATACTAGAAGAAGCCCACAAAAGCAAGCTGAGTATGCATCCTGGATCAACTAAGATGTACCAAGACCTGAAGAAGATGTTTTGGTGGTCCGGATTGAAGAAAGACGTTGCGTCTTATGTTGCGTCTTGCCTTGTTTGCCAAAAGGCGAAGATTGAACATAAGAAGCCTGGAGGAGAATTGCAACCTTTGAGCATACCAGAATGGAAATGGGATGGAATAGCCATGGATTTTGTAAGTGGTTTTCCGAGAACGATAGAGGGTTTCGATGCAATTTGGGTAGTAGGTGATCGTTTAACGAAGTCAGCTCATTTCATTCCCATCAACATGCAATATCCGTTGGAGAAGCTTGCGAGATTATACATCAAGGAGATCGTAAGATTGCATGGAATCCCCTCGAGTATCATATCGGATCGTGATCCCCGTTTCGTATCTCGCTTCTGGCAGAGTTTGCATCGAGCGTTAGGAATGCAGCCAAGAATGAGTTCGGCTTATCACTCGCAAACGGATGGTCAATCGGAGAGAACGATTCAATCTCTGGAAGATTTACTCCGTGCTTGCGTTTTAGAGTACCAAGAAAGTTGGGATCGTTTGTTGCCGCTTGTGGAGTTCACCTACAACAATAGTTACCACACAAGCATTGATATGGCTCCATACGAAGCCCTCTATGGAAGGAAATGTAGAACCCCACTATGTTGGTTCCAAGTGGGGGAGAACGCTATCATTGGACCTGCGTTAGTTCAGGAAACGACCGAGAAGATCAAGGTTATCCAAGAAAAGATGAAGATTGCACAGAGTCGTCAGAAGAGCTATGCCGATCAGCGTAGAACAGGTATCATGTATTTCAAGAAGGAGATCATGTATTTCTGCGAATAGTGCCAACAACTGGTATCGGGAGAGTGATGAAGCCGAGGAAACTGACACCAAAGTTTATTGGCCCTTATCAGGTCCTAATGCGAGTCGGTCCCGTCGCTTATCAGATCGCGTTACCACCTTCTTTAGCTAATCTCCATGATGTATTCCACGTCTCTCAGCTTCGCAAATTTATTCAAGACCCATCTTCAATTATCCAGTTGCAGCCAGACGAAATACCTTTAAAGGAGAATCTGACATTTGAAGTCGGACCAGTGCGAATTGAAGATCGTCAAATCAGAAAGCTGCGAGGAAAAGAGATTCCTTTAGTGCAAGTTCTTTGGAATCAAAAAGGAGTGTCAGAATCAACATGGCAATTAGAATCTAAGATGAGAGAAGAGTACCCACATTTGTTTATTTAATCGGAATTTCGAGGACAAAATTCTATTTAAGTGGGGGAGGATGTAAGATCCTATATTTTAAATATATGAAATAAAAGTATTTTATCAATATTAGTATCATTAAAATAGTCAATTTTTCCTATTTTAGCAAAAATACTCGAGTATTTTAGGCAAAACTCGAGTATTTTAAGTAGCTGTTTGGAAATTTGAATTTTTAAATAAAAACTCGAGTATTTAGGAAAACACTCGAGTATTTCGTACAGACCTGAAAATGTATAAGTCGGTTTTGATTTAATTTTCGCACCAAAACGCGGTTTCTTGAAATGACAAGCATAGAGCTGGACTTTACTTCGACCTGAAGTATTCTTAAGCTATAAATTGGTGCTTGGTTGAAGCATTCAACACCTCTAATCACCCAAAACCCGAATTTCAGTTTTTGACTCTCAGTTTTCTAGAGCACACTTTGATCTCTGATTTCTCCTTCGTTTCTCAATCAAATCCTTCGAAACCAAAACACAACTCAAGGTTCTAGTTCCATCTTTGAATTAGAATCAAGAATCACATCAAATAAGCCCCTGTAGTTCGAGTTCTAGCTCATCAAAGTTTGAGGTTCAAAGCTGTAAAAATAGAGTAGTTTTCAGCATCAAGTATTCATCTTCATTGAATTCGTTTGGTAATCTCAGGGATCCTTTTTGTGTCAAACTTGTTTCTGATTGGAGTTAGTATATCCTAGTTTGTTAAACTAACTTGTTTCGTTCTTTTTCATGCCAAATCCGTGGTGAAATCTGTGGCCAAAGTCAGCCTGTTCAACCCCTTTTTCACAAGTCCAGAATTTGGATTTTTGATCCAGCCAAGTTTCTCATTGTTTAATCTGTTGTTTAGCTTCTCTAATGTAAGGGAGAAGTTATCTAATTGCTAGAATGAGTAATCTCAAGCTAGAAATGTAGGAACCTCACAAGGTTCATCAAGGGATGAAGTTGGAATTGGGAATATGACATAGAGGTCATTGTTAGAATTATTGATAGGATTGGCAGCCGTCACCCAAGAGGGGGGGTGAATTGGGTGTTTATGAAAACATTGGAAAATATTTTCTTTAAAACTTTTTCAACAAACTTAAAGAGATTTTGCAGTGGAAAACAATATAATGTTGAAAATAGATTGCGCTTAGGCGAATAATATTAATAATAAAGAAAAACTAATATGCGCGGATACCAATTAAAAAGATAACAACGAGAAACGTTACCGCGCTAATTAATTTAAAATCCTTTAAATTAATTATTATGAAAATAATCGCTTTGATGCACGAAGGATAATAATAACAGAAAATAAAGAGATAAGGGATAGAAGAGATTGCACCGGAGATTTTATCCTGGTTCGGCAAACCCGGCCTACTCCAGTCCCCAAGCGACCCGCTTGAGCTTTTCACTAAACCAAGACGCCACGCGTCCCCAAGTACAACCAGAGCGCCCCACAAGCTACTAGGAACCTCCTTTCGCCAGGGACCTCAACAAACCAGATAGCCTAACTACTAGGTGCCACACCGTTCGTCTAGCACTACCCACACAGCAGGGTTCCTCACCCTACAACCACGAACGCAGCACGTCCGTACTAGGAGATTCACTCCCTAGTCACTAAGGGTTACACACCCCTTTACAACACTGGTTATGGTATGAGTGATTGGTACAGGACCTATATTTCACTCTTAATAGTGCGGATACAACAATATAAGGCTCTAACAAAAGTGTGTTCTATACAACACGAATACAACAATAAAGCTCTATGGCAATGAAGTTAAATCACAAGTGTATAGGCCAAAGTAAAGTTTTTCTTCTCAAAAGATATGAACGATGAAACCAGAGAATTGAGAAGGAGAAGAAGAAGAAGAACGTGAAGAAAAAAAGGTTGGAGCGATATCCAAATAAAAACATGATTCAAAACCTTTTTATAAAGGCAACAATTAACACATGTATAAAATCAAAAACCAAATCATAAAGATTTAAGAATTAAAACCAAGGATTTGAAAATATTTGAAATTCAAATTTTGAATTTGAAAAATAGAATCAGAATCAAATCAAAACTGATTTTGAAAATAAATCAAATTTAAAATAAGAATGAAATCAAATCCGGAAATATTCAAAATTGATTTTCTGAAATCAAATAAATAAAATAATATTTTTGAAATCAAAATAAAATCAAATAGATTTAAAGAATAAAATAAAATAGAATAAAATCAATTTTGAAATCAGAAACAAATAAAATAGATTTAAGAAATAAATCAAAGATTTGATTCTTAAAAACAAATAAGGAAATATTTTCAAAAACAAAATCAAATTCGAATTTTGAAAATAAATCAGAATCAATTATGTAAAAACAAATCAGGAAATAAATCAAAATGATTTTGACACGTTTTTCAATAAAACTTGAGGTAATCGATTACTTCAAGAAGATAATCGATTATCCCTTTAAAAATAGAAACTTTTAAATTCTTTTGAAAAACCAGTAATCGATTACAACATAGAATTTAATCGATTACTTCACTTCTGTTTAATATATGATGCAACTGATATAATCGATTATCACTGGTCAAATAATCGATTACACAGCCTCTGAAAAATATATGATGCAACTCATAATAATCGATTATCTGAGCCAAGTAATCAATTACTTTCATACAAAAAGTAATGGATTAGCCAGGTTCAAATACTCGATTACACTCTCTCTGGATTTTCTATGATGCAACATAAATAATCGATTATCTTGAAAGAGTAATCGATTATTATCTCTATCAAAACTTGTCTTAACAGATTTTCACAATTTAGAGAAATCCAGCTAGAGGTTGTCAAGATATATTTTCACAGTGAATCAATTAAGTCTTTAAAAAATATGTTTTTAGAAAAAACTATTTTCGCAATTAAAAACATTTTTCATAAACTAAGTTAAAAACAGATTTTCATGAAAACATATTTTGCAATTAAAACATTTTTCATAAAAAGTCCTTTTCTTCTCCTTAACATGAAAAACTAATTTTGGCCATTAGACACTTGTAATAAAAATTCATTACCTTACAAATTTCCTATGGGCCAGGCTATACTAAACTTGAACATGAAGCTTGAGCCTTGACTTTAGCCTTGAAGCTTGATGCTTGAACTTGATGCAGCTTGATGCTTGAAACTTTGAATCTTGTTTGTAATCATCAAAACATTATCTTCTAGAATCCTTCTAGCATTATTCTTTACGTCCTTTGGGGCAAGCTTGACTTCCAACACTCCCCCTTTTTGATGATGACAAACCCTTTTCTGAGTTTCTGCATCACAAGCATTAAGCAGCAAATATAGCACAATATAGTCCAATAATATCATAGGAAATTTAAATACAAATAGAGAATAATTGAATAAGCCATGAAAGTTTCTCTTCATTCTCATAACCTCCCCCTGCATATATGGTTAGTATACCCAATGAAACTCAGAATTCTTCTCCCCCTTTAGTCAACATCAAAAAGGTGGTGAGAAGACTTTAGCAGGATTAGGGTTCTACTCCCCCTTTGTACTATATATACTCCCCCTGAAACACTGAATAGATACATTAATAATAACAAGGGAGTAAATACATATAGACACATAGTCAATTTTTCCCCCTATTTGACATCATTAAAAGTAATTATGGGATAAAAAAATTTTCTTTCCCAAAAAACAATTTAAAAAGCGCATGATGTCAAAATGGGATGAAGAAGCAAAAACATGTTCTCAATGCAAATATTCCAATAATATTTTTCTCCCACTTTCTAAAATATTTTTCCAAAAAAAAAACATAACTTGAAGGGAGATGAAAAATGCATCATAAAAACATGTGAATGCTCACTATCATCAAAACTTTAAAATCCTATATGCCATGACAATAATAACATATAATTCATAATGGCACATATTGTCATATAAGGCATATATCACACAAAACAAGTATCACATGATAAATAAAATAATAAAGAGACAGTGATACTTATCATCGGTGATGCTTTCCCATTTAATAGAGACAATTAGCTTTGGAGTTCCTTCCAATTTGAGATTCAACATTCAGTATTTGAAGGAATTTCCCCTTGCAATGTGTTGCACTTCTTTTTAATATGTTCCCCTTCTTTAGTATTTTTCTTCAAGCATCATGATGAAGGAGAGTCTTAATTCCTCCTTTGGAATTCTTTCATTTCATTTCAATGTGCATACCTTCTCTTGTACTTGAGGCATTGCCTGAAAAAAAATACGTAGGAACATTTGTTTTGGTATCCAAAAACTTGGATCCATATAGATTAGTAGCACAAGCATAAATAGGCTTTTTGACTTTTCAAAATATTGAATCACATGAAGGACAACATAGTCAAATGCACTTGAAAATATGCTCATGAACACAAATGCATGTCTTATATCAATATATATCTCTAGTATGTCATGACATGGCATCAACACATAAAGAGTGTATTCATGTGATAAAAGGAATTTTAAAAAATATTTTAACACACATGATACAACTCAATATATGGTGAAAAAATAATGCAGTGTACACACAAAAAATATAATCATGTGCTTAAAAAGATTTTCCAATAAAGCAGCACACATGATTTATTTTATCCAAGGAGTGATCATGAGAAATAAAAGATTTTCAAAAAAATTTCAGCACTCATGATACACCTTGGTATGCACAAAAAATAGAGTAGTCCAGGTATACCTTTGTGTAGTCGTTGTTATAGGTGGAATGATAATTTGATACCTTGGACTTGTTGATCAAGAAGGCGTTTGTCCTTACCCATTGCTTCTTGCTTAAGGTCCTAGACCATTTGATTTCACTTTTAGACACGTGATGAGAAGTTTTGGATGGGAGCATCTTCCTCCTTTGACCATTCCATCTATTTCTTGTCCTCTTAGACATCACCCTTGATAGTTTATCCTTTTCACCACCACTTGGTTCATCCTTAGGCTTGTTTCGTTTCTCAACCCATATACTTATTGTCCTCTTAGGTACACCCCATAAGACTTTCTTTTGACCACTTAGATCTTCTTTTTGTTTGGATTCCTGCACATTTAGAACACTAGAAGAACTTTTTGGTACCCATTTCATCTTGGGTCCTTTGGGGTTAGTCTTAGGTTCCTTAGAAGCCTTTGGAACCCATTGCAAATTATTTCTCATATTATAATTTTTACGATAAAAGCATAAATGAGAAATATGTCTTAAA
Source organism: Crotalaria pallida (assembly GCA_037953625.1). Classification (NCBI taxonomy): domain Eukaryota; kingdom Viridiplantae; phylum Streptophyta; class Magnoliopsida; order Fabales; family Fabaceae; genus Crotalaria; species Crotalaria pallida. Next base: position 54,824,296 of record CM075651.1, read on the forward strand.
TTACCACAATAATTACATGTAATGGGTTTGGATGATGATATGATTTTTTCAAAATTATTTTCATGAAACTTGGAATTTTTAACTTCACATTGAAAAATTTCATTGTCAAACACTTTGCTTGATTTTTGAATATTAACATCATTTTCAATTTCACTTTCAAGCAAGGAATTTGAACAAATGGATTTTTCAATGTTACTATATTCAAAGAGTGCATCCTCAACTTGTTTTTCAATATCAAAGCAATTTTCAAAAATAGTTGAGGAGCTATTTTCTAAAAATATCTCTTTATCAAAAATATCTCCATTTTTCAAAATATCAATTTCATTTTCAATCAAGGAGAGTTTTTGTAAAGAGTCCAAGTTTCTATTTTCTAAAGATATCAAACCATCATTCAAATCATTATATGGAAATTGTAGAGATTTAGAACAAGGACTAATTGATATTACCTCATGGTCCTCATGATCCAAGTAGTCGGATGTTTTAATTTCATCTGCCATTGATTCCGCATCCGAGTCACTTGATTCCTTCAGTGAGTCCATAAAGGTTTCAAATATCCTTTCTAAGTCATCACAGTCTCTTGTTGAGTTACTCCCCACGCTTTCACTTTCATCATCAGAATCTTTTTCCAGGAATTTTGTCATTCCATGCTCAACATCTGTACTATCATGCTCAAAGATACCATTAGTAGCATAGTATGTTTTTAGACAATCCCAAATATCTTTAGCACAATCAAAATTCTTAATTCTAGCATATGCATCATGGTTTAAAGCATTTTTCAAAACATGCATAGCTTGAAAATTCAAGGAAGAAGATTTTTCATCAAAACCATAAACAACAACATTCCATAAACGAATGCTGATAGATTGAAAAAATATTTTCATTCTAGCACTCCAATAGTAGAAATTATTTCCATCAAAAAATGGTGCTTCATCGAATGAAAATCCCTCCATATTAAAAACAAATAAAATATCCCAACGCTGTAACACCTAAGTTTATTTACCCTGTTTATACCCTTAATTAAAATATAGCAACTTGAAAATTTCCTTTTTCGACTCATGAATTGATTAGGAAAAACTCTTAATTACTTTTAATTCATATGAAAATCTACCATCAAACAGACGGAGTTTCGTTTGTTTATTGGACTTTTCCAAAATTTCTGTTTTCCTGCAACCTGATAAACAATAACATTTTCACATAGCAAAGCCAGCAGGGCTATTCACATATATATACCAGCAAGTGCATCTTCGTGCACGCATCAGAAACAAGTTTAAGACATCATAGTATCAGCATCAGAGTTAGCGGAATATAAACAAGTTTTAGGAAATAAGTTTTTCCCCAAAAAGGAAGACCCCTTTTTCCAAAAGGAGTAGTCCTGGGCCCCCAAAAACTATTTACATTCTATGTACAACAAAAATGATTCACATCGATTCACTGGTCCCAGGACATTCCCATGTCCTACATCACAAAAGGTAACCTACTCTCCCTGTGAGGGAGAGTACTCCTGCTCAGCCTGATCTGGTGCAAACTCTTCCTCAGTACCTGAGGTAATAGTAAGGAGTGAGTATTACACATAAAATGGGGAGGCAGTTTCCAAATAAGACATAATGTGACACTAAGACAAACACATATAACAATTCAATCACAACATCATAAATAAGAGACAATTCATCACAATTCAATTTCAAGTGTTCATTGGCTTCTTAAGTCGATTTTATCTCATCATTATTATACATTAATCTCATAATGTCTTTCATTCTCATTTCATCATTTATAATCACAATTCTCAATCAGTGTATTCCAGTCACGATTTTATTGCGTTCGCACCCACAGCGCGATAACGACTTACCACGTCTGGACAACACTCCCGGTTAGAACCGGTTTGCATCACTAGGAATTTAACGCTCCTTCCAGGAATTTGGTACACCCAAGGGTCTCTCGCTCAACCAGGACTTTTACACCCAAAAGGCTTCACCTATTAGGCTATGCTATCATATAATTTCCACAATTCAATTACGTTCAATTAATTGAATTCATTCACTTTTCACATCCTCAACAAATTTTATGTCTTTTATCTTGGCAGTGAATTGAGTCTTGGTGCATTGATGCCTAACAGGAAGTTTGTACCTAATGGGATTTTGGCCTGGTTGAGCACTTGGCCCTTAGGACTTTGGTACACCCGGCAGGGGCACCTAGTCTATCAATGCACCGATCCTCAATTCAACTGCACATTCCATTATTGTCATTCTTTACCTTAAATTCTAACCAACTTAGTATCTTAGTCATTTCACAATCAAGCATTCAAATCATCATCAATTATCAAATATCAAAATTAAACACATCAACATCAATATAAATTCCCTAAGTCATAAATTATTTTCTAACAATTATTCTATATTATATCAACCTAAACTAACACAAAATCTTAGCACCCATTATATACATAATGTAAACTCAACCCCAGAGTAAGGTAATACTCACTATACCCACTCCTTACCTTAAATTAGCAAAGAGTAAATTGAACCTTAGTGAGCCCTAGCTCAAAATCTTGGAAACTTGAACTTCCTAAGTCTAGCTTGCCACCTCAATAAGGAAATGATGAAATGATGATATACCACCCTATTTGTGAGAGCACAAGAAGAACTATCCTTATCCTTGCCTTGGTTTGAGTTGGAAGGCATGAAACTCAATTCCTACATGGTCATGGTGCAAGAACCCCTAGGGTTTTAGAACAAAATCCATGAACTAGGAGGAGTTGAAATGGAAAGGACATAATTTCATGATATAAATCTAGCTTACCTCAAATTAATGGTGGAAAATTGAAAAGCCAAGGAGAAAGGAATGAAGCTTTAATCAACACCCATGATGCAACTTGATGAGCTTTGGTTGATTTTGGGTTGAGGTGCCCAAGCATCAAAGGTGTTTGGTGGATTTGGTGGTGGAGGTGTTCTTGATGTTGAGAGAAAATGGATGAAGGTGGTGAGTTGTTTTGGAGTTGAAAGCTGATGAAATGGTGTATTTTTAGTGCCTCTTGATCAGCCTAGGTCCTGCTGAAAATCGTGTGGCCATGAGGCCATGCTTTGCCTCCAAGTTTCAATTTGGACGCACCAGATCTGATCTGGTGCGCGACGCTCGCTTGGGCGAGCCCATTACTCGCTTGGGCGAGTCTTGGCACCAACTAGTGCTGCTGGTGCACCTGGTGCGTGCTGGTGGGGGCTCTGGCGCGCCAACAGAATTTCTGGTGCGGCTGGTGTGCGCATCAGCTCGCTTGGGTGAGCCATTCCCTCGCCTGGGCGAGAAAACTACACCAGCACCAAGCTGGTGCATGACTCACACGGTCAGAAATGAAAGTGGTGCGGCTGGTGGGAATTGTGGTGCGTCAAAGAGCAAACTGGTGCGGCTGGAGTGGTGTTGCGCTCGCCTGGGCGTACGGTGGGCTGGCCTGGGCGGGAATCTCACTGGATGGTGCACCAAAATGAACAGTGACTCGCCTGGGCTAGTGACTCATGCGCCTGGGCGAGTTTCAGGGTTTCCAACCTTCGATTCGCCGTAACTTTTTCGTCGACCGTCGGATCGAGTCCAAATTTTTAGACATGCTTCTTTACCCCATAGACTTCACATCCAATGGTGGAATTTATTTTATTAGCATCCTATAATAAATTTCTACTTTTCTCTTTTCGGTTGATTTCTAACACCTAAAACGCCGATTTTACTCCCTATCTCGCTTATTTGACCCTGCTCAAGGCCATATATACCTCCTATACAACTCCTAGGACCTATAATCACCACCCACATATCTGGCAAAATTCATTAAATCACTTTTCCAATTTTTCTAAGGTTTTTAGTATTTAATTCACTTAAAGTCAAGATTTAGGATGTTACAAACGCTGCCAATCTACAACGGATCTTTAACTCAGGCTGTTAGGCCTTTACCAGAGCACGAAGCTCTGATACCAATTGTTAGAATTATTGATAGGATTGGCAGCCGTCACCCAAGAGGGGGGGTGAATTGGGTGTTTATGAAAACATTGGAAAATATTTTCTTTAAAACTTTTTCAACAAACTTAAAGAGATTTTTCAGCGGAAAACAATATAATGTTGAAAATCGATTGCGCTTAGGCGAATAATATTAATAATAAAGAAAAACTAATATGCGCGGATACGAATTAAAAAGATAACAAAGAGAAACGTTACCGCGCTAATTAATTTAAAATCCTTTAAATTAATTATTATGAAAATAATCGCTTTGATGCACGAAGGATAATAACAACAGAAAATAAAGAGATAAGGGATAGAAGAGATTGCACCAGAGATTTTATCCTGGTTCGGCAAACCCGGCCTACTCCAGTCCCCAAGCGACCCGCTTGAGCTTTTCACTAAACCAAGACGCCACGCGTCCCCAAGTACAACTAGAGCACCCCGCAAGCTACTAGGAACCTCCTTTCGCCAGGGACCTCAACAAACCAGATAGCCTAACTACTAGGTGCCCCACCGTTCGTCTAGCACTACCCACACAGCAGGGTTCCTCACCCTACAACCACGAACGCAGCACGTCCGTACTAGGAGATTCACTCCCTAGTCACTAAGGGTTACACACCCCTTTACAACACTGGTTATGGTATGAGTGATTGGTACAGGACCTATATTGCACTCTTAATAGTGCAGATACAACAATATAAGGCTCTAACAAAAGTGTGTTCTATACAACACGAATACAACAATAAAGCTCTATGGCAATGAAGTTAAATCACAAGTGTATAGGCCAATGTAAAGTTTTTCTTCTCAAAAGATATGAACGATGAAACCAGAGAATTGAGAAGGAGAAGAAGAAGAAGAACGTGACGAAAAAAAGGTTGGAGCGATATCCAAATAAAAACATGATTCAAAACCTTTTTATAAAAGCAACAATTAACACATGTATAAAATCAAAAACCAAATCATAAAGATTTAAGAATTAAAACCAAGGATTTGAAAATATTTGAAATTCAAATTTTGAATTTGAAAAATAGAATCAGAATCAAATCAAAACTGATTTTGAAAATAAATCAAATTTAAAATAAGAATGAAATCAAATCCGGAAATATTCAAAATTGATTTTCTGAAATCAAATAAATAAAATAATATTTTTGAAATCAAAATAAAATCAAATAGATTTAAAGAATAAAATAAAATAGAATAAAATCAATTTTGAAATCAGAAACAAATAAAATAGATTTAAGAAATAAATCAAAGATTTGATTCTTAAAAACAAATAAGGAAATATTTTCAAAAACAAAATCAAATTCGAATTTTGAAAATAAATCAGAATCAATTATGTAAAAACAAATCAGGAAATAAATCAAAACGATTCTGACACGTTTTTCAATAAAACTTGAGGTAATCGATTACTTCAAGAAGATAATCGATTATCCCTTTAAAAATAGAAACTTTTAAATTCTTTTGAAAAACCAGTAATCGATTACAACATAGAATTTAATCGATTACTTCACTACAGTTTAATATATGATGCAACTGATATAATCGATTATCACTGGTCAAATAATCGATTACACAGCCTCTGAAAAATATATGATGCAACTCATAATAATCGATTATCTGAGCCAAGTAATCGATTACTTTCATACAAAAAGTAATGGATTAGCCAGGTTCAAATACTCGATTACACTCTCTCTGGATTTTCTATGATGCAACATAAATAATCGATTATCTTGAAAGAGTAATCGATTATCTCTGTCAAAACTTGTCTTAACATATTTTCACAATTTAGAGAAATCCAGCTAGAGGTTGTCAAGATATATTTTCACAGGGAATCAGTTAAGTCTTTAAAAAATATGTTTTTAGAAAAAACTATTTTCGCAATTAAAAACATTTTTCATAAACTAAGTTAAAAACAGATTTTCATGAAAACATATTTTGCAATTAAAACATTTTTCATAAAAAGTACTTTTCTTCTCCTTAACATGAAAAACTAATTTTGGCCATTAGACACTTGTAATAAAAATTCATTACCTTACAAATTTCCTATGTGCCAGGCTATACTAAACTTGAACATGAAGCTTGAGCCTTGACTTTAGCCTTGAAGCTTGATGCTTGAACTTGATGCAGCTTGATGCTTGAAACTTTGAATCTTGTTTGTAATCATCAAAACATTATCTTCTAGAATCCTTCTAGCATTATTCTTTACGTCCTTTGGGGCAAGCTTGACTTCCAACAGTCATAAACCCAAGGTTTTCTAAGTCAAACAAGTTTAAATGGACCTAATAATGCTCACTGGATTGATTTTCGAAGTTAAAACCAAGTGGAAATGAATTTCATATCTTGAAATGGTTATTTTCCAAGTTTATGTTGATTCTGTGATTTGATGTTGATTTATGTTGTTATGTACTTGTTTATCTATTCTAACTTGTTTCTTATATGTGTTTATGCCTCTGTTTTGCATAAGAATGGAAAAACAATGAATGGAATTCGAATTGGTGCTTAAAATGCAGAAACTGGTGCTGTTGCAGTAAAAACACTCGAGTTTTTGAGAAACACTCGAGTATTCTGGGAAAATGAAGAACAACTCGAGTCTTTCTTCAAGGATTTCAAGTATTCTGGAAAAAAATGAAGAACACTAGAGTATTTTATAATATACTCGAGTATTTTGATCAAAACTGAAGAAAACATTTATTTTTTTTAGAATATTAAATACCTAATTCTTATACGTTTACCCATTGGTCGATTATTATCTTGAAAGAGTCCTACTGGAATTTCATCCAGTGGTTGATATGTTCGGACAGGAGTCCCAATGGACAAATGTATAAGTTTACTTGATTCCCATTGGTTGATTTTATCCTGGATGAGTCCTACTGGAATTTTATTCAGTGGTTGACATATTCGGACAGGATGTCCCAATGGAAGTGCGTACACCCATTTGGTTGATTATTTTCCCACGTCCCAGTGGAAGTCTTTACCCACTTGGTTGATATTTTGGGAGTCCTAAGTGGGGTCGTTGCAATAATTAAATGATAAAACGATTAATTCCTATTGTATAAAACCATCACAAAGTGGCTGGGCCACTGATGGAATTTTCAGTAAGCACTAGCACCAGTTAATGCTAAAAGAAAAGATGAAATTGTGATTAAGAAGGATTATGAACTTTGGGTCTCTATATTGGAGGCATGATGTTCAAGGATGTGATTTAAAAGAAAGAAAGAAGACGAAAAGTTTTGTGTGACATTATCATGCATGGAGAAGGAGTTGCTCCGATCTAGATTCGGAACTTCGGTAAGGTTAAATCAGAATATCCCTGGCACAAGGATGCTAGGAAGACCGAGTTCCCATCGATCGTGATGCTTGAATATGAATCGCTCCGGTTTGATGACCATAGGATTGAGAATATCTCGAGATTGAGATACTCGGATGCCAAACCGTGTAGCATGAATGAGGAGTGGGCATGCATCATAACACTAATCGAGATATTAAAAAAGACAGTTTTGAGCATATACATATGCATTTATTATTGCTACATGATAACTTGTGTTTGTTATTTCTAGCCGCTGTTATACTCATTTGTTATTGCTTTTAGCTATGACTCACTCCCAGTCCCTTGTGTAGGTGATGGCGAGAAACATGTTCTGCGTGGAGATGAGGCCGCTCCCTAATGGGGAGTGGAATTTTGAGGACCATAGGGCTTCATATGAGGGGGATGTGGAAGTTATCTTCCGCCATCCTAATCCATATTCCCGTATGCGTCCGCTTAGATCGAGAATTCCAATGGTTTACATCATGCACATTCCGCCAAATTTTGTTATGAGAAATGGAACCCCTCCACCACCACCAAGACGTTCTCCGAGACGCACTATCCCACCGATTCCAGCACTCTCCTCAGAAAGAATCATCCTAGAGGTTCTTGCTTGTCCTAGTCCTTCTCCTCGAGTTCGGTCCCGAACTCCGATATACGTGCCTAACGATTCGACACAAGAAGAGGAGGAAGAGGAAGAGGAGGATCCAATCGAGGATGAGGATCCGGTGGATAATGCAAATCAGATGGTGGATGACTTTATGGACAACTTGACTAGAAGTCAGTGGGAACTGACGACTAAGTTATGTTGTGGGGTGGAATGTGACTGATATAACCCATCAGGTTTTCTCTTATCTATGTTATGTTATATTTTGAGTCATGAACCATATGCTCTAGGTTATTATGAATTTTGTTGTAATATATGTAAGATAATGTAATGGCCTAGAGTGTTAAGTTAAGTAATTATGTATTTTGTTTAAATGAAGAAAATGGGATGTACTCCTTTTTTTTAGTATGAATGAAATATGATGTTACGTCACTTGTCTTCATGACTCGGTGTTTATATGATTCCGCAAGATTTGATAATGGATGATGACTTGGCTTTTAGTTTCAAAAAAAAAATATAGTTGTATTTCTTTGAATACGAATATTTAACTTTGGAATAAAAGTTGGGTCGTCACAATTTAGGTATAGCCCCGAGCCAACTACATCCAAGCGGGTGGGCCTTTGTCAGGGCATTTCAGCAGTTTTGCGACGCCGAAGGCCTAGTAGCTACGTTGCGATCCTTCTTCTGGTTGTATGCCCCCCAAGTAAATAAGTTCGGCGACTCAAAGGGACTTTGGGTGTCTTTGAAGGCTCGGAGAGAACATGCCCTCTTTGCCAAAGTTACCGATTCCCGGAAGTCCTTCAAACCGCTCTTCTTCCAATACGAATACATTGGAGCCGAGGTGTGCTTGTTCATGGAACAAGTTGAGGAAGAAGGGGAAATTAGAGTTGTGCCCCATTTCCCTTTGAGTTGGTCTAACAGCATTTATAACCGAGGGGCCGCCCTGTATCAATTTGATTATAAGGCCGACTTAACTAAGGCCGAGAGGCGGTTATGCGACCGAGTTTGGGAGTATCTCCAAGCGAATGGTCAAATTGATACAAAGAAAATTCTGTTGAAGAGGACATAGGCCGAAGTGAAGGCCGAACTGGGTACTTCTTTTTTTTTTAACATACTTTTTCATATTGCAGAAAAAATGGGGAAGAAAGCATCAAAAGCAAAGAAGAGTGCTGCTGCTTCGGCCAGGATGGCTCAACTGGCTGCTGTGAGAGGAGAGTCGGGATCCTCGGCTAAAAGCCAAACCTCCGAACCAACTCCAACAACTAGTCCTCTTGTTGCTCCTCGTGTTATTCCTTCATAGGTACCTCAGGCCACCAAGAGTGCTGAGCAAACAGTTCCCATAGAAGTGCAACCAAGTACTCAGGGTACTCCTAAGCATCCCTCCAAGAGACCTCGGGTGGAGAAAAGGAAAGGATTGGCTGGCGACTGGTTTCAACTGAGAAAGCCCCACAAGGGAATTCAAGTTACTGAGGGTATGGACGACGCCGTCGCCAAAACTGTGTGGGGTAAGAATAAGTTAGATTCCTTCACTGCAAATCTCTTTCCTCCTGAAGACGCTGAAGTGATAAGTGCCCGGGGTCCAGGCACTTGGGAAAATAATTGCTTGGCCTTGGTGAGGAGCTTCCTACGAGGTGCAAGCATTCTCCACTACCTCGGTCAGCGTGGTGACGATATCTACGCTGGAGTGGCCCCCGAGGAGAAGAAGAAAAGATCAGAAGCTGATGATCGGGAGGATTACTTGCAACTTCAAGTGGAAAGCTTTGGGAAAAAACTTCAGGTACTGGCGGCCGAGAATGAAAGACTGCATAAGGGAATGCACGAATCTGAAGGCGCCAAAGCTAAAGCCGAAGCTGATAAAGAAGCAGCTGAAAAGACTCGTCAAGAGGCTGAAGAAAAGTTGAGGCAATCTTAGGAGACCCTTAGAAAGGCTAAGGAGGATGCTGCTGTGGCTCAGGAGCAACTTGAATATGCTAAGGATGAGGTTACAGGGCTTCGAGCCGCTATGGACACGATGAGAGCGAAAGCTCTTAAGCATAAGAAGGCGGCCCAGGAGAATCTGTACAACTGGAGTCACGCAGTTGAATATTCCTTCCTTAACACAGCCGAGCAGCTTCGCATCCTGAACCCCAACCTCGTGACAAAGGGCGCCGACCCCCTCTTTGCTGCCAAGAATGGTCAGATTGTGGGTGCGAATGGGGTTCCTATTGACATGAGCAGCAATGATCTTCCTTACCATTTCGCTGAGGAATCCGAGGAACACTAGACGGCGCCAATGTAGTGTCCTGGAACACTACATGTCGTTAACCCTCTAAGTGCTCAAGATTATGGAATCAGGAGCCCTAGAGAGGATCAAGAGTTAATGTGTGACTTATGGTATTTCTGCAGTTCCAGTTGGGAAAAGAAGGATCTCCCTAGTCAACGTGTGTGTGCAGAGTGTCAACTTAGGGATGAGAGTACGTACCTGAAACCCTAGTTGTAGTGAGCTCTTTATAGGGTTTGGGGGAGGCTGATATGGGCCGTTTGGGCCCTGTATCAGGGTTGAGCTGAACCAGGATTCTGTGAGATAATATCGGAGGATTATGCTCTTAGAATCTGGATAGGATCAGCTGAAGATCTCATGTCTAGGCTGTTGCGAGAATCTAGGAGTAATTTGCGGAAGGGATAAGAAGCCTCGGTGGGTCTGAGCTTATCCGCTAGCCGACGTATGTCTCGGCCTAGAGTCTCAAGCCTGATGGATTGAGGACCGATGATGAGGCTCGGTTCCATCAAGTCCGAGCCTGGTCCTTTGGGTATGCTCGGAGTCCATGTGTCCGAGCGAGGGACGTTCATGTTAAGTGAACCGAGGGAAATGCCCTTAGAGAATCCCTTTGTTAAGACTTAGGTCCGTATATGGTCGGCATACCCTACAGAAGGATTCTTGGCATTGGAAAAGTAGGTACACCTCCTAACCCTTGCATTGAAAATGTGCTACATGTTGAGGGCCTAAAGTATAATTTACTAAGTATTAGTCAGTTATGTGATAAGGACAATATGGTTATTTTTTATTCTGATAATTGTAATGTCGAGGGAAAAGTTAATAATCTTGTTAAGCTAATTGCTCGCAGGGTAAACAATATTTATTTAATTGATATGAATTCAATTCCCTCAAATGATGCTAAATGTCTATTAAGTAAAGAGGATGAATCATGGCTGTGGCATCGTAGAATAGGTCATATCCACATGAACCATTTAAATAAATTATCTTCTAAAAACTTAGTAGTTGGTTTGCCAATGCAAAAGTTTTCTAGTTTTGAAAAATGTGATCCTTGTTCAAAATCAAAACTCAGAAGGGTATCTTTTCCTCCTAAATTTCTTGTTTCATCTAAAAGACCCTTGGAACTTTTACATATGGATCTTTTTGGTGTAACATCCCGAATTTTAATCCCAAGAATAAACAAAATAATGAGAGGATTAGATGAATGACAATTATGTTCAAGATAGTTAAGATGATGGATTAGGAGTCAAGGAGCATTGGCATCGAAAAGGGAATTTAAAGAAGACCAAACGAGTGTTAAAATCGGTGCTTTAAATACGCTATATTAGGAAATTCAAAATAAAATATTTACATCTCTAAACACAAAATCCACCGTTGTATATGAAGATAATGATTTTAGGAAGTTTGCTTTCAAATTTGAGAAAGATCTGACGGTTAACGAAGAAGTTATGTCGATTTGAAACAGGAAGAAAATAAAAGGAAAATAGAAAAATGAATTAATGGGGAACTGGGTAAAATACTCGAGTATTCTAAGGAATACTCGAGTATTTCGTGCTGACAGTGAAAAAATAAATACGGGGATCAACCCCATTTCACCCCAAACCCATTCCTTTCTCCTTCTCCACCCCAAAACACTCAATCCATAACTTTAAGCCTTAAAATCTCAAACTCTTGTGGCCAATCATCATCATCCCTCAAGCTCCCAAGTGTTGATCTTCTCTTTACTCTATCTTTGGAGACCTCTCTCTTGACCATGGCAAGGAGTTAGGGTTCAAGGGTTCAACACCCATTTCCCAATTCATCCATTGCCAACCTCAAAGTAAGTTAATTCAAGCTTTTCTCCCTTCCTCCTTCATGTTACACGAATTTCTCACCCATGTTTCTAACTATTTGTGTCTCCTTTGTTCCATGTAACATCCCGCATTTTTCCCTTACTTAAATAAATAAATAAATTTTTAGAATTTTGTAAAGAAATTTTAAAGGAATATTTGAGTTGATCAAGTAGTAATTTCATGAAGGTTTATAAATAAATATTTTTCATAGACTCAAAGGAAGTGATTTTTATTGAGTTGAGACTGATTTAAGTAATAAGAGACGAGTCATGATTTTATTTGAGATTTCTTTTAAGAAATGAATTTCCTTATGAATCTTAATATCTATAATAACTTCGAAAATTCATAACTTTTAAACCGTAACCGTAATTTTTATAATTTTCTGGGTTGATTTAGAAAAAAATTATTTTCAGATCGGTAAAATACGAATTTTGAAGGTATTAATTATTAAAAATAGTTAAAGGTCTCTAATGGATTTTTCCTTTTGGGAATATCTTTTATATATGAAAATATGATTTTAGAAAATGAAATGGGGACTACATCTATAGTCAATTGGTACAGTTTATTATTTTATTTTCGAGTTTTATTCACTAATCTTAATGTTTGTCTTCTTATATAAAAAAGGGGAGGAAAATTATTTTGTGTAACCTTATAAAGTAAATTTAGAATTAAATGAGTATTCGATTTGATGTGTATGTTAATGTTTGTATGATGTATGATTTTTTTTAAGTGTTTGCATTATTATAGTGTAATGTTTCTGTATGTGTATGATGGAAAAATGAAAATGCAATATGTATGTATGCATGTGTGTGTGTGTGTGGCGTGTGCATGCATGGGGGGAGTAGGATTTTATTTCCTTCTAGGCTAAGGAAATCAAGAAAAAAAATTAAATTAAATAAAAAAATAGGTAGAAGTCTTATTGTAGAAGAATGGTGCAACCTTGTCCAACAAGAATGACCATTTACATGCAACTTATTGTGATGCCCAAATTACCCTTGGTCTTGACCCATGAACCCGAATTTTTTGGGCTTTCACCCATGGATCCTTGATTTCTTATAAATACCTAGTGTGTTGTATGTTGATTGCTTTTTGCTTCTTCTTCATTTCTACAAAAATCACACACTTGGTTCTAGACCCCATCAAACTCTAGAACAAAAATAAAAAAAAAGAAAAAGAGAAGAAAATTGTGGAAGAGAAGAGAAGGAGAAAAGAAGAAATTTTGTTGAAGATTCAAGAGTGTCTCAAGTGATTTTGCAAGTAGAAGCCTTGATCCTTCTTCTTTTTCTTCTTGATATTCTATTTGAAGTTTAAAAATATTTTTGTGTTGAGATTGTAATGCATGATTGAAGATTTAACTTAGAATATGTGTAATGAGAGCATGCATGTATTTTATATGTGATTGATCATGATTTGGTGCTGTAAAAATTTGTATGGATGTTCATTTTTAGTGATGATGATTCGGCCATAGCTAGGATCTTAGGAGTTCATGCTTTTTAATTTTATTTGAGTTGATGCATGTAAGTTTCATGGCTAGTTTAGTGAGTTTCAAGTGCATGCATGTGATTATATGATTATTTGATGCATGATCTTAAGTTCTTTGTGGAAATAAGAAACTTGAACCATGCATGTTAGTTTTAGGACTAGATCTATGAGTTTTAAGCATTTACATGCTAATATATGACTTTGATTTTAGAGATCAAAGGTTTTGGTTGAAAATAAAATGAAAAGTGTTGATGTGAATTTTATTTATTTTAGTCTTGCAAGATTTAAGTAGAGAAGTGAAAAGCTTGATTTTTGCATGTTGAAATTTTGACAAAAGATCCTCTTTTTCTTAATGCTAAATTCGGCCATGTCTAGAAAAAAAAATAGGAGTTTGTACTTTTAATTTTTGTTTGAGTTCAAGCATGTTAGTGTCATGACTAGATTTGTGGATTTTATGCACATGCATGTTGATTTTGGGTAGATCTAGGAAGCTTTATGAACAAGCATAATGTTATACGATTAAAAATGAAATTTTATATGATGAGTAGCTTCTTGAAATGTCATGCATGTTAAGATCTAGAGTTTTTTATGTAAAAATATGATTTTTGTTCTTTATATGTGTGTTATGGTTTTATATGAAAATATGTTAGATTAATTTTGTTTCATATATTTGAGAATATGCATGCATGTATTTTTAAGGTGATTTGCTTGATCCAAAGTGTAAAAAAAATATTGTGGCATCCTTTATGTATTTTCTTTATTGTTTCGGTTTGGGTATGTGTATGAGGAAATAAAATTAGTCTTGTGTTTAAACCTTGATGCATATTAATTTTGAGTGAGGTTTAGTTGATTGGTATGAAAAACAAATTGATCTACTTGATTTTGTTTTAGTGGGTATGTGATGATGATATACGGTTCTGCCTAAGGGTTATGCATGTGGAATTAATTTGAGTTTATATATTATTTGTAAGAGATGGATTAGAAGTTGATTTGATTCGATTTTATTTTGGTTGTTGCATGAAAATGTTTTAGTTGAACAATTTAATTAGGTGCTGAAATTTGTGATATGTATGATTTTAGCCTTGATAAATTATACTTGTGCATGTTCAATGACCTTGAAATTTTGTCACTATTCTAAGTATGTTAATATGAGCTTCTTTGAATTTTTGTATTATTTTTAGAGTTGATTTCCTAATTCTATGAGAATAAACTTGGTGAAAACGATTTCGAAACCTTAAAGTCAATAAAAAAAAACCCTAATCCTTGTTTTCTCTCTTCTCTCTCTTCCTACACGGTGCTCGCCGTGAGCCGTCATGGCTAGGAAGAAGGGAAAATCCCCGAAAACCCCTACATCTTCTTCTTCTAAGAAACCTCCAAGTGCAGAGAAAAGGTCTGAAGGTTCATCTTCGATGGAATTCAGCCTTTCGGATGAAGAAGTGCTTGAGGACATAGAAAGCTTGACCCCCAAGAAAGCTGCTGAACTTTTACAAAGCATTGATCTCCTGCGGCAGAGGGTGCAGAGTAAAATACCTGTAGATCAAGGTGTTAAACAGGGAAACGTTATTCATGAATCGCAAGCAAATCAAATAAATCAATCAGAGGAAGTGCAAAAACAGAGTACTAAGGAGAATAGGCCACTGCATTCGGTCTGGGCGAATTTTGATATTTCAAAATTGAGGAATGCAGGGGAAAAGTTGAATTTTGTGGAACCAGTTCTTAAGGAAGGCCAGGCTATTACTAAAATAGTTGAGGAGGATGTGGAGACTGAATTGGCTTTCTGGCATAATGCAATAGTATGCTATGTGTTGGGAGCTAGACCACCTTACTCTGTTTTCAGTGGGTACATTAAGAAGGTTTGGGGTCATTTGGGTATAGACAAAATCCTAATGACTAATGATGGCTCTATGGTTGTGAGATTTAATACAAAGGAGGCAAGGAATGAGGTCCTAGAAATTGGAATTTATCACTTTGATAAAAAGCCAATTATACTGGGACCATGGACTGGGAGGACAGGAGTGAAGGACCATCTGGAGAGGTTCCCTGTTTGGATTCAATTGCCTAATCCGAGTCCTAAATTTTGGGGTCAATCAGCTTTGAGCAAGATTGCTAGTTTGGTTGGTACTCCAATAATGGTGGATAAGGTCACTAAGGAGAGGAACAGAGTTAACTATGCAAGGATTTTAATTGAAGTGAATCCTAATACTCTTCCTGAGGAAATTTTCTTTGAAGATGAGAAGGGTAATGTGGTGAATCAAAGGGTGACTTATGAATGGAAACCAGTTCTTTGTGCTACATGCTCAAAGTATGGTCATGATTCTAAGATGTGTAGGAGTAAGGTTACTCAGAAGTGGGTGGAGAAGAAGAAGCCTTCTAAGGAGGGTATTAAGAAGATTGATGATTGTTTAAGATCTAAAGATGAGAAGGGTGTGGAGGATGCTATCAATCAGGCTAATGGAGGGAATAGTCAGCAATATTTTGTTGCAGAGTCTATTGATCCAGGGAGCTCATCTGATCCTAAAGGCCCAAGTGCTAAGGTGCAAGATAAAGGTAAGGGTATTCTTGTTGAAAATGTGGTTGTTGATTCAGATTCTGAAAATGCTGAACCTTGGGTTCTAGTTGTAACTAGAAGCAAAGCTCAAAGAAGGCAGGGTGAGAATAAGGGGGTGGTGATTAAAGATTTGGCCTCTAAGGCCAATGGATAATATCCTAACTTGGAATGTTAGAGGGTTGAATAACCCTCAGAAGCAGAGAGAGCTTAAATCTCTTTGCTTTTTGAATAATGTAGGTTTACTAGCTATTTTAGAAAATAAACTTAGAGCTAATTCTCTAAGCACTACTATAGAAAGGTTTGCTCCTGGTTGGCACTATGTCTCAAATATTGAGCATCACCCAGTAGGGAGAATCTGTGTGGTTTGGAAGCCTGACATGTTCAGGGTAACAGTGTTGAAAAGTTCTTGTCAATTGGTGCACTGCTTAATATCTATGCCAATTACTTCAGTTCAGTGGATGGCTACATTTGTTTATGGTGCTAATGATCATCTAGTGAGGAAGGAGTTATGGGAGGATCTTAGGGAGATTCATGCTTCAGTGATTGGCCCTTGGTTAATTTCAGGGGATTCTAATTGTTGTTTGGATCCAACTGAGAAGTTGGGTGGTAATCAAGTTGATTGGGAGGCTATGGAGGATTTTAGGGATTGTATTAAGGATTGTGGGCTTCAGGATATGAAATATTGTGGAAATTTTTTTACTTGGTGTAATAGGTAGCATGATGGGAATAGAATCTACAGTAAGCTGGATAGGAATTTGGTAAATGAGGCTTGGTTGCAATTATGGCCTTCTTTGTTTACTTACTTCCTTAACAGCAGTATCTCAGATCATACTCCAGCTTTGATAATGAACACTACTGTTAAGGGTGGACCAAAAGGGGGTTTTCAATTTTTTAATGTGTGTGCTAAGGATCAAAGTTTTTTGTCAATTGTAAAGGAGAGTTGGGGGATTGAGGTTGAAGGTTATGCTCAATACAGAGTTTTGAAGAAGCTCAAACTCCTGAAGCTGCCTCTAAAGTAGCTTTATACACGTGAGTATTCTAACTCAGTTCACCAGGAGCAGGTACTACGGCAGGAACTAGATTTAATTCAATCTGAGCTAATTTTGAAGCCCCAGGATCCAGAGCTACATCAGAAGGAGAAAGTCCTATATGGTAAATACATGAAGGCTTTGAGGGATTCTATTTCTATCTTACAACAAAAAGCAAAGGAAAGATGGATTATGGAGGGGGATCAGAACACTGCTTTCTTTCATAAGCAAATTAGAACCAGACAGTACAGGAATCGCATACTTAACATAACTACAGCTGATGGGCAATGTATTCAGGATTAACAAGGAATTATGGATGAGTTTGTTAATCACTACACTAGATTGTTTGGGAGGAAAGAAGTGGTGTGGTCTCTTGAGGATACAGTTACTAAGAATGGTCCAGTGCTTAATGTGGAGGAGCAACTGGCTCTTATCAAGCCTTTTTCAAGGGAGAAGATTAGAAAGTGCATGTGGGAAATTGAAAAGGACAAGTCACCTGGTCCTGATGGCTTTGGGTCAGGATTTTTTAAAGCAGCCTGGGAAGTGGTTGGTGAGGACTGTTGTTTGGCCATTGAGTAATTCTTTAATACTGGTAAGCTTTTAAGAGCTTGGAACTTTACTGATTTAATTATGATTCCTAAATGTGAGAATGCATCTACAACTAGAGATTACAGACCTATTACCTGTTGTAATACTCTTTACAAATGTATTTCTAAATTGTTATGCATAAGACTCAGAGAGGTGTTGCCTAAGATAATCAATAGCAATCAAACAGCTTTTGTGAAGGGAAGGAGTATAGTACACAATGTTCTTATTGTGCAGGATCTTATGAGATTGTATAGAAGAAAGAATGTCTCAGCTAGGTGCTTGTTGAAAATTGATCTAATGAAGGCTTATGATTCTCTTAGCTGGAACTTTATTAGAGACATGCTGGAGGCTTTAAGGTTTCCTAGTAAATTTGTTAGCTGGGTTATGGTGTGTATCTCAACAGTGACCTTTAGTATTGTGATCAATGGGCAGCACTCTCAACAGTTTAGAAATCACAGTGGCATTAGACAAGGAGACCCTATTTCTCCTTTGTTATTTGTCATTGCTATGGAAGGGCTTTCTAGAAGATTACTGGCTGCCACTAAGGAGCAAGGGTTCAGGTTTCACCCTCTTTGTAGAGAATTGAAACTTGTTAATCTCATTTTTGCTGATGATCTTATGACTTTTTGTAAAGGTCACCCTAAGAGTGTTAGAATCATAATGAATGCTATGCTAGAGTTTTCTAAGAATTCTGGGCTTCAGGCTAATCATGACAAGTCTCAGATTTATTTGGCAGGAGTGAAGGAGGCTTTTAAAAGTGAGATTTTGGAATGTACTGGATTTCAGGAAGGTTCTTTTCCATTTAGGTACCTGGGGTTCCCTATATCAGCTAAGAAATGGTCAATAGCTACTTGCAAGGTTCTCATCGACAAAGTTTCTGCTAGATTGAATAGTTGGAGGACAAGGCACTTATCATACCAAGCAAGATGTGTTCTTATTAACTCTGTTTTGCTAACTTTGCACATCTATTGGGCATCAGTGTTCATCATTCCTAAGGCAGTCCTCAAGGGGGTTAAGAAGATTTGTAGGAAGTTCTTATGGGGTGATAAACAAGCTGGAAATGTTAGTTGGTCTACTGTTTGCAAAGAAAAGAGGTTTGGAGGTTTGGGGTTCAAGAATACTATTCTGTGGAATCAAGCAGGTCTTGGGAAGCAGATTTGGAGCATCTCTAAAAAGGAAGATATTCTTTGGGTCAAATGGGTCAATCAGATCTACTTAAAGAATGAATCCATTTGGGAGGCTCAGCCTCGTCAAGATCAAGGTTGGCACTACAAGCAGCTCCTAAAAATCAGAAATTGCTTGGCTCCAGGTGTTGCTAATGGTATATGGAGCAGTAAGGACTACTCTATTGAATCAGGTTACAGATTCCTTTGTGGGAATGTTGAGAAATTCAAGTTCTACAGAGTGGCTTGGAATTCGGTCTCAATCCCTAAACACAGCTTTATTATGTGGCTTATGCTTCATAATAGACTGAATACCTATGATCGATTGCAGTGTTTCTTAAACCTAAGTTCTATAATGTGCCCTTTGTGTGAGTTGCACCCTGAATCGAGTGATCACTTGTTCTTCAATTGCAATTGGAGTAAGGAGCTGCTTACTCTTCTTGTAAATTGGCTTTGTATTCCATTTATGAGCTGTGCTAGCTCGAAATGGTTGAAATGGGTGAATTATGGAATCAAGGAGAAGACTTACCGGAAAATTGCGTGTGCTCTGCTGGCGGCGACGGTGTATGAAGTCTGGATGGAGCGGTGCCGTAGGGTTTACCAAGGGAAGCATCAGGAACCAGAGAGACGGTGGAGAGTGGTGCATCGTGAAATTGCGATGAGGATAGCTTCCAAGCTAGGTGATGGTGCTAGATGTCAGAATCGAGTGGTGGTCCAAAGGCTAATGGATTTCACTTAGTTGCTTTTATTAGTCTTTAGTTGAGTTACTTTTTTACCAATGTACCCTTCCTAGAAGGTGCCATTGGTTTTTTGTAAGTGATTAATTTTGCAAGTTGGTATTAATAAAAAAATTTTATTTACCAAAAAAAAAAACGATTTCGAGAAAACAAGTTTTTCGGCTTAAAGATGAATAGAATTTTCGAACTTGTGCTACTCCAAATGGTTTGAAATTTTTATGATATAATCTTGACTATGTCTTGAGACTCTCTGTAAAGTTTGAGGTGATTTGGAGTTGGTTTGATATTTTTAATAAATACAAACAGTGTACATCTCAATTCTGTTTTTGAAGAATTGGGAAGAATTTTAATTGAAAAAGATGGATTTAAACAACTCCAATTAATCTGAAAATTTTATGAGATGGTCTTGGATAAGTTGAGAGATCTTGTACTAAGTTTCATGCAATTTGGAGTTGGTCTACTATTTTTAATAATTGTGTTTTTACGACAAATTAAAGTGAAAACCTATGTTCGGAGTGTCCGAAGGATTTGAAAATTTTATATGTTGAACTTTGATGTGAGTATCAATATTTTGAAAATTTTGGAAATTTAAAACTCATTAATTTGATTAAGTTAAAGTAATTTGTATAATGATTAGTTTAAGTAAAACATGATTAAAAAGTTAATTGTGATTTGTATGTTGGTTCATTCTTATGAGGTTAATTAGGAAACTTAATTTGTTTTACTTCCTTAAGTATAATTTGGTTTGGGATTAAGAATGTAATTAGGATGATTAATTTTGATTATAGTTTAATTAATCATGATTAGTCGAGCAATTGTATGATTTAAGTGTGTGTTAATGTAAAATGTTGTGTACATTTTATATGATGATAATTAACTTGTAAAGTGTGTTTAAATGTGATTGAATAAGATGATATATTGTTGTTTGTTGCTGTCTAACTCATTATTTTAAGGTACTAAGATTTTAAAAATGATAGATAAGTGTTTTGCTTTAAAGCTTTTTAGTATAAGACTAATGGATGAATTTTTTTGGAGAATTAAAATGTGGAAAGTGATTTTTGATTTTAATGTGATGCTTTGGGTATGATGCTGGACTTGGCTGGATTTTGTTCTTACACTCTGATGTAATTAAGAAAAATGATAAGAGAGATTTTGATTTGGTATTGTCATTGTGATGACTGAAAATTGTTAAGTAATGCTTGTGGACCCTGTTCAATGCTTAGGAGAAATGGTTGTTTTAGTTTTGATGGATATATGAATGTTTGAATAAAAGAGTATGCATGTATGTATGTATGTTGTTTGACTTGGTGTAAGAATGATGGTGGTTGTGATCTTGATTCTTGAATTTAATATTTATGAAATCTTGAAACAAAGTAAAGAGTTATAAGTATTGTCCCAAATTAATAAGAAAATTAACGATCTTGAAGATGCTAATTTATTAAGGGTTGAATGATGACCAAAGTTGTCTTAAAAATTATTTTAAAGTTTTCTTGAAACGTTTTAATGATAGATTTGTTTTGGATTTAAAACCATTCGGATATTGGCAATGTGTTTCAAAAAGAGTATTTTTCAAAGATAGAAATGTTTCAAAGTGTTTTCAAAAGTAAGGGAACGAGAATGTTTTTGAAATGAATTTATTAAGAATGATTTTAACGTAAGGTAAAAATGTTTTAGTTTCGAGGAACGAACGGAAAGCGGAAAAGGAATAGCGGATTGGCATCTTGAGGAGAACGCTTGGAATCCTGCACAGCAGTTAAGGTGAGAGATGCGGTAGGCCTAAGTCAATGTGACACTTAGACTCAGTTCTAAACTGAGTATATCAAGTTGAAATTCTATTAATTGCTATATGCTATGCGCTTACATGATTATATGTTATGATTCTGATTACCATGCATTTTAATTAGTTACACATGATCTGCTTGTTTTATATCGTTAAGCATGTCTGGAACATATCAAGCTTGAAGTTCTTTCAATTACTATATGATACCTGAATACATGAGTATATGCTTATGATTCGGAATACCATGCGTTTTAATTATATATGTTCTATTCTGCTTTAAATTGATAAGTATGTTCGGAGGATATCTGTTATATTCTGAAATCATGGTTGTGGTTATGTGATGTAATGGAAATTATGAAATTATAATGAGACTGAAAGTATTCCGAAAGTTAAGAGAAATGATGAGTAATTAATATATGTCATAAGAGAAAAGAATTATGTGGTTTAAGATGAGAATAATGCTGATGAAAATAATGAGCAAGGATGTAAGATCTAAGTTATTAATCGGATTGAAAAGTTCAAGACAAGTATTGCTGATCTAAGAATGTGCTTATGGAATCCTGCTGTACGCAAGTAACTTTCTGAGGAACAATGCTTGTACAAGTAACTTCCAAGTGCCATGCTGTGCGGCTAGGACTTCGAGTCAGCCATGTGCGCCGTTCTATGGCCACGGTAGGCCATCCGTGTGAGCTGTATTATAACTGTGGTGCCGCACAAGTACTGAGACTAGAAGCCTTGTACAATGCTATTGTTGGGGAACAAACCAGAATCTGTTAGAGGTCGAGGCTCATTGAAGGGATGCACCAAGGATGGGTCGACCATATGATTAAAATAATAAATAAGTAATGAAAGTTTGATAAGACTTTAAAAGACATGTACTAATGCGGGGAGTATGAGTTCAAAGTAGTGGAGAGGAAGATACCCTGATTGTCTACAGATACTCAGGTGATGATTGCAATAGGGGAGGGTAAGGACGGTGATACGTCAAGAAGTCTTGAGTGCTATTTTAGGAGGAATGAATTCCATATGTGGTACGGGCTGATAGGTCCTATGCCGTGGTAAGTTCTGCACGATCAACTAGAATTAGTATTGTCGCCCCCTATGACAATTCAAAGAACAGTGAGAGGGACTGGAACGAGGCATTATGCAATGAACCAACACTCCATTTAAATTTGGCTACGATGTAGCAGACAACTGCCAAGCCTGCGTGGTAAAGGTCCTGTACTCCTGTTTGCTTCCGACTTAGGTATGGGTGGATATGAGGAGATGTAGCCGTGTGTGCTAACCAACCTCCTTGATGATGGTTATTTCCCCACATCATCAAAGGACCCGAAATAATAAGACTTAATGATAAAGATGTTGTTGAAGACAATGTTATTACCTTCCTATAAGAATTAAGGAACTTGTAACGAGAACTCTCCAAAAGAATATGAATTAATCTTATGATAGTTTGAGAGATGATGTTCATGAATTGGATGTAATTGTCATATGCATAGCATGAGTATCTACTGCTACATGAGGATTGATTGATATTATGCTTCTAGTTATTATTATGTTCCTGTTATTGATAAATAACTGTTAAAGACATGAATTCTATTGTTATAAATTACTGTACCAGTTCTATTTTATATGAAGTCATTACTATATTGTTTTGTCACTATTGTACTTCTTGAATGCTGACCTCTCTCCTATCATGTTGTCGTATCGGGTTACACCGATATTGCAACGGATAGATGGCCAATCCTGTAGCGACTCTACACTTTTACTTCAATGAGGCTCCCGCAGTGAACTTCAGCGAGGAGGATTAGAAATCAAGATTAGTAGTAGGTAATTCCCTCGAGCACTGTATCCTTTGCAGCTACCTGGTTGACATTGCTATATCATTATGTACCCCCGCATGGTATTTTATTAAGTATCGCTTTTTAGAAATAAGGTTTCATGAAACAATAAATGAACATGTTTTCTCAAATCAGATTTATGAAATTAAGTTGCAAAGTGCGATGTTAAGTAACATCTCGGTTTGGAACTTGAAGTGTGTCGTGTGATATGAGAATGTGATTTTATTACAACTAAGTTAATGAAAGATTTTTGAACTTGAAGATTCTCATGTCCATGTTACCTTGTGAAAAAAAAAATTTTACCTAAATTTTCACTATATTTTATTAAAGAAATGATATTTTCAAGTTGTCGAAATCGGGGTGTTACATTCCATGTCTCTCTCTCTCTCTTCCATTGAAGCTTGCTCTCTATGTACAAGGTTAAGGTAAGAAGGTTGTGTTACCTTAGCTTAGGAAATAGATTCTCTTTGGTTATAGTGATGGCTAGGGGTAGAGGGATGTGTAGATTACAAAACCTTAGGGTAGTTGATAATGAAAATAAATGAAGTAATTAATAGAGAATAGAAAGAAAATTGGTTGTAGTGTAAGAGAATAACTGTAGGTAGTTATGGTTAGGGAAAGGAATGATGAGCTAAGTGCTAGTAAATTAGGAAGAAATAAGAATAAAAGGGTAGAGCTTTCATAAGTAGAATGAATAAGAATTAGAAGTAGATAATGGTAAGATAATGAGGAAAGGAAATATAAAATATATAATGTAAGGTAAAAAGACTAAGAACAAATAGGTAGAATGGAAGGAGAAACTAGAGAAGATAATAATAATAATAGATTTTAAGTTAATTATGGAAAAGAGACTTGCTTGTATGATTGTAAGGAGTTAAGTATGTTAGATACAAATGAGGGAATTATAGGGATAATTAAGATATAGAAAAGGAAAAAGGGGAAACACGAATGATAAATGTGTATAATACGAATTAATAACGGAAAGGGTAATTATGACTAAAATGGGGTAAGAGTACTAAAGCTTAGAATGAATTGAAAAGAAATTATATAATGAATGGATTAGTAGTGAGTGGAATAATTGAACAATATAACTATATTGATAATGTGAGAAGGGCCCACCTATCTAGGTGTGTGTATATAAAAATGTGAAAAGATGAATTTATGATGGGTATGATGGTGTATGTATATAAGACCCTCCAAAAAGGGAGTGCGAATATGTGAATGTGTATGAATGACCCTTCCAATGGAAGTGAGAATATGTATAATTTATAAGGACCCTCCCTAAGTGGAGCGTGAAAGTATATAAATGGACCCTCCATAATGGATCATGTATATAAATGGACTCTCCATAATGGAGCATGAATAATGGACCCTCCCGTAGGGAGTGTGAATATATGTGAATATGGTGAATATAGGTGAGTAATGGACCCTCCCTAAGGGAGCATGACTATGTATGTTAAGGACCCTCCAAGTTGGAGTGTGTAGCATGTAAATAGGATCCGCCCTAGTGGTGTGTGAATAAATGGTAATAGGATCCACCGAAAGGTGAGCGAAAGAATAGAAAAGAATGAAATGATTAGAAAGGCATATGTAAAGTATGGAATTGAAAAGATAAGGAAAGGTTGAGATGAATAAAAGGAAAGCGAATTAGTATATGAATTGGGTATTATGGTCTAGGGTAGGACCTTGGTTTGTTACTATGCTTTTGTAGAAGCTATATTCCTAAGTTCTGTGTAATGCTGCCCTTCTTGCCATTTTTTTTACAGGTACCGAAGCGGAGCATGCACTAACCGTGGCCGAGCAGGGGCACACTCCACGATATGGAGTGTGAATATTAGGGGTGTGATAATATGTTGGTCCGAGGATTAAAATTTGGCTTTTGATGTATATATATATGCAATGTATTATCTTTTGGGGACCAAAACTATTTTATAACCTATTTATTATTTTGGAAATGATGTATTTGGATGCACTATATTATCTTTTGCCCTGCTGGCATACTGTTGGTTATATGAAAATATTACTACAGGTTTATAAGGCAAACTCATATTTTTGGAATGTCCATAAAACAAAGTAAACTCCGTCCGATTTTACGGAGATTTTCATAAGCATTATAATTAATTAAGAGTTTTCAAAAGAAATTTTCAAGTCACCAAATCTATCGGGGTAATTAGTGCATTAGTTAAGATAGGGTGTTACATTTGGACCGTGTCAAACTAAAAGCTTTGCTGGCAACTATTATTGTTTGGTAATTGTGGATGACTATTCTAGGTATACATGTAAGATTCATGTGTATAAAGCTAAGTTTTGATGAGGAAAACATTGTGATGAAGACAAGTGAAAGCTAGACTCCCAAAGAACAAAAAGAAACAAAGTTCAAGAGCTACTAATGTTTCAAAGAAAAGATAAAGAGAAGAAGAAAGCAAATTTTACAAGAAGAGAGGATCAACTAATCTCTAGACAAGCAAGCAAGGAATCAAAGTTTCATAGAGTTATTTTATATTTTTCTTTTAATCCTTAGGTTTTTGGGTAGAGTTAGTTTTGGGTAGTGAATCTCAATTAATTGATTTTGATCAAATTAATTTTGAGTTTCATAAAACCAATTAATTAAAATATGTTGATGCATGTTTTACAAAATGTTTTTTTTAACTATTTTAGAATGCATCAATAAGTGGCTAAATATTTTAATTATGGTTTGAAAGAATTGGTTTTAAAGGTTAAAGTTTTGAAAATAATTTTTGCTAAATTAGAAAACAATACTTATAGTGACTAACCGATTAGTCATACCCAGTAACCGGTTAGTGTCTGTTAAGTTTGTTAAAAATTCAGTTTTGTGTTTTCATTCTTTATAGGTATCCTATATAAACCTTTCTTACACCTTAATGAAGAGATAGAATCACTCTTACATGTTTTACATTGAGAAAAACAAGCCACACACTCTCTCTTAGATTGAAATAATCAAAAGCTTTCTTTTACATCTTGTTACTGTAACACCCCGATTTTCTTAATATAAAAATATACGGAAATAAAAATTTTGGAAATCAATAATCAACTTTAAAGGTTATTTCATTAAATAGAATGAAATAAAGTAAATCAGAGTTTGAAATTTAAAGCGGATAACTTTAAATATTTCGTTTACAAATTAAGTTTATACAAAAGGTGGGGCACTTAATTACAATATAGAACATTATACAAAATTAAATTTCCTCTCTTCCGACATGTTCCGCTGCGTACTCTGATCTCCAAGCTTCTTGGACATGTACCTAAATTGTTATCCACTAAGGGTGAGATCTTTCACAACACAGTGAATTAAAAGGACAGTAAACAATTCATAATGAAAAATTAAGAATAATAACCAAGTTAAAGATTGGGATAACAAAGTACGACCTATTCAATTCTCCACTTTCACACTAAGTTCAATTTCCCATTATTCACTTCCAATTCTATAACCAATATCCATTTCTAATTCATTTCATTTATATTCATTTTAAACTCCAAAACCCTTTAACAATTCCAACACCCCTCACTATAATAGTTACTCTATAACAACACTTATCATATTCACAATTATAAACAATTAGCACTTAGTTTTTCATAACAACTAGCACAACCAACACAAGTTCACAAATCGCAGCAAACAAGTCAAACAGTCGACATACTCAGGTATGTCTCAATGTGCAATAATTTAAGTCATCTCCCTAAGGTTCTTTACTTCCTACTTTAACAATACACAAAATAATTTACTAAACACATTTATGAAAATATCAAAATTAACTAAAACTACGGGAGTAATTCAAATCAAACACTAATTTGCTACCCACACTCTAATTTAACTATTAATCCCAAATCCTATTATAAACTCTAACTATCCCTAACCCAAAGTATGGAAAGAGTCCCCCCTTACATTTTTTGAAGAGAGGAGAAGAAGGAGAGGGTCTGTGCTCCACCAAGCCCTTGGACTCCATCTCCTAGCCTCAATTCCTTGCTCCAAGACCAATTCCTAGTTTCCCTTGGTGATTGCCCAACTCTATGTGAAAGATTGTGGGAGTTAGGGTTTAGAATTCGGAATCGGGGTTTTGAGGGGAAAGGGAGTGAAATTGAGATTTGAGAGATGGAGATTGATAGGGAGTTGATGGGGAATGATTGTAGGGTGTTAATTTGGTGAGATTTGGTGTTAATCTGACATTGGAGAAGGATTGGGGAAGAGAAAAGAGAGAAGGGTTCGTGAAAGAGGAAAGGAGAAAATGAAGAACAACACAATAAAATCGTGTTTTATTTCTAATTTTGCAGTGGTTAATCGATTAACCACTTTGGTTAATCGATTAACTCCCATTGTTTACAAAGGATTAATCGATTAACACCTGAGTTAATCGATTAGGGCCAGAATGTGTTCAAAAATCTAATCGATTAAGCTAAGTCTTAATCGATTAGTGGCTGAATGTGGCTCAAAAATTAATCGATTAATGCCCTATGTTTTCCTTTCTTTCAAGCATTCTAAGGGTTCTGAGCCATTCTTAACACACCCTAACTTATCCTATCATAATACCACTATCTAAACACTTTCTAAACACCTCTAAACACACATAAACATCACAATCATCATTTAACAATAACAAACACACAAATCACAATCACAAATAAAACGAAACGAACAAACAACTGAATCCTCTTCTTAACCTCTTCTTAACACTCGATTTAACTCGATCGATCTAAGACAAACCCTATAACCACTTAACCCTAATACCAACCACTCGCAAGGCACAACCAATAGGATCGAATTGATCCCAAATGCCCCGCGCGTCTATTACACTCCGGAACTCAATCGAAGTGTGAGTTCGAAGGGGTTCCCCAAACATACACACTAGGGCCTATCCTTATGCTCAAGGCTCTATTTTAGGATCCTCAGCCCACTCACTCTATCGAGGTCGAAGGACCAAACGACACTTATATGGGCTATTGAACACTCTAAGCCTCGAACCTACACAACCCTAATTGCTCGATCGTAACCACGCCAATCTAAACCTAAACCAATTACCCTTCGACTATAATTAACGACTCTAGAACACTTCTCTACCCATCCAAACGATGTTATCACATAATCAATACACACATACACACAAGGATACAAGAACAATTACATACACTTAGGAATGCACACAAACACACATGACACATACATATATTCCTACTCTAACTTAACCTAAACGCACATATATACATATAAGCATACACATGCACATTCTCACACATACATTCATATACTCAAGAATATAATCACAAATACTAATACCTACGCAAGGATATATTTATACAAATATATACACATACTAGGAAAACGTTTACAAACACTTATACATATACATATTTTGATTCAACATAATAATATACATATAAGAAAATAGTTGAAAATCATCTTTCTCGTGTAAATAAGATATTTATAATTATACTTATTAGGTTAATAAAAATGAGGATGTTAAAGTTACTATCTTTTCTACAAACACAAGAATCTCATAATCAACTTGTTCTTTATTATTTGATTGAGATTCATTAGGTTCAATTTTCTGTATTTCTATGGTGTTGTAATCTTTGCATTTGAGGCAAATTAGTCTAAAACAAATTGAAGAAGATAAAGTCTTGATGTGTGGTATCATCAAGCAAATTGTAGAAATCTTTGTTGAAGAATAATCAAGAAATTGAAGAAGTCTAAGTGGAGAGGGATCCACATAGCAAGAGTGTAACACCCCACAAATTCCCCGTATTAATTTAAAATACTAAAGAAATTTATTTTTGAGAAAAGTGTTTTGAAATAATATTTTCTTAAATGATTTTCTTAATTCACGTTTTGAAAGTAATGAGTAATTTTAAAAGAAATGATTTTTCGTGAGATGATGTTATGAACCTTAAAGTTGAGTTTTGAGAAGCAATTATGTATTTAGTATTTTTATGCTTTAAAGAAATTATGATTTTTATACATGAGTCATTTTGTGATGAAAAGGATTATTTTCTATACATGTGTGTGTATATATGCAAGGTTTTGGTATGTATGTGTGGTATTGCTATGTGTATATGTTGTGAATATATGGAATTAAATTAGTAAAAGAAGATAATAATGCATGTATATATGTATGTGTGGCATGACCATGTATGTATATGCTTAGGATGAAATGAAAATTTAATTAGTAGAAAAATATGATAATGCATGTATGTGTGCTTATGTGTGTGATACGTGTGTGTATGTGTATGCATGCCATGATTTCATTTTAATTTAAAGATAAGAAGCTTATAGACTAAGACTAGAACCATGAGGAAACTAATTAGGACCAAACTAAGTTAGTATAGTAACCAAATCCTAACTATTAGCCAACTAGCCATTAGACCTAAAGTGACCCCTAAAACCCTAATCTATTTTACCTTGTCCCCTTGAATATGATAACCTCCACCCATGCAACAAATTGAGTTGCCAAAATTGCCCTCCCAATTGCACCTTGGCCGAATTCTTAAAAGGGCAAGATAGGAAGTCCATGAATTGCTTATATAAACCTTTGGCCTTAGTTCATTTTCACACCCTTCATTTCCTTTCTTCCATTTCCCTTCATTTCCATTTCATTTCTTAAACACATTCCAAGAGGCTCATCAAACCTCTTAGAGAGAGAAGGAGGCCGTGGGTAAGAAGGAGGAAGAAGGAAGAAATCAAGCCACAAACCTAAGTCCTTTCTTGAAGATCCAAGACCAAAAAGCTAGGAGATCAACCTTTCTTGGTGGGTATTTCGAATGAGCATGAGGGAAATTGTAATAGTTAGGTTTTTTCTTTTGATCTTGTAATTTTCTTCTCCTTTTTCTTTGCATGTTAATTTTCCAAGTTTAAAAGATGAAATACAAGTGTGTTTGTGCTTGATCATGGATTTTTTTTAAAGCAAAAAGGAACTTGTAAACTCCTAAACAACGGGCTTCATAACTCAATTAAGATTTTCATGAAAGATCTTAAAGTTTTTCCAACCAAATCCTAAAGATCTAAATATTTGTTGAGATTTTGTGGATCTAAAGTAAAGTCTTCTTGCATGTTGAAATTCCTTGCTTAAAACCGTGATTTGTGAAGTGTTGATGAGTTTACTTGATGAGTGAATGAATGATCTAAACTTGCTTAATAATAATGTTGAGATCTTTGATGTTACATTTTAGTTGGTGATGATTTTGGTACATGCATGTGTTATTTACACTTTCGTCCTAAATTTCTAAGACTAAATGAACTTATAAAACTCTAGATCAAGAGCCAAATGATTCGGCCTTGATTAGAACTATGGGTATTGATGCTTTTTAATTTAATCTAAGTGGTTGTATGTTAATCTCATGTTTAGAAAAATTAATTTGAGTTGTTGAAATGTTTAATTTTGATTTGGTATTGATTTTTGAGTTTTGACCTTTAAAAGCTTTAAATCTTTGTCTCTTGATCTTTGAAAAAGCTTTGATCTTGTGTTGATCTTTGGAAAAGTTTGATCTTTGGTGCATGTATGTTGTTTTTGAACCAGAAGAGTTAACCATTCTTCATTGCATGTCACGGTTTTGACCTTTTCTCACCTAAAGAAATTTTAATCTTTGATTTGTATTCTTATACTTGATTTCATGACTTAATCTATAAGATCTAGGTACATGCATGTGGTTTTTGGGTAAAAAGGATTTTTATTTTCTTAATGAACCTCACGATTTTATAAAGGAACTAAAGAAATAAGTTTTTGGAAAAATAATTTCTTAACTTGATTCATGTTTTGTGATCTTGCATGTTGATTTCTCTTTGATTCGAAGACTTTTAAGAAAGTATAATTAAAATAAAAACTTGATTTAAGGAAATGATATTTTTAGAGTTGTGTGTGTAAAAAAAGGGTGCATGATTTGATTCATAATTTTGATGTTGCATGTTGAAAAAGTGAACTAAAAACCTTGTTTTTGTCAAAATGAGGTTCGGCCTATGTTTGATAAATAGATTAGGATTCTTTTCCAATAAGGTGGCATAAAAGCAATGAGTATGTTTTGTGAAAATTATGTAAAATAAATTGTTTGAAATTGTGTTGTGAATATCTAATTTCTATTCGGTTTTTAATTAAAAATAAGGGAAATAAATGAACTAAATTGGTTTGGGAAGAGTTGTGTTTGTACATATATGTGTGTGTATATTCGAGAAAGAGTAAAATGAAGAATAAATAATTTTGTTTCATGGAAAAAGAAAGTAGAATTTAGGTTCTTGAAATAAATCAAGTTGATGTATGTGTTTTAAATTGTAATTCTTAACTTGTTTTCCTTGATTATATTCGGCCATGTAGTGTAAGTGAGTCTAGGGAATTTAGTTGCATGAAAAAAGATTCATTTAATGGTTTTTGAAGAGGATTTAAGTTGTTTAAAGTAAGGAAAATAAATATAAATATGTTTGGTTTATATCCTTGATTTAATCTGGTTTGTAAATGCGTGCATACCTAAGTGTTTTGTTTTGTGAAAAATGAAAATGTTTGGAAAATAATTAAGTGAATAGGTGTTTGATTTATAATTAAATTAAATGACTCATTTTGTGTTGCTTGTTGTTATGTGGTAAATTGATGTTTGAAAAACAATTGAGTATATGAGTGATCTTGAAATTTATTGATTTTAAAATAATTTGGTTTGATTTGTTTATAATTATTGGATTGTGTTTATGGCTGTCCAAAGTTTGTTTTATGGCAAAAGTTTGAATTTAAAGTGTTAATTTTGAGTTAAAGAAGTATTTGAAATAAAAAGTGTTTTTATGATGTTTTTGGGGTTTTATTAAAATGATTTTTTTTTAAAATGATTCTTTGCTGTCCAGAATTGTTTGGACTTGTTTCTTAACTTTAAAAATGTGTCAAGTGATTTAAAGGAAAGTTTTCAAGTGATATTTGACTTAAGAAAAAGCTGGATTGAAAACGGTGAATTTTTCGGTGTTTTCAAACATGTGTAAGGTGCTGTCCAAAACAGGCCAGCAACCAAACCAAAGAATTTAAATCAATTCATATGATGTTTTTAAAAGGTTTTTGAAAGTACTTAAGGTATTAGGAATATTAGAGTTGTTTGAAAGAAAACGGTTATGTTTTAAGCCTTCCGACGAGAAACGAAAAATGTTTTGAAACTAAGAAAGATTTTCTTAATACAAGTTAATAACGTGAGCGTATTTTATTTAGTACGAGGAATTTTAAAGATGAGAGATTGGGGCAGCCGGCAGCAGAAAGGATCCGAGGTGACGGTACGCAATTAATCGCTGGACCTCAGGTGAGAGAGAAGCTTTCCTAAGACATCGTGGTAGATAGGTGATATATTAGGACATTCCGTATCATCTCAAAGATCGGAACGTTCGGAGTCAGTAGTATAAGTGGCAATTGTTTGTGTTGTGTGGCCACTTATACGAAGGTGACGAAGACCACATTGTTGTTTTGTGATGTTTGTGTGTTGATAACATGTTTAGATTTATTTATTTTATTATGAATGTTGAAATTAAATACTGTTGATTAATATAAGTAACTTGCTGATGGACGTCTGTACGTCCTGAAAATGAAAATGGAATGATTAAGTTGTGGAATTAAAAGATGTAAAGGAAAAGGAATAAGATTTGTGCTGGGAAAGAAAGAAAGAGTTGAGATTGGGAAAGAATGGATGATAATGACGAGAACGAGACAGAGCTGGGGAAAGTAATGTTGTTGATGATGCGAGGTGTGATTTGAGTGGAGCTTGGCTCCTTTGTTTTTGTTTTTGACTGAGACTAGTGTTGAGTTGAGCTTGCTCCTCCATTATCGCTCAGCAAAAATGTGATTTTTGAAAAGAGATTTTTGAAAAGATTTTTGGAAAGAGATTTTTGAAAAGATTGAGAAAAGAGATTTTTGAAAAGATTTGTTAAAGGAGATTTTTGAAAGGATTTGTAAAAGGAGATTTTTGAAAAAGATTTGTGAAAAGAGATTTTTGTAAAGAGTGGTAAAAAGGAATTTTTGAAAAAAGTTTTTGAAAAGAGGTTTTGAGAAGGATAATACAAAGTATTTTCAGAAAAGTTTTTGAAATAAAATTTTGTGAAAGGTTTTAAAAGGAGATTTTTAGAAACTTGAGAAAAGACATTTTCAAGAAAGTTTTTGAAAAGGGAATTTTAGAAGATGTGAAACTAGATTTTAGAGAAAATTTACGAGAGGGAATTTTATGAAAAAGTTTATGAAATAATATTTTGTGAAAGTTTATAAAATGGTGTTTTGAGATAGTTTTTGAAAAGATTGTTTTGAGAAAAGAGTTTGAAATGAGATTCGAGATTGTTGATGTGATCCCAGCTCTGTGCTATGTGAGAAATGATGAGAGTAAGATTGTGCAAAGTTAGTGGTCGGGACACATTGAAGGGTTACACGAAGGATGGGCCGACCTTAGGATAATTAAAAAGATAAAAGACTTAAAAAGACATACGCGGTGAGGTATGAGAGTGCGAAGTAGTGGAGAGGAAGGAACCATGGGTATCTGCGGATACTCGGGAGGAGATTGCATTAGGGGAGGACGATGATGGTGAAACGTCAAGAAGTCTTGAGTACTTTCTAGGCAGAACGAACTCCATATGTGGCGTACGAACGTGGTAGGGACTGGGTCCAATGCTGTGGTAAGTTCTGCCCGCGCAACTAGAATAGTACTGATGCCCCCTAGATTGCAAATCTTGAACAGTGAGAGGGACTGGAGTGGGGCATTGTGATTTGCCACTGTTTCGATAGTCTGCCTTGATATATATATATATATATATATATATATATATATGAATTGAATGAATTGAATTGATTTGAGGCTGTAGTCCTCCTGGCTTGGAGCCAATTGATTGCGAGACAGCTGTCGTGCCCGCACGGTAAAGGTCCTGTACTCCTGTTTGCTTCCGACTAGGTTGGGTGGATGACTGAGGAGATGTAGACGTGAGTGATAGCCGAGAACGAAATGAATACTTTGATGATATCTTATAATTCCCCAACACATTGAAGATTGTGAAGTGATAAGACTGAATAAAAAGAGAAATATAGTTATGAAAATGAAATGAATGAGAGAAAGGGAGAATACCTATAAGAAGTGAAAATAAGAAGGAAACAAAAGAGGATAACAATGATGCTAATAATGCAATATAATAATGATAACGATAATGATATACTTGATTGTTGTGTGTTGTATGTGTGTTGTGTGTTTGTATGGTCCTATTATCTTGCCTATCGTAATTCCACACCGTCGACGATGCATCGTTCGGATCGCTTACTCTCTCCTGTTCGTTGGCATATCGGTACTGCTGGTATCTCAACGGGTAGATGGAGTATTGCATGGATATCACCATGTGGAATAAGTATGGATGAGGTTGGAAGCACACCCCATGCGGTTGGGCATGGACCGGCTACACGGAGATCGTGATCCATGATCCAGAGCATCAACTGAGTGGAGCTAATCTGAAGCCGTACTTGGGACAAGTCACAGTACGAGGATTCAATAGCTACGAAGAGAAGGCACGGTATGAGAAGCAGAGGAATTTTACTACATCAGATGGAGGGATGTTGGAGTCGAATAACAATAAGGGAACAACCTTGCGGGCGGCATCATCTTCGAGAGCGACGAGAGTACGCAAGAAGAAAGAGGGACGTCACTCGATTGTTTTCAATAGAAAGGTTTAAGAGTAGGAATATTATTTTAGGTTGTCGTGAGTGTTTTGAGTCAAGGATTACCTAAGTGATGAACTATTGATGTAACCTAACTTATTCTGAATCATGCCCTACTTTTCATACAAATCTGTGAGAAATGTTTAAAGTGCTTTGGATGTTATGAAAGGAACTACTTAAGTTAGAACCAAACTATTTTTCCTGCTAAATGTTTTTGGAAACCCAAGTGAATAAGTTTTGGTTTTAGTAACAACTCGGTTTTCGGTAAAAAGGGTGTTGAGAATATCAAGAATTTTCCGATAACGTTTTCAAACACTTCCTTAATGTTTTTAAAAAAAAATTTGGCCTCATTTTTGCAACCTAAATGAATGAAAGTCGGGTATTTTTGAGTTACTAAAATTGGGCTGTTACAAAGAGGGTAGAATTAGAAGATCAAGGAAGGTTGCATAATAAGAGTGAGGTATCTTTTGGTGGCTATCAAGTGAAGAATCTTGAGAGGCTTAGCTTGTAATCAAGGATCTTTAATTCTAGTGAAGAAACTCTCTCTATTGTGATAGAGGGGACTGGATGTAGCTCTCAAGAGGATGAGAGTGAACCAGTATAAATCTCTGTGTCATATCTCTATCCCTCATCTCTTTAGTTTATGCATTATTCTTAGTTCTTGCATGAAAACCTAGAAAAGTGATTTTCAAATTAGTTGAATCAATTAGATAGTAATTGTACAAATTAATTTGGGGAAACCTTTTTAAAACATCTGAGTAATTGTTTTTAAAACCTTTCTCTAAACCCTAGACCGATTTGCTCTTATCAAAAAATGTCTTCTTCAAAGAGAACAAGGATTAAGCATAATGCAAACATACCTTCATGGAGGAATAGAGATGATTTCTTTGAAGAGTCAAATTGTGAAGAGGGGTTTGATAGGTTTTATTCTAGCGATTTTTGGTTAGTTAGATGGATGGATTTTGAATGGTGCAGTGCTAATCTTTTTGAGTTTCATAGGCTCTTTGAGTTTCAGGGTCTTAGGAGCTTTTTAGAACTGAATACAAAATATACCCTATGTTAGTGAGAGAATTTTATTCTAACCTTGTTCTTACGGATAATGTGTTTCACACCAAGGTCAATGGGGTTGTGTTTTCTGTGATTGATGTTGATTTCTTCCATATTGCTGGTGTTAGGGCCGTTGGTACTTTTTCGGGAGATAAGAATGATAATAGATTAGCAGCTTGCAACCCGGAGGATGTATATCGTGATAGCCTTAGGAGAGCTGATTTGTATGTTGCAGAAGCTAGGAAGGCTGTGAGGGAACATGACTGTTGAGGATAGGATGATAGTGTATGTCCTTTCATATATTCTTACCCCTAGGACCACTACCTGTAACATCCCGTTATTTCTAATACCTCTGGCAAAATAATTAAATGATTTAATATGATATTTTCAAGATTTGAGTGTTGTAATAAAATTTTGATTTTATCATTTTAATTGAAATATGTTTTGTAGTCAAAATAACTATAAATTTGTTATCATACGTTTTTCAAAAATAAAATAGTACTTTTATTTAGTTTAATTAACACTCTGATAGGGAGCTCAAGTGGCAAGCCTTAGAGGCATTTTTACAAATAGTTTCTTTAGAAAAATATGTTTAACTTAATATTTTGAGCGTCCCTGTAAATTCTCATAGCGTTCGGAGACTGTCTTATTTTTAGCTTCTGAACTGGTTTAATATATTGCCGGTATAAGTTATATATAATGATCTTCTATTTCAAAATTATAAATATTATATTTTATCAAGTT
Source organism: Crotalaria pallida (assembly GCA_037953625.1). Lineage (NCBI taxonomy): Eukaryota > Viridiplantae > Streptophyta > Magnoliopsida > Fabales > Fabaceae > Crotalaria > Crotalaria pallida. The sequence continues at coordinate 54,860,871 of CM075651.1, forward strand.
TAATATTAGGATCGAGAAAATATATTTACTTTTGAATTTCGATAATATTTCTTACGCAATAGCTATCCGGAGAGACCGACAACTTTATTATTTTCTAATTAGTTTTGAGTAATTAAAAATACAATACTGTTTTACTTAAATGTATTTTATTTTTAGGATAGCCAAACTTTTGGTTATAATCCAAAGTACCTACACACATTAACTCACAAGTGAGAACAAAACATAAAATATGTATTGATTTTCGTAATTCTACCCTGTACACCGCCCCACCCTAATATACTACCCATATATTTATGCCCCACATCCCAGTGTCTCATCACTTGAAGAAAAGAAAAAAATAATAATAAGAAGGACAAGAAACAGAAAGAAGTGGCTCGAAGCAGAGAAGATGGGGCGACAATGGCTCCAACCCCATTTTTGGTTTCTTAAATCTTCCCGGTCCAATAACTCAAGATCCAACCGTTCAATCTCAAATCCTTCTTAGGTATATAATCTCCTCAACTCCCTCTATCCATCTACCTAATTTATTTGGCGATCCGTCAATATTTTTATTATCCCTATATTTTCAAATAAAGAGATGTTTTAGGGAAAAGTGATATACTTTTATTGTATAATGATATATATTTATTATTGTGACAAAAATGAGTTTATTTGATATAGTTATATATATATATATATATTTAATGTTATAATTAGTTTTAACACATGTCCATATTTAAATCCAGCACGTTATTATTAACCCTGACCCCGGTGCAAGTCGCGGATGTAAAAATGACTCTGTCTCTATGGCTAGGATTTTCAAGGTAAGGGGAGTCTCTTTTCCACACTTTGAGTTAGGGATAGTTAGAGTTTATAATAGGATTTGAGACTAATGGTTGAATTGGGTTGTGGGTAGCAAATTATTACTTGATTTAGAGTTGATTCGGGCTAATTGTTATATTTTTGGTTGATTTTGTTAAATTATTGAAAATGTTTACGTTAATCCTTTTTGTATATTATTAAAGTAGGAAGTGAAGAACCCTAGGGAGTTGATTTATTTTAAGAGCCTTGAGACATACCTGAGTATGTCGACTAATTTGTTGATATTTGGTGGTTGTTACACATTATGTGTTATCTGTTAGAAACTTATTATGTTCAAATAAGTGCTTAGTGTGAGTGATTTTGATTATTGATGGTTTAATAGAATAATATAAAAGGAAAAAGAGAAAATGATGAGACTTATGTTTGAATATCCCATTTTGCATTCATGCATAACATTCCATAATGAATCTTTCTTATTTGAAGTTGAGACTAATGAATAAGTATTTTAAAAATAATATGTCCCAAAGTCAAATAAGAAGGATGTCACTTACGTGTGTGAGAAGTTCTAAGGAGGTGAGGGAGCCTGTGTGGCAAACTTTAAGCCTGTGTGGCAACTTATTGAGCCTGTGTGGCATAGCCCGTGTGGCAACTATTGAGGGTGGATTGCGGGTCTTTATGGCCATTGTGTGAGTAAGCCTGTGTGGCATGATAGGTCACATTGAATCCTAGGTTTGAATTGTTAATTTGGAAAGAGAAATATCGATTTAAAATGAAAAATGTGGATTTGGAATGAGGAAGTGGAATGTATGAAATGATAAGGCAATGGCCTAAGCAAACTAGGATTCAATGGCGTTCCAATAAGAGTAGTGAGCATGCATTGGTGTGCATAGCATGGACTATGAATGCATTGATGGCTATGTGTTGCTTGACATATACTTTATGTGAGAATGTTGATGATTGTGATACTAAATAAATTGGGAAATCAGCCTTCCACATGTCCGAATGATTTTAAAATTTTATATGATGTTCTGTTATATATTTGGTTTGTCCTTGTAAGTTTTCATGATATTTAGAATTGTTTTGATATTTTACATAATTCCATTTCGGTTACAGCTATGTGAAATGTGACGACCCAACTTTCTATTCTTAATAAGATGTTTATATTCAAAAATACGACCATTTTTTTTTCATTTATTTTCCCTTCCATCATAAGTCAAGTCATCATCATTTTCGAATCTTGCGGAAAACATTCAAATCATCATGAAGGAAAACATTAACTTTATATTTCATCTTAAAGTCGAAAGTGCATCTTCATTACATCAAAAGTTAACAACATTAGACTTAACTTAAATACTCTAGGTCATTACACTATATTACATATATTACAACAAAACTTATAACAACCTAGAGCAATTGGTTCGAAACTCAAAATATAACATAAGTAAGAGAAACCTGATGAGTTGCACTATCCACATTCCACCATTCAGAACTCAACTCAGTCATCAGTTCCCCACTAACTTCCAGTTGAGTTGTCCATGAAATCATCATCTGCCACCGGATCAGCATCCTCCACCGGATCAGCATCCTCCACCGGATCCTCATCCTCTATAGGATCCTCCTCCTCCTCTTCCTCATGTGCCGGATCAGATGGCACATAAACTGGAGTCCGAGATCGGGCTCTAGTGGAAGGACGAGAGGGAGTAGGAACCTCTAAAATAATTCTTTCCTCAGAGGGTGATGGACTTGGTGGGAGGGTGTGTCTCAGAAAACGTCTTGGTGGTGGTGGTGCGTCTCGGAAAGCTGGGGTTGGCGGCATGCACGGGCAATATGACCGGTCCTTCCACAATTGAAACAGACTGGTGGTTTATCTCTCCAGCACTCTTGACCAGGATGGGAACGTTGGCACTTGCCACAAATCTCCGCCGGTGCCGGAAGACTGACTGCTCCAGAGGGCGGTGCTCTTCCTTTCCCCTTATGCGAATAAGGGCCTCCATGATTTCCACGATTATTCTTGTGCTGATGTCCGTGTGGTCAATGGCCTCCTTGACTGGCTTCCCTCTTGAAATTATTCTTTTCGAAGATGCGACATGCACTAGTCAATGTTGGATAGTGGCGAATCCTTTGCACGCTCACAGCCAGCTTGATGTCCGACCTCAACCCATTCTCGAATCTCGTGCACTTCGAGTATTCGTCAGGATGATATTGGAAGTACGGGGAGTACTTCATCAGCTCTTCAAATTTCTCAGCGTACTGATCGACAGTCATGCTGCCTTGCCTCAAGTCTAGGAACTCCATCTCCTTCTGGATCCTAACATCATCCGGAAAATACCACTCTAAGAACTTTTCTGTGAAGACTTCCCAAGTGAGCTCGCGATGATCATATTCCGAGAACTGGCGGGTCTGCTCCCACCAAGTTGCAGCCTCTCCATTTAGCATGTATGCCGCAAACGTGACCTTCTGAACTTCCGTGAGGGTCAGTGTTCGGAAGATCTTATTCATTTCAGCCAACCAGAACTGAGCTTTCTCGGGACAACGGCCACCCGAAAAGCCAGGGGGTTTACATCTACGAAACGAATATAGGCCTTGAAATTCCGCCGGGGTTCCATTACTGGGATGACGGGTTTGCTGCAAGTTTTCCAGAACCGCAGCCATACGAGTTAGAGCCTCAGCAATGTTAGCGTTATTTCGTCCAGCCATCTTATCCTACAGAATCCAAAGGGGAAAACTTAATTAGATTCTACTATTCTATTTCTCAAAATACAATCAATATTCTATAATACGCAATGGTTAATGTGTAAGGCCACACTCCAAGGCCGAGAGTTGAACCATTGCTCTAATACCACTAAATGTGACGACCCAACTTTCTATTCTTAATAAGATGTTTATATTCAAAAATACGACCATTTTTTTTTTTCATTTATTTTCCCTTCCATCATAAGTCAAGTCATCATCATTTTCGAATCTTGCGGAAAACATTCAAATCATCATGAAGGAAAACATCAACTTTATATTTCATCTTAAAATCGAAAGTACATCTTCATTACATCAAAAGTTAACAACATTAGACTTAACTTAAATACTCTAGGTCATTACACTATATTACATATATTACAAAAAAACTTATAACAACCTAGAGCAATTGGTTCGAAACTCAAAATATAACATAAGTAAGAGAAACCTGATGGGTTGCACTATCCACATTCCACCATTCAGAACTCAACTCAGTCATCAGTTCCCCACTGACTTCCAGTTGAGTTGTCCATGAAATCATCATCCGCCACCGGATCAACATCCTCCACTGGATCCTCATCCTCTATAGGATCCTCCTTCTCCTCTTCCTCATGTTCCGGATCAGATGGCACATAAACTGGAGTCCGAGATCGGGCTCTAGTGGAAGGACGAGAGGGAGTACGAACCTCTAAAATGATTCTTTCCTCAGAGGGTGATGGACTTGGTGGGAGGGTGCGTCTCTGAAAATGTCTTGGTGGTGGTGGTGGTGTTCCATGGCGAAATACAAAATTTGGTGGAATGTGCATAATGTACATCATTGGGATCCTCGTACGACGCGGACGCATTCGGGACCATGGGTTCGGGTGACGAAAAGTGACTTCCACGTCCCCTTCCTAAATAGCCCAATGATCCTCGAAATTCCACTCCCCATTAGGGAGCAGCCTCATTTCCACGCATATCATATTCCTGGCCATGACCTACAACAAGGGATTAGGAGTGAGTCATAGCTAAATACAATAACAAATGAGCATAACAGAGGCTAAAAATAACAAGCACATGTAATTAAATAGCATCAAGAGTGTGAATGTATGCTCAAACTGGTTTAACACGTTTTTAATTTTATTAGTGACATGATGCATGCCTACTTCTCATTCATGCTTCACAGTTCGGCATCCTTTCGGGTATCCATTTCAAACCTATGTTTTCATCGAACTGGAGCGTATCCATATCCCATGCATCACGATTGATTGGGAACTACCCTTCATAGCATTTTCATGCTACGGTATCCAAATCATCATAGCACCTTTAGGGCTATGGCATCACAGCACTTTCAAGGCCATGGTATCCATTTTTATTCTATGCTAGATTCCACAATCGAAATCGGAGCAACTCCATGCATGATGATGCCATATTCGAGTTTCATTTCTTTTCTTTTCATTATTCCCATCAGCATCTTGTAACATCCCAAATTTAATCCCTAGTATAATTGATGATGGGTCAAGCCTAGAGTGAAGGAAATAATGATATTGAGTTAAAAATAGTGGTTTGAAGGCTTGATTTAGGATTAATAACATAGGATATTAGGAAATTCAAAATAAAATATTTACAACTCTAAACACAAATTCCACTGTTGGATATGAAGATATGATTTTTAGGAAGTTACTCGTCAAATTTGAGCTAGATCCGACGGTGAACGAAGAAGTTATCTAGAATTAAAGAAGGAAGAAAATAGGAGGAAAATAGGAAAATGAATAAATGGGGTACTGGGCAAAAATACTCGAGTCTTTTGGAAAAGACTCCAGTCTTTTGGAAAAGACTCCAGTATTTTTAAGGAAAACACTCGAGTGTTTTGTGCAGACAGCCTTAAAAACGTGTTTCAGCCAACAATTTCATTCATAACTCAACTTCACTCGCTCTCCTAGGTCACGAACAAGCTCCCATTCTCTCTTCAAATTTCATCTCAAATCATCAAATACACCCATGATAAACCATTAAAAACCAATCCCCATCACTCACCAACATCATCTCTTCCATCAATCTCTCCTATTGTTCTCTTTCAAGCCATGGGTATGAGTTAGGTCAAGAGCTTCAACACCCACTCTTGATTTCTACAATTTCAAGCTCAAAGTAAGTGAAATTCAAGCTTTCCTCCTCATTTCCTTCATGTTATACGAATTTCCCCCATAGTCTCTAACTAATTTTACTTCTTTTGGTTCATGAATCACTTTCTCTCTCCTCCAAGCTTGAAGCTTTCTCTCTCTTGTCTTCCATGGTGGTTTTCAACTCTAGGCCATGGAAGCTTCTCATTTTCTTGAGCTTTGTCAAGAGGCTATGGCATAAATGCTAACTCTTCTTGTTATGGCTTTTATATTAGGTTCCTCACTTCTCTCTTGGGTCATAACTCAATTGGTGGCAAGGCTCTCAAGCTTAAAGCAAGTGTAACCGCCTTATCTCTAAGTGTTGAGGTAAGGAGTGGGTATTAGTGAGTATTACCATACTCTGGGGAATAGTTTATAGTATGTATATAATGCTTGCTAAGAGATAGGTGTTAGTATAAGGAATTGGAAACCTACGTTAGAAAATGATGGTAAATTCTAGAAACGAACCTAGTGTAACTCTACGATGGGGAATAGGAATAATAAATTGATTAGGCAAACCAATAAATTGAACTAGCTAAATGCATAATCTTTCTACTATATGTTATTATAGGTGCTACTTGAGAATAATTGTTAAGTGCTAATGTGTAGGATATTTTATGTGCTTATCTGAGTTTTTGCTAATGGTTATATATATTTGGTGTATTCTTGATAATTATTGTGAACTGTTCATTTGTTGCTCTAAGTGTTTAAGCGTTGTGAATTGTAATTGTGTTTATTTACTAGATGGTTTATATGAGATGATAGGAATGGTGTGTTTACTATGGTATATTGATATTTGTTGTTTGTTATGATTATTCGGAAGTAGTGAGTATGTTGGCCTTTGACCTGAGGTGACATACTTTGTGAATATGGTAAGTATGTGGGCCTTTGACCTGAGGCGGCATACTTAACATGTGTGAACAGGGTGAGTATGTTGGCCTTTGACCTGAGGTGACATACTTTGTGAAGTTGGTAAGTATGTGGGCCTTTGACCTGAGGTGACATACTTATCATGTATGTATGGGGTGAGTATGTTGGCCTTTGACCTGAGGTGACATACTTTGTAAACTAGGGATGTATGTGGGCCTTTGACCTGAGGTGACATACATCGCAAATAGAAATTGGAAAAATAAAGGAAATGAAAGGGATTGGAAGAAAGGAATGAAGAATGAAAATGGGGAAAAGAAAAAGATACACGAAACATAAGATAGGAAGGTTAGTAGAAGGACATAACGAGATAATTTGGGATGGTAAAGAAGTGTACTAGTAATAATAGGACAATAAGGTATGTAAAACGAATTAATGAGTTAGGTAACTAATGGGTAAAAAGGAAGCGAAAATAGGAGCATAGGTGGTTTTGTCGGATAGGTAAAATGAACAATAACCTAGGAAAAATAATGGAATCGGAATATTGATGCATATTGGTATGAATGTGACTGTTGTGCAATTGATTGAACTATGTGGTAATTGTGTGTGACTTAGTCGGTTATTATGTCATATTGGAAACTGCTTTCCCATTTTATGTGTAATGCTCACTCCTTACTATCTCCACAGGTACTGAGATTGAGCTGGCACAGCCCCCGGCCGAGCAGGAGTACTTTCCCTTACAGGGAGAGTAAGTCATATTAGTAGAGTCGTGTGTCCCGTCCTGACTACTTTTGGGATTTTTGTATATGATGATGATTATGTGTATGTACTGAAAAACATCATTTTGGGGTATAGTCAGGACCACTCCTTGTGGGAAGGGAGTTATTTTGGATTATTTCATGGAATTTAAATAACTGCTAAAACTTGTATTAGTTTATAATTTTCCGCCGCACTGAAACTCTGATTATGAATGCTTTAATATATGGTTTGGCCCTGATGGCTTTCTGATCTCACTTAAATTATTTAATTAACCGGTTTGCAAGAAAAACTAATTCTTGGAATGTCCATATTACAAAGTAAACTCTGTCCGTTTTGACAGAGATTTTCATAAGTTAAAATGGTATTACTCAGAAAAATTTAAAATCACTATTTTATTATGGGTATTTAAGGGTAATTATTTAGGGTGTTACATTTTGGTATCAGAGCAGTTTCTCCTCGGCCATGGAGTTGTACAAACTCCAAATGATTACTCACCTAGCGAGTAATTGATGCTCATAGTAATAGTTTAGGATTATAATAAGATAATTATAGTACTATGTATTTACTTAGTATTTGAGTCTTATTGGTCTGTTCACTCTGGCTAAGAAGTTGATATTGTTGCAGGTAACTAACGTTTGGCAAGTCCATACGAAGTGCTTTTAAATTCGAAATTGTGAAGTTAGATTGCTCTTCTGTTAGCTAAATATTGAACTAGTAATGTTTTAGGATAGAAGTGTTTAAAACACTTTGGATTTGCCTTTCCAAATACAATCCTGTTCTTATAGAGAACGTATGAAAGACCTTATAAGGAATTCTTCAGTTTGAGAATTCTAGTATCAAGTAACCAATATTATGTTGTGATGTTGTTATTTGATGTAATGGAAGGTTAGAACTGATCACTCTAATCCTTGCATTTGTTAAATGATGACATTATTGACAGAACCCGACAGTGATGTGTTGTTGGTAGATGTGAGGATGGGATTGATCACCTCAATTCTTGCATCTATCAATAAATGCTATCATTGTAACCTTTAAAGTGAAAGTAGACAACCAAAGAAGTGACATCCAAGGAAAATAATTCTTGTAAGTGAAGCCAACCTTACCCCGAAACATTCGTTCAAAAGCTTCATATAGAGTTGGAGAGTAGATAGAAAATAGTTCTAAAGAAAAGAATTCTTGGTATATGCTACTTGTTCCAAAGTAGTATAGCTAAGTGCTAATCCCTTGGATGAAGTTAAGACAGCTCTCCAGAATTTATTCTTAACCATCATATTAACTAAATCAATCTTGAAGCAATTTGACAGTTGCTTCGAATCTTTTCCCGGTTCTTAGATAACCACTCATAAGAATAGCCGGTTTTGCCGAATTTGTAAAATCCCTGCGTTGAGACCAAACATCTTAATAATTGACTCAGCCAACGGCAAGTTGTCGTACCCTTCACATTTGGTAGTAGGGTAAATCTTGGAACTAATGTGGACTTCTTCCTTCCTAATCTTTTTAGTCGACTCATGGAAGAAGTTGATTGTGGGGCATTTAGTAGGAATTGTGTATGCTCTAATCAATTAAGCATTGGGGTGCTTCTTGTTCATGAATGCTTGTGTTTTTGAAAGATCCTAAACCTTACCGGTGCTAGTCAATCCTGGTGAGAAGATAAACTCTAAGGTGTTCTATCCTACAAAAATCTTCGCATGCCTCGATCCCAGGGTATCTATTCTGGGAAAGATTCTAAAACTATTCTGGAAATGCTAAATATTTCGAGTTTTCCCGTATCTAGCTAATGCAACTCCTGTCTTGCATCTATCCGAAGGACGATCGGAGGCGGATTAACCCGATCCCACACCCTTTAGCAAAGCGGTAATTGGGTATGTTGATGCCAAGTGGGGGAGCACTTCCTACCCTAATTTAAATTCTGTCTAGGTATGGGCAAATCGAAGGACTGACGGAAGAAACCAAAGGGGATTAAAGATAGGAATCGCGAGTCCTATCACCGGGGTGATTCTCCATTTACAGAACCTAACGGAATTTCGGGGACGAAATTCCAATAAGTGGGGGAGAATTGTAACATCCCAAATTTAATCCCTAGTATAATTGATGATGGGTCAAGCCTAGAGTGAAGGAAATAATGATATTGAGTTAAAAATAGTGGTTTGAAGGCTTGATTTAGGATTAATAACATAGGATATTAGGAAATTCAAAATAAAAGATTTACAACTCTAAACACAAATTCCACCGTTGGATATGAAGATATGATTTTTAGGAAGTTACTCGTCAAATTTGAGCCAAATCCTCGGAAAGTCATGAACACTCGAGTAACTTCAGGAACACTCGAGTAATCTGGAAAATCTAGAGAACACTCGAGTGGACTGAATTTTTCTCGAGTACATTGCCCAGAACCTGAAGAACACCATTTTCAATTCTAAGTCAAATAATTAATGAATTATTGAGAATAGTCCAAGGGATTAAGACTTAAAGAAATTGATTAATACAAATAGATCGTTTGATGACGGTCCTTTTGATAAAGAAATAAGCCTAGGTGGCCTGCAAAGTATTAATCAACTTCCCTTAAGTCTAAAGGATAAAATGCATTCATTCTGGAGTTCGGATGGTAGGGCGTATTCATGTTTTGATGAACATGTGGAGGGCCTCTGGGAGTGCCAATACGCTTGCTTGATGACACTTGTTGACGTGGTCGGCTTAGTGGATGCCGATATGGATATATCGTTTGGATGACGATCCGTTTGGATGATGGGATATGCTCGGGTGGCATGGATACCAAGCTTGTCGTGTACATTCTAGGTGAATGTACGAATTGTTGTATACCTAGGAATACAACGCACTGTTGAGTGCTGGGTTGTCAGGGATGGACGTCAGAGAGTGACATAGTATTATGATGGAGATAGGCTTGAGAGCTAAAGTCATGCATCATGCCATTCATTCAAATAAACTGTTATGACTGAATTAAGTGTGAACATCCTATGTGCATAACCTACTTGCTAAGTGTAAGTGTGATTGATATTAAGTGATGCATGTTACATATTTATGTTGCATAACTTATTCTCTATTGATTATGTGTATAGAATTGCTTATCCCTATGCCCTTGTAGGTGATGTCTCGCTACATTGCTTGCATCGAGATCCGGCCACTTCCTAGTGGCACATGGATCTATGAGGACCATCGCGCGGTGTTTGAGGGGGAGGTAGAGATTACCTTCTACCGCCCGAACCCGCTGATACGATTTCGTCCTCGTAGGTTTAGGATTCCCATCATATACACTATGCATGTACCCCCGTTTTACACTTACCATGGACCACCTCCCAGGCGACCAGCTCGCTCTTACCATAGTTTTCGTTTTCAACCTACCCGCTCTCACCCTTTTACTTCGAGAGTCGTCCGCGAGGAGACTCCCCTATCTGATCCGAGGAGCCCAGTCAGGGTTTCATCATCACCTGACCCTGTACCCAGTGGTAGGGTACACTCTCCCTCGGATGAGATCGAGGAGGATCCGGTGGAGGACGAGAGTGGGAGCGAGCCTGTCGTGCATTCTACTGGGAGTGACTGGAGGGACGACGATCCCTAGGTACATGTATATGGTGTATGGTGTGGATCTGAGGATCCGGTGTGTGTGGAGGAGATTTGCTGCTGCTGCTGTGATGATGATGCTACTACCTTACTCACTTTTACTTTTGGGAGACTACTGCTACTACTACTCCATCTGATGCTGCCAGATCTATGTGACTATTCCTAGAGTTATATATCTTGTTATGTATATATAGAGATACTTTTGGAGCACTCTAGAGCTTGTAGTTACACTGTTATATAGATCTGATGATGGACTTGTATATTTTGAAACTTGGAGACTTTACTCATGGGCTATGCACTTATGATTCTCTATATCTATGAAAACCTATGTTTATATTCTATCAGTTGCATAGTCCAGTAATTTCCGCTTACTCTGATTTAATCTGTTTAAGAGCTCGGCTATAAATGGTATCAGTTCTATCGTACAAAGCAAGGGTAGCTTAAGCTACTTGATACAAAGATATTTTCTAAAAGATCGAATGTTACTCTATCTGCGAAAAGGTTTTAGAAATCGCCGAACTTGATACAATGATTTTGAGATAATATAGACTTTGTTCTCCAAGACTTTCAAGTGACGATTCGTGCACCCGCTTTAAAAGAAAAATTTTATTTACCTATTTTCTTAACACTCACAAGTCCATATATATTATCCAATATAAAAGCTTATTTATTAGTTTATATTTGGGTAATCCGAGAAGGGTGTCACACCGAGTGGTATCAGAGCAAAAGTCAGATCCTGTAGTAGTGGAAGTAGTCCAGAAAGGTAGCCATCAACATCAAGCTGGTATCTGCAAGGCAATTACATTACTACGAATGTTATTATTTTGTTTGTTGAGGTTTAAATACCCTTGATTTGTTTGTATCTTGTCTCTTTGAGTACAAGACGCAATTGATTGTAGATTTAATAAGTTTAAGATAGAGTCTTAGTATAGGTAGTGCAATGGAAGTTTCTTTAGTTCAACATATGTGACCATAAGTCCATAGCGCAGGTCTAATATGGCAACTAGAAACCAAAATCACACTAATACGATGTTAGAACGAATCACCACGGTGTTGGAAGCTATGCAACGACAGTCTCAGCAACCTTCTCAACCGGCTAACTCGCCTCATCAGTGTAATATGGGTAATACTGAGGCGAAGACTCTGGCTGATTTTAGGAGCTGCAATCCGCCAAAGTTTGAAGGAGGATTTAAACCGGAGGAAGCCAACAAATGGATTCATACTATGGACAAGATTTTGAGGACTTTGGAGTGTTCTGATGTTCAGGAGGTGGCGTATGCAACCTATATGTTGGAGGATGAAGCTGAGAATTAGTGGAATCACACCATGCAGCTTCTGCAATATGAAGGAAGAGAGGTAAGCTGGGGAGTATTCATGGAAAAATTTCTTCAGAAATATTTTCCTGAGGATCTAAGGAGGAAAAAGGAAGTGGAATTCTTGCAGTTGAAGCAAGGTAACATGTGACGTCCTCACTTTAATTAGTTAATTTTTAGGTTTTAATAAAATTGGTGATTTAAAATTTCTTTTTTTTTTAAAACTTAAATACTTGTAAAAAAATCCTTAGGAAGAATCCGACAGAGTTTCCTCTGTTTATCGGACTTTCCAAAGTTTTCTTCTTTTAAACCTGTCAAACCAAAATTATTTAAAAACATAAAACACAAAAATATTACAAACAACTAAAATGATCCTACGCGCGGTTAGAACTAGTCTCAGGGCATAAAACTATTACATATTTAGTTTTACCAAAATAACAGTCCACTCAAAACAAAATATATATATATATCCCACGTAGTGGAACATAAATCTGCTCGGCCATGACCCATGTAAACTCCGCTTCTGTACCTGTAAAAGTATAGCAAGAAGGGTAGCATTACACAGGACTTAGGAAGATAAATTCTAAAAGAAGACATAGCAAATAACTAAGCCTACACTATTATGAATCTTCCTTATTCATAAATTTTCATATATAATTAAGTTCTTCTAATTTTTCTCTTATTTTTACATTCTTTTAATATACATTTCTTCACTTATTCTTTCATTCCATTAATATACATTTATTCATAAAGCTTCATATAATTTATTTCTTCTAATTCTTTTAATCTTTGGTTTTCCTTTCTTTCTTTCATTTTTATTAGCATACTTATACATGAAGATTCATGTGCTTGCTTTCTTTTAATTCCATTCTTTATTTCATTTTACAGTATTCATTATGTAGTCCAACCTTAGCCAGCCGTACGGTACTGAGCGCCGACTAATTCTTTTAATGCCGATACGCCTCGTCAGGATCGCATCGGACTTTTATCTTGTCTTTTGCTTTACTAGCAAAATAATAATTCCATTAGGTATTCTTGCTTGCACATTGGTTAGGATGGTATCTTCACCCAATAGGACTTCTTCTCACTCAGGACTTCTTGACCCATAAGACCTTTCCCTCGTTAGGGCCTTTTCTTTATTTTCTGTTCTTCACTCACTTTCATATAGTCTCAATTATTCATGATTCATGCTTATATTTGGTGCTGCAGCTATTAATCGTCGCGTAGGATCCACGTAACCTAACGAGCCTTTGATCTTATGGGGATTTTTCCTGAGCGAGCTTTGTACCTATTGGGGCTAATTCGGGCCTACTTTGCTAGTAGGACCCTGTTCTAACCGTGTGCACCTAATGGGTGTGGATCCCAATACGCGATTAATAGCTGCAGACCCTATTGCTTTTCTTTTACTTTACATTACATTTCCATTTCAGAAATAACACATATACCTGATTTGTATTAAAGCATTTCGTTTATGTTTGTATCTTATCTTTGATCTGTATTTTCATTTATGTCTTATCATGTGACTTGTTATCATTTTCTTTATCTTCACTTAAAGGTGTTAGCATACAAAACTAACATTCACAACATTCGCACATTCACAATCATTTTCCCAATATAAACCTCTTACCCCTTCCTTATCTTTTCGATTAATTAATTGATTACTATTCTTGTTTAACTATCTTGATTAATTTCCCACACATACCCAATATTCTGATTCTTTCATTAGCTTGTGATACCTCTAATCTTACCAAGTCCTAGGTTCATTTTTAAGACCCGTTATCTCACATATAAGCATTCAAGCATAACAACACAATTCACTTACACATAGCATTACAAACAATTTGGCGGGTTTATTTTATTTATTCACCTACTCGATTTATTACCTTTATTTCCCTATAGTTTCCTCATTCATTATCCGTTCATTTAACATTTCCATACTAAATTCACACATTACAAACATCATCATATACTTCATATATTCGCAATTTATCTAATGAGTTCATTTCCTTTATTCCTAAGCTTTGTTTATTGTCTATTGCAATTACCCTATTGTATATTATTTCTAACTAATCTTTTTTATTCTCAGCTACCACTATAGCATCCTAGAATTTACTCTCTAAGTAAAGGTAATGTGAACAACCCTTCTTACCTCTTTGAAGAGCAAGAACCAAAATGGGGTTTTGAGGGAGCATCCTCACCAAGCTCTAATCCATGCCTCTTAGCTTCCTATTCCTTGCCCTTAATCACTTTCTAAGCTTCCTTGCATGATTAGAAGACCCTATGCCACCGATTACACAAATTGGGGTTTGATAGGGAATTGGAATTTCATGAAAAAGAGGAAGTAATATGTGTTTTTGGAGAGGGAAAATTCATGAGGAATTGATTTGTGGCTCTAATTTTTGATAACTTTGAGTGATTATGGGGATTGGAAGGATTTAGGGTTTTGAATTGGGAATTGGGGATTTGAGGGATTGAGAATGAAATTGGGGTTTTTGTTGATAGAAAATCATGGGGATTTGATGGGGAATGATTATGGGATGTTAATTTGATTTGATTTGGTGCTATTTTAACATTGGAGAAGGATTGGGGATGAAAACCCTAGAGAGAAGCCGGAGAAAAGAAGAGTGAGAAAGTGATTTTTGGGGTTAAAATGACCCCAACTCGTGTTTTTATTTTTTGCTGATCTGATAAAAACACTCGAGTCTTTTCCCAATCACTCGAGTGAATTCATGAAAAATACTCGAGTCTTTTCTAAAAGACTCGAGTGAATCTGAGGGCTTTGTCTTTCCCTGATTCAGGATCTGTAAAACACTCGAGTCTTTTCACAAAGACTCGAGTAGAGGCTGAGAACACTCGAGTCTTTTCTAAAAGACTCTAGTCTTTTCCAAAACACTCGAGTCTTTTCCAAAAGACTCCAGTGTTTTGCCCAGTACCCCATTTATTCATTTTCCTATTTTCCTCCTATTTTCCTCCTATTTTCTTCCTGCTTCAATTCGAGATAACTTCTTCGTTCACCGTCGGATCTTGCTCAAATTTGACGAGTAACTTCCTAAAAATCATACCTTCATATCCAACGGTGGAAATTTTGTTTTGAGTCCTAAATCTTTTATTTTTAATTTCCTAACGTCGGGTGTTTATAACACCGAAAAATCGATTTTTAACACTCGTTTGGGTCTTCCTTAAATTTGCTTCTCAATGCCAATGCTCCTAGACTCCTATATGGCACTCAAAGTACTCCTAATACATCATTTTAAATCCCTTCTATATAATCCTCACTTCCAAATCTTACTATTATTCTAATTATTATTAGAATAAAAATTCGGGATGTTACATTTCTCCCCCACTTATTAGAATTTCGTCCCCGAAATTCCGTTCATTTCCTTAAATGGAGAATCATCCCATTGGTAAAGCTTTTAACTATGGTCTTCACTTCCCGCTCTAGGTGTGGTTAGGTTCATGCCTATTTCAATGCTTGTCTTCTAAGGCCACGTATTATCTCCATCTGCACCAGATCATCGGCTTTCTTATTATTAAAGTTCCATCTCCCAATCGTTTGGATTGAAATCCTCCCCCACTTAGCATCGACATACTTGATTATATCAATGTTAGGAGTAGGTTCGGTCGCTACTAAGCATGGAGTGTATGGATTTCCCAAGCGTTCTTCGGAAGTGGGAGTGAAGGGGGGTTTGACGACTTGTGGTGGCATTGAATCATACAAGATTCCTACAATTTGGCAAACTCCTGCATACACATCCGAGTTCTATCACTAGATACCTGTAACTCGAAGAGAGTGAAGATGAAAAGAAGAAACTAGAAGCATTCAAGGGAATGCTTAATGGGCTTTGCAAGATGACCAAAGACGTGGGAGGTGATGAGAGTGTAGAAATTTCAGCATCTTATGGTATCGTGGCTTTTTCCATAATGTTCGGTGACTAGCGAGTATCGGACGGCTGCCAACATAAAATAATCGTGCAGCACCGACATTGTGGGGTAGCAACATGACTGGTTACATGTCGCCCCTGAAAATAATAGAGATTTATCCCAGAGAATGCATCTTCGTTGGAAAATCAACGAAATATGTGTTTTCTACAGAGCGATGGTTGACTTGA
The DNA here is from genome assembly GCA_037953625.1 of Crotalaria pallida. Lineage (NCBI taxonomy): Eukaryota > Viridiplantae > Streptophyta > Magnoliopsida > Fabales > Fabaceae > Crotalaria > Crotalaria pallida. Next base: position 54,877,167 of record CM075651.1, read on the forward strand.
TCGATCTCGGTAAGGGTACCTGGTAAAGGGGTCCAGCATTCGTCATACGAGGTGACTGAATTGAGTAGTCAAGGCGAGAACTACATGAACGTTTGTTATTTACCAATGAGAACAAAGAGAAGGATTCAAGAGTTCACCAACCTTAGTTGGTTGAAACAAGGACACATTTAATTAGGATTGAAATTGTTGCATCAAGATTGGTTCGGAACCAAGAAGGTCAGAGCAAGAAAACAGAGGTTTACTTGCACAAATTAAACCATTATCCATGGTTCAACGGAAACACAAATAAAGTCTTGAAAGATACTTGGCGGCCATGGATTGAGGTATACCAGCACTCTTGAAATTTAGACGCTTTATTGGGCAGTATCAGAGATCTACGAAACTTAAATCTCACGTTGAGTGCATGCCAGCAACCCGGTTTCAGCTTATCCCAAACAGGATCTTAAAGGAGATACGTTGTGAATTTGGTATTGACTAAAAGTGCTAATGAGATTAGCCTCGAGGTCCCTACTTGTCCTCCATTGTCTTTGAACAAAAAGGTTTGTATCACTTGAAGTTGTGGTCCACCTTTCCCTTGTGTCATTGTTGAGTGTTTCACCACTTTTGAGATTGAAGTTGAGCTAACAATCTATTGTTGATCGACGGGTTGGATTAAATTCCTAAGGTTTGCGAAGGCTTGTGTTCGCACGCATCCAGGTTCTTATACTGAATGAGGAGTACAGATTAATAGTTTAACCTTGTCGGTCTTGATGTGGAGACCCACTAAGTCGTTAAGGTTTACCCCTTCTCGCGGTGTCTTTTCAGAAACCATAATAAGATTCCCGTTAAAACTTGAACTCCCGGAATCTGATTTGGCTTTTCATGGAATTTAGAAGTGATTCCTATAGGGTTGGTTATATTTTCAAAGATTAGGCATTCGGCTATGCCATTCCTAAACTGATGAAATAGCTTAAGACTCTTCTCTTCTAGTTTCGCTTTGGGATTTACTTTCCGGTTCTATGTAAAGATTTCGGAAAGAACACCATTCGGTTGGTTTCCTTGCCTTCAAGGTATCTATTTCCTTGGAGAGTTCTTATTTTGATTGTTTCAACTTCATTAAGAAGATTGCAATGATATCATCTATTAATAGTTGCAAAGGTTGAGGTGATCAATCCCAACTTCACGTCTATCAACAGGGCACCAATGTCGGGTTCTTACTTTTACCAGAGACCATGGTTCAATGGTTCAGTCTTGGTTGATCTCGGCGTGGATACTTTGTAAGGTTGACAAGATTTTGGCTTTTCTCACAGGCGACCGTTCAGAAATCTTAGTGGGAAGACTCCCAACAGATCACGGACTACCAGTGTCTGGCTTGGCTTTTCGGAAAAGTTGGAGATGGTTTCTAGGGTGAGCTTGATTCCCTTCCTTCTGAAAGAGATACTTCTCGGGGAAATTGAATGCCTGGTTGGAGTTTGTGCTACTTCGAAGTCTTCAATGACATTGACTGTTGACAAGTGCGAAGATCGAGATGGTCAGTCTCAATCTCACATGTATCAATAGCAACATCATCACCGGGTTTGTTGATGATAGCATCATTTAATAGTTGAAAGAGTAAGGACGACCAATCCTACCCTTACACTCTATTTAAACGATAACACCATCGAGGGAATTAGTTAAGCTTAAACTAGCGTCCTATCGTCTTTGTCACTACTTAATCCTGCTTAAGATAGCAATTGAACACATATATGCATAGATAGCTATATATGCATCCCATTCGCCTAACTTAGACACTTGACTATACATATCGGTTACTCGCTTGGTGAGTAAACCACAGGAGTTGTGACTCCAAACTCCAAGGCCGAGGAAAAACTGCTCTGATACCATAAATGTGACGTCCTCACTTTAATTAGTTAATTTTTAGATTTTAATAAAATTGGTGATTTAAAATTTCTTTTTTTTTTTAAAACTTAAATACTTGTAAAAAAATCCTTAGGAAGAATTCGACAGAGTTTCCTCTGTTTATCGGACTTTCCAAAGTTTTCTTCTTTTAAACCTGTCAAACCAAAATTATTTAAAAACATAAAAAACAAAAATATTACAAACAACTTAAATGATCCTACGCCCGGTTAGAACTAGTCTCAGGGCATAAAACTATTACATATTCAGTTTTACCAAAATAACAGTCCACTCAAAACAAAATATATATATATCCCACGTAGTGGAACATAAATCTGCTCGGCCATGACCCATGTAAACTCCGCTTCTGTACATGTAAAAGTATAGCAAGAAGGGTAGCATTACACAGGACTTAGGAAGATAAATTCTAAAAGAAGACATAGCAAATAACTAAGCCTACACTATTATGAATCTTCCTTATTCATAAATTTTCATATATAATTAAGTTCTTCTAATTTTTCTCTTATTTTTACATTCTTTTAATATACATTTCTTCACTTATTCTTTCATTCCATTAATATACATTTATTCATAAAGCTTGCATATAATTTATTTCTTCTAATTCTTTTAATCTTTGGTTTTCCTTTCTTTCTTTCATTTTTATTAGCATACTTATACATGAAGATTCATGTGCTTGCTTTCTTTTAATTCCATTCTTTATTTCATTTTACAGTATTCATTATGTAGTCCAACCTCAGCCAGCCGTACGGTACTGAGCGCCGACTAATTCTTTTAATGCCGATACGCCTCGTCAGGATCGCATCGGACTTTTATCTTGTCTTTTGCTTTACTAGCAAAATAATAATTCCATTAGGTATTCTTGCTTGCACATTGGTTAGGATGGTATCTTCACCCAATAGGACTTCTTCTCACTCAGGACTTCTTGACCCATAAGACCTTTCCCTCGTTAGGGCCTTTTCTTTATTTTCTGTTCTTCACTCACTTTCATATAGTCTCAATTATTCATGATTCATGCTTATATTTGGTGCTGCAGCTATTAATCGTCGCGTAGGATCCACGTAACCTAACGAGCCTTTGATCTTATGGGGATTTTTCCTGAGCGAGCTTTGTACCTATTGGGGCTAATTCGGGCCTACTTTGCTAGTAGGACCCTGTTCTAACCGTGTGCACCTAATGGGTGTGGATCCGTATACGCGATTAATAGCTGCAGACCCTATTGCTTTTCTTTTACTTTACATTACATTTCCATTTCAGAAATAACACATATACCTGATTTGTATTATAGCATTTCGTTTATGTTTGTATCTTATCTTTGATCTGTATTTTCATTTATGTCTTATCATGTGACTTGTTATCATTTTCTTTATCTTCACTTAAAGGTGTTAGCATACAAAACTAACATTCACAACATTCGCACATTCACAATCATTTTCCCAATATAAACCTCTTACCCCTTCCTTATCTTTTCGATTAATTAATTGATTACTATTCTTGTTTAACTATCTTGATTAATTTCCCACACATACCCAATATTCTGATTCTTTCATTAGCTTGTGATACCTCTAATCTTACCAAGTCCTAGCTTCATTTTTAAGACCCATTATCTCACATATAAGCATTCAAGCATAACAACACAATTCACTTACACATAGCATTACAAACAATTTGGCGGGTTTATTTTATTTATTCACCTACTCGATTTATTACCTTTATTTCCCTATAGTTTCCTCATTCATTATCCATTCATTTAACATTTCCATACTAAATTCACACATTACAAACATCATCATATACTTCATATATTCGCAATTTATCTAATGAGTTCATTTCCTTTATTCCTAAGCTTTGTTTATTGTCTATTGCAATTACCCTATTGTATATTATTTCTAACTAATCTTTTTTATTCTCAGCTACCACTATAGCATCCTAGAATTTACTCTCTAAGTAAAGGTAATGTGAACAACCCTTCTTACCTCTTTGAAGAGCAAGAACCAAAATGGGGTTTTGAGGGAGCATCCTCACCAAGCTCTAATCCATGCCTCTTAGCTTCCTATTCCTTGCCCTTAATCACTTTCTAAGCTTCCTTGCATGATTAGAAGACCCTATGCCACCGATTACACAAATTGGGGTTTGATAGGGAATTGGAATTTCATGAAAAAGAGGAAGTAATATGTGTTTTTGGAGAGGGAAAATTCATGAGGAATTGATTTGTGGCTCTAATTTTTGATAACTTTGAGTGATTATGGGGATTGGAAGGATTTAGGGTTTTGAATTGGGAATTGGGGATTTGAGGGATTGAGAATGAAATTGGGGTTTTTGTTGATAGAAAATCATGGGGATTTGATGGGGAATGATTATGGGATGTTAATTTGATTTGATTTGGTGCTATTTTAACATTGGAGAAGGATTGGGGATGAAAACCCTAGAGAGAAGCCGGAGAAAAGAAGAGTGAGAAAGTGATTTTTGGGGTTAAAATGACCCCAACTCGTGTTTTTATTTTTTGCTGATCTGATAAAAACACTCGAGTCTTTTCCCAATCACTCGAGTGAATTCATGAAAAATACTCGAGTCTTTTCTAAAAGACTCGAGTGAATCTGAGGGCTTTGTCTTTCCCTGATTCAGGATCTGTAAAACACTCGAGTCTTTTCACAAAGACTCGAGTAGAGGCTGAGAACACTCGAGTCTTTTCTAAAAGACTCCAGTCTTTTCCAAAACACTCGAGTCTTTTCCAAAAGACTCCAGTGTTTTGCCCAGTACCCCATTTATTCATTTTCCTATTTTCCTCCTATTTTCCTCCTATTTTCTTCCTGCTACAATTCGAGATAACTTCTTCGTTCACCGTCGGATCTTGCTCAAATTTGACGAGTAACTTCCTAAAAATCATACCTTCATATCCAACGGTAGAAATTTTGTTTTGAGTCCTAAATCTTTTATTTTGAATTTCCTAACGTCGGGTGTTTATAACACCGAAAAATCGATTTTTAACACTCGTTTGGGTCTTCTTTAAATTTGCTTCTCGATGCCAATGCTCCTAGACTCCTATATGGCACTCAAAGTACTCCTAATACATCATTTTAAATCTCTTCTATGATAATCCTCACTTCCAAATCTTACTATTATTCTAATTATTATTAGAATAAAAATTCGGGATGTTACATAACATGAGTGTGGGTGAGTACGCGACAAAGTTTGAAGAGCTGATGAAGTACTCTCCATACTATCAGAACAATCCAGATGAGAGGAGCAAGTGCATTAAGTTTGAAGGAGGTTTGAGGCCAAAGTTGAAGTCGATCTTCAGTTACCAGCGGATTCAAAGTTTTCCTGCACTCGTGGACATGTGTAGGATGTATGAAGACGACACCAAGGCCGAGGAGGTGCAAGTCTCGGAAAAGAAGGACAATCAAGGCTATGGATCTCAAAGGCGTAAGGGTTTCAACAATCGAGGCAAAGGTCCATATGATCGCAGAGGGAAAGGCAAGGGCAAGGTTGGTGGTTCTGAGGGAAGGAATTATCGGAGCGAGGCTCCATTCTGTGACAAGTGCAAGCGCAACCACTATGGTCGTGTGTGTTGGGGGACAAGTGGATGTTTTAATTGTGGAAAGCCGGGACACTTTGCAAGAGATTGCAAGGAACCAGCCAAGGCCAACTCAAGAGGAACTGCAGATAGACCGGTGACCCAAGGAAGGGTCTTCACCCTTAGCGGTGTGGAAGCGAATCGATCTTCTGATCTGGTGCAAGGTAAATACTTGCTTAATGGTCAGTTTTTCCATGTTTTGTTTGACTCTGGTGGAACGCATTCATTCATTTCGTATGAATGTGTAAACCGATTAGGCTTGATGATGTCTGAAATGCCTTATGTTTTGCAAGTAGAAACCCCTACAAATGCTCCCGTAGTTGTTTCTAGAGCCTGTCTTAACTGTTGTATAGAAGTGTTAGGACAAACCTCTAAAGTAGATTTGATCTGCTTACCCTTAGCACAATTGGATGTGATCTTGGGAATGGACTGGTTAAGTCAAAACCAAGTGATCATTGATTGTGATAGAAGACTCGTGACCTATAGAAACCCAAAACCCTCTGGTTACATATGTCTGTTCAACACTGAGGTGGGGGAGAGTGGTCCGAGGATGGAAGAGATCCCTGTTGTCAGAGATTTCCCGGAAGTTTTTGCTGATGAGATTCCTGGTCTGCCACCAAGAAGAGAGATAGAATTTGGCATCGATCTAGTTCCGGGAGCTGGTCCTATTTCTATCGCTCCCTATAGAATGGCACCACCGGAAATGGCAGAGATGAAGAAGCAGATTGAAGAGTTGCTGCAGAAACAGATGATCCGACCAAGCGTGTCACCTTGGGGTGCTCCTGTCTTGTTCGTCAAGAAGAAAGATGGTAGCATGAGGATGTGCATCGACTACCGGCAGCTGAATAAGGTCACCATCAAGAACAAGTATCCGTTGCCACGGATAGATGACCTTATGGATCAAGTACGTGGGGCTTCAATATTTTCCAAGATTGATTTGAGGTCGGGATACCATCAGATCAGAATTAGAGAAGAGGATATCTCTAAGATTGCATTTCGATCTCGATACGGGCATTATGAATATGTCGTAATGCCATTCGGATTGACTAATGCACCAGCTATTTTCATGGACTACATGAATCGAATCTTTAGACCTTATTTAGATTCATTCGTGGTTGTGTTCATCGATGATATTCTCATTTACTCCAAGAGTCCGGAGGAGCATGCTGAACACTTGAGGATAGTGTTGAGCATCCTGAAGGAGAAGAAATTGTACGCCAAACTTACAAAATGTGAGTTCTGGCTGAAGGAGGTTAAGTTCTTGGGGCATGTGATTTCAGACAAAGGAATAGCCGTTGATCCGACGAAGGTAAGTTCGGTTTTGCAATGGGAGCAACCAAAGTCGGTCACGGAAGTCAGAAGTTTTCTTGGTTTGGCTGGGTATTACAGAAGGTTCATCGAAGGTTTCTCGAAGATTGCACTGCCTCTGACGAAGTTGACTAGGAAAGATCAAACATTTCTGTGGGATGAGAAATGTGAAAGCAGTTTTCAAGAGCTGAAGGAAAGGTTGACATCGTCTCCTGTATTGGTGTTGCCCGATACACAGAAGAGTTTTGATGTGTATTGTGACGCGTCGAAACAAGGTCTTGGGTGTGCTTTGATGCAAGAGGGGCAAGTTGTCGCCTACGCCTCGAGACAGCTAAAAGTTCATGAGATGAACTATCCAACTCACGATCTGGAGTTGGCAGCTGTGGTGTTTGCCTTAAAGATTTGGAGGAACTATCTCTATGGCACTACGTTCCGGGTGTTTAGTGACCATAAGAGTTTAAAATACCTCTTTGATCAAAAGGAGTTGAATATGAGGCAACGCCGATGGATGGAGTTTTTGAAGGATTATGAGTTTGAGCTCCATTATCATCCTGGGAAGGCAAACGTTGTGGCGGATGCATTGAGTAGAAAGGCAATGCACATCAGTGCGATGATGGTCAGAGAAGCTGCACTGATAGAGGAATTTCGAGATTTGAGTCTGACGATGCAATGTGGAGCCGACAAGTATCAAGTTGGGGATGCTGCAGATTGCTAACGAGTTTCTGCAAAGGATACGGGAATTGCAACACAAGGATGGGAAACTCATGGAAAAGAGGAAGTTGATGCAAGAAGGTAAGGAGTTGGAATTTCAAGAAGGGAAGGATGGAATCCTTCGCTTTAAAACGAGGATTTGTGTGCCTGATGATTTGGAAGTAAGAAGAATGATTTTGGATGAAGCGCATAAGAGTAAGATGAGTATGCATCCGGGAGCTACTAAAATGTACCAGGACTTAAAGAAGCTATTTTGGTGGCCTGGTTTGAAGTGAGATGTAGCTGAATATGTGGCATGTTGTTTGGTATGTCAAAAGGCCAAGGTGGAACATCAAAGGCCAGGAGGAGAGTTACTTCCTTTAGAGATCCCGTTGTGGAAATGAGATAGCATCTCGATGGATTTTGTGTCGGGATTGCCAAAGACATCTACTGGTCATGATGCAATTTGGGTGATCGTGGACCGTTTGACCAAGTCAGCGCATTTCATTCCCGTGAATATGCGCTACTCATTGGAAAAGCTCACTCAGTTGTACATCAAGGAAGTTGTTCGTCTGCACGGAGTACCATCAAGCATTGTGTCTGATCGCGATCCAAGGTTTACATCAAAGTTTTGGGAAGATCTGCATAGAGCCTTGGGTTCAAGATTGAAGCTAAGTTCTGCATACCATCCTCAGACTGATTACCAAACGGAAAGGACTATTCAGTCATTGGAGGACATTCTACGAGCCTGTGCTTTGGAAGGACAAGGGAATTGGGAGCAAATGTTGCCACTCGTGGAGTTCACTTACAACAACAGCTATCACACGAGCATTGGAATGGCACCATTTGAAGCTTTGTATGGGAGAAAGTGTCAGACGCCGTTATGATGGTTTCAAGTGGGGGAGAGTTCTCCGATTGGACCAGATATTGTGCAAGAGACCACGGAGCAGATCAAGATGATACAAGAGAAGATGAGGGCAGCTCAGAGTAGGCAGAAAAGCTATGCTGATAGAAGGAGAAAACCCTTAGAGTTTGCTGAAGGAGACCACGTGTTCATTAGAATAGTACCAACCAAAGGTGTTAGTAGAGCCTTGAAAACCCAGAAACTATCACCTAAGTTTATTGGTCCCTATCAAATTCTCAAAAGGATCGGCCCAGTAGCCTATCAATTAGCTTTGCCTCCGTCATTAGCTAACCTCCATAATGTATTCCATGTGTCTCAATTGAAGAAATATGTCCATGACCCCACCATTGTTCTTAGCATCCAACCTGATGACTTAGAAATTCATAAGAACCTAACCTTCAAAGCTGTGCCAGTTCGTATTGAAGATCGAAGAATCAAGCAGCTTAGAGGGAAGGACATTAGTTTGGTCAAAGTCGTCTGGATTTATGGAGATGTGATAGAAGCATCTTGGGAATTAGAGGATAAGATGCGTCAGGATTATCCTGACTTGTTTGTATGAGTTGAATTTCGGGGACGAAATTCCTTGTAAGTGGGGGAGTAGTGTAACACCCCAAAATTTTAATCCCCGATTAATGAAATGTTAATTATAATTTAATTATAATTAATAGTTTCTATATTAATCCTTGATTAAAATATGTGTTCATGTGACTAGCTTAGGTGTGTGAAATTAATTAATAAATAATTTAAATGCATAAAATGTGTATTCTGCATATTAGTCCCTGGGTTGGGACCAAGAAGCAATTATAGGAAAGATTTTGGAGGGAAAGTAAATAAAATAATTATTTTTCAAAATCTGGGTAAAACACTCGAGTATTTTCTGGAATACTCGAGTATTCTGGGTCAAACTGCACGAGTTAGTGCGTTTGGTGAGTCACAGCCAACGATTTCGTGTCGTTGACACGAAATCACCACCATGCCAACGCCATGGATGTCGTGGCGTGATGCATGAGCCTCCTCCAAGCCTATAAAAGCCAATCAACACCGAATTCGTGAAGATTTGGCTCATTCTTGTTGAAGTTGAAGAAGTTAGGGTTCCTGGGTTCAAGTGAACGATTCTCTCTCTCTGTTTCGATTCAATTCATAAACAATACACGAATACAAAGCTCACATCACGAGCTTTGTATACACACCAAAATCGTGAGGATTGAGTGAGTGTGTTGGGAGAACGACAGCTTGGAAGTTGGAGTTATTCTGTCAAAGTTGGTTTCTGGAGCTTACTTGGAGATTAATTTCTTGTAAGCTCTCGAGCTCCTGAGTCTCAAACTCAATTCCTTTAGTTAGAACATGTTGTATAGAGTTTAGAAATCTAATTTCCCCCAATTCTTATCTCTGTTTCATGGGTGAACCAATTCGGTTTTGGTGGTGCACTCAAAACTGTCATGCATGTGAAGCTCAAAGTGATTTCTGGGGTTGGAGCACTTTTCATGGATTTCTTTCTGTTGATTCACGTCTGAGAGGTAAGGGGAAGTAATTATATTCACTAGATAGAGTTTAAATTCCATTAATTGTGTTAGAGAGCCACCAAGAGGCTCTAAGGGCTTAGATTGAATAGGAACTTTGGTTTGGAGACCAATCCGTGCTCTAAATCTGTGATGAGCAAGTTTGATATCATGTATGTGAACTAAAATGCACTTGGTTTTATGTGTATTGTGCTTTTTATAAGAATTGACATGTTAAGTTGTGAAAATGTGTTTTAATGCATGATTATTGATTTATCCGTCAAATCTGTGTTTTGACTTGTAACAAGTGTTGTAACATGTCTAAATAATGTTATGTGAACTCTGTGGATCCCTGGAATGGATTAAATTTGAGTAGAAATGAAAATGTCATGTTAAAACTAGTTTTCAGTGCTGTCTGCTGCGAAACACTCGAGTAAAAGGCAGAGCACTCGAGTAAATTGTGTTCAAAACCATGTAAATTAAGGAAGAACACTCGAGTAGTCTGCCTGGCACTCGAGTATCGAGCATGACCTGAGGACCATTATAGGCCAAACACTCGAGTCAGTCACGGTCACTCGAGTACTCTGGAAATATCCAAGAATACTCGAGTAACCCATGAACTACTCGAGTAAATTGTTGAATTGAAAACCCAAATCCTCAGAAAGTCATGAACACTCGAGTAACTTCAGGAACACTCGAGTAATCTGGAAAATCTAGAGAACACTCGAGTGGACTGAATTTTTCTCGAGTACATTGCCCAGAACCTGAAGAACACCATTTTCAATTCTAAGTCAAATAATTAATGAATTATTGAGAATATTCCAAGGGATTAAGACTTGAAGAAATTGATTAATACAAATAGATCGTTTGATGACGGTCCTTTTGATAAAGAAATAAGCCTAGGTGGCCTGCAAAGTATTAATCAACTTCCCTTAAGTCTAAAGGATAAAATGCATTCATTCTGGAGTTCGGATGGTAGGACGTATTCATGTTTTGATGAACATGTGAAGGGCCTCTGGGAGTGCCAATACGCTTGCTTGATGACACGTTGTTGACGTGGTCGGCTTAGTGGATGCCGATATGGATATATCGTTTGGATGACGATCCGTTTGGATGACGGGATATGCTCGGGTGGCATGGATACCAAGCTTGTCGTGTACATTCTAGGTGAATGTACGAATTGTTGTATACCTAGGAATACAACGCACTGTTGAGTGCTGGGTTGTCAGGGATAGACGTCAGAGAGTGACATAGTATTATGATGGAGATAGGCTTGAGAGCTAAAGTCATGCATCATGCCATTCATTCAAATAAACTGTTATGACTGAATTAAGTGTGAACATCCTATGTGCATAACCTACTTGCTAAGTGTAAGTGTGATTGATATTAATTGATGCATGTTACATATTTATGTTGCATAACTTATTCTCTATTGATTATGTGTATAGAATTGCTTACCCCTATGCCCTTGTAGGTGATGTCTCGCTACATTGCTTGCATCGAGATCCGGCCACTTCCTAGTGGCACATGGATCTATGAGGACCATCGCGCGGTGTTTGAGGGGTAGGTAGAGATTACCTTCTACCGCCCGAACCCGCTGATAAGATTCCGTCCTCGTAGGTTTAGGATTCCCATCATATACACTATGCATGTACCCCCGTTTTACACTTACCATGGACCACCTCCCAGGCGACCAGCTCGCTCTTACCATAGTTTTCGTTTTCAACCTACCCGCTCTCACCCTTTTACTTCGAGAGTCGTCCGCGAGGAGACTCCCCTATCTGATCCGAGGAGCCCAGTCAGGGTTTCATCATCACCTGACCCTGTACCCAGTGGTAGGGTACACTCTCCCTCGGATGAGATCGAGGAGGATCCGGTGGAGGACGAGAGTGGGAGCGAGCCTGTCGTGCATTCTACTGGGAGTGACTGGAGGGATGACGATCCCTAGGTACATGTATATGGTGTATGGTGTGGATCTGAGGATCCGGTGTGTGTGGAGGAGATTTGCTGCTGCTGCTGTGATGATGATGCTACTACCTTACTCACTTTTACTTTTGGGAGACTACTGCTACTACTACTCCATCTGATGCTGCCAGATCTATGTGACTATTCCTAGAGTTATATATCTTGTTATGTATATATAGAGATACTTTTGGAGCACTCTAGAGCTTGTAGTTACACTGTTATATAGATCTGATGATGGGCTTGTATATTTTGAAACTTGGAGACTTTACTCATGGGCTGTGCACTTATGATTCTCTATATCTATGAAAACCTATGTTTTTATTCTATCAGTTGCATAGTCCAGTAATTTCCGCTTACTCTAATTTAATCTGTTTAAGAGCTCGGCTATAAATGGTATCAGTTCTATCGTACAAAGCAAGGGTAGCTTAAGCTACTTGATACAAAGATATTTTCTAAAAGATCGAATGTTACTCTATTTGCGAAAAGGTTTTAGAAATCGCCGAACTCGATACAATGATTTTGAGATAATATAGACTTTGTTCTCCAAGACTTTCAAGTGACGATTCGTGCACCCGCTTTAAAAGAAAAATTTTATTTACCTATTTTCTTAACACTCACAAGTCCATATATATTATCCAATATAAAAGCTTATTTATTAGTTTATATTTGGGTAATCCGAGAAGGGTGTCACAGAAAGCTGCTTAAAAACTAATCGATTAACAATCGACTTAATCGATTAATCTGAACAGTATCTGATGAAAAATCAGTTTTAATCAAATACGAAAATAAATCAATTAACACATATAATCAGAGATAAAGCGGAATTGATTAACACCAATATTCTTATTGATTACCTAGGTTATGAAAATGATTTTCCCCAAATCAATTTGCACAATTAAGATTCAATTCAATCAATTATGAAAATCAATCTTTTCTAGGTTTTCAACTAAGAACAATATTGAAATGACTTGAATGTAAAGAGTTAAGAGTTTAGAGATACGACACAGTGATTTATCCTGGTTCACTTTCATCCACTTGAAAGCTACATCCAGTCCCCTCTTCAACCAAGAGAGATTCTTCACTATGAGGAATTAGAGTTCTCAAATTACAAGTAAATGCCTCTCAAGACTCCCTTCTTGATAGCCTACAAGAGATACCAAACCCTTGCCTTGTAACCCTATTGAATCTAATCTAACCTCTTCTCTTGCTTGTCAATTCCCCTCAACAAGACTTCCAATTGCTTTGAGATGCTTCAAAGACTTCCACTTGCTTGATGATGCCTCACACCAAGACTTCCAATTTGCTTGTTAACACAACAAGACTTCCAAGATAACTTTGCTTGATGAACAACCACCAAGGCTTCCTTTGTTGTAGATAGCTTGCCTTCTTTGCAATGATTACAACCAAATTGAAAACAATAACAATCCTATGAATCTCTTTCAAAAGCTATGAAAATATCAACATGAGAGATTCAAAGATTTATGATCAAAGAATGTAAAAGTTAAAGCTTTGATCTATGAAAGTGAGAGAGAATAGTGTGGCTTTGATCTTTGTAAAATTGATATGAAAATGTTCTAAGATTGTAATTATGATTCACAAAGGTTAGGAAAATATTTATATAAAATACTCAAAAGATAGGAAACTTAAAAACTAGTTTTGAGAAATGAAAAACGTATTTTAAAAACCAATTTTACAGGTCTTAATCGATTAATACATGTCTTAATCGATTAACCACTGTAACAGTTATGTTAATCGATTAACCCTAACACATTAATCGATTAGCCACTACTAAAGTCAATTAAAAACTTGTTTTCTCAAAATTAAACCTTTCCTTTCAAACCTTTAAGCCACCTATTGATTTTAGGTTAAGTGAATACTCAAAATATAATATAATCATGACCTTGATAGAGATTCACTACCCTCTAAAGACTCTACCCAAACTCATCAAATTAAAAAGACTTGAGAGGCTAAAGATAATACAATTAAAAAAACACAAACTAAGTCTTCATGAGCTTGCTCTCTCTTCATCACTTGATGTTTGTTGTTGCTTGTTGAGCTTATTCAAACCTTGGGCTTGATTAAACCATTTGTAGCTTGTTCAAAACCTTTGTCAACCTTTGTCATTATCAAAACCTTCTCACTGGATCTAACATTAAGTTGGGGAGAATGTAACACCCCGTAAATTCCTCATATTAATTTAAAACACTAAAGAAATTACTTCTGAGAAAATTGTTTTTTGAGAAAAGTATTTTGAAACAATGTTTTCTTAAATGATTTTCTTAGTCTCACGTTTTCAAGATAATGGGTGATTTATAAGGAAATGATTTCCTAAAATAATGTTCTATATTTAAGAAATTGAGTTTTTGAAAAAGTATATATATGCTTGAGGTTTTATAAAAATATTTGTGATCCTTGTATGAATCACTTTATGATGAAAAAGAATTATTTTGTAGATATGTGTGTATATACGGTTTTTAGTATTTAAAAAGAATAAAATGCATGTGTAAATGTATGTGAATATATGTGTATGAGTGATGTATGATACATGAATGAATGTATGTAGGATGCCTATATGTATGTGTGGGTCGTGTGAACATGATGCCATCAAAATGTTAGTTATGTGCATGCTTGAGTGTGTTAGGTGTATGCATGAGTTGATGCTATGTGTTGATGAAAATAAAATCATATGTGTATGTGCATATGTGGTTCGGCCATGAGGGACTAGAAGAACCAAATAGGGTGCAATCTCCTTAAGCATTAAGAAAATGAAAATTAAAATAGAAAATAGGAAGAGAGTAGGAGAGATGACTCATGTTAGCTAGTGAAGACTTTTGCTCCACCTTGTCCCCCACGAATGACCCCTCCCATGCAACAATTAAGTTAGACCAAATTGCCCATGAACCAAAGCTCTAGACCGAGGATCAAATAGGAAATCCTCATGCCCTTTTGGCCTATGTAAAACCGTGTGAGTGAGTGTATGTTTGGATCATTTTCTTTCTTCATTTCATTCTTCATACCAACACACTTAGTTTCAAGAGCACTCTCAAGCTCTTGAAACCCATAGAGAGAAAGAGAGAACCCGTGAGGAGAGAAGAGGAGGAAAAGAGAGTGAGAATCCAAACCCTTAACCCAAACCCCTTGATTTCTTCCTTCCACACACATCATTCTTCAAAGATCAAGGAGAAACCCCATTAACCCTAGAAGAAGAGAAGAGGCCGTAGCAAACCAAGAGGAGAAGGAGAAGAGACTTGAAGATTAAGATTAGGAATTAAGGTAGATAGAGTTTTAATTGAATGATTTTGTGTTGTAAAGGACTTTTAATGGACTTTGTTTAAATTCTTTTTGTGATGCATGTAATTATTTTTAAGTGATCTTGAGATCTAAGTGTTTTGCATGTCATTCTTATGCTTTGATCTTGAATGTTGATGTGAAAAAGTTTTTGATCTCTTACTTGTGAATGTTCTTCATCACGGTTTTGTTGAGGATGTGTTTAAAGTCCATAGATTGTGTTGATTCTCCCATGCATGTTGATTTTGAGGCCTTAGAATCCGTATCTTTCTTTACATGTTCTCCTTATGCTTGGATCTTGGATTTTTATGAATGAATGAACTTATAAATCCTCAAATCAAAAACTACATGATTCGGCCATGAGTAGAAAATTTAGATCTTGATGCTTTTAATTTGATCTAAGTGATTTCATGCTACTTCAATGCCTAGGAAAATTAATTTCTAGCTTATTTTTCACGGTTTGTGTGTGAAGGTTTGAGTTTGAGTTTATGTTTTAGCTTTGATTTTCTTTCGCATGTCTTGATCTATGGTTAATTTTTAAGAAAGCATGAAGCTTGAATTTTGTATGTCTAAAATGAGTGTAAAGTCTTGATTCCTTGTATGCATGTCACGGTTTCCATAGGAAAATAAGCCTAGCAAGTTTTAAAAATAATTGTTGGTATGAAAAGAGTTTGAATCGAGATTTTGTGTGTGTGTGTGTGATGATGATGATTCGGTTGATAGTTTGAAAAAAAAATGATGCTTTTTAAGTCTTGCATGATGTGATCTATGAATTTAGGCATTTGCATGTAGAAAATAAAACTATAAGATCTTGCCTCTTGCATGTCACCATTCGACCAAGACTAGGTAGGATAGTAAATCATACTAGATCATCATTTTGCTTACATGCATGTGTTTTTCTAGAAAGGATAAAGACTTTGACATGATTTTTTATTTCATTGTGTAGAGAAAATTGAATTTTTGTGTGTTAAAATTCTTGTGAAACTTACGGTTTTTATAAAGAAAATAAGAAAACAAGATTTTAGAAAAATGATCTTTGCTTTGATTCATGTTCTTTGTGCATGCCATGATGATATTCGGTCTATATATGTTAGCTAGCCTAGGATCTCTTTTCCAAGGAAATGATTTAAAAAGGAATAAGTATGTTCTTTAGGAATGGTGCTAAAATAAACTTACGGGTATGCATTTTCTAATCGGCTCTTTGTATAGAAATGAATGGATTAAATTAATTGAGTGTAGTGTTGGAATGAATATACATGTGTGTGTTTATGTGTATTCGGGTGAGATTAAAAGAAAATAGAATCCAAATGCCTAAAATAAAATAAATTGATTCATGTAATTTGAATTATGATGTTTGCTTTTATTCGGTTAAGTGATTTAGATAGGTTTAGGGAGTTTAATTGCATGAATAAAATGTGTATAGTAATATCAACATGTTGGTTGAAACTGGACTTAATTTGGTTTATTAATAATTGTGTGCCTAAGTGGTTTTGGTTGCTATTGTGTGTCAATTATGCTTGAAAAATATGTAAAGGTGTGAACGGTTTTGGAATAAGTTGATTTTTACGAAAATTGATTTGATTTACTTGAGATTTTTAAATGGTATTCATGGTTGTCCAAAATTGTTTTATGATAAAAACATGGGTTTGTAAAATGATAATTTTAAGTTAAAAAGTTATTTCAAGTAAAAAGTGTTTCTCCAATATTTTAGAGTCTTAACACAATGGTTTTGTAAAACTATGTTTGCTGTCCAGAATCACTTGGACGTGCTTTTTTGTTTAAAAATGTTTTCGTGTGATCTAAAACCAAGTTTTCAAGTAATAATTGATTTTGGTTATATATTTTCAAAAGTTTTCTCAACAAAAGAAAGACAAGTATTAAGTTAAGAAGTGATTTTCTCTTATAAGTTAATAATGCAAAGTGTTTTACTTAAATATGAGGAATGATATAGAAAGAGATCGGGGCAGTTGGCAGCCGGCAACGCGAAGGATTCAAAGAGACGGTACGCACTTCATTGCTGGACCTCAGGTGAGAGATAAGCTTTCCTAAGACACCGTGGTAGCTAGGTGATTTATTAGGACATTCCGTATCATCTCAAAGATCGGAACTTAGTGGTTCTGAGTGGCAATTGTTTGTTTTGTGTGGCCACTTATACGAAGGTGACGAAGACCACAATGTTATTGTGTGATGTTGTGTGCTGATAATATGCTTTGATTTATTTATTTACTTATCTATTTAATTATGTTTGATAATGTTTATTGCTGTTGATTATGATAAGTAAATGGTGGATGGACGTTTGTCACATTTTAAATAAGAGAATGAAAGTGAAAAGAAAGAGTTCAGAAAGTAATGGGATTGAAAGTAATGGCATAATGAGAAAAGAGTAAGAGATTATGTGAAAGAGAGATGAGAGTTGAGTTGGAAAAGAAGTTGAGGATAATGTTGAGAACGAGCCAGAGCTTGGGAGAGTGATATGAATTGTTGGAACATGGGATGTGAATTGAGCGGAGCTAGGCTCCTTGGATTTGGTTTTATATTCGGAATTAGTGTTGAGTTGAGCTTGCTCCTCCACTAGCGCTCAGCAACAATGTGTTTTTGAAAAAGGGTTTTTGAAAAAGGAATTTTCGAAAAGATTTGTGAAAAAGGAATTTTTATAAAGAGTTGGGAAGAGAAATATTTTCAGAAAAGGGGTTTATGAAACTAATTTTCAAAAAAGGTTTTGAGATAGGATTTTTGTGAAACAATATTTTCGAAGGATTCTTTTTATGAAACAATCTTTTTGAAAAGAGTTTTATGAAAGGAAATTTTTGAAGAGGATTTGCGAAATGAAGTTTTTGAAAAGGTTTTCGAAATGGGATTTTTGAAGAGCTTAAGAGATAATGTTTTCAAGGGAGATTTATAAAATGATCTTTTGAAAAGTTTTATGAAAGGATATTTTGAGAAGATTTACTTGAGATGGTATTTTCGGTGAAAGTGGCGAAAGTAGATTTTTGTGAAAATTTTGGAAATGGTATTTTTGGAAAGTGGTGAGTTGGATATCTTGAGAAGGATGGTAAAAAGGAAGATTTGAGAGAGAAATATGTGAATCAATTGAGATAATCCCAGCTCTGTGCTATGCGTGATGTTGATGAGAAAAAGATTGTGCAAAGTTAGAGGTCGGGACTCACTGAAGGGATGTACGAAGGGTGAGCCGATCATTAGGTTAATTAAAAAGATAAAAGACTTTAAAAGACATTAACAGCGAACACGGTGAGATATGAGAGTAACCCGAAGTAGTGGAGAGGAAGGAACCATAGGTATCTGCGGATACTTAGGAGGAGATTGCATTAGGGGAGGACGATGACGGTGAAACGTCAAGAAGTCTAGAGTATTGTTGTAGGCAGGACGAACTCCATAAGTGGTGCACTAACGTGGTGGGGACTGGGTCCAATACCGTGGTAAGTTCTGCGCGCGCACTAGAACAATACTGTCACCCCCTAGATTGCAAATCGAGAACAGTGAGAGGGACTGGAACGGGGCATTGTGATTTGCCACTGCGAGGCAGTGTGCCATGATTATTATGAATTGATATTATTGAGGCTGGGCCTCCTGGTCAGGGACCATTTATGTGTGAGACAGCTGTCGTGCCCGCGTGGTAAAGGTCCTGTACTCCTGTTTGCTTCCGACTAGGTGGATGGATGGCCGAGGAGATTTAGACTTGAAACGTGAGTGCTAACAACGAAAGGAACGCGTACCTCGATGATGCATTAACACCCCCGATCATCGATGGTTATAACTCGATAAGACATGATAAGAAAAGATTTATAATTTTCAAGAATCAAGAGTGTGAGTAATGTAAAGAATGAGAAAGAGATTGAGAATGGAAATGTGGAAAGGATATTAAGTCCCATGAGAGAGACTAGCAGTAACATGAAAAGAGTATGAAAGAAATGATAATAAGATGAGATAATGAGGTGTGTTGATAATGGTATGGTAGTATGCTTGTTTGTTATCCTGTATGTGTGTTATGTATTGTGTTTACGTCCTATTATCTTGCCTACCGTAATTCCACATCGTCGACGCTACGCCGTCCGGATCGCTTACTCTCTCCTGTTCGTTGGTGCATCGGTGTCGCTGATATCCCAACGGGCAGATGGATTGTCGCTTGGAAATCTCTACGTGGCTTCGTGAAGGGAATGGATGGAAAGCTACGAGTTACGGATGGGTATGGACTGGACATGTTCAATTGGTGATCGCAAACCCGGAGCATAAGCTAGGAGGAAAGACAACGAGTTCGTGTTTAGGAAGTGTATCCTTTGTGGGGCATAATTCTGAACCACCATCTCGGGATACAAAGAAGGAGAACCCTGTGAAGCTATTCGGAGTGGAGCTTAAACCGAATTCTGAAGTGGATACAACAAGTGGAATCGCATCAACCTCTGGTACAAAGGCATCAACAAAGAAGAAAAGAAAGTTGGAACCGACCATGTTTGATAGGAAGAGGGTACCAGTAGTGGATTTAGAATAAGTTGTTGTTTGTATTTGTATCCAGGATTACCTAAGTGATGAACTATTGTTGTACTTCCATTATTTTGAAGCATGCCCGACTTTTACGGAATGTATGGACACTTTCATGAAACACGTTTAAATCCTTTTGAGGAAATGAATGAAATTGCTTAAGTTGAAATCAAATGGTTGTCTTAATCAAACGTTTTCGTAAAACAAGGTAAGTGAGTTGTGGTTTCAAGTAGCAACTCGGTTTTCGAAAGAGAAGGTTGAAGGACATTAATAACTTTTCAAGAATGCTTTCAAACCCTTCAACCATGTTTTAAAAAAAAATTTCCCAAAAATTTGGCCTCATTTTTGCAACATTAATAAATAAAAGTTAGTTGTTTTTCTTTTGGTAAAGAAAAAATTGCATTACCAACGAACAAATGAATACACATCAAAGGCAATAATCCAAGACTAGCCACCTTCTATGAAGGGTTCTAGTCATAGTTTATCCCAAACAAAATAAAATGTAGCAAAATAAACATCCAGACCAAAAAAATCTAAACTAAGGCCCTTATTCTATCATAAATAACTGGCCCAATATTATTGACCCAACTCCTATGTCCATTAACAAATTTTATAGCTAGCTCATTCTGGATTAAAGCAAAAACTTGATGTGGTTGCATTGTCTCTTGTCTGAATACCCGTCTGTTTCTTTCCATCCACACTCCATAAACACATGCTGCCATTGTCGCCGTTACCAACCTCCTTCTATGCTTATTCTTGAACCCATTCTTTAGCCACCGCAACCAATTACGCAACCTAAATTGCCTCATTTCAACCCCAATCCAATCTCCTGCAAATTGAATGAGGGCTCTGCTCCACACACACTCAAAGAAGAGGTGAGTGCATGTCTCTTCCGCATCTTCACAAAGATCACACAGAGGCGAGATCTGCAAAAATGGGAGTCTATCCTTAGTCCTCAAGCTGCCATGAGCTAGCATCCAGAAGATGAAGCTGTGCTTGGCGATGTTCATCTGATTCCAGACCTGACGATGATAAGGGAAAATTCGTTGAGCTCCAATAAGGTAATCGTACCCCTCTTTGATAGTGTAGTGATGTTGGCCTTCCCGCAGATCTGCAAATTTCATTCTTAGCTTGTTTCTTGCTTTAATTATTTGTTTCCAATGCCAATTGCATGATTGTGTTGCCTGAATAGTGTCAAAAGCTTTCCCCTTTAAGTACACTGCCCGAACCCACCTAAGCCATAGAGATATTTTGTTTGTAGCAATTTGCCAAGCTTGTGCCCCTATAGCAGCCACGTTCCAAACTGTGATGTTCTGGAAACCTAAGCCCCCATACTTTTTAGCTTTACACACCTTATGCCAAGCCACCTGCGCTTTGGCTCTTCCACTATGATCTTTGCCCCATAAGAACCGTCTACAAGCCTTTTCAACTTCTTTGATCACTGTTTTTGGAATGATAAATGTAGTGGCCCAATAAACATGCATTGTCATAAGAACTGACTGTATCAATTGAGCTCTCCTTTGAAATGATAAGTTTCGAGACGTCCACATGTTCAATCTGCTTGTAATCTTATCAACCAAAACTCTGCATGTAGTCACACCCCATTTCTTAGCAGTAATAGGCAGCCCTAGGTAGGTGAAAGGGAATTCTCCCTTACTGAACCTAGTAATTTCAATCAGTCTCTGACTCATCTCCTCATTAATTCAAGTTGTGTAGAGCTGAGACTTACTTGTATTAGCATTTAAACCTGAGCTCTTAGCAAAATCATTAAAAGCTCTAGTCAGGAGGCTGACACTCTTCACATTAGCTTTACAAAATATCATTAAGTCGTCTACAAAGGCTAAGTTTATCAGACCTATTCTTTTGCACATAGGGTGATAATTAAAATCCTTATCCTTAGCAGCCTTCATTAGCTTTCTGGTCAACATCTCCATCACAATAACAAACAATAATGGTGACATTGGGTCACCCTGCCTCAGACCCCTGCTGCTATAGAACCTACTCTGCACACTACCATTTATCACCAGTCTAAAAGAAACTGACTTGACACACACCATTACCCACTTTATGAATTTCTCAGGGAACTTCAAAGCCTCCATGCTCCTCCTAACAAACTCCCAACTGACACTATCACAAGCCTTCCTCAGATCTACCTTCATCACACATCTTGGTGACACCCTTTTCCTTCTATATAATCTGATGAGATCCTGAGTAATCAAAACATTGTGCAATATAGACCTATCCCTTATGAAAGCTGCTTGATTATCATGAATCACACTAGGCAAACAATCTTGCATTCTCTTACAAATCAACTTAGAAATAGCTTTGTAAATAACATTACAATAGGCAATAGGCCGAAAATCACTTACTAGATTGGGGCAGTCCTTCTTAGGAATCATCACTAGCAAAGTTTGATTAGTCTCCCTTAGCAACTTACCACTGTAGAAAAACTCTTGCACAGCCTCAATGACACTCTCTCCAATAACTGGTCAAGCTGCTTTGTAAAAAGCTGCTCCATACCCATCAGGTCCCGGGGCCTTATCACTCCCCATTTCAAAGAAACATTGCTTAATTTCATTATCTTCAAAAGGTCTTAGGAGTTATAATTGCTGTTCAGTGCCTAAGGTTTTACCTTGCTGAATTTCATTATCATTCATGCACCAGTGCCTTCCACCATCAGACAATAATTCCTTGTAGTACTCTTCAAAAGCTTGCACAATCTGATCCCGATTGTTGTGAACCCCTCCATTTGCATCTTCTATCCTCAGGATTCTAAAAAAAAAAAAAGTTAGTTGTTTTGGTTTTCGAAAATCGGGCTGTTACAAATTGTATCTCTATCCCTGGATTAATTATATTGTTTGATTGGAAAGGCCTATCTAAACCCTAAATTTCTCAATTTGGGGGATTAGAAATCCAAAACATAAATTGGCCAGATTCATGCATAACAATTAAATCACAATCAAACACATGATTTAGAAACGGAAAAACACTAATTCAATAACTACATAAACTAATCCATACAAATTCACCAATTCCTAACAAAGGGTTTTAGTTACATGATAAACATTGAAGAACAAGAGAAGAAATAGAAGGATAATACATGATTACCATGGAGAAGCCTTGATCTCTCAATCCTTGGATCTCCTCCTCTTCTAAACCTCTCTCTAAACTACGTAATCTCCCTCTCTAAAAGCTTACAAAAACTGCTGAAGAACCTAGTATTTAATGCCTAAAACAAACCCTCATTGAGTCCCAATTGAATCCCCATCAAAATGCATCAAACCCGGTCCAAAACGGGCATTCTCTAGTGCACGCGCGCCTGGGGCGCACCCGTCCTCACACCTGGGGCGCGCACGAGGTCTGTACAAATTCAGCACGCGCGCCCCGAACTGTTTTGGGCGCTACGGACTGCTTCGGACTCCGTTTTACTCCGTTCTTGGACCGTTTCGAAGCTCTTTTCATCCTATATCGAAGTCCATCAACATATTTTGCATTTAAGCTCCATAAGTACCTGAAACATACCTAAAAAGGATCAAAACATTCAAAGGGTTCAAAACTAATAACTATTTCTAAGAATTAACAAAAAGTCCTACAAAATACTTGAGAAACAAGCTAAACACATAGTAAAAGGGAGTCTAAATCATATTCAAATCACTATATATTGGACCCAAATCAGTTATGTCCATTTCAAAATATGACAAAATATTGAGATTTTCGCTTTAAGAGGAAATTTCTAAGCCTCCTTTTGAATCGAAGATGAGTCATTCTTTATTTGATTGGAACTCAAGTAGAACGAAAACAATTTTGTCTCCAATGCAATATAGAATCGAGACGGATCCCTCACATTTTGTATTCATCGGAAGATGACATTGTTAAAGTCCTTGAACCCAACCAAATAATTGTTGGAATTCTTTTCTAAGTCTAAGAATAGGATTGGTGTTAGAGGTCATCTAGTTTATACGCTTCGAGCATTCTCTATCAGAGTGCGCAGCGGAAGTGAATAGGAGTTAACCCAACGTAATTGCCTTTAACTGTGATTACTAAGTGTCGTCATAGTAAAACCTAATTGCCCTCTACATTTCCACATCATATTTTGGTGATAAATGTACTCTGATTTTTAAGGTATGAAAATGTTTTTACAACAAAATTTTTCTGAGATTCTATTTTCGAAAAGTATTAATACTATAATTTGAAACGAATGTCAAGTACAGTAATGTTTTCATATTTTTCAAAGTATGGAATTGATTCACACTCTGATAATTGATTGAATGTCGCAACATTGATTTTCAAGAAAGATTTACTCATAATTTGGATTCCTAGCTGATTGAATGATAGTGTAATTTACTCGTGAGTTACACCAATTATCAGTTGATAGGAATTCAATGAAAGCGACATAAGTCAATTTGAATTTCCAAGCTAAAATAAAAGGAAAGCCATTCACTAGAATTTGAAAGGTGAATGACATTGAAACTTTTTGACCGTAAATCCGTTCCTTTTATTTGAGTATTGACGATTATAGAGGATTCTTATTTTCTATGTCAAAGGAATCCTCAAGCTTCAGAATCAATTTCAAATGAACATGAAATGATTTTGAGAATCTATATAAATAATTTGAACTTGTAAGTGCTTGACATGTCTTTTTCTAAACGATAATTTTTCTTAAGCTTTAAATGAAAAGAATTTATAAAAGTATAAAGTGTTTTCCTCATTTTAAGGAAAAATCAAACTCTTGAAAATTCTTTTATCACCAAAGTACCAAACCTTTTACACAGAAGTTGGTACTTTATTGGTTCTATTGTAATGTGGAAGTGGAAAATGTGAATCGAAGGTAGTGAAGTGAGTTAAAGGTAATGTAGCCACCCTAGAGCCAAAGTCTAGTTTAGAACCTGAACCAGGGTGATGGATGTTATCCCTTCTTCCTTTAAGTTCATATAGAACTCCAAAGGAATTCGTTGTGTTATTGAACAAACTGTATTCCGGAAGTGCAAATAATTTTCAAATCATTTTCAAACCATTATTAACTCTTCCCTGGAATGTAGTTTGTGAATGTTAAAGTTCTAGTCTTAACATCCATTATAAAAGTTGTAGCACCAAAGTCTAGTTAGTAATAGGGAAGTCTCAACTAGGATTTAGGCACAAGTCTTAGTTATGCAATCTTTAAGCCTAAGGAACCAAGTAGGAAACCTTAAATCTTAGGCAGATAGCAAGTGTAGTATTAGTTGAAGCCTTGCATTGTAGAGTTCTCTTAGGTTGATTGTAAGACCCCAATAATTTTCATTCATAGACTGGGCGATAGAAGCTAAGTTCGATCTTAGTGAGTCTTAGAGTTTCAGGCATAGGTGTTAGGCATATAGATGTGCATATAGGAAGCGAATTTTAAAATGTTTTCGAACGCTGGAACTTTATATGTATGTGTTTACGGTTTATAAACTTATTAGGATTATATGTTAAGTCCAAACGTTTTCATGAACCTTCTCTTATGATTTTGGGTAGTTTCCCGACTTCCAAATTCTTTCAAGTCTTTTGTTTATTATTTCAAATTGATTTTTGACTAAGATTATTTTCTACTTCCTACTAAAAGTAATTTTAAAAGAATACTATATTAGTTTCTATTAACTAGTTATCAAATCAAATTTTTCAAAGTTGATTGCCTTGTGTTTCCTCACATGGTAATTTTGAATTTCCGTTTTTCCCTAGTATGTCTATATTTTTCAAAGTAACCTTTTTAGAGAAAACCTTACAAGTGACAAACTTGTAATGAAAAACAACAACTTATTTTCTATACAAAGGATTGAAGTGTCTTTATTTTTACTATAACCCTAATGTTTTCAATCATAGTTATAGTCCGTGTATTTTCACATTTTGACTATTCTTAAGAAAATGTTTAGCATAAACTAAAGTTTTAACTTATACAATGTATTTCCCCCATAGTTGAAAATCCGGAATGTAGGGAACATTCCAAACCTTTTCTCTTTCACGTTAAACAAACTTGGTTGAAGATTAATAGCGCCATCTCTCTATTAATCCTCGACCTTATCTTTTCTAATCGTGTTACGTACCGGTGAAGGATATGTAACTATCGAGGATTGTCAAGAAATTGTTTATACCCTTGATTTTTAAACCTTATGTATTTAACTGCTCCTTTTCAAAACCTTGTTACATCCATACACCAAATGTAATTTCTTTAAATTCTAAAGGAGTCTTGCCATTGACAAATTTTGTAAACCTTTTCACTCAACTCAATGCAAAACTCCTTTCGGCGTGTATGGATTGTTTTACTTCTTTGTGTTGAGTTGCTGTTCTGTTTTTCTTTTAAGAAATACCCTCTTTGATAAAATTTGAATGACGTTTCTTTTACTTAATTTAGATTTGATTTTAAAATGAAAATTATATATATATATATATGTCATAATACTTTGATGTGTTATTTTTGTGTTCGATCTTTTCCTTATCTTATGTTTGAATTTTAATTTTTGTGACATTGACTGTTCTTAAATGATAAATGTTTTGTGTTTTGATTATCTTTATCCGTATTGTGTATGGATATGTGTTGTGAAAGTTTGGATGCCTATATTTTATTGCATAATGTTAGGTAGTGTTGGATATAGGACTAAGTAGGTCTGTATTGCCAGGTATTGCCCGTAGGCTTCGAACTTTACGTTTGGAACCTTAAGAAACTGAGTGGAACTTTTGGTGAAAGTCTCAATAGTAATCCAGTGATCCCAGCAAAGAAACCCAACCGGAGTTGCCTCCCAAGTGGGGGAGTGAATCCCCAAGGTCGTGTCTATCCCGAAGTAGGTTAGGACCTCTTGTTTAGTCGAGCATATAACTCTAGATCCCCCTTTTTCATTGAAGTAAGCCGAATTTCGGGGACGAAATTCTTATAAGTGGGGGAGAATTGTAACATCCCCAAATTTACTAAGTGGCTAGGTGCATTAGTGAGTAGGATTTCGATGAGTGTCATAGTATCCTTAAGTGTCGATTTCGTTTAAAAACGATAATTGGTATTAGGATTAGTGTGTGCTTAAGTGTTTAGAATGTGGTAGTTAGCTAAGAGTAGGTTTGTGTGAAGTAGAAATAAGTTAGAATAGGTTTAGAGTGAAGAGAAAGGAATTTATTAGGTTAAGATTGTGGTTTAGAAAGGTTATTTAAGGATTACGATCACAGGACTTTAGGAAATTAAGAATAAAAGATCCATAGCTTTAAACCCAAATTCCACCGTTGGATGTGAAGATAAGTATCTTAGGAAGCTTGCCTCAAAATTTGAGCAAGATTCGACGGTTAACGAAAAAGTTATGACACTTTGAAGTGCAAATGAATGATGGGTTGAACTAGTTAATCGATTAAGCCTTGAGTTAATCGATTAAGACCTGAATGATGCACACGACTTAATGGATTAAGCATGAGGTTAATCGTTTAAGGCCTGAATGTTGGTTTTGGCCAAAATTACACTGGTTAATCGATTAACCACCCAGTTAATCAATTAACCACTACTGAATCAGCCTTATAAACTCGTTTTTGAGCCATTTTTCAAAAAGTTTCCTCTCTCTTCTCTCTTCCACACGAATTCTCTCCTCCTCTCCTTCCCTAGGGCTTGTGATTTCACACAGCCACCGCCATGAATCCACAAATTAACCCCCCAAATCATTCCCCAACTACTCCCTCATGGATTTCCCTCTCTCAATTTTCAATTCCCTCTCTTTCTCACAAAACCCCCAAATTGAACCCTAAACCCTAAAGTGTGCAATTGGTCAATGGGGTCTCTAATTGGTTCAAGGAGCTTGAGGAGCCATAGGAATCAAGAGAGGAAGCACTTAGGAAGCTTGGATTGGAGTGGGTGTTGGTGCTCTCTCAATTTCTCAAGTTCTCCTCTTCTCTTCAAGAGGTAAGGGGTGTACTTTGGTTTAGTATTAGAGAAAGGGTTTAATTATAGTAATAGAGTTATAAATAGGTGTATTGATTGATTGGTTAGGTTGATGGGTAAGAGGGTAGAGTTTAGCTAGAAAACTCTAAGTTCCAATGATATGTTATTTATGTATGCTATATCTATTGATTTTGTAAATTGTTAAAGTAGGAAGTGAAGAGCCCTAGGGAGCTGACTTAAATTACAGTCCCTGAGACATACCTGAGTATGTCGACTGATTGACTGGTTGATTTCTGATTTGTTGTTGACATTGTTTTTATGGTTACCATTGTTATAAGTGTAAAGTGTATGTTTATAAAATAAAAAGGTGACATTCATATAGTTATGCATCAAATAAGACCAAGTATTTCTCACTTGAGTTTAAACAAATTAAATGACATTTTCTAAAGAACATAGAGGGTCTTAAATTCAATTGAGAAATACTTAGAATACTGGATCATGCATGGTGTAAAGGTGGACGTTAGGAGTAGGGGAAAAACACACGTCGTTTTACGATTGATGAGGGCAAGAGTATATACTAGAATTATTGTGGAGGACACGGGTTTGCTTCCCGTGTTGGGGGTTGGTTCTACGCAAACCACAATAATTCTAATACTTTGGCTCGTTTTGGCCAGTCGAGGGTGATTTCTGCTAAAGCCCGATTTGGACAAATCAACCCAAATCGCATGAGGGACCTTCCGCAGTAGAGGTGAAGTGTTGTGCAAGCGGGTGAGCGAGGGACCTTCCTAAGTGGAGGTGAAGCACCCAATTATAGGTTGAGAAATACTTACTCCTGGTCGGTTTTTCCCCAGAGTGGAGGGTGTATGTGACGGATGTATATTGTTAATGAAAAGGGAAAAAGTGTTACAGGTACATTGTGTGAGGAACCCTCCTTCGGGGAGAATGTGAAGCACAATGTACCCGATTGTTAAAAGTGTAAAAGTGTTAATTGTTAAAGTTAAAGTGTGAAAGTGAAAGGGAAAGTGTGAATGCATTGTATAGATGTTTTAATTCTTCGAATCCGATCAAAAGTGTTAAAGTGTTTAAATTGAAATGAAATGTTTAATATCGGATTCAAGGATTAAATCACCTAAGTGTAATGTTAGCAAGGCATAACCATGTGATTGTGCATTATAGTATTATATTAAAGCATTATACCCTTTATATTTATAGTTCTTAAACTGAACAGTGTTGTGGTGCCTTACTTGTTAATTGAATTGTGAATTGTATAATTGTTATTGTTTGTGTATGAATATGCCTCTTTATGGTTTATTACTGTTTTTAAATGTTTTCTTTGATCTAGATTTCAAAGTACTCACCCTTACAGTGGACATATTAGGTACACCAAGGAGACAGGCACACAGAAGGTCAAGGCCGAGAAAGTGATACTCTTGTTGGAGAGTATATTGTCTAGGGTGACCTCACGGTCCCATTTGTAGGGAAACCATTCATAGGTTTTATATTGTAATAAATAGATTTTGTAAATGTTGTTTAATTAATAATGATGTTTTCATTCAAGTGTATTTTACTAATGTATAATTATATCATCTCTTTTGTAAATTGAAGTATTTTAGAAAGTTTGTATATTTTTGAACCGAAAGTTATATTTTTATTTGATTTTGAGAACTGTTCTGGAATGACAGGTTTAACTCTATTCGGGGAAAGTCCAATTTATAAAGGAAACTCTGTCAAATTTTTTATAAACCCCGAATATTTTCTCTAATAAATGTTAATTAAAAGTATTTTATTAAAGTATAAAAATGTAGGATGTTACAGACTGTATGAATGAGGTGTGATGTTTAAGTATTATAATTTGACATTTTTGAATTATTTACTAATTATGATGGACACACACACCATATAATAATAAAGATATACTTGGATTGTGCGATTCCAGATCATGTAAGACGTTGTTCGTAGGAGACTGTACGCCTAGATTGCGTAAGACACACATTGTGTGCAGCTGTAGGACGTTGTCCGTAGGAGACTGTACGCAATGATGGATCCACGTAATAATTTCTAAAAGTCTATGAAAAACTCAAAGAGTATGAAAAGAGAAAGAAAAGTTTAAAGTAATGAAAAGAGATGAAAAAGATGTAAGTATGAAATAAAATAGTAATTGTCTGCAGTAAAAGTGTTGATGATTGATAAAAAAAGTTGATGTTATTATTGTGAATTTTATTGAACTTGGAAGTGGATGTGTGTACGAAATTGGCATATGAATATGTGAATTTGTTGGTCTATGGTCTGATTTGATTATTATTCTTGAATTCTTGTTATGAATTATGTACTATCTTTTGATTCACTGTGATGCGAAAAGGTGTCACCCTTAGTGGTTATCATTTTAGGGAATGCTAAGGAGCTCAAAGATCAGAGTGTCGCAGCGGAAGAATGGAAAGAAGGGAACTCTATGTTGTACTTTCTTATATTATAATTGGAATGCCCAAACCATTTGTAAACTTGTATTATGAATAGTAAATTTTAATGTTCCTTATTTGGATTACAAACTTTTAAATTACTATTTTATATTAAAAAAAATGGGTGTTACATTTATGGTATCAGAGCAGTTCCTTCCTTTCGACCGGAGGGAAAGTGGTCCCTAACTCACTGCGAACACTCTCATCTCAAGCTTCCTGATAAGAGGTGAGACTGATATAAGTGAAAAATTTCTATGTTAAGCAATTTTTGAAAATGCTTGTGCTATTGTGAAATAGAAATGTGGATGTTAAGTGCGTCATAAATGCTTATGTGAAAGTATATATATATATAGTTGTGATGTTAAATTGGTATTTATGTTTACCTGAAAATGAAACGAATGGAATAGGTTTATGTTTGCAAATGGGAAGGAGCGGTAAATTCTTTGGAACCTAAGCGGATCCCTTACGGATTCAAAGAATTACATATTGTGAGTGGTTATCCGTTTGCAAACAGGAAACTTAGATGGTGCAAATTGAGTTTTGTTTGAAGATGAAAATTTTAAGTTTTGAGTTAATCAAAAAGATTGAAGTCTCTTACAAAGGAAATCCTGCTAATCAAAATGATGCACACAAACTTAAACTAGATGGCAAGGGCGATTACCACTGATGGAATGTAGTGTTGGAATTGGCCAATCCGATGTTGCATTTATCGGGGGGTGACTTGTCGAAATCTAAGAGTTTGTGCATCATCGTGAATTAGTAACCGATTTCCCATGTATAAAACTTTTTGTGTCAGTTCTTTATGTCTCGTTGCTTTGCTATATGCATTTATGTGTGATTTTAAAGTATGTTGTTGAGTAAATTGGTGTTGAATTAATTGAACAGGGATTAGAAATGGAACTGCATGGAATAAACAAATTCTGAATCTTGAATACTAATCCAATCGAGTGATCAAATTTACGTCGATTAGACTAGCATCTAAGAGAACCAAAAACAATGTTTAAATTAAATAAATGGTTGAATTCCATAGCTAATCTCAATTCAAGTAACTGTGATACCAATCGGGAAACAAGAAAACGAGTACTGATCGATCGGATTTGAACCGCTGAACCATACTAATTTGAATTGCAAGCATAAAAGTAACTTTTTGTCCAAGTTTGGGAAGCGGTTTGAATTCAATCAAAAGGTTCTCGAAATATGTTTGTATGTGGAATAGTTTAGCGTTAAAGTAGGCGGAAGGAAATTAGAAGTGGAACTTGTAGTTGATTCCACCACTAATTTGATTCCGATGACTTTAATACTAAACGAAAGATAAGTTTGGAGCTTCTAACGATTGAACTTAAACCCCGAACTACAATAATAAAAGTTTATAACTGAAAGAGGTTTATTTAATCGATAAAGGGGTTAAAATTCAATCTAGAGGTTCTCGCATCACTTTGGATTATGTTGATGGTGGTGTATTCTGCATATGTGAAAAGTCTATGTTTATGTGGAGATGAAATTAAAACTTTTGAAAATGTTATTCAAACGATTTTGGGATTAAGAGCTTTTCAATTGCCATCCTTATGCTTGAAAGTCCCTAACTATTTTCCACTAAGCATTGACTAAAAATGTTGTTTTTAGAAATTGTGTTTAGGATAAAAACTTATTACGTTTGTATGTGTTTGATTGATTTACGTGCTTCATATTAATATATGAAAGATGAATTTTTGTTTGATTGCTCGTGAGTGGATGTCATGATAAATGTTTGTTTAATGATGTGAGTGTTTAAAATGAATTTCAAAATGTTGCACCGAGCCACAATCATTCCAAATGGATCGTGAGGTCGCACGACAAATTTTCAAGAAATAGTAATAAAAGCAAGGATTCTTAAGTAATCGAGGAGTGAATTAACTCAATTATTTTAACCAAGTCACACTTCGATTAAATAAGAACTCTTCCTAGGCGACTCAAATCAATTTGGAATGAAACTCAATTTTCAAACTTGAAGCCAAAGGGAATGTAATTGTTTCAACTTTTGAAGATGAAATAAACTAAATTTTTCGAAGTCCAAGACATCTTCCTTTCCTTTGAGTTTACCAATCTTGAGTGTACTTTCACTCCTTCATCTAGGATCTTAAGAAATTAGATGGAGGTAGTTCTTTATGGTAATATGCACGATTGAAGGTTTTATTGAACTTTTCAAATGAAACTAAATGTTCCTCATCAAGAGAGGAACCGAATTTTTAAAGAATTTTGTTTTTGTAAATGTAAAATTGCTTTTCTAAGTGTTTCACTAGTATGGGATCTTCTCCCTAAATTTTAAATCCCTATACCTAGTGATTGTTCAAACCAAGGAGTTTAAAATGTTTGTGTTTGTAGTTAGGTGTCTGTGGGTAACAAGGGTTTTTACATAAATGGAAAACCAAGTTTTGGGTTTAGGATATTTGTTTGACTTGGAAGATTTGATATAAGCACCCTAAGGTTGATTCATTGTTTCATGTAACATTACAAGCCAAACGGAGCAAGTTAGTGTTTCAAACAAAGCGAATTTAACGTGCTCTGATTGGTTTGACAATTTTACACAACCTTGAGCTAAGTATAAGTAATGTCCCTTTAAATTTTGAGGCCAATCAAAGTTTTTCTACTATTTTCAGTGAATTTGACATAGGTTCACCCCCGACCATTGCAAATCTTTGACAAAGTGGTCGTAAGGTCAAGAATGAACCTAATGAACTCTGATTGAGTTGAAAATTTACCATGTTGTTCTTCTATATGAAGGGACCCAACTTGTAAAAACTTTTATGACCTTTGAAATTGAAATCAAATTTTGTTTTCAAAAGTGCCTTTTTATTTTAATTATATGGTTTTCTGATTTTGGGTTGTTGAATAAATCATGAAAACCATATTTTTCTAAACTCTTTATGAAACAAGTTTTGAATGTGTGCTGCTTGTTAAGAATGTGTATATAGATGTAAGCCTGAACCTTAGGTTCATCCAGGGAGATCAGGATTAGGTTTGGAGGAAGAAGAGATTGTCCCAGGTTAGTGTTTACAATCATGTGTTGATATAAAATGTTGTTGTGCATGCTTGAATTTTGAATGATATGTATATACTAAATGCCTACTTGAACAATAAATGTGTTTGCTTAAGGCTTAAGAGTAGTACCTAAGTTGTATGTCTTTAGGTAGATTATGATCAAACCCCTGTTGATGCTGCCATTTAGATAGCGTGTAAGAATAGAAGTAGGTGTCTCTGGGTCCGGCAGCTGTTAAGTGACGGTGCTATTTGTAAATCTGACAATGATGTCACTATTGATGGATGTGAGATTGGGGTTGATGCCTCGATCTTTATGTTTATTAATGGTTGGTATCGTTAGAAGTCTTAAAATGGCACAGAAACAATCAGACATAGGAGGCAGAAACCAGCCACCCCTTTTCAGATGTTAAGTGTAAATGTCTAGGAATGCATAGATGACCTTAGACACTATCTTCAGAATTGTGCCTGATTTTAGAAACCCAAGGCCAATTGAGAGTCTTTCTGTTAAGACCCTTGCAATGTTTGGCGGTCAAAAGAGTAAACCTTGCGAACCTTAAAGCTTTTTCGGGTCGAACTAACCAAATTGAACCATAATTCGTACTCTTTGTAACATCCCTAATTTTATTCCAAGCCTAATTAGTGATTTAATAGATTATTAATGTAGAGAACGGGTAGATTAATTACTTAAAGAATTTTGGGAGCAAGGTGACTGGTAATTATAAGTCCTAGGGGTTGTATAGAAGGCAATTGTGGCTTTGGGCAAAGTCAAATAAGCGAAATCGGAAGTGTAATCGGCGTTTTAGATGTTAGAAATCAACCGAAAAGAGAAAATTAGGAATAAAATATCCATAGCTCCAAACCAAATTCCCACCATTGGATGTGAAGATTAAGGTCTTAGGAAGCTTGTCTCAAAATTTGAGCAAGATCCGACGGTTAACGAAAAAGTTACGGCGAATCGAAGTTTCTAGTTCCTGGTGCACACCCAGGCGCACCGGTGCACGCCCAGGCGCACCAGGGTGCAAATTGTGCACCAGACCCGTGAAAAAACAGCCCAGGCGAGCCACAAACTCGCCCAGGCGCGCCCTGCGCGCATCACCCCGCACCAGGCGCACCATTTGGCGCGCCATTCTCTTCCTGGCCGCATCAGATCCACGCACCACGCACCAGATCTGGTGCTGGTGCCAGATTCACGCCCAGGCGCGCCATGACCCGCGCCCAGGCGCGCCATGACCCGCGCCTAGGCGCGCGGGGGCTGCTGCTGATGCGTAAAAACTGGTGCGTGGCACCAATTGAGCCACACATTTTTGGCTTGTGGGAGAAGCCCACTCCTTCCTTCTTTTCTTATTCCCCACACCTAGAGGTACCAAACACTATCTCCTCCTCCTTCCCAACCCCATCGTGGCTCCCCACCAAGGCACCACCATCTCTCCTTCTTCTTGCCTTAGACTTTCCATGGAGCACCAAAGCACCATCTCCCATGCTCCTTCCCAACTCCACCGTGTCTCACTCCCACCCAAAGCAACCAAGCATCGTCACCTTTCTTCTTTCGTTCACTCATAAACTCCCACCGTGCCTCTCTCACACCATGAACCCAAGCACCATTATCACATCTCCTTCCTTTAATCATTAAGCCAACACCATAGGCTCAACTTCAAGGCATATAAGTGGGCATGGATTTCTCCCTTTCCTTTCCATGATCGACGCCCTCTCTCTCCCCATGGAGGCCCCAAGTTTCAATCTCTCCTCTTCCTGACTTTCCATGGAGTTCAAGCACCATGGACCTTCCTTCCTCTCTCCTTGGTTTCGTTCTTTTCAAGCAAAATGGAAGGGGACCGACATACCGACATTCACCGGCACCGACCAAAACCGACTCGGTCTTGCTCTCGGTCACTAAAAACGCTTGAAGGATCACCGCCCCGTCTCATCGGCGAGCTTCGACATTGATCGGTACGAAGTGTGGAGCCTCGGGTCAAGGATCTTTCTTTGGACTCGTCGGTTGAGGTAAGAGGGGTTTGTGTTACCTTTCCTAAGGATATAGATTCTAGGTTGTTGTAATGATGACTAGGTGTAGATAAATAATTAAAAAAATAAATCATAGGATAATTAAGGTGTATGGAATGAATCTTAGGGCAAATTGCTTAGGAATGTGTAGATTATATGTTAATTAAGTTGGCAGTTGAGAACCCTAGGGAGTTGACTTAATTATAGTGCTCTGAGACATACCTGAGTATGTCGACTGTTTTGATTATTATTCGTTGATTGTTACTTGTAATTGATGTGTGTTCATGTCGTGTTTGGTTTTGTGACTCGTAAAGCAAATAATGGACTAAGTATCATCGTAGGAAAGTAATATAGAAAGGGCTAAGTAAGGAAGGAAGGATGGAAAATTATGAGTGAATGATTAAAGAATGGACTAAGGATAAACAGCTTGGTAAAAGAGAAATGATGTTTATTAATAAATGAATCAGAAATCAGAGGATGGTGATCGAGTGAGCAGGAACCATGATGGATGTTGTGCTTGATTTAATTTTTTAAGTGTAAATGTGACAATAACGGTCGGGTGATAATATGTGATATTGAAATGGTGTTTGTGCTTGAACATTCATGTGAAAATGTGATGTTGTTATGATCCAAGAATGATATGAAATATACCCGGGCGCAGTAAGACGTGAGTGCACAGGGGTGCAGACGCAGTAGGCCGCGACCAGGGATAGAATGAAATGAAATATACCCGGGCGCAGTAAGACGTGAGTGCACAGGGGTGCAGACGCAGTAGGCCGCGACCAGGGACAGAATGAAATGAAATATACCCGGGCGCAGTAAGACGTGAGTGCACAGGGGTGCAGACGCAGTAGGCCGCGACCAGGGACAAAATGAAATGAAATATACCCGGGCGCAGTAAGACGTGAGTGCACAGGGGTGCAGACGCAGTAGGACGTGACTAGGGACAGAATGAATTATACCCAGGCACAGCCATGGACAAAATGAAAATGGAATGTGAAATTAATTGAATTGATAAGTAAACTTAAGATTGAAAGTAGGATTGCTAGGAAGGTAGCAGGGGCATAGGTCATAAGTTATCAATGATGAACTTGTATGTGATTACCTGAAAAAGAATTCTAGGGTAGCAGACAACTTTGACTTCAATAGGTCCTAGTTTGTCAGCTATGCTTCTCATAAGCTATTGTTCTTAGTACTGTGTAATGCTACCCTTCTTGCTATATTTTTACAGGAACCGAAGGAGCATACACGTGTCTCGCCGAGCAGGATTACATTCCACCACGTGGAGTGTGGATAGTATTTAGCGACCACCTATTGGTCATGGGTTATTTTGGGGAAGTTTTATTGTATTTCTTTTGCTTTGTATTTTGAGAAACCAAGAGTTTGAGAAATTATTTGTATTTCCAATGAAATAATGTAAAGAGTGGACTAAAACATATTTTGGGACCTGCTGGCCTCTGATGAATTTAAAATGCTATTGTTTATCAGGTTGCAAGAAAATCAGGAATTTTGGGAAAGTCCTAAAAACAAGCAAAACTCCGTCCGTTTGACGGGAGATTTTCATTCGAATTAAAAGTAATTAAGAGTTTTCCTAATCAATTCATGAGTCAAGAAAGGAATTTTCAATTCACTATTTTAATTAAGGGTGTAAAAGGGTAATTAATTGTAGGTGTTACATTTATGGTATCAAAGCAGTTTTTCCTCGGCCCGAAGGGAGTAACTGATTACTCCTGTAGTTACTCATCAAGCGAGTGACTTGTAGTTAAATGTTAAACTGCTTTGTCGTCTAGTCAGGTGTTGTTGTAGCATGATAATAGGCATAGTTGTTGAGTCTAGCGTAGTGAGTACTCTAGATTCTTTTAAGTCTGTTGAGTGATTTGAGGAGTGCGATTAGCATCTGACGATTTTGTTCGAAAAGCATGGTAAGCATTGGAAAATCTTTTCTAAGTCCACTCAAATCATGTTCAGTTTACCATGCTAAACTTGAAATCTTGTGAGAACGATAAATCATATTTAGAAGTGGATGAATGACGAGGCTAAGGGAAGCAATACCCCAACGGGCAAGAGCACAGAGTTGCTATCCCACCGGGAGGAAGTGATCTTTAGTTTTGCGCCAAGTAAACCAACTCTAAATGTGACACACAAAGCAAGATTTCAACGTTTTAAAACTAATAGGCTATGTGTTTCAAACTTAAGTAAGACGAGAATGGTCTTATCATCGATATGATGTATGGTTGAGCCTGATCACCTCAAGTATACACCTATTGGGAGATATCATCATCCTGTCCTTAAGTTTCGGCGAGTATTTTGGGAATTTAGTGAGATCCCAAATTTAGGAGGATTAGAGGTCTTTGTCATAGGTTTCCGAATGCGTAAATATTTTGGAATCAGAGATTGCGCAATGGAAGAGTAGGAAGTATTGTCTTGTCTTAAGATAAGAGAAGTAGCTAGTTGGGAATCCTAGTTAGCTATGATAGGTTTCTAGTATTTATACATTTAGAATTGAATGTAAGAAATCCTAAGATAGTACATAGCAACAGTTCTAAGTTAAACATTAGGTGCACAAAATCCTAATTAATTGCATAGAGCTAGGTCATGTGTTTGGAAGTGAATGAATGGGATGCTATGTACTGTCTTGTGTTTGCCTACATGATGAATTGTGCATTTTAATGATAATTTTAGTTGTCTGAACATGTGCATGATGAAAATTGTTTTGAGCATAAAACCTTTTGCAAATTTCTTCATGAAATGGTGTTGCTATCAACAAATTGCTTGGTTCCCAAGCATAATCATTTCAAAACCAGGAACCATTCGACTTTCAAGTGTGATAGTAACCCCAATGAACTTTCATGTTTTGGAATTGAATTCAAAAATGAATAATAATGTTTTAACAGAATCGGAAATCATTCTAAATTGAGTACTAAGTCGTATCACGAAATTTTGAAAAATTGATTAATAAACTAAGGATTCCTAAGTAATCAAGCGGTGAACTACTCCATTCTTTTAAAACAATCCACACGCCGATAAAATAGGAACTCCTTCCATGTGACTTTACTCAATTCGGAATGAAGTTTAGTTTCCAAACTCAAAGTCAAAGGGAATGGAACTATTTTAATTTATGAAGAATCATCAAAGTAAACTTTCTAATCAACCACATATTCCCTTTCTCATTGAGTTTGCTAATTTTGAGTAATTTCATATTCCATTATCTAAGTTTCCTCGAAGTTAGATGAAGGTAACTTGTTTCGAAAAGATATGCTTCGATTTACAAAGATTGTCTTTGGAATTACATCCGAGTTATTTGGCATGAACATATCAAGGTTTTAAAGTGTAAAATAAATTTTCCTGATTTAATCTTTTCCTAAGAGTTTTATGTAAAACAAATCAAAATGGTTTTTCATCAAGAAAGGAATTCGATTTTTCAAGAATAAGGAACGCATACATGTTTTTCGGCATATCCCTTTGATTTTATAAATGCATAAATACACAAACGAATTTCCCGAACGTTATTCTGATTTTCATCAAAGCACACATACTTTGAATTTATGAGGTTTTAATTATTGAACTTTGAAACCATGCAAGTGGGTGATTTTATCAAAGTCTTATCTTGGCATGCATAACTTGAATGTGTAAACAAATCATGGATAACCATGTAATTTTACAAACTCTTTTCGAACTGATTTTGAAAATGTGTGCAGCTTATCTAAGATGTGTGTATGGGTTTAGACCTGAGTTCTAGGGCTGATTTGGGTAGATCGGGATTGGATTAGAATCAAGTAGAGATTGCCAAGTAAGTGTTTGCAATTATACGCTGATATGAAATGTTGGTGTGCATATTTGAATTTTGATTGTCATGTATGTGCTGACTGCTTATTTGTCAATGAGTGTGATTGCTTAGGACTTAAGAATAGCGCCTAAGTTGTAGATCACTAGGTAGATTATAATTAGATCTCTGTTAATGCTGCCGTTTAGATTGAGTATAGAGATAGTTTTGGGTTGATTTGAATGCGGCAGTTAATCAGTGATAGTGCTATTGTAAACCTGACATTGTCCCTATCATTAGTGGGTATGAGATTTAGACTGATACCCCTAATCTTGAGTTTATTAAAGATTGACATCGCCTGAGGACTATAAATGGCATGAGACCAATTAAGCCTAGAATGTAGGAACCAATTTGATTAGCACCCATTCCAGATGTTTAGAGTAAAATGTCTGAGAAGAACCCAGTTGACCTTAGGAGCCATCTCCAATCTAATGGAGAAAATTGCTCTCGAATCTAGAAACCTGAGGTTTATTGAAAGTCTTTTTATTAGAACTCTCGCAATGTTTGACCGACATCGGAGTAAACCTCAAGAACCTTAGAGCTTTTGCTTCTAGTCCAACCAAATTAAACCACGATTTGTAATCTTTATTGGATGCATGAGTCTGGTGGCGTACTTAAGCAAGGAAGTATGCCGATTCAAAGTGGGGGAGTAGAACCTAGTGCAGAATGTGTTGTAGTTAGAGAACCCTTTGTTGGGATGGTTCTCCATTTAAAGGAATTGAACGGAATTTCGGGGACGAAATTCTAATAAGTGGGGGAGAATTGTAACATCCCTAATTTTATTCCAAGCCTAATTAGTGATTTAATAGATTATTAATGTAGAGAACGGGTAGATTAATTACTTAAAGAATTTTGGGAGCAAGGTGACTGGTAATTATAAGTCCTAGGGGTTGTATAGAAGGCAATTGTGGCTTTGGGCAAAGTCAAATAAGCGAAATCGGGAGTGTAATCGGCGTTTTAGATGTTAGAAATCAACCGGAAAGAGAAAATTAGGAATAAAATATCCATAGCTCCAAACCAAATTCCCACCATTGGATGTGAAGAATAAGGTCTTAGGAAGCTTGTCTCAAAATTTGAGCAAGATCCGACGGTTAACGAAAAAGTTACGGCGAATCGAAGTTTCTAGTTCCTGGTGCACGCCCAGGTGCACCGGTGCACGCCCAGGCGCACCAGGGTGCAAATTGTGCACCAGACCCGTGAAAAAACAGCCCAGGCGAGCCACAAACTCGCCTAGGCGCGCCCTGCGCGCATCACCCCGCACCAGGCGCATCATTTGGCGCGCCATTCTCTACCTGGCCGCATCAGATCCACGCACCACGCACCAGATCTGGTGCTGGTGCCAGAGTCGCGCCCAGGCGCACCATGACCCGCGCCCAGGCGCGCGGGGGCTGCTGCTGATGCGTAAAAACTGGGGCGTGGCACCAATTGAGCCACACATTTTTGGCTTGCGGGAGAAGCCCACTCCTTCCTTCTTTTCTTATTCCCCACACCTAGAGGCACCAAACACTATCTCCTCCTCCTTCCCAACCCCACCGTGGCTCCCCACCAAGGCACCACCATCTCTCCTTCTTCTTGCCTTAGACTTTCCATGGAGCACCAAAGCACCATCTCCCATGCTCCTTCCCAACTCCACCGTGTCTCACTCCCACCCAAAGCAACCAAGCATCGTCACCTTTCTTCTTTCATTCACTCATAAACTCCCACCGTGCCTCTCTCACACCATGAACCCAAGCACCATAATCACATCTCCTTCCTTTAATCATTAAGCCAACACCATAGGCTTAACTTCAAGGCATATAAGTGGGCATGGATTTCTCCCTTTCCTTTCCATGATCGACGCCCTCTCTCTCCCCATGGAGGCCCCAAGTTTCAATCTCTCCTCTTCCTGACTTTCCATGGAGTTCAAGCACCATGGACCTTCCTTCCTCTCTCCTTGGTTTCGTTCTTTTCAAGCAAAATGGAAGGGGACCGACATACCGACATTCACCGGCACCGACCGAAACCGACTCGGTCTTGCTCTCGGTCACTAAAAACGCTTGAAGGATCACCGCCCCGTCTTGTCGGCGAGCTTCGACATTGATCGGTACGAAGTGTGGAGCCTCGGGTCAAGGATCTTTCTTTGGACTCGTCGGTTGAGGTAAGAGGGGTTTGTGTTACCTTTCCTAAGGATATAGATTCTAGGTTGTTGTAATGATGACTAGGTGTAGATAAATAATTAAAAGAATAAATCATAGGATAATTAAGGTGTATGGAATGAATCTTAGGGCAAATTGCTTAGGAATGTGTAGATTACATGTTAATTAAGTTGGAATTTGAGAACCCTAGGGAGTTGACTTAATTATAGTGCTCTGAGACATACCTGAGTATGTCGACTGTTTTGATTATTATTCGTTGATTGTTACTTGTAATTGATGTGTGTTCATGTCGTGTTTGGTTTTGTGACTCGTAAAGCAAATAATGGACTAAGTATCATCGTAGGCAAGTAATATAGAAAGGGCTAAGTAAGGAAGGAAGGATGGAAAATTATGAGTGAATGATTAAAGAATGGACTAAGGATAAACAGCTTGGTAAAAGAGAAATGATGTTTATTAATAAATGAATCAGAAATCAGAGGATGGTGATCGAGTGAGCAGGAACCATGATCGATGTTGTGCTTGATTTAATTTGTTAAGTGTAAATGTGACAATAACGGTCGGGTGATAATATGTGATATTGAAATGGTATTTGTGCTTGAACATTCATGTGAAAATGTGATGTTGTTATGATCCAAGAATGAAATGAAATATACCCGGGCGCAGTAAGACGTGAGTGCACAGGGGTGCAGACGCAGTAGGCCGCGACCAGGGACAGAATGAAATGAAATATACCCGGGCGCAGTAAGACGTGAGTGCACAGGGGTGCAGACGCAGTAGGCCGCGACCAGGGACAGAATGAAATGAAATATACCCGGGCGCAGTAAGACGTGAGTGCACAGGGGTGCAGACGCAGTAGGCCGCGACCAGGGACAGAATGAAATGAAATATACCCGGGCGCAGTAAGACGTGAGTGCACAGGGGTGCAGACGCAGTAGGTCGCGACCAGGGACAGAATGAAATGAAATATACCCGGGCGCAGTAAGACATGAGTGCACAGGGGTGCAGACGCAGTAGGCCGCGACCAAGGACAGAATGAAATGAAATATACCCGGGCGCAGTAAGACGTGAGTGCACAGGGGTGCAGACGCAGTAGGCCGCGACCAGGGACAGAATGAAATGAAATATACCCGGGCGCAGTAAGACGTGAGTGCACAGGGGTGCAAACGCAGTAGGCCGCGACAAGGGACAGAATGAAATTAAATATACCCGGGCGCAGTAAGACGTGAGTGCACAGGGGTGCAGACGCAGTAGGCCGCGACCAGGGACAGAATGAAATTAAATATACCCGGGCGCAGTAAGACGTGAGTGCACAGGGGTGCAGACGCAGTAGGCCGCGACCAGGGACAGAATGAAATGAAATATACCCGGGCGCAGTAAGACGTGAGTGCACAGGAGTGCAGACGCAGTAGGCCGCGACAGGGACAGAATGAAATGAAATATACCCGGGCGCAGTAAGACGTGAGTGCACAGGGGTGCAGACGCAGTAGGACGTGACCAGGGACAGAATGAATTATACCCAGGCACAGCCAGGGACAAAATGAAAATGGAATGTGAAATTAATTGAATTGAAAAGTAATCTTAAGATTGAAAGTAGGATTGCTAAGAAGGTAGCAGGGGCATAGGTCATAAGTTATCAATGATGAACTTGTATGTGATTACCTGAAAAAGAATTCTAGGGTAACAGACAACTTTGACTTCAATAGGGTCTAGTTTGTCGGCTATGCTTCTCAGAAGCTATTGTTCTTAGTACTGTGTAATGCTACCCTTCTTGCTATATTTTTACAGGTTCCGAAGGAGCATACACGTGTCTTGCCGAGCAGGATTACATTCCACCACGTGGAGTGTGGATAGTATTTAGCGACCACCTATTGGTCATGGGTTATTTTGGGGAAGTTTTATTGTATTTCTTTTGCTTTGTATTTTGAGAAACCAAGAGTTTGAGAAATTATTTGTATTTCCAATGAAATAATGTAAAGAGTGGACTAAAACATATTTTGGGCCCTGCTGGCCTCTGATGAATTTAAAATGCTATTGTTTATCAGGTTGCAAGAAAATCAGGAATTTTGGGAAAGTCCTAAAAACAAGCAAAATTCCGTCCGTTTGACGGGAGATTTTCATTCGAATTAAAAGTAATTAAGAGTTTTCCTAATCAATTCATGAGTCAAGAAAGGAATTTTCAATTCACTATTTTAATTAAGGGTGTAAAAGGGTAATTAATTGTAGGTGTTACACTCTTCTTTGAGTGCGAGAATTTAGTGGCGTGCTAATGCCAAGTAGTATGCCGATTTCAAGTGGGGGAGTAGAACCAAGGTGAAGTGATTATCGTAGTTAAGAAACCCTTATCCGGGATGGTTCTCCATTTAAGGATTTTGAACGGAAATTTCGGGGACGAAATTCCAATACGTGGGGGAGAATTGTAACATCCCGTTATTTCTAATACCTCTAGAAAAATAATTAAATAA
The DNA here is from genome assembly GCA_037953625.1 of Crotalaria pallida. Taxonomy (NCBI): domain Eukaryota; kingdom Viridiplantae; phylum Streptophyta; class Magnoliopsida; order Fabales; family Fabaceae; genus Crotalaria; species Crotalaria pallida. Next base: position 54,920,547 of record CM075651.1, read on the forward strand.
TTTAATATGATATTTTCAAGATTTGAGTGTTGTAATAAAATTTTGATTTTATCATTTTAATTGAAATATGTTTTGTAGTCAAAATAACTATAAATTTGATATCATACGTTTTTCAAAAATAAAATAGTACTTTTATTTAGTTTAATTAACACTTTGACAGGGAGCTCAAGTGGCAAGCCTTAGAGGCATTTTTACAAATAGTTTCTTTAGAAAAATATGTTTAACTTAATATTTTGAGCTTCCCTATAAATTCTCATAGCGTTCGGACGCTGTCTTATTTTGAGCTTCTGGACTGGTTTAATATATTGCCGGTATAAGTTATATATTATGATCTTCTATTTCAAAATTATAAATATTATATTTTATCAAGTTTAATATTAGGATTGAGAAAATATATTTACTTTTGAATTTCGATAATTTTTCTTATGCAATAGCTATTCGGAGGGACAGACAACTTTATTATTTTCTAATTAGTTTTGAGTAATTAAAAATACAATACTATTTTACTTAAATGTATTTTATTTTTAGGATCGTCAAACTTTTGGTTATAATCCAAAGTATCTACAACATTAACCCACAAGTGAGAACAAAATATAAAATATGTATTGATTTTCCTAATTCTACCCTCTACACCGCCCCACCCTAATATACTACCCATATATTTATGCCCCACCGTCCCAGTGTCTCATCACTTAAAGAAAAGAAAAAGAAAATAATAAGAAGGACAAGAAACAGAAAGAAGTGGCTCGAAGCAGAGAAGATGGGGCGACAATGGCTCCAACCCCATTTTTGGTTTCTTAAATCTTCCGGGTCCAATAACTCAAGATCCAATCGTTCAATCTCAAATTCTTCTTAGGTTAGGTATATAATCTCTTCAACTCCCTCTATCCATCTACCTAATTTATTTGGCGATCTGTCAATATTTTTATTATCCCTATAAGTGATATATTTTTATTGTATAATGATATATATTTATTATTGTGACAAAAATGAGTTTTATTTGATATAGTTATATATATATATATATATATATTTAATGTTATAATTAGTTTTAACACATGTCCCTATTTAAATCCAGCACGTTATTATTAACCCTGACCCCAGAGCAAGTCGCGGATGTAAAAATGACTCTGTCTCTATGACTAGGATTTTCAAGGTAAGGGGAGTCTCTTTTCCACACTTTGAGTTAGGGATAGTTAGAGTTTATAATAGGATTTGAGACTAATGGTTGAATTGGGTTGTGGGTAGCAAATTATTACTTGGTTTAGAGTTGATTCGGGGTGATTGTTATATTTTTGGTTGATTTTGTTAAATTATTGAAAATGTTTATGTTAATCCTTTTTGTATATTATTAAAGTAGGAAGTGAAGAACCCTAGGGAGTTGATTTATTTTAAGCACACTGAGACATACCTGAGTATGTCGACTAATTTGTTGATGTTTGGTGGTTGTTACGCATTATGTGTTATCTGTTAGAAACTTATTATGTTCAAATAAGTGCTTAGTGTGGGTGATTTTGATTATTGATGGTTTAATAGAATAACATAAAAGGAAAAGGAGAAAATGATGAGACTTATGTTTGAATATCCCATTTTGCATTCATGCATAACATTCCATAATGAATCTTTCTTATTTGAAGTTGAGACTAATGAATAAGTATTTTAAAAATAATATGTCCCAAAGTCAAATAAGAAGGATGTCACTTACGTGTGTGCGAAGTTATAAGGAGGTGAGGGAGCCTATGTGGCATAGCCTGTGTGGCAAACTTTGAGCCTATGTGGCAAACCTTTTAGCCTGTGTGACAAACTTTGAGCCTGTGTGGCAAACTTTTTAACCTGTGTGGCATAGCCTGTGTAGCAACTTACTTAGCCTGTGTGGCATAGCCCGTGTGACAACTATTCAGGGTGGATTGCGGGTCTTTATTGTCATTGTGTGAGTAAGCCTGTGTGGCATGATAGGTCATATTGAATCCTAGGTTTAAATTGTTAATTTGGAAAGAGAAATATCGATTTAAAATGAAAAATGTGGATTTGGAATGAGGAAGTGGAATGTATAAAATGATAAGGCAATGGTCTAATTAAACTAGGATTCAATGGCGTTCCTACTAAGAGTAGTGAGCATGCATTGGTGTGCATAGCATGGACTATGAATGCATTGATGGCTATGTGTTGCTTGACGTATACTTTATGTGAGAATGCTGATGATTGTGATAGTAAATAAATTGGGAAATCTGTCTTCCACATGTCCGAATGATTTTAAAATTTTATATGATGTTCTGTTATATATTTGGTTTGTCCTTGTAAGTTTTCATGATATTTGGAATTGTTTTGATATTTTACATAATTCCATTTCGGTTACAGCTATGTGAAAGGTTTTCGGGTAAATGATAGATGTCATACTTCCGTAATTCTGATTTACCTAAATTTTGTATATGTCGCCTTTGTATATATATCATTGAGTTATGCAAAGTTTCGTGTGATTTGGAATTGAAATGATACGGGTTTGATACTTATCCTATTTAATGGTGAGTGTGCTTAAATGACCTATTTTGACATGAAAAGTGTGATTTACATACTTTAATGCATGTATTGTCTTGGCTGGACTGTATGAATGAGGTGTGATGTTTAAGTATTATAATTTGACATTTTTGAATTATTTACTAATTATGATGGACACACACACACACACCATATAATAATAAAGATATACTTGGATTGTGCGATTCCAGATCTTGTAAGACGTTGTCCGTAGGAGACTATATGCCTAGATCGCGTAAGACACACATTGTGTGCAGCTGTAAGACGTTGTCCGTAGGAGACTATACGCAATGATGGATCCACGTAATAATTTCTAAAAGTCTATGAAAAACTCAAAGAGTATGAAAAGAGAAAGAAAAGTTTAAAGTAATGAAAAGAGATGAAAAAGATGTAAGTATGGAATAAAATAGTAATTGTCTGCGGTAAAAGTGTTGATGTTTGATAAAAGAAAGTTGATGTTATTATTGTGACTTTTATTGAACTTGGATGTGGATGTGTGTAAGAAATTGGCATATGAATATGTGAATTTGTTGGTCTATGGTTTGATTTGATTATTATTCTTGAATTCTTGTTATGAATTATGTACTATCTTTTGATTCACTATGATGCGAAAAGGTCTCACCCTTAGTGGTTATCATTTTAGGGAATGCTAAGGAGCTTAAAGATCAGAGTGTCGTAGAGGAAGAATGGAAAGAAGGGAACTCTATGTTGTACTTTCTTATATTATAATTGGAATGCCCAAACCATTTGTAAACTTGTATTATGAATAGTAAATTTTAATGTTCCTTATTTTGATTACAAACTTTTAAATTACTATTTTATATTTAAAAAAATGGATGTTACACTACCAACCACTCCCAAGTTTTTGAACCTGATTTGAGATATTTGTTTGCCATTAAAAATAGGATTAAGGTGAACTGGGTTAGGGTAATCTGCTTCTTTATGCAGAGGGAAGCAAAGTCTAGAAGTGGTAGTCTTCGTTATGCTATATTTGTCAGCAGGATTATAGAAGGCAAGAATGTAGCCATTTCAGCTGCTGAGGAGATTCTTTAGTATTCTCCAGCTCTTCATTGCATCGGCACTAGAGTCCTTCACTCTGCTGGTATTAATCAACATAAGAGGTTGGATAATAGGTGGAAGTGGAAGTATAACATCACTGAGTTGGATGCTCAGATGGATGAAGAAGAAAGGAAGCAAAAAGAAGATGAGGATGCTGCACCAGATGTTCATATGGTGAGTAGTGGTGACAGGGATGATGAGGATGAGGATGGAGGTGATGATGATGTTAATGATATGGATGGTGGTCATGAAGAGGAGAACATTGGCTCTATTCCGGTTGAAAGCACTCAACCTAGAACTACCCCTGACATTGGTGGTTCAAGTTATGCACCGGGCTCCTTTGATTTCGCTACCATGGAGGAGCGTCTGAATGGTAGGATTGATTCTGGTTTTGAAAGGATCAACAATCGGATGGATAGCTTCCAAGCAACCTATGAGAGAGACATGGAACATTTTATGTTCTTAATGTGGACTTTTGGATCTTCCTCAGCACCTCCTCCAAGTGAAGATTAGTGGATTTTAGGTTGCATAGGTTTCATGTTTTAGACTCTATTTTTCATATGTATTTTGGTGGTATTTTGATGTAATTTTGTTTCTATGTATTTCAACTTGGTTTATTAGACTTATGGTTATGTATTTGATTGACATCTTTATTATGTTTTATGACTTTGTACTAAGACGTATTGTGAGTTAATGCTTATTATGTTGGTTTGGTATTATGGTTTTTACATGTTTGATGTTATATTATCAAGTATGTATCTATTATATTGCTGAAATATGATTATAATTACTGTCATATTGCTTAATCATGTGAAATTTCAGGTTTACTATATGATACTTTGATGCACATTTGTGATTCGTACATAATGTTTTGGATCTTAAAATTCATGTTTTTATACTCTATTATGGTCCACCTTTATGTTAGAATTCTGCAAAATTGATATTGGCTTTGTTTTGATATGAATTTGATCTTGTAAAAGTTGTAACACCCCGATTTTATATTATAAAATATTAGGAAATAAAAGTTTTGGAAATAATCAAGAACTTTAAAAGTCGTTTCATTAAATAAAATACATGAATCAGAGTTAGAAAATAAAGCGGATAACTTTAAAAATTACATTTTACAAATTAAGTCTATACAAAATGTGGGGCACCCTATTACAATATAGAACATTTATACAAAACTAATTTCCTTTCTTTCGACTTGTTCAGCTGCGCACTCTGATCTCCAAGCTTCTTGAACGTGTACCTAAATTGTTAACCACTAAGGGTGAGATCTTTTACAGCACAGTGAATTAAAAGGACAGTATAAGGTTCATAATAAAACTCGAAACTAATAACCAAATCAAAGATATAGGTAACAATACACAATTACTTTCACTTTTCCATTTTCATTCATTTCATTCATATTCATTTCAACTTTCCATTATTCATCTCATTCCCATTTCCCTTTTTAATCCCATTTCCATTTAACAATAAATCAAAGGCACCAACTCTTCTCAATTAACCATTAAGTATAAACAAGAAAACATAACAATGAAACAATTAACCAATCAATCGACATACTCAGGTATGTCTCAGAAGGCAATAATATAAATCAACTTCCTAGAGTTCTTCACTTCCTACTTTATTAACACACACAACAAGGGAATTTATCATAAACATTATTAAGACTACCCTAAGCACTCCTATTACAAATTTATTAACTATTATTTTGGTACTCATACTCTAATTTAACTATTAATCCCAAATCCTATTATAAACTCTAACTATCCCTAACTCAAAGTGTGGAAAGAATCTCCCCTTACCTTTTGAAGAGAAGAGGAGAAGGAGAGGTGAGAATGGCACTCCACAATGCCCTTGAGACAAGCTCCTAAGCTTCTAATTCCTTGCTCCTTAATCGATTTCTAGCTTCCCTTGAGGATTGCCCAACTCCATGAGAAGGATTGAGGGAGTTAGGGTTTTAGTGTGAGAATTGGGGATTTGTAGGGAGAGGGATGAAATTTGTGTTTTTGTTGATGGAGAATGATGGGGAATTGATGGGGAACTATTATAGGGTGTTAATTTGGTTTGATTTGGTGTTAATTTGATTTTGGAGAAGGATTGGGGAAGAGAGAAGAAGAGAGGTTCGAATGGGAGAAGGAAACAATGAGGAACAACACTTGAAAATCGTGTTTTATTTCTGGTTTGACAGTGGTTAATCAATTAACCAATTTGGTTAATCGATTAACCCCCATTGTTTACAAAGGATTAATCGATTAACACATGAGTTAATCGATTAGTGCCAGAAGGTGCTCAAAATTCTAATCGATTAAGCTAAGTCTTAATCGATTAGTGGCTGAAGGTGGCTCAAAAATTAATCGATTAAGGGACCCCTTAATCGATTAAAGCCCTATATTTTCCTTTCTTTCAAGCATTCTAAGGGTTCTAAGCCATTCCTAACACACCCTAACTTAACCCATCATAATTCCACTATCTAAGCACCCTCTAAACACCTCTTATCACTCACACAAACATCACAATCATCAATTACTAATAATAATCATACAAATCATGATCACGGAAAGACGAAACGAACTAACAACCGAATTCTAGACTTATCTTCTTCTTAACACTCGATCTAACCTGATCTGTAACATCCTCACTTTAATTAGTTAATTTTAAATTTTAATAAAATCAGATTTTGAAAATTCATTTTAGAATTTGATTTCTTTTAAAAGGTTTTTCGAAAATCTGGCAGAGTTTCCTCTGTTTTTCGGACTTCCCAAAAATTCTCTTCTTAAAACCTGTCAAGTCCAGAATATTTAAAAACTTAAAACATAATAGTTCAATAACCATATCAAATCCTAAAGCCCAATTAGTACAAATTCAGGGCATGCAATTACTACGCATATTAAATTACAAAAATAACAGTTTTAAAAATAAAATCCGCTCAGGGTATCACAAATACACTCCACGTGGTGGAGAGTTTCCAGTTCGGCCCGCAACAGTGTAAGCTCCGCTTTCGTACCTGTAAAATTATATCAAGAAGGGTAGCATTACACAGAACTTAAAAAGATAAATCCTAGAAGAAGACATAGCAAATAACTAAGCCTATATAATTATTAATACACTTTATGCATAATTATTCGTATAATTGATCTCTTTTATTTCTTCACTTATTCTCACATTCCTTTAATTATTGATTTTATTTTCTTTCTTCCTTTCCCACTCTTTTATTCTTTTTCCATTTTCGTTAGGTAGTCCAGCCCCAGCCAGCCGTACGGTACTGAGCGCTAGGAGTTCCCTTATTCATTATTCATTTTCCTTTCTTTTTCCTTTTTAATCGACACGCCTTACCAGGCTCGCATCGATGCCGATACGCCTTACCAGGCTCGCACTGGACTTCCATTTTCTTTTTAATCGACACACCTTACCAAGCTCGCATCGATGCCGATACGCCTTACCAGGCTCGCATCGGACTTCCATTTTCCTTTTTAATCGACATGCCTTACCAGGCTCGCATCGATGCCGATACGCCTTACCAGGCTCGCACCGGAATTTTACTTTCCTTTTTAATCGACACGCCTTACCAGGCTCGCATCGATGCCGATACGCCTTACCAAGCTCGCATCGGACTTCCATTTTTCTTTCCTTTCTTTCTCTTTCTTTTTCTTTCTCTTTCTCTTTTTCTTTCTCTTTCTATTTTTCCCCTTTTTCTTAGTCATATATCTTTTCTCTTTTCTGAGTTATTGTATTTTTCTCTTTTATTTCATTTCTTTATTTAGGAACTTATCATCACATTGTTTACTTTTCACTATTTTCAATATCCTTCTTTCTTTTCCTTTTTCTTCTTCTCTTCCTTTTCTTTTTCTTATAATTTAAATAATTCTTTTAAGCTCATCAAAATCTTTTAATCTTTATTTTCGTTTATGACTTAATACATTTTCCTACGTTTTCTAATTTATTCTTTTCCTTGATACTAATTATCCTCGCTTTTACCCAACTCTGTTTAACTTGGTCAAGTACATTATATTCTTGAGCTCGTTTCTAATTCTTAGTTATTTCTTTATTTCATTTATCCCTCACTCTTACTTAACTTATTATTTCCATTTCTTTGACTCCAGCTTACTTAACTACTCTATTAACTCACATTATTACTTAACTTATTATCCCTATTTCATTAACTATATTTTATTTAACTGCTCTATTACTTAATCTAGCTTCTCAATTTTTTTATTACATTCTTCTACCTAACTTCCCTCATAATGTACTCTCTCTTCGTTTTATTATCTTCTTATTAATCCGCTTATCCCTTTCCTATTTCCTTTTAAATCTAATTCATTATTTTGCACCTATTGCCCTAATCGGTCCGATACATATTTATTATTTCCATTACTAATCCCTCCTTTATCTCACTTTACTCTTTCGGTACTATTATACTTATTATCTTTTAGTTCATTAATTCTACTCTCCCTTTTGCCTATTTCGTTTTACCCTTTTGTCCTTTTACTTCCCCTATGGTTTTATTTTTATGATTGCTCACGTTCTTGTTTTATCCTGACTATTTTAATATTCTAATTACGCTCATTTGTTCCGGGCCTTATTCTACGCTCATTCCTTTTATTCCCTAAAGTGTGGTTTCTATTACAATTTTATTTACTTCCTTTATATCCACGAGGGTTACCCTAAGGTTCATTAACATACTTTTTAATTGCCCTATTCTCAGCTACCACTATAGCATCCTAGAATTTACTTCTTAAGTAAAGGTAACGCGAACCCTCTTACCTCGGGCTTTTTAAATAGAACCTGGATTTTAGCTCGGCGACCATGACGGCATCGGTGTTGCTCCTCGTTGGCGGGAACGATCGCGGCTGGACCAAGGCAAGAGCTTCGGGCTTCGAGGTTCCCGTCACGAGCCCGGCACGATCACGGGTCGATAATGGCGCCGGTGACATCCGTGGAGAGAGAGAGAGCTCACGGTGAGAGAGAGGAAATGGAAGAGGGAGGGGTTTATGGTTATGGTGATGGATCAGGGCGGTGGTGGTGGCGGCTCGTGGTGGCTGTGGTGGCCGGTGGAGGAACAAGGAGGAGAGGGAGAATCGAGTGAGAGAAGGAGAGAGAGAACAAGGGAAAGTGAGGGAAGAGAGGAAAGGGGTTTGTGTGGGTAGTGGCAGTGGAGGTGGCCGGTGTGGTGGCGGTGGTGGCTCTTGGCGGCGGCGGGTTGTGGTGGCAAGGAGGTGGAGAGAGAAAGTGGGAGGGAGATTGTGAGGGTGGGAGAGAGAGAGAGGGAGAAGGCGGCGGTGGCTCCGGTGGAGGCCGTAGAGGAGGGAGGAAGAAGGAGGATCGGAGGAAGAGAGAAAAACAAAGGGAGAGAGTGAGTGGAGAAGAGGGTCTCCCCTCGATTTAAAGCCAGTCAGACCATTTTCGCTTAAGCGAAATTTATTCGCTTAAGCGAACGAGCTTCAGTAATGGACACGAACGTTTTTCGCTTAAGCGACTAGTTTCGCTTAAGCGAAATGGCTTCAGTGGTGAAGTTTCACGTTTTCGCTTAAGCGACGGATTTTCGCTTAAGCGAAACCTTCAGGTACTGCTACTTCACTTTTTAATTTTCAGGTATTTTCTCCCCAACTTCAAATAGCCATAACTTCTTCGTGCACCGTTGGATCTTGCTCAAATTTGACGAGCAACCTTCTAAAAATCATATCTTCATATCCAACGGTGGAAATTGCGTTTGGAGTCTTAAATCTTTTATTTTGATCTTCTACCCTATGTTATATTTTAGCAACGGATTATCTATTTTTCTGGCCTGTTTCTAATTTCAATTTAAGGCTTCTTTCTTTTCTAACATTTTTATTATTACTATTATCCTTTCCTAATGTTAAAACACTTCTTTTAGTAACTATTTATAGTTTATTATCATTATTCCATTTATTCTAACTATTATTTATTTATTCGTCTTTGGGTTTAAAATTTGGGATGTTACATTTCTCCCCCACTTACATAGAATTTCGTCCCCGAAATTCCGTTCGATTCCTTAAATGGAGAATCATCCCATTGGTAAACTCCTGACTACGGTCTTCACTTCCCTTCGGTTTTTATTTCCCGCTTCAAGTGTGGTTAGGGTCAAGCCTATTTCAATACTTGTCTTCTAATATTACGTATTCCCTCTATCTGGACAGAATTGTCAGTTTTCTTATTATTAAAGTTCCATCTCTCATTCCTTGGATTGAAATCCTCCCCCACTTACCATTAACATACTTGGTTATATCTATGCTTGGGGGTATGCTCATTCGTTATTCGGAATTTCGCACATAAGCTTCTCGACCGGTATCCAAGGTTAGAAGGGACATGTGGATGGTTATCCATCGATAGGCATAGAACTATGTTGGGTTCCTACGTCTTGGTGAATTCTCATGTATACTTCTGAGACGCTTGAAACTTGAAGAGAGTGAAGATGAAAAGAAGAAACACGAAGCACTCAAGGATGGGTTTCATAGTCTTCGTACGACGACCCAGGATGTACTGGATACATGTCAAGCAAGAAGACAATGGAGATTATCCTCAAGTGTGCATTTTTGGCAGAGAGTCATCGAAAGATGCATTTCCTATGGAACTACCGCTGATTTGATTTGGCTTTGATAAAGGCACATGGTGCAACGGATAAACTTGCTTCCTTTGAGGTAATCGTTTGGGAACTGGACTAAGTTCTTAAGTGAATTCTAATTCCTAATGGTGAGCACGATTCACTAGTTTACTTGGATGGGTCTTGGTGTGGATACCCTACTAATTCATCCAGTTTCGCCTTTCTCGCGAACAACCACTTTGGATTCTTAATAAAATGCTTGATGAGTTTTGGGCTTTTAGTTTGGCTTTTCATGAAGTCTAAAGACGGTTACTACGGGTTCGCTCGGCTCGATTCTCTCGCGAGTTCTATTCGCGGCTACACTACTAGTAAGTGGGTGTACTAACTTAAGGCTCCTACCTGTCTGTCCTGATTTCTGTTGGAAAGTGTCAATGATATCGACCACTAATAGTTGCGAAGATCGAGGTGATCAGTCCCAATCTCGCATCTATCAATAGCAACATCATCGTCAAGTTTGTTGATGTTATCGTCCCCTAGCAGATGTAAGAATCAGAGTGATCAGTTCTAACCTTACATTCTACCAGTGGCAATACCATTGTTGGAAGTCAAGCTGGTTGGAAGGCATGTTTCAAACTCTCTATGGACTTCAAAGGAATACAATTATATGTTTTGATGATAACAAACCAACTCAAGTTCAAGCTCACAAGTGCAAGCCTAGAAGATTGAAGACTCAAGCAAGCATAGAATAGAAGCCTTATCTTTAGATCAAATGTAAGGTAATGAAGTTCTGTTTCTTTAAGTAGTTACAAAGCCAATAAGTTTTTCATTTTAGAGAGAAGAAGAAAAACGTGTTTTTGCATGAAAAATGTATTTTCTGCATTTAACCTTAGTAAAATAATTGATGTTACAAAACTCTGTATATTTATATGTGTGCAAGAGGGAGTAATCGATTATTAGCTAAAGTAATCGATTAACTTGGTTGCATCATAGAAAAATCAGAGAGGTTGTAATCGATTAAGTGATTTGTGTTAATCAGTTACTTTCTTATGGAAGTAATCGATTACATTGGTCAGGTAATCGATTATAATTGTTGCATCATATATTTTTCAGAGGCTTTGTAATCGATTACAAGGTTTGTAGTAATCGATTACATGATGTTGCATCATATGCAAACCAGAGGCTTAGTAATCGATTAACGCCTCAGTGTAATCGATTATTATAGTTGCATCACATAATGAACAGGAGTTATGTAATCGATTAACTATTCTTAGCCTAATCGATTACATGTTTTTCAAATGTTTTAAGAATTTCTATTTTTGTAGAAGTAATCGATTATTGCTTCTATGTAATCGATTATTTCTTGATTTATTGAAAAACGTGTCAGAATCATTTTTATTATTTCCTGATTTGTTTTTATATAAAAGATTCTGATATATTTTATTTTATTTCGAAAATGAATTTAAATTTGAATTATTTCCTTTTTGGTTTTAAGAATCAAATCTTTTTATTATTTCGAAAATCGTTTTGATTTTATTTTGATTTTAAAACTTATTACAAATCTTTTATTATTCTGATTTGATTTGTTTTACTTAATTCAAAATTCCTTTTCTTTTTAAAAGAGGTTCACTCCAACACGTTAAAGAAGAATTTTTTGATCAGAACATTTTTTCATTCACGTTGCACGTTTCTTCTTCATCTTCTTCTCTAGACTTGTGCTTTTCATTGTTCATACTTTTTGAAGAACAAACTCTTATTGGCTGAGTAACATCTAGAGAACCACTACTTCACTATCATAGAGCTTATTGTTGTATCTGTGTTTTGAGAACACACAAAGCTATTGTAATCGCAATTGCATTCATTCTAAACCTTAGTGATTAGGGAGAGTATCCCTTAGTGGACGTTGTGATACGTCGTAGGGCGAGGAACCCTGCTGTGTGATTGAGGCCCCTAGCGAACGGAGGTTCCTAGTAGTGTGCGGGGTGCTCTTGGTTGTAATAGGGTGCGGCTCTATTGCTTGGTTATAAGAACTCTCAGGCAGGTCGCTTGGGGACTGGACTAGGCCTTTCGACGGGAAGGCTGAACCAGTATAAAATCACCGGTGCAAGCTTTTCTAACCCTTATCTTTTACTTTCCGCATATTTACTTTATTTACGTTTCCGCGCTACTCGATTATATTTTTCTAACGTTTTCGCGATCCATAACAACGCTTAATCTCTCCGTCTTAAAACTATTTTTTAATTTGGTACGAATTTTTCAATACATAATAAAACTCGATTCACCCCCCCTCTCGAGATTTTGAGGCCAAAACCAACAATGGGTATCAGAGCTAGTCTCTTGTGTTAAGACTTAACCGTCTCAAGAGTATGGCTTCAAACTCTCTGTTTGGAGGTGAAGGGAGTTATATTAACAGTCCTCCCATGTTTGATGGGGTAGGGTACGCGTATTGGAAAACCCGTATGAAAATTTTTATTCAAGGAGTAGGATTAAAAGTTTGGGATGCCGTCGTAAATGGTCCCTATGTTCCTACCTATGTGGTTAATGGTAACACCGTCGAAAAGCCTATGGCTGAGTGGACGGAGGAGGAGGAACGTAGAGTCCAATAAGACTTGAAAGCGAAAAATATTATAACATCTGCTTTGAGCTATGATGAGTTTTTCAGGATTTCAACATGCGAGACAGCACAACAAATGTGGGATACACTGGAAGTCACGCATGAAGGAACAACGGAAGTAAAGAGGTCAAGAATCAATACATTAACTGGTAAATATGAACTGTTCAGAATGAAAGATGGAGAATCAATTCAAGAGATCTAAAAACGCTTCACAATGATAGTAAATCAACTGACAACATTGGGGAAGAAATTCACCAATGAGGATCTCATCAACAAAGTGCTAAGATGTTTGGGAAGAGATTGGCAACCTAAAGTGACAGCAATCGCTGAATCAAGAAATCTCTCAACAATGACGCTGGCAACTCTGTTTGGAAAATTAAAAGAACATGAAAGTGAACTGAAGAGGTTAGCTCAGCATGAAGAAGAGAACAAGAAAGTCAAAAGTTTGGCTTTCAAGGCTGAAGCACCTGCACCAGATAGTGACTCTGACAAAGAACTGATCAATGATGAACACATGGGTCTATTGGTGAAGAAGTTCGGAAAATTTCTGAGGAAGAAGAATTTCAACCGAAGAGACAACAACAAAAGTGGAGGCTCAACCATCACATGTCATGAGTGTGGCAAGCCTGGTCATATTCGAGCAGATTGCTATCAATTGAAAAAGAAAGAAAATTCAGAAAAAGGCACCTCAAGTTCAAAGAAGGGAAAGCAAGCATACTTGGCGTGGCTGGACAATGATGGAAGTTCGGATGAGGATTCAGACGAACAAGAAGAAACCGCCAACCTGTGCTTGATGGCTCACGAAAATGAGGTAACTTCTGAACCAAATTTTTCTTATGATGAATTACTTGAAGCTTTTGAAGAATTACATGAGGAATCAATGAGGATATCCTTATTGGTTTCTCTAGAAAAGAAAAATTCAGCCTCTCTTTTAGAAAAGAATAAAGAGCTTTCAAAAGAAAATGAATTTTTGAAAAATCAAAATTAGGAGATGAATTTGACTTTAAAAAATTCCTCAAACACATCTAGTAATGACATTAAACTTAAAGCTAGTTCTTCTTCGTGTAAATTCTGCAAGGATCTGGTTAAAGAAATTGAAGATTTAAAAGAAACCCTTGCTAAGTTTACAAAAGGTAGAAATACTTTAAATTTAATGTTAGGTAGGCAAAAATGTTTCTTTAATAGAGCGGGTTTAGGATATCAACCCGGTAGGCATCAAAAGAAGCTTAGTACTATTTTTGTCCCTGCTAGTAATCATAAGAAACCTCTTATTATATGTCATATTTGTGGTAAAAAGGGCCATGGTGCACATGAATGCATACACCGAAAAGTGAAGTTCGTTAAACCGAACAATGAAGCTAAAAGGTGGCATGACTTAAACTATGGCTATACTAACGCTCAAGGACCCAAAAAGATATGGGTACCTAAAAAGAAACCTTGAACCTTTGCTTGTAGGTTACTCCGGAAGGAAGAAAATCATGGTGGTACTTGGACAGCGGATGCTCAAAACATATGACTGGAGATAAATCCAAATTCTCGCATCTCGTGCCTAAGGACCAAGGATATGTGACCTTCGGAGATAACAATCAAGGAAAGATCATTGGAATCGGTAAAATTGGTACACCTCCTAACCCTTGCATTGAAAATGTATTACATGTTGAGGGCCTAAAGCACAATTTGCTAAGCATTAGTCAATTGTGTGATAAGGGCAATAGGGTTATATTTGATTCTGATAGATGTATTATCGAGGGAAAAATTGATAATCTTATTAAGCGAATTGCTCGCAGGATAAACAATGTATATATTATTGATTTCGATTCAATTCCCTCAAATGATGCTAAATGTTTATTATCTAAAGAGGATGAATCGTGGCTGTGGCATCGTAGAATAGGTCACATCCACATGGCTCATTTAAATAAAATTTCTTCTAAAAACTTAGTAGTTGGTTTGCCAAAGCAAAATTTTTCCTTTTCTGAAAAATGTGATCCTTGTTCAAAATCAAAACTCACAAGGGCCAATTTTCCTTCTAAAAATCTTGTTTCAACTCAAAGGCCTTTGGAACTTTTACATATGGATCTTTTTGGACCGTGTCAAACTAAAAGCTTTGGTGGCAACTATTATTGTTTGATTATTCTGGATGACTATTCTAGGTATACATGGACGCTTTTTATTACTCATAAAAATGACACATTTCATGAATTTAAAAAGCTAGCCAAGATTATTCAAAACCAATTGCATTTGAGCATTGCATCCATTAGAACTGATCATGGTGGAGAATTTGAAAATCATAGTTTTGAAAAGTTTTGCGAAAAACATGGAATCAAGCATTATTTTTCAGCTCCAAGGACTCCAGAACAAAATGGGGTTGTGGAGAGGAAAAATCGTTCATTAAAAGAGCTTTCTAGAACAATGCTTAATGACATGAATTTGCCTGCATATTTTTGGGCCGATGCAGTGAGTACAGCATGTTATGTTATGACCCGTGTTTTGATTGGGCCTATTTTAAAGAAAACCCCCTATGAGCTGTACAAGGGGAGAAAACCTAATATTTCTCATCTTCGAGTTTTTGGATGTAAATGTTTTGTGCATAATAATGGTAGAGAAAATCTAGGATCTTTTGAGGCTAGAGCTGATGAGGGTATATTTCTTGGTTATTCTGCTTCTAGCAAAGCCTATAGGATATACAATAAATCTCGTAATACTATTGAAGAATCTATTAATGTACCATTTGACGAATCCGATCCCAGAAGGTTGGGAAAGGTATCTGCTAATGATTTTTCACGTATTCTTGGAGAATTATTCATTGATGAGGATGAGGAGCAAAATGATAAATCAAAGGATCAATCCGGAAGCAATGAAATTTTAGTTGAAAATGTTCAGGAGAAAAATCAAGAACAATCAATGGAACTCAACACTGATTTGCCTAAGGAGTGGAAAACATCAAGGCATCATCCTATTGGTCAAATCATCGGAGACATTTCTAAAGGTGTAAGTACTCGCAACTCTATTAGCAATCTGTGTAACTTCTTTGCATTTGTTTCTCAAGTAGAGCCAAAGAATTATTCTAAGGCAATACTTGATGAGCATTGGCTTTTGGCAATGCAAGAAGAATTAAACCAGTTCGAAAGAAATCAGGTATGGGAACTTGTTCCTAGGCCTGAGTCTCATCCTAATATTGGACTTAAGTGGATTTATAAAAATAAACTTGATGAGGCTGGTTTAATTGTTCGAAACAAATCTAGGCTAGTTGCACAAGGTTACAACCAGGAAGAGGGGATAGATTATGAGGAAACATTTGCCCCTGTTGCTAGGTTGGAAGCCATTAGACTGCTATTAGCATTTGCATGCATTTTAGATTTTAAATTATATCAGATGGACGTAAAGAGTGCCTTTCTTAATGGTTTTATAAATGAGGAAGTTTATGTGTGTCAACCTCCTGGCTTTGAAAGTTATGAACACCCTGATTATGTTTATAAGTTGAAAAAGGCTTTGTACGGTTTAAAACAAGCTCCTAGAGCGTGGTACGACCGTCTTAGCAAGTTTTTATTAAAAAATAACTGTGGTAGACCAACCCTCGGACTACCCTAAAACATCCTTGGCCGACCAGAATACTCATTCTGCCAGGTCACACATCTTTGGGCCTAGCGCATGCCATAGGACCCACCCTAGCGACTCTGGTCCGAGCACAGGGACCTCTTCCCTTAAAGAGTCCAAGCTAAGGGCGCGTGAGCCTAGCTCGCTAACCAGATAAGACTAACCGCTAACAGGATAAGGATGAATGACTCATCCCTTATCCTATAAAGGGACACGTCAGCCCTACTGGACCTCCGTACAGGCCCATAGGGTACAACACCGCTCCCCCTATAAATAGCTGTCTCCAGCTAGGGGCTCAGGTACGTTCTCTCTCCCTAATCATACACTAGCACACACTCGTGATTAGGGAAACCCTAGTTATCCCCACTGGATAGCTAGCATACCAACAAAATCACACAGTAACATCAGACCGTTTTCTAGCTCTTAGGTCTTCCATACCCTTGAGCTAGGGATATACTCTGAACATTGTGTCTAGGACACTACATTGGCGCCGTCTGTGGGAAACCGTAAACTGCTATTCCCACCCCAAAATGGTAGACACGCGAGGAAACGCCGCATCACGCGGTCCAAACCGCCAAGCGGGGCGAAACCGTCAAAGGTTGGAAGAAGGCAGCGGTGACAACGGCAGAGATCTTGAAGGGAGAAACCCTCCCCACCCCAGCATGCCATCAGTAAGGCAAATTCCAGCCCGGAGCCACCACTCCATTCCAGCCCGCACGCATAGTGGCCCTTACACCGTTCATTCCAGGCAAACAAACCCTGTTAACCCAAACCCTGTTAACCCACACCCTGTTAACCCAAACCCTGTCAACCCAAACCCTGTTAACCGAAACCCTGCTAACCCCAGTCGTGCACAAAACCATGGATCGGGGCGATCCATCGACGCTCGTGTTTCTGGAGGGGATAGGGACTACTCCCGTGGCCAAAGAGAAATCCAGTTGGAAGAAATCATTAAGCAACAAGCCCAGATCCTAGAGCGGCAGGGAAACGCCATCGCTGAACTCCAACAGATCCACATGCAGGCAGTGGCTGAAAGGGCGTTAGCAACTAATCCAGCAACTCAGCTGATCCCCCACCCTACCACCACCCTACCTCCACCACCTCCCATAAACCCAACCCTAGAGGCCACATATGAAACCGACCACACTGCTCACCCTGGCCATCCCTTCACCCCACGAATCATGGCATACGAGACACCCTCAGCCTTTCTCGGCCCAACGAGTGTTTCCAAGTATAACGGGTTAACCGACCCCCTGGAGCATATCTTGTCATTTGAAGGAGCTATGAACTTTTACGACGGAGGAGACCTAATGAAATGCAGAGCTTTTTCCATGACTCTGCAACCACCCGTCTTAAGGTGGTACTCAGCTTTGCCCAGGAACTCTGTCAACTCCTGGGCAGAAATGAAGAAAGTTTTTCTGAACAGATGCACTACTAGTTGCGTCCAGCCGAAGTTCGACCACGCACTAGCAGGCGTTATGCAGCAACCTGAAGAGCCCTTGCGAGAATATCTCTCATGCTTCCATTCGGAGGCAGGGACCTTTCCTAACTTGGAACCGAGCTTTGCAGTCTTTCTCTTCACTCAGGGTCTCCGAAGCGGAGATTTCAAAAACTCACTAGTGGGTAAACCGCCGAGGGATATGGTGGAGCTGAGACATCGTTCTACTAAGTTCATAAACTTAGAAGAATTCAGCAAATGGCAAAGAAACAGAGACAGAGGCGAGCGAGGAGAGCCATCCTCCCAGGGAAAACCTAGAAAAGACGAGAGAAGAGACGACAGAAAAGAGGAGCAAAGGAGAGGACCCCGGGGGGACAGAAGATTTGGACCTCCCCGAGGGAAATTTGAGCAATACACCCCCCTCACAGTTCCAAGAAGTCAAATTCTGCAGGAGACAATGTAGACGGACCTCCGACCAATAGAAAGACCACCCCCCTTGAAGAGAAGTCAACGCCAGGATCGATCCAACATGCGCCTGAATCCCGATAAGTGCACCTTCGGGGTCCCAGCCGGGGCCTTCTTAGGTTTCATGCTCACGGAGAGGGGCATCGAGGCCAACCCAGAGAAATGTCAAGCTATTTTTAACATGCACAGCCCGTCTAATGTCAAAGGAGTTCAGAGGCTAACTGGTCGGATGGCAGCCCTCTCCAGATTTCTCCCTCAAGTAGCCAAGAAAGCTTTACCATGGTACCAACTGCTCAAAAAAAACAAAAATTTTCATTGGAATGACTCTTGCGAACAGGCGTTTGCAGAACTCAAGCAATACCTCTCGGCCCCTCCCGTCCTCACCAGTCCTCGGGAAGGGGAAACTTTGTTTTTGTACTTATCCGTGAGTGAAACATCTGTTAGCTCGGTCCTGGTCAAAGACGACTCGGGTACCGAGCGTCCCATCTACTTTGTCAGCAGGGCCCTCCAAGGGCCTGAGAAAAGATATTCCAAGATTGAAAAGCTCGCCTTTGCTTTGGTAGTTGCTGCTAGGAGGCTCCGGCAGTACTTTCAGAACCACCCCATAGTACTCAGAACAACTCAGCCGATCAGGCAGGTGCTACACCGGCCTGACTTGGCAGGAAGGATGGTCTCTTGGTCTGTTGAACTATCAGAGTTCGACATCACCTACGAGCCAAGGAAAATCCTCAAGTCCCAAATTTTGGCAGATTTTGTTTCAGAGCTATCAGATTCTTCTTATTCCAACCTCTCCCAACCATGGAAGATCTATGTTGATGGCTCCAGCCACAGTAAGGGGGCAGGAGCAGGGATAATCCTTGAAAATGCAGCAGGCATCTGTGTGGAGTATTCCCTCAAGTTCGACTTCCCCACCTCGAACAACCAAGCAGAATACGAGGCGGTGATAGCCGGCTTGCGAATGGCCCACCAAATGAAGGCGTCGGAAATTGAAGTTTTCAGTGATTCCCAGCTTGTAGTATCCCAAGTCAAAGGTGAGTTCCAAGCCAAAGAACCAATCCTCCAGAAATATCTAGAACAAGTCAAAATCCTCACAGATCTCTTCCCCCAATTCTCTATCACCCACATCCCTAGGTCTTCTAACAGCCGAGCAGATATCCTGTCAAAGCTCGCAAGTACTAAAGGGCCAGAGAACAACAAAACCCTAGTCCAAGAAACTGTCCATCAGCCGAGTGTTGTCTTAGCTATATCTTTGACCACCAGCTGGATGGACCCCATCAAGCGGTATCTCCAATTCCAAATCTTACCAACCGACCCCTCTCAAGGAAAGAAGATAGTCAGGCAAGCAGCTCAGTACACCATGGTCGGCGACATTTTGTACAAACGGGGAATGGACTCCCCAATGATAAGGTGTCTGGACCGAGCAGAAGCTGATCTGGTACTGGCCGAGGTTCATGAGGGAATCTCGAGCCACCATGTAGGTGCGAAAGCATTGGCTCGCACAGTGCTTCGAGCGGGCTACTATTGGCCTACACTTCTCAGCGACGCCTCGGAACATGTTAAAAATTGCGAGTCCTGTCAGCTTCACGGAAAGGTGTACCAACGTCCCCCGACGGAGCTTCACTCAATGATCGCACCATGGCCCTTCTATCAGTGGGGTATGGACATCATTGGGAAATTCAAAACAGCTCCAGGGCAATTGAAGTTCTTAGTAGTTGCTGTTGATTATTTCACAAAGTGGATTGAGGCCGAGGCATTGGCTACAATCTCCTCAGCCAAGATTCAGAAGTTCTTCCTCAGACAAGTCATCACTCGTTTTGGTGTCCCACACACTCTAGTCACTGACAACGGTACTCAATTCACCGCAAAGGTTTTCCAAGAACTCGTCGATCACTTCCACATCACCCACCACTTCTCATCAGTCGAGCACCCACAGACCAACGGGTAGGCTGAAGCTGCGAATAAAACCATCATTGACGGTTTGCAGAAAAGATTGCTGGATGCCGAGGGTTCATGGGCTGACCTCCTTCCCGAGGTGTTATGGTCAATCAGAACGACCATACACACCTCAACAGGAGAAACCCCATTTCGGCTCACCTACGGTTGTGAGGCTTTGCTACCTATTGAAACTCGGATCCCTACCTTTCGTATATTCGAGCGTCCAATAGAGGCGAACAAAGATTTGCTAAAGGAAGATTTGATCCTCAGCGAGGAAATCCGATCTCTAGCCTCTGACCGAGAGAAAAAAGCTAAGGAAAGGCAGTCCCGAGAATACAACAAATGGGTGGTTCCGAGGAGCTTTGCTGTGGGAGACCTGGTCCTTAGGCGAGCTGATATTGGTCTGAAAAATTCAAGAGATGGGAAGTTGGCAAGGAACTGGGAAGGTCCCTACCGAGTCATCTCGAAGACCGGCTCGGGGGCCTACAGACTAGAAACACTAACCAATCAACAGTTGAACAACTCCTGGAATGCTACCAAGCTTAAGCCCTACTATAGCTAAGTGGGAATCACATCACTTTCTGCAAAGCTACAATTCTGTCATTTGAAATTTTGTCATTTAAAATTCTGTCATTTAAAATTATTGTCATTTATCTTAAACATGATCTTAGTTATCCCTTTTTGTATTTGACTCCTGTTTACAAACGGATCAAGTAAATTTAATGAAGTTTTTCGTTTCAATTATCTCTCGTATCTTCTTACTGTCAACGTACTAACCATTTCCCCTCGGCTCGCCACCGAGGCGAACTTGGGTGTTTATACATGACCTTCTAACAAGGACATATAAACTAACAGTCGCAAGTACTTTAATAGATGCCCGGCCAAAAACTCGATACAGTTTCCTCAAGCCGAGGACCGAGGATCCCACCTTGGCCAAAGGTTGGAGATTCGAAATCTAAACAACAGTTTATAACGAGATAAAATAAATGAAAAACAGAATGAGATTCACTTCTTACAGCACAATATTACAAAAAGAAATGTTTAGGTCTAGCCGACCATTTCATACATCTCAAAGGAGCTAATCCTCGTCCTCGGACAAAGCAATGGACGACCCATCAAAATCTTCTTCGTCGTCTTGCCCCAAGTCAAGGGGGTTCGGCAGGTTGGGTGCTGACAAATCCACTTCAGTGTCATCGTGGGAATAATCAACCATCCGATCACCATCAACCCCATAGTATGGACTAGCCCCAACCACTCGGATCCCAGGGTTCATGAACAATAACTGTTTCACAGCATTCACAAAAGAATCAACAGCAGAATGATCCCAGTTGAAATGGTTCTTGTGAGCTAGCACTTTATGCTTTAAGGCCTTCCGACGAACTTTGGTCAGTTCCCCTTGCAACCTATTCACCTCCGCCTCTGAGCTCGTCAAACGACCCTCAACACCTTCAAGCTCGGTAAGCCTTTGCCGAGCTTCAATCAATTTTGCTTGGGCCGCTTGCAGCAACCTTCCTTTCTCAGCATCCTTTCCCGCCGTATCCTCCAGGGCCTTTTGAGCAGTCTACCGAGCTCTCTCAGAAGCATCAAATCTTTTTTGAAGCTCGGCATTTGCTTCTGTTAGAGCTTGAAGATTTGCCTCACTTTGCTTAACTTGACTTAGCAGATTTTTAGTTTCAGCAGCAGCAGCTTTCCTTTTCTCCTTCTCAGCTGCCGAGAGGGTGGCACTGATATCTTCAGCATTTTTGCTTAGGTGAAACATATAACTGGCAGCCCTCAGCATGTTTCTGCCCAAGAGATCACAATGGCACCTTAAGGTGCTTGCCGTCTGATCCGACAGCCTTTTTTCATCATTTGGCGTATAAACCAAACCGACGAACTTCTCCTTCAGCTTCTTAGCCCAAACACTCTCCTCGTCTGGGTCAGACATATCAAACCATAGATTGGTCCTTTGAAGGTCGGCAACCTTCGTCTTCACCACCTCCACAACCTTGCCTTTGCCTTTATCCAATTTAGCCCTTTTGGCAAGGGGCACCCGATCCTCCTCATCCTCCTCTTCCCCCACAACCTGAACCAAAGGAACCCCAGTAGCAATTTCCACCCCTTTAGCCGATGAAGGTTGGACGTCTTGTATCACTTCAACCTCAGAGGGACAAGCCTCGGCAACGGTCACCGAGCGAGTGGCTTCCGAAGAAACGTCCCCGCTCCGAGAACCAACCGACCCTGCAGTTGCCTTTGCCTTTGCAAGCTCCTTCATGCGAGCAACAGCCTTGTTTTCCTTAGCCATTTTTTCTGCAAAACCAAAAATCCAAGTGTTAAAAAAAATAAAAAAAAACACATATTTGTACCAAGCTCGCCTTTTATAAGCTCTTGAGGAAAAATAATGATGTTCCTGATATCTACTGGACCATTCCGCCTAAGGTAGGAAAAGAAGGTATCACAGGTGATCCTCTCGGCTACCGACAGCTCGGTTTCATACTGATACTGGTAAAGTTTGGGATTACGGTTAAAAAAATCAGGCGACCAAGACAAGGGAAAGCGAGGTTGATCACCCTCCATAAACCAACAGTCCCCATTTCCGACGAACTGATACTTAAAGTATAAAGGCTTGAAAGTCTTCCATGAATCTGTGAATTTATCAAAAAGGGCATGTCCGTTGCGCATTTTCAACGACACCCACAGTCTCTTGTACGACCCCTTCTCAAAGACGTTCACTTGCGGTATGTACAACCATAGAAATGCTCGGAGCGAGCAAGTCAACTTTTGAGCTTCACAAAACTTTTGAAAGGCCCGAATGAAGGCCTAACCACTAGGGTGCAGTTGGGTAGGAGCCAAGCGCAACCGACGCAACAGCTCTATTTCTATGTCAGAAAAGGGCATCTTCACCCCCAGCCGAATAATAACTTCTTCGTACATGAAAAACTCTTTGCGATCCGCGGCGATCGCCGTACATACTTGGTCGTTGGCTGCAGGTGAGTTAATTGCATAAGACGTCCCTGCTTCATCCGTGGGGCAGGGGAGTATGTGAGCTCGGATATGACTTAGATTGCTGTTGACTAAAGCCGACGGGGTACCAAGCACCTCCAAGTCATCCCAGTCATAATCTCCAGAGTTCGGAGGCACAGGAAACTCGTGAGGATGTGAGACGCACCATCGAACCATACCTGGGGAAAGGGAATACTCGGCGTCAGAGTCTATAAAATCAAAATTCTTAAACAACCTAACCCTAGGTTTATTAGTCCTATAGCCGAGCCTACTACACCTTCCCCTAACCCTAACAGCTTTTCCCCAGAAGGGTTTCTCCCAGGAACGGTTCAATGGGCGGCGGGATACTTGGGCCCGCTCTTCCGCCACATGATACAGTAGTTTCCTACTTTCCTCCTCCTCGGAATTCCGAGGGTAATCTACTGATAATGGTACCTCCGCCATCGGATCTGCCATGCGATGGCGGAAAGGTGAGGGTAAGGAGTCCAGCACCTCCAGATCGGAAGAAGAAGAAGAAGATGAAGAGGAAGAATCCTCAAGATCACTCAAACCCAGAATCCTAGACCACTCCTCATACTGAAACCAATTGATACTCATAATGAAATCTAACTTACCCAGAAACCAACCCAGAAAATTAGCAAACACAGAAACCAAAAACCAAAAACCCAGAACCTAAGGAAACAACAGTTCAGTAGAAAAAGAAAAAGAGAACAGAAGCAAAACCAAAACCAGAAAGCAAAATACCTGAGAATTGAGGACGAAAACTGGCACGAGCGAACTGAAGAATCAAGACAGAAGTCAAAAAGCTTCAAAGACAAACTGGCAGAAGAACGATGGAGTAGAAAATTGTAATCCAAAAGGCCAAGGAGACGAATTGCAGAAAGAGGAGGAATGCCAGAAGTCCAAGTTTTGGAGGAAAGTATGGAAAAGGAAAGAAAGAGGAGTAGTTGAAGTTCAAGAGGTAACTTCCCCCCACGTTTGAAAATTTGGGCCTAATTACAAAAGCCCAAAAGCCTGCATCGAGCCACGGAGAAGCCACGTGGCGGGCAATTAGTGGAAAGAAACATTTCGAAAACCCAAAAAGCAGCATGCACCATCATGACCCCTCTGACACAAGGCAGCACGTGTTAGGAGAAGGACATCCAAACGTCCTTTCAGTCAGTCAATGGGACAGCGAGGCAGGGTGAGCTGTCCAGAACTCATCATCCCCTGCCGAGCCTATCCCTCGGCACCTTGAAAGTCACCTACGAAGAACGCTCAGATCGGCTCAAGACTCAAGAAGTCTTACCGAGCTAGGGGGCTTATGTGGGAGACCAACCCTCGGACTACCCTAAAACATCCTTGGCCGACCAGAATACTCCTTGGCCGACCAGAATACTCATTCTGCCAGGTCACACATCTTTGGGCCGAGCGCATGCCATAGGACCCACCCTAGCGACTCTGGGCCGAGCACAGGGACCTCTTCCCTTAAAGAGTCCAAGCTAAGGGCGCGTGAGCCTAGCTCGCTAACCAGATAAGACTAACCGCTAACAGGATAAGGATGAATGACTCATCCTTTATCCTATAAAGGGACACGTCAGCCCTACTGGACCTCCGTACAGGCCCATAGGGTACAACACCGCTCCCCCTATAAATAGCTGTCTCCAGCTAGGGGCTCAGGTACGTTCTCTCTCCCTAATCATACACTAGCACACACTCGTGATTAGGGAAACCCTAGTTATCCCCACTGGATAACTAGCATACCAACAAAATCACACAGTAACATCAGACCGTTTTCTAGCTCTTAGGTCTTCCATACCCTTGAGCTAGGGATATACTCTGAACATTGTGTCTAGGGCACTACAATAACTTTGAAAGAGGGAAGGTTGATAACACACTTTTTATTAAAAAAAAAGGAAAGGACATTCTTTTAGTTCAGATTTATGTAGATGATATTATATTCGGTGCTACTAATGAAATCCTTTGCAAGGAGTTTTCTAGTATGATGCAGGAAGAGTTCGAAATGTCTATGATGGGCGAGCTGAATTTTTCCTGGGTTTACAAATAAAGCAAGCAAAGGATGGAATCTTTATTAGTCAAACTAAATACTGCAAGGAATTATTGAAAAGATTTGGCATGGATAAAGCCAAGGCAGTTGCAACACCGATAAGTACATCATGCTACTTGGACAAAGACGAAGGAGGTAAATCCGTAGAAATTACAAAGTATCGAGGTATTATCGGATCCCTTCTATATTTGACGGCAAGTAGGCCGGATATCATGTTTAGTGTGTGTCTTTGTGCTCGGTTCCAGTCGAATCCAAAAGAAACGCACATGGTTGCTGCCAAGCGTATAATGAAATATCTGTCTGGCACAACTGATATGGGTTTGTGGTACCCCAAAGGTTCATCTTTTAATCTTGATTGGGTATTCTAATTCTGACTTTTCTGGTTGCAAAGTAGATAGAAAAAGCACTAGCGGCACTTGTCATCTTCTTGGCAATTCATTGGTATCATGGGCTAGTAAGAAACAGTCTAGTGTTGCCCTATCTACAGCTGAGGCTGAATATGTAGCCGCGGGTAGTTGTTGCGCTCAGATTTTATGGTTAAAACAGCAACTCTTAGACTTTGGTGTAAGTCTAGATCACATTCCTATTAAATGTGATAATACCAGTGCTATTTCTATTACCAAAAAACCCAGTGCAACATTCTCGAACGAAGCATATCGAGATTCGACACCATTTTATTCGTGATCATATTCAGAAAGGTGATTGCATTATTGAGTATGTTGATACTTCGCGGCAGTTGGCTGATATCTTTACGAAACCGCTTCCAAAAGAAAATTTCTTTTTTATTCGTAGAGAAATTGGTCTAGCTTCTGCCTCTCACCTCTTTTGAATATGTGAATCTTTTATCTCTCATGTTATTATTGATGCATCTTCTTAGTGTTTCAGGGGGAGATTGCACATCTTTTTGATGATTACAAAAGGGGGAGAGAGATTCTGATATTATCTGATATTATTGGCTAATTTTTATTGGCTAATACATTCAGGGGGAGAAGATATAATCCATTATTCTGGAAAGATGCTTGAATCGAAATGATATATTTTTAAGCATTCATACAGGGGGAGATGAAATAATCCATTATTTTTCCTGTATTTTATGATTCTAAGGAAGGTTTCATTATTATATATCTATTTCTGCTTGTATAACACTTGTGATGCAGATAGTAAAGAGCATATCAGAATGGGTGTTTGTCATCATCAAAAAGGGGGAGTGTTGGAAGTCAAGCTGGTTGGAAGGCATGTTTCAAACTCTCTATGGACTTCAAAGGAATACAATTATATGTTTTGATGATAACAAACCAACTCAAGTTCAAGCTCACAAGTGCAAGCCTAGAAGATTGAAGACTCAAGAAAGCATAGAATAGAAGCCTTATCTTTAGATCAAATGTAAGGTAATGAAGTTCTGTTTCTTTAAGTAGTTACAAAGCCAATAAGTTTTTCATTTTAGAGAGAAGAAGAAAAACATGTTTTTGCATGAAAAATGTATTTTCTGCATTTAACCATAGTAAAATAATTGATGTTACAAAACTCTGTATATTTATATGTGTGCAAGAGGGAGTAATCGATTATTTGCTAAAGTAATCGATTAACTTTGTTGCATCATAGAAAAATCAGAGAGGTTGTAATCGATTAAATGATTTGTGTTAATCAGTTACTTTCTTATGGAAGTAATCGATTACATTGGTCAGGTAATCGATTATAATTGTTGCATCATATATTTTTCAGAGGCTTTGTAATCGATTACAAGGTTTGTAGTAATCGATTACATGATGTTGCATCATATGCAAACCAGAGGCTTAGTAATCGATTAACTCCTCAGTGTAATCGATTATTATAGTTGCATCACATAATAAACAGGAGTGATGTAATCGATTAACTATTCTTAGCCTAATCGATTACATGTTTTTCAAATGTTTTAAGAATTTCTATTTTTGTAGAAGTAATCGATTATTGCTTCTATGTAATCGATTATTTCTTGATTTATTGAAAAACGTGTCAGAATCATTTTTATTATTTCCTGATTTGTTTTTATATAAAAGATTCTGATATATTTTATTTTATTTCGAAAATGAATTTAAATTTGAATTATTTCCTTTTTGGTTTTAAGAATCAAATCTTTTTATTATTTCGAAAATCGTTTTGATTTTATTTTGATTTTAAAACTTATTACAAATCTTTTATTATTCTGATTTGATTTGTTTTACTTAATTCAAAATTCCTTTTCTTTTTAAAAGAGGTTCACTCCAACACGTTAAAGAAGAATTTTTTGATCAGAACATTTTTTCATTCACGTTGCACGTTTCTTCTTCATCTTCTTCTCTAGACTTGTGCTTTTCATTGTTCATACTTTTTGAAGAAAAAACTCTTATTGGCTGAGTAACATCTAGAGAACCACTACTTCACTATCATAGAGCTTATTGTTGTATCTGTGTTTTGAGAACACACAAAGCTATTGTAATCGCAATCGCATTCATTCTAAACCTTAGTGATTAGGGAGAGTATCCCTTAGTGGACGTTGTGATACGTCGTAGGGCGAGGAACCCTGCTGTGTGATTGAGGCCCCTAGCGAACGGAGGTTCCTAGTAGTGTGCGGGGTGCTCATGGTTGTAATAGGGTGCGGCTCTATTGCTTGGTTATAAGAACTCTTAGGCGGGTCGCTTGGGGACTGGACTAGGCCTTTCGATGGGAAGGCTGAACCAGTATAAAATCATCGGTGCAAGCTTTTCTAACCCTTATCTTTTACTTTCCGCATATTTACTTTATTTACGTTTCCGCGCTACTCGATTATATTTTTCTAACGTTTTCGCGATCCATAACAACGCTTAATCTCTCCGTCTTAAAACTATTTTTTAATTTGGTACGAATTTTTCAATACATAATAAAACTCGATTCACCCCCCTCTCGAGATTTTGAGGCCAAAACCAACAACCATCATTGTGTTCGGCGGATCTTTAACTAATGTATTTTCATTTATTGATTTCTTTTTATGTTAAATCGAATACGTATGCTTTATGCAAAACATTTTAAATAAATATTTTAAATAAATATTTGGTATATAGTTAACACTAAAAGTACCTCGGGTAAGTTCATTCGTTCCCTTCACCGATACGTCCAGGACAGTTTGCCCCCATGTGTCCCGGTTGTCCGCATATATAGCAGAGGCCCTGTTTTCTGTGCTTTTTCAATATTAGGCACAGTTTCCGATGGAATTTCCCACATAGTGGACATGGTGGCCTGGTTCTCGGGGCATTCACGTCCGGAGCCGTGTCCATTGGCAATATTGCCATAGCATTGATGTCGGCATGTGTATTGGATTCCTGAGCCGGTACCTTGCCTCTGCTAGAACCTTCAGCCCACTGTATCATCCTGTTCCTATCCTCGAATGTCCACTGCCCTATTCCCTTCTCATAAGTGCTAGCCATATTTACCAGTTGAGCCAAATTATCTATGTTCTGGTACTCAAAAGCCACCTTGATCTCCGTGCGAAGTCCTGCTTCGAACTTGATGCACTTAGCTCTTCCATCAGCATTCCTATAGCTTCCAGAATACTGGATGAGATCTTCGAAGTGTGCGGCATATTCTCTAACACTCATACTTCCCTGGGTTAAGTTCAGAAATGCTAGTTCTTTCTCTCGGCGAACATCTTCTGGGAAGTACCTTCCGAGAAATTCCTCCTTAAAGAAGTCCCAAGTAATCTCCTGGTTGGAACTCTCCATGTCTCTTCGTACATGCTCCCACCAATATTCAGCTTCTCCAGTGGGCATGTACGCCGCCAAAGGGACTATCTGCTCCGCGGGCGGTGACATTGTGCGAAAAATCTTCTCCAATTCTTGGAGCCATCTCTGGGCTGCATCCGGATTGTAGCCACCTTCAAACTTGGGCGGATCGTTCTGCCTGAATCTAGCTAACCAATCGATGCCCATTGGGTCTGGTGTTTGATGGAGTGCGGCGGCTACTGCTGCGGCGGCCGCTGCTACTGTTTCAGCCTGATTCTGATTCAGTTGGACCAGATTCTCAAGCATAGCAGCCATCCTTTCATCTTGAGTACGTCTCCGAGGCATGGTGACTGAGTTCTGAAAAAGATTACGTTATTCCACAATTAACTAAAAACTCTTAAATTAAGTGTACCTATTCGCCTATTCTAAAACTTGACACTAACATTTGGTCACTCGCTTGGTGAGTAAACCATAGGAGTTGTGATTCCACACTCCAAGGCCGAGGGAAACTGCTCTGATACCATAAATGTAACATCCTCACTTTAATTAGTTAATTTTAAATTTTAATAAAATCAGAGTTTGAAAATTCATTTTAGAATTTGATTTCTTTTAAAAGGTTTTTCGAAAATCCGGCAGAGTTTCCTCTGTTTTTCGGACTTCCCAAAAATTCTCTTCTTAAAACCTGTCAGTCCAGAATATTTAAAAACTTAAAACATAATAGTTCAATAACCAGATCAGATCCTAAAGCCCAATTAGTACAAATTCAGGGCATGCAATTACTATGCATATTAAATTACAAAAATAAGTTTTAAAAATAAAATCCGCTCAGGGTATCACAAATACACTCCACGTGGTGGAGAGTTTCCAGTTCGGCCCGCAACAGTGTAAGCTTCGCTTCCGGCTCCGCTTCCGTACCTGTAAAATTATATCAAGAATGGTAGCATTACACAGAACTTAAAAAGATAAATCCTAGAAGAAGACATAGCAAATAACTTAGCCTATATAATTATTAATATACTTTATGCATAATTATTCGTATAATTGATCTCTTTTAGTTCTTCACTTATTCTCACATTCCTTTAATTATTGATTTTCTTTTCTTTCTTCCTTTCCCACTCTTTTATTCTTTTTCCATTTTCATTAGGTAGTCCAGCCCCAGCCAACCGTACGGTACTGAGCGCTAGGAGTTCCCTTATTCATTATTCATTTTCCTTTCTTTTTCCTTTTTAATCGACACGCCCTACCAGGCTCGCATCGATGTCGATACGCCTTACCAGGCTCGCACCGGACTTCCATTTTCTTTTTAATCGACACGCCTTACCAGGCTCGCATCGATGCCGATACGCCTTACCAGGCTCGCATCGGACTTCCATTTTCCTTTTTAATCGACACGCCTTACCAGGCTCGCATCAATGCCGATACGCCTTACCAGGCTCGCACCGGACTTTTACTTTCCTTTTTAATCGACACACCTTACCAGGCTCGCATCGATGCCGATACGCCTTATCAGGCTCGCATCGGACTTCCATTTTTCTTTCCTTTCTTTCTCTTTCTTTTTCTTTCTCTTTCTCTTTTTCCCCTTTTTCTTAGTCATATATCTTTTCTCTTTTCTGAGTTATTGTATTTTTCTCTTTTATTTCATTTCTTTATTTAGGAACTTATCATCACATTGTTTACTTTTCACTATTTTCAATATCCTTCTTTCTTTTCCTTTTTCTTCTTCTCTTCCTTTTCTTTTTCTTATAATTTAAATAATTCTTTTAAGCTCATCAAAATCTTTTAATCTTTATTTTCGTTTATGACTTAATACATTTTCCTACGTTTTCTAATTTATTCTTTTCCTTGATACTAATTATCCTCGCTTTTACCCAACTCTGTTTTGTTGGAAAACTACACTCGGTGGTTGAAACAACTAGGAACACTAGGAGAACACCTAGAAGGGGGGGTTGAATAGGTGTTAAAGAAACTTTGAAAGATTTTCGCAAGAAACAAATCTAAACGATTAAAACCAATGAAAATCAATCAATTAACAAATATTATATCAGAGATTTAGCGGAAACAATCAACACCAATATTCTTATTGATTAACCTAGGTTATGAAAATGATTTTCCCCAAATTAATTTGAACAATAAAGATTCAATTTAATCAATTATGAAAAATCACTTTTTCTAGGTTTTCAATCAAGAACACAATTAATAACAAGAATTGTAAAGAGTAGAGAGTTTAGAGATACGACACAGTGATTTATCCCGGTTCACTTTCATCCACTTGAAAGCTACTCCAGTCCCCTCTTCAACCAAGAGAGATTCTTCACTATGAGGAATTAGAGTTTCTCAAATTACAAGTAAATGCCTCACAAGACTTCCTTCTTGCTAGCCTACAAGAGATACCACACCCTTGCCTTGTAATCCTACTGATATCTAATCTAACCTCTTCTCTTGCTTGCCGATACCCCACAACAAGTCTTCCAATTGCTTGCTTCACTCACAAGACTTCCAATTGCTTGTTCTTCAACAAGGCTTCCAAGTGCTTGATGAAATGCCTCACCAAGGCTTCCAATGAAACTTGCTTGATTCACAAAATCAAGTCTTCCAATGTTGTAGAATGTTTGCCTCTTGCAATGATTACAACACAAATGAAAACAAAATAACAATCCTATGAATCTCTTTCAAAAGCTATGAAAAGATCAACATGAGAGATTCAAGGTTCTTGATCAAAGAATATGAAAATGAGAGCTTTGATCTTGAGAGAGTGAGAGAGAATAGTGTGGCTTTGATTCTTTGTAAAATTGTGTATCAAAATGATTCTAGTTGATAGAAATGATTAGGAAAAGGTTTATATAGAATACCCAAAAGTTAGAGCACTTAGAATGGCTTTTGAGAAGTGAAAAACGTATTTAAAAAACCATATCTGATCAAGTTACTCGAGTGAAATGAGTGTTACTCGAGTAATACGAAAGCTGCATAAATTTCACTCGAGTGAAAAATGTTTTACTCGAGTAAAAGTTCAGATAATCGATTATCAAAAGTTTGTTAATCGATTATCAGTTCAAAATACACTGCTAATCAATTATCAAAATCTGTTAATCGATTATTAACATTAAAAATCACTTAAAACTTGTTTTCTCAAAAACTAAACCTTTTCTTTCAAACCTTTAAGCCACCTATTGATTTTAGGCAAAGTGAATACTCAAAATATGATATAATCATGCAATCAAAAGAGATTCACTACCCTCTAATAAACTCTACCCAAACTCATAAACTAAAAGACTTGTGAGGCAAAAGATAAAACAATAAAACATAAACAACCAAACTAAGTCTTCATGAGTTGGTTCTCTCTTCATAACTTGATGTTTGTTGTTGCTTGTTGAGCTTGAACTTGATCAACACACTTGAAGCTTGTTCAAAACCTTTTGGCATTTATCAAAACATTCTTCATGGATCTTACATGTTTAACTTGGTCAAGTACATTATATTCTTGCGCTCGTTTCTAATTCTTAGTTATTTCTTTATTTCATTTATCCCTCACTCTTACTTAACTTATTATTTCCATTTCTTTGACTCCAGCTTACTTAACTACTCTATTAACTCACATTATTACTTAACTTATTATCCCTATTTCATTAACTATATTTTATTTAACTGCTCTATTACTTAATCTAGCTTCTCAATTTTTTTATTACATTCTTCTACCTAACTTCCCTCATAATGTACTCTCTCTTCGTTTTATTATCTTCTTATTAATCCACTTATCATTTTCCTATTTCCTTTTAAATCTAATTCATTATTTTGCACCTATTGCCCTAATCGGTCCTGTACATATTTATTATTTCCATTACTAATCCCTCCTTTATCTCACTTTACTCTTTGGGTACTATTATACATATTATCTTTTAGTTCATTAATTCTACTCTCCCTTTTGCCTATTTCGTTTTACCCTTTTGTCCTTTTACTTCCCCTATGGTTTTATTTTTATGATTGCTCACATTCTTGTTTTATCCTGACTATTTTAATATTCTAATTACGCTCATTCGTTCCGGGCCTTATTCTACGCTCATTCCTTTTATTCCCTAAAGTGTGGTTTCTATTACAATTTTATTTACTTCCTTTATATCCACGAGGGTTACCCTAAGGTTCATTAACATACTTTTTAATTTCCCTATTCTAAGCTACCACTATAGCATCCTAGAATTTACTTCTTAAGTAAAGGTAACGCGAACCCTCTTACCTCGGGCTTTTTAAATAGAACCTGGATTTTAGCTCGGCGACGATGACGGCGTCGGTGGTTCTCCTCGTTAGTGGGAACGATCGCGGCTGGACCAAGGCAAGAGCTTCGGGCTTCGAGGTTCCCGACACGAGCCCGGCACGATCAGGGGTCGATAACGGTGCCGGTGACGTCCGTGGAGAGAGAGAGAGCTCACGGTGAGAGAGAGGAAATGGAAGAGGGAGGGGTTTATGGTTATCACTACTGGAAATAAGGCTTTCTAACTCGGCCTTTTAAACTCGGTTACTGTAAACCCGAGTTAAAAAAAACGCGGTGGCAATTTTGTAAATAAATTCTAACTTTTAAACTCGGCCTTCAATTAACCGAGTTAGAAAATATTTTCTAACTCGGTTCTTTTGTTCGGCCGAGTTAGAAAGTTCTTTTCTTTTTTTTTTTAAAAAATTTTTTAAATTTTTTTTTAAAATCGATCGTTAATCACCGAGTTAGAAAGTTGTTAAAAAAAAAATTAAAATAAAATAACTTTTAAATTCGGCTGAAAGCCACCGAGTTAAAATATTGTTAAAAAAAAAATTAAAATGACTTTTTAACTCGGATACTGGACCACTGAGTTAAAAAGTGTCGTAAAAAAAAAATAAATAAAATGCCTTTAAACTTGGCTGATAACCACCGAGTTTAAAATATTGTTAAAAAAATAAAAATTAAATGCCTTTATACTCGGCTAATAACCAACGAGTTTAAAAAATTGTTTAAAAAAAAAATATAATTACTTTTTAACTCGTATTATATCACCACCGAGTTAAAAATTCCATCCCTAAATAACTTTTCACACTCACACAGTGCCCTAAATTTCATTCCCTCTTCTTCGTTCCCGCTGTTTGTTTGCCTCCATCCCTAAAAGTTCCTCCAGCCTCTTTCCCGTCACCGTCATCCCTCTGCCTCCACCGACGTTCCCGTCTCCGCTTCGCTCTGCCTCCACCGCGCCGGTTCTCCACGACAGTCTCCGTTCATTCCTCTTCTCCACCGCGCCGGTTCCGTCTCCTCCGTCCCCGTTCCTCCGTTGCTGCAGCGTTCCTCTTCGTTCTTCGTTTCTTCCATCTCCTCCGTCCTCTTCTCCGTTGCTGCGCCGGTTCCTCTCACCGTGTCTGCATTCGGTCCCTCCGTCCCCTCCGTTTCTGCATTGTTGTTCTCCCTATTCGGTTTTTTTAATTTAAACTGTTTAAATTTACCATCTTTTGATTTCATCAAGTAAGAGTCTTGTGTATTGTGCTGCTTTTTTATTTTTTATTTTTAATAAATTGATTGGGATCAAGTTGCAAAACTTATAGGCTTATTCTAGCAGCTTCTGTTTGTTTCCTATGTCTGTTTTACTTTTTTTTTTTTCACAGTATAGATGTGTGCTTGTTATATCAATAAAGAAGGGTACAATAAAGGATGAAAAGGTAGAGAACTGAATTATTGAAAGGGAATCACTTGTTAATGTGGCAAAGAATCCAAAGCTCCGCATCATGTCACATGTTGCTTTACCTCAGAAACTTCGTTCCTCTTTTTAATTGTAGGAGTTTTCCTATTTGTTTTGTATTGGCATTGATTTTAGAAAAAATATTTGAATTAATTTTTGTGTCCTTGATTTTATTTAACTTGAAAATTAATAAAATTGTTTTCACAATGCAGTCTTGTGATTTGTGACCATTTGTTTTGATTAGGTGCTTATCAATTTAACCATATTATTGGTTTATTAGTAAATTGTTATACTACTATAATCCAAATTTAACTTTGATTTGGTCTTTCCTTAGCTTGGGATCTTAGCTACAAAAATGCTCTATGTGATTAAGATTCTCAATATGCTGGTGTGATATTCGCAAGTTGCTGGCTAGAGAGTGGGTCATTCGGGTCACACACTCTCTCTGCTAGAGCAACCAAGTTGCGAATTTTTGGCTAAGTTAAAGTGTTCAAAGTGCATGCTGCTTCTCAAGTTAGGCATGAACATGCAATTATGATAAAAATGAGATAGTGATGTTTCCTATGTCTGTTTTACTTTATTGAACATGCACTCAGTTTTAGAGCTTGTACAGTGAACATCCTTACTAAGATAAAAATGAGGAGTTGCCCTGTAAAATCATTGACTTTTCCATGTACATTTGGCCATTCATAAAACAAGAGAAAACGAAATTTGAACCATCATAATTTGTTTTTATGAAACACAATTATTATTTTTTTTTATGTAAGTTAATGAAAATTGGACATAAAAAGAAAAGAGAGGACTTTTTAACTCGGTGGAATAAAAGAACCGAGTTAAAAAATATTTTTTAACTCGGTTAATTTTTCACCCGAGTTAAATCACCGAGTTTAAAAGTGCTATCTTTTAACATCAACGCTTTCTACATCACAGCTGCAACCGAGTTTAAAAGTCCAAAACAACCGAGTTAAAAAACATTTTCTCTAGTAGTGTATGGTGATGGATCGGGGCGGTGGTGGTAGCGGCTCGTGGTGGCTGTGGTGGCCGGTGGAGGAACAAGGAGGAGAGGGAGAATCAAGTGAGAGAAGGAGAGAGAGAACAAGGGAAAGTGAGGGAAGAGAGGAAAGGGGTTTGTGCGGGTGGTGGCAGTGAAGGTGGCCGGTGTGGTGGCGGTGGTGGCTCTTGGCGGCGGCGGGTTGTGGTGGCAAGGAGGTGGAGAGAGAAAGTGGGAGGGAGATTGTGAGGGAAGGAGAGAGAGAGAGAGGGAGAAGGCGGCGGCTTAGGGCGGCGGTGGCTCCGGTGGAGGTTGTGGAGGAGGGAGGAAGAAGGAGGATCGGAGGAAGAGAGAAAAACAAAGGGAGAGAGTGAGTGGAGAAGAGGGTCTCCCCTCGATTTAAAGTCAGTCAGACCATTTTTGCTTAAGCGAAATTTATTCGCTTAAGCGAACGAGCTTCAGTAATGGACACAAATTTCGCTTAAGCGAACGAGCTTCAGTAATGGACACGAACGCTTTTCGCTTAAGTGACCAGTTTCGCTTAAGCGAAATGGCTTCAGTGGTGAAGTTTCACGTTTTCGCTTAAGCGACGGATTTTCGCTTAAGCGAAACCTTCAGGTACTGCTACTTCACTTTTCAATTTTCAGCTATTTTCTCCCCAACTTCAAATAGACATAACTTCTTCGTGCACCGTTGGATCTTGCTCAAATTTGACGAGCAACCTTATAAAAATCATATCTTCATATCCAACGGTGGAAATTGCGTTTGGAGTCTTAAATCTTTTATTTTGATCTTCTACCCTATGTTATATTTTAGCACCGGATTATCTATTTTTCTGGCCTGTTTCTAATTTCAATTTAAGGCTTCTTTCTTTTCTAACGTTTTTATTATTACTATTATCCTTTCCTAATGTTAAAACACTTCTTTTAGTAACTATTTATAGTTTATTATCATTATTCCATTTATTCTAACTATTATTTATTTATTCGTCTTTGGGTTTAAAATTTGGGATGTTACATGATCGACTTAAGACAACCTCTAACCCCACAACCCTAATACCAAACACGCTTGAAGCACAATCAACAAGGTTGGATTGAACTCGAATGCCTCGCACACCTATTAGATTCCGGAACTCAGTCGAAACGTGAGTTCGAAGTAATTCACTGAACATAGAAACTAGGGTCTATCCTTATACTCAAGGCTCTACCCTAGGATCCTTTATCCACTCACTCTATCAGGGTCGAAGCACTTAAAGACACTTATATGGGCTATGGAACACTCTAAGCCCCGAACCTACACAACGTCCTACTAACACCATCGCGATCACACTATTCTAAACCTAAATCAATCACCCTTCGACTATGGCTACCGACTCTAGAACACTTCGCTATCTATCCTAACGTTGCGATCACACAACAAATACACACATACACAAAGAACAAGCACAATTACTAACACCGAGGAATACACACAAGCACACACATATATATAACCTAACTTAACCTAAACGCACATATATACATATAAGCATACACATGCAAATACTCACACATACATTCATATACTCAAGAATATAATCACAAATACTAATACCTACGCAAGGATATATTTATACAAATATATACATATACTAGGAAAATGTTTACAAACACTTATACATATACATATTTTATCTCAACATAATTATATACATATAAGAAAATAGTTGAAAATCATCTCTCACATGTAAATAAGATATTCTTAAATATACTTATTAGGTTAATAAAAACGAGGATGTTACAATTCTCCCCCACTTATAAGAATTTCGTCCCCGAAATTCACTTTTTGAAAATCATTTAAAAAGAATGGAGGGAGGTTTTGTCAAAATCGTTTTGCTTAAAACCTTTTAAAGTTAACAAAATACTTAGAGCTTCAAAAACCATTTAGTTTCCCATAGTAAAATCATAATAATAAAGATAATGGTTTCTCAAAACCTCCACAATCCTATGTTCTATTCCTGGGGTGCTTGGTGAAGGTCTAATATATGATGTTTTAAGGCTTAATTTCACTTCCTTTTGCTTGGGTTTTAGCTTGTTTCTCTTGTAAATATAGGTATTTTGTATTAGTTTTAGGAATTTTTAGTTTATTAGAATCCTTTGAACGTTTTGATCCGTTTTGGGTATGTTTTAGGTATTTCGGAGCCTTAATTGGAGAAGATATTATTGGAGCTGAAAAGAGCATAAGAAGACCTTGAAAATGGCACAAGAACGGAGAGAAACGGAGTCGAAAGTTACCTAGCGCGCCCAGGCGCGCGTGCTTCGTTAATTTTTGGGTTACAGATACAGTGCGCCCAGGTGTGCTGGTCTGCACACCCAGGCCCGCGAAGTCCGAGTAAGCCCAATTGGGCCAATTTCTGATCAGTTTTGAAGGATTTTAATAAGATTAGGATTTTATCTTCTATTTTATGTTTTTAGGATTAGTTTAGGAAGAGATTAGAGAGTCATAATCAGAAATTATTGAGGGAGATTACATTCTCTGGAGAGCATTCGGAGGAGGAATCCATTGAAGGCTGAAGATTCAAAGCAAGGATTAGTGGTAATTTAGGAATGAATTACTTTAATTCTTATTTGTTCTTCTTCTCCATTATGTGTAACTAAACCCTCTTGTGTTAGGAACATGTGGATTTGATTATGTAGTTTATTTATTTGAATTAATGTTTTTCACTTTTTAAATCAAGTGTTTAATTGTGTTTTTATTGTTATGCATGAACTTCATCAACTCATGTTATGGATTTTTAGATCTGAATTGGAAAATTAGGATTTAAAGTAGGCCATGCAATTAAACAATATAAGGATTCAACTTGTAGGAATACTTTTGGATTTTTATATAACTTTTGATAATTCACTGTTCTTAATCATGGTTATTCAATAGATTAGATTTCTAAGGAATTAGGATTTAACAATTGAATAATAAACAGTAATTTCATAGAGGAATCTAGGAATTACTAATTTTCTGAATTAGTTCTTGATTTAAATGGAAAACATTGATTCATAATAAATAAATGAAATAATTAATGAAACAAGTTCCTAACCAGCCTTCCATCCATTGATTCATAGTTTTTATTTATTTTCCAGCAGCAAAACCATCTCTTAATTTAATTATTTAAATCCGAATTTAATAGATTTTATTTAGAATTACTCTTAGGTAGAAGTAGATTAAATAATTCTTGGTCCCTGTGGGAACGATATCTGGTCTTAACCAACTATATTACTATCCGATCTAGTATACTTGCTAGAGACCGATCGGTGCTCAACCACTTAGGCTTGGGTTATCCTCGTGAACTTAGACCCAATATCTTAGTCGGGATAAGGTGGTTCTATTCGACTGGTTTTGACCTTTGGGTCTACTTGGTAAGCACTAAACTTTTCTAATCTTTGAGAACTCTAAAAGTGGGTGGGTTCTGACAAGGTGAGGGGTTTCCTTATGGGTTATTTTCTTACTAATGGTTTCTCTTCCCAGAACTTGCATAAAAATCAATCAAAAGTTCTCTGACAATTCTTATGCCACGGTTGGTTCTATCCTTAGGATACGTTCTAGTCTTGGTGATCTACAACTGTGAAGGTTATTCTCGTTTCTTAGTGCTCTTCAAACTGAAAGTATGGCTTACCACTCTATGTTCTTTTGATTGGGTTCTTTAGTTTAGGGAGGCGTTGACACTCTTACTCACCGATCAAGTCCGACAACCTAGGCTTGGCATCTTCACTAATTAGTTTGGTCTTCTTAAACCTTGGGAGATTTGAGGTTCTATGATGTCTTACATGAGGGTTTGGTCTTTTGCACGATCCAAGTCTTGGTCCTCGATGAGAAGCTTATGGATGGGTAGTCGGAAACACACTTTTACTAAGGTTACTCAAATCATTTTCGCTCGTGCGAACAATTTTTCGCTTGAGCGAAAGCTGCTCAAAACTTTGGGTTCAACTAAAATTCTCGTTTGCACTAATCACTGGTTATTGCTTATTATATGGTTCTACTATGGACATTTTGGGGAAGTCAACATTGTAGAGTTTCCGAGAAATACATTATTAGAACAGGGCAAGGAAAAACAAAACTTTGAGTATACATTGATGAATATACACGTACAAAAACATAAGCATATCGTGAAAATATATACATACACACTCTTATTCATATTTGCAAAACTTAGTTTGAAAACCCTTTTCAAAACAATTCAAGAAAACATTTTATATACATATATACACATATATATACAACATAGTCCAATTTAGTGCATCAACCTCCCGATTGAACTTAAATCCCTGGTTCTGCTTAAATAAAACCCTTTGTCTTTCATAAATTTAATTATTAACATTCGGGGTTTAAGTTCAACCGATAGGACTCCACACTTGACTTTCGCTTAGTGTTGAAGTTACCGAGCTCAATTTAGTAGTGGAAACCAATCACAAGTTCCTCACAAACGTTGTTGCGGTTGTCTTGGATTTTAGTCTAACCGATGTCCACTAAGTCATTCGGTTAGATTAGAATCACGAAATTAAATTGTTTGATTTTCATGGTTCCACTCCCAATTTCTGTTCGCTTACTTTAACACTAGATTAGTCCACATCCAAACACATTTCGAGGACCTCTTGATTGAATTCGAACCGCTTTCCGACTTGGGTAAAAATTCCTTTTATTCTTGCAAATGTTCTATTGGAATAGTTCGGTGGTTTGAATTCGATCGATTAGTTCTCGATTCTATTTCACTCTTGGTGTCACAACTACTTGAATCAAGATTAGCAATGGAATTGACCGTTCATTTAATTTAAACATATATTTTTGTTCCCTTTGATACTAATCCAATCAATGTGAATTTAATCACTTGGTTGTATTAGTATCAAAGTCATAACCCCTTTAATTTCGGCGGTTCCATTTCCACTCTTTGTCCAATTACGTTGACACCACATGATTCAACCAACATACATTCAAAACATACACAAATACACATAGTCAGGCAAAGAGAAAACAACAAACAATTGGGCACTAAGGTTTTATACATATAAAATCGCTTACTAATTCATAGTAGTGCACGAATTCCTAGATTTCGACGACTTCACCTCCCGGTAAATGTAATGTCGGATTGGACAGTTCCAACACTACATTAAATCGTTGGTAGTAGCCCTCGCAATCCAATGAATTCCCATACTACGGTTTCAATTGCCTTGGCATTATTCGGATTTCCTTTGTATGAAACTTTAGATTTTCATTAGCCTAACATTTAAAACACTTTTACTTTCA
Organism: Crotalaria pallida; assembly: GCA_037953625.1. NCBI lineage: Eukaryota > Viridiplantae > Streptophyta > Magnoliopsida > Fabales > Fabaceae > Crotalaria > Crotalaria pallida. Next base: position 54,961,437 of record CM075651.1, read on the forward strand.
ACCATACGCCTAATACCACTTAGGTTTGTTGTTTGCAATGGGGAACACTTACAGTATTCAAAATTTTCCAATTTTCTCTCCTTTTATCACTTGTCAGTATTTCCTTTGCAAACTCAAACCCGTTCCTTTTTCTCTTAGCATTAAACACTCTATATATACACTTACTCCTCTAGTAACTATTCATATACAAACTCATCATCATAAATCATCAACTAACGTTGACGATGCACAAACCAATATTCTAAATGTCCCTCTTCCTTCCTACATTGCACTTCACGGTCTCCCCGCAGGAGGGTTCTTCATGCAATGCAGGCCCCTTTGCACTTCTCGGTCTCCCCGTTGGAGTGTTCTTCATGCTGGGGAGGAACCACCCTCCGTAGTCACGAAATAGGTAAGTGACCGATAAAATTACTATAGTGTGCACTGGACCTATCACCAATTCAACTATTACTTCACATTCTCCCCGAAGGAGGGTTCCTCATACTAGTTTACTACTAGGGTGATCAAAGTCTTCTATAGTAACTCCCGTGATTGTTTCATAAACACAATCAAATCACTATCTATTCACAGCCACTAGTTCTATGAACCTTCACATTCTCCCCGTAGGAGGGTTCTTCAGTTCATAGAACCTGGATTCGATAATCTTTTCCAAAATACCTAAGGTCCACCTTTCTCCATGAATGTACGTATTTCTAGTTCATTTTAGGGGTATTAGTCATCCATTCTTTATTTATATAGGTTAATTGGGAGGGTTTTCTAACCTAAGACATGTGGCCATATGATGCAACAATCACAATCCATGGATGCACACACTTATTCACAAAACATTTGGCAACCAATATGCACATTCATTCCTAATTATGCTTAACAATAACATCAAATATCCACAACAAACAATTGACATTAACATTTTCATTTGAATATAAGTCTCACCTTTATTCAAGAAACTTGAGATAAGAGTGTTTGCAGCGGAATTGGGATTACTTTCCCTCAGGTCGAAAGGAAGAACTGCTCTGATACCATATTGTAACACCCCGATTTTATATTATAAATATGAGGAAATAAAAGTTTTGGAAATAATCAAGAACTTTAAAAGTCGTTTCATTAAATAAAATACATGAATCAGAGTTAGAAAATAAAGCGGATAACTTTAAAAATTACATTTTACAAATTAAGTCTATACAAAATGTGGGGCACCCTATTACAATATAGAACATTTATACAAAACTAATTTCCTTTCTTTCGACTTGTTCCACTGTGCACTCTGATCTCCAAGCTTCTTGAACATGTACCTAAATTGTTAACCACTAAGGGTGAGATCTTTCACAGCACAGTGAATTAAAAGGACAGTATAATGTTCATAATAAAACTCGAAACTAATAACCAAATCAAAGATATAGGTAACAATACACAATTACTTTCGCTTTTCCATTTTCATTCATTTCATTCATATTCATTTCAACTTTCCATTATTCATCTCATTCTCATTTCCCTTTTTAATCCCATTTCCATTTAACAATAAATCAAAGGCACCAACTCTTCTCTATTAACCATTAAGTATAAACAAGAAAACATAACAATCAAACAATCAACCAATCAACCAATCAATCGACATACTCAGGTATGTCTCAGAAGGCAATAATATAAATCAACTTCCTAGGGTTCTTCACTTCTTACTTTATTAATACACACAACAAGGGAATTTATCATAAACATTACTAAGACTACCCTAAGCACTCCTATTACAAATTTATTAACTATTATTTTGGTACCCATACTCTAATTTAACTATTAATCCCAAATCCTATTATAAACTCTAACTATCCCTAACTCAAAGTGTGGAAAGAATCTCCCCTTACCTTTAGAAGAGAAGAGGATAAGGAGAGGTGAGAATGGCACTCCACCATGCCCTTGGGACAAGCTCCTAAGCTTCTAATTCCTTTCTCCTTAATCGATTTCTAGCTTCCCTTGCGGATTGCCCAACTCCATGAGAAGGATTGAGGGAGTTAGGGTTTTAGTGTGAGAATTGAGGATTTGTAGGGAGAGGGATGAAATTGGTGTTTTTGTTGATTAATTCACTTCAATCATATTTTTTAATGCAAATTCTAATGCCATGCTCTCATTGTGATATAAAACTCATTCATTACAGTCAATTCATCATCATCATCATATATCCACACTCAATACAAGCATCAAATTCACAATAGCATCTATGTAACCTCAAACAATCACATATATAATCTAGGATCGTTATATATTCAACTCATACTCAGTCAACATATAGTCACTTTCATTATCAATTAATATTTTATTAAAAGTTCAACATTCCAGATCAAGTTTATTTATCTATCTCATAATCAAGTTATATAATAAGGGTTCATCTTTATCAACTTCACATTTACTTAGTTGAATTCACATTTTCATTTTATCACAATCACTCAATTGATTTTAGTCCCATATCCGTGCTTCAAGTTTATATAATTTTTAATGCAAATAATGCATCCTTCGATTGAACTTAAACCCTTTTTCCTGGGTTCAATTTCTTTGTCATTCTTAGATTTAGAAAGTATGATTCGGTGGGTTTAAGTTCATTCGATAGGTGTTGTGACCATATACTTTTCTACTTAATATTAAAATCATTGGGAATTGAAATTAGTTATGGAACCGATTAGAATTTTTTTCTTGATTATATAAGCATTATTTCGTTTCTTGGATACTATATTAACCGATGCTTGATTAATCCATAGATTATATTAATATATTGACAATCCTCACTTTACTTTTACATGGTTCCACAGCTAATTCCCCTTTTATTTATTTTGACACCACTCTTGTTATTTCAATTTCATGCACACCTTAATAAGTAACAAATATCAAAGAATACGGAGGGTCAAAAGGACTAGCACCATTTGATATATGGAAATTACTCATTCTTTCATATGAGGTGTTCAAAATTCTAGATTTTGATGACATCACCTCCCAATGAATGTAAGTATCCGGGTGATCAGTCCCAATCCTACATTCCATTAGTGGTAATAGTCTTCACCATCCAGATTAAATCCTTACACTTAGTAACTCATCATTTCAAAAACTTATTTTATATAAACATCATTCATCTTTACTTTTTGTTAGTTCAATACTAAGGGTTCCTCTTTCTCTTTCAAATTCCACAAATTCTTTTCATTCATTTATTCATTTTTTGCCACCAATTAAATCGTTTGCAATTGGTAAGCATCTTATTTTCCTATCGCACCGAATCCCCAGTGAGCTCTCCTAGGTTTCCGGTGCAAAATCATTTTTTTGGGTTACATTATTGACTTTTCCGATACTTTCCATTTGCAAACAATTTTGTCTTTTCTCATTTTATATCTCGCCCCACATTCGGGCCTTTTCTCTTTTCTTGCCTCTCATAGGCCTTTCTTTTCTTTTCTTTTTCTTTTTCTCTTGCTCCCTCTCGGGCTTTCACTTTTCTTTTATTTTCACTTTTCTATTTTCGGGTATTGTTTGTACGAGACATTCATCATTCTTTCAATCATAATCATAATCTCATAACGTTCACCCGGCCGGCTTGATACGTTTCTCAATATCAGGGTCAACATGCGTCCATGTTACCCAACTCATTTTCTCTTTTTCTCTTTTCTCTCTATCACACCACTCTTAAAAAATCTCCGCCCTCCTTTCTAGGGAAAGACCTAACCGGGAGTAAGTGTCCCTCCACCACTGCTTGCACAGTACTGGCCTCTCTCTCGGTCCAGTACAAGTTGGGTTAAAGACCCAAGTAGGCTATAGCAGGGAACCACCCTCAACCGGTCCCAAAATGACTCTGTGACTAACGAAGTGGTCGTGGTTAATGCGGCACCAATCCCCCGACACGGGTGGAAAGTCCGTGTCCACCTAGGGGGATGAAAGTTCCACCAAACGACAATTCCCGTGGTTGTTTCATTAGCACAACCTAGTCACATACCACTCACGTCTGTCGGTTAAAAGAACCTTCACATCAGGCCTTTCCCTCCATTGATTATACTTTTATGTATGACACGTTATATTCTCAATTGAATTTAATTTTATTTCACAACTTCTTTACATTGGATTGTTCAATTGACTTAGAATCCCACTTAACTCTTTGATTCTTTTTCTCATTTCTTTCATAAATTGTGCATCATTTGATGGGTTCCAAGTCAATTGAGTAATCCCGAAATTTTCCTTTCATTTCTACAGCATCATATAACAACTCATTTTGAGAATGTAATCTGTCTACATAGATTTACTTACCAACGTCATTGAAAAGGAAAACTAATTGTGCAACCACTTAAATTTTAAAAACAAACAATTGTTTTGAATAAAACATATAATTGGCTTAGAAAAATTGTACTTTTTGTTTGCAAGGGTTTTCCTTTTCATTGGCCCTAGAAATCCTCCTCAAATCATGTTCTGGTGCATAATGTATTTGATTCTCAAAGGGACTTAAACCACCTTTTGTTTCTTTATAAATGAACTTTCAGGTTTCAAAATCTTCATTCTTCACATTCCAGTCCCATTGAGAATGTAATGTATTTTCTAACATAACTTCAATATCATAGCCCTTGGAAAGGAAATCAGTTTCGAAAGCTCATTCATTTCCTTGATGCAACTATAATTCTTCTCATCATGCAACTATAAACGGGCTGAGTTAGCATGGAAGTAGAATTTTGAAAATTAAATTTAATCATTGAGTATTTATTTTCTTTCCAATGACTTGAATATACACATCATGCAACGTTCAACTTTCAATTTCCTCTTTCCTTTTTCACACTCATTCATCACTTTCCTTTTTTCCAAATTCATCTTTCACTCTTATTCGTCTCATACAAACAATACTCTTCCGTGGACCCCTAGCTTGATATTGGTTAGCTATGCATTCTCCGGTGGACCCCAACCGTGTACAATACACTGGTCGGCTATGCATTCTCCGGCGGACCCTTGTAACATCCCGAATTCTAATTCCTAGAATAATAAGATAAGAAAATGATAATTTATTCTCAAGAGGAATTAAGGTGATGGATTAGGATCCATTTGAGTGCCATGAAGGGGTAAGAAGCATAGGCATCGAATAGAAAAATTAAAGAAGACCAAACGAGTGCTAAAGACAGTGTTTTCGGTGTTAGATACACCCCGTATTAGGAAATTCCACCGTCGGATGTGAAGATAAGTGCCTTAGGAAGCTTGTCTCAAAATTTGAGCAAGATCCGACGGTTAACGAAGAAGATATAGCGATTCGAGTACAAGACCTCCAGGCCACGCCCAGGCCCGCCATCACCCACGCCCAGGTGCGCCAGTCCGCACGCACCAGGCCAGCAGATACCGCGCGCACAGGCACGCCAGACTGCACGCCCAGGCACGCACCAATCTTTAAAGCTGATGCAGCCACTCAACACAACCAAACCGCACCATTTTCTTCCCCCTCTCTCTTGGGCAATTTATCCACCCAAAAACCCTAGGTCCTTCAATCCCAAAAATCTACACAAAATCCCACTAAATCATCATCAAATACTTGATCCCCATCACACATAAACACTCAAACCTTTCACATTTTCCCTCTCCAAAGTAATGGTTAAATGAGTTAGGGTTCAAGGGTTTCAAGACCCATCTTTCAATTCTTCCATTGCCAAGCTCAAACTAAGTTGATTCAAGCTTTTCTCCCTTTCTCCTTCATGTTACACGAATTTATCACCCCCAATTCTAACTATTTCTGTCTCTTTTGTTTCATGGCTCACTTTCTCTCTCCTTCATAGCTTTGAAGCTTTCTCTCTCTATAAGGTTAAGGTAAGAAGGTGGTATTACCAGTTCTTAGGGCATGGGTTATAGCTTGTGTATAATGATGATCAAGAGGGATGGGTAGTGATAGTGATAAATAATAGGATAATGTTTTGGATTAGGGCTAAGTAGTTAGAATTGGGATCATGGAAATTATTGTGATGATTGTTGAATGTATGTCGTTTGATGTTATGTAATTGTGTATGTACTAGTTATTTATACAAGCTAAGGTGTAGTATAAGGAAAATAATGAACCCCTAGGTAAGCTAGGTTGTGAATAGGCTTGGTAGAAGACACTAATAATTCCCTAAGCAAGATAGAATGTGATAGAATTATGTAAAAAATTAGAAGACATAAGCGTAATAAAATAATAGAGAGATAGTTAGGATTGTTAGACTAGGGAATAACTAGTAATTGAAAAAGGGATACTTAAGAAACAAATAAAAGGAATAAGTAAGAGATAGATGAATTTATTAGAATAGATGAATAGTTAAAGAGATGCAAAAGTAGAATAGAACTAGGCCTTAGGGTAATAGAAAGAGAACACTAAGGGTATAGTGGGAATAGTAAGTTGATCAACTTTAATTAAATGTATAGTTTAGTTAATATTAGGATAAAAGACTTAAATACTTTAGACCTAGATAAGACCAAATGAAGTGAGCTAAGACATAAGGGAAGTTAGTAGAAGATAGACATAATTTAGGATTATCTAAAAGACTTACATATAAATGAATGACTAAAGTGAATTAGATTGAGCTAGGAATTAATAGAGATTAGAATAGAAAACGTAGGTGGAAAATAGGATTTAATGTACCAATAGGAAAAATCTAAGAGGAATTAGAAAATGATAATGAAAAGTGAGTTATGGATTAGTAGGTAATAAGTTACGAAGTAACGAGAGTATCAAGTAAGTAATTAAAAACTAGAAATGAAGAAGAAGAAAGAATAGTTAAGGAGGTAAAATAAAAGGAAAGTAAGAATCAAAAGAGAATAGAGAATGAGTAGATATTGATAAAAGAGTTAAGAATAGTGCAAGAGAATAGAAAAGAGGAAACTAAGAATTAGAGGGAAAGGAAAGAATAAATAAGAGTAATAGGGTAAATAAGTAATAGGTTTGTTGTTTGCAATGGGGAACACTTACAGTATTCAAAAATTTCCAATTTTCTCTCCTTTTATCACTTGTCAGTATTTCCTTTGCAAACTCAAACCCGTTCCTTTTTCTCTTAGCATTAAACACTCTATATATACACTTACTCCTCTAGTAATTATTCATATACATACTCATCATCATAAATCATCAACTAACGTTGACGATGCACAAACCAATATTCTAAATATGATGCAAATGCAATGCGATGCAAATGCAATGCAGTAACTTGTCATTTTCCTTTACTTCCCACTTTGAAACACTTTTACTTTTTCATGCAATGCAATCTCACTTCTCCCTCTTGTACATTGTGCTTCACATTCTCCCCGCAGGAGGGTTCTTCACACAATGTACCACTTTTTAACAATTTTAACTTTATTGACATTGTACTTCACGTTCTCCCTGAAGGAGGGTTCTTCATACAATGTCCACTTTTTAACTTTAAAACTTTATCGACATTGTGCTTCACATTCTCCCCGCTGGAGGGTTCTTCACACAATGTCCACTTTTTTTTTTAACAATTTCACTTTATGTACATTGCACTTCACGGTCTCCCCGCAGGAGGGTTCTTCATGCATTGTACCACTTTTAACAATTTTCACTTTTTCCTCACATCCCCTCCACACTTTGGGAAAAACAAACTAGGAGTAAATGTCCCTCTTCCTTCCTACATTGCACTTCACGGTCTCCCCGCAGGAGGGTTCTTCATGCAATGCAGGCCCCTTTGCACTTCTCAGTCTCCCCGTAGGAGTGTTCTTCATGCTTGGGGAGGAACCACCCTCCGTAATCACGAAATAGGTAAGTGACTGATAGAATTACTGTAGTGTGAACTGGACCTACCACCAATTCAACTATTACTTCACATTCTCCCCGAAGGAGGGTTCCTCATACTAGTTTACTACTAGGGTGATCAAAGTCTTCTATAGTAACTCCCGTGATTGTTTCATAAACACAATCAAATCACTATCTATTCACAGCCACTAGTTCTATGAACCTTCACATTCTCCCCGTAGGAGGGTTCTTCAGTTCATAGAACCTGGATTCGATAATCTTTCCCAAAATACCTAAGGTCCACCTTTCTCCATGAATGCACGTATTTCTAGTTCGTTTTAGGGGTATTAATCATCCATTCTTTATTTATATAGGTTAATTGGGAGGGTTTTCTAACCTAAGACATGTGGCCATATGATGCAGCAATCACAATCCAAGGATGCACACACTTATTCACAAAACATTTAGCAACCAATATGCACATTCATTCCTAATTATGCTTAACAATAACATCAAATATCCACAACAAACAATGGACATTAACATTTTCATTTTAATATAAGTCTCACCTTTGTTCAAGAAACTTGAGATAAGAGTGTTTGCAGCGCAATTGGGATTACTTTCCCTCAGGTCGAAAGGAAGAACAGTAACATCCCTGATTTTTAACCCCTGATTAATAAAATATTAATTATAAAGTTTATTTATAATTAATTATTTTTAGTCTTGATTTCATGTAATTTATTATGAAAGATGATATTAAAGAATTTTAATATGAGAAAATGAATATTTTCACATTAGTCCCTGTTTGGGGACCTTGACGTAATTTTAGAAAGATTTTGGAGGGAAAGAAAATAAAATTATATTTTTCAAAAACTGGTCAAAATACTCGAGTAGTTTTGGAAACACTCGAGTATTCTGGTCAGAGTTGACGAGTTAGTGCGTTTGGTGAGTCACCACCAACGAGTTCGTCTCGTTGAAACGAAATCAGTACTCTTCCACGTCCATGGAGGTCGTGTCGTCGTGCATGTACTCCATTGAAGTCTATAAAAACCAATCAACACCGAATTCGTGAAGGATTTGGCAAAGTTTGGGTGTGTTGATTGAGTTAGGGTTTCTGAATTGATTCAATCGATTCTCCCTCTCTGGGTTGATTCGAACCACAAATTATACACCAATACAAAGCTCACATCTCGAGCTTTGTATAGACACCAAGATTGTGAGCTGAGAGTGAGTAGATTGGAAGAATCGAAGCTTGGAAGTGGAGTCCGTTTGCTGTCTCAAGTTTCCTGGAGCTTACTTTGGAGCTCGATTTTGGTAAGCTCAGGCAACCTCTCCATGTTAATCTTATCTCTTTAGTTAGTGTGAATTGTAGAGAGTGTATAGAGACTAATTTCCCCAATTTTTATGGCTGTTTCATGCATCAACCAATTCAATCTTGGTGCTCTGCTGAAACTGCTCTGTTTCAGTGTGGATTTTGGGGAATTCAGCTTGGAAGCTAAGTTTGGGGTAAAGTCTCTGTTGATTCACATCTAAGAGGTAAGGGGGAAGCTCTCTATTCACTAGATAGAGTTTAAATTGCATGCATTTGATTAGAGAGCCACCAAGAGGCTCTAAGGGCTTAGTTGGAATAGGGAAATTGGTTTGGAGACCAACCTGCACTCTAAAATGGTTCTGAGCAAGTTCTATATGTTGCATGTGAACTATATGCAAGTTGTTTTCATGCCAAAAGTGGTTGGAACTGAATTTGATATGTTGAGTTGTTAAAAATGTGTTTTATGCATAATTGTTGCTCAGATTTGATTCAATGTAATAAGTGGTGGTTTCTGTGTTGGAACATGTTTAACATGCATAATGTAAGCTTTGTTGATCATTGGATTGGATTAGAATTGGCTAGAATTGAAAATGGTATGTTAAAATGCAAATTATAGTGTTCTCTGTCTGCAAACACTCGAGTATTGGGGTTGATACTCGAGTATTCGACCCAAAATTAAAACATGAATTTCTGGAAAATGAAGAACACTCGAGTATCATTAAGAATACTCGAGTAATTTGGAAAAAATGAAGAACACTCGAGTATCATGAAGAACACTCGAGTATTTTGGTGAAAACTGAAACATGAATTTCTGGAAATTGAAGAACACTCGAGTAGTTTTACTCAAACTATTAGAAATACCATTTTCAATTCTGAACCATTGATCAATACTTAAATGACAATAATCCAAGCGATCTAAAACTTGAAAGAAATTGATTGATGATGTGACTATTCCGTTTGGATGACGGGACGTTGCTCGGGTGGCACGTCATAACATTGCTCGGGTGGCACGTCATAACGTTGCTCGGGTGGCACGTTATACAATTGAGATATCCCAATCAATTCTTTAAGTGAAGAGTTTGAATGCTAGATCGTTTACCATGTTATGATAACATGTGAAGGACCTTTGGGAATACCAATTTGGTTATGACTTGCCTGTAGTCACATTTTGGTAATGTGACCAGCATTGGTTGCTGCGAACGTTGGATGTTCGTCTTGGTGAAGAAATGTGCACATCGATATTGGTATTATGGACCACGTTCCAGGCAGAGTCGTATGGCTAGCTCGATGACACATTTTGGTAATGTGGACAGTATGTGGTATACTGTTGATTTGATGGTTCAACGGTGTGTTGCACACAAGTGGTAAGGTTTACGTTTTGGCGACGTGACGTTCATCAGACATGGTGACGTTGTTTACCACCTCTGTTGTGTTTCACAAGTGATAAGGTTTACGTCCTTAGGCGACGTGACGATCATCAGATGTGGTGACGTTTTTTATCACACCCGTTGTTTGTTGAGAAGGGTGTGGTGCACACAAGTGATAAGGTTTATGTCCTTAGGCGACGTGACGTTCATCAGACATGGTGACGTTTTTTATCACCTCTGTCGTGTATCACAAGTGATAAGGTTTACGTCCTTAGGCGACGTGACGTTCATCAGATGTGGTGACGTTTTTTATCACACCCATTGTATGTTGAGAAGTGATAGGTTTACGTCCTTGGGCGACGTGACGTTCACCAGGTAGTGTGACGTTTTTATCACTTCCAAGCTAGTACGCCATACGTTTTGGTAACGTATTCATAATTTGGAAATGTATTGTTGAATTGGATTGGCGTCCGTGAGGACCTTAGATGGAGAATCTTAGAAAAGGAAGAATGACAGGCATGATGCCACTTACCCTTAATTTAGTTAACGCTGGATATCTGAATGAGTGAATGAACATCATATTTGCATTAAGCGTGAGCTAAGTGTTAATTGTGGCTATTAACTGATTTGGGGTTATCTGTGCATAATCATGTTACTTCAACATTGAAGCTCTATTGATTATGTGTATAGATTTGCTTACCCCTATGCCCTTGTAGGTGATGTCGCGTTACATCGCTTGCATCGAGGTCCGCCCACTTCTTAGTGATATATGGATCTGCGAGGATTGCCGAGTAGTGTATGAGGGTGAGATAGTGGTTACCTTCGATCACCCTAATCCACTAGTTCGGTCACATCCTCGTAGGTTTAGAATTCCCATCATATACGCTATGCTTGTATCTACTTTTTATACTTACCATGGATCATCTCCCACTCGACCAGCTCGCTTGTCTAACAGTTTTCAATTCGAACCTACCCGCTCATACCCTTTTTCTCTTAGAGTCATTCGAGAGGAGACTTCCCCGTCTATTTCAAGGAGTCCTATTAAGGTCACGTTTTCATCAGACCTTGTACCCAGTGGTAGGGTAATTACTCCTTCAAATAAGATCAAGGAGGATCCTGTCGAATACGAGAGCGGAAGCGAGCTTGTCGTTTAATCTATCGGGAGTCAATGGAGAGGCGATGATCCCTAGGTATGTGCATAAGGTAAATGATGAGGATCAAGGATCCGGTGTGATGGATGCTATGGAGAAGATTAGCTGCTGATGCTGATGTTGGTTGATGGTTGCTGCTACTTCTTGGGGACTTCTACTACTACTGCCGCGACTAGTGCTATGAGACCAGCTTTGGGAGTTTTATATATTGTGGGAATTTCTTTTAAAAACTCTGGAGCCATGGTCTATTTTGATGTACATATAAATACATAGCCTTATGGACTTGTTCTGGGATTTTGGAGATCCTTACCGCCGGACTATGTATTACGTACCTTTTGATATAAATAAAATTCATGCTTATACTAAAGTCTATTACATAGTCCAGATATTTCCGCTTACTCTGATATTGATTTGAAAGAATTCGGCTATGACATTTTGGAAATGGTATCGCTTGGCTAGACGAAAACTGGATGGCAATACTTGAGTTCCTTTATATGAAATCGAGTATATTTATCCTCAAAGAGAATGCTATCCAAGATTTGCGAAATTACCTTTTGAGCTAAGTAAATGCCGAATTCAATTTTAAAAGTAATACGTAAACTATTTTCCAAACATCCTATGTTTTGGTTTGTGCACCCGACTATTTGGAAAATATAAAAGAAAATTTTGAATCCAGTATTTTCTAACATTTTACAAGTCCATATATTCTCAAGTAATAGTATTCATTTTGTATTAATTACTTGGGTTATTCTGAGGGTGTTATAAGAACTGCTCTGATACCATATTGTAACACCCCGATTTTATATTATAAAATATGAGGAAATAATAGTTTTGGAAATAATCAAGAACTTTAAAACTCGTTTCATTAAATAAAATACATGAATCAGAGTTAGAAAATAAAGCGGATAACTTTAAAAATTACATTTTACAAATTAAGTCTATACAAAATGTGGGGCACCCTATTACAATATAGAACATTTATACAAAACTAATTTCCTTTCTTTCGACTTGTTCCGCTGCGCACTCTAATCTCCAAGCTTCTTGAACATGTACCTAAATTGTTAACCACTAAGGGTGAGATCTTTCACAGCACAGTGAATTAAAAGGACAGTATAAGGTTCATAATAAAACTCGAAACTAATAACCAAATCAAAGATATAGGTAACAATACACAATTACTTTCGCTTTTCCATTTTCATTCATTTCATTCATATTCATTTCAACTTTCCATTATTCATCTAATTCTCATTTCCCTTTTTAATCCCATTTCCATTTAACAATAAATCAAAGGAACCAACTCTTCTCTATTAACCATTAAGTATAAACAAGAAAACATACCAATCAACCAATCAATCGACATACTCAGGTATGTCTCATAAGGCAATAATATAAATCAACTTCCTAGGGTTCTTCACTTCCTACTTTATTAATACACACAACAAGGGAAATTATCATAAACATTACTAAGACTACCCTAAGCACTCCTATTACAAATTTATTAACTATTATTTTGGTACCCATACTCTAATTTAACTATTAATCCCAAATCCTATTATAAACTCTAACTATCCCTAACTCAAAGTGTGGAAAGAATCTCCCCTTACCTTCTGAAGAGAAGAGGAGAAGGAGAGGTGAGAATGGCACTCCACCATGCCCTTGGGACAAGCCCCTAAGCTTCTAATTCCTTGCTCCTTAATCGATTTCTAGCTTCCCTTGAGGATTTCCCAACTCCATGAGAAGGATTGAGGGAGTTAGGGTTTTAGTGTGAGAATTGAGGATTTGTAGGGAGAGGGATGAAATTGGTGTTTTTGTTGATTAATTCACTTCAATCATATTTTTTAATGCAAATTCTAATGCCAAGCTCTCATTGTGATATAAAACTCATTCATTACAGTCAATTCATCATCATCATCATCATATATTCTCACTCAATACAAGCATCAAATTCACAATAGCATCTATGTAACCTCAAACAATCACATATATAATCTAGGATCGTTATATATTCAACTCATACTCAGTCAACATATAGTCACTTTCATTATCAATTAATATTTTATTAAAAGTTCAACATTCCAGATCAGGTTTATTTATCTATCTCATAATCAAGTTATATAATAAGGGTTCATCTTTATCAACTTCACATTTACTTAGTTGAATTCACATTTTCATTTTATCACAATCACTCAATTGATTTTAGTCCCATATCCGTGCTTCAAGTTTATATAATTTTTAATGCAAATAATGCATCCTTTGATTGAACTTAAACCCTTTTTCCTGGGTTCAATTTCTTTGTTATTCTTAGATTTAGAAAGTATGATTCGGTGGGTTTAAGTTCATTCGATAGGTGTTGTGACCATATACTTTTCTACTTAATATTAAAATCATTGGGAATCGAAATTGGTTATGGAACCGATTAGAATTTTTTTTCTTGATTATATAAGCATTATTTCGTTTCTTGGATACTATATTAACCGATGCTTGATTAATCCATCGATTATATTAATATATTGGCAATCCTCACTTTACTTTTACATGGTTCCACAGCTAATTCCCCTTTTATTTATTTTGACACCACTCTTGTTATTTCAATTTCATGCACACCTTAATATGTAACAAATATCAAAGAATACGGAGGGTCAAAAGGACTAGCACCATTTGATATAAGGAAATTATTCATTCTTTCATATGAGGTGTTCAAACTTCTAGATTTTGATGACATCACCTCCCAATGAATGTAAGTATCCGGGTGATCAGTCCCAATCCTACATTCCATTAGTGGTAATAGTCTTCACCATCCAGATTAAATCCTTACACTTAGTAACTCATCATTTCAAAAACTTATTTTATATAAACATCATTCATCTTTACTTTTTGTTAGTTCAATACTAAGGGTTCCTCTTTCTCTTTCAAATTCCACAAATTCTTTTCATTCATTTATTCATTTTTTGCCACCAATTAAATCGTTTGCAATTGGTAAGCATCTTATTTTCCTATCGCACCGAATCCCCAGTGAGCTCTCCTAGGTTTCCGGTGCAAAATCATTTTTTTGGGTTACATTATTGACTTTTCCGATACTTTCCATTTGCAAACAATTTTGTCTTTTCTCATTTTATATCTCGCCCCACATTCGGGCCTTTTCTCTTTTCTTGCCTCTCATAGGCCTTTCTTTTCTTTTCTTTTTCTTTTTCTCTTGCTCTCTCTCGGGCTTTCACTTTTCTTTTATTTTCACTTTTCTCTTTTCGGGTATTGTTTGTACGAGACATTCATCATTCTTTCAATCATAATCATAATCTCATAACGTTCACCCGGTCGGCTTGATACGTTTCTCAATATCAGGGTCAACATCCGTCCATGTTACCCAACTCATTTTCTCTTTTTCGCTTTTCTCTCTGTCACACCACTCTTAAAAAATCTCCGCCCTCTTTTCTAGGAAAAGACCTAACCGGGAATAAGTGTCCCTCCACCACTGCTTGCACAGTACTGGCCTCTCTCTCGGTCCAGTACAACTTGGGTTAAAGACCCAAGTAGGCTATAGAGGGGAACCACCCTCAACTGGTCCCAAAATGACTCTGTGACTAACGAAGTCGTCGTGGTTAATGCGGCACCAATCCCCCGACACGGGTGGAAAGTGCGTGTCCACCTAGGGGGATGAAAGTTCCACCAAACGACAATTCCTGCGGTTGTTTCATTAGCACAACCTAGTCACATACCACTCACGTCTGTCGGTTAAAAGAACCTTCACATCAGGCCTTTCCCTCCATTGATTATACTTTTATGTATGACACGTTATATTCTCAATTGAATTTAATTTTATTTCACAACTTCTTTACATTGGATTGTTCAATTGACTTAGAATCCCACTTAACTCTTTGATTCTTTTTCTCATTTCTTTCATAAATTGTGCATCATTAGATGGGTTCCAAGTCAATTGAGTAATCCCGAAATTTTCCTTTCATTTCTACAGCATCATATAACAACTCATTTTGAGAATGTAATCTGTCTACATAGATTTACTTACCAACGTCATTGAAAAGGAAAACTAATTGTGCAACCACTTAAATTTTAAAAACAAACAATTGTTTTGAATAAAACATATAATTGGCTTAGAAAAATTGTACTTTTTGTTTGCAAGGGTTTTCTTTTTCATTGGCCCTAGAAATCCTCCTCAAATCATGTTCTGGTGCATAATGTATTTGATTCTCAAAGGGACTTAAACCACCTTTTGTTTCTTTATAAATGAACTTTCATGTTTCAAAATCTTCATTCTTAACATTCCAGTCCCATTGAGAATGTAATGTATTTTCTAACATAACTTCAATATCATAGCCCTTGGAAAGGAAATCAGTTTCGAAAGCTCATTCATTTCCTTGATGCAACTATAATTCTTCTCATCATGCAACTATAAACGGGCTGAGTTAGCATGGAAGTAGAATTTTGAAAATTAAATTTAATCATTGA
The DNA here is from genome assembly GCA_037953625.1 of Crotalaria pallida. Classification (NCBI taxonomy): domain Eukaryota; kingdom Viridiplantae; phylum Streptophyta; class Magnoliopsida; order Fabales; family Fabaceae; genus Crotalaria; species Crotalaria pallida. The sequence goes on from CM075651.1 coordinate 54,977,439, forward strand.
GTATTTATTTTCTTTCCAATGACTTGAATATACACATCATGCAACGTTCAACTTTCAATTTCCTCTTTCCTTTTTCACACTCATTCATCACTTTCCTTTTTTCCAAATTCATCTTTCACTCTTATTCGTCTCATACAAACAATACTCTTCCGTGGACCCCTAGCTTGATATTGGTTAGCTATGCATTCTCCGGTGGATCCCAACCGTGTACAATACACTGGTCGGCTATGCATTCTCCGGCGGACCCTTGTAACATCCCGAATTCTAATTCCTAGAATAATTAGAATAATAATAAGATAAAAAAATGATAATTTATTCTCAAGAGGAATTAAGGTGATGGATTAGGATCCATTTGAGTGCCATGAAGGGGTAAGAAGCATAGGCATCGAAAAGAAAAATTAAAGAAGACCAAACGAGTACTAAAGACAGTGTTTTCGGTGTTAGATACACCCCGTATTAGGAAATTAAAAATAAAATATCTACAACTTAAAACATAAATTCCACCGTCGTATGTGAAGATAAGTGCCTTAGGAAGCTTGTCTCAAAATTTGAGCAAGATCCGACGGTTAACGAAGAAGATATAGCGATTCGAGTACAAGACCTCCAGGCCACGCCCAGGCCCGCCATCACCCACGCCCAGGTGCGCCAGTCCCGCACGCACCAGGCCAGCAGATACCGCGCACATAGGCACGCCAGACTGCACGCCCAGGCGCGCACCAATCTTAAAAGCTGATGCAGCCACTCAACACAACCAAACCGCACCATTTTCTTCCCCCTCTCTCTTGGGCAATTTATCCACCCAAAAACCCTAGGTCCTTCAATCCCAAAAATCTACACAAAATCCCACTAAATCATCATCAAATACTTGATCCCCATCACACATAAACACTCAAACCTTTCACATTTTCCCTCTCCAAAGTAATGGTTAAATGAGTTAGGGTTCAAGGGTTTCAAGACCCATCTTTCAATTCTTCCATTTCCAAGCTCAAACTAAGTTGATTCAAGCTTTTCTCCCTTTCTCCTTCATGTTACACGAATTTATCACCCCCAATTCTAACTATTTGTGTCTCTTTTGTAACACCCTCACATTTATTTAGTTAAATTAGAGTTTTAGGAAAATTGGTACTTGAAAATTTCCTTTTAAATTAAAATACTTAAGAGTATTTTTCCGGAAAATCCGACAGAGTTTCCTCTGTTTATCGGACTTTACCAAAATTTCCTGTTTTCTACCTGTTCAGCCAGATTAATTTAAACAAGAAAACTTATAAATTATACAACCATTTTAAAACTAAAGTCCGGTTTTACAAAATAATACAAGTTCCATTTAACATCCTAATTTTAATCCCTAATGTAATTATAAGTGTTATCGAATTAAATAATTGTTTCTTGAAATCAAATTATTTAGGTGTTGGGTACTTTTATTAAAATACATTATGTTAATTGTGAAAGAATCTTTAATTATATTTTAAAGTGTCCTTTCACTCTTAATTCAGATATACCACTAGTAAATTATTTTGAGAGTAATTCCAAATTACTATCCTTATGATTTACCCTATTTGAAAAATAGATTTTTATTCCTTACTTTGGTACTTTTGAAGATACAATATTAAATGAATTTTTGTTATCTCCTAATATCTAAATAATTTTTAAACCTTAAAGTTTTTTTTCTACATGAAGCTATATGATGCTAAAGTTGTATTATTAATATTTTTGGGCATAAATAAATAAAAGTATTAATAAAAGAAAAAAAAGGGAAGAAGTAATATGTGTGTAGTGTGTGTAGAGGGGAGGAAACAACTTTTCCTCTTCTTCTTCGTGGGTCTGAGGCCGCCACCCCATTCTCTATCTTCTCCCTTGTTTTTGTTTTCTCTCTCATGCCCTCAACTCTCTCTCTCTCTTGGCCTTGTCACGGCCGACCACCACCATCGCAGCTCTCTCTCGCTCCATCGTCGTCACGCGCTTTCTCCTTCTCCCTTGCGCCGCTGCTCTGTCGAAGTCACCGCCAGCCACCGCCACCGTCGCGTCCTCCTCAGATCTCGAATCGCGACGCTCCTCTCACCGGGGCCGTGATTTTTGGTTCCTCCGCCTCTGACTCTTGCTGCCGCCACCATGGGAGCCTCCGCCGCTGCTATTCACGCCAGAAACCGCTGCTCCTTGCTGGCCAGCCTCGTCGTCACACACACAGCCACCCTTTCTCCAACCCACGGCTCAAACCCTTCAGCCTTCCTCTTCCTTCTTCAACACAGAAGACCTCATTGCCCCTGCACCCCACTTTCCAATTTCAGACCCCAGCCATAAAGAAAAAAAATCAAATCTGTTGGGGGGGGGGTGCCTTTGATCAGTTTTTATGGGTACAAATTCTTCTTCAATCAAAGCAGGGTGAATCGCAAAACCGTCACCGTACTGTGACCAGCCTCAGTTGTGCGTTGAACCGTAGGACAATGAAGGTTTTGTTCGAACCAATTTGACCGTGAGCCGGGCCTGATCGCTGAAGTTTCTAGTGTCGGGGTAAGCCGGAACGTCATGAGCTGAAAGAGGACCTCCTCGCTAAGCCGTAAACCAGGTTCTATTAAAGCCCCGAAGTTGAGGTTATCTCTTTATTTTCGTCAATCGAGGTAAGGGGTTCTTTACCTTGATTTAGGGAGTATTTTCTGATTAGTATATAATACTTGCTAAGAATATGTGGGTATGTTTGCGATTGATTATTCGGGTAATTAATTTAAATTAAATATAAAATAAGAAAGTAAATAAAATGAACTATAACTTGATACTTGTGATTGAATATGCAGGCTAAGTGCTATATGTTATCATGTTTGTTTATTTGCTAGTTGTGAATTGTGAATGATTATAAATGATTATTTTTCCGTATGTCTGGTTGATTTAAAGAGATATATAAATCATTTAAGTGGTTGAATCGTGATGTTGTGTGCTAAATTGGTATCACGTAATGAATTGAATAATTGAATAATAAATAAAAGAAAGTAAATATGTATGAGATGTAAACTAGAATGAGAACTAAGGAATATAAAGAGTTAAAAATGTCATGGCATAAACTTAGGGAATTGAAAATATAAAGTGTGAAAAGTGTTGTGTGTGCTTGTATAATAAATGTGTGTTGAAGGACGAATGAGATAACAAATTAATAATAAAAGGAAAGAGAGAAAAGAATAATTAAAAGAAAGTAAAGAATGGTGAAAAGAGAACTGCATGAATTGTAAAAGGAAATTGGCGCAGGTTAGATCGCGAGATATGGTCATGAGACCCTGTGTCCAATTGATAAAAGACTAATAAGAGAATGGGCCAACGCAGGTTAGATCATGGGATCTGGTCATAAGACCCTGTGGCCAACGCAGGTTAGATAATATGATCTGGTCATGAGACCCTATGACACAGGTTAGGTCGAAAGGATCTGGTCATGAGACCCTGTGACATAGGTTAGGTCATATGTATCTGGTCAATAGACCCTGTGGCAGAACAATAAACAGTGGTTCGGTGCAGGTTAGGCGGTGTGGCCTGGTCATGAGACCCTGTAGCCAAACCGATAAAAAGAATGAAAGCAAGAGAGAAAGGGTAAAACTAAAGGAAAGAGAACAAGGTAAAAGAAAGAGTCAAAATAAAGGAGAGTGAATAACAAGAAAGAATAGAATGAAAAGAAGAGGAACGGGTAATTGTGTGTGAATATTTGAAATGGTGTTTACGTGATAAATGACTATATGTGTGTGAACTGGTGATTTATTAAAATGGAAATTTGAAAACTGAGACCTAACGAAGATATTATGAATGGAATAAATGAATGGATACTAATAAGGCTAATGTTTGTGTATGATGCATGCTGGGTTTGCCTAAATGAAATTTATGTGCTATATGCTAGCTGCGTTTGACTTAGTCAGTTATTATGTCTAGTCTGGAGACTGCTTTCTACTTCATGTGTAAAGCTCACCCTTACAACCATTTTTCAGGTTCTGAGCTTGGAGCTTGCACAGTTTCTGGCCGAGCAGGTTGAACCTCCACTACGTGGAGTATCTGTTTATTATATACGAGTGGATTGCAATTTTAGATATGTTAAAAACTACTATTTTGTAATTTAAAAATATGTATTAGTTGTACGCCCCTATTTGAGATATTCGGGGCATTAGGATCTGTTTCTGGATAGTATTTAAACGTTTTATGTTTTAAAAGTTTGCTGGACTGAACAGGTTAAGCAGGTACAAAATTGGAAATTTTGGGAAAGTTCGAAAAACAGAGGAAACTCTGTCCGTTTTTCCGGAAAAATATTCTTAAGTATTTTAATTTAAAAAGAAATTTTCGATTACCATTTTTATAAAATCCTAAATTAACTAAATAATTGTGAGGGTGTTACATTATGGTATCAGAGCAGTTTTTTCTCGGCCTTTGGAGTGTGAACTCACAACTCCTATGGTTTACTCACCAAGCGAGTAGCCAATAGACAGTTATATGTCTAAGTTAGTTTGATTAGGAATTAGGACTTAGAATAATATCGCTAATTCATAGTTGATTTTTTTGGTGTTTGTTTCAAACTTCACCAAGTGTTCAGACCCAATTTCCCCATTTGTTGTATTGTCATACTTGGAAAACGTGTAATTGTCAAGATTAAGGGCAGAGAAAGACCCCAACGGGCCAGGGCATGCTAGCTGCCACCCCAATGGGAAGGATTAACCCTTGGTATTGAATCAAGAGCACGAATTCCAATGGTGACAATTTAGACAAAATAATTCCAATGACATTTCCATACATTTAAAACCATGATTTAAGTCGTGCCACTCTCCTCAATGGGAATAGCAAGTTGCCTACCGCATGGTAAAATTTGATCATACGGAAATGACTTCTCCACCAATGGAATGTAAGGTTAGACTTGCTCACTCCAATGTTACACCATTGAAGTTTCTGGGTTTAGGAATACAGATTGATAATTTGAAATCCCTGTAGATTTGAAATTCTCTGAAATCAGAATGTGCAGCGGAAATACCTAGATGATCATTCTACCAAATCCTATAGGTCTTTCGTTCCTCTTCACGTATCAAATCTACATATGGTGTCCCTAACTTGGAGCGTTGATTCTGTTGAGCAGAACCTTAATATTGGCTTAGCGTCTTGAACTTTTATTTCTTCGTTTAAATCTTGACATCTTATATATTAATTGTTGAATCTAGATTTCACTCTTCTGCGAATATCGGTTGATTCTGAATGAATCTTATAAATTCATGATACACTCGTTAATGTACAACTTCTTACGTACATTATACCCTTCATTTCCAGTTCAATTGATCGCTTGAATACAAACCAAAAGTTTGCCTTTTCGTGTTTTGCATGGGTTCGATCCTACATACCCCCATGGCCTTCTGATATCAAATGGGATTTCTCTATTGTCCTTGACAATGGAATTGTATTTGAACAAGCTTTACTTTGTGTGTTTCAAATATAATTAGAGAGTTATCAATTCTTCCTTTAATCACGTATCTGTTCCTGAAGGCAACATACAGTTATGACTTGATAAGTCGATACCTGAATCTGTCTTTGGTTCATTATCCTTACAGTCTCTTACATGCCAACAAGTTGATTATCCGGTCATTCTTTTCAATTCTATTTGCCTTGTCACCGTCGTAGACTCGAATTGTCTCTTGCAAAGTCTAAACACATTCTTTCTAAGTTGAAACATTCCAAGTAACATGGAATCATTTTCATGTGACCCATGATTGGATGATCATATTTATTTTGATCATGCCTTCTACTATTTTCAAAGAGGCAACTCCTTAGACTCTATCCTTATTCCTTGTTCGAAACAGAAAAAAAAATGACTTTAGATAGTATCTTGATTTACCTTATCCTCGGCTTTGATTTGCACTTTCATGAGTTTATTATGTCATGTCTCTCTAATGAATAGGCAGCTGAATCTCCTATCCTATCCAAAATAAAGTTGACATCAAAGGAAGTCTGGATACCACCAACTATTATCCCATGTTGTTGTGCTGTTGTCTAATTTAAGGATCCTAAGCCCCATGCTCGTTAGGGTAGAGTAATAGGTGTTAGAATTCTCAAGAGAATCGAGCTACATTAGATTTCGGCAAGCCATCAGGTACCATTATCAAGACTAATCAAGTCAATCATCACTCCTTAGAAAATGCATATTTCGATAATTCCCTATTGAAAATGCATTCTTTAGGATAATCTTCTTTGTCTTCTTGCTTGACATGTATCTAATCATGTTATCATCTCCAATGCCTGTATCTACAGGATTCTTGTCATGTTGGTGACCCTCTTGGACCCGCCAATTACCATACAGTATGGAGAAAACCATACTCGGTCAGACACCACAACCTTCTCAACCTTGTCACCCAGCACATCCTTGATCACCTTGCAAAGATCATTAAACTTCTCCTTGAGTGCTTCGTGTTTCTTCTTCTCATCTTCACTCTTTTCGAGCCTCAGGCATCAAGTGGGAGAACTTAGAAGTAGACACGAGAGTTCGCCAAATCGTAGAAATTCAGTATAACCCAATGCTCCTCAACGGGTGCCACCTTCAATCTCAAAGAACCGTCAAGAAGTTAGATAGCCGATCCTTAGAACTGACCAAGCCTATTATTTGACATTGACATAACCAGGTATGTCGATGCCAAGTGGGGGAGAACATAGTAACCCAGCGGGAATCTAGCCCAAGTAACCATGAAATGAGGGGATGATAAAAGGAAACAAGAAGGAAAGTCGAGCGCGAATGAGGCATATAGTGTTCAAAGGCTAATGTTTGTGTATGATGCATGCTGGGTTTGCCTAAATGAAATTTATGTGCTATATGCTAGCTGCGTTTGACTTAGTCAGTTATTATGTCTAGTCTGGAGACTGCTTTCTACTTCATGTGTAAAGCTCACCCTTACAACCATTTTTCAGGTTCTGAGCTTGGAGCATGCACAGTTTCTGGCCGAGCAGGTTGAACCTCCACTACGTGGAGTATCTTTTTATTATTTACGAGTGGACTTCAGTTTTAGATATGTTAAAAACTACTATTTTGTAATTTAAAAATATGTATTAGTTGTACGCCCCTATTTGAGATACTCGGGGCATTAGGATCTGTTTCTGGATAGTATTTAAACGTTTTATGTTTTTAAAGTTTGCTGGACTGAATAGGTTAAGCAGGTACAAAATTGGAAATTTTGGGAATGTTCGAAAAACAGAGGAAACTCTGTCCGTTTTTCCGGAAAAATATTCTTAAGTATTTTAATTTAAAAAGAAATATTCGATTACCATTTTTATAAAATCCTAAATTAACTAAATAATTGTGAGGGTGTTACATTCCAGGGCTTACTTAGCAAATTGTAGTCAATCCAAAATACTAATTAAAATATAGATATCTATGTCCACTCATGCTATTATAAATACACTCCACGTGGTAGAGTGAATCCTGCTCGGCCCATGACGATGTAAACCTCGCTTCTGTACCTGTAAAAAAAAATAACTGGAAAAGGGGTAGCAATTACGCAGAACTTAGGAGAAATAAACCCTCAATAAAATAGTGATGAACTAAGCCTAACCAAATTATAACAATCTTAACATTCACAACAACACTCATTTCATTAAATTCTCAATATTCAACTCTTATTATCTTTTTCTTCATTCTCGTATTCTTCTTTCTCTTTTCCTTTTAACACTTTCTTTTCATCTCTTTCATTCTTTCTTACTTTATTCTTCTATTCTTTCAATGACGACAGGTCCTATTGGACACAAGTCGCTTTAATATTTTAAATTGATGACATGGTCCTATTAGACACCAGTCGCTTTAATCTTTTAATGATGACATGGTCCTATTGGACACCAGCCACCAATTTAATCTTTAAATGACGACAGGTCCTACTGGACACCAGCCACCAATTTAATCTTTAAATGACGACAGGTCCTACTGGACACCAGCCACCAATTTAATCTTTAAATGACGACAGGTCCTACTGGACACCAGCCACCAATTTAATCTTTTAATGACGACAGGTCCTACTGGACACCAGCCACCAATTTAATCTCTTAATTTACCAAAGGTTGGTTCCCAACCGTCTCTTCGAGAACTTCCATAGCTACTAATGCGGGGTATTGAAGTGTATAGTTTCCTGGTACTCCCAGGTTAGAATAGCGTTACTAGAAATCTAACTCATGTCCAGCATAACATCCCAACGAGTTGAGGGTAACCGGTTTGGTTCACTTGAATTTTCGTTCCGGCACGCGAAGATGGCGATTTCACGCATACTTAGGATGTCTTCTCCGAAGAGCTAGGGAGAATGATAACTAATGGTTCGTACGGTATTCCTACCAACAATAAGCCTAGTCTCTTCATGGGTATACAAGGACACTTTACACTTTGTCCTCGCTCGTCTTTCTTTCTCATCCGCATTCTTCACTCGAATGTGACCTAAACTGGTTTACTAAGTTCTCCCCCACTTGGCATCGACAAACCCGGGTGTGTCAATGTCAAGGGGTAGGCTTGGTCGATTCTAAGAATCAATTGTCTAAGTTCTTGATGATCATTTGAGATTGAGGGTAGTGTCGAATTGTTTATCTATGGGTGAGCTTAGAGTTATACTGAGTTCCTATGATTTGACAATTTTCTCGTATCTACGCATCTAAGTTCTCTTATTCGATGGGAAACGCGGGTTGATGGTTCAACTCGATTGGTCTCGATGAGGATACTTGATGAGGTTGTTGAGATTATCCGAATCGATCCGAACAACCGATTACGAATATGGATAAGGGGCTTGATGGACTCACTGAAATAAAATTTGGCTTTTCACAGATTTGGGGTTCCTATCTCGATTATTCTGGTTTTCAGCTGGGAGGTTGCAATGATATCGTCTGTCAGTAGACACGAAGATAGGGGTGATCAGTCCCAACCTCACATCTATCAACAGCGTAGCATTGTCCTCTTAATGGATAGTGTTATCCATTAACAGAAGCAAGAATCAAGACGGCCAATCCTGGTCTTACCTTCCATTAAACGACGACACTATCACAGGGTTTGGGTTAAATTTCAATTAGAGTCCTACAACTTGTTGATGTTTTCTAAGGCTTTTCACTGTTCCTTGGAACTGTAGCGATCCTATCATCGTCACTGCGCCTACTAGCCATGGGGCTTAATTCCTGAAGAAAGAAAAGTTAATACACATATATAATAACTACACGACTAAGCATGAATATCTATAATTATATATATGTACTTAGGTATCTAATTTAAACTTGACTCTGACTTTCGGTCACTCGCTTGTTGAGTAAACCGCTGGAGTTGTGAGTCCAAACTCCATGGCTGAGGAAAAACTGCTTTGATACCATAATGTAACACCCTCACATTTATTTAGTTAAATTAGAGTTTTAGGAAAATTGGTACTTGAAAATTTCCTTTTAAATTAAAATACTTAAGAGTATTTTTCCGGAAAATCCGACAGAGTTTCCTCTGTTTATCGGACTTTACCAAAATTTCCTATTTTGTACCTGTTCAGCCAGATTAATTTAAACAAGAAAACTTATAAATTATACAACCATTTTTAAACTAAAGCCCGGTTTTACAAAATAATACAAGTTCCAGGGCTTACTTAGCAAATTGTAGTCAATCCAAAATACTAATTAAAATCTAGATATCTATGTCCACTCATGCTATTATAAATACACTCCACGTGGTAGAGTGAATCCTACTCGGCCCGTGACGATGTAAACCTCGCTTCTGTACCTGTAAAAAAAATAACTGCAAAAGGGGTAGCAATTACGCAGAACTTAGGAGAAATAAACCCTCAATAAAATAGTGATGAACTAAGCCTAACCAACTTATAACAATCATAACATTCACAACAACACTCATTTCATTAAATTCTCAATATTCAACTCTTATTATCTTTTTCTTCATTCTCGTATTCTTCTTTCTCTTTTCCTTTTAACACTTTCTTTTCATCTCTTTCATTCTTTCTTACTTTATTCTTCTATTCTTTCAATGACGACAGGTCCTATTGGACACAAGTCGCTTTAATCTTTTAAATTGATGACATGGTCCTATTGGACACCAGCCGCTTTAATCTTTTAATGATGACTTGGTCCTATTGGACACCAGCCACAAATTTAATCTTTAAATGACGACAGGTCCTACTGGACACCAGCCACCAATTTAATCTTTTAATGACGACAGTTCCTACTGGACACCAGCCACCAATTTAATCTTTAAATGACGACAGGTCCTACTGGACATCAGCCACCAATTTAATCTTTAAATGACGACAGGTCCTACTGGACACCAGCCACCAATTTAATCTTTTAATGAAGACGGGTCCTACAGTACACCAGCCACTTAGTCTTTTAATGACGACGGGTCCTACTAGACACCAGCCGCTTTAGTTTTCTTTTATTCTACCCACATTCTCATTTTTCATGCTTTTCTCTTTCCTTTACTTGTTTTTGTATCCTGCTTTCTTCAATTACTTGTTTTCTTACTTTTCCACTGTTTACATAAATTATCTAACATTTTTAACTCAATTCTCCACTCTTTGCTTTCATTTGTTTATTCGTGATTCAATTCATACCTTTACCATACGATACACACAATTACTCATATTCTTTTACAAGTTCCCAAATTACTTAGCTTAAGCCTCGCATATTCACTTGCACTATACAACATGCACCTCATTTATCACTTAAACACACATAACAATTATCATCTTCAATAATTCAGAAGTAACATTCAAGAACTCATAACCACATTACGCACATACCACACTTATCATAATCATTTTTCACATATCATTATCACATACCTTCATATTCTACCTCACGCTCCCTTTCATTCAAATTAATCCCTTTCATTCAAATTAATCCTCACGTCAACTTGATCTACTAATTATCAATACTTTTTAATAAATCTAACCAACTCACACAACATATACTTAGCATACCAATTTCATGTTTGCATATATTTAAATTTTCCTCAGGCTCATACTTATACTTTAAAATCTTCCCTTTATCACTTAATTATTATACGATGCAACACATATCCCATTTATCATTCAAGCATAGGTACATTCCAAGAATTTTGTATTTGTCATTTAAGCATACATCATAATCACCATATCAATTCAATCACAAGTATCCATTTAGGTTTTCCTTTCACTTGTTTTCATACTTTACTTTAGGTCTATATTAACTACCCTAGATTTCACTCACCAACACACCCATATACCCAATTATTTTGTTGTCTTAGTTTAATAGTATTTTATCAAATCATTCACTATCTTTTTACACTTACTCAATTCATAATTAATCTATCATTTCTAAATTTATATTCACTCTCCTTCCACATTACACTACAAGAAAAACCCTTTATTGCAACGACATTTTGCAACGACTTAAAAAATTCGTTGCTAAAACCAGGTTTTTTGCAACGAATGAAAAATGTCGTTGCAGAAAACAGGTTTTTTACAACGATTCTAAAATGTCGTTGTAGAAAACATGTATTTTGCAACGACCATTTAGAATCGTTGCAAAACACCTTTTTTCTGCAACGACATTTTTAGTCGTTGCCAAACACCTTTTTTTTTGCAACGACATTATCGTTGCCAATAAGCTTAAATAATTTTTTTTATATAAAAAAATTAAATAACAAAAAGGCCAGCGCGGTATTCTCCATATACAAACAGTCCCAACTCCCAACATATTCTCCACCATATACAAACAGTCCCAACATATATTCATTTCATTCCTCTCAGACCCGTGGAAGAGAGAGGGGCGGCGACAACAACCCCAACCCAGCGGCCACAAGCAGTGGCAACTAACAAGCCAAAACCAGAGAAGATAGAAACCCCAATCCAGCGACGACAACTACGGTGGCGGTAGTGCCGTCGCCAATCACTTTGCTTCCTCCCTCGCTCTCCATCGTCGCTCTTCTCTCTGTCCTCTCTGTGCCGCCGTCGTCGTTGTGCTTTCCATCGTCGCTCTTCTCTCTCTTCGCTGCTCATCTCGTCGCCACGTTGTGCCTTCATCGTCATCGTTCTTCGTTGTGCCTTCTTCTCTCTCCAAGCCATGTCGTCGTCGCTGTGCATTCTCTTCGTCGCCGCCCATCGTCTCCCTACCAACACTCTCTTAGGGTTCCAACAAGTTGTGTTCAAGTCCTCTCCTTCATACCAATCGAAGCCACCACTCTCTTAGGGTTCAATCGGTTACATAACAAGACTACTCTTAGGTAATCGTTGTTTCTTATTTTTCATTTTTGTCCATAATTTAAATGATTAAAATCTGAGTTGCATGATTTGCTTTCTCTCTCTTATGCGATTTTTATCCTTTTGTTCTTAAATATATGGTTTTGAAAATATATAAATATTAATTTATTGAAAAGAATATTTGATAAAACTTTTAGTAATATTAAGTAATCAACACTATTGAAATAAATTTCGTCTTAAAAGCATGTGACGATGCAATGATGAAGCATGAATCTTACGAGTCTGGTGAATTCTAACTGCTGTAATGACAAAGATGGAAAGTTTGAAATTGAGTCTTATACCAAAATAATGATGTAATACCGATGTGTCATGTTAAAACTGTGATGAAGATGTAGGAGAGAGTAATTATTTAAGGAAGAGTTGTATCAAAAAGATGTGGAAAGATCCGTAGCCTTCACGTTAACATTTCATTCATTCTGTTTGACAAAAAGATGTCAGAGGAAATCCGATACTTAAAGCTGAACACAGGAGCTAGGATACCTTCTCTTGGCTTGGGAACTTTTCTGTCTGATCCTGCTACCTTGTCTAACGCTATAGCTACTGCAGTCAAGGTTTTATTAGGCATATATGTGCTGATATATATTAAAAATAGGGCAAATATGTCTTTTAAGAGGGAGGGGTCCCCGTGTTTGAGTCAGGGCACGTTTATTTTGTGTGGTGCAGCTCTACTACTTGAGCTTGTTTTGGGTTGCTTGCTTCATGGATTACAAAGTCACTTTATTCTTATCATAATTCCCATCTCTAGTTTATTCATGGTGAAAAATAGAAAAATTGATGTAAGAGTTAGTAACCAAATTAAGGTTTATGTCTGAGAATAAATATTTTCTTTCTAGTTTATGTATGCTATATTTTGTACAAGTTATTTAATGTTATTTAGATATTGTAAATGACTTTTATTTAAGGATAAATATATCTTAAACAAGTGATGTATAAATAGGAACAATCGGTCTATGTTACAACAGTTTTTTTTCCTTTTCTGTATACAATATGTTTAACAGTCAGCTAATCATATTTGCTTTTTGGCTTCAGGTAGGTTACCGCCATATTGATTGCGCATGTAACATCCCGAATTTTAATTCCAATTTAAATTAAATTAATTAGAATTTGGGACAATTGGAACGATAATTTCAAGCCTTAGTTAGGTGCTAAAGGAGAGCGTTTAGTGTTAGAAAATGCTCAATAAGAGAAAATTGAGAATAAAATAACTACAACTCTAAACCCAAATTCCACCGTTGGATATGAAGACATGAGTCTCAGGAAGCTCTCCTCCAAATTTGAGCAAGATCCGACGGTTAACGAAGGAGTTATGGCAAAGTCAACCCGAGGTCAAAGGTTGTGCGCCCAGGCGCACACCACCCACGCCCAGGCGCACGGGCCAAAAAAAACCTGCACCAGCCAAGACGATGTGCGCCTAGGCGCATGGGGACCGCGCCCAGGCGCGCCCCGTTCCATTTAGGGCACCAGTAGCCCCATTTCCTCCCCAAAACCCTTCCCCCACCCCCAACTTCGAACCCCCTTCCTCCTCCACCTTCCACCGGACCTCCTCCGCCCCTCAACCACCCAAAACTGCCTCCCAACCACCACCCATCATCACCTTCTTCCTCCTCCATCTCTCTCTCTCCCTATTAAGCTCTCTCTCTCTTGTTCTCCCTCCTCCACACAAAATCACCACCACCACCACTTCCCTCCGAACCACCATCACCACCGCCGCCTGCGGCCGCCACCCACAACCACCATCATCATCAACATCATCACCAACTCCTCCCTCCCCATGGATCTTTCCCTCAAGCTCTCTCTCTCTCCATTGCCTCACTTTCTCTCTCTCCCTCTCCACCCACACACACCGCCGCCCCTCACCACCACAGCCGCCATCGCCGCCACTCGCGGTGGTGACCGCCACCATCACCAAATCACCATAGCCACCTTTCATCCCCATATCCCCTCTCTACCGTGCTCTCTCTCTCTCCTCCCGGTGTCGAAGAGCAACACCGTCACCGTGATCGAGATCGATTGTCCCCACCGTGCTTGGAATCGAAGATTGGGGAAGCTTAGGATCAAGTTTGAGCCGAGCTAAAGCGTGAGTCGGGGAGTAAAGCGTCAGATTAAGGTTACCCCTCTCACTGTCATCGATTGAGGTAAGGGATTTCATTACCAGTCCTTAAGGGGTGTATTTCTGGGTAGTTATATCTATCGCTAGGACCGGGGGAAATGTTAATTGTTAAGGAACCTTAGAGTAATCCGCTAATAATGAAGAAAGATAGATGGAGTAAATAGGGAAACCAAATAGTGATGAATAAAAGATAGGTAATAGAATAACTAATCAATTAGATCGGTAGGGTGTGGCAAAAGAATAGAAATGGTGAATAGGGAAATAAATTTAGAAATGAACAAATGAGAGTAAAGAGATAAATAAACGAAATTATAAGAACGAGTGAGTAGCGTAAGTAAGAAAAGGGAGAAATTAGAGATTAACTATGGAGAGCCGGAATTAAATAAAGAAAGTGTAGGAATGAGTTGAGAACTAAATTAGGATAAAATAAGGTTAATAGAAATAAATGGAGTGAATGAGTAATTAGCCATTAGAGGAAAGGAATAAACGAAAAATAAGAAAGAGAGAGTTAACGAAAAAAAAATAAATAATATAATTGGTTCTAAATGCATGAGCTAGGTATTATTAAATATGAGTGATGTAGGAAAAAGAAACAAAGGAAGAGAAGAAGAAAAAGAAAAGAAAGGGAATGGAATTAATTAAGAGTTAGTAACAAGAGTTAAAATATAAAGCATATGACCAAGCTAGGTAGAGTTAAATAAAAGTAAGAATAAACTAGTAAAGAGAAATATTGGAAATAGTGGAAAATAAGTAAGGTGAAAATAAGTTCCTAAGTAACGGAACGAGAGAAAAGAGAATGATATAGCAAACCAGAAAAGAGGCTAAGAAAAAGCAAAAGAGAAAGAAAAAGTAAGAGAAAGAAAGGTAAAAGAAATGAAAGTCCGATGCGGGCCTGAGAAGGCGTATCGGCATCGATGCGAGCCTGTGAGGGCGTGTCGATTAAAAAGGAAAAGTGGAAGTCCGATGCAGGCCTGAGAAGGCGTATCGGCATCGATGCGAGCCTGTGAGGGCGTGTCGATTAGAAAGGAAAGATGGAAGTCCGATGCGGGCCTGAGAAGGCGTATCGGCATCGATGCGAGCCTGTGAGGCCGTGTCGATTAAAAAGAATATGAATGAAAAATGGATAAAGGATATGGAGTGTATGCAGATCACTGATTTGTGGTTGCATACACTGTGCGTAGATCTCTGATTTGAGGTTACGTATAAGGGAAAAAGGAATAAAGGAAAATGGAAAGGATAAAGGGTAATGAGAATGAAATAAAAAGGAAGTTAAAATGGAAATACAAATGGAAAATGAGAATAAAAAGGAAAATAACGAACGTAATGAGGAACAAGAATAATTAGAGGTTAGGGATTATCTAAAAGAAAACAATTAGAAAGAAAATGAATTGGAAACAGTTAGGAGGTAAAAAGGAAAGAAGAACATGAATTGAGTAGCATAGCATAGGCTTGAATGGTCTTGGTGTGTCGTATATATCTGCTTAGAAATCTCTCTTTTAAGTTCTGTGTGATGCTTCCCCTGTGTGGTTAATATTTTTCAGGTACACAAGTGGAGCATACACCAGTGCTGGCCGAGCAGGAAACCCTCACCATGAGGGGTGTCTTTCATGATACCAAGAGTGAATTTTAATTAAGTTTAAGGATGTAATTTTTATAATTAAATGTGTGTATTAGTGTATGACCAGAGTTGGGTATTTGTGGGCATTAGGTTTTCATTTATTGTAATATTTATGATTTAAGCTTTTGAACTATTCTGGTCTGGACAGGTACAAAAGGAAATTTTGGGGGAAAGTCCGATAAACAGAGGAAACTCTGCCGGATTTTCGTCGAAACTTTCAAGTCCACTTTTTAATAAAACTTAACAAAACTAAATATTTGTGAGGGTGTTACAGAGCACATATATATGGCAACCAGAAGGAGGTAATCGTCACAATTATTGAATTAATAATACTTCAGGTGTTTGATTTCTTTGATGTCATTTTATCTCAATTCAACAAAATCACTAGCATGCTCTGGTCTTTTCCTATGACCAATTTGCATTTTTGATAAAAAAAAAATTACATGGACATATTGTATTCTTGGCACAATGGTAAGGTTATTGCTTAGTGGCTAAGAAGTCACAGGTTTGAATCTACTCTCCCCGGATCCCACGAGGTGAGAGCCTCATGCACTGGGTCGCCCTTTACTGAATCCATTTGCGTAGGCTGCACTCTCTAGCCTTTATTCTTTGTTGCTGGATTGTTTGAATAGTGGCACAAATCTTACATTTAAGACATCATCCAAACATTACTCAACTAAGAAATATTGATGCAACAGAAACCTCTTCATAGTATGCAATTGTATACATATCAGTAATTTTTTTTGGGGTTCACTGCTCTTGTGTAAATTTGAATTATGCACTGATTTTTGAGATATTTTACTGGCCATGTGTTAATGATTTAATACTTCTGTTGCAGATTGGCTCAGCATTAAAGAAGCTATTTGAGGAGGGTGTAGTCAACCGCGAGGATTTGTAGATTACCTCTAAGCTCTGGTTTTGTTTCAACTCTAATTTAACCATTTATGCTTTTAGGCTAAACTGATGCTAGTAGAGTCATTCGTATTCTAGTCTTCGCTATCTAGAACACAGGGGTTCTCTATGCCTGAACTTATGATGCCATGCAGGTGTACAGATCATGCTCTCGAAGATGTACCAGAAGCATTGGACACAACTTTGAGCGACTTGCAGCTTGATTATATATATTTATACCTTGTATGTATCATCACTCTTACGATATTCTTATATAGTAACTATTTACTCTTTGGAGTGAATGTAAATTGTACTGTATGAGATGAGAATTTCCAAGAAATAGCCTTTTGATTTTGTGTGCTGACTCTGAAATCATAAATTTCATTTTCTTATGCATTCTCTTATTATATATGGCAGCAGGTAAACCAGGTAGAGTGTCATCCTATATGGCAGCAGCACAAGTTGAAGGCTTTCTGCAAATCCAAAGGAGTCCACCTCTCCGTAAGTTTGCGATTCTTGAGTGATCCTATTGTTTTTTTCTTCACATAACTCTAACTCTAAAATCACATACCAAATCCCGCGTCCGTGTATCATATAGCAACTCATGTCTCGCACATCTAGGTCTAGCAAGGTGTAAGAAAGAGAATTGGCCATGACATGTATTATAATCCTTCCTTTATAGTACTTAAGTTTTTTTATAACTACATAGGGAGCAAAAACATTATGGTTATTGAGGTTGGTTGCTTATCAACCTATAACATGTTAAGTGATAAAGTTCCACAACTGTTGGATATGAGTAAAGAACCATTTAAAATGACTTGGGTAACCCTCCGCTTATGAGCAAGCTTCTGTGGAGTTAAGGCTCAGTTATTTTAATTCATATAATTGCTTCTTATATATATATAAGGAATTTACAGCAGAAGCACAAAATGTATAAATTGCTTGGTTCTGTGTCAACTCATGTTTTTATTCTTCTAAAACTTGAAAACTATTAAAATTTGTTTCCCTTTGTATGATTCTATTGAAAATTTCAATTCATTATTGTACAGAACTTTCATGTGGACATTAAAGGATCAGCTTTAGCATTTTTGCTAGTGCTTGCTTTTGAAGGAGGAGCTAGAAGAAATATACCTAAGTTTGAGGTTTGCATATTTATACTAATTGCAAAAATAACTTCTTTCATGACTCATAGCCCCATGCAATACTTTGTGCTTAGTTTAGGTAAATTTACGCTCAGAACCTCTTTCTCTCTCTTTTTTTAATATTTCTTTTTCAATTTAAAATTTTGAAAGTTGTCTTGTTTATTCAGTGTGTGTAAAGGTTAAAAAGATAATGCCTCTTTCTTTTTGCGGTAGCTTTCTCCTCCTTAAGTCATAGTATTATAGTTGCTTTGATTATTGGCATTTGCAATTGTTATGGCTGTTGAGGCATTTAGGAAGGAGTTAAGGAATTAGGAGTTCATTATAGTCCTTGACTATCAATATAAATAAATAGATATAGCCTATAGGTGAAGGGATCACTATTATGCAATGTACCGAGTACAAAAACATTGAAGTCAATCAACCATTGAAGGCTCTAGTAACTTACAATGGTTTAGTAGTTATTGCTCCTCAAAAAAACTGTTGAAACTAGTTACATGCCATGATCTTGTTTACTGGTCTTCAAGGCACTTAACTAGTCTCCTTGAAAAGTCTTGCTTCATTTCCAGTCTTGAGATATGATCTGGAACCATCATATCTTGGGCTGCAAAGCTGCATTCTTTAGTTTTTTTTCATTGTTGTTCATGTATTTTGCTTTTTGGGCTTTGGCGAAAATCTTATTCATCCTACGACTGCAATTTTCTCTCCTTTTTATCTAATAGAATTTCATTTTCTGTATAAAAAGTTATTGGATCCATTTTCTATTCTCATCAATGCTTCCAGTGTCAAATTCTCACAAGTGGGATTGTTAATAGCTACAAGGCTTGAATGGAATTTTATCCTTTTTCAGCCTTAGTATCCTTTTTAGTGGTTCTGCATTTTAATTTTTTTATGTAGCATGAAGCTAACTGTAATGTTCCCCTGGTTCTCTGCGTCCATCTATTTTGCATCTATTTACCTTTTTGACCAAAAAAGTTTAAAAATAATAATACTGTAATGCAATGGGTTTACATTGGTTTAAAGGATTTTATGACTTGGTAATCCAATCTAGGTTGGGCATGTTTGCCTAAAGGTTGTGGTTAGCATACTGCTATATCAAAAATTATCTGCCTATTTCAAGTTATTTCATTAACTTGTATTCTTATAACTAATGTGTCTATGTTCATTTATATATATAGGGGTCTCTTCTACAACACCTTCTTCTGGAATGGTTACTATGGCTAGCATGAGGAATTATGGGTACGTATCTGTGCCCATGGAGAAGAGTGTTAGGGTAAGTATATATGATGACTCCTTGTTGAGATTCCATGCACTCGAAATGAAATCTTTAATTTTTAATTATGGGTACGTATCTGGGCCCGTTAAATATATTTGTCTAAAATTTTTAATTCTTCTTGTCAAGAAATTACTTACCATGTGTAGATTTTTCTATTCTTTCATAAATTGGTCTTTTTGGCAAATGCTCCTAAAATTGCTCAGCTTGCTTTTACTCATTGTTACTACTGCTAAACACATTCATATCATTCATCACTTCACTTGCAATCTGGTTATATTACATTGTCTGTTACACATTTCTGTTTGCTGATTTTTTTACTAGGATGGTGCCAAATATTTTTCTTGTTAAGAAATCCTTTATCGCGTATAGATTTTATTTTTCGGTTCATTTATAAATTGGTCATCAGCCTTTGTTTGATTAGGTAGAGACAAAGATTCTCTGAATCATAGTTCATGGGCAGCAGGTATGGTTCTTTCTCAGAATTATTAGAATTGGTCACAGTCTCTAATTAAAGTTTGTATGATGTTGTCTGACAGTTGAATGTTATCTGATACCTTCTCAAAGAGTTTTTTAATTGATTCATTAATTCGTGGCAACAGCAAAGTCATCTAACATAACATTCTATTGCTTCTGGATTTCACTAACCTGCTCTCGTTTCAGTGTTATTTTTCCTTGTTACTATGTTTATTGGGTTCAATCAGCAAAGGGATTTCTTTTTTTTTTTAATTTCAGAGTTAACCTTTCTTTGGATTGAGCCTTGTCAGGACATAACAAATTAACAAGAATTGATGTTGTTGGAAGGTCGCATCAATCTGAAATGTCAGCCTTCGTTTGATTACAGAGACTATGACTCTCTGAAGCATAGTTAATATGCTTCAATGCACAGCAGGTATGATTTTTGCTTCTCATAAAAGAATTCCAATTTTAGTTCATTCTTCTCTGATATTTTTCTCAGAACAGAGTTACGGAATGAGACTTCACTCTTGAACTAATTGTGAAAAAGCTAAAGGTACTTTAATTTCCCTGCAGCTGTTAGAGCCAACAGCTTAAAGAGTTACATTCTTTCTCAGTTTTAATTTTTTCTTCACTCAGCACTGATATTGCATTCATCCAAAACTGAGTTCTATTATGTTACTGCCAAATTTTCTTCATGCCTTATCGCTAGATAGGTGACCACTTATTGTGTATCCAATTATGTTTTGTATGCTTGCAACATTTTATATTTATCTACCTATTGTTCTTCAATGCACAGATGGATTGCTCATGAAATTGATTAGAATTGTTCATACTTGCATAAGTTTGTATTCGAAATTGTAACCATTCCTTTTTCTCGAAAGATGAAAGAAGAATGAAGATAGTTGAGATTGGTGGAGATAAAGAGCTTTTAAATATGTTAAGCACGGCTAAAGATGACGGTACACGGAAAGCAGCTTTGGCCGCTCTTCATTGTTAATATTCTATTTAGTGTTCTTTGATGCTTATTATTTGATTTTTCTAAGTAGACTTCTTTTTTTTTTTACATATTGCTTATTAACATGCTGGTGGAGAGGTGAATATTGAGATCACTTGTACCTTTGTGGTCCTAAGCTATAAACCTGAAGCATCCAGCCATTTACCAAGTCTGTGAGATGAAAACCAGCTGTAAGGGCAGAGAGTGGTGAGAAGCTTAGAAAACCATTACATGCTTAAGGTTTCTTAAGCTTAGCTAATGTTTTTCTGTAAGTTCATGATTAATTGTGTTTTGGCTGGCTTCCAGCTCGAGGGTCCTCAACTTATGGAATTTGGATTTAGAAATGCTATTTCCAAAGTAGGAGTGATCAAGTTCTTGTCTGATCTTTTCTGGATTGGAATGTTTTACTATCTTTACAACAGGTATTCTTTTGCTTCAGTTAAAAAAAAATATTCTTTTGCTCTATTTTGTCTTATTCGATCTTCTGGGGTGTTTTATCCTTTTAGTTCTTGACCTTAGGCTATAGAGTTTCTTGCTATGTTAACTTTGCTACTTTCAGCACTTAAGAATTTATGTACACAATCTTCTAGTCCTACTTTTTTAAGTGTGTAATTTTGACATGACATATCAATTTCAGGTCCCGAGCATACATAGAATCAAGCAAGGATGGATAATTGGTGTTGCTTGAGGAGGTGGAGTAGAGTACAAAGGATATTAGAGATTTTGTATTTTATTTTAATTTCTTTTTTTTTGGATTTATTTTGTATGTTCTTATGTTGTACCTTGTAAGAAACACAACTTATAATAATTGGATGAGTTTTTATCAAATGTATGTTATAAATTTAGTAGTTGTATAATACTATTAAAAATATTTTAGAATTTGAAGCATAAAAAAAATTTCTTTGGTCAAATATATATTTTTTTTTAAACTAAAAAAGGCTATTGCAACGACAAAATTGTCGTTGCAAAAGCCAAAGGTGTTTTGCAACGACAATTTCGTTGCAAAATAGATCACCTACACATAGCTCTGTTGACCTTGTTTAGCAACGACATCTCTTATGCAACGACTTGCTGAAAACCCTTCTTTATAGCAACGATGAAAGTCGTTGTTGTACCCTTTTTCAATGGCTTTACCAGCAACGACCTTGGTCGTTGCAAAAAATATTTTTAGCAACGACTTTTGGTTTTTAGCAACGACTTTTGTCGTTGCAATAAAGGGTTTTTCTTGTAGTGTTAATAACCAATATCACATACACATCATCATAAACACATATATTCACAATTGCATATTCTCATATAATTCATCAAACATTAACTTCCAATAATCATAGCATGCCTTTAAAATTATAATTAATTAATGAGAGGTTCTATTTTTCCCTAAACTATTATCCTTTGTTATTACTAATTACCCTAAGGCTCATTAATATACGTATTCTTCTACACTTAATCATCACTACCAACATCCCAGAATTTATCGCCTAAGCCAGGTAAGAGTCCCCTCTTACCTCTGGGTTTCAATAGAATCTGATTTGCGGCTCAGCGGGGGAGATCCTACTTCGGCTTATCCCGATTCCAAGCAAATTCGCCAATCTGACCCGACTCATGTCGAATAGGTCCAAACCCAAAGTGACAACTACGGCTTACCCGACCAGCGTCGGTTCGATTCACGGCACAGCACCAAGCAAAGAGTTAAACCCCAATCTTCGATCCCGGTGATGGTGACGTTAACGTTGATGGCGGTTGATCTAGTGCGGCGGTGGCTCCACCGTAGCAGCGCTGGTGGTGGCGGATCGCGACCCTGGGGCTACAAGTCGCGACTCGCGACTGGAGAAGGAGGAAGCTGGTTCGCTTGCTCGTACGTGTTGTCTCCTCCAGCAGCGATGGCGACAGCGGCGACGCAGAAGCTCCTGGTTCGTGGTTCGAGGGCTGGTGGCGGCGATGGGGACAGAGAGAGCGCGCGACGCGCCGTGATGGAGGAGGAGGGAGACGACGCCGACGAAGAGAGAGACGGTTAAGGGGCGGCCAGTTTCAATGGGGTGGGTGGCGGCCATGGGAGAGAGAGAAAGTAGCGAGGGAGAGAGAGCTCGGGTTGGGGGCGGCGGCTTTTCCTTCCAAGGGGTTAGGGTTTCCTCTTCAAAAACAGAACCCCCCCTTATTTGTTTATTTATTAATTATATAAAATACAAATCAATATTATTACCATTTGAAGGGAAACTAATACTAAGAATTAAATATTATATTATCACCTGTATGGATATCTTAAATTTAATAATTGATATTACTTACAAAGAAATTTAATTTTGGTGTGTCCAAATTAGGAAGATATAGAAAGTATATCCTTCAATGAGGGTGATATTTTTTTAAGAGCATCTAAAAATAGAATTTAGTCATCAAATCACATAAGAAAAATATATTTTTAATAATGTCCTAGAGTCAAATATTTAAAAACACTAAACATAATTCATTATTGAATATATAAAAGTTAAGTAAAGTATTCAAAATGTTTAGCATTATTTTATTATGATAATTTTCTTTAAAAGAATTCACTTTTAAAATATAATTAAATATACTTTCGTAATTAACATAATGTATTCTATGAAAATACCCAACACCTAAATAGTTGATTTTCAGAAACAATTATTTAATCCGATAAAACTTATAATTTATAAAGTTAAAGAAATCAGGATGTTACATCTTTTGTTTCATGGCTCACTTTCTCTCTCCTTCGTAGCTTTGAAGCTTTCTCTCTCTATAAGGTTAAGGTAAGAAGGTGGTATTACCAGTTCTTAGGGCATGGGTTATAGCTTGTGTATAATGATGATCAAGAGGGATGGGTAGTGATAGTGATAAATCATAGGATAATGTTTTGGATTAGGGCTAAGTAGTTAGAATTGGGATCATGGAAATTATTGTGATGATTGTTGAATGTATGTCGTTTGATGTTATGTAATTGTGTATGTACTAGTTATTTATACAAGCTAAGGTGTAGTATAAGGACAATAATGAACCCCTAGGTAAGCTAGGTTGTGAATAGGCTTGGTAGAAGACACTAATAATTCCCTAAGCAAGATAGAATGTGATAGAATTATGTAAAAAATTAGAAGACATAAGCGTAATAAAATAATAGAGAGATAGTTAGGATTGTTGGACCAGGGAATAACTAGTAATTGAAATAGGGATACTTAAGAAACAAATAAAAGGAATAAGTAAGAGATAGATGAATTAATTAGAATAGATGAATAGTTAAAGAGATGCAAAAGTAGAATAGAACTAGGCCTTAGGGTAATAGAAAGAGAACACTAAGAGTATAGTGGGAATAGTAAGTTGATCAACTTTAATTAAATGTATAGTTTAGTTAATATTAGGATAAAAGACTTAAATACTTTAGACCTAGATAAGACTAAATGAAGTGAGCTAAGACATAAGGGAAGTTAATAGAAGATAGACATAATTTAGGATTATCTAAAAGACTTACATATAAATGAATGACTAAAGTGAATTAGATTGAGCTAGGAATTAATAGAGATTAGAATAGAAAACGTAGGTGGAAAATAGGATTTAATGTACCAATAGGAAAAATCTAAGAAGAATTAGAAAATGGTAATGAAAAGTGAGTTATGGATTAGTAGGTAATAAGTTACGAAGTAACGAGAGTATCAAGTAAGTAATTAAAAACTAGAAATGAAGAAGAAGAAAGAATAGTTAAGGAGGTAAAATAAAAGGAAAGTAAGAATCAAAAGAGAATAGAGAATGAGTAGATATTGATAAAAGAGTTAAGAATAGTGCAAGAGAATAGAAAAGAGGAAACTAAGAATTAGAGGGAAAGGGAAGAATAAATAAGAGTAATAGGGTAAATAAGTAATGAGATAAGAATAAGAGTAAAGAGATAGAAAAGACAGACACATCGCATGTTGGTCAGATGACCCTGTGATTTAAGATAGGACCCAAGTTGGTCATTTGACCCTGGGGATAGAACAATAGATACACGTTGCAGGTTGGTCAGTTGACCCTGTGACTAGGTTCATTGTAGGCTGGTCATCAGTTGACCCTGTGAATTAAGATAGGACCCAGGTTGGTCAGTTGACCCTGGGGATAGAACAATAGAGACACATTGTAGGTTGGTCAGTTGACCCTGTGACTAGGTTCATTGCAAGTTGGTCAGTTGACCCTATGATTTAAGATAGGACCTAGGTTGATCAGTTGACCCTGGGGATATAACAATAGAGACATGTTGCAGGTTGGTCAGTTGACCTTGTGACAATAAACCCATCGCAGGTTGGTCAAATGACCCTGTGATTAAGAACACACATCCCAGGTTGGTCATATGACC